>CM059834.1:23905030-26815414 GCA_030444775.1 Atalantia buxifolia | reverse complement strand
GAAATGGCAATGTTGTCAATGAAGAAGAAACCTCTCATCCAAAATTTTCCCTCTCATCTCTTAAATCCCTGACTATAGTCTCTCATTCACCTAAACTTGTTTCCTCTCCCAAATCCCTTAAGCCGAAAAATTGTATCCTAAAGCATTTCAAAGTTATGGCTTGAATCTCAAAGAACTGTTCGAGGTGGAGTTTGATTAATTTTTAACTCCTCCGTCAAAGACAAGCAAACCCAAGTATTGGAGAATCGACAAATTCATTGCTATATCACATTCTATGGTAAGCTTTTAATTTTCTTTTATTTTGGTGAACAATTTTTCTTTCTTAATTTCTTTAAATCCTTTCTGGGTTTACTTATGTTTGGTGAAATTGGATGTGGGTTTTACGTTTTCCATTTTATGAGGAATTGTCACCAGCTTTTATTTTTGCTAAGTAGGTGGTGGTAATCGAACTACGGATTTTCAAGCTGCTGCTGCCGATGTTATTCAAGTTCGAGCTGCTGCTACTGTCTTCAAGTTCGAGCGCGGAGACTGTACTACGAGGAGTCGATGACGCGAGAAAGACGGTGAATTAGCTGCCTCATCTTCAACTTAAAGGTAAATTTTGGTGGAATTTGAGTTGAAATTGAGTGAGTTTGAGTGGGAAGACGAGGTTTTGAGAGAAAGAAAAGGGGTGTTTGGTTGGCGAGAAAGTGAGAGAAAATTTGATTTTGGAAAGTGATGGGTTCTTTATTTTTACTTCTTTATTGTTCTTTATTGAGTAGATGTTGACGGTACAAACATTATAATTAAGATTTTCAACAGCAAATATAGAGAAATAGAAGCAAACTTGGATTCAGAGTATGTAGCAGCATTTTTAGGTACTTTTCTTAGTTTTTTTGGAAGCATTAGATACTAATTGTTGTAGTTTTGTGGTTTGAATGGTAGCTATAACCTTAACCACAGTTTGAGGTTTCTTTCCTGAGACCATTCATAGTAATTTCAAGCAGAGAATGTGCATACTGTGCAGCATGTACATGTCCTTTCAATAGAACGGTTTCAAGTTTGCAGTCTTACTATGTAAGGTCTTTTTGTGTTATGCAAATTTTTTATGCCGAATCTGAAGTATTTCTCTTCTTAAGCTGGATGTAATAATGTTACAGATACTTCATCTCATTTTGCATTTCATTCTTTAATTTGATTAATATTTGTTGTATGTAATTTTTTTTTCAATTTTTAGCTACAGGATATGGATGAGAAAATGCAAGTAATAGATTGTTCGAGGGCTTTCATGCACAAGATATGCTTACTAATGAAGGAGATACTAGGAGGCCACTTTAAAACTACATTACCTTTCTTCCTCTTTTTATTTGCCGTAAATTTATGCAATATATCAATCCACTTTTTTCCAGAGATGATACTTGTAATAAGATTGGATGATGCACTTAGTGCAATGTAATAGATTTTGGTGGATTTTTATGATATGTAGAAACTATTATGTTTGATATAAGAATAGTTAATTTGATTTATTTTTATTAAATTGTGTTTCCTATAATTACTAAAAATAAAAATAAATTGATTAAATTGATTTAGCGGATGGGAAAATAAGCCTATAAATTTATATGGAAATTAATAGAATTAAAAATGATTTCAAGGTTATTTATAGTGGAGATTTTGGCTATAAAATTCACCGGCATAATATAAGAGCTCTTTCGAATTTATTTGCAAGGCCACTTATTGTAACCATTAGTATTTTACTCATTTTTGGCTCTTTTTTTTTTATCAAATTTAATAGTTAAGTCATATACTTCTTTAGCACACTCATTTCTTCGCTTTAATGGTTCACTTTCACAAATATTGCTTTAGCACACTCATTTCTTCGCTTCAATGATTCACTTTCACAAATTTTCACTCAAATGTGAAAATTTTCAATTTCCACTACAACTTAGTTGAAAGTGATTCATTGTGTTTAGTACTTTTTCAAGCTTTAATCAACAAATTGAAGGCATACATTGCTTAACTAGAATTTCAATAATAATTACAAAAATTAAAACAATTAGGATTATTGATATAATAATTAACAACCGAAAATCAAATATTTATATATTCAATCATACTTTTCTTTAATAAAAAGCGAGTGCTATATTTCAGAGATTAAAATTAAAGATAACACACTAAGAGGCTTTGATAGTTCTCCAACCAAGCGAAAGATCTAGAACACTTAAGGCAAATTCGGCTTGGATTATTATTATTTTGTTGGTTACCTTTATTCATAATACAAATACTTCAAAAGTGATTATATTTATAAAAAAATTAGAAGAAAAATGTTAACAAAATAATATTATTGAACGTCTAAAACGAACACTTGTAGTCAAAGGTATGACCATTGAAAGATTAAAATCGGTGCACGAAATTCAAGTGAAACGGTTAGATTTAAGATTAAATAACTAGTATTCGTACAATGAGTGTTGTTAAGTCCCTTAATATTCTCTTAATGCTTATGTTAAAGTCACTTTACAAAATGGAGGATTATTACATGAAAGAGTATTTAGAAAATAATTATATAAAACATTGAACAATAAATATAAAACACATTACTTAAAATTGATATAAAATATGAATACTTGCATAACAATGAGTATAAACATCAAACACAAAACTCTGAACTTACAACATGAAACATGAACCGTAAAGATGAAAAGGGGGCAAAATAGAAAAATTATGGAGTATGTGAAAAATCAGTACATGAAATATTACACAACAAACATGAAACAAATCAGTTAAAATGCAACAACGAACATAAAATATGAGTGCGCTCGAATGGTGAACATATAACATCAAACATGAAACGTAGAAAAGCAAATATGAAACGTAGAACGTAAAGATGAAAAGGGGGCAAAATAGAAAAATTTCGGAGGATTTAAAAAACAATTACATGAAACATAGAACACCAAATATGAAACGGATCACTTAAAATATACAACAACAAACATAAAATATCAGTACCTTTGTAACAGTGAACACACAACGTCGAGTATGAAACGTAGAACGTAAACATGAAACGGGGGCAAAAAAGAAAAATTCCGGGGCATTTGGAAAATTGTTACATGAAACATTAAACAACAAACATGAAACAACTTACTTAAAATATGCAATAACAAACATAAAACATGAATACCTCGGCAACAGTGAACATACAACGTCGAACATGAAACGTAGAGCAGCGAACATGAAACGTGGAACGTAAACATGAAACGTAGGCAAAAAAGAAAAATTTCGGGATATTTGGAAAATTATTACATGAAACATTAAACAACTTACTTAAAATATGCAACAACTTACTTAAAATATGCAACAACGAACATAAAATACGAGTACCTCAGTAACAGTGAACACACAACATCAAATATGAAATGTAGAACAACAAATATGAAACGTGGAACGTAAACATGAAACGGGGGCAAAAATGAAAAATTTCGAGGTATTTAGAAAATTATCACATGAAACATTAAACAATAAATATGAAATAACTTACTTAAGATATGTAACAACGAACATAAATTATGAGTACCTCGGTAACAGTGAACACACAACGTCGAACATGAAACGTAGAACAGCGAACATGAAACGTGGAACGTAAACATGAAACGGGGGCAAAAAAGAAAAATTCGGGGGCATTTGGAAAATTATTACATGAAACATTAAACAACAAATATGAAACAACTTACTTAAAATATGCAACAGAGAACATAAAACATAAGTACCTCGGCAACAGTGAACCTACAACGTCGAACATGAAACGTAGAACAGCGAACATGAAACGTGGAACGTAAACATGAAACGGGGGCAAAAAAGAAAAATTCCGGGGCATTTGGAAAATTATTACATGAAACATTAAACAACAAACATGAAACAACTTACTTAAAATATGCAATAACAAACATAAAACATGAATACCTAAGAATAAAGTGAACATACAACGTCGAACATGAAACGTAGAATGAACATGAAACGTGAAACGTAAACATGAAATGGGGGCAAAAAAGAAAATTTTCGAGGTATTTGGAAAATAATTACATGAAACATTAAACAACAAACATGAAACAACTTACTTAAAATATGCAACAGCGAATATAAAACATGAGTACCTCGGTAACAGTGAACACACAACGTCGAACATGAAACGTAAAACAGCAAACATGAAACGTGGAACGTAAACATGAAACGGGGGCAAAAAAGAAAAATTTCGGGGTATTTGAAAAATTATTACATGAAATATTAAACAACAAACATACAACAACTTACTTAAAATCTGCAACCGCGAACATAAAATATGAGTACCTTTAGTAAGTAAGAACATATAACATCGAATATGAAACGTAGAGCAAAGAAACATGAAACGTAGAACAGCGAACATGAAATGTGGAACGTAAACATGAAACGGGGGCAAAAAAGAAAAATTCCGGGGCATTTGGAAAATTATTACATGAAACATTAAACAACAAACATCAAACAGGTTACTTAAAATATGCAACAGTAAACATAAAACATATATCGGCCAACATGAAGTGAACATCCACATGGAACATGAAACATGTAACAAGAAACATGAATCGTAGAACGTAAATATGAAACGGGGTAAAAAAAAATATTTTGGGGTGTTTAGAAAATAATTATATGAAATATAGAACATAAAATATGAAACGTGAAACGTTAAATATGAGACATATTTCATAAAAAATAAATTAAATTTTTGTCTTTATGTTAACATACATTTTATTTTGTTTTTTAAAAATTTATAATAAAAAATATTTTTTTCTATTTTTACTTTGCTTGTCTTTTTTTTCTTATAATTATTATTATTATTTAAATTTTATTGATTTTGTATATTTTTTAATTTTAATTTATTTAAATAAAAATTACATATTAATGGCAGCAACCGGCTGGAAAACCGGTTGCTGCCAGTCATAAAAGTTGTTTGGCTGCCAGATGGCAGCCAAACAACAAAGGGGTCAATAAATTGACCCCTCTATGGTACAGGGACTTTCAGTCTCTGTATCATAGCCATCCCCATTCGTAAAAATAAGCAGTGCTTGTTTCTGACCACTTGTACAACTGATGAGACTTCTTCTTTCAACGTGGCCGTGGTCGGCAACAAAGAAAACAGAAAACAAAAACAAATTAAGTCTGGAGCTGATGTGGTGGGACCTCATCACACCATATCATACAATATGCTAGCCAGCAATCTATACACTGCACAACATTTTGCCAGCCACTCAGTGCATCCGTAACCATGATGGTCATGTACACGTGAACTAAGACCAACATGCCCCCAGCAGTTCAACATTGGTGGGAGTTGGACAGTTGTGATAACTGTCAGTCGACTTTGGGTTAATCTTAACCAACACCCATAATTTTTTACAAATGCCAGTCCACCGCTGCTGAAATGACAAATACTCAACATATGTATACTTCTTGATGATTGAATTAATTTGATGATAAAATACAGATTAGCCCATGTGTTTCTGATCTAGTTTGTGAGTGTTTTCTGGGTATTAATAATGAACACGCAACACTTCAACATTTTAAAAAATTTTAGTGAATATTTTAGCAGCATTGGAGTTTTTTATATTTATAGTTTTTTTTTTCTAATTTAGATGGATTTTTAAAACACAAGGGAGTTCTATTGATTTTTTTTTTTTCCCTCTTAGCTTCTCATTGAATCGTTAGCACTCATTCTGAGAGAAAGTGATATTCAATGCATAATCGTTGTAAAGCCGAGCCTTTTTATATAAATACAAAATGTACGTGCAGATTGATCTAATCCTATGATTGTATTTATCACATAAAACTATAAACTTCTAAAGAGATTACAATTATTAACACTTATCAAATAAAGCACCTAAGTAGTCTACAGTCCTTTAAAACGTATCATGAGATACATGAGGAAGGATGTCACGTGAGACAATTAAAGTAAGCAAATGTTAACCGGCTGTATTTGTGTTATTACATTCAAATTATTATTTTTTCTTTCCCAAATATTTATGGAACATGAGTCTAATCTTCCAAATTTTTTAAGTTTCGAATTTTCTTTAGGTTTCAAATGCCATGTACTAAGGATGAAACAGATACTGTTGGTACATGCCATTTTAAAAGAGAACCTATTGTAAATACTAAAATCATAACAGTGCGTATTTTATAATTATCATTATAAAAAATAGATGATTTAGGATGGTTGTATGTTATGAGTAGGGTACTTTTCGAAGGGCATAAATGAGGTTACAAGTGTCCTATTTCATAATTTATTATTTCAAAATTTATAATGAGACTAACCATAATTAGAATCACTTGCGCCACCCCATTGTCCAACCAAAATTTCTCTTTTTTTAATTATTTTTTTAGTTTTAATATATTTTCTTATTTTTCTTATTTTATTTAAGAATTTTAAATTTTTTCTAAATATTTGATTTGGACACTATTCATTTTGCTTTTCTTACTTAGATTAGGAAAATTTAATTATAAAATAATATTCAAATTTACCTATTTTAGTAAATTAATGATATTTAGCTTTGGTATATAAGAGGATCTAAAACTCTAATTTTGTTAATTTAAACTAAATTCAATAAAACATCATTATTCAGAAACTTATATTTCTTCTATCATTCATTAGAGAAATATTTATTTTAAAAGAAAAAAAAATATCTACTTTTAGTATTTTATCTAATTTTTTTGTTTTGAGAAAAGCATAAGAGTCCCCAACAAAGGACACGATCCCGTGCCCGCATGCCGTCGCCAACGCGAGCGCATGGGTTTGGTCGAGTAAGACCCCATTAAATGATAACAAATGTTGGAAGAGGAGAGAGGGGCCTATATGTGATAAATACCCGATTAATATATCACATCAATCATCACGGTTCATGCATAGTAGCCACTCGTCCTCTCTTGCGTCATGACCTTCCCTGTTTTTAAAGAAACCGATTAATATATACGGGAGCATCCACGCGTTGCATGAGAGAGGAAAAGTTGCTGGAATTTAGCTGATACAAGGCTAATTTGGACTGAGCTGTTACATACAGAGTCTGTAACGTAGCCTTGTCCATATCAATAAGGTGAATTATGTTTAACTCCTTACTATTTTAGTAAATATCAACTTATTATGTAGTACTAAAAAATCTTTATTACTACCCTTAATCTTTTCTAATATTTTGTCTAAAATCTAAGTCCTTTTTTTTTTTTTTCTATTTTCTTCACTTCAGATCTGTTGAATTTGATTGTGTGTGTGTGTGTGTACTTGAGTGAGTAATCTTTATACATATTTATTCTTATTTTATCATTTTAATTAATTATTTTTAGTTATCAAGTAAATTAATGCATTCATTTTCAGCTTTCTCTTTACTCTTTAAATAATTTCTTTAATTTTTCAAAAATTTGACAGTAAATTAAAAGTAGATGTACAGGTGCGTGCAATTGCTGTGTTTTTCAAAAAAATAAAAATTAATTTTTAAAAAGTTTTGACAGCATAAATTATAAAAAAAGTTTAAACTTACAAAAGTTAAAATTTTCTTAATTTATTTATGTTGAATTATCTTTTTTTTCTTTTTTTTGGGGGATCAATTGAATTGATAAGATTTCTTGAACTTGAATTTATTTATACTTAAATTTTAATTTTTGTAAATGTTATGCCCATTTTATCATTCAATTAACCATATTTATTTATCCTTAAACTAAAATAAATCAAGAATTAAGATTTTTTTTGAATTCGAATTAAATTTTTACCACTCAATTTTCTTTCAAATTAGTTTTAGTAATTTCGAACTACTTCAACAAAATATTTATGTTATTAATTATAAATATTATTATATTATACTTGTATTATTACCACTATTATTATTTGTTGTTTTAAACTATTACTACAAGCATGAGATTTTTTAACAAATTTTTTTCTTACAATGAGTATTCTTCCTTTTTATTTTTAAATATGTATATAATTTTTGATTTATAAAATAAGTTTTTTCAATATAATTTTCAGAAATTTGTTATGGCCAATATGGTACAATGAAAATCTAACATTATCGTAAGAACATTTTGTAATATGATTTTTCATGTTTAATTAATTTATCTTTTTCAAATGGTCTTTGTTACTCATAAATTTATTGACATTTATTGCAAATAAAATTATAATGTCCTACTAATTTATCCAATGCACTTAAAAATTACTCAAATCAAGAGTTTCATTACAAGAATGAGAACTTCGATCACTTAAGCATTTAGTTACAATAGTAACCTAATGTGAGGCTTATTGAAAAGGTAAAATTGCAAAAAGAGTAGAGCCTAAAACCACTTTTGTTCAGAAAATTTTTTACAAACTTGTAAGAAAATAACTCTTTAAAAACTATTAATATCAATAAAACTATTATAAAATTAAATCAATTCACATCTTCCAAAAGTTAAATCAAATGTTAATAATTTGAGATTTTGATTTCAGGGGTCTCTGTATAAAAAAATACAAAAACAAAATGAAATTAAAAAAAATGGCTGCAAAAAAATAACAAAAATATTCAAATTTCAAAGGTATGATCTAAATTCTTAGGCATGATCATATATCTATTGTTTTGAACAAAAAAATTGAAACTTGAATATAAAATAACACAAAACTATATTCTAATTTTAACAACATATATTTTTGATGATTTTTTAACAACAATATTCAAAATATAAAAAAATATTCTCGACTAGCATACTCATTCTATGGAACCTGAAGTGTTGAAATATCTTTTTTCACTTTGAAATAACTTTAGAAAATGTGGTCATGAATTTAATCATCCATACTTGAGATTTTGACCTTTGTTCACATTGATGGTCATTTATCATTTAGGTAATTGTAATTTTGCTAACAACACTTTTTTTTTTTCTATAATTGACTATCATTCTCTTTTAAATATACATACAATTTTTTAGTTACAAAATAAGTTCTTCAATTTTTCAGGGCTTAATTAAAATAATTTTTCAATATTTATTACGACCAATATATGACATTATAAAAATCTAATAGCACAGTAATAACATTTATGATTATGAAGTAAGCACGTTTAATTTATCCAACGCACTAAAAAATGAACCAAATCAAAATTTCCATTCATCCGCACAGGTTTACAATAATCTTTTACAAGCTTTGGGAAAATAATATATATCATGAAAATAGCATCTAATATGAAAAACTTACAAAATGCAATAGAAATTAAGCACCTAAAAAATTTGTCTACATTTAGATTTGTTCTTGTAAGTAAAATACATTCAAAATACAAACCTCGTTCATTTTTTTATTTGTTTGTTTATTTATTGTAGTTCCCACAATTCTTATGATTTGTCAGAATTCCCAAACACTATATTCGGGTAGATAAAATACTTAAAAATAACTAAATTACAAATTATCAAAGCATTGTAAATAGTAAGAATATCGATATCACAACAGAGAAAAAAACTCAAATCAATGTCTTTTTTCAGCCTTTTTTTTTTAATTTTTCTAGCATGAAACATTAAAAAGAAATAAAATTATTGTAGAAATCAGCATTTGCATTAGGAAACAAACGGAAAGAAGCAGAATACATGTGACCTTAATTTAATGAATTCTTCAGAAGTAAAGAAATTCATGCTATCTAATCGGATTTCATTACTGAATTTCACAAGTTATATACACATATATACACACAAATATATTATCACATAAATTTTTTGTCGACCTCCAGAATTCAGATGCAATTTTTTCTTTAATTTCAACTATTTAAACATTTGGACCATAATTTTTTATATTTCTTTCAATAAAGGCATAGTTCATCTATTTCATCAAATAAAAAATGACCAAATTACCCTAGTAATATCAATTAATAAGTTACCTTTATTATTACCTATAAAAATTACCTTAATTATATTCTTAGCAGATTTTCTTTGAATTGGTGACACTAAGCTCAAGCTTAGGCTACTCATCACTCATCAGCCTTACTTGGACTTGGATCCAACCACTTGAGAGGATGCCAAAAACATTGTTTGCATCAAATCATCCGTCAATTTTCTCCCTTGCCAATCCATCTAGAATGGAACCATAAAACATGCAAGAAAAAAAAAATGGCATTGAAAACTCTAATTGATAATTCAAAATACATAAAAAATAATTACAGTTAATATCTAAACCCTAATAAGATGAGTTCAAGAAAAGGGAACTGAATTTATAAATTTTTTTATGTGAAATGCTTGAGCATAGATTTTGAATACAATTTTAAAGCTTGCTCATTTACCTCGAACTGTAAGTGTTCGAAAGAAGCCAACTTTTTTATTGACTGATTTTGGGAGATTAACGACGATGAAAAGATAAGGGATCTAGGGACTGTAGTGATAAAGACAAAAGGTAAAAGTGAGATTTACAAAATTTAGGAGTAAAAACTCATGGCGGCCGCTTGTTTTTCTTTTTGTTGAGCATCTACAATGGCGGCCGGTGATATCTTTGAGTTAAGCGGCTAGGGTTTATAACAATGGAAGAATGAGAGATATTTATATTTTGAATCAAAATTTGGGGGAAAAATTAAAAAATTGTAAATGTACGCGGTATTAAAAAAATTACTTTTGTCTTGGCTGTAGTTTTACCCACCTAAATAAAACCTAAGTACTTATTGTTTCACCAAAAATATAATTTAATTTAATTTAAAAAATATAGATGTAAAATTTAAGCGTGTTAATATTTTTATATAATTTTATTATTTTTAGTTGTTATATAAATTAACTTAATTTTTTTTTAAAAATAGATATAAATGTAAGATTGAACTAATTTTGTGATAATTGACTATTTAGTATACAAATTATGAACCATCAAGTGAGTGTGGTATTACTCAAATAATTTGATTTAATTTAGAAATGTAAGTGTCATGCTTAAAGTATATAACTGTAAAAATAATTTAATATAACATTATTCAATATTAGTTGCATTCAATTTGTAATTATCCATATTATGTACCATTATGAATTTGATTAATGTTTAGCAAAAAAAATTTACTATACCAAAAAAGATTAAATAAAGTAATTAATTTGACATAATTTTGTATGAATTAATTTGCATAAGAGATTATTTGTGAGTTTTATTTAAAAATATCAAATATTATATTTTTCTAATATATGATTTTTTTATAGAGGGTATACAAAGAACATATTAATATTAGCCACTAATAATAACAACAACATTTGAGGGGTAAGTATGATGTTTGGTATAATAATTATTCAATAGTTGGATAAACATTGCAATCATTTTCATAGGTAGGGATTTAAGTCCTTATATGTTTATTGTGGGATATTTGTTAACATTTATGTTAACATAATGTTGATTTTGATGATAACAAATAAAATTAAGAATAATTAAGTTTTTGAAAGCTTAAATTGTTTTCATATATTTTAAATAAATCATTATTTTTACTTTATAAAGGTTTTATATTTAATGAAAAAATGATTTTATGAAATTGGTTGTTTTTTCAAGTTTATGGTTTAATTGAAAGATTTTTGAAAACTTTGAAATCAACAAGTATTACTTGAAATTTTGGAGAAGGATTTATTTGAAATGTTTCATAGCATTTTGGGCCATTTTATAATTTCAGAAAGTTTTGAGATTCACAAAATATTTTTTAGAAATTCTGAAATTGGACCTATTTGCAAAATGTATAACGTTTTGGGCCATACTACAGTTTTATAAAGTTTTGGGGTCAAACTGTAATTTTAGCAAACAGTGCACTGTACCGTTACTGTAGCAAGCGGCAATCCGATTATTGCTAACCTTGAACCGTTTACTAAAAACGGTTAACCGATTATTTCCAGAAAGTAAGGATTGTTAAAATGATGATTCTGGAAATTAACCTTGAACCGTTTATAGAAAAAGGTGAACCGATTATTGCTAACCTTGAACCGTTTACTAAAAACGGTTAACCGATTATTTCCAGAAAGTAAGGATTGTTAAAATGATGATTCTGGAAATTAACCTTGAACCGTTTATAGAAAAAGGTGAACCGATTATTGCTAACCTTGAACCGTTTACTAAAAACGGTTACCGATTATTTCAGAAAGCATTTTCTTCAAAGGATTGTTAAAATGATGATTCGGAAATTAACTTGAACGTTTACAATTAACGGTGAACCGATAGTGACAAAAAAGAAACCGTTTATTTGAAGAATTGGCTCCAACGGTAACTTTTGAGAATAAAGTTAACCGTTAACGACTAACGGCGAACCGCAAATGAACATGTCTATAACGGCTAGTTTTAGCTCCAACTATAAATAAGCTCAATCCAATTCAAACAACAAGAACTCCAACGATTATCATTGAGCAAAATATTGAGAATACAACTTTCATTGAGCTTTAAATTCTTGTATTCATCTTATTCATTCACACATTGAGCTTTCATTTGTGATCAAACAAATTGTGTGAGAAAAATTCTTTTGTAATCTTTATCCTTGAGAGATTGTAAGTGTTGGGATACACTTGGGTTAAGAGATTGGGTATAATCTCTTGTTGTAAAAAGTCCATTGACACCTTGGAAGTCGGTGTAAGCGTTTGAAGCCTGGAGGCTTGCTTAGTGAAATCCTCAAGCCCGGTGAGCTTGGAGGCGTGGACGTAGGCGGGGATAGCCAACCACGTAAAAATCTTGGAGTTTGCTTTCTCTTCCCTTACTCTCTTTTAATATTGTGCTTGATTGAATTTATTGTTTTTAATTTGATTAAGGCATTAGATTGGATTGTTGTGTGGCTTTGTTAGAACAATTTTTAAAATACCAATTCACCCCCCCCCTCTTGGGTTGCACACTTGTATTTCAATATTGAGATTGATTTATTCCAAATATTTAGGAATGAATCGTTTTTATTATATGTTTAGATACTTGGATTTTAATTTGATTAAAAGTTGATAAAGTTGTTTTGATATTTTTTTAGGCAAAACATTATTAAATTTATAAAGTAATATAAAAATAGTTTAATTGATATATAATTTATTTTTTAATTAATATATAATTTATTGTAATTTATTATATTAAAATATTATTCTTATTAGTACTTAAGTTACATTTTTAAAGTAAAATATCATTAAATTTATAACGTAATATTAATAAAATAAAATAATTATTTTTGTTTAAATATATTAATCTATTAATTTGACTTAATTATATTTTTTATTAGTACATAAGTTAAATATATTAACTATTTTTTCATGCATTAAAAGAAAAAGTAGTATTTTCTTTTTTTAAGTTGAGGGGGTCTTTGATAGTTTTCTAATTTTAGATTGATTATCTTAATATTTACCTAAACTGAGCGAGCGCTATGATAGTTACCATTTAATATTTGCCTCTTTTAAGCAATTAAAATGAGAGTTACCGGTGGCCGGTTATTGGTTGCATTAATAAAATAATAAAAAGCATAAGGGGCGTATGAGATCGAGCATTTTATACCTATTAATATTAGTTATTGGACCCCATATACCTATTAATATTATTGTTATTGGTAATAAAATAAGGGAGAAAGTATAACATTGACTATTTAACCCAATAATTGGAATATTGCCAAGTTAATGGAAAGGTTCAAACCAAAATTAGTAGTAATAATAGTTGAAACAAATGGACAAATAAGGAGAAAGTATAACTAAAATTAGAGACTTACCTAACAAAAAATAAAATTATGAAAAATAAATTTGTAGTAATATCAAACCGGAATAATTGGAATCTTACCAAATTAACCAAAATGGGAATATTCAACACAAAATTAGAGTAATAATTAGTTAATTGAAACACATGGACAAATAAGAGAGAAAGTATAACGAAAATTAAGAACTCATCCAAAATAAAAATGAAAGTTAGTTGGAAACATAACCCAAAATTTTGGCATTTAACATGAACCAATTTAGTAGTAATATCAAACGTAAAATCGGTGGAATAATCAAACGTAAAATTTGTGGATTAATAAGTTGAAACAAGTGAACCTATAAATAAAAAAATTTAACTAAATTCGGGAACTGATTTAACCAAAAAAAATAATTTAGGTATTTAACCTAAATAATTGAAATCTTACCAAGTTAATTGGAATATTAAATGCAAAATTAGTAGAATAATAGTTGAAATAAATAGACCCATAAGGGAGAAAGTATAACCAAAATTAAGAACTTACCTAACCAAAAATAAAATTATGAAAAATAAATCTGGTATCTAACCGGAATAATTGGAATCTTACCAAATTAATGGGAATATTCAACACAAAATTAGAGTAACAATTAGTTGAAACACATGAACCAATAAGAGAGAAAGTGCAACCAAAATTAGGAATTCATCCAACGAAAAATGAAAGTTAGTTGGAACATAACCCAAAATTTTAGCATTTAACGAATTTAGTAGGAATATAAAATGTAAAATCGGTGGAATAATAAATTGAAACATATGAACCTATAAATGAAAAAACTTAACTAAAATCGGGAACTAATCTAACCAAAAAAAATAATTTGGGTATTTAACCCAAACAACCGAAATCTTACCAAGTTATTTGGACTATTAAACACAAAATTAGTGAAATAATAGTTGAAATATATAGACCCATAAGGGAGAAAGTATAACCAAAATTAGGAACTTACCTAACCAAAAATAAAATAATGAAAAATAAATCTAGTATCTAACCGGAATAATTGGAATCTTACCAAATTAATGGGAATATTCAACACAAAATTAGAGTAACAAAATTAATCATCCAACGAAAAATGAAAGGAACATAACCCAAAAATATTAACGAATTTAGTAGGAATATCACGTAAAAAATTAAATTGAAACATATGAACCTATAAATGAAAAAACTTAACCAAAATGAAACTAATCTAACCAAAAAAATAATTTGGGTATTTAACAAACAACCGAAAAGTTATTTAGAATATTAAACACAAAATTAGTGAAATAATAGTTGAAATATATAGACCCATAAGGGAGAAAGTATAACCAAAATTAGGAACTACATAACCAAAAATAAAATTATGAAAAAAAAATGAAAGAATAATTGGAATCTTACCCCAAATATTTTAGTAACAATTTGAAACACAACAATAAGAGAAAACGAAAATTAGGAACTTATTCAACGGAAAATGAAAGTTACTTGGACCATAACTCAAAATTTTGGCATTTAATGAATTTAGTAAGAATATCAAACGTAGAATTGGTGGAATAATAAATTGAAACATATGATCATACAAATGAAAAACTTAACCAAAATCAGGAACTAATCTAACAAAAAACAATAATTTGAGTATTTAACCCAAACAACCAAAATCTTACCAAGTTAATTGGAATATTAAACACAAAATTAGTAAAATAATAGTTAAAATATATAGACCCATAAGGGAGAAAATATAACCAAAATTAGGAACTTACCTAACCAAAAATAAAATTATGAAAAATAAATCTCGTATCTAACCGGAATAATTAGAATCTTACCAAATTAATGGGAATATTCAACATAAAATTAGAGTAACAATTAGTTGAAACACATGAACCAATAAGAGAGAAAGTGCAACGAAAATTAGGAACTCATCCAACGGAAAATGAAAGTTAGTTGGAACATAACCCAAAATTTTGGCATTTAACGAATTTAGTAGGAATATCAAACGTAAAATTGGTGGAATATAAATTGAAACATATGAACCTATAAATGAAAAAACTTAACCAAAATCAGGAACTAATCTAACCAAAAAAAATAATTTGGGTATTTAACCCAAACAACCGAAATCTTACCAAGTTATTTAGAATATTAAACACAAAATTAGTGAAATAATAGTTGAAATATATAGACCCATAAGGGAGAAAGTATAACCAAAATTAGGAACTTACATAACCAAAAATAAAATTATGAAAAATAAATCTGGTATCTAACCGGAATAATTGGAATCTTACCAAATTAATGGGAATATTCAACACAAAATTAGAGTAACAATTAGTTGAAACACATGAACCAATAAGAGAGAAAGTGCAACGAAAATTAGGAACTCATCCAACGAAAAATGAAAGTTAGTTGGAACATACCCCAAAATTTTAGCATTTAACGAATTTAGTAGGAATATAAAACGTAAAATCGGTGGAATAATAAATTGAAACATATGAACCTATAAATGAAAAAACTTAACCAAAATCGGGAACTAATCTAACCAAAAAAAATAATTTGGGTATTTAACCCAAACAACCGAAATCTTACCAAGTTAATTGGAATATTAAATGCAAAAGTAGTGAAATAATAGTTGAAATATATAGACCCATAAAGAAGAAAGTATAACCAAAATTAGGAACTTACCTAACCAAAAATAAAATTATGAAAAATAAATCTGGTATCTAACCGGAATAATTGGAATCTTACCAAATTAATGGGATATTCAACACAAAATTAGAGTAACAATTAGTTGAAACACATGAACCAATAAGAGAGAAAGTGCAACGAAAATTAGGAACTCATCCAACGAAAAATGAAAGTTAGTTGGAACATAACCCAAAATTTTGGCATATAACGAATTTAGTAGGAATATCAAACGTAAAATTGGTGGAATAATAAATTGAAATATATGAACCTATAAATGAAAAAACTTAACCAAAATCGGGAACTAATCTAACAAAAAAAAATAATTTGGGTATTTAACCCAAACAACCGAAATCTTACCAAGTTATTTAGAATATTAAACACAAAATTAGTGAAATAATAGTTTAAATATATACACCTATAAGGGAGAAAGTATAACCAAAAGTATGAACTTTATTAACGAGAAACAAATCTACTTGGAATTTAAGCAAAAATATTAGTATCTAACGAATTTAATAGGAATATTAAACACAAAAATAGTGAATTGGAAAGTAGAAACAAATGAACCTATTAGTGAGAAAGTTTAACCAAAAATAGGGACATGTGAAATTAACTTGAAACATTTACCTAATATATTGATATTTAACCAAAAGTGTTGGGACATAATTATTTTATTTTTTTTAACTTTCATTTAGATTAAAAATATTTTTCTCACTCAAATATTTTTTAAGTTAAATTTTTATAAATTTCCTTAATTTTTTTCATTTTATTTTATTTTTTCTCCATTAAAAATAATTTTTTTAAAATTATTGAAAGAACAACCGGTAAAATACCGGTTGTTTAAGTGGGAAAAGTAGGCTGTATGTCATACAGCGCTGTACTATATCCTAATATATATGTGATAAATACCGATTAATATATCACATCAATCTTCATGGTTCATGCATAGTTAGCATAGTTAGCCACTCGTCCTGTCCAGTCATGACCTTTCTTGTTTTTAAAGAAACCTCGTTGGAGTGAGGGAAATATTATTTAAATAAACAAAAAGTCAATCTAAGGTAGGGAAAATGTAATGACGCTTATCCTTAAGAAAATACAAATGCATGAGTCATGACCTGGATTCATATTAGGTCAACCTCCTTACAACAATAATATTAATTGAAATTAAACCAATTTTTCAATTGCATTACCATCCGTGTGCCATTAGGTTTTTAATTCAGTGGTAACCCACATCCTTAAATATATATCGTGGCTTCAAGCTCTCACAAGTCATATTGTCTCAAATTTTAATAAAATTAAACATCTCTTCACATATTTATAGGATTAAATATTAAAATTATTACCGTAGATTTTTGAAGTATACTCTGAAAGATATATATCAACATTCAATTGATTCCAAATTATAATGTATTTGTAGATTTAAATAGTTTCAAAAGAATAAAATTACCATAATACCATCCGTAGAAAGAAACGATATACAGTATAGGAGAATAGTCAAATTGCTAACATATAGAAGGACATAATCGTGGGCTAGGCTAGTGCTGTAGGATAAAATTAGCCCTCGGCCTAAGCTCTCCTAATTTTTTAGATATATTGTGCCACCTATCTTTTTTTGCTAGTGTATATTTAGTAATTTACACCCTATATATTAGATTGTTCAAGAGTCAAGATCAATTGAACGAGAATGAAAATTGTTCAGGAGATGATTAGATTACGAGAGGATGCTAATTCTTCAATACTTTTTTCCTTCTTTAATTAGAGCTGGAGACTTAATATATAAATGTTTAAACTATATATGTATTGAATAAGTTAAAATTGTTAGGAGGCTAAAATGTTGTTACTACTTTAATTTATAAATCATGAAAGGGTAATTTTTAAATCATGCAATAAGCCACGTATTAATTTTTAATTGAGTTCACAACCACGGATATGCAGCTAATACGTTAATGTAATAACAGCTAATATATGAAGAAAGTGAGAATCTAGTTGCTTCAATTATAAGGGCCAGTTTGGAAATACTGTAGTTTTTAAAATAATTGTTGTTAGCTATGCTGTAGAAATAATCAACTGTGAAGAGAATTAGTTAAGTGTTTGGTAAATTTTATTTTCAAAAGTACTGTGAGTTTTGAAAGCAATTATGGACATTTGGTAAATTTTACTGTTAAACTGCTGAGAGAAAATAAATAACTAAAATATACATAATATAAGATAAAATTTACTTATACATATAAAAACATGTACATATAATATTTTTAATTGTGTATTATAATAATTTTTACTGAAAATAAAATTTATAATATATTGATTTTACTTTTTTATTTTTTATCTTAAAATAATTGATAATTAATTAATAATATAGTGAAACAAATTTAATAATAATTCGACCAATAAATTGATATTAATAAATTTATATTGATGAATTATAATAAAAATCTATTAAAATATTTATTTTGTTTTCAATTTGAATAAAGATAATTTTGGGTTTATCTAATAATTTTAAGGATATTTAAGGAATTGTATTAAAGGATAAAATTGATTCTCAAAATCAGAATCTAAAAATTACTTCTTTTCTGCTTTTCAAAATCAGTTGTAGGAGGAGTTGATTTTGACAAAAATAATTTTAATTTTTTTTTTTTACCAAACACTAAAATTAACTTTTAAATTTTTAAAATTACTTTTAACCCATCTAAAAGTAATTCCAAACGGACCCTAAGCAATAAATGAGAATTTGA
Source organism: Atalantia buxifolia (assembly GCA_030444775.1). Lineage (NCBI taxonomy): Eukaryota > Viridiplantae > Streptophyta > Magnoliopsida > Sapindales > Rutaceae > Atalantia > Atalantia buxifolia. The sequence goes on along the minus strand of CM059834.1, from coordinate 26,796,369 downwards.
TTAAAGGTATTTAGATTATAAGCTTATAATCTAGTTGCTTTAATTGAGGAAAACTTGCTGCAAATTTGAGTCCAACTTTCCCCCGTCTCTTCGGTGGAATTTATTTTCCTTTTTCAATTTTTTGTTTGAGTTGTGCTTACATGCTCTTTAATCTATGGGCTGTTTTCTTTAATCATATAAAGTGGTAATGAGGTTTAACTTTTGTTATCTGCAGATCGATCACTGCAGTAATTTAATTAATATATTAATTAGCACATCCAACTTTTACGTGGAGGGTACTATGGTAATTTGATTGAATAGTGTATTGTGTGTGGACTGTCGACAACGTGTTGTAGGAGTTATGAATTTGGAGTACTGCAATTATTTTATTTTCTATGTTAAAAAAAAAAAAAGATATTGGAATATTAAAAAAATAATCGCTTTTACCAACTAACAAACCTACAATGATATTATGAAAGTTAGTAGCTTGATTAAGTATTCTCAACTCTAATTTTTTGGCTTTATCAATAAATCTCGATGATATTTTATTAAAAATTGCCATAAACTATCAATATGGATTATCAACCTAATCGGGAATTCTCGATTTTATATTCTTTTTGTGATTGCAAAATTTCCCTCTTATTCTTGAATCATTATAATTATTTACGATTAATTTAATTACATTACCTCTTATTTATGATTAATTCAATTACATTATCATAGTTTTCACTTTCATTTAGCTCAAAAACTTAAAATTACACATTGACCAAAAAAAAAAGATTTGGACTTTATTATCAGAAATCTAGTTATAAGAATCTTTAAATTTCCACAGATTTTTTTTTTCAGAATAACTTATTTAATATTTTTTAAAATGACTTTAAATCGTTAAAAATAATACAAATAGAAAATTAGGATGATGAGCTAGCGTGTCAGGTGCGGCACACTCGTATCAAACGCGCGTGACATGAAGGCTAAACAATATCCTAAAATCTGAGAGGTATCGGCGTCGTCCGATCGGCCAACGGATTTGCGAAACCAATATTGGCGTGTGGGCCAGGAGAGGGACACCGAATATTAAAGACGTGGCATCATTGTGCTGGATGGAATTTGGGCAATCTCGTCATTTTAATTGTCAATGGCGACTATAAAAGGGAGGACCTCGAGCTTCTCTCTTCACCGTTTCTCAGATAATCTTCACCTTCAATTTGATAAAAGGCCTCCTTCTTATCTCTCTGTCAAGGTAATAATGATTATAATTCCTCTCTTTAGCTTTTTAAATTAATATTGATTTTACTGATTATTCTAGCTGCTATGATGCCGTGCTTTGTTGATTAATTCGTAGATTTTTTTTATAGTTATTATTGTTTGTCTTTATATGGTGATATGTTATTTATAAGCTTTTCATTAGCTGTAAATCTTTGTAGGCGATCGCTTATTTGTTGTTTGAGGTTATAATTATGGCGATTTAGCACTCAAATCAGCCTCGTTGATTCTATTTAGGGTTTTGATTTAATGGTGTTATAGTACTCTTTTGGAGATAATTTAGAATTTTTTGGTGTTAATTATAGGCATATTTTGTAATTCTATAAGATTTGTGGAAAAAATTAATTAAAAAAAGAAAAAAGAACAAGATATGCCCAAATCCTTTACTTATGATTGATCATTCTTGAAAATCTCTTTTCTATTTTTTGATCTATCTAGAGATGTACAACTTTTAAAGAGAGACTTGCCCAAAGGTGTCCTTGAATTATGTAGTGACTATATCTTATACAACTCTATGTCAAGTTGGTTATGTTAATATTGTTTATTTGGTTTGATTGTTTTGTATGGATATATTTTGATGTGGTGTTTCTTTGGTCCAACAGATGCAAATCTTTGTGAAAACTCTCACCGGCAAGACAATAACCCTTGAGGTTGAAAGCTCCGACACCATTGATAATGTAAAAGCCAAGATCCAGGACAAGGAAGGGATCCCACCAGATCAGCAGAGGCTTATCTTTGCTGGTAAACAGCTCGAGGATGGTCGCACACTTGCTGACTATAATATCCAGAAGGAATCAACGCTCCACTTGGTCCTTCGACTCAGGGGTGGTATGCAGATCTTTGTAAAGACCCTCACTGGCAAGACAATTACTCTTGAGGTGGAAAGCTCGGACACCATTGACAATGTGAAAGCCAAGATTCAGGACAAGGAAGGGATCCCACCAGACCAGCAGAGGCTTATCTTTGCCGGTAAACAGCTTGAGGATGGTCGCACACTTGCTGATTATAACATCCAGAAGGAGTCAACCCTCCACTTGGTCCTCCGTCTCCGTGGTGGTATGCAGATCTTTGTAAAGACCCTCACTGGAAAGACTATCACCCTTGAGGTGGAAAGCTCCGACACCATTGACAATGTCAAAGCCAAGATTCAGGATAAGGAAGGGATCCCACCAGACCAGCAAAGGCTCATCTTTGCTGGTAAACAACTAGAGGATGGACGCACCCTTGCAGACTACAACATCCAGAAGGAATCAACCCTTCATTTGGTCCTCCGTCTCAGGGGTGGCATGCAGATTTTTGTGAAAACCCTGACCGGTAAGACTATAACTTTGGAGGTTGAAAGCTCTGACACAATCGACAATGTCAAGGCTAAGATCCAGGACAAGGAGGGCATCCCACCTGATCAACAGAGGTTAATCTTTGCCGGCAAACAACTTGAAGATGGTCGTACTCTTGCTGACTACAACATACAGAAGGAGTCAACCCTCCATTTGGTGCTTCGTCTCCGTGGTGGTATGCAGATCTTTGTGAAAACGCTCACCGGAAAAACAATTACTCTTGAGGTTGAAAGTTCTGACACCATCGACAACGTGAAAGCCAAAATTCAAGACAAGGAGGGTATCCCACCGGATCAGCAGAGGCTCATTTTTGCTGGAAAGCAGCTTGAAGATGGAAGGACTCTTGCAGACTATAACATTCAGAAAGAATCCACTCTCCACTTGGTTCTTCGCCTCCGTGGTGGTATGCAGATTTTTGTGAAGACACTCACTGGGAAAACCATCACATTGGAGGTTGAGAGTTCGGACACGATTGACAATGTTAAGGCTAAGATCCAGGATAAGGAGGGGATTCCACCAGACCAGCAGAGGTTGATCTTTGCTGGAAAGCAACTTGAGGATGGAAGGACTCTTGCTGATTACAACATCCAGAAGGAGTCCACTCTGCATCTTGTGCTTCGTCTCCGTGGAGGTTTCTGAGTTTGGTCATCTGGGTGGGTGTGTGTCTTATTTGCATCGGTTTGTCATGGTAATGTTTGCTTGCCATTGGTGAAATGGCTTAAATAAGTTGTAATAACTATTTGAAGTTTATTTTGGTTTGTGGTTTTTGAACTCTGTTTCTAAAATATTGATATGGTCCTACTAAGGTCGCATTATAATATCTAAGAATCTTTTTCTTGAATAAATACATGTTTAATGTTACATTGCGTATACTGATTGATCGTCCATTTCTGTTTGATTTCTGTGTTGGTGTTTCGATTTGTTTCAATTTGTTTCAATTAAACAAAGTGTAAACATTTCCTTCTAAGTTCTAATGAAGTTGGAGAAGCATCAATCAGCCCCCTTATATGATGACAATTTGGGGTTCATGGGGAGGGAAAATTTTCGGAAAAACAAAATCCACAAAATCCCGAGGGCTCAAGTGCGTGCCTAATTTATAGTCTATATTCATCCGCGCTTAAGAACTTTTCCAGCGCTGGTCTTACAAATGAAGCCCGAAACTGTGTACCATTGCATATTAAATCTGGCTGATGATTGTGTCATGTTGAAACTGCCGGGAAAGATAATCAAATTACTTAAGAATTTTACGTTTTGGTATTGTCTTAACAGTTTGAGATATCTTCTTGCATTTATCCTATCACCATTTACCCAGCCAATCTACCTTCTATTTTGTATAATCAACTCTATTAGTCGCTTAATAGAAGAAGAATCGTTTCATTATATATTTTTTGTGCACGCATTTTATACACTTACTGAAACAAAACCGATAAACCATGATTGCAATACTAGATCAAATGCTTTGGGCTGATTAATCTTGGTGAATAAATGTTTGAGCCTCTACAAAGAATGTATAACTTACTAACAAGATCTTTAATTTGCAATTTCAGCTGCATCTCGCCATGCAATGTAAGACTTACTCTCGGTATTGAGTCTGAGTTAACTAAGCAGAGCAAGAAGTATCAGATTTAAGCACTGGAATGTTTTATTAAGAGATAAATATCAGTCAAACCAATTACGATTGCAAGAAAAAGAAATCAACGATACATCAATTAATTAACAAACATATAATAGAATGAAAAGATATCATCAAGCTATCAATTAATTTTCCTCACTATTATTGAATATAAGGTAATTTAAAAGAAAACTAATAATGCGAGTTGGTGAATACTTGCGCAAGTAATTGTCGCATCTCCTCTCTTTACTAAAGTCGCCCACTACCTACAATAAGTTTTAGTTTGTATTATCAAATTTACCCATTATCCGTAAAATTACCCCTACTAGGCAGATAGGAGAGAATCTGCAAGCATGGGTGTAAAATTGTTATTTTTAAATATATTGTTAACACCAAAAAAAAAAAAAGCACCAATCCAATTATTAAAAAGAAAAACAAAGAAAAATAAGGAATATGATCCTCTCTTAATGTGAGTTTTTTCAAAATTTTAAAGATTTGCATCAAATGTTCTTTAATAATAATGTATGACTGAATAACTTAAAAAGTAAGATTTAATTATTATTATTATTTTTAATTTATTAATTACTAATTATTCAAGTGAATTTTATTAAGGAAAAGTTCAGATTATAGACTATGAAAGAATCACGATCCAAAAAACTTAGCCGTTTTAGGATGTTACGGCATATGGGTACACTTAATTCGTAAAAGCGAGCGGTGTTTGTTTGCGGCCACTTGGCAACTGATGACTGATGAAGCTACTTGGCTTTTAGAGAGTGGCATATGGCAATAATTAAATTCGTAAAAATAAGTAGTGTTTGTTTCTGGCCACTTGAACAGCTGATGAGACTTCACCGTGGCCGTGGTCGGCAACGAAGAAAACAAAAAACAAAAACAAATTAAGTCTGGAGCTTATCTGGTGGCGACCTCATCACATCATATCATACAATATGCTAGCTAGCAATCTATACAGTGCACAACGTTTTGCCAGCCACTCAGTGCATCCGTAACCATGATGGTCATGTACACGTGAACTAAAATCAACATGCCCCCAGCAGTTCAACATTGGTGGGAGCTGCCTAAAAAGACAATCACATAGTCAGAAAAGTCAAACGAACGGAACAAGAAGACAATTTTTTGGACTGCGTGGGGCACTACTTTAATGGCTCCGCCACCGCCTGAAGGCGCATTAGCTGCAGCTGCACCGTGCGCCAAAATCGATACGGGCCCTTGGACAAATGGATAGAAATTGGACAGTTGTGATTACTCGGTCGACATTAGGTTAATCTTAACCAACACCCATAGTTTTTGAAAAATGCCAGTCCACCCCTGCTGAAATGACAAATACTCAAAATATACTTCTTGATGATTGAATTAACTTGATAATAAAATACAAACTAGCCCATGTGTTTCTGATCTAGTTTGTATGTGTTTTCTGGGCATTAATAATGAACAGGGCAACACTTCAACATTTCAAAAATTTTTAATGAATATTTTAATGAATATTCATTAATTTTAATAAATAATTAATGAATATTTATAGTGTTTTTTTTCTAATTTAGATGGATTTTTAAAACACGAGGGAGTTCTGCTGATTTTTTTCCCCTCCTTATGAATCGTTAGCACTCATTCTGCGAGAAAGGGATATTCAATGCCTAATCGTTCTAAAGAGATACAATTATTAACACTTATCAAATAAAGCTCCTAAGTAGTCTACAATCCATTAAAGCGTATCATGAGATACATGAGGAAGGATGTCACGTGAGACAATTAAAGTAAACAAATGTTAACCAGGTGTATTTGTATTATTACATTCAAATTATTTTTTTTTTCCAAATATTTATGGAACATGAGTCTAATCTTCCAAATTTTTTAAGTTTCGAATTTTCTTTAGGTTCCAAATGCCATGTACTAAGGATGAAACAGATACTATTGGCACATGCCATTTTAAAAGAGAACCTACTGTAAATATTAAAATCATAATAGTGGGTATTTTATAATTATCATCATAAAAAAAAATAGATAATGTAGGATGGTTGCATGTTCTGAGTAAGGTACTTTTCAAAGGGTAAAAATGGGGTTACAAGTGTCCTATTTCATAATATACCTTTTCAAAATTTGTAATGATACGAATCATAATTGGAATCGCTTGCACCATTCTGCCCCATTGTCCAGCCAAAAATTTCACTTCTTTTTTAGTTATTTTTTCAATTTTAATATATTTTTTTATTTTTCCTGTTTCGTTTAAGGTTTTTATTTTGTTCGAAATATCTGATTTGGACACCATTCATTTTTCTTTTCTTATTTAGATTAGGAGAATTAAATTATAAAACAAATATTTCGAATTTACCTATTTTGGTAAATTTATGATATTTAGCATTGTTATATAAGGGGGTGTAAAACCCTAATTTTATTAATTCAAACTAAATTCAATAAAACATCATTATTCAAAAACTTATATTTTTTCTATCATTCAATTTTAAACGTTTCCGTTTTGTCATTAGAGAAATATTTATTTAAGAGAAAAAATATATCTACTTTTATTATTTTATCCAATTTTTTTGGGAGAAAAGCATAGGAGTCCCCAACAAAGAACACGATCCCGTGCCCGCATGCCGTCGCCAACGTGAGCGCATGGGTTTGGTCGAGTAAGACCCCATTAAATGATAACAAATGTTGGAAGAGGAGAGAGGGGCCTATATGTGATAAATACCCGATTAATATATCACATCAATCATCATGGTTCATGCATAGTTAGCCACTCGTCCTCCCTTGAGTCATGACCTTTTTTGTTTTTAAAAGAAGCCTCGTTGGATTGAGGGAAATATTATCTAAATAGAAGGAAAAAAAGTCAACATAAGGTAGGGAAAATGTAACGAAGCTTATCCTTAAGAAAATACAAATGCATGAGCCATGACCTAGATTCATGTTAGGTCAACTTCTTTACAACAACAATAATAATAATTGAAATTAAACCAAGTTTTTAATTGAATTACCGTCCGTGTGCCATTAGATTTTTAATTCAGTGGTAATTCACATTCTTGAATATATATAGTAGCTTTCAGCTCTCACGAATTATGTTGTGTCAAATTTTAATAAATTAAACATCTCTTTACATATTTGTAAGATTAAATTTTAAATTATTACTGTAGATTTTTGAAGTATACTATGAAATATATATATATTAACATTCAATTGATTTCAAATTATAATGTATTTATAGATTTTAAAAGTTTCAAAAGAATAAAATTACCATAATACCATCCATAGAAAAGAACGACATGAGTATAGGAGGAGTCAAATTGCTGGCATATAGAAGGACTAATCATGGGCTAGACTAGTGTTGTAGGATAAAATTACCCCTCGGTCTAAGCTCTCCTAATTTTTTAGATATATTGTGCCACCTATCTTTTTATTGCTAGTGTATATTTAGTATTTTACCACCTTTATTTTTTCAATTTATTAACTATAAATAACGTGAATGAAAATTGCTTAGGAGATGATCAGATTACAAGAGGATGTTGATTCTTCAATACTTTTTTTCTTCTTTAATTAGAGTTGGAGACTTAATTTATAAATGTTTAAACTATATATGTATTGAATAAATTAAAATTTTTAGGAGGCTAAAATGTTATTACTACTTATTACCAAAAAAAAAAATTGTTACTATTGGTCTAATTGAAAGGAAAATATGTCATTGTATTAGAAAGTTACCAAATTGTCATTGTATTAGAAAGTTACAAAATTGTCATTAGTATTAGAAAGTTACCAAATGGCTTATGGTAACAATTAACAACATTTTCATAGTTTCATGATTTATTTCCTTCAAAATCATATTTTCTACAGTAAAACCTCTTTATAGTCATAATATTGGGACCAAACTAATTTATTACAATGAGGAAGTTATAACTTAATAGAAGTGTAATGACTATATATATATATATATTTAGATTGAATGGGGAGAGAAGAGAATACGACTGAGGGGAGAGATCCGGTCTCTATGCTTCAGAAGAACGTACAATTTTTATGAGCAGATCTGATATGGAAGATCAGATCGCCGATCATATATATATATATATATATATATATATATATATATATATATATATATATATATATATATATATTGACATGGTTAATCTTAGTGCAAGTGATATGGAGAAGTATTTGCTACATTAAATTAATTAGTAGTTAAGGTAGAAATATTTTGACATCAACAAGAAGGTGTCCATGCTAGCAAGTGATTATGTACCTATAAGTTAATGTAAAAGCGTATATATTTTAGTAATGATAGAGCTATAAACTTTTGTACACATTTATTTTATACAAAGCATAATTCAATTGATTAGATCAAATAGTTCTTGACTTACACGATTTATTTTTATTATTTTGTATTTTCATCTAACTAATGAATTTAGGTCACATCAGTTCATACAAGGGCTTGTAAATCTATCATCACTCTATATTTTTTGTAATATATAGATAATTATTACTATTCAAAGACAACTTCTTTAAGACAATAACTAGAAAAATTATAAATTATTATAACGTGAAGCTTATTTTTATTTATAATTGGCCTAATTAGGACTTGAATTTTTTATGATTACAATACTCCGTTAAGTTTACATTCTTACATTCCTAATTTTTACCTATAAGCCTCTTAAATCTTTGACAAAGTGCAAATTAAATATGTTCTGATTATAAGAGAAACCTTGAGAGGCCTACTTTGTTGCCTGTAGCTCGAACATCCTCTTGGATTTGTTGTTTATATTCTCTGAAACTAAATTTTCTATAGATTGCTGGCTCGATGATGTTCTCAGTACTCTCAATCACAGCTTCATATGAGGGACAATAAAAATATGCCACTGAATATCTTTCAACTTTTGGATGCGAAACCACCCGGTGTTCAACGCTCTCGTACACTCCGTTGCTCAATGCCTAAGATATCATAAAATTTATGCACGCCCCATTACAAATGTTTTTATAATTAATTAAATTCCGAATAAGTACCAATTATGATTTAATTACCTGAAATAAGTCACCAACGTTGACAATTAGAACATCGGGATTAGGTTTAACACTAAGCCATCGTCCATCTTTCTTCAGCTGCAAGCCTCCCACGTGGTCTTGGTATAGAATGGTGAGAAAATCACTATCAGTGTGAGGTATCAGGCCCAACACCTCGAATGACGGCGGGCATGGAGGATATCTGTTCATTCGAAGGTAACTGGAGCTTGGCAAGCAATTTTCTTGAAAGTAAGATGACTTGATTCTCAAGTTATGAGCTAAATACTCAGCCAACCTCTTAGCCAAATTTGCAGCTTTTGTTGCAAACAATCCGATACTTGATCTGAAGAAGATGGTGAAGTACGTAGGAAATAAGATTTCAACATAACTAAATTATATCATAGACACAGCAAATTGTGTAATAGTTCTAATTTAGTCAACACCTAACACATGACAAATAGCACTGAAGAATGCTAAAGAGACTCTAAGAGCGGACAAACCACTGATAAATGAGTAATAATATAGCCACAAACTCTTGTACAAATTGATGTGGTGTTAATTCATTGGTTGAACTAAATGCCTTCGACCACATGATTTATTTCTATTATTTTATATTTTTCATTCAACCAATGAATTAAAACCACATCAATTTGTACAAGATAAGTTTATACAAAATTTTATGGCTGTATCATCACTCTAAAAAAATTGATAAATTGCTGCCGATTTATGAGCAAACCAGCACTAATTTACCCCCCTTTTTTCAACCCTTTTTTTAACTGAATATCACTGCTCATAATGATTGATTATACATTACTTGTACTTCAAACAATCTATTCCAACTAATGCAAGTGTAGTATATTACTTTTTGAGTTCCTTATAAATTTAAACCCATGTCGTCTTCGGTGCTAAATCATTAAAAAATATATATATGTTAAAAGGTTAAATTTTCCCTTTCGACAAAGACAACATGGGCTATTTAAATTTGTTAAAAAATCCAAGTGGATGGTAAAAATATGCTGAAGGGGGTTATATATCTAAGTGTCATACTCCCTTCATCAAAACTACCAAAATCTACCGCAGCCAAAATAAATTCATCTTATCTTACTGTATCGAAGCCTCTTGTACATGCATTGCATGCTTGAAAAAGTACACATAATCTCGTGAAAGCATCAAGGGATGGAATGCTGAGGAGAGTATGCAAATGTTTAGGAGTTAGGCGGCATTGTAATGTCAAGCATGCACATGACATGACTTGGATAAGGTTTGAAACTTACAAATACCATTTAGCGGTTTGATAAGATTGAAATAAATAACAAAGCTAAGTACTTTGTGTGTCTCTGGCCTCCAGGTTCAAGTTTTATGTCCTACATGGAATATCTAACATTTGTGATCCTCATAATTCGATAGGACTCCAAATCAAAACAAAGAACTCATGGGATCATCACCAACAAATAAGGAAGGAGATAATTACAAACATGCAACAAATCATTTAAGAGATTTGACAAAACTTAGGTATGAATGAGGCATCGACATGTGATTATGGGACCAAAACCTTAAGACTGTAAGAGGCATCGAAACAATTAATATTATTTTTTTTCAATTCGTTGACATGATTAATTAGCCAAAGACACCTTTATCAGAAGTAGTAAAGTAAATTTGACAGTGAGTGTTTATGTGTGGTCATTTTATTCCTACTGTACTGCAAAGGTGTGGTAGAAGTAGTGGTCACGTACGTTGCATTATATTCACAGATTCAAGAGGCTATATTCAAAGATCATTGGAATTAATCAAAAGCTTATTTCTTTCTTTCTTTTTTTTAAGCCTTTTGTTTTTTTTTTTCACAGCAGTAAATGTTTAAAAACTCAGTAGAACTTAGATTAGAAGAGGATCTTATTACTTCGTGCAATCCTTCTCCTTATTTTCTTGTGTACTTCTCATTTTGTATTTGATAAATTCGGTAAAAACTCATTTAATCCTTATATTTTGAGATTAGTACCTGTTTAGTCTCTATATTTTAAAAAATACCTCAAAAAATTCCCGACATTAAATTATTAGCTCCTTTGCCGTTATTTTTTGCTTGATTTTACAATATTATCCTCTTATAATAATTTTTTTGGACATTAATAAAAAATTAATTACTAATTTAATCTCAAAAATAAAATAGAAACACAATGAAAATATATTACTTCTTTAGGAACACTGTTTTGAAGAGTTAATATATTAATTTTTTTAACTAATGTCCAAAAAAACCGGTAATTTAATTCTTTTACAATTAATTTTTGTTAGACATACGTAAGCTTTCACAAAAATTAATATATATATATATAATTTTATTTTTGGGTTTAAATTGATAATTTAATTTTTTTAAATTAATTTCATAAAAAAAATTATTGTAAGATGATAATATCAGAAAAGCGGCCAAAAACAAAAAGTAATGACAGCGAAGTCAATAATTTAAGAACAGGGATGCTTTGAGGAAAATACAAGACTAAATAGATACTAATCTAAAAATATAGAGATTAAATGAGTTTTTACCCTTAATAAATTATTTAGTTGAGATTAACACAAAAAATAATGTTACTTTTACTTTTATAATCAAGTGTGGTAAATACCAGAAACAGCCCCGACATGTTAGTTGCATTTTATAGAAAATGTTTACTGACAATAATTATTAAGACGGGAGTTAAGAGTAAATTCCCCTACAGAAAAATTACCCTCATAATTAATAAATCCTAGAGGGTCTAAATATATAAATTAATCGAACAGTTAATCAAATAAAGAAAAATTATTAATCTAAGGAAATAGTAATTACGTATTGTAGTAAATACCTGGGGTTATTGCTTTCATCCTCCAGTTTTGAAATGTCAGCAACCGGAATGTGAAAAGCTTCTGACCATAGAAACTGCCTCAAACAAGTAGCTTTAGGGTTTCCCCACCTATAGCTATCAGCTGATAAATTCATGAAATTTTGTTCAGACTTCTTGCGGAAAGGCTGATGAAAGATCTTCATCTGCTCCTTTCGCATGCTTTCGAAGACTTTCTGTGGGATTCCATGATTCATAACTTGGAAGAAACCCCATTGAGAAGCAGCTTCAGCCATCTCTTCTATCCATTGGTCAAAGCTCCAGAAATTTAAGCGAGCAAGATCAATCAAAGGAAGCTCACATTCCTCATCCACTGCGAAAAGCGTCTCATCGTTTGTTCTTGCAGTAGAGTTATGGAAGAGGGTTGGGTAAGTTTCTTCAAATGGAGGTTCTATATCATCCATGGAGATAAAGAAACAGAAATTAATGCCGCCTCAGGAGTGCTGTCTACTCAAGCCTGTGAAGTGCTAAAGATAAATTTATAGTAAGACAATCCCATATATTGGATAAGAATACTTCTGGGACCAAAGACATAAGCTTGGCAACTCCCTCATAAGCTAACATCTGAGCAGTGTTCTTAAATGAATATGCATTTAGAATGAGCTATCACATTCTTATTTAGATAATGACATCTGAAGTTTATGCCATGGCATCTTGTAAACAATTATGTGAAGGTAAATGCACTTATGGAAAATCCTTCGATGCTGGAGTATTAACTGAGAATTCTCATATTTTTTACATATCTCCAAAGGAAGAGAGATTCAAATTGGACAAACACAAAACTTAATCCTTATATCATCGAGTAGAATCTAACTAAAATATATTCAGTCATTTTAAAATTGACCAATGATAGTAATTATAACAATGAGAGAGAAAATTTGAAACAATTTTATTGGATAGTCTATTGAGAGTGTTCCACCCAATTTTTTTTAATTAAAAAAATTCCTATATTTATTATTTGGGTGGGACTATTTGCACTCTGAACATTATTTTAAGTACTCCGGTAGTTCCACTCATTTATTTCCATTCCATCCTCTGGAGAGAGAAAAAGTAATCGGCAAGGAGGCATTACTCCCATCCGGAAATTTATAATCGGCAAGGAGGCATTACAACCAACCTTTCCTCTCCTTTACTCATCTTCTAAATTTAAAAAATTAAGATTTATTTTATACAATTCTTAAAAGATCAAAAAATCCCAACCTAAATCATTTTAATTATTTTACTCAAAACACCAAGAAAATTATCAGGCACAGCCCAAAAAAAAAATAAAAATTAGAGATTAAGCATATACTGACAATAAATGGAATCAAATAAAGTAGTTATAACAAATTCTATACAAAAGCTTAATTATTAGTTTTGGTTTATTAAATAATACGGGAAATCTTCTCGCTTAGTTGAGGGTTATATAAAATAGAAATATTGAATAATACGCTCAACATTGATTCTTGCATCCCCAAGAAGCATGAATTTTTTAGCCCAACTCAAAAAAAGGGCCATCTCATCAAAGGGAAAAAAAAAAAACAAAAAAAAGAAGAAGATGATGAAGAAAAAGAAGGACGAGGTTAGAAGATTCTTGGTGCTGCTGTATGCAGCTTCAATAATTGATTGATTAATTGTAGTTTCCTCTCTCTTTACCGTTCTTTCTGTCTTTCTTCCTTTTTTTCTTTTTTATTTTTTCCTGAAAATCAAAAAGAAAAAGTATGGACATCTTTAAAATATTTTACTTTAATTTTTTTTAGAGGGTCACCATGAACCATGTTTGGTTAAAGATGTTAGAAATAAATTTTTAGGGTTTAGAAAGAATTATAGGTTTAATAATAAGTGTGCTACATGATTGTCCAAGATAATTATAATGTTCTCTACTGAGTGAAGAATTTTCAATTTTCTTTAATCCTGTCTTTACAATATTTCTTTGAATGCATGTTCTGATATAGAAGTTTATAGGGCTAACTGATTTGGGTTGGTAACTGGATACACACAAGACTTGAGAACTTTCATTATCAAGACACAAAATTTGGTGTCAATTGATAAGTAACAAAAGAAATGCAGTTTTGTCCATATTAGAAAACCTTCCTTCTTGTTCATCCCATTAGCAGAAATTTCACCTTAATTAGAAGTTTTCGACTCTTCAATAATTTTCAATTACTGCTATATGTATGAATTACTGTATAAAAATTTTAAAGACTTAATTTGGAAATTAATTAGGTCAAAACACAGAGATGTAGAAGTAATTGGCAATTGGTTATTAACTGATCTGACATTAATTATATAACTCTAATTGCCTCACCTATGCGTCCATGGCTTTGTCAATGTCGTCAGGCTCTGAACAAATATTAGCAGTTGGAGATTTACACACATCAACTTAGGGAAGGAGCAACAAGATATATTTCATATCTACAATCAATATCCGAAACAACTAATTAGTTAACCAATTTTATTAAAGGAAACCCAAAAAAAATAAAAAAAACAATAACGGTGTAAACTTCGACATAATAATTAAAATCCTTACCTGCAAGCTCATGGCTTTTAAGTATTCATTTAGACATGTCCTTGTTGGCACTCACAGAAATACATTCATGGAGCTAATTAAAACCATTTTACTACATAGTTTGGACTGTTTGATTAAAATAGATTTTATTTTAGGCGAAGAATTCCGAAAAAGGCATTATTATTGTAATAATTACTATAGCAAACCAACGGCATAATAGCTATATATGTGGTTGATTTGCACAGGAAATTACCCACTTGAGTGACCTTCTAGACAAAATTCAGGGTTTAGTTTTCTAGAAACCAACAAACGAAACATGTCAAGATCGAGAGAGAATTATTATAAATGCAAAATGATCATCACCTAACTCATTCCATGCCACGGTTTCCTCTTAATAAATAATCACACAGAAGAAGCAGAAGCAAAACAAGCCCTTTTGAAGAAGCACTTATTGATTTGCTGTAAAGAAAAAACACAGAAGCGTGATGAGTTACATTTTGAGACAGCTGAAACAGAGAGAATGAATCTGAAATGCCATGGTTTGTGTAATTTAGGGTTTCTGGAATTCACGGGATCATTTATAAAAGTTCTGACGTGAGTAAAGCATACGCATTGCAGATTTTTGAGATCATCAATTTATGGCTATAATAAATAACACGTGTCTAAACAACTGTCTGAAGGAAAGAGGGACGGGCACTTCTAAGTAATTAACAAGAAAAAGCGTTCACGGAACCATGAAGAGACCAGTAGGGACTGAAGTCACCGGTGACTTTCTTTTTTTCTTTTTTTCCCCCTCTCCCTCCTGGTCGTCGATGTAAAATATCATTGCAACCCTAAGTAAAATATTAATTAAGTCTCCAATAATTTAGGTTTGTTTTCTGTTGGTCTTTGAGCTAAGTTGGAAAATAAGTCCATAGAAAAATAAATTCTTGTATTTTTCATATGGGAGAAAGTCCTTTTCATCTCTATGGTTTAATACAATAGCCCATTTCATTTTTACTTTTCAAACAATAACTTAAAATATTATTCCGTTAACTCACTGTTAGTATAAAACTGTTAACTAGTGATTTATTGAGGGCAAAATAAGATTTTTCATTAAAGTAATACAAATTATATTAAAATATTTTTTTTACATAATTAAATAACACTACAAAATACGTAAAATTTATTATTTTTTTCTTAAATGAAATCAATGATGATATAGTTTGATATAGCCATTAAATAATTACCATAAGGAACAAACTGTAATTAACACAATAGCTTTAAATCATCGGAAGAAAAACTAAAAAAATGCCACCAATTTTTATTTGTTTTGCGTATTGTATTTAAATATTTTCTTTATCTTCAACTCAATTCAAGTCATTTTCTTTGTATAATTAAAGAAAGATACTTATATGATAAGAAAATTGTGATATTTTTAGTACTTAGATCTAGGGTTTATGAGGTTTTCATGCCGCCAAATATAGAAATAAGTGAAAAAAAAATTCCTTGAAATATAAAATTTTCATCTTTTTTGGTATTTCTTATTTAGTGGGATTAGATAAAATTATTTTTAGTTATATGTCAACTTTTATTTATTTTTTTAATTTTTTCTTTAATGAAAAATTATTTTTTACTTTTAATAAATTACTAACAAACGATATTCAAATAACAGTGAATTAATAAAAAGATGTTTTGAGTTATTATTTAAAAAATAAAAATAAAATAAGTTATTGTATGAAATTCTATAAATGAGAATAATTTTTTTTTTTTTTCATATTGTTGGAGTTATTAGAAGCAGTCTCTTCAAAACAAAATATCTCGGCACTGAAAAAGTATCTTTCACTGAAAAGTCCAACGATTTTTATTTAATTAAGTTGAAATGATCACCATAATGAATTTCTCTCTCATCTTAAAGTTTCAATTAATTGGCCTTCATTCCGCCAAGTATCTCATCGTTTTCCGCTCCTCTCTATCAATGCATACACCTCAACTCAATATATTGCCAATTGTCAATGAACTACTAACCTAATATTCAAAAGCATTGCCGTCAACAAGACAAAATTTTGTCGGAATTTGGAAGTTTGGGAATCTTGAGGAGAAACAAATAAAGCACTATATACGGAGGAAGCTCTTTCTTATAGCTTATTGTTTGATATATATTGCACTTCTATGGCGTCTACAATTGACAAAGTCTTACTATGTTTGGTAACAGTTGAAATACAATCTTAACGGTTGTGAGAACGAAATCTACTTTGATATATAAAAGTCATAGTCCAATTCAAAAATGTTCTTCTATAAACAGAATTCCATTCCAAAAAAGAAAAAAAAAAAACAAGCAAAATTTTTATACACTCACAAAGAGAATTGGGTCCTCAACTTCATGAATCAAAGAATGATTTATTAGCGGAAGTGATTTTAATTACTCGTACTTCAGTTGTTTCTTTAACTCCAAAATTCTTTTTAATTAATATAAAAACTTAATGAAAACTATACATGATTACGTGATACCTCATTGTTGCACTTGCACCCAAATGATCTTTTCATCAAATGCATTATATATTGAAGGATCTTTGATCCTTCAATAAACCTATATATAATATAAATGAAGTAACGGTTTGAATTATACCTAATTATTCTCTGTGAATAGAATTCCTTCTTGCTATCGATGTTTCTCCTCAAATTTTACTCGGGCATGTACTTGCAAAGGCACTCTGATGCTGTTGTTATCTTTGTGTGTTCTTTGGATTTAGTAAATTCAAATTTTGGTTTCCTCTAGCCAATGAGAGAACAGCTAAAAATCCTTTCTCAATCTTTTTGGTATGTACTTATAGAGCAAAAAGAGTGGACTTGACAGGAGATTTGATTTCAGATCCAAATCTTTGCCATTCCTTCTTATTGTTGCATATTTTTACACCGTTTTATGACCGTTCTTGTTACATTTGAGCTTTTGATTTATGACCGTTCTTGTTATATTTGAGCTTTTGACACGTGATTTTGTTAGTAATCACTTGTCGCTTATTATTATATTTTTAGATTAGATCAGCAATCTTTTTAAAGTTTCATACGGTTTGTCATGTAATTCTTCATGCGATCACTTATTGATTTTATTCTAGCCTGGATCCGAAATAATTTTACTTGTTCTTAGATATGTTTTGTTCTTAGATATGTTTTGTCATGTTTTTAGACATATCATGCGGTGGAAGTGACTATATATTTTAGCACTTATATGTGTGAACATAAATAAATAAGAAATCAATAGCATCAAGATATAAAATCCTTTCTTTTTATTTTCAATTTAATTATTTCTTTAATTTACACGCGGTATCAAGGGGCCATTAGGATGTTCATTGTCTTAATAAGAAGAACAAGCATCTGCATGTCCATGAATTCAGAACTGTGGGCATAAGATATTCTTGAAATTTATTTGGAACACTTTTTTAATTTATACACTTACGTTACGTGATAAATTTTTAAAACTTTTATTTTTAATTCTACATACTGTTGAAATATTACGATTGCCCTCCACCGAATCTTTTTCAATAAATATTTACATATTCTTTCTTTGCACCCACAATTATATTTACCAACGCTAAAAAGATTCGATGAATGTGCGCGTGTACTTATTTTCGCAATAATTATCCTTTATCATTGTAGTTAATTTGAATTCACATGATTTTGGATGAGTGGATCAGACCTATTGATTCAAAGAAATTTAAAAGGGCCAAATCAAAATTTTTCTTATTTCACTTGTGCAATTCACTGTTTTTCTTTTTCATGCTTATCCTTTTCTCTGTTTTATTTCTTTAGGAATTTTACATTTTGTTATGTTATTGTAGGAATCAGTAGAAACACCGAGAGATTGTATTTCGATATCTTTCATTGAGATTCGTTGTCAAAGAGGAAAAAAAAAAAAAACTCAGCAGGGTGTGCAAAGTTATTTGAGTGCCCAAAATAATAGTATTTTATTAAATTGCCCTTAATGATAATTATATTAGTGTTATTTTAATAATTGGTAACTCGGACTCGGCTCTCCTTGATAGGGATTTATTTGACGGCCCGCTTTAGAGATAAAATAAATTTTCCTCCTATATTAAAGTGAGGGTTGTTGTTCAGACTGTCATCTTAAAATTATAAAGGGGAGTTTTGGTTATTATCTAATTGTAAAAATATTTGTAGAGTTCTAATTGTAATATATCATTATATAAAAAAATATTATTAAAATTTTACTAATTAAATTTATGCAGCATGTTCTAAGTAAATAGTACTAATATTTATCTAGAAAAAAATTTCAGAACAGTGATAGAATCATCTTTAAAATCATATGGGATTAAAATTAATTGAAAAAATAATAGAAAAAACATGATAAACTATACGGAATTGCCGTTAATTAAAAACATACTGAGTTTTATTCGTATATATTATTTTTCAAGTGAGTATACAGCTTCACCCTGTGAACTTTTATGTGTTTTTCCTTTTACAGAAATAAACATTTTATCCTGATATTTTTATATGAATGATAGTAGTTGACTTGATTGCTGCCACATTACCCACCACGTTCAATCAAAATCCAACTACGTAGGTAGGGACCTGTTTCCCTTGCAGATGCTGTATGTAACACAGCAAATAGGGTGCTTCCACGCGTTGCAGGAGAGAGGAAACGCAACCCAAACTCAGCTGATGCAAGGCCCTCTCTAACACCCGTGGAAGCACCCCATTTGCTCCTGTTACATACAGAAGCTGCAGCTGAGTTGAGTCCCGTAGATATATATCAATGGCTTTCGCCGACTAAGTAATAATAAAATTTGACTATGCTTCATAAGTTGAGGCTATAAACCCACCAGCGTAAGCCTCATTTCTTTGTCATTTAATACATTAAAGAGGAATCTAAAAGATAAATAATTCATGAATGCTTCCTCACACTAATTTTAATGATTTGTCACGACAGCTACGCTCACAAAATTCAAACCCAAAAGGTGTGATATTACAGCAACGTCGCCGACTGCCGAGTGGCCACTGGCCACTTCATCACTCAAAACTAAACAATGAATGATACTTGCAAATTAATAAAAGATCACTGAACGCATATAATGATAGTTTTGTCGGCACTCAGAAAATGGTGCCATGTGGACCAGTTGATGATGTGGAAATTGCCTTCGCCCTCATCAACTACCACGAACTTGATTGCAACTTTGATTGGAAAGAATTGGGGGAAAATGCATCAATCTTTCTCCCGGTGGAACTTCTAATTTCTCATGCGTGATTTTAATGTGTACGAGGCTTTGTTCAGAAAGCTGATAAATCCGAAAGCATTACCATGCATTTGAAAACGGGAAACCTATTCAAAGTTTCTCCAAAGTGAATATTTATACAGAGAACAAGCTGTTAAATTTGATATTCTTTAGGGAAACGAGGAGCAAGAATGTAAACTCAGTATGTCCACATCAAGCACCAAGACAGGATATCACTCATCATCCTTGTATGGATATTCTTCTGGGACTTGCTTCAGAAGTTTCACCTGCAGCTCATATGCATCATCCCCTCGAAGCACATCGCGGATCCAAGTGACTTCAGTTTTCATTGAAACCTGCAAATGGAATAAAATTCAGCACACTAACACTGACAAGGAAGCAAAGAAAAACACAAGAGGTAAAAAGTATGTGGGCACGAGCACCATCCATGTTTTCTCAAGCTACAGCACTGAGCACACGTAGAACATAATAAGTTGAAAGACAATATGGACCATTCTCCCCTCAACTTAACTCAACCCCAGGTCTCACCCTATCAATATGATGGACTCCTTCGAAACTCAGATCCTTAGATAAAAACAGAAAAGAAAGAACTATATTTTTACAGCAAACAATGGGATCAAATAGTAAAGAAATGAGATGTCAATACCGTAAGGGACACAGATCCTCTTTCTTAATCTCATTTCTTACATTTACAGTAAGGAGATGCCCGAACTAACCACACAACATAAAAGCAATATAAGAGGTTTAGAGATTCATAATCTTCACTTCCATTAAAACAGAATCTTCTAAAAAGCTTCCATCTAGTAGACACACACATCCATGTTGAATTCATCCACTAGTAACATCCTTGTTTAGTATACAAAACAATGTCAAATTACTAGCACATAGCCTTGCAATGTCAGCAGGTGGCATGCAAGAGTCCAAAAGTAGTAGATAGCACACCACAATTAAAAAAAAAAAAAAAAGAACTCTGAATACAAGGAATAGCACTCACCATCTCTAGGGCCCCTCTAACGACTCCACTCAAGATGTTGCAATAATAAAGGCCTTGACAAGTATCAGGAAGCTCAACAAAATCTACCAGAGGATTATCTTCCAAAATTATACTGCAACATGTCCCATCAGCATCCCAGTTGCTCACGGATGCAGTAACCCCTAAAAACATTTTGAAGCCCACCTGTGTTCATCAGAGATCATTTGACTTGAGCCATTTCGTTTTCAGAAGTAGAGACTGAGAAAGTATTTATGAATCAAAAGGTTGGCTTTATGAATCAAAACACATAAACTAAATACATGTCATAGAAAAGCCAAAGAATCCAAGCTGAAAAGAAAATGAAAAGAGTACAACAACAGAACCACCAGTATCAGAATCTGTCTAAGGCTGATAGCTGACAGCTTTAATTACTTTTTTGAGTGTCAATTGAATCCAGTCCAGAATTCTGTAGATCTCAGAAGGACAATCCAGCAATGGCGCTGAGTGGTCTTTCAACTATATGCCTAATTACTACTTTGAAGAGATGCCCAACATTGTAAACAGAATTCAACATAAATGGTAACCTCATAACTGTATTTTCACTACACTCCACACATCTGTGGCTATCCTAAAGTAGAACTACAGAAATCTGCATGTAATAAAGTAAACTACATCCAATTTGTTATTGCTAATGCCTCAACAATTTAATCGATTAAATAAGAATACACCCGAAATCTTCAGATATACTGCTTTAGTAGCATTTCAGCAACATCTTAGCAAATCTGTTGGTGATAAAGCATAAAATAACCATCATGCATTCTCTACATTCACATTGGAAAAATAAAAGGAATAAATTCGTAGACTAATGTAATTACCAGTACACAGTTCAGCAAAATTTTACATTACAGACACACTAACAAAGCAACATCATTTAGAATTTGAAAAAGTCATTTAAAGGCCTCAAACAATTCCAACCTCGTGTTTAAGTTCAGCTCAACTTGGCCGGTGATTTGGTTCTAGTTAAGTAAGCACAAGTTCAAATTATAAAGCCTCTACAATAGAAGTTTCAAATCCACCTGAGTTTGACGTTACCAAGGAGAATTCCAAATAAATCCACCATTTCTTTTAGGGAAACAGCAGAATAAAATTTAACTTGAAACATATTTCAACAAGTATCCAAAATCAAACTGAGGAACCACAACTTTCAATAGAAAAAAGCACAACGTCTTTGATAGGCTACATCACATCAAATTGTTTAATAACTGCATAACAGAAATGCCCAACCGCATATTTATAAATATGAAATCATTGACAACTACGTTAAAGAGGTGCTCAAATGGACATATTTCTAATACCATCACAGTATATACCATGAGTCAACATAGATTGTTATGCATGAATCATCATAGACAGAGAATAATAAATGTCTTTCGTACATCCACAAACAGACACGGTTGCACCATACTGATATACAGAATTGATAGTAATAACAATCTATAAACTGATATAATTCATAAATTGATATAAAGAAGCCATATTTTGGCTAGAAGCAAGGGTATTAACAGTTTTCAAAACAACTAAGATCAATAAATTTTTTAATTCATATTCCCTAAGCTGTGAAAACAGACCTTTGCAATCACTTCAGCAGTCTCCCTGAAGTCTACACACCTACTGACATTAGATTTTGCTAGAAACTCATCAATCAGTCGAATCCCAATATTATAGCCCCTGCAACAAAATTCAGTAGAAAGGAATCATGTTCTAATCTAGTCTATAATCCAAAGAACTCCATCAAATTCTGGTCTAGAACCAACTTCAAGATGATTTATTAATACAAAATTGAACTTCAATTCAATAACAGAGCTTGTCAAATATTATCAAATGCTTGCTGATTCTATTCTCTTTCTTTCCTTTTTTTTTTTCTTTATTTAAGCAAACACAAAACAGCTTCTAGTATAAAAAAGCAAATTCCTCAAAACGCTACATATTTTTCACTAGTACCTAATTATTCACCCCAAATTAAAATTTTGCAAAAAATATTAAATGAAAATGAAATTGAAAATGCGCACATTTGATCAAGCTGTTTGTTAACTTCCTCAACCTCCTCCAGATCCGTAAGCAGCTGACGCACAGTGGCGCCGTAAGTTAATGTAAACAGCTCAGCATTCTGCAGAAATCGGAATTTCAAAATACGAACAGATGTTATTTCAACGCAATTATTTTCGAAAATGAAAAAAAAAATTCAGAGATTTTAAGAGGAATTCAAACGGTTACCACGCGTTCCACGTTGGCGAAGATTGCGTCGCCGGATCGAGGACCAACGGGAGCCATTATGAGATCTCTCCAAAGCGATAACTAAGTTTGATCACCAGAATTTACAGGTTTTTTCTTCTTCTTCTTTAGCTCCTCTCAGTGCTCCAGAGCAATCCCAATGAGTCGACCGAAAGTATCTTGTGTGAAAATACAATTTTTTACTCGAAATGTGTGAGTTCGGGTTTGACCCACGTGCTAATCGGGATCCGGTTTAAATCCGGATCCACTCACGCCTTATTTCGGTTTTCAAAGGCCAAATCATACCCACGCCACTATTAATTTATTAATGGGTTGGATCAACTCTAACTTAGAGTCAACTAATATCAATCGTGTGATTATATATATTCAATCCAACAATCATAATTAAAAAATTAATCAATATATATGAAATGTATAGGATTATTGGGTATATTTATCCTCTCAACAACTTTTTCTTTAAAATATAAATACGAAATCTCAAATTTAAAATCTTAAAATTTTAAAAACACATCTTTAAAATCAATCTCTAGATCTTTCCATCTTTTCCTCTTAAAGCTCTACATCTCTTCCTCACCAAATCCCTATAAAGGGAAGTCTTTCTCTCCTCCTCTAGAGGTATCTCTTTTTTGTTATTATTGGTTGCAACCTCCTCCTCCTTAAAGGTTGAGGATGGATGTCTTGTTTTAGCCTCCTCCACCTTCAGGTGTGAGGATGGTTGTTCTATTTCAGCTTCTTCATCCTTCAGGTTTGAGAATGGCTTTTGTGTGTCCATTCAGATCTTGATCTGTGATGTTGGTTTGTTCTGTTTTCCAAGACATAACCCTTCAACTTTTAGATCTAGAGTCTATATTTCTCATATTTGTAAAGTTACAGGTGTGGATCGATTTGAAAGCATAACTATTGTCAAAGAGATTATTTTAAAAGAGTCATGGAATCCCAAATAGAGCTCGAATTATTTGTGCTCTGTGAATGGCTCTTTTTACTTCCAAAGTGTATAATTCTTTCTTCATATTCTTCAATAAAATTTTATGGATCAATCCAATTGATCATTGCAATGGATCTTTGTAATTGAAATGAATCTCTGTATTTTGATGTTTGTAATGTGTACCGGTAATGTATTGTCGGTAGTTGTATTTTTGTTATTTGTTTAATGAAATATTATATTTTCTTGTCCAAAAAATCTTAAAATTTTAGTTTTAAATTAGACAAAATAAAGGGAAAAAAACCAACAACGTACTTTGATAAGAAAAATAATCTTTTACATAATAAATAATTGAAATTTCAAATAACTAAAGTTGAAACTTGATAATTAAAAAAAAAGGGCAGCAAAAAGAGAATAACAAGGAAGGGCTTGTTAAAGAAAGAAGATGAGAGTCAGTTGGGTGGTAAATGGTGATCTTCTGTTGTTACACAGTGAAAACATATGGACAGAGATAGAATAAACGTTAGGTTATATTTATCCTCTCAAAAGATAACTCAATAATTATATGCGCTTCATGTCTATTGATTAGATGTAATCGTGACGGTTGGATTGAGTATATATAATCATACGGCTGATATTAATTGGCTTTAAGTTGGAGTTAATCCAACGTAGCCCAAGCCTTTATTAATTTATGCTTCGTTTATTTATCAATAATCAGAATAAGTTAAAATCGAAATAGATTGAAATAAAAATAAAAAATGAAATCAAAATAGACTGAAATAAAAATGAGTTAGAATCGGAATCGGAATAGGCTGCAATCACATTAATATGTTTACTTTATTTTGAAATTAAAGTCGTAATAAGCTAAATTATTTGAACTTAATAAAATACCCTTAGTTAATTATAGTAATAACTACTACTGTTTTTATTATTATTTTTGATTATTATATTATAAAAATGATTGTTAATAATAATAATATTATTATTATTAATTCATATTAATAATAATAACATTATTAACAACAATATTAATAATGAAAATAATAATAATAATAATAATATTAATCAATATTTCAATCCAAATCGAAGCTTGTTTGAATCAACATAATGAAAAAATAATTATTGACTTTATAAAACTTAAACATTTTCACTTTTGCCATTTATCTTTTTGGTTTTGCCATGCTTTCAGTTCTAGCATATTTGCTAACTGACTTTTGCCATTTAACACTTTCTTTTACCATGTTTCCAACACATATCTTAATTGAGATTGAGCACTAGAAATTATTGACTCTAGTAACGTCCTAAATTCAAAATGGTGCCACCCCTTTGCATAAATAATTTCAAAATGGTGTCTAGTACAACATATGTTCTAGCAACACATAATACAAATATAAAATTAAAAATTCCCATATAATAGTTAAATATAATAGAAATAGAGGTTCAAAATCCTAACACAGAGCATCACAAATTGATACTAGATTATATCCCACGAATAAGCATTTGAAAGATATACCACTTCTTAGAATTGACAAAATTTGACACGATTCGATTACTTGATACGAACACGATACGAATAAATGAGTATGTGCCATCAAATTTGACACGTTTATTAAATGGACTGAATCTAGATTGCCACGATTTTTTTTCATGTCAGGTTAAGAACCCATTTACCTGACCAACGACATCATTATATTTTCTTTTTTAAATTAATTTCTAGGTTCTTATCATTAAAACTCAAGTATTGGATATGATTTTTTTTTGGAAGGGTAAATATATACACAATGTTTTATTTATAAAATTCTATATAGATTTAAAACTTTAATATTGTAAGTATATAAAATATTGGTATACGTTTATATTTTATGATATTGATATATAGTATTACTTACATATACATAATTAAAAACTTTAATAGTGTAAATGTGTAATATTTTGGGGGGTGTGTGTATATATGGATGGGTATATGTTTGTGTGTGTATAACATTCCTTAAATATATAGATATTAAACAGGTTATTAGGTAACTTGTTTATTTTCCTTGTCAGGTTTGGGTTTCAATATTTTGATACGATTATTTAATGGGTTGTGTCTAATTCAACCTAAATTTCACACGGCACAAAATTGACACGACACAAACACGACCCGAAGACGCATTTTGCCAGCTCTACTGCTTCCTATGGTGATTGAATATAGCAAAGAATACACGTAATAGACCGTGCTTCGTGGCCAACATAGTAGTCGCACCATACATCTACTCCTTAGTTAAGCCGTCAATTGTCATCATCTCATCACACTTAACCTGTAAGTTAGCCACATCCTTGTCTGCTGTAGAAAGCACATTAACCGGCCTATCTATCTTAGGTAACATCGCTGCCACAATTTCAACCATTGTCCCAATACTTAAACACATACGGTCAATTGTTCTCTCTTTATTTTTCCTTTTCCTAGACCTATCGGTTGAACTACTTGGAGCATTTTCTACTTTATAAGAAACAACATGTGATTGAGGAGTATGAACATATCATCAACAAAATCATGCATTATAGGCTCATCAATTAAGTGACTTACTACATTCACATCAACATTGTCCTCTTTTCGAACTTGCAAATTATGTAGTCTTAGAATCAACTCATCAACTTGTTGTCATCTCGCATTCCCTGCTTTTGCTTCGGTTGCTCGATCTTGACCATATATCAAAGAGCAAATATAATAATGTGGGAATGGTTTGTTAAACAAACCATTTGCATTCTTTCTTTTTGTTAAAAAAATGTTGTTAATAATATAAAATCAAGTCAAGTAATAAAATTAACACCATACAATTCAAAGATTCCCTTTGCAAACTCATTGAAAACATTCTTTTTCACATAAGTCATCATCTTGTCATTATTAAAACTAAACTCACTCATAGAGAACATATAAGATATAACTCACCACTTCTATTTAAATTATTTCACTTTAGATTTGACGTTAAGAGATGCTTTCAAACCACAACCCAGTAATTTTGCTTCCATTTTATTTTCCAATTATTCCAAGTACCCATTCTTAAATCCACAATCTAATCGCCACATAGGATTTTAACTCAACTCAAAAATGAGTTAATCAATGCATTATCTTCAATAGTTGTCTAGTAATGTTTGTCCATACTTAGACTTTTAAGAGCTAGAGTTGGTATGCCAGTTATTCTATATATTCAAATAAATATCAAATGTAAATAATAAATATATAACAAATGTCCATCTACAATACAATATCCCAATGTAAACCAACAAATGTAATATCTAAAGTTAGTTAAGAAATACAATATCCAAAGTCGATAATAATACAATATCCAAATATCAACCAACAAATAAAATATCCAAAGGCAAACAACAATATCCAAAGTCGAATAACAATACAATAACAAATAGTAATAAACAAACTCCTTGCCATGTCTTCCACATCTCTAAAGCTAAATTTTGTCTCCAAATAATGCACTCATTTAAGGGCTCAACGGTATCAATTACCTTCAAGTTATAATCAATATTGGGAGTTAGTTCATTATTCATTTCCACTTCTATATCATCAACAGGCATGTTCGTTCTAATGAAGTTATGTAACATACAACAAACATTTAATATACGCCTTTATTTTTTATATCATTAAATGCATGACTTTTTAGTATTGCTTATCGCTTTTTCAATAACCCAAAACATCATTTAATCACACCGCGAATACTTGAGTGCTTCATATTAAAAAACTTGTCAGGCATAGTAGGTTGGTGTTCATCCCTAAAGTCACTTAAGTGGTAACATTGTCCTCTAGATGGTGAAAAAAAAAACTCATCCCATAGGTGGCCATAATCAACCAAGTAATAGTAACTTAATAGCAAAAATAAAATATCATCATATAAAAAGGCATAACATAAATTATGCAGTCTTAGGATCTAAAGATAATTTTAGTTAGTAGAATATTTTCATGAGGGACTTTTAAATCGTTTGTTCTAAACACAATATCTTTTAACACACGAATATCGTGAGTCGACCCTTCCCGTTTTGGTAAAATATGAATAAATTGCATATCTTATGAACAAACCCCTAAGACATTATTGTAATTTCATTTTTCCTAGTTCTATATTTTGGTTTATCAACCTCTGTAACATGAACCTTTATATATATGTCATCTAATGCTCCCAGCCAATTATATATTATAAGAACAATACAAAAAATTTGTAAGTCAATGTACACAATGGTATGAGAAAAAGAGGGTATCAAAGTAACATTACTTGTACCTTAAGCCATTTCGATGTTGGGTCAGTTGGATTCTCTATCACCGATTAAGTGTTTTTCCAAAATTGTTTTTGACATCCAATTCTTGCCTTTAAACTCTCATGGAAACATTTCTTGACTGTTCGTCTAGATCTCTTAAAATGAAAACTAACCACCCAAATTTTCAAATGTTGTTCTAAAATATACAAAAATATTGCAAGTGCCTCCTCGGGCGTCACATGTTTACCACCAACCAACCCCCTTTCTCACGAATAAGCTTACATAATTTGTTAAGGTTTGGCTATCCGTTCTTAATTATGACAAGAATTTAACATCACTTTTAAAAACCAAGTCATACAAAAAGCTCAACCGTTGATAAAGTCTATAGTGTGACTTGGGATTTTTCGATCTTTGTTCATAAGTTAAGCAAATATGGGAACACATAGTAGCACACGCAGCCATGATTATTTACAACATTGTCAACAAACTTTGTATAACTACCAAGACTCTCTTCTTTCTTGCTAACAAACACGTCATTCCTATATTTCAACATCACAGATGAAGCCAATCAATATTGATGAACTCATAGTGTTAAAATGCATTGAAGACTTCTAGAATAGAAAAAAAAATTTAAAAATATAACTTAGTCTAAAAGGTAAAGTTAAAAAAATTCCAAGAAGATAAAAAACAATAAATATATTATTAATAAAAGAACAAGAAAGGATTTGGAGAATTGAAAAATGATTTGTTTTTAAAATCATACCTAGGCGTATAACACAAAATTTATTATTAATAAAAGAATATATGATAAGTTTTGAGCCAGTGTTTTCCTGTAGTGAAGAAATAAGAGAAAGAAGACTTGAGGCTGAATTATAAATTAATTAGTTCACACGTACAACTTTAATAAGGAATCTTGATACAATAAGGGATTTCTTATCAAATAAGGAGAATTATTGTCAATTTTAGTAAGGAATCACCTGAGATCCTTATATAATAATCCCAAAATTAATGGATAAATTTCACCCTAAGACCTTGATAACTTTTCTGTTGTTTTAGCGAGAATATATAAAAATAAGAAGGATTCTCTAGCTTACAAGTGGCTTCTATTCCCTTTATGTGTTGATATACATATGTTAGCGTAGTTAATTCCTTTTAATCTTAGAAAACGTCGAGAAAAACCTGCTATGGAACTACCTAGCGGGGCAAAAATATGATAAGTAGATATATAATTTCGAGTGTGATCAGACAACTAAAAATCCATTTGATCATTATTCACTAAGAGTGAAAGGCTAGAAATCTCTCTTCGTCTGACAAAAAAAGAATGAATATTCATTTGATCTTGATTCTTGTGGAGTGAAAAAGAAACTACACTAGATCTCGCCGCAACTCGAGGACAAAAGCACACTGCACCAAAGAACGTGCGTTGCATGGTTTTACTGTGTTTTTTGCACTTGACTAGGTGGACAGTTGATCCAGAAAAGGATGTAAGTTTGCTAGTTGTCCAATTAGAGGACTCTAATTAATTGTATGGGATATAAATTAACGTTGCTAAAATATTAGACAGTGACATACCAATTAGTCATCTATATGTATCTACACGACATTCTTTAGTTAAAATTTCTTTAAATTATATAATTAGTGCTATAATTGATGAAAGCAAAATCAGAAGAGTATACAGTTCCAAGGTTGCAATTTTTGAAAAGTCCTTTGGAAATTGTTTCGCTTGTAAAAAGCAAAGTAATCTTAAGTGAAAAGCCTTAGCTAGCATCTTATTTCTAGAATATCTATATTTTTAAAAAAATGTTGAGTGTTAATTTTCTTTTATTCGTTAATTATGTATTATTTACTCTTCATTCTTTTAATCTTTTGCACTTGGCTATATTAATTTATTGAATTTACATTTATATTGCAATATATGCAAATGATGGACCATAATCAAGCTACAAGCATAATCATTTTTCCCCGATTATTTTTGCACATGCATATCTTTTCTTGTTCAAATTATCATTATTATTATTTTTAATCATCACCCAAATCTTATTACAGTGAAATTAAAGCAGCAATGTCATTTTAGGAGACCTAAAATAAAGGCCGAAAAGCTTACCATGCTTCTCAATTTTGCACTAGCAAATAATAATAACTAGCCGAAGTCACAAACCAGCACTTCAAACTCAAACTCAACCTCAACCTCAATGAATCTAATAAAAAAAGAACTTGGAAACCAAATTAAGTGGTTTACCCAATGACTCTCTAGCAGAAACAATCTCTTTAAAACAAGTTTCACTTGAAATTCATAGTTTTACCCATTTAAAAAGAAAAAACTAGATCAAAACAAATTAGCAGACGAGTCTTTTTTGATGAAATATTTCATTATGTTTTGAAGAAAAAAGTCAAGGACAAGACCAAAAGACAAAAATATTTTATTATATGATATGAAAAAATAAATCATTTGCTTGTTTGGAGATATAGAACCGACACCAAAACAGGTGAGTAGCAACAGAAAAGTAGCGCCATCACCAGCAACTGGCAGAGAAGAGCTACAGTGGCGATGAGAGTGTGGCCGAGTTAGGGATTTCAAGAGTACATGCGTTTTTCTTTTTTCTTTTTTTGGGGATAAATTTTGGGTTTTTATATTTTGCGTTAATTTAAAGGACAAAATTGTAATTATTGAAGTTTATTGGGGACAATTTTGTCTCCTTAGTGTAAGAGGCTTTGATTCCCAACCCTTAAGGGAATCAAAACTCTATATTTCATTATTAAATTTTGTGGGACCCACTATTCCCATTCTGATTCTTGTGTTATTTTAAAAAGTAAATAAGCAGTAGGGGTGTTTAGAATCTAATTTGACCCGCTCAATCTATTTGATCCGTAGAAATTTGATTCGTGGATTAGTAGATTGGATTGAATTGAAAATTTAAAAATCATGATCGATGGATTGAATATGAATTTACTTCTATAAATCTGCAAAAAAATTATTTAATAAAAAAATTAAACTTGTAAATGTAGCATTGTACTTACTAATAAATAAATTAAGTTCAAATATAATTACATTAACACCATATGATATCTTATCATATAATAATATAAAATAAAATAATTAAATAAAAAAATATAACTTCCTAAGCAGTTAATTTTCATGCACGATCTAAATAAATGAGATTATATTTTGAAACTTTGAATTTATTTTCTAGCTTTATTTAAACAATTAATTTATTTAAATTTTATTTAATTTTAAATTTGATCGGTAATAAAACCATTTTTATATTTTTTATTTAGTTAGTTTGTGGATAGGATATGATTAAAAATTTTTGGCCCGCAAATTAATCCACAAAATGGTAGATTGGATATGGATTGGGTCAAATTTATATCCGATCTACAGACGTGTGGATTAGATTTTGATTAAATTTCACCCATCTGCAGATTGGATTGGATTAGAAATTTATAATCCATAAAATCATGGACCTGATATGGATTGATGTGCAATTCACAAAATCCGATATGCAAACACCCCTAAAACATCATAATAAAACCCATTCCGATTCATCGATTCCTATTCATAAGAAGTAAATGCAACATTAATTCTTCTATTTGCACTGTTGTTATTTTTTGAGAAAATAAATTGTTACCATTTTTAAACTTTTGAGAAGGAAAGTATAAGAAAATTTTTGTTAGGCTATGATTTTCATTGTTTATGATTCTACATGAAGGAGTATTTATTGGCTTTATTTGGTATAATTTTTAAACAAAACTTATTTAAATAAAATTTTTGTTAACAAAATTTTTATAAGCATAACTTTTATTAAAAACTTTATCTGTTAATGAAAATTCTTTTAAAAAAGTAAAATTATTTTAATAGATAAATTTTTAAAGTCATGTTACGAAATACGTGAAATAAGATTGTCAAATAAGTAAATAATATCTTAGACATTTTACATTTTAAAAAAGTTTTCAATATCTACTCTTAAAAGCTTAAAATTTAAGTTTTTACTAATAGAGATAAAATAAGTTATTTAATCTTAAAAAACTCTACTAAAAGAAATCAAGTAATATTAAAATGTTCAAACAAAACTTATAGAATCAAATAACCACTTATAATTATTAAATAAGTCAAACTAATCAAATAGTTAAGAGGTCATATATTGTCAATTCAATTAGTTAATATATATTTTTTTAGTAAATTAGTATTTTTTAATATTTCACTGGTAAATATTAACGCATTATTCTATTTTTCTTGATGTGTTAAAATTATCAGCTCTAAATTTCTTGAAAAATTAAAATTATCATAGCATCCCGTTAAAGCTTCAATTATTAGTAAAAATAATAAAAAACTACATAGATCATAGCTAATATAAATATTTAATTAATTATAAATTTATAAGTTTTATATTCTCTAAAATAAGTAGATAAATATTAATTAAAACATTATATAAATTTGAAACAAACAAAGTTGCTGCGAAAAAGTATTTTTAAAATATTTTTTAATTGCTTTCTTTCGTTGTCCCTGTATTTTTAGATAAGCAACTAAATGCATTTTCACTTTTTTAGTATATATTTTTTAAAAACGTAATATAAATGTTTTTTTCAATTTCATTGGAAACTAATCATTTCCATTTTATGAAACAAATATAAAGATGTCATTTCACCCAAAAAAAGAGCACCCTAAAATATATTATAAATCTACTAAAATATATTATAAATCTATCTTACTATTTAAACATTAAAATTATTGTTCTAAATCGAAAACAACTATTGGCCTCTTTAAAGAAAAGATTCTGTGATTTGTTTTTAACAATATGTTTACAATCAGCAATGAGAATGAGAATTACATAATGGAAATGAATAATACGTTTATTTACTTAAATGAGATTAGGAATGAGAATAAATTTCATGGGGCCTGCACAATATTATGATTCATTATTAGAGTTATGATTATTGAGGGATTATGAATTAGAACCCCATTCTTAGAACCAACTAAGATACCCTCAACTAAATTTTCAAATCCCAGCTTGTCGTTAATTAAAATACAAAATATATAATGAAAAAAATGGAATGAGAATTACCAAATCCCTAATCCATTTGAACACAAAATCAAACTACCAGCTGCTGTTGATTGCAATATTAGAATCGCATTACCTACGCAGAGCCGCTCATCGTTATTGCATTGGTAATCGTAGACCTCACACCAAAGCAAGTCATCACCAGTCAAGCATTATTGCTCATCGAATACCAAATAATAATGGAATTTGGACTGTGATTGATTTGATTATAGTAGTTAATATGATGGAAATATGGCTTGTGATTAATTTGATTTTAATAGCTAATACGATCAAACCAAAAACATAATATGTTACAAACCCACAAGGTAGAATTCAACTTAGAACTCACTCTTAAAATTTGGATTGTAAGAGGAGGGTGCCATGGAGATAATAAACTACTTACTAATCTCATACCTAACATTCCACCATCTTTCAGGATTGACATCTACAACATTTCACGCACCCGACTAAGTGACATCCCCAAGGTCCGGCTGTGGACTGCTGTGGCGAGGGCCAACTTCGAGAATCGAACTACTCGATACCAATTGTTACGAACACACAAGTTATAACTCACTCTTAAAAATCAGCTTGTAAGAGGATGTCTTAGGGTTAATAAATTACCAACTAGTACCATACCTAGTAGATGTGGGATCCTAATAGAATCAAATACCAAAATAATTATCATTATCATTCTTCTTCTTCTTCTTGTTATTATTATTTTAGTTATCTTACTATTGCTGTTGTTTTTAGTCATTATTATTGTTGTTAATCATTTGCTATTATTTTTAAAATTATTTTTTTATTTCACTATTATTATTAACAATAATCTTTTGAATAATGATAAGGACAATAATTAATTAAAGACTAACATAATAATGAGAATTCAAACTATTATCATTCTGTCATTTTAAGATCCATGACTCAAGGAAATAATTTATTGTGATTCTCATTCTAATTAATTTTGATTTCAATCCATTTGATTATGTAATAGTGAAGGCACCATAAATTCTAACTCTCTTTAGTGGCGAAAGATGTAAAGATGTTACATTGGATAAGGTTATCGATTTTTTTTTTGGGAGAAAATAAGAGTACATAACTAATTAATTGTTAAGTGGGTGGTGACAAACCTACACTCAACGTATGAAGCATAGACACATGCTAATTTGATTTTATTTTGCCATAAAGAGTGAAAGACATGAAACCAAAGTATTTCATAATATCATTCAATGTGCATCTTATATTATTTGAGTATTCGACTATTCGTACTCATACACTCGTTGATTCTAAAAAAATAAAATAGAGCTATGCCTAACTTCTTATACGCTTAAAAAGTGATAATTTTGGATAGGGTAAATTTCATATTATTTTTAGTGAATTGATTATCTTAAATCATTATTTTTAAAAATTTAAGTTACTTTTATTTTTGTTATAAAGATAAGGGGAAAATAAGATTGAATTTATGAACTTTTTTTTTTTTTTGACGTTCATAACAAAAAAAAGAAGGCAAATCATCGAGGGGTGATCTAAAGATAGTCAACTCATTAATCCCTTTATATATAATTTATATATTTTAGATTAAATAGTCTCATGCCATAGATTGATCATTGCAGTAGATTTATTACTATACCATGTGGTGGTAATCCAAAATTAATTCCCTTATATATATAATTTATATATTTTAGATTAAATAGTCTCATGCCATAGATTGATCATTGCAATAGATTTATTACTCTACCATGTGGTGGAGTTAACTTTGATATGGAGGGCACATCAAACAAATAGAAAATCATCTCGAATGGAGCTCGAATTTATTATACAAATATTAAGTGGAGACATCTTTTGTTGAATAAAATCAAAATTTTTTTATACTCAAATCAAGGTACATAAGCTCTTCTATTCATCACTCTCACCCTATCATAGCTTCTAGTTAAAGATCACCAACAGGCCGTACCGGTGGTCAAATGAAGGCCCAGGAGGGCCCGTGGGCCAGCAAGGCTCAACCCACCACGTACTTTGTGCCATGTGTCTTTTTTTTTTTGGCTTAAGCCTGGCACAGCACGTCTGGGCTCGGCGTACTTGCCAAGCCCACGCGTGTTGTGCCGAGCCGTACTATGGGCTGTGCTTAAGAAAAAAATGCGACAAACTTTTTTATTTTTTTATTTATTTAAGAGAGCATGTCAAGCTATTGGCGTGCTATTTTCAAGCACATATAATTTTTTTGGGTTCACATACCTATAGTAACAGCGAATCCACGCAACCCGAACCAACACCCACGACCAATAGCAAATCATCACCAACTCCACCTCAACTCAAGTGAGCTTTATCTTTTTTTTTTTCCTTTTTGTAGAAATTCTGAGATTATTGAGTCAAAATGTCCCTAGTTGATAAACAATTGGTTGTTGAGATTTGGTAGATAATTGATTATGGTGCGGGAGAAGCTTCCATGTACAAATAAAGATGCCATATGCATCTTTACCCAATTAAAAAAAAATAAATATAGGACAATTGAATTACAATCACTATTCTTTGAAGACTTTTGGTTTTGGTTATTATATGTTATGTTGCATTACTGTATTATGTTACATGCTTTAATTTTATATAATTAAATTAATTTTTTATTATTTTTATATGATATTAACGGTAGCTATCCTATTATATATTAGATAATCCATTTTAATTTACATTTTCTTTACTTTATTAAAAATAATTACTAGAAGCCTGAGCCTGACCCAAGCCCATTCAGGCTTAGCCCATCTAATATTGAATAGACTTTTAAAGGGCTTGGGCTTGGGCTTGGGCTTGGGCTTAAAAAAGCCCGGCCTAAGCCCATAATTTGCTATCCATACCTTTTAGCCTCCACACCATAAGTCTTAACATTGACATGTAATAGAAGCAAATATACAATTAAAAAATATTAGTATTAAATTGTATTCAAACATGCACGTAGTCAAAATAAAACTATTATTTGATTAATATATTTTGTATTTATTTAAGATTTTTTTTATATTGAATTATGATGATCTTTAAAAGAAAAAAAAGTCAAAAATTATTTATTTACATTCTTGTTCAGAGCAATGGGATAGAAAGGGATATTTAACGAGATGGGAGTAGGATAAATCTTTGTCACAAAAAAAAATTAATAAAGGGACGAGAATGAGACATTTTTTAATTTCACTTGCATATACAAGACATAACTAGGATTGAAAAATCTCATCCCATCCTGTCTCATTGCCAACCCTATATAAAATAATTTTGAGTTTTATATTTGAAACTAAGAATTAAATTAATTTTAAAATTTACACTAATAAAATACATTAAAAGATTCTATTTCAAATTATTTGTAAAATAATAAAATGTTAAGTTTACTTTCAAGTTTTATTTTAATACTTCGGTCCACGTGTTATTGATGGTTCAAAGGTCACATGCTAACCCACTAGTAAAACTTATTTATTGTAGGTCTTTTCACGTACTGTGCTTTAACTCATCTTTAATTGTGTTGTGCTTTTAAGGGCCATGTATCTAAAATTCTCAGCTCAACCCAATTCAGTCTGCATACATGTCGTATTGTGCTATATGCCCTACAAACATGTGCTCGTGTCATGCCACCTACCCAGTTAGCCATCTCTACTCCTAACCATGTCCCTGCAAGCATGGTGTCAAAGTTCACAGGTGGGTCAATTACTTTTTTCTATTTATTATGTCTATGAATATTTGTGTTGCTTCCTTGCCCTTGTCAACCTTAAAAGCCCCTTTGTCAATTCATAATACTGACTAACATCCGGCTTTTCAATCTTTTCCAAAACCTCGTCAGTCGCTCACACTCTACCCCTTGCCACAAGCTTGTAGAATATGAACGATAAGGCTAAATTATTAGCTTCAATCCCTTACTTGAGCATTTCCTGAAACATCATGTATGTTTGAGAAACCATAAAGAATAGTTTATAGTACTATAACAAACTATAGCTAAATTTACATAATTGAAAAAATTTAATGAAAAATCAGCATTTCATATATAGTAAATTCAACTGATAGTTAGAAATTAACATTTATGTAGAAGTTCATGAAGAGCCTTTTTATTCTCTCTCCAAAACCCTTCTTGCATAATTGCAAGCACACATAAACCAATTAACATTGAGTCATCAACGATGAAAAGGAAACATAAAGATAGAAAAGATAGAAAAACATAAGTTTCTGAAAGTCTGGATATTATTGATGAAAGTTTGAATGACAAAAATAGGTTTTATAACCCTTTTATATTAACCCTAAATAACACAAATTTATCAAAATAAGCTAACCTGAATTATAATTACATAATAAAATTCTAATAATGGAATAACAAAAATAAAACAAATGGCACTTAAATCCAATATCTAATTAAAAAGATAAAAATCTTAAAAGCAATAGGAAAAATAAAAAAATAATAAAACTTGCAAAATGACCCTGAAATAAATGGAATTTTCAAGGATCAATATGGCATCATGGTATTGGATTAGATTGTCTAGTCACAAGCTTCGAAAATGTATGTTATATATGCCGAGAAGACATTTGTGGCTAAAGTTATGTCCCTAGAAAAATAATCTACCTATCCTACACAATCATCTTGCATTAACCTAGGTCAAACTAAAAGGTGAAAATTAAGATTTACCTCATTTTGAATTAATCCCATTTCATTGTATTCTAAAAATTGCATACAGTCACATGAAAAAGCACACGAAACTGTAGTATAACTCAAGAATCCTAAAGTCAATATAGATTTTCAAAATGCTAAATGCAAAGCCATATGAGATCCACAGATCATGATCATATACAACAGACGATCCTTAATTCAATATCAAACCCCCATAGTCATCATAAAATCCAAATATTAATGATTGAAATCTACAATCACCTACCAAGGCCATAATTGATTAGCAAATGGGAGTCGGTTATCCGAAGGCCTAATCCCGAAATAATAGGACCTAGTAATTCATTTAAAATCGAGAAGTGTAGATAGAATTAAAGCTCAATGACATTGATTATATAATCACACCAATTGGCAATCAAGCAGCTAAACTCAAGCCAACTCAAGTGAAAAGTAATGTAATAAAAAGTTCTTTAGTGTTGCATGTACGTTTCAAGTCAAACACTATGTGGCAAGTTCAAAATAAGCCATCTCTATAATCAAGGTTCCTTTGGTTTCTATGTAAAAGTAATTTTCGGAATAATCCTTTCTCAAGCAGCAGCCTTGAATAAAAAAGAAAGGAAAAAAAACTTATTTCAATTTTGAATTAGTTTGTTTACGTAATTTTAGCCAAAGAATAGGTACTTATGATAATGCTACCGCGCGCAGTGGATCATCACCGTCAACAAGGATGATGTCGGCAATTGACACTCAATTATTGATAAGTTGGTTTTATACCAACTTATTGAATGGTTAAGACTTGATAATTTGTTAGTATAAGAATAATTTTGTAGCTTTTGTTGTGTTTTGTGCGTTATTTGCAGTTGTAGGCATATTCAGAACATATGATGGTACGAGTGTTTGGGAAAAATCAGATTTTAAATATTTATAAAAACTTTTTAGGATTGATCTTATACAATATATAAGAATTTGTAATCTAGAAATCATACCTTGAAAATCTGAGAAGATGAGCAATCTTAGCTTTTTCCACTGAAGTGAATTAGGCTCCCAGATCACGATCTGTTACCACCACACTTGTTAAATTACTATCTGTCACCACCACGTTTGTTAGATCACGATCCGTCACCAATGATCTTCCAAGTTATGAGTTAAGTTTGATCTGCAACTTGAAGTGAATTAGGCTCCCAGATCACGATCTGTTACCACCACACTTGTTAAATCACGATCTGTCACCACCACACTTGTTAAATCACGATCTGTCACCACCACGTTTGTTAGATCACGATCTGTCACCAATGATCTTCCAGGTTATGACTCAAGTTTGATATGCACTTGACGTGTGGGCGCCTTTATCACTACCAATAGCAACTAACAGGAGAAAATTTTTCTCTCAAGATTAGAAAGAGAAAAAATCTTTTTCTCTGATCTATATAAAGTGACTGCTCTCTATTCTATTTGGAGAAAAAATGCCTTTTTATATCTCTCTTTAGTGAAACCCTAGGCTCCAAAAATAAAAGTTACGTTACTTATTTTTTCCTATAGGGGGCCCACCTTATAAAATAACATAAGGCCCCTTATACACAAGTACATTACATAGAGTCTCCCACTAAATAATATATTTAGGCTTCTAACCAAAATAGTTAGTTATCTTGCATATTAATCCAATAGCGGTGCAGTCAATTAAATGAGCTAACCTGGGGATCATTTGGGAATATACAATAGTGGCTACAATAATTAGGTCTGTAATTAAACTAGCCCAATTATGTAATTCCAAATCTGCTCCACTAAAAGATTGAAACTGACCTCCATAAT
The DNA here is from genome assembly GCA_030444775.1 of Atalantia buxifolia. Classification (NCBI taxonomy): domain Eukaryota; kingdom Viridiplantae; phylum Streptophyta; class Magnoliopsida; order Sapindales; family Rutaceae; genus Atalantia; species Atalantia buxifolia. The sequence continues at coordinate 26,756,693 of CM059834.1, read as the reverse complement.
TGTATGCTCGAATAATAATTCGTCCCAAACCACATTGATTTCTTTACTGTACAATCATTTATACCACATCATTAATTAAATTGATATCTCAACTGTCCAATCAATTTAATTATATCTTATTCCTTGATACTTACTGGTTTTCTCTAATGATCATTTTTAACATATCAAATATGTCAACATACTCTGCCCAGAGAATTCTATGATCAAGTACCGAAAACCTATCAAGAGATGTGTTGTGCAAATTCTATATTGTTAATCTATAATTTCAATACTCATAATTACTTCCACTAAGATACTGGGTAATCTTGACTACAAGTGTGTGTCGTGCCCATTGGTAACTCAAATGGAACAACATTTACAATCATGAAATCATAACTAACTCAAGATTAAAATTACAATAAAATCAATGCCTATGAGATTTAATAAGTCTGACAGTTATTACAAGGTTAATTAAATCTCATATGTGATCATGTTCAATGTAGTCGTACTACATCAATAAATTTATATATGATCAAGACAAATCATTCAATGAATTTATTACAGCCTATACCTGAATAAAATGCCCAACTTTATTTATCAACTGCGAACATAATTTATTTAATCATAAGATAACTTGTATTTATATCTTCTGTGAATCCATATGGTGATCACATAAATTCATATAATATGATTAAATGGACTTTACTCAAAATATTAATGCAATTAAGATATTTGAATAAAATACCTCATTTATTTTATTAATCAGAAAAATTATTTATTATAATTAAATAAACACATATGTTTTTAAAGAGCACATTTTCCCAACAATCTCCCACTAGCTCTCAAAGCATATTTAGCATTTCACGCATGCCTATGGATTCTAAATGCAAGTTAAAAGGTTTCCCAGGTATGGCCTTAGTAAAAGGATCTGCCAAGTTTTACTATGACGCAATCTGAGTAATCTCCACATCACCTCTCTGCACTATATCTATTATAAGATGATAATTCCTCTCAATATGTTTTTATTTCTTGTGGTTCCTTCGATTGAGCTACCGCACCACTATTATCACAAAATAGTTTAAGGAGTGCAGTTATAGCAGGTACTACCTCAAGATCTTGTAGGAACTTGCAGAGCCATACAGCTTCTTTTGCAGCTTCAGATGCAGCCACATATTCAGCTTCAGTTGTGGAGTCTGTGATACAAGAATTTTTCACACTCCTCCAACTAACAGCTCCACTTCCTAATGTAAACACATAGCCAGAAGTTGGTTTTCGGGAATCCTTATCTAACATAAAGTCAGAATCAGTATAACCCACTGGAACGAGTTCATCACCAGAATACACAAGCATATAATTTTTAGTTCTTTATTATATGCTTGACTGCAGTTCAGTGTTCAGGTCCAGGATTAGATTGATATCTGCTAACCATCTCTACCACAAAACAAATGTCTGGCCTAGTACAAAGCATGACATACATGAGACTTCTCACAGCTTCTGCATAGAGAACTCATCTCATTTTCTCTATCTCTTCAGATGTTTTAGGTGATTGATCTTTGCAGAATACAATTCCATGTCTAAATGGTAATAAACCAGTCTTGGAATTTTTCATGCTAAATCTAGCCAATATCTTATCGATATAGACCTGTTGAGATAAGGCTAAAGTTTTATTCTTCCGATCTCGCAGTAATTTGATACCAAGAATATAACTTGCCTCTCCTAGATCTTTCATATCAAATTATTTTGCTAACCAACTCTTTATTGTAGTCAATACTCTTCTATCGTTTCCAATTAGGAGAATATCGTCTACATAAAGAATTAAGAAGGTTACAGATTTTTCCTGAATTTTCTTATACACACATGGCTCATCAATGTTCTGAATGAATCCAAACGATTTAATCGCTTGATCAAATCTGATGTTACATGACTGGGATGTTTGCTTCAATCCATAAATGGATCTCTGTAACTTACATACCATGTATTCTTGGCCTTTTTGTATGAATCTATCTAGTTTCTGCATGTAGATATCTTCTTCAAGATGCCCGTTAAGAAAGACAGTCTTGACATCCATTTGTAAAATTTCATAATCTAGCACTGCAGCAATAGAGAGCAGAATCCTGATGGATTTAAGCATAGCAACCGGAGAAAAAATTTCCGTATAATCGATACCTTCTTTCTGAGTAAACCATTTGGCTACTAATCTTGCTTTAAATGTTTCCACCCTTCCGTCTACTCCTCTTTTTCTTTTGTAGATCCACTTGCACCCTATAGGTTTTACCTCATTTGGTGCTTCTACAAGTTCCCAAACTTTATTGAAATACATAGATTCTATTTCTTGATTCATGGCCTTTTTCTAAAATTTAACATCTCTGTCTATTAGAGCTTTGTTGTAGCTAGTAAGATCTTGTACATGTTCATATGAGATAGCCGTATAGGTTTTTCCCAATAACATGTATCTCGCAGGTAACCTAGTTACCCTCCTACTACGACGAGGTTCTAAAAGTGATGGTTGTTCAGGGATAATCCTGTGTTGATCAGCTGGTTGTTGTTGTTCTTCTTCCTGTTCTAAAATAGGTGTTGAAATCTGAGCATCAACCTGATAACTTGACAGTTCTTCAAGTATTACCTTACTTTTAGGTTTGAAGTTATTCATATAGTCTTCCTCGAGGGAAGTGAAATGTGCGCTCACGATTACTTTTCTATCTTGAGGACTATAAAATAAACCTCCCCTTGTTCCTTTAGGATACCCCACAAACATACAAACCTCAGAACGTGAATCCATTTTATCTGCCTTTGGTTTAAGCACATGTGCTGGTGATCTCTAAATACGGACATGTCGTAAACTTGGTTTGCGACCTGACCATAATTATATTGGGGTTTTAGGCACTGACTTAGATAGAACTAAGTTCAAGAGGTAAACTGCAGTTTCTAGTGTTAGTCTCCAAAAAAATATTGGTAATGACTAATAAATGAACATAGATCTCACCATATCCGAAGGAGTTTTATTTCTCCTTTCAGCTACCCCATTTTGTTGTAGTGTTCCTGGGGCAGTTAATTGAGATATAATCTTATTTTCAACCAGATACTCTTTGAAATCTCCTAAGAGAAATTCACCACCTCGATCAGATCGGAGTTTCTTTATGTTCTTATCTAATTGCTTTTCTGTCTCAGCCCTATACTCTTTGAATTTCTCAAGAGTTTCAGACTTATGACGCATTAGATAAACATAATCTTATCTCGAGTAATCATCAGTTAAAGTGATGAAATACTCATAACCTCTGTGAGCTTGTATATTGATTAGTCCACATACATCTGTATGTATCAATTCAAGTGGTACTATTGCACGTACACCTTTGGCCGAAAACGGCCTTTTGGTCATTTTCCCTTCTAAACAGAATTCACAAAGTGGCAATGATTCATTTTCCAGCGGACCCAAGAGCCCATCTTTGATCATTCTCTGTATCCTATTTTGGTTTATATGACCCAAACGCAAATGCTAGAGGTAATATTGGTTGGAAGAAATATTCATTTCTTAGATAAATGTGTATGCTCATCATTATTGATCAATGTGTCATGCATAAAATGGATAATAGGACTTAAATGATATAAATTATCTTCCAATGTTCTAAAACAAATAAGTCTCTTATTATTAAAAATAGAAACAGAGGATCCAAAATTTACAGTGTACCATTGTTTTGATAAACAAGCTACTGAAATTAAATTTCTCTTAATGTCTGGAACATAAAGATAATTATTCAAAACTAAAGTCTCATTATTAAAAGATAATAAAACAGATCCAGTCTCATTTCGCCGACACGAATCATTATGTCCCTAACGGCAGCTTGATGCTTCCTTCACTTATTTTTCTAGTTTTCTGAAACCAATAAAGTGAATTACAAATATGATTAGTTGTTCCTGAATCTAACACCCAAGTGTCAGTAGGATTCTGAACTAAACAGGTCTCTATTACAAAAAGATTTCCCATACCTGATTTTACAATCTTAGGGCAATCCTTTTTCTAGTGACCTTTCTGTCCACACTTGAAGCATTTGCCTTTCGGCTTGCCATCTTGCTTGGTAGACGGTTTCTTTTTCCCAGCTTTCTTTTTACCCTTGCCTTTTGGCTTAGGCCTAGAAGAAGAACCTTTTTTAGCAATATTTATACTTCTTAGAGTTTCCTCAGTACGATAGATCTCTTCAGCAGAATGGAGTTCGTTCATCAATTCTGTTAAGGTCATATTTCTTTTGTTCATGTTATAATTGACTTTAAACTCTTTGAATGTTTCTAGCAGAGATTCTAGAACCATGTCAGTCTTTGAGTTATCATCGATTTGTGCTCCTTGAATCTCAGCCTCATTCAAATAGTCCATCATTTTAAGGACATGATCACGAACTCTTGTGCCCTTTCCCATTTTGCAGTTCATAATGCCTTTTAGTGCTGCTTGTCTCGCGGAGCGAGTATTCTGCCCGAACATCTCTTGGAGACTATCCATTATTTTAGTGGCAGTCTCCAAGTTCTAATGTTTGGTTTGCAGAATATTAGAAATTGAGGCTAAAATGTAGCATTTTGCCATTTCATTAGCCTTTTGCCATTTTTCATAAAGCCTCCTCTGATTTCTATGAGCATTATCCGCTGGAACTGGAGGGCATGGCTGGGTTAAGACATATTTATAATTTTCAGCAGTCAGGACAAAGAATAGATTTCTTTTCCAATCTATATAGTTCTCTCCAGTGAGTTTATTTTGTCTCAGAATAATAGTAAGTGGCCTGAGGGAAGACATTTTCTGAAAAATAAAATATCCATGCATAAATAATTTGACATAATATCCATAATAAATGACAAAAATGTAAAAAACCATAAATGCATTTTAATTTATTGTAACGATAATCTAGTACCGCTTTGACAAGCTATCCGTTAGGGGAGTTATATCTACACTTACTAGACCCAATTAGCCATTGGATTTTTTACTTTCATGTAGAGACATGATAAATAATTATAGTTATCCTTTTGAGTCTAAATTTGTTAATAGAGCTTCGTTGGGAATGTTAATAACAAATTTTAGTTGAGTGTATAACCACTATTTCAATCTACGTATTTTTCATATCAATAGTCACCGTTGGGGTGAACAATCGATTGAAAAATATTTCAATTTTATCTTTAAAGAAGTTCATCAAATAAAATATCTAATATATATACCCTCCGTAGAGAGTATCACCGTATCATGAAGTCGAGGTATATATACAATTTCATTATTGAGCTAACAATGGAGCTCGTGGGAAAAATTATCTTGAATTTTCCCTTTCCCACTCAATATTTTAAAATTGGTTTTTCCTTTTTAAAACATACATTAATTATGTTGTAAATTGCATGCTTCCTATAATATTATCTAGATGATATCCAATATTATTAAGCATATTCAATTTTCAAACAATATAATGAGATTCATAATTAATGAATGACATGTATCATTATACATAGAGTGGCATTACCTATTCTATATGGCATGTTATCATCCAGAACATAACGTATAGAAAAATAATTAAATAATCTTAATTCATGGCTTTCCTAAAATGAAAAATACATTAACCCTAAGCCTAATCTTCATTGGGCTTCTTGTCAATGTCCATATTCTATAAACTTGTCTTTGTTAATAGACTAGGAGAAGTTGGGCTTTTAAATTTCTTATTGGTCTAATTTTAATTTTGAAAGGAAATAAATAAGTAATAAATTTTTTTAATAAAACTTTTGGAACAAAAATAAATTTAATGTGTTTAATTTTATCTATGCATTTTAATCCATTAAGCTTAAATTTTAATAGGGCCTAAAACTAGGATTCATTAACCTCAAAACTATTTTTAAACTTAAATACAAAAAATTAATACTTTACTCCCCAAACTAGAATTCATTAAGTCCAAAACTGTTTTTAAACTTAAATACAAAAAATTAATACTTTACTGCCCAAAAGAAAAACTATGGAACCATATAGACCTCCATAATAAAAACTATGGAAACCCTAAATCCATCTTTTTCTTTCTCCATCCTCCCCAGCCACAACCCCACAAAGATATCCACTGTTCATCGCATCTTCGACATTGATTAAACCACCGCAGCTTCACCGGAAAGCCACCAAACGACACCTCCCTCATAGCAGCAAATGCCTGTTAGCTTCACCCACACCCGTAAGCTTCAGGTCTCGCGCTTCTTTGTTGCAAGCTCTTGCGCGCGTCGTTGTTGTCGCGCAGCGCGCTGCTGGGCTCTTGCGGCTTGCAGTTGCTTGTACACAAGACTTGCAAAGCATGATGCTCTGGAAGCGACCGCTTTCTTTGCCGCTGAGATTTTCGACCTTCGTTCTCTGTTCTGTCCTCAAGTGATTATTCTCCAGCAATTTACAAATTTCCTATGCCAATTTTTGGCTTACAAAAATTCTATAACAGTAAAATAAATCAAAAGGGAAACATAGTGATTAAAAGCCACCCCTCTTGTTACAGATCAAAACGAAAAATACAGCAGAGAATCTAACCATGAATTAAGACAAACCACAATATGCTTTATTTATATATTAAACACATAATATATATCTGAATAAATTGTGCCACTCTAATACATAAATATCAAGATTAATTTCATACGAAATTCTCATATATTAATATGAGATGGCTCTAATACCAATTGTTGGAGAAAAATCAGTTTTTAAATATTTATAAAAACTTTTTAGGATTGATCTCATACAATATATAAGAATTTGTAATTTAGAAATCGTATCTTAAAAATCTGAAAATATGAATAATCTTCGCTTTTTTCATGGAGTGAATTAGGCTCCCAAATCACGATCCGTCACTGCCACATTTGTTGGATCACAATCCGTCACCAATGATCTTTCATGTTATAACTCAGGTTTGATCTGCACTTGACGTGTGGGCGTCTTTATCACTACCAATAGCAACTAGCAGGAGAAAAGTTTTCTCTCAAGATTAGAGAGAGAAAAAAAAAATTTCTCTGATCTATGTAAAGTGGCTGCTCTCTATTCTTTTAGGAGAAAAGAAGTTTTTGTGTATCTCTCTATAGTGAAACCCTAGGCTCCAAAAATAAAAGTTACCTTACTTGTTTTTTTCTATAGGGAGCCCACCTTGTAAAATAACATAAGGCCCCTTATACACAAGTACATTACATGGAGCTTCCCACTAAATAATATATTTAGGCTTTTAACCCAAATAGCTAGTTATTTGGCATATTAATCCAGTAGCCGCGCAGTCAATTAAATAAACTAACCCGGGGATCATTTGGGAACATACAATAGTGGCTACAATATTAGGCCTGTAATTAAACTAGCCAAATTATTTAATTCCAAATCTACTCCACTAAAAGATTGAAACTGACCTCCATAATTGTATGCTCGAATAATAATTCGTCCCAAGCCACATTAATTTCTTTACTGCACAATCCTTTGTATCACATCGTTAATTAAATTGATATCCCAACTGTCCAATCAATTTAATTATATCTTATTCCTCGATACTTACTGGTTTTCTGTAATGATCATTTTCAACATATCAAATATGTCGACACACTCTGGCCAGAGAATTCTATGATCAAGTACCGAAAACCCATCAAGAGATGTGTTGTGCAAATTCTATATTGTTAATCTATAACTCCAATACTCATAATTGCTTCCACCAAGATACTGGGTAATCTTGACTACAAGTGTCTGTCTTGCCCATTGGTAACTCAAATGGAACAACATTTACAATCATGAAATTATAACTAACTCAAGATTAAGATTATAATAAAATCAATGCCTGTGAAATTTAATAAGTCTGACAGTTATTGCAAGGTTAATTAAATCTCATATGTGATCATGTTCAATGTAGTCGTACTACATCAATAAATTCATACATGATCAAGACAAATCATTCAATGAATTTATTACAGTCTATACCTAAATAAAGTACCCAACTTTATTTATCAACTGCGAACATAATTTATTTAATCATAAGATAACTTGTATTTATATCTTCTGTGAATCCACATGGTGATCACATAAATACATATAATATGAGTAAATGGACTTTACTCAAAATATTAATGCAATTAAGATATTTGAATAAAATACCTCATTTATTTTATTAATCAGAAAAATTATTTATTACAATTAAATAAACATATATGCTTTTAAAGAGCACATTTTCCCAACAACGAGTGCGTAATTAGGCATAAAAAAAAGAGATCAAAATATGCAAGAGACACTTCTAGCACTGTGGTTCAGTGCCACGACATTGGTCCCAAAATTTTGGCAGAAACTTAGTGCCATGACGCTATGGTCTTCAACACTGCGGCGTGAGATCGATATTGTGCCACGTAATTGAGCCAGTATTAAGCAGTGTAAAAGGAAAAGAAACCTAGGATAAAGGGGACTTTCGACATAAAGATTTTGGCGATAGAAAGGATGGAAAACCAAGGGAGAAAAGGGACAAAAGTAGCATGATTCAGTCAAAAGACGGAGACGCAAGGATTTAATTATCTAAATTGGTTCTATTTCTCAAATCTATCATCATGTTTAAGACAATTGCTAGGGTTTATTTTGTGTTTATCATGAATTAAACTTTTCATTCTAGGGCTACGATGTAGCTGGATTATGAACATTTGAAATTTCATTTATTCCAATCATATTGAGGTCTATTCTTTCATGTTGTGTTGAATATTGCAGTATGTGTTTAATGCTTGTGATTGCTTGATCAACAATTACATGAGTAGGTATTTGATTCGAGACTAAGAAGTGAGAATTAAATAAGCCATTGTATTGCAATGGCATGAGATTATCATAGGATAGAGATATCTATGAAACTTGTGTAGTTGTAGCGGAGTTCTTGAATGTGAATAATTTTAATAGGGTAGAATTTTCATAGAGATATAGAAAGTTTGTTCTTTGGAATATATTGTTAACGCTTGAGAGATGTTACAATGACTTTAGAGAATTCTATTGTCAACAAAGGATGGACAGCAATTGATTAAAATTGAGAATTTGCGTGGAATTACCTTTGGTAAATCGAAAACCCTAGAGTCTTAAATTATTGATTGTTTCTTAGATAAAACCTCTATAGTGATTAAGTTCATTGTGCTATTTTAGTTTTATTTTCATTTCAATTCCAACTCTTGTTTCAACTAATTTAAATTAAATTAAAGTTAGATTAATTTTGGTAGTTAATACAGTATGGGAACGATATTCTACTTATCACTTTATTACTTGTTAACGATACATGCACTTGCATTACGTTTTTGTACAAAAATTATTTTCTTGGGTCATTTTTTTTAATTTAAAACTATAGCCATAAAAGAAATACTAATACCAAATCCTGTATAATGATTTTTAACATTGGAGTTATCACCATCGCACGAGCTGTCGTATAAGACCTCTTTCTTGCATTCAATGTTCCAACCAGTGAGAAACAGAGAATATTTAGAACACCAAATATCCTAATTAATATATACACACACAGAATGGTGCTGAATTCTACAAATTTGAATTAGAGTTGGGTTGTTTAGGTAATTGACCATCCATCACTGAAAGTGTTAAGCAATTCACCAAATAAACTTCAATCTCAACTGAAATTTTTCAGCTTGAAAAGCATGCTGATAGGGAGAAGTAAATTAACAATCTCATTGGTAAGTATTGAGACAACTTCTGATATTTTTGGCCTATGTACTGCTTTTTCTTGAACACAAAGAATGGCCAAGTAAATGTATCTTTTCACTATTGAATAAGGTGTTTGACATTGTAATATCGTATCCATGTGTTCCCAAGCTCTATCATCTTTCTACACATCCCAAGCCTGGAGAACACAAAAAAATAATATTCAAATGCTTGTCCAATACAATGATTAAAAGTACCTTAGTTCATTTAGGAGTATTACTAGACTTAGTTCATCTAGTATTATTTCTAGTTCTTTTAGGAGTATGACATATAACCACCAAAATTTATTGTTTCACCACATAGTTAACCATCTTGCAAGAATTTATGATCAAGAGCAACCAAGTGAGATTTGCATGAGGATTTAAATAACCTATGCAATTCAAATATACTTACTAAGTTCCAACTATTCGTTTTGTATTTGACTACAACTCATCACCAGAAAACATTCTTACCATGTCAAAATCTGATGTTTTGGGGTTCATGTCTTTATCAAAGAGATTATTACTTCCTTGAAATCTCTGTGAATAATTCTTAATCTAAAATACTAGTATAGACATAGAGGTCCTTGGACAATTCCTTCAATGATTCTAACACGTAGTCCTCAATCTGAGAGGCCTTTCCTAGAAGGATCTATTATAATATTAAACCTTGAGGAATATCTTTAATCTGAAGTGGTAAAAGTTAAAACAAAGGCTACTGGTAAAAGGTAGTGAAAATGTTTTTCTGAAATGATGGGAAAAAAAAACACAAACACATGAAAAAGGAAAATGTCTAAGCTTTTGTTAGGCATATACTCATATATCAAAATCTTTTCGCCTTGTTTAATACAGCAACCGTAGAGTCTGACAGGGTTTGTGTTGAATTTTTGCTATAAGCATTATCTCAATTTTAAACTCTTCGTGTCCTTGTTAACTGCAAATTCCTCTCCATTAATTAGTTTTTCCTACTTTCAATTTAGTTTCAATAGTTTTAAATAAAGAAGAACCTTGATTAATTAACTAATTAAATTCTCCTTGATTGTTTAAATTTATGACACAAGAAGTACGTGTTTTGGAGATCTACAGTTAAATTTCGGATATCTACAGTGAAGTTCCAATAAAGATCATGAAAAGTCTATTAATTTAATGAATATTAATAACTTGATAGTTATTAATTTATTAATTCATAATAGGAATTTTTCTAAAATATATATGTTGTATAATTAGATAATGTAATGAGTCTGTCAAGAAGCTATGTGGTAAGATTATGATTTGATTTTTGATTTAATGAATCAGTCACTTATAATCTTTTGGTTGGAGTGAATGGTTAGATCACGATCACACGGTACCCATTAGAGAAAACTTTTTGAAGACAATACATTAAGTAGATTTCTCTTAACATAACACATAGAATAAAACAATGACTTCACATCTAAAATATATAAAGAAATAAAATTATAGGCAAATCATACATATTTAATTTTAAATTAATTAATTATTTTCGAATATTATTATCTAATGAATTATCAAATTATTAAATTATCCCATTGGCCTCAAATTGGGATAGAAAAAATTTAATATTTAATGAAAGTCATCGATTCATCGAGTATTAATTTTATTAATTTAACGAGATTCTACCGTATATAACAAAAGAATATATATAAAAATTAATAAAATATTTATTTAAAATTTTCTTTTATTCTAAATTTTTAAAAATAATATAAATTTTTTAGTAAATAAATTTGAGTTTAAAAAATAATATGAATCTTTTTTAGGAAAATACATTTTTGTAATGGGGTGAAGTTGCTCATAATTTCTGCAATAAAACCCCAAAACTAAAATCTTTTTTCCGTCAGTAATGTGTATCGAGAATCAACGTAACAAAAATGGTGTACTAAATTCTTTCCATGTGAATCAAAGTAATTTTTTTTTTTTAAGTTTAATGGAGAATTTGTTAGGAAATTGGTGGGTGAAGCAGACACGCAGCTAAAGTAAAATTGAGAAATAATGAGACAACAAAATCACACAGGGACACCAGAAAATTACGTGGTTCAGCTTTTAGCCTACGTCCACGGGCGAAGACAGGAGGAAAACATTTCACTAATGAAAAGGAATTACAAGTATTGTGGTATTTTAGCTCACTTCCCAAAACCCCAATACACCCAAACTCTCAAATTACTATACTCTTGAAATCACCCTCTATATGAAGAAAAAGAACTGAAGAATTTGATGATAACAAATGAGGAAGTCAAGACTTTTATAGCCAAAATTTGGCTACTATGCATTCTATTATTTTTTATTATTTTATTATTTTTAAAAACGCGTGCACCGAAAAGAATTTTGACATTTCTTTTCTTCCGTTTCATTTTTCTTCATTTCTTTTCTTCCGTTTCGTTTTTCTTCTTCTTCTTTTTCAAAGGTGGGGCACAGCTTCTAGATGCTGCAGATTTCACATCCTCCCACTTGGAGATTTGATTTAGAACCAATCAATCTCCACACCATCCTTTCTGTTTCGCCATTATCATGTTGCTTACGTTTCTGCTATGCCACAAGAGGATCTACTCCAGATAAACTTGTCAGCATTGATCGGCTTGGTCAAAACATCTACTAGGTTCTCCTTCGTATGGATTTTCTACAAATCCACACTTCCGTCTTCGACTACTTCTCGAACGAAATGATACTGAACTCCTATGTGCTTTGTCCTAGAATGAAAGGTTGGATTCCTTGCAATATGCAAGGCACTCTGACTGTCACAAAACACAGAAATTTTCTGTTGTTTGTGCCCGAACTCCTCCAATAACCTTTGTATCCAAATAGCTTCCTTGCAAGCTTGTGTAGCTTCCATGTATTCTGCTTCTGTTGTAGATAAAGCCACAACGGTCTATAGTTTCGAAACCCAGCTTACAGCTGCTCTCACAAGTGTAAACACATAGCCAGTAGTGGATTTTCTTTTATCAAGGTATCCTGCAAAATCTGAATCCACATAGCCCCTGACAGTAAACTCTAACCTCCATAACATAATGCAACATCTGAGGTTCCTCTGATGTATCTCAGAATCTTCTTCACAGCTATCCAATGCTCTCCACCAGGATTCGCCATGTATCGACTGACTGCTCCCACTGCTTGTGCAATGTCTGGTCTTGTACATATCATAGCGAACATCAAACTTCCCACTACTGATGCATACGGTACTCGAGACATCTCCTTCCTCTCTGCTTCATTGCTAGGACACATACTTGAGGATAATTTGAAATTAACCGGAAGTGGGGTAGAAATTGACTTACAATCCTGCATGTTGAAGCGCCTCAAGATTTTCTTCAAATAGTTTTTCTGAGAAAGCCAAATCTTCCTGTTATTTCTGTCTTAGTGAATTTACATCCCTAGAATCTTGTTTGCTGGTCCCAAGTCCTTCATTTCGAGCTCCCTAGCCAATTGTGCCTTCAATTCTTGGACTCGATCTTTGTTGGGGCCTGCTACCAACATGTCATCCACGTACAATAGCAAAATAATGAAATTATTATCTTCAAACCTCTTGTATTCTGCACAATGGTCTGAACTGAGTCTGTTGTATCCAAGTCTCATGATGGAGGAATCAAATCTCTTATACCAACACCTCGGCGCCTGTTTGAGACCATATAGAGATTTGTTCAACTTGCAAACTAAGTTCTCTTTTCCCTTTTCAGCAAAACCTTCAGGTTGGAGCATATATATTTCTTCTTCAAGTTCTTCATGAAGAAATGCAGTTTTCACATCTAATTGCTCAAGATGTAGGTCAAATATAGCACACATTGCCAAGACTATTCTAACTGTTGTGAGTCGAACCACCGGAGAAAATATCTCATTGAAGTCAATACCTTCTTTCTGAGCATATCCTTTCACCACCAATCTTGCACGATACCGCTCTACTTGGTCATTGCCATCATGCTTGATCTTGTAGACCCATTTGTTACCAATGGCTTTTCTTTCATGTGGTAGTGGTACAAGTTTCCATGTCTTGTTCTTGTGTAGAGCTTCAATTTCTTCCTGCATTGCTGTCATCCACAAAGCAACATCTGAGCTGTTTAAAGCTTCATGGAAAGTTGATGGTTCTCCATCCTCTGTTAGAAGACAGTACGCAACATTGATCTCTATAACATACTCCGAGTGCCACGCTGGTGGTCGTCTCTCACGAGTTGATCGACGAACTTTTGGAGCCTCAGACTCGACTGGTTCTTGTTCCTCATGCTCTGGTGCTGCTTCCGAAGAATCTGAATCTTCTGGATTATTTTCTACAAATACTGGGACAGTCTCTAACTTTTCTTTTATAGTGCCATCATCTCCATCTTTCCTTTGCAGTTGATCTTCTGCAAAGATCACATCTCTGCTGATGACGATCTTGTGGGTAGTGGGGTCTCACAGACGATACCCCTTAACTCCATCAGCATATCCCAAAAAGATACACCTCTTAGATTTTGGATCTAGTTTTGTTCTTTCTTGGGCATTATAAATCACGTACACAGGACATCCGAATGCATGTAGGTGAGAGTAATCTGCTGGCTTTCCAGTCCACATCTTCATCGCTGTCTTTAGCTCAATTGCTGTGGATGGCGATCGATTTACTATATAACAGCGTTTTGGTCGCTTTCACCTAAAATGAATTAGGTAGACCCGCAGTACTCAACATAGCTCTTATTCTTTCTGTAAGAGTTCTATTCATCCGCTCTGCCACCCCATTTTGTTGAGGAGTGTATGCCACTGTGAACTGCCTCTGAATACCTTCTTGCTTACAGAAAACAAGAAATTCACCATTTGTATACTCTCCACCATTATCCATCTTCAAGCACTTGATCCTTTTCCCAAATTCAAGTTCAACCCGCGTTTTGTACTGTTTGAACACTAAAAATACATCTGACTTTTTCTTAATTGGATACACCCAACATCTCCTGGAATAATCATCAATGAAAGTCACCATGTACTTTGCACCTCCCATGGATATGTCTGGTGATTCCCAAACATCAGAGTGAACTAAGTCTAGAATGCATTTACTTCTAGCAACAAATCTACTGAATTTTAATCTATGTTGCTTACTTTTAACACAATGCTCGCAAAATGGTAAACTTACCGATTTGAGCCCTGGAAGCAATTTTCGCTCAGAGAGAATCTTCAAACCTTGTTCTGACATGTGGCCAAGTTTGAGATGCCACATCATTGTTGATTCTTCTCCATTTGACGCGATACACGCATCAGCTTCCTGTAGTGTTTCCCCTTTAAACATGAATAGATTAGCACCGATTTTATCTGCTTTCATCAATACAAGCGCACCTCTAGCAATCTTCATGATCCTATTTTCAACATGAGTTTTACACCCATGACTATCTATTTATCCTAAGGACAACAAATTTTTCTTCAGGCCATTAACATGTCGTACCTCCCTAATTGTGCGAATTGTACCATCAAACATTTTAATTTTGATAGTACCAATACCAGCGATCTCCAAGGCATGATCATCTCCCATGTATATAGATCCTCTTGAGATAGGTTCATATGTGTGGAACCATTCTCTCTGAGAGGTCATATGCTAGGTAGCTCCTGAGTCTATAAGCCAGACGCCAGATAGTCGTTTTCTGTCTTCTGAAACAGTTATTGCCGTGCTGTAGAGAATTTCACCATCATCCGAGGTACTTGCTACACATCCCTGAGCATTTGATGACTCAGGTTCTTTGCCTTCTCTTCTCTTCTAGTTGTTCCAACACTCTTTCTTGACGTGCCTTTTCTTGCCACAGTTTTAGCATTTAATATTCTTCTTACTTCTGGATTTTGACCTACCATGATTGTGACTCCCACTGGGGCCACGTTCTGTTGATCTCCCCCTCGTCACCGATAGTGCTTCTGCTTGTTGCGAACTTACTTGTCTGTCTTCCTTACTTTTCCGCCTACTTTCCTCATTTAATACAGAGGCTGGAACATCGTCAAAAACTAGATTGTCCGCTGGATTGTTGTTCGTCAAGTTGATGATGAGTTGATCATACGAATCTGGTAAACTTTGAAGTAAAAGCTCTGCACGTTCATTTTCCTCTATTTTATGACCCAACGATGTGAGTTGCGAAAATAGAGTTTTCAAGGTGTTGATATGGTCAGTCACCGTTGTAGATTCCGCTATTCGTAGAGTATAGAGTTTCCTCTTCAAGAAGATTTTGTTGTTGGCCTCGTACAATTTTGTGAGAGTATCCCATATTTCCTTCACTATATTTTTCTCCTCTACACTGGATAACACCCCGTCTGCAAGTGCCAAGTGTAGATCAGAAATGGCATTGCCATCTATCTTGTTCCACTTGTCACTCCAATTGCTGCCAAGCAATTATTTTTCCTCAATACAGCTTTCATCTTCATTTTCCACAACGAAAAATTATTTCCGTTGAACTTCTCAATTTCATACTTTGACGCCATTTTGTTGATAAATATCGCACACAAGTTAGTGTACCACCTTGAATAATTCTGAGTATGTGTGAGAATGCACACCAGGAAAGTTCAGGGAAAGATCAAGGGGTCACAAACGGTCCCACTTAAAACCCAGACTCCTTAGGCTCTTATCGCCTTTGTGACAGAACTTTCCTAAACATGTACAAAACCACACAGTTGCTTACTCACACCACTACTCCCTGTTTTGCACCACAAAATCCTTAGATCGCTCCCACCGTTTCACATGAACAGATGCACCGTGTACGTGAACAAGACTGCGTGTGCGTGACGTGAATGCTATCGATATGCGTTATACAGCACTTTACGTGAACAAGACCACTCTAAAAATACAACCAATAGCTCTGATACCACTGTTAGGAAATTTGTGGGTGAAGCGGATATGACTAAAGTAAAATTGAGAAATAATGAGACAACAAAATCACACAAAGTGACACAGAAAAATTACCTGGTTCGGCTCTTAGCCTACGTCCACTGGCGAAGACGGAAAGAAAATATTTCACTAGTGAAAAGGAATTACAAGTATTGTGGTATTTTAGCTCACTTCCCAAAACCCTAATATACCCAAACTCTCAAATCACTAGACTCTTGAAATCACCCTCTATATGAAGAAAAAGAACTGAAGAATTCAATGATAACAAATGAGGGAAGCCGCACCTTTTATAGCCAAAATTTGGCTACTGTGCATTCTATTATTTTATTATTTATTATTATTTTATTATTTTTAAAAACGCGTGCACCGAAAAGAATTTTGACATTTCTTTTCTTCCGTTTCATTTTTCTTCAGTTCTTTTCTTCCGTTTCGTTTTTCTTCTTCTTCTTTTTCAAAGGTGGGGCACAGCTTCTAGATGCTGCAGATTTCACAGAATTACTGCAGTACAAGCAAGAAAATGCATGGATGTTCTAGTCAAAACAAGAAAATACACTCAATCTTAAAGTTTTTTTCTTTTTTTTCCCTCTAAAAATCGTGCACTTATTACTCACGAGACACACACCAGTTGATAATGATATTTTAACCATGAAGGAAATGTAAGTACACCAAAATTAACCAGAAGCGAGCTTGAAGACATGTAATTAGAGAACTAGAAACTTTTATTAAAGATGCTTAGATTATTACATACATTCACTCACCAAAGACACACGATAATGTGCTTATTATTAGTTACTAGCCAGCTAATCACGCTAATCTCCAGCCAAAATGCTAGAGCACAAGTGATCAGCTTTATTCCTATCTACACATAAGACTCTACACACCTCTTCATCATCTCTACGCGCCCGCCATCACACGATCACCTTATAATTAATCTCCTACAAAAGGGAGTGTAAAGTGAGCGGAAGTCACAACCCCTCATGGGCTGCATTCGGCACTTGCGAGGGATTTCACTTGCCGTTTCAAACATTTCCTGCTGTTCGCCGAACGGTCCCTGTTGCTGCTGGCGTCTCACGGCTTGCTCAAGTCCCTGGCAGCGGCATCTGGTTTCCAATTGCTGCAACTGTCTGCAGCATTCACGAAGGTGTTGCTGCTGGCTGTCCCATTCTCCCCCCTGGCTCTGCTGCCTCAAGAACATTTGGCAGTGCCTAAGCTGCTGCTGCTGCTGGAACTGCTCCTGGCAGCTCTGTCCCCGAGGGTTTTCTTCGTCGACTTCGACGGTGGTGCGGTAAATGGAGGCGTTGGAAATGAGGAAGAGGAGTGTAAAGGTAGCTAGAAGGAGAGCGAGCTTTGCCATTGCTTACTATTAGGGTTTTTTATTTTCTTTTTGCTGATTGATGGTGAGAATTGGTGTCGTGATAGGGTTATTTTTATAGAAAAATTTGGGCATGCATGGCTTGAACGTGTAAGATGGCTTGGTGAGGGTTAGGTGTTCGATGATTGTGATTCATGATCACACGTAGGCTTTACATGCAATTTGCTGGCAAAAATTGTTTTTGTTTGTTTACGGAATTTTCTTTATATAACTCGAGTAAAAAATATCCCCTTAGGAGATCATGAGAGGATAGATTTTATGGCACAATTAATTTACTAGAATAATCTAAGTTAGGTAGTATTTGCTTTTTTACCTAAAATCTAAATGTGTCTTAATGTTGTTAAAGTCCGAATGACTCTAAATGTATATGTCAAAATAATATTTTATTTTTTTGATTTTTTGACGTTTGAGTGTAGGTGGTAAGTTGTTTGTTTTTATAATTCAAAACATCTTAAATCTAACATTTTAACACTTATGACTTTGAAAGTGTTACATATGCTTGAAGTTTAAATTGATATATATTTACAAATTACAATGTTATCTAGGACAATAGTTTAAATAGGTATTTATAAGGTAAGCATTTGATATATAATTCATGAAAAATAATTTTGAAAACATTATTCTTTACAATTTAACATAAAATTTATGCATAAAAAAGTTGTTATCTAATAATAAAAGAATTTATTTAGAATTCAAATTAAATGTATGTTAAGTATTTAATACCAAGTAAGAATGGAGATTAAGAGAAATTCTAATATGATATCTTGTAGTTAGGTAGGAAATAAATAAATACATTTAATGAGGGTATTTTTTGAGAAAAAAATTGATTTTCCATTCAAACATTTTATCATCATTTAGATAAAAGTTGAAATTTTACTTTTTTTTCATTCAAATAAAAATGTCTTATCATAAAACTTTAGATAAAAAAATAAACAAGCTAAAATATTAAAATATCTTAAACTAAAATAAATTAAGATTTTAAATTTAAAAACAAACAACCCTTTAGTTTTATGATGGAATAGTTCAATTCTAATTAGACCCACAGGCCGTATTTATTTTTCTAGATTTAAAAAAAAAAATCAAAGTTCCATGATATATACACATTAGTGTGGCAAAATTATCGGTAACACAATGGGCGCATGATGATTTTGAGTAATTTTCGAATCACCGTGTGTTCTTCATATAGTGACAGTCACATAAATTGATTTGCCTTTTTTGACATAAACTCTAAGTAACATCGAGGAGTTAAGATATACTTTGCCGCTCACAGTCACATCCAGTAATTAAGATTAGTATATATAAAAATCAATGTGGAAATATTATCTCATTACTACACATATTTAGTACATTTTTAATAAATAACAAAAATAAATAATATTAAGACATTAGTTATCATGATACAAAACTGCGGCGTACGATAATAAGAAGTAAAAAGATAGAAACAAGCACTCTGATATAAACAGTGTTATTATTTTATATGTAACAATAATATAATAATACTGTACAATAAACAGTTTTTGTTATTATTATTTTTTCCTCTTACTGCCGTTCAATTCAAATGGCAGTTTTCTAATAATAGTAATGGCTTTCAGATGATTCCAGAGCCATCACGTGCTGAACAAACAAACAGTATAAGTTTTTGTCCAATTCGTGATTAGAACTAATCTACGAGGAAGCACGCACGCATGCAGCAACTCGAGCACGCAGCCCAGCAACAAGATGAATGAAATATGAAAAAAAAAAAAAATCGACGTCGTTTTGGAGGAGGCACTGCATAACCGTCCATTTGTAAGCAAGTTTCATCAGCAAACAATGCAGAGCCACACCATCAAAATCCATCTTCCAAACTGTCCACGTAGCTAATCACATGCAATTAATTTGTACTCACAAAATCTGTAATAATTGTTCATTACCGCAGCGCAAACAAAAGCAAGCTGAAATTCAAGCATCAAACCATTCATACACTGAAAATTTTAGACATTTTTAATTCATTTGAAAGGATTTAGCGACACATATATATACATTTAAATATATATGATCATGAGGATAAGGAAGTAGGGAACGAATCCTGCCAAATTTGGGTACCAGGAGAGCACCTGAATCAAGTGCTGACATGGAGTCAATGAGGTGGCGTGCAAAATGATCGTGCGTAAGGCAGCCGTCTCCTGTCTTCCGAATTGAGGTTGTTGCGGCTGAGAATGAGTTCTTGAATTCAGATATTAGGTTAATGCAAGTATACGACTCTCAATTCTGAATTAGCTAGTTTTTAGATATTAGTTATGTTCAGGGGTTTATATGGTTCCAGAGTCAAATTCCCTTATGAGTGAGCCTACTCTAATTTCTGATGTAATCACACAGAAAGACTGGTTTATATGCAACGAAGGGTCGAAGAGATTTTATTTTGACTGAGAATGAACCTTAAAGTATGTGTCTAAATTTAATGTAGTCCTCAACTTTAAAACTAAATTTTAAATGAAAGGTAAGCTCATAAACTTAACTTCTATCTAATATTAGAGCAAGACTCTTGCACCAATGATCCTACACTAATTTATATAGTAAGCAATTTTTTAGTATGGTGAGAACTAATTAGTTAAGAGTAGGGGTGGGCATGGATTGGTTTGGATTGAGTTTTAAGTCAACCCAAACTAAACCATAAAAATTTGAGTTCGACCCAAACCAACCCAAATATTTTCAACCGAACCCAAACTAACTCATTTGGGTTTAGTTTGAGTTTGGTTTGAATTTTATTATCAAAATATTTTTTATTTTGATAAATTTAATTATATAATAATTATTAATTGTTATTAATTATTAAATTGATACTCAGACATGAAAAAAAATAGTGATAAAAATTATAAATAATAAATTTTACAATAACTTAATCCTTAAATTAAAGAATACTAGAAAATTAAAATAAAGTTTAATCACAAAAATCATTAATTCTCAATAAATAAGAACGCAAACTTTAATAATAAACTTCCACAAACATGACATCAACAGGTAAATTCAAAAAAAGAAATAAAGAAAAAAATTTTATGTAAGTGCCATTTAGTTAAAATAATAAAATTTCTTTAACTAAAAAAATGTATCCTTTGAGTTATAATTATTGAGATGATAAATTTCTATCAAATGGTGTTTTTTTTTTTTCAATAGGTTGATTGCTCATGAATTTCAGGATGGAGGATCAATGTCAATAAATCTCATAAAAAAAAAGGACTATTATTTATGCTATAGCATCAATATAGCACACAAAAATGTTAATTTTATTTATAATAAGGCTTTATAATTTCTGTCACAATAATAATTTATCAGTGGTGAAATATCATTTCTCATAATTATTAATTATTTCCTTCCAATGGGCTAGGTAATTATGCCCTCAAAAACCATCTCACATTATTACTGTAATTTTCCTTAATTTAAATAAGAAAACAAAAATATAGATTTGGTGTTTTTCTTATTACTATTAGAAACATAAAAGCGATAATTACGTAAGTATAATATGAGTTCATAAATTAAAAAAAAATGATTTCATTTCATTAAACACTAATTTCATCTCATTTAATTATTTACAATAGTATTTATTTAATTCAAATTTGTTTTTGCATGTAGCATTTATTTAATTTAAATTTGTTTTTACATGTTGTTTTCCTTTTATAACTGTTAACAATTGATCACACCGTGAACAATTTAATAATGACCTTTCACTTATTTGTTTTTATTTTTATTATTTTATTTGACAAGTTTAAGTGTTGGTGTTTTGTTCATGACTCATGGGTAAATCATACCTAACCCATTATGAAATGATTGTTGATATAAAACCCATATTTAATCCATTTTCATAATTTATCCAACCCAAATTATTTAATTTGGTTTGAGTTTGGGTAAACCCATGGGTTGTAGGTTTACGCCTACCCTGAGTTCAAAGTTTCTTTCTTTCTAAACTTTTCTCCACCACAATTGAATTGAAAATTGTTACTCCACTCGTTTTATATATATATATATATATATATATATATATATATATATATATATATATATATATATACACACACACTCTTTGAATAGTTTTTTTTTTTTTTTGGGGAAGGGGCAGTTAATTTCATACAACTTCATTAGGATGTTCCTTTTTTATTTAAAACGCCATTAAAAGCATTTTGTGTGACACTGATTTCTTGTGCAATTACTATATTAGTTCCAATTGAAAAAACATTTTGAATTCTAAACGAAAATGACACATCGGTCCCTCTTAAAATATTGATGTTAATGGAAGAAATGGAACAGTGGAGGTATTTTTAGCTTTTAGGGTTTTGTAAATGTGGTAGGGATTTAAATTTGAAGGTTTTATAATAGAAAATTTTTAAAAACTGAAGAAAAAGCGGGTTGAAAGAAGAAAATTTTGTTTTTGTAAGGGATTTCACAATCAACAAAATTGATTTTTTAACGATTTTAACAGAAAAGTAACAAATGTTATACCTCCATATATTGTGGTAATGATTTGATCCTTGTTAATAACCCACCCATTTATTGAAAGATGCTTATTAATTTACATAGCCTCTCAAATCTCCATGCACTCACTCACCAAAAAACACGATAATGTGCTCAATAAATTACACTACTAGGTAGCTATAATCACTCAAACCTCCAGCTAATTTAAATACTAGAGCACAAGTGATTAGCTTAATTTATTCCTACTACGCGTAAGACTGGGCACATCTTCATCATCTCTACGTACTGGCCATCACATGATCACCTTGTAATTGATCTCCTTTAAAAGGAGCTGTAACGTGAGCGGAAGTCACAACCCTTCATTGGGCTGCATTTGGCACATGCGAGGCATTTCACTTGCCGTTTCATACATTTCCTGCTGGCCGCCGTGAGGTCCCTGTTGCTGCTGGCGTCTCAAGGCTTGCGCAAGTCCCGGGCAGCGGCATCTGGTATCCAATTGCTGCAATTGTCTACAGCTTTCGCGGAGGTGTTAGTGACGGCTGTCCCATCCTCTTCCCCACCCCCCCGCTCTGCTGCCTCAAGAACATTTGGCAGTGCCTAAGCTGCTGCTGGTGGCAATGCTGGCCCTGAGAGTCAACATTTTCATCGATCTCGACGGTGGTTTGGTACATTGAGGCGTTGACAACAAGGAGGAAGAGTGCAAAGGCAGCTAGAAGGGGAGCGAGTTTCGCCATTGCTTGCTGTTGGAGATTTGAGTATTAGGGTTTATCTGCTTTGTGTTGGTTGATGGTGAGAACTGGGGTGGTGACGGGTTGTTTTAATAATAAAATTTGGGATTGCATGGCTTAAACTTGTAAGATGGCTTGGTAAGGGTTAGCGTTGGATGCTTGTGATTCATGATCACACGCAGGCTCAACATGCAAATTGATGGCATATGCTAATGGTTTTTGTTTGTCCATGGACTTATGTATGCTTAGGGATTTTGCTTCGTTTGAAATTAATATCGTGCTAGAGTACTTTCAAAAGAAATTCGTCCTAGAGTTGATGGTAACCACTCCTTGCTAGCTTCTTTATTTGAAGTTTATTTCAATTTCAAAAGATTTTATGTAATGAGATATTTATTAATTTTTGAATTTGCCGCATTTTATGACAACGGGCGGTCTATTACGAGTATAAATCTACATATTTCTTATACATTTTAAAATTCTACTAAATATAATTAAAAAATTTAGGCCTACTAAATATAATATTTTACCTCTCACACCTAAGAAGATATATTGAGTAAGGTATTTATTGAATAATAATAATTTTTTAAAATAATAGATAATTTTGTGCTATGTTTCATAAAATAACTTATTCATCTTCCATATAAGCTTTAAAGAAAATATTATCTTTTGGATTAGAATCAAATAATTAAATATTTCAAACATGGAATGGACTATGGAGAGAGTAGAGTAATATTAGAGACAATTTAATTTATACCAATAAAAATAATGTAGCCATATTATCTTATATCTACATGCATTTAATATAGTTTTAAATTAAGAACAATAATAATTCAATGTATCGGACGATAAAAAGGATATCTATAACATATGCTCTTTTCGTGATTCCAGAGCGATCACGTGATTCATAAATAAACAAAGTCAGGGTTATGGCAATTCAGCAGGCCTGCAGCCCACCAACAAGATGAATGAAAACAATTTTATTATCAAACTAACGATGTCGTATTGCAGCATGCCATTGCATGACTAAGACCGTCCGTCATGTGTAGGCACAAGTTTGATCAACATCAAAACCCAACCATCCAATCGTCCATGTACTTAATTACATGCAGAATATACATTTTCAGATCATGTAAATTTCTGGACAGTCCATAATAGAGCTAGTAGTAAATGATAGCATTAGTTGTTAAACCACCTTTATAAGCCAGCTTAAAATTTCCGTCTGCATTTGTTATTTGAAACAGAGCTTGTTTCAATACCAATTTAGAAATCAAACAAGCTAATTATCAAAGGATCAAAACCTCACCAAGAACCCGTGCAGGAACACTACCTTGCCTATAGAATCACACAGTAAATCCAGGGTAGATCCGAAGCAACTGCCAACAGAATTAAAACAGACGAACAAAACATAGCATATATACACAAACAAGACAATTTATTCATGAATCAGAAAACCAAAGCCTTATTAGAGGCCATTTCAAGACTCCGACAACAGAAAACAAAAGCTTATTGTAAGCATAGCATAAAACAACGTTTTGCAGCTTAATCTAAGTCATTAAGGCCACAAACAGAAACAGAACACAGAAAGCAAAACCAAAGAACACAGACACTGGCAGCGGACCAGGGTGCCGTGCCATTAAAAACCACCACGCAGGCGAAGGACAAGATGTAAAGTAGACTCCTTCTGGATATTGTAGTCAGCCAAAGTACGCCCATCCTCCAGCTGCTTCCCAGCAAAGATCAACCTCTGCTGATCTGGAGGAATCCCTTCCTTGTCCTGGATTTTAGCCTTCACATTATCAATGGTGTCTGAACTCTCAACCTCCAGGGTGATGGTTTTTCCCGTCAATGTCTTCACAAAAATCTGCATTCCTCCACGCAGTCTCAACACCAAATGCAATGTGGATTCCTTCTGAATGTTGTAGTCTGCAAGGGTCCTCCCATCTTCAAGCTGCTTGCCTGCAAAAATCAACCTCTGCTGATCTGGTGGAATGCCTTCCTTATCTTGGATCTTGGCCTTCACATTATCAATGGTGTCCGAACTCTCTACCTCCAGAGTGATTGTTTTTCCAGTGAGAGTCTTCACAAAAATTTGCATGCCACCACGAAGGCGGAGAACCAAGTGAAGGGTGGACTCCTTCTGAATGTTATAATCTGCGAGGGTCCTACCATCTTCAAGCTGCTTGCCAGCAAAAATCAACCTCTGCTGGTCGGGAGGAATGCCCTCCTTATCTTGGATCTTGGCCTTCACATTATCTATGGTGTCTGAACTTTCCACCTCCAAAGTGATGGTCTTGCCAGTAAGAGTCTTAACAAAGATCTGCATACCACCACGAAGACGAAGCACCAAGTGAAGGGTGGACTCCTTCTGAATGTTGTAGTCGGCAAGGGTACGACCATCTTCTAGCTGCTTACCAGCAAAGATAAGCCTCTGCTGGTCAGGCGGGATGCCTTCCTTGTCTTGAATCTTAGCTTTAACATTGTCAATAGTATCCGAACTCTCAACTTCTAAGGTAATGGTCTTGCCAGTAAGAGTCTTAACAAAGATTTGCATACCACCACGAAGACGAAGCACCAAGTGAAGGGTAGATTCCTTCTGAATGTTGTAGTCAGCAAGGGTACGACCATCTTCTAGCTGCTTTCCAGCAAAAATCAGTCTCTGCTGGTCAGGTGGGATGCCCTCCTTATCCTGAATTTTAGCCTTGACATTGTCAATTGTATCAGAACTCTCAACTTCCAAGGTGATAGTTTTACCAGTGAGAGTTTTCACAAAGATCTGCATTCCACCCCTTAGACGGAGGACCAGGTGGAGTGTGGACTCCTTCTGAATGTTATAGTCGGCAAGGGTGCGGCCATCCTCAAGTTGTTTGCCAGCAAAAATAAGCCTTTGCTGGTCTGGTGGGATTCCTTCCTTGTCCTGAATCTTGGCTTTGACATTGTCAATAGTGTCGGAGCTTTCCACCTCAAGGGTGATAGTTTTTCCAGTGAGGGTCTTTACAAAGATCTGCATACCACCCCTGAGACGAAGGACCAAATGAAGGGTGGATTCCTTCTGGATGTTATAGTCAGCAAGAGTGCGACCATCCTCGAGCTGTTTACCAGCAAAGATGAGTCTTTGCTGGTCTGGTGGGATCCCTTCCTTATCCTGGATCTTGGCTTTTACGTTATCAATGGTGTCAGAGCTTTCGACCTCAAGGGTTATGGTCTTGCCAGTGAGAGTCTTAACAAAGATTTGCATCTGTTAGAACCAAAAGAACATAACATCAGATTTGCTAATAAAAATCATTTACCTCCTCAATGAAACAAGAGTCATACTATCTTTCAAAAATATGAGTCAAACTTCTCAATGAAGGGTTTTTGATACTTGATTAGTTTCATAATTACCAAAGAATTCCCAAGAACCAATATATTATCAAGGGAAAAGAAACAAGACAATCATAAAGAGCCTTCCAAGGTAATACTTTGCGTTGACGTGCATTAAATTTCATATCCATTACATATCAAATTGTCAGTCACATAATATAACAATTGGGTCTTCAAATCACATAAAGAAAAAAAAAACAATATTTGGGTTCTAAAAAAAACAAATCAAAGACTGTACTGATAAATCTAATACTACAAAAGCGCTATAGGGCTCAAGAACAGCCACAATTCCAGAGAACGCTAATCAATTTTTTATGTGATTCACAATATGTCAATAAACAAATTACTTTGTATAGATCACAAAATACCTAAACTCGTCAATTAAAAAAAATAATATACGAAAAATTCAATCTAATCAAGAATCCACTTTTAACAAATTAAATATAAAATTATGAAGAATCGGGCGAATTATTGAAAAAAAAAATTACCTTGAAAGGCTTGAAAGCAAAAAGAACAAGATGACACTTTGTAAATTAAGAGGCGAGAAATTTCGATATATGAAGGCTCTAGGGATTGGGCTCGTTATTTATAGCGGAGATTAACGACTTTGGCAGCCGTAAAGTGGTTGATAGGAGACAAATCGTAACGTGCCACGTGTTACATCAATCCTCACACGGCACGTATTCTTTTCGTGATCACTGGGCGTGACTCGTGAGCTGGACGTTACGACCGTCTAATAATGCGAGTGTAAAACGGATTTGCTCTTTTGTTCCATATGGCAAGTGGTTTTATAGGATCGCAAGTTGAACAACTAGGAGATGTTTTGCTTTATTTTATGTCTTTATTTTTTTAATTAAAAATAATCTCCTAGTTGTTATAATTATTCGTTTAGACAATTTGCGTGACCACCTATAAATCATTGGAGTACGCGAATATCTTTATAGTGAATAAAATATTTTTTCCGTCCTCCTACTTTTTAAAATTATTCAATTCACTCTTACTTAAAAAATGTCAGTTTAAGTTTAATCACTTTAGTAGTCTTGTCTCTATGGCAAGTGATGTAGGTCTTGTCTCTATGACAAGTTTTCTTTGATTACCTCTGCAGCATAGATTGAATTTTTCTATTTCGACTTGTTTTCCTCTTATTGCTATGGCTGGTTCGAGTAGTAATTCAGAGTTCGATATGAATAATGATTATGCCCGATTAGCACTTGACGAGGAGGAGGATGGTGGGCTAGTCGTTGCTAATGATGAGGCTACGGAAAATGGGGAAAACAGAATTGATACTCGTTTTTGTCTAGTGGGAAGATTTTTGACCGAAAAGGTGATCAATTTCGGTGCAATGAAGAACACAATGGCATCCTTATGGCGCCCTGGCAGGGGAGTTTGTATTAAGGAATTATCTCCTATGCTATTTCTCTTCCAATTTTTCCATGAAATCGACATCCGCAGGGTGTTAGATACTGGTCCTTGGACGTTTGATCAACACATTCTTATTGTTCGACGACTCGGAGAGGATGAACAACCCCATACTGTATCATTATTTCATACATCATTCTGGGTCCAAGTTTACAATCTGCCTATTGGCTTTCAGTCGGAGCAAGTGCTGCAGAGTATTGGCAGCTATATCGAATCCTTTTTGGAATCAGATGTCAACAATCTTACTGGCATTTGGAGGACTTATATGCGTCTCAGGGTATCAATCGATGTACGGCAGCCACTTAAACGTCGGATGCGCATTAAGAAAGCAGGGGGGGAATGGTTTTGGGTGGATTTCAAGTATGAAAGACTGCATATCTTCTGTTATATTTGCGGTCTCCTTGGGCACACCGAGAGGATTTGTCCAACGCTCTATGAAAGTGCAGAACCTGTGGCTAAACCATATGGTCAGTGGATGAAGGCTCCAAATCGGAAAAGCTCCATGAATTCAGGTGATCAGTGGCTGAGATCAGCACCACCAGGGAAAGAAGACCAGAGTTTTGGAAACTACACCAAATCTGCCGAGGCTATGGCTGTTGACTTAGAAGGTGCCGAAAAATCTGGGGCTAATGGAAGCAACAATCATGGCACAGCAACTAATTGTGGGATTGTGCTCCATAAGGAAATGCAAATCCATTTGACACCCTGTACTCAATCGTGCAATGTTGGGAAAGTTATGGAGGAAGGTGCTATCGGCACGGGAATTGCAAAGGAAACTGAATCTGATTTTGACTCAGGATTAATAGTAACGGATGCTAAAAGGAGAAGAGCAGCATTTAAGCCACATGCTCAGTCAAGGCTTGATATTCCTAACATTTCAAATTTGGTGGCAGTAATAGGGGATTCAAAAAATGGGTTAGTGGTGGGACCTGTACATCAGGCCCACCGAGAACAATGAGTTGCCTAAGTTGGAACTGCCGTGGGCTGGGCCACCCACGGACAGTTCAAGTTCTGATGGATTTGGTCAAGAGCAAAAATCCGAGTTTTATTTTCCTAATGGAAACGTTGTGTTGCAGAGACAAGGTAGAAGCTATTAAGATCAAAATGGGCTATGAAGGTTTATTTGTGGTAGATAAAGTGGGCCGGAGTGGTGGGCTTGCGTTATTCTGGAAGTCTAAATACAAAGTCAATTTACTGAAATATGGGCGAAATTTCATTGATGTTGCAGTTGAAGAGCCGGATTGTGGAAAATGGCGCGCTACTGGTTTTTATGGTTTCCCTGAATCTTACCGACGTCGAGATTCATGGAACTTGCTTCGCTCACTTGCTTCCTTCTCAAAATTGCCGTGGGTCTGTCTAGGGGATTTTAATGACCTATTAGAATCGACTGAGAAGAAAGGAAACCGAGCGCACCCAACCTGGAAGCTTCGTGGTTTCCAAGATGCTGTGGCTGAGTCAGAGTTGGTGGATTTGGGCATGGAAGGGTACCAATTCACGTGGGAAAGGTTTCGGGGAACTCAAGATTGGGTGGAGGAGCGCTTGGATAGAGCTTTTGCAACTGAATCTTGGATTCGGCGTTTCCCCAAAGCTAGAGTTGTTTGTCTTGAAGCATCTTGTTCCGACCACCTTCCGATTTTTTTAGAGCCAGTTCCTTTGGCTCATACTTCCAGATTCAAGCATTTTCATTTTGAGAATATGTGGCTTCGTGAACCCGATTGTGAAGAGATTGTTAAGGCTAGCTGGAATGATCTAGGGGGCTGTTCCATCCAAGATAAAATCTCTGCTTGTGGTAATGATTTGAGGCGTTGGGGAGACCATCTCACTCGTGACTTTAAAGGTCGTATTTCTAAGTGCAAGAAGCGAATGAGCCTGTTACGAGGACGACGCGACCAAGCTAGTTTGGAGGAGTTTACAGAGGTTCGGAACCAATACAATGAGTTGCTACATAGCCACGAGGTGTTTTGGAAACAAAGGGCCAAGTCACTTTGGTTGAAAGAGGGTGACCTCAACTCTCGATATTTTCATGCTCGGGCCTCGACGAGGAAGCAACAGAACAAAATCAGCAAGCTTCGAGATGACCAGGGCCAGTGGTGTACTCATCCGAGCAAAGTTAATGATTTAATTAGGGAGTACTTCTCGCAATTATTTTCTTCTGGTGGGAGTGGGTGTGATGAAGTGTTGGACTGTGTCAAGATTCGAATTAATGCTGAAAATAACCAGACCCTCATGGAGCCTTTCACAGCTGCAGATGTTCGTGACGCCATCTTTAGTATGCATCCTGATAAATCACCGGGTCCCGATGGTATGAATCCTGCATTTTATCAAAAATTTTGGCATATTGTTGGTAATGATATATCTATTGCTTGCTTGGACTGTATCTCTAATTGTGCATTCCCTACTGCTTTAAATGATACATCCCTCGTGTTGATACCTAAAAAGGCACAGCCTGAACGGTTGGCCGATGTGAGACCAATAGCATTGTGCAATGTCTTGTACAAAATTATTGCAAAGATGTTGGCTAATCGTATGAAGGTAGTTCTGGGTTCTGTTATTTCTGAGGCTCAAAGTGCCTTCGTACCTGGTCGAGCAATCACGGATAATATCCTAATTTCGGTGGAACTTGTTCATTATCTAAAACGGAAAAGACAAGGCAAGGAAGGGGTAGCAGCTCTCAAGATTGATATGTCTAAAGCCTATGATCGGATTGAATGGGGCTTTCTTAAAGCAATTATGCTGCGAATGGGTTTTGCTGCTGCTTGGGTGGACTTGATAATGTTGTGTGTTACTACTGTTACTTATAAAGTCATCCGTGAAGGTATAGATATGGGACCTATTGTGCCTAGGCGTGGTCTTCGACAGGGCGACCCTTTATCGCCGTACCTTTTTATCCTTTGTGCAGAAGGGCTCAGTTCGCTGATTCATCATTATGAGCAGGCGGGATTATTACATGGTGCCACAGTGGCCAGGGGAGCCCCTTCGATTACACATCTTTTTTTCGCTGATGATTGTTTCCTATTTTTCAAAGCCACTGATAAAGAGGCTTGCTTAGTGAAGAATATTTTGGCTATGTATGGGTCCGCTTCGGGCCAGATAGTTAATTATAGCAAATCCTCAATATCTTTCAGTGCCAACACCAAGGAGGTAGCTGTCAGCTAGGTGTGTGGAATTCTTGGAGTTGAAGCTACAGAAGATCATGGTTTCTATCTTGGTTTACCATCTTGTATTGGTAGGCGTAAAATTGAGATTTTCAGATATATTCGAGACAAGGTATGGAAGCGTCTTCAGGGGTGGAACCAAAAGTTACTTTCTAGAGCCGGAAAGGAGATCCTATTGAAGACAGTAGCACAAGCAATGCCTAATTTTGCCATGAATGTTTATCTCTTGCCCTTGGAGTTGTGTAGAGACCTTGAGAAAATGATGAACTCGTTTTGGTGGGGTACTCGAGGTAATGGCAGTGGAGGCATCAACTGGATGAGATGGGATAGATTGTGTAGACCAAAAGCATATGGGGGACTTGGCTTCAAACACCTCCACAACTTTAATATAGCAATGCTAGGCAAACAAGGGTGGCGGTTACTATCTAACCCCCAGACTCTTGTAAGTAAACTTTTCAAAGCTCGGTATTTTCCTAAATCTTCCTTTGTTGAGGCTTCATTGGGCAGCAACCCGAGCTACGCTTGGAGATCGATCATGGCTGCTCAAAATGTTATTATCCAGGGCAGTCGGATCCAAATCGGGGGGGGACAGCACATCACTATTGGTAATGCTCCTTGGCTCCCTGATAAGGAGAATGGCCTTGTTACGACAGAATTGACTGCAGACATTGCTGCAACCCCTGTAAGTAGCCTTATGATTCTGAATCAACGGAGCTGGGATTATGATGTGGTCAGAGACATTTTTAACAGAAGGGACTCTGAGCTGATCTTTCAGATTCCTCTTAGCTCACGGCGTGCAAGTGATGAGTGGTACTGGTTTGCTGATCCGAAGGGGATATACTCAGTTCGCAGCTGTTACAAGCTGCTAGACTCTATCAATGAGCCTCCTGACAGCTGTATTTGGCATAAAATCTGAAAACAGGCAGTTCCTGCAAAGGTTAAGAATTTCATTTGGCGTGCTGCAGCGAATGTTGTTCCCACTGCTGATAATCTTCTTCAACGTCGTGTAGAGGTAAATTCCATATGTCCCATATGCAATGCATCAAACGAATCACTTCTACATATTTTAGTCGAATGCCCTTTTGCTAAAACATGTTGGTTGTTATCGCTGGTTGGTTTTGTGGGTGGTTGTTTGAATTTTGGTGCTTGGTTGGAGAACTTATTTACTCGTTGTAGCAGTATTGACTGTAATCTTGCGGCCATGATCTGTTGGAGTTTATGGAATAATCGAAATGGTAAAGTTTGGAGGAATAAAAACTGCAGGGTATCAACCATCCTTAATATGGCAGGCCAGCAACTATTCCAGTGGCAGCAAGTTCAGAAGAACTCTTTCCTTATGTATGAACCTGCTGCTTTAAATCATGGGTCAATTATCTGGGAGAGACCTCCGGAGGGCTGGTTTAAGTGTAATGTTGATGCTGCGACTTTTCACTCACAGGGAAAGGTTAGTTTTGGGGCTGTCATCCGGTGTTCAGGGGGTAGGTTTTTTGCAGCAAAATGTGCTCCCTTGCTGGGTCGTTTTGAAGCTCGTGAGGCAGAAGCTCTGGGTGTCAGAGAAGCTCTCAGTTGGATCAAGTGTATTCATGCTCTCCCAATTATTATTGAAATAGACTGTTTGGAGGTGTTCAATGCTATAAGCGACAATATTGTCTATCCGAATGGATTTGGTCTTGTAATAGATGATTGTAGAGCATTAGCTTGCTCCTTAGGAGAAGTGACTTTCTCTTTTGTTCGTCGATCTGCGAACACTGCCGCCCATACTGTTGCAAGGGTGGGGGGTTCTATGTCAGGTCCGGGTGAGTGGAGATTTGTTCCACCTCCCTGGTTGTCTACTAATTTGTCTATTTAATGCAATTCAATTTTTCCTCAAAAAAAAAAAAAAAAAAATAAATGTCAGTTTTAAATTATATTAAACAAAGCCACTATTTAAAAAACAATTAGTCCAACAATAATGAAAGTAATGATAAATATATCGTTTCACTAAAAAAAATTATGAACATATTTTAAATAATTTTATAAATAAAATGGCTAATTGGCAATCGATCCAAAGCCTAAGGATTAAAATGAAATTGACCCCTTCTGGAGTTTGTCAAAGTTTGATTACCAAGACATTCTGCATCAGAGTTTTGATACGCATCAAATTTGTTCAAAGTTTTAGCGTAGACGCTACGGAAGAAAGTAACGAGATGGATTTGCTTTTTAATCCAATTGATGGGAAAATCAACGACGTGATTTCTCTTGTTGTCCCTAGCCGTTTTTCCAACCAAACAAAAAAAAAAAAAAAAAGCACGCGAGATCTTACGTTTCATCTACTTATTTGATCATCTTCAAATATAATTTAAAATTAACATTCATTTTTTTAAGGGAAATAAGTGTATTTTCAAAAGATTTTTTAATTAAAATTTTATTTTTTATTTAAAAAATTATATTAATATTAAATATTTTAAAAATACGTTAATTTAAATTTTTTAAATAAAATTTATTTCTTACTCTTCAATATTAACAAATAAATTTTTTTCTCTTCTATTAATATTTTATTATTATTTATTAAAAAAATAAAATTATAATAATTATTATTTATTTTTTTAAAAAACATAAGAGTAATTCAATTTGATAGTGAGAATGATTGAATTAAAATAATATTAATTTATTCTTATTTAATAAATCTTTTAAAAGGGATTATATTTTTTTATATATTTATTTACAACATTAATAAATAAATTAAAATTTAATGAGTAAATTTTAAAGAATATTTTAGAATACTCTTAAGATAGCAGTTTGATTAATTTGATCATCGTCGAGCCCAGCCGCCGAAGCACTGCTTTAGGGTTCATTTTATTTTATTTTATTTTTTAAAAAATAGACCCGTGACGGAAAAGCTTTTAGGTGCCCGTAAACTGGATGAAAATAGGCAAAAATATCCCATTTCTAATTCAGTCCCCCAGCGCAGTCACATTCATGCAAGAGCCCTCATGATTTGCATTTTCTGGAAATTTTCTAACACCATAACCACAAAACTCTTTAACTACTTCATTTGGAAAAGAAGACCACATATTATTGGAGTGTTCACCTGCTTCCCTAATTCCAATAGAATTTTAGGAGAAAATGCTTATGCATTTAAGCTATGTTCAACCGGAACCAACGGCCTATAAAAATAAAATAAAATGTTGAACAAATGGAACCCCACAGCAAAGAAATCAAAATAAATCCAACCTGTTAATTAAATATGTATTTATTCAAGAAAAAAATTCTTAGAAATGATAATGTAACCTTGATAGGACCATACCAACATAACAAACATAGTTCAACAACCGAAATAAACTTCAACAGTTTTCACAAACTTTAATAAAAGCCATTTTACCAATGGCAACCAAACATTAACCACACAGCTTAAATATGAGAGACTGAAAGCAAATAAAAAACACACACTCAGATGACCCAAACTCAGAAACCTCCACGAAGACGGAGCACGAGATGCAGAGTGGACTCCTTCTGGATGTTGTAATCAGCCAGAGTCCTTCCATCCTCAAGTTGCTTTCCTGCAAAGATCAACCTCTGCTGGTCCGGTGGAATCCCCTCCTTATCCTGGATCTTAGCCTTAACATTGTCAATCGTGTCCGAACTCTCAACCTCCAATGTGATGGTTTTCCCAGTGAGTGTCTTCACAAAAATCTGCATACCACCACGGAGGCGAAGAACCAAGTGGAGAGTGGATTCTTTCTGGATGTTATAGTCTGCAAGAGTCCTTCCATCTTCAAGCTGCTTTCCAGCAAAAATGAGCCTCTGCTGATCTGGTGGGATACCCTCCTTGTCTTGAATTTTGGCTTTCACATTGTCAATGGTGTCAGAGCTTTCTACCTCAAGAGTGATTGTTTTTCCCGTGAGGGTTTTCACAAAAATCTGCATACCACCACGGAGACGGAGCACCAAGTGGAGGGTTGACTCCTTCTGTATGTTGTAGTCAGCTAGAGTTCGGCCATCTTCAAGTTGTTTGCCAGCAAAGATCAATCTCTGCTGATCAGGAGGGATGCCTTCCTTGTCCTGAATCTTAGCCTTGACATTGTCAATTGTGTCAGAGCTTTCAACCTCCAAAGTTATAGTTTTACCGGTAAGGGTTTTCACAAAAATCTGCATACCCCCCCTGAGACGAAGTACCAAATGAAGGGTTGATTCCTTCTGGATGTTGTAGTCTGCAAGTGTGCGTCCATCCTCAAGTTGTTTGCCAGCAAAGATGAGCCTTTGCTGGTCTGGTGGGATCCCTTCCTTATCCTGAATTTTGGCTTTAACATTGTCAATGGTGTCCGAGCTTTCCACCTCAAGGGTGATGGTCTTTCCAGTGAGGGTCTTTACAAAGATTTGCATGCCACCCCTAAGACGAAGGACCAAGTGCAGGGTCGACTCCTTCTGGATGTTATAATCGGCGAGTGTGCGCCCATCCTCAAGCTGTTTACCAGCAAAGATAAGCCTCTGCTGGTCTGGTGGAATCCCTTCCTTGTCCTGGATCTTAGCTTTGACATTATCAATGGTGTCGGAGCTTTCAACCTCAAGGGTTATGGTTTTTCCAGTGAGAGTCTTCACAAAGATTTGCATCTATTGGATAAAAAAACACCACATCAGTATATATTCATAAAGAACAACCAAATGAAACAAGCAATACTAAATACTATACATATACACTCTATTTACGACTCAAAAGAGGCAAATATATAACAACATCTAGCATAACCAATAACACTCAGTTGAAGAAGATGTCGTCACTACATAATTCAAAGACACTTTATGCCTCTCATCAATGTGCAGGTTTCTCAAAGCAAAAATTGGCCATAATAGACAAAGGTAAAAGGACAAAATGCTATTTTCAAGAACAATCAACCACCATAACGAAAGATTTTGCGAATTCGCGTTTCGTTTTTTTTTCTTAGTTTTTTAAGACAGAACAGCCAGCTCGAGTTGATCTTTTTTTTCCCACAAATTTTATACAATTACAAAGTTTGCCCATATTAAACCTAAAATTTTAAAATTGTCTCAGAAAAAGCACTTATCCTCCAATCAAAACCTAACTAAAATCCACAAAGCTGATTATTAAGCGTCACATAGGCATAATTATCAATTCGAACAACA
This sequence comes from Atalantia buxifolia, assembly GCA_030444775.1. Classification (NCBI taxonomy): domain Eukaryota; kingdom Viridiplantae; phylum Streptophyta; class Magnoliopsida; order Sapindales; family Rutaceae; genus Atalantia; species Atalantia buxifolia. The sequence goes on along the minus strand of CM059834.1, from coordinate 26,720,621 downwards.
AATAAGCGATCGCCTATCTACAGCTTATCAAAAGAAAATAATTAACATATCACCATATCAAGATGAAAAACACAAGATCAAACCCTAATTCACAAATTAATCGACAAAAAACATCGCGTCATGGCACCTAAATCAATCATTAACATCGCGTCATGGCACCTAAATCAATCATTAAACTAAGTATTAATAAGAAAAGATAAACCAAAACACTAAGGAGAGGAATTAATATTACCTTGGAAAAAGAGATTCGAAAGAAAAAAAGATTCGAAGAAGGCCTTTATCAAAATTGAAGGTGAAGACTATCTGAGAAACGTTAAGGAAGCCAGAACCGAGGTCCTCAATTTATAGCCGCGATTGACAATTGCAATGACGATATTACCCAAAATCAATCGAACAGAATAATGCCACGTGTTAAACGTTGAATTCTTAGCCCACCCGCCGAGTTCAGTTTTTCTCTATTCCTTGCTTGGCTGACAGCAAGAAGCGGCTATCTTTACCGCATATGGTTTTATTGTGCACCACGCGCGTTTAATACGAGTGTGCCACGCTGGCTGGTTTCTTATAGGTTTTTTTTTTTCATCATTTAAGTTTAAAGATTTAAATTTATTTTAAAAACGATTAAAAATAAGTTAATTTGAAAAGAAAAATGTAACTTGATTGTCAAAAGGTTAGCGGTGGGCACCGTTAGTGCCCCTACCGCAAAAGGAAAAAACAAAGCGAAAAAAGGAGAGAAAACAAAGACGAAGAAGAAAGAAGAAAGAAGAAAGAAAAAGAAAGAGAAGATGTCGTACCGAGAAGAAAAGAAAAATAATAAATAATAAAATATTTCATGCATGGCTGTAAATTTCTCCTCCTCATTTGTATCATCCAACTTTCTTCAGTTTTCTTCATTTAGAAAGTGTTTTTAAGAGTTTACTCTTGAGTGATTAGTAATTTGATAGATTAAGTATATTGGGGTTTGAATAGTTAATTAAAATATTACAATAGTTATAATCTTCATTTCACTAATAAAATATTAGCTAATCCCCTGCCTCTGTTGCCCTCTTCCTTAAGTAGGCTCTTGGTCATTAGTAGTTGATTCTTTATTTTAAGCCTACTTTCTTGAGTAGTTGCAAGTAGTTGTTAAATGGGCGATTTAAATAAATCGTCGCACACAAGTCTCCTAGAGATGAGGCCACGTTATTTTAACTAATAATATTCCATGTCGAAGTGACTCTGCCGGACAAATGAATTTCAAGGTCGGATCACTTCTAGATCAGACTGGCGAGTTTCTCGGTAGCTCATGGAGGCTTAAGGTCGTGATCTTAACTCAGATCATTCACATGAACCTCAAATCGTACTTGTAAACCAGACTGCCAACATAGGCTCCAGGTTGTATTTATGAGGTTAGCTCGACGGTAATTAATTCGGAGTAGATTGGGGTCGATTATATTTCTAAACACTATCAGAAAAATCCAACGCGAACATCAGTTCCCTAGTTTTCAATACCGAAAAGCTATTACCAGTGTCGGAAACTAATTAATGAAAAATAGAAAAAAATTTGTGAACCAAACACCAGTCTCTTAGTTTACAATACCGTTCATGTCTTCTCAGTATTCATGTCTTCTCAGTATTGAATACTGAGAAGACATGAACGGTATTGGAAACTAAAACAAAAAGAAAGAGCAATATGGTCGTAAGTGGTGGATGTTGAAGAGTGGGATGGAAATAATGCCAAGATTAAAAGTTAGAAGAAATTTGGAAAAAAATAATAGAGAAAAGAAAAAGAAAAAGAAAAATAAAAAAACAAAACAAAACAAAATAAAGTAGTAATAATAATAATAATAATAATAAAAACCATAAAGGGTAAGAAGGGCACGTGACTTGTAGTGTGTATATTTCAAACACACGTTTGTCACTGTCTCAAGCTTGTTAGCTTGTGTAACAGAGCTCCCATTCTCCTCATTTTTTATTCGTTCGCTTTTTTTTTTTTGCCGTCTTTTTTTCTTCTCCTCCCTTTCAAAATCGATTTTCTCTTTTTTTTTTTTTTTTTTGCGTGCTCTCCTTTTTTTTTTTTGCCATCTTCTTTTTCTTTTTCTTCTCTATCTTTTCAAAATCAATTTTTTCCATCTCTTTTTTTTCTCTTTTCTTGTCTCCCCTTTAAAATCGATTTTTTTTTAATTCAAAACCGAGCTTATGTTGCATTTTATTGTTGATGTAGAACTAATTTATGCTGAATGATGTTACTACTGTTGACCATTAGTAAAACTCGAATCCATTCGGGCTTAAAGAGATCCGGTGAGTTGTCTCATCTTAAGCGCATTTGCTTGTTGCTGTGTGTTGTATTGTGTTGGATGTGGTGTTGGTAATGAAAGGTTTCTTGTAATTTGCTGTTGATATATTGGGTGTTAATATTGATTTGAAATGAGGTTTTGTTAAATGTTATATTAAGCAGTAATGGAATTAAAGGGTGAAGATGGGTCACTTTGTAGTGACTCGCAAAATGCGAATAAGGAGTTGTTGGATGGGCTCAGTGATATTACGTTGGGTGTAGATGATAATGGAAAAGTCTAGAAGATAATGTAGAATTAAATTGTAATACGGCCGAAAAGAAGTCTAGGAAAACAAGACGCAGAAATGAGATGAATTAAATTGTATGCGTCTATACTTATTCAATTCCTAATAGTGTTATCATAGCTATTGGTTGTATTTTTGAAGTAAGGGTATTGTTCACGTATACGACACTATTCATATATACGGTATTGTTTATGAGAAAAGCAGTTAGAGCGATCCAAGAATTTTACGGTGCAAAGCGAGAGAATAGTGATGTGAGTAGAGTAAGCTGTGTGGTTTTATACATGTTTAAGAAAGTTACATTCAAAAGCGATAAGAATCCAATGAGTCCTGGGTTTTAAGTGGGACCGTTATGACCCTTCCTGTCTTTCTTGAAAACTTTCTTGGTGTGCATTTTCACACATACTCACAACTATTCAAGATGGTACACTTGCTTGTGTGAGGAATTTATCAACAAAATGGCGGCAAAGTATGAAATTAAAAGTTCAACGAGAACAATTTCGTTGTGGAAAAAGAAGATGAGGGCAATTTTGAGGAAAAATAATTGCTTAGCGAAGCAATTGAAAAAATGCCCATATAGATAACGATGATGAAAAGTAAAATGAGATGGACGACAATGACATTTGATTTACACTTGACACTTATAGATGGTATTATCCAGTGTGGCGAAAAAAAGATAGTAAACGAAATATGGGATATTCTCACAAGACTGTATGAGGCCAAGTCGGTACACAAGAAGATTTTATTGAATACAAAACTCTATACTCTTTGGTGACCAGCCATATCAACATCTTGAAGACTCTATTTTCACAACTGATGGTGTTTGGCCATAAAATAGAAGAAAATGAACGTGCGGACCTTCTACTTTAGAGTCTACCAGATTCATATAATCAGCTCATCATCAATTTGACAAATAACAACCAAGCGGACAGTTTAGTCTTTGACGATGTTGCAGCTTCTGTATTAAAAGAGCAGAGTAGACGGAAAAATAAGGAAGACAAACAAGTAAGTTATTAACAAGCAGAAGCACTATTGATGACGAGAGGGAGATCAAAAAAATGTGGCCTTAGTGGGAGTCACAATCATGGTAGATCAAAATTCAAAAGTAAGAAAAATGCCAAATGCTACGATTGTGGCAAGAAAAATGGCACGTCAAGAAAGAGTGTTAGAGTAATCAGAAGAGAAAAGAGAGTAACGATCCTAAGTCATCAAATGCTCAGGGGTGTGTAGCAAGTACCTCCGATAATGGTGAAATTCTATACAACGAGGCAACAATTGCTTCAGAAGGTAGAAAATGGCTATCTAACGTCTGACTTATAGACTCAGGAGCTACCTGGCACATGACCTCTCGGAGAGAATGGTTCCACACATATAAACCTATCTCAGGAGGATCTATATACTGGTATTGGTACTATCAAAATAAAAATGTTTGATGGTACAATTTGCACAATTAGCGAGGTACGACATGTCAAAAGTCTGAAGAAAAATCTATTGTCTTTAGGACAAATAGATAGTCATAGATGTAAAACTCATGTTGAAAATGAGATCATGAAGATTGCTAGAGGCACGCTTGTATTGATAAAGGTACAAAAGATCGGTGCTAATCTAGTCATGCTTAAAAGGAAAATACTGCAGAAAGTTGATGCATGTGTCGCGTCAAATGGAGAAGAATCAACAATGATATGACATCTCAAACTCGATCACATGTCAGAACAAGGTTTAAAGATTCTCTCTGAGTGAAAAATACTTCCAGGGCTCAAATTAAAGAACTTACCAATTTACGAACATTGTGTTACAAGTAAGCAGCATAGATTGAAATTCAGCAAATCTAATACCAGAAGTAAATGCATCATAGACTTGATCTATTCTGATGTTTGAGAATGACCAGACATATCCATGGGAGGTGGAAATTACCAGTGACTTTCATTGATGATTATTCCAGGAGATGCTGGGCGTATTCAATCAAGAAAAAGTCGTATGTGTTTCCACTGTACAAACAGTACAAAGTACGGGTTGAACTTGAATCTGAGAAAAGAATTAAATGCTTAAGGACAGATAACAGTGGAGAGAATATGGATGGCGAGTTTCTTTGCTTCGTAAGCAATAAGGTATTCAGAGGTAGTTCACAGTGGCATATACTCCTCAACAAAATAGAAAAATGATAAGAGCTATGTTGAGGACTACTGGTCTACACAACTCATTCTAGGCGACGACCAAAACTACCTATTATATAGTAAATCGATCATCATCCACATGGTGGGTCAAGACTCAATAGAGATGTAGTGGAAAGCCAACCGATTACTCCCACCTATATGTATTTGGATGTCTGTGTATGCGTGACGTACAATGCTCAAGAAAGAGCAAAATTGGATCTAAAATCTAGAAGATATATCTTCTTGGGATATGTTGATGGAATGAAGAGGAACCCCACGCCCACAAGATCGTCATTAGCGAAATGTTATTTTTATCGAAGATCAACTACAAAGAAAAGATGAGAATGATAAGATCAGAAAGGAAAAGTCGAGACTATCTGGTATATGTGGAAAATAATCCAAAAGATTTAGATTCTTCTAAAGCAAGTGCGAGCACCGGGAATAAGATCCGGTCAAGTCGAGACTCGGAAGTTCGTCGATCAACTCATGAGAGACGACCGCCATTATGGCACTTTTCAGTTATGTCACAGAGATCAATATTGCATATTGTCTTCTAACAAAGGATGAAGAGCCATCAACTTTCCATAAACCTTTAAATAGCTCAGATATTGCTTTGTGGATGACAGTAATGCAAGAAGTAATTGCGACTCTACACAAGAACAAGGTATAAGAACTTGTACTACTACCACATGGAAAAACATCATTGGTAATAAATGGGTCTACAAAATCAAGTGTGATGGCAATGACCAAGTGGAGCAGTATAGTGTAAAAGATATGCTAAAAAAGAAAGCATTGACTTGAACGAAATATTTTCTCTGATGGTTCGACTCACAACAGTCAGAGCAATCTTAGCGATGTATTCTACATTTGACCTACATCTAGAGCAGTTAGATGTGAAAATTGCATTTCTTCATGGAGAACTTGAAGAAAAAATTTATATGCTCCAACCAGAAGTTTTTGCTGAAAATGGCAAAGAGAATTTGGTTTGCAAGTTAAACAAATCTCTATACGGTCTCAAACAGGCGCCGAGATGTTGGTATAAAAGATTTGATTCCTTCATCATGAGCCTTGGATACAACAGACTCAGTTCAAACCATTGTACATATTACAAGAGGTTTGAAGATAATGATTTCATCATTTTGCTATTGTACGTGGATGACATGTTGATAGCAGGCCCCAACAAAGATCTAATCCAATAATTGAAGGCACAATTGGCTAAGGAATTTAAAATGAAGGACTTGGGACCAGCAAACAAGATTCTAAGGATGCAAATTCACCGAAACAAAAATAACATGAATATTTAGCTTTCTCAGAAGAACTACTTGAAGAAAATCTTGCGATGCTTTAAAAATGCGATTGTAAGCCAACACTACAACAAAAATGATATATAATAGCATCTAAAAAATGCTACCAAAAGTGATTGGTAGCATTTTAGGAAACGCTAAGTTTCCCTATGTAACTAAAAGTTTTACTATTTAATAGCATCTATTGAATGCTAACAATTCATATATATAGCATTTAAAAATGGTTAGAAAATATTATTTTAAAGACTCGTGCAAATGCTATCATTGTCCAATGTGTAGCATTTATGCAATGCTACTAAATTACATATATGACATTAAAAAAATGCTACTGAACCGTTTACTAATGCTACCACTTGTCTTTTATAGCACTTTGATAATGCAATTTTACTAATAATTATAACGTTTTGGTAATGTTACAACTAGTACAAAATTAATATATCTATAATGTAGATGTTAGTAAATGTTATGGAAGATTTTAAATCTTTATATAGTAGCATTTGTAAAACGTTTTGAATGTTGGTAAATAAAAAAGTATTTTTTTAATGACTGTTCAATATCATCAATTTAATTTATAAATTCGTATCAAAATGTTTATTCACCAAATATAATTTTAAGTCTCTAATGCCAAACCATTTGACGTGTAATCTATTATTCCTTTCATGAAAAAAATTTAGGTACCACATATTTCATCATTTGTAACTATATAAGCATCTAAAATCACATGATCATGTACACCAAAGTATACAAAGAGGCTTACACAAAAATTAAGTACGTTCATGTTATACTTGCAATTTTTTACCCATTATGTTACCCATAACATCAACAACTTGCCTTCTACTCTTTACAAAATACACTAAAATCTTTACAACCTGCATCATGAATTTAAAACAAAAACATAGTTACATTATGATAATGAAAAGAATTAATAATGATGCTTTAAGAATGACAAATAAAATAATGACTCATTAATAAAATACAAATAAAAATAACAATATTGAAAATTCAAAGCAATGAATCTGAGTATTTGTATTATAAGAGAAAAAGATTTTATTTTTCATTTATCAAGAAAAAATTATTTTTCATTTATCAAGAAAAAATGAAATAACATAATGATAAGCAATAAGCCAAATCACAACCCACCAAGATTAACATTTCAAACACATATGGCAATAGTGAAACCTTAGTGTATAGCTCCTAGTAAAAATGAGCAAAACAGCTACTTTTCAAAATAACTACTCCATGAAAAATTGAACTAAGAAAATAACATAAAAAGGACAATTTTGCATACAAAAAAATATAAAATCCGAATCTTCTCAAAGTAGAAAAATGCAAAATTACTTTCTCATAGTGGTAAACTAGATCATATTTGCAAGCGAACTTAAAAGTATGAGGTCATTGGAAAAAAGAAAAGGACGTAAAAGAATACCTAAATAGATGGACTAGAAAAGTTAGTTGTCAGTAAACATGATAACTCTATCAGCTGGCCATGCAATTGTACTCCCAACAGATTCTTCAATTGTAGTCATATAAGATGTTACTTTCTACAAAAACTTTTAGCGGCTGCCTAGCTATATCCACCCAAACTCTTACAAAGCATTAGAACCAAGAGGAATGTGATGAACAAGTGCATTTGGATCACTTGATGACCAACGTCCTTCAACCACAACTATATCGACCTCCAAATCAAGCATTTTACACTTAGTAATGTTCGGGATTGCCTTCACACCCTTTAACAACAACACAAGGAAAATTTAATTAAGAAAAAATATTAGTAATAAGCCTTCAACATTTTATTTTCATACTTTCACTAAACTTAAAAGTGTAAATAATGTTCTTACCATTGGAGAAGTCAAAAGTGTTTTTTGAGGATTCCCACTTGCTTCGGTTTCATGAAAATGACTCTAAAATGAAAAATAAAAAGCCAGTAACTAAATATTATAACAACTATATAAAAGTGAGTAAAACATAGTACATGTTTGCCTTTTTGTAACTCTTCAACTAAACTTCACATATTGGACAATGCTTTCTTCATTTCATCTTTCTTTTTTCATTTGAGCTTTTTTTTTTTTTAATTTCATCATGTTCTTGTCAACTTAGCTATTATGCTGCCCTTTTGTGATAGTATGGCCAACTTTGAAATGGTGACTTCTTTGCTGATAGCTCTTAACCCTATACAATGAGAGTCATTTTAATTTATATACTTTATATATTCATCTATGTGAAAGCATATCTAAAATCATTACTTCATGTGTGAGCAACATTTATCATGAACTATGAAAAAAATTAAAATTTAAATGTTCCTGGCTATTGCTCTCTTTCAGTTTATGATTCATTTCATCAGTTAAAATTGATATTATTTATAACTACCTAGATACAATGTAGAATAAAGTCGTCAATGATTAAAGTCTTACATATATATTCTTTCTATCATTACCTAAACAAACATAAAACACACAAAAAGAAAGAATTAGCTTAAGAACACAAAACATAAAAATCACAATGCAAAACAATTAATAATTATTAAAGGATGTTGTTGTAAACAAATTTTAAAACATATTGCAATAAAATAAATAGTACCAGAAAATTGTATTGGTTGCACCTTTGTTCTTTGACTTTAAGTTTCTTCACCAAACCTGCCTCAGAATTGATATACACGTTACTGCAAGTCTATTGAGTATGAAGTTGATAATTCCTCAATCAAAGGCTAACACTACACATACCAAACAAGAATTTTGAGATTCTACAATTAAAATTCTGTTAATACTGACAATCATAAAGTATATTAAAACCCAAGACCAATTTGATCAAAAGAGAAAGAAATCATAAGCAGCCAATCTATAATAATGATATATAAGTTAAAAAAATTATATTGACGCAGTTAATTGTAGATATTGCTAGAATGCTAGAGATTGAGAGAAAAAATAATAATAAACTATAAAACTATCAGTAATCCAAAATCAATTAACAAGATAACATGACTTTTCCATTTAAATGTTCAACCATCAGACCCATATATAATAGTAAATAATTTAATCATTGATTACTCAAGTGGATGGAAGAAAGATTATATTGACGCATTAATTGTAGATATTGCTAGAATGCGAGGATTGAGAGAAAAATAATAATAAACTATAAAATTATCAATAATCCAAAATCAATTAACAAGATAACATGACTTTTCCATTTAAATGTTCAACCATCGACCCATATATAATAGTAAATAATTTAATCATTAATTACTCAAGTGGATGGAAGAAAGATTATATTGATGATTAATTGTAGATATTGCTAGAATGCTAGGGATTGAGAGAAAAATAATAATAAACTATAAAACTATCAATAATCCAAAATCAATTAACAAGATAACATGACTTTTCCATTTAAATGTTCAACCATCAAACCCATATATAATAGTAAATAATTTAATCATTAATTACTCAAGTGGATGGAAGAAAGATTATCTTGTGCAGATTAATTGTAGATATTGCTAGAATGCTAGAGATTGAGAGAAAAAATAATAATAAACTATAAAACTATCAGTAATCCAAAATCAATTAATAAGATAACATGACTTTTCCATTTAAATGTTCAACCATCAGACCCATATATAATAGTAAATAATTTAATCATTGATTACTCAAGTGGATGGAAGAAAGAGCACCCAGATTGGGGATGTGCATTTGCTTTTACTATGATATAATGAAATTGAAGTTGCATGAGTAACAGAGTAAGAATCCTTACCAAATCAATGATACCACTTCTAAATCATCCAAAAGGCCAAGTAATCTTTCTCAAATCAGAAAACATACGTGAAGTGCCCATGGAATCGTTGTTCGTCTTTTTCTATTTTTTATCTTTTTGTTTTAGATTTAGTTGGAATTAGAGTTGGAAAGAACAATGGGCATGGAGAAGAGATAGCAGAGGGGAATTATCTAGAAGTAAAAAGGATTGCGGGAAGTGAAATAAAATAAGGGGTGTTTTTAATTTTTTTATAAAGTACTCTTTGTTAGCCTAAAGGGCTACACATAATGTAATTTTGATGATAACAAACATGTGTCTTAAGTGATTTGATAAATATTGTATTTCACAAGTTCACTAGTTCTTGAAGGGTAATATTTATGCAAGTGAATCAAGTGAAATCAAGTTCAAGACACTCATCGGACAACGGCGAAATCAAGAATGAAGTTTAGAGCTCAACGGATGAATTATTGCGATAAATTCTTGTAAAGCCGGTATGATTTAATTAATGCATGATTTAGCATTTGAGAAGCTCAAAAGATTAATTCAATAATTATTTTTCATAAACTAAAAGGTTTTATATTTATAAGATAAAGTATTTTGTGGATTTGAGTAATTTGGACTTAAATGAAAAGTTTTGCAATCTTTGATTTTAATAGGTATTATTTTGAATTTCGGATTTGGACTTATTTGCAAAGTTTTGAAACGTTTTGGGCCATACTATAATTTATGAAAGTTTGAGGACCCGAATGAAATTCAATCACATGAAATCCAAAATTGGACAGAGAGGAAGCGGCTAACCGCCTGAGGCTAGCGGCTAGCCGCCTGAGGAAAAACTTATATTTTCAAATTTTGGACTAAAGTGAAAGCTTTTGAAAACTTTGAAAATTATGGGTATTATGTTAAATTTTGAAAAGGACTTATTTGTAAATTTTTATGACGTTTAGGGCCATAGTATAATTATAGAAAGTTTTGGGCTAAAGTGTAATTTTGGTGAACAGTGTTACTGTAGCAAAATTCAAAAATAACGGTAATATCACTGTTACAAGCGGCTAGCCGGATAAATCAAGCGGCTAACCGCTTGGTTGCTGGAATTTGTCTATAACGGCTAGTTTTCGGGATCTAACTATAAAAACTCAATCCCAACTTCATTTTAAGGACTAATCCAAGCATAAATAAGATCATATAACATATATTGAGCTTCCATTTCGCAAATCATCATTTATTGAATCATTATTGAGCTATATTTTGTTATCCACTCTTAAAGAGAGTTTTATTGTTGTGATTTTCATTACTCATCAAATTGTGAGTGTACAAGTGGGGGAAACACTTGGGGTGAAGAGATTAGGGAGATAATCTCTTGTTGTAAAGGTCCATTGACACCTTGGAAGTCAATTGTAAACATTTGAAGCCTTGGAAGGCTTGGATAGTGAAATCCTCAAGCCGGGTGAGCTTGGAGGCGTGGACGTAGGCGGGGATAGCCGAACCACGTAAAAATTCTTGTGTTTGCTTTCTCTTCCCTTACTCTTTTAATATTGTGCTTGATTGAATTTATTGTTTTTGATTTGATTAAGGCAATAGATTATATTGTTGTGCGAATTGTATTGCATAATTTTAAAATCCCAATTCACCCCCCCTCTTGGGTTGCATAACTTGTATTTCACCCACCTTTTACTAAAACTACCCGTTTTGTATATCTTTAGCTTAATTTTCAGCCCAGTTTTTATTTTTTATAATTTTCACTATTTTATAACATTTTTAAAATGCTTTTATATTTACTCACAAAAAATAATATTATTATATTTGACAATAATATTAGGGATCCTAGTATTTAAGTCTCAACTTGAAATCCAATACTATTTATCACACATTTATTTAACGATTAATTTCATAACTTATAAAATTAGTTATTCGCCATTAAATAGATGAGTACCACATCCGTTGAGACTCAAATTGAGACTTAGATACTGGGATGCCTAATACAATATTATATTTAATACTATCTTATAGCATTTTTAGAATGTTAAATTATTAATTAATATTCTATTTAGCATATTTTCATATCACCGATAGACATTGATGGTCTAATACTTCAACCCTTTTGTCTTGTAGCAATTTTCAAATGCTATTATATTTTATCAATCAGAATGCTACCAATACTATTTTAAAATATTATTACATTTATTACTATTCCTTAACATTTTTCAAATGCTATTTTATTTAATCTTATCTTGTAGCATTTCCTAGATGCTATATAATTCAATATTATATGTAGCATATGCAAAAATGCTACTAGTAATTATCAAGTGTCATTAAAACCAAAATGTAATGCCTTTCATACTACAAAGGTAGCGTCACTTTAGAAAATATTACAATAGATTAATATTTGGTAACATTCTTTAAAAAAATGCTACAATATAATGTTACCAAAGACCATATTTGTTGTAGTGCAATCACTACCTCACTTCCTGTTAATTTCAAATTATCCTCAAGTATGTGCCCTAACAATGAAGCAAAGAGGAAGGAAATGTTTCTACTACCGTATGCATCAGCAGTGAAAGTTTTATGTTCGTTATGATATATACTAGATCAAACATTGCACAAGCAGTGGGAGCAGTCAGTTGATACCTGGCAAATTCTGGTGAAGAGCTTGGGATAGCTCTGAAGAGGATTTTGAGACATATTAGAGGAATCTCAGATGTTGCATTATGTTATGAAGGATTAAAGTTTATTGTCTGGGGATATGTAGATTTAGATTTTACAGGAGACCTTGATAAAAAAAATCCACTACTAGCTATGTATTTACACTTGCAGGAGCAGCTGTAAGCTGGATTTCAAAACTGTAGACCATTGTGACCTATTAACAACAGAAGCAGAGTACATGGCAGCTACACAAGCTTTACAAAGGTTATTGGAAGAGTTTGGGCACAAACAACAGAAAATTCCTGTGTTTTTTTATGACAATGAGTGCCTTACATATTGTAAAGAATCCAAGTATTTCATTTTTCAGGACAAAGCACATAGGGTACAATATTACTTTTTCGAGAATTAATGGAAGATAGAAGTGTAGATTAGCAGAAAATCCATACTAAGGAGAACTTAGCAGATGTTTTGACAAATCGATTAATACAAACAAGTTTGTGGAGTAGATCCTCTTGTGGCCTAGTAGAGACGTAAGTAACATGATAATGGCGAAACAAAAAGGCTATTATGGAGATTGATTGGTTCTCAATTTAATCTCCAAGAAGGAGAATGTCAAAAGGTTAGTTGATTGGCACTAACCCCGCAAAAGGAAAAGAAAAAGAAAAAAACAATGATGAAGAAGAAAGAAGAAGAAAGAAGAAGAAAAGAAGATGCCGACCGAATAAGAAAAAAATTAATAAAATAATAATAAATAATAAAATATTTCATACATAGTAGCCATTTGATGGCTATAGATAGAGGGGTTCTCCCCCTCATTTGTATCATCCAACTTTCTTTAGTTTCATTTATTGAGAGAGTGTTTTTAAGAGTTTAATAACTCTTGAGTGATTAGTGATTTGAGCGATTGGGTGTATTGGGGTTTTGGGTAGTGAGCCAAAATATTACAATATTTTTAATCTTCATTTCACTAGTAAAATATTTTCCTTTTGTTTTCACCTGTGGACGTAGACTAAAAGTCAAACCACATAATTTTAGTATTCTTGTGTGATTTTATTGTCTCATTATTTCTCAATTTTACTTTAATTGCGTGTCTGCTACACTCATCAATTTTCCAATACTGATGTGTTTATTAACTGTATTAATATAGTTGAATCAAACTACCAAGATTCTGGAGTAAGAAAAATTTCAATTACGAAAAGAACATGGGATTGAAAATTCTTGATTAGTTTAATAATTTATGTTGAGTTTTTTTATAAGATTAAAAAAACCATTGAAATTTATTGATCATGCAAAGAAATTAGTCCATTAGTGTCAGAGAATTTTCAATCAAGCTATGAATTTCAATAATATCATATGCTATGTTAGTTTATGTGTAAGTTTGTTTAAAATATTTCATGCATTATTCTTATATTTAAAGAAGTTTGAAAGACTAGTTACTTTTTAATTTTCCATTTTATATGTGATTCTAAACATAGAAAACATCTCATTACAATCTAAATGTATAATGGGACAATATTATCCATATGCAGTAGCATGTTCAATCAAATTGTAGCAATTCATTATAGTAAATAATTGGATACACCATTGTAACTTACTAATTTGCACAGAAAAAAATTGAGGATTATGTAGTTATGTTCGAGGAAATGGCAAAGAAATTATTGGAGGTTGGATTGGTTTGATTTGGCTGATATATTTCGAAGATATGCAAATAAAATAGCTATTAGAAGGAGAATAAAAGTTGAAGGATTGAACCATGAGATGAGTCTCTTTACCGATGTATCACACCATTCATATTTATTTTTGTTTATGTTGCTAAGCATTAGTAAGTAGCTTTTAAATATGACTAGTTTTACCTATACTGCAAAGAACTGGTGAGATAAATGCAAATTGGTGGGCTTGTACTACCAGGTGTCTTTCGGGATGAACCATATCAATCTACTGCCTTTGATGTAATTTCGCAGTTTGGTAATGACATAAAACTATCCATGCTCTTAAGACTACATGATTATAAGTTGTCAAAATATTTCATCAATGTGATCCAAATATTTATACTGTTGAGACTTCTATATCTTTGTTAACCCTTAATGGGAGAGGACAAAGCATATCCAGAATAAGGAACCAAAACAATACAAATGGTTTGCACAATTTTTAAAAAATTCCTTATTAGAAACTCTGTATATACTTCCAAATGATTCTTCAGATTCAGTTGTGACTATAGGAAAAATGTTAATAAGAGTCATTGTTTAGGGTAAAAACTATGACAACCAGGTACTTATGAGCAGAAAGGTGCTCTCTTTGACCAAAAGCAACTCATCATGGCAGCTCATGCATAAGGAGCCATCTTCTGGTCGCCCAAATACTTCACTTGGTTGGGGGTATGTGACAAGAGACTCTGGTCAAGTTGGATAAAAGTCTTGGCCACTAATAGTTATCAGGACATGGGTTTTCAACTGAGAGTCCGAATATGAGATCCACTCAAAGGCGGTTGTGCCCCTACTCACCCATGATGGTGTAACTAACCCAATAATGATTGTGGAGAGAGGACCGAATATTCTAAATAGGTATAAATGACACAGAGTCGAAGGTTAAAGGGTTGGATAAAATTTTCTTTGACTTCATACATTATCTCTAGTTAATCTATTTCTAGATTCTCTTGTTTTTTTTTTCTAATCTTCTTGAAAATTATGTTTTCTGATTTTGAACTAATATGACTAAGCCACAAGTTAGTGGTACACGTTTTTCTAGAAGGAACCCGATTACTAACTTAAGCGTCAGAGGGTTATCGCTGGAAAAGCATCTGACGCCCTCTAGTAGAGTGTTGTTTGCTCGAGGTCGAGGTTGTCTGCTAGAGCACATATAGTTGAAGTGCAAAGCTATTCCCTAGAAGTTTCAAATTCAAGTGTTGATGTGATCACCTAGACCCTAACTGGCTCGACTAGATTCCAGCATCAACATTTTTGGTGCTGTTTGTGGGGAGTGAACGGAAAACCCCCACCAACTAATTAAATTGACAAAAAGGTAAGAGAAATGAAACTAGGAGGAAACGGAGCGCAGGAAATTAATTACGGTGCAAATGAGGTGAACGAGAGGGCAATGCATGAACGAATAGAGCAAACTGAGAAACAAATTGAAACTTACAACTGTGTTGCATGAGTTAAGAGAAGAACAAGTTAGGCTTGAAAGGAGAGCTCCAGTGGAGAATCAAGTAGCCTTAGAACCTAGTAGTAGAGTAGCTTAAGATGAATGTAATTAGGAGGATGGCATTTAACTCCGTGGTGAGCAGAGTCTTAGAACGAAGAGCCAGTTTTGTAGGAATCATAATCAGACAAATAACAAAAGAAGAACGAATATTAAGCGGAGGGAACTTAGACAAAACCTATGTGACATCGAACATGAACGTGATCAGGTCATTGCACGAACCCTGGTTGCGCTATGGAGCTTAAGAGAGAGGTAAAAAGGCTGGCTCAGGTTATAAATGAGATGTAAGGTTGGAGTAAGGCACCGAGCTTAAGAATTATATTGGATAGTGAGTCTCTTCTTTCACCCGAGATCATAAGCATTGTGATTCTATGAGACTTTTGATTCTTAGACCTCAAATACACCGAAAAAAGTAACCCTTTGGTACACGTCAAACGTTTTAATAATATGATAGGGGTGTAGGGTTTGACGTAGGCCCAGAGGTGTAGAATATTTCTACTAACTTTGGAAAGGTGAGTGTGAGAGTGGTACCAGAAACTGCCCAGAGAAAGCATAGGAAGTTTCGAGTAGATGTGCCAGGAATTCATAGAGCAGTTTTGAGAAGCAATAGTTATGGAGAATGACATGATGGAGCTGATCGGGATCAAGGAGGGTGAACATGAGCCCTTCAGAGAATTCTTGAAGAGATATCACCACGCAGTCCTCAACTTCATAGCCTTTAACTATCCTCAAACATTGAAGAAGTTGAAAGAGAGGGTACAAATAAGTTGAATATGGTATAACTTAAGAAGACCAGTCGTAAAATCATACTCCATGGTGTACGAATAGGTGAAGAGAGATATCGAAATTAAGGATGAAACGGTGATGAGGATCAGAAGCAAGTAGTTTGAGGATTTATGAAGAAAGAAAGGAAGGAGGCCCATTAAGCAAAGTGACAGACCATCTTTAAATGAAAGAGAAAATGTTCTAGCACTCCCTTAGCAAACCCATCAAAGGCCACCTCAATTCTAATGAAGCAGAGTCCACACTGGTCATTCATCGAACAGAGACCACTAGGAGGTCGCAACTTGAGTTGCACTAGAGTAAACAGATCAAACCCCCAGTGTCTATCCCCATTCGTAATAATTTTGCTAAGGACAGAACTATGCAGATAATCGACCAGAGCCTGGCTTACGGGTGATATACCTTCCTGAAAGTGCCTCTAGAAGAGTTATAACATATAATAAATAATAGAGGCATACTGTGTCCCCCAACCCTATTAGTAAAGTGGTCAACAAACGGAAGAAGAATAGATTTTGTGAGTTCCACAACGCCCATGGTCACACCATAGCTTAGTGTCGTGACATTAGAAATGAAGTTGAAGACTTAGTAATTCATTACCTGGACGACCTCATTGATGGTGCCCATTGATAACTCTATGAAATGAGAGTTATCATGACACTTTTGGACTCAAACCAATATTACTTAGAGAGTAAATAATGTGTTTATATTGCATTTTAGTTATATTCAACATAACCATTTATTTGAGTTCAATTTTAATAAATTAATTTTGTTTTAGATCATTTTGTGCTCATATTATATGCATGATTGTAGGGGACCATAAAGCTCAAGCTTTATGGATAGAATGCTGCTAGAACAGACTTGCAGAGATGATAAAAGAACTTGGTTGTAGAGGAATTAAAATAAATCTAAAACATTGAAGATGTTGCAGCAATCTTGTAGCAACGGCAGATTGGATTTCGAGCGCGATAACTAAAAGATTGTGATCCAAGGTTTCTAAAAGCAGAAGATACGCACAACACGCTTTTGAATGCCTTAATTTCAAGTTGTAAAAGGAGCATGCATGAAAAGAAAAAGGGAGAGACATCACTCAAGGAAAAATAATGAAGAAAAACAAAAAGAAAATAGAGAATAAGAGAGATTTGAGGGCTGCAACAGAGGATTTAAGGAGAAAATGGAAGAGAAATCACCAAGACTAAATGAAACGTAACTTTTCTTCTTATTTTCATGTTTTTATTTATTCATAGGAATGTACTTAATTGCTAAAACGATTTTTGTTACTATTGTATCGCAAATCATGAACTAAATTTTGTTATGGTCGAGTTATAAACAAACTTAATGGTTATTTGACTGATATATATGTATTGCATGCTATAACATTTTGTCTTAATTTTACTTATTGCAATTTTCTATTTCCGCTGACCACCCATTTAGTGGATACTATCTTAGAAAAAACTTAAAAAAGGTATGACCTAGTGGTAAAAAAAATAAGACAGTACTTAGTTTTAGATTGGGTTTCCCAAGTTGAGTTAATCTCGATTTGAATAAGGTCATGCTTGATATAAAATTAGTAAACTAGACAAAGGAATTCACCTTGTAGGGCAATTGGAACCTAGAACACTTAATGTTGTATCTAATGTTAGCGTAACAATTGGTCACCGTTAAATTGCAATTAGAGATAAGATATCCAACGGGTGATAGTTGAGGATGCATGAGGGATTCTGCGCAGTGCTGTAGTAAATGCTATAGCAACAGGATCTTAATTAGAAGAGTAATCAATACCATTAAGTGAGTTTAATCACTCAACAACTCTATTCCCATTGAGTTTGTCCTTGTGTTTAGCTTGAAAATTTTTCTTATTGCATTTTGTTATTTGCATTTTTAATTTAGTTAGTTCATTAGTTTTATTGGATATTTTAATTTAATTTAAATTGAAACAACACTGTTAAGATTGTTGTCGCAAATTTGATAACATCAATCCCTGCGGAGACGATTTGAATATTCATCAGTATATTACTTGTTATGTACACTTGCACATTGACACCTATAGCAATAGAAATCACCTAACAAGTTTTTAGCACTGTTGCAGTGGATTGTTTGTTTATTGTGATTTGTAAAATCAATTTTAATCGGTGCTAATTTTTAGTTTTATTTTAATTTGTTAACTTTGTTGACATAAGTATTGTAGCAACTCTAGCATGCGCAAATACAAACCTGTTGGATTCCAGTTTGATTCAAAAATTGAAAGAACTACAAAGAGATTGAGAAATTGAAAAAAAAACTGTGCAAATATAAACATGGATGATTTGCAAGATATATGGAATTTGAACTCTCGCGGAGTAATAGAACTAATCAATGTATAAGGAGGTCAAGAAGGTTAGAATGGGTAGATTATAGATGGGCAACTAGGGAACAACAATATTATCCACATAGCAAACGACAGAGACAGAGCCATAAGAGATTATGTTATGCTGACCCCTCAAGCCATAAATCCTAGAATAGTTAGAACTGAAGTGTAAGCTGATAATTTTGAGATCAAACCAATGATGTTTCAGATGCTTCAAACAGTGGGGCAATTCAATGAATTACCATTAGAAGATCCTCATCTGCACTTTAAATTATTTTTTGAAATAAGTGATGCTTTCAAGATTGCTGAAGCATCATAGAAAGCATTGAGGCTTAAACTTTTCCTATTCTCTTTAAGGGTTTGAGCAAGGGCATGGTTAAACTTTCTGATACCTGACTCTATTACTACATGGAATAACTTGGCTAACAAATTTTTAATGAAGTACTTCCCACTGACCAAGAGTGCAAAATTGAGGAATGAGATCATATCTTTCTTTCAACTTGAAGATGAAAGTTTGTATAATGCATGAGAAAGTTTCAAGGAGTTACTCAAGAGATGTCCTTATAATGGTATTCCTTGTTGTATTCAATTGAAAACGTTTTGCAGCAGTCTCAACCCAACCATTAGATTGATGGTGGACGTTTCAGCAAATAGGGCCTTGCTGTCTAAGTTTTACAATAAAGCTTATGAAATTTTAGAGAGGATAGCCAACAACAATTATCAATGGCCATCTGCCAAAAAGTTACAGCAAGAGAAAAAGTAGGAGTTCACAATATAGACGCCTTGACATCTTTATCAGCCCAAGCAACTTCATTAACAAATATGGTAAAGACTATGGCTACAGCTCTAGCAACTAGCAACCAAATTGCTAACGCATTTTGTGTTTATTGTGGAGAAGGGCATCTATTTGACAAATGTCTTGGAAATCTAGCTTTGGTCAACTATGTGGGCAAGTTCAATAGGTAGAACTATAATAATCTTTATTTAAACACTTACAACCCTATATGGAGACAATGCCCAAACTTCTCATGGAGTAATCAGAAACAACATGCTACAGTATCCAGTGAACAAAACAAGCCTGCTCAATCATCTAGATTTCACCAGCAAAATCAAGGACAAAGAAACACCAACAATGATGAACTCAGTTCTCTCGAAGCTTTGATTAATGAGTATATTGTGAAGAATGAAACAATGGTCCAAAATTAAGATCTGGAAAGGTTCAAGAAGTGCTTGAGCTTAACTGGGATATAAAATCTCTAATTTACATAAGGTTGGTGAAATAATCAGATTTGGTATTTGATTCAAGGTGGAGAAATGTAAAGTTAATGAATATAAACACAAACCAAAGTAAATGTCAACGTATTAAGTAATTGGCTAATTTAGTTATAAAGTCACATAAGGGGTAACGTGAAACGACATTAAGGCTTACGTTTTGGTCATAAATGATTCAAGAGCTGCTCATGCCAACTCATGTGGTTATATAAGTGCCTCCAAGTTTGTTTTACCAGTCATGGACACGTGGAAGAAAGCTATGCTATCTGGGTTCATTGTTTGTTACTCTGCTGCAATATAATATTGGTTCTCCAACTCATTCTATAGGTGATTCGAGAGTATTCGAGAGAGATTTTAGAAAGAAGGAAAGTTATTTCTTGAGCTCCGAAATCTCAGCTCTGTGTACTTATAATTTCCTCTTTAAATCAATCAATAAAACAAGCTCTGATGGTTTCACTTATGGATGTAATTCTTGTAAAAGACTGAACCACATTATCTCTTATGTTCTTTGTGATTTTGCTTCTGATTCATCTTTTCTGTTGTTTTGATTTCTATTCTTGAATATTTGAGCCTATTTAGAGAATATTGATTTTATCTGGTTTAATTTTGTGCTTGTGTGCAACTTGTATTGATCTTAATCAAAGATCTTGGGTAGGGTTTTAATTTGATAAGTTTAGTAAATCAATCAAATCTCTACATAAAAGACATCAAATTTGATAGAGAAGAGCCTTTGAAGAGCATAATCAGGTGACATATAACCACTGAAATTCATTATTTCATTACAAACTTAACCATCTTGAAAGGATTTATGGACACGACTAAGCAAGTGATTCTGCATGAAGATTTAAAAATCTCTACAATTTAAATATACTCACTAAGTTTCAACTATCCTTTTCACATTTGATTGCAATTCATCTCTAGCAAACATTCTTTCCATGCCAAAGTACGATATTTTAAGGTTTCTTTCTCTATATAAGAGAATATTACATGCATTGAGATTTTTGTGAATAACTATTAATCTAGATAGCGGTGAAAATATAGAAGTCCTTGAGCAATTCCTTTAATGATTCTAACTTGTGTTTCCCAACATAAAAGTTATTTTTTGGTAGGACGTGTTACAATATCAAACCCTTACATGAGGAACATTATTGAGTACTAGAGAATGGATACATATATAGGGTAAAATTGTCATTTGATGTTCCAAGTCTCACTAACATTTTTACTTTTACGTGTTTGAATCCTTTAAGCTTTTATTATGTGTGTTTTATTATAATTTAAATATTTTATATATTTCAGGAATAATTTGGCCATTTCATGACTAACGAGAATAAAGAGAGAAAGAAAAAGTTACAATACTGATCTGATCATGCTGTTACACACTTATTATAAAAACGCACTTAAAACCTGTACACAAAATTATCTACAATATTTACAAAAAAAAAAATTAACTCCAAACATCTATAATTGTAAATGATACAGGTTAGTTATAGCTGAATTTTCTATAATTCTCACAGATAGAAAAGCCGGCTGTCTAGGAGAAGGTAAATTAAAAGAGTTGATAACCAAACGGTTAACAAAGTGCCCAATTCATGCTATTAGTTAGGCCACTTGGATGATTAGCTATAGCTTAATCTTCACAATTACAAATGGTATAAATAGTGTAGTACAAATTCATTTTTTTTTAATAAGCAAAGAAAATTCCAGCTCAATGTCCCTCGGATTTTGTACTTGTTCTAGCAAAGAAACACTGTGGTTCTAAGCAAAATATCAAAAACATTTGATTCCTTTCTAACTGAGAACATAGAGTAAGGCTCATATGGCTACCGAGCATCCACCACTGAAAGTGTTAAGCAGTTTCCTAAAGAGGCTTCAGCCTTACTATTTGCTAGCAGAACTGACCTTTCCACAATTTGCACATATGAGAAAGCAGGCTGATGTGGGGAAGGCAAATTAACAATCTCATTTTTAGCATTGCGACAACTTCCAACATGGTTGGTCTATCTGCGCATTCTCTTGAACACATAGAAGGGCCACCTTAATGTATCTCGTCACCATCGGATACAATGCTTCATTTTTAAAGATGTCGGATCCAAAGAACTTCCGTGCCTCGGTCATCCTTCCACAAATTCCAAGCCCGAAGCAGAACAAAAATTCAAAATGCTAAATGAGTAAGTCAGCCCTCATTTTAGTTCCGCCAATAGGAAATTTTTAACATTCCAATTCAATATTTAAACTTTATTCCGTCACAATTATTGCTAGATTCATTGCAATATCTTTGAAATAAATGAGAAATATTCTCACTTACATGGCCAAGAAGGGTGAGGGAATCAGTATTATAAAAGCGTGTATTCTTCTTGCTACTCGGTGTTTCCAACAAGAACACTCCAAAGCTAAACACATCAGATTTGATAGAGAATAGGCCGTGCAAAGCGTACTCAAAGCGACATATAACCACTGAAATTCATTGTTTCATCAAATATTCAACAATGAAAGCAAATGATATTTGCATGAGGATTTAAATAGTCTTAGGAATCAAATTTACTTACTAAGTTCCAACTATCCGTTTCAGATTTGATCGCATCTCATCACCACCAAACGTTCTTGCGATGCCAAAATCAGATATTTTTGGATTCATGTCACTATCTAAAAGAACATTGCTTGCCTTGAGATCTCGGTGAATAACTCTTAATCTTGAATACTGGTGAAGATATAGAAGTCCTTGAGCAACTCCTTCAATAATTCGAACACGTGTTGTCCAATCTAATAGATCTTTCCTAGCAGGATCTGTTACAATATCAAACCTGAGGAATATTTATAATCAAATGATACAGTTAAAACAATGGCTACGAGATAAAAGTTAGCGAGAAATTGTAAATATTTATTTCTTGAATGATGGAGAAAAATACCAAAAAGGAAAAAGTCCAAGCTTTTGTTAGCCATGTACTCATATATCAAAATCTTTTCGCCTGCTCAATACAAAGAACTAGGGGTGTTCAGAATCCAATCCGATCCGCTCAATCCGTCTGATCCGTAAAAATCCGATCCGTATAAATCTGATCCGTGGATCCGTGGATTAGATATGGATTGAAAATTTAAAAATCCGCAGTCGATGGATTGGATATGGATTTACTTCTGTAAATCCGCAAAAATCCGTGAATCCGTAAAATATATATATATATATATATAGTTAAAAAATTATTATAAATGTGATATTACATAGTTACATAAGTACTATAATATATCTTACCCATTACCCAATAATAATATAAAATAAAAAATAATTAAATAATTAAATCATCAAATATACAAATATAACTTGTAAAAATTGTAAAACAAAATAAAAACAAAGTCACACACACTAGCAAAATCAAAGTAACATAACACCAAGTTACCAACAATTTGCAAAGTCACCCAAAAATAAAGTAACATAACGACAAGTCACCAACAATTTACAAACAAAAAACTCTAAGCTTCCCGGCTGTCACACGCACTAACAACTGGGGTTGGCAATGAGACGGGATGGGATGGGATGGGATTTATCAATCCTAATCCGGCCCCGTATATGCAAGTGGGATGAAAAAACATCCCACTCCCGTCCCTTTATTTTTTTTGGGACAAAAATATGTCCCGATCTCGTCCCAAAAGAGATGGGATCCCGCATCCAATTGGAATTTTTTTTTTCTTAGTCGGCAATGAGATAGGATGGGACGGAATTTGCCAATCCCACTCTCGTTTTGTATATGCAAATGGGATAAAAAAATATCTCACTCCAGTCCCTAAATTTTTTTATGAGACAAAAATATGTCTCAATCCCATCCCATCGAGAAAAATTGTAATCCCTATTAGCAACACCCAATACTGGTTCGATACACTCTCGACACCGATTTGAAGGACGTCGACTGCGCGATTCCAGCGAGAGCAAGCCTTCTTCTTTCTCGAGTCCATTGAGCCACTTCACAATCACTAGTTCAAGCCAAACAATTGCACTATCACAACCTTCAAGATCGCCACCCGTACTTCTCTTGGTTCCTATCGTTGACGGCTCCGTAATCACCACTTTTCGACAAGTGCAACAGCCTTGGTGAAGGATCAGACTGTGTTTGGTTTCAAAAACTTCGTCATTTCAATTAATGGTGGCTTTATTTGAACAATTAATTTCGATATTATATTAATGTATTATTGTAACTTTAGTTGAACAATTAATCTTAGTATGTTATATTTAGAAACTTTAAATGTATTATTGTAGCTTTATTTGAATAATTAATCTCAATGTGCTATATTTTGAAACTTTGAATGTATTATTTTAGTTTTATTTAAATAATTAATTTGTTTAAACTTTATTCAATTTTAAATTTAATTAGTAGTAAAATTATTTTTATATTAGATTTTTTTTATTTCATTAGTTCATGGATTGGGGAGAACTAAAAATTTTTAATTCAGAAACTGATGTGCAAAATAGTAGATTGGATATGGATTAAGTTAAATCCGCATCCGATCCGCAGACATATGGATTGGATATGGATTGAGTCAAACCGTATCCGATCCGCAGATATATGGATTGGATTTGGATTGAGTTTATCAATCCGTGGATTGGATTGGATTGAAAAATTATAATCCGTAAAATTATGGATCGGATATGGATTGATGTCCAATCCGTAAAATCCGATCCGCGAACACCCCTAACAGCAACCCAAGAGTCTGACAAGGTTCCTGTGTTGAAGTTTTGCTATCAGCATCATCTCATTTTTAAACTCTTCTAGTCCTTGTCCTGACTTACTAGAGAGCCTTTTAACTGCAACTTCCTCTCCATTAAGTAGTCTACCCTGTTTCCAATTGCATATTTCAACATAACGCTCTATACTCTGTTTATTGCAGCAAAGTTCACAAGAATGTTACCTTATAAACAGGCCCAAAGCCACCTTCGCCTAGCTTATTGTCTTCCGAGAAATTATCTGTAGCTGCTGATATGCTAGACAAGCTGAAAAAGAACCAAGATTCCTTACTCTTTCCCGTTCCAGCGCTATCTCCCTCACCGAATTCCTTTGCTCTGCTCATATTGCCCATATTTATTTCAAATAATAACATATCTTGGCTTGCTTCAGTTCTTTCTGTAAGCCGGTTTTAAAAAATATGAGCATACGTTTTCTCATGTGCACTCATAGACTCATGGGGACACAAAACATAAGACAGTGATTTAAAAGAATGTCACCTTTCTCTTTGAGCTTTTTCTTCCTTCGATAAAATATGAGAAAAGCGGGAAGAATTGCCAGTGGAAGAGCAGCTAGTACCACTATCCATAGTGGCTTCTTCTTTCCTACACCCAAAAATATATATGCTATCAAAGCCAGTCATTGGTAGAAAATAAATTCCCAGTTTCATTTTGCCATAAAAACTGGGAAATAGCCAAATAAACCCTACTTTGTTTTAGTTTCTCTATGTATTATTGTGGCTCATGTAGTTTATAACATTCAATTCCTGAAACAAGTAAGCAAGTGCAATTCGATTTAATCGGAAGGCACAGCTTTTAGAAGGAAGCCTTGCAATAGCAAAGACGTGGAAAGCTTTGCAATATCAACTTCAATAATGCAACAATGTACCTGGTTCTGAAGCTGGTGCTCGTAAGTAGATAGACTGTCCGGTAAGGTTTGCAGGTGTTTTTCTCATATCAATCAGGTCCCCAAACCACATTAAACAGCCACTGCCTCCTCTGGTTAGGTTGGAGTAGGCATAAGCTCTACAGGTGCAGTTATTCAAGCACTCAGCTCCACATTCCTCAAGATTCATACCCTCATTTAGCGAAACCTCTAGCAAGTCAGGCACTTTCATGTCATCAAACCTTTTAAACTGGTTTGCAGTATTGCAATCGGACAAATGGCTTCTCACGCATGTTGTGGACCATGTTTGGTTGTGTTGTGAATTGAGTTTGAATCCCTTCAAGCACTCACACTTAGGTGGATTATCAACATTGCAAATACTGTTAGCACCACAACGCCCATAATTTTGACAAGCATCACCGGGGGCTGAGAACACGACTTGCCATCCGGAACTCCCCTCGTTCCATAATAGCCGCTGGATCTTACCTAATGGGTTGATTTTTAACATCATTATGCTTAAATTGTTGTAGGATTCATACCTGTAATAAATTTCATCTTCCGTATCCACCAAAATTATTTTGTAAAGATAGTCTATAAATGTAGGAGCATCTTCAAAGATAAATCCATTCCACGGTCCAATACGGGCTAACTTCACCGATCCCTTGTAAAGAAAAATTTGAGGTAACACATGAATGTCAAGTCTGTAAGTGAATTTTCCTGGGGATGGATCATCAGCGGTTCTCCACGACGTTAAATATCGTTCCCGACCAGTCTTTAAATCCCAACCCACCTTCATGCCCGGTAACAGAGTGTCTGATGGGAAGTCAAAGCTCTGCCACAGATAGCTACCTTCAGAAGTATTATTGCTAAAATTTTCCCTTAGAACAAGGTTTCCGGTATCTAACAGCTGTGCCACTGGATTTTTTGCTTCTTTAGACATGTTCGAAGACCAGATGGTGCCATTTGCTTGGTTGAGAAGCACAAGATTCCCATTGTTGTTAATAGCTAAAATTCCATGTGGATCAAGAATTGGGCAATTTCTATTAGCGACCCAAACAACTGTGCCAGGGCTCTTTTCATACCATATTCCCAAGTACCTGTTCTTTGAATTACCAGTAGAGAAGAAGCCTAGTTCAAACCTTTGAGATGGTGAAACCAACTTCTCACCATCACGGATGAATGTTGCTGGAGTTATTGAGTCTGCTGCTAACGAAAACTGCAAGGTCAACAAAGAGATCAAATAACTGATGATGTAGAAGCTAGAAAGGTTCTCCATTCTTAAAACTGGATGAAAAATATCTAAGATTGATTGAAATAGAATTAATATTCATCTTCTAAAATATTAGTCCTGCGGAGTGTTGAACAAGTCTATTGAATTGACCTGCTGGTGTTGAATTTTGAAGTCTTGTAGACTCTTATAAACTTTAGTAAAATGGTTAAAAATTATTTAGTTGTTGAAAAGGGGGTCATTTATTATCCACCTTCTTCTAGCTTATTTTCTACGGAGAAGTTATTTGTCGCTACATTTATGCTGGCCAAGTCGAAAAATGGAAACCAAGATTCCTTTCTCTTTTCTCTTGCTTCTGTCGTATTGCCCATATTTATGTCAAATGATGACATATCTTAACCGATTTCAATATTCTTTCTTTCTGCAAATTAGCGTTAAGAAAAGCATACATTTTTTTCAATTTTCACTCACTCATAGATACAAAAAATACGAGTAATCAAAGAGAAGCTCACCTTTCTGTTTGTTTTGTCTCCTCTAACGACAACATGGGCAGACCTAGTTAAAGCTCAAGAGGGGCTTTAGCCCCTTCTGGGACATTATTTTTTTTCCTTCAAATGTACCGGAAGCCCGTTCTTAAAGAGCTAAATGAAAATATTTGGGCACATTTTTCATATAACAAAATACCTGTAGCTTAGAGTGCCCAAAAAAAAAATACTTGTAACTTAGTAGTAAGAGTGTTTTTTAATGATTTTATAGACTTGGATTCAAATTCCAATAGCCATGTAATTTTGTTTCTTTAGATATTTGGTTCTTAAAAACTCAAATTCTATTATTTTCTCTTAAATTTTAAAAAATAATAGTAATAAATTATTTATTTTAAATGCTTGGACCCTATTGTGAACTTTTAAAGAAATAAGTACCCTAATGAAATTAATTTTTTTTGAACTAAACCTCCTCCTGATTTAAGTGTCTGGATCGCCATTAATTGGCAAAATATGTAAAGAGCTAGAAGAAGCACCTGTAGTACTATAGCTATTATTGCTATCCATAGTAGCTCCTTGTTTCTTAGATCCAAAAACATTTTAGTATCCACATGACTATGACTTAAATTTGATGATTACACATAAAAAAATCCTATGTTAAGCTAGACGCTATATTCCTGGCAGGGTACTTTGATAAGCGTGTCCCATACTCAACTAACGAACAAGAGAAACACACAGTGAGCTGAAAGAGCACTATAACCCGAGTCTACAATTCAATTCTTGAAATTGAGTGGGCTTAAATGCATTTTAATTGAACAAGAAGACTATTGGATTTATAAAGAAGCCTTACTCTAACAAAGAGGTGAAAAATTTTGTACCATTAACTTCAAGGATGCAACATTTATACCTGGTTCTGAAGCGGGTACTGTATGTAGACAGACTGTCTGATGAAGTTTCTAATTGTCTTTCTGACATCAAACAGGTACACAAACCACATTTCTCTTCTTGTTAATTTGGAATCAGTGTAAGCTCTACAAGTTCTTCAATCACTCAGCCTCACATTGCTTAAGATTCATACTCTTATTTAGCAAAACCTCGAGCAACTCGGGTGCTTTAATGTCATCAAGCTTTATAAACTGGTCTACATTTTCTAGCCCAGGTCTGGTTGTGTTGTGATCGAGTTTGAATCCCTTCAAACACTCATAATTAAATGCCTTATCAGGGCCACAAATATTATTAGCGCCGCAAATCCCATAATTTTCGCTGGTGCTTGGAGCTGAGAACCGAACGTCCCATACAGTACTCTTCTCATTCCATATTAAACGCTGGATCTTACCTGATGGGTTCAGTTTTAAGATCATTATATTGGTACTGTTTTAGGATCATACCTGAAAGAAATTTCATCTTCATTGTCCATTAAAACTTGCATATAAAAAAGTTTGTAAATGAAGGAGTATACCCAAAGGCAACTCTATTCTAGGGTCCAGAATAGGTATATCTATAGATCCATTGTACATGCATATTCGAGGTAGCATATGAATGTGAATGTCAAGTGTGTAAGTAAAGTTTCCTGGGGATGAATCATCGTTCCTAACCAGTCTTTAAATTCCAACCCACATTCATGCTTGGTAACAGAATGTTTGATGGGTAGTCAGAGCTCTACCACAGATAGCTTCCTTCAGAAGTATTACTGATAAAATTATCCCTAAGAACAAGGTTTCCAGTATGTAACAACTTTGCGACTAGATTCTAGACATGTTTGAAAACTAGATAGTGCCATTTGTTTTGTTGAGAAAAACAAGATTTCTATTTTTGCTAATTGATAAACTTCTATATGGGTTAGGAATTGAGCTATTTCTATTAGCTACCTAAACAACTGTGTTAGGGCTATGCTTGTGCCATATTCTTATGTACTTGTTCCTTGAACTGTCAGGGGAGAAGAAACCTAGCTCAAATCTTTGGGATGATGAAATTAACTTCTCACCATCACAGATGAATGTTGTTGGAGTTATTGTGTCAGCTGCTAATGATAACTTCATATTTAACATGAAGATCAAAGAATTAAAGTTCTAGAAGTCTGAAATATCCTCCATCAATAAGAAAATTGGAAGAAAATGATCCAATGTTGTGAGAAGGATTCATACATTTTCGGAATACATAAATATGGCTTAGCATAACTATCTCGACTAAGACAACGATTTCATGCCATACTAAAAGGACAATTTTTTCAACGACCGGACAACAACGATCCAACCCGGATGGATCTCACGATTCCGCTCACTTCACCGACCAAGGGTGGTAACGATCGAAAGCTTGAGCTACGTCGGTCATTTATCTAGCGTCAACGCCGCTCGTAAAAGAGTGGTGTTAGCTACTTTTGGTTCCTTTCTGGGGCACCAACTTATTTTTTTTGCTGAGTTGACTGCTCTATTAGCGGGTTTAGGATCAGCTTGGTTTTTCTGCTCTTGAGGTGGAATCTGATTTGGCCACTGAAGTTTCTTGGGCTACTTCAAATAGATCCATTCAATGGAATTTTGCTTATCTCCTTGGTTGAGTTCGGGCATGGCTTCTAACCCATCTATTATTATCAGGCATGTTTTTTGAGAATCTACATCTGCTACTGACTTTATGGCCAACTGGATTTGCACTCATCAGGACTTGTCAGTGATTTTTCAATCCTGGGGAACTTCTAGCTGACTTATCTGGCATTCTTCATTAGACACCCAAGTAGTCACATGGCATTCTTTATAGTCAAGTGGGCTTGCACTCATCAGAACTTGCACTCACCAAAAAGGATTTCTTTTTGACTTTTCCAACAGATGATTGCAGAGCACAATACAAGATATTCTATAAATTATTAATCTTCCAAATAATCACATCCAAGTGTACGTATTTCACCTTTACAAACACTTACCGCATTCAAAAACATTTCCTTGTTTGCAACTAATTTTAACACGTAGCAAATGGCAAATAGCAATTCGCAAGATTTGACTCATGACATGTTACTTTTAATGCAAACTATATACCCAATTATGTTAATACAATATTAACTTTTCCTATTTAATGAGCAAAATGTAACCTCCAAATAGTAAAACAAGAATAGCCTTATTATTTTCAGTGAAAAATACAATCCTCCGCACAAATATGCTCCATGGACTATGCACGTTTGGCATCTTTGTGGGATCAGGATGTATAGCCTTAGATTTAGAGATTGATACTCTTATTTTCCTCATTAAAGTTAGAGGTTCATGAATGAAATTAACAAGTACATAAGTGAGTAGATTTGACTTGAGGTAGTATGTGCATCCTTACTTTTAGAGAAGCATTAAAGAGAGATAATAGTATTCGAATTTGATTTGGTATTATCTTACCAAGCCATGATTATCTCTCTAAGTTAAAAAAAAAAGGAAAGAGCGAGATAAAAGAAAAGTTAGATCAATAATATTTAATACATATTCACAGGTCTCAAATCCATCATTCTTTTGGGTTCTCACCGTTCAGGGCAACAAGAGGAAATAAAACAGTGGGTTTGATAAGTGTATATTTTTCATATATTTTGTTATTAATTTTTTTATTTCTTTTTTGTTTTGGTCTTAAATATTTTAGTTATTTTAATAAATTTTTAATTTAGTTAATTATATTTTATTGTGTTAATTTTTATTTTAGTTTATTTTATTTGATTTGATTTTTTGTATTTTAAATATATTCTGGGATTAAAGAAAAATTAAATTGGAGCATTAAAAAAAACTGATTGAAAGAATCAAAATAAGAAAAGAATTGAAGATTGGGAATAATATGTGCTTAAAGGATCAGAGCTAGAGAGACTTGAAGATTGTTCATGTTTGTTGCCGTGGTGATAAAGTCGAAAGAAAAGAAAAAACAAAAGCAACTAAATTGATTGGCCGAATTAACAGCTAAAGGATACGAGAAATATTAGCCGAATAAAAAAGGAATGAAAATTCCAAGTGGAGTGCACGTGAGTGAAGCCAAAGCAAATTAAAAGGCTTGGCCTTTGGCTTAAGAGTTGGAAAAGTCGGTGGAGCCCATTTTAAAAACCGTATAAGAAAGCTGAACTTTGGCTTTTAAAGGGGAGCCGCCAGGGAAAAGAAAGAGTATTCGACAGAGAGAGAATCGGCAGTATACAAACTGAAAATTTGCAGGCGGAAAGGGGAAGAAACAAAATCAGCAGCCGAAAGGAATTGAAGAAAAAGGCAGACGCTTAAATTAATTTTTATGATTGGTTTTATTAATTTTTTTATTTTTAATTTAATTATGTTAGATTAAATTTTTTATTTGGTTGAGGATAAATTCAAAACCCTAAACATGTCATGATTAATTTTTAAATTCTATCATTCAATTTATTTAATTAAGATTGTTTATGTTTTTTTATAATTAATGTTTATGATTTTATTCTTGTTTTGTTTGAGTGGCCAATTAGATAAGACTTGAATAATTTCTATTACTAAATTAAAATTCTTGATCTGTAATTATCTTGATATTTTAATCATTAGTAGTAGGTTAGAATCAGTGATTTCAATTGGAGAACATAACATAGTTTAAATAATCTGAGCTTGTATGTTTATTACCTAGATCAACCTAATATCTTTCTCTGTTTAATGCTTCCATTGTCTTAAATTTAAAGAGCTTGTTTTAAATTATTTACTAGTTAAAGATTAGGTGAAGAGTTTGTTTTGCCTAACGACACACTAAAGAAAAATTGAGATTAACAGAGCTTATTGTTGTCTACGGTTGATAGTTTTAATATGAATTGATGATAGAATTGGTATATTATGTGCATGTTTGGTGATGGCGACTGATCCTTTAACCAAAGTTTTTCTCATTGTTATTTCTTTATCCTTTAATTAGATTTTTTATTAAATTTTTTTCATAGTTTAATTTCTTTATTTCTTGCAATCTAGTTAAAAATTAAAAACAATCCCCCTTTTTATTTATAATTGGCATTTTCTTTAGTTAGATTAATGTATATTAATTATTTCTATTATTATTTTATTTTAATTCTGTTTTAGAGTTGATAATAAGTACAAACTTGCATAGTCTCTGTGGGATCGATTCTTACTCGCTCTGTACTAATTATTTACACTAGTAGTAAGGTTTTAAATTTGGTGCACCCTAACGACACTACCAGGGTTGAAGAAGGATAAGATCAAAAGGGTTTGAGAAAGAAAAAGAAAAAATAGGCTAAAAGAAGGAAAAAAAAAAGGTTAAAAAAACAAAAGAGAAGGCAATCAATCATGTCCTTTTGCATGTTCAGGAGTATTAGGGCTTAAGATTGATGTTGGTAAATATTTTTGCACTCTTAGCTGATGTTTTACAAGTTTTAGTGAT
The DNA here is from genome assembly GCA_030444775.1 of Atalantia buxifolia. Taxonomy (NCBI): domain Eukaryota; kingdom Viridiplantae; phylum Streptophyta; class Magnoliopsida; order Sapindales; family Rutaceae; genus Atalantia; species Atalantia buxifolia. Next base: position 26,687,983 of record CM059834.1, on the reverse strand, counting down.
TTTTTATTTTTTGGCGTTATGGATGGTAGTTTTTGTTGATTAAGAATGGATAAAGATGATTGAGGTTGTAAATTGATGAGTTTTTATGAACAACATTGAATTTAAATAGAGAATCACGTGCTCTCCATAATTTTTATGACGAAATTTTATTTCTATCAATAATAGACATCTCTAGTTTTTTATTGAACTATTATATGTTTCAAAATTCTATTTATTGAATTTATTGTGAATTTTCAAACTTGGTACACTGTTCCTGAAAAATTATGCTTTTCTGCGGTAGTTCCAATTTGGATGATTTTTCTTATTAGTAAAAAGCATATTAAAATTTATGAAAGTTTTATTATGCGTTGACAGTCATGTTTATTTGTTATACATTAATTTTGGAATGTATCTCGAAGCAGAATAATTATGAAAATTCAGTAAGTATATAGGGCTACTACGATTTATAAAATCGTTTTTCAAAATTGATGGGTGTGAAATATGACTTGTTTTAAGCATATTTCTGTACTTAAAATCAAGTAAAATTTTTAGTAGGGATTCCTTTGCATGTCTACTATGTGCATATTTAATATGATTCTTGGACTTAAATAATAAATGTTACAAATTTTGAAATTGTCCTTATGCAATTCTGAAAACTGTTCTCCGAAATTGAAGTATGACAATACAGATCAATCTTTATTATGTTTAGAATTATAAATGGCCATGAAATTTTTACTAGGTACTATTCTATATCTCTAATGTTATATAAAGTTTGTTTCACTGTTTTTTGATTTTTATAACTAAAGTTATGAATTTTTGAGTTAGATGACAGCAAGTATGAAATTTTCTAGAAAGAGTTTTGATACATGAAATTAAAATTTGTTTTAAATATATTTTTTTGTGAAATAAATCTCATCTAATGTTAATATGTTTCTTAACATAATTTAAAATGACATGATTTTTTTGAGTTATATGTAGATAATGATGAAATTTCAAATTGTTGCCATATAGTATTAAATACAAAAAGGACAGTTTTGTTCATCTTCAAATAAAGTGTTTTTGAATAAATTTATGACTCTTTCAATTATGAGGTATTTTTCATATGAAATCCCACATGTTTGAGTAGAATCTTTGTAAATTCTTAGGATTCTGGAGCGACATATTATTGGATTAATTTTAGAATGTATAGAGTGATTGGAATTTGCTAATCATTTAGTTGGTTTTGTACTTTCATATCTAAGAAGATTGAGGTATTGAGGAACAATGTTAAGTTAGGAATTGATAACAATAGTAATTAATGTTATTGTGATGATTATAGGGCATGGGTGAGCTCATGTTATGATTGAAGTATTAATTATTTTTTATAGATTGAGATAATTGAATTCATGCATAATATTTATTATATGTCTATATGTAAATATGTGTGAAGAGATTCCATATGGATTAGCATTATATGGTTTTTAAGTTAATTTAATGCTGTATTTATGATAATGAGTTACATTTTGGTTAGAAGCTTACTTAAAATATTTTCCTAATTTTTTTTCAAAATAACTTTAAAATACTTGTCTTTCCATAAATTGTTTTCCTTAAAAAAATATTTGTAAAGCTTTGTCAATTAAATGTCTTGTAAGAGTCTTTCTCTTTTATATATTATTGAATTCTTGATATTGAAAATTGAAAACTGTATTTAAAGTTTTGGCTCATTGTCTATAATTATCATTACTGATATGACTAAACAACTAGCTTTATTGTGTGTACCTGGTGACATTTACTGCGGGATACAATATCCTGATTAAATAATTGGCTATGTCATCTGGATTACAAGTGTTATATTTATTAGCTAGGTCATGAGATTACAGGTGATGATATATTAACTTGTCGAGTCACCAAGAGTACAGGTGACATTTTTTTTTTGAGAAGGAGTACAGGTGACATTAGAAGTTGTTTTAAACGAAATGATTTATTGAATAAACGGTTATATGCTCAAATGATTTTTGGCTAGCAATTGAATGAACGAAAGATTTTATTGATAAATGATTTATTAAATAATTATATATAGAAAATGGTTATTACGTTATGACTTAATTTATTATGAGTTTTATCATACATATGTAACATATTGTAAAATAATTATTGGTTTCCAATTTTCTGGTTCTTTGTAATGATTATTATGTAATTGTTGGTCTATATACAAGTAGTTATGCTTAAACAATTACTATAGGTGTTTAATATGATGTTGTATCAATTTACACTTGGTATATGATTTCAAATTACTTAATTGTTTTAATTTCCAAGAGACTTAAATGCTCAAAGATTTAAATACTTTAACAAATAGTTATTTTGTAGTAGATAGATATAGGATAAGGTTATGCATGGGTTACTAGCCAAGTTGGCATGGGTTACTAGCCAAGTTGACGGCTCACAATTCGTGTTTAACTTTTTGTAGATTGAGTTTAGAGATAGATGCTTTTGTTTGAGGCTTCGATATCTTGTTGTGCTAGGTTCTTTGAATAAGTTTCCATGTAGTCAATAACCGAAAATTTTTCTAAAATTTGGTCATTGGTTGAATGTCAAGCTCATATTATAGTTTTTGTTATTTATTATTTTTGAAGTTTAAGGAATGTTTCATGACATCTCGGTTCCCTACAACTTCAAGAGCCCGGGATGTTACACTAACTAAATGGTTTTCAAGCAACTTTATTTACTTAGTCACCCAAGTTTAAATTCTAGGGAGATAGAAAGCAAAATATTAATTTGTGCTTTGCTCAAACCTCTAGCTAAGATAAAATTAGAATAAGGAAATCAGGATAATGGCAATTCTAGTTCTGCAAAGAAATATTTGTAATCAACAACTCCCGTAACTCCCCAGGAAACAAGAAAATACTGAGGATAATCCTGGAATTTAATATTATTATAATTACACATGCCCTCCGTCACTAATCATGTGTTAATTTTCTAACCAGCATTTTCAGTTATGAGAGAAAAATAATATACGTACATATATATTCATGCATATAATGCATATTGTAACTTAAGTTTTATATCGTCCAGACTACTGCAACAAGACCTATTGGGAATTTCTACAACTCTTATAAAGTAAATAAACCCTAATTGCATAAGCTCAATCCCTAAGATCATAGAATATCATGATTTTCACATTATCATAATTGAGAGAAAAAATACCTTGATCCATAGTAATTTTCTTGATCAAATCTCATTGCGAAGAATTAAAGATTAGCAAAATTAATTTCTCTCTCTTGACTCCTTTAAAGTGACTTACTTTCTTGATGGGTATATATACATATGGGTGGAGAGCGGACCAATTTCAATAAAACTCTTATTCCCACTTTCCATCAAAGTAGACAGTTCAGTTTCCCAATTGACCAATAGAATTTTGGCCCATTATTTATTTATTATTTAAATCCTAAATTATTACTAATTCAATAATGTGACGTGTGAGCTACTATAAAATATTCCAACATTCTCCCACTTGGGTCATGTGACACATTCAAATTAATAGTTTATTAATAATGAACATTATGAACATAATAAGTGCTAAATCCTTACTTGCATTGGTCAAACCATAAAATCTTCATTAAGCAAAAACTAATACGCATCATAGTGGTTCCACATCATTATTTCAACATAGTTCCTTTTATATATTACAAAATCAATTTTATACTTAATATGACCAATTAAGAGCCCGTTTGGGAGTTACTAAGATATTTGGTAACACTTGTAGATAAGTTTTGGTAGCTTAGCAGATTTTTTTTTAGCTTTTACTCCACAGTTATAGCTTTTACTCCACATCAGCTGCAGTTTAAAAGTTATAACACCTCACTCTCAAACACACACTAAATCTAATATTATCTGCATAAATGACTCATGCCATGTCATTCATAGTATAATCCTCTTTGATTGTACACTGACATGTACAAGCATTAATCAAATAGCCCAAAATTAATCCACATGATAGCAAGTATTAATTTTAAAAGTATAACATCTAACAGAACTCATTTTATCATTTCAGTTTTTTAGTCCAAAATAATTTCACAAACTGATTTGGAACATGCCAAAGAGCAAAATCCGTTGGATGCATATGCAACCTACCTTGAAGCAACGGTGCAGTAAAAACTTAGCTGTCATACCCTTAAGCATGATGAATGCTGAAATAACAGGACCAATAGAAGGAGGAACAGAAAAATCTTTATTTGCAGCAAGAATCTGCCCTTTTCACGATGTCTTCAACTTGCTTTTGTTACAAGTGCTTTACTAACAGTGCTTTGCTTTGCTTATATTTGAGTAATAATATTACTTTGCTTTGTTGGTAAAATTGTGCAGAAAAAATAGTGTTGACTTTTCAATGAAATGCCACTATTATTATAAATGAATTTAATGGGTTTATAAATGAATTTAATGGGTTTAATGAGTTAAATCACTATTATTATAAAAATTAGGTTTAGTAAAGGTATTTAGGTATATTAGGTATTTAAGTGGGTTTATTGAGTAAAATTTAAAATTTCAAAATTTAAGGGCGGGTTTAGTTAGTAAATAGGTTTATTAAGTAATTTTATGGGATTAAATAGCCCCACCCTACTGTATATTGTCAAGAATAAAACATGAGAGTACCAAATATTCATTCATAAGTATAAATTTCCAATGTATTTAATTTGGTTCTATTTAACTCTTTTAGATTTCTTCCAAAAAAAAAACTCTTTTAGATTTCTTTTTCAAGCAAGAAAGAGTCTAGATTTGATTTATTCATGTAATATATTTTTAGCTAATTTCTATACACAATTTATATTTTTCCTTAATAATACGGATTATGAGAAAATTTATTAAATGAAAAACAAAATGATGTCTAGTCAGGAGACGTAAGGAGACTTTATCATTCAAAACATAATTTTTTCCGTTATTTAAAAGCTTTAGGAAGAAAACAATTTATAATTATATGCTTTGCAAAATCTTAAAAACTAAATGTAGAAAAAATTAATAGGAGCTAGATGAAGAAACTATTGGCATCCTTAGACAAAATAGACATGTTAGATGATGTTGTTGTGAATATGGGATGGGTAATTCCAAATACCATATTCCCTATGAAAAAGTAAATAATATCACCTAAGTGGTTTATATAAAGAAATGGTCATTCATTTTGTTACGAAATGTGCGTTACCCATACACACTAGTTGGGCCAGCCAATTATTTTGACCTTCCATATTTAGCCCTCCACTTCTTCAACTCTTTTCATTTTTTCATGCTAATAACATAATATAAAAATTATTATGAAATATTGTGGATTCCAATAAGTGAATGGAAACATCACTTGTGATTAATGGATTCACCATTTTAATTTTTTATAAACATATATTGTCACCCACTCCACTAAGGTATCAATTATATATAGATGTAGTTTTTGAACAAAACATTAGACTTGAAAATGAGCTTACCTTCCTTTGTCTATTGATCTTCTTTGAAAAAACTCTACAATATTGTAGTGTTATAAATAAAGCTTTGTTACAAATTTTCTTTTCCAATTAAAAAGGATTTGCTTCCAAATTTACAACCGACTACTCTTTCAAAATTTATAACACGTTATCGTATTAAGTTCGCTCGTACGGGAAGTATTCATCCATTTACTCTTTTATTTTTTTACATATTTATTTAAAATTATTCTTATAAGTAAAGCTTATTATTTACACTCTTTTCACTATTTATTATACTAATTTCTTTTTATTTATTTGTGATAATGTCTCAATTGACAAAATTGGAGTTTAACACTTTGGATATATCAGGCAAGAATTATTTATCCTGAATCCTAGATGCTGGAATTCATCTTGGTGCTATGGGCCTTAGTAACACCATAAAAAATAATAATGACTCATCCACTCAAGATCGAGCTAAGGCCATGATTTTTCTACGACATCATTTCCATCAAGCACTTAAAATGGAATATCTCACTATAAAGGATCCATATATTTTGTGGAGCAGTTTGTACGAAAGATATGGTCATTTAAGCTCAGTTATTCTTCCCAATGCTCGTAGTGAATGGAATGCCCTTAGACTACAAGACTTTAAGTCAGTACATGAATATAATTCTGCACTATACAGAATTACTTCACAGTTAAACTGTGTGGAAAAAATATTACTGATGAGGATATGTGGAAAAAAACATTTACAACATTTCATGCTTCCAACATGGTTTTACAACAGCAATATAGAGCTCATCAGTATATAAAATATTCTGACTTGATTGCATGTCTTCTTGTGGCTGAAAAGAATAATGAATTATTAATGAAAAATCATCAAGCCCATCCTACTGGTACAAAACCAATTTTTGAAGCAAATGTTGTCTCACATGATCGTGAAGACAATTATGAAAATGGGCATGGCTGTGGACATAATTGTGCCCGTAGACATAGTCGTAGCTGCGGTCGTGGCTATTATGGAGGCTGATGACATAATAAGAATCATTATTACTGACCTCGTGATAGATATAAAAACCACAAAAAGGGAAAAAAAATGAGGACCAACATACTACTCAAGAAAACACTTGTGATAGATGTGAAATGTCTCGTCATTTTTGGAGAAAATATTGTACTCCCAGACATCGTGTGGATTTGTTTCAGGCATCCCTAAAATCAAAAGGAAAAAATATTGAAACAAACTATGTTGATGACTCAGATCCAGTGGATGTTACAAATCTTGATGTTTCAGACTTCTTTGAAAACAAGGATGAAAAAATTGATCACTTGATTGGTGATGGAAATGTTCATCACATTTAAAATTCTATTTGTGCTTTATGTTTGTTCATGTAATTTTTATTTTTCGTGTTATCTAATAATTATTTCCCTTTTTACTTTTGTTTAAGGATATAGATTTCAATAAAATATTTGATGGAGAAATATGTCTGGCTGATAGTGCAACTACACATAAAATTCTTCGAAACAAGAGATATTTTTTAAATCTAAATCTAATTGAGGCAAATGTAAATACAATATCATGCCCAGTAGATTTTGTTGAAGGTACTGGAAGAGCAATGATCATATTAGCAAAAGGTACAAAATTGGATATTCATAATGCTCTGTATTCACCTAAATAAAAAAGAAATTTACTTGGTTTTAAAGACATTCGTTGTAATAATTTTCATATAGAAATAATGAATGAAAATAATATAGAATATCTATACATTACTTCTAACATGTTTGAAAAAAAAAGAGATATTAGAAAAGCTTCTAGCTTTCTCATTTGGCTTATATTATACGACGATAAAATCAATGGAAAGTTATACAGTCATAAAAAATAAGTTATATGATCCAAAATATTTTATACTTTGGCATTTGCCTTGGTCGCCCTAGATCAACAATAATGCATAGAATTATTAAAAATTCTCATCGATATCCATTGAAAGATTTAAAAATTTTATTATCAACTCGAGAATAGTTGCATTGGCTATTTACAAATGGAAAATTGGTAGTTAGACCATCACCCAAGTAAAAGTAATTACGAATCTCCATCATTTTTACAAAGGATTCAAGGAGATATATGTGTGCCTATTCACCCACCAAATGGACCATTTCGTTATTTTATGGTTTTGATTGATGCATATGCATGATGGTCACATGTTTGTTTATTATCTACAAGTAACGTTGCATTTGCAAGATTGCTTGGGTAGATAATTAGGTTACGTACACAATTTCTAGATTATTCAATCAAGACCATATGTTTAGATAATGTTGTGATCTAAAATATTTGATGATTACTGCATGACAGTCGGGATTGACGTAGAACACCTAGTACCACATCTACATACTCAGAATGGATTAGCAGAATTTCTTATCAAACGTCTTTAGATAATTGCCAGAACTTTATTATTACGAAGTCAGTTACCTATTTCGACATGGGGACGTGCTATTTTGCATATTGCGGTATTAATCCGCTTGAGGCCTACCGCCTATCATAAATATTCCCCATTGCAATTGGTATTGGGACATCAACCAGATATATCTCATTTATGCATTTTTAGTTGCGCAATACAAGTACCGATTGCACCCCCACAATGCACTAAAATGGGACCCCAACGGCGTTTGGAAATTTATATGGGATTTGATTCACCATCTATTATCATATATCTTAAACCATTGATGGGTGATGTATTTACCGCACAATTTGTGGATTGTCATTTTGACGAGACAAACTTTTGTTCATTGGGAGAAAGAAAAAAAAGTCCATGAGGTTAGGCATGATCCTCAATAGAAAGTGACTCATCTATCTCATTTAGATCCATGTACATCTCAGAGCGAAAATGAAGTGTGAAGGATAGTTGATTTGCAACAAATTGCTAAATAATTACCAGATGCATTTACAAATGCAGCAAAAGTAACCAAATCATATATACCAGCGGCTAATATACCCAATCGGATCATTGTACCTAAAGAACAATCAATGAAAAGTGCAGCTGAAGAATTATCTGTGTCATGCCAGAAGCATGGTAGACCAATTGGCTCAAAAGATAGTGGTCCGAGAAAAAGAAAATGATTAAACAAGGTTATGCTACAAGTGATGATCTAAAAGAACAAATTGCTTCAGAAAAACAACTAATCTCTTAAAAGACCATTAACCCTGACAATACACAAACTCTTCAAGAGGAACAAAGCCTTAAAAATGCACTTGAATCCAAAAATAGTGAGATATTTATTGATTACACTCATAGTAATATTTTGAAAAAGCATTTCATCTTTAATGAGACCACATGCCTTGAAGGACCCCTTAAAGAGGCATATGCCCAAGATATGGCTTAAGCCCTTAAAGTAACTGGAGATAAAGAAATTATCATCAATGAAATGTTTGCATTTACAATAGCTACTGACATTGTAAATGATCATGATCTGCAAACCATTAATGAATGTAGACTAAGGCATAATTGGCTTAAATGGAAAGAAGCAATCCAGGCAGAGTTGACTTCTTTAGCCAGATGTGAAGTATTCGATCCTATAGTCTAAACACCTAAGGATATGAAACCTGTTAGATATCAATGGGTATTTGTATGGAAACGTAATGAAAATGATGAAGTTGTAAGATATAAAGCACAAGGCTTCTCACAAGGACTTGGTATTGATTATAATGAGACATACTCTCCAGTGATGTGTGTAATTACGTTTCAGTTTTTAATTAGTTTGGCTTTATCGGAAAATCTTGATATGCATCTCATGGATGTGGTGACAACTTATCTATGTAGGTCACTTGACACGGATATATATATGAAAATCCCTGGAGGATTTAGAATGCCACAATTTTGTCAACATCACATTGTGGCTTGTATTCAATAAAGCTGCAAAACTCTTTATATAGATTAAAACAATCTGGACGCAAGTGGTAGTGAATATTTGATAAAAATAAGATATATTAATGATCTTATCTGTCCATGTGTTTTTATCAAGCAATCAAAATCTGGAATTGCTATTGTCGTAGTTTATGTTGATGATTTGAATTTAATACGAACTCCCAAGAGCTCCAAAACCATTTTGAATGTTTGAAAAATAAATTTGAAATAAAAGATTTAGGAAAAACTAGGTATTGTCTCGGGTTGCATCGAGCACTAACCTAATGGTATCTTTATCCATCAGTCAACTTATACTGAGAAAATTTTTAAACGTTTCAACATGGATAAAACTTACCCATTGAGTACCCCAATGGCAGTCCGGTCTCTTGATCCTAAAAAGATCCATTCCATCCTAAAGAAGATGATGAACAAATACTTAGTCCTAAGATACCATATCTAAATGCAATTAGTGCTCTAATATATTTAGCACAATGTACTAGACCGACATAGCATTTTCTATTAATGTTAGCTCGATTTAGCTCGAACCAACTAAAAGACTTTGGAATGGTGTCAAACACATTTTTCGTTATCTTTGAGGAATAATTGATTCTGGTTTATTTTATTCTAATAAACCAACAAAAATCCAGTCTTATTGGTTATCTTTGATACATATTATTTATTTGATCCCCATAAATTTCGTTCACAAACAGGATATGTTTTTACTTTCAATAGTACAGTAGTTTCTTGGAAGTCTACAAAATAGACTCTCGTTGTAACATCCTCCAACCATTCTGAAATTATTACACTATATGAAGCCAATGGAGAATGCATATGGTTGCGATCTGTAATACATCATATTCAAAGTACGTGTAGAATATTTTCAAGTTCACATATCCCAACAGTGATATATGAAGATAATGATGCATGTATAGTTCAACTCAGAGGAGGATACATTAAAGGGGACAGAACAAAACATATTTCACCGAAATTCTTCTATACTCATGAGCTCCAACAGAACAAGAAGATTAATATCAAACAGATACGCTCCATAGATAATTTAGCTGACTTGTTTACAAAAGTTTTACCTACATCTACATTTGAGAAAATAATATATGGCATTGGCATTTGTCACTTTAATAAACTATCAGATTAATATATACTACCATTAGAAGGAATACTCATTAAGAGGAGCACTCATAAGGAGGAGTGGAATTTGGACATATGTACATTTTACTCTTTTTTCCTTTTGACTAGGTTTTCCCACTGGGTTTTTACTGGCAAACGTTTTTAACAAGGCAGTTTAAAAGTACATCCAATGTTATTATATGATCCATTAAGTGGTGGATATCTAGGGAAGAGTATTATGAAATATTGTGAATTCCAACAAGTGAATGGAAACACCACTTGTGATTAATGGATTCACTATTTTAATTTTTATAGACATATATTATCACCCACTCCACTAAGGTATCAACTATGTATAGATGTAGTTTTTGAACAAAACGTTGGACTTGAAAATGAGCTTACCTTCCTTTGTCTATTGATCTTCTTTGAAAAAACTCTACAATATTGTAGTGTTATATAAAGCTTTGTTACAAATTTTCTTATCCAATTCTAAAGGATTTGCTTCCAAATTTACAACCTACTACTCTTTCAAATTTATAATAAAAATGTCATTTTTTACTAAGAGAAACGTTGATCCTTTACTTTAATAAAATATTATTTTATGAGGCAAAAATAGTTTGTTAGAAAATAAAAATGAATTTACTTTTTTAATGAATTTATAACACATTCATGACTTTTGTTAAACATACACGAAATCAATTTGTGTGTGAGAAAACAAAAATGGAAACAAGCTGTGAAGTAAAACATCACCTTGCGCCTAATCAGGCTAGATTTTGGGTCGATTCACAATTTTGAATTTTTGATAGAGTGGGACTATTAGCACCCCTGTAACATTCTTTTCAAACCCCTTTTCTATCAAAACCTACTATAATTCCCAAAACATTCTTTTCTATTTTTTCAGTTTCTCTTTTATTCAAAAAGAAAAACAAATTAGTTTCCTCTAAACAACTCTAATTACAAATATTGTTTTTATAAATTTTTGAATTATTAAATCATATATATTTTGCTAAAAAAATCATATACATGTATGAATTAAGTAGAATTAAAGTGGACTCAAATAGATATTATTTATTTTTAAAATTAAAAATAAGTTTAGAAAGAAAAATTTGTTTGTGAGGAAAGAAAAATTCTAAAAGACTTTGGTGTCGTTGTATGGACGTAAAGAGTTAGAGAGAGGGAGAGAGAGATATATATATATATATATATATATATATATATATATATATATATATAATATATATATATATATATAATGGCATTAATACAATTTAAATCAAAGACTACTGAAATATATAATGGCATAGTTAGATTTATTTTGTCGTTTAATATAATTGTAATAGGAGAGGGGTTTTATAAGGATTATATAGAGTGCCAATAGTTCAACTCTTTTTCATATCCAGATTTAGAACACGTGAGAGCCGAGAACATTACATTTCAGGAAAATTCAAGCTAAAAAAGCCTGTAGAACACATCAGAAGAAGAAAAGTCCATCGTTTTTCATGAGGAAACGTACCAAGTACCAATAAAAAAAAACTTACATCGACAATTCTACACTTCATCTTAAGATTTTCACCCACTCTCCATACTTTCTACGAAAACACGCTCGCATCAAGTTTCACTACCACGTGCTCATTTTTGTTCTTCACTAATTTACTCCCAAAAATGCACGTATACGTAAAGTGTTGGAAAAATGTGCTCTTTAAAAACATATGTGTTTATTTAATTGTAATAAATAATTTTTCTGATTAATAAAATAAATGAGGTATTTTATTCAAATGTCTTAATTGCATTAATATTTTGAGTAAAGTCGATTTAATCATATTATATGTATTTATGTGATCACCATGTGGATTCACAGACGATATAAATACAAGTTATCTTATAATTAAATAAATTATGTAATAGTGATTGATAAATAAAGTTAGGCACTTTATTTAGGTATAAAGCGTAATAAATTCATTGAATGATCTGTCTTAATCATGTATGAATTTATTGATGTAATACGACTACATTGAACATGATCACATACAAGATTTAATTAATTTTAGAATAATTGTCAGATTTATTAAATCTCATAGGCATTGATTTTACTGTAATCTTAATATTGAGTTTGTTATGATTTCATGATTGTAAATGTTGTTCCATTTGAGTTACCAATGAGCACGATACACACTTGCAAAATCGAGATTACCCAGTATCTCGGTGGAAGCAATTATGAGTATTGGAGTTATAGATTAACAATATAGAATTTGTACAACACATCTCTTGATGGGTTTTCGGTACTTGATCATAGAATTTTCTGGCCAGAGTGTGTCGACATATTTGATATGTTGAAAATGATCATTGGAGAAAACCAGTAAGTATTAAGGAATAAGATATAATTAAATTGATTGGACAGTAAAGATATCAATTTAATTAACGATGTGGTATAAAGGATTGTGCAGTAAAGAAATCAATGTGGCTTAGGACGAATTATTATTCGAACATACAATTATGGAAGTCAGTTCCAATCTTTTAGTGGAGTAAATTTGGAATTAAATAATTGGGCTAGTTTAATTACAAGCCTAATTATTGTAGTCACTATTGTATGTTCCCAAATGATCCCCGGGTTAGCTCATTTAATTGACTGCGCCGCTACTGGATTAATATGCAACATAACTAGCTATTTAGGTTAAAAGCCAATGTGATGTACTTGTGTATAAGAGGCCTTATGTTATTTTACAAGGTGGGTCCCCTATAGAAAAAAACAAGTCATAACTTTTATTTTTGGAGCCTAGGGTTTCACTAAAGAAAGATATAAAAAGACTTTTTTTTCTCCTAAAAGAATAGAGAATAGCCACTTTATACAGATCAGAGAAAAAGATTTTTTCTCTCTAATCTTGAGAGAAAAATTTTCTCCTGCTAGTTGCTATTGGTAGTGATAAAAGCGCCCACACGTCAAGTGCAGGTCAAACCTGAGTCATAATCTGGAAGATCATTGGTGACGAATCGTGATCTAACAGGCGTGGTGGCAACAGATCGTGATCTAACAGGCGTTGTAGTAACAAATCATGATCGGGAGCCTAATTCACTTTGAGAGAAAAAGCGAAGATTATTCATCTTCTCAGATTTTCAAGATACGATTTCTAAATTACGAATTCTTATATATTGTATGAGATCAATCCTAAAATTTTTTTATAAATATTAAAAAACTAATTTTTCCCCAACATAGAGATGGTCAACGGGCCGTGCCATGCGGCCTGTGCCCATTAAAGGAAGCCCACGCGTGCTTGTGTTTGTGCTCGTGTCGTTCCATGCCTACTATTCATTTCGTGTCCGTCGCGTGCCACACGTGCTCGTGCTCATGCCCATTCGTGTCGTGCCCACACGTGCCGTGCCGTGTCTAGGACAAATAGCCCACTAAGCTTTTTTTCCTTTTTATTTTTTTAAGAACGCATGTCAAGTTGTTGTCTTATTTTTTTAAACTTATGTACTTTTTTGAATCCATGTTCCTTTATTTAAATTTAATATAATAAAAATTCAAAACTTAAGTCCATATTTAATGGTAATAAATTAATAATAATAAAAGAATGTAATATTATTTGCTAAGTTTGACTCGATGGTATTAGAATTCTTTTTTAGTACTTAAAAACAACAATAATAATAATTTTTTAGGGTTAACTTAATTTTTAACTTGAAATTATGTAGAGTCATATATCATGTTTATAATACTATTAATATATATTTATAAAATCATGATATTTAGAATTTTATTTATTAAAATAATGATATTAATTATTTATTTAATCAATTATAAATATAAATCAATTATAATTTTTTAAAACTAAGAATTAAATAAATTTAAAAACTTGAGCCAATAAAATATATTAAAAGATTCAATTTCTAGTTATTTATAAAATCATAAAATTTTAAGTTTACTTTCATTAAAAAAATAAAACGTGCTTATTGCGTGCTTTTTCGCATGCAGTGCTTTTAAGGCCCATGTGCCTAAAATATAAGCCCGGCATGGCCCACTTACGTGTCGTGCCATGCCGCGTGCTTTACCGAAACGTGCTCGTGCCGTCTTTGTATGGACACGTGCCGTGCCTCGTGCCACCCGGTCCATTGGCCACCTCTACATATATGTAGCGCTCCTTCTCACGCGCAGTAACCAACCTAAGGCCAGTCTGGGAATGCCGTGGCTTTTAAAATATTTATTGTTATCTGCATTGTAAAAATAATTAGTTGTGAAGAGAATCAGTTAAGTGTTTAGTAAATTTTGTTATCAGAAGTACTGTGAATTTTGAAAGCAGTTATGGACGTTTGGTAAATCTTCTTTGTTAAATCATTTGAAAAAATAAATGAGTAAAATATGTATAATATAAGATAAAATTTACTTATACATATAAAAATATGTATATATAATATTTTTAATTTTGTATTATAATAATTTTTACTAAAAATAAAATGTATATTATATTAATTTTACTTTTTTCTATCTCAAAACAATTGATAGTTAAATTAATAATATAGTGAAATAAATTTAATAATAATTCGAGCAACAAATTGATGTTAATAAATTTATATTAATGAATTATAATAAAAATTTATTAAATATTTATTTTGTTTCCAATTTCAATAAGGATAATTTTAGATTTAGCTAATAATTTTAAGGATATTTATTAAAAAATAAAATTAATTCTCAAAATCAGAATCTAAAAATTATTCCTACTTACTTTTTAAAATCAACTGTAAAAATTAATTTTGACAAAAATAATTTAAATTTTTTATCAAACATTAAAATTAATTTTTAAATTTTTAAAATCACTTTTAGTTCTCAGCAATTCCAAACGGCCATAAGCCTGAAAAACGAACTTTGTTTATGTATTTGCTTCCTTTTTCTGTTTTTCTTGAACTCTCATCATCGAACACGAAGCCAGACTTATCCGAATCTGATTTAGGGTTTCTTTTGATCTCATCAAATCGTACTATCTCGATCAAACCCTAATATTCGGATTAGGTAATCCCAATATCCAATTCTGTACTATTTCATTCTGTTTATTGAATTTTATTGTTTTAAATTATTTTATTGTTTTTTGTAAGTACTTGAAATTATTGCTTTTGTGTTGTATAAGTCTAATAGATCTCTTCCTTATCTGATATCGGTGATTGTTTTATTGGGTTAATTCAAAAATTCTTTCTTAGTTTTGTAATTTGAGCTCATTTTTTCCTTTTATTTTTATTTGGGTGGTTGATTTTTTTTTTTTTTTGGTTAATCTTGATCCACCTTTTGAAATTTTATTGGTGTTGCCATTTTGGGATGTCGAAATTTTATTGAAAGGTTTGGGATATGGTTGTTTAATGTAGAAGGCAATTGTCAATTAGATGAAATTAATTGTGATTCTAGCTCTTGTGTTGATTTTATTTGAGCAGTTTCTGATTTGATTTTGCCTTTCTTAAGATGTAGGCCTGAGCTTTCCAGTTGTTGGGCCCCTTGCATCACCGAGGTTCATGTCGATTTTGAAATCCAGTTCCCCATTTGCCTTCGGTAAGTTTGCTTAAATCTATGACATATTTAATTTAGAGTCTACACAATTCTTGGCTCTTGGTAATCAAAGGCAACTGGAAGAGGTGGTGGTTTTTCTGGTTTTAGAAATCTTTCTAGACAAAATACGAGGAAGAATTTGGAATGGCAATGTGAATGGAAATCAAGGCAGAGGTGGTTTTCCTGGAAATGGAGGTTTTCCTAGTGCTTTCAATGGCTATGGCAGAGGTGGTGGTAGAGGAAGCATCATTTGCCAAATTTGCTTCAAACATAATCATTCAAAGAAATTGACTCAGAAATAGATTTAATAGAGATTTTGTTCCAAACCTCTCAACTCAGGGATATTTTCCAGTGAATCAAGCTTCTAAAGCTGCTTATATGGTAACTCCAGAAGGTGCTGCAGATCAGGGCTGGTATTTAGACTGTGCAGCCACATAGCACCTTACAAACAATGTGAACAATATAGCGAAGATAAACTCTATCTTGGTTCTCGTTATTATTGGTTGGTAATGGTCATGAAATTACTTTTACAGGCTGCACTTGCTTATTAACCTCTTTAGGAACTAGCTTAACTCTTACCAATGTTCTTTGTGTTCCTAAGATTACTAAAAACCTTATCAACATATCCAAACTTCTCTTAGATAATAACATCATAATTAAATTCTCTTCCAATATGTGTTTTATTAAGAACAAAATGGGGGAACTCTGCACAGGGGGATTCTTTGAAGATGGTCTCTACAGATTACTATCACAAGCTGATTCTTCTTATCATTCTACTGATCAAAATCTTAATCCTAGTTCTATGTTGTCTGTTTTGTCTAGTAATAAATGTGTAAACTCTTTGAAAAAGTCAAATGATCAGCTATTAATCCATTCAACTTATGTTCATTGTCCTGCAAGTTTTCTTTTTTCAAGAAATATTTCTGTCAAACTGTTACATAACAGATTTAGGCATCCCAATAAACATGTTATGCAATCTATAATCAAATGTCTCCTTTTGCATTCTGTCAGCAGTAATTCCATTAGCTTTTGTAATGCTGGTCAATGTGGTAAATTGCATCAGTTGCATTTTCCCGTCATTAACATTAAAACCAAAACTCCACTTAAGCTTTTACATACAGATTTATAGGGACGAGCCTCTGAATTAACTATGGATGGCTACAAATATTATATCTTTTTCGTTGATGATTTTACAAGATATTGCTGGATATTTCCTTTAACACTTAAATCAAAAGCTCTTGATACATTTAAACAGTTCAAATTGCTTGTAGAAAAATAGTTTTCCTTGTCCATTAAAGCACTACAATCTAATATGGGGGGGTGAGTTTACAACTTTCAAACCATTTCTTAAACAAGAGGGCATTCGTTTTAGGTACAGTTGTCCATATACTCACCATCAAAATGGTGTAGTTGAAAGAAAACATAAACATATTGTTGAAAAAGGTCTTACCCTTCTTCTTGATCCAATTTACCTCTTTCATTTTGGTGGAAGCCTTTCATACAGACTACTTACCTTATCATGAGAATCCATGCACCAACACTCGGCAATATTTTACCTTTCCAAAAGTTGCATAGCCAATTACCAGATTATCAACTTCTTAGAGTTTTTGGGTGCTCTTGTTTTCCTTTACTCAAGCTGTATAATCAACACAAACTTGATTTTCATACTAAAAATGTGTTTTCATTGGTTACAGTCCCTTGCATAAAGGTTACAAGTGTTTAGCCAAATCTAGTAAAATTTTTGTTGCAAGACATGTCACTTTTAATGAATCCGAATTTCCTTATCCAGAATTATTTTCAAAATAGCCTTCTTGTCATGTCTACTCCTGTTATTTAGTCTTTCCTTCTCAAATATCATTCTTCCATAATACTCTTCTTATCGATGTGAGAATCATGAAGGACCATCGGCTACTCTTGTTCCGCTTTGACACCAACATCATGTTCTCATTCGGACCATTCATCTACTTCTCAAATTCCTCTCATCCTTCATCCTAATCTATTCTTCCTACCCATCCCATGATTACTAAAGCCAAGGTGGTATTTTCAAACCTAAAACTTATCTAGCAGTCTCTCAAAACCTTGAACCAGCAACTATCAAAGTTGCCCTCCAGGATCCCAAGTGGTATTCTGCTATAAAAGAAGAGATAGATGCTTTACAAAGAAATCAGACCTGGACTTTGGTTCCAGCTACTGCAGCTACAAAAATTGTTGGGAATAAATGGGTTTGAGAACCAAATATAATCATGATGGCAGCATATCTAAGTACAAGGCTCGTTTAGTGGCAAAGGGTTATCATCAAACTCATGGAGTTGATTTCTTTGAAACCTTTAGTCCAGTAGTTAAGCCGTGTACTATCGAGTGGTTTTGAGCTTGGTCATTATGCATCACGGCAAATAAGACAGCTTGATATCAACAATTCCTTTCTTAATGGTGTTCTTACAGAGGAGGTGTTTATGCATCAACCAAAGGGCTTTCTAGATCATACAAATCCTTCACATGTTTGTAAACTCAACAAAGCCTTGTATGGTCTAAAGCAGGCTCCAAGAGCCTGGTATGACAGGTTAAAGGCTTCATTACTGCATTGGGGTTTTCATGTCTCTAAATCTGATACCTCTCTCTTTCTTCAGCATGTTGGTACTGATATTCTACTTGTTCTCGTCTATGTGGATGACATTCTCATTACTGGTTCTAGCTCTACACTTGTTGAAAATGTTATTCACCATCTTAGTTCAGAATTTGCTCTCAAGGATCTTGGGGAGTTCAACTATTTTCTTAGACTTGAGGTGACTTCTTCCTTGCAAGGTTTACATTTATCCCGAACTAAATATATTGGTGATGTTCTGAAGAAAGCAAATATGCTGGAAAGTAAAGGCTTTAATACACCTATGAACACCACTGATAAGCTTCATAAAGGCAAGGGTGCAGCATTTGACAATCCTTCTTTATATCGAAGTGTTGTTGGGTCTCTTCAATATGTTCTTCTTACCAGGCCTGACATAGCTTATGTGGTGAATAAGTTTAGTCAGTTTTTGGCTGCACCTAATGTTCTTCACTGGCAGGCTTGTAAACGAGTTCTAAGGTATTTTCAATGCACAACAGATTATGGTATTCAGTTTTTCAATTCAGGCCTTTTAACTTTGACTGCTTACTCTGATGCTGACTGGGGCTCTGATCCTGATGATCGTCGATCTATTGGTGGCTATTGTGTGTTTCTTGGTCACAATCTTATTTCCTGGTCCTCCAAGGGGCAGCACATTGTTTCTCGTGCTTGGTGAGTCGAATACTGAGCTCTTGCTCGACAACCAGTTCAATGGCTTACCTATTTGTTTCAGTAACTCAAGGTTCCCCTGTCTCACATTCCTACTTTGTACTGTGATTGTAAGAGTGCCGAAGCCTTGGCCAGTAATCCAAAATATCATTCTCGTACAAAACATATTGAGTTGGATCTTCATTTTGTTAGGAGCATATTGCTCAAAGACCAACTTCAAATTTCTCATGTTTCAGCTCAAATCGGTATCGCGACATTCTTACAAAACCTCTCTCTTTTGATACCTTTGCTTACCTTCGAAACAAGCTTAATGTCCTTCCAAGACCTTAAGCTTGAGGAGGGATGTTAAGGAATATACTCTGGAATCTACTCTTTAGATACTTCAGTTAGTTAAATAACTGAAGTAGTGAGCTGGCAGTCTAGTTAGCAAGTTTGTTATGAATTTGTTATTCGTATAATCAGTTTATAAGTTCTATTATTTGTTAGCTTAAGTATGTGATTTTGATGTATGTAGAATATTTCGAGACTGATATAAAAAGGTGCTTGTAATCAGATCAAAGTTTTGAATAAGAATATTTCTCATTTTAAGCTGAAAATTTTTTCTCTCAACGCTTAACTTTTCGTTGCTCTTTTCTCAGTAACCAAACACTTAAGATCAGGTAAATAACCTTTGATTGTCTTGAGCAACTATTTTAAAAACAATATCTCACCACTTGGGAGAGGAAAGCGTCTTGAGCAACAATTTGTCATGAGAATTGGGAGGAAAGCGTCTTGTCAAGCACAACCTTATATGTTTGTTAAAAGTCATGTTCTGAGTTATTGTGGGTGTGAAACTAATAGAGGTGCAATAACAAAGAATTGTCAGGGCGAAAATCCTCCAACACTCAAGTTAGTAATTATTTTTTTTTAATTTGAAAAAAACAATATCTCACCACTTGTGATTTAATTATTTTTATTGGACTCTTTTTTTAATTTCTTATAGCTTCCAAAAAGTCCCCTTTTTCAAGATCTTCTTGGGTTCTTATAGACAACCGCAAATATCAGTTCTTCAGTGTACAACGGTTATCAAATTGAATGATTCACTTGAATCTGCAAGTTAATGTGTCCGCTTCCGTGTATTTATTGAGCTACAATTATAACGTCCGGCTATGCTTAAATGTTACAGGGGAACATGCGCAGACGTTATGAACTCTTTCTCTCAGATGGAGCTCTACAACCTGAGGATTTGAGCAAGATCATAAGATCAGGTGTGCTGATTCTGATCTCCTCGCAAGATTCTGGTCGCTTGCATGTGTGACCAGATTAATGCCTCCTCGATCTCCCATGTTATCTTTGTGACTCCTATATTTGTGGGCTGTGTTTTTATACCACAAACAATGCACATGGAAAGAATTCAGTACACCATTTTTGTTAAGTTGATTCTCGATACACATTACTGACGGAACAAGATTTTAGTTTTGGGGTTATATTTGCAGAAATTATAAACTTCCACATTATGAGTAACTTCTCCCCATTATAAAAATGTATTTTCTTAAAAAAAATCTTATTATTTTTTAAACTCAAATGTATTTACTAAAAATTTTATATTATTTTTTAAAATTTAGAATAAAAGAAAATTTTAAATAATTATTTTATTAAACTTTTTTTATATATTCTTTTGTTATATACAGTAGAATCTCGTTAAATTAATAAAATTAATACTAGATGAATTAATGATTTTAATTAAGTATTATTTTTTATGTTGTTAAATTAATAAAAGTAATACTCGATGGATTGATGACTTTCATTAAATATTAATATTAATTTTTGTCCATAACTTAATAATTTGATAATTCATTAGATAATAATATTCGAAAATAATTAATACATAAGTTAATAATTAATTAATTTAAAATTAAATATATACGATATGCCTATGATTTTCTTTCTTTATACATTTTAGATGTGAAGTCATTATTTTATTTCATATGTTAAGAGAAATAAAAGAGAAATCGACTTAATATATTATCTTCGAAAAGTTTTCTCTAATGAGTTGTCATGTAATCATGATTTACCTATTCACTCCAACCAAAAGATTATAAGTGTGATTCGTTAAATCAAAGATCAAATCATAATCTTTTCATACAGGTTCTTGACAAACTTACATTCTCTAATTATACTGCATATATATTTTTAAAATTTTTTTATTATGAATTAATAAATTAATAACTATCAATTTATGAATATATTAATATTCATTAAATTAATAAACTTTTCATTATCTTTATCGAAACTTTACTGTAGATATCTGAAGTTTTACTGTAGATATCCAAAACACGTACTTTTTGTTTCATAAATTTAAACAATCAAGAAAAATTTAATTAGTTAATTAATCAAGTTTCTTCTTTATTTAAAACTATTAAAACTAGTATTAATTTTTATAACTATTTTTCTAGAGGGATGGGTGGAAAATATCAGCAGCCAAACAATAAAACGAGCGGGCTGGGATAAATGATGAGTACGGAGGACCTAGGGATGACAAATTGATCCATTCAAATTGGATATCCATACATTTAATCTAATTAGATTGGATAATATCCATCCAAAATCTTTTTGGATATAGATATGGATATTTTTAAAAATATCCAATTAGATATTGGATGGATATAGATATTTGATGGATATCCAAAATAGAATGAATTTATCCATTTAAAATTAAAAAAATATTTTGTTAAATTAAAATAAAAACTAAACTAAACTTTAGTTTCTCTTATATTAAAAACTAAAGTTTCTAAAATTATCCTTTAATTTTTTAACTTATTTAATACTATTACTAATTATTATTTTATTTTATTAATTTAATATTATAAATGAACTACCGCCAGACCTCGTCGGAAGGTCGCCGGTCCACCGTCGGACCTCGCCGGACTTCGCCGGAAATTCACCACCGACCACCAGACCGCTATTTTATTATATATATATATATATATATATATATATATATATATTAATTAATATAAATATGTTAATAGCCAAATTTAATATGATAATTTTAACTATTTTCTATTATTATTTTTCTATAATAAAAATAAAATATCCATGGATATCCATATCTATATGGATAAAATCCATATCCATGTCCAATATTAAATATTGGATATGGATATATCCATTATGGATAATTATGGATTTATATTTGGATGGACAATATCCATTCATAATTGGATAGTAGATAAACTAACATAATTTTGAGTAAAGTTATGATATAAGAATTTAGAAAGAAGAGGGTAAAAGTTTTTTTCATCTTTCTTTAAGAAAAGGTGCATAGAAATTAATTAGACAAGTAGACAAGCTCAGGTGATAAATATAGAAACCACAGTAAAACAAAGTACACCATAAGAAATTAACAAAGATAACACGCTTTCTTAAGAAAGCAACTTCGATTCCACACTGCAGCCTATTAAGTCTACATAATTACACTCACTACTCATCACCTACAGGCAAATTAAAGACACAAGACGATGTGATTTATTATACTCTAAAGCTAGTCACTCTTTAACAGTGAACTTAATTTTATTACTAACTTGCATGCATATATTATGCACTCCCCGCCCCCTCTCCACACCCCGGGGGCACCACCACAGCACACGTATTATTACAAACACCTATTCTAGAAGGTGAACTGAAGTCACAGCCCTGCCTTGGAGAAATGTTGCACTTGCGAGGAATTTGACTGGCCGACTCATAAGCTTGTCGCAACATCCCGCCCTGTATCTGTCCTTGCTGCAGCTGGCTTCTCAGCGCTTGCTCTAGCCCCGGCCAGCGGCATCTGTTGTCCAGCTGCTGCAGTTGTTGGCAGCATTGTGTCGAAGATACTGATGTTGTTGATTATCGCTAAGGCTGCTGCCCCACAGGCCGGCCTCCTCTTCCTGCTGCTGGCCGCGGACCTGCTGCCTCAAGTGCATCTGGCACTGGCGGAGTTGCTGCTGCTGCTGTGTCTGCTGCTGGCAGCTCTGCTGGAAGGGTTTTTCTTCGTCGATGAAAATGGCGGTGCTGTAGATCGAGGCGTTGGCAGCGAGGAGGAAGAGAGCGAAAATAGATAGAAGGAGAGTGGCTAATTTGCCATTGATGCTTGTTAGGGTTTTCTAGGTCGATGGTGAGAGTTCGGGGTGGTGATGAAGGGATCTTTATAGCAAAATGAAGGTGTATGCATGGCGGATACGTGTTAGATGGAGTGGTGATCAGGGCAGGTGTTTGATGGTTGCAACTCATTGTCACACGTAGATGTTTCATGCAATTTGCTGGCAATTGAGGTTTTTGTTTGTGTATGCATGCAAAATTCAACTGCCGGCCTTGGGATTTTAAAATTTAGGTTGTTATCATCTTAATTCGGGAATTGTTAAATATCAAATGACATTCTAAGTATTGATTTTATCATTTTACTACTATATCTTTATAAAAATATCATTTTACTACTTTTGCCATTACAATTATTAGTTATTTCTTAGTTAAGTTAATTCGAGTTAGTTATTGACTAACAAAATACCAATTTCACCCTTCATGATTAAAAAAAATATTTAAAACTTATTTACAAAATGAATTTGTAATATATTTATTAAAATGGATATAAAATACCAACATAATTTTTTTTACTAGAATTATGATATATGAATTACAAAATTTATCTTACTATTTTTTTTAAATCATGAAGGGTAAAATTGGTATTGTGTTAGTCAACTAGCGGTCAACTAACGGTCAACTAACAATTGTAACGGAAAAGTAGTAAAATGATATTTTTATAAAGATATAGTAGTAAAATGATAGGACAATACTTAGAAATAGTCATTTGATATTTGACAATTTCTGAAGTAATAAAATGATAATAACCTTTAAAATTTTCGTAACTGCAGGAAATTGCTTGGGAACTATTATATAGCTTTATTCTTTATGTAATAGAATCACAATCTTCAAATAGATCTAACACCCTATACTGTATAGGGTGAGACTATTTGAACCCATCAAAAATCGATTAAATTCACTTTTTAAAATAATTTTTTATGATTAAAATATCCTAAATTAAATTACAGTTATGAATATTAAATATATTAAAAAGAAAAAACAAAATTTTTACTCTTTTAACCTATCTTTATATTCAACATAGTTTTATTAAACCCCTAGTCATATTTTCATTAAACCCTAATCAATTAAGAGGTGTGATTCTTCGGTCAAGTCATATATTTTTGTCAATCGTGTTTGCTCTTTTGCTGCAATTGGAATTGCAGCGGCAGCTGAAGAGCCCAGCTGAAGAGCCAAAAGCAGACACCCCGGAAGCCAATAAATTATATGCCCCAATTTCTGTCACCACGCCTACTGCTAGAGGAGAAACTTATTATTTTATCTTTCATCAATAGCGAGTTCAAACCTGAGAAGAAATTAATAAAAAGAACATTAAATCCAATATTATCTGCATAAATGACTCATGCCATGTCATTCATAGCATAATCCTCTTTGATTATACACTGACATGTTCAAGCATTAATCAAATAGCCCAAAATTAATCCACATGATAGCAAGTAATAATTTTAGAAGTACAACATCTAACAGAACTCATCTTATCATTTCAGTTTTTTAGTTCAAAATAATTTCATAAACTGATTTGGAACATGCCAAAGAGCAAAATGTGTTGGATGCACATGCAACCTACCTTCACTACTACAAAATTAGCCTTTAATGACGGTTTTAAAAGACATAAGATGACGGTTCTAAAACCGTCATCTTAGGCAGCGACATTAAAAGGGGTACACTTTTTATGACGGTTTAAAAACCGTCATTAAATGTATACTTTTTATGACGGTTACTCCAATAAACCGTCATTATATGCTATAGGTACATATGTTTTAATGACGGTTTTTTGCCAACAACGGTCATTAAATATATATTTTTAATGACGGTTTTGTATCATAACGGTCATCTTATATGTATTTTTAATGACGGTTTTGTATCATAACGGTCATCTTATATCGTTCTTTGATGATTTGTTCTTATATAAGAACCGTCATCTTTGCGAGTAAAAATAAAAAAAAATAGCAATTTAAAATTACTATACTTCAATTGTTTTTTTAAATTTACATTTAGATAGTTGTTTTCACATTCTAAACTGTACAATTGAAGCCATATTGGCAAATTTCACTTTACATTTCACATTGATATAATTGTCATTTACATATAAAAAACTTAAATGCATACAAGCTCAATTATAACAGTTTAGTACTTAAATAACCTTGATCAAACTAACTCCTAACAGTCAAAAATGTACTACACGAATTCTTAAATTAAAATCCAAGTATCATATAACTATACAAACAAATAAAATCCAAAAGGAAATGGAGACTATATTTTGTGCTCACATAAGGTGGGATTGGCACTTGGAACATTTATTACCCAGCCAGCAAGCTTGCCCTTCAGAAACTGAATCCTTAATGCTAAGAATTATACACATAGCATGCTTTGCAAAGTAGTTCTTGTCTTCCAACTAGGCTTACCAATGTGGTTCCTATTAAATCAATACTTATTGCAGCCCGAGTATATCACCATTGTCATTGGTTGGCTGCAAAGAACAGAAACAACAAATGCAAATCAAAGGAAAAGCTAAACAAATTAGCTTTTAAAGTAAAGAAAAAAAGCAGAGCCTCAAAAAATCCCAAGTATCACCATTTTCACGCATTAGTTCAATCTCGATTTTATGTTTACAGGCACTCTATTTAAGACATAAAACCAGAAAACTTCAAATTTGTTTGGGGTTTGACCACACTCACAAGGGCAGGGAGAAAATTGGGTTGCCATTAAGCTAAATAATAACGATAATAAAATAAAATAATAAAAAAGAAGTGTAGCTCTACATACTTCTTTTCTGTCAAAAAAGTCATTGGAATACAACCCAATTTAGCATTTTGAATAAAACCATACAAGTCCTATGATCAATAGCCGAAGAACAAAACAATGGATTAAATAAATAAAAATACCATTAGCACTATAAATTATAATCTGCTGCAAGATTTAAATTATAATCTATTAAATTAAAGTATTAATCGTAACTCAAACAAATTTATTTAAGGAAAAAAATTAGAGTTGTTCATACAAAGACCAGGAAAATTTAGAGAATTTAATTGAAAAAGACACTAATGCTTTATAAGTAAGAAGATTTTGAAATTAATTAAGCCACGCATAAATGAAAATCTAATCACATAGTCAAAGAAGAGATTATGTGAAAATTGGCGCCAAACCCATGTAACTTTGAAGTTGATTAAATAGTATAAAAATTCACCCAAAATGAATTTAACACATATATGATAATTTGGTAAATATCTGACGCATATAAATTTATACATGAATTTGAGCAGATTAAAAAAAAATAAGAGAAGAAATCAGCCATTACAGTTTAGAATTTGCTAGGTAGTATCAACTTTAATACCCAAAATAGAATATGGAGCAAACAAAGAATTTTTTTTTTTTCAAATAAGAATCTGAACTTGAAACAAGCATGGCAAAAGAGACTAATTTCAATGACATAAGACCTAAATAAACAGAATTTGAATCATGCATGCAAGTTAATTTAGAAATGACTTAACAACATCAACACGCATGTCAATTTAAACAAGAATTTTGAAGAAAAATAAAAGAATAAAGTGAACTGAGAAAGAAGGCTTACAAATTCAAAAAAGGATGTTTAATATTTTGCTCAAATTGAATTCTCTCTCTTTAAATCCAAATCCTTCACCTAGCCTCTTCTTTCTCCCCCTTCTCCTCTCTCACGTCCTGTTATCCTCTTGTTTCCTTTCTTCGTTTTTCTGTTTTGTTCTTTTTGAATCTGAACGCCTGGTTTTTGTTTCGTAAATAAATAATGCTAAAATATAAAGAGGTTCATGGTCTGGACTTGTAACAAAAATTTTACAAACAATATAATAAGCATAAGACAATTAAATCATTAATAATTTAAAATTTATTTTTTTAACAAATAAGTAAACTCTACTTAGTAAAAATTAGGCGTTTCAAAGTCTATTTTCTGTCAATGTGATTTTCTATCCCCTTACCCATAATTCACTCTTTCTCCAAATTCATTAACCAAGAAAATCAAGAAACGAAAGGCCAAAGTGCATGACATATTTTATAATATTATGAAAGGAAAATAAGAGACTAAGGTACAAGCTACACAACACAAAATCACCAAATCGATTATAAATGAAGAGGAAATAAATCCAACGAGCAAATGTTTCAAAGCAAATTAAGAGGAAATAATTGCAAAAATGGAGAAAAACTCACAAAGTGGTGAAACAATAACCCCGAATTCAAAATTTTAGAATATCATTGACAACAATCTCACCAACATTTTCAAGATAGCACCAGAAAATTTGATCGACTTTGACAATGGAGGCGTGTGTCGCCACAATAACCCCGCATCGATGGTGAATGAACACAAAGGCAATGTCGGCAAACTGTTTTGCGAAGTGAATCGCCTCAAGAATGGCAGAGATTGACAGCGACGGCAAAACAACGAAGCCAATCGGCTCAAGGATGGCTAGACTCAGCGTCGGAGCACTTGAATCGATTTGACAGCGGCGCCGACATTGGCGTTTGATAGCTTAGGTAAGGTTAGGGCTGGTGTGTGTGAATGAGTGAGTCGTCGTGATTGTGATTCGTGAAAATTGAAGAAGAAGATAAGGGATGTGAGCGTTAGGGATTGCACGTAACCTTTATTCCTTTTATCGGCTTTTTGTAAAAAAATTTTAGGCAAATAACATATAACGACGGTTATAACAAAACGGTCATGAAATGTATTAAAAATGATTCTTTATATTCGATGACGGTTATTAAAAACCGTCGTT
Organism: Atalantia buxifolia; assembly: GCA_030444775.1. NCBI lineage: Eukaryota > Viridiplantae > Streptophyta > Magnoliopsida > Sapindales > Rutaceae > Atalantia > Atalantia buxifolia. Next base: position 26,659,907 of record CM059834.1, on the reverse strand, counting down.
AAAAATATTGTGGCTTTTTAATGACGGTTTTGCTTCAAAACCGTCATTATAAAATAATAATTTTATATTTAATGACGGTTATATAATAGAACCGTCATAAAAAGTATGTAATGATTTTTAATGACCGTTTTTTTTTATAAACCGTCATTATAAATAATAATTTGATATTTAATGACGGTTTTAAATAAAACCGTCATTAAAAGTAATAATTTTATATTTAATGACGGTTATATAATAGAACCGTCATAAAAAGTATGTAATGATTTTTAATGACGGTTTTTTTATAAACCGTCATTACAAATAATAATTTGATATTTAATGACGGTTTTAAACAAAACCGTCATTAAAAGTAATAATTTGATATTTAATGACGGTTATATAATATAAACCGTCATAAAAAATAATAGCTTGATATGTAATGATTTTTAATGACGGTTTTTTTTATAAACCGTCATTAAAGGTTTGAAATTTATAATGACTGTTTTTATAAGTAACCGTCATTAAAAGTAAACCTATATTTTAACATGATATTTAATGACGGTTTTAGAATAGAACCGTCATTAAAGGTTTGAAATTTATAATGACTGTTTTTACAAGTAACCGTCATTAAAAGTAAACTATATTTTAGCATGACATTTAATGACGGTTTTATATTAGAACCGTCATTATAAATATTATATATTATGACCGTTCATATAATAACCGTCATTAAATATTTTTAATGACGGTTTTTAAAAGAAACCGTCATAATATATGGGTCATTGTTTTACATTTTTGTAGTAGTGCTTGAAGCAACGGCGCAAAGAGAAACTTTGTCATACCCTTAAGCATGATGGATGCTGAAATAACAGAACCAATAGAAGGAAGAACAGGAAAATCTTTGTTTGCATGAAGAATTTGCCCCTTCCACGATGTCTTCAACTTGCTTTTGTTGCAAGTGCTTTCACTGATAGTGCTTTGCTTTGCTTATATTTGAGTAATAATATTACTTTGCTTTGTTGGTAAAATTTTGCTGAAAAACAGTGTTGAATTTTCAATGAAATGCCACTATTATTATAAATAAATTTAATGGGTTTATAAATGAATTTAATGGGTTTAATGAGTAAAATCACTATTATTATAAAAATTGGATTTAGTAAAGGTATACTAGGAATTTAAGTGGGTTTATTAAGTAAAATGTAAAATTTCAAAATTTAAGGGTGGGTTTATTTAGTAAATAGGTTTATTAAGTAATTTGATGGGATTAAATAGCCCCACCCTACTGTATATTGTCAAGAGTGAAACATGAGAGTATTAGCAATTCATTCATAAGTGTAAATTTCCAATGTATTTGATTTGTTTCTGTTTAACTCTTTTAGATTTCTTTTCCAAGCAAAAAAGAGTCTAGATTTGATTTATTCATGTAATATATTTTTAGCTAATTTCTAAACACAAATTTATATTTTTCCTTAAAAATACGGATTATGAGAAAATTTTATTAAATGAAAAAAAAATGATGTCTAGTCAGGAGACGTAATGAGACTTTATCATTCAAAACATAATTTTTTTTGTTATTTAAAAGCTCTAGGAAGAAAAAAATTTATAATTACATGCTTTGCAAAAACTTAAAAACTAAATGTAGAAAAAATTAATAGAAAGTATAGGGAAGAAGCGATTGGCATCCTTAGACAAAATAGACGTGATAGAAGATGTTGTTGTGAATATGGGATGGGTAATTCCTAGAGTGGCAAAATTTAACACGACCCGATTACCCGACACGAGCACGACATAAATAAATGGGTATGGGTCGTTAAATTTAACATAATTATTAAATGGATTGGGTCTGGGTCTGGGTCGACACAATTTTTTTCCGTGTCGGGTTAGGGTTAAAATTCTTGACCCATTTACCCAATCAATGGCCCGATTATATTTTTTATTTTAAAATAATTTACGGGTTCTTGATATTAGAACTCAAATATTAGAAATGATTTTCTCTTTTATTTTTTTCTTTGAAAGGATAAATATAAACACAGTGTTTTATATATAAAATTTTAAATATATTTAGAATTTCAATAGTGTAAATGTGTAAAATATTTGTAGACATGCATATTTTATAATATTGATATATAATAATATTTACATATATATAATTAAAACCTCAATAGTGTAAATGTGTAATATTTTGTTAGATGTATATATTTTATAATATCGATAAATTATGTATGTATATACATACGTATTTATTATAGTGTGTAAATATTTGATATAATTTTTGTCAATATATAGATATTAAGCGGGTTATTGGGTAAGAACCCGATTTTTTTTTAAAATCTTAGGGTTTGGGTCATAATATTTTGACACGATTATTAAATGGGCGGGTTTGGTCGGCCAACCTAAATTTAACACGACACTAAACCGACACGACACCTAACACGGCCGATGACCCGTTTTTGCCAGCTCTAGTAATTCCAAATACCATATTCCCATGAAAAAATAAATAAATCACCTAAGTGGTTTACATAAAAAAATGGCCATTCATTTTGTTACGAAAGCACGTGTGTTACCCATACACACTAATTGGGCCAGATAATTATTTGGACCTTCTATATTTCGCTCTCCACTACTTCAATTCTTATCTTTTTTTCATACTGCAGATAGCAAAATATAAAAATGTCATATTTTTACAAAAAGAAACGTTGATTCCTTACTTTAATAAAATATTATTTTATGAGGCAAAAATAGTTTGTTAGAAAATAAAAAATGAATTTACTTTTTTAACACATTCATGACTTTTGTTAAACATACATGAAAACAATTTGTGTGTTGGAAAATAAAAATGGAAACAAGCTGTGTAGTAAAACATGAGCTTGGGCCTAATCGGGCCAGATTTTGGGCCGGTGCACAATTTTGATACCTGGATTTGGAACACGTGAGAACCGAGACCGTTACATTTCAGGAAATTCAAGCTAAAAAAGCCCGTAGAAGGCCTCAGAAGAAAAGTCCAACGTTTTTCACGAGGAAACGTACCAAGTACCAATAAAAAAACTTACATTGACAATTCTACCCTTCATCTCAACATTCTCACCCACTCTCCGCCACTCTCCACGGAAACACACTCGCTTCAAGTTTCACCGCCACGTTCTCGTTTCTGCTCCTCGCTAATTTACTCCCAAAGATGCGCGTATGTGTAACGTTCCTTTTCGAGCGTAGTAACCGACCTAAGCCTGAAAGACGAATTTTGTTTATATATTTGCCCTCTTTTTCTGGATGTTTATCCCTGACTCTCTGTCACCGAGAACGAGCTTCAGACTTATCCGAATCCGATTTAGGGTTTCTTTTTGATCTCATCAGATCGGACTATCTTGATTAGTAAACCCTAATCTTCGGATCAGGTAATCCCAATATCCAGTTCTGTACGATTTCATTCTCTTTGTTGAATTTTATTTTTTTGTTTGTGTTATTACTTGAAATTATTTCTTATGTGTTGTATAAGTCTAATAGATCTCTTCGTTATGTGATATTGGTGATTGTTTTATTGGGTTAATTCGAAAATCAAATCTTTCTGGGTTCTGTAATTTGAGCTCATTTTTTTCTTTTATTTCTTAGTTGGGTAGTTGATCTATTTATTTTTGATTTTTTTGGCCTAGTCTTGATCTGCCTTTTGAAATTTTATTGGTGTTGCCATTTGGAGATGATGAAATTTTATTGAGAGGTTTGGGATCTGGTTGTTTAGTGTAGAAGGCAATTGTCAATTAGATGGAATTAATTGTGATTCTAGCTTCTGAGTTGAATCAATTGAGTTCGTTTTTATTTGAGCAGTTTCTGATTTGATTTTTCCTTTCTTGAGATGTAGGTCTGAGCTTTACGGTTGTTGGGCCCCTTGCATTAGCTGAAGTTCATGTCTGATTTTGATATCCAGGTTCCTGCTGCCTTTGGTAAGTTTGCTTAAATCTATGACATATTTAATTTTGAGTCTGCACAATTCCTGGCTCTTTGCATGAGAATTGGGAGGGAGTGTCTTGTCAAGCACAACCTCGTATGTGTGTTAAAAATCATGTTCTGAGTTATTGTGTGTGTGAAACAACAGAGTTGTGGCATCGGACTTGGCGGCAGACAAGATTATTGTAGAATTGGATTAGGACCCACCAAGTAACTTGTGAAAACATTTTGAGTTGAGTAACTGTATCCACCATTTGAAAGGTTTATGGAATTTTGGCAGGTTAATGAAGCGTTATTGAATGTGCAAAATAATTAATTAAAAGTTGAAAAACATAAAGGCCAGAAACATATGTTGATATAGGTTGTAAACGTATGGCAATGTATGTCTTCATGTATGTTCGCGTGATATTAGATATAGAGGCTATTGGCTCAGGCCTATTGGCCAGTCACAGGCATGCTTCTCCTAGCTGACTTCTAGTATACAGTGGTAGCAAGTTGCCGCTCTTAAGCGGATTTCGATTTTGAGGTTCAGTTTTGAACTTATTGGTGAAAGGTTATGTGGTTAAAAGTGTTAGTTCTAATGTCTTTTTGCCTGTTCTTGAGTTGTGGAATTAATATATGGAAATAGCCCATGATTTTTCATTTCTTACTTAAATCACATGCTGCCTTTAAAATCTTGTGGTTGTAAATCAAACTATAAGGACCCTTAATCTTAGCCAATTTGCGTGATTTGTCGAAGCATAGCTATATGCAAAGATGGAAATCACAATATAGGTGCCTTTGCTTCTAATTTATAGTTGGTGAGGTATTCAGTTGTTGACTTCTCATATCATAGTGGATATTTGTTGCATTTGGTTCTTATTTAGCTTATGGTCGTTGAAATGACCAATAAACACTTTACCCTGTTTAGTTGTTCTCCTTGTTGGTGAGGATTTTACCTATAAATTCCTCATTCCTTTGTTCATAAAAATCTAACCTTCTGTTACTTTGTGGGTGGTAGACCCGTTTGCTGATGCGAAGGCTGAGGACTCAGGTGCTGGTTCAAAAGAGTATGTGCATATCCGTGTTCAGCAACGGAATGGTAGGAAAAGCCTGACAACTGTCCAGGGGTTGAAGAAAGAATTCAGTTACAACAAGATCCTCAAGGACCTCAAAAAGGAATTTTGCTGCAATGGAACAGTGGTCCAGGATCCTGAACTAGGACAGGTGCACTTTTGATCTCTAGCTTAAGTGATTAATTATTATCATTATTTGTTTTATTTTATTTATTTTTGTTTGATTTCTTATCCTTCTGTTTGTATATAGGTCATTCAACTCCAAGGTGACCAGCGGAAGAATGTATCTACGTTCCTTGTTCAGGTAATAGTCTTTTCTCAGTCTACCATTATTTATATTCTCAATGCAATAGGCAAGAGCCAATTCGTAAAGTTTTTATTCATTTATTTATTTATTGGCGCAACAGGCTGGGATTGTGAAGAAGGAACATATCAAAATGCATGGTTTTTAAGTAAACAGCAACTTAACGATTCTGCACATTTGGTGAGGGGAGTTCGTCAGTGCAGTGCAGAACATGCCATTGATACTATTAAAAAAAATAATAATAGTTTGTGCTGGTGCTGTTATATCATCTCCTGTGTTGGTTTAGTATTGTTTTATCTGTTTTTGTGCCACTGATGTTTCCTAGTTCTCTGGTTAATGTAATGTGGGATGATAATGGTTATGTGATGGAGTATGGTTGCTCAAATGTTCCAAGTACAAATTATTATCCAAAGTTTTCATCTAATTTTAATGGGTACTAGAGCATATAACTTGATGAGAGTTGGGATGCGCTTAATAGAAAACTATAGATGTTCTGTAACTGTTCGGGCTGTGCTACGAGTTTGAGATGTTTTTGCTGTGGCAGCTGATCCCAGACTTCAATTTTTTTTTTACCCCCTCGCAAGTGGTCATTTGTTTTTAGAATAATTGAAAGTAAAATAACCATCGCAGATATTTATGTGTGGAGTAAAATCACCGTACATCTAAATTTTTTGTTACACTTTTAAATGGAACGAAAGAAAGGATGAGTCGTTGAGAGACGAGGCAGAGAGGCTTCTGGAACGGAAAATGTTTTTATTAATTTATCTGATCCGCCTGGTTCCCTGGCAGTAGTTTTTGAGGTCTGCCGGGGTCAATCACGATGTTGTAATCGGAGATGCAATTTCTTGAAAATGGGTCATCAGGGCTTTGAAGTCACTCAATTACAAATGCACAAAGATTTCTTATTCAACAAAGGATTTTATGCAGTAGTGATGATTATGATGTGTTATAATAATATTAAGGAAGTTATCAGGACGCTAGCTGTGATAAAAACCATCGCAAGTTTTCTCTTATCTTTCTCCATTAGAAATATTATGGCATGCGTAATTTCTAGTGAAATCTAGCTCGCAAACACTAAACATTTTAGGACATTGGCTGAGCCCCATTTTCATCATCACCGTCGCTCACCAATTTCGCCCACATCCCTTAATCATTCATCCATATATATATATATAGAGGACATGTGGGATTCCATTTTTATAACACTTAGAATGTTGATCTTGGAATAGTTCTTTTTCCTTTTTTTTAATTAATAATTAGAGAGACGTGTCCTTCAATTAATAATTTTAGAAGAAAATTTACTATTTAGTGGTTCTATAAGGGGATTCAAACTACCCTTAATTTTGTTGATGTTGATTATTTTTATTAGTGAAAAATAAAATGAGTTATCCAAAAATACTAATGTACCGTACCTATATTTATTAGTGAAAAATAATTTAAATTACCCAATAAATATCTATGTACCCGTACATATATTTACTGAACGTGATTGCTAGCTCGCTCGCCCTGATTTTTAGAATTAATTAGTCCATATATTATATGATATTATTGAGACTTTTATATGGATCTGGTGCCTGATGTATTAAAAAAATTATCTATTATTTGAGTTTTATTAGAGTAATTTTTTCCAAAATCATAAAAGACATCTTCGTCAAAAAAATACGTGTTTGTTTGTTTGTTTTTTTTCCATTTCTTCTTAATTAATGAAAAGTGTACCTAAAATATGTAATTTACTTTTTTTTTTCTCTTAATGTTGGCTGATCATTTGCCTTCCCAACAATAAATTCACCTGTCCCGTGAAAAGACATTTCACGGATTCACTACACGATAAAAGCTTCGATCCAAGATCACAAAACTCAAAAAGTATCAGAAAAGCCAAAGTAGCCAAATATTGACACAACGACAAGATGACAGCAAGTGACAATTGCAGCCCAGCGTCGTCGCAGGACTCCGCAATTGGACGGTAGAGTCCAGTGTACGCTTCACTGGAACTGGCACGCCACTTGCACGAAAACTAGAGAAAACTTTGGGTAATTGACACGTGAATCCGTTTCTTTTGTGAAATTACAAGAAAGATTAGCTGGTGAAATCCACCAAATCAACTGAATCATCAAGGGCAAGCAAATCTTGGCCTAAACAAAACACTCTGTCAGGGCATCAAATTATCTAAAAAGGGTTAAAGATCATATGCTTCGATTAAGGATTGATTTGGTTTTCTATTAAAGGAACTATTTTGCTGGAGTATGCTTCATATGATCAAGCCATTTAGTTCCGTTCTTATCTTTAGATTAAGAATGGAGAATATGTATTATCTTTGCTTCAGTCAATCTTTAGTGTCATGGACTTCTGTTAAACAATTTGTATAAATTGCTGTTTGATTGTTCATAAAATTATCAATCAATACTTCCCAATCTCATATAATTAACAACCATAGAAACAATAAAATAAATCAAAAAACTTATTCGTAATATATTAGTGGTGTTTTGTTTTATTACTTTAATGAAATAATCTTAGATCGAATTTGACTTATCGTGTTTGTAATTAAATAAGTAAATTAAGTCTAATTTACTCGTATTTTTATCAGTATTTTATTTTAACCAAATATGCTCCGTCCTTTTATCCAAACATCATTTTTCTAACACAAGTTTGAAAATCTGAAACCGCATTGCTAGTTTTGATATTTTACTAAACAAAAGGGACTACACCGTCAATTAACCAAAAGCTTTGCAGCTCAAACATGCAAAACTCTGTCCTCTCTACCGAATTTCTAGACCCTTCAAACCCGATCCTCTTTCCACGTGTCCCCAGATATTTTCCTTCACCGCCGCTTTTCTCCTCTCTATATAATAATAAAATCCCACTACTTTCTGTCTTGACCCACCAGTCATCACTACTGCAAATTACTCCTCATTATCCAGGGTTCTAAGCAGCAAGGGAAGGAGGAAAATTAAAAAAAACAAAATTAAAGATGGCAGCCATGGCTTCTACAGCTTTCACTTCTTCAGTTTCGTCCACCACCAATAAGCTCTTTGAATCATCCTTTCATGGGGCTTCCATGTCACCTTCTCTTCTTCGCCTTCAACCCATCAAATCTTCTCGTCCCAACAACTTGTCCATTTCTGCTTCTGCTTCTCCTCCTTATGACTTGAACACTTTCAAGTTTGACCCCATCAAAGAATCCATTGTTTCTCGTGAAATGACACGCAGGTATATACAAGCAAGCAAGCGCGCACACACTAATCACTAGGGCTAGGTTTTGTTCAAAAGTGACTTTGTAGAACACTTAAATTTGAAAGCCCTTCTGTGTCTGTAGGTACATGACGGACATGATCACTTATGCTGTCACTGATGTGGTAGTGGTTGGTGCCGGCTCTGCTGGCCTCTCTTGTGCTTATGAGCTCAGCAAAAACCCCAACATTCAGATTGCTATTATCGAACAGTCTGTTAGCCCCGGCGGTGGCGCGTGGCTCGGCGGACAGCTCTTCTCTGCCATGGTATAATAAACTGCAATTTTTCTTTGTTATCAATCATAATGCTTGTTGTTAACGATAGACGTTAATTTTTTTATTTGGTATGTTTTGTACAATAGTCATAAATATTTATTTAATATCACAATTTTTTAAAATTTTTTATTTGTTGTTTGTTTATTTTTTAAATAAGATTTTTAAGATCAATTAAATTATTTTATTTTTATTAGTAAAAATTTAAATTTTGAGTTTTTGTTGTGGAGGTTAAAATATTTTTTTAAAATGTTATATATTTAAAATATTATTTATTTATTTCATAATTTTATTTTATTTCTTTTCGTAGCATGATTGTAAAAAATTTATTTATTAAAATAATGTTATATTTTTTAATAAAAATTATTTTTATTAACAATCAAATAATTAAAATTTTTTAATAAAACTTAGAAAAATTCTACTACCAAAAATTTTATTGAAGTAAGCTTTATGGTTCTGTATATGGCTTATGATAATAATTAATTATATGCTAAAAGCTCTGTTAAGGACATCAGTTCGTGTCAAAAAGAGACTTGCTGGAGGGTGGTGGGTCTGATGGCCCCTCTTATCCATTATTAAGAAAATAACTAAGGTTATTTTTATTTATCTAATTATTGGAAATTCCGATTTGGAATCTAGTTATTTCTTCGCTTTAATATTGAGATGAGTGAAATGGGACAATATCTTGGTTAAATGAGGAGTTTTGTAATTTGGGTCACCTGTAACGCATTAATATTATATTTGGACTCCTAATATTCTATTTATGTGTCATACAAATCAAACCTTTATGATTTGATTTTATCACTTCATTAGAATTGCTGCCACACAGCAGAGTATCCGAGATTTAGTACTAAACAATTTAGGCTAAATTGGAGTTAATTGAATTGCCTGTAATTTGAACAGGTTGTGCGCAAACCAGCCCACATCTTCCTTGACGAGCTTGGTATCGACTACGATGAGCAAGACAACTATGTTGTGATCAAGCATGCAGCGCTGTTCACCTCCACTATAATGAGCAAGCTCCTGGCCCGCCCCAACATCAAGCTCTTTAATGCAGTGGCAGCCGAGGACTTGATAGTCAAAGACCGCAGAGTTGGTGGTGTGGTGACCAACTGGGCGTTGGTGTCAATGAATCACGATACACAGTCTTGCATGGATCCCAATGTAATGGAAGCGAAGGTCGTTGTGAGCTCTTGTGGCCATGATGGGCCTTTTGGGGCCACTGGAGTAAAGAGGTTGAAGAGTATTGGAATGATTGAGGAAGTGCCTGGAATGAAGGCACTGGACATGAACTCTGCAGAAGATGCTATTGTGAGGCTGACCAGGGAGGTGGTGCCTGGTATGATAGTTACCGGCATGGAAGTTGCCGAGATTGATGGTGCTCCTAGAATGGTATATATGCTTGCGACTCTGTTTCTTAGCAGCCTGAGATTAAGAAAGTTGCTGCGCTTCAATCTCAAAACGGTTTCTTGATATACTGTTTGATAATGTTTACAAATAAGTAACAAACGTAATAATCTGAATGCAGGGGCCAACATTTGGAGCAATGATGATATCCGGGCAGAAGGCTGCGCATTTGGCGTTGAAGTCACTGGGCCAGCCGAATGCATTAGACGGTACATATGTGGGAGGTGTTCACCCTGAGCTGATCTTAGCTGCAGCTGATTCTGCTGAGACTGCTGATGCTTAATTTGGTAGTAACAGGCATCACCAGCCGTGTGCACGCCAATAACATCGGCAAAAAAAAGTAGTTGTATTTAGGTGGGTGTGATGGATGGTTGATGCGAATAATGAGACAATGTTGTGAGGTTTTGTGAATAAAGTGTTTGTTTCCGGTCCATCATGCAACCTTTAATTTCTTTCTCCTCTTGTAAGATACTGTTGTGAGTTTTTGGAGGTGAATTTGCAGTTGCGTATGTAGTCCTTGTCATCTGTATTAGGTTAATATTGCCCTTCGGCTGTTCCCTTTCCTCTGCTTTGTGTGTTTGTAACTTGAGGCATCAGCCAATGGGAAAGTGCTGATATGATTAAGGACAATGATAAAGGTCTGAGCTTACTCTGTTTTTGTTGCTAGGGCAAGTATTAACTTTGATATGATCTGGTGATGATCGGAAGTTGTAAGCTGTAATTGAGAAATAACTGAGAGGACCTTTTAAGGTGAAAAATTAAGGGATTGAATAATGTCCTCATGATGAACCCCATTTTTAGTCCATGTTAGGCTTTTGAAAAGCCAAGATCAATAGTTCATTCAATTTCCTAGCATTTTAATAGTCTACATTTCTGCAAACAAAAATCAGGCTCCTAAAACTGGGTATAGGCTTTTTGTTACAAGGGAAATGTAGATTACTGAAGTCCCGTAATGTTTTGAAAGCTATTTTCTCGCGTTTAATCTGATAGTTGGAATATGCAACATTATCAATAAGGGTACGTGGGCTCCATTGCTGCAACACATGGCGTGTGTTGGATTAATTTTTAATGAAGAGAGAAATAAGAAATCTCGTGCCTTTGTGCCTAATGACCGTTGGTTATCGTATCCTTAATTACTTGTTAGCACCTACCTCAATGTATCATAATATGTGCTTCTATTTTTTTTTAAATCTCATAATGTCTAAAAAAGATTTTAACTCTCAACGGAAGTAAATAAATGTGCCTCTTAATAATTTAATACGCAAAAAAAAAAAAAAGTGCCTATTAGGCTACTAGGCTAAGAAGTAATCATTTAGTGCGGTAATTAGTACGTAAAAGTTTTTTGAGTTTATTAAGTAAATTTTTAATAAATACCTATTATTTTATTAAAATAAAAAATAAAAAAATAATTTAATATAATATATTTTATCTTATAATATATTAAAATTTTTATTTTTTTATTTTTTAATTTATCAGCAACCATATTAAAGTAGTAAAAGAATTCTAACGGGCTTATAAAAAAAAAAAAAAAAGAATCCTAAGGGGATTATTATTGTAAATTATTTGAAAAAATTTATCCTCTTTTTATTTAGTAAGATTATTAGTTTCAGTAATAATAATGTCTGTGTAGAAATATTTAATGAGTACGAAAAGTAGCCCAAAGAGTATTTGAGATAAAAAAATTTATTTTGATGAAAAATTTTATTGTCTTATATTGTTTTTTATGTAGAATGCTATTTTTTTACACCGACCACTATTGGTTTTAATAATAATGATATTTTCTATTCAATTTTAGTCGTAGGCTATCACCTCTGTATAAATAATTTTTTAATTAGAGATATTTAAAGTTGAAAACAAACACAAAAAATATAAATTTTAATATAATGTATTTTATCATACACACACATATAAAGTTATTACCGACTGTGATATGTCATTCACCCTCCATGTATGTATGTAGTTATTTATTGAATTGCAATTCTCTTTTTAGTAGTAAAAAGACATAAATTTTCCCGAATTAAAAAAAAAAGGTCAAAATAAAAGCCAGAGGGGAGAGGAGTGGGACTCCGTTTCTTTTTCCTTCACCGTAAGACACCGGGAACGAAAACCATAACCACCTACTGCACGCGTACACGCTCCTTGAAGAATCAGCGAAACGTCGCCGTTTTGCCCAGGTTTGCTTCCTCTTAACGGAAACCCTAACCCTTTGCTTTTTCTCCAAAATCGTTGCTTGTAAGTCTAGATTTTGTATTATTCTAATTTTCAAAATTTAACGTTCTTATTGGATAATGATTCGAGGAGTAATTGAATAATTTGACTTTTGGTTACTGTAATGTGATTAGTGGCAGCTAAATAAATCGAAAGATGGAGGAAATTTTTGCTCTGGTTCTGTCTATGCTGCTAATTTTCGCTTTGATTCCAATTTATTTGTGGAAACGTCGCTCAGATTCTCGAGAAGAGCCACAGGAGGTTTGTAAGATTGTATTTCTTTTTAATTTAATTTTTAATTTTTACGATTAAGACATAATTGATTAACTTTTCGAAGATTTTAACTCCAATTCAAGCATGTAAACTAGAATTGTTAGATTGAGCTTCAAAGACTGTTTCTAGTAGCGGCTTTTTCAAAGCATTGTTGAGGTCAGTCAAGTGTGTCTTTCTGGTTATGATTGTAACTGTTGTACTGATGCTTAATTTGGAGCAGATTTATAATTTTTTTGATGCATTTTTAACTCGAAGGTAATGAACTGCTGTTCATGGTTTTGGTTACTGCTGTTTATGATTTTGGTTTGCAAGAATATGTTCTGAGTTCTAAGAAAGTTTATGTGTCTTAATGTGTAGTATGGATTACAGGCTCCACAGGTACATCAAAGGGAGAATGTGGTACGTGCAACTGGTGCTCGTCGGATGCGTCGAAGACCAGCTGCTCGAGCTAGCACATCATCAGCTGGAGCTGCAGAAGTAGAAGGTTATTGATGTTCTGTTTTGTATTTACTATTATCATTGTTATTTTTTTTCACTCTCTTGCTCTTTTGTTTTCAAGTTATTGTGGTATGTTTTTTCTGGATTGGTTTCTGCAAAATATGGGTCACATTGAAATGCAAAGAAGCGTTTCTAATATCTGTTAGGGTAACTTGGAAAGCTTTTGGAAGCGAGTATAGTGGATGATATTTTTGCCTTTTGGTTTGTTTTGGAATTGTTCTGAGATCTGTATTTGAAATGTTTTTAGATTTTTAGCCCGCTTGAATTTTGACTGAATAGTGAACATATGCTATCATATGCCTTGTCATGATGGAATAATAATGTATTACATTTGAGTAATCTGAAAAATCTTGAAAACTGGTTATATTCAATGTACTAATTGTTGTACACATCTGAACACAGAAACTATTGAAGGGAGTGATGATGAAGGTGTTGCGGGTGGACATTATGAGGCCAAAGCATCAAAGAAGAAGGAGAAACGACGGCAAGAGCAAGAAGCAGCACGGCAGGTACATTTTCCATCTCTTCTTATTGTTCATGCTCCCCCCCTTCTCTTTTCCTGTCTTCAGTATGGCCACCTTTGTATGAATGTCATTTGAAGTTAATTGAAATTCTAAACAAAATTATTTAGAACTTTTGAAGAAAAGTTTTCTTCTTCCTTTAAATGTAATGGTGAAGGTCTCATGTAAATGGGCATTTTCAGTAACAGAGTCATTCTCAAAACATATATCTTCGATATCCATAGAGTATTAGAAGGTTATAAATCTTCTACTAGGAAGATACTAGAGAAAACTCTTTGCCGCTTATTTTGGTCTGTCTATGCACATCGTTTCTATTTCTTCTTTCTTTTTCATTGCTTTTTGATATGTTTGATTTGAAGGCGGACGAAGCTGCTCGTGAGTCTAGGCAGTCAAAACAAGACCGTTATGCAGAAATGCGGAGAAGGAAGGATGAGGAGCATGAAGCACGGGAGCGTGCACTGGTGAGTTGATCACTTTTCTGTTGGTGGTGCTTTTATTTGTATGTCTGTTGTGTTCTTGTAGTAATTTTCTGGCCAAAAATCCTTGCCATGACTTAAAAGGAAGAAGAAGCTAAAGCTCAGAAAGCAAGGGAGGAGGAAGCAGCTGCATTGGAGTTTGAGAAGTGGAAAGGGGAATTTTCAATTGATGCTGAAGGAACTACAGAAAACGAAGTGCAAGATGGAGATCGGGACTTGCTGGCTGACTTTGTGGATTATATAAAGGTACTACCCAGCTCTCTACTTATCATTGGGGAGGTTTACCTTTGAAAAATAGTGTTAGTGAGTGGGTGAAATTGCAATTGCTATTCCAATAAGATTTAATTGTCAATTTATTTGCTTTGTGGTAAATTGGAACGTTTGAGATGAAGAGTATTTTAGGAAGTACTTGGTAATGCTTTAGGAGTAATCTTGCAAGCATATGTGAATCACAGTTGCTTGGCACTGAAGCTTCTTGCTTCTGGGTACAGGTTTTGGTGCTAATTGTTTTTATTCCTAATATGATCTTGCAGAAACACAAATGTATTCCTTTAGAAGATCTTGCTGCAGAATTTAAGTTGCGGACCCAGGTAAATGCTTTGCTGGTAGAGCTGTTTTATTATGTTTGTCATATTTTTTCCATGTAAACAAAAATATTTCCTTCTTATCTCCCCAGCTGGTTGCAGTGATGGAGTATTCTTAAATCGTGACTACCAATGTGCATATGGAACTTTATGTGTTATTTTGATCAATGGTTTAAGAAGCGATGTTTTTGTAGTATCTGTTCTCTGAACACATCTCTCTGTTAGTCAAATAGTGTTTATGCACTGTGGTTAATCATGTCATAGTTTCATAGTTTTGTACAATATATTGCTTCCTAATGTTGCGTTATAACTTTTGGTCCATGCAGGAGTGTATCAATCGGATTACCTCTCTTGAAAATATGGGTATGTGTTCTCCCATTTCTTGTATATTATTTATTTATTTATTTTAATGAATATGTTGTTTTAACTAAATGATGGCACTTCTCAAAAAAATAAATAAATAAATAAATAAATGATGGCTCATTGCTGCAACCTTTGTATTTAAGCTCTCAACTTTCAATTTTTCTAAGTTGTCTTGTGTCGATATATATTTTTTGCTTTAGAATTTCTTATCCTTGAAACCAATAGTAGCCCTTCCTGATTAATGGAATGTCGTTGTATTTCCTTCTGGTTGACCTTAGTTTTGGTTTTGTCTCTGATCCTTGGTAATTTTGATTATGTTTTTACCTCGTCATAGATAAACTTGAATGGTTCTTTCATTCTATTTGTGGTTTATGATATGGAGCTATGTTCTGTAAAATGCTTGCTAAGGAATTTAACTGTGAATTTGCTCTTTGAATAGGGCGACTTTCTGGTGTCATGGATGATAGAGGAAAATACATATACATCTCACAGGAAGAGATGAAAGCTGTAGCCGACTACATTAAGCGACAGGGAAGAGTTAGCATATCGCACTTAGCTAGTAAGTCCAACCAGTTCATTGATTTGGAATCAAAAGCACAGTTTGTTGAGGATCTCAGAAGTGTGGAGGAGATTTCTGTTGCTTGACCTCAAGTATTCCCTCAATTCATGTCACATACATATAGGGTTTGAACACAAAATGAGTATGGGAAAGAATGGAAAGATTCCATAAATTCACGTGTAGATTCTCATGATAGGCTACTGAAAAACGGGGGCACTGAACATTGTGGCACTGGAGACTGGTAGGGGTGTGGACCCTTCTGACCTAGGAAGTGTGTTGAACATCCATTTAAAAAACTTTTACAAAAAGATGATAGGAAGTTAAATTGTATATTTCTCTCTTTTTCCTTTTTTTTGTGCTGTTGATATTAGTTTAATTATCAATATCTATTGGAATATATCTAACGGTACTTCTGATCTGTGTTTTAAAATTAGCTTTCAATACACTTTACCATTTGAAATTTCTGTCATTAGTTTATTAAAGGAGCAGTAAACTACTATCATTTTTGAAAACTGGATCTTGTGTTATTATGGCAAACTAAAAAATTCCAAGTCTCTCATCTTCTTTACCTCAGCCAAATGATTTTGGTATGATACCTTCATCTCATTGTATAAAAGGAATAGTACTTGATCCAATTGTGTCTTTACATGAGTACAAGTATATAGCTCTTCTTGTACTGTTGATTTTTTGTACCATCATCGCCATTATTATTATTATTTTTCAAAATTGTGAGTTCCCCCAATTTTAACGGATAACTGTAATGGGTTGCTTCAGCCGAAAACTGTTGGAACAATAAAACTTTTAAACTTCCTAGTCTTTTCAGGGCAGTTGATGATTGCAGCCAAAGGCAGTTATTTTCCACAACAGCTTATGCAACGGAATAAACTTAAAATGTAAAAAACAAAGCTCGTACCATTGGAACACACACTGTTTAAGTTGTGAGAATTTCTCCTTAGTTATTAACACTGTACCGTTTGATGATGAAGGTGCTGAAAATGTCATGACCTTTGAACTAATAATTACAGTGATTATAATTTAAAAATGTAGATATTAAATTTCTTTTGATGGTGGTCCAAAATTTTTTTGTTAAGTTGGAAGAAATTAAGGTGAGAAAAGAAAATCTTTAGCCACTGATGTATGACTTGTCATTTATAATTTCATCACATTAGTGACATGGCATAAGGGTAAATTAAAATTGTATATATGTCTTTTATATCTTTAGTTGATGGATGACAAATCCTATTATTTTACTCCAGAGCATAATATGTATGGCATGTCGTTTTTAAATTCATTAAAGAGATGATAGTTTGTATTTTTTTTTTTAATTTTAAAGAAACATTTGTATGACATGTTGTTTATAATTTAACTATTTAATTATAGTCTAATTAATGTACAAATGAAAGCTCAATGAAGAAACAATCTATTTTAGCTGTAAAATATTTGAAGATTTTGGGTTTGTAATAATTAGTAAATTTTATCAAACACATATATTCAGTTCTTGAAACTCATAACACTCCTAACAGTACAATTTATACAAACACCTTATTACATTATTGTATGGTTGATTATTTTTTTGGCATAACAAAAAAAAATAGCGTATTTGGGGCAACTGCTCCCCATACCATATTCTAGGGGAACAAACGCGTCTTAAATTAATTCTTTAAATTAAAAAAATTAAAATAGCCCAGCAGCCCTGAAAACCAGCATATATGTATACATCAGTTGGAGCATAGCTAGAAGTGCCAAAAAAATACCATAGTTTCACAACTTGCTTTAGTTACCCTACAGATTGTAATTGGTTAAGATTGTATTATATATAAGAATAATTTAAGAAAGAAAAAAAAAAGATAACGTACATATAAAAGAAGTTAAAAACTAACGGTGATGGAGTTTTTTTTCGTAGAGAAACAGGTATGAAAAAAAAATGATGGTTAAAAATGCCTTAAATTAGAAGAGAAAGTTGGGCAAAAATAGAAGAGGATGCAAACGTAATAATGTCTTAACAGAAAGAATGAAACAAACGCGCGCTTTCTGTCCTCCGAAGAAACAGCAAAAACTAGAGGAAGAGAACACAGCTTGACCCGGTCTCCGAATTTCTGCTTCCTCTTATAACCTTCTCCTCTCACTCTTACATGGGTTTCCCTCAGACTCCCCTTCTCTGCCTCGCCGCGTTCTCGCGCGGCGCCTGCAAAAATTTCACTCTCCCAATTAATATAAACAAAAAGCCCTTTCTATTTTCAGTTTTCTTTCTTGTCCTCCAATCTAGCTAGCAACCTTAACCCAAAAAAAAAGAAATATTAATCATGAAAGCATTGAAAATACCTTGTATACTGATACATGTCGCATTGATTCTTGTTTGCTTAAGGACTCAGGTTTGTTATGGACAAGATTACCCTGATGCCGAATCACCTCCGGCTCCTCCGGCCCCTCCTCCGGGCCAAGACGAATGCAATGGGATCTTCTTGACGTATAACTTTATGGGACGTGAATTGTTATATCCTCATCTCAAGAATGCAAGCGCCCAAGCTTGGGCGTTTAAGGCGATGGCCACAGTCGTGAATGCTGCCTCCGAGGAGTTGAAAGCTTGGAAATTGTTTGTAGGGTTTCGTCACAGAGAGATTTTGGTGTCCACTACCGGGGCTACCATTATCGATGGAGGTGATTTTCCGGCTGCTGTTGGTAATGGAACGACGTTTGTAGGGAATCCACAGGCAGACTTGAAGACCGCCATTGAAACTGCCGGAGATTATCCTCAGATTTCTGCACAGATTGAGATTAAAGGTACTCAGTTCGGCGTTAAACCGCCCACGATTCCGATGCCCAAATCCCTCAAGCTCGTCAATGACGGCTATCTGTGTCCTGCGGCAAAGAATGATGGTACCTAGCTACATTTATCTCCCATATTAATGAATTATTTCTCAGATCATATATTCGCACGACAAAAATATGTATAGAACTGCATATAGAATAATGATATAATGGGCAGCGTTATTTTATTAGGATCTATAGCTTTAGTTTTTAGCAAACAGTTGCATAATTATGCCATTATGTCTAGATGCTCACCATATAATATAGACAAAGTTTCTCACTGGATCATTTTCCTGAATATACAATGCAAACTAACCATTATTTGACATTACATACAGGAAGCTACATGTACACATGTTGTAAAAAGGATCCCAAATTCAAGGCTCCGCCAGTGAAAGGCACAAAGTTCGCACCGCGGCAGAACGGCGATCTGTTGCTAAGTTATGATGTGATGCAAGCCTACGGTAACAACTATCTCGCACAAGTAACAATGGAAAATGAGCATCCATTGGGGCGCCTTGATCACTGGAATTTAACATGGGAATGGCAGAATAATGAGTTCATTAGCCAAATGAGAGGAGCCTTTACTCACAAGAAGGATATTTCCGGATGCCTTTATGGACCTGCTGGTAAATACTACAAAGAATTTGATTTCTCTCAAGTCGTCAATTGTGAGAAAAAGCCAATCATTTCTGATCTGCCAGCAACCTACGTCAATGATACAAAACTTGGCAAGCTGCCTTATTGTTGCAGAAACGGCAGTCTTTTACCAAAACTCATGGACGAAAGCAAGGCTACATCAGTGTTTCAGTTGACTGTTTTCAAATTACCCCCTCATGATAACAGAACGGCTCTGGTTCCACCCATGAAATGGAAAATCAGAGGTGATCTCAATCCAAACTACAAGTGTGGCCCTCCTATTAGAGTAGAACCAACTGAATTTCCCGATCCCTCTGGACTTCAATCTACGACCACAGCTGTCGCGAGTTGGCAAGTTGTGTGCAACATTACCAAGTCAGAGATTAAGCAATCCAGTTGCTGCGTTTCGTTCTCTGCTTATTACAATGAATCTATTATTCCTTGCCCAACATGTGCTTGCGGATGTCCGGATCCTGAAAAATGTAACCCCAAGGCTAAAGCAATGTTGCTGCCTTCAGAGGCTCTTCTTGTGCCATTCAGTAACAGGACAAATAAAGTAATTGCTTGGGCTGGACTCAAACATTTGCCTATTCCTAAGCCATTGCCATGTCCCGATAATTGTGGGGTTAGTATTAATTGGCATGTAAATACTGATTACAAGGATGGATGGACAACTAGGGTTACACTCTTCAATTGGGATACGTTACCTTTTGAAGATTGGTTCCTTGCCGTCAAAATGAACAAAGCTTTTGATGGGTACGAAAATGTGTACTCATTCAATGGAACAAGGCTGCCTAATAAGGAAAACAAGACCCTTTTCTTTCAAGGATTAGAGGGTTTGAATTATTTGGTGGGATTGACAAATGGCACTCGGCCTGGTGAGCCTCAAGTGCCTGGAAAGCAGCAATCTGTGATTTCATTCCTTAAGAAAAAGACCCCAAACATTGATGTTAAGAGAGGAGATGGTTTCCCTACAAAGGTCTACTTCAATGGTGAGGAATGTGCACTTCCTAAAGACTTTCCCAAACGCGATGCTGCGCATAAATCCGCTGTCAACATTATCTTCATTATCTTCATCACGGTCCTGACATTCGTTCTTATCCAAGATCGTTGAAAGTGCACGCCATTTGGGGATCTTTTATTTTTGTTCCTATCTTTTTAAAAGTTCTGTTATTGTAGGGAAATTTATGTTGGTAAGAATTTGCATTACTTGTATTTGTTTATCAAGCATTTTGAAGCACTCTTTCATGTGAGATTTTTAAGTAAGTACTATTCTTTTCTGAGATACAAAATTGGTTGCTCTGCCTTCAGCACTGTGGAGAGATTCATCATCTATTTACGCATGCATTTGGGCAAATTTTAGAACAATGAATGGTGAAACCATATGATTCAAGACAGTGAGAAGTTTGTAACAAGAAGTTGAAACAGAAATTATACTATTGTATAAGAAGAATTTTTATAAGTACTTAGTAGTTGTTACATATACACATATTGACAGCTATTGTAGCTAGCAAATGTTGCGTACTTTACATGAATTTTTTCCAAAGTCATTATTCATTGAAATCGACATCTTATGGGATTAATTTTGTTAGTTTGTTCATATTGCAATCGAGGTCAACGATTGCCGCTTGCTTCCACTGAGTTCAATTCCTAGTATTTATTATTTCTACATATAGAAATGGCCTATGAAATATAAATTCTTTGGATTTCAATATATTCCCTCTACCCTCTGTTAATCATGTGATAGGCATGATTTTGTGGCCCATCGTCAAGTGTGAATGGATCAAATGTTCTGTTCGCTCAATGCATTGCTCATGGCTCAAGCAGAGGGCACGCCACCGGAGGCGCTTTGAAGGTGAAATCGTGGAAGACTGCCAGCCAATTTATTGAGAAGAATGTCGATGTAAATTCTTATAAACCTTACTCATATGGAAAAGTTAGCTCATGAATTGACGGTCATTTTAACAGCCGTGCTTTATTTCTTTTTCTTTTTATTTTATAACACTTATCTTATAAATATGATATTTTAGGTTAACAATATTTACAAGTGTTTATATATTATTTACCTATTATTCATTTTCTTTAAAAAAGAGAAATAAATCTGTTATTGAAAAGTTTAGCATTCAAAAGGTTGGTTTTATAAAAGCTTATGTTAAATTAGTCTTCAAAAAAGCATAGTAGAATACAAAAAAGTAAACACACACCTTTTCAAGAAAGTAGTGGAGAAGATTTTTAGGGTGTTTCTATTTTCAATAAAAAGAGTTCTTAAGTTTTGATATAATTTTGAAGAAAGAAGATTAAAATGGATAGGTACTTATAATCTTTTAAAATTCTGGTTTATTTATAATTTTAGATTGAGGGCTAGTTTGGTAACCTTGTAGCTTTTAAAATAATTGTTATTAGTCGTACTGTAAAAATAATCAGTTATAAAGAAAATCAGTTAAAAGTTTAGTAAAATTTATTTCTAAAAGTGCTATGAGTTTTAAAAGCAGTCGTATGTGTTTAATAAATCTTACTGTTAAACTGTTACAAGAATATAAATAACTGAATTAGACATAATATAAAATAAAATTTATCTACACATTTATAAACTTGTGTATAAATTTTTTTTGTGTATATATAATAATAATTGATAACTAAAATAAACATTTTATAATACTACTTTTATTTTCATTTTGTTATCTTAATATAATTGTAATATAATAATCTCTTTAAAGTTATTGATTTTATTTCTTAATTAATAAGGAGAATTTTGAATTTTTATAATATATATGAGGATATATATTTAATTGTATTAAGTATAAAAGTAATTCTCTATAATACCCCAAATTCACCAAGAATCTCAATAGAAATTTGAAATGAAACCTCATAACATTACTCTTATCGTTATACCCGAAAGAAAATTAATACTAGTTATTGTCAAAACGTAGTCTCTAAATAATAAATATAACAATAATTATCCAAACCAAAAAAGTCATCTCTAAACAATAACTAAACTGGCAACAATTTATTCATCTAAAAAAGGTCCAAGTTTTTCAGCTAACAAATCCTCTTCTCTAGACCAAAAAGCCACATATCTAAAATCAATCTGCAAAATGTTGGAGACGAGGGATTGAACCATCAATTCGGTAAGCAAACTCATGCATAAGATTACGAATAACAATAAAGTATATGAAAATCATTTTAAAGTACCATAAATTAGAAACTAGTAATTATTTTATAATCTAACACATATACATGGTAGAACCCATAATCTGTTAAGTCATAACATAAATAATTGTTGTCAATAAATAATCATTTATCAATAAAACCTTTTCATTTGTTCAATTGCTCATGCTATATAGTATCACATGTAGTCCCTAGTAGTTTAGTAAGTCACTTGTAATCCCAATGACTCGGTCGGTAGTTCAATAAGTCACTTGTAACCCTGATGAATCTGGTCAGTGGTTTATTTAGGGTAGGTTACCCTGCAATAATCGTCAATAAGTGCGCACAACTAGCTGTTCAGTAATATCAGTAACGATAACTACGGACAATAAGCTAAAACCTTAAATATAATTTTTAGTCTTCTAATATCAATCATTCAATAATATTTTGATAAAACGCTTTTATAAGACATTGAATTAGCAAACCTTTACAAATATTTTAAATTCATTTTTAAAATAATTTAAGAAAATATTTTAAACACACTCTTACCAAAATATAACTTATTATCATAAACTAAAAGAGTATGTTAACATTTATGTTAACATAATGTTGATTTTGATGATAACAAATAAAATTAAGAATGATTAAGTTTTTGAAAGCCTAAATTATTTTTCTTACATTTTAAATAAATCATTATTTTCACATTATAAAGATTTTATATCTAATGGAAAAATGATTTTATGAAATTGGTTGTTTTTCAAGTTTATGGTTTAATTGAAAAGATTTTTAAAATATTTGAAATCAACAAGTATTGCTTAAAATTTTGGAGAAGGACTTATTTGAAATGTTTTATAATATTTTGGATCATATCATAATTTCAGAAAGTTTTGGGATTCACAGTGTATTATTTAGAAATTTTGAAATTGGATCTATTTGTAAAATTTTTTAACGTTTTGGGCCATCATACAGTTATATAAAGTTTTGGTGTCAAACTGTCAATTTATAAAATAGTTCACTGTAGCAGAAGCATGAGATAACGGCGATCCGACATATTGATAACGGCTCGCCGACATCTCCAGAATTGCAGATTAGCCTCTGGACACTAACGGCGATCCGACATCGCCTGCACTGGTGCGCAGCCTCCTCGGACACTAACGGCGATCCGACAATTTGAAAATCCAGCCCAACGGTCATATCTAGTTAACAGTGATCCGACAGTGAGCAGAAAGTCAATAACGACTAGTTTTCAGCTCCAACTATAAATAAACTCATTCAAATTCAAACAAGGATAGATCCAAGAGTTATCATTGAGCTTGCTACTGAGCATAAATCTATTATTGAGCTTCAAACTTGTTTTTATTTCTTTGATTCACACATTGATCATTCATTTGTAATCAAACACATTGTGTGAGAGAAATTCATTTGTAATACTTTATCCTTGAGAGGTTGTAAGTATTGGGATACACTTTGGTTAAGAGATTGGGGATAATCTCTTGTTGTGAAGTCAATTGTAAGCATTTGAAGCCTTGGAGGCTATCTTAGTGAAATCCATTAAGTCCGGTGAGCTTGGAGGCGTAGACGTGGCGGAGATAGACGAACCACGTAAAAATCTTTGAGTTTGTTTTCTCCTTCCTTACTCATTTATTATTGTGCTTTCATTGAATTTATTGCTTTCGTATTTATTAAGGCATTAGATTGGATTGTTGTGTGTTTTGCTCGGATAATTTTTAAAATACCAATTCACCTCTTGGGTTGCACACTTGCATTTCAGAGTAAAATAACTTCAAAACTATAAAATGCTAACCCGTATGAGCAACATTATTCTTTCCATAGATATTTACATATATAATTATAATAAACATTATGCATGGATTCACTCACCTCAATCCGAAATCCGAAGCAATCAATAATAACCCCAATCACACGAGCTCATTTACAATTATTAGGATAAGATTCTTATCAATATTTTATTCGATTCTGAATTTGATAAGAAAATCCAAAAATCCTTAAACTATTTACTCTTACTTAAGCATATCAATTCACTAAATTATACTCAACCATCTTAGAGGAGCTGATTCCTAACAAGCTATATATATGTCAAAAAATCATAAATATCATAAAAGCTACTATGAACATATTTGTTGGAAAAATATGCTCTTTAAAGCATATTTATATATTTAATTGTAATAAATAATTTTTCTGATCAATGAAATAAATAAGGTATTTTATTCAAGTATCTTAATTGCATTAATATTTTGAGTAAAGTCCATTTGATCATATTATATGTATTTATGTGATCACCATGTGGATTCTCAGAAGACATAAATACAAGTTATCTTATGATTAAATAAATTATGTTCGCAGTTGATAAATAAAGTTGGGCACTTTATTTAGGTATAGACTGTAATAAATTCATTGAATGGTTTGTCTTAATCATGTATGAATTTATTGATGTAGTACGACTACATTGAACAGGATCACATATGAGATTTAATTAACCTTGAAAACGTATCAGACTTATTAAATCTCATAGGCATTGATTTTACTGTAATCTTAATCTTGAGTTAGTTATGATTTCATAATTGTAATTGTTATTCCATTTGAGTTACCAATGGGCACGACACACACTTGTGGTCAAGATTACCCGGTATCTTGGTGGAGGCAATTATGAGTATTGGAGTTATAGATTAACAATATAGAATTTGTACGACACATCTTTTGATGGGTTTTCGGCACTTGATCATAGAATTCTGGTGAGTGTGTCAACATATTTAGTATGTTGAAAATGATCATTAGAGAAAACCAGTAAGTATCAAGGAACAAGATGTAATTAAATCGATTGGACAGTTGAAATATCGATTTAATTAATGATGTGGTATAAAGGATTATGCAGTAAAGTAAAGAAATCAATGTGGCTTGGACGAATTATTATTCGAACATACAATTATGGAGGTCGAGTTCAATCTTATAATGGAGTAGAATTAGAATTAAATAATTATATTTATTTAATTACAAATTTAATTATTGTAGCCACTATTCTATGTTCCCAAATGATCCCGGGTTAGCTCATTTAATTGACAACACCATCATTGGACCCAAAAGTAAGAAAACTGGCGTATTAGGTAAAAATCATAATTATAATATTTGTTAAAGCCAGTATGTTATATTCAAGTGTAAAAGGGGGCTTGTAATATTTACAAGGTGGTCCTAGTTAGTTACACATTCTCTCCACTTTTACATAAGTGGAGAGATAGTATTTAATTTAAATATTTAAATTAAAAAGAAATCCTATTTTAAATTAAAATAGGAATCCTAATCCTAACATACTAGGATTTTTCATAAGATATTATAAAAGGGGTACTTTTCTCCCAAAAATAGAGAGAATAGAATTCCAGAGGTTTTGAGAAAAATATAGAAGACATTTAAGAGACGCGCCAATTCTGATTAGGAGTGGTGAAACAGATGCTCACACGTCCAGTGTTGATCGATCTTGAGTCATAGCCTGGAAGATCGTTTGGAGACGGATCTACAACTCTCAATCGTTCGTCTTCTCAGATCATCAAAGGTACGAATTTCTAGATTACTTAATTCTTATATGTTGTATGAGATCGGTGCAAAAAGATTTTAATTGAAAAATAAAAAAACTGATTTTCTCCCTACAATATTGACATTCAATATAAAAGTTAACAAGATTAATTAGAGTTCATAAATATCTCCAAAAAATGATTTTCCACATAACCATGAAAGCTATCTAATGGTAACAAGAAAAAAAAGACTGTTGATTCAAAAATTCATAACTTTAGTTATACATGTTCAAAAATAGTGATTTAACTTTTGACAATTAGAGGAAACAATAAGGAATCAAATTAAAATTTATAAGTTATTTACTAATGAAAAAATAACCC
The DNA here is from genome assembly GCA_030444775.1 of Atalantia buxifolia. NCBI lineage: Eukaryota > Viridiplantae > Streptophyta > Magnoliopsida > Sapindales > Rutaceae > Atalantia > Atalantia buxifolia. The sequence continues at coordinate 26,633,742 of CM059834.1, read as the reverse complement.
AAACTGACTTCAATATCAGCCCTCGCAATTTTGGAAAATAGTTCCAGGGATTGGGGTAGCGTAACTCTATGATTTTTATATAAAGCCAAAAATTACGAACTTAAATATACAAAAACTAGACATTTACATGTACAATAATAAAAGTTCCCAAAACTTTCAAAGTTGTTTGAGTTACCAAATAAAATATAGAAATTAGAACTCTCGCTGAAAATCAAAATTTTCCAGCACCAATGTTCTAATTTTGAAAAAATCAAAATAATTAATATGGAATGAGTTTTTGAATGATAAACATATGAATAGAAAAATAAAACGTCTAGTTTCATAAACTATAAAGTTTTATATATGAGACTTAATGAAAGTAGTAGTCATATAACATTGAATATATACTATTCATAGTTTTCAAGATAACATAATAGCACTAATTTCATTTAAAAACAATATAAATCAATACATGATCATGCTTTCAGAATTTTATCAATATAACATACGCAAAATTATTCAATCAATCACATAAAATCAAAAATAAAAACTAGAAGTTTAAAGGATTATAAATTCTTACCCATCTTTAAAACAAAATCAAAACTCAATAACTTCTTTTATAAAAAAGAAAAATTCAATCAAAATCTTCTCCTCTTCTTAAAAAAAAAACATGAATTTTTCTCTTATGTGTGTTGTTGTCACTCCCCCCCCCCCACCCCTCTTTTATTAGCCATTAGGGTTTTAAGAAACAAAGTAACGTAAGATGAGTTTTTGTAAAGCCAAACCTTTTAATACCCTTACCTATTAAGGAATTTATTTTCTTTTTTAATAAGGTACTTAATAAACTAGTAAATCAAATAAATACAAAGAAATAAAGAAAAATTAAAGCACCCTTAAAACCATTGGCCTAAAATACTATATTCTCCAAAATAGATATATAATAATAACAGTAATAAATCAAAAAAATAACCAGTGTTACATTCTTAAAATCAGATTTTGAAAAGCTATTCATTTTTTGCTTTTCAAATCTACTATAAGATGGGATGATTTTGTCAAAAATGATTTTTAAAAAAAATTTATCAAACATTGAAATTAGATTTTAGCTTTTTAAAATCACTTTTTAACCTCCTAGAATCAATCTCAAATGGACCCTGAACTTCTTTATGTGTTATATTGATGAAATTGTGAAAGCGTGATCATGTATTGACTTCATGTTGTCATTCAGTAGAAGTTATGCTTTTGTTTATTTTGAAACTATGAAAACTGTGGATTGGGTGCTATGTAACTGCTGCTTTCATTGAGCCTTATGCATGAAACTTTATACTTTATTAAACTAGATATCACTAGCTTTCTATTGATATATTTATTGTTTAAAAATTCAAAATATTGGTTGTAATGATTTTTTAAATTCAGAACACTAGTGCTAGAAAATTTCAATTTTCAGCGGCAGTTCTTAATTCTATATTTTATTTTGTAACTTAAATAACTTCTTAAAATTATAGGAATTTTTATTATGGTACATATATGTCTATTTTATGTACATATAAATTCGTAATTTTTAACCTTATAAAAAAATTATTAAAAATCATAGAGGGGTTGTTGCAATCTTGGAAACTATCCTCCAAAGTTGCTAAAAGTTGCTAAGGCTGATATCAAAGTCAATATGGGTTAATTTTTCATCATTAAATGCCTTGTAATGTTTTCCTAATTCTTATTGTTTCCTCTAATTATCAAAACTTGAATTACTAATTTTGGACATGTGTAACTAAAATTATGAATTTTTGAATTAAGATACATTTGTTCATATCACCACTAGACAGTTTTGACATTTTTCTAGAAAATCAATTATTAAGGATGTTTTTGAACTCTAATTAATTTTCTAAAATTTTACATTGAATGCCACACATGTTGACAGTCTCTAGTTGTAGTATTCGTGTTTTTTTGACATGTTTATAATTTGTAAGAAATTAGCTTGTGTAGGATGGTCCCATGTAGTTTAATGAATTGATAAGTTTAATTAGTAAGTGTTAATGGTTTAAAAATGTTTAGGTTTCCTGTCAAGGTCAGAATTGGTAATGTTATTTACGAGAATCTTATCTTGATAATTATATACCAAGGCTGAGCTCATGTAATTGAGGATATTATTTAGTTACTTTAGATCGAGATAAGGATATCCATGCATAAGTTTTAATATATACATATGAAAACAATATTATTTATATGATAAATTAGCTTTCTATGTTTTTATTACTATGAAATACTTGTGAATTATGGTCGAAGAGAATCAGCAATTTTTGTTGTGAAATTATAAGTTTTTACCACATTAAGTGGCGTAATTATGAAATTATAAGTTTTTACCACGTTAAGTGTGGTAATTGTAAAATTATAAATTTTTACCATGTTAGGTGTGGTAATTATTAGTGGAATGAGTAAATGTGCGTGAATGGATTGAATTAGGTTTATGTTTAGCTAGTGGAGCAAATGTATGTCCATGATATAATTGGCTTGATTTATATGTGTGGTGTGAATTGCTCAGAAATTAGTATAAATAGAAAGAGGGGGGAATATACCTCTCTACACCTTTCTTCACTTCTTTCTCTCCAAATTCTTCTCCTCTTTTCTCTATATTAATTATGTTTTAATATTTTGTAATATATTTTCAATAAATAAAATAATTTTTATATCTAGTTTTCAAATACCTTTTTTAATATGTATAATTTAATTTTAATAATTACTTTTATTTCAATTATGCTTAGCTAAATAATAATAGTTTGGGTAAAGTGAAACTCTTAGTAAAAGAATAAGATTTAATCAAATTTTATTTTTAATTATATAAATTAAATTATTTTCTATTTAATTTTATCCATATCTTATATTTTGAAATTTTGATTTATTATAGACAGACATGGGAGTTTGGCAAAATAATTTCTTAATATCTTAGTATAAAATATGGTAAAATGGTATTTTAACTTACTGTAGACAAGTTAAATTTTAGACACTAATATTTAATCCATAATAAAATTGATGGGAAAGTAATTGTAATTTATACAATTAATCTTTTGGGCAATAAAATAAAAATAAAAAGAATTTATTAAATTGCATTTACTACTAAAAATAGATCCATAATCCTAACTAATTTAATTTCATTGTTTTAATTAATTTAAGTTGCATATATTTAAATTTAATTTTCATTTCTTAGATAAATTAAAAAAATTAAATCTCTTCAATGGATCGATCTTAGATTCATGAGTATATTATAACTATACACTTTTATAATTGGGAGTACATTAAATACTTTTAAGTCGTGTCACTCCTTACATCAAAATTGCTAAAAGATAAGTTTTACATCAAAATTGCTAAAAGATAAGTTTAGATTTTTCACTAGAGGATGTTATCGACCTTGTTAACAAAATTAAGGTCCTTTTAATAGCAACGTATTTGATGTACAGACTGATGTTGCAGTGTTATAAAATTAATATAGGTTAATTTAAAGTATACAAGAATTGTATATTATAATTAATAATAAAATTAATTAGTATCATGCACATGATTCTAAATGATTGGTAACGAATCACTAAGTATCTCTACTAATTAAATATCGCGAACTATGTAAGCATTAATCCCCTAGTGATTCAGCTTTCACTTGGAGAAGTTAACACGTCACCACTATTGTTACTTCCTACTTACGGAACTGACTCTTAAGTCAATGAAAGATGATTGACGTGTACGCGGATTTTGATTTTTAGAATTTCACACCAATCCAAGCATCAAAGTTGGTCTCATTTTCTTTTCTTATATATCTAGTCAAGTTCACTTTCAACTACTTAAGTTGGTCTGAAAATGCACTACTGTCTATTTATTAGTCTTTATAGTTTGGTGCGAATTGATGCCAACACCCAATCAATAATGAAAGAGTAATGCAGCATGTATAGATTGCCAAATAGCAAGGACCGAATTCAGGTATTAAAAAAAAAAAATCACAAGGGAATTAATTGAAATTTAACCTTTTTTGAAAATATTACGTTGTTGGCCTCCTTTGTTTATATAATTTTGATTATGGCCTCCAGAAGTTTGTTGTTTCTCTTTTAAAGTTCCTTCGTATTGGTTTATTTTATAATGATCGATTGATGACATTAGCAAAATATGACGACTTTTTTTCACTTTAAATCATTCAATTTCAATTTCTAATTTTTGGCAAAAGGCTACATTAATACAAGTCAACAAAGGGCTAATATGCTATTATGGTGTACTTACAGTTCCCGCACGTGAGTTATTGACTTGAGAGCTTGGTCTGGTGCGTATGGATGCAATTCTCTCTCATGAGACCCATTATTGTTAATATTAGTTAGCTTCTTTCACTTATCCAAAGCTTTTCTTAAATTAATGCCTAATTGACCCAACAGAAGGTAACAGCATGATGATAGCACAGAGGATTTCTAAGGTGATTGCCACTTTTTCCAAATTAGTTAGATTCGAGGCCCACTATATTGATAATACCAAATGCATAAATAACTGCTGGAAGAGAAGTTAAAGATTATATTACAATGAGTACCGGACTTGTTAACTTCAACTCATTATAAATAGGAATGCGTGGCTAACATAAGTCTCATGCATGTTTTCTTTATTACTACTACTGCATATGGCAATAAAAACAAACATGACGGGTGTCCTTGTTTCTACCTTATTTCTCTTTCAATTACTAGTCATAGCAGCCATTAGCATGAGCTTCTGCAATGGAAATTCTTATCATGTGGGTTGCCTTGAAAGTGAGAGAGAAGCACTTTTAAGGATCAAGCAAGATCTCCTGGATCCTTCCAATCGGCTTGCTTCTTGGATTGGATATGGAGATTGTTGTGCATGGGCTGGTGTTGTCTGTGACAACGTGACAGGCCATATCGTTGCGCTTAATCTTCGAAATCCCTTCACTTATTACGTTCAGCCTGATCAGTATGAAGCTAATCCAAGGTCAATGCTGGTTGGTGAGGTAAATCCTTCTTTGCTTGATTTAAAACATCTGAATTACCTGGACTTGAGCTCTAATGATTTTCGGGGACTCCAAATACCTAGATTTATTGGTTCTATGGGGAATCTGAAGTATCTCAATCTCTCTGGAAGTCAATTTGTAGGAATGGTGCCTCACCAACTTGGAAATCTGTCTAATCTACAATACCTCGACCTCAGTCGGAATTTCTTGTATGTTGTGAGTTTTGGGTGGCTCTCTGGTCTTTCTTTTCTAGAATACCTTGATTTCAGTTATGTGAATCTCAGCAAAGCTTCTGACTGGCTGTTGGTAACACACATGCTTCCTTCTTTGGTAGAGTTAGATTTGTCAAATTGTCAACTCCATCACTTTCCTCCATTACTCGTTGCAAATTTTTCGACTCTAACAACCCTTGACCTTTCCCATAACCAATTTGATAACTCCTTCGTTCCTAGTTGGGTTTTGGTTTGAGTCGTTTACACTTTCTCAATCTTGGTTATAATAATTTTCAGGGTCCAATTCCTGAGGGGCTTCGAAACTTGACTTCCCTTAAACATCTTGGTCTACCTTTCAACAACTTCAACTCTTCAATCCCTAAATGGTTGAATAGACTTGCCCATCTTGAGCATCTCAGTCTCTCGTACAACAGTCTTGAAGGGAGAATTCCAAGATCCATGGCCAGACTTTGTAATTTAAGGAGACTCTATCTTGGAGGTGCTAAATTGAATCAAGAAATTTCCGAGATCCTTGAGATTTTCTCAGGATGTGTTTCCAATGGATTAGAGAGCTTGGCTTTGCCAAGTAGTTCAATCTCTGGTCTTTTGACCGACCAACTTGGCCAATTTAAAAATCTTGACTCTCTTGACCTGAGTAATAATTCTATTGTTGGTCCTGTTCCGCAGCCATTGGGTCAACTCTCATCCTTGAGAGTATTACAACTATATCTTAATAAATTACATGGAACTCTTTCTGAAATTCACTTTGCCAATTTGACAAAACTATCTGTGTTTTTGGTCGGCGCAAACAAATTAACATTAAAAGTGAAACGTCATTGGATTCCTCCTTTCCAACTTATTGAATTAGGATTGCGTTCTTGTGATGTAGGGTCTCGATTTCCTCTATGGCTTTATTCACAAAAGGATTTACAATTTGTAGATTTATTCAACTCAGGAATTTCAGGTACTTTTCCCAACGGACTTTTGAAATCTGCTTCCCGGTTGTATCTTTTAGACCTCGGTCACAACCAAATTCACGGGGAGCTAACAAACCTAACCAAGGCTTCTCAACTTTCTTATCTTAGCTTAATTGCAAACAATTTGTCCGGTTCATTGCCTCTTATATCATCCAATCTAACTCTCCTAGAGCTTTCCGGTAACTCATTCTCAGGACCGATTTTCCATTTTTTATGTTATACAATCAATGAGACAATGAAATTGAAATTTCTTTTTCTGGATCGTAATATTTTACAAGGAAAGTTACCTGATTGTTGGATGAATTATCAAAATTTGATGGGGCTAGACCTGAGTAACAACAAATTTACTGGTAATCTTCCAACCTCTTTGGGTAGTTTAAGTAGTCTTGTATCATTGCACCTTCGTAAAAACAGACTGTCTGGGACCATACCCATTTCGCTTAAAAATTGTACATCCTTAGTGACACTTGATGTTGGCGAGAATGAGTTTCTTGGAAATATTCCATCGTGGTTTGGAGAAAGGTTTTCGAGAATGGTTGTCCTTATGCTTCGTTCCAATAATTTTCATGGCCCTTTACCCACAGAATTATGTGCTCTGGCTTTTCTACAAATTTTAGACGTTGCGGACAACCACCTCTCCGGAGCCATACCAAATTGTATTCAAAATCTTACTGCCATGGCGACAGTGAATCCTTTTACAGGCAATGCTATAGAGTATTCTTTTCCCTTAAATTCTACTATTGGTCCAGGAAGTGTCACTGAGCGGGCATTAGTTGTGATAAAAGGGGTAGCAGCTGACTACAATGAAATTCTTAATTTGGTGAGAATCATAGATGTTTCAAAGAATTTTTTCTCAGGAAAACTTCCGATGGGATTGACAAATCTTAAAGCACTACAATCATTGAATTTGTCCTACAACTTTTTCACTGGAAGAATTCCAGAAACTATTGGTGCTATGAGATCATTGGAGTCCATTGATTTTTCTGTAAACAAATTTACGGGTGAAATTCCACAGAGTATGTCAAGTTTGACGTTCTTGAATCATTTGAACTTGTCCAACAACTATTTGACTGGAAAAATTCCTTCTAGTACCCAATTGCAAAGCTTTAACGTTTCATGTTTTGTTGGCAATGATCTCTGTGGAGCCCCACTTCCAAAGAATTGTACTGATCAGAATGTTTCAATTCATGAAGATGAAAATGGAGAAGAAGACCAAGATGAAAATGATGTGGACTACTGGTTGTATGCAAGTATGGCACTCGGATTTGTGGTAGGATTTTGGTGCTTCATCGGTCCTTTGCTTGTCAACAGAAGATGGAGGTACACATATTGTCATTTTTGGATGGCGTTGGGGACAGAATTGTTAGTTTTGTAAGAATATGTACATAGATTTTCTATTTTTGGAGTTAGATATCCTGTTCAATGTACTTTAATAACAGTGTTACTTATAATTGATATTCAGCCTTATGTTTAAGGAGATCTTTCAAAAATATCTCTATAAATAAATGAATTAACAGATCTGGTGTTGTTTGGCCCTAACTCCTAAAATGTTCAAAATGAGGATCCCAGACTCAACATGTTGGATATTTGCTTAATTAGACAATTGCATATTTGCTATACCAAAAATATATGTCCGAAACAGCGGTTATAGATATGTTAATCTTTTTAAATCTGGTGAACTGAAGACAAATTGGTTCAATTTAATAAAAAAATCATGCAAAGTAAAACCCACAATGCGAGCTAGCAAGAGAAGATTGCTCCAGGGGTAAAGAAAAATATTTCACATATGAAAACGAGAATAAAATATTCATGTATTGAGAAAATAACTATGTAGAGCACACACCATGACATATATAATTTGGCTTTTGGCTTATGTTTGCGGTGAAGATGTCTAGAAGAAGAATACTTCATGAGAGATTGTTAGTTTCCCTCTTATTGAAATCAATGCATACCATTTACTCTCTTCTATTTTCATAACAATCAATATCCCCCTTGACATAAAGAATTTAAAGGAAAAAAGGGTCATGTGCTCAATATTTTATCTTGATAATATAAAATATATATTTATTATACAAAATTTGAAAATAACAAACAATAGAAGAAAAAATCTTATTATTATTATTTTTTCACACCCAAACCTATACTTATTTTTAGTATTTAATTTATTTTATTTTGATCTCCGTCCATGTGATTTATTTAACGAACAATAAGTATAAATAAAAATATATTTAAAAATACGGATTATGCTATAAAATTATAGTGCCAAGGAAGTTATTGACTTTTATGAAAATAATAAGGAATAAGTGCTATATATTGATTTTAGTAGGGAGAAAATTGACAATCTCTCACCAATTAAAAGGAAAACGGAGGCTAAGAAGAAAATTCATCAAATTAAATTGGAAAATGTGTCGTATGATGTGTAAAAAAGATTTGGATTTAATATTGAGCTGATTTTTTTACTAATCATTTGAAAATATACAGTTAATAGTTATTAGATAAAAATATAAAATTAATTAAATCTTAACCATCGATCAGCTCACTGATTCTAAGTCCTTGTGAAAGAGTTATTTTTTCCTGAAAATGCGATAAAAAAGTCCCTACGCTGGCAATTTTTTTTTATTTAAATGTTCTGTTTTTGCTTTAGTCTGCCCGGAAAACTTTAAAGTACCGTTCCCCTGGCAAGATAGAACTATTGCTATGACAGAAATAACACACCAAATTTATCTGGTTTGGCTTAAATAATGGAGATCGTAACCCACAAAATTGACTAATAATAGATGAGCAAGTAATATTAATATGCAAATGTACGCTCAAATTATGATTTGAGCCTTAGAAAAAATGCTTCTTATCATTGAAGACAGACCTTTGCTTTAATCAATATCTAAATTCTAATTACACGAAAAGGGTAAAAATTACAATACATGCTAAACCGCTCATGAAATTGTTAATTTACTTGGTAAACCAGAAGCTGGTTTGCTTTTCTGCATAATCCAGTTTGCATTTTTTTATATTTTAGTAATATTTTTAATCAAGTATAGTCTTAAATATTCTTTTTCTGCAAACGTACAACTGTCTATCAATTACTCTTTGTAAATACTATTATTATTATTTTTTTTTATACTCGAAAGACTATAATTGAATCATGCAGCATATTATATTGGTAATGAGAGTAATCGTTGGCAGACCTCTGTTGTGCCTTTGGGTTTCTTTGAAAATATTAAAATTAATTTGACCCTGTCGAATATTAAATGTCTAATTCAAATTGAATTGCATGCACAAACTTTGAATTTTTCAATTTCTAATTTTTGCCAAAATGGCTAAACTAATAAAAGTGAAGAAAGGGGCCAATCCGGCAAACAAACACGTGGCCCATTTGAGAGGATTTACATCCCTGCACGCGAATTATTGAGGGCTTGGTCTTGTGCGCGTGGAATTCCCTCTTGTGAGCTTGTTATTTATCAAAAATTATGTTCACGATATAAGCCATTATAAAACTCTTATGAAATTCTCCTTGTTTTACTAAATTTAAGATTCTTACGAAATCCTACTTGTTATACTTGTGGCTATTTTAAAATTCTTATGAAATCCTACTTGTTATACTTATGACTCTTTCCTACTAAATAAAAAAAAAAAGACACAAAATTACTATAAAATTTTAGGGTGTATTTACTTATTGAAATGGGAGTAGGAAGTGTGTAGTCCTCCTACTTTAATGGTTACATGCTTATTTAAGGGCTTCTATGACTCCCATTCACTTTTGGAGTAAAGAGTGAAATTCCCACTCCCACCTCTTTATTTTTACCATTCTCTTTAAATATAACATAATTACACTTATTAAAGTAAAATATTTATAGAATATAATTATATTTATTAAATAAAATAATATTACATTTATTTAACTACTATTATTATATTATTTAATAATATTACATTTATTAAATATTATTATTTACATTGCTTCTAAGTTAAAATTACTTAAAAATAATATTATTATATTCACAGAGAATTAATAATATTACTATATAATATCTTTATTTGAAAATATAATATTTTTATTTTATGCAATTTTTATAGTATTATATTTATTTAATATTAATAATTAATAATAGATAGTTTATCTAAGAAAATATTAATTTTGAACTATATTATTAATAATAATGTTTCGTTTGTGTTGCTGTTATCTTTAATTTTTAATTCACATAATTAAAATTAAAATTAATAAAAGTTTGTGATTTACAAAATTATTAATATTAATAATAGTTATTGACTTATATAATTAAAGTTAATAATAAATTAAATAGTTTATGCTATAAATATATTTTTTTATTCACTTGTAATTAGAAACTACAATCTTTTAAATAAGGGTAAAAATGTAATTTAAAATGATTCACTCCCAATCCAAATCAAAGTAAATATATAAATGAGATTTTGACTCTTCTTCCACGCTCTTATTTCAAGTATAAATAAATAACCTAGTCTTCTACTCCACACTCCCAATTCTAAGATTTTACTGCAAGATTTCCAATCCAATCTAAAAATAAATGCTATTTTAGCTATATTTAAAAACAGAGGTCTATTGAGAGATTGAGTGTTATTGGGGTTTTGGGTATGAGGAAAATATTAAAGTGATTGTAATAATTTTTCACATATGGACTTTTTTCGTCGTCCTTGTCCCGTGGTTTTTCTCTATTATAAGAGTTTCTATGTAAATTCTTGTATTGTGTGATTGGTTTTATTCTTCATCTATTTTTCAGTTTATTATTTATTTGATAAATTTTTTTTTGCAAGATCTTGGCAAGATTAAAAATTCCCAAATGAGTGGTATCAAAGCTAAAAGTTGTTCTGCAAATCAATTATGTATACAAACAAATTTTCAAATCCTGTGAGGATTGAGATTGAAAAGCTTGATGGGAGAATCAATTTTGGCTTGTGGCAAATTCAAGTCAAGGATGTATTGATTCAATTTGAACAACACAAGGAAAGCAAGGGTGATGTAAACCCTGATCCCACTGATGGAAACCTACGATTAAGACACCTTGAAAAAGATTGTCAGAATAGAGTAAGTTCGGAAAATAGCTCTAACTCAGTATATGAAGATATTGATAATGTCAAATAGTGCTAGCGTGTCTCTTTTCTCCATGAGAGATTAGTTTATCAATTTTTGGCGTGCCATGGAAATAGATGTGTCAATGCTAGCAGGTCCACAAGATTTGCACCCAAGGCATGGTTTGGCATTTATTCAAGGTGTGTGGTAGAATTTTTATGTTGATGGCTAAGAACTCTCAATGAAGCCAAACACGAGAGTAGATATTTTTAACAAGATGATCGACATGTGCCAAATATGTGTACTCTGGAGAAGGTGGAGTATGATGATCATCCGTGTAAAGAATTATGGTTGCTAGATAAAGGACAATATTTTACTTCTGGTGGAGTGATTCTCATAAGCTCTATGTAAGTATAGCTTTGGTGGAGTAAAAGAGGTGGAGACGACATGCTTGTGTGGATACACAGTGGATCATACTTCGTCGCCTAATTAAAAACTCGGCAAGGTGGATATTGTTAGGAAATGTATCTTATTTTTTAATAGGATTTTCTTAGGATATTTTCCTTTTGCAGGATTCTCATTTAAAGAATAAGGATTTCCTAGAATATTTTCCTTTTTTTTGTAGGATTCCTATTTAAGAAATAAGTAATTTCTCTTTTGGGACTTGACTTATTCAAGGATGAATACTACTAGTAAAAAAAGGATTACTTCTCCTACAAAATATAATCACCATATATAGAGAGGTTGAGTTCACTTATTTGTAGTATATAACACAAAAATAAGTTTTCTGCAGTAGACAATTTTTTGTGTGAGAGAATCAGTAGGTCTATTGAGAAATTTGATGTTATTGAGGTTTTGGGTATGAGGAAAATATCAGAATAATTATAACAATTTTTTACATAGTGGATTTTTCTCTTGTCGTCCTTAGCGGCTGTGACTTTTCTTCATTATAGGAGTTTTCTACGTAAATTTTTTGTGTTGTGTGATTAATTTTACTTTCCATCTATTTTTAGTTTATTATTTGTTTGATATATTTTTGCTTGCAAGATCTTTACGGGATTAAAAATTCCCTAACATATTTTTATTTTCAATTACTATTTTAAAAATTTTCATTTTAAATGGTTTAATGCTTAATTGGTTGTTGCTTAGATTGGGGTCTAATGTATTTACTAATTGAAATAGTGTTATTGTTGATTGTTCTCAGCACGATTCAATTATGGCAGTGCTATTACTAATTATTTTTCTTTTTTTTTTAAAAAAATGTATTAGGGCTAATCGTGGTGATATTTTAATAATTTTGTGTTTGGAATTTGTTACTTATTAGTGATTACAAATCACTGTTTTGTATGTTCAGATGTCTGGGCATTCTGTAAAATTATAAGGAAATAAAAAATGGAGGGATGGTGGCATAAGTTATATATTGACGTTTGGGTTGCTGTAAATTACTACATCAATTATGTAACTTAATAAGGCCCTTTTATTATATTATCATTATTACGAGGAAGAGGCTAGCATGGCGTTTTCAAATTAAGTTTCTAATAAATTCTAATTAAATTCAAAACAATATTGGTTGGCCCTTCAAGAAAATTCTAATTTAATAATATTAATTAAAAAATGGAGGGTTGTTGGCATAAATTCAAAGATCACAATACAAAATTAAATAAGGCCGTAAATCTGAGATTTACAAGGCCATTTCTACTTTTGCTAAATTAATGAGACTCCAGGCCCACTACATTGACGTTGATGGTAGTCGAGATATAGGGATGGAAAAATTCCTACGGGGATAGGTATCCTAGGGATTTTTCCCATTCTATGTAAGTATGGAGACAATTTCATACTTAATTTATTATTCGGGGAAGGGACGAGATAAATTTTTTATCCAATTTATTATTCGGGAGGACGGGGATGAGTTGGAATCCCCATCCCCTACCCATTTTCCCATTTTAATTTTTAATTTTTAATTTTAATTTTATTTTTAAAATTACTAGTAAATAAATAATAAAATTTGAATTATAAGATTACAAATATTGGTAAAAATAAAAATATCAAAATCTTTATATTATTAAACTTTTAGGCCTAATTAACTAATTAAAATCCTAAATTTTTATTTATGACATTAAAAAGAAGGGTAGATTCTATTAAATTTCAAAAATTTTGTTTTAATTTTAATATTCATTAAATATTTTAAACTTAAATCTATTTTTTATTTATTTTTAAATGTTATAATTACCCACAACGAATCACAATTTTAATATCTAATCTAATCTAATTTAATATTTGTTCTTGATTTGCTCCGACTTAACTATTATTGATCTTGTAAAGGGAATAGTCCACATTTATAAAGTGCCCACGCCACCATTGAAAAAGTTAATTTTGAATATAAATTTAATTTTATTAGTAACAATTTTATATTAACCTATTAATTTGTTCATGATAGTTTGTAAAAGAAGTTTGTATCCTCGTACGCTTTACTTACTAATTTAATATATGTGACTTTTGTAATCGATATTAATGTAATATATATTTCGAACTTTACTTTTATTTGAATTTTTTATTTTAATATGATTAACTCAAAATCGAAAACAAAAAAATGTATTAGTTATTCTAATCTAATTCTCGTAATCCCTGTTATTATTCGGAGAGGAGATGTGGATTCTCTCAAGAATTTACAATGGGGACGGGAGGAAACAGGGGACATACGCAAAATATCGGGAATGAATACGGAGAGATGGCCCCTCCCCTCCCTTTCCCATTGCCATCCCTATCGAGATAAAAGCAGTTGCATGCGCACAAGTGTTGACTTTTGACTTTGACTTTTTCAATTCTTCAATTTCCTTTGGCAAAAGGCTAAACGAATAAAAACTCAAAAAGGGCTCAATCGCGCAGCCAAATACGAGGACCCATTTGGGTTGACTTACACGCGCCCAGCATGGAGTTGTTACACGTCACATCGGAGGGGCATGTGCAAATTTGATTATTCAGAAAACTGAGATTCTGGTTACATTTTTTCAAATTAAAATTTTCAAATTCAAAACGGATGTTGAATTGCTGAATAAGATATAAATATAGTAAAGCTTCCCTATATAATACATACATATATACATATATATACATATATATATATAGAGAGAGAGAGAGAGAGAGAGAGAGAGAGAGAGAGAGAGAGAGAGAGAGAGGCAGAATTTTCATCTAGTAATAAAAAAATTTGGTTCTAATTTAGACTTTTTATAAAAAATAAAAAATTGTACGTTATAATAAGCTATATTTTTTTTTTTAGATTTTATCTTAAGAAACTTGTTTCTACACAGTAATTATGATATGTATATTGTGAAAATATATGTTATGTTAGATTAAATGAACTAACCCCTATATAGTACAATTACACGATGAGGAAAATTTATTAAATAGAATACAAAAAATTAGATATTTTTTAGATGACTTTACATGTTTTTAATAATAGTACTACATAGAAAAATGTACTAATTTTTTGATACATTGGATTTAATATGCTTTGTTAATAAATTATTAATGTAGTGCATATTTTACCTCTTTACCCTTGGACTAAGAATAACAAAGTCAAAACAATAATTTTGTAACTTCTCCTCTATGAAATTACATCCTTCTCATGGTAACAAATTAATTTGATCCAAACATTATTACCATAGAGAAATTTTACTCTATTGAGATTGTTTGCTGGATGACATCCGTCTTGACAACAAAGTTTCATTAATGTCCATATATGATACCATTTTTCACACATCAACATTTCCACGCTGTATAAATATAAAACCATCATTCATAATCATGGAGAGGTTGTCAATTTTCCCCTAAAATTATTATCTACCCTCTATTCCATTTTTATTTTCATAACATCCTATAATCCTACTTCTGAAAGAGAATTGGTAGGTTTAAAATTCAATTAGCCCCACCATTATCCAATTGACGTAAAAGTCGTTTCCATGGAAAGTATGATATTGTTAAAATTGGATTATGTGGCCCACTTTCAAATAGATGTAGATAAAGTTAAACAGAGTATTGGCATTGTTGATAATAATTACATTTCTTTATAACTCGCAGTACCGTTGATAACATATTTTCTCATTCACATTTTCTTTATTACTGCGTATGGCAATGAAACCAAACACGAGTGCCGGCCTTGTTTTTGACTTACTTCTCTTTGAAATACTTGCCATAACAACCATTGGCATTAGCTTCTGCAACGGAAGTTCTTATCATGTGGGTTGCCTTGAAAGTGAGAAAGAAGCACTTCTAAAGTTCAAGCGAGATCTTAAAGACCCTTCCAATCCGCTTGCTTCTTGGATTGGATATGGAGATTGTTGTGCATGGGCTGGTGTTGTCTGTGACAACGTGACAGGCCATGTCCTTCACCTCGACCTTCGAAATCCTTTCAATTATCACAAGGAGTCTGAATATGAAGCTATTCGGAGGACAGCGCTTGTTGGTAAGATAAATCCTTCTTTGCTTGATCTAAAGCATTTAAGTTACCTGGACTTGAGCTTTAATGATTTTCAAGGTATTCAAATTCCTAGATTTTTTGGCTCTATGGGAATCTACGGTATCTCAATCTTTCTAGAACTCGAATCGGAGGAATGATACCTCATCATCTTGGAAATCTCTCCAATCTGCAGTTTCTTGACCTTAGTTCGAATTATTTATTATACGTTGATAACTTTTGGTGGCTCACTGGTCTTTCTTTCTTGGAACACCTTGATTTGCGTTCTGTGAATCTAAGCAAAGCCTTTGATTGGCTGGTGGTGACAAACAAACTCCCTTCTTTGGTAGAATTGAGATTGGCAAATTGTCAGCTCCATCACTTCTCACAACTAGCCACCGCAAATTTTTCGTCTCTCACAGTCCTTGACCTTTACCATAACCAATTTGATAAACCGTTTATTCCTATCTGGGTTTTTGGTCTCAGTCATTTACTCTTTCTTGACCTAGGTTTTAATAATTTTCAAGGTCCGATTCCTGGGGACTTCAAAACTTGACTTCCCTTAGACATCTGGGTTTAGATTCCAACCACTTCAACTCTTCAATTCCCAACTGCTTGTATAGATTTATCCATCTTGAGTACCTTAGTCTTAGCAACAATAGCTTGCAAGGTACAATTGATTCAGAGGCCCTTGGAAACTTAACTTCCATCAGCTGGCTTGATCTCTCCTTAAATATGGGTATCGAAGGGAGAATTCCAAGGTCCATGGCAAGTCTTTGTAATTTAAAGTCACTTAACATTCGGGGTGTCCATTTGAGCCAAGAAATTTCAGAGATTTTAGATATTTTCTCAGGATGTGTTTCCAATGGATTAGAGAGTTTGGATTTGAAGTAATTCAATATATGGTCATTTGACTGATCAGCTTGGCCAATTTAAAAATATTGTCACTCTTGATTTTGCTAATAATTCTATTGTTGGTCTTATTCCACAGTCATTGGGTCAACTCTCAACCTTGAGAGTACTACGAATAAATGATGATAAGTTAAACGGAACGCTTTCTGAAATCCACTTTGCCAATCTAACAAAACTGTCATGGTTCAGGGTCGATGGGAACAAATTGAAGTTAGAAGTGAAGCATGATTGGATTCCTCCTTTCCAACTTGTTGCCTTAGGATTGCGTAATTGTTATGTAGGATCCCGTTTTCCTCTATGGCTTACTTCACAAAAGCATTTACAGTTTCTATATTTAGTCAATTCAAGTATTTCAGATATTTTTCCACATTAGATTTTTGAAATCTGCTTCCCAAATAAAGTTTTTAGATCGCGGCCAAAACCAAATTCATGGGCCAATACCGAATCTAACCGAGTTTACTGAACTGTTGATTCTTTCCGTGTATTAGAATAATATGTCGGGTCCATTACCCCTCATATCATCCAATCTAGTTTTCCTAGATCCTAGATCTTTCTAATAACTTATTCTCTGGATCAATTTCTCATTTCTTGTGTTATAGAATCAACGAGACGAAGAGTTTAAATGCTCTTCAGCTAAATGTTAATTATTTAAATGGAGAATTACCTGATTGTTGGATGAGTTATCAAAATTTGAAGACACTCAAACTAAGCAACAACAATTTACTGGTAATCTTCCATACTCAATGGGTAGTTTAACTTCTCTTGTTTGGTTGCATCTTGGCGAAAACAGACTGCCTGGGGATATACTTGTTTCTCTTAAAAATTGTACAGCATTAGAGTCACTTGATGTTGGTGAAAATGAGTTTGTGTGCAATATTCCGACATGGATGGGAGAAAGATTTTCAAGAATGGTTGTTCTCATCCTTCGTTCCAATAAGTTTCATGGCCCTTTACCCACAGGATTATGTGATCTAGCTTTTCTTCAGATATTAGACATTGCGGACAACAATCTCTCTGGAGCTATACCAAATTGCATTAATAATCTCACAGGCATGGTCACAGTATACTCTTTTACACGCAGTGTTCAGCAATATCTACCACTTCCTATAGATGTGGGTGTGATTCTTGTAGAGAAGGCATCAGTTGTGAGCAAAGGGGAAATGGTTGAATATGAAGATATTCTTAATTTGGTAAGGATGATAGATATTTCCAGGAATAATTTCTCAGGAAAGATTCCTTTGGAAGGGACAAATCTTAAAGCACTACAGTCATTGAATTTTTCGTACAACTCTTTCACCGGAAGAATTCCTGAAAGTATTGGTGTCATGAGATCATTGGAATCCATTGATTTTTCTGCAAACCAATTTTCGGGTGAAATTCCAAAGAGCATGTCAAGTTTGACGTTTTTGAATCATTTGAATTTGTCCAACAACAACTTGACTGGGAAAATTCTTCAAGCACTCAACTGCAGAGCTTTGATGTATCTAGTTTCGCTGGCAATGATCTCTGTGGAGCTCCTCTTCCTAAGAATTGTACTGATAATGTTTCAATTTCTGAAGATGAGAATGGAGATGAAGATGAAGACGAAGTGGACCACTGGTTGTATCTAAGCGCGGCACTTGGATTTGTGGTGGGATTTTGGTGTTTTATGGGCCCTTTGCTTGTCAGAAGAAGATGGAGGTACAAGTATCATCATTCCCTGAATCGCCTTGGGGACAGAATTGTTGGTGCTGTAAGAAAATGTTGATAGGTTTTCTCTTCTGTTTCTTAGTTGTTCTGCTTCCAAGTATTATTTGAAATAAACGAGGGGCCTTTTATTTGTTTTGTGCCTGAAAGAGAACACTCATGTGAAATAATTTTAAACAAACAGGACGATATTACAAATCCTAGGAGATCATTCCTACTCAAAAAAATTAATCCTGATAAATCAAAAGTGAAAAGATTTTATTGTATGGACAGTACACTACGTATAAGCTCATTGATTTCTAGATGAAAAAGATCATAAATCACAATAGTGGTATCAAAATGTTGACTCGTATACGATATTTAAAACAAAAATGGAAAGAGAAAAAGATATTCGTAATAAATCACAACAGTTTTTTTTTTTTTCCCAGGTGCATCTGCTTGTTGGAATAATCATTCCATTCTGCAGTCTCTGATCCAAAATTTACTCGAGGGGGATATTATATTCTCGTAACAAACAAAGTCACATTAACAAGCAACATGAAACTTTGATAGAGAATTAGAAAAGTTTCTCACATTAACAACCAAAAGGGAGGGTTCCCTACAAATTTCATTTTATGGAATATTTTCAATGCAACACTGAGATTCACAACTATTCGAGTAAACAACTGTTTGGAATACTTCCCTCCAAATTTCATTGGAATATATATATATTTTTGAAATATTTCTTGCGAGGTCTCATAGCTCCAGTGGTGCGAGCTTCTTTGGCATCCAAATTTCCAGTCATGTCATTCAATATCTGAAAAAGGTACAAAAGAAACAAAAGGAAAGAGTAGAGAGAATTAATGAATGAGATGAAGGACAGACTGGCGTATAGCCAAACAAAATTTCTCAGGGCAGTTTCATGGCAATGCAATGATTTTTCCTTGCCACATAACACTAATGGCATTATTAGCAACCCTTGGAGGTTGCCGAACATTCATGAAACTATCAAACGAATTTGAACTTTTAACGAATTAAAATCATTAAAATTAAATCATATAACGATTCCTATGAAACGTTTCTGTAAAACTTATTCTTGTTTCGTCTAGTTCAGTTATGACATATGTCTTGCAGTGAGACTCAAATTAAATTTCTCCATACAAGTGGCCTTATGAAGGTTACTTGTTACCATAAACTTCTTTTGGAAACAGCTAGCATTAATTCTAAATCTAATCAAGCTTATTATATTGGCAAAGATGAATATTATTCTTAGTTAAAATGAATGAATAACAGATCTGGTGTTGTTTGGCTGCTGAGAAAGTGTAAGAGATTTGAGAGAAAATGAGAATTTTATTAATCTCAGCTAATTTCTCAACTAATTTTTCACAATTGACTTGCTCACAGCTCAATATGTAATCACCTGATGAAAGAGTTTGTACTAAGTGTTTGGCTTAAGAGAAAACTAATGAGAAAGTTATAGAAAATGAGAGAAAGATATTAGAAGAATCTGGAAAATATTCATCTTATTCATATCATCAACAAATGATTACAACTTGATTTTTATACTAGAGAAGAAAACAGAAAACTAGAAGCTAACTGTTTGTTAGATCTAATATACATGCATTTTTAGTTCGTTAGCTTTTTCTTGAAATTTGGATAACTAACTAATACACGTAAGCATGACCAGTTACAACTTAATCAAATACTCTCATTAATCATACTCTGTAACATCCCCCTCAAGCGAAGGCTGGCGGGATGGACATTCAGCTTGCTCCTCAAATAGTGAAACTGATTGTAGGTTAAGGGCTTGGTAAGAACATCTGCATTTTGATCTTCACTAGGAATGAATTGAACTGTAATTTTCTTAGCTAGTACTTTGTCCCCGATGAAGTGAATATCAAGTTCAACATGCTTAGTCTTAGCATGATAAATGGATTGTGAGCTAGAGCTATAGCACTCTGATTATCACACCACAGGATAGGAGCTGTGACTAGATTAATATGCAGTTCTCTTAGTAAAGATTGAATCCAAGTAACTTCAGCTGTGGCTTGAGCCAGAGCTCGTATTGCCTTCGGTGCTTGATCTGGAAACAACTGACTGTTTCTTGGAGGACCAAGAGACCAGATTTGAACCAAGATACACAGCATATCCCATCTTGATTTTCGATCATCTTTATCACAAACCCAATCAATCAAAGAACTTATCTCTCAGTGTACCATAATGATAAAAATGTAAGCCAAAATGAATTGTGCCCTTCAAATATCGAAAAGCCTCTTACAAGCTTCCCAGTGTTCTGCTGTTGGTGAAGCTAGAAACTGACTAAGTTTGTTTACAGAAAAAGCAATTTCTGGTCTAGTGAGAGTCACATATTGTAATGCTCCAACTGCACTTCTATATTGAGAAATATTTGAAATAACATCACCTGATCCTTTTGAAAGATGATGACCAGTGGACATGGGAGTAGGAACTGGACTGCAGTCAGCCATACCATGTTTAGTTCGAAGGTCAGCTATGTATTTTGACTGAGAAAGATAAAGACCAGAAGCTGTTCTGGTAACTTCTATCCCAAGAAAGTAATTTAACTTCCCTAGATCTTTTAGAGCAAAGGCATTTTGCATATTCGAAACTACTATTTGAACCGGATGAGAGCTAGACCTGTTATTATTATATCATCTACATAAACCAAAACAAATAGAACATGACCATCTGTCTATTTGTAGAATAAGGACTTGTCGACTTTGAATTTTGAAAACTCCATTGCATAACCATAGCATCTTTCAATCTCTCAAACCAAGCCCCGGGTGCTTGTTTTAAACCATAAAGTGCCTTCTTGGTTTGCAGACATGATTAGGTCGAGATGAATCAATAAAACCTTGGTTGTCTCATGTAAACATTTTCAAGTAATATGCCATTTAAAAGGCATTATTCACATCCACTTGCCCGAGCTCTCATTTGTTCATGTTTGCCAAACTTAAAATAACTCGATTTGTTGATGCTTTTACCTCTTTTGGACTAAAGGTCTCGTGTAATCAACTCCCCGAGTCGATGAAAGCCTTTTGCCACTAATCGGCTTTGTATCGAGAAATGGTTCCATCAAAGCATTATATTTGATCTTGAATATCCATTTGTTGCCAACTACCTTAATCGGTTCTT
Organism: Atalantia buxifolia; assembly: GCA_030444775.1. Taxonomy (NCBI): domain Eukaryota; kingdom Viridiplantae; phylum Streptophyta; class Magnoliopsida; order Sapindales; family Rutaceae; genus Atalantia; species Atalantia buxifolia. The sequence goes on along the minus strand of CM059834.1, from coordinate 26,612,363 downwards.
TAGGCAAGACGGATCAGGTATGATTGTTGTGAAGTGCTTGATATTCTTCTTCCATTGCCTTAAACCATTTTGGATCAGATAAAGCTGCTGAAACAGATAGGGGTTCTGAAGGTGTGGCTAATAGTGCGGCTAAAAAGGATTTAGGCTTAAAGATACCGACCTTTGACTGGTTATCATAGGATGACCTATAGATGGTGCATTTGGTAACAAGTGAGGTGGAGATTGTGTGTTATGTGTATGTAGTGTATGTGATGTTGAAGAAGAGGAGGAGGAAGAAGTTGAAGATGTAGAGAATACTGTAAAGTGGCGGCAAGTGAGTAATCATTTCTTTGGAGGCACTTACAAAGGGGATTGTACTTGAGGTATTGGAACAAAAGTGACTCGGACTCGGATGAGAAATCGAGGTACCTTTGCAAGATGAGATATTGCAGAGAAATCTACCCTAGACTCATATGGAAAGGATTGTTCATCAAATATTACATGGTTGGAAATATATACACGACCGGATGAATGAAGACACTCGATAGCCTTTATGAGAAGAACTATACCCAATAAAGACACATCTACTTGATCCGAAATTAAGCTTGTGATCATTGTAAGGCCTAAGATAAGGATAGCAAGCACACCCAAAAATTCTAAGAAAGTCATAACTGGAACTTGCTGAAAAAGTTTTTGATAAGGTGAAATGTTATTTAAAGTTGGTGTGGGCAGTCTATTGATGAGAAAAAACAGCAGTATTATGAAAGGCATTCCAGAAGTTAAGGGCAAATTGGCTTGGGCTAATAAAGTGAGACCAATGTCAACTATGTCTGTGTTCTCTCTCAATTCTTCCATTTTGATGATTAATATGGGACAGGATGCTGAACTGGATTCCAAACTTAGTGAGATATGATGAAAAAGTTCTGAATTCCCTTCCCCAATCTGTTTGAACTGTTTTGATATGTTTTTGTAAGTATTTCTCAATGAATGATTTGAATTCCGTGAAAACTTGAAGGGTATCGATTTAACTTGAGACAAAGGAAATATCCATGTAAACCTACTAAAATCATCTAAAATGGATAGGTAATATACATAGCCTTGAGTTGAGGCAACATGTGATGGTCCCCAAAGATCAAGCATATAGAAGTTGTAAGGGTGTCGTTTTTTGTTGGAACAGAACCAAAATGCAAGAGGTGACTTTTACCATCTTGTGGCATTGCAAAAATATGAAATTTTATTGAGTACATTGTGATCTTTACAAGCTTTCAACACAGATTTGAGTGTGTGTAAGGCGGGATGTCCTAGCCTTTTGTGAAAAGATTGACAACAATCGAACTAGCGTTGACAAACTAGAGTGACTTACAAAGCAAATGATTAAAAGAAGTACTCTTATTTAATTCATAAGAAACATCACTAGACAAAGGAGAGTAATAAGCAAACAAAGACGAGGTTTATTTGAAGAAAGTTGACATGACAAAGTCGAGCGATTTGAAAGATGATCTGCAGTTTGGACTTGATACAATCCCCGTTGCAATTCCTTTAAGCAAAATGATCCATGAGTTCTGGCCTTGACAACACAAATATTTGCAACAAATTCAAGTGTCACATTGTTATCTACTAAGAGTCCTGGAAACACTAAGTAGATTCTTTTTAATGTTTGGAACATGAAGAACATGATTTAAGCACAAAGGTTTATTAGTAGAAGTAGCAAGCAATCTTGACCCAATATGTTTAATATGCAATGCGAACCATTTCCAACAAGCAACTTATCAGTTCCATCATAGACCTTAGAATCTAGTAATTTACCTAGATCATTTGTGATGTGGTTAGTAGCACCACTATCAATATACCGGGTAGGATCTTTAATCATCTCAGAGTCCGAGTGGAGCGGGAATTGATGAAGATCCGAGTAATCTCCATTTGGAACAAAAGTATGTGTAGGAAAGTAAGCCCCATGAGAGTTAGTTTGTTGATAAACATTAAATGCAGCAGGATCTGAATACATCAATGACCATGATAACCAGGAGCTCTTGGTATCGAAATTACCAAATTGATGATTACTAACTCTAGCACCAAATTGAGGATTAAAACCTCCACTAAAGTTTCCATAGATCGAGGAGGTCTATTATTATTTCCATATCCAAAACCCTTTCCACTTTGCCTCGACTGTGTCTGAAATTTTCATTATAACCACCTCTTCCTTGATTCCTGAAGGAACAAAAGCTGAATTGAACCTATTCCCGCATTTATTTGCACTATGACCAGAATAAAACAGATCGACATATAACTTGTGAAGAATTACCATCACAGATCCACTCATTATAAGTTCCTCCATAAGATCCAGTGTTAAACTTGATTACCACCAGTATTTTTACCAGGATTGAACTGTTTCTGAGCTACATTAGCTGACAAATTATGTGTAACATCACTGGTAATTTTTCCTCTCTTTTATTCCACTCGATTTTCATGACTCAATAACAATGAATAAAACTCATCAAGATCAATATTATCTCCTCTAGCTAACACAGTAGTGACTAATGATTCATAATCAGAAGAATCCAATCCAGTTAAAACATGCTGAACAAAATCATTTACTTCAACTGGTTTTCCAGCTAAGGCTAAGCTATCAGATATTTTTTTCATTTTTGCAAAATAGTCAATCATGGACATTGAGCCTTTCTTAAGAGTTTGGATCTGCATTTTTAGAGGCATTATTCTAGCTTGAGACTGAGAGACAAACATACTTGTAAGTGTATCAAGTAGCATTTGTTTTGCAGTTGAGCAGTGTATTACTGTAGTCAGCAGATTTGGCTGAATGGATGACAGCATCCAGCTTAGAATCAATTGATCTGTCTTCATCCATAGTGTGTGTAAGCTGGATTGATCTCTCGATTCTCGGTTCTAGTCGAGAGCCGCTTCACGGTAGAAGCAGAGAAAAATTTTTCTGGACAAGCTTGACTTCCATTGATGAAATCTTCTAAGCCATTTCCTTTAATGGATGTAAGAATTTGAGTCCGCCATACAATGAAGTTATTATGATCTAACTTTACTGGAGTAATAAAACTATAAGATCCAGAACTTTGATTTGAGTTTGCCATTTGTTGGCTCTGATACCATGAAAGAGTTTGTATTAAGTGTTTGGCTTAAGAGAAAACTAATGAGAAAGTTATAGAAAATGAGAGAAAGATATTAGAAGAATTTGGAAAATATTCATCTTATTCATATCATCAACAAATGATTACAACTTGATTTTTATACTAGAGAAGAAAACAGAAAACTAGAAGCTAACAGTTTGTTAGATCTAATATACATGCATTTTTAGTTCGTTAGCTTTGCTGCTGAGCTGGATAACAAACTAATACACGTAAGCATGACTAGATACAACTTAATCAAATACTCTCATTAATCATACTCTGTAACACCTGAGATGAGGTGGCAGTTCCATATCATCAATCAATCAACTGCCTGCCTGCAATAGTGGTGATCATACTCTGGTGATCTTCATGGCACTGTAAAATAGCTGTATCATGGTCTTAAATCCCAACTCCTGAAATGTTCAGAAATTGATCCTAGCTGTATCTTGCTTCATTAGACAATTGCACAATTGCAAAACCAAAACATCTATCCAGAGCAGAGCTTATAAATATGTTAAATCTTTTTAAATCTGATGAACTTAAACAAATTGATTCAATTTAATTGAAAAAAGATAGAGAAAAATATTAACAATAATCACCTAGAGCACACGCCGCGATATATATGGTTCAATTTTTGGTCTACGTTCACTTGTGATGTACAATTTAAAAAAAAAAAAACAACTAATGAGAAGGAGAATAGAAAGCTAAGGAGAAAATTAATGAAAATGGAAGTGTACTTTATGAAATGTGTAACAAAACTATTCTGCCTAAGAAAATGTGGCAAAAATGTTCCCGATTGCCAAATTCAAAAAACGCTGTGTTTTGATTGGTTAGACTAAGTTACAGTTGCTATAATTTATTATTTATGCCTGCTGCTTGGGGCCCTTATTTGTTTGTTTTTTTCTTTTGAAGCCGGAAATTTTTTTAGCATAATTAGCCAGGTGAAGTAGAAGTAATGCTATGACATGAATTAACCCCCAAAATTTCTCTCTTTTAGCTTAAATGCAGATCATATAACCCAAAAATTTACTGAAATGACTCTTTATCGGATCTTTTGGTTTTTCATACTTCCATCGCTGTCAACATTTTTGGAATTATCTGATATTTTTGGATAAGTTCAATTCTAAAATGTTTTTGCTCGACAAATAAATTACAATTGTCTATCTACTAGTCTTTCTAAGGACTATAATTGAATCAATGCGGGATATGATTGATAATGAAAGAGTATTCGTTGGCAGACCGAGGTCATGCCTTGCGTCCATTTCTTTGAAAATAAGAAAATTATCAGTCTCTATCAAGAAAAAAAAAATTATCTGTCATCCACCCATAAATTACCTTGTTTTAAAAAAATGTTACAAAAATTTAATTTTTTTTTATTTTGCACTCATTATTTACAATTTGTATCAATCGTTCACCAAAACGATAGAATTATCCTTATAAAATGACCATCACTATAATTTGTGTTTATTTTTATTTTATCACTTTGAAAAGTTAATTTTATCGTTTTGGTAAATAATTGAAACAAATTACATATATTGAGTGCTAAATTAAATAAATTCAAACTTTTCAAACATTTTTATTATCAAAATAAATTTTGAGCAAATGACTGGTTATTTTTCCTTAAAATATTACATTTAAATTAGCCGAATAGTTAGTTCAAATTGAATTGGCTAACTAGATCAATTCAACCGCATCCACATGATAAATTTTAGAATACCTACTAATGTATTACATTTAATTGATACATACGAGGATATGTGTAATTAAATTTAATATAACCACCATTTACAAGATAATTTTTTTAAAATAAATACACATATATCATAACATCATTTACTTTTTTTAAAAATAAACACACATATATTATAACATAATTTACTTATTATATGACTAATATGGTACTCTATCTATTTTAAAATTTCTTCATCCACGTGTAGGTGTTGACTTTCACTTTGAATTTCTCAATTTCTGACGTTTGGCAAAGGGCTAAACTAATAAAAGTCAAAAAGGAGGGTCAATCCCGCAGACAAACACCCCTGCATGGAGTTATTGCAGATCCTCTTTAATTGACTTAAATTCAATTTCCTTGAGTAAGAGGTTACTCTGTGGTTACTTCTTATTTGGTATTTGTTACGTGCAAACTGGATTGGTCAGAAAACTCAGATTCTGGTTACTTTTTCCCAAATAAAAATTTCAAACAGATGCTAAATTGCTGAATAAGCCAATTATTGAGATTGTTTACTATTTTGTCAATAAAATTTCATGAATGTCCTTATATTATACCATTTCACATATATGAACATTTTTACGGTGTAAAAATGAAACCCACACACATGAACACTTTTAAAGCATAAAAATCAAACCATTATTTAAGAGTACTGACGGGTACAGATGTTATATTTTATGGACAGTACACCACAGAGAAGCTCAATGATTTCTGGATTAAAAATAATTATAAATCACAACATTGATATAAAAATGTTGATTCGTATTATGATCTTTAAAAAAAAGAAAAGAAAGGAAAAAAAAAAAGATTCACGTAAACAGTTGATGAGAAAATTGATTTCACGTACAGCTACAGTTTCTTTTCCAGGTGTTTGCCAGTTGGAATAATTGCTTGAGGAGGAAAGAACATTGCGAATAGGAAAGCACTAGAGGAACATGCTCCCCTCGGCTTAAACTGACACCTCAAGGAAAGCCATACTCGACAACATGCGTGGCTGGTCGCAAGAATACAACAACCCTGAAGGTGTGCGAGGAGAGGACAAGATTGAGCCCGATCAAAGACTCGGTCAAAGGTCCATATGCGGTTTTCCTCTAAAAAGCTCAGGCAAAAAGTCTACTCAACAACTGTTACTGACACGTGGGCTATCTCCCATGGGCTCCGTCACGAAACCCCCTCAACAGCGGTTATTTTTTTTTTTAAATTTAAAACCATCAGAATGGTGGGGGTTTAGACAAGATTCCTATATGTAATATAAAATTATAAATGTTACAAGTATAAAGGAGGGGGATAAAAACCAAAACTTCCTATAGAAACTGAAAAATAAGTATAACATAGCCGAAAAGGAATAAAGAAAAGCTAACGCCTGGTGTGCGGAACTGCATGCGCATCTCGATGGAGAATGCTATGTAAACCAGCAGGAATGCCCCTAGGGCTCATAAACCGACGATGCACCTTATGAGTACAAACCCAATTGGCTAGAAAATCTGGAGCAGAAGTAGCCTCCCGAAATACATGACGGACCAAGATATTAGATGAAGAAGCCATACTACGGACACGTCGTAATAGGTATGTGTAATCCCACGACACCTGGCAATCGGACTGAATCCAAGCGACAATAGTAGCAGAATCCGATTCTACCTCCAAAATAGAATGGCCGAGGTGAGCAGCAAGCTCTATGCCCTCATGAACAGCCATAAGCTTTGCGTAAAGGATCGGACGATAACCTAGGAAAGATCCAAAAGCGCCTAAGAGCTCTCCTCGAGAGTCACGTAAAATGCCCCCTGAAGCAGCCATCCCTGGGTTTCCCCTAGAGCACCCATCCACTGTCAGCTTCACCACCCCCGGAGGAGATCGAATCCAAGAAATCAGCCGAAGTGGTCTCCTAAGCCGTGTAACAACACGCCATCCCTCCACTAATCTACTATCCAGGACGCCGCGTAGTTGTGATGTTTTAAAACCGAAAGCAAAGCTGGCCAGCTTAAGATCTGAAGCTACAAGAAAGATGACTGCATCTATAGAAAATGCCACTGAATCAAATCTGTAAGCATTTCGGGCTTTCCACACGTGCCAAAGGATGATACAAGGAAGGAGAACTCGAATATGGTTCCGGGAAGGAGCACGTCGCCTCCAATGGCGAAGCATCGCATGAGGGGATATAAAAACAAAGTGCTGTAGACCAAGTAAACGCAAAAAAAATCCCAGATCTTACGAACCTGCAGACAATCAAGGAATAAATGCCTGGATGTCTCAGCAGCCCCACTACAAAAACACCGAGAAACTATAAAGAAACCCTTGGAGCACATAACATCATCAGTAGCCAAGAACCCGTGGAGAAGCCTCCAAAGAAGAAAGGAAACCCGGGAGGGGATATGTCTCTGCCAAATAATAGCCGACACTTCATCTCGAGGTCTGGAGTGACGTACTAGCTCCCAAGCTGATCGCAACTAAAAAGAACCATCGGATGACCGATCCCATCGGATTAAATCCGGCTTACTGCTGGTAATAGGAATGATCACGATCTGCTCAACTATTGAGGGAGGAAGGGTAGCCTGAAGCATACCCCTATCCCAAACTGTACCCTGCCAGAAAAAAGAAACAGGGACCGAAGAGGCCGCGGCAGCATTATAAGAAATCAAGGGGCATGAGCCCATCCAGCAATCATAACAACAACGGTTATGTTGTTCATTCACCCATGATTGCATTACCAAGTCAACAATGATCGTGTGGAAGAGGAAGCCGAAAATTTTGGTTGGGTATAAAAGCTACAATAAATGGAGGTAACAATTTCTAACTGGACTTCTAAACTCTCTCTTTTTCTCTCACCTTCTTGATAATTCTATATTCTGTTTACTTTTCTCACTAAAGGTTCAACTTTCCAATTTTAAGTACTTGTAATTAAGCCACTAGTTTGTGGCACAAGTTTTTCCAAAAGAGGATCGATTACTAACTTGAGCATCGGAGAGTTTTTGCAGGAAAAACATCTGGCACCCTTAACTAGGTATTGTAAGTATAAGTGATCCAGCTTAGTGAGTTTGACGTCAAAGTTATCTGCTTAAGAGGGATAGCCAGCGTTGATTCATTTCTCCGACAAGAAAAATTTAAGTGATGACGTGGATACTTGGTCACAACATTATTGACCAGATTCCTGCATCAACACTTTAGCACTGTTTGTGGGGAAAGAATAAAAAGCTACAATTGACAAAGCAATTTAAAGAAGGGGAAATAGAACGAGCATGGATATAAAGGAAATGATGGCCAAGAGGTCGAGTTCAGACTCAATGAGTCAATCACCTTGCGAGAAATAACGAATGAAACAAGCGAGAAAGTAATGTATAATCGGATGGAATGGGTAGAAAGGCAAATAGGGACCTTCATAGTTGTTTGGCAAGAGCTGAGGGACGGGTAGAGAAGAATGGGCCATCTCAGAACCCAGTCATAGAGCCAATCCAGGCGAGCGAGATTCAGAACTGAGGAGCCAGTTCCACAGTGATTTGAATCTTGGTGTTGAGGGTCAATTTGATGGTGAATAGAACCTAGGGCCAAATATTAGTTTCACAAGAATCGAGAATGGGAATACGGGAAGAGAAACGAATGTTGAAGAAAAAGAGCTTAGGCAACACGTGTGAAATCAAGCTTAGGCAACACGTGTGAAATCAAGCATGAGTGTGACAGTTCTTCGCACGAAATCTTTGTCTCGCTATGGAGCTAGAAGGAAAAGTGCGAAGATTGGCTTAAGTTATTGATTGAAATGCAAGGTCGATGTAAGGTATCGAACTATAGAATTATGTTGAAAGTGAGTCCCCGTTCAACAAAAATCATAAACACTATAATCACACGAAATTTTTAATTTTTTGATATAAAGCATAATGAGAAAAGCAACCATTTAGTGTATATCGAGCGTTTCAATAATATGATAGGGGTGCAGGGTTTGACATAGGCCTAGAGGTGTTGAGCATTTTCGTTAACCTTGGAGGGATGAGCACGAGAATGGTACCGAAAGCTACCTCGAGGAAGCATTAGGAGTTTTGAACAAATGTTCCTGGAGTTTACAGAACAATCTCGTGGGGCGGTGGCTCTAGAAGATGACATGATAGAGCTTATGGAGATCAAGTAAGGAAAAATGAGCCCCTTAGAGAATCTATGAAAAGATATCACCGCGCCATCCTCAACCTAGGAGCCTTCAATCATCTTCAGGCTTTGAGGGGCTAAAAGAAGGAGTGAAGATAGGGTGGCTATGGAATAATCTAAGAAACCCTACCGTGCAATCGTATTTTGTGGCATATGAGCAAGCAAAGAGAGACATTGAGATCAAGGAAGAAAAAGCCTCAATGATCATAAGCGAGCAGTTGGAATATATGAAACGATGAGAAAAAAAGGTTCAGAAAAGCAAAGGGGGCAACTATGCATAATGAGAGGCCATCGGCGAACAGAGGAGCAGTTGGTCGAGTAGTCCCTTACCAACAAAGGCCATCTCAACTTTATCACACTCGAATCCCACCTCCTCGTTCTCCAAGCAGAGACCGTTGGAGAGAACACCACCAGCCATATAATCATCCACACTGTAACGCCCTAATAGCCTATCACTCACAAAATACCAGATTTAACAGATCATCCCGCCACTGCTTGCACCAACCAATAATAATTTTCCAAGGAAAGAGTTATACAGATGATCAATCAGACACCAACGTATAGGCAGTATACACCATTGAAGGTCTCATTGGAGGAACTGTGTTATGCAATAAAGAATCGTGGTTTGCTATGAAAGAAATGAAGAAAGTTTTGTTTGTCTTGAGAGAATCTCAGAGAAAATATTTCTAATTAATTCCAGAACATTTCATTTGTTAACTAATCAATTTTATAGCTCTGTATTTATACATGCTCAATATCAATCCGTAACTAACTATTAAACTAACTATAATTTTGTTACATATGCATTGTACTTTAATAACAAGAACAAACTAATCTTTGAGTATGTCGATTTGGCATTCTTTTTAACAACCATTCTTTGACGTGGCAATGTTGCTCTGTATAAGCTTGAGTTTGTTTTTCCTTCTTCTTCACCTTAAGTTCTGAATAATGAGCTACTTTAATATCCCCCTTCAAACTCAAGAGACAATGAAGTACTTCGAGTTTGGTTCTTAGGTAATTGAAATGAATAAAGGAAAATGGTTTAGTCATAATGTCAGCAATTTGTTCCGCACTTTTAACATAGCAGATATTGAGTTCACCTTCGATTACTTTGTTTCTAATAAAATGCATATCAATTTCAATGTGCTTTGTCCTTGAGTGGTAGACTGGATTTCTAGCCAATTCAGTAGCACTTACATTATTACACTAAATTATAGGCTTCTCTATGCAGCATACTCCTAATTTAGAAAATAATGATTGTAGCCAACTTATTTCTGCACTTGCTGAAGCTAAAGCCCTATACTCACTTTGTGCACTTGATCTAATGATAACAGATTGTTTCTTGGATGACCAAGACATCAGATTATCACCCAGATAGATACAATAAGCACTAATAGACTTTCTATCATCCAAATCACAAGCTCAATCAAAGATCGGTAAAGTCATGAGTTTCATTTCTCCATTACTAACAAACTTTAGGCCATATTCTTGAGTTGCTTTTAAATATCTCATTACTCGTTTGCATGCTATAAGGTGCTGTAATGTAGGTGCAGTGACATATTGGCTTAATTTGTTGACAACAAGTGCAATCTCAGGTCTAGTTAAGACTAAGTACTACATTGCCCCAACAATACTTACGTAATGTGTAGGATCTTTAAGAAAATAGTCCGCTCACCTTATATAGTTTTCTACAACTTTGAACCTATACTCATTAGAGTGTCAATACCTTTACGTTCAAGCATATCAAATTTAGTTAGCAAATCCTTAATGTACCTCTTCTGAGATAAGTATAGACAACATGAGTCATATAGCACTTTAATACCAAGAAAATAGGATAATACACCAAGATCTTTCAAAGTAAATGTTGTGCTAAACTTAGCTACAAATTCCTTCAATGTAATATTGTTCTGTCTAGTAATAAGGATTTCATTAACATAGATCGAATAAGAATTACAAAGGCTTAGTTTCTTTTTATGAAGAGAGATGTATCAGAGGTGGTGGTGATCAAAGCCCATCGAAGCAAACAACTTTTCAATTTGACATACCAAGCTCTCTTGACTTATTTAAGGCCATACAAAGATTTATGCAGTTTTCACACAAAGTTAGGTTTCTTTTTATTAATGAACCTTTTGGTTGAGACATGTAAACCCCTCTGTTAATTCTCCATTAAGGAAGGTATTGTTGACATTAACTTGCTTAATATGCCATCTATTGATCACTGTCAAGCTAAAAACTACTCTGGCAGTTTCTGGTTTGACCACTGGACTAAAAGTTTCAAAATAGTTAACTACTGCAATATGCTGAAATCCTTTGGCAACTAATCTGGCTTTATGCTTAGCCACACTGTTATACTTCACTTTATACACCCATTTGTTGTCAACTATATAATGATCAGCTACTCTTGGTACTAGAGACCATGTTTCATTTTTAATTAAGGGTGCATATTCTTCTTTCATATCTTCATACCATTTAGGATATTGTAAAGCTTCAGATACAGTATCAAGTTCTTTATCAGTAAGTGTTGCAGTGCATAATTTAGGTTTGAAAATACCAGACTTACTTTTGGTTGTCATGGGATGAGTGTTGGTTTTAGGACAGGTTACTGGTGTTGTGGTTATAGGAATCTTTGCAAGTTGAGAAATAGGTTGAGGTGATGGTGATTGAGCAAAGGGTTCAATATGAGGTGAATATATGGTTGCTTGTGTGTTTGTTGAAGTTAGTTGTGGTAAAGAAAGTAAGTTGTTCTTCGATGAGGATTTTCTGAATGTTGAGATCATTGTTTTGAAGAATTTGAGTTAGGATTATATAAGATACTATTATCAATAGATGAAGTGATAGGCAGAATAGATAAATGATAAACTTGCTGGGGAGTAAGAAATAAATTAGAATAAAAAATAAACTCTTTTGAAGTAAAAAATAAGATCTGTAAATAAAGAAATGAACTTTCATCAAAGGTTATATATTTGACTATATAGATGTGCCCTGAGGAATGCAGACACTTATATCCCTTATGTGAAGGACTATAACCAATAAAAATGTAATTTACTTGAATGATAAACAAACTTGTGCTTATTATACTCTCTTAAGTAAGGATAACATGTGCAGCCAAAACGCTTGAACACACTATAATCAGGCTTATGATTAAAGAGCTTTTCATATGAGGTAAGAAATTGTAAGATTACAGAAGGTAATCTGTTAATATGATATACAACTATATGAAAGACATCCCACCAAAATTTGAAAGAAAGTTTAGCTTGAGCTAACAAGGTGAGACCTAACTCAACAATATGCCTATGTTTTCTTTCCACTAATCCATTTTGATGATGTGTATAAGGACAAGAATGTTTAAAGATGATTCCACATTGATTTAAGAATGAAGTGAATGATCTATACTCTCATCCCCAGTCAGATTACAATGCTTTGATAGTGGTATCAAATTGATTTTCAACTTGTAATTTGAACAACTTGAAAACATCTAAGGCCTCTAATTTCAGTTTTAAAGGATAGATCCAAGTACACCTACTGAAACCATCAACAAAGCTTATATAATAAGCAAAACTATCTCTGGAAAGAATAGGTGAGGGACCTCATGTAGATATGTATGGATTAGTTCAAGGATCCTTATGGTTTTGGTTTCTGTGGTTGGAAAATGAAGTCTATGATTCTTACCCATCTGACATGCCTCACAAATATGTTTAAGTGCTTGTTTTACTGACATGCTTAAGAGATTAATGTCATGAACATTTTTAAGTAAATGCATTAATAACTGCTAATTTGGATGACCAAAATGCCTATGTAGAAACTCAGTGGAAACATGAGAATTCACTTATTTATTATAAGAAGAAACAGAATTGAGAACATTATTTTGACTAGTAGTTTGAATATGAGAATTAAAATAACATGTAGATAACATTGATAGTGGTTTAATAGAAGTAGATTGACATAAGAAAGATGAAGCAAATGATTGGGATGGTTTCAAGAGTAGTCTGTACAATCCTTTCTCAGCAAGTTTTTGTAGAAGCACTTGTTTTTTCAATAAATCCTTCACATAACAGATATTACCAACAAATTCAACAGAAAGGTTACTATCAATTGTTAATTTGGATATGCTTATCAAGTTCTTTGTGATGGAAGGAACTAATAACATGTCTTTAAGCATTATATGCGTGTGATTATATGCAAAACTTGATAATTTATAACTAAAACAAGCATCACCAATATGAGTTATGAACAAACCTTGTCCATTGCCAACGATCAGTTGATTTAATCTTTTAAATTCTTCTCTAACATTCATATTGGCCATGTTGTTAGTTAAATGATGTGTGGCACCACTATCAAGGTACCACCCTTCGTCAGCAGATCCTTCATAATTTGCCACATAAGTTTTAGGTTGAATGGCTTTTTATGGATAGTATATAGAGTCATAGCTTGAATAAGAAGTTGCACAATGATCTTCAGCATGTTGCATATAACCAGAGGATGGCTCATAAACTTGTCATATAAGCAGCTCTAGTCCCTATCATCTTATTTTTACCAAAATGCTTGAATGATGAAAGATGAACATTATCATATCTATGCCAACAAGCATCAACTGTATGCCCTTGCTTATGACATATTTGACAAATGGGAATTGATTCAGCAAGCTCACTAGATTACATAGAAGGTGCTGTAGTAGGATGAGAAGAATTACTTTTCATAAGTGATGGCTTGTAAAATTGCATAGCTTGTCCTCTGTTAAAACCACCAAAATGGCCACTTCTAAAGGAAAACCTCTAGAATATGAATTAAAGAACATGCCTCTAGGTCCTCTGATGCCAAACGGATTACCATATGAACCTCTTTTAAGGTTACCTCGGTATGATCTGTAATTGACATTCATATGATGTAATTCACGTTAAACATTGTCTTATCACTTTGGTTTTGCTCAAGCTTGGCTTCATGTGTTAATAACAATACATAGGCATCATCATACCTCATTTTATTAGCAGTGATAATTGAGGCCAAATCTAGAAAACTAGGACCTAATTTATTCAAAATCCACATCAACAGATCCTTTTCAGTTATTTTTTCACCAGTACAGGCAAGCTTATTAGCAAGCATTTTCATTTTAACACAATACTCTTCAACAAACATCAATTTTTTCCTCAAGATATTCATTTCATAATGAAGTTGCATTATTTTGGCCTCTGATTTGACTCCAAATTACTTCACAATAGACTGCCAAATATCAAAGGAAGTATCATAGTTCAGAACAGAACTTAATATACCTTCGTTAATTGTAGAAAGCAGCCATCCAAGGAGAGTTTTGAAATAATATCTAAGCAATCCAAAGGGCGTGAATGGGATTCTAAAAATTATCCAAGCACACCGGCTTGAGGATTCCACTAGACAAGCCTTTAAGGCCTCAAGAACTCGTACAATTGACTTCTAAGGTGTCAATCAACCTTTACACCAAGAGATTATCCCCTATCTCTTAACCCAAGTGTATCCCAACACTTACAATCACTCACACAAAGATTGCAAATTTGTTTTTTTCTCACTTAAAGGGAATGATTACAAATCAATGCCCAATTGTGAGAATAAATGAAATAAGAAAGTGTTTAAAACTCAATGAAGATTGTATTATTGATTATAAGCTAAATGGTAACGTTGTGATCAACCTTTGTTTGAACTTGAATGAGCTTATTTATAGTTGAAGTTTGAAAAACTAGCCGTTATTGACTTTCACGCGAAAAACGAATTACCATTAATAGTTATCGGTTAACCATTTTGACTGGTCCAAGTGATCATTGAGTTGAAATTCAAATAATCGGTTGACCGTTTTCCACTATCGGTTTATCGGTAATTTTGAGAGACCTGCAAAATAAATTTCTGCTATCCGTTCTTGCAAAACGGTTAAAAGGTTAGCATGGAATGACATTTTGAAATTATCGATTAACGTTTGAAGTTAACAGTTGCGGTTATTTCCAAGAACCTTCCCTACGGACTTTTTTTGTTCGTTTCTGCTAATGGGTTCAAGTTTAAGTAAATGCTTCATCTCTGGATTTTATCGGTTAACCGTTTCAATGTTAACGGTTCACCGTTTGTTTCCAGAATCACAGTTTTAATCAGCATTTTGCAGAGAATATTTTCCAGTTTAGAGTTTAAGGATTACTCATATTTTAGAAAAATATTATATAACTTTTTAATGGAATATTTATTAAACAAAAGCTCAAACATTTTAATAAAAAATATCTAAAGCTTGTTATCCTTAAAATCAATATAATAAACATATACATGTTAACAAGTTTGATCTTGTGCTTGCTAATTAATGTATGCTGGATTTTCAATCTTTTCAACAGATCCATCAACTCATAAATAAGAAAGATTTTAATCTGGAATAATCTGAGGTTCTGAGATTAAGCTTTCAAGATGATTTCTTCTGATGGACGTCAATACTTATTTTTGCCATAGAAGAAAATTAGAGTGATCGAGTTTTACAGTTGGAGCAAAGGTAAATGATATTTGAGAAGATTAAATTGGATTAAGAACTGATTGACTTGAAATTATAGTACTTGAGCTGGCCATTTCTGGCTCTGATACCATGAAAGAAATGAAAAAATTTTTGTTTAGCTTGAGAGAATCTCAGATAAAATATTTCTAATTAATTCCAAAACATTTCATTCGTTAACTAATCAATTGTTACAGCTCTGTATTTATACATGCTCAATAACAATCTGTAACTAACTATAATTTTGTTACATATGTATTGTATGTTAATAACAATCTAACAAACTGATGCTGAGCTGTAATCTGATTTGGCATTCCTCTTAACAACCACTACTGATGTGGCATTTTTGCTCTATATAAGCTTGAGTTTGTTTTTCCTTCTTCTTCACCTTAAGTTCTGAATAATAAGCTACTTTAACATGATATATCCCCCAACTCCAATAGCAAAGGCAGCTAACAAATGAGATAAGAGTAGATTTTGCGAGTTCCATGGCACTCACAGCCACACCACAACTCAGTGTTGCGACTTCAAAAATAAGGTAGAGGACTTAATGACAAATCGCTACCTGGATGAGTTTATCGATAGCGTTCATCCTATAGCTAACTTGCAATATGGTGCAAAAGAAGATAGTGGTGAAGCTAGATGCGATCATTCACTGGTCAAGATCATTGCATGAGACCCAACACTAGTTGAGGATTCGAACAGGTCATGGAATAATTATTCAAGGTACGCGATGACCAACAGAGAGATGTTTTCTAACATGCCAGCAGTAAAGCAAGCAAAGACCAGGAAGGTACCTATCATGTGGATGGACATCAACGAGGAGAGAGTGTTATATCCCTATGAAGATGCCCTGGTGATAAAAGCTAATGTTGCAAGTAAAGAGTTCAACTAAATACTAGTGAATTAAGGAAGTTTGGTGGATATCCTTTTTAAGTCAACTCTAGATGAGATGGGAATTACAGATATGAGATTGGAGCATACTAACACATCCTTGAAAGGGTTTGGCAGGGGAAGGTTGACCCCCTTGGTGTCGTCTAGTTTAGGTAATAATTGGTGTAAGATATCTTATACCAAATGATAATGTCGAATTTCGTGGTGGAGGAAGATATCTAATACTAGATGGTTTTTGGTAGGCTTTTCCTAAAGGTCTGTGATAACTCGAGGAAATGAGAGTTATCATGGCACTTTTAGGCTCAAACTAATATTACTTATAGGGTAAATGATGTGTTTTTACTGTAGTTTTAGTTACATTTTGCATGAGCATCCGTTTAATTTTATTTTTAATAAATTGATTTAGTTTTAGATCATTTTGTGCTTAGATTATCTGCATGATTGTAGGTGACCAAAAAGCTCAAGTTTTATAGATTGAATATTGCTACAAAGAAACTTGCAAAGATGACAAAAGAACTTGGTCAAGAGAAATTAAAACAAGTCTCAAAACAAGTAAAGATGTTGTAGCCATTCTGTCAGAAAGCAACCACTGATTGGATTTCGCACGCATTAACCGAAAGATTGCTATTAGGGGTGGGCATCGGATCGATTCGGATAAACCGATCCGATCGGATCCAATCAATTAGTTCAGATCGGATTGATTTGAAGGCAACTCCGTCGATGAAATTTGTGTGATCCGATCGGATTTGGTTCGGATCGGATCGGATTCGGATCAATTCGAATTATTCAATCGGATTTGCACTGTAAACAAAAACAAAATTAAAAATTAAAAAAATAAGCTAAAGTGCTAACTCTAAGGACTAAGCCTAATTCACCACTCACCAGTCACCACTCCAGTTCATCACTCTCAGATCTCAATCACAAACTCACAGCCAAGTACCAACCGGCAACTACCAAGTAGGCAAGTACCAATTCAAACTGTCAAACACTCAAACATTAACAAAAGACACAACGACTCAACGAGCAGCCGAGCAAAGGCAAAACGCCAAAACCATCTTCATCTCATCATCCATCTTGAACCCATACCCATTAACGACCCCGCCAAAACTCAGTTGCCGCCAGCCCACCGACATCAATCGACAGGAAGCTAGCCGATTTCTAGTGAAACCCAGGCAAATGGAACCCAATTAATCGACCTAAATCAGCTGACAGCTGCCTCTTCAACCACTGAACTCACGTCCAACCGGCCAGTTGCCACGCCAAGTCGCCAAACGCTGATAATCCACTTCCACTATTCCCGAGCAGCTAGCAACTTTATTCATGGTAAGCAATTAAACCCGACCCATGACAATTGAAAGGTGAAACTTGAAACTTGAAACTTAGAAAGTTAGAATTTCATGCTTCTTTTAGTTGCGGGTTTGGGCCAAACCCGAGAGCAATTAACTGCTTGGAAAATGCCCCGAAACAGTTTGGGACTTTGGGCCAAACCCGAGAGCAAGCGGCTAGCCGCTTGCTTACGGGTTTTAGGGTGTTTCTTCCACTTTCTCTTGCTTTCTTCAACCTCTTCCACTTTTTCATGTATTGAAACTTTGAAATATACAATTTTTTCATAATTTCATTCTCTACAGTCTCCACAATTGAAAATTTTTCTTTTAATTTTTTCATTATTTCATTTTCATTGTCTGATAATTTATTATTTAAGGAGCTTAACTGAATTTTATTAATTATTAATAAACTAAGAAACAATATCGTTTCATCAACATTTATGTTAACATAATGTTGATTTTGATGATAACAAACAAAATTAAGAATGATTAAGTTTTTAAAAGCTCAAATAATTTTTTCATACATTTTAAATAAATCATTATTTTCACTTTATAAAGGTTTTATATTTAATGGAAAAATGATTTTATGAAATTGGTTGTTTTTCAAGTTCATGGTTTAATTGAAAGAGTTTTGAAAACTTTGAAATCAATAAGTATTACTTGAAATTTTGGAAAGGATTTATTTGAAACGTTTTATAGTATTTTGGGCCATATCATAATTTCATAATGTTTTGGGATTCATAAAGTAATTTTTACAATTTCTGAAATTGGACTTAATGGCAAAATTTATAACGTTTTGGGCCATAATGCAGTTATGGAAAGTTTTGGGGTCAAAACGTAATTTTAGAAAATAGTGCACTATGCCCGTTATCAGAAGCAAGCGGCAATCCGGTTATGCTAAACGGCAATCCGGTTATGGGGCAGAAACTCTCCGGATGAAAAGCGGCAATCCGGATTTCGTAAGCGGTAATCCGGTTATTGGGCGAAAGCACGGAGCATAAGCGGCAATCGGTTGTGCTAAGCGGAAACTAAGTTATGGGGCGAAAGCTTCGAGCATAAACGGCAATCCGGTTGTGCTAAACGGTAATCCGATTCGAGGCGAAAGGTTACGGAGCATAAAGCGGCAATCCGGATATCACTGGCGGCATTAGGATACTCAAAAATTCAAATTTTTGCCTTAACGGTAACATGCAAGCGGAATTAGGAAACCATAAACGGTAATCCGGTTATGAGCAAAAAGTGCATAACGGCTAGTTTTTAGCTCCATCTATATAAACTTAAATCCAAATCATTTTTGGTAATCTTGGCAAGCATAAACAAGTGCACACAACATATATTGAGCTTCAAATTCGAAAATCATTATAGATTAAATCTTCATTGAGCTATCATTTGTATATCCACTCTAAAAGAGAGTTGTTTGTTGTATTTTCATTTCTCATCAAATTGTGAGTGTACAAGTGTGAGAAACACTTGGGGTGAAGAGATTGGGAGATAATCTCTTGTTGTAAAAGGTTCATTGACACCTTGGAAGTCAATTGTAAACATTTGAAGCCTTGGAAAGGCTTGGATAGTGAAATCCTCAAGCTTGGGTTGCTTGGAGGCGTGGACGTGGCGGGGATAGCCGAACCACGTAAAAATCTTTGAGTTTGCTTTCTCCTCCCTTACTCATTTATTATTGTGCATTTATTGAATTTATTGTTTTCAAATTTATTAAGGCATTAGATTGGATTGTTGTGTGTTTTGCTAGGATAATTTTTAAAATACCAATTCACCCCCCCTCTTGGGTTGCACACTTGTATTTCAATTGGTATCAGAGCAAGGTGCTCTTGTGTAGACTTAATCGTCTAGAGTTAAAGATCCATAGCAACCTAAATTAGCTCAACCATCATGGAAGGCCAATCTACCACTAGACCTCCATTTTCTGATGGAAATGATTATCCTTATTGGAAAACTAGGATGAGAATCTTTTTACAAGCCTTAGATTATGAAATATGGGAAATAGTTTGTGATGGTTCATTCATTCCTAGGAAGAATGCTTTAAGTGAGTTGGATAGGAAGAATATGTCTTTAAATTCCAAGGCTATGAATGCTTTATTTTGTGCCTTAGATAAAAAGGAATTTCATAGAGTTTCAAATTGTTCTAATGCTTATGAAATATGGAGAAAACTTGAAGTTGTGTATGAGGAGACTACAAACAAGGAGGAATCTCATGAAGTGTCAAATTTGGCACTTATGGCAATTGGAGATGAATCGGATGATGAATTTGATGAGGTAAGTGATCTTCCTACATATGATGAATTACATGATGCCTTTAAAGAATTGCATGATGAATTGATGAAAATGGGTAAAAAGAATGTTTGCCTTAAGAAGAAAATGCTAGAACTTACAAATGAAAATGATGCCATGAAAAATGCATTGATTCATTGAATGAGAAGATAAATGAACTAGAACTAGAAAATAAAACATTGCATGATAGAATTGCATTATCAAATGAGAAACCCAAAGACTTCACACAAGCATCTAGAATCACATGTAAATGACTTGAAAAATGAAAAAGATGCCTTGCAAAAATCTAATGCTTCATTAAATGAAAAGATCAAAGAATTGGAATTAGATAATGAAATGCTACATGATAGGATTGCATCATTTACATGTAAACAAAGTACTTCATATGAGCATGAGAAATCACATGTTGATGAATTAATGAAAGAAAATGAAGTGCTTAAGAAGAGGAGCAATGAGCTTAATGAAATTGTGTTAAAATTCACAAATGGTCAACAGAACTTAGATAAATTGCTCAACTCTAAAAATGTGTATTTGATAAAGGAGGACTTGGATATAAGCCTAACTTGAAACAAAAATATTATAAGAATTATTTGTTAAGGCTACCTCACAAGCGATCATAAAATTGTTTGTCATTATTGCAATCAAAATGGTCACATGAGTTATAGATGCCATGTTAAAAGAAATGCATATTATGGAGCAAAATGTATTTGGGTTCCAAAAGGAACCAAATCTAACGCTCAAGGACCCAAGAGTATTTGGGTACCAAAGGGCACAACGTGAATGTTTTCTTTGTAGGTACCACAATCAAGGAATGGTGGAGAGTTCCTTGATGAAAGCTTGTGAGAATAATTATTCGATCATGATCTAAGAGAAAATGATGAGTAAGATGATTTAATTGCTTTGGTAACAATTTTTGTCATATTAATTTTGTTGAATGGATCATGATGGATAGATAATACCTTGAATTTGCGAAAGCATGCTCGTATGTTTACATAATTGAATTATTATTGTGCTTTATCATGATGCATGGTTATATATTTATGATGATAGCTTGTCAACTCATCATGATAGATTTGTTTGATTTTGATGATTATGTAATGCCTAAGCTTGATAAATGAGTGATATGCTTGAATTATTAATCTTGAATGCTTACATATTTCATGATTGTATAATGTATATGCATGATAGATGAGTTATATGTTTGCTTTTGTATGTATTTATGTTTCATGTATTAAATGGCTTATTGAAAAGTTTTGAATCTCAAAATGGTTTAAAATTGATCAATTTTTAAGCCAAAAATAAATTTGTGTGTTTAATACAAGTTTAAGAGCTTACTTCATCTCAAAAATATTTTTCATAGCTTAATAGGTTAAGAAATCCGAAACCCGGATTAAATTTGATGCTTTTGGAACTAAGGACAATCGGTTATGAAATCCGAAACCCAGATTCAGTTTGATAGTTCTTTGGAACACATTCGCCAACCGGATATTGTCAACCGTAAAACCAATTCAAGTTGGTTGCTTCTTTGGAAGGAACCGGCAATGGATAAGAAATCCGGAAAATCGGATGCAAGTTTGATCTTTCTTTGACACAACCGGATGACCGGTTATGCAATCCGAATCCAATTTTGCTGCCAACTCTTCGACCACAACCGGATATCCGGTTATCCACATCCGAAACCGGATTCGCGTTGTTTCTCGCCGCTTGGTCACTTTGGTTTTATGCTTCTTCTTCTTCGTTTCTCTCTCTTCAAAACCGTGAGTGGCTCTCCTCTATTTTCATTCAATTTTCCTTTATTTCTCACTTCATTTCATGCCAAGATCAATCTCTCAAACCATTACCCATGCATTTAACCTTCATTAAGCACTTTCCAATCATTATTTCTTCACTTGTTCTTCATCATTTCATCATCATCTCTCATGCGTGAACAGTACCTCTCTGTTTCTCTCTCTTCAAATCTAAGCTTTCTTTCACCAATTTTTGATTCAATCATATTATATCTTACCTTAAATCATTTCTTGGATCAATACAATCAGTTTAAATTTATCCATTTCACTCATTATTTTACAAAATCGAATTTGTGCATTTTGATTTTTCAAATTACCACTTCCATAGTGTGCTCTTCTTATGGATTTTCCCAATAGTTCTCTATTTATATTATGCACATATATTTTCATATGCATGGTTGCTTTCATTGTGGTTTGAGGATGATTATTGTTTGATATTTGAATGTTTTATATTTGGATAATGTGGAACTAATGTGCTTATCTTGAGATTTTGATGATTGATAGGGGGAGCTTTTTACTATATTTGATGATGAAGAGGAAATATGATTTGTAAGGGAAAAATACATATACTTTGAAATTCTTAAGCATATGAATTTTTTCTTGTTTTATTAAAATGTCACATCAGATCTTTGATGAGTTTAGTTGTCTTGATTTCTAAAAATGTGATTAGTAATTATAGAGCTTGGATTATTGATATTATACTCTTATGACTTTTGCATTCCCTTGCTTAGCTTATTACTTGTTCTATTTTGGATAATATGCATTTTGAACTTTGTTGTTGTCCAAAGAGGGAGACAAAGTAATATATCATTTTGATATTGTCAAAAGGAGGAGAATAATATGCATTTTTGAGTTTTATTTTGATGATTGTATGGTCTTTGATTTCATCTTCTCAATTGTCTATCATCATTGTCCATCTCTTATATATGTGTGAATTCATATGCCATTAATTGTGTTATATCATTATTTATTTATAAAATTCGCACACATGACTTATTGCACTTATGAATTTGATCACTTATTATTTTAGCTCATAATAATGGCTTATCTTAAAAGCTATGTTGATTTTGATGATCTATACATTGTCATTATATACTTATGCTTTGCTTAAGATTTTAGATAAAGAATATGTTTTGATGATTTCATGTGTTTAATAAAGTTTGATCTTATGCAATTTATGTTTGGTAAATGAATCCATTTACTTATTGTTTGGTAAATGAATGCATTTTTTTTTACTCTATTGATGTATTTTCGAATATGCATTATTTGCTTTAAATGATATCGAAAGGAGGAGAAATACATATACTTTGAGAATTTTTAAGCATATAAGAGTTTTTAAGTGTCACATTAGATCTTTGATGATTTTAGTTGTTTTGATTTCTAAAATATGATATGTTTTTGGATAAAATCATTTTGGTTAAAATTCTAAATTGGCCATATATTTAGGGGGAGCATACAATATTTTGGATAATATGCTTTTTGAATTTTTTGTTGTCCAAAGGGGGAGACAAAGTAATATACCATTTTGATGATATAAATTGAGGGAAGTAACATGCATTTTGAGCATTCTTTTGATAATTGATATGTGATTATGGTGATGATTTTAAGATATGATGATGATTTGATTACATGATTGGTTTATATAATGATTTATGATAATTTGGGAGTAATATTGCTAAACTTGTATTTGAGGTGATGCTTGTTGTTAGGGGGAGATTCTATCAAAATTTCTACTCGGACAACATGGGTAACAAATTTGCTACTCTTATTCTTTTCCTTTAAGTTTTCTTTTTAATGATGAAGGGAAGAAGAATACATGTTTTTTAAATTTATAAAAATTTTTCTCTTTTTTTTCTTTGCCAATAAAGTTTTTCTTTTTGATGATGAGGGGAGAAGAATAAATGTATTTAAATTTGTTAATTGGCAAATTGTAAGAGAAGCTTACATTTAGGGGGAGCAATTTATGAAATCATTCTTTAAAATACATGAAAGGTTTGTCATCATCAAAAAGGGGAGATTGTTAACATATATGTTTTCAAAATGATTTTGATGATAACAAACAAGATTAAGAATGATTAATCTTTTAAGCTCAAATTGTAAGGGAGCTTGCATTTAGGGGAGCAATTTATTCAATCATTCTTTAAATACATGAAAGGTTTGTCATCATCAAAAGGGGGAGATTGTTAACATTTATGTTAACATAATGTTGATTTTGATGATAACAAACAAAATTAAGAATGATTAAGTTTTTAAAAGCTCAAATAATTTTTTCATACATTTTAAATAAATCATTATTTTCACTTTATAAAGGTTTTATATTTAATGGAAAAATGATTTTATGAAATTGGTTGTTTTTCAAGTTCATGGTTTAATTGAAAGAGTTTTGAAAACTTTGAAATCAATAAGTATTACTTGAAATTTTGGAAAGGATTTATTTGAAACGTTTTATAGTATTTTGGGCCATATCATAATTTCATAATGTTTTGGGATTCATAAAGTAATTTTTACAATTTCTGAAATTGGACTTAATGGCAAAATTTATAACGTTTTGGGCCATAATACAGTTATGGAAAGTTTTGGGGTCAAAACTGTAATTTTGGAAAATAGTGCACTATGCCCGTTACTGTAGCAAGCGGCAATCCGGTTATGCTAAACGGCAATCCGGTTATGGGGCAGAAACTCTCCGGATGAAAAGCGGCAATCCGGATTTCGTAAGCGGTAATCCGGTTATTGGGCAGAAAGCTTCTGGAGCATAAACGGCAATCCGGTTGTGCTAAACGGAAGTCCGGTTATGGGGCAGAAAGCTTCTGGAGCATAAACGGCAATCCGGTTGTGCTAAACGGTAATCCGGTTACGAGGCAGAAAGGTTCTGGAGCATAAACGGCAATCCGGATATCACAAGCGGCATTCCGGATACTCAAAAATTCAAATTTTTGCCTTAACGGTAACATGCAAGCGGAATTCCGGAAACCATAAACGGTAATCCGGTTATGAGCAAAAAGTGCATAACGGCTAGTTTTTTAGCTCCATCTATATAAACTCAAATCCAAATCATTTTTGGTAATCTTGGCAAGCATAAACAAGTGCACACAACATATATTGAGCTTCAAATTCGAAAATCATTATAGATTAAATCTTCATTGAGCTATCATTTGTATATCCACTCTAAAAGAGAGTTGTTTGTTGTATTTTTCATTTCTCATCAAATTGTGAGTGTACAAGTGTGAGAAACACTTGGGGTGAAGAGATTGGGGAGATAATCTCTTGTTGTAAAGGTTCATTGACACCTTGGAAGTCAATTGTAAACATTTGAAGCCTTGGAAAGGCTTGGATAGTGAAATCCTCAAGCTTGGGTTGCTTGGAGGCGTGGACGTAGGCGGGGATAGCCGAACCACGTAAAAATCTTTGAGTTTGCTTTCTCCTCCCTTACTCATTTATTATTGTGCATTTATTGAATTTATTGTTTTCAAATTTATTAAGGCATTAGATTGGATTGTTGTGTGTTTTGCTAGGATAATTTTTAAAATACCAATTCACCCCCCCTCTTGGGTTGCACACTTGTATTTCATTTGGTATCAGAGCAAGGTGCTCTTGTGTAGACTTAATCGTCTAGAGTTAAAGATCCATAGCAACCTAAATTAGCTCAACCATCATGGAAGGCCAATCTACCACTAGACCTCCATTTTTCGATGGAAATGATTATCCTTATTGGAAAACTAGGATGAGAATCTTTTTACAAGCCTTAGATTATGAAATATGGGAAATAGTTTGTGATGGTTCATTCATTCCTAGGAAGAATGCTTTAAGTGAGTTGGATAGGAAGAATATGTCTTTAAATTCCAAGGCTATGAATGCTTTATTTTGTGCCTTAGATAAAAAGGAATTTCATAGAGTTTCAAATTGTTCTAATGCTTATGAAATATGGAGAAAACTTGAAGTTGTGTATGAGGAGACTACAAACAAGGAGGAATCTCATGAAGTGTCAAATTTGGCACTTATGGCAATTGGAGATGAATCGGATGATGAATTTGATGAGGTAAGTGATCTTCCTACATATGATGAATTACATGATGCCTTTAAAGAATTGCATGATGAATTGATGAAAATGGGTAAAAAGAATGTTTGCCTTAAGAAGAAAATGCTAGAACTTACAAATGAAAATGATGCCATGAAAAAATGCATTGATTCATTGAATGAGAAGATAAATGAACTAGAACTAGAAAATAAAACATTGCATGATAGAATTGCATTATCAAATGAGAAACCCAGCACTTCACACAAGCATCTAGAATCACATGTAAATGACTTGAAAAATGAAAAAGATGCCTTGCAAAAATCTAATGCTTCATTAAATGAAAAGATCAAAGAATTGGAATTAGATAATGAAATGCTATACATGATAGGATTGCATCATTTACATGTAAACAAAGTACTTCATATGAGCATGAGAAATCACATGTTGATGAATTAATGAAAGAAAATGAAGTGCTTAAGAAGAGGAGCAATGAGCTTAATGAAATTGTGTTAAAATTCACAAATGGTCAACAGAACTTAGATAAATTGCTCAACTCTAAAAAATGTGTATTTGATAAAGGAGGACTTGGATATAAGCCTAACTTGAAACAAAAATATTATAAGAATTATTTTGTTAAGGCTACCTCCACAAGCGATCATAAAATTGTTTGTCATTATTGCAATCAAAATGGTCACATGAGTTATAGATGCCATGTTAAAAGAAATGCATATTATGGAGCAAAATGTATTTGGGTTCCAAAAGGAACCAAATCTAACGCTCAAGGACCCAAGAGTATTTGGGTACCAAAGGGCACAACGTGAATGTTTTCTTTGTAGGTACCACAATCAAGGAATGGTGGAGAGTTCCTTGATGAAAGCTTGTGAGAATAATTATTCGATCATGATCTAAGAGAAAATGATGAGTAAGATGATTTAATTGCTTTGGTAACAATTTTTGTCATATTAATTTTGTTGAATGGATCATGATGGATAGATAATACCTTGAATTTGCGAAAGCATGCTCGTATGTTTACATAATTGAATTATTATTGTGCTTTATCATGATGCATGGTTATATATTTATGATGATAGCTTGTCAACTCATCATGATAGATTTGTTTGATTTTGATGATTATGTAATGCCTAAGCTTGATAAATGAGTGATATGCTTGAATTATTAATCTTCGAATGCTTACATATTTCATGATTGTATAATGTATATGCATGATAGATGAGTTATATGTTTGCTTTTGTATGTATTTATGTTTCATGTATTAAATGGCTTATTGAAAAGTTTTGAATCTCAAAATGGTTTAAAATTGATCAATTTTTAAGCCAAAAATAAATTTGTGTGTTTAATACAAGTTTAAGAGCTTACTTCATCTCAAAAATATTTTTCATAGCTTAATCGGTTAAGAAATCCAAAACCCGGATTAAATTTGATGCTTTTGGAACTAACCGGACAATCGGTTATGAAATCCGAAACCCAGATTCAGTTTGATAGTTGCTTTGGAACACATTCGCCAACCGGATATTGTCAACCGCAAACCGAATTCAAGTTGGTTGCTTCTTTCGAAGGAACGGCAGCGGATAAGAAATCCGGAAAATCGGATGCAAGTTTGATCTTTGTTGACACAACCGGATGACCGGTTATGCAATCCGAAACCAATTCTTGCTGCCAACTCTCGACCACAACCGGATATCCGGTTATCCACATCCGAAACCGGATTCGCGTTGTTTCCCTGCTGCTTGGTCACTGGTTTTATGCTTCTTCTTCTTCGTTTCTCTCTCTCCAAAACCGTGAGTGGCTCTCCTCTATTTTCATTCAATTTTCCTTTATTTCTCACTTCATTTCATGCCAAGATCAATCTCTCAAACCATTACCCATGCATTTAACCTTCATTAAGCACTTTCCAATCATTATTTCTTCACTTGTTCTTCATCATTTCATCATCATCTCTCATGCGTGAACAGTACCTCTCCGTTTCTCTCTCTTCAAATCTAAGCTTTCTTTCACCAATTTTTGATTCAATCATATTATATCTTACCTTAAATCAAATTCCAATGATGATGATGAAGTTGAAAGTGTACAACTACCCACAGAAAAGACAAATACAAAGTGGAAGAAGCCAACTCAGAGACGACCAATGAAGAAAAGATCCGAGACAAGGAATCATTACACTGTATTTGAGGACAATCAATATAAAGCAAAGTGCAACTATTGTGGCAAGATATATCAGTGCCATCCTAGGTTTGATGAGATTAGCAATATGAGAACTCATTTAAAAGTATGTGAAGCATGCTTGAATATGAAGCGAGAGTAAGATGAAAGACAACAAAAATTGACAGCCGAGAGTGGTGAAGGAAATGCAAGTAATATGGTTTTGGCCAAAGGATGGAGTCAAGAAGCTTGTAGAAGGGCAGTCAGTAAAATGATTATCTTGGGCGAGTTGCCACTTAATTTTGTTGACAACAAAGGGTTTAGGCATTTTTGCAATGTAGTTGTTCCTCAGTTTATTATGCCATCTCGGAGAACTATTAGTAGAGATGTTATGGATATGCTCTTGAACAAAAAGAGAATTTTGAAGAGTTTGATATATAAGAATAAGCAAAAAGTGTCTCTTACAACTGACATATGGACTTCAGTTTAGAACATGAGTTATATAGTAATCACAGCTCACTTTATTGATAGTGATTGGTGCTTACATAGGAAGATTATCAGTTTCAGCGTGATTGAAGACCATAGAGAGAAGTTGATTGGCAAAAAGATTGAGGTTTGTTTGCTTGAATGGGGAATAGAGAGGGTGTGTACAATAACTGGTGATAATGCGTCGGGCAATGATGTTGCTATTGATTATGTGAGGAACCAAATGCTTATGTGGAAGAATGTTGATGCACTTATGTTGCAGGGTGATTACATGCATGTGCATTGTTGTGCACATATCTTAAATTTGATTATCACTGGGGGGTTAAAAGAGTTGCATGCCTCAGTTGCCGGTATTCGAAATGCTGTTAAGTATGTGAGATCATCCACTTCGAGATTGAAAGCATTTAAACAGTGTGTAGATAATGTGAAAGGCCCTAATGGAACTGTGGTTTTGGATTGTATCACTAGGTGGAATTCCAACTATTTGATGTTGATGACTGCTTTGAAATTTCGGGAGGCATTTGAGAGGATGGCAGAAGTGGATAAACTGTATGAAGCATACTTTAAAGAGGAAGAAAACGGGAAAAAAAGGGTGGGGCCACCTCAGCTTGAAGATTGGGAACATGCCGAAAGAATTGTGAGGTTTTTAAAGATCTTTTATGATGCTGCATTGACCTTTTCAGCCTCTTTGAGTGTCACTTCTAATTTTTGTTACGATACAATTAGGTTAATCGAGAATTCATTGAGTGCATTTGAAAAAGCAAATATGTTTATGTGCATTTGATGGCTTCTAGTATGAGGGAAAAATATGAAAAATATTGGGAGTGCACAGAGAAAATCAACAAAATCTTGATTATTGCCTTAATAATTGATCTGCGCTGCAAAATGGATTTTACCAAACATATTTTTAGTACGAACTTTTCCAATGATAGTGCGAAGATTAAAAAAATGGTCGCGGTGATGAAAGGCTTGTTGAATTCACTTTTTGATGCATATAATGGATATAACTCCTCACCACCATTGTGTAGTGAGAGTTTTCCTAGTGGTAGTGCCAGTGGTGGTGGTGGCGGTTCTAGTTCTTCTCTGCACCTTGTAGGTAACACGGATCGACAACAAGGGTACATAATGGAACATGGTGATGATACTTTACGAGTTGCTCGCCCTTTTCTTGGATATGCTAAGAAAGTTTTAATTCAAAACGAGGGCGAGCTTGTGACGACCAAGGTGGAAAGATACTTACTTGACCCGATTGAAGATCCTAGTAATGATAAACTAAATATTTTATTATGGTGGAAAGTGAATGGGTCGAAGTATCCGATATTGCAGAAAATAGCAAGGGACATCCTTGCAATTTCGATATCCATTGTGGCTTCGGAGTCCGCCTTTAGCATTGGGGGTCGTATCATTGACGAATATAGAAGTTCTTTAACTCCCACTATGATTGAAGCATTGATTTGTACTGAAAATTAGTTGCAGTCTAAACTTTTTGCCTCTCTCATCTACGACCTTAATCAAGAGTTAAAAGATCATATATATCAAATAGAGTTACAAGAAGGTAACTTTTTTATATTATATTTTATATACAATACCTTTTAAATTTATTATAACACAATTTTTTATATTACTCATGCACTAATTATAAGTTATTATGTTTTTTTTTTCATTTTAAAGAGTATGTGCAGTCACAAGCTTCAACAATTACAACGATGGGTGCTAGTACTCGTTATGATATTTGAATAGGTAACTCTTAAATTTAATAGATCTTTTGGTTTTAAGGTATTATATTTATAATTGTTTTACTTTTGGTTTTAAGTCAATTGTAACATGATAATTGTTTGTGATCTTATGTTAGGAAAATTGAAGTTGGTAATTGGAAAGCAAAAGTTAAGGACTCATCAAAGTGTGTTGTGAGTTTAATTTTGTGTTATTGTACTTTAGGTTTGAAGAACTTTTAGTTTATCTAACTATTTTTAAATGATAATTTTTATTTTGGTTTATTTTATTTTTGGATGATATAAGGATAATATTTATTTTGTGATTTTATGTTGTTTATTTATTTGGAGACTTAGAGTAATGTTTAATTGTTTATTTTGTGTTGTTTGTTGGGAGACTTGGAGTAATGTTTATTTTGTGTTGTTTACTTAGAGACTTAGAGTTGGAGCAAAGTTTATTTTGTGTTGTTTATTTAGAGACTTGGAGTAATTTGTGTTGCTTATTTGGAGGCTTGGACTTGGAGTAATGTTTATGCACCTAACTTGTAAGAGCATTACTAATTGAATGAAATAAAAGTGTTTGTACAAAATGAATGCATATGAGAATATATATGTCAATGCCATATTGTCAAGGAAACAATATAATATACATTGTCATTTGTCAGCTTGTTTTCATTTTTTTTAATGGTTAGTAAGCTTTCATTAATTATAGATTTTATAAATTTTTTGTAAGAATTGTGAAAAAAGTCAAAATCCGATTTCAATCCGAATTAATCTGAATCCAAAATATAATCCGAATCTGAAAATTAATCCGAAATCCAAACTCATCCGATCCGATCCGAATCCAAATTCAATCCGAATTTTCATCCGATCCAAATCCGATTCGAATAATTCGGATCGGATGAAAATTTAGATTGAATTCGGATGAACTTTTTTTCAATCTGAATTATCCGAAATTCGATCGGATTCGGATCCGAATCCGATCTGAATCTGAAATTGCCCACCCCTAATTGCGATTTCAAGTTTCCAAAAATGGGAGATACGCGACCACACGCTTTTGGTTGCCCTAGTTTCAAGTTATAAAAAGAGAACACATGAAAAGAAAAAGGAAGGTTGTAACTCAAAGAAAAATAACAGAGAAAAATAAAAAGAAAACAGAAATTAAGAGAGATTTTAGGGCTACAATAGAGGATTCACAGAGAATAAGAAGGAGAGATCACAAGATTAAGTTTATCTTATTTTCTTGTTTTTTTATTTATGGGAATGTATTTATTGGCTAAAAATTTCATTTCTTGTTCCATCGCAAATCATGAACTAAATTTTATTGTGGTTAAGTGATAAACAAACTTAATAGTTAATTGACTAATATATGCGTATTGCCCTATATTTGTTACAAAGCATTTTGTCTTGATTTTACTTATTGCATTTCCCTATTTTAGTTGACCACCCATTTAGTGGATACTAGCTAAGAAGAAACCTAAAAAATGTCTAACTTAGTGGAACAAATTAAGATAATACATGGTTTTATATTGGGTTTCTCAAGTTGAGTTAATCTCGATTTAAATAGGGTCATGCTTGATATAAAATTAGTGAAAAACTAGAAATAGGGATTCATCTTTTAGAGCAATTGGAACCTAGAACGTATAATGTTATATCTAATGTTAGCGTAACAATTGGTCACTATTGAGCTGCATTTAGATATAAGATATCCAACAGGCGGACTGTAGTAGACGTTGTAGCAATAGAATCTTAATTGGAAAAAGGTCAATACCATTAAGTGAGTTTAATTACTCAACCACTCTATTCCCATTAAGTGTGTCTTTGTGTTTCGCTTACAAATTTTTTTATTGCATTTTGTTATTTGCATTTTTAATCTAGTTAGTTCATTAGTTTTATTGATTATTTTATTTTAATTTAAATTAAGATCTGACTTTGTTAAGATTGCTGACAAATCCAATAATATCAATCCCTAAGGAAACGATTTGAATACTCATCTGTGTATTACTATTTGTGTACACTTGCATATTGACACCTATTGCATTAGAAATCACCTAACAAATTTTAGAGCCATTGTTAGAAGATTGATTGTTTATTGTGATTTGTAAAATTAAATTTAGGCCGTGCTAATTTTTAATTTTATTATTTTAATTTGTTTACTTTGTTGACAAAAGTGCTCTAGCAACCCTTGCATGCGTGAATACATACTGTTGAGTTCTAGTTTGATTCGAAATTGAAAAACTGCAAGGAGACTCGAGAAAAGAGCATAGAAATTTAAAATTTATTGTAGACATGGATGATTTGCAAGATACGGGAATTTGACTTGTGAAGTAATAGAACCACTCAAAACACAAGGAGGTTAATAAGGTTAGAATGGGCAGATTATTCATAGGCAACCAGGGAACAATAATATTATCCACATGGTAGATGATAGAGATAGAGGAATAAGAGATTATGCAGTATTGACCCCTCAAGCCATAAACCCTAGAATAGTTAGACCTGAAGTGCAAGTCCATAATTTTGAGCTCAAACCAGTGATGTTTCAGATGCTTCAAATGGTGGGGTAATTCAATAGACTACTATCTGAAGACCTTTACCTTCATCTTAAGCTGTTTTTGGCAGTAAGTGATGTTTTCAAAATTTCTGGAGCATCACCAGAAGTATTAAGACTCAGACTTTTCCATTTTCTCTAATGGATCGAATAATAACATGGTTGAACTCTCTACCATATAAAATGACTTGGCTGACAAATTTTTAATGAAGTACTTCCACCTACCAAGAATACAAAATTGAGTAACGAAATCGCATATTTCTATCAACTTGAAGATGAGAGCTTGTATGATGCATAGGAAAAATTTAAAGAGCTACTCAGGAGATGTCTTCATCATGGTATTTCTTGTTGTATATAGTTTTAAACTTTCTACAATGGTCTCAATCCAAGTACTAGATTGATGGTGGACGCTCAAACAAATGGGGTCTCATTATGAAATTCTTATAATGAGGCTTATCAAATTTTAGAAAGGATAGCCAATAACAATTATCGGTGATCATTTACCGGACAAGCTATAGTAAGAGGAACACTAGGAAATCATAATGTAGACATTTTGACAAAGCATTATCAACCCAAGTAACCTCATTAACAAACATGGTGAATGGTATGACTCTGCGCCAAAGAACTATTACCAAAATAGCCGAGGTATCTTATGTTTATTGCAGAGAAAGGCATCTATTTGATAATTGTTTCAGAAATCCTGCCTCGGTCAACTATGTAGGTAACTTCAACAGAAAAAACCAGAATAATCCTTATTCAACCACTTACAACCCTAGATAGAGACAGCACCTAAACTTCTTATGGAGCAGTCAGAATCAACATGCTTCAGCATCTAGTGGACAAAATAGGCCTACTCAACTGTCGCGATTTCACCAGCAAAATCAAGGGCAAAAAAACACCAGCAACGATCAACTAAGTTCTCTTGAGGCTTTGATTAAGGAATACATTGTGAAAAATGAAGGGATTGTCCAAAGTTAAGTGGTATCCTTAAGAAATATAGAAAATCAAATTGAACAACTTGCTACAGTTTACCCGACAACATAGCCAGACACAGCTCGCTCAGCTTTATAGATGCATTCTCAAGATACAATCAAATTCCAATGTTTGAGCAAGATGAGAAGCATAAAATTTTTATTACTAACGAAGGACTGTTTTATTCCAGGATAATGCTATTCACCTAAAAAAAATGGTGCAATGTACCAAAGGTTGGTGAATAAAATTTTTAAAGACATTAATTTGACGCACGATAGAAGTGTGCATGGGCAACATGATCACTAAGTCTAAGAACCCAGCCGAGGACACAAAGCACCTTGAAGAAGCATTCAAGCAGCTAAAGAAGTATAAGGTGAAGCTCAACTCTGAGAAGTGTATTTTCGAATTGAGTTCAGGGAAATTCTTGGGATTTATGGTGAGCCACTAAGGGGTTGAGGAAAATCCTAAGAAGATTCGAGTAGTCATAGAAATGTAATCTCCTCTCACCTGTAAAGAGATACAAAGCCTTACGGGAAAACGGCAAAACATTAAGCCGATTCATATCCAAAGCAACAGACAAATGCCATGTCTTTTTCCAAGTAATGAGGAGAGAAAAAAAGGACAAAGTGGACTAAGGAGTGCGAAGAGGCCTTTTAGAAGTTGAAGCAATACTTGCTCCAAGCTCTTCTTTTGTCAACACTATGAGAAAGTGATACAATATATTTGTACTTAGTTGTATCCTCGTACGCCACGAGCATAGTGTCAGTGCGAGAAGATGCAGGAATCCAATACCTGGTATACTATACCAACAGATGTGGGATCATCAATTTCTGTAGATGTTGTAGCTTGGCTGTTTACGCCACCGTGCTGGAAAGTGGAAGGTTATGCCTCCTCTTCAACTTGAGCATCTTCTTGGGTTGAAACTGGTTCAACTTTTCTTTTTGGTATACCAACTGGAATATGAACATCCTTCTCAAAACTTAAATTAATCACTTTATAATGTTCTTTTCCTTCTCTTCTTATATCTTCTGTGTCACTGGGTAAACTGTCTTGAAGTCAGTTGCTTAATGTTGTAGCAAGCTATCCAATCTGATTTTCTAGATTTCTTAAAGATACCGCTTGTTTTTAGATAACTACTTCATTCTTCACAATGTACTCCTTAGTCAAAACTTCAAGAAAACTGAATTGATCATTGTTGGTGTTTCTTAACCTTTGATTTTGCTGGTGAAATTTAGGTGGTTGACTAGGCCTGTTTTGTCCACTGGATGCTGCAACATGTTGATTGACACAACTCAAAAGTATTATTACTCCTAAGTATAGAAGTGTTTAGTTATAATATAACCCATAAAGTCCAGGCGAACCATAGGGAATTTAAAATCTAGTAGTCAATTTGTTAAACAAAGAAAATTAATTTTTTGGAAAAGAAATCATTAAGAATCAATTTTAAAATATGCTAAGGTTACGGGATCCACTCTCAATATTCAAAATATAATTTTAATACTATCTCTTTTTTATATTTTGCCTCACTTTACCGAGTTAATTATTATGTCATTTAATTCTTAACTAACTATGAGTGTGGATAAATATGGAATCAAGAACCTAACGTGTCGCAACTATATTAATGTGTCGACTAAAATACAAGCTATGTAACCCCAAGAGAGAGGCTGAATTGGGTTTTAAAAATTATGCAATACTTGAACAAAACTTAATGCAAATCTTAAATAAATTCAAAACAATAATAAATAAACCAATCAAAATATAAAGAGATAAGGGAAGAGATATTCAAACACAAAGATTTTTACATGGTTCGCCAACTTTGCCTATGTTCATACCTCTAAGTTCACTGAACTTGAGGATTCCACTATCTAAGCTTTCAAGACTTCAAGAACTTTTACAATTGACTTTACTGGTGTCAATCAACCTTTATAATAAGAGATTATTCCAAATCTTTTAACCCAATTTTTTTCCACACTTACACTTTCTCAAATACAAGACTTTTCTCACATACAATCTATGTGTTTACAAATATATGCCTAATGTGTGATTTAAAGAATGAATGAACAAATTAAAACTCAAGAAATATTGAATTCTCAATAATATGCTCTCGGTATTCGTTGGATTCTCTTTGATTTGGATCTAATGCATCCCTTTTATAGTTGGAGTGAAACTAGCCGTTATTGACTTTCGCACAAAGTCGAATCGCCGTTAAGCGAGTGACCATTGTGCCAAAATTCAAATTGTCGATCATTTGTTAGTTTCCAAAGTAACTAAACTTCAATTTTGTTCAATGTCGGTTATTTGTTTTCTAATAAACAGTTAGATGTTTTTGCTATAGTGATACTCTTTGTGAAACTATTTACTAAAATTAATTTTTGCCTTAAAACGTTTTATAATTAGACTATAGCCCAAAACTTTATGAAACTTTCAAACAAGTCCATTTTCATAATTTCAAGCAATACTTGTTCATTTCAAAGTTCTCAAAACATTTTCAATTAGATCATGAACTGGAAAAACAAAAAAAATTTATAAAGTCATTTTTGCTTTAAGTATAAAACCTCTATATTATCAAAATAATGATTTATTTAAAATGTATGAAAAATAATTTGAGTTTTTAAGAACTTAATTAGTCTTAATCTTATTTGTTATCATCAAAATCATCATTATAGACACATACATGTTAACATCAATATTATGTTAAAATACCATACAGATATAGGGAAATCTATAAATTAACATGACATAAAAATAACAAAAAAATAAAATAAACTTAAAACTCACTTGAGAAATTAATTAATTTAATAATTTGAAACCTTAAGCTTAGGAAATTAACCACTCATATTGAAAGAAAACAAAAACTCTTTTTGTTTGACAAACTTTGAAATATATTACAATAAAATTGATTATACGAAAAACAAGAAAAAGAAAAAGAAAGATTGTCTCGGCTTCACTCCCTTGTTCTCTCCTCGCTCTGCTCTCTCCCTCGACTTCAACTCCTGCTCCATTTTTATAGGCGATGAATACCTTTAGCTTTATTTATTTTATTATTTAAAATATTATTTTTATATATATATTATCACCTAGAGGAGTGTGATAGTCATGGTGGCAACTTCCACCCATGACTATCACACTTTGTCATTTATTTATTTATTATTTTTTAAAATATTTATTTTTCATTAATTACATCTTTGCAATAATGCATTCCAAATTGCATTAGGAATAATGAGCGCATTAATCAATACAATAAGTGAAAACTGATAATTTTATCTTTATTAAATGTACACTTTTAGTATCAATTATTAATTCGATTACTCTATAAGAAGTTTGGGTCTTGTATCCATCTAGGATTGTAAGTGTTTGAGTAAGGATTTTTCTGGTTCTGCCTGTTGAAGTTGCCCATATAGTTGACTGAGGCAGGGTTTCTAGGACAATTATCAAATCAATGCTCTTCTCCGCAATAAACACATGTTACCTCAGCAATAAGGTTACTTAGGTCGATAATGCTGTCACGGCATCTGCATTATAGACTCCTGTCGTTCCTCTTGTTGTAGCATCTCTCGTCGATGGCATTTGGTGTTTTTATTATCTATCCTTTCCAAAATTTGATAAGCCTCATTGTATGCCTTAGATAACAAGGCCCTATTTGTTGAAGCGTCTACCATTAATCTAGTTCTGGGTAGAGACCATTATAGAAATTTTCCGACTTTATACAACAAGGAATACCATGATGAGGATATCTCCTGAGTAACTCATTGAATCTTTCTCATGTATCATACAAGCTTTCATCTTCAAGTTGATGAAAAAATGTGATCTCATTCCTCAATTTTGCATTCATGGTAGGTGAGAAATATTTCATTAAAAATTTATCAGCTAATTCAATCCATGCAATTCTAGAGTCAGGTGGTAGAAAGTTCAACCATGCTCTTGCTCGATCCCAGAGAAAATAAAAAGAGTCTGAGTCTCACTGCTTCCTGTGACACTCCAACAATCTTGAAAGCATTACTTACTTCCAAAAACAGTTTAAGATGAAGGTGAAAATCTTGATGGTAGTTAATTGAATTGCCCCCACTATTTGAAGCATTTGAAACATCTTTGGTTTAAGCTCAAAATTGTGACTTGCACTTTAGGTCTAATTATTCCAAGATTTATAACTTGAGGGTCAAAATGACATAATCTCTAATGGCTCTGTCTCTATCATCTGCCATGTAGATAATATTGTTGTTCCCTAGTTGCCCATAAGTATTCTCGCCCATTCGACCTTTTTTCCGCCTACATTACATTGACCGATTCTATTTCTCCTCGAGGGTTCAAGGACCCTATATCTTGCAAATCGTCCATGTTTATAATAGCTTTTAAATTTCTATCCTCTTTTCTCAATCTCTTTGCAGTTCTTTTAATTTTTGGGTAAAACTAGAACTCAACAGATTTGTATTTACGTATGCAAAGGTTGATAGAGCACTTCTGTCAACACAATAAACAAATTAAAAGAAAACTAAAAATTTGCACCAACTAAAATTGATTTCACAAATCACAATAAGCATTCAATCCTCCGTAACGGCGTCAAAAACTTTTTGGTTTGCTTTTTGCTATAGGTGTTAATGTGTAAGTACACACAACAAGTAATATAATTATGAATATTCAGATCGTCTCCACATGGATTAATGTTATAAGACTTGCTACAGCAATCTTAACAGTGTAATTTCAGGCTAAATTAAAATAAAATAATTAATGAAACCAATGAATTAACTAAATTAAAAATGCAATAAACAGAATGCAAAAAGGCAAATCTAAAATCAAAATCAAAGATGTACTCAATGGGAAATGAGTAGTTGAGTGATTAAACTCATTTAATGGTATTCACTTTTTTTTTCAATTAAGATTCTATTGCTACAAAGATCTACTACAAAGATTGGGTAAAACTCCTCTTACATCCTCAATTATCGCATGTTAGATATCTTATATCTAAATATAACCTAACAATGTGACCAGTTGTTACGCTAACATTAGATACATCATTTTATGTTCTAGGTTCTAATTGCCTTACAAGTAAATCACTTTGTCTAGTCTTCACCGATCTTAGATTAAACATGATCCTATTTAAATTGAGATTAACTCAACTTGAAAAATTCAATCTAAAACCTTGTATTGTCTTAATTTGTTCCACTAAGTCAGGCTTTTTTAAGTTCCTTTTTAGTTAGTATCCGCTAAATGGGTGGTCAGTCGAAATAAAGATTTGCAATAAGTAAATTTAAGACAAAATGCTACAACAGATTCTGAGCAACACACATATATAAGTCAGTTAATCATTAAGCTTGTTTAATGCTCAATCATAATAAAGTTTAGTTCATGATAAAAGATAAAAAGATAACAAAACTTGTTTTTGCCATCAAATAAATTCTCATAAAGAAATAAAAACAAGAAAATAAAAATGACGAATTGAGTTCCGCTAGACTTTGCCATCTCTCCTTCTTTTTCTTCTAGAATCCTTTGCTGCAGCCCTCCACTCTTTCTTATTCTTTGTTATTTTTCTTGAGTGATAGCTCTCTTTTTTTTCTTTCATGTGTACTCTTTCTATATCTTGGAATTAGGGCAACCAAAAACGTGTGGCCGCATGTCTACTTTTTTTGTAAACCTCGGATTCTAATCTTTTGTGTCTGTCACTGCTTTGTCAGTTAACATGCGCGTAATCTCGTCTGCAATTACTCCTGGATTACTGCTGCAACAGCTACAACATCTTCTTTATTTCAGACTTGTTTAGTTCCTCTACAGTCAAGTTTTTTTGTCATCTCTGCAAGTCTGCTCTTGCAACATTCCATCTATAAAACTTGAGCTTTTTGTTCACCTACAATCACGCACATAACCAGAGTACAAAGTGATCTAAAATAAAATCATTTTTTTAAAAATAAACTTAAATAGATGCTTATGCAAAATGCAACTAAAAACGCAATAAAACACCTCATTTTATCTCTAAGTAATATAGTTTAAGTCTAAAAATGTCATGATAACTCTCATTTTATAGAGTTATCAGCTCACCACCATGTCCTCACCATGGCCGTTTGCACAATGAGGGATTGATCTGATTGGACCATTATTGTTGTATGTTTTCTAATGCTATTGGTGTCAGTGTACAAGTGTACACAACAAGTAATATAATGATAAGTATTTAAGATTGTCTCCACATAGATTGATGTTACAGGAATTACTACAACAATTTTATTAGTGCAATTTTCATTCTAAATTAGATTAAAACAAATTATTAAACTAATGAACTAATTAAGATAAAAAAATGCAATGAGAAAATACAATAAATAAATTATCACATCGAATATAAGGATGTAACCAAGGGGAATGGAGTAGTTGAGTGATTAAACTCACTTAATGGTTTTGACAGTTTTTCTAATGTTTGGTTCGGTTGCTACAGCATCTGCTATAGCACTAGGCAGAATCCTTATGTACCCTCAACTGTCGCATATTGGATGTTTTATACCTAAATGTAACTTAACAGTGACCAATTGTTATGCTAATATCAGATATAGCATTACACGTTTTAGATTCTAATTACCATACAAGGTGAATCCCTATATCTAGTTCATCACTAATTTTAGATTAAGCGTGGCCCTTTCCGAATCAAGTTAAACCTAACTTAGGAAACTCAATCTAAAACCAATATTGTTCTGATACGTTCCACTAAGACATACCTTTTTTAGAATCTTTCTTGGCTAGTACCACTAAATGAGTGGTCAGCCAAAATAGTGAATTGAAATAAGTATTATCAAAATAATGTGCTATAGCAAACATGCAGCAACATAGAATATCAATCAATTAACTATCAAGTTTGTTTATCACTCAATCACAAGTAAATTTAGTTCATAATTTGTAATAAAACAATAAGCAAATTAGTTTCAGTCATCAAACAATCCATCATAACAAGATTAAAATAAGAGAACAAAAAATAAGAGTGAGATCTGCGTGATGTTCTTCTTGAGTCCTTTATTGTAATTGCCAATTCTCTCTCTTGATCTTTTTTTTTTCTCTTGTTTTGTTTCTGTTTTTTTTTTCTTTAACGACGGCCTCTTTTTTCTTTGCATGTGTGCTCCTTTTATAGCTTAGGATTAGGGCAACCAAAAACCTAGTGCGGGCATCTTCCAATTTAGGAAACTCTAAATCGCAATATTTTAAGTATCTCGTACGAAATCTTCTATGTCGTTGCTCTAGGACTGCTACAACAACAGGGCTACAATATTGGCTTTAATATCTGCACTATTCCAGACTTATTTCAATTCTTCTCTAACCAAGATCTTTCCTTATCTTTACAAGCTCATTGCAGCCACATTCCTTCTTTGAAATTTGAGCTTCCGGTCACCTACAATTATGCATATAATCTAAGCACACAATTTATTCTAAATCAAAAAAAACTTATTAAAAGTAAACTAAAATTAATGTTTATGCAGAACATTACTA
This sequence comes from Atalantia buxifolia, assembly GCA_030444775.1. Taxonomy (NCBI): domain Eukaryota; kingdom Viridiplantae; phylum Streptophyta; class Magnoliopsida; order Sapindales; family Rutaceae; genus Atalantia; species Atalantia buxifolia. The sequence goes on along the minus strand of CM059834.1, from coordinate 26,571,263 downwards.
AAATGCAATAAAAACATGTCATTTTCTCTCTAAGTATTACTGATTCAAGTCTAAAAATGTCATGATAACTCTCATTTCATGAAGTTATCAGTTACCCAAAGGGCGAGGAGTAGCTTCTCATGCTATCATGGCCATTGGTTATTTCATGAAATGAGTGGAAATTGTCAATTGACTGATATAGCAAGATCACGAAAAAGAAGACAAACGTTTTGTGTGCAGGTGTGGAATTCCTTATACCTTGATAGTAGACAATGGTAGGCAGTTCGACAATCACAACTTGAAAGAGTTTTATTAGAACCTAGGTATATAGCTAAAAGTTTGCTAACCAGCTCAACCGAAAGCTAACAGAAAAAGAATGGGCATGGTTAGATGAATTATCAGGCATGCTATGAGCGTATAGAACAACTCACGAGACTGTGATAGGAAAAACATTATTCGCCTTAGCTTTTGGTCACAAGGAGGTGGCCCCCGAAGAAATTAGGATGACTATCCATCTAACAAAGTATTTTAACGAGGAGGAAAATGATGAGTAAATCTGCTTAAACCTAGACTTACTAGCCAAAAAGAGTTAGTTCGAATCGAGAAGGGCAACAGCTTACCAGCAGAGGGTTGCTCATCAACCTTGATTCTTGCTCTTGAATTCTGTTTCTCCTTTATTTCTTTTTGGTTTTTGATCTTGGTTGACGACTCTTTTTTTCTTTGCGCGTGTGCCCCTTTTATAACTCAAAATTAGGGTAAACGAAATTCTAGTGTACGCATCTTCCAGATTTGGAAACTATATATTACAATATGATAAGTGTCTCGCGCGAAAATCTTTTCTTTCAATGCTCTAGGAATCTTACAACAATGGTTGCTACATCAATGGCTATAGCATTTACACTGTTCTAGACTTGCTTCAATTCTTTTATAGTCATGTTCTTTTGTCCTTTCTGCAAGCTCATTGCAACAACATCCTTTCCTTAAAATTTGAGCTTCCGATTACCTACAATTATGCATATGTTTTAAACACACAATTATTCGAAATCAAACAAAATTTATTAAACTTAAACCAAAATGGATGTCAATGCAAATTATCACTAAAATGCACTAAAACACATCAATTATTCTCTAGGTAATCTCGATTTAAGCCTAAACATACTATGATAACTCTCATTTCATAGAGTTATGGTCGAAGTTATCTGCTCAAAAGGGATAGCCAACGTTGATTCATTTCCCGACAAGCAAAATTTAAGTGTTGACGCGGATACTTGGTCGTAACTCTGTTGGCCCGATTCCGCATCAACACTAAGCATTCCATTCTCAGTCTCGACTCACGATCTAAAATTTACTTGTGGGGATATTATATTCTCGTACCAAATAAAGTCTCTATTAATAAGCAACGAGAGGGCTTAACTATTCTCTTTATGCAATCGGCATATGTTTCCCTCAAAAATGTTGATCATATCTGCGGTGGTCTTAAGTCCTAACTCCTAAAATGTTGAAACCGGGATCCTAGCTAGACTTAAGATGTTGTGTGTGTGTGTGTGTGTGTGTGTGTGTGTGTAATATCTTGCTTCATTAGACAATTGCATAATGCAATACCAAAACATATACCCGAAAGAGCTTATAAATATGTTAATCTTTTTAAATCTGATGAATCTAAGGCAAATTGGTTCAATTTAATAAAAAATTAAAAAAATTAACAATAATTACCTAGAGCGCACACCACGATTTACATAATTTGACTTTTAGCTTTCGTTCACTTATGAAGATATACAATAGGAAAAAAATTTCACTAATGAAATAGAGAAAGAAAGCTAAGGATAAAATTGATCAAACTTGAAGTGTGTTTTTTTGTGTAAAAAAGCTACTTTGCCTAGTAAGATGTGCCAAAAATGTTCAATGCCAAATTAAAAACTCTATGTTTTGATGCAATTATTTTATATAATTTACACCTGCCCTTTTTTTCACCTCGAAAGTTTTTTGGTTCCATTACCTAGGTGAACTAGAACTAATGTTGTGACATGAATAAACCACCAAAATTTCTCCTCTTTAATTTGGCTTAAATGGAGATCATATAACCACAAAATTAATAAAACAACACTTTACCTAATATTTTGATTTTTCATAATTCCATCCCTGTCAAAATTTCTTATATTATCTAGTATTAATTAAGTTCAAAGGTCTCCCTAAGTTATAGCCCGTGAATTTAAACAATCTAGTCGGTTACTACTTTTCCACAATTTCAATGTCATCCATTGGATTGGGTAAGCTATAAGTTACATGAAACATAACTTAGCAATTGCCTAAGTTCAATCTTAATGTTTTTGTTCTACAAATAATGTACAACTGTCTATCTACTAGTCTTTCTAAAGACTAGAATCGAATCAATGCAGAGTATGTTAGATAATGAAAGAGTCTTCATTGGCAAACCTATGTTACGCCTTGAGTCCATTCATTTGAAAATAAAAAAATTATCAGTCATCTACTAAAAAATTACTTTATAGTAAAAAATGCTACAAAAATATAAATTTAATCGATTTTGCATCTATTATTTACAATATGTATCAACTATTCACTAAAAGGACAAAATTATCCTTATGAAACAACCACCACTACAATTTGAGTTTATTTTCATAAAGTTAATTTTGTCTTTATAGTGGATGATTGATACAAATTACATATATTAAATGCAAAATCAAGTAAATTCACATTTTTCTAATATTTTTATTATTGAAATAAATATCGGGTAACTGATAATTTTCCTTGAAAATATTACATTTAATTTTGCCCCGTCGAATAGTTAGTTCAAATTGAATTGACTAAATGTCTAAAGCAATTCAATTGCATCCACGCAGGTGTTGGCTTTCACTTTGACTTTTTCAATTTCTAATTTTTGGCAAAATGCTAAACTAATAAAAGTTAAAAAAAAAAAGGTCAATTCCGCAAACAATTACCTATGCATGGAGTTATTGCACGTCCTCTTTAATTGACTTAAATTCAACTTTCTTCAATTAAAATCAACTTTCTTGAGTAGGAGGTCACTCTGTGGTTACTTCTTCTTTGTTATTTATTATGTGCAAACTGGATTACTTAGAAAACTCAGATTCTGGTTCCTTCTTTACAAATTAAAAATTTTGAACACATGCTGAATTGTTGAATAAGCCAAGTATTCAGATCGCCTACTATTTTGCCAACAAAATTTCATCAATGTCCTTATATTATACCAATTCACACACATGAACATCTTTATTCTTTACAGTGTATAAATGAAATTATAATTTATGCGTACTGACGGTACAGATGTTATGACATCAATAAACCCCAAAATTTCTCTCTCTTTTAGCTTAAATGCAAATCATATAACCCAGCAAATTACAAAAATGACTCTTTATCTGATCTTTCGATTTTTCATAACTCCATCTTATGATTTTTCATAATTCCATCTCTGTCAACATTCTTGGTATTATCTTATATTTTAAAGTAAGTTCAATCTTAAATGTTTTTATTCCACAAATAATGTGCAACTGTCTATGTACTAGTCTTTCTGAAGACTAGCATTGAATCAATGCAGAAAATGATTGACATTGAAAGAGTTGTTGTTGGCAGACTATATTATGCCTCAGGTCCATTTCCACATTTCTTTGAAAATAGGAAACATTGAAGTTCATTGAACCAAAAAACTACCTTATTATAAAAATGCTATGGTAATTTATATTTGTTCGATTTCATGCCAATTATTTATCATGTGTATCAACGATTCATTAAAAAGATAGAACTACCTTTACAAAATGACCACCACTATAATTTTTATTTACTTTTATTTTCTTATTTTGTAAGGAAAATTTTATCTTGGTATTATCTGATATTTTCAAATAAGTTCAATCTTAAATGTTTTTATTCTACAAATAATGTGCAACTGTCTATGTACTAGTCTTTCTGAAGACTAGCACGGAATCAATGCAGAAAATTATGGATATTGAAAGAGTTGTCGTTGGCAGACTATGTTATGCCTTAGGTCCATTTCCACATTTCTTTGAAAATAGGAAACATTCAAGTTAATTCAAACCAAAAACTATCTTATTATAAAAATGCTACAGTAATTTAAATTTGTTCAATTTCATGCCAATTATTTATAATGTGTACCAACCATTCATTAAAAAGGTAGAACTACCTTTACAAAATGATCACCACAATAATTTCTTTTTTACTTTTATTTTATTATTTTGTAAGGAAAATTTTATCTTGGTATTATATGATATTTTCAAATAAGTTCAATTTTAAATGTTTTTATTCTACAAATAAGAGTGATGATACAGCCACAAACTCTTGTACAAACTTATCTTGGACAAACTGATGTGGCATTAATTCGTTGGTTGAATGAAAATATAAAATAATAAGAATAAATCATGTGGGGCAAGGGATATTTAATTCAACCAATTTTATTATGCCACATCAGTTTGTACAAGAGTTTGTACCTATATCATTACTCCTACAAATAAAGACTCGCATTGATTCAATGCAGAAAATGATTGATATTGAAAGAGTTGTCGTTGGCAGACTATGTTATGCCTTAGGTCCATTTCCACATTTCTTTGAAATTGGGAAACATTCAAGTTCATTCAACCCAAAAGCTACCTTATTATAAAAATGCTACAGTAATTTAAATTTGTTCAATTTTATGCCAATTATTTATAATGTGTATCAAGCATTCATTAAAAGGATAGAACTACCTTTACAAAATGAATAGCACTATAATTTTTATTTATTTTTATTTTATTCTTTTGTAAGGAAAATTTTATCTTGGTAGTATATGATATTTTCAAATAAGTACAATCTTAAATGTTTTTATTCTACAAATAATGTGCAACTGTCTATGTACTAGTCTTTCTGAAGACTAGCATTCACTCAATGCAGAAAATGATTGATATTGAAAGAGTTGTCGTTGGCAGATTATGTTATACCTTAGGTCTATTTCCACATTTCTTTGAAAATAGGAAACATTTAAGTTCATTCAACCCAAAAACTACCTTTCTATAAAAATGCCACAGTAATTTAAATTTCATCGATTTCATGCCAATTATTTATAATGTGTATCAACCATTCATTAAAAAGATAGAACTACCTTTACAAAATGAATAGCACTATAATTTTTATTTATTTTTATTTTATTCTTTTGTAGTATATGATATTTTCAAATAAGTTCAATCTTAAATGTTTTTATTCTACAAATAATGTGCAACTGTCTATGTACTTGTCTTTCTGAAGATTAGCATTGATTCAATGCAGAAAATGATTGATATTGAAAGAGTTGTCGTTGGCAAACTACGTTATGCCTTAGGTCCATTTCCACATTTCTTTGAAAATAGGAAACATTTAAGTTCATTCAACCCAAAAACTACCTTATTATAAAAATACTACAGTAATTTAAATTTGCTTGATTTTATGCCAATTATTTATAATGTGTATCAACCATTCATTAAAAAGATAGAACTACCTTTGCAAAATGACCAGCATTATAATTTTATTTATTTTTATTTTATTCTTTTGTAAGGAAAATTTTATCTATGTATTATCTAATATTTTCAAATAAGTTCAATCTTAAATGTTTTTATTCTACGAATAATGTACAATTGTCTATGTACTAGTATTTCTGAAGACTAGCATTGATTCAATGCGGAAACTGATTGATATTGAAAGAGTTGTCGTTGGCAGACTATGTTGTGCCTTAGGTCCATTTCCACATTTCTTTGAAAATAGGAAATATTTAAGTTCATTCAACCAAAAAACTATCTTATTATAAAAATGCTACAGTAATTTAAATTTATTCGATTTTTTGCCAATTATTTATAATGTGTATCAACCATTCATTAAAAAGATAGAACTACCTTTACAAAATGACCAGCACTATAATTTTTATTTACCTTTATTTTATTATTTTGTAAAGAAAATTTTATTTTGGTATTATCTGATATTTTCAAATAAGTTCAATCTTAAATGTTTTTATTCTACAAATAATGTGCAACTATCTATGTACTAGTCTTTCTGAAGACTAGCATTGATTCAATGCAGAAAATGATTGATATTGAAAGAGTTGTCGTTGGCAGACTATGCTATTCCTTAGGTCCATTTCCACATTTCTTTGAAATTAGGAAACATTTAAGTTCATCTAACTCAAAAACTACTTATTATAAAACTGCTACAGTAATTTAAATTTGTTCGATTTTATGCCAATTATTTATAATGTGTATCAACCATTCATTAAAAAGATAGAACTGCCTTTACAAAATGACTAGCACTATAATTTTTATTTATTGTTATTTTATTCTTTTGTAAGGAAAATTTTATTTTGGAATTATCTGATATTTTCAAATAAGTTCAATCTTAAATGATTTTATTCTACAAATAATGTGCAACTGTCTATGTACTAGTCTTTCTGAAGACTAGCATTGATTCAATGCAGAAAATGATTGATATTGATAGAGTTGTCGTTGGCAGATTATGTTATTCCTTAGGTCCATTTCCACATTTCTTTGAAAATAGGAAACATTTAAGTTCATTCAACCCAAAAACTATCTTATTATAAAAGTGCTACAGTAATTTAAATTTGTTTGATTTTATGCCAATTATTTATAATGTGTATCGACTATTCATTAAAAAGATAGAAGTACCTTTACGAAATGACAACCACTATAACTTTTATTTACTTTTATTTTATTATTTTGTAATGAAAATTTTATCTTTTTGATGAATGGTTGATAAAAATTTCATATATTGAGTGTAACATCAAACAAATTAACATAATATACTTGAGTGAACAATTAATAATTTTCCTCAAAACTATTTTTAATAACAAAATAAACTTCAATTTCAATTTCTATTCTTTGGCCAAAGGCTAAAAGGAAAATAAAATCCTTTTTTACATCTAGTGTTTGATGCAATAGTCATTTCACCGTTGCTTTTAAACAATAACTCATTTCATCCCTACTTTTAAATAATAACCCAAATTACCCTTTTGTGAATTTACAGTTAGTTTACTGTTTAATTCATTGAGGGCAAAATAGGATTTTCTATTAAATAGATGCAAATCATTTTAAAATAAAAATATCAAGCACAATTACATAACATTTGACTTTCTGTATAAATTTAAAATTTAAAGATAACTTAATAAAAACAAATAGCACTAAAGAATATGTAATACATTTGTGTTTGTCATATTGACTACATTTTTTTAATTAAGTCAACTTAGTTTTTTATTAATAATAATAATAATAATAATAATAATAATAATAATAATAATAATAATAATATTTTTTATGTAGATTTTGGGATGCAAGAAAGATGGCAAAACCTAACAAAAAACAATGAATTAATTTTTGAGGTGCATGGTCTGTTTTAGGATTTTTTTAAAGATGAACAGAGAGTTACAGAGGAATGGTTATGGCGAGAGATCAAATCTGGAGTGAGAGAGCTTGAAAGAATGCCTTAAACCTACAACAGGGGCGAAGCTACGAAGAAGGCTAGCCCGGGTTAGTTTCTTGAAAAAAAATAATTAATTATAAATTTATTCTTTTTCAAAAATTTATAGTAAAATATAAAAATATAACTAATAATTATAGTCAATATCTATTTTCTCTAAATCGAAAAACTCACCCAAATCCCTGACTAATTAATTCAATTATCCAAAGTCTAAATTTCCCAAAACTCAGCTGTTCAAGTTATCAAGTTGCCACCTCATGAGTGACAATCAGCCTCCGCTACACCAACGTGCTCATACTGTTTTTGAATTAATTATTAGCTTATACTTTTATCAAATTTTTTGATAAAATAATTAATAATTTTCTAATTTATTTTTATCGCACACAATATAATTAAGATATAATAATATATGAGTTTTTTTTTTTTAAGAATCCGACAAAATTTTGTCAATAGTGTTTTTTTTATTCACATTGTACTTTTATAGTTTTAATTTTTTGCTTGTCTAGTTTATTTTAATAATTTCATTTGTAGAGAATAAAATTTTTGAGAAATAATTAAATTTAAACAAAAAAATCTAGCCCACCCTAAAAAATTGTTCTAGCTTCGCCACTGCCTACAACACAATAAAAAGGAGGGTGGAGGTGGAGCCGCCAGTAGCTGGCAACCACACTCTGCCATTCCAGTCACGTTTTGGGACTATTAATTGTATTAAGAGGTTGCAAGCTCTCTAAAAGTGTGGGTGGAGGTTGAAGGAGACCTCAACCTTTTTAGTGGAGTTTGTGTTTTGTTAGGGATGAGAAATGTAGAACTTTGGTATCTTTGTATATGGTGTACTCTAACTACTCTGTCACTTGGTGCATTTCTAGTGGTGATTTTGCTGTCCTTTCTAAGATTTTTTTTGTCTTTTTACCTTTAGGTCGTTAGAAGCATGCTTAGGAAGTAAGAAAGCCATTTTTGGGAGGTTTGTTCTCTTGTACACGTGATGCATGCTGCAGATACCTTTAAAAAGGTTGTTTTGGCAATTTTTTAATATGGCAGCTAAGGATTACTGTCCTTAGCATGTTGTTTCTTACTTTTTACAGGTGTGACAGTCTATTATCCCCTCTTTTCTATTAAGATATTTCATATTTAATTCTGCAAAATCAAATATTCTCTTTAAGCGATGGAAATATTTCACACAGGTGGCATTTTATGAATTTTATCTAGTCTTTAATACGGCGTACCTAGCAGATGTTACATAATTGTGTTTGAGAATTTTATTTTAAAATGGATTGTATCTTTTTATTGAAAATTTTTTATTTTATTTTTAGTGAATTATACAATTAATTAATGATAAATTAACAAAAAAGTATTTTAAAAAATTGTTTAAAAATAATAAAATAAATTATTATTTAAATAATAAAAATAAAATAGATTATTGCGTCAAACCATATGGGTTCTCACGGCTGAACTGATCAAAGTTAAAAACGGGTCAAACGAATACCTTCGCATGGAGGTCACCCAGTGGGGCAGCACGCAAATTGGATTCGTGAGAAAACTGAGATTCTCGTTGCTTCTTTCCAACTTAAAATTTTCCAACGGATAATAAATTGTTGAATAAGACACCAAATTCTATTTCCACCTATGTCGTTGTAATGTCATTATATCTTTGCTGCATGTGTCACACTCTCACATCTGTACAAGAATAATAATAAATAAATAATATGAGATAACGGATGGTAATAATATAACATGCCACCTCAGGTATGTACCTCAGAAATATAATTTAAAAATAAAAAATATATAGAAAACCCTTTAATTTAGGTTAATTTAAAATGTATAAGGAATATTTCAAATTTGATTAAAGGTTTAAAATGTATAAGAAATATTAATGTTTATGTGCATACAAAATTTTTAAAATTAACATGAAGTTTCACTTAATTAGTTATTAATTTTAAACACTTAAAAATTAACATGAAATTTCACTTAAGTAGTAATTAAATTTTTAAACGCTTTATTTGATAATAAAATCCTAAATAAAAATTAATGAATTGCACTTGATAGTCTCAACTTGCCCGAGCGGTTCGACATTCATTTGAAATTGTTAATATAGTGTAGGCTTCATTGTTATCTCCTGGTTATGGAAGTGACTAAAGTGGCGTTTGTTTTTTTTTTTGTTTGAAATATATATAAACTTGAATTAGTTGGCATTTTAAATAATGCTGCATCTAAATCATTTTTTTTTTCTGAATCACTAAAAACAAGTATTAATTTATTTTTTCCTTTTAACTTAAAAAATCTAAAAATTATTATTTCTACATTTATGCCCACAGAAAATAAAAATGTTAAATGAATAATAAATATCTCAAAGAACATAAATAAAATAATATGTTATCATAATGTTATAGTTTGAACGATTAATAGCAAGAACTAACTCGTTTAGTCAAATTTTAATCGATCAAGATCAAATCGAAAACAAGAACAGATAAAGATCAAATCAAAAACCAAGAAACCAGAACTAATCAAATAAGAACGAGACAGTAAGTTTGAAGGAAAAATTCACTCTCTTTTATTCATCACAACTGACCACAATCTGATTATAGTTGAAGAAAAGATTACAAGGATCACTCACGAAGAAGAATCACTCTCATCTGTCTAAAAATGAGTGAGAAAGAGTTTTAATATCAGAAGCCACCAACCAGCCTCGCGCCTCTGGTAATTTTCCAGAAACCATTATAACGAACTATAACAGAAAAGGCCACGTCAGCAGAAACTTACAATAAGCACCCTTCAACTTAATGCAATCTGCACAAAGACCCTATAACTCTTACTCGTTTTCACTTTGACCCCCAAAAGAGTCAGCTCATCTTCACATTCTCCACCTTGCAGATATGATTCAGTTGATCACACAACCATAAAAGCTGCTACAAAAAACCTTCTATTAATCTGAATTCACAACTGAACTCAGTTTGGTTTGGGCACAACACCCATGAAGTCCATACAGAACTCAAACTTTGCTGAGGGCAGAACCTTGGTGAGTGCATCAGCTGGGTTCATATCAGTGTGAATTTTGGATACAGCCACAGCTCCCTTAGCTACCTCATCCCTGATGAACTGAAGCTTCACGTCTATATGCTTGGTCCTTTCATGATACATCTGATTTTTGATCAAATGTATAGCACTTTGATTATCACAGAAAATTTGAACTGTTTTCTGATCTAACCATAGCTCATTGAGAAGGCCCTTGAGCCACATAGCCTCTTTTACAGCTTCAGTAGCTGCAATAAACTCAGCTTCTGTTGAGGATAATGCCACAACGTGCTGGAGTGAAGCTTTCCAACTTATCAGACACATGTTCAACATGAACATGTATCCTGAGATTGACTTCCTGTTATCTAAATCCCCACCGAAATCAGAATCCACAAATCCTTCAACCACAGCTACTTCTTCCCTTGATTTCCCATAGAGTAAGCCACAAGTTAAAGACCCTCTGAGATATCTCATTATCCATTGTACAGCACTCCAATGGATCTTGTTTGAACAGCTGAGAAACCTACTGACCACACTCACCGCATGGGCTATATCAGGTCTAGTGCAGACCATTGCATACATTAGACTCCCAACGGCTCGAGCATTAAAATCATATGCCTGGGCCTTAGTGTTTGATAATGAAGCTGTTGACAGCTTAAAGTGAGCACCTAAGGGAGTAAGAACAGGTTTGCAATCTAGCATGTCAAACCTTTCTAAAACCTTCCTTAAGCATTGTATCTACAAAACCTTCATAAGATTTTGGCAGGGAGCTCAGCAAGAAGAAAGCTTTGTCTTCATCAGTGATTTTCACATTTTCGACTCCCTCAAGATCAAGGATGATCTTATTAAAGGTGTCAATATGTTCCTGGATTGATACCCCTTCTTTCATTGCAAAGGTGTATAATCTTTTCTTCAAGAACAGCCTATGTGCCAGGGATTTCTTCATGCACAGGGCCTCCACCTTATTCCAGATACCTAAGGCTGTCCTTTCTTCAGAAATTTCCCTTAGAATTGAGTCACTAAGACTCAAGATTAAGGTACTATGTGCCCTATTCTGTATCTGTCTCTTCTTTTCATCAGTCACAGAAGTCCCCACTTCGCCTTGATCTGTTTCTTCTAAGGCAGATTCAAGACCTTGATGAACAAGAAGTGCCCTCATTTTCATCTTCCACAAAGAGAAATCACCACCGATGGTGAATTTCTCTATTTCAGTTTTAGGAAGAGACATGATTGAAATCAACCAAGCTCTGATACCACTTGTTATAGTTTGAACGATTAATAGCAAGAACTAACTCGTTTAGTCAAATTTTAATCGATCAAGATCAAATCGAAAACAAGAACAGATAAAGATCAAATCAAAAACCAAGAAACCAGAACTAATCAAATAAGAACGAGACAGTAAGTTTGAAGGAAAAATTCACTCTCTTTTATTCATCACAACTGACCACAATCTGATTATAGTTGAAGAAAAGATTACAAGGATCACTCACGAAGAAGAATCACTCTCATCTGTCTAAAAATGAGTGAGAAAGAGTTTTAATATCGAAGCCACCAACCAGCCTCGCGCTCTGGTAATTTTCCGAAACCATTATAACGAACTATAACGAAAAAGGCCACGTCAGCAGAAACTTACAATAAGCACCCTTCAACTTAATGCAATCTGCACAAAGACCCTATAACTCTTACTCGTTTTCACTTTGACCCCCAAAAGAGTCAGCTCATCTTCACAATAACATATGGTTACCGCAATGTTAATAAAATATTTACTTTCTCTACCCGTGGGTATGGGCCAATGGCTCAACCATGTTAATTCCCGTGGTTTTTATTATATAACCTTAACTAAACTAATACTCTAGTTGACGGATTTCTACGTCTAACAGTTCTTGTGATGTATAGGCAAATTTGAAACAATTTTTGCGTTTTAAAACCTTTTCGATTGTGTATCAACATTTTTTTTTTTCAACGTGCGCCAGATTTGTGACGGCTATACGGCCAATCTCCAAATGCAAATATGTATAATAATAATAATAATAATAATAAAACGACGTCTATTTCCACCGCATATGACTATTGGCGACGATAGATGATCGTCACAAAAAGCCCGTTTTCTTGAACTGACTTAAGATGTTGGATATATTAGTCTTGGTTATTTAGACAATTGTATATTTCAAATATCAATATATTTTCGGAAAATATTGCCAATGAAAAGGAAAATATTTCGCGAAGTTACCAAATATGTATAGGATAAGAATATTTCACTACTGAAAAGGAGAATAAAAGGTAAACCTTAAAAGAACATAAATTTTAATACAAAAGTATAAAAAGTAAAAATAATCTTATGTTGTTTATCTTACGGTTAATTTTTTAGTGATAGTTATAATATACATCATATATAAAAACATATAATTTTCATAATTTTAGTCGTTCTTGTTAAAACCATTTAATTTCACTTAAATTTAATTTAACATAGTGTAATTAAATATTATACTAAATATAAGACTTTTTAGAAACATGCCATTTATCATTTGATTATCATACAAATATTTTTAAAATATTTGATAAATAATTAATTTTTATATTTCACTAATTTAGTTATATTTTATTTAATAAGCAATAATATACATCATATATAAAAACATATAATTTTCATAATTTTAGTTGTTCTTGTTAAAAACCATTTAATTTCACTTAAATTTAATTTAACATAGTGTAATTAAATATTATAGTAAATATAAGACTGTACTGCATATAAAAAATACAATGTAATCCCATTCAATTTAATCTAATTGAATTTTAAGTGTTAATTCAATTTAATCATGCTTACTAAACGTAGCCTAACCTATAACTAAACCAATATAATACAGCATATGATTGATCGATAATGAAAGAGTAATCGTTGGCAGACTTATGTTGCAGCTTGAGTCCATTTCTTTGAAAATATTACATCCAATTTGGCCGCCCTGCCAATCGAACAGATAGTTCAAATTGACAAAATGTCAAAATCAATTCAATTGCAATCACACAGGTGTTGGCTTTCACTTTGAATTTTTTCAATTTCTAATCTTTGGCAAATGGCTAAACTAATACAAATCATGAAGCTGGTCAATCCCGCAAGCAAGCACACAGGGTCCATTTGAGTTTGATTTACCACTCCTCTACGGACTTATTACACGTCACTCTTATTACACGTCACTTTGCGGTAGTAGAGGAAAAGGTTAAAGTTTGCTTAAATAATTATGTAGACCCCCTTAATTTTATAAATTATTACATCCCTTAATTTTATAAATAGTTGCTCAAGTCTTTTTTTAACCATTATACTCTTGATTACAACAATTTAATATTCACTTTAAATAAACTTTTATTACAACAATTCAATATTCATTTTAAATAAACTTTTATTACAACAATTCAATATTCATTTTAAATAAACTTTTATAATAAATATAAATTAAAATGCAAAAAATGTAATGTATAAAATAAGATAAAATTTATAAATTATTTGGAATATTAGAAAATTTATTTTAACATCATTAATCTGTCATATTCTTTTAATAATAAAAAAATATATTTGACATATTAATAATGTTAAATAATTATAGCTAATATTCATAGTAATTTATAAATTTTATATTATTTTATTTGCTATGTCTTTTTTAATTAATTCTATCAGTATAAATATTAAAGTCAATTTTTGGATTAATACATTTTAGTATTAATAAATTCCATCAGGATAGACTAATAACAACTTAATATTTAAGATAATTTCACTATATAGGCAATTTTATTAAATACACTTATTTTAATTTTTTATTTATATCATATGATATATATTTATTATTTTTATCTTATTACTGTATTTATATTTATTTGGGTTGTTATAATCAAAGGTATAATAATCATTTATGAAATTAAGGTGTCTATCTAACCATTTATGAAACGAAAGGGGGTGTATGTGACCATTTAACAAAACCTTAGGGTTGTGGGTGGCCTTTTCCCATTCAATTATGCAGGAAACTAAGATTCTGGTTACTTCTTTCCAAATTATGAATTTCAAATTCAAATGCATGTTGAATTGCTGAATAAGATATAAGTATGGCAAAATTTCCCGATAGTAATCCTCTATATAGAATTAATTTTTAGTTAATAAAAAAATTTTGGTTTCAGTTTGGGCCAATTATAAATAAGAATAAACTATACATTGTAATAAATTATAGTTTTTTAATCCGATTTTAAGAATTTTTAGATCTCATTTTAAGAAACTTGCCTCCACATAGTAATAATTATTGGTGTAGTATAAAAATATATGTTATGTTATATTAAAGGAACTTACTTCCAAATAGCTAGTACAATTACAGAATGAGAGATAATTAATGAAGAGAATGCAAATAATTATAGATTTTTAAGATGACTTTAATATTTCTAATAATAGTGCATAGATACACTGTAATAATTTTTGATATATTGGGACTTGATATGCTCCATTAATAAATTATTAATGTATTACATACTTTATCTCTATATTCTTGCACTAAGGATAACTAAGTTAAAACAATAATTTTCGTAACTACTCATCCATTAACTTATAATCTGTTCATTGCAATAAAATAATTTGGTCCTAATATTATAACTAAAGAGAGATATTGCTATATTGAGATTGATTGATAGAGCACACCAGCCTTGTCAACAAAATTTCGTTAATGTCCCTATATGGTACCATTTCACAGACATCAATAATTTTACATTGTAAAAATATGGAGCCATTACTAATGTAAAGATTGTCAATTTTCCCCTTAGACCATTATTGGCCATCTATTTTATTATTATTATTATTTTTTTATAATAACCTCTAAGCCAATTTTTTAAAGGAAATTGGTGGGCTCAAAAATCAAATTGCCCCACCATTATTAAATTAACTTAAAATAGTTTCCGTAGAAAGTAGGATATTATTGAAATTGATTATTCGAAAGATATTACGTGGCCGACTATCAAATAGATGTAAATAAAGTTAGCGTTATTTGCAAGAGTGTATTGGTATTGTTCATAAAAATTACAATCCATTATAAATAGCAATGCCATTGATAACATTCTTTCACATTTTCTTTATTACTGCATATAGCAATGAAACCAGACATGAGCGGTGTCCTTGTTTTTGCCTTATTTCTCTTTGAAATACTTGCCATAGCAACCATTAGCATTAGCTTCTGCAACGGAAGTTCTTATCATGGGGGTTGCATTGAAAGTGAGAGAGGAGCACTTTTAAGGCTCAAGCGAGATCTTAAAGACCCTTCTAACAGGCTTGCTTCTTGGACTGGTAGTGGAGATTGTTGTGCATGGACTGGTGTTGTCTGTGACAACATGACCGGCCATGTGCTTCACCTCGACCTTCGAAATCCTTTCAATTATTACAAGGAGTCTGAATATGACGCTATTCGGGGGACAGCGCTTGTTGGTAAGATAAATCCTTCTTTGCTTGATTTAAAGCATTTGAGTTACCTGGACTTGAGCTTCAATGATTTTCAAGGTGATCGAATTCCTAGATTTGTTGGTTCCATGGGAAATCTACGGTATCTCAATTTTTCTGGAACTCGAATCGGCGGAATGATACCTCAACAACTTGGAAATCTCTCCAATCTGCAGTTTCTTGACCTTAGTTCAAATTATTTATTATACGTTGACCATTTTTTGTGGCTCTCTGGTCTTTCTCTCCTGAAACAACTCGATTTGCGTTCCGTGAATCTTAGCAAAGCCTTTGATTGGCTGATGGTAGCAAACAAACTCCCTTCTTTGGTAGAATTGAGATTGTCAAATTGCCAACTCCAACACTTCTCTCCATTAGCCACCGCAAATTTTTCGTCTCTCACAGTCCTTGACCTTTCCCACAACCAATTTGATAACTCGTTCATTCCTAGTTGGGTTTTTTGTCTAAGTCATTTGCTCTTTCTTGACCTGGGTTTTAATAATTTTCAAGGTCCAATTCCTGGAGGACTTCAAAACCTGACTTCCCTTAAACATCTGGGTTTAGATTCCAACTACTTCAACTCTGCAATTCCCAACTGGTTGTATAAATTTATCCATCTTGAGTACCTTAGTCTTCGCAACAATAAATTGCAAGGTACAATTGACTCAGAGTCTCTTGGAAACTTGACTTCCATCAGTCTGCTCGATCTCTCATTAAATACTGGTCTTGAAGGGACAATTCCAAGATCCACGGCAAATCTTTGTAATTTAAAGTCAATCAATCTTCGGGGTGTCCATGTGGGCCAAGAAATTTCTGAGATTTTAGATATTTTCTCGGGATGTGTTTCTAATGGACTAGAGAGCTTAGATATGCGGAGTACTTCAATATATGGTCATTTGACTGATCAGCTTGGCCAATTTAGAAATCTTGTCACTCTTAATCTTGCTAATAATTCAATTATTGGTCTTATTCCAGAGTCATTTGGTCAACTCTCAACCTTGAGAGAACTACAGATGTATGATAATAAGTTAAACGGAACACTTTCTGAACTTCACTTTGCCAATCTGACAAAACTGTCATGGTTCAGAGTAGGTGGAAACCTATTAACATTGGAAGTGAAGCCTGATTGGATTCCTCCTTTCCAACTTGTTGCATTAGGATTGCATAGTTGTTATATAGGGTCTCGATTTCCTCTATGGCTTAATTCACAAAAGCATTTACAGTTTCTAGATTTAGTCAACTCAAGAATTTCAGATATTTTTCCCATTAGATTTTTGAAATCTGCTTCCCAATTAAAGATTTTAGATCTCGAACAAAACCAAATTCACGGGGAGATGCCAAATCTAACCGAGTTTACTCAACTTTTGTTTCTTTCCGTGGATTCGAATAATATGTCGGGTCCTTTACCCCTCATATCATCCAATCTCGTTTACCTTGGCCTTTCAGATAACTCATTCTCCGGATCAATTTCGCATTTCTTGTGTGACAAAATCAACGAGACAAAGAGATTAGAAGCTCTTAAGCTGAATGATAATGATTTACAAGGAGAGTTACCTGATTGTTGGATGAGTTATCAAAATTTGAAGATACTTAAACTAAGTAACAACAAATTCACTGGTAATCTTCCAAACTCATTTGGTAGTTTAGCTTCTCTCGTTTGGTTGGATCTTGGTAAAAACAGACTGTCTGGGACAATACCTGTTTCTCTTAAAAATTGTACAGCATTAGAGTCACTTGATGTTGGTGAAAACGAGTTTGTTGGCAATATTCCAGCATGGTTTGGAGAAATATTTTCAAGAATGGTTGTTCTCAACCTTCGTTCCAATAAGTTTCATGGCCCTTTACCCACAAGATTATGTCATCTAGCTATTCTGCAAATCTTAGACGTTGCGGACAACAATCTCTCCGGAGCCATACCGAATTGCATTAATAATCTCACTGGCATGGTGACAGCGAACTCTTTTTCACGCAGTGCTCAGCAACATCTACCTGTTCCTCTGGACGTGGATGTGATTCTTACGGAGAAGGCATCAGTTGTGAGCAGAGGGGAAGTGGTTGAATATGATGAGATTCTTAATTTGGTAACGATGACAGCTGTTTCCAGGAATGATTTACCGAAGAATATTCCTTTGGAAGTGACAAATCTTAAAGCATCGCAGTCATTAAATTTTTCGCACAACAGTTTCACGGGAAGAATTCCTAAAAGTATTGGTGTTATGAGATCATTGGAGTCTGTTGATTTTTCTGTAAACCAACTTTCGGGTGAAATTCCACAGAGCATGTCAAATTTGATGTCCTTGAATTATCTGAACTTGTCCAACAACAAGTTGACTGGGAAATTCCTTCAAGCACTCAACTCCAGAGCTTCGATGCATCTAGTTTCGCTGGCAATGATCTCTGTGGAGCTCCTCTTCTAAAGAATTGTACTGAGAATGTTTCAAATACAGAAGATGAAAATGGAGATGAAGACGAAGATGAATTGGACCATTGGTTTTATGTAAGCATTGCACTTGGCTTTGTGGTGGGAATTTGGTGTTTTATAGGCCCTTTGATTTTCAATAGAAGATGGAGGTACAAATATTGTCATTTCCTAAATCGCCTCGAGGAGAGAGTTGTTGGTGTTGTTAGAAAACGTGGCTAGATTTTCTCTGTTTTTGATTGTTCTGCTGCTAGATTTTCTCTGTTTTTGAGTTGTTCTGCTTCTTTATGTACTGTGCTCACTGAAAGGAATAGAATATTACTTAAAATAAACGAATGGCCTTTGATTTGTTTGTGCCTGAAAGGGAAAATTAATGTGAAATTATTTTGAAATAAAGCGATGATATTCATATTCAAAATCATAGGAGACCTTCCCAACTCAACAAAATTAGTACTGATAAATGAAAACTGAAAAAATATATTTTATGGACAGTTCACCATGAATAGGCTCAAAACTTTTTATACTAAAAAAGATCATAAATCACAACATTAGTATCAAAATGTTAAGATCTTGAAAAAATAAATGGAAAAGCTTCTTAGATTAACAAGCAACATTGCAACAGGGGAGCGGGCTCGACCAGTCTCTGACATGCAATGTTGACCAATACTTCTACCTCTTTTTACATTTTATATGTGGAATATTTTCAATGCAACATTAAGGTAGCGTTTGTTTTGTCTGAAATCTAAATGGGTCAATTTTTCTAAAGTCTGAATGAGTCGAATACGAAAATCAATAACATGTTTGTTTTTCTTTTTTAAATATCTGAATTTAAGTGGCATCTTGTTTGTTTTTACAATAAAAAACATCTTAAATTTGGTTATTTGACATTTATATCCTTATAAATTAAAACAAAAAAGGAAGATTAGATTTTATAGTTTAGAAAATAAATTATTTTACAGAGATATTTTTGGAATATAATATTTAGTTACCATTTAGACCTTTTTTCATTCAGATAAAAAGTTTCTTTTCTATTCAGACGTAAATGTCTGAAAATCAGATATAAGTTCCAAAAAACAAACAAACATATTTTAGAAAATGACTAAAATTAACAAAATTTTAGACTTCAGACATTTAACAAACAACCCCAAGATTCACAACTATCCATGTGAATACTAATTACCAAAAAGCTGTTCGCTCTCCTACTTTAAAATATATATATAAGGAAAAAAAAAAACCTTAGTCTTGGTTTATTTCATTAAATAGAGTTAGTTAATGACATGTCACGAGATATATAGATATTGGTCCATTTACGATAACAATCGATTGACTTAAAGTCGTCGAATCTGAATATTGTTATCTTCGGACTTAAAAAGTCGTTTGCGTGGAAAGGCGGTCAATCCTAATCCAACTAACAGTCGGATGATGTTGAATTGGAGTATGCGGACGAATTATAAGGTCCCAATTTAAGATAATTGATTTGAAAGAGAGAAATGACCCCATAACCAGCAATGTTGTTGATAACACAAATTCAAATAAAACATTTACTGTTTATAAAACCGAACATGCGCGGTGTCCTTGTTTTTGCCTTACTTCTTGAATTACTTGTCGTTAGCATGAGTGGACAAATTGATGCGTGATTTAAATGTGAATATAAACTTGAGAATGTAGAGTCTTCCTATAGTACAGAGCTGTATGTAATACAGCCCTGTCAACAGTAAAAAAAACTTGAACAACCGGTATTTTACCGGTTGTTCATTTAATAATTTTTTTAAAAATTATTTTTAATGCAGAAAAAAATAAAATAAAATAAAATAAATTAAGGAAATTTATAAAAAATTAACATTAAAAATATTTGAGTGAAAAAAAATTTTAATTTAAAAGAAAGTTAAAAAAAAGAATAAAATAATCATGTTCCAATTCTTTTGGTTAAATATCAATATATTAGGTAATTGTTTCAGATTAATTTCACATGTCCCTAATTTTCGTTAAACTTTCTCAATAATTGGTTTATTTGTTTCCACTTCTCAATCCACTAGTTTTATGTATAATATTCCTACTAAATTCGTTAAATACAAATATTTTAGGTTAGATTCCAAGTAAATTAATTTTCGTTGAATAAGTTCCTAACTTTTGTTACACTTTTTCCATTTTTGGTTCATATGTTTTAACTATTATTTCATAAATTTTGCATTTAATATTCCAATTCGCTTGGTAAGATTTCATTTATTTGGGTTAAATACCGAAATAATTTTTTTGGTTAAATTAGTTCCTAATTTTGGTTACGCTTTTTTGTACTTAGGTTCACATGTTTCAAATTATTAGTTCACTAGTTTTGTGTTAGATATTCCTATTAAGTTTGTTCAATACCAATATTTTGGGTTAGATTCCAAGTAATTTTCATTTCCCGTTGGATGAGTTCCTAATTTTCGTTAGATTTTCTCGCTTATTGGTTCAAATGTTTCATCTAATTATTGTTCTAGTTTTGTGTTGAATATTCCCATTAATTTGGAGAGATTCCAATTATTTGGGTTAAGTACCAAATTTATTTTTCGCAATTTTATTTTTGGTTAACTAAGTCCTTAATTTTGGTTATACTTTCTCCCTTGTGGGTTATATGTTTCAATTATTATTCCACTAGTTTTTTGTTCAATATTTCAATTAACTTGGTAAGATTTCATTTATTTGGGTTAAATACCGAAATAAGTTTTTTTGGTTAAATTAGTTCCTAATTTTAGTTAAGCTTTTTAACATTTAGGTTCATATGTTTCAAATTATTAGTCCACTAGTTTTGTGTTAGGTATTCCTACTAAATTTGTTTGTGAAATACTAACTAGGCAAACCAAGAGGGGGTGAATTGGGTTTAAAAAAAAATTAAGCTAGGCAAACAACACAATTAGCACAACAATTTAATCTATTGCCTTAATCAAACCAAAAACAATAAATTCAATCAAGCACAATATTAAAAGAGATTAAGGAAAGAGAAAGCAAACTCAAAGATTTTTACGTGGTTGTTTATCCCCGCCACGTCCACGCCTCCAAGCAAACCAAGCTTGAGGATTCCACTAAGCAAGCCTCCAAGGCTACAATTGCTTACAATTGACTTCCAAGGTGTCAATAAACCTTTACAATATGAGATTATCCACAATCTCTTAACCCAAGTGTTTCCCAACACTTACAATCACTCACAATTTTAAGATTACAAATTGTTTCACTCTCACACAATTTTTAAGATTACAAATCAATGCCCAATGTGTGAATAAATGAAGAATAAAGGTGTTTCAAGCTCTTTGAAGATTGTATTCTCGAGTGTATGCTCAATGATGAAGGAGTGATCAACCTTTGTTCGGATTTGAATGAGCTTATTTATACTTGAAGCTGAAAACTAGCCGTTCGATGTATCGCTTCAAAACGGTTCGCCGTTAATAGTTAACGGTTAACCGTTTATTCTCAAAAGTTACCGTTAGAGCTAGTTTTTCAAATAAACGGTTTCCTGTTAAGGCTTACCCCTTAACCGTTAATTTCCAGAGACCTGCAAGACAGATTTCGGTTATCCGGTTTCATTAAACGGTTAAAGCGTATCATGGAATAACATTTCGAAATTATCGGTTAACGCTTTATATAAACGGTTCACCGTTTAATTCCAGTAACCTGCAAAACACGTTAGCCTTATCCGTTTCTACTAACGGTTGAAGATTAGCAAGGAATGAACTTCTGGAAATTATCGGTTAGCCGTTTTAAATAAACGGTTCGCCGTTTAATTCCGAGAGTGAAAAACGTGTTAGCCTTATCCGTTTCCGCTAATCGGTTAAAGATTAGCAAGGAATTGAACGGAAATTATCGGTTAGCCGTTTTTATATAAACGGTTCGCCGTTTAATTCCGATGAGCTTGCAAAACGTGTTAGCCTTATCCGTTTCCGCTAATCGGTTAAAGATTAGCAAGGAATTGAACTTCTGGAAATTATCGGTTAGCCGTTTTAAATAAACGGTTCAAGCCTTAAGAGTTGTTTACTCTCGGATTTAATCGGTTTCGTTTTCAACATAAACGTAAACCGTTTATTTCTGAGAACCACTTCTATAGCAGAAATTGCAGGAAAATATTTTTCAATTGAATTTTAACAGAAAAACCATCTTTCATGAACATGTTAAGGAGACATTTTAAGACTTTCTTTTACTAAAAAAAACTCCAACAATTTAATTATAAAGCATTTAAAGTTTGTTATCATCAAAATCAATATTATGAACATATACAAGTTAACAATCTCCCCTTTTTGATGATGACAAACTTCATTCCATATTTTGCTCCCCTTAATATATGCTCCCCTAAATATATGCTCCCCCTAAATGTATAACTTATCTCAAAACAAGTCCAATGAATATTATTAGCTCAAAGAACCATTTGAAAAACAATCTCCCCTTTTTGTAAAACAAATCAAGTTATACAAGAGTCTCTCCCTTCATCATCAAAAGAAAAGATAGAAACGAGCAAAGAAAGCATAAAAAAATTTGGCATAGGCCCCCCGTACAATGAAGCAAAACCTCAAAACAAAAAAAAACACAGCACTTCCAAAACATTAACCAAAACTCCATGTACCAACAACTCCATCTTTCAACATATAAGTATCCAATCATGAAAAAAAATCAATCAATCCATCATCAACAAAGATAGAAATGTAATAGAGAATATCAAAACACGGTATGAAGAGTAAAATACAAATGAACATAACATAAAATGTATGTGCGAATATGAAAGCTTAGGAAACTAAGTAGGTGGCGGAGAGGAGGCGCCAGGGTGGTCATAGCCAAAATAGCCAAGAATGCGTAATTGTGCAAAGAATGATCTCATAGTCTTTGATCGATAGTCTCTGCTCTGAAAAGTCCAGGCGAGAGCGGAGCTGGCTGGTCGCGAAAGGCGCCCAATCGTCAAGGATCATTCTGCCGCCTCTCGGAATTCTCTGCGAACATCATCAGCCAACTTTCTTGTAGAGTTTCCAAACGGGAGGCTGAGCAGAAGAAGTCAAGGCGCTCGGGAATAGAAGATGGTGCAGGCGCGGAAGGCGGCTCAGGAGCTGGAGAAGGCATGGAGGTGGATGGAATATCAGTATCCATCTCTCGCTCCTCTGAAAGTAATCGGTGGAGGTGGGAACAGAGCGACGTGGAGGAGGCGGAGGATGAGCTCCAAGCCTAAAATCGGGAAGCTGATCGGGAGGGTAAACATCGTTGAGCATCCGATCATCCTCCGGAGCAATTAAGGTATCTCGGTTCTTGGAGTTATTGGTCTTGACCCATTGTCCATTCCTTCGAGAAAAACCTATACTGGTCAAGGCTTAGGACCAATCCTCTTGGACTCCGTATACACTGCGTCCCGAAGAGGCACGTTAAAGTGCCGCAGTAGCCTAGAGATAATACTACCATAGGGAAGTAAGCGGTGGTTAACCGCAGGAGTACTCAACATGTGGCGCACAATAATGTATCCAAGATTAATAGGTCGCCCTTGAATAAGACTATCTAACAACCCAACATCCAATCGTGTAACCTCATCCGAATGACCCTTCCTAGGTGTAATGATATGCTGTAAAATACTATGAAGGATGCGAACTTGGAGAGGCAATAATTGAGACCGAAAAGGTAAATTACAGATTTCATTGCTGAGATCTCTACGGCGACAAATGTTTCGGACACCCGAATGATGGAAAAGCTGGAAAAAGACAAAGCTTTAGGAAGTGTAAACCTTATGCCCATCATTGGAAATTCCTAAAAGGTTGTTTAAAAACTCAACATCAAATTCAATGGGCACACCACCAACCTGAGTAACTATGCTATCTACCCGAGTTTCAGAGATTTCCATGTTTGAATAAAAAACTCGAACTAGATTAGGAAAAACCTTGTAATCTAAATCTATTGCGGATTCCCAAGGACGAAGCATAGTGCTCACACTTCTACGACATACAACTAAGTCCTGAAAATCGTCTATATCAGCATAGAATGAATCTAATACCTTTCGACCCATGAAGCGATCCTCAAAGCGCTTGCGCAATGGTGCAGTGGGAAGATGAAGTTGTTCAAATTCGGA
The DNA here is from genome assembly GCA_030444775.1 of Atalantia buxifolia. Taxonomy (NCBI): domain Eukaryota; kingdom Viridiplantae; phylum Streptophyta; class Magnoliopsida; order Sapindales; family Rutaceae; genus Atalantia; species Atalantia buxifolia. Next base: position 26,546,849 of record CM059834.1, on the reverse strand, counting down.
AGTCTCCCGAGGTGGAATAGGGTTGCTAGAGGGAGCCTGTTTCCTTCTCCGAGTGGGACGCGATGAGCTGGCCATGGTGGTGACCGAGACAGAAAGAGGAAGAAGATGTGATTTTGAGGCTCAATTTTGAGTGAAGAAAGGCAAGATTTCAACCAAACAAGAGGAAATCAGTTCCGCTAACCTTAGGGTTTCAATTTGGGATTTTCGAATGTTGGGCTCGATTTGAAGATTTGAATCGGTGAAATTGATCTAAGGATGAAAATAAAGGTTTTAGCGGTGTGATTTTGCAAGAAAATGAAGCAGAAGACGAGATTGGAGAGGAAGAAAGCTTTCGGTTTGCAACAACAATGGCTGAAACGGTGAAAGGGTAACTAAGTAGGAAGAAGAAACCCTTGAAACAGTTTTATATCACACGAAAACGGCGAACCGTTTTCTGTAAACGGTGAGGGAGTAAATTCCAGAGAGCAAGCATAAGCGAAACGGTAAAGGCTTAATCGTTAACGGTGAAAGGTGAAAGACAAGCGGTTTACCGTTTGTTGTAAACGGTAAGAGGGTAAGGCCAAAGCATTAGAGCATAGTTTCTGGAATTAAACGGTACTCCGTTTATTTTTAAACGGTTAACCGTTTACTTACCTAAAATTTCGCACATTCTGATTTGATTTTTGGCCCGTAAGTAATACATTCTAAGATCATTTAATTGATCCAAAATGTTTTACAAGCCATTTTGATGCATGATTCATATACTCACTTGTAATCAACCAATCAATTCATATAGAAATTCACAAAATTAACAAGCCAACCACATCACTTGCATATCTAGCTTAAGCATTTTACCAAGTAATCAAACATTTTAGAGACTTAATAACATGAATAGAAATGTTAATGTGAAGACTTCATCATCCCAAGTTCATGTCGAATTTTAGAAAAATGTTCTTCCCAAGAGATTTGGTAAAAATATCGGCGAGTTGTTTTTCCGTAGAAATAAACTCTAATGCAATAGCTCCCTTTTGCACATGATCTCTCAAGAAATGATGTCTAATTTCTATATGCTTGGTTCTAGAGTGTTGAATGGGATTTTTGGAGAGGTTTATAGCACTAGTATTATTACACTTAATAGGAATTTGCTTAAGGTTAATGTTATAGTCTCTAAGTGTTTGTTTCATCCAAAGAGCTTGTGCAAAACAACTTCCTGCAGCTATATATTCAGACGTAGTTGAAAGTGCAACAAAATTTTGTTTATTGCTAAACCATGAAACAAGTGAATGACTTAGAATATGACAAGTTCCACTAGTGCTTTTCCTATCAACTTTATAACTGGCAAAATACGCATCCGAATAACAAGTTAGATCTATATGAGTTCCTCAGGATACCAAAGGCCTAGATCTATGGTTCCACTCAAATAACGGAAAATTCGTTTCTGACAAGTAAATGAGATTCCTTGGGACATGATTGAAATCTTGCACACAAACATACACTAAACATGATATCGGGTCTACTAGCGTTAAATATAGTAAGGATCCGATCATACCTCGATATGCTTTGATATCCACTTCTTTGCCTTTTTCATCTTTGTCAAGCTTAGTAGTTGTGCTCATTGGAGTGCTTTTGGTCTTTGAGTCATCAATGCCAAATCGCTTGAGTAAATCCTTCACATACTTGGCTTGATTTATGAAAATTCCTTCATCATTTTGTTTTATTTGTAGTCAGGAAATACTTCAACTCTCCCATCATACTCATCTCAAATTCTTTACTCATACAAGATGAAAATTCTTTACACAACAACTCATTAGTAGAACCAAAAATAATATCATCAACATAAATTTGAACAATAAGTATATCTTGGTTTTTATGCTTAACAAAGAGAGTAGTATCTGCTTTACCCATTGAAAAATCATTATCTAACAAGAAATTCTTAAGTCTATCATACCATGCTCTAGGTGCTTGTTTTAATCCATACAAAGCCTTAGATAACTTGTACACATGATTTGGAAATTTTTCATTCTCAAAACCAGGAGGTTGTTTCACATAAACCTCCTCCATAATATAACCGTTTAAGAAAGCACTCTTGACATCCATTTGATATAAAATAAAATCTTTATGACATGCAAAAGCTAAGAGCATTCTAATGGATTCTAGTCTAGCTACAGGTGCAAATGTTTCATCAAAATCAATTCCCTCTTCTTGGTTGTAACCTTGAGCCACTAGTCTAGCTTTATTCCTTACAACCGCACCGGATTCATCCATCTTATTTCTAAATACCCATTTAGTACCTATGACGGATTGATGTCCTGGTTTAGGAACTAATTCCCACACATTGTTTCTCTCAAATTGATTTAACTCCTCTTGCATTGCCATAATCCAAGATTCATCATTTTCCGCATCCGCAAAGGATTTTGGTTCAATTTGAGAAATAAATGCAGCATGCTCACATGTGTTCCTAAGTGAAGATCTAGTTGTAACACCACGTGAGGGATCTCCTAAAATAACATCCTTAGGGTGAGATGAAACATACCTCCACTCCTTGGGAGTGTTTGAGAAGTGCCTTCATCTTGCTCGCATTTGTTTCTCCATGCTTCTTCTTGAATTCCATGAGGTACATCCTTTTGGTCGTCATTTGATGATTCTCCTTGATGTTCTTCTGTTGCATTATCATCAATAGCTCCTTTCTCCGCAGAGGAGGAATTAGACTCATCAAACGTGACATGCATAGATTCTTCCACAACCAAAGTTCTTTTATTATACACTCTATAAGCTTTGCTTGAGTTTGAATAACCAAGAAAAATACCAACATCGGATTTTGAATCAAATTTACCTAGATTATCTTTTGTATTCAAGACAAAACATTTGCATCCAAAACTTTGAAATAGCCAATGTTGGGTTTTCTATCTTTCCAAAGCTCATATGGAGTTTTGTTAAGATTAGGTCTAATCAACACACGGTTCAAAACATAACAAGCGGTGTTGTTGACGGCTTCGCCAAAAATATTTTGGCACAGAGTTTTCATTTAGCATGGTCCTAGCCATTTCTTGAATAGATCTATTCTTTCTCTCTACAACTCCGTTTTGTTGAGGAGTCCTAGGTGATGAAAATTGATGCTCAATGCCAAACTCATTACAAAAATTTTCAAAAGCATGATTTTCAAATTCTCCACCATGGTCACTTCTAATACAAGTAATTGAATATCCTTTTTCATTTTGAACCTTTTTACAGAAAATTCTAAATGCATCAAAAGCATCATCTTTATTAGCTAAGAACAACACCCATGTGAATCTAGAGTAATCATCCACAATCACAAAAGCATAGTATTTGCCACTTAAACTAGCATATCTAGAAGGTCCAAATAAATCTATGTGAAGTAATTGAAGAGGTTTTGAGGTAGAGATATCTTTCTTGCTTTTGAAAGAAGTTTTGATTTGTTTTCCAAATTGGCAAGCTTCACAAATTCTATCTTTTTGAAAATGGATTTTTGGAAGACCTTTAACCAATTCATTTTTCACAATACTTGAAATCAAATCCATGCTTGCATGACCTAATCTTCTATGCCACAACCAACCATCATCATGCAATGCGGAGAAACATTTATCATTTGAGGATGCACAATCTATATTGATGGTATAGACATTAACACATCTATTTCCTATAAATAAAACCTTGCCATCACAAGCATTCTCAATAACACATTTTGATTCATCAAAAATACTCTATAACCTTTATCACATAATTGACTAATGCTAAGCAAGTTGTGTTTTAAGTTCTCAACCAAACACACATTTTCAATGAGAGTAGAGGATACATTACCGACATTGCCAATGCCAATGATTTTTCCTTTTGAATTATCTCCAAAGGATACATCTCCACCATTTTCGATCTTGGTTAAAATTTAAAAACCAAGAATAATTCCTGTCATGTGTCTTGAACAACCACTATCCAAGTACCACTTATTCTTCTTCTTCTTCAAGCCCTGCAGAGAAAATTTCAAATTTTAGGTACCCAAACCTTTTTGGGTCCTTGAGAGTTAGCAATGGTTCCTTTCGGAACCCAAACACATTTCACACCATAATATGCATTTCTCTTCACTAAACATCTATCTTTCATATGACCATCTTGATTACAATAATGACATACAATTTGATTATTAATAGGTGTATTCTTTACAAAGTAGTTCTTGTAACATTTTTGTTTCAAATTTGGTTTGTAACCAATCCCTCCTTTATCAAACACACATTTTTGTGAGTTAAGCAAGTTATCTAACATCTTTTGCCCATTTGTAAATTTTAGCACAATCTCATTTAGATCATTGCTTTTCTTTCTAAGCATTTCATTTTCATTTTTCAAGTCATTCACATGTGATTCTAAATGCTCATGTGAAGTACTAGAATTTTCAAATAATGCAACTTTATCATGCAATGCTTTATTCTCTAATTCTAGGCATGTAATCTTTGCACTAAATGATTCATTTTCATTTTTAAGCTCTACCAATTTCTTTTTAAGACAAACATTCTTTTTGCCCATTTTCATCAATTCATCATCCAATTCTTTAAAGGCATCATGTAATTCATCATATGTAGGAAGATCACTTACCTCATCAAGCTCATCACATGATTCTTCCCCAAAGGCCATGAGAGCTAAATTTGTCATTTCTTGTTGCTCTCCTCATCACTTGATTCCTCATCGCTATCATCCCACGTTGCCACCATAGCTTTCTTTTTGAGTTTGTTGAGGAGAGGACATTCGGTCGTATGTGTCCGGGCTTCTTGCATTCATAGCAAGTGATTGGCTCCTTCTTCTCCTTTTTATTCTTGTAACCTCGAACTTTCTCTGCTCATTATTCTTCTTGTAAAATTTTCTGAATCTTCTAGCCAACATTGCCAACTCCTCATCATCCATCTCGCTTTCCTCATCACTCTCACGTTTTGAGGCTTTGAGAGCAATGCTTTTCTTCTTTTCCTCATGTCCTTTTCTCTGCCAAATCCTCTTCATATGAAATGAGAGAACCAATTAAATCATCAATAGGTAAGACATTTAAATCTTTGGCTTCCTAAATGGCAGTTCTTTTTGGTCTCCATTCTTAGGTAGTGACCTAATTATTTTCTTAACTTTCTCACTATTAGAAAAAGTTTTTCCTAGAGCTCCTAGAGTGTTCACTATGTCTGTAAATCTAGTATACATAGCATATACACTCTCATTTTGTTCCATTTGGAACAATTCATATTGTCGAGTGTATCTACTAATTTTCGACTCTTTCACTTGATTAGTGCCTTCATAAACAACTTCAAGTTTATGCCAAATTTCATTAGCACTTTCACAACTTGACACTCTATGAAACTATTTCTTATCTAGTGCACAAAACAAGGCATTCATAGCCTTGGAATTTAGAGAAGCTTTTCTCTTTTCCAATTCATTCCATTCCCGGGAGGGTTTTGGAATATTTTCCCCGACTTCGTTTTTAGTAAAAGGCATAAAAGGACCATCACAAACAATTTCCCAAATTTCATAATCTAGTGCTTGTAGGTAAATTCTCATCCTAGTTTTCCAATACGGATAATCATTTCCGTCAAAGAATGGTGGTCTAGTTGTGGACTGTCCTTCCCTAAAGGTTGAATCAATTTGGGTTGCCATGGATCTTTTACTCTAGACGGTTAAGTCCTAACAAGAGAACCAAGCTCTGATACCAAATGAAATACTAACTAGGCAAACCAAGAGGGGGGTGAATTGGGTTTTAAAAAAAAATTAAGCTAGGCAAACAACACAATTAGCACAACAATTTAATCTATTGCCTTAATCAAACCAAAAACAATAAATTCAATCAAGCACAATATTAAAAGAGATTAAGGAAAGAGAAAGCAAACTCAAAGATTTTTACGTGGTTGGCTATCCCCGCCACGTCCACGCCTCCAAGCAAACCAAGCTTGAGGATTCCACTAAGCAAGCCTCCAAGGCTACAATTGCTTACAATTGACTTCCAAGGTGTCAATAAACCTTTACAATATGAGATTATCCACAATCTCTTAACCCAAGTGTTTCCCAACACTTACAATCACTCACAATTTTAAGATTACAAATTGTTTCACTCTCACACAATTTTTAAGATTACAAATCAATGCCCAATGTGTGAATAAATGAAGAATAAAGGTGTTTCAAGCTCTTTGAAGATTGTATTCTCGAGTGTATGCTCAATGATGAAGGAGTGATCAACCTTTGTTCGGATTTGAATGAGCTTATTTATACTTGGAGCTGAAAACTAGCCACCGTTCTTCGATGTCCTTTAAAAACGGTTCGCCGTTAATAGTTAACGGTTAACCGTTTATTCTCAAAAGTTACCGTTAGAGCTAGTTTTTCAAATAAACGGTTTCTGTTAAGGCTTACCCTTAACCGTTAATTTCGAGAGACCCGCAAGCGATTTTGGTTATCGGTTTCATTAAACGGTTAAAGCGTATCATGGAATAACATTTCGAAATTATCGGTTAACCGTTTTATATAAACGGTTCACCGTTTAATTCCAGTAACCTGCAAAACACGTTAGCCTTATCCGTTTCTACTAACGGTTGAAGATTAGCAAGGAATGAACTTCTGGAAATTATCGGTTAGCCGTTTTAAATAAACGGTTCGCCGTTTAATTCGATAGCCTGCAAAACGTGTTAGCCTTATCCGTTTCCGCTAATCGGTTAAAGATTAGCAAGGAATTGAACTTCTGGAAATTATCGGTTAGCCGTTTTATATAAACGGTTCGCCGTTTAATTCGATGTAGCTCGCAAAACGTGTTAGCCTTATCCGTTTCGCTAATCGGTTAAAGATTAGCAAGGAATTGAACTGAAATTATCGGTTAGCCGTTTTAAATAAACGGTTCAAGCCTTAAGAGTTGTTTACTCTCTCGGATTTAATCGGTTTGCCGTTTTCAACATAAACGTAAACCGTTTATTTACGTAACCACTTCTATAGCCGTAAATTGCAGGAAAATATTTTTCAATTGAATTTTAACAGAAAACCATCTTTCATGAACATGTTAAGGAGACATTTTAAGACTTTCTTTTACTAAAAAAAACTCCAACAATTTAATTATAAAGCATTTAAAGTTTGTTATCATCAAAATCAATATTATGAACATATACAAGTTAATGTTTGATATCAATATTTTGGGTTAGCTTCCAAGTAATTTTCATTTTCCGTTAGATGAGTTCCTAATTTTCGTTAGATTTTCTCGCTTATTGGTTTAAATGTTTCATCTAATTATTCCTCTAATTTTGTGTTGAATATTCCCATTAACTCGGATAGATTCCAATTATTCGGGTTAACTACCAAATTTAATTTTCGTAATTTTTTTTGGTTAAATAAGTCCCTAATTTTGGTTATACTTTCTCCCTTGTGGGTTTATATGTTTCAATTATTATTCCACTAGTTTTGCATTCAATATTTCAATTAAATTCGTAAGATCCCATTTATTTGGGTTAAATACCGAAATAATTTTTTTGGGTTAAATTAGTTCCTAATTTTGGTTAAATTTTTTCATTTCTAGGTTCACATATTTTAAATTATTAGTCCACTAGTTTTGTGTTAGGTATTCCTACTAAGTTCGTTCAATACCAATATTTTGGGTTAGATTCCAAATAATTTTCATTTTCCGTTGGATGAGTTCCTACTTTTCATTACACTTTCTCACTTATTGATTCATGTGTTTCATCTAATTATTCCTCTAATTTTGTGTTGAATATTCCCATTCACTTGTTAAGATTCTAATTATTTAGGTTAAGTACCAAATTTATTTTTATAATTTTATTTTTGGTTAAGTAGGTTCCTAATTTGGGTTATATTTTCTCGGATATAGTTTTACATGTTTCAACTATTATTTCACTAGTTTTGCATTCAATATTCCAATTAATTTGGTGAAATTTCAGTTATTTAGGTTAAATACTAAAATTACTTGAATTACCGGAAACAATAATTTTAATAAGTTGAATTATGTTTGAACCCTTACTATTTTATAAAATATCAATTTACCATATAATACTGAAAAAGTTTTATTGTAACCCTTAATCTTTTCTAATATGTTGGGTTCATAATCTAATTCCCTTTTATATATATCATGAGATCTCTTGAACTTGATTGCATATATACTTGAGCTTTTAGTCTTTGTACATATTTATTCGCATTTTATCATTTTAGTTGATTATTTTTAGTTATTGTTAAAATAAATTAATGCATTTATTGTCATCTCTCTCTTTACTTTTTAAAAATAATTTCTTTAATTTTTCAAAACTTTGACAGTAAATAAAAAATAACATGTAAGAGCGCATGCAATTGCTATGCTTCTCCAAAAAATTATTTTTAAAATTTATGACGGCATAAGTTATAAAAAATATTTAAGCTAACAAAAAATGAAACTTTCTTAATCTATTTGTGTTGAATTTTCCTTTTTCTTTTTTTGGGATCAATTGACTTCAGGAGATTTCTTGAACTTGAATTTATTTATACTTAACTTTTGATCTTTATAAATGTTATGCCCATTTTATAATTCAATTAATTATATTTATTTATCTTTAAACTAAAATAAATTAAGAATTAATATTTTTTAATTCAAATTAAATTTTTACCACTATGTTTTCTTTTCAAATTAGTTTTCTTAATTTCTTATTACTTCAACCAAAAATTTATGCTATTAATTATAAATATTATTATATTATACTTGTATTATTATCACTATTATTATTATTTTATATTATTATTATTATTATTATTATTATTATTATTATTATTATTATTTTACTCTTACTAAAATTATTATTATTACTATCTTGTCCCATGAGATTATATATATGTATATATATTTTATAATGAGTATCCTTCTTTTTCGTTTTTAAGTATGGATATAATTTTTAATTTATAAAATAAGTTCTTAAATTTTCAAGACTTAACTAAAATAATTTTTAAGAGTTTATTATGGCTAATATGGTTATTACTATAGTAGCAACACTTTATACCGTACCATTTCATACTTATTACTATAATTAATTCATATATTATTATTAATTAATTAATTAATTAATTAATATAATTATTACTATTAATCAATATATTAACATATTATTAACAATAATTAATAATAATAATAATTTTTGAATAAATAATCACAATAATTAATTTATTGTTATTCTTATTATAATTAATTAATTAATATACTGTTATAATAATTATTATTATAATTATTATAATTAATTCATATATTATTATTAATTAAATAATATATATTTATTACTACTAATTAATATATTATTAATAATTATAATTTTTGAATAAATAATCACAATAATTAATATATTATTATCGTAATTAATTAAATAATATAATTATTACTACTAATTAATATATTAATACATTTTTAACAATAATTATAATGTTTTGAATGAATAATCACAATAATTAATATATTATTATAATTAATTAATATTAATATTATTAGTTAATATATTTTTATAATAATTGTTAATATATTTATAATAATTAAATAATTTTTTTACGATTAATCAATATATTAGTTAATAATAATTATTATGACAATAATTCATTAAGTACTTTTTAGTAATTTGTTACAATATAACTCATTCCGATTCCGATTCAAGACAAAGTAAACACATTAATGGCAATCCAGCTCATTCCGATTTCGATTCCTACAGTTCAAGTAAACAACTTATTTAGATTCCCATTCTTTATTCCCATTCCAGCTCATTCCCATTCATGTCCATTCCGATTCCAGCCTATTTCGATTCCAGTTTAGTAAACATAGTATTAGTTTAATCATAATAATAATGACTATAATGACAGTTATTAACAATATAAAAAAAAAACAAAGATTATTCTCTGTTGTTCAGAAAAATAAAAAACCCTCTCATGTTTTAAAATAAATTCAAACTCTCCTGCAACTCTAACAGAATTAACTTTATATATCATTGTACTATTTGACACATAGTTTTGATGTTAACTATAAAATGTAAATATTTTTAGAGTATAAATAAAGTGAAATGACTTATAGACCCTTAATAATAAAATAAATTTAATAATAAATTATCGAGAAAAATTACTTCACACACACATTGTGGACATATTTAACCAATTTTATTCCAATTTAAATAGATAATTTACAATTATTAGGGATATTTATGACATTGTCCCCACTTGTAATTTTTCTCTATAATTTACAATTTATTATAAAATAAAATTTGATCATTAAGGGTATATAAGTTATTTTACTTAATTTGTATTTTTAAAATATTTAAATTTTATATCGAACAGTCAGATTAGGGATAGAATAGTAAAATGATATATAAAGGTAACGTTATTATAACTTTTTTGGAGGAGAGCAGTATGAGGTAATTCTCATTTTCCCTTAACTACCATTAATTACAGTACTAGTAATAACTCAAGATCAAATATGTTACATGAGATAATTTAATAATGTAGCAAAAAAATATTAAACAAAGTATTCAATAATTTAATTAATTTGTGATAAATTTGTATGAAGTAATTTGTGCAAGAGAAACTTTGTGAGTATAATCTAAATATCAAATATATGATACATTATATATGCCTTGTATATAGTACATATTTATACCATTAATATTAGTCACTAGTTCAACTAATATTGAGAATAACAATATTTGATGATTAATTATGATATTTGGTATCATGAATAATTATAATTATTTGAAAACTATACAATAGTTAAATGGAAAATAAGAAAAAAAATATACTTAGTTTACACTAATATAAATATTATTCACATTAATATAGACATTACATGTTTCGAAGTAATTTTTTCAGCCATAAGAAAATGCAAAATTTTCATGCTGAGGAGGGTGTCTTTGATATTTTCCTAATTTAAATTGATAAGTTTGATAGTTAGATAAAATTGGTGTAGCTATGTGATAATTGCTCCTGATATTTGCCAGTTCCCACTTCCAATTCTTTAGTTCGGTAGCAGGTTTCATGCGTAAAAAATAAAAGCCGTTGGATTGCTTATAAAAGCAATCCAACGGGCAATAGGTTTTAAAATAAAAAATAAAAACGGCTGTATGGCATGCAGTGGCTGTATTATAAGCGGACCCGAGAATGTAAATATATACAAGGATCACCCATGATTGACTTAAGTGATTGTAAATTATTCTCTTGACTGAGAACGTATCAATTACTCTTGAGAAATAATTTCGTCGTACATCAATCGGAGAAGACATCAAGTATCACCATCAATTCATCGTGCACGCAACTCTGCGCAACTGTAAGAAGGACTAAATGGCATCTGTGTGACTGTGTCCATTACATGTCCTCTTCAATTGACTTAAAGTCGCTTCGCTAAGTCGGAGGTTACTTTGGGGCACGTGCAAATTGGATTATGCAGAAAACTGAGATTCTGGTTACCTTTTCCAAATTAAAAACTCCAACGGATGCTGAAAGATAAGTTGATATTGTTGACCAGATCGAGGACATTGGCCTTGTGAACAAAATTAATAAACGAACATATAAAAATGAAACAATTATCCATAAGTACTGCTACAACAAACAACTCTAATGCATAGACTATAGATTCCATTTTGTCAGGGGCCGACTTAGGTTAAAAATAAAGAAATTCATAAGGGTATTAATTGAAATTTAATCTATTTCTTAAAATATTTCATCATCATTATCCATTATTTACAAAATTTTGATTATTGCCTCCATAAGTTCGTGGTTCTCTTTTGGGCACGTTTCAACCAAAATACCGGTTTTGAATTTAGCATGCGAAATTCTCCGCAAAATTTTTAGCTTGGACGTCATAACACAGTTTTCTCAAAGTAATTGATAATTAATTATGAACAGAATATCATCATCAATGTCGATCCTAATTTAATTCTTCAAGTTCCTTCGAGTCTTGGTTATTTTATTAAATGGAGTTCGTAAGATAGTCATGAGATATTTCATTATCTATAATGATCATCGACTTATGACATTTACAAAAATAGTATCTATCTATCGTCCTATTTAATGAATAGACTTGAAATCGTTTCCGTAGGAAGGGAGTTAAATTGGATTATGCGGAAGATTTAATTATATGGACTATTGCTACTTTTTCCAACTCAGATTCCAGGCCCACTTGATTGATTATATCAAATGGATGCTGATTATCTGAAAGATAAGTTAGGATTATTCCCAAAAGAGTATTGGCCTCGTTAATTACCAATTCATTATGGATAGCTGTTGAAGTTGTGAAGCTCAAATCTGAGCTTTGGGATGTGTATGACAAGTCGCTTGATTGTCAGAGAGAGCAACGACATGTCAAGCATTTGGGTTCAGAGTAGCTGTATGATACAAATGCTATGTCGGCTGGTTGCATTAGTCATGCACGTGATTCATCACATGTTTCACTAATTCAAACGGCAGCCACATCTGCGTTTTGAGTAGCAGATTGTTTGAGCATCTGACAAGTGTCCCTGAGCAAATTCAAGAAGTGGTTTTTTCTGTTAGTTCACGCGGGAAGTAGCTGGGATTTTCTTAGCTGGGAAACTTAGGAGCGTGAGCTGGTTTCTTGGGGTCCTTCCAGATATTTCTGAGTGGGGTATAAAAGGTCCTAGGATCTGTTACTGAGGAGGATCGATTTAGTTGTATGTACTCTTCATATTTGTATCTTGTACTCTCGAAATCAGTAAAAGCTTGCTTCTCTTTTCACAGTGGATGTAGGCAAGAAATTGGCCGAACCACTATAAGTCTTGGTGCATTGTGTGATCTGTTTTTCTTTTGATTTGTGGTTGATTTCAGTTTCCAAGTCTAAATTCTTATTAGAACTCAGTTTAGTGTTAATTCCAGAACAAGATCAAGTTTCTTTGAGTGGGTCTTGGGGGCTCCAAGTTGATCTTGGTGATTAACTAGGTTCCAACAATAGCAATGGCGTTGATAACATAATCCTCATCCGCATTTCCTTTACTACCGCCGCCTATATCTAGCAATGAAACCAAACATGAGTGGTGTCCTTGATTTTGCCTTATTTCTCTTTGAAATACTTGCCATAGCAACCATTAGCACTATATTCTGCAGCGGAAGTTCTTATCATGGGCGTTGCCTTGAAAGTGAGAGAGGAGCACTTTTAAGCTTCAAGCGAGACCTTAAAGACCCTTCCAACAGGCTCGCGTCTTGGAGTGGTAGTGGAGATTGTTGTGCGTGGACTGGTGTTGCCTGTGACAACATGACAGGCCATGTCCTTCACCTCGACCTTCAAAATCCTTTCAATTATTACAAGGAGAAATACCTAATTGTTGGATGAGTTACCAAAATTTGAAGATACTGAAACTAAGTAACAACAAATTTACTGGTAATCTTCCAAACTCATTTGGTAGTTTAACTTCTCTTGTTTGGTTGGATCTTGGTAACAACAGGCTGTCTGGGACAATACCTATTTCTCTTAAAAATTGTACAGCATTAAAGTCACTTGATGTTGGTGAAAATGAGTTTGTTGGCAATATTCCGACATGCTTTGTGGTGGGAATTTGGTGTTTTATAGGCCCTTTGATTTTCAATAGAAGATGGAGGTACAAATATTGTCATTTCCTAAATCGCCTTGAGGAGAGAGTTGTTGGTGTTGTAAGAAAATGTGGCTAGATTTTCTCTGTTTTTGAGTTGTTCTGCTTCTTCATGTACTGTGCTCACTGAAAGGAATAGAAATAGAATATTACTTAAAATAAACGAATGGCCTTTGATTTGTTTTGTGCCTGAAAGGGAAAATTAATGTGGAATTATTTTGAAATAAAGCGATGATATTCCTATTCAAAATCATAGGAGACCTTACCAACTCAACATTATTAATACTGATAAATCAAAATTGAAAAAATATATTTTATGGATGGTTCACCATGTATAGGCTCAATGATTTTTATACTAAAAAGATCATAAATTACAACATTGGTATCAAAATGTTAAGATCTTGAAAAAAAATAAATGGAAAAGCTTCTTAGATTAACAAGCAGCACTGCAACAGGGGAGCGGGCTCAACTGTTCTCTATTATGCAATCTTGATCCATACTTCTCTCTTTTTTCACATTTTATCTATGGAATATTTTCAATGCAACATTGAGATTCACAACTATCCATGTAAAGACTAATTGAAAAAAAAAATCCACTCTCCTCCTTAAAAGCAAATAAATAAATAAAACTTAATCTTGGTTTATTTCATTAAATAGAGTTAGTCAATATCACGTCATGAGATATATGGAATAGTTGTCCATTTACTATAACAATCGATTGGGTTAAAGTCGTCAAATCTGAATATCGTTATCTACTGACTTAAAAGTTGTTTGCGTGGAAAGGAGGTGAATCCTAATCCAATTAACAGTATGATAATGTTGAATTGGATTATGCGGAAGAATTATAAGGTCACAAGGTAAGTTCATTAATTTGAAAGAGAGAAATGACCTTATAAATAGCAAGGTTGTTGGTAACACAAATTCAAATAGACATCGACTCTGATTAAACCAAAGATGAGTGTTGTTCTCGTTTTTGCCTTGTTTCTCTTTGAATTACTTGTCATTAGCATTAGCTCCTGTAATGGAAGCTCTGATCATATGGGTTGCCTTGAAAGTGAGAAAGAAGCACTATTAAGATTGAAGCAAGATCTCCAAGACCCTTCCAATCGGCTTGCTTCTTGGAATATTGGTGTAGACTGTTGTAGATGGGCCGGCATTGTCTGTGATAATGTGACAGGCCATATCATTGAGCTTAATCTTCGAAATCCTTTCACTTATTACCATCGGTCTCAGTATAAAGCTAATCCAAGGTCAATGTTGGTTGGTAAGGTAAATCCTTCTTTGCTTGATTTAAATCATTTGAGTTATTTGGACTTGAGCTTTAATGATTTCCAAGGGGTTCAAATTCCTAGATTTATTGGTTCTATGCGGAATCTAAGGTATCTCAATCTCTCTGATACTCAATTTGTAGGAATGACACCTCCCCCGCTTGGAAATCTCTCCAATCTAAAGAGTCTTGACCTTAGTTTGAATTATTTATACGTTGAGAATTTTTTGTGGCTCTCTGGCCTTTCATTTCCGGAACAACTCGACTTGTGTTATGTGAATCTCGGCAAAGCCTCTGACTGGCTGCTGGTAGCAAACACTCCCTTCGTTGGTAGAATTGAGATTGTCAAATTGCCAACTCCATCACTTACCTCCGTTAGCCATTTCAAACTTTTCATCTCTCACCGTCCTCGACCTTTCCTTCAACCAATTCGATAACTCGTTAATTCCTGGTTGGGTTTCTAGTCTCAGTCATCTGGTCTTTCTTGATATAGGTTCTAATAATTTTCAGGGTCCAATCCCCAGCTGGTTGTATAGACTTACCCATCTTGAACAGCTTAGTCTCTCGTACAATAGTCTTGAAGGGAGAATTCCAAGATCCATGGCAAGTCTCTGTAATTTGAGGACAATCTATCTTTCAGGTACTAAACTGAGTCAGGAAATCTCTGACATCTTTGATATTTGCTCAGGATGTGTTTCCAAAGGACTAAAGATTTTGGTTTTGCTCAGTAGTTCAATTTCAGGTCATTTGACTGAGCAAATCGGGCACTTTAAAAATCTTGACACTCTTGATCTAGGAAATAATTCCATTGTGGGACTTGTTCCATTGTCTTTGAATGAACTTTCAAGATTGAGAATATTACATCTTCATGATAATAAACTAGATGGAACTCTTTCTGAAATTCACTTAGTCAATTTGACAAAATTGTCTGTATTCTCCGTCAATGAAAACAACTTGACATTAAAAGTGAATCATGATTGGGTTCCTCCTTTTCAACTTGTTCAATTAGGATTGCGATCTTGTTATGTAGGGTCTCGATTTCCTCCATGGCTTTACTCACAAAAGCATTTACAGATTCTAGATTTATCCAACTCAGGAATTTCAGGTTCTTTTCTGAATAAATTTTTTAAATCTGCTACTCGATTAAAGTTCTTAGATCTTGGTGAAAACCAAATTCTCGGGAAGATGACTAATCTAACCAACGCTACTCAACTTTGGTATCTTCGCTTGCATTCGAATAATTTGTCGGGTCCATTGCCTCTTATATCATCCAATCTAGTTTACCTAGATCTTTTCAATAACTCATTCTCAGGATCAATTTCTCATTTCTTGTGTTATAGAAGCAATGAGACAAAGAGATTAAGAGCTCTTAGTCTGGGTGATAATTACTTACAAGGAGAATTACCCGATTATTGGATGAGTTATCAAAACTTGATGCTACTTACACTAAGTAACAACAAATTTACTGGTAATCTTCCGAACTCATTGGGTAGTTTAACTTCTCTTGTTTCATTGCACCTTCATAAAAACAGATTCTCTGGGACAGTACCTATTTCTCTTAAAAATTGTACAACATTAATGATACTTGATGTTTGTGAGAATGAGTTTGTTGGAAATATTCCAACATGGTTTGGAGAAAGATTTTCAAGAGTGGTTGTTCTCATCCTTCGTTCCAACCAGTTTCATAGTCTTTTACCTACAAGATTATGTGATCTGGAATTTTTACAAATCTTAGACCTTGCTGGCAATAATCTCTCTGGATCCGTACCAAAATGTATTGGTAATCTCACTGCAATGGTGACAGTGAACTCTTTCATACGAAGTGTTGCTCAATATCTACCTCTTCCCCCAGACATGGATCTAACTTTAGTGGATCGGGCATCAGTTGTGACCAAGGGGAAAGTGGTTGACTATGGAAAGATTCTTGATTTTGTTAGGCTGATGGATATTTCCAGGAACAATTTCTCAGGAAATATTCCTTTGGAAGTGACAAATCTTAGAGCGCTGCAGTCATTGAATTTTACGCACAACTCTTTCACAGGACAAATTCCTGAAAGTATTGGTACTATGAGATCCTTAGAGTCCATTGATTTTTCTACAAACCAACTTTCTGGTGAAATTCCACAGAGCATGTCAAGCTTGTCATTCTTGAGTCATTTGAACATGTCCAACAACAACTTAACTGGCAAAATTCCTTAAAGCACTCAACTTCAAAGCTTTGACGCATCTAGTTTTGTTGGGAATGATCTCTGTGGAGCTCCTCTTCCTAGGAATTGTACTGATCGGAATGTTTCAATTCCCAAAGATGAAATTGGTGTGGAAGACGAAGATGAAGTGGACTACTGGTTGTACGTAAGCATGGCACTCGGATTTGTGGTGGGATTTTGGTGTTTTATAGGCCCTTTGCTTGTCAATAGAAGATGGAGGTATAAATACTGTCATTTCCTGAATCGTCCTGGAGACACAATTGTTGGTGTTTGAAGTAAATGTTGCTAGATTTTCTCTGTTTTTGAGTTGTTCTGCTTCACGTACTGTGTTCATGAAAGAAATAAAATATTACTTAAAATAAACGAGTGGCCTTTTATTTGTTTGGCGCCTGAAACGGAAAATTAATGCGAAATATTTTTAAATGAACAGGATGATATTACAAATCATAGGAGACCTTTCCAACTCAACAAAATTAAAACTGATAAATCACAAGTGAAAAAATATATCTTCTGAACAGTACACCACATGTAACCCCAATGACTTTTATGTTAAATGTGATCATAAATCACAGCAATGGTATCAAAATGTTGATTCGTACCAAGATCTTGGAGAAAAATAAAACAAAGGGGGGAAGCAACACTAGAACAGGGGAGGGCTCGCCTATTCTCTATTATGCAATCTTGACACATACTTCTCTCCCCCTTTTTTTTTTTCTTTAATGGAAAATTTTTGCAAAGCAAAATTGAGAATCACAACTATTCAGGTAAAGAGCATAACTTTTTTAAATATTTATTGTGATAATTTTCATAGGCCTGGTAACGAATAACAGAAATTCCCACAGGGACCGAGGTCCTCAGATTTTTTTTTTTCATTCAAAAAATGTACAAGATTTTATATTAAATTTCTTATTCGAGCAGGGACGGGGATTTGGTAAAATCTCATCCCTCCCCATTTCCTCATTTATATTTTTTTATTAGAATTATTATTTTATTTCTTCTAATTTTTTTAGTAAATACGTTTAAAATTTAAATTGCAACAATATGGATGCAAATAAAAATATCATAAATTTATTTAAAAAATATAAATAACAGCTAACATAAAGATTTGAAGTCTGATGAAGAAAATTTTGTTGATGATTCATACTACATAACTTTTATGGATGTGTTCATCTTTTAAGCTTTACTTTTGCTTAATTTTATAGATTATCTTGTAATTTTGATGACATTGACTTAATTTGATAGAAATTATTTTAATTACTTTAGTTTATTTTGATCTTTTTGTGTTGGTAATATGATTTTATATTTTTACTTTATTATGACTAAATTAAGTTCATAAAATAAAAGTATCTAATATGCGAGAGTAGGGTATTCTTGGAGTTTCCTTTTTATTATTTGGGGATTCCATCCCCTTCCCTCAAGCAATTTTAAAAGGGATGAGGAGAGTATGGGGTGGAGTGTCAGAAATCAGTAAGGGGATTTCGATCCCCCGTCCTTCCCGCCCCATTTCTCCTCCCCATTGCCATTAGTAGCCACAGTGCAAACCATTTTTGGCATCCAATTTTCCAGTTATGCGATTCAATATCTAAAAAGGTATAAAAGAAACAACAATATCTAAAAAGGTATAAAAGAAACAACAATGGTAAGCGAAAATCGAAATTAACGAATGAGATCATGAACATAGGAAATTTGAAAACGTTGTCGAATGGTTTTGTTTTTGTTTAATTGAATTTCAAATTAACTATATCAGGTCTTGGCTTTCACTTGGGATTTTTCAATTTCAATTCGTAAATCTGATACAAGAAGGCCAATCCGGCAAACAACCATGTGGCCCATTTTTCTTTTAAAAAAAATAAATGGAGCTCCATTTAGGTAGATTTACTCCCCCTGGACGCTTGTTATTTAGAGCTTGGTCTTGTGCGTGGAATTCTCTCTCATTTGCTTGTTGTCAACCTAAAATTATTTTCTCAATGTATAAACTAAGACGTCGTTTTGGCTTGTGCCTGTTCGGACATCAGTTCGGACAAATCTTTGGGGCATTACAGATTTTTTATTAAATTTGCGAACATAAAAACTAGCCATAATATAGTCTCTAAGTTAAAATAAATGAATTAAGAGATACTGGTGGTGTTTGGTTGCTAAGAAAGTATACGGGATTCGAGAGAAAATGAGAATTTTATAAATCACAGCTATCTACAAAATGAAGAGCAACTGACTTGATATACAAGTTAATTGTCTTGGTTTACACGTCATCAACTGTCTAGCCAATTTCTCAGCTAACTGTTCACAACCAGCTTGTTATGTAAACACCTGAAGTGAAGTGCATGGCAATCAGTATCATCAATCCGCATCTGCGTGCCTGCAATTAAGCTGTTCCTCTGTGGTGGTCTTCATGGCACTGTAATCTTGAGCTGACTAAACATGATGGATTCATAATCTTTGCTTAATTAGACAATTGTATATTTGAAATACCAAGTGTATATATCGGGAATAGAGCTTATAAAAATATGTTAATCTTTTTAAATCTTATTAACCTCACACAAATTGGTTCAATTTAGTAAAAGAGAATAAAAATTTATAGACACTAAAGTGAAATTGAGGAAAAAAAAAAACCAATAGTTATATGGGCCACTCACCACAACATACATGGTTAAACTTTTCAGTCTATGTTCATTACTAAAGATGTGTTTTACGAGAATATTTCACTAGTAAAAAGGGAGAGTAGAAAGTTAAAGGAGAAGATCAAATACAAGTGTATTTCACGACGCCTGTAAAAAAGCTGTGGCACGAATTTTTTTTAGCAAATTAAAGAGTACAATGTTTTTCATGGGTCAGGGGAAGTTACAGTTACTGTAACTTACAACTGTTCTGATTTTTTTTCTTTTGAACACGGATAATGTGTTGGCACCATTCCCCAGGCAAAGTAGAACTAATGCTATGATATGTTTAACCCACTGAATTCCTCTCTCTTTTCACTTCAATGGCGCTCATAACCCACAAAATTACGGAAACGACTTTTTACTTAGTCTTTTGATTTTTTGTAATTCCATCCTTATCAATATTTTTCATATTATCTGATATTTTTAATTAACTTTAGGCTTAAATATTTTTTTCCACGAATAATGTACAGCTGTCTATCTACTAGTCTTTCGAAGGACTAGAACTGAATCAATGCAGAATATGATTTGACAATGCAATAGTAATCGTTGGCAGACCTATGATGTGCCTTGGGTCCATTTCTTTGAAAATATTACATTTAATTTGGCCCTGTTCACTAGTCATTTCAAATTTAAGTGACTAAATGTTTGGCTTTCACTTAAAATTGTTCAATTTCAATTTCTAATTTTTGACAAAAGAGCTAAATTAACAAAAGTAAAAAAAAAAAGGTCAATCCCGCAAACAAACACGAGGCCTATTTGATTTGATTTTACACCCCTGCATACGTGGTTCAAGATTAAGACGACGTTTGGTATAAGTGTGTTTCCACAGCGTAACCACACCAAACCTATAGTTTAGGAGGTCGTTATCCTACTTAAATGCAGTTGTTTCAAACGGGATTTAAGTATAGAATTTGATTATTTTGTATTAAAAAAAATTGATTCATATTTGACATGCTCACTTGGATTGGACCAGTAGATTAAACTTAACTTTTAGTCCTAAATTTATAGGATTAATAATCCAAATTTTCATAAGGGTTTAGTTGGATTAGAAAATGAAAAGAAAAATGTTTGTCCTTTCATGACATCTCCCATAATTTATTACACTACTTTTATTTATGACCTAAAAATTATTTATTTGTTTATCATTATTAATTAATTTACTATTTAAATAGTTTTATTTAATATGAATCATTTATCTCATATGAAATAACCTAGAACTTGAAAAAAAAAAATTGCTTATTATAACTATTACTATCCAATAACTAATTGAATATACATTTAATTTTTATGATTATTCAGATTAATTATAATTTATCTTATTAAATATCTATTCATAGTTGATATTTATATTCAAATATCAACTTAAATACTATTTAACTTCATTTAAAGTTTTTTTTTTTTTGATAGGAAACTTCATTTAAAGTTAATTTAACATAATTTAATCTGATATTATACTAATCATGAGTCATTACTATCTATAATAAAACTTAATTTAAGCCTGGGTACCATACGAAACATTAAAGACACCTTCAGCAAGTAGCAGGTAACTCTGTGGGACCATGTGGAAATTGGATTATGCAGAAAATTGAGATTATGGTAAACTTTTTCCAGATTAAAAATTTCAAATGGATGTTGAATCGCTGAATAAGCTATATATTGAAATTGTTTAATAGAGGACATCGGCCTTGTTAATAAAATTTCAATATCGATGACCTATTATGTTCGATTTTCGGCATCAGCAAAATAATAGCCGTATGTTCTCCTCTTAATTTTTTTTAAAAGATATATAATTCTCCTCTTTATTTAATGGGTGGACTATTTAAACTCATCAAATTCCCCACTACAACAATCGAAAAAAATACCTAAGTACTAGAAATTAGAAAATCAAAAATCTTAAAATTATCCTCCACTCATTTCTTCTCTTTACTTCAAGATTTGTATTTTATCCATCTACTATCACCTTATGCAACCTAAAATTTAGTTCCATTCTTTTAACCGCTGATTCTTTTTTGTTTTTATTATCAAATCAAACTCTATTTCTTTCTTTGTATTACACTTATTTATTTATTGCTCGTTTTAGATTTGTTGTTTAAGAACAAATATTTAACCCAAAGGATTTTTACAGTTTTCATGGCTTTTTTTTGAAGGTAAACTCTTTATTTCAGGATAATAGTAAGTCAAAGATAACAAGTTAGATGTGGTGGAAAATCTTCCACCTCTACAAGCAAATCACAAGTACAAATTTGGCCAACGCATCATTTGATATATGTCATAACCTGAAATTCTGTTTTATTAATGGTACCAACTGCACTTCAGTGACGATTGAAAACAGCTCAGTACATGTACTTCGGTGTCCTAAAACAAATTGGGTAATACGCAACGAATTCGACTTCACTATCAAAAGAGATAAACCAATCTCACTCGCAATTCACAAACCAAAGCGTGAGGCTTCTGCCTCAGGAATATTTCCATCATCAAAATAGACTCCAACATCACCCCCGGCCATCATAACCGAACCCTTATTATTTCATACCATTGCGCCATAAGCCACAATTCCACGTTGAACAACCATCGAAGAATCAGTGTTAAGATTGAACCAGTCCAAATCATGTGGCTGCCAAGCAACATAACCTAAATTCAAATGCTCCAAATTACTTCCCACGGTTTGTAATGGCTCACATGAAACAGGATCCCCTAACTCTTAAGCAAGAGCGACAATACAAGGAAGAAACAAGGTGTTAAATCGCTGATTGATATTAAATAGAAGGTTTAGAGAAAAAGTTGGCGGGTTCAAAATCCAAATAATCTCACCCTTACGTAACTGACTACTTTATTAAGTCATTTCCGCAGAAAGTAGGATATCGTTAAAATTGAATTGTGCGGAAGATATTTATGTGGCCCACTATCAAACAGATGCTGAAAGATCTGCAAGACGCTATCGGCATGGTTAATTCAAATAGTATTTACGCAATCCATTATATATAGCAATGCCGTTGAAAACAAATTTCTCATGCGCACATTTCCTTTGTTACTGCAATTAGCAATCAAACCAAACATGAGTGGCATCCTTGTTTTTGCCTGCCTTCTCCTGGAATTACTTGTCAGTAGTATTAGCTTCTTCAGAGGAAGTTCTTATCACGTGGGTTGCCTTGAAAGTGAGAGAAGAGCACTTTTAAGGTTCAAGCAAGATCTCCAGGATCCTTCCAATCGGCTTGCTTCTTGGATTGGATATGGAGATTGTTGTGCATGGGCTGGTGTTGTCTGTGACAACGTGACAGGCCATATCGTTGACTTTATCTTCGGAATCCTTTCACTTCTAATCCAAGATCAATGCTGGTTGGTAAGGTAAATCCTGCTTTGCTTGATTTAAAGCATTTGAGTTATCTGGACTTGAGCTCTAATGATTTTCAGGGGTTCAAATTCCTAGATTTATTGGTTCTATGCGGAATCTAAGGTATCTCAATCTCTCTGACACTCAATTTGTAGGAATGATACCTCCCCAACTTGGAAATCTCTCCAATATACAGTTTCTTGACCTCAGTTCGAATTATTTATATGTTGATAATATTTGGTGGCTCTCTGGTCTTTCTTTCTTAGAACACCTTGATTTACGTTCTGTGAATCTCAGCAAGGCCTCTGATTGGCTGATGGCAACAAACACACTTCCTTCTTTTGTTACAATTGAGATTGTCAAATTGCTGCCTCCATCACTTCCCTCCATTAGCCGCTGTAAATTTTTCATCTCTCATAGTCCTTGACCTTTCCGACAACCAATTGAATAACTCGTTCATTCCTAGTTGGGTTTTTCGTCTCAGTCGTTTATTCTTCCTTGATCTGGCTTTTAATAATATTCAAGGTCCAATCCCTGGGGACTTCAAAACTTGACTTCCTTAAACATCTGGATTTAGATTCCAACGACTTCAACTCTTCAGTTCCCGACTGGTTGTATAAATTTAGCCAACTTGAGTACCTTAATCTTCGCAACAATAGCTTGCAAGGTACAATTTCAGATGCTCTAGGAAACCTGACTTCTATCAGTTGGCTTGATCTCTCATTCAATATTGGTCTTCAAGCGAGAATTCCAAGGTCCATGGCAAATTTTTGTAATTTAAAGTCAGTCAATCTTCGGGGTGTCCATTTGAGCCAAGATATTTCTGAGATTTTAGATATTTTCTCCGGATGTGTCTCCAACAGATTAGAAAGTTTGGTTTTAAGAAGTAGTTCAATTTCTGGTCATTTGACTGATCATCTTGCCCAATTTAAAAATCTAGTCGCTCTTGATCTTGCTAATAATTCTATTGTCGGTTTTATTCCAGAGTCATTGGGTCAACTCTCAACCTTGAGAGAACTACAGATATATGATAATAAGTTAAACGGAACTCTTTCTGAAATTCACTTTGCCAATCTGACAAAACTGTCGTGGTTCAGGGTCGGTGGAAACAATTTGACGTTGCAAGTGAAGCATGATTGGATTCCTCCTTTCCAACTTGTTGCACTAGGATTGCATAACTGTTACGTAGGGTCCCAATTTCCTCGATGGCTTCATTCTCAAAAGCATTTACAGTTTCTAAATTTACTCCACTCTGGAATTTCAGATATTTTTCCCATTAGATTTTGAAATATTCTTCCCAGTTAAAGTTTTTAGATCTCGGCCTTAACCAATTTTACGGGCAGATAAGTAATCTAACCGAGGTTTCTCAACTTTTTTTCTTAGCGTAAATTCGAATAATATGTCGGGCCCATTACCCTTATATCATCCAATCTAGTTTATTTAGATTTTTCTAATAACTCGTTCTCGGGTCGATTTCTCATTTCTTGTGTTACAGAATCAATGAGACAAAGAGCTTAAAGGGTCTTAGGCTGGTCGATAATTATTTACAAGGAGAAATACCTGACTGTTGGATGAGTTATCAAAATTTGAAGATACTTAAACTAAGTAACAACAAATTTACTGGTAATCTTCCAAACTCATTGGGTAGTATAACTTCACTTGTTTGGTTGTACCTTCGTAAAACAGACTCTCTGGGAAGATACCCATTTCTCTTAAAAATTGTACAGCATTAGCGTCACTTGATGTTAGTGAAAACGAGTTTGTTGGCAATATTCCAACATGGTTTGGAGAAGGATTTTCAAGAATGGTTGTTCTCATCCTTCGTTCCAACCAGTTTCATGGCCCTCTACCGAAGACAATATGTGATCTCGCTTTCCTACAGATCTTAGACCTTGCTGACAACAATCTCTCCGGAGCCATACCAAAATGTATTAGCAATCTCACTGGCATGGTGACAGTGAAGTCTTTACACGCACTGTTGTTGTGCAATATCTACCTTTTCCCCTAGATATAGATGTAATAATTACGGAGGAGGCATTTGTTGTGAGCAAAGGGGAAGTGGTTCAGTATCGTGAGATTCTCCCTTTGGTAAGTCTGCTAGATATTTCCAGGAATAATTTCTCAGGAGAGATTAATTCGGAAGTGACAAATCTTAAAGCATTGCAGTCGATAAATTGTTCTTACAACTCTTTCACAGGAAAAATTCCTGAAAGTATTGGTACCATGAGGGCATTGGAGTCTGTTGATTTTTCTGTAAACCAACTTTCGGGTGAAATTCCTCAGAGCATGTCAAGCTTGACATTCTTGAATCATTTGAACTTGTCCAATAACAAATTGACTGGGAAAATTCCTTCAAGTACTCAACTGCAGAGCTTCAATGCATCTAGCTTCGCTGGCAATGATCTCTGTGGAGCTCCTCTTCCTAAGAATTGTAATGAGAATGTTCCAATTCCAGAAGATGAAAATGGAGATGAAGACGAAGATGGAGTGGACTACTGGTTGTATGTAAGCACGGCACTTGGATTTGTGGTGGGATTCTGGTGTTTTATAGGCCCTTTGATTTTCAATAGAAGATGGAGGTACAAATACTGTCATTTCCTGGATCGCCTTGGGGAGAGAAATAATCTTGCTTCTGTTGTAAGAAAATGTTGCTAGATTTTCTTTGTTTTGAAGTATGTTGCTTAATGCACTGTGTTCGTGAAATAAAGTATTACTTATGTTCTTACTTTTTTTTTTTTTTGGCTTGGTTGTAAATAAAAAGTTATTACTCGAAATAAACGAATTGCCTTTTATTTATTTCTGCTTGAAAGGGAAACTAATGCGAAATTTTTTAAAATAAACAGGATGATATTTGAAATATAAGGGACCTTTCCAACTCGACAAAATTACTCCCGATAAATGGAAAGTGAAGAAATATATTTTATGGACAGTACACTCAACGTACAAGCTCAATGATGTTTAGATTAAAAGTGATCATAAATCACAACGATGGTATCAAAATATTGATTCGTATTAAGATCATCAGAAAAGGAAAAGGAGAAAGTTTTGCATATACAGTTGATGAGAGATTGATTTCAGGCACAGGTTATTGTCGAAGTGCCCTGCTTGTTGGAATAATCATTCCATTCTGCAGTCTCTGATACAAAATTCCTGGAGGGTATATTATAATCATGTCGCAGTATTTTTAAGCCGCTTATCGGTTAACTAAGAAGTTATTCTATGCACAATATGCTACGTCTGTTTGGCCTGCAGTAATAAATAGGAAACGGAAAACTTTTAGAGTGAAATGGAAATGCTTTCTAGATTAACAAGCAACAGAAGGTTCAACTATTCTCTATTATGCAATCTTGACATATATTTCTTTCTATTTTTCGTTTTATGGAGTATTTTCAATGCAACATTGAGATTAAAACATATTCAATTTAAAAACAAACCTTTTTTAAATATTTCTTGTGAAGTTTCATAGCCCCAATGCAAGCTTTTTTGGCGTCCAAATTTCCAGTCATGTCATTCAATATCTGAAAAGGTAAAAAAAAAAAAACAAAATGGTAAATAGAAAAGCAAAATCAAAGAATGAGATGAAAGACAGGATGGCCTATAGCCAAATCTGCTTTCATGGCAATGCAGTGATTTTTTCCCAGTGAATATCATTTAATGGTAATTGCCAGCATCTACATCACCCAATAACTTCTCTTCATTAAGAAAATTTCCCAAAGTAACTCCTCCTCATTAAGAAAATTTCCTTTTATTTGACGAGAACTTCCGTTATGTTCAAGAACAATTCTCTTCATGCACAACAACTTCTACGCTATTCTTTTTTCTTATATGCTTTTCTTGTGTTCTCTACCTGACTCTTAATAGTTCACGAATGTGGATTGAACATTTATAAAGTACGTAAGTTGACGACTGATCAAGCTGACCTTAACAACATCGTCCAGGCCGCGAGCTTCTTGCAGCAGCTTTGAGCTCTTATCTTTTAAGACACTGGCAACAAGAAACACAGAAATGGGAAGGGGAGCTTCTGAAGTCTTTGCTCCATTTTTCATATTTTCTCTCTCATACTTCCCACACTGACGAATTGATTTTGCTTTTGCTTTAGATCCCTCAGATCTAGTACTAGCAGCTGATTCAGCTTCTTCATACAGATAGAACAAGTGGGGATCATATTCTAGGGCCCACATCATCTGTTAAAAGTTGAAACAACCACAGAAAACAGCAATTATAATAATCAAAATTCGCCTTCGCATGGAGGAAAAGAGAAGCATAACAAAAAAGCATAAAACACAACTAAGCATGCAGGAGTTTCTATTCACCCATTATACATCTCCACATCCACATAGATTCTTTAATTACCCTGTGTTGGGAGGGCATCAAATGCAAATCATACTGACTGGCCATTCTTCAGCCACATAAGCGAGCAATTTGATTAGATCTTAGCAAGATCCATTATTTTTCCTCTGTGCAATTGAGAAACTCAGGGCCATAGGCCTTTTGTTTCATTTGTTGAGTAGTCATGGAAAGGATTGCAATCCAAGTCCTGGGATACGAATCATGTAGGGAAAACTGGGGTATAGACCCCTATAGCTGGGTCTGGGTACAAACCTCATTCATGCTATAAAATTAATTGTACTAGAACTATTCTTCTTTTTTCCAATTTTTAATTACTTAGAATCAGAAATAACAAAAATGGAAGAAAAAATGAAAAACTTGATCACTGAATTTTGTGAAAATTGGAATTCACATTTAAGGCTTTAAAAGAAAAGTATTGAGAAGTCTAGAAAGCACCTGACCTTTCCCAATTCAATAAAGTCAAAAAAAGAAAACCAAAAATGAAAAAAAAAAAAGATGGTATTGGAAAAGGTAAACCATACCTCCCAGAGATATAATGAGTCACAAAATGAAAATTCTCGACGGAACAAGACCATAAGCATTCTGAACGCAAAGAGATAGTCACCTCCTCCCAATGTCTCTGTGTACAATAAAACATAATTTCTTGTTACTTTCTTTCTGGCCCATAAAAGCCAGAGATGCAGAAGAAAGCTGTGTAATGCAGTATCAGAAGAAAAATAAAGACAGTTAAAATATCCTGCAATATTACCATACATTAAAAAAAGAATTTTTAAACCATTAACAGATTGCATCTGCACAAGTTCAAGAAAAAAAATTCAAATGAGTTGGTTTGACAAAACCTCACAGTTTGAATTGCTATGTGTGGGAGCACAAAAAATTGTTTTGGATAAAAGAAAGCAAACATATTTCCCTTGTTTTGAATCAGAAAACATAAAGCGTTTGCCAACAATCAGTCACACCACGATTTTATTGGACCATTATCACCTTTTTGAAATTCTAATCTCCCCAATAAAGAGTTATTTTTGGGCTTTCTACCCAGCAGCAAACAGGACTCCGCGGTAACAATTTTTGAGCCTACATACTTTCATTATCAGCTTCTTGTTAAAATGACAAAGCACAGGTTTGTGAGTTGCTAATGAATAAGTGTAAACTGGCTTACACTGACAGAGGTGTAAGATTTATTTGAGACATTTTTGTTGTATATTATTACCCAAAATTACAAACAAAAACGTATATTCTAGATCATACCTAAATGTTGATGAAGTTTTGGATCGATAACCTGAGTAATTGAAGCCAAATTACTAAGTTGTGCCTCCACCCCAACAGAGCTCTCGGTGCATCTGAAATTTCCTCGCTTCAGAATTTCAAATAAGAACAATATGAGTAAGAATCTGGATATTGAGTTGAAAAAAGGAGCATAAGACAACAGCCACCAGAACAAAAAGCAATATATCTAAATTATCATATGGAGTCGCAGTTCATTTAATTCCCAACACCAAAAAGAAAAAAAAATTAAAACCTCCTAAGCCCTCCTATCCATGTAGACTAGTTGTTCAAGAACAGAGATCTGACACTTAGAGGAACATGCTTCTTAGATAATTCTGACACATTTTCCTGTTTCATTAAAAGAAAAAGAAAACATTTCCCTCTTGTGGCTTTACAAAAAGGAAAGGATCAAATTCACTTTGACTAACGATGAATCAGGAAGACCAATATCGAGCAAGCACTGAGAACCAATACATAGCTTCCAGAACATGGATAAAGACAATTTGAAAAACCACCACCAACTATCACAAATCTTGCAAATTATGATGTGCAACAGTTCACAAGGGTGGACAGACTATGATTTCCCTGCGTATAATAGAGACCGATTTAAAACATGCTGCATAGAATCAGAGAAAACAAGAAACAACATATGAAGCATAGAACAAGAAATCAATTCATGAAAGCAAACAAATGAAAAGAATTGATGGGAATTCATTAGTTACAATTTTAAATAAACTATATATCGCAAAAGGGGAAACTAAATAAACTCTGCAGCCATGGAAATGGAAAGAATTTCCAGGTAAAAGGTGGTGGAAAAGACTAAAATGAATAAAACTTGCTATATTTTGCATTGTTCCTATTATTGACAGGGAATCCTAAAGAAACTTCCAGAGAGATGAAAATAAAAATTTTACCAATGCAATGGAATTTATCTTATCCTCAATTGTTAAAACATTAATAAATGAAGAATGTCATATTGTTAAGCAAGAAGTTAACTTATTAGTAGCTCTTAATAAAACAAAATTCTATACACCAAATCAAAATGCAATATAGTGCCACACAATGAATTCCATGGAAAATGCAATAGATAATATATACCAATCTGCGCATCAAACGTTCGAAGCACCAAAATGCATCAGCTTCATTTTCAAGCAGAATTATCATGGGGGAACAAAGATCACTCATTCCTGTTCATCACAATGACAAAGTTTAACTGCAGAGTTAGCACTTTAATGCACGTGATAGTGGGGACCCAACAATAAAGGAATTTTATTTAATTACTCACCTTGACAATAGCCAACATCTCTATCTACCCAGGCATAAACAGCTAGAATATCCCAAAGTTTCGACAAGTTTTCTTGCTTCTCATAAAACACCAATGTCCTGTCAGTGCGAATCACATCAAGACCTAGCATAAACAGTATCCAAGTAGAATGAGTGACAAAAAATAACTAGTAACAAAATTATAAAAAGATAAAAGAAAAATAGGGAAGAAATTTTTAGATTTACTTTTGATGGTTAACATGAGCAACAGAATCACCAACCATAGGAAAAAGGAATAACAAGTTCAACTATAGAAAGGAGGAAAAGTAAGTTAGTACAACTTACAAGAGAGATTTCTATCTCTATCCATTTTATACTTGAAGGACATTAATGTAAAACAGAACTCAAAAATCATGCTGGAATAAGATATTTGAGATGGAATGCTCATTCGAAATGTGAAAGAGTCATTCAAACCACAATCTCAAGACCATGATGCATGTATAAAAGGTTCAATCATGAAATGGTTATTCTCATCAGTTATTACCAATCGGTAGAAGCTGGAATAATAGGTATTTCAAATCCTTCACATGCTATATTTATCTAAAGCCAAAATAAGAAACAGAGAATTGACAGAAGGAAAGGAGCAAATCTGAGGGGTGGAAAAAAAATTGGGTCTGCATATGCAATTCAAGGGCATCACCGACCTATTTGATGTAGCGTTAGCATCCACTGAATAACTTTCTTGTCCAAAGGACCATGACTGAGAAGCTCCTTCACCATTTTTGAACTAGAAGCACTTACACCTGAAGAATGCATGGCATTAACATATAAAATATCAATGTATTTCAGTGTAGTCACTTTCTTTATAATGTAAGGTCAATTCCTTGCCTGAATTTGTTTCTTGAAGTACTAAAGGGTCTTGAATGGGTTGACCATCTTCAGTGATTACAGGGGCAGTGATGAATTTGCCACTTCCAACAACAGGAAAGATTTGATGGCACTCCTCCTTCCACGCAGAATATTGCAACCTGAAGACAAAAGAAATAACAGTTAGCAAATGAAGTCCTACTTTAGGGTGAGTGTGCAGAAAAGATTTTAGTTATTCAGCTCCCAAAAGATTATTGAAATGGCCCTTCTAATTGATGAACTCATAACATTATGCCACACTAAACTAAATATATGATAAAAATCTACACGTGCTTAAAGTGCAAAAGCGTATAAACATTAAGCAAGCTCATCATCTGAATTTCAAGCATAAACAAAATCTTATTGAACACTGAACAATTAGGTATTCCTTGCTATTTACAAACAATAAGCAAAGGCTGTTAGATCATATAAGGATCTGATGAAGGAATAATTTTTATTCCTAGTGTGACTAACAAACTCAGTGAGTTAACAATGAAATCAATTTTTCAATGGAAGAAATACTTGCATCAAAATAATACAAGAAGATCGAGCACACCGTATTAACTGGACATACATTATCGTAAAAGCCAGAAGCCAAGCCAAAGAAAAATTAGTTTTGACCCTTTGCATGCCCAATACGTTATTTGTTACGTAAAAATCTAAAATAGGATCCCATCTTGACAGTGACACATCAAACTCATATTAGTTCCCAACAATCTCAAAAAAAAAATTTATGAACTAACTTTTAATATTATTATAATCTGTGCAAAAATATTAATTATTGACTACCTTCGACGTTGCCGTATCTCCTCTCGTTCATCAAATGTGCTCTTAGGTTCATAACAACCAAGTAGAAATTCCCAAACTTCTCCTCTAATTGATGGATGGATGCCCTATGGAGACAAAACATTGCAGAATATTAGTTATCAGCATTCTCAAATTGATCAGAAAGACAATTTAATGAGAAAACGCAATAGTAAATGAGAGCAAAGAAAATTATGGAAAATTTAAAACAAGGGAAGAATATAGCAAATTCTGCCAATTGCAAACTTATGTAACCTTGCTAAAAAAGAAAAGATAATATTATGGTGCAGCAACCATAAAAGTGACTGCAGCGAGACTCCTGATGGCAAAAGGGATAAGAATTCACAAAGCAATGTTACAATCATTATGATTGAGGTGCATTAAGTGATTCACCAAATCTATTTCAAACTTATCAATAAATCTAAGTTCAGTCCAAACAATCATCCGAAGCAATTCTAAGCAAAAGCAAATAACTTTAAGCATATTCAAACTTGGGCATAACTTCTAATATTCTACCATGCAGAATATGTCCAACCTTAGCTTGTAGCAACCTTTAAACAACAAAGATGAACTTACCCCACGATGGATTCGACTTAGAGTCTTTCCTATATCCAGCTGTCCTTCTGGAGTAAACGCAGCCTGCCATTTCCTAGCACTTAGCGTTTTCCCAGGCTGCATTAGCCAATAAAACTGAAAGCTTTAGTAATTTCAAACAAAGCCGTACATTTAAGGATAATCAAATCAAATCCAAACTGAAGCTTTCTATCATGGTGAACAAGTAAATTCTTATAAATAATTATGCACAGCTGTCGAAATAAATTATCTTTATTGATCAAAATTTTGGGTCCAAAATGAAATTGATGAAGGTTTAAAATTTCAAAAAATTTGTTATACCTGGCCTAAGGCTGTCATCGTACAAACTTAAATACATTGTTAGAAATGTGTACAAAAACATGTGCTCAAGATCTTAGTTTTGGTTAAAAAACCTTTAATATCATCATCAAAATTCATAAATTTACAACCCAATTAAACTCAATATTGCTCAAATTCCTTACTTCCAGAAGGCCAATATGTATGATACATTTCTCATAACATAATCGAAATCCAACATTAACACACGTATTTGTCATCACATTTAAATGATACCAATAGCATTTTTAAAATTCATAAATCAGCCTATCATGCTGAACAAATAATGCAACATTTCCATAATTCACAAAACAACAACTGCTGCTACCCAGAAAATATAAGGGAAAGAACAAAAAATTGAAACTTCCGCATAAACAAGCAGGAAAGCACAAACCTTGATTTTGAATCTAGTTTTGGGCACATCAGTGCACTCAGGCCTGACCTCGTAGTAAGAATCAGCAGGTTCAGCTGGCGCCCCCCACATTTATGATGAAAAATAGACAACAATATCCAAAAAACTGTTTTCAGAAAGCAAAACCGGAACCTTCAACCCAGATCCCCACGACTAAAGATCAATCAAATTATGTTTTCAGATACCCTTTTGAGATAAAAATTCAGAGATGCCAAATATGGGGGACCCAGTTGAGGTGCTGGCAGAAACCAAGAATTGATCAAAGCTAAAGAAATGACATAAACAATGTATTTCTCATTAATTTTTTTTCTTTTTTTCTTTTTTATTATTAAAAACTTAGTTGGTGTTGTTGATGGTGCTGGTTATGGCGGATGTGTAAAGCTTGGCTGTCTGTGTCAAAGCCATCTCACAACACAACCGCAGGCCGGTCAATGCGTTACTTTTTTTTAACGTTCCTGGTTGTTTCTCTCTTTCTCTGCCACCAGTCGTATCCCCGAGTTTTACCAAAATCATAAACAAGGGCAAAATTTATGACTCGTTTTACATTCAGGTCCCTGCTATATTATGTTTTGTTAACGGGTAGAAATGAGAGATCATCCGCTTTTGTAAGCTGTAACTATACTACTGTACTAATTAGATATAATTAGAGGTGGCAATTAATTTCTTACGCGGGCTCGCGAGCATTAAATTATGAGTTTGAGTTTATTAAAATTGATATGATTATTAAATTAAATTAGCTAGAACCTTTCTTAATTAATACATAACCCACTCATTCGTATCCTCAAATTAAAATCACCTCTTTCAAAATTAGTATGTTTAGCAATGAATGCAAGACATCAATCTAAATAAGTTGTTAACGTACAACAAAATATGGTTTAAATATATATATATATATATTTAGCATCTTTTTTAGTTCTTTGATATTGTAATTTACTATTTTTATTTAAGTTAACTTAAGGGAGTAAGTTTAGTTTGTTATAAATAAGTCATATTATTATTGTTTAAATAATTTTTATATAGATACAACAAAGTAATAATAATAAAAGCATTGGTTGATATTTAGTGGTTGAGGTTTTCTATTCCTATACCTTCAAAAAAACCTCACTAGTTAGTAGAAAGTGATAATTTAACTTTTATGAACACCTTCAAAAAAACCTCACTAGTTAGTAGAAAGTGATAATTTAACTTTTATGAGTAATGTTTATTACAATTTACTGCACAAATACTATTTATATAAACTAATGTGTAAATACAACATTGTTACCATATGTACCGTACTTTTAAAGGTTTCAAATATAAATATGACATAAAACATTATATTTTATTATCACATAACATATGATTTCAGTTATGAAAAAGGACATTAACACTCCCTTAATTTGAGAAAATGATCATAAAAGTGTTATGTTTTTAGATATAATCACACTGATTATTTTGGGACACATAGACTTTTTTTTGGACGAACCTTAGGGACAGCGTGCATACTCTTTTTTGGACAAACCTTAGGGACTACGTACGTATGTGATCATATATAAATACAAAAGAGAGTTTATATGTTTCAAAAGGAGTTTATATTACCATTTTAAAATACTAAAAAAGAACTTGTATATCTTATAATAGGGTATATTTAATTATTTTTAAAATTACGAGGTTTTGTGACAATTTCTTTAAACTGAAAAAAAGGGGTATTGGGATCCCTTTTCCCATCTGCTAATATAAATAGAATTTTTATTTTTTTTTGGTATAGTACTAAAACAAACACAGAGACATTTGTGCATCTAGTTCTGGGTACTGAAGCCCTGCACTGGCATTTGACTTCATTAGATAGACTGTGTCAATATGACAGTAGATATTGCCCAGTTGTAAGGATGTGTCTCAGGATAATTATAAACCATAAAATCAAGGAGCCTGTGGTAAATACCTCACTAGTTTCCTTCATATTTACAATTGAAAAATTACACTTCCCCTTTCTGTCTTTGCTCTAAGGATAAATTCTCTCTCTCCACTTCATTTAATATCCTAACTTAAATGATCTTTACATATCTCACCGGTATTTTCAGTTAATTACAGCAAAGTTTTATATATCATAATCATATATATAAAAAAGGAAAAATTGTTCGCGAATTCTGAAGTGAATGAAGAAATTCTTTTTAAATTTCGTAAAAAAGAAAAACTGGTGCATAATATACAAACGAATCCGGATTGTCTCTATGCATTTACAATATTCTGTATCCATTTACAATTTACTTCAAGCATGTAATTTTTTTGGATAATTTTTATTTGTTCATTTTTAATCTATTATATTATATTTTGCAAGTAATTATCCGGTTTAACTTTTTAACTGATGCTGAATTAAGAATCCTCACTAAAAATTATGGGATCGAAAAGAGCTCATGATCACACAACTTATTTTCTACTTTTTACTTGCCGGTTTTCAATCTTTATCTTGGCAATGAGTTGGTGCAAAAAGCCTTTCTAGAATGGGATACTTGTGAATTGTGGTCTGCTTAAACATTTGACCTCGCCACTTGCGCTTGTAGTCTAGTGGTGAACCATTATCCTTAAAGTCAAGCATGACTATCACTATCAGGGCAATGGTTCAATTCCCCATAAACTCAACCTCTTTCAATTAAATATAATTGTGTGGAGATTACTTGTAACCTTTTTTCTCCCTTGCGAAATGCGAGTGGAGTGGAGACATCCTTCCTCTGTGAGGAGTATTTGACTAGGCATATACTTCATAAAATAAAAATGTAATAATGTAAGTCTTATATTATATATCTGATTGTAAATATCAATACAATGCTTGTAACCTCTTTCTCCCTTGTGAAATGCGAGTGGAGTGGAGACATCCTTCCTCTGTGAGGAGTATTTGACTAGGCATATATTTCATAGAATAAAAATGTAATAATGTAAGTCTCATATCATATATCTGATTGTAAATATCAATACAATGATCTGCTATCATAACAGTTGTAAATATTTGTATAATACAGTAACCAGATGCTTAATCAGTACAAAAAAAAAATTGACCTCCTCTATAAAATCTGCGGCTCTTCAATTCTTTTTTTTTTTTTTTGAATTGTTCAATGTTTCATTCAACTTCCTTCTCAAGGAGGATATGGTAATTTAAAATTTGTAGAATTCAACTTGCATATGGTTGTTGGAGATATAAAGTGAGTGTTCTTCTATTCTATGACAAACACTCAAAGCATAATCATACATTTACACAAATTTTTATCGAGAGGTATGAGTAAATGGGCTCAATTATTTAGACAAGGTATTACACTAGAGTTGGCGTAGGGGTCTCGAAAAAAATTTAAATTATTGTAATACTAATAGATTTGTAAATGTAATTAAAAAAGTTGTATATCTATTTGGATCATTTAGCATATTCTTATAAAAATTCCAACTAGATTGTGATTAAAAGAAGTGTAGAATAGTGAATGTCATATCATGCTTTTGTCGCCAGCGAATAGGGATGGTCAAAATTAACATTTTTGGATTAATTTCCCCTTTCTACAATAAAAAATGATTTAATCTAGCAAGAAGAATCAAGCACATTGAATATCAACCGCCACTCATTTTGATTGGTGGCCAATCTTGTACGGGAGTTGATTAATTGCACAAAGACTTCTATGTCGCCGAGGGAAAGAATAGTCAAAACTGAAAAGCAACTGTTAAACACCAAACTATGCCACTCGGGTCCACTCATTTAAATCCTCAATGTACAGAAACTGTAAACCAATACCAGAATTCAGTAAATCTATGGCTTCATTTGAGATTGAGGTGATATAATTTTTAAATTATAGTTATTATAAAAAATTATAATTATAAAATAAATATTAATAATATATAGTAAATATAGAATTTAAATAATAATTTTGATAAAATTATTAAAGATATAATAGATTTTCTAATATACAAGTAAAAATTTATAGTAATATAGCTTCCGAGTTACAGTAGTTAGTGTTTATCAAATACTTTAAGATCAGAAAGCTTAAAAGTTATATAATTCAATCTCAATCAGGGCACTTTTTTATGTATGGGTGGGTCTAAATTGCGTGTAATATAATTTACGCCTTCTCACAGTAATAGTATCATGCTGTGAGAAGACACAAGTTACGTTAAACATAACTTAACGTCTGCCTCTATATATGTGTGTGTGTGTGTGTGTGTGTGTGTGGCATAGGGTTATTTACTTAAAAAAAATTATTTTACGTAATTTTATTTTAAAAAATTTATTTATTATAAAAATACATTTGATGTGAATTATAGGAATAGTTTTTCAATTAAATAACTTAGGTGGTTGCTTAGGAGTTAGGACCCATTATATATTAAGGCTCTAAATTTTTGTTGAACGTATTATTTTATTCTGAAAAAATATAAAGTTGTATATTATAGCTAACTCAATAATATATATATATATATATATATATATATATATATATTAATTTTGAATTTATTGTTGCTTTATAATTATCGTTTCCTAAATAAACCATCAAAATCCCTACAAAAGTCTCTCCAATAAAAAGCTTATGTTTATTACCTTATCCATTAGCATATTTTCTTCCTAAAATAAGGAGATGAAGTGCATTACTTAAGGAGGGGAAAAAAAAAAAAAGGAAAAATCAACGATTTTTCCTATTTTCATAGTTAATAGTAATTGCTCATAAATCATATCATCAAAATTAATTTGTAATTTCATCGCATCTCAAATTTTCATGTTTTATCTTTAGATGCTCTTCCTAATTACTCGTGTCATTTATTTTTTGTATTTTTTTGAAATTATTCTTGTTTTTGTAGGCTTTTGTTTCTATTTTTCTTGAATAATTGTATGCTTTTTTTTGAAAAAAATATCTATTAGAAAATTAATGTTCATCAAGATTGAAAAAAATATAAAATTATAGAGAAGTTAGTTCAATTTCAAAAAGTAGTTCTTGATGAGTTTGTCACGAGTAATACAGATAGGAACTTGAGTGAAGAATTAGTAATTAAATAAGCTTTAATTGAATTAAAAGATCATGAAAAAACGAATCCACTGACAATTAACATTTATTATATTATTCTGCAAATTGAGAGAAAAATTAATGCTTAAACATCTAAATTTCTATGCGATATTTGATTAGTCTTCACCTGGCATACATAAATATTGCTATAATATTATTATCCCACAGCAAAATCCTTTTCCATGTCCATATTCGTTTCTTTCTTTCCTTTATTTATTTATTATTATTTTTGTTAAAAGAACCCCTGGGTTTTAGTTAAATAGATGAATCTATTGCACAAATATATATATACATACCTTAAAATGTGGTAGGAGTTAAAATGCATTTTTGAAAACTTAGTAACTAGTAAAGTATATTTATAATTTGGCATGATTTTAGTGTTGCAAATATACATTTAAAATTTTTAAAGAATTTTTGTTTGGTTGTGTCAAATAGTTTTATAGGTGCGTACAATAAAAAAAGATTATCAATTTAAAAAGTTTAAGTAAGGATATTTTTACTATTTAATGAGTGTATAAAATAAAAAATAATTTTTTAAATTTAATAGGTGTCAACGAATTTTTGTTTTTTAATTTTCAGACATCGAACCATGATTTTAGTTGTCACATTAATTAGTGGGTGCAATTATGGCTTTTGGTTAGTTATCATATCTATTAGGCTGTTTTATTTGTTTTTGGGCCGGGAACAAAAAGTGCTAACGCGGTTGTACACTGGGGCCACGAATTATTAGACTTGAGGGGTTTCATTATATGGGCTCCAGAGAAATAATATCAGATTTTATTTCCATAGAAATATCAGAAATTTGAAGCATGAGCATAATAAACATTTCTTAATTTGGTACCTAATTAAAATTATATCCTGATCTGATTATGTATTTAATAAATAATTTATCTGTTAATTGATAGTTAATACATAAAAAAATAAAGAACTTAAATCTTACCCATACATTATTATGAAATACCCATGACAGAAAATCTTTAAAAACATAATATATCTTGAGAGGATCTTATTCATTTCCGTATAGATTTTATTTTCTTTATTTTAAAAATTAATATTTAGCAACATTGAAGCATTTATTTCTCACTTTGAACAATAAGCAAATATGTTTTGGGTGAGGCTATTTGCATTCTTAAAATTACTTAAAACACTCTAAATTTAGTAAAATTAATTATTACAAAAATACTCATGATATAATTTACTATTGAGGATAATATATAATGAGTAAATACAAATAATTAGCACACTTATTTAACTAATGATTCTCCTACTAGAAATTTTATTTTCAACATCTTAACAATAATAAGTTGAGCAATATTTACAAAAAACCAAATCAATATTTTTTTGGGAGATTTTAACTACAATTTTTTTATTGTTCAATATAAAGCAAAAGAAATGTTCGGGGTAAAATATTTTTGGTAATGTTTTTAAATAATAAATAAACTTGTCTGTGTCCCACATTATGAAAAATGAGTTTGAAGTTGTAATTTCCTTTTTTCTTTTCGGTTCAAGAAAATGAATTAAAACCTTATGTGAATTTGTTGTATATGGATAACTAATAATAAGTACTTGAAGCTTTTTTGAAAAAAAAAATTGATAACATTTTATTCTTATTCTTTTATTTTTTTTATTTTAGTTTTGGTGAGTAATGCAAAGTAGATAAAGAAAATTAATTATAAATAGTTATCTTTTTTGTGAGTTTAGATAAAGATAATTAATTATAAATAGTTATTTTTTTGTGAGTTGAGGATTTTATTAAATATATATCGGATAAGGATTATTTTAGTATTTAAAAGTGTACAAAGTAAAATCTAACTTTTTTAAGTTTAATTGATGGGTATGTAGAGTAAAGTGTCCAAAATAATTTTTAGAGTTTAAAGAGCCTCACCGATATGTTTTAGTAAATTGCCTTTTAATAATTAAGTGTTAAATCAAACAAAATGGAAATCTGTTTTATACACCAAGCGTCTCCAACAAATTATTAAATGATAATCCATGTCTAAAATTTGAAAGGGGAGCACTGCCATATGAGTGAACTAAGGTTAATGTCAACGTTTATAGGATCATAATAATCGTTAACCCTTTAGCACAAGACATGAATATTCTTAATGTCTGTGAAGCAAAGTATAGATCCACAATACCCAACACACAGAAAAACTAATATAAAGGATTCAAAAAGAGCCAAAGAACACACTAGGCTCGTAAGCTTTGTACAGATGCTTTGCACTGGAAGCCAAGAAAACCCAAAGAAAGAAATAAGAATCATCAAAAGGTGCAAAAGCTTCTCTGCCACAGCTTGTAAAAGTTCACGCCAGCCTTTGCCTACAAAAACCCTTCTCCATGCAACCATTCTTGTCACCTCTCGGGGCTTCAGTGCTTTCGATCTTTAACACCTCTTCCGCCATTGAATCACTCGTTGTTGCTCTCTCTTCCAATGGCTCAAAACATGTTGATGAGATTAGATCCTGGCAGCAGATGCGGAGCAATTCGCGCATTGGGAATCTTGTGCCTCGTGTTGCTGATGCAAAAGGGTGAGGCAAGAGAGTTCCTCGTTGGAGGCAACGGCAACTGGGGCACTCCTACTGATAATACCACTCTCAATTACAATCAATGGGCACAAAAGAACCGATTTCAAATCGGAGACTCCATAGGTAAGTTGATGCTTGTATCACAAGTAACTATTCATTTGTTTGGAAACGGAACTGTTCTCATGCTTCTAGTATTACTGCAGTGTTCAACTATGCATCAGGGCAAGACTCAGTGCTTCAAGTGAACAAAGATGCTTACACAAACTGCAGCACAGAATATCCTGTCGCAAGATACACCGATGGCCACACTGTCTTCACCTTCAAACAATCCGGGCCTTACTACTTCATCAGCGGCAACAAAGACAACTGTGTCAACAACGAAAAGCTAGAGGTGATCGTCTTGGCTGACAGAAGCAACCACCACTCAAACACAACAGCCGGAATGAGCCCATCTTCTCCGCCTTCACCTTCAAGAGATGTAGTCCCAGCTCCCGCCCCTGCTGGTGAATATTCTCCGCCTGAAGGAACTGTTGAGGTTAACCCAACTCCAGCTCCTGAACCTAATAAAAAGCCTAACGCTGCTTCTTCCACATTCGTTAGTCTCGCCAGCACCATTGGAGCATTTGCTGCTTCATCTCTTCTCCTAGCATTTTAACTAACTGAAGATTGATTATTTGGCTTGTTTGCATGGTGACTTGGGTCTGATCTATTGTTTCTTGTATTTTTTTAATTTCATTTTTTTTTTTTGCCTCTATATTTGTTAATGATTTTTCCGAATAACAGTGTGTTTGTAACGAACAGTGTATATGTTATGGGAGGAATAAATGGAATGTAAACCATGTGGGTTTAAAAATACAAGATGGGCTTCTTGGTTTCTACCATTCTGACGCTTGGAATTGTGCATAAAAGTAACGTCAGTTTGGATGTCCACATAACTTGGGAGGAACAAATGAACTTGCACTTAGAATCACCTCCCATTGTGGCATAATACCAAGCAAATATAATACCAACTTTCTTCTCTATCCTCAACTGTTACAAAAACTGAAAAAGGAAAAAAAAAAATGATTCGACAAGAAAAAATAATGAGATGACAGAAAAAGAGAATGCAGTACAAATAGCAGATCTTTTTCCAGTAACCAAAAAAAACATAAGTGATGTTATCATGGCCTTCCCATTTGGTAAGATCCCAAGTCTTGACAAATTGTAGTCATTCCTCCGTGCAATTATTCTCATTTTTGTTGAAAGAGAAAGTAAAATAACAAAAGGAGTATATACAAGTATTAATTAAAGCTATTAAAACTCTTAAAATGATTGTTACTGACAAAAGCAATTGAAATGAGAAATCAGACTTCTTATGCCTCATTGCACATCTGAAGATGGGGTACATTACAATTGTTTTGACAAGATATATGGTCCTCACTAGTAAATGTAGTAAGATTCCCTAGAAATTTCACCTCTGTATCAAAAATTCTTGCCTATTTCAACCTTTTTCATCAGTCTCATTGAATTATGCAAAATTGCATCCAAAATCCCAGCAACCTGAAACCATAGAAAAGGACTACTATCTGTTAATAATGCATCAACGAATTGCTACATAAAGAGCCAGAACCGCAAAATACTGACCGTGAAAACACCCCCAATAATAGCACAGACATTGGTGATGAAGTGTGAAAATGACTTTCGATCTTCTGTTATCACAACCTGTTTTAGGAAGGAAAAATAAAGCATATAAAAATATAAAAAGGAAAGCAGGGACGTTAATTTCGTTTCTTTTTGAAAGAAGCAAGCATAGTTGGCTAATAGCTATCTGGGAATGATCTGTTACTCGACCTGCATGGGAGAGAGCTCAAAATGGAACTTTGCGGCTGGTATATATATGCTTTGAGCGAGACTGCTATGGGCTGTGTATTCGTACTCCTCAAGTAACGAATGTTCACGGGAATATCTTCTGGTTATCACCTCGGTTTTAACTATTTGAAGATAATGCTCTATCTGCAAATCCAACAGCCACAAAAAAGCGTATCCTTATAGTGGTTCAACAAAAGAGATTTCCTAAATTGCAAAAAATCTATTGCTCTTTAAAAATTTAAGCACTACTAAGGCAATGATTTAAGGAGTTCTCCTTAGTGTCATCCAAGGCAAGAAAAAATCATTCTTGAGCTAATATCCAATCAAATGACATCTATTAAGAATTAAAGGAGCTATGTAACTTTGGTCCAGCCCGAACGAATAAAATGCAACAGGATGATCATCACTGGATTTCTGGGGCATCACAAGCCTCTATCTTCCCCATCTTCTTATTCGCCACCATGGCCTACACACTTTTCTAGTTTTACACTCAAAAAGGTTGTCAATAATCATTATGTTACTAAAAGACAGAACAAAAGGTCAAGGTCATATAAATAGATTTTCATCAAGGAATAAGTACTAGAATGAAATATATTCTATCTATCTCTATGCTTTAACAATCAGACAAGTGAATAATCTATACCCTTAGTGTCAAAATGTGGGCTCAAAGTTATAAATAAAAAAATCAAATAATTCACATACTTCAATCCTGCTGCATTAGTATTTCATAAACAAAGCAACTATAAATAACAAGAAGATACAAAGTTACAGACTTACAGTAACATTTGCTCCTACTTCCCGATGATTAATGAATGACCGACCATTCAGCCTGTCGTGGCTTCCACCAAGATAAGGTATCAATCGCTGAACATCACTCATCACCTTAGGGGACAGTTTCCGACCAAATGAGAGATGGGATATAACGTGTGACATATTCATTTCAGAAGTATCAAACGAATGGGCTCCGGAACGAGCTGAGATGATAAGATTACCGGGAACCTGGAGGACAACATAGCTGAAATTAAACACCTGAGAAATATGCTGGTTTCAAACAGCAGAATAAATAATTTCCGGGTCAAAGTAATAATATATCTCAAATGCACATTTTAATAACTCATTAACTCTCTATCATTCAGTTTTTCATAGCCGTCATACAACAGGACTTGCAAGCAAGAGAGCGCAATTGATAACAATAAACTTTGTCCTATGCTGTCATATTAATACACATTCCTTAGGACATTTACCTTCTTCACACGCACATATCCTTCAATTCTGCATCCTCCTGCCTTTGGTGCTGGTCTTTTAACATTTTCAGCAGTATTTTTATGTTTACCATCCAATGCTACCTTATGAGACTCCTCCAGAGGAATAGGTGCAACTAATTCTTCCATAGCCTGCAAGGGACAAAAATCTTCAAATCACTCTGCGTTCCTTTGTACCTAACATATGAGACAAGATTTCAAATTTGAAAATGCCCGACCTTAACTAGGCTATCTGTATCTCTATCTCCATAATAGGATTCATGATCATGGTGTCCGTGATCGTCTCTGTCAAGTGTAAGTTAGTAAAATGCTTAGGTAAAAAGAACCATAAAAGTAAGAGAGAAGCCGAAGAAATAACTGCACAGAAAAGCATATAAACTTAAAAATACTAG
This sequence comes from Atalantia buxifolia, assembly GCA_030444775.1. Lineage (NCBI taxonomy): Eukaryota > Viridiplantae > Streptophyta > Magnoliopsida > Sapindales > Rutaceae > Atalantia > Atalantia buxifolia. The sequence continues at coordinate 26,502,903 of CM059834.1, read as the reverse complement.
ACAAAAGAAAGTATAATGAACCAAGAAATACTTAAATTCTGGATTTTTCTTTCCCTTTTCTCTTCCTGTCAATATGGCCTTTCAAGTCTTGGTTTGGAAATGGAGAAAATCAAAAGTTATTGTGGGAAATTAAGAGAGAGAAAGAGAGATCTTGTAAATTACATAGTCCCACACATTAGGTAGAAGAGATGCATTGGCCAAAGCCTAATGGCATATAAATGCGTGCAAGACAAGCATATTATATTAACAATAAAAATTATTTTAACCGTTGTCCAAGCATATGCAAAATGATAGCAAGCGCAGAACATAATTTTACACATAAACATGAAAAGGCAAAGTCAGGAGAAAACTAAAATTATAAGGATATTCTGATGACAAATGAAAAGGATTCAGAGTTTTCACACTCTATTTCCTTTGAGAAAAAAAGAAAAAAAAGATTAAAGTTTTTACATAACATAGTTTTAGATTTAGTCAAATTAAGCATGGTATAAAATTTTTATCAATAGAAACAGTAAAAGAAACATAGATAAAAGGCATGGTATAAAATTGTTATCAATAGAAACAGTAAAAGCAGCATAGATAAAAAGGAATGTGAAAATATGTCATTTACCTAACATCACTTCCTTTGCGGAATATGCGAATAGATGGATACGCTTGTATATGATGCCTGAACATTCATTATGGACTGAATATCAACAACAAAAGTGATGAACAGAAAATCAACTGAAAGTGAGAGAACATTAATCTAGGAATTACCTCCTACACAACTCGACTTCTTCAGTGCAATCAACTTTTGCCAAAAGAATACGTCCATCCATTTCGGGATCATACCTGTAAAAAGCAAACATGAATAAAAAATCCTTAAAGCATGGTATAAAATTGGGTTTGCTAAGCTAATAACTGAATGAGGAAACAGATTTACTATTTACAACATTTATCTACGGAAAAGAATTAAGGGAGGGAAAAAAAACCTTTCTCTCATTGTTTTGGCTGCTTTCTCCCATGATGGTTTCTGGAAGAAGAAGAAATAGTGAGGCAAATATAAAGAGAGAGAGAGAGGAGAAATTATTAACAGCATCATATGAGGAAGTCTAACAATACAGTCAAACAAACAAAAGAAAACCCATGCTTGATTGTATAACAAGCATGGAAAGTTCAACACAAACACACACACACACACACACAGAGACCAATGGAGTTAACCAAAGTAATGAAGGAATTTCTGTGCACATGTCAGTGGACACACAGAGCAATTGAGTTAATCAACTTAATATGTGTGCATATGAGCAGGCACAAACATGACATCCAAGTGAATAAATTTAAAATATTGTATCTGGCAATTACATCAACACAAATATGAGAAAGAATAGATCCAATAAGGTAAATCCAGACAACAATGATAAAAAAGCAACAAGACAAAATTTGAGAAACAAAAGGTGAAAATAAAAATACCAGGCGTTTACTCCAGTAGCACCATGGAGCATAAAAATTGACAGCTAAAATAGGATACCTGGAAAGGAAATATAAAACATATCAAATAAGGCATCATTGCAATTGCCACATAGCAGAGAAATATTGTAATCACAGAATTGAAAATAAAAATTATAAGTTGTGCTTCAGAGAAGGCTCACGTACTCATGTGAATAACTATCAAAATTATTGGCAATTAGTGTATGAGAACCTTCAACAGAATCATCATCAGCTTCCTCTCCATGCTTAAGCGAATGTATATCAGGCATTGAGTGGAATTCAGAACCAGTGGGTCTTAAATCAGGTCCTATAGAAAACTTGCGAATAGTTTTTGTTATATTTAATCTGTTCTGCAAACAAAAAATGCACAATATCAGGCTAGTTCTTGCAACATTGAGAAAATTAAAGACCAATCAAGATCAGTAGCTTTAATGGAGAATAAAAGGATATAGGGCTGGGATGCTTCTTCCATTCTTTCCCAGCTGAAGAAAGAGAGAGAGAAAAGAAAACAGTCAAATTTTTTAAGACATGCAATTTCCTTTTGAATGGCTATAATATTTATACATTAACGTGAAGTAGGAGTTCAGGGTTCCAGCGACAAGTGAAATACCCTATTCCTGCAAGAGATCGGATATTTCTAATTTTATTTTCTAAAATACAGAAATATCTCATTGTGTGCTCCATTCTCAAAATTGGCAGTTATTATCAGCCAAAAACCTTTAGCAGTCCAGAAACCTGTAGGATGTGTAGGTGAACCTCAAAGCGAATTTAACTTTTGACCAACGGGAAATTTCTGTTCTAACCCAAAGGAATCAACAGAAATGCCTCTGTTTCCTAAAACTACAGTAGAGAATGTTTTCAATACTAACTATCAAGACACTATTGCAAGTGAGTAAATTCTGCTTAGACCTTTCAGTAATAAAATTTCTCTTGCTGCCAACCTTGGAAAATCGAAGGACAATTGGAGGATTGTTTAAACTTTTCTAGTATCTATAATCCTTGAATCACAAACTCTTTTAAAAGATTAATATTTAACTATCATTGATGCAATTTTCTCAATCAAATCCAGTCTTATTTATGAAAAGGACAACTACCCAAAAATTTTCTAACTAAATAAATAACAGCATCTAATACGAAATTTAATTGTTAAACTAGAAGTATAGGTTTTAGTTTTTCTACAAGAAAAAGAAAATGTAGAAGCATCAGAAGACCAAGACTTACAGTTCCCAACACGTCACTCACGTCTATTGATGCAAATTCACATGATAGTGAGGGAAAACTGCATGACAAGTCGAAAATGGTCAGCAAATCCAATTCATGAAAGATGAATAGCAGGAATGGTTTAAACACTACTTGAAAGTACTTAAAACCAGATGAAAATATCATTTAAACTGATATCATTAAACTCTACCTCATATTAAAATCAATGCGCAAGAAGTCCCCATCAGTACTCTTGTCGACAATGACAGCTGTAGAGGTGGTCACTGTTAAATAATTATTTAGTTCCTGCAAAATAAAAGTCACCATTTACATAACAAGCAATTGATAAGATCAATAATTACCAAAGAAACAACAGGTGTAGAGAAGCGTTGGGGAGTGTAACTGGCAGATAACTCAACAAAAAGAGCCAAAGAACTAAAAACAATGAAAAGCCAAATAGAACTCCATGAAAGCATCATGTTACACAAACAACCTAGGCAGACGATAATATGCACTGAATATGCAAAATGCACCCATGATATCCAACAAAAGAGGCACGACTATGCAAGCAGCAACCTACCATTCCAAATAAAAACAACATAGAAAGGGCTGCTATTATGGATAATCCTGCACCAGATAGTGATGCCTCTGTCAAATCCCTTGGAATTTTCCTGCAAACAGAAAAGAAATAAGTAACAATATAAACCCTGTGATTTAATCCATGTGATTTACTAATACAGCCAATGCATAAAAAGATTTCTTTGCTCCTAGCCTACCGATTTAAATAAAAAGATACCTGTTGGATTTATAAATTACATAGAATCACCAACTTTCAAGTATAATGGGATGGACGAATTATAAACATTAGCAAACAAGTAAAAGCGAGTCACTGACAAAGAGCAATCAAAATCCACTGTTACAAACAGCAACATGAAAGTGCATAGTTTCAAAGCTTCGGAGTTAGTTCAAATTTAAATATTATAATATTTTTAATTCACATACTATTATACATTTATACTAATAAAAGCTCGAACATAATTGCTGTCCCTACAGTCAAATAATTAATTTCATATTCTTCTTAAAATGCATCAAAATCCATGCATTGTAAGTATAATGAAGAACATAACTATTAGTATTAGAATTTCTTAAGCATTCAGCTGATTCACTAATAATAATAAAACGAACACCGAGACTCAACCATAATTTCTAAGGCTTAAAGAAAATAAACTATAGTTCAATATTTTCGAAATTCAAGATGCTGTAGAACAAATTTCATAATTAAAATATTAAAAAATTTTCAAAAAGAGCTTGTGTTGATTGATCGATAAAAGGCGTGAATGAATATAAGAAGAAAATGGATCTGATTCTGACCTGTAAAAATCGACGGATTTGATCTTGCTCGACGAAATCATGACTGCCCTTGTCTGCGAAAATCAGATTTCACAAGCTCAAGAGAAATGAAGGCATACTAATAGATCTGGTAGTTCACTCCGAATAGGCTGCGTTTTTCAATCCGGTGCGTTTTCGGTTATGTGCTTTCCCCGTGGAGAAAAGTGGGTCCGGAAGCAAAATAAGAAATGTAAATTTGGTGTGATGCGAGAGAAGATTGTATAACAGTCGATGCGCACGTTTATCAACTTGTCATGAATTCCTGGCCGTTCGATTTTTAGGACTTTCCGCGGGAAGTAATCCTTTCGCGTAAAAGGAAATTAGTAAAAAACTGTCGAATCGATGAGGAAAAAAATCTCAATGCTTTGCTTTTAATGCTAAGTTTTGAAGCTAAAATAAATATAGTTCATTTTAATTTGCTATTTATGCAATGCAAAATGATATTCAGTTCTCTTTTTTTTTTTTTAATAAAATCGTCAGCAGTTTGGGAGGTGCACGTGACCGTGACGTGCCCGTATCATTTTCAAATTAGGCCCATTTTTAAATTATATTTTAAAGAGGGCGATCTATTGGGATGCAAAGCACTATCAATACGACGTCGTTTCAATTGTCCTCCAGCAAATAGTCAATTACTGTACTGCTTCGTCATCACTCATCGTAATCATCATCAACGATCAACACCTCGAAATCCAGAGAATTAATTTAACCAATCTGAAGAAGAAATGGCAGCTCGTATAATGCTAAGAGCTCTCTCAAAACGACCTCGTTGTTTCCACACGCCATCCATTTCTCGATCCGTAAGCCATTAGCTTATCGGCTCAAGCTCAGCGCTCTAATTTCTTTTTCTTTTTTTTTAATAGATAAATAACAGTTTTGACTGAACTTATTAAACCGAAAGTATTTTATTTAATTTTCAGTTATGTTTTTATTTATGCAATTTTTATAATGTTGAAAAATAGATTAGTACGTTGGTATTAGGCGAGCATGAAAACGGTTCCATCAAGTCACAATCGTTGAGTGCAGTAGAGGCTGCAAAGTCATTGAGTGATGACAATTCAGTATCCATGTTATTGGCCGGGTCGGGTCCTTCATTTAATGAAGCTGTTAAACATGCTGCTTCTTCTCACCCTTCAATCTCTCAGGTATTTGATTAATATTTTTTGTCATTATTATTCTTTTTGTTTTTAAGATTAATTTTGTAATGATTGTATCTGGCTTCGTATTACTTTCAATTATCAAAGCAGTTTAAAATACACTATGAGTATACTAATAGCTATTCTGCTTCTGTGTAATTTTGGAAGCAGTTCTGCAAAAGACGCCTTAATTTTGCAGCGGCGATAGATTAAAAGCCACAACATGTCATTCCTTAACATACCCTTAGTTGTATATTCTTGCTATTCTTGCAGAAAAGGTGAATGAACAACAGCAGTGAAATGGTTTTTTTAAATTGTCAAGTAATGGGGGTGTGTTTCTATGTAGGTGCTTGTAGCTGATTCAGATAAATTTGCATATCCTATTGCTGAACCTTGGGCTAAACTAGTCCATATGATTCAGCAGAGAGAAAAATACTCGCACATAATTTCTGCTTCAGGTTCATTCGGCAAAAACATACTTCCTCGTGCGGCTGCACTTTTGGATGTTTTTCCAATTACTGATGTTATTGAAATTTCTGGTTCTAGTCAATTTGTCAGGTGTGTTTTGCTTTCTCTGTTTTGTTTTGTTGCAATGACCACCCCCAGTGTTTAGGATGTTATCTATTTCGCGAGTTATTACTTCTTTCTCCTAGTTTGATGGAGCGCATGGTCTCTTGAAATTCATTAGACCATTCAAGTCAATTATTAATCATATTTGAGCCTGCTGGCTTTTTTTCTTCGTTTGTTTACAAGTCAAGTGTTTCCTTCAACAAGCTTGAGTGGAGCCTTAGTTTCCAACTAAACATTGATATGATCTGAAGCAAGCTTTTACTTTATGTTGCAGGCCAATTTACGCTGGAAATGCGCTGTGTACAGTTCGATACACTGGTGCCAACCCTTGTATGTTGACCGTCAGAGCCACATCTTTCCCAATGCCCAAGAGTTCAGCTGAATCAAGGTCTAATGGGGCTTCTATTTCCCAGGTTGATCTCTCAGCTTTAGATGAAGGTCTGTTTACCTTCTTTCTTACAGTTATAATTGTATATACATTTAAATACACTTTGAATGCCTATTAACAAAAGGAATTAGTGAGCATTTTGTCCTTTTCATTGTTCTCTTGGAAATTTTAATTCTATTGTTTTTGGTAATTCTAGCTGATTTGATTATTTGGCTATAAATCTACTGAATAGGTTCCTCGAATCTACAATAAGTGATAACACATTTATAAAATCTAATGCAGATTCTATTGGAAAATCTAGATATGTAAAGCATACATCTCAGGATGCAGAACGCCCTGATCTTGGAAGTGCACGTATTGTAATCACTGGGGGACGAGGTTTGAAAAGTGCTGAGAACTTCAAAATGATAGAAAAGATTGCGGAGAAACTTGGGGCAGCAGGTGAATTTTAATGAAAGTTATGGAGCTTTACCGTTGTCCTTGCTGTTGTAATCTTAGTAGAAAAAGTTGATTTCCAATATTTTTAATTCGGTTTAGTGTTTTGCTTCTGATCAAACATAGCCTCTGATCATAAAATTTTTAAAATTAAGATTTTGTCTCCAGACGAAGTACAACTATTTTTATGGTTGTAGCACTTCCATAACTATAATCTTCACTTCCCCCAGCTAGAATTCATGATCTGTCCCGTGGAAAGGGGAAGAGAAACCTCTTGCCTAGAAAGCTGTTGGTTTATATTTTTCTAATTCTAATTTTCTTCATAAATAGATTATTTATGTCATCATATCAAGATGGCTTTTATCTCTTTTCATTCATAGTCAAGCAACTGATTTTTTACTCTCTTTTATATAGTTGGGGCTACTCGTGCTGCAGTTGATGCTGGATTTGTTCCTAATGATCTACAGGTAAGATTTTTGTTGATTCTTCCCAAAGCGTGTATCTACCATGGCATTTTATTCGTAGATAAACTCTTTAATTCAGCCTGCTTAGTATGAGTAGTTTTATTTTCCCCTCTGTTCATCCAGATGAAGAAAATAACTTGAATAATAATATAATAATCTATAGGATTACTATTATGAGGTTTAATTTCTATACAAATCCTTCTCCTCCCTCTTTTCATGGAACTAAGCTGCAAACGTAACTAAGAATGAGAAGACACAAATGCTGGTTTCTTTGCTTCATGTCTGAATATGTTAGCTAGCCTCCTCATGGTATCATAACAACTTCTTCATTCACATTCGAATGAGGATCTGAAGTATCTCTGGATGCCGATTTTATTGAACAAATTATTGGGCATTTTTGCAAGTTTGCGTTTTGCTGATAGTATATAAATTGCTTTGCTTGTCAGGTCGGTCAAACCGGGAAAATTGTTGCTCCAGAATTGTATATGGCTTTTGGTGTTTCAGGAGCCATTCAACATTTAGCTGGCATGAGAGATTCTAAGGTCATTGTTGCCGTAAATAAAGATGCAGACGCACCAATTTTCCAGGTTAACGTTTAAAACTTTCTGGTTCTCTTCATCACTTTGTCTCTGGGGTCCTTATGGCATGTTAGTTCTTGTCAACTGCATTATAGTTTTTACCTCTCTTGGGATTGGCAGGTAGCTGACTATGGACTCATTGGCGATCTTTTTGAAGTGATTCCGGAGTTGCTAGAAAAGTTCCCTGAGAAAAAATAGATGTGCGTGCGCTCAAATTCCAGGTCCAATTGCTAAAACAATAAGTGATAAAAGAAATAATACATTGCTGATTTTTTTTTTAATAATTTCGGGTGAGATCGAAAAGTTATAGGTAACATGCTGGTTCATTGATTCTTAATGAAAAAATAAAAAATTAACTCTACTGTTGGGCCCCTCGAATGCCATTTTCTGGCTACACAAAAGTAGTTCTAACTGTTATGTCTCGGGCCATGTTCATGCATGTTTGGTGGCGCATTTTAAATGGGCATTTGATGATCAAAATTGGAAGGTGAAGATGGACAAGGCTGGTGCTCAAATTAATTTAATTTTTGCATTAAGCAAGAATCTTGTCCTCCAATAATGCAAATCTAAAAATGGCAACTGGGCATTTAATCAAATAAATTTTGAATGAATACAGCAAAGTCTCTCAAATTAATTCCGTCACCCACCAAAATGCCGTTTCAGCTTTAAAAAAGAAGGCCCCTTAACAAAGTCGAACATTTGGGGGTGGGGGCAGAGGAGTTGGAATATTAAGAATCAAGTTTAAAAATAAGGGCTACAACAAGTAGTGTGGCATGCAGCCTTTGAGTGTGTTGTCGGTGAGCGGGAGTCGTTGGGGATAGTTGAGAATTGCTTGTCAATAATTATCATCAAGAGAAAAGAACTCAAATTTGGTGGATAGCACCGAAAAATAATGAAATGTTAACCGATTTTTGGACTCCACTAATTATGAGAAAATTGTAAATCACAAATATGATCTTCAAATGGTTTTGCTTAAAGTCAAAATTTAGCTTCTTAAGTTCTTAAACACTAACATGAAGAGCAAACTTCTGTGGTAGGTAGTTAGATCCTGTTCGAAATTAAGGTTGGATAATTATAGTTTAAAAATTACAATACTAATGTGTTTGATAAATATTAGTTGTTGTAATTTGTAAGTAAGTTGAGTTGAGTAAATCTCATACTTGTATAATGAAAAAAAAAATCATAAATTTTTTATTATTTTTATCAAAATTATTATTTAAAAATTAGATTTATCATATGCTATCACTAGTGTTGGTGCTTTATCATCAAAAAAAAAAATATATGCTATCAATTTTTATTTCATAATCACGGCTTTTGTCCGGTAACAGCTGTGGTTTAAAAGCTATAATATCTCAACATCAAACCGAATATTTCTTGAATTAATAGAAAAAAAAATTAAATTGGAATGAGTTTTGATTCCGCACCAGCCTCTTTTTCTTATTCTCTCTCTTTTTAACTTTCTCCCATCTACTATTTTTGGTCACATTTTGCAGCGGCGTGACACTTTTTCCCGATTGCATTCGGCTGTCACAGAAAACTGTTTTTGGTGCGCGGTGAAACGTAGATAGATATGGCGAAGAACGGAGAAGTATAGGAAGAGGAAGGAAAAAAAAAAAAAAAAAGAGCATAATGACAAAGAGGCTTATTACATTAAAAATGAAACACTGAAGTAGATCAAGTAAGACATATCTAAAAAACTTGGTAACAAGTTAAATATTTCAACTAATTGAAATGATGAACATAAATTGATTAAAATTTGAGTGGCTAAAATGAGACTTGGATCGAAATGGTAAAATATTGGTGTTTTTTTTCTACACGGCAGAAAATGAAAGGGGGAAAATTTAGCTGACATACCTTAACAGTTATAAAGGGAATGATAAATAAGCATCTTGAAGAGAATAATTGCCCCTATAGCATCATCACGATGGCCTCTAAGCCAAAGAAACCAAAAAGGGCTAGGGTTTCTTCTTTCGTGAAAGAAGAGTAGGCTACTTTCAAAGTAACTGAAAGGCCCTTTGGTGATCATAAAATTGCGTGTACCAATCATTATTGTTATTATTTCATCTATAGGCTAATAATTAAGCATTCATACTCATACCCTCGGTAAATTTTGTCATCTTCCCATTTTCATTCTTGTGGTTTTGGCAGTCTTGAATCTTAGTTTGTCCCTGAAACAGTCTCGACTCTTGAATCTTAATTTGTCCCTGAAAAACCCTGATCTTAATGCTTCAAATTGAGTTTATCTGAAAGGTAGGATGACCAAAATCCAAATTCATTTTTGATTCTTATTAAAAAAACACCGTTTGAAAACTACATAGACAAGTTTCTATGCAGATTTTCTCTTTTTTTGTTTTGTTTTATACTTAGAACTGTTTGCTTAGATGTTAATTGGCTCAGCGAGTAAAATCTCTTAGGTTGATATAAGTGGTTCGAAATTCAAATGATGCTCATACGGCTTAGGAGAGAATGCTAAAAATAACAAAGACACTTTTGCATGGTTTCAGAAAGAAGTACAAGACGAAAAATAATGGCATTAATTATATACAAGAGTATTCTCAGCTCATGCATTCATTCTAGAGGAAATGATTATTATTACATGATAGATTGATAAGAGGAGAGTGACATAGAGATATTGACATTAATTAGATGATGAAATTAATCAGCCTAGATAATCAACTATCATAGGCAAAGGAACTAAGCAAAGACCACTGTTCTTGAGTTCTGTTTCATTATCTCTTCCATTAATGGAACCATCTCCACTTCTGTCTTCTACCTGACGAGCTGATGATGAGCTTCCGTTCTCCTGCATATATGTAATAATTACAAAACCCAGAGTAAGCATTAATTAGTTTTCTTGATTTGTTTACAAAATTAAATACTAAAATGGAAATTTATTATTCCTACACATCTTAGAAACGCAACTACCATAAAAAAAAAAACGAAGACAAATAATTACAGATAATAATTTACCTCTAAAATATCCACGATGTCATTCTGGTCTGGCCTTTTATCCAAATACTCACTTATTGTATTGCAAACCTGTTTAAATAATGTTAAAAAGATTAACAAAATTAACAAAAATGAACAAAGCGAAAATCCCGACAGAAAGATAATATTGACATTATTTGAAAGAAAAATAATATCTGACCTTGGGGCTGTGAGCTGGAGAACTAGCAGTGTCTTCCAAATCATCATCAACTACAGCAACTACTTTCGTTTTTTTCTTCTTGAAACTGAACCTATCACATCTTTTTTCCTGAGAGGACCCCATAGCTTGTGCGTTGCCAGCAACTTGATTATAATTGGCAGTCGAGAAAGCAGCATCTGAAATCAAAGAGCTTTCAAGAAGAGAAGAGAAGGAGCCGTTTTCAGTGTTTTGTCGGTTAAAGAAATCATCAAAGTACATGGTCCATCCACTCTCTTCATGATCACCGACACTCATTGTTCTTTCATTATTGGAAGAAGAAATAACTTTGCTCTGGGAATTGTTTATAGAGTTCATAGAGTTATTCTCCATGTAAGAAAGAACAAAATTGAAAAGAAAGCAATATTGATTGGGTATATAAGCAAGAATATTGTTTTTGAGTTTCACGAAAGTGCTTCTGAACAAGCATGTAAAGTGAGATGTCGCTCTATATAATAGAAGCTAAAGAAGCTTGGCTTTGTACGTGGGCCATGAAAAAGGAGTTGTAGGGAACTTAAATTAGAGCGTGCGGCTTTGACCTTTTGTGCAGGGGAAGCAAAGATTAAGAGATTAGATATACCAACAGAGATTTCATTTTGGCAAAATTCTTTTTGGTGGACTTGTTTATTTATTTTTTTTATCTTTCAATTCAATGTGTTGATTAAGTACCTACATATGAGTTCTTTTGGTCACTTTTCTTATATTTTCTTCTGAGGAGAAATTGAGATTCATCCATGACTAATCATAACTTTTTAGATTAATATTAATCATGTCCTCAGGTATAAGTGAGTGCTTTTCAAACACTATATTTGACCAGTCATCTGAGTTTAACTACAGAAAAAATAAAGGTTAAAAAATCGAATTAGACTTTAATAACTACCTTATTTTTTTTAAAAAAATTTAAATATTACAAATAATTCTACTAAAATAATTAAAAATTTATCAGGACCATTCCTTATTAGTAGGGCAAGGAGCACAGGTCGGAAATTAGCTCGGAAATCGAAAGATACTTCCCTAAATAGAAGAAAAATTTACCGATATTTTGTCACTAGTAGGAACTGAACCCCATCACTTAATGTTAGAGGAGAAAAAATTACCAACCGAAAGATGGTTCACGGGTTCTCATAAAGAAAGTGAATTATATTATGTGGTCGAGGGTTCACTTATATTATCATATGAAGATGTTTACCATCTATGATAAGAATTTAATTTTGAAAGTAGATGGATCTTGAAGAGATGATTGAAACAATATGTCGTGAGAATTAAAAAGAAAAGAGAAGCTTGTGGACACCACTTGGAAATAAACGCCTTCGCTTTTGGTCTGCCGTTGAAAATGAGTAGAGGCCGCCATCATTGGTGGGAATGATGTATTAAGGATAATGACTTGGATTAGAAACAAACATAAAAATATTAAGTTTTGAAGGAATTGATTAAAATATGAATCATGGGTTATGACTTTCGTTTTCAGAACCATATTTTTAATGGCTCGTTGAGTTATTGTTTGGTAATGCTCACGTTGATGTTTATTTTTTAATTGAAAAACTTGGCACCGCATTGGATGGTGGTTCCCAAAGTAAATCCACTTGAATTAAGAAAATTGGAGTTAAATTGAATTGTTATTCATAAGAGCGATTTGGTTTAACAATTAATGTTGTACGAGGTACATATATATGAGGGTTAAAAATGGGGAGTGAACCAATTGAAAATGTAAGTGATGTTAAAAAAATTAAGGAAGTTTTTCACAATTAAAGATAATATGTGAAAATTTTTGGATTGAATCTTTGCATATCTCTCTTTCAAAGACATTTTTTTTTTCTTAAAATACTATCATTATCAAACAAGTTAATATATTTTAAGAAATAAGAAGTTGTACACCATTGGCAAATCAAGTGCAAGCTCCAGTATTTTGTTTAATATGGTGACTTTTATACTATGCACCTTTGGCAAATGCCAATTTGGAACAATATTTAGACAATTAATTATTAATTTAATACATGGTTAATGAAGCTTAAGCTACCTCATGCATCGTGATCAACTAGTAGGCTAAAAGTTAAAAGATTTTCATCGTAAGTTTCTTCCATGTGAAGCACACAAAAACTTCAAAATTGTCTCCATTATGGGGGTCCTTCTGCTTGTTAAATTAGTGAATGGTCATGATCATTCAATTAATGTCCGGCCCTTACCAGATGGACTTTGCCTTTTTGTATACAAACATCTTCGTCGTCATTTTTGCAATCTTTCAAATTGGCCTTCCATGTCTTTTAGCCATTCTCAGTCTCCCAAATTTTCAATCTCCCATTTTGTAGAAACCTACTTTATGTTGAGACATAAAATTAATTATCAATTAATCTCCTTTCAATTCTTTATCATCATTCTTAGTCACAGAAGATTTTGTGAAGATTTCATTTCATATAAATAATTTGTTTTTCTTTCTGAACCAAACAAATTCCTAATTCAAACTCTATTGTTAATCCTCATATTATCATATTCTTAATCAATGAAAATATTACATATTTGAGCTACGTGGGATGAGATCATAAAATTTGTGATCCCCACTTAGTTTAATTTCACTATTTTTTTAGTCTGTGAGCATATTATTAAAATCCTATTTTGTGGGCTTCAAATGGGAAAATACCTAACATGTGTGGTACCCAAATTCGAGTGATATTTATAGATGGATTAGTCAATAATTATGTTTATTAGTTTATCTGTAATTCAATTTCAATTAGAAAGAACTCGTGGAAGAGATGCATGGGTCTCATTTTCAATGACATGGGGAAGTGATCAAAATTGAAGGCACAACTTCGTGGGGTCCAATATAACATGATTTCTGGAGAAATTTTTCCAAAGTTTAGGTCGAATACTTTGTATTTCCGTATTCAAAGATGTAATTAATCATGATTTTGGTCCTAGTTAGAGGAATGCCTCTTTCAATGTTTTGATTGTTATTATTTGTTTGGAATTACAGCTTATGCACATGGATTCTGATGCCCACGTGTGTCGTTTTTGGGCTAACTTTGCACATGCCCATGCGAATAAAGTTCTTTACATATACTGACAAATTAACCTAATGTTTTTGAGTAAACTTGATTGAAAAAGAAATTAAGTTCCCAAATAGCTATAGTTATAGGATAAAACTTATCTCATTGCTCACTGCTTCACTAGTTTCTTCTTCTATTTCCTTTTCGCCGACGTTATAAGATCAGAAAGTTATAGTTTTCGGGAATCTTTTCACCATTTTAAAAATTAATGATTTCATCAAATACAATTTCTAAATCTAATTTAAAGCCTAAAAAGAATAAAAATTCAGAGGATGTTTCCTTAGTAGATATCCATGCGCCTAACATAACCCAAACTCAAGAGCTAATTTATGAGCTGAGAGTTGTCCATATCAACAATTACTCTTAGTTGATGTGATAATCTATATCCCGACGAAATGTGCTTATGAATCCTGTGAAATGGAATTTGCCCATTGACAAGGTAATGTGGGTCCTAATTACATATTTAGGGTCCGTTTGAGATTAATTTTTGGAGGTTTAAAAGTGATTTTAAAAATCTAAAAATTTATTTTAATGTTTGGTAAAAAAAAAATCAAATTCACTTTTGTCAAAATCAACATATCCAACAACTGATTTTAAAAAGTAGGAAACGAGTAGCTTTTAGATTGTGATTTTGAAAATCAATTTTATCCTTTAATATAATTTCATAAATATCCTTAAAATTATTACCTAAGTCCAAAATTATCCTTATTCAAATTGGAAACAAAATCAATATTTAATAAATTTTTTATTATAATTCATCAATATAAATTATTAATATCATTTGTTGGTCGAATTATTATTAAACTTGTTTCACTATATTATAAATTTAATTTTCAATTGTTTTAAGATAAAAAATAAAAAATAAAATCAATATATTATAAATTTTATTTTTAGTAAAAATTATTATAATACACAATTAAAAATATTATATGTACAAGTTTATATATGTATATGTAAATTTTTTATCCTACACTTTATACATTTTAGTCGTTTATTTTCTCTCAACAGTTAAACAGTATAATTTATTAAATGTGTATAACTGCTTTCAAAACTCACAGTACTTTTGAAAACAAAATTTACCAAACACTTAACTGATTCTTTTCACAGTTGATTATTTCTACAGTATAGCTAACAACAATTATTTTAGAATGTACATCATTCCCAAACTGGCTCTTAGTTTTGAGACCATATAGTCAATGACCTATAATTTATACTTAAAAAATTAACTCATGTGTTGATGGATGGCCAAACTTATACACTTGGCTTAACAACTATTCTCAATGATGTGAGAATATCTCCGTATGTGATGGATTTTATTTCTAATTTTGCTTTAAATTGAGAATGACAAAAAGATTGTTTGGTAACGTGTTCCATGAAGCCAGTTCTCCAAAAATCAAATGTCACATCCAAAATTGTTTTAGTTTCTAAGTGACAATTCTCGAGCAAGTAGTAGTACTATATACTTCAGATTCATGCTAATGGAACTGTCAATTTTCGATCACATGACCACTCTTAAATGCAGGCGAAATGGTCCCTATGTCTCAAGCACTATTTGCGCAAGAAAAGTATTGATCTGCTTGATAAACAACAAATGTATCATATTTTCGGCAGCCTGTGATCTCAATAATTTGACCAAGAAAATACACAACAGCAAGGCAACATTTTCAAATTATAAGCCAAATATCATTGTACTGTTACGTATAGGCCATGGATCAGAAGCACGCTACAGAAAATTGCTGAAAAAGACTTGCCATCATAAATATATGGTCCCATGCATATATAATAATGTAAAGCATGCACTATGCATGCAGTATTTTAACTGATCGATCGCTTGCTTTCAAATTTCAACCCATCAAGCAGATGCCAACCATTCTATTTTAGTGAATAATCTTATTCTAACATTTATCAGTATCCATGGACTGTGTCACCCTTGAAGTTTTTTTTCTAAAGAAGAATTACGAGAAAATGTTGTACCTTATGAAAACATGTGGTCTTTGTTTGATATAAGCTTGGAAAGTTAGACACTCAAGTGGTCCACTTGATTTATTTGATTATGCATAAAGATATAATTTATTGAAGGTGTTATGAAAATTAAATGATTCTGACCCAACATTTTTTATTCATACTTTCTCCAATGTTTCATCTTATGTTGGAACAAACAAATTGGGTTATTCAATTGTCCATTTTTAAATTCTTGAAAAGCTTCAAGTCCTCAAATTGTTTTTGCTTTATTTATTTGTATGCATTGTAATAAATTTAGTTTGCGTGGGATGTAATTCCGTTTACTTTAGTAATAATACAATTTTCTAAAAACTCATTAAATCCCTTAATATTTATTATCCAAAACGCTAATATAGTAAACTTTTCTATAGTCATATTATTGGAACCAATTAATTTTATTATTATTAATAGGTTATAATTTAATATAGATTTAGTTATAAAATTGTTATTTTGACTTAATTATCTTTAATGAAACCAATGTAGAGGTAAAATATGTGCCACGTTGATAATTAAGTATGGGGTTCGTCAAATGCAATGTATAGATATAAATAAGTGTAATGCACGTGCAAGCTTAAAAGAGGCACATGTGGCTGATTTCAAAAGCAACAACAGCAGCTGCTTGCTTTGACTAGGCACATGCAGGTTTCACCTGTGTGAGAAAAGAGAAGAAAAAGAAATAGGAAGAAAGAAAGGAAGAAGCCGAGAGTGGGAAATGAAGTTTAGAAGAGGAATTAAGAGGAAATATTATTGGAAATAGAATTGGGCATTTAGATATATATTCAGTGAGTTAGGGGGTAATGGATTTATGAAATTTAAGTAGTTATGATTTAATTTACCTCTTACATTTAAGTCTTTATACTAGTTCTAACCGTTAATTTTTTAATCATGTATGTTAGGAGAAATTCGAGAATCCAAAAACCTACAAGAGGCCCAATGAACTGGATTGAAGCATGATCTGTGAGTGGATACTATTATTACTATTATGTATTTTGTGAAGAATTTATGTTTGATAATATGATTTAATATCATATTATGATTATATGTACGTATATTATATGTTTGATTAAGTCATGAAATCTGATTGTCAATCACCATATATGTATCCTTCCCCACACGCTCTGCGCATGCATATTAAGAGTTAGGTTACTCTACCTGCGCAATGTAGTTAAATTCTGCCGGGTATTAAGAGGGTTTTTCCCCCATTTTACTCGTGCGATAATGATTCTGGCAAGTATTCAGAGTTATTTCCCTTAGGTACTGTTTGGTCCAATTTTGTCATGTGTGTATGTAAGAATTCCATGTCTGCTGATGTATGATATTTAGTGTGGAGTTATGTCACATGATTATGTATAAGCACTAGTACAATACTTTATTATTATTATTATTATTTTAAACATATATAATTACATTCACTCACTAAGCCGCGAACTCACTATTTTCTTATTTATGCCTTCTCTACCAAGATTCTGCAGGATTTCGTGCAAATTAGTTCTAGTAAATTGAGGTTAGGCCACGAGACGCATTACTGAATGTCTTGCATTTTGAGCACATATATGTTGCTTATGTTATATATATATAATTTTAGTGTGAGTATATATAGTGAGATATGAATTGTGCAAGTTCTAAATGTATATTTTCGGATAAGACACAAAGGTTGCTATGTGTTTATATCAAAGACCATTTTTTTTACATATATTCATGAATTAAATTTGTACCATAAGTTTTATTTATTAGTCTACATGATTTGTCTCGGATCCGACAAATAGGTCAGGGAGGGTCCTATGAATAAGATAGTTTAAAAAAACTAATGCATATATCTATCATCTATGTAGTATTGAGAATATCTAAAATCATCTTATTAAAAGTTTAAAAAATAAATTATTGTCCCAAACAGTTTTTTTAAAAAATTAAAAAAATAAATTTTTGTCCCAAACAATTTTTTAAAATATTTTATTCCATCTTAAATCTTTTATGTAATATAGCATATAGTTTTTGCATTATGTAGATAGTTATTACTATGTAGATGCAAGTTTTTTAAGATGAGAGCTAGAAAAGTTATAATTAACTTATTACAATTTAGAATTTATTATTATTTACAACCAGCCCAACTAAGACTAGAATTTTTTGTTACTGTATAAAGGTTATTTATGTATAGAATATTACTATAGAGAGGCTTTACTGTAAAATGTTGACAAAAACAACATTAACCAAAATTTAAACCGGATCTTTATTCTTTATTGTCTTATTACATAAAACTATCCTAAAATGAATTATATGTCTTCAAATCTTAAAATTAAATGAAAACAAATTGTCTTGTCTATTTTTTCTACAATGAGTAAATAGTGACGTGGTTCTATTCTTTATTGTTTCAAATGTGACAAAAATGCTAATTTTTGTCATTAAATCCCTTATAAATATAGTAAATCTTTTTATAGTCGTATTATTGGGACCAATTAATTTTGTCACTATTAAGAGATTATAACTTAATATAGATTTAGTTACAAAAATTATTATTTTGACTTAGTTATCTTTAATGCAAGCAATGTAGAGGTAAAATTTACGCTACATTAATGATTAATTAATGGAGCACGTCAAATCTAATCTATATTTATTGATAAGATAGACATAGTTTCAAAAAAATTAATTCATATATCCACCATCTATGTAGTGTTGAGAATAAATTATTGCCCCAAATAATTTTAGAAAAATATCTTACTCCATCTTAAATCTTTACTGTAGCATATAATTTTTGCAATATATAGGTCACTATTACTATATATTGCAATTTAGAATTTATTCTTATTTATAACAGGTTCAAATTGGGACCAGAATTTTTTTATAACTATATAAAGATTATTCATGTATACAGTATTATTATAGAGAGGTTTTACAGTAAAATGGTGACAAAAATAACAATAAATTAAGCCTAAATTTAAACTCAAGCGAGTTCACTGTTGTTCTTGTTGACATTTTGTTATTAGTATTCTTTATTATCTTATTAGATAAAACTATCATAAAATGAATTAGAAGTCTTTAAATCTTAAAATTAAATGAAAAACAAAATTGTGTTATCTATTTTATTTACAATGAGTAATTAGTTACGGGGTTCTATTCTTTATTGTTTAAAATGAGACAAAATTAGGGAATGGTGATGAAATCTTTATCATTTAATGTCGCTTAAACTTGCAGCCATTTATACTACAGAGTGAATGATATAAAAGAAGCATGATTGTCACCATATAATGGCCACCACACTCTTCATATTAACTACATGTCAAATTGGCAGAAGTATTTGTAGATGTTTATGTTGTAATTGCAGTGATTTTGGCTCATATTGGGCTTATTCATTGTCATCATATGATTCTTACAAAAACTTGTTAAATGTTTTGCACATCTTTTTTTTTTTTTTTGATATCTTTTTACAGCAGCTAATATTACAAGTTATATGCAAGGTGAAACAGTATGAGGGCGACAATCTATTTAATTGTTTATACCCCAAAAGAAAAAAAAAATTGACTTGCCTAAACATTATAAGACTTTTGAAAGGATGGCTAGGCTACAACTATAGTCAGAAAAAAAATATAGTTTCCATTAAATGAAAGTTAATAATACTGCATGGTAATTGAATATTCTTTTAAATAATAATTTTGATAAAAAATATTAATAATATTATAAGTATTTTTTATCATATAATTAGCTGAGATAGATTTTTTTATTATATAATTAACTGAGATAGAATGAAATTTTCTTCTAAACCGAGTTTATCAAACATTTAGTGTTGTAGCATTTAGGCTATAATAGTCCAATCACAGTACTAAATAGAAACTCATCTTTTAAGCTAAAGTCAAAAGCTCAATGACCCTACAGTTAAAAAAAAAAAAACCTTATTAAGATTAACCCTTACAAATTACTAATACAATCATAAATATTACTAAAATAACTCGGTTATGAACTCAATTAAAAATTACTAATACAATCATAAATATCACTAAAATAACTCGGTTATGAACTCAATTAAAAAAAAAAAAAAAGCACGAACGTAACTATAGTGTTTACAATCAAATTGAATATGTAATTCATACCGAACATTTTCATGAAACATGCCCAAAACATATAAACCAATTTGAATTATATATCTTTCTCTTCTAGATATATGGCTTAATTTCCTCTCGAACAAATTATACTCGACAGTCGACGGTAACACCACATGCCAAGACACAGAGGTAAAGGGATGCAAAGATCAGAAAATTAAAGGAGCATTACAATAAGCTGTTTTAAATTTGTTCCTTTATTATTTTCTAATAACTGCCATGTGCATCACAAAACACTTACAATCAGCCGATTTTTATCTGTTGCCATATTGCAACAATGCAACATATATAGCTCTCTATATCAGTATCCATTTTCACCTTCTTCTTCTCCTTAATACTATAACAATATTGAAAAGAAATGTTAGAATGTGTTTGCCATCAATGTATACTAAATAACATCATACATTGTGCATAAAGTATTGACTGGAAAGAAGGAATGGAAAACATGAATATAATAAATGTCGACTTCTAGAAAAACTGAAAAAATTAATGATCATTAAGAAAAATTTGTATTTCACTCTTATTGATTCATGGTAACACAAAGGCTGAATTTTTACCGATTGAAAAGATAGAAATGAAAATGATATATACATTTTACATGATTTTGATAATTGAACCCACTAGAGTCTATCCAAGAGGGATAAGGATCCTCTCATAATCTGATCATGTCCTGAGCAAATAACTCATTTATTATTTAATAGTTAATAAATAAAAAAATAAAAGAAGTTGAATTTTATCCATACACTACCACTAAAATACACATGGCAGAAGATTTTGAAAAGCTTAGAAGAGATCAGATCAGGAGAGGATCTTTTTCCATCCAAGGGATGGTTTCCCTGAATATTAGCAATCAATTTTTGTATCGATTGGCAAAATTTAATTTGATTCTTCAGAATAACAAACATATACTTGCTTCAGCCATTCCAAAAAATTTATTATGAATAACAAAGAATTTTTTGAAACCAACATTGCAGAATGCTTTTATAAACCCTAGCAGCACATGCTACAGACATAAACTCTAGACCTCCAGAACTAAGGAGCATTAAGCATCTATCAAAGATAAAAGTTCTATATGAAAATCTTACCTATCATTGAAGGCTGCAACAGGCCTTTGAACTTGCTTACCCACCAGCTAAATTGCCTTGTACGTTATCGGATGTGAAAGCTGCCTTGATCAAGAAAGCGGTCTCCGCTATGACTTTAAAAATCGTTTTCACTGATTCCGGAGGTATGTATTCCTCAGTGGATGCTAGATCAATAATGTGAAATGCAATAGTGAGAAGGCTTCCAGGGACATCACCATAACCATTCAATGGTGGCCTATCAGGTAAAATGGAAAAGCCACAGGGCAAAATGTTCACAATTTCAGGGCTACCACCATTAAGAACCCCAGACATTGCAAGGGCATCAACCGGTGCGTATATCACATAAGAGCCAATATCATCGCTGAAACTTTCTTGCAAGTAAAATATTTCGACCTCCTCTGGTGTAGCCTGTAAATCAATAAGCAAAGTTTCATTCACTTGTTTGAACAATTGGAATTTTGATTAAACTGTACCTGTAAGGAGTCAGAAATATGGTAACTCACATTTACTTGCAAGATAGATACACGGTTCTCTGGATTGTTACCGTTAATGACGTATGCAAGTTCTCGAATTATATGTCCAAATAAACGAGTATCCCACTGCGTACCATGTCACAGAACATAAACAATGTTCAATGTTCAATGGAGGTTTCAAAATTGAAGGAAGAGAAGTTCAATGGATGATCAGGTATTGTTATTGAAGCAAAGTTCATATATTGAAGCAGCTTAGCGTTGATTAAATACAATTCAATATGCATGATCAACAATACTAGTTAAGAAACTTTTAGACTTGTTCGTAAAACAATCAAACAAGGATCATGTAAATGACGGTAGAAAATCATCTTCTTTTTAATATGCCCTACCGAAAATTCCTGGTTAATAATTAATATCACAACATCACCCTTCAGTATGATGAGCATTCCACAATGGCCATGATAACAAAACCCTAAGAAAAAAGACCATCAGAATAAGAGATTCCATGAATGAAACATCAAGAACCATAATTGAAATATAACCTTGGTTCGAGAATTCTCATCACGAAGGAAATCAAATAGTCTCTTTGGTGGAACAGCAAGCCTGATGGAAGTTGTGAAAACAATCTTGCTACTAGGAGGCATTCCGGGAACAGGTATGCTGCCCTTGGTCATTGCCCTAATGTCTTCAGCTCCTCTTATAGGTAATGGCATCCATTGATTTTCATTGCAAGCACTAATGTCTCCCCAAAAGCTTCTTGTCATTCTGTCAGCCAACTTCAACAGACTCTCTCTCCCAGCTTGAGGTAGTAATACTATCCACAAAACAAATCAAGCCTTATAACTTTACTTTTAAAAAAAAAATGAGGTAAACATATTCTTCATCAAAAAAGGTTTCTAAAGGGAATTACATTAATCTTCGACAAAGAAAATCTCTCTTTAACACGTCTTTAAGATATAAGTGAGCAAAGTTCATAAGAATAAGAAGACATATAGAAGATCTTATAGTACTAAATTAATTACCGCCGTCATGCGTAGGATCAGTTCTTGCCCTTAGAGTAGCAAGCCATTGACAATGTCGGATTAGAGCAGCAAACCAACGCTTTGCACTAAATGTGAAACCGGAAATAACTAGAGGCCGATAAATGCTCTGAACCAATCGATTATCCACCGCCACATGCTCAACCCATATAACCTGAGATATTGAAGTTCATGACATGAGATAAGCAACAAAAAATAAGCTTTAATGAAGTACATTAAGTATCCTTAAAAGTTGTGTAAGTTAACAAATACATCTTGATACCTTAGAGCATCCCTCAGGCATTTCCTGAATTAAACAGCCCGATGGCCTTCTTCGGAATCTTGATGTCGGATAAGGGAATAGATTTTCCAAAGAAACATCAACAACGCCCCATGTCCCATAGCCTAGCTTTTTGCAGTACCTCACAAAATGGCTCTCGCGAGTAGGAACAAGTGCTGTAGGTAGATGAAGTTCCACAGTCATCTGAAAGAATCATATTAGTCACTAAGCCTTTTTTTAAATAAAAAATAATTTGAAAATAGTCAACTTCTTCGGAAACCAATGAATGAGTAAATGCATTTCCTTGCATCTACAAGAAATATGGTTGCCGTGATCAAAGTTCATTGTAAAAACAATTTAGAAGTTGCATATTCCAATGGGAACCTTTATTCTCTTTTTCTTAATGTGAAACTTTATGAATTTTCTCACACGATCATGCAATAGGGAAATGAAGTTGAACTGAAGACTTAAGTTTGAATGCAACTAGAACTCAACGTTAGTTAATTGATTGTAATCACCATTTTGCTATATGAAGAAGCAGAAATTTCTCACATGATAAGAAAATTTGAAATTTCTCAATGCATGCACCACTTGCTATGTTTACACTAGTAAAATTTTGCATTCAAATAAAGGACGTGAAATCATCTAACAACAAAATTACCAGTTGCAGTGTGCCATCATAATTCCCGTCTACTCCTGCTGATAGAACTTGTAGTAGATTTGCTCTTGAGATAATATTTGCAAACACTAACGACCACTGATTCTGATTATCAAAATAAAACAAAAAGGAATTTAATTATGGCTCAAAATTAATGACACGGAAAACTAATTAACAAATGGGAAAACCTACCACATCCATTAGCCATTCAATAACACTGGCTGGATTCGTACTAGCTAAACCTATTTGGCGTGAAGCTTCAGCGTGAAGATGTTCCTCTCCAAGTTCCTTAGGTAACATAGGCCTATCTGTACATTCAGATGGAGATTCATCGTTGGGCTCTAAATTGGGCAAACATTGAGGATCTCCTACCTCAACCATTCTCATAATTTCCCTCAATGTTCCATCAAAACTTCCAAACTGCTTCATATACTCGAAGCCATTTAGACTTTCACTGTCTCCATCGATATGCCATAGAGGTTCTCCCTCGAGGGCCATTTTCAGTAGCTCCTCCATTGCTGAACAGGCAAGATCAGTGATTCTGGTCTTGTTTGTATCGGCAGACACTGAAACGGCCATAAGTAGGTCACTTGCTCGGTTCGTCTGATCACTTCGAACGTTAGTTGATGACCTAGAATCAGGTGAATCTTGTGGAGAAGCGCGAACACTAAGTGAAGGGGAGCTGTTATCTTCGTCATTTTGATGCACATCATCAACCTTGTAGTCAAGGCAAAGATTATACAAAAAATAAAAAGTTAATTACATATAAAATCCAATACAAAGATGTGTGTAGGGTTTTTCATTAGAAATTTTAATGACCATATAGTATATCTTACGGTCATGTCTCATGAATGTTGAATAAATATAAATTACAACACGAGACTATTCAATAACAATTAAAAATTTGATAGCGAGGTTACAATTAATGTGTCAGTTGATGCAGCGAGCCTTTTACTACTTACCCCTATATTGACATCAGGTTCAAACCCTAATTGCCCACTAACCTCCATCGCATTCTCATCACCTGAACTCCGAAACCCTTCAACAAAACTGACTTTGATACCCAAAAAAATTAAATCATGTTAAAGAAATTAGCATCAACATGACATGATAAACAAAATTTTCTGAAAAACATAAACTAAATTATTATATAGAAAAAAAAAGTGTAATAATAACAGCCACACATGTCTCAATTTATTTTCAAAGAACTCACATCTCCATGGCTCTTAGTTCACTGTTAACGTCTTTGTCAAGAAAATGATCATCATGTTTGTCCATATCTTTAATTTCAACTGTGACGCATCATAAATTTCAGTTTGATTAATTTGGTCATAAAGATCACAGTAATACTTTTCTCTCCAAAAAATCTAATCAAAATGAACAAAAATAACTTGAATCAAAAAATGATGTCAAAAGATCAGACCTAAATTAACAACAGAAAAGGGAAAATTCAGGGAAATGCATAGGATTCATGTTGAATCTACACAAACATAGGATTCATTTTTCAAAATTAATGTACATTCTTGCATTAAAAAGAAAAAAAGAAAAAAATGTCAAAAGAAAAATAACGACATAAAATTAATGTAATATCACATGAACAATCATGATGATCATCAGATAAATATCAGTAGAACAGATCTATCCCTCTCTAGAAAACATCGACTTATAATTTTTTTTTTTTTTGGGGATAAAAATGATATATGGAGAAATTTTGTGTCACTGTGCGGTTACTGCATGCGTTGGGCACGCAGAAAGGAGTAGAACACCAACACTGCCAGGTAAAAATAAGAAGTTGAAAAATAATGCTGTTGTTAGGATTTGGTGCCTACGTGGCAATTTCTCTCTTTTTTTTGTGGTTTTGATTGGTGGATCGTTTAATTTGTTTGGGTGCTCGGTGGTATTACGGTTCTGTCAGTCACACTCACGAGCCCGGGCTTCAGGCGGACTTACGTTGGTGGGCGATGATATTTTGACCTCCTGGAGTCTGAAATCTCCATGAAATCTTTTATTTATTTATTTATTTAGTTTTAATATTAATTTTTAGTAAAATTTTATGGATGACAGCAAAAACAGGAATCATAACCTCATCAAACCAAAATAGATACGGAAAAATAATTTTAATGTAAGCTAATTGCAACTTTATAGGCCCAAAAATGAAGGTTAAATGATTATCAAAGGGCTTCAATAATGCTTCACAACATTTTATAACCCTCCAAATCGCACTGAAAACTTAATAGTTCCTCTATGAAATCTGCCACAGTTTCTATTCATGTAAGATAAGCAGTCCACTCTTCTTGTTTAATCGTCACCCTTCCTCCCCAAAAAAAAAAAAAGGACATTCATCATTCGTCACCCAACAATGGCATATACTGTAGGAGGCTGATTACGGCGTAAGAAATTCAGGTAAGTTTTGTCCAAGACAATAAAACAATTGTTAACTGAATATAAATTAAAAAATTCACATAAAAGAAGCTCGAAATGATCACAAAATAAGTATTTCGAACCTTCGAAGTCATGTGGTACAACATTAGGAGGGAATGAAAACTTTTCACTTCAGGATGTATATATGTAGTATACAAGTAATAAGATGCTGAGGGTGAAGAAGAAACCGATCAATATGTACTCTGGAAGCTCCAACAAAATCTGGAAATTCATGATATGTATCTTTCCTACAAATAGGCTGCCATTATTTTCTTGGAAGAATATCTGAAATTGTAAAATCATGGAAAGGTGGACCTGAAACACCGGAAAAAAAAAATGGCATTAATTTGCAGATGGCAAGAATTAGAAGCTTTAACCTCATCTCATTCAAAAATTATCAGATGAGCCAATTTGGAAAGAAGAAAGTGTCTGGCTAATGCACTTTTCCACTTACAGGTCAAGTGTTCTCCAAAAGACTCTCAATATGTTAGGCATAAATATTTTATGAACAAAAGTAGTCCTTGTATAAAATCTATGCCTGACCTTTTTGTTCTCCAAGGATGTAAAATGGAAAATGTGCAACCATCTTTCTTCCGCCTTCACTCCAGTTGACAGTTCCTGGTTTCTGAATGTCATGTTGTGAAGGTCTTGATGGCCCCAGAATAGACAAACAAATTGCAGGGTCATTCATTAAACCCAAGTAATCACGAGCACGCTTCCATACCCTCGCATCTGAGATCCGAGATCGAGCTACCTGGAAACAAATACCCAACTTAATGAGTTCTAATTGTATGGCAACAAACATATTGCAGATATGTAGTCGCCACTCTTGTGTTTCACTAGCGAGCATGAACATGCAGTTTTTTCTTAAAAGGGAAATCATAACAGGCGATAATTAAAAGTAATAAACAGACCTTGCCCAAGGAAACACGTGCCCTTGGTAATAATTCACGGTGATATGTGGCAAGCTTTGCAATAGCTGTAACAACAAAACATAAAAGCCTCGATTGTGATGACTTCCTGTAGTTTTCACTATCAGAGCCCACAGATGCTTCCTGCCTTAAGCCAACACGGCTTTCCAATAAAGGAAAAATGAGAGTCAACAAGCCTATTGCAATGATCAGGAAGAAAAACTCAAAGAGCTCACATAGAGCTATTGAAATTTTACCTAGATGAAAGGTTTTCATACAAAAGTAGTTCTAAATTTTCAAAGAGCTCACGAGCTGCATCTTTGTGAGATGCACCACCTCCGCCATGCTCCCCAATGGCCCAACACAACTGTAGCGCCAACTCCATCTGTGCAGGAAAACATTAACCAAATTGTTCTCTAAACCAAAATTCATTACATTCAAAGGGATGTAGCAACCGACCTTAGCAGGGCTATCATAGGCTTCTGCAAGTCTGTCCATTATAGGCTTCTGCAAAGGAGTTAAACCGAATTGTCATCAACAATAAGAGATGACGTGTTGGAATAGAATCTACCAGAAATATGGTTGGTGAAATGCACTAATAATTTATAATACTTTCCTTGACAACCATCACTCAGATATTTTACCCGACTCCTGGCAGTGGAGGCACTGCTAGTATATAAATGCAGACCCATACAAAAGAACTCACAGCGAACTGCCGTTAAATCCTCTAAACGTCTGGCTTCTCTAAAACAGATATCTAAGTTTATGGGCTGTTGGCCAGCACATATCTAAGTTTATGGGCTGTTGGCCAGCAGAATTTCACAATCTCAAGAGAAGAAAACTCTAA
Organism: Atalantia buxifolia; assembly: GCA_030444775.1. NCBI lineage: Eukaryota > Viridiplantae > Streptophyta > Magnoliopsida > Sapindales > Rutaceae > Atalantia > Atalantia buxifolia. The sequence goes on along the minus strand of CM059834.1, from coordinate 26,475,265 downwards.
TGCGCAATAAAACATGCCAACAGCATGAAATTGACAATCACATTTTCAATATTCAATTATGGAATTACTCATTGACAACAACCATGCAAAAGAAGTTTCCAAGTATAATTATGGATGAATGTCTTCAAATTTTTCTAAGTGTTAGTGACTCCTGATAAAGATTCCCACCTTTTGCACAATGATCTGACAAAAGATTTGTACTTTAGGTTTTAAGTCAAATGCCCAAACATACCATACACTGGAAGAGCTCTTGAATATCAAATGGTTGGAATATATAAATGATAAGATATCTACTATAAGGTAATATTTTGCAAGACGATACCTTCAAAAGCGCAATAAAATCTGGAGATCGCTGAAATGCAGCAAGCAAGAATTCTAAGAGCCTTTTACGAACCTACAAGCATATAAATCGAAAATATTAGAAGGCAACGGTCAAATAATAACAGTAACAATGAAAACAATTTATTATTTACCATACTTCAGTGAACAGGAAAGAATTTATATCCTCTTGCAGGTGTTGGTCAATTACTAGATAATTTTCTTCTTTTCAATGCATTTATGCATTGCCTATTTTTGGAAACCTTAAGTGGAAGAAATAAAGAATATGACCTTCCCTAAATATGCATACTCCAAGTTTGTGGATCTTACCAGTCCCAACATGTCATAATATGCACTGCTTCCAGATCTTATTATAGCTTTTGCAGTAAGCAAAAACTAAAATGGAATCTTAAAACATTTCCAAATATGGTAGTACCTCGTAAGAAAAGTTTTTGTCAAGGAACAGAGTAGCATTTCTTGCAAAAAGCTGGGGAATCAACGCACAGATTAAGGCTGCCAAAGAGAGGGAAAATCTCAGAATTGCCATCGCCTTGACCAGAAAGCAATACAACTTCTCTTCATTTCAATAGCAATTTTCAGATTATTAGTTCATAAAAAGTGGAAAATTGCACACATTAAATGAAGATTCACAGAAGTATAGACATACAATCATTGACATCTCGCAATGCTATAGCAAAATATACGTCCAGGAGCCGGGGGGTCATATTCAATATCTGTTTCAGCCTATCAGACGGAGGGGCATTTATTGCAGCTTGTAATGTTGCAGCCATTCCAGGAGAAGCCCAGTGTCGCTCCTGATATAAGCCAAATTACACTGTCAACTTATTTCACCCATCCATCCACGAAAGATGTTCAATCCAATATGTAAAATGAAATAAAATCTATGATTTTATAGCTTTGAAACTGTATGTGAATTCAATTCAAATACTTATTGCATCCACTGATAGGGAAAAGAAATAATACACAAGTTGTAATTAAGAAAGGCTGCAACAGGTGGATCCAGAGAAGGTAAATAACCAAACTGAGATGACAGATGAATACATAAAACTGTCAGAAAAAAAGAAAAGAAGAAACAGAATATCTGAGAATGCTCTTGAACTGTAAGACAGAATCATATTTCTACACTGTCAACAAGATGAAAAATTCTTTCATTGAGAAAATTTGTCATTTGCATTTTCCTGGTAGCAAAATAGAAAGAGACATGGAAAGAACCATACAGCAAGGCCATCATTTTCATCCTTCAGCAGTTCAAGAAACAGAGGATCAGCTACATCTATTGTATTACTATCATCTGATTCAGAGTCTCCCCCTCCATCTGCTATGGTTGAACCAGTATAGGCTTCATCCATAAGTGCAAGTAGCATCTGCATTTATATGCATTTAGTAAAACTAGTTGCATTAAGCAAAAATTTCTGGTTAGATCCATGTATTTCCAAAGGTCTCAAAAGTAACCTCAGGGGCCGTACTCTTCTGGATTGTAGCTATGCTGCTTCCAATTAATGATCCTGAACTCTTTTCTACCTTCTCCAAGGCCACAACTAAAACTAGTACAGACAAACAAGGGGTAAAAAAGTTTAAAATGAAGTTAGTTTTAGAGTGATGCTGCTAGACAATCCATGATAATCAGAGCCACTATCAAGATAACAAGATATCTGCCCCAAGGGCTTCATTAAAAAGGGGAAAAAGAAAGAGAAAGTGACTGGGGTAAACCACCCAGAAAACCCATTGCCTACTAGAAAAAATAAATATAATAAGAAAAGTTTAAGGAGAAGCAGCTGCCATGAAGTAAATATTATTAGCGTTTCTAAATCTTCTGACATTGCAACACCTCCTGATTTAGCAGTGGAAAATTTTACATTGAAGAAGTATATTACTTTAGTAACCGTCTAAGGGGAAGAAGAGAATTAATCCTACAGTAAAGTTTTAGTTCTCAAAGCCAGGCTTGGATATTTATTTCAAGCCTATGAAATGAAACAAACTGTGCATTTATCTTGAACAGCATAGAATTGGCTAGTCTCATTTGAAGCCCTACACTTTCCAATCACATAACCTAAGAAAGACAGATATCCCTACTTTATGAGGGGTGTAAAAAGGCTAAATGATTGTGTCGGTACCACTCCACTAAAACATAGTAGTTTGTTGGTAAGCCAAATGTACAAACTCACTTGGCAAATCCACTAGAGCTGAAAGTAGAGGAAGAAATGATGCAGATGACACCACAGCTGGAAAAACCTTCAGGAATGCTTTTTCTAATCTGCCAAGCCAGATGAGTAAGTTGGTCTAAATAAGATCATTTATCAAGAGAAAGCATCTAAACAGTGCTTTGTATTTTTTCAAACAATAATACATAATCAACGTTTTACAACAAAACCATTTAGACCACAACACGGAAAATATTGATTAAGAACTCCAAAATCTCCATGTTCTAGAAATAAATTATGGCCTCAAAATTTACAGTTTATAGAGGGTATTCAGAAAAGGGAAGCCTTGATTGTTGCTTTCTCCAGAGAAAAGATTTCAGTTTAGCGAGAATAAAACCCAGCACCATTAAATTTTGAGGAATAAGAAACACAAAACGATATAAATTGATTTTATCTAATAATTAAAAACAAAAGAACAGTTGCAAACGAGAACTTACTTCTCTCCATTCCATGCTATTAGCTTTAGCAACAGAGGAAAGAACTGCAAGGCGATCATTAATATCAGACAGAGTTGCATGACTGTAATAGTGCTGATTGTATCTAATAGACCCGTACGACAATGATTTACATTGACTTTCCACTGTTCAATCAGAGGACCAAAGCCAAATGAAATTTTATTTTCACATTATTTGAATACAATTGGAGTGAATTATTAAAGTTTTGTTGCAAACAATTTTAAATGATGATAGGTTGAATATTTAGAGGTGTGATGTCTGGCCCAAAAACAATTTTCGGCTCCGAATTTTATTAGGGATAGACCTACTCTTACAACATAAGAGCAACATAAATATTAAATCATACCTGTGGCAACAAGGTAGGGAAAGAGCTCAAAAGTTTTTTCTTGTTCACATTTATAAAATCAAGGGTTGCTTCCGCAACAACAGGATCTGCAAACTCACTGTAAACAACATCAGAATAATATAGAGGTGTGCTCTAATTAGATATTGCAAATAGGATTGCACAATAATATTCAAACAAATCCATGAGCAAAATCTATTACTTGTGTGCATATGGCCTATACTCTAAACCACAGGCAAATTATAGATTGAGATTGATCGCCATTTTTCACTTTGGCACTACTATTATCAGGAAGCTTGTTTGTGGTGAGCACGGATTTCATTCTAGCGCCCGAAAATAATATACTAAAGTTTTTGTATGTTGTCCATTGGTTCTGTGCATATGGCCCCTATTTTACAATAACTCAACAATTCTAAAGAGGCAGTACTTTAACACCCATTTCAAAGTCAATGCTCCTGAAAGGAATCTATAGTACTTTCACTACATTTCTTACTTATAAGCACTTAATTAATGGTTTTCTAAAAATATGATACATATTTATCACATCTTTCATCACTGTATGCAAGTGATGATCACAGATATCATTTAATGATCAAGTTTATCCTTTACCGGCTCAAACATGAACGGAAAAACATCCTTATACTTGGATCAGCATCATGTAGAACCACTTCCCCAAAATCAAGGAAAAACTGAAGAATAGCCTGTTGTATAATGTGCAAACAAAAAATTTAAGCAATATTAACAAAATATAACTGGCAGACAAAAGATAAACCACAGGATTTTTTTTGTTCTTTTAAAAAAGAACATTATAAACAAACATATGACTGCAATTGCTTCTGTAGAAATTTTTTTTGAACAAAGATACTTTTTATATAATCACTTAAAAACTCTTTTTGAAAGATCATCATCTATCAATCATTTCTCCAGAATAACATGTAAGTGATCCTCTAAACCAAAAGACACCTTGTAGAAAACCATCAATTAAGTGCTTATAAGAAAGAAAAGTAGTAAAAATACATTTTGATGCCAAATAGCGATTTTCTATTTCAGCATGAAGCTACAAATAGGCATAAGAGCACATTAGATGATGCTAAAGCATTTTTAGAGGAGCCAATATCATTCCCAATTACACAACGAGCATACATAACTGAATCAGCCAAAGCACAGTAGGATTCTATTTCTAATAATCACAACAAGTAAATATTGCATAGAGATACAAAAAAATTTAAGCAAATTAAAGCTAATTACAAAAATAAGTTAAAATAAATAAACAGAACTTGGGGGAAGCAATACCAGCAAGAGAAGGCCATTGGAGGTTGGGGATTGCGAAAGCGAAGCAACGGATCGTTGAAATCGCTTGCTAATATGCGGATATACTCTTGCCACGAGGTCATCATTTTTCTCCTCCTTACAGAATTCGTATAACTTCTTAACCTATTCAGAAAGAGACACAGAGCGAAGAAAAACAACTATGGCATCATCCAAACGCACAGTTTAAATAAATTCGCGCGGGAACGAAAATTACGTACAGAGTGGAGAACGGAAGGATCGGCGGCGGGGTCGGTGGCGACACTGGAGTCTCTAGCGCTGTTCGATAAGTTTCGCAGATGGAAATCCCAGCCCCTGTCTCGATCGGACATTCTTTTTGAAACTCGAAAAGTGTTTCTCTTGTTTCCTGAAATCAAATTTTTGTTTCTCGTTTTTCGTTTTTCCCTTTCTTCCTTATTCTGTGTTTATGATTTCAAAAAAAGAATAGGCGAAAGAAGCTTCCTCTGCCGAACTCGGAGTCTGTCTGGAAGACTTGTCCGTCGATGCTGAAATTCCCAGAATCGGCACCGTTTTCAGCTTCTTCATATAACGCAGCGTTTTACTCTAACAAGGCGAAAGACAGCCCGGTGCTTTGATTGGGCCCAATGGGAAACCAAGTTTGTGTTAGTTGTGGACCTGAGTGGAACCATTAACGCCGCTCAAAAATCTGTGTAACACTCCTTTTGAATTATATTCCCTGAAATACCCCTTTTAATTTATAAAATTTCAATTCATAAATTAAAATCAATCATCTTATCAATAAAATTTCACCCTAAAAAGAGTATTTCTTTTAAGTTTTTATTTATAATTGTATACAAATCCTAAAATGTTAAATTACTTTATTCTTGTTAAATAATTTCTATCTCCATAATTATTATTTCTTAAAAGTTTCTCAGAAAGAAATATTTTCAATTAAAATCTGAAATATAAAAATAAATGATGAAATGGGCCGGATGTAAAAAAAAAATTAAAAGAATAATTTGTTTAAGTGTTTAATTGAAATTTTATTAGGAAAAGGACTCAACTTATTTTTAATTATTTAGGTAATTTCAATTAAAGAGGAGTTTTATAACAAAGCTAGAATGGTGTCAAAAGGCTTAATAATTATTTAGGTATTTTATTTTTAATTAATTAAGCAATCTCAATTAATGAGGAGTTTTATAACAAAGTTAAAATGATGTCAAACAGCCTAATATTTGGATCTGTATAGATACTAGGCCCAATTGTATCGAGTGAGTTTCTACTTTCTTGTAGGCATTGAAATAGTGAAAGAATTCTCCCATCGGTTCAATCGATAAAATCTCTTGCAGAGAACAAAATGTCTCCGGTCTCGTATTTAAAGTTTGAGAGAGTGAAAGAAATTCGGGTGTTATTGGGATTTGAGCATGAAATAAAATTAATGAGATTATGAATTCTGGCAATTTAGGTAAATTTATATTTTGTCATCTATCGCTGATTTTTTTTTTTTTCATTTTCAGTTAAGGAATTTTAGAAATTTTAACGTAAAAGTTGTGTTGTGGTTAGTTTTATTCCTTATTTTTTATTTTTCTATTTGTTTCATGTTTGACATACGGTTTTGGAAGATCTTGGGTCTAGAGATGGCAAAATCCTCCATTGGTTTGGGGCCCTATAGAGCCCCAACCCCAAATGAGAAAAATTTTAAATAAATTTTAGGAAATAGAGTGAGGAGTGGGAGAAAAATAATTTCTAAATTTTTAACGGGATGGGGTTTGATTTTGTACTCCCTACCCCACCCTCACCCCAATTCCCATCATATATAAAAATTTTCATTAAGTTAATCAAATAAATAAACTTAATGACATAAGTGGTTCAAATCAAGTAACTTAAATCTTTAAGTTAGAAAAACAAAGGCTCCCTTAATTTAAAAATTATAGTATTAAAGTATTTAGTAAATAATAACTGTTGTACCATAAAATGTATGTTAATTTGATCAACTACTTTTATGATAAAAAATTTTATAATACATTTATTAATTGTGTCAAAATAATGATTTAAAAATTATATTTATTATACATTATTAATTTTTATTTTAATTATAATTTTTTTCCAACAACTATAACTTAAAAAGTACAACATATCAATACCAAACCGATCTTAATTTAACAAGGGCAGAAAGGATGGATTGAAAGCTATCTAACATAGATTACTGGATTAAAAAAAGTTATTTAACATAGGTTGTCGGAGACTAATCAACGGCTTGGATTGAATATTGACTTCGAAGTCGTTCCTGATTATGATGAGTTTTTGCCGTAGCTAGCGGGTAACGAATCATCTGTATGTGTGTTAATGATAATGCGTTTTTGTCGTGGCCAACAGGCAACGAGTGGTGTCATGGTCCAGCTGCCTCTAGCAAAGATTGGCACGTTCACATGCGACATGAGAGGAGACTCCTTTCCGTAATTATCACGTCCGGTGACTCCGGTCAATGCAAGCACTACTTTTTTAGGGAGCAGGCTAAGTTACAGGTTCTGTAACTTACAGATTGTGCTTGACCAGCTACCAGACAAAAGCATTTGCGCCCTTTTTTCTCCATAAGCAGGACACCTGTGGTGCATGCATTGGTGCTCCCTTATTTAGAACATAAGGTGGCTGTGTATTTTAACTACAAAATATTAAAATATTGTAATATTTTTAATTATAATAATTTATATTTAATATTCAATTTATAATTTTTTATTATTATGATCCAAAAAAGTTTGTATTATTTATTTTACCTATCAACGTCAATGATATTAATTAAGTACAATTTAGTTAAATTTTAGTTTTTATTAAATATATTTCCAATTTTATATTACAGTTATTTAACAATTTTATAATTTAATCAAAATTTAACTAAATATTTTAAATATTAATTAAAGTATAAATATGAAAGCATAAAATTATAAAATAATTATACAATCTAAAGTAATATTATAATTTAATGTAAAAAAGAATTATAAATGAATTTTTTTCCTCTCTCAATTATCATAATATATTATTACAAATTTTTTTAAAATTTACTTTTACTTTATAACGGTTTCGTATCGATATCTATTCAATTTATAAAATCTTAGATATAAGACCTAGGATAGTGTTTTTAAACTTTTTGATAAAATTTGTGTTTCAGTCCAAAATAATAGTTCAACGCGACACATAACGTTTTTTAATAATTAATGATCCAAATATATTTTCTGGTATATGATCCAAGTATCTGAGGTTAATTTTTAATACATCATTATAACCATGTCTGGTTTTTTTTTTTTCTAAGTGAAAATAAAATTATTGTCGCATTTTTTTATTTTTGGGAGTTGATGAATAGGTAATAATAGAACCTTTCAATAACAACATGTCAACAAAGTGGGTCAGAAGTTAAAAAATTGTCGTCAACTACTCAGACCGCTTGCCAGCTCCCTAAACCGTCTATAAATAAAGATAAGCGAACACGCTAATTTTATCATATCCTTCTTCGAAAAATAATCTTATATTGATACAGTAAGAAAAAATGGGCTCTAAAATTTTCCTTGTTTTAGGTCTTTTGGTGGCTATTGTTTTCATATCTTCGGAGGTGGCAGCTAGAGACCTCGCTGAGACTTCCACTGATCACAAGAAAAAAGGTAAGGTTAATTAATTATATATTTACGAGTATCTATCTGTTACTTGCATGAATTTTTCTTGTAACAGATAGAACCCTTACAAGTTATTAGCCATGAAAGTGGGTGTCCTAAGTATACTAAAGGCAGCCCTTTGGAGTTTGAATTGGACACGCGTTTACATGTATAGCCATATGAATAACAATTTGTTGTAAAATATTAATTTGCAGCTGAGAAGGCCACTGGGAGAAATGGAGTAAGCGGTGCTAAGTACGGTGGCTATGGTGATCCTCCTGGCGGCGGCGGCTATGGAGATCCTCCTGGCGGCGGCGGCTATGGTAATCCTCGAGGTGGGGGTGTCTATGGTGACCCTCGTGGTGGGGGCGCCTACGGCAGGCCCGGTGGAGGCGTCTACGGTAGGCCCGGTGGAGGCGTCTACGGTGGTGGGTACCCTCCTGGCCGTCGGTACTGTCCCAACGGTTGCTGAGTACCAGTGGTTACAACGGAAGAGGCTGTAGTTTGTGCTACTCTTTAATTTGCTGGAGAGACTGGTGAAGCGAATTGAACAGTGAAGCCAAGCCTCACACACACACACACACATATATATATATCTAAATAAATGATGCTGTATGCGTTGTAATAAGTTACTTACTTCCAATGATGCTTCATGTAAGAACTATATACACGTATATGCAAGCAAGAATAATTTAAATGAGTGGAGTCTTATTTTTGTTTAAATATTCGGAAAATTCTATCAAACTCCTCCACACTTTGATGTCATGATCATTTAATGTACAAATCAGTGGCAGACTCCGAAATTTTATCTAGGAGGGCTTAATAAAATATAATTAATAAAAATATTTGACCAAAAATACTAGGTGTCAAATTATTCAACTTCATTGAATTAATGACTTCGAACATATTTATGACTAACCTTGACTAATCTTGCCTCATTTTCAATTTTAGGAAAGTTACATATTCTAATAACTTCATTGTCAACTTAATCAATAATTTAAAATTATGTTTTTTTTTTGTCTGAGTTTTTGAAAATAAATAACAAGTTGATTTTTTTTCAACATAAAAAATTTGATAGCAAGTGATTTTATATTTGTGCCCCTTAAAAATTTTATTGTTAAATAAATAATAAACATCTCAAAAAATATAAATAATATAGTATTTCATTACAATATACATTATGTTCAAATGAATACGGCCTTGTAATATTCTAAACTAGAGTAGGTTGACCAATTTTTATTGCAATTTATAATGTTTTATATTAAAAATAACCATAAAAGTTTACAAAAGTAAATAATGTTAATTTGAAGAAAATAAGAAAATAAAAATAAAAATAATCTCAAACTATATTTTCACAAGTTATTGAGATGAATAATAATGTTGATTAGTAAGTGTAATTTAGGTAAAGATGAAAATCAAAGATATTTATTTAATAATTTTTATTTTATCAACTAAAATGTCAATTAATATTTTTTTTTATTTTTAGGTAATATAATTAGGATATGAATAAAAAAAACTCTAAAATATAATTATTTTTCAACTCTAAAACATTGTTATGCTTTTTTTTCTCTTTTAAGGTATTGCTCTCTTTAAATATTTTTCAATTTTGATATCATTTTAAGACTCCCCATCCCCATCCCAATCCCACTAAATTTATTGGGAAGTGAAGTATTGGGAAGTGAAGTAGGAAATAGAGACAAAAATTTTTAATGGGGTAGGCCTCCCCACCCCCACCCCATTGTCAAGCTTACTTGGGTCAAAGTGGAACGAAATATATCACCCATGCATGCCAGCTCTAGGGAAATTGAGGCTTTTAAATTATACTCTTGATAATTATAATTCAATTAAATAATTAATTAAATTTCTATGGAAAATATTTAGTTTATGCTTTTCCACTATGTTATTTAAGTTGTATAATTTTATATGATATTTTCATGTATCAATTTTTTTTCTTTTTTGGAAAGATATAAAGAGTCAGGCTTGATAGATCTACAAATGAGTAATCTTTGTTTTAGTTCAAAAAACGAATATAAGAATGTAAGGAATAGGTTGAAGACTGAGGAGGTAAAAAATATAACAAATATTTATTTGATAAATTTTCATGTACTCTTGATTTTACCAAATAAAAGTATTTAAGCGCTCCATATAATCAATTGAAGAAACATGTTAATTTCTTCCAATATTTTCAATATTATTTGAAAATATTTATTCTCTTAAAATTTTTAAAAAATATAAAATATTTGGAGAGGAAATAAAAACCATCTAATAAAAATTAAGCATAAAAATATTGATGTAGACTGCGAACAAAAATATTTTCTAAGTTTTATTTTTTTTAATTTTAAAGGTGGGAAGGGGGGGGGGGGGGAGGGAGGGCAAGCCCAAATACATTTTTTTTTATCTCTCTTACCACCCCCCAAGAATCGAACTCGAGTTTTGGTAGAGGTTACAGTCGCACTGCAACTAACCCGACCACGCCCTTAGGGGCTTTCTAAGTTTTATTAATTTCTTTCGTATGTTATAAATGGTAGATAAGTTAGACTATTATATTTGTATGATAGACAAAATTAAAAAAAAATTGTGACCCTTTTCCACTTATTAATAGTTAATTATTTTACTACATCATCTTCTAAATAAATAGCTTTTATTTTTAAAAAAATGGAAAATAACTAATAACTAATGGTTCACTCATTTGAACTCACTAAGTTCTCTAACAATATCCATTTTTAAAAATAATAATATTATACTTACTTAATTGAGATACTTAGTTTGTATTTAAATTGATGTAGCAATTGATGTGTGGCTTAAATGATAGTTAGTTATTAAATCTTATTGTTTCTCATCTAAATAATGAAATTCTATTGGTGACATATCAGTTGAGTTATAAATTATGTATTTCAGCTAAGCAAGCATACCATCACTCGTTAACAAATATTTTTTAATCAATTTTCATGACAATCAATTTTTTTTCCCGTGAATACATGCATTAAACAGTTGTTTCGAAAATATTATTTAACCCAATAATATACATACAAATGTCATAAGACCTTTGCAAGATTTTTTTTTAAGGTTATAATCGGATTTTTTTTTATTTTGTTATTTTCCGCAAAGTATCGGCCTCCATAAAATCATAATAACAGTACGGAATCAGTGGATTTCGTGAGGAGATAAAATAATATCATTTATATGGCCATTTAGAACACCAAAAAACAACAGTGTTACCATCCCCAATAATCCATTGAACTTTTTGTCTCTAACAATATCTGAAACAATTTTCATGCGCAAATCGACTGGAGTGCATGCCTATTGAGATCATATTCAAAATTTCATATACATAGCTATGGCCATCTTAAACTTCAAAGATAAGCAAAGATAAATATAAGCGTAATATCTGAAGCAGAGTTTATTCATCATGATTCAATTTATCACACCAAATATAAAAGCTGGTCAAAGAGGATTAGTGAATTTCACCGGCGCCCATTTGCACAATTTTCCGATCCAAATCGAAGCGCAGGCACGTTGAGATCATAAATGATTAGCATATTCTGCTGCTGCCAAGCTCCCAGCATACTATATTTGGGGTCGTCTTGAATTGCCACACAGAAACGACCTCGATCTGGTTCAATGAAGTGCATATATTCAGGCTGTACTATGTAATCCGCTTCTTGAAGATGAAATGTCATCGATGGATACGCTTTAAAACTCGAATCATACCTATAACAATATTCAAATTCTTGAGATGCATTGTACGGTAATCTTTGACGGCCTAATGATCTCAAGATTTGATCATAGCGTTGCATGAGAGTCTGATAAGGATTATTTCGGATAAAAGTGACTGGTGTCCCGGTGTCTATGATAAAACCCCCGGTTCCATCTCTCATGATATCGAAAGCTCCTGGTGGAAATCTAACTATGTAACGCCCAATACTAATCTCTAGCAAGTGCAAATAAAATTGAGGCCTTAAGTCTGAGAGCACTATCGGGGTAGTTTCAAGATCCCTCCTCCGTACATCAGCATCGCGACCAAATTTTATGACACTGGTGGCCTCCATTTCGCTGACCAAACAGTAAGAGAAAGGGCCTTGAATCCTGTTTCTCAGTTGGCTGCTTAATGAAAGCGGCGAAGCATTGAATCCCAAAATTCCTGAAATCTTTCCGCCGAAAGCGAAACCGGAGTTGTCGTTTGAGCAGCCAAAGCCAGGCGAGGGACAGAAGTGAATCCATTGAGGACAGGGAATGCGCAGGTCTCCCTGGAGGCGAGTCCTCGCGTAACGTCTCCAACATGATAACGTATTCTGTATATGCATTTGCCGTTTTGACACTTGAATGGGCGGCGACAAAGAGGGTCATCGCAAGGAATCTCTGAATAAGTGGTTGAAGCCCTCGGATCAAATATTGGAGTTGTTTGATCGAAGCAACGGATGCAGGGTTGGCACTGTGTCCAAACAAGACTACTGGCTGTGTCGAAAAGTAAGTGTTGTGGCTTCATTGGCGTACCAATGTTTGCTTCCACAGAGTAGATTAATTCTTGTTTGGCCATAGGAAGATGGATATCTTCAAGCTCTTGAAAAGCATTTGGTTTTGACATTGATGCCATATAATTACCCCTTGCTATTGAGATCTCGAACATTTTATGAATTCTTTCTGATTAGGAGAGATTTCCAGGATGCAAAGGAGATTCAGGAGAAAAAAGTGGTATCAGTTTTAGGCTGAATCCTGTGGATTCTGAAAAAGTGAAATGGGTTAAAAAGAGCAATATGAAATAAGAAAAGAAAGAAGCTAATGGAAGAACTTGAACATGGGCCATTTTCTTGAAGGCGTGGTAATGTTTATACATATTGAAAAGATGCAAAGCACATTTATGTATATACAGCATAGGTAGAACAATAGGTTCAGATTGTGGACTTCGAAGCTCGCTCACATGGGTGAGAAAAAACTTTAGCTTCTAATGTGGTAATGACTGTAATTAGACATCATAATTCCTGCCCAATACGATCTAAGAAGTTTTCATCTCATCAGTACTCACTATTGATCCATGTGAAAGCATCCGCACATTTCAAAAGATAACCTAGCAAAGAAATAAAAACTGCCTAACTAATGTAGTAATTTTAGGCATTTCTAAAATTGATACATTTACAGTGCCATTCCTTTTTTTTTATTAAATTGATAATAGTAAAACTGATCAATTTGCACTCTGCTTTGGTTAACACTTACCCTTTCTAGCAAATTAATTATCTCATTGGTATCTATATCGTATTTGTATTTATTTCAGAATGATTTTATCTTTCTTAAATCATCAAGATAGCTTCATCTTGAAGAAGTAATATGAAATGAGACAAAGAGCATTATGAAACGAGAAAATTAGAAGAAAAAAGCAGAGCAATTTTCTTGAAGGTGGTAGAATTGAGTTTCTGACTCTAACTTGTGAATGACTGAATAGTGATTAAGATACTAATTTGCTACATTACAGAGTTGGATCATCTCAGAAACAAGATAAAATTGACTTTTCAACTGAAATTGTTGTACTAATAATACATAATGGCATGCTTATTCTGGTATACAGACAAACACACACGCCCACACACACAGAGTCTTTCTCTAGTGCGGACACCTCATTTTTTTCATGCAGACACGCAGTTAAATCATGTAATTTAATAGAATTAGTGTAGACATACTATTACATGGCACAATTGAATAGGGTGTCCGCATTAAAAAAATGAGGAAAGCGCACCTGAAAATAATTGTGTGTGTATACATTCACACACACACAATTAACTAGTCTAATAAACTTATTTATGGGATACAAAAATAAATAATAAGATCACTACTAGTAAACTTATGTATGGGATACAAAAAAAAATAATAAGACCACTAGTTGTAAACTTATGTATGGGATACAGTAATAAATAATAAGATCACTATTAGCTGCTATAATAATCAAGAATGACAAAAATTAGCAAAAGGATATAGAGCTCTTTAGTAATGTTATTCATGAAGACAATGATGACAAACCACAATAGTGTTGGACTATTTAATTAAGAAACTAATTTTATAAATTTTAGAAATAAACTAACTAAAAATAAAAGACTTTGAAAAGTGTAGACAACAATTTTTCTATCACTACTGTACGAGAATTGTTATTATGTGTGATGAATACAAAATAAAAAAATAAAAAAACGTTAAGCCATGATTCATGTGACGACATTTGTATGTTTGTGCAAGATATATATATATATATTTATTTATTTATATTTGAATTTATATTTGTGCAAGATTGAAGCTAATTTTGTGTAGACTCTCCGAATGGTAGAATTTATGGTCTTGTCTGATTTGAGAAGTATTTGTGTAGGATCGAGGCCCATACCGCAGAGCTTACTAATAGGATAAGCTGCTCCGAATCTAGCATGCTTAATTGGGGAATTATTAAGTAAATTTCCATTATTTGATGAAAGAAAGAAAGCAAAGATTTCGATCAATAATAATAATAATAATAATAATTTATTCACCATCCAATTCGCCTTACAATGATGATCAAGTCATGAATTTCACAACAAGTGATCATTTGCACAATTTTCAGGCGCAAATCGAATTGTGCCCGTATTAAGATCATAAACAAATCTTGTGTCTTGTTGCTGCCATGCTCCCACTACACTGTTTCTGTCAGAGAATGATATTGCCACACAAAAGTACCCTTCATTTTGGAAAATAAAATACATATAAGTGGGTTCAACTGTAAAATCAGCTCCATAAAAATGAAAGGTCATCGATGCATATGCACGAAATCTCGAGTCAAATCTGTAACAATACTCCCAATCTTCAGATGCGTTATGCATTCGTTGGCGGCCAAATGACGTAAAATGTTCATCAAAATGTCTCATAACAACCTCATAGGGGCCCCTTTGGATGAAAGTGGCTATAGCCCCAGTGTCAATCATACAACCCCGGTTCCATTACTGCGAAGAGCAAAAGTTCCAGGTGCAAAACCAATGCGATGGTCAGCAACACTAATGTCTTGTAAACTTAGGTAGTAATGGCTCGATCTATCGACAAACATTCTAGTTGTTTTCATATCCTTCCTCTGAATATTTGCATCTTTGCCAAACCTCAGGATGCTTGTAGCCTCCATTTCGCGATAAGCATACACCAAGCAATAGGAGAAAAGGCCTTGAGCCGTACTCTTCAATTGGCCTAGTAATGAAAAAGGTCACACACTGAACCCCAAGATGCCGGCAATGTTACCGTCGAAAGAAAAAATCTCGATTGTCATTTGAGCAGCCAAAGATCACACCAGGGACAGAAACGAGCTTGTTGTTGAGAGGAAATGTGAAGGTCTCAGTAGAGACAAGACCAGAAGCTGAGGCTCCACCAGCGTAATTTATTCGGTGGACACACTGTCCATTTTCACATCGAAAGGGCGGTTTACGACAAATGGGATCATCACAAGGGATCTTTTTGTAAGTAGAGGAAGCATTTGGATTGAATATTGGAGCTGATTGGTTAAAGCAACTTACACAAGGCAGGCATTGAGTCCAAATGAGGTAGCTGCCTGTGTCGAAAAGCAAAAACTCTGATCTGCTTGGTGTTCCGAAGAGTACATCCGCAGTGTAGAAGTAGTTCTTTTCATGCACTCGAAGATAGATTTCTTCAGGATTTAAAAATGCATCTGGTTTGGAAATTGATGCTAAATAGTTAGCCCTTGCTTTGGAGATTTCAAATATTTTGTGAATTCTTTCAAATTGGGTGAGGTTTCCAGGATACAAAGGTGACTGTGGGGAAAATAGGGGTATGAGTTTAAGGCTAAATCCTGTAGCTTTTGAAGATGGGAAATGGAGTAACATAAACATTGTGACATAAGAAATGTACCAAGCTACTGAAAAAGCTTGAACATGAGCCATTTTCTTGAAGATGGTATGATAGGTATGAGCAAGGTTGATTAGCACTACCAATCTTTAAGCACTATCTAAAGCATCCAATGAGCTGAGACGTGTGTAAAGGCAGTCCAAAGTCTGCATTAATTTTGGCATTAATAATGTAATCAAATATGCTTGTTTGGGAGAAGCACTTTAATATCTTACATTCTTGTCTTACGTATGGTGCATTTAGTATATATGAACAGCAACACTCTTCTAAAAACATTTCTATCAAATTTGACAACAGAAAATCTAACATTTGCTCGTAATAATTTTGTGGCCTCAGGGCCCAAATGTTAGTGTGAATGAACATATTGGCGCGGTTAAATTTTGGATGCACCTCAAGGAACTGTTTAAAATTATTTTTTAGAGTTTCAAAAGTGATTTTAAAAATTAAAAAATTAATTTTGATGTTTTGTAATTTTTTTAATTTAAAATCACTTTTAACAAAATCACCCCATCCCAAATTAGAAAAGTAGTAGTTTTTGAAATTTTACTTTTGAGAATCAATTTTATTTTTAATATAATTCTATTTGGATCCTCACATATATTATAAAAATCTATAATTATCCTATCCTTATTTAATTAGAAATTAAATTATTAAATTTAAAGAGATTATTATTATTATTGTCAATTACATTCAGATAATAAAATAAAAAATTATTTTAGTTATCAATTATTATATATATACAATATCAAATGTTATATACACATGTATATAAATGTGTAAATAAATTTTATTTAACATTAATCTATTTTAGTTATTTGTATTCTTACAGTAGTTCAACGATATGATACTACTTTTAAAACTTACACTACGTTCAAAAATAAATTTTACTAAATGTTTAACCGATTCTCTTCACAGTTTATTATTTTTACAACACAATTAACATAAATTATTTTAAAAACTATAATATTACTAAATTGACCCCAAATTTATTAAGAAAACTGTCTAATTAGTGACTAGTGACCCCGTCAATTTAGTTTATAAGCCAGCATTTTTCAACTGAGATGTTTATTTAATTGTTGACCAACAATAACATAAAGACAAATTGTCTTTTCTTAGCTGTCATAAATTTGCAACTTCGATGAACACTAACTGTTTTAGCAAATTAAATATCTCATTATGGTACGTGCATCGTTCTTCTCGATCTTTATTTTAGAATGATTTTATTTCTTTTTACCATTAAAATAGTTTCTTGTACTTGACAGATAAATGCAATAACCTCCCACTAGATGTTAAAATGTGCTCACCCCTTAGTTGTCGTCCTTCCAAATAAGCATATGGGAACTTGGATTTAAGGTCAAAATTAGCAACTTGTCATTAATTATATATATATATATATATTTGTATACAAGTATTACTTAATTTTTTATACTAATTACCTAAGTCTTAGAAAGACTAACTATTAACCAGTAGAATTAAACCTTAGTCTTAATGGATTTTCCAATACATAAGAATACTTAATAATTAAGTAATAATTCTAGTTATCATCATGTTTTAATTCATATATAAATGTTTACTTATCTAACTACATGTCGTTGGAGAACACATACCAAATTTTCATTAAACAAATTACTCTAAAACAAATCCAGAAGTTACTGAAATTGAGTTGCCTCTCTCTTCTTCTTCTTCTTCTTCCTTTTTTTTTTTTTTTTTTTGAAGTGAGTTGCTTTAAAACGAGAGGAATATTTAATCAATCTCTTTTAAAAGTCAAGAATTCCCATGGTGGCTAAAAATGTGATTCCCTTTCCTTCAGTAGAAGGAATCAATCTCGGAAATTAAGTATAAGAAGATACCCAATTGTTGCTATCCATCCAATTGTAACGTCCATGGTGGGTGGTTTAGAAAAACAACCGACTTTAAAAGAAAAGTATCAATATTCTCCTTAGAAACTGAGTTTGAATGGTGGCTTGAAAATATGAATCGCTTCAATAAAAATGATGAATCACTTAAAAAGGAAGATTACCATGTTGGCTTTTAAATAAACTTCAAGAGTTAAATTATAGAAAATAATGCTATCAAATGGTGGCTTTATAAACCAAAGGAACAAGCCTCGTTCCAAATAAAGATAATAAGATATATATCCCGTCTTCAGTGAAAAAGAATCAGTGTTTAAGAAGATATATGAACATATCCAATTGAAGCAGCATGTTCAATGGTGGCTTTTAAACAAAAGAAAATTAAGGACTTTGAATAAGTAGCTACCAGCTAGTGGGAGGTCTTGATTAATTCAAAAAATAAATAAATAAAAGGAAATCTGTTGATTCTATTGTCTTTTATCCCATAAGAAACCTGATCACCTCCAATAATTGAAGCTTCACATGCTATCCCAAGTCACCGTGCCAGACTTTGTGAAGAAGTGGGGGAAATTTTATTTACTTAAAAAGGTTTAAGTATTTAATCTATCATTTAAAGTAACTTTGATGCTGAAAATGTAATTTTTGTTCTTTTTCTTTTTCTTTTTTGGGTTTTTTCAGTTAAAGCTTATGAGGGCACCTCGAAAATTTATTGAGATGGAAAATAACTATTGTTTCTCAAAAAATTAGACTCAGTGGAGGTAGTTACATATCAATATAGTTTCAAACAAATATAGAGGGAAGTTACATATATCTGTCAAGAAGAAGTATCTTGATGGTAAAAAGAGATAAAATAATTCTAAAAATGAAGACAAATATATGGGATCAGGACGCAAAGAACTCTTATTAGAATGGATTTGTCTATATTGTAAAATGAAGACATGTAGAAATAATTAAGGACGTGATGTGAAGCAAACGTATAACTTCCTGGAAATCAATTATGTTTTTGCGGACCATTATAAAAAGAGCTTCGTTCTATGTTAATGTTACATCAAGAGAAACAAACTTTGCCTGGAAAAAAAAAATGTCTCAAATTCATCAATCTTTTCTGGCCCTCACTTTCTTTTGTTGCCTTGCACTTCTCTCCCAATCCCATTTCACTGCTTCAAAATCTGATGGATTGATTAGGTTACAGCTCATCCCCATTGACTCTCTAGAGCAGCAAAACCTGAACGAGTCACAAAAATTTCATAGACTTGTTGAAAAATCAAAAAGGAGGGCTTCCTATTTGAAGTCGATTTCGACTCTCAATTCATCAGTACTGAACCCATCAGATACGATTCCAATTACTATGAACACACAAAGTTCCTTATATTTCGTAACTATAGGAATCGGAAGGCCAATAACACAAGAGTCCTTATTAGTGGACACTGCTAGTGACCTCATTTGGACGCAATGCCAACCTTGCATCAATTGTTTCCCACAAACTTCTCCAATTTACGATCCAAGGCAATCCGCTACCTACGGTAGACTTCCTTGTAACGATCCGTCGTGTGAAAATAATCGCGAATTCAGCTGTGTCAATGATGTATGTGTCTACGATGAGCGGTATGCCAATGGTGCCTCAACCAAAGGTATTGCTTCGGAAGATTTATTCTTTTTCTTTCCTGATAGTATTCCTGAACTTTTAGTCTTTGGCTGCTCAAATGACAACGGAGGCTTCCATTTCGGTCCAGATAATAGGATTTCTGGGATCTTAGGATTAAGCATGTCTCCTCTTTCTTTAGTAAGTCAAATAGGAGGTGACATCAATCATAAATTTTCATACTGTCTAGTCTACCATCTGGCTTCTAGCACGCTGACATTAGGAGACGTTGATACAAGCGGACTACCAATTCAATCAACTCCATTCATCCCCTCACAAGCACCAGGGTCTCCTCTTAATTATTATCTGAATTTGACCGACATAAGCGTCGGAACACATCGCATGATGTTTCCACCCAATACATTTGCACCTAGTCAAGGAGGCTGTGTTATTGACTCCGGAAGTACGGCCACATTCATGCCTCGTGCTCCTTACACGCAAGTGCTGGAACAATTTGAGACTTATTTTGAACAATTCCAGCGTATAAGAGTCAAACCGGCTAGCGCACAATTGGAGCTGTGTTACGTATATGATCCAAATTTTCAGGATTATGCTTCAATGACCTTCCATTTTCAAGGGGCTGATTGGCCTGTGCCAAAGGAGTACGTTTATATTTTCAATACTGAAGAGGGGTACTTTTGCGTTTTATTGATCCCGGACGACAGCGGCATAACCATAATAGGAGCCTATCATCAACAAAATGTTCTGGTCATATACGATGTTGGTAATAATCAGCTTCAATTTGCTCCCGTGGTTTGTAAAGGCCCACAGTAACTTACTTTGTGCTAGAAGAAACGAAAATAAATTAATAATACACAATAAAAATTGTTTCTTTATTTCTTAATTATTGAATAAATTCATGCGCGAGCAACGCTCCAAGGAAAGCCTACTCAAAATTTATGAGCCTAGTACGGACCAAAAACTTGGGTTCCCAGTAGATTAGTGGTTAATTTGGATTGTGATATGAATCCATGATATCAAAAATCATCTCGAATTATTAACCCTGTGCAATTCATTCGTTTTCATTCGCAACCATCTCCATTCGTTTATAATTAATATTACTTTGTTTTATTTTATGGAAGTCTCTTTCATATTTTAGCTTATGGCGAACTTAATTAATAGATTTAACAACTCTACCACCCCCCAAACAAAGTTTCTGAAATTCATGGATATATAGTTTTCTGCAAAACGTGACGAGTCAAGAAGTCTAATCGGATTTCGACTTTGTTGCAACAGCGATGCACGGTCCAGGAGATTGATTTCTTGTGTGAAATGGTCTAAAAAACTCAATGCCGGATATCTGTTTCAGTTTCCTGGTAAGTTTTGTTTCTTGAAACTGTAGAATATATGAATTTGTGGGCGCATAATCTCGGAGGACTTTAGCCGTAATCTGCTCAAATGCCCGAATCTTGAGAATTATTCTTTTATAAATCTTTTTATTTTGAATAGAGATTCAATTAAAGATCTAAATAAATTATTCTTTTTACAATTATTTTTAACCCATTCTATCTCATGATTTATATTTACATTTTTTTTAGAAAATTTTAAGGATTTAAAATTATGGAAATATAAATTATGTAACAAGAAGAAAATAATTTAAGATATTAAGATTTTTATACATTTATAAATGGAAAATTAAAAAATAATTTTTTTAAGGGTGAAATTTTTAATGACAAGATGTTCGATTTTAATTTATGGGTTAATATTTTGTAAATGAAATTAATAGGGATGTTATGAGAATTTTTTAGGGGTGTCAAAAGCTCCACTCTTCCTTGAATCCAATGGCGAAGTGTATGGAGGTTAACTTGGGTTATGTCCCACATGTTTGCATAAAACTTTCTAAAAGTCCTTTTCAGAAAAGAAATGTTAGACTTAATATTTAAAATTAGAATATCGTTAAAAAATTTCAATATTTAAATTTCAACTTGATTTCTAATGTTATATCCTATATTAATTATCTAATGATTAATATAAAATTATTTATTACTTTATATTATCATCTAATTGATAAACGACACATAAATTAATATTCAATTGTTGGGATGCCTCACATTATTCTTAACATTTATTATTTTACACATTTTAAAAATAAGTAATTATGTTTCATCTATAAACAATTTATCCTTTTTTTTCCCCTCAATGTATCTGTGCTCTACCTAACCATTTTCTATAAAAAAAATGTTTGCTATTAATTCTTTCAGTAATTAAATCTTCTTAATTGTAAACAACAAAAGGAATATAAACAACGTTGATTTGTAATTTTGCATTTCATAAATTTTGAAGTTTCAAGTAACTAGAATAACTTCAAGTTTTAAAATTAAAATGATAGGAATTAATTTGATTTTGCAAAGATAATACTATTCCCTATCTCTTCAATAATTAAAATCAAATATATGTCAATATATATCCAACTGAATTATTCTTTCCCAACTAACCTAGCTCACAGTTGATTAAATAAATTGTGTATTTTGAAACGACAAATACGAAAACAAAATTAAAGATAATTTATACTCAATGTAAGCTTATCATATAATATTTACCATCTCATATGCATGCCTATATAATGGCTTACAAGCTACCTTGCTAGTATATCGTAAAATCATCTCGAGCTGCTTATTTTTATCAGTTACTGATTGATCAAGTTCTGAATATTGTTATATCGATATCCGAGCAGCTAGCAATGAAAGGAGCTAAAGCTATCGTCATTTTGACTTTGGTTGGTTGTTGTTTCAGTCAAGTGCTAGCAAATACCGAAGAAGCAGCTGCAGCATCAAACTTTAGCTAATTACTATGGCCATGATCTATCATGGTTCGGGTTCTGGCACGTGCCCCATTGGCCTTTGGTGCCACCACCTCAATCGGCTCGCCCATGGCCTTGCCCGTGGGGTGCACTCCCACCAATGCCATCGTCCTTCAAATGGCCACACCCACACCCTTTTTGGGCACTCCCTTCGAAACCAGCTGCTGCAGTACAGCACCCTTATTCTACCATCAAAGCTTGATGATCGTCTCTAATTTCGTCCCATATTTAATGTTTATTTCGGTTTTGATAACAATAATTACTTGCATGCAGATGCAGTCAACATCTTGTTGGATAGCTTTAGATTTCGACAAAATTAATAATGTTGTTTCCTCTTCTGTTTGATTTAGATGTAATGATCATCCATTAAGTAATAAGAGATGTTATAAGTTATTAAATTTTCAATTGATGTAATGCTGCAATTCGATTTGGTTCTTTTTTTCGGTTCTCTGGTTTTTTATCCCACCCGTTATTTCTTTGTACTCCAAGATAATAAGTAATGACACCAAAGCGTGAGGCAGAGAAAGACAGATCTAGCTAAAAAAAACTTTGTTGTAAGTTATTTTGGGATAAATTAACTATCACATTTGGAACTTTTTTCCAATCAGAGTTTAGAACTCTTAATTTGTATAATTTCTGAAAAGCAATAAAGGGATTGACCAGTCTACCATATGGCCACATACTTTAGTGTTATTATCAAATAATTAAAGGTTATTAACGTTCTTTAGATGGCTACATATACAAATTTTCAGATTAAAATTAAGTACTATATATGGGTTTAAAATATAGTCATGACACCATGAGATGAAGTGGATCTTATGCTTTCATCAAATATGCAAAAATAAAGAGATTTGCAATTATTGAATCCATGCAAGAACTTCAATTTTTAGGCTGAATCTGTAAACTGTATTGGATTAGAATTACAAAATTGAATCCTCATAACACTAATTTTCTCGAAATTATGGTTGAAGTTGAGTCTATTTGAGATGACGATGGTTGGAAAAGAAATTTTCTAGGTCGTAACGATATTAAAAAATGGGTAGCTTCTAGTTATGTTTCCTAAGTTAGGCATGTGTCTTAAGTTGTTGATTATATGACTCGTGTCTTGTTTGGTCAAAGTTGTTTTATGGGTTCTTTAACTTATAGTTTGGTTTGGAGGATTTTTCATTCAAAACCCGAAGCCTACTTGTAATCATTTTTTGTCTTATGAAAAAAAAAAAAAAAAAAACTAGAATTTGTGCTTCTTCTTTTTTTTTTTTTTTTTTCAACCGTGAAGAGAGGAATACAAATTAAATTGTTTGGGATTTTAAATTGCTTGTTACATTTATGTATTCTAATTCTACTTGCAAATAAAAAAGAACAATAATATAGTAATAAATTCTTATATAAATTTATTTTATACAAACTGATGTGGTATGATAAAATTAGTTAAACTAAATATTTCTTAACTTACATAATTTATTTTTATTATTTTATATTTTCATTCAACCAATAAATTAATGACATATTAATTTATAAAAATAAATTTATTTAAAAATTTATGACTGTATTATTACTTAATAAAAAAAGTCACCGTATTTCATTCATTTAATCTTTGCGTCTTGTCACGTGACCTACGCATGAACGGATCGAAGTTAATATGCTGTGGGAGAAGAATGGAATATGCCATGGGGTTCATGATCAAGTCAAAAATGAATCATTAAATATTCGATTTTGATTAAGAATCCGCTTGCAGTACTTTTTTTTATTAAAAAAAACCTTTTCTTTAATTATTCAGTGGTTGGAGAGTAAAAGGCGGCCAGAAATAAATAATTGATGTAAACTCTTGTACGAACAATTTGCTTAGTGCAATTAGCTAGGGAATTTTTACAATATAAAAGTGGGATGTAAGCAATTATTCTTTTTTAAATTAAAAGTGAACTTCCTTTTCAATATAATATAATATAATAAAATAAAATAAAATAAAACAAATTGTAAAAGGACCGCAATTCTATTGGCCGAGCATTCTAAAAACTTTGCAGAAAATGGCCTTCCTTAATAAACATTTCATTTATTTATCTATATTGAAATTGTTACACTTCGGTATACTATAATTTGGTGTCATCGAAGAGTCATTAACCTATCATCGATTTAAACAACACTAACAATATTTAATTCTAAATTCAGTCTTGATTTGTACATTCACAATACCGCACAGATTATGAAAGTTTATTGAAAATTGAGAATAATTAAAAATTTATATATCACTGAGAGGTGTGACCTCTATATTAGAATAATTAAAATAATTTATTAATTTTATTTTTTAAAATATTTATTTATTTATATAACAAATAAAAAAATATGTTATTTTTTAAAAAATTCTTTAAATAAATATAAAATAATAATATTCTAATTAATTAACTATTAATTTTCTAATAATTAAAATATTTCTCTTTCTCAATAAAATATAATAAAATATTAATTAAAAAACACTCGATAATATTAAAAAAAGAATATTTTTTGCTTAAAAAATATTAAATTAAAATATCTTTTAAAATTTTAAATATTAATGTGATTATTATTTATTATTAAATAGAAAATTATATACGTTCCTTCCCTATTTAATAAGAAACTCAACTGGTCCCCTCAACAATCAATCCACCAACCCCAAGCATTAATCGTCGATCCTTTAAACCTTTTACTTGACAAAACATTTTATAATTTTAACACGAAAACTCATATTATAACTGATTAAAAATTACTTGATTATACTAATGTGGGTTGTAAACTTTTTTATATATATGAGATTTTACTCTCATAACATAAAAAATTCATATTAAAATTTGATAAAAAAGAAAATGAAAAAAAGAAAAAAAGATGATGCTGGTCAACAACTACTATAACAAAAACAAGAACTAAAAAGGGACGAAAATAAGGAAGAAAAAAACCTAAAGCTTAGTTTTTGAAATTCAGTTAATTTTCTCGCACGGAATGCGGATCATGCCGCAATTTTGATGGGAACACTTTGATTTTTATTCAAAAAGTAAGTAAAAAAAAAAAATAGTGGTCGTTGAGCACTTGAATATATGGAACCGTTGTTCACAAACTAACCCTAGACGTGTCACGTAATGAATGGCAACTTGCAAGTCGGGTGTATTAACGCTTCACCACACTGGAGTCAAGCCCATTGCCCACCAACTTCCCCCAACTCACCTTCTCTCGCATAAGAACCTTTTGGAAAACGGAAAGTTGACGAAAGCAAAAAAAAAAGAAAACTTTAATGCGTACAAATCACATGATCGCTTCATCGTGATTTTGGACTGAGGTTTCAGAGTAAAAATTCAATTTTTATTTAGTAGATTTCGAAGCGAAATCTGTTCTTGTTCTTGTCCTCTCCAACGGAGAAAACAAAAAACCATTAAAAAATTACAAAAAATAAAAAAATCATTTTTTTAATATAAAAATCCCGTCTTTTCTTCTCATCATTGTGAAAGTTTTGGTTTTGGTTTTTGATCTTGTGATCTTTTGCAAATTGTCAAAATGATTTCTTCTATCAAAGCCACTGTACCAACAGCGACGATCAATGGGTCGGATTCGATTTTTCGAAAGAGATTGCTTTCACCAACACAGCGATCTCTGTTTCTGCCACCATTACAAGTGAACAGCAGTTCAAAATCTGAGTTTTCATTGTCTAGGCCCCTGCATATCTCGAACGTTTCATGCTTCGAGCCTGTGAGAGTTCAGAGATCCTTGACAAAATGCAAGGCTTATGAGGCGGAACAGTCTCAGCCGATTGAACGGGAAGAAGCGAAATCGGCGGCGGCCCAGAAGGTCAAGATCGGTATATATTTTGCGACTTGGTGGGCTTTGAATGTCGTGTTTAATATATACAACAAGAAAGTCTTGAATGCGTATCCCTATCCTTGGTTGACTTCAACTCTGTCCCTGGCTTGCGGGTCGTTGATGATGCTGATTTCATGGGCTACCAGAATTGCTGAGCCTCCAAATACTGATCTTGAGTTCTGGAAGACTTTGTTTCCTGTAAGTACCGCGATGGGTTTTGTGGGTTTATTTGGTTTGTAAGAAAAGTAAGGAAATTTTGAGAAAATGATGTTTTTGGTTTTTAGGGTTTGTGCTGGTTTTGATGATAATTACAAGTTTGTTTGGTTTCTGAGAAAGTGAAAGTAAGAAAAATGTTTTATGTTGTTTTAGATTTTGATTTTCAGGAAAAACAAATTAAAATTTCTAATTTTTAGATTGACAGCTTTTATTTTCTCTTGGTCCCAGTAATGAAAATATCTGCTATGTTAAATTCATTTAAATTATTTTCCTTCCTTTATGCGACTATACGCTTTTTTTTTTTTTGCTTTCTTTTTTTTTCCTTTTAATTAAGAGGTCTATCATTTGGGTTTTATTTGCAGTTAATTTGGTGTATGTTGTTAATTTTGTGGCGTGTAGGTTGCTGTGGCACATACAATTGGGCATGTGGCTGCTACAGTGAGTATGTCCAAGGTTGCAGTTTCATTCACTCACATCATTAAGAGTGGAGAGCCTGCTTTCAGTGTTTTGGTTTCAAGGTTTCTTCTGGGGGAGACCTTCCCTTTGCCGGTTTATATGTCCCTTGTTCCAATCATTGGTGGTTGCGCTCTTGCTGCTGTGACTGAGCTAAACTTCAACATGATTGGTAATCAGAATTTCCTTTATTTCTGGAAACTGAAATAGCAATGTATATGATATATTTTCTTGTTGTCTGGTAAAACTTGGTATCAATGGTTCTTATATAATTCTTTGTCCATTACTTCAATTTAAGATATGAAATAAATTATTAATCTGGCAATTATACCATTTGGGACTTGGGAAGATGAGGACTGTAGCATGATTATGTATAATGGAAGCCAGTTTGTCAATTATTTGATGCAATTTATGCAAGTCATATGTTGAATTCACTTGCATTTATACATAGAAAATAAATAAAGTTAACGTATAAGCAATTGTGAAACCAAAATTTGAATTTACTGCTATTTCAGCCTTTGAAGCTAAGCTGTCATTGCCACCCCACTCTTTAGAGTTTATCATTTTATGGCTATCATGAATTCTTGCTGGTTGAGTCACATGGGTTTGGTCTATTGCGAAACTTCTGTAATTGGAGAAGGTTATTTGGATACATAGCTTTAATTGGCTGGGGTTTAGGGATTTTTTTTTTTTAAGCTGAACTTGGTTTTTGGCTGCCAATTGTAGGTTTTATGGGGGCCATGATATCAAACTTGGCATTTGTGTTCCGGAACATATTTTCAAAGAAGGGTATGAAGGGGAAGTCTGTCAGCGGGATGAACTACTATGCCTGTCTGTCAATTTTGTCTCTTCTAATCCTCACACCTTTTGCAATAGCTGTGGAGGGACCACAATTGTGGGCTGCAGGTTATAAAACAGCCATGTCTCAAATTGGACCGCAGTTCATATGGTAACCGGAAACTGTAGACTCTGATTTTCTTTGCATTGTTTTGGTTGCCCTTAATTTGTCTACTTGTAGTTGTTTTGATGTGGTAGGCACATGGTAAATTTAATTTTTATGGCGTGTTTTTATTACCAGGATCAAATAACTTGGAAGCCTGATATCTTCTTTGATTACCCTATGTGAATTGATCTTTAAAGTATCATATTGAATCAAATCATGTTGAGTTACCCTATGAGAGGATTGACATCAAAATAATTTCCTAGTGCTTTAAGTAGTATGCTGCTTGTCGTTACCCGATCTTTTTCTAATACATGTTCACTGGGAAAATAATGTGTACTGGGAAGACTTTGTGTGTGTCTAGCATTCATCTTATAGTTTGGCATACTTGTCCTCTTAATGTGGTGTTCCTGCTTTATGGTGCGATTAACATCTTGGTGTAAACTTTTGTGCTCGGTCGTAAGATTGTATTAGCTATTTAGTTATGACTGATGATCAGTTATTCTTCACATTTGCCTTTGGTGGTCTTTAACTTTGCTGCACGGCACATTTTGACAAGTCTAATATACGATGCCTAACATTTCCTTTTATTTGGCTTTGCTTGCTTGTTGAACGAACTTATAATTTTTGTTATAATGATCTTTTCTTTCTTTCTTGTCTTCTACCAAAGAAATAATTGTGTGGCTGTCATTTTTCACTTGATAGGTGGGTGGCAGCACAAAGTATTTTCTATCATCTCTACAATCAGGTGTCTTACATGTCCTTGGACGAGATCTCTCCCTTGACATTTAGCATTGGAAATACAATGAAACGTATATCTGTCATAGTCTCCTCAATCATAATCTTCCGCACACCTGTCCAACCCATCAACGCTCTTGGAGCTGCAATTGCCATCCTTGGAACCTTCTTATATTCCCAGGTAATTACCTGTGCTTTTTACATCTTAAGTATGGTTGTTTATACCTCACCGATGGCTGTATGTTTTGAAAGAGTGGTGTGCCCTTGTGACTTGTTTTGGGTTCAATGAATCTGACTTTCTCTGGAGATGCTGACAATTTTTGCTTTATTAAACTCATTCACTTCTTTTGTTTGTACATCAAAGATGCTAACAGGAAAAGACTAAAAAGCCCCTCCTTACTTTGGAGGATACTTAGATAGGATAAGGTATGTCACTAACTGAACAAAACATAGTAAAACGCTGCCACCAAAGCAGAATTATCATTGTTTTTTGGAAATATCGTCAATCTAGTTGAGACAAAAGATAGCATAGGGGGCTACACAACAGAATTTGTTGCAACCAATGTGGTAGTTTATCCATCAATATATTTAGAAGTGTTGCATATTCGATGGATGTTAGGTGATGCCGTGTGTTAGATCCGAAAGTAGTTCTGCAGCCATGGTATTTGGTATATTTGTTTGAAAAAACGCAGGAGTATGGTCCAATTTT
The DNA here is from genome assembly GCA_030444775.1 of Atalantia buxifolia. Taxonomy (NCBI): domain Eukaryota; kingdom Viridiplantae; phylum Streptophyta; class Magnoliopsida; order Sapindales; family Rutaceae; genus Atalantia; species Atalantia buxifolia. The sequence continues at coordinate 26,445,984 of CM059834.1, read as the reverse complement.
AGGCACCAAAGTTGGGCTTGGAACAGCTGTTAGATATTATTTGATGGTTGACCTCATTTAGTGTTAATGTGATTTTGATCCATCAGTGACATAATCTTGAACAACATTGTGATACTGATCTATCAGTGATATAATCTTGAACAACATAACCAACTTTTTCCCATCGTCCAATTTTATTGGTGTTGAGCGATTACTTCACCTAACCAATGCAACTGAAAGTAGCAATGGAATTTTTTAAGAATATGTTTTAGCCCTTTTATAATAAGATAAAGCTATATGTGGATGTTAATTAAGATGCAGTTGTTTTATCCAAGTGGGTTGTTATAATCTTCGTCTAATCATTTGTTTTCTTTTTATACAGGCAAAGCAGTGAGAATGCTTGGGTTGAACAATTTAAGATTCATTGTGTAACATAGATGATGAGAGAGCTATCTTTCAGGATCCATGCAAGCTGGATTTTGTTCAGATGGACCAGCAGGGGTGTCTTGCTGTAGATAAACGAATAAAAATAATAATGGGTGACTATAAGCAACATTATACGGGCAGTTAGGCAGTTTTTTCTGTTTTTTTAATATTTAATGAAGTTGAGGGGGGAAAATTTCCCAACAGACAAGCATTGTGTCTAAGACCTTATCTGTTTCAAGAGGGAGAAATAACAACGATGTGGGCAATGTGATTTCTTTTGCATTTCTTGTTTAGATGTTTTCTACTGGAAAGTGGAATCTGCGAATGTGCCTTGGGCTACATTAAACAACCATTGGGAGAGATGAAAGCCAGTGGGTGCATCATTGTAAAAGTTCAGACCATTTGACTCCATTGGTCTCTTTCATAGATACGTCTCTCTGCGTGCATTGAAGGGGCACTTGCATTGCCCCCAATTGACTTGGTCATAAACGACACAAAGCCCAAAACAAAATTCAGAAACCTAGGTATCCTTAGGGTTCGTGAAATGAATTGTGATATATTCGGAGCTGCTTCTTTTTCAGTATATTACGGTTAAAAATTTACTCAGATTATCTTAAATCAAATCTATTAAGATACAACTTATAATTTTTATCCTCACTCAATATTGAAGGGGTTTCCGCTCATGCTCTCAATGGGCGGCTGTTTGGAGCTTCTGCTGCTTATAATTCTGATAATCTTTCTACACTTTGTGTTATTGGAGCATAAGTATTTTCAAAAGACTCATGTAATTTCACCCTTTATATTCTTATTTACTCATATGACAAATAAAGGAGTGAAAAAGATTAAATTTCAAAAGACTATTTAAATATAAATAAATTTATATTATTTTAATCAAAATTTTCTCTTGTCAAATTTAACTATCCTCTTTTTTCTTAAAATAATATAGTTATAATACTTCTTTCTCTTTAATAATAATGATATTACTAATATAAAAATAATGTAATATTACTTGAAGAGAGGAAAATTGCTCTTCAATATTAACGAGAGAGAGAGAGAGAGAGAGAGAATCAATTTTATTTAAAGAATCCTTCTAACCCATTTATTATGTGGCTCATCATGGAGGAAGTATATTAAAATATGCTTTTATCCTTTTACTGATAATGATGATGATAGGGCGGAATCGTGCTTCATCTTTTTACCCAAACTTAAACAAAGCAACTTGAAAGAAACCTTTTAGATGAACCCAATATCTTCGTGATCCGAGATTATGCCCTCTAGTCTCCTAAAATTCAATTAGATAATTAGTTTCAACAATCAGTCAATTAAATCATTCTTGACTTTTGCAACCACTTCAAGAGAAGGTTTTTTTTTTTTAATATTGATTACACATCAAATTAATATATTGCACAAATATTTATAACAACTGCTATTATAACAGATATTACATTGATATTTACAATTAGATATACATGATTATGACTTATATTATTAAATTAAATTTTATAAAGTACATGCTCATATAAATAACTCTCACAAATATCTCTACTTTACTTATATTTCACAAGAGAGAAGAATTTAAGAATATTTGAGCCCTATAAATAACCCTCGTAGGGTGAGGGACAGCAGCCCACCACTTCGAACTAGGCCGAAGTGGCACCTCAAGAGAAGGTTAATTTGATTATTTTACACTTTTCAACGTGATAATACCTATTTGTCCACAAAAACGTGCGATCTAAGCGAGGAAAAAAATAGAGAAGATTTAATTGACTTGTCATGCACGTTGTTGATTTATTTGAATTTTACACGAAAAAAAAACAAGGACTTCACCTTAAATTATCATACTAAGCAGAGTAATTTCACAAAATGTGGGCTGGAAACATCACTGCTGATATCATCCTAATATCTTCATGATCCGAGATTATGCCCTCTAGTCTCCTACAATTCAATTTGATAATTAGTTTGAACTTTGAACAATCAGTCAATTAAATCATACTTTTTTTTATAGAATTAAATCATTATTAGTTTGAATATTCAATCAATTAAATCATACTTGACCCTCTGCAATGGCGTCAAAAATGAGGATAATTTGATTATTTTACCCTTTTCAATGTGATAATACCTAAATGTCCACAAAAACATGCGATCTAAGCCAAAGCATAAGAAATTGGAGAAAATTTAACCCATTGGTCATGCAAATTGTTGATATATTTGAATTTTACATGGAAAACAAAAAACAAGTACTTCACCATAAATTATCATAATAAGTAAGAGTAATTTCACTAAATGTGGGATGGAAATATCACCGGTGATATCTTCATATAAAGAGGCCTTACCTCCGAAAAGCTCTGAGTCAGGACTTTCATAATTTAGTGTATACTCAAAACATCCTCAAGAGATACAGAAAACTACTACAGGATTGGGATGTATTAGCCGATCTCCCAGAGAGGGTGAAAAGAAAAAGAGCAATAGATGTAATATATAAAGTTTTAACTCAAATTACATAAGATGGTTCTCACATCTCTGAAATAACTAATGATACAAAATTCAAAAACAGAAGCTCGAGCAACCCATTTATTTGTTTTGAGTAAATGAATTATACATTGTGGGTTACAAGCATTACCATCAAACTTGCAAATATTTGATTGCTGTCTGGACATCCTTGTCACCTCTGCCACTGAAGTTAACCACGACCTTAGTACCATCAGCAAGAGTTGGGCATAGCTTCTCCAAATAAGCCAACGCATGAGCAGTCTCCAAAGCTGGGATTATACCCTCTAGCCGTGACGACCTCTTGAAAGCTAGACAAAAAAAGAGAACAAAACACATTAAAAATGTTACAAACTATAAAATTTTGTGTACATTATGACTACTTACATCAATAGACAGTAAAATGGAGATCAAATTTAACAAAAGCATTAGATGGTGAACAAAGAAAGACAAATAGGCTGCGGAGAACTGGAAAATTAATCAAACAGGGAAAAAAAATAAAGACAAAAACAGAGAAGCAGGCCAATCCATTGAAAAATGAAGGGTGCATATTAGATGATTCTACTGATTGATTAATTTCCTTGGCCTCAAGGATTAAAACTCCAAAGTTTCAAGCAACTAAAATAACAACTGGTAAATTTCTCATTGTAAGGCAGCCAGGTTCGTAAGTCAATAATTCTATAAAGCAAGTACAGCACCATATTCCAAAAAAAACAAATAATATATCAACGAACAATTAATTTATACAGACAATTAACAAGTAACGATAACCAACCATGTCTGCTGAGAAGCTTAAACAGTAATATCTAATATAATTTCATACCTTCCAATGCTTCATCATCTGTGACATTATAGTACTCAGCACGCCCTTCATCTTTCAGAAAACTGTGCTCAGGTCCAACTCCAGGGTAATCTAAGCTGCATGCCCGCAGAACAGATTCATATAAAGTTGATTACCAAAGTGAGCCACAGAAAAATTAACGACTGAAAAGGACAAATAGAATCAAGTCTTACCCTGCACTAATAGAGTGTGGCTCAATTATTTGCCCATCTTCATCCTGCAACAAATAGCTCAAAGCACCATGCAACACCCCAACTTCTCCTTTGGACAAGGTAGCAGCATGTTTGCCACTGTCTAGACCAAAACCTGCTGCCTCCACGCCAATCAACCTAACATCCTTGTCATTAACAAATTCATGGAAGAGACCCATGGCATTTGAACCACCACCAACGCATGCAATCAGCACATCTGGTTTCCCACCCCATTTCTCCAATGCCTGTCTTCTTGTTTCTTTTCCGATCACAGCATGGAAATCTCTGACCATCATAGGGTACGGATGAGGCCCGGCAACAGATCCCAAAATGTAATGGGTAGTCTCCACATTAGTCACCCAGTCCCGTATAGCTTCTGATGTAGCATCCTTCAGTGTGGCTGTCCCAGAATGGACCGCTCTAACCTAAGGCATAAACAACGCGATTCATTCATATTGTCGGCTCCATATGAATACTATACCCTAAAAATGGCTACAATACCCTGGATATATATAACTCAACAATAAAGATTGCTTATGTAATTGCAAATCATTGCCAAAAATAAGTTCGAGTTCAGTCCACAAACCTCGGCACCAAGAAGCCGCATTCTGAACACATTAAGTGCCTGCCTTTCCATGTCCTGGGCACCCATGTAGACGACACACTGCAAACCGAACCGCGCGCAGACAGTAGCCGTCGCAACTCCGTGCTGACCGGCGCCTGTTTCAGCGATGATCCGTTTCTTACCCAACCGCTTGGCGAGCAGAGCTTGGCCAACAGCATTGTTGATCTTGTGGGCCCCAGTGTGGTTAAGGTCCTCCCTCTTGAGGTATATGTGGGGCCCTCCCCCGTTGGGCCGCCTGTAGTGCTCCGTAAGCCGCTCCGCAAAATAAAGCGGAGTCTCCCTGCCGACATAGTCTCTCAAAATCCCCGAAAGTTCCTCCTGCGATCACACAAGTGAAAATTAGCACCAGCGGAAGCACTGAAATTACAGAAGTACCCTCAGTACGAACCTGAAAATCTCGGTCGTCGCCGAGTTTGTGAAGTGCGGATTCCAGCTCAGAAAGCGCGTACATTAGCGTCTCAGGGACGTACTTCCCGCCGAACCTACCGAACCGGCCAAACACATCGGGTCTCCGCCACGCGGCAGGGTCGGACTCCTTCTTGGCCTCCATTGGAACGACCAGGTCTCTCGCAATGGTACAGCGAATGGACGTCGATTTGGCTGGGCTGGCTGTAAATTTCTTCAACTTGGAGCGCGACTGCGAGGAAGTCGATGTCGTGAAAGCGCAGGGCCTTGTGAGTTTGCAACAGGAGCTCGAACTTGTGGCGACGGCCATCAGAGATTTGTTGAGATTAGGGATGTTGAGCCTTCAGTTAAACGGAAACGGTGCGCTGGATTATTTTACTCATATATTTATTGAGCGATGGGTGACGTGGCGCATTATAACTCAACTAAATTTTTTTGTTTCGTTTGTCCTCCTCTCGTCAGCGATCGCCAAAACTGACTTTTCCGTGAACAGTAACGTCCAGATTGCCATCTTGTGTCCTGTGCTTCATTCGGGTTTTATTTTTCTTACTATTTTGGTAAAGAGATTTCTTTATCTGGTATGGGGACCTGTCTGTGGTGCAGATTCTGTAACTAACATCTCCCACCATCCGATTTTCTAATGTTCAATTTCGCACCCCACATTCAACCACATCCAACGGCTGATGCTGCGGTCTGTAACTTACAGATTCTGTAAGCTAGCAAAGTCCCTGGTATTATTGTCATTAGCAGTATTATTCCTATTACCGTAAAACAGAAATTTTGATTGTTTTCGCTTTAAATGAACCAAGGGGTGCCTTGTATTCGGGATTTCACATATATTAGCACGGATGGGTGGTTGCCTCAGAAAAATTTTTCTAGGTTTTAAGTAATTTTATTACGTAAATTTTTTTGTCTTTTAGGATCGTAATTGTGTTTTATTGTTAGGAGTCACCTAATTTATAATTTAATGAATATTAAAATTTGGGAGTGTGGTGAGGTCATTTTAATGTCTTAAATAAAAATTTAAAAACTAATTGAAGGTGTTTGATATTTGTTATTTTTACCAATATCTATAATTTTATAATTTAAATTTTATTAATTTACTAATAATTTTAAACAATAAAGTTGGGTTTTTGAAATGGGTAGGGGATGGGAGTAAATAAGAAATTTTTTTCCTAACTTCTACTCCATAATTGTAAGAAATTTTCTTTAAATCATTCGGGATTTCACATATTTAGCACGGAGAATTTAAAAGTTCGTAAAAGACCTCACTCTCAAACATACCATTAAACTTGAATCTTATGTTTTTTATTCTACATATTGTACTTAAACACGACATGTTTTTATATATTCACTCCCTGTCGCAATTTATCGTTGGCCATTATTGATCCTTAAAATAAAAGGCATATTCTCCTCTAAAAAATAAAAATAAAAATAAAAATATTAATAATTAAAATTCCGCTGATATAGAATCATCAAAGATATATTGAAACTAATCTAGCTCAATTCTATAAGTAGAGTCCAGATTTTAATCTTCACTAGTTTGGACTAATATATTTTTACTCTATCCACAAAATTGAAAGATGTATTTAAGCTCGATGGAAATTGGGGTTTAAATGCAATAAATGGCTCATTTAACAAGTTTTCACAAAAATAGTGCCCGATATTTTATTTTTAAAGCCACCTATTTCATAATTTTCCTATTTTAAGAGCATGTATGGATTTATTTCTATTTAATAAGGGTAAAATTACCTTGCCTCCGTTGTACCAAACACTTAATTTTGACATTTTACGTAGCAGTCTCTATTATTTTTTGTAAATAATAAAAATTATAAGTTTCAAAAATTCTACACAATAAGCCCCAATTAAAATATAATAATTTTAAAATTCTACAAATTTATTTAGCATTTTCTTCAACAATCCCTATTGTTTTCTTTAAATAATAAAAACTATAAGTTTTAATAATTTTATATAATAGACCCCAACTAAAATATAATAATTTTAAAATTCTAAAAATTTTATTCTTTCTCTATCTCCTTCTCAATTAGTTTGTCTTACTTTAGATTTTAATTTATCCGCTATCCAACATATAATTCTTCTAAAATATCAAAAAATAGAGAGGCTTCTAACCACATAAATTAGATTAATTTCATAAACATAAAACCTTAGAAAAAAATGCTTGCATTCTCTTAAAAGAAATATATTGTATTTATGTTTTCTTCTTTACCACCGTAATAAGAAAAAAATGTGTACCTTACTTTCTATAACAAGATCTAAACAATTAAAACCTATTGAATGCAATTAAAGATGATGAAATAGGCTTATTTTGCTAAAATTTAATTCTAATATAGTGTTTGGCATGAATAAGTAAATTAAGGATGATATAGCTTGGGCCTCCCAATCATCATGTGATAATGATGTTTTTTGCCTTAAGAAGACCTAAGTTTTCTAAACTAAATTTTTATCCTCTATTAACAACACAAGATAAAATGGTTATGTTAAGAGCACTAAAAATTGGTTAATCTATTTTTTTTAAAAAAGTCCCAAAATCTATTAATTTAAGTTATTATTCATTCTTTACATTTTTAATTTTTTTTTGTTACCTTTACATTTTTTAACTTAATGGTAGTATCGTTAAGGTGTACTAAATTTAAAACATTACTACTAGTATAAATAATTAGTACAGAGCGAGTACGGATTGATCCTACAGAGATTATGCTAGCTGTATTTATTATCAACTCTAAAACAGGACTTAAAATAAAATAATAATAGGAATAATAATATAAATTAATCTAACTAAAGAAAATACCAATTATAAATAAACGGGGGGTTTTTGAATTTTTAACTAAATAGCAAGAACTAAAGAAATTAAACTATGAAAACAAAAATTTAAGAAAAACTCTAATTAAAGGATAAAGAAATAACAATGAGAAAAACTTTGGTTAAAAGATCATTCGCCACCACCAAACATGCACATAATATATCAATTCTATCATCATTTTATACTGAAACTATCAATCGTAAACAATAATAAGCTCTATTAGTCTTAATCTTTCCTTAGTGTGTCGTTAGGCAAAATAAGCTCTTCACTTAATTTCTAACCATTAAATAATTTAAAACAAGCTCTTTAAATTTAAGATAATAGAAGCATTAAACAGAGAAAGATATTAGGTTGATCTAGACAATAACCACACAAGCTCGGATTATTTAACCTAAGTTATGTTCTCCAATCGAAATCACTTATTCTAACCTGCTACTTATGATTAAAATCTCAAGACAATTACGGATCAAGAATTTTAATCTAGCAATGGAATTTATTCAAGTCCTATCTAAGTGGCCACTCAAACAAGATGAGAATAAAATTATAAACATTAATTATAGAAGAATATAAACAACCTCAATTAAATAAATTGAATGATAGAATTTGAATTTAATTTACATAACATGTTTAGGGTTTTGGATTCACCCTCAACCAAATAGAAAATCTAGCATAACATAATTAAATTGGGAATAAAAAAATTAATAAAACCAGACATAGAGATTAATTAAAATAGCTATCTCCTCTATTTTTTTCTTCTCCTTTGTGGTTGTAAATTCTTTTGTATATGTGCCTGTTGAATAAAAATCCCCCCTTGTGTTGCTTCCGCTTGATCCTTTTGTAATGCTTCAATTGTGGCTTTTAAATCGTTGCATGGGAAGAATTAAATCCAAGACCAAAACTGCCCATGCCATAACGTGCTTGCCATTTAAAGCCATGCAAAATATTTGCTTCCTTTAATTGCCATGCACATGTCATTTAAATTGTCAAAGTAGTCTCCACGATTTCCTTTTTAAATTGTTCCTTTTTTTCGTCCTCATGCACAAGCTCTTGTGATTGGCCATGCTTAAAGTCAAAAGGCTTTATTTTTCCTTCTCTCACGTGCTGGTTTGATTAAGATGGCAATCTTTTTTTTTTTTTTTCCAATTTTGCTTTCATGTGATGGCCCAGCTTGTAATTGGCTTGGCTTCCTTTTTTCATTTTTAGCCCCGTGTGCAAGATTAATTTTGCTTGGCCCGTACAAGCTCGAATTAGAAAATATTCTTTAATTATTTTTAATTCTTGATCTTTTGTGCACTTTTATCTCTCAATCTTCAATTCTTTTCCTATTTTGATCTTCTCAATCAGATTTCTTTCCTGAATATTCTGATTTAATTTCTCTTTAATTCTAGAATATATCTAAAATAACAAAATAAAAAAAATAAGATAAAAATTAACACAATAAAAATATAATTTACTAAATTAAAAATTAACTAAAATAACTAGAATATTTAAGACCAAAACAAGAAAAAGATAGAGAAATTAATAGCAAAATATATGAAATATATGCACTTATCACTTAAGTTTTATTATTTACAATTTTAAATTTAAGTAATATAATAAATATTATACAATTTATTTTTTACATTAAATAAATAATTGAGATAATATTTGGAAAAATATTATCTCAGCTTCATATATGTAAGTATAAGTAATTTTACATAATTTAAAATTTACATATAGAAATTTATTATTTTAAAAATATTATTTATAAATTCTATAGGAAATTTAGGTTACTATTCAAGCATTTATTTAATATTTAATTTTCCTTTTAATATTGTTAAAATTTATATAAAGCCTTATCAAGTTAAAATAATCCATCCATATTTTTAATATTTAAATATGTTAATTTACTAAATTACCCTTGACCCATATAAAAATAATAAAATATTTTAATGGACTTATGTGTCAAATTTTGAAATCTAACTTTTCCTTTTTTTTTTAAGAAAACAGGAGGGGCTGCAACGTTAATAGCCAGTTAATTACATCCTTGCCGTTGGAGTTGTTTTTGCAATTCTTGGGTAGAATCTACTGGTTGGATCAAAAAAAGACAAAAAACAAAGTATGAAATGATAGTTGCATGCTAGTTGGACTCATGATCATGCATTTTTTAAATTTCATTATAACTTAATATTTTAACAAAAAGAAAAATATTATTTACACGTATTAAAATGTTTTGAATATTTAGTAAAAATTCAAATGAGATATCATCATCCACTCTTCGCAGCCTCCATAATTACTCTAGCAAAAATATTCAAAAGAGACTGCTAGTGGAAATAGTTTTAGGAATATTTCAGTTTTAACCCAGGAAACAAATTCTTATAATTTTAACACTACATTCTAGGGGTGTCGAAAAAGCCCGCCCGGATTGGACCCGGGTGATCCGGTCCGGGCAAAATCCGGACCGCACTCATAAAAAACCCGGATCCGGGTTTGAGAATTTCAAACCCGGACATTTCCGGGTCCGGGCTTAACACCAAAAAACCCGGAACCCGGACCCGATTTTTTAATAAATTAACAAAAAATATATATAAATTTATTATACATAAATATATAATTATGAATTTATGATATGTTGGATGTTATTTAGATTTATTGTGTGATTATTGTGTTGTTAAATTTAATTTAATTTATTTTTTTTATATAGATTGAATGAGTTTAGGTTAGAAATTGAATGAATTTAAGTATTAGAAAGTAGATTGAAACAATTTTTAATTATTATTTGTGTAAAATTTACATTGTTAGTATGTTATATATTTGTATTTGACTATTTTTTTTTTTAAGCATGAGATTGAATGAGTTTATTTGACTATTTTTTTAAAAAAAGTAAGCATTGTTAGAGAAATGACAGAAAAAAATTAGAAGAAAAAAAATTAAAATTATTACATGCGGGCTTAGAAGCCCAGATCCAAAAACCCAGACCCGGGGGTGCCGGGCTTGAGCCCGGACCGGACCCGTAAAACCCGGGTTTTAACCCGGGTCCAGTCTTGTGTTTCAAGCATCCGGTCTGGTCCCGGGCAACACCAAAACCCGGACCGGACCCGGATTTTGCCAAGCCTAGTACATTCATTTTTCAGATTTCAAGAATACCCTTTAAGGTACTTACAAATAACATATCGCCCATAATCCGCTTGTCTTTCTAATCTCCAGCCCAAAAAAACTTGGGTTTTTTTATTTGTACATACCCCATTTGCCCCTATATACTAAATTTATACCCCATTAATGTACATATGCCCTAAGGATGAGGGAAAAGTCAAAAATACCCTTAAAAATCCATATGCCTACATTTCTTCACCTCACCATTTCAAAAATACCTCATTCTTCCTCTCTCATGGTTTTCTCTAGAGATGGCAAATTAACCCTAACCCAGACTCGGACCGGACCCGGACAAACCCGGATAATCCAGTCCGGGTTTAACCTGCACCGGAAGGTAACATAATGCGTATCCGAAAAGGATATTTTGAACCCAGATATATTCCGGGTCCGGATCCGGTTTTATCTTAACCCGGATATTCGAAACCCAGACCCGGATAATTTAAGTATAAAAGAAAAAAAAAAACCCTAATGCCTTAAGTCTTAACCTACTGCAGCCGCTTCTTTCTTCTTCATCTTCTCTTTTCATTACACCCACTGCAGCCGCTTTCTTTCTTCTCCATCTTCTCTTTTCATTACACCCATTGTACCTGCTTTCTTTCTTCTCCAATTTCTCTTTCTTTCTTCTCTATCTTCTCTTTTCATTAAACCCACTGCAGCCGCTTTCTTTCTTCTCCAATTTCTCTTTCATTCACTCAAATGACTTGGAAAAATCTTTGTATTGAAAGGAAGACAAAGAGGAATGCGCCCATTAAGGTTGATCCTCATTTTCCACCACTCTTGCTGGTTTTTTGTCACCAGAAACTGCCGAATCTCCACAGCAATCCTCCCTTAACATTCATTTAGCTATGGTTTTCGGGATTTTGGTGATTTGAGATTTGGAGATTTGAGGAACTAACAGCGAGAGAAAAAAAAATTGTAATAGATATCCGGGTTTGGAACCCGCAATCCAGAAACCCGGATTTTTCTGGGTTCAACCCGGTCCGGCCCTGAAATTAAAATATTCGGGTTATATCTGGGTCCGACATAGCAAAATTATCATCCGGGTCCGAAACCAGAAAGGCTGAACCTGGACCTGGACCCGGATTTTACCATCCCTAGTTTTCTTCCCTCTCACCATTACTCATCTTACCTCCAATATAAAGGTTTTTGATAAATATAAATACTTCAAAAAACTTAAAAGTAGTTGCATTATCGAGTGGTAGATAAGGTATGTTTGAAATTTAAACATTTTGTATGCTTAAAGTTTGATTTTATTTTATTATAAGTATATTTACTAATAGTTTATGAGTTTGTAATACTATAAATAGTTTATAAGTATAAATACATCAAAAAACTTAAAAGTAGTTGCATTATCGAGTGGTAGATAAGGTATGTTTGAAATTTAAACATTTTGTATGCTTAAAGTTTGATTTTATTTTATTATAAGTATATTTACTAATAGTTTAGGAGTTTGTAATAGTAGATTATTCATTTTAGCACTTGCACACATACACACACGATTGCATAAAATGTAGGGATTTAAGACCAAAATATTTAATTTAAATTTTGGGTGATTTGAAAAATGATTCCAGGAAGAGGTCGACTACGAATTAGGTAAGTCGAGTATTTAGTTAAGAAAAAAGTGAAGTAAATGAGTTGATTAAGTCAAATATATAGTCATGTAGGAAGTCAATTAAATAAGTCAAGTATCTAGTCTAACAAAGACTGGAGTTAGTAGAGTAAGTTATGATGTAAGTTGGGTAGGAAGTCAAAAAATATGTCCGAGTAATAGTAAGCCTAGTAGTAAAGTATATGTCGGGTAATTAGACAAGTAGTATAGAATAATTCAGGTAATTAGTGTAACGAATCTCTAAACAAGTTAAGTATAAGTAAACTAAGTTTATAAATCAGTCGAGTAAGTCTATTGAATAAGTTAAGTATTAATTTTAAGTCTCTTGAACATGTCGAATAGGAGCCGATGCCATTACCTGAGGAGAGATGTTTTGTTTTAATTTTATATGCAAGTGTCTCAATTCTTTGTATTCATTTTTGTATTGTTACTAATTCATGCTTTATTTATTACTTTATTGTTGTTTAAACATGTATTAAATTCAAAATTATTTGTCTATATAGGATTTGATGGAGGATAATAGATGGTATGTTGTTCTTAATAAGTCTTGGAGTTTTTGCTTTAGGACTTGAGTGCTCGGGAACAAGTGAAAGAATGTCATGAGTCATTGTATAAGAATTTTCCCTACTGAGATTGCATAATAATGACTTTGCTAGTTGTTATGAGATAACATTGTATTTAATGTTTGTTGGATAATTTATGTCTATTGCATGTATTATAAGTTTTATGGTTATGGTATATCTTGAAAGATGATTATTTACTGATACAAATGAAGTTGAGAATTACTCTACTTCCATGAAAAGGTCGAGAATTTTTCAAGGACTTAATTGATCACAGTTCATTAGAAGTTGAATATACTCAACTTGTTACCCGATATCATAAAAAAAAGTTGAGATTTTTTTTAGGAGACTTAATTGGTTATGGTTCAATTGAGGTCGAGTATACTCAACTCTTTACCCAATTTCCATAAAGAAATCGAGGATTTTTTAGGAGACTTAGGGTGCATTTGGCAGCGCAGCTGCTCCCATGCTATATTCTAGGGGAACATTTCCTAGAATATAGGGTGGAGAGCAGCTACTCTACCATAGTACAGCTGCCCCAAATGCACCCTTAATTGGTTATGGTTCAAATGAAGTCAAGTGCACTCAACTTGTTACCAAACCTCATAAAAAGAGTCAAGAATATTTTTAGGAGACTCAATTGGCTGTGGTTTAATTAAGGTCCAGTACACTAAATTCTTTATCCGACTTAATTAAAAAAGTCGGCAATTTTTTTGGAGGACTTAATCATTGTGGTTCATTTAAGGTCTAGTATCCTCAACTCATTGCTTGACTTACATGAAAAAAGTTGAGAATTATTAAGGGAACTTAATTAGTTGTCGTTTTTTTTTTTTTTGAGGAGAGTTGTGGTTTAATTAAAGTAGTATACTTGACTCATTACATGATTTATGGTGCGTTTATTTCATGGAATGAGAATGAGGTGAAGTGAAAATGGGCTGAGAATGTGAATGAGATTCTAATGTTTACTTAGCAAAAATAAATGGGAATGAAAATGTGCTGAAATGCCATTGATGTGTTTACTTGACAAAATAAATGGGAATGAAAATGTGCTGAAATGCCATTGATGTGTTTACTTGGCAAAATAAATGGGAATGAGAATCAATTTAACAAAATACCACTAGTATTAAATAATGTAATTTTTATTAACTAGATACATGTATAAATATTATTATAAAAATGATATTAATTAAAAAAATAAAATTATTATTAATAATAAATGTTAATAATGATAATATTAATAAAAATAATAATAACAATAATTGATAATAACTAAAATAATGAAGTTTATAAAATTTAATAATAATAATAATAATGAAATTTAAAATAATAAAATTAATTGTAATTTGAATGAGGATAATTCAAAAAATATAAAATAATTAGAGAGATACAAAAGTCAGTTCAAATAATGGGAATCTCCATTCCAAACCCCCTATCGGAACGTGATTCTTATTCTTTATTCCCAAATTGTGTGGAACTCAGGTATTTTATTCATATTCTCAAATTACATTTTTTCAAATTAACATGAATTTTATTTACATTCCTTCATTCTCATTTTTTAAACCCTCAAATAAATAATTGAGGATATTTTCATATTTTTCTGATTTTTTAAGTCTATATATGTAAAATTAAAGGGTGTAATAATTTACTCCATATTTTAGGTATTTTGGGAGAAATGGGGTGTAGGCCACGCAATTCCCCCAAATAACTCAACAAAAACAATTCACCGCAGTTCCCAATCAATAAACGCTCTCACCAGTCACCACCGCCACTTCGCGCAAACATCACGCAAACACACACGAGCATTTCAACAACTTCTGGTAAGCAAGAATTTTCTTTTAGATTTAAAAAACTAATTAAAATGCATTTGCATTGAGTACTAATTTCTACTTCAAGGGCTTAAGTAGGGTTTTGTTTCTGCGATTAATAATAGTTCAGGCGTTACTAGCAATAATGTGCCGGCATGTGCTAATTTCGAAAATAAAGTAGAATTTTTTATATTCCTTTTTATATAATTAGGGATGTCTGCGGCCTCTGTTAAGATATTTTAAAATCAGCGGTAGCGAATTTCTTAGAGAAAGAGAGGGACGAGAGTATTGAGAGGAAGCATAATAGAAAAGGCTGTGCAATCCAGCCGCTCGCTGCTCACTGCACAGCCAAGTTAGCCACTCCCCCTTTGCTTTGTTTTTATTCTTGCTTTTACCAGTAATAAAGAGAAGTTTTGTTAGGTCGGCGAGAAGACGATGGAAATGAATTGGCTTTCTCAAAAAAAGAATTAGTAAGACATTGTGTAGGATTTGATTATTTAGAAGGAAATGTTATTCAGATTTCTTGCTTTTCTTTTCTCTTTCTAGTGATTTGATGTTTCACAAGATTTCTTACCTCCATTGCAAGTTCACATGTTGCTCGATCCACTAGGTTTCAGTCCATGCTCTCTCAATTATTTGAACACCCAAAACACACTCTTTCACCGTTGGAATGTGATGTTCATTCTGTGAAACCAGTGCTTGAACACACATACATGTAATGAAACATTGAAACTGATGCAGATTTAGAAAGCAACAAGAAAATTACATTAAGAAATTGTTCTTGCTTTATTTTGTTCACAAGTTTATTAGATCTGCAAAGAATTGTAATTTTCATTTTGATAATTTGATCATAGCTTGGAAGGTCCTTTTTTTTTAAAAAAAAAAATCTGTGGATTGGGTCCCCATCTCATTCTCTATTGGATTCGGGAATTTTCGGGGATATACTCAATTCAGCTTTGCAATATCAAATTTGGGTATGGGGCGGGTTCAGGGGATCAATTAAAATTCGGGGATGGGGTGGGGAATAAGGGGATCGTAGTAATTTTGTTTGCTAGGGTTTTAAGTTTGATAGTTGAGGTGAGTTCTTCATTTGTGTGGAAAAGTTATGTTATTACTGCTGTAGTAATATGTTTTGGCATAATTTTTCTAAATTTTGCGTACCCTTTTCTTTTTATTGATGAAACCTAATGGTGGTTGTGCCTTGAATTCTCATTTTAGTTTTGATAAGTTGACTTGAAAGGTCAGAATGGGACGAAGTTCAAGCAATCATTCAGAATCCCCTGTTAGGGATCAAGGAGGGTCTTCTCGTAGGAGGAATCTGTCTAGGAAGAGCCCTTCTCGAAGAGAAAGATCACCTGTGCTGCACAAAAGCTCGCATGGGGGAAGCTCTCCGGCAAGAGAGAAAGAGAGACATTCTGGTCGTGCTAAATCTCCTAAGCGTGCACAGTCACAGTCTCCGGTTTCTCGTTCACCCTCTCCACGTGCAAGACGGTTAATGAGATCCCAAGATGGAAGAGAGCTGGGGAAAGTGACAGAGAGGGAACAGGAGAGAAATCATAGTAGGAAAAGTGACAGGGGAGAGCATATTGGCAAATCATCCTCTCCTTCTCCACGTACAAGACGGTTGGCAAGAGCCCGTGATGAAGGAGATGCTGAAAGGGTGACTGAGAGGGATCATGAGAGAAATAATGGTAGGGAAAATGGTAAGGGAAAGCATGGGGAAAGGACACGCTCTCCTGTTTCACGATCTCCTTCTCCTCGTACAAAAAGGTTGAGGAGAGCCCAAGCTGAAAAAGATGCTGATAAACTGATGGAGAAAGAGCGTGAGAGAAATCACAGCAGGACACGTGAAAAGGAAGCCCGCTTACCTGTTTCTCAGTCTCCTTCGCCACATCCGAAGCATTTGAGGAGAGCAGATGCAAAAGTGACAGAGAGAGAACGTGAAAAGGATCATAGTAGGGCAAGTGATAAAGATATATATAGAGAAAGGGTTTCAGAGAGGGAAACTGGGAGTGAAAGAAAAGAAAGACGTGAAAGGGATTTTGAGGGTGACAGAGAGGGCAGGAAGTCAGGAAGAAATGAGGCCAGTAACCAGTCTTCCAGATCAAGACGCGATCGATCTACTTCTCCATTGGATCGACCCCCCAGGAGCAGGCATAGATCTCCTCAATCAGCTGATGGTTCTCGGGCTCGTCACGAGGTGTCTGGTGATATCCATCACTTTCTAAGCCTTTTTAGCTTCAAAATAACATATATTTGTATTTTGGAAAACTGTTACTCTGGGATCTTATGCACATAACTGGCTGATGCTCTGTGTTTCTACCCTAATTTAATGCATCTAACCTGTACTCTGGGAGTGAAAATGTAAAAGTAGATATTAATGCAAGATTTTGCGTATAAGATTGAGTAAGAAATATACATAACAATAGCAGTACTCGGTGATTGGTCAGTGTATTCAGTTTCCTCCTAGCAGTTTCAATAATATTTTTATGTCTAGAAATCAGTATGTATTAATGAACCTTGGAGTCTAAGTCAGATTTTCATCAGGATAATTGTATCAAGTTTTTGGCTTTCTTGCTGTGGGACTCTTCTTTAAATTAGAGAAAACAAATGTTTTAAATGAATGTATTCTTTAAAGAATAATATTTGCGGATGATATTCCTATCATGCACAAATAAAAGTGTCTGACTTAAAGTCATTTTTTTTTTCAGGTAATGAACTCCGAAGGAGCTGAATACAGGTGAGCTGCTTCTTGAACTCTGAACTTCTCTCTATACTTTTATTGAGTGATGCTGCATCTTCTAGTTGTAAATGTGCTTGTTGCCCTTTTTGGCATTTTAGTGACACTAAAATAATTATTTTAAACAGATCTTTAGATTTGGGGGATGAAAGTAAGATGAGTAACTTATATCATTGAACGGAATAATTTTGCATAAATCTAATAACGTAGGGTGCATCTGGCAGCTTGCTTTACACTATATTTCAGCATTAAAATACTGCTCTTATGCTAACCCATGTTTGGCTGTAATTTATGGTTGCATTGTATTGCATTAAAAAAATGGCTTGTACATTGAAAGTTGTATAAAATAAACCTATTGGAGGGTAGGGTTTAGGCTGTATTGTATTAAATACTGTTAATTTTTTTATATAAATCATTGAAATTTTATTATTTAATAAATTATAGTAAATTTTTAAGTTTATTAAATATTAATTTATGTTTACATCTAAATAAAAAATTTAATTTAAATAATAATATAAAGATGGTAATAAACCTAAGTATTTAATAAATAAATGATAATACATTATTTTACTTTCATTACATAAAATATTGTAATTATTTACTTTAAATACATAATAAGAACGTTAATTTTATTAATCATTTATTATTTAATAAATAAAAATAAATTTATATAATTTATATTATATTATATCATATAATTATATATTATACTATATTATAATATCTAATATATAGAAATACGTTATATTATAATATAATATTATTAATAATAAAACATAATAGTGTAATATTTCTTATTTACTAATACTATATTATTAAATCATTGTTAACTTGTAAAAATTAATACATAAAAATAATTATTTAATAGTTAATTTCAAAAACTAATAATAAAATCCTAAAATATTAATAGATTTAAATTATATTAATTTATATATTAATTTAATTTTAACATTAATATAAAATAATACTATTTTATATATTACAGTCCATGCTACTTCATTGCATTACAACTTAATGCAATGCACCCTTAATTTCCTAGTAGTGATACACTGTGCTCTGGTTGATTTGTAATTTTTTATAAACTTATAACATGCTGTAATTTTCCAGAAGCATGGAGATAAGATTGACAGAGAGCAGAAATGTGTGTAATGTCAGTTGTTATGTGATTTTTTTATGTTTTCTCGGAATTGACTCCTTCATGTTGACACTTTTAAGCCTCATTGTTATGCACATTTTATCCAATTGAAATTACTAAGATATCCCTGAATATAAAAGTTGGATAGGAAAATTGGAAAATCAGGTGACTTCACGAGCCTGGAACTGTAGTAAAGTAATGCTGCGACAAGATCGAACTTATAATGGAAACTGAAAACCTTTTTTTGTGATTGCTTCCGGAAAGATGCTGAAAACAAGTGTCCATTCTTTTTGCTGGCCCATTTACAGTTTGTGATAAAGAAATATTTCATTGCCACTAGAATGTAATTGAGATCATGAATACTAAAAAACACAGTAGGTACAGGTAGTAAGGCAAAAAGGTTGAAAAGGGAGTAGCTTAACTTATATACAAGATAAATCAACCAAAAGAAACCAAAAGGAAATTGAAAAGAATCACTCTGAAATAGAAGATTGGTGGAAGGTATCTTTGCAGGAATCCCTGAGAAAAAGATCTTTGGTAAAACTTCAATGATGTTTCCATTGGCTTTAGGGTCTAATGATCAGATTATGCTCTTTTCGACTACAGTAAGATATTTTAAATATGCATGGTCTCGCTACATACAGTGGATAAAAATGCTCTAAATCTGCTTTTCATTGTTGAAAAATATAGTAGAGTGGTTTTGATGCTAATAGCATTGCTGTAGTTTTTGATGGGATGATGCCTGCATCTTTAGCAGGAATGATGATATTGATTCAGTGGCTCAAATGAAGGCTGCTGAGGAGGCCCTGCAAGAAAAAGAAAAGGTGGTTGTAGCTTTATTGGCTGGCCTTTTCGTTTACTTAGTTCTTTCTCTCTTTTGCTGGCAGTTATTTGGTCATTTATTTGGCCAAATTTTTCTTTGTAACTTGGGAGCTACTTGTGAATTAATGATAATTTCTCTTTTCTACATTGATCTCCAAGCATTAAGGTGTTGTACATTATTTCTGTGATAAATGTTTATCTGCTGTGACTTATTACTGTTGATTTCATTGTCTTCCAAACTTGCAGCAAAAACCTTCATTCGAGCTCTCTGGGAAGCTTGCTGCTGAAACAAATAGATTTCGAGGTGAAATCCTCCTGCCTTTAGTTTTATATGAGAAATCTGTCCATCTTGGTTGCTTCATCTTGGAGGGGCTCTCTTTTATAATCTTAGCATGTATCAAGGCTTTTTCAAGACAGCTTCCTTATTACCCTAATCTTACCCAATTGCCTGTCGTAAACTTACTCATCTGCTCGCGTTTGGTTGTTATTTGTTGAAGTACTTCCATGTTTTTCAAATTCTATTTGTCTTCAAAATTACTTCTCACAATTTCTTCTTTAGACAAGATGCGTGCAGATAGTAGCTGTTAGGTAGTGACAGGTCATCTGGGGCTTTTGTTTTTGGCCTTTTGAAAGCTCCTCTAGAATTTCTTGCCTCAATGTACTGTTGGCAGGAATTGTCCTGCATGGTTGTTTCTTAACAAAGGCCGAGATAGTTTGTGGGGGCCAAGCTCTTACTCCTGTTTTGTTTAATTAGTTGTGTCCTTTACACCATTACATATACTTGCTTTCTTATTAAAATAATAATAATAATAATAATAATAAAAAGTAGGAAGAATATCTTAAATGATTGATACATATATATGAATTTCTCTGTTCTAATCTCACTCTGCCAATCGGATGTTACTCTGACAGGTGTGACGTTACTTTTCAATGAACCCCCAGATGCTCGGAAACCTAGTGTAAGATGGAGACTTTATGTTTTTAAGGCTGGTGAAATGTTAAAAGGTATACAATTTTTCATGCACATGTTAAAGTTTATTATTCGTCCTTTGTTTGTGGAGCCTGGGGGGTGTAAAGAGTGAGAGGTGAATTCTTTTTATTGAGTCTCCTGTATGTGTATGGAGCTTGATCATATTTGCTTGTTATTTCAAAGGAAAAACTTAGAAGTTTATTGAGACAATTGAACCAGAAACTTTTCAAATAATATAGTAAGTCAAAAATTTATGCTGTCACTAACAAGGCTGAATCTTGTCTTGTTAGGTTGAGTTGGTCAAAAACCATGCTGATATGATTGGGTGGATAGGGAGAAGCATCCTGTACCTTTTCCTGTTTGTAATATGTGAATATAATTCCTGATTATTGAAGAAAGCTTGCAATCTGTTCACCTAATATGGTTGTGTTTCTAAGAAGTCTGCTTTCATTGACAGAACCTCTTTACATACATCGTCAAAGTTGTTACCTTTTTGGGAGGGAAAGAAGGGTAGCAGACATTCCGACGGATCATCCATCTTGCAGCAAACAACATGCTGTCATTCAATTTCGGTAAATCTGTGATTTGCAGTTTATGTGGTTATTGATGTTCTGGGACATTTTATAATATGTTGATTCTGTTTTTCAGGCAAGTGGAGACGGAGCAACCTGATGGTATGTTAGCTAAGGAAGTAAGGTAGGAGCAATCTGAAGTATGTATACGTGATCAGTTTGAAGATACTGTTTTTAGATTTAATATCTATTTGCCTATGTTTTCACTTTCAGGCCTTACGTAATGGACCTCGGAAGCACAAATAAGACTTACCTTAATGTAAAATCATCTTAATACATAATTTCCATTTATTGGTCTGTGTTTGCAATAACTTTTATCTGACATTTTCTTTTGCATTTGCAGGATAATCCAATTGAACCTCAACGTTATTATGAACTCTTTGAAAAAGACACCATTAAGTTTGGTAATAGTAGGTAGGGCACTGATCAATATTCAACACAGGCTTTAAATTTGGTTTTGGTTTAATATAATATTTTTTGTTGTGCTGCAATGATAATGAAGTTGTTGAAAAGATACCATTTGTTTGATTGTATTAACGTAAATTGTTGTTAATTTTTAATGTGCTTTCCATTTGCATGGACCATGATGTCATAACACGCGCATGCATCTAACAAAAATCGGAAGCTCCCTTCTATGAAAGCATTCATTTGCTTCGCCTGATGTTGTGAACATAGGATACAAAAAGCATGCCTTCTTTTCCCTTTTCCTTATGGAAAGTGGCCTTTTTGCTTTTTCCATTCATGTACTTTGATCATGTTTTTGTTTAGTTTAGCCAGTCAATAACAATCTGAATATTCTGGTAATTAGATGAGGCCTAGTTGTATTCTTCTTCATAGCACAGGTTGGGTCCTTAAAAGAAAAGACAGATTATTTCCCTTGATCCATCATCTTTCAGGTTACTTTCAGGGCCTGAAAGATGATTTCACCTTGGCCTTTGTTCCCTCACATAAATATTTTCTCGGATCTACAGCAATACAATTTGGTTGAAGCATTCAAAGTCAAAATTAAGTCTAATACGTGTGATGAACTTGTTTGCTCTCTTTGTATTTTCCTCTGGTGCTTCTAGCCTTCCTTTTATAAAATATTTTTATGTGGAATTTTGCAGCCGTGAGTATGTATTATTGCATGAGAACTCGAGTGATTGATTGGCATCAGAGGACTTTCTGCATGAAGGAGGTCCCTGGACATTTTTTCTTAGAAGAACTTAATAGCGCAACAAGAGTCGGGAGATGTTATCTTTCCAGTCTGTTTCCATCATGATCGGAAAGGCTTTCTGTGGAAGTAAAGTTTGATAATTTATGTTAGTGTATTACCATGCACTTTTCTTGTACAAATTTTCATGGAAATTATCACTTTAAGCGAGTATAGTTAATTTTAATAGTATTCATGCTTGGATTGATAAGCATGGCCCTGTTTAGTATTTTGCTGTTTGAGCAAGTGTACCATAAAAATGACAACACTACATCTTGTTTGTGATTTCAGAGCAAAGCTGATTTTATCCCAAACATAGACAATGAAATATCTGCTGATTTAGGATTTTTTTTTTTTGTTTTTTTTTCACCCTTCTATCCTCTCCTCTTCAAATTTAGTGATGGTTTAGTGGTGGTTTAATTGTAAATAAAGTGAAAAAATTGATTTAATTGTCAATATTGAAATTCAAAGCTTATTCTTGCCCATTGACTTAATCAGGAGAAAAAAAAAATTGCTAGAAGAGGATCTTATCTAAAATTTATAATAACTATTTTACTCAAAAGTTGTACTATAATACCAAATGAACACGAGTATTTGAATATTAAAAAGACACTACTAAGGTACTAGGGTAGGAAGATGGTTATTGTTCAATGTTCGTGTCATGGAACATCAGTAGAATTTTAAACATATTAAAATGATCCCAAGTTCTTAATTAGCATGCTTAAGTAAATTTAAAAAATTAAAATCTGTTCATCATTTTAATTTGAAAAAATATTATTTATAAAAAAGTAATAAGAATAAATTAAACTAATTGGAAACTCAATAACACAATTTGAGCTAGCTCAATTTGTAGAGGAAAATTTCCCTAAATAACTCAAGCAATTTCTTCTTTCAATTTCTCAAACAACACGAGCCATTTGCTACGAATTTATTAACTAAGAAGCAGAGAATTAATGTGAATATTATATATTTCGATTTCTAATTCTCTAACCAACACAACCTCCGACCGGATATGAAAATTTTAAAAAATAATAATAAGTTAAGCAATAATCAATAAAGTTTGATAATTTAATAATAA
Organism: Atalantia buxifolia; assembly: GCA_030444775.1. Classification (NCBI taxonomy): domain Eukaryota; kingdom Viridiplantae; phylum Streptophyta; class Magnoliopsida; order Sapindales; family Rutaceae; genus Atalantia; species Atalantia buxifolia. Next base: position 26,422,594 of record CM059834.1, on the reverse strand, counting down.
AATACAAGTTTCTTATTTTTATTAGGAGAATAACTTTAAAAAAAAAAAGGTGAAAATGACTGGGCAGTGGAGTGACCACTAATATTTGGTTTTTATTACTTGTTGGCGGCGAAAGCCATGAAGAAGAAATGGAAAAATGACAATAAAGAATTGGGAAGCATTTTTTATGGTGCGTTTACTTTTAAGGAATGTGAATGGGGTGGAATGGGAATAGGTTGGGAATGTGAATGGGCTGGAATGGGAATGAGGAAAGGGAATGTGATTTCAATGTTTACTTGGCAAAAATAAATGGGAATGGGAATATCTTTTGATGTGTTTATTTGGCAAAATAAATGGGAATGAGGAATGGGAATGATAATCAATTTACCAAAATACCCACAGTATTAAATAATGTAATTTTCATTGACTTGATACATGTATAAATATTATTATAAAAATGATATTAATTAAAAAATAAAATTAATAATAATAATAATTTAGTTATTATTATTATTATTATTATTATTATCATTATTAATATTATCATTATTAACAATAAAAATAATAATAAAAAAAATAATTAATAAAAATAGTTAATTTATCATTATTAACAATATTATCTTTATTATTGTTGTTATTATTATCATTATTATTAAATTTTATTAACTTTATTATTTTAGTTATTATTAATTGTTGTTATTATTATTTTTATTAATATTATCAGTATTAATATTTATTATTATTATTAAAATTAAATTTTATTAACTTTATTATTTTAGTTATTATTAATTATTGTTATTAATATTAATATTTATTATTTTAGTTATTATTAATTATTGTTATTATTATTTTTATTCATATTATCATTATTAATAATAAAAATATTGATAAAAATAATATTAATAAAAATAATTAATTTATCATTATTAACAATATTATCCTTATTATTGTTGTTATTATTATTATTAATTTATTATTATTATTATTAAATTTTATTAACTTTATTATTTTAGTTATTATTAATTATTGTTATTATTATTTTTATTAATATTATCATTATTAACATTTATAATAATTATTATTAAAATTAAATTTTATTAACTTTATTATTTTAGTTATTATTAATTATTGTTATTAATATTTATTATTTTAGTTATTATTAATTATTATTATAATTAAATTTTATTAGCTTTATTATTATAGTTATTATTAATTATTGTTACTATTATTATTATTATTATTATTAAAAATAAATTTCATTAACTTTATTATTTTATTTATTATTAATTATTGTTATTAATATTAATATTTATTATTTTAGTTATTATTAATTATATGAATTTTATTAACTTTATTATTTTAGTTATTATTGATTATTGTTATTAATATTAAAATTTATTATTTTAGTTATTATTAATTATTATTATTATAATTAAATTTTATTAACTTTATTATTTTAGTTATTGTTAATTATTGTTATTATTATTTTTATTAATAATAATAATTATAAATGTGAATAATGATAATATTAATAAAAAATAATAACAATAATTAATAATAACTAAAATAATAAAGTTACTAAAATTTAATAATAATAAAATTAACAATAATAATAACAACAATAATAAGGAAAATATTGTTAATAATGATAAATTAATTATTTTATTAATTATTATTTTTATCATTATTTTTATTGTTAATAATGATAATATTAATAATAATAATAATAATAATTACTAATAATAACTTAAATAATAAAATTTTATTATTATTATTATTATTAACATTTAAAATAATAAAATTATTTTTGATTTGAACAAGGGTAATTTAGGAAATATGAAAAAATAAGAAGGATAGAAAAGTAAATTTATGTTTCATTCCCATTCCCACATTTTCATTCCCAACCCCCCATGGGAATGGAATTCCCATTCCTTATTCCCAAATTGTGTGGGACCCACACATTTTATTCTCATTCCCAAATTACATTTTACCAAATAAACATGGGTTTCATTCCCATTCCCCATTCCCATGAAGTAAACACACCATTAATAGTTTTATATATACACGTGGTGGTAGTTTTGTAAATTTTAATAATGATAATAATTTTCTTTTTTTATACACACACACACGACCTAGACAAAAAAAAATGGCCAACCTAGTGAGAGCACTACATATAATGAGCATGTCCATTATTATTATTATTGCATAAAGAATTTGTGGAGCAAAAGCATCGTAGTATTTAAATTGTTGGCCACGCTTCCTTCCAGTTAGTGAGTTCGGTTAGTATCATGATTGATGATGGTGTGAAGCTTTTAGTTAATTTTCCAATTAGTACTCTAAACTTTAAGCAATTAATCAATGCTTTGGAAGTTAGAGATTTCATTGATGATCAATTTAATAATAGCATAGTTTGAATTGTTTACGTCGGTGGGTTGGTTGGTCTAATACATGATGGTGGCTTAATTGAAGAATAGTGATATTTAATCCCTTCATTATATCTCATCGTCCTTCATTTTTCATTTAAACCCATTAAAAATCTTAGGCTAATCTTTGTCTCTCCACATGCTCCGCCTAATCTTGAATTTATCTTTATTATATTTTTTTATATTTTTTCCAAGCACCCATCACATAAAATTTATAAAATCAATTTTTTTAAAAAAAGAACTTTTATAAATCACTATAATCTTTCTCTTTCTTTTTAACGGTTTCGTCCGCCATTGTCGTAACCATAAAAAATAATTTGATATCTCTCTATTATTCTATATTGAGTATTGTAAATTAATTTCTTCTATGATTACAAAAGTAGAGTGTACAATATTTGAGAAGAGATAATAATTTAAAAAAAAGAATTTAGGGTTTAAGAAAAAAGATTAGTTAAATTAGAAATTAACAGAAATTATTATATGGGTGCACTTAAAAACTATTTATCCTTTTAAGTCATTTCATATGAGGATAAAATAGGTTCCAATATAAAAGTGACCAGTAGGGATTAGTGAGATATAATGAGAGATCAAATATCACAATTCTTTATTCAATCCGAACTTCTACTTAGAATTAAATAATGTTATCATGAACGAAAGTATCATATAGCAATAACATTAAAAAGCTTATATAATTGAATTAAGTAATTAAATTAAGTAATAAAAAATAAATAAATAATAAAATATTAAGAGATCATATCATTCATCGTCTCCTCCATCAAAATTGCCAGGATTTATGGCTCTCGCGGACTCACCTTCGATGGTCTGTTTCCTGAAACAAGCTCTGACTTGCTCAATTTGGGCACCATCTTTAATGAGCGGCATGCTGCTATAGAAACAGAAGATCAAAACTAGAACTCTGCCAAGCAGTACTGAAATTGGCTCTCCAGCGGCAGGACCAGCGATCTCAATAGACAGATTTTTGGGCTATAGGAGAAGCAAGAGTTACGTTCAGCTGTATGATCCTAATGCACGCGTTACGTATAATTCAACTTATGTAGTGAATCATTATTGCTCAATTAGGACAACTTGGATTAGTTTTAATGATGTTGAGGCCATCACAGCTAAGATTTCTTGTGCCAAGTCCAAGAAGCTACTCGGTTACCAGGTGTGGATCGTTTCTTCTGATTATCCACTTTTAGGTCTACAAGAAATCTAAATACGTGTGTTGAAAACATTAACTGGATTATCTATTTCTCACTCTTAGCAATCCCTCCTCACCCAATATCCAAACTTGTTATAAGCATCAAAGTCCCAGCAAGAATGCATCCACATAAACGCTTATCCTCCGTTTATGTTGCTGAATTCAATTTTTAGCAGTACATTATAAGCTAAATCAACAAAAGTTACTGCTATTTTGCCAAGATATGCACACCATCTATCGAGCATCAAACCCACCAAAATTCCCACATTAACGCATCAAATACAACAACCATCAAACAATTTTTAGTCGTCCCTAATTTTATAAACAAAAATCATACAACACAATGCCATATAAGGGTAGTAGAAGGAGACTCACCTTTTTTCAGGGACGTGTTTTCCCCTGTTTTGTCACCCTTGTAGCTCCTGGGAGAGATTTCTGGAGCCGTTGGATCTGAATTAGATTTGATGGACGGACAGGGATGCCTGGGGAAAATTCGTGATGCTTTTAGTTGTCAATCGAACAGTCACCAATAATTAATTTGTCATCATCATTTACCGCCGAAAACCCAACCGTCACGATCGTTTATGGAAACATTACAACAACTAATTTGCTTCTCCAGTAACTATTCCCATATAAAAAAAAAGAAAATAAAAACAGAGCCACTGATTCTTGCATAAGTTTCCCAAAAAAGAAAAAGAAAGAAAAACACATTAATCCTTAATCATCATGGCAGATAACGACGACGTGGACATGTTCTCCAAGTTAACGAACGATTTAATCACCGTGATTATCTCCTACGTGCCCTTCAAAGAAGCAGCAAGAACAAGCATTTTGTCACGACAATGGCGCCACATTTGGCTTTCAACGAAAAAGATTGAGTTTCTTGAAAGCTTCTTTGTTAGAGATGATGACAGCGAAGAAATCAAACAGTTGCAGAGGAGTGACTTTATAAATTTTGTTCATCGATGGATTGGACAATACAACGCAGCCCCTGTTAAAACCTTCCGCCTTGTGTTTTCGAGGCCTGCGAACTTTCTTGTGCAGAACTGTATCTCTTTCGCAATTGCGCGTGATGTGAAGGAATTAGCCCTTGATTTTCATGATCCTTTGTGGCCAGAACATGGTTCGGAAAACCATGAAGCAGTGTTTGATTTGCCCCTGCATGTTTACGGCCACGTGGGTCTTGAATCTTTGGAGTTGTTTTCTTGCAATATTAATGCTTCTCGATTCAACAACTTCATTGCACTAAAGGAACTGTCTTTGGGCTGGATTCAACTAAGTACGCAATCAATCAGAGAACTGTTGGTGCAGTGCCCATTCTTGGAGAGTTTGAGTTTGAAGAAATGTTGGGAAATAGAGTACCTTGATATTACTGTGCCTAATTTAAGGCTCAAAAGTTTGGTCATTGATAAATGCGATTTTAACCTATATAGGTACGAGATTGCGGCACCATACCTAAGGTTCTTGAAATATTCTGGGACGGAGGGTGTATTTCGTATCGAGAGACAGAACTTCCTGACTGAGGTAGAACTTGACTTTGCATTACAACCGGATTTTGATGAAGAAATTGGTGAATTTCTTTATGAACTCGTACGACAGCTTGAAATTGTTAAAGTTTTAACCGTGTGCAGTTTCTTGCTTCAGGTATCTTCTTGAGTTAATCTAATCTGTTCAAGTGCCTTTTCCCGTTCTCATTTCTGAATTTGTTGTCTAGGATCATTTCTGGCTTTAACAATGCACGCAAATGGAAAATTTAAAAGCATTTTGATATGTCCATGTCATACTAAATGAATTTGTTTAATGCCAAGAAGCTATACCTTTGGGATTTTCATGAAACTGTTTGCTTATGAATTTTAGGTGATTCCTCATGCGGAGGAGCCATTCGGTATGACAGTTCCACTGGAGGTAAAGCACCTGATTCTGAATGCACGCATGCACCCGCACGAATATTATGGAATCAACTTCATGCTCCGGAGTTGCCCTTCGCTACAAACTCTCACCATCAACATTGGTCCTGGCAGACGCTTTCCTGTAAGTAAAAGTTACATTGATGGTGTAAAATTGCTTTTAATGTTTTCTTAGTCTTAGTAGTACTTCTTGATCTCAATGTGACATTTTGTTTCTTCTTCGGTTTGTCTACAGAATTACAGACCTCCATTTGAATTGAACCCTGAAAATTGCTGGACTAAGTACGTTGTACACTATCGATGCGTCACTTCAAGTCTTAGAGTTGTTAATGTGAGAGGTTTCAAGGGAACGATGACCGAAGCACGCTTTCTAAATTACCTGCTATTCTCTGGAAACGTCTTGCAAGAATTGAATCTCTATCTTTCGGATGAAGTTGATGAAAATGGTGCAAACAGGGAGAGATATCTGCGAAGAGCTCAACGCGTGCAACAATTCAAACGAGCCTCCGTTAATCTGCGCATATCAATATATTAAAAGGTGCCGTTCCATTTTGTCCTGATGTTACTAATCATATAGGTCTGCTTGTTTCAAATAATTGACATACAAATACTAGTTTCTACACAGTAATGGAATTTGTTGGTGCAGTGGAATGTGATTTGGATTGTTTGCCCTTACACAAATGTAAATGTTTTCCTGGTACTGTTGATGTTAAACTTTTGAAATGCACGAAGAATCAACTGAAATCATATATTAATTCCTTGTGGCACTCATGCACCCATGTGGCATCTGATTCCATGCCGAAACAAGGACCAGAATATTTTTAAAAAAAGGACACCTAGGTGGAGCTATGGAGTTAATTTTCTAGGAAAATATGGACTTGCTGCTACCTCTTTCCTTTTTCATTTTCTCTCTTTCTGGGTATGTACAAGAAAATGAAGAAAAATCATCACTGTGAAGTGAATTTTCAGAAGTCGATAATCGGCTCTCCGATAGTCAAGTTTCTCTTTACCGTCCACGGCAAGTTAAAAAGCTTGGCCATGATGAACTTGAAAATTTTGTTGACATTTATGTTGTGTGTGGCACTTGAGAAGAAAAGGGTTGCTTTCATTGCCTTTGCATATGCCCTCGCCTGCACAATGCTGTCACATTTTTAGCACTTCAAATGCAGAACATAATAAAAAAATTGAACTTTCTTCCTACAAATAGAAGGGAACCACATCATAATTCTCTAAAAGCATACGATAAAATTTTATGCTCTCTTTAGAGAGAGTTTCAAAAGTAAGTGAAATTGTCTAAATTCTAAGTTTAAACTTTAATGCACATGTGGCCCCTCCGTGTTGCTGCTTATCTTATAACGCGGTGTGAGAGAGAAAAAAAGATGTCACAGATGTCAATTTATTCCAGAATTGTCAAAGACTCCAAGTCCTCCAAGACATTCTTCAAATTTCACACGTCAATCGGTCTATGGCGCAATTAAGCTCGAAATTGATCAGCTTAACTGTTAATAATTGGGCTTTTATATAAATTGACAAGTATTTCACTGCCTTTTTCTTTCTTCCAGCACAAGGGTACTAGAAAACCCCTTTTTTTTTGCAGTAAATATAGTAACGGATACTGTTATGCAGTGGGTTCGAAACAGAAGAAGAATATTTATCTTAGTTATGCGTCAAGAGGTTCAAGATTTTACCTGAGTTGCAATAGTCCATTGCAAATCTGGTGGGAGTCTCACAAAATCATCAAATTTGGTCCCTATCAATATGGGAATAGCTGTCTGCATATTATTAAAATAAATTAAATCAATTTATTGAAGAAAGTAGATGAAGAAGAAGAAGAAGAGCATTGACTACTCATAAAAAGACGCATAATTAAAAGCTCATTAATGAGAAAACGGGTTCAGCCCACATCACGAATTTTGAGGCTCCACTCCATAAAAGAATTTTGGTGAGTTTTTAAAAGGGTCCAAACCATCCTGGATTTTGATATCAATTCTCTTTAATGGTGGAGCCTGAATTTTGAGTCTGACATGAAACCTAATAATGATTGACCAATTACTAGATTAATTCAATCTTATTTCCCTGTTTCGTGAACAGAGTACTCTTATTCTTCAAATGCCTAATTGGCAAGCAATGAACAATTAGCTAATAATTATGTGAAGAAAAGACGGTTTTGTTACCTGGTTCCACTTTCTGGCTTCACTGTACCACCCGACAATACTGCAAAATCAGCAAAAGCATTCACTCTTTCCATTAACAGAATGATCAATTTGTCCAATTAGTAATAAAATTTTAATCGTTGATTATGATCAAACCTGTTAAGGGTGCATCTGCTAGTAAGATCAAACATGAATAAAATTGCTACTGCATCTTTACAAGCAATCGGAACATGATCAAATGACCTGCTATCTCCTGCAAAAACAAATTTGCAGCAAGAAAATGTAAATTAAAAAACCATTTATAAGAAAAGAAACAGATAAAAAAAAAAAAAATTAACAAGATTTATCTAACATACCTCCAACATCCCAGATGCTAAAAGCAATTCTGGCACCTTGAACCATCAAAGTTTTATTTATCAGATTCAATCCTGACATTTGCAAGCTTCTTTCTTGCTCATTTCCCACATACTTGATCTTTGAAAAAATAAAAAATTAAAATTGAATTAACTTCAGCATATTTGTTCCAAAAAAAAAAAATCATATAATTAAGCATAGAAAAAGATTGATAAAAGTACTAACCACGAAGCTTGTTTTGCCAATTTGGCAATCACCCAACAAACTGATCTTCAAAGAAACCAAATCCGAATCCGTATCGTACCCACTACTAAACGTCCTGGAAAGCTCCACTAGACCGGCCTCCATAGTATCCGGCGCCGGAGAAGACTCCGACGACGACCGGCGGGTCAACTTCTGGTACCTAACTGCCGGCTGCTTCCCAATCGAACAAACAAGAATCCTATCCCAAATAAACCGAAAGAACCTCCGGAAAATCGACACTCTATCAAACAAACTCCGTCTAATATTCACATGAACAACTCTTCTGCAAAGCTGAGTCATGTTTTCAGTAGCTTCATGGATTATTTTGGCCATTATTGTTGCTGTTGCAGCGGCAGCGGCAGCAGCATGATAGTTTCTTAAAAAAAAAAAAAAAAAAAATTTGTTTATATTTTGATTTTGAGACGGACCAAAGAACTAAACTAATAAAGCTTTAGCTTCTGTTGCTGAAAGGTGACCGTGTCCTAACGGTTGACCGGTATTTTAATTTGATTCACGATGCCGAAAAGGTCCAAATTGCCGGCATCTCTCGGGTGGCACGTAGCATGGGCATTTGGGTCAATTTCTGGAGTCCAATCCAATGTTCTGGTTTTAAGGACCGTGTGCTGTGGGAACTGGGAAAAGGAGTAATGGGTTAGTTTTCATATATTTTGGTACAAGGGTATTTTTGGAAATACACTTGTTAAAGGACTAGAAGCTTGTTAAAAAGATCAGAGATTGTCCCTATCTACAGTGCACAAGCATCTTGTGAGGTGTCTTTAAGATAAGAAGATAAAAAATTGGATGCTCATAATAATAATAGTGATGCCCTTGTTTATGATAAACTACGGTGTGGGTGTCATAATTAATTAATTGAACATTTATAAGTGTGAAATTGTTAATTGTATGATTATTGGTTAAAAATGATCTCATGATTAAGGAGAGAAAAGTTATAAAATGCATTAAAATGGTCAATTTTTCTCATACGTCAAAGTATGTTTATGGATATATATTAACTAATGAAGATAACAAAAAAAAAAAGGTTAGGTCACTAAACTCATAATTACTTCTTGACAAACAATTTGCCCAAGTGAAGATTTGCTTCTTTTGTGTGCTACCAAATGTCTTTCTCTCTTTGAAGTACCAATTTGTCATAATAATTTGATAGCCAACAAATATTACTTTACAAACTTTCCAAAAGCGACCGATGATCTTTTGATGGAGGCAATTGACTAATCAACCATTTTTTCCCCCTTTATTTGGTTTTATATGCAAATGAATATTGAAATTTCAGTCCTTACCCAATTAATAAAACAAAAGCAGAGAAATTAAAGAAATTAAAAATTACTTTGGGGGTTAGCATGATCAATGACACAAACCAGGAGAAAAGTGGCATCTTCTTATTGGTTGATCTAGATCAAGTGATTCTAATAAATCTTTTGGAATAAAGCAAAAGCTGCATACACTACCATCACAATGAACAAACTAAATAAAATAAAAGAATACCAAAAGAAGCTTTCGATTACTTCGCTTCTCGGCATTGAATCTTCACCTTCAATCAACCTATACTGTATATTATTATCTTTTTATCTTTACCAAGAGATGCTATAATTAGATGCACTCGCAGTCATATTTCATAGTGTTTGTTCAAATTCCCAATGAAATGAAGTTCACTTTTCTTTTTTTTTTTAATAATGGGGGAAAGGGAGCATGCTATACAGAAAGCTTGCCATTTCCTTTAGACATAGAATTTTGGATTGGGTTCAAATTATTTTGATTTTTTTGCTCACTTTAGTACATTTTTTAAGACCCTAATTGAATTGATAGAATTAAAAAAAAAAAAGAAGTCTTCTAATCAAAATAAAACAAATTTAGAAACAAATCAATCCCAACCGGTTCAGTTTTTTATTTATTTATTTGGAAATCACCCAACTCCCAATTATATGAAGTTTACTTTTAATATTTATGATTGATAATCAGATGTAGTAATAGTTACACTTCTAATGTAATGATGGTTTTTTTTTTTAATTTAGTGCTAAGGATTTTTTATTATTATTATAAAACAGGGATAGGAGGGGTGTCCTTATCCCCCAAATAATTATTGAAATATTATTTTAACTACTAGACATTTGGTGGGAGAGGGTCAAGCCACCAAGGGTGGACATGTATACTAAAACCACCAAACAAAGTTTACAAAATATACTGAACTATACTTTTTAGTTATACCTCATTTGGGTCTAGTGGAGTTGGGTATAATATGAAAAAAAGGCCTTACCAAGCATGTCATGATTAAGATATTCATAACTTAATCTTATCTAGTTATACAATATGCAATTGCCTTAAATGCTCAATTAGTTGGTACTATAATCATCAAATAAAAAATAAACTTTATATTGTTGAATATGTGAACCAAGAGTGATTAGGTCTGCTTTCTTTATTTTATATTATAACCTTATATTTGATTTCATCTTCAATTTCCGTGCCAAACTTTAATTTGATGGGTTGATTAACACCCGCACAAGTGTTTGAGCCATGAAATTAAAGAAAGTGAAAAAAAAAAAAAAAAGCTTGCTAATTGTGTTTGTGTGATTGACTCAATGACTGAGCCATGGGTCCTCCTTGAGATGAAGTTACAAGGAAGGGAGTTTGCTGCCCATCAAAATCATATGCACTCATTCATTGTTCTCTCAATTCAACTTGTGTTTGTCATTTCTACTCTTTACCAAGAACGATTTGAAGAAGTGGGGGCAGCCCAATTTTCAACCAGGTCTATTAATGAACTCATCTAAAATTAAAACATCATTTTCAGAATCATCATCATCCACGATTAAATTGTAATAAATATATCCCTCTTTTCTTACGTATGAAAAAGAGAGGAAGGTAAAATACATCCTATCAGCATGTGCATGAATAGTCAGGCTACGTAACACATTATACGAAATTTAAAGTTAAAAAGTCTTGAAAGATTTGTTGATCGAGAATATTAATAAGTTGTAAATTTGATATAAAGACATGGCTTTCAAATTAAGAGGAAAATGATGGGCTATCGTTAGAAAACATTTAAAAATACTTATAAAAACATTGGATAAATGAAATATAGTTTCTTTTATGACTAGAGGCCAGTGAAAATGATGAGGGAACGAAGCAAGTTGCCAAGTTTCTATTGCTCTCATGGGATGATTTGATGGCTTTTGGAGCTTGACAAGGACCGTGCGTAATAACATGAGATAAAACCGCGTATGTGCACCAGCAAACGAAATGGTCAAATATTTTAATTGTTCTCAAATCTCTGGTTACAATTGTATGGCTATGAAAATCTAGTTAATTAATTATTATTGTTGGACTTAGACCTTACGTATTATCGTTGATTTAGCTTTCCCGTGGCAGATCAGAGTCGAGTTTCATGAGAGTGGCGCAATTGGCAGCTCTTATGAAACCCCTTCTTAATCAATACATATAATCTTTTTTCTCACGACAAAAGCTAACCATTCACGCCCTATTTAGATAATTCCTTCTTTAGCTGAGAAACTTGTATATGTAAAAAAAACTGAAACAAAAATCAGTTAATTTTGCATATTCTTCTTGTAACTATATTTATTATCAAAATTCTTTAGTTAAGGTTCATGATGATTCAGTGAGAAAGAAAGGACTCCAATGACTTTCTCTGAGGACTTCGATGACTTCCTCTGCAATTTACCTTTGGCTATTTGCACAGATGAAGTTAATTTCCATAATTTTATTGATCAAATTAAGATTTTCTCTTCAGGAGAGTGAAGACTATAAACTTGTGTGTGTTCAGTGTGCTTTGAAATTTTAAGAAACCAAATTAAAAAAAAAAAAACCCATATTGGAGTTTATTTTTAAAGAAGACAAGCAACAAAGAAGATGATTGAAGAGAAACTAAAACATCTTAGAGATGAGAAATTATAAACTTGATCTAAACTTAATCAAAACTAAAAGCCATTGTGAGTTTGTGAGTTTGTGATGCGCTGGCACAATTCCATGCAGCTCCAACTATCATTCGTCTCTATCTAAACTTGATCTGGTCATACTCAATCAGAATTATAGATTCGATTCAATTCGATCTGAGTACGATTTAATCTGAGTTTGGGTGACTTTTTTCCTAACCTGATTAATTTGAAATTCGATCGAATTAATCCAAACACAACCCAAACCTAATTTTACCCACCCATAATCACCACTCTTCCTTTAATTAAATAAAACTTAACTGCTTCGGCCTTGGGCGTTATTTGCACGAGAAGTGGAGAAGGCCCATGGGACAAAAATAACATAAAGGTCGCAGACGTTAATCTCTGTTAATAAACCATTAAAATCAAAGGGAGAAAAAAGGAATTGTAGTTGGTGATGGGTGCAATACCTGCGGGCCTCTGAATAGTGGTGGGCGTTTAGATTGGGTTAACATATAAAATTCGGGTTGAAAATTATAACCCGATCGGTTTTAATTTCAGTTCGGGCTCGGTTCGAGTTAAACCCGACCGAATTTAAAACCCGATCGGGTTGGGGCTTGAATCTCTCTCTCACACCACTCACTCGCGCCCGCCCAATTTTCAAGATCCCCAAACTAACCGCCTAAGCCTTCGATAATCCCCCTATTCTCATCTTCTTCCACAACAGCAGCACAGCCCTCCTCCTCGCGCAGCCCACAGACGTCCAGCCGACGTTCATGCTCCGGCTCATTCACCTCACGACTGACTCACTCTCACTCCGCCGCCCGTTCGCTTTCGATCCAGCTGCTGTCGCTTCCATCTCTGCCATCGCCTCCAACTGTTTCCAATCCATCTTTGCAGTCAGTACGTTACTTTTTTTTTTTTATTATTGTTATTAATTTATTATTATTATTATTAATTTATTATTATTATTATAAACAATCGCCGCATGTTCCTGGTTTATGCTTTCTTCTTTTGTGTTCATGTTCCTGGTTCATGCTCTCGATTGGTTTGCCATGAAGCAAAATGTATTAAATATCATTGATTGATGCATGTCTTTCACATGATAGAGTGGCTTAGATTGGAGCTTTTCTGAAAAAGGGGAAAATTTATTATTCACGGATAAGAAATAGACTTCATCCTTTTTCTAATGCCACACGTTTGGTGAGCTTTTCCTGGTGTGTTATAGTTGGATAAAAATTGTTGCAAATGTCACATGGAAGGAAGCATAAAAGGTTTAACCGACTGAACCCGAATTATCAATCTGAAACAACCCGAATTGAACCGTTTTGTTCGGTTCGGTTAGTATTTTCAACCTGATTGGGTTCAATTCTCTCACCCGAACGGGTTGTAATCTAAACCGAACTGAAATAATTTTGGTTCGGTTTAGGTTAGCACTTTCAATCCGATTGGGTTCAATTCTCCCACCCGAATGAGTTGTAATCCAAATTAAAATCCGAACAACCCGAACCAAAATCCAATTTGCCCATCTGAACTTGTGGATCTTCGAAGGCCTCCGATTAATTCGGGTCTTGAAAAACCCGGAAAAAAAATCGTATCCATTTCGGGGATTCACCTGTACCCCAAAAAAATAAAAAATAAAAAATAAAAATTCGCGTTCAGATTTCGGGATATTTTGGGACCCGGAATCCGACCCGAAATAAATATTAGGAAAATTAAATTATTATCCAATGCTCTAATACCCAAAAAGAAGTCTGCAAACCCTAACAGCCCGTCAGCAGCTACCGTTCGTCGGCACTAACGGCCCTGTCAGCCGTTACCGTTCATTGTCACTCACCAACACTCAGCCACGCCAGTCGGTTACTATATGTCCTCACCTCCTCCTGCCCCAAAAGGTTTTCGCTTTTCCTATTTTTCATCTTTACCTCATCACTCTCATAAAACATTTTTAGTTTGAAGCTTTAGGTAAGCGATTTTGTGATTTTGTTTAACGAAACTGTTAATATTAAATTATACAGTTTCTGCTTAATATTAAATTATACACTTTCTGCTGTTTCTACATTTATTTATTTCTAATTTTGTATTTTTGGTAATTTAATGCTGTTATAATTCTGTACAAAAAGAGAGTAAACATAAGGTATTGCATGAATGAATTGGAGTTTTAGAAGATGAATTCGGAGTTGAATTTTGGTGTTTGGATTTTAGATTGTGTCATGTGCAACAATTTCTATTATTTTAGATTAGTGAGTCAGTCCAAATAACTAGCAGTAGTGGGTTAGAGAATGGTTGACGTGTGACCTATTCTGTAGCTAGATATTTTTCGCTGTCACGTTCTGAGTTGATGGCACGTCCTTGCCCTCTTGCTCGACCTCGCCCTCGAGCTCTGTTGCTAAGACTATTTATTTAGCAGAAGGAAAAGAATTTGGAAAGCAGAAAATAAAGACAAGTTTTTAGAAGTGATTTCATCTGGTGCTTTCATTGCTCAAGAACAAAGAAATTTATAGCTTACAGACTCAACAACTTCGAGAATAAATAGCAACAACTACCAGAAAATAGAAACTGAAAGACTAAAAAATATCTAGCTAAAGAATAGGTCACACGTCAACCATTCTCTAACCCACTAGTGCTAGTTATTTGGACTGACTCAATAATCTAAAATAATAGAAATTGTTGCACATGAAAGATTGTTGCATTGAGATAACTTTCTGATATTGTCTTGTAAATCATACGCTGTTTTATTGTAGTTTTGATGGTTGCTTAATTCCAATTTCACTTAAATTAGATAAATAACTAGGTTATTTTTGTTGCTAATCTAATTTACATTGATTTTGATGCCTTGTTCATTTGTCATTTTGGTCTGTGATAATTTTCTTAATGTTCTTTTAGATATAAATAATCATATAATATGTTTGAAATTTAAATGGGGATCGAGTCCCTGTTTTAATCCCTGCTCAATTCAGGGATTATCGGGGACATCCCCGAACTATCCCCAATTAAAAAATAGAGTATGGGGTGTGTTCGGGTTTGGGTATCATGATTGCCGCTCCAAGTGATGGCAGTTTTTACTATCTTCTTATACCTTTTCATTATAATTTTCTTCTTTTTCTGAGAGAACAAAAGCCAGCCGCAACTGCTCACCACCGACTCGTTGGTCGTTATTGGATTCAGCTCTCAACGACGACGAGATAATGCTGCCTCAAATTCTTGTTTATTGCATAAATATAAACATAACTCCGTACTTTGTGTTGCTTATTTAGCTTGTATTGGATGTTTTACTGGTAGATAGGTTTTGCGTACTTTGTATTTGAAGGAATGGCTGAGTGAACTGATTAGGTTTTACTGGTAGATAGGTATTTTTGTGTGATTGATTGCTGATTATTTCCAATTTCTAAACGTTAGATTTGTATGAGGTAGAAGGGTTTCTGCACAAAAGTTGAAAAAGGTATTTTATGGATTTAAAAGTTGAAGATCTTGAGGTGAAGCTCAAGTCTTTGTTAGGGCAGCTTCAAGCAGAATGTGGCATTTTTGAAAGACTTGTTTACAAAAACAAGAACCAGCACCGAAGATCCTCTTATTTTCAATATCTACTCAAGGTTAGCTCTTGCTTGTTGTTACTACCATAATAGTTTTGCTGGATTATGTTAAATTCTATACAAATTGAAAAACTTCAGTGTTTTTTACGAGCTTAATGTGTATATATTCTTGCTGGGGCTGTGTAGCTTATTACAGTTTGGGTGTTAGGTTAGGAGGGATTTGAGACTTTTGCAGTTAGCTAAGTTGGAAGAGTTATTGGGTTCTTGCTTTCAAGTGATAACAGGGAAAAGACCTAAGCAGAAAGTGCATCTTTTGGAAAGGTAACGTTTCTCTGCAACACATACATTTGGTTTTCAGTACCTTATACAAGCCCTTTTATGCATATTTGCAAACATCTGAATCTGAAGTGCACGTTGCTTAGAATAGAGTGAAAAGTGGATTATTGAGCTGTGAGTTTTTTAGTTAGTGTATTTGGATTCAGAGTAAAGGATATATATTTGTTCATGCGGATATGATGTTCAGGTGCTTACTTTTTGTAGTTATTCTATGGCAGTTTGAAGAGGAGAAAATGTGATGATGGGAAACATAATTTTTTGGAGCGACTTTTAGGAGCTGCTCGCTTACTGTCACAGGTAGTATTTCTCCTTTCTCCTTTTCATCACTTTTATTTCTCTCTCATCAAACTAACCGACATCCTTGTATGTATTGGTTTTGTAAGAGCAAGGCCATACGTCCCCTTGTATTTATTGTATTGTTATGTAATCATATATGTGTTGTTTCTGTTGCAGATGGTTGAGCCGATGCTCAAGGCAGCTACGTATCCTTTATTAGATATGTTTTAGCTTTTGACTACATAGTTGTTGAAATTGATTACCAATAAAAGATAAGTTGGAACTTGATTATCTGTTGCCTGTATCCATCTTGACACTAAGCAACTGATACATCACAAACACTAGTTTTATTGGCAAGTCTATTTCATTACTTTGTTACTAGTGCTGTGCATTTTCGTAGTTTCACTTTAAGGTTTTCTTGTTGCTTCTTTTTAGTTTCAACCTTTAACCAATTTACAGTGAGGTATCTACTTTGCTTGCTCGTTCATTTTTTATGGGATTTTCTCTGACGATTTTGGCTCTGCTTGCGCGGCTTCGTGTTTTGGTTCAACAAGTAAGTTCCAGTTCATTTTTCTTAAATCTAGTTGTATTTGAAATTTGTTGTAGTGTCAAGGCAAGTTAGCATTGGAGATTTACATAAAAAGGATTTATGCAGATTTTGGCATGAATATGGAGACTACGTTGATGTTGCATTTAGACCATGATACTAACTGTCTTTCATGTTGGGACATAATACATAGTCATATGATATTTATAAACCTGCTCTTTCCTAGGCTAAAAATATCGTGACATTTGTGACAATATAATTGTCTGTTGGTGATCTCAAGTTTTGGCATAGCTTCTCCTAAGTTAATGCCTGGCAGTCAGGCAGTCTAAGTCGGGCATACTGGATTCAACTTTTAATTAGAGAACTTGTTTTTACGTTTTTTCTCTCCTTGCAGATATTACTGGATGTTGTGTCAGTATTCAACATAGTTTCTTCTCTTTCCCAAAAGAAGCATTCTGTAAAAATAAATCAGGAAGGAATTGAGGTTAGTCTGACTTTTAAAATTTGCATTTACAGTGAAAGCTGTCTACTGATGCCTTTTTCATATATACTCTCTCCTTATCCTTCTTCCTGACATTGATGCAGGTTTACAGGGAGTTCTATCCAGTAAATGAGGAATACAGTACCCTAGAATGTGTATGGAACACAGATAAGTTTGAGTTGCTTGAGAGGTCTCATACGAGTGAGAAGAAAAGTAAAGAGGGGGATTGGGAAAACGATCTTCCTATTAGAGATTCTGCTGTACGGTACCAGAGTATTGAATCTTTTCTTGGGGGTAAGAATGTTCGTTACTCTTAACTTGCTGTGTTCCTATGTTATGTTTCATACGTCTGCTTCCCTGCTGATTTATGTGATTCTGGTGTTATTTCTTCCTTCTAACTTGTCAGTCTGATCATATGTCAATTTTAGATGATGAATTTGCTCCTGAGAAGGCAGATGCTGACAGAGAAGGTCCCATTAAGATCACTGATGACAAGACCAATTTGTTAGCAAGCCCTTCCATTCAGAGCGATGATGTAAACCAGGTTGACAGCGGTATGAAAGTAAGAGAAATTTCAGGCACATCAACAGCCCCTGGCCAAAAGATTGCCCAGGAAAGTAGCTTGCTTTCAACCTCATGCCCTTCCCCGAGCTCAAAACTTTTAAATGCGCAGTTCGGCACGAAGAAAGTGGCATTTGTCTCAGTCAAAACACCTGCACCAGCAACATCAGATACATTGGATCTTCGAATTAAAGAACCTGAAAAGAAAAGCGATGATGGGGAAGATAAATTTTACAATCTACTCACTGGTGGAAACCTGAAAGATAGTCTCTTCTGATTATCTTTCATCCTTTTTCTTATATATTACATTTATTACACTAGGTGCAGAAAGGGATTGAAGAGAGAAATCCTAGATCAGCTGATAGGAAGTATCTTCATCCTAAAGTTTTGTGCGTGTTTCTGGTCTCACTAACTCAAACAGGAGATGAAATTCAACCGATTTTACTTGTCAGTCGACCTTGAGTTGAAAGAAAGAAATTTTTTAGGATGGGAAAAAGCCTCGAGCTGGTCCGGTTCATTCTCACGGGTTTTGTGGTCCGAGCCACCAAATAAATAGCGTAGATAAGGACTTAAGAGAAAAAGCCTGAGCTAGTCTCAAGTCATCTAATTTTTTTTTAAATAAGTTATGAATTATAATAATAAATTAAAATTTAAAAAATAATGGAAAAAATTTTTAATTCTTAATTTATATATCAGTAATAAATTAAAAATTTTAAAATTATAATATTAACTTTTTTTTAAAGTCTTAATTAATTAAGAGGATGTTTGAATTAAGTTTTTAAATTTTTATTTGCTTCAATTTTTTCTTTATTATTTTATTTTAAAATATTTATTTTTTTTAGTTTATTGTTTATTATAGCAAATTGATAACTATTAATTCATTTTAAGTTTATAAAAAAATTTAAAAAATAAATGAAAGCATAGGCTCAACTTAACTCCAGCCTAAGTCTATAATGGGCTCATACTAAATCAATGGAAAGTTACATAGTCATAAAAGATAAGTTATATGATCCAAAATCTTTTATATTTTGGCATGACCACTTTGGTCACCATAGATTAACAATGATGCGTAAAATTATTGAAAATTCTCATGGACATCTATTAAAAGATTTGAAAATTTTATTGTCAAATGAGAATAGTTGCACTGCCTGTTCACAAGGAAAATTAGTAGTTAAACTATCACCCAGTAAAATTAATTCTGAATCTTCATCATTTTTACAAATGATTCAAGAAGATATTTGTGGGCTTATTCACCCACCAAGTGGACCATTTTGTTATTTTATGATTTTGATTGATGCATCTGCACGATGATCACATGTTTGTTTATTATCTACATGTAACGTTGTATTTGCAAGATTGCTTGCGCAGATAATCAGGTTACGTACACAATTTCTAGATTATCCAATCAAGACCATACGTTTAGATAATGCTAGTGAGTTTACTTCTAAAATATTTTATTATTACTGCATGACAGTTGGGATTGATGTAGAACACTCAGTATCACATGTACATACTGAAAATGGATTAGCAGATCTCTTATCAAACGTCTTCAGGTAATTGAAATAACTTTATTATTACAAAGTCAATTACCTATTTCAACATGGAGACATGTTATTTTGCATGCTGCGACATTAATTCGCTTGAGACCTACTACTTATCATAAATATTTCCCATTGCAATTGGTATTGGGATATCAACTAGATATATCTCATTTACGCATTTTTGGTTGCGCAGTACAAGTGCTGATTGCGCCCCCACAACGTACTTAAATGGGATCCCAACGAAGTTTAGAAATTTATGTGGGATTTAACTCACCATCTATCATCAAATATCTTGAACTATTGAAGGGTGATGTATTTACCGCACAATTTATGGATTGTTATTTTGACGAGACAATTTTTTCTCCATCAGGAGAAAGAAAAAAGGTCCATAAGATTAAGCATGATTCTCAATGGAAAGTGACTCATCTATCTCATTTAGGTCTACGCACATTTCAGAGTGAAAATGAAGTGCGAAAGATAGTTCATTTGCAGTAAATTGCAGAACAATTGCCAGATGCATTTACAGATGCAGCAAAAGTAACCAAATCATATATACCAGTGGCTAATATACTCGGTCGAGTTATTGTACCTAAAGAACAATTAATTAAAAATACAGCTGAGGATTTATCTTTGTCACGCTAGAAGCGTGGTAGACCAATTGGTTCAAAAGATAGTGTTATGAGAAAAAAAAAATTAAACAGGGTTATGCTGTAAATGATGATCAAAAGAACAAATTGCTTCAGAAAAGCAACTCGTCTATGAAAAGACCAGTAACCCTGACAATACACAAACTTTTCAAGAGGAACAAATCCTTGAAAAGACACTTGAATCAAAAATTAGTGAGATTTCTGTTGATTATACTCATGGTAATATTTTAAAAAGGCATTTCATTTTTAATGAGACCATATACCCTGAAGGACCCCTTAAAGAGGCATATACCCAAGATATGGCTCAACCTTGAAGTAACTGGAGATAAAGAAATTATCATCAATGAGGTGTTTGTGTTTACAGTAGCTACTGATATTGTAAATGATCATGATCCGCAAACCATTGATGAATATAGACTGAGGTATGATTGGCTTAAATGTAAAGAAGCAATCCAAGTAGAGTTGACTTCTTTAACTAGACGTGAAGTATTCGAACCTGTAGTCCAAACACTTAAGAATGTCAAACATGTTGGGTACAAATGGGTATTTGTACGGAAACATAATAAAAATGATGAAGCTGTAAGATATAAAACACGACTTGTTACACAAGGCTTCTCACAAAGACCTAGGATTGATTATAATGAGACATGCTCTCAGCAATGTATGCAATTATGTTTCGGTTTTTAATTGATTTGGTTGTATCAGAAAATCTTGATATACGTCTTATAAATGTGGTGACAACTTATCTATATGGGTCACTTGACATGGATATATATATAAAAATCCCTGAAGGATTTAAAATGCCAGAATCTTGTCAATTATCACATCGTGGCTTGTATTCAATAAAGCTACAAAAGTATTTAAATTGATTAAAACAATCTAGACGCATGTGGTATAATCACCTTAGTGAATATTTGATAAAAATAAGATAAGCTAATGATCCTATTTGTCCATGTGTTTTTATCAAGCAATCAAAATCTGGAATTGTTATTGTTACAGTTTATGTTGATGATTTGAATTTAATAAGAACTCCTGAAGAACTCCAAAAGACCGCTGAATGTTTGAAAAATGAATTTGAGATAAAAGATTTAGGAAAAACAAGGTATTGTCTAGGGTTGCAGACCAAGCACAGATCTAAAGGTATATTTATCCATCAGTCAACTTATACTAAGAAAATTTTAAAACGTTTCAACATGGATAAAGCCTACCCATTGAGTACCCCAATGGCAGTCCGGTCTCTTGATCCTAAAAAAGATCTATTTCATCCTAAAGAAGATGATGAACATATACTTGGTCCTGAGGTACCATATCTAAATGTAATTGGTGCTCTGATGTATTTAGCACAATGTACTAGACTAGACATAACATTTTTTGTTAATCTGTTAGCTTGATTTAGCTCTGAACTAACTATAAGATATTTGAATGATGTCATACACATTTTTCGTTATCTTCGAGGAACAATTGATTTAGGTTTATTTTATTCTAATAAACTAATGAAAAATTCAGGTCTTATTGGTTATGTTAATACAGGTTATTTATCTGATCCCCATAAAACTCATTCAAAAACAGGATATGTTTTCACTTTCAATGGTACAACGATTTCTTGGAAGTCTACAAAACACTCTCGTTGCAACATCCTTCAATCATTCTAAAATTCTTGCACTACATGAAGTTAGTCGAGAATGCATATGGTTGCGATATGTAATCTATCATATTCAAAGTACGTGTAGAATATCTTCAAGTTCAGATATCCCAACAATGATATATGAAGATAATTGTTGAGTGTTAGAAAGTGTATATTTATAAAGGAGAAATTCATCATTTTACACTTTAAATCTCACTAACATCTCTAATTTTATTTATTTAAGTCCTTTGTTATTTAATTATATATGTTTTGTTTTTATTAAGTATTTTGTGTATTTTAGGGGTATCATGGTCATTTCACAATGAACGAGATTTCGGATAGCAAAACGGACGTCACTTTTGAACTCGGGATAAGTCGAAAACCTTAAGAGGAGCATAAGAGGAAAAATGGCACTGCTCACACGCGTACGCACTATTCACATGTATGCATCGCTTTTGGATACTATTCACGACATTATTTCGCTCGCACAGCGTTATTGTTCAAACCGTGCAAACCGTGTTACTGTTCAAACCGCGTGGTCAAACCCGTGGTCAAACCGTTACTGTTGTTTCACCGATGACGTGGCGCAATCCTGTGCATCCAAGCTATTTTTAATCCGATGGCCATGATTCACTCAATGTATCTATAAAAAGGGGGCCTCCCCCCCTAATTTGATACCCCTGAATCCATTTTTGAGCTTAGTTTTCTGTAATTCCTTCTCCATCTTGTATTTTCTACGTATTTTAATAAAATTCCCATTTTATCCCTAGTTCAATAATGAGTAGCTAATTTTCTTTCAAGCTTGGGTTGAAGGTGAAGTCTCAACATGTGTCATGGGCTTAATTTGGTAAATTTATTTTCTCTTCCCCTCTAATTTCTGGAGGTTTTGACTTTTGTCGACAAATAATAATAATCTTGTCTAATTACCGCCCGGGTTTTACCTAAGACCCTAGTATAAGATTATTATTATTTGGCACGATAAGCCCTTAACACCATATTGATTAGCGTGGTTCATGAGGTGTGGATTCCCCTCATGATTTAATTGGTATTAATAAGGATTATTTAGCCCATGATGCATGTTGATACGGATCCGATACCCAAGTGACTCTTTATCTCAATAGTTTCCAATTTAATTATTTCGCCAATCCAATTTAAATTCCAAAGCATCATCTAAATCACTTCCACACAAATCCAACCACCCATTTACATAATTAATTCTACATATAATTAAAATCCACCTCTATCGTGGGATCGACACTCAACACCATTAATCTATTCTACAATAGATTCGTAGGCCATGAAGTTCAACAAAATTTGCACAACAAGTTTTTGCGAAGCTGTGAAGGAGGTAAGTATTTTGATTTGTAGAATTAATTTTTGTAAATAATTTTATTATTATTATTATTTCTATTAGTATTATTATAATTATTTTAGTTGTTTTCTTGTAATTTTTTTTCTTAATTAATTAAAAAAAAAAAGAAGTGAATTTACATTTTTAGGTAAGAATTTCTTTTTTTCTTCTTTAAATTTCTGCAATTTAATTTTCAAGTTATTTTTCTTTGTAATTTTTCATTTATCTCATTAATTTATTTTTATGTTATTTCATTATTTGTTTTAGTGTATTTTGTTTTTATAGAAAGGTTATAAAATCAAGAATAAGAAGTTAGTATCGTAATTTCTCCTTCTTCTTTATTTTTATTTGTTTTGTTCTCAATTTATTTTCTTTATTTGCATGCATTTGGTCAGGTCATTATCACCTAATCTTGAACCTATAGACCTTGAATTAGAAAGAACACTTCGCACACACAAACACATCGCACTTAAAGAAAAAATTGAAATGGATTTGCAACAACTGTAACACAGAGAGGCCATTTAAGGACTACTTCCCCTTAGCTAATTTGAGCACATCATGCATTAGATACCCAAATGTAGCTGCTAGGAGTTTTGAGCTAAAACCTAGTGTGCTAAATTGTCTCCCAACATTCTATGGCCTAGAAAATGAGGACCCATATAATCATCTGAATGATTTTCATACAATTTGTCAAACATTTAAATATGAGAATTTTTCGTACATTAAGATGATGTTAAACTTAGACTATTCCCATTTTCTTTAAAGGATAGTTGTTCATGGTTCAATACATTCCTCGCTAATAGCATTACAACATGGGAACAAATGGTAACGAAATTTTTAAATAAATATTTCCCAAAGTGCATAAAACCAATGCTATTCGCAGGAAATTTGAGTTCACCCAGAAGAGAAGACGAGCAGTTTTTGAAGCATGGGAGCGATTCAATGGGCTACTTTTGAAGTGTCCACATCATGGGTACGAGAAATGGCACCAATGCCAATACTTGGAAGGATTATTGCCAAATGTGCAAGAATGGCTAATGGCGACAAGTGGAGGAGAGCTAATGTCAAAAAGTGCATCGAGATTTGGGATTTCTTCCAAAGCTGAGATAATTCCCAACAAAATGAGTCGATCACTCAGGAATACTAGAAGAATTAAAGGAGTAAATGAGGTTCACATTGGCGAGTCAAGTTCGGGAATTAAAGAAGTCAAAGAGATAATTGAAGGTCTTTCTCGACAAAAAGATCGTTGACGATCGCAAATCAACAGAGCCACATGACCATGAGTCATATTCAGATCAAGCCAATGCCATCGGTGTAATGAGAAAACCATCAAATTACAACCCATACTCCAACACATATAATCCTGGATGGAGAGATCACCCCAATTTTTCATGGTCTCAAGGATTCCAACAGAATGGACCAGCAGCTCCAGCTCCACCAATGCAACCAATCCCTCAAGTTCCTCAAGCCTCTCAACCACCATTTAGACCATACAATCGAACCAAAACTACTCTCAACCCGCATAATGGGAGGATTCATTCCAAAATTTCAAGAATGTTACTCAATCTACAATCGAGCAACAAAATCGCACTATCATTGATGGACTACGGAATGAGATGAGAGCAGCTTCAACTCACAAGCCCAATGGCCAAGCCTCGAGAAGATGGTGGGACAACTTGCTTCTTCGGGGCCGGACTTTGGCAATGATGTTGAGAAAGGCAAGTTTCCAAGTCAACCAAAGGCCTAATCCTAAAGGAGTGCATGAAGCAAGTACCCACTTCACAAAGAAAGCATGGAGAGGTCAAAGCCGTTATGACTACGAAAAGGAAAAGAAGTCGACAACAAAGTGGAGATGCGACAAAAGAAAATCAAATTGATAAATGCCGAGGACTCACCACGGAGGAGAAAGAAGAAACCAACCCACGAGAATACGTTCCTAAAGCTCCATTTCCTCGAGGTTAGCTAAAGGAAGAAGGAAAATCCACAGTGAGATTCTTCAAGTCTTCAAACAGGGTAAGTGTTAACATCCCTTTACTTGATGCAATAAAGCAAGTTCCATCTTATGCCAAGTTTCTTAAAGACCTTTGCACTAAAAAGAGAAACATTCATGTTGAGAAAAAGGCATTTTTAATCGAAAATGTTAGTTCTATACTCCAACACAAAATTCCTCTAAAATGTAAAGACCTGTGCTCCCCACTATCTCATGTAGTATATGGGAACCACACAATTGAGAATGCTTTGTTGGATTTGGTGAGCTAGTGTTAATCTTTTGCCTTACTCAAGATTTGTGAAACTTGGATTGGGAGAATTACACCCAACTCCAGGTGGTGTTACAACTGCAGATCGGTCCACGAAAATCCCTCGTGGTATTGTGGAGGACGTGCTTATCAGGTAGACAAGTTTTATTTTCCCGTTGATTTCATTGTAATTGACACTCAACCAATACAGATTCAAGGAAGCACATCCCCATTATCCTAGGCCGACCATTCTTGGCAATCGCCGATGCTCACATTCAATGCAGATCGAAATATGCAGCTTGTCCTTTGGCAATATGACCATGGAGCTCAACATCTTCAACATTGCCAAACAACCTTACAATGCAGATGATGGAATTGTTGATGTGGATTTAATGAAGCATTAGTTGATGATACTTTTCTTTCAAACCTTAGTGATGATCCTTTACAAACATGTTTAACTCACTTTGGTTTGGATTTTGATGTTGACAGATCATCGATGATGAGGTCAACGCCTACTTGACTCAACACCATCCATGGATACTAATAAATGGAAGTCAAGAGTTGAACAACTAGCACCATGAGAAGAAAATCATCTCATCATCAGAGTCACCACCGAAACTCGAGCTCAAACCATTACCCAACACTTTGGAATATGCGTTTTTGGGAGAAGAAAGCACTCTACCTAATCATCTCATCATCCCTAAATGACAAACAAAAAGGTAAGTTGTTGGATGTTTTAAAAGAGCACAAAGAGCATTAGGATGGACCATAGACATATAAAAGGTATAAACCCAAAGAGATCGCATGCATTACATTCACCTTGATGAAAATGCTAAATCTACTAGAAATGCAACGCTGGTTAAATCCTAATATGAAAGAAGTTGTTAGAACGGAAGTGCTTAAACTATTAGATGCAGTATCATTTACCCCATTTCGATAGTTCATGGGTCATCTGTGCAAGTTGTCCCCAAAAAGTCGTGAGTCACAGAGTTACCAATGCCGATAATGAATTGATACCACTAGAGTAACTACAGGATGGCGTGTATGCATTGATTATAGAAAATTGAATTGTCACACACGTAAAGATCATTTTCCTTTACCATTTATTGATCAAATGCTTGATAGATTAGCAGGCCATGAATTTTATTGCTTTCTAGATGGCTATTCAGATATAATCGATTCCATAGCACCAAAAGATCAAGAGAAAACCACTTTCACTTGCCCTTTTGGCACTTTTGCATATAGGAGGATGCCATTTGGATTATGTAATGCACCTGCTACATTTCAACGTTGTATGTTAAGCATTTTTTCTGATATGGTTGAACGGTTTCTTGAAGTCTTTATGGATGACTTTTCTGTCTTTGGTGACTCATTTGATCAATGTTTACATCATCTAACACAAGTTTTGCAGAGATGTATAGAGAAGAATTTGGTCTTAAATTGGGAGAAGTGCCATTTTATGGTAAAACAAGGTATAGTTCTTGGTCACATCATTTCATGCAAAGGTATTGAGGTTGACAAAGCCAAGGTGGATCTCATTTCTAATCTTCCTCCACCTAAAACAGTCAGAGAAGTAAGATCTTTCCTTGGGCATGCTGGTTTTTATAGACGTTTCATTAAGGATTTTAGCAAAGTTTCTAGACCCTTATGCAATTTACTTGCTAAGGATGCACATTTTATCTTTGATGATTCATGTCTTGTAGCATTTGAAAAGTTAAAGCATTTGTTGACGTCATCACCCATCATTCACCCACCAAACCTGAGCTTACCATTTGAGCTTATGTGTGATGCATCCGACATGCAAGAGAGAGCAGATTAGGACAAAGAGTAGATCGAATTCCCCATGTTATTTACTATGCTAGTATGACATTAAACGATGCGCTTGAACTATTCAACTATGAAAAAGAAATGCTAGCAGAGTGTTTGCATTAGAAAAATTTCTGATCTTATCTCATTGGTTGTAAAATAATTGTATTCACAGATCATGTGGCTCAAATATCTTCTCACAAAGAAAGATGCAAAAGCTAGACTAATTCGTTGGGTGTTACTTTTGCAGGAGTTTGACTTGGAATTCAAAGATAAGAAAGGTTCTCAAAATGTTGTGGTGACCATCTCTCTGCTCCACTTTGACATCAACACGTAACCCTTAACATTGAATGAGTCATTTCGTGATGAACAATTAATGAGTGTGGAAGTATTACCTTGGTATGCCGATATAGTTAATTATCTTGTTACGGGTAAACTTCCGAGCATTGACCAAGCAAGACAGTGGCTAAATTCTTTTCGGAAATAAAGAATTTTTTCGGGATGACCCCTATCTGTTTAAGTATCAGGCAGATCAAATTATTCGACGATGTGTCCCAGAGAATGAAGTTCATAACATCCTTTCGTTTCGCCATGAACAAGCTTGTGGAGGCCATTTGCCGCTAAGAAAACAGTGGACAAAAGTTCTACAATGTGGTTTTATTGGCCAACTATATTTCGAGATGCTTACACCTTTTGTTCTTCATGTGATAGGTGTCAACGAACGGGAGCATTACACGAAGGAATATGATGCCACTAAATCCAATTTTAGTGGTTGAGATTTTTGATGTATGGGGTATCGACTTCATGGGACCCTTTCCTCCATCTTTTGGCCATCAATACATATTGGTTGTTGACTATGTATCAAAATGGGCAGAGGCAATTCCATGCAGAACCAATGATCATAAAGTGGTGATAGGGTTTTTGAAAAGCAACATTGTTTCACGCTTTGGATTCCTCGAGCAATAATCAGTGATGGTGGTACCCACTTTTGCAATAAATCATTCAAAGCACTTTTGACAAAGTACTCCATCACTCATAAAGTGGCAACCCCGTATCATCCGCAAACCAAAGGCAAGTTGAGATCTCCAATCGAGAAATAAAGCACATCTTAGAAAAGACCGTGAGGCCGCATTTAAAAGATTGGTCATTAAGACTTGATGATGCATTGGGCATATAGAACGGCGTTCAAAACCCCAATTGGGATGTCACCCTACAAAGCTAGTGTATGGAAAAGCTTGCCACCTTTGTGGAACTCGAGCATCGGCGATCGGGCCATCAAGAAATTCAATTTTGACATGCAGCAAGTGGCTTAAAGACGACATACAAAAGAACTTGAAGAAATTCGTAATGATGCATACGAAAATGCCAAGGTTTACAAGCAAATAATGAAAGTCTTTCATGATAAATTAGACATGAAAATCTTTCACCAGTGTCGAAAGTACTTTTATTCAATTCTCGCTTGCACTTATTCCTGTGTAAGTTATACGCCTCGATGGTCCGCCCTTCATTGTTCATACTGCTTTTTCCACACGGGCAATTGAAATTAAGGACCCAAAAATGGTGTCACGTTTAAAGTTAATGGTCAAAGATTAAAGCCATATCTAGAGTACCAACCACATGGAGAGGACACCAAATAAATTTAAGTGACCCACCAGATTTGAATTAAGATTTTTGTGTCTTTTCGGTTATTTGATTTTTTTTTCTTTATTTTTATTATTCTTTTGCTAATTGAAATTATTTATGCATAAGTGTGTTTGTTTAACCATTAAGTCTTCTTTTATCACTTTTAATCATGAGACAGCCTTCAACATCCTTAGACGACTTCAACGTGTCCAATCTCATCTCAGAGGCCAGATACGATTTTGTAAAACACATCGTATTTGGAAGCTACAACCACCGGAGTTAATATCCCACGTTGAGGATTTAGAAAGCCAACTCAGAGACATTGAGAGAAAGGTCTACAACATCCATTGAGCTTGAGGTAAATTCCATAAGAGGACGATTGTGATTTTCTTTGTGTGTTTTTGTTTGTTACTTTGTTTGTGTGTTTTAGTTTGTGTGTTTTAGTTTGTCACCCTGGCCAAGTGGCTGATAACTGATTCGTGACAATCAAGTCTGTTACTTCAGCTTCCCATAATTACCGATCTTCCGAGGCGAAGGTATGGATAGAAACGAGATCTTAGCAAAGCTTCATAGTCGATTCCCTTCACTTCCTCGTAATGCCCTCTCACAATCTATAAAGCTCGATCCGAACGCATGCGATTGCTCATGAGGAATAACATACCGCGATATTCGCCGGTTAATCGAGGCTAAAGTACGCTATGTGTGAGTTGCCTCCTAAATTTATTGCATACATGCCTGGTTGTGGTAAAGGAAATTATGCAAGAAAACGAAGAGCTCGAAAGATTTTGCCATTGTCATAAGTGTGCTGTAATGATATGCAATAAAAACGATGTTCTTTAGGAATGGTGTCTCGATAAAGAGAAGATAAGATTCAATTCATTAGGGATGGCTTGAATAAGCGAGTCATTGGATGATATCCTTTGTCTCTTCAAACGCATCCCTGGATATGTGCAAGGAGCGATTCTCCGCTTATGGCCATCATTCCGTAAAGAGCATGCACGATACGCTTCCTGAATCGACTATAAACGACTCGCTTGCCGCTTTATAAGAAAATGGATGGGAAGCTTATCCTCGACCCATGAGGGCGTTGAAGCCGCTTTCTCGGACGTGAAACCGAGGAAGATGTGAGCCACGCCGCAACTACCGTAAATATCCTTTTACTTTACCGTTGTTTTATTTTATCGTTGTTTTACCATTTGCATTATTGTCTTTAATAATTTTATATTTGTCATTACTTGCTTTTCCTTTTATGTTTCCTTTTTGACTCTCAAGCCATGTGCATTACATGATTAATTGACATAGACATGACACCTCATTCACAAATTTGTGACCCATTGCCGCCAAGATCCTTAAATATGATTCTTTTCGTTTACACTCACAAATTATTTTTGAGAAGTATCATAATGGCAGCTACTCCCAATAAACAATTCAAGAACATTTGTGTGCTTTCCTGATTTAACTATGGCAAATATAAAGAGTTTTTCGAGGCAAAGCCATTGATCTTGGTCGATGCATAGCAGAGAGAAAATTACACTTAGTATACGGTGGAGGTGACCGAGGGTTATCAAAATTGGTCTCGTAAACCGCTTTTGTCGAGGAAGTCAAGTGTTAGGCATCATACCACAAACCCTAAAACCTTTAGGTCGCTTGTCTAACTCACCGACCGGAGAAGAGTTAGTTGTCTCGTATGCAAGAAAGAATAATCAAATGCTTAATCATGCCGATGCTTTTATTTTCTTACTGTGAGATCTTGCAACTCTGAGGCACTTATCACTTTAGCATCTTGGGCCCATCTCGCACATTCATCAAAACCCATCGGTTTGTTAAATGTCAATAATTTTTATGATGGCTTTATCGCATTTCTTAACCATGCAATAAAAACTACTTCATTCCTCTACGGTGAAAAGCTTTTTATTTGTGCTCACACCGCTAATGAGCTACTTGATCTGCTACATGTTTATCGACTGAGCCGATCCCAAGACCTTGGTGTTGGAGTGTACAAATAACGATGGTAACAATAAGCAGCAAAGAAGAAGTACAAATTAGATTTAAATCTCCGCCCAGTAAATATTTTATTCTCGTGTTGCACCACCCTGTGTGATGTCTTCTAAACTCTACTTCTTTCCTTTAAAACATTGAGGACAATGTTTCGTTCTGGTTGGGGGGAGGGGATAGTTGACAATTGTGGAATGTTGGTTAAGTTTTTACTAATTTTTTGTTGTAGAAACTAACTGTTGTTAACTGTTTGTGTTGAAGATGGCTGAATATGGAGTGTAGTTACTCTAGAAACGCATCTTCTCAGTTAAAAAAAAAAAAAAAGAAAAAAAAAATTTCTTATTTTTCGTGTGATCTTTCTAACTTTTTGACTTCTCCTTTATAAATATGCATTTTCAAATTTTGAGTCAAAGATGGCTGAATATAGAGTGTAGTGTCTCTAGAAACGCATCTTCTTAGTTAAAAAAAAAAAATCATTTTTCTATCATTTTAAGTGCAACATTTTCAATTAGTTTTTCTGCATCATTTTCACATTTCTGCATGCATATTCTCCTTTCATGTTAGAATCGGTTGGGGGGTAGAATGTTGTTAAAAAAAAAAAAAATAGTGTGATTTTGTTTTTATTTTTGGATGACATGATGATTTTCGAATTTTAGTATTTGTATTATCTTTGGTTTTGAGTGATGTTACACTATGTTTGCTACTCTACATGTTGATGTCGGAGATAAATATGAGTTGCTTGAAAGAATTGACATGTCATAATGAATACCAAGTGAGCTTTTGAGCCTATTATTTTTCTTGAGAGTAACCCTTTTTGCCCATTCTTTATACAAATTTTTAGCAAAGATTATTATTTTATACATGATCTTTAGATTTCCTTGAGTCAACCCTTTAAAAAAAAAAAAAAAAAAAAAAAAAATGTTGTTGCTACATCTAAAGGTCCATTTACCTAGTAGATATGGAGGCTTATCTAGAGCCCTAAAAGATGATGTAAAGGCCGTCTTTGACCCGTTTGAGCCTTTCTAGCCATCCCTTATGTGAAATATCCCAGTTAGCCCTTTGAGCCTTTTTTAAAAAAAAAAAAAAAAAAAAAAAACTTTTCTTTGTCAACTTATCGCCTTCACCCACTCCATTTGGAGTATTACCCAATATCTTACAAGTGCCATCACCTATTCATGTTTGAGAAAAAAATAAATAATTGTTTTGTTTAGTAAAGTTGTGTAATACCGAAAAAAAAAAGAAGAAAAAAGAAAAAGAGAAAGCAAAAAAAAAAAGAAATTCTCTAAAAAAAAAAAAAAAAAAAGAAAGAGAGATATATAATACAATAATAAATAAGTAAAATGCACTTACTTTTTAGTTTCCAAAAGATATTATTTTTCTCAAACATATATTTTGTTTCCTCTATTTTCCTTTTCTTTCTTTGTTAGCCATGTCCCTAGCCTACGTTACATCCTAATAAAAGTCCTTCTTGATTTTAGGAACTATAGTCTCAAGTCAAAGGTTTAGTTATATGGGCAAAAAAATGTAGTAATGAAAAATAAAAAAAAAAAAAAAAAAAAAAAAAATAAGTAAATAAATTGGGTTGACTAGCATTTTGTTTGACTTGAGATCATGTTATTTCTAAGTTGTGGGCATATTCTTTTCATCTTGGTGAGAGTGTGTGATAATGCATGTTTATTATTTTCTCTCAATTTATCATTCATAGAAGTGACAATTTATATTGGGTTTAATTTTTTTTGTGAGAGTGTCACTATTACCGGTGAGATGTTGGGGTTTGACATGTCATTTTTGAAAGTAGCTGTATTTACTTGGTTGATTCATGTGGATGGTTGATGTGAGTGTGATGTTTCTTTAGACTGGAGATAATGCTTATACTTTTATTGCTATCATTAGTCTGATTGAATAAACAAGTTTGTTTAAAAAAAAAAAAACAAAACAAAAAAAAAAAAATTTTTGGGTTTGAATTTTATTTTCGCTTTATTTGCTAGGGACTAGCAATAAATGTTCAATTGGGGTGTGTTGAGTGTTAGAAAGTGTATATTTATAAAGGAGAAATTCATCATTTTACACTTTAAATCTCACTAACATCTCTAATTTTATTTATTTAAGTCCTTTGTTATTTAATTATATATGTTTTGTTTTTATTAAGTATTTTGTGTATTTTAGGGGTATCATGGTCATTTCACAATGAACGAGATTTCGGATAGCAAAACGGACGTCAATTTTGAACTCGTGATGACAATAAAACCTTAAGAGGAGCATAAGAGGAAAAATGGCACTGCTCACACGCACGACGACTATTCACATGTACATTGATCGTTTCATGGATACTATTCACGACAATCGCTCGCATCGCAAGCATCGTTCAAACCGTGTGCAAACCGTTATTTACTGTTCAAACCGCGTGGTCAAACCCGTGGTCAAACCGTTCATCGTTTCACCGATGACGGGCGCAACTCGTGCATCCAAGCTATTTTTAATCCGATGGCCATGATTCACCAATGTATCTATAAAAAGGGGCCTCCCCCTAATTTGATACCCCGAATCCATTTTTAGCTTAGTTTTCTGTAATTCCTTCTCCATCTTGTATTTTCTACGTATTTTAATAAAATTCCCATTTTACCCTAGTTCAATAATGAGTAGCTAATTTTCTTTCAAGCTTGGGTTGAAGGTGAAGTCTCAACATGTGTCATGGGCTTTATTTGGTAAATTTATTTTCTCTTCCTCTAATTTTGTGGAGGTTTTGATTTTATTCGACAAAAATAATAATCTTGTCTAGTTACCGCCCGGTTTTACCCAAGACCCAAGTATAAGATTATTATTATTTGGCACGATAAGCCCTTAACACCATATTGATTAGAGCGTGGTTCATGAGGTGTGGATTCCCCCCTCATGATTTAATTGGTATTAATAAGGATTATTTAGCCCATGATGCATGTTGATACGGATCCGATATACCCAAGTGCTTTATCTCAATAGTTTCCAATTTAATTATTTCTCGCCAATCCAATTTAAATTTAAGCATCATCTAAATCACTTCCACACAAATCCAACCACCCATTTACATAATTAATTCTACATATAATTAAAATCCACCTCCTCGTGGGATCGACACTCAACACCATTAATCTATTCTACAATAGATTCAAGGCGCATGAAGTTCAACAAAATTTGCACAACAATAATGCTGCATGTATAGCTTAACTTAGAGGAGCATACATTAAAGGAGACAAAACAAAATATATTCACCGAAATTCTTCTACACTCATAAGCTCCAACAGAACAAGAAGATTGATATCAAACAGATACACTCTACGGATAATTTAGCTGATATGTTTACAAAAGCTCTACCTACATCTACGCTTGAAAAAATTGTATATGGCATCGACATTCTTCGTTTTAACAAACTGTTAAATTAATACATGTTGCCTTCAGGAAGAGCACTCAACAAGAAGAGCATGATCTTACAAGAGAAGAATCATAGTAATATTGGACACATATGTACTGTACTTTTTTTTCCTTTTGACCAAGTTTTCCCACTGGGTTTTTACTGACAAAGATTTTTAATGAGGCAGTATCCAATGTCGTCAAGGAGATCACATCTAATGAATAATTGGTGAATTTAAGGGGGAGTGTTGTAAATCGTGGAG
Source organism: Atalantia buxifolia (assembly GCA_030444775.1). NCBI lineage: Eukaryota > Viridiplantae > Streptophyta > Magnoliopsida > Sapindales > Rutaceae > Atalantia > Atalantia buxifolia. The sequence continues at coordinate 26,388,221 of CM059834.1, read as the reverse complement.
GATTCCACCAAGTATTATTCTCCCATTATCTTCTTTATTACTCTCCCCATTATTCTTTTTATAGTTAACAATCCTAAATGCTCCACCCATTAATGACTCTATATATTTCCGTTCCTTTGCTAATGGTAACGTGAAATTTTCATTTTTCCTTGAAAGCATTTTGCTCTTGTTTCTTCAATCTTCATCTCTATGTAATTTAAACATCATTTGTTCAGATATCTTTTTTAAATAATTACTTATATCTAATTCCTTTAAATTATAACATCCATTCCCTCCAATTCATAACAATATGTACATTTTGAAAGGTATTCGAAAGTAGAATCTGCGAAAAGGGCCCAACATTTTGAATTGTATATGAGCTTTCTGTAATTCGCACAAGGATATTTCGGTCAAATTACAATGTAATTTTGGGATAGAATTTTGAGGAAGTGAGACAAACAAAATTCGTGAAGCATCATAACGGTAGAAACTGAACTGGATCACTTACCTGGTGAATCAAAAACAGTGACAGCTTAAAAGTAGCGAGAAATAGAAGAAGAAACCAAAGAATTGAGTAGAAATGGTAAATGTGATACATCAAACCTCGCCTGCTCTCCTTCAATGTTGCCCTTCTTCTCCTTCTGCCAACTCTATCTACAGGTATTTCTTGTACTTATTTTTTTCTCCTCATTTATTAAGCTAGATTATTCTGTAGCTTCTGCAGCAGCTGCTGCTTTATTTTATTTTTAAATAAAATTTTTTTAGCAATTTTTGATGAATTGGGTTTTGATTGAATTTACTTTTCAAACTTTTCTTTCGTGCCAATGGCTATGAGGGCACTTTGAGAACATGATTATGAAAATAATAAGATTAAGTTGGTTAAGGGTTGTTCTTGGAGTTTTTTAGTGCATTTGTGTGTCGATGTTCACTGCATGTGCAAAATGTAGAAGGACCTGTTGGGTCTTATGGGCTTAATTCTGAAATTTATGCTTTTTTTAGATGCTTCTCATCACATCAAGGGAAGCACTTATTGATATTATTATCTATTTTTACAGTCATGAGATGATTTTCAGTCCCTTAGTTGCAATTAGTTGAGCACAACGAACTTTAGAGGATACTCTTTTTGAGGCATTTAAATTGTTTACCAGACACAAAAAGTTGAACCTTTTTTCTGTGCATTGGTTATCAGTATCTAAATATTCATTTTTGAGATTGAATAACTCAAGACTGATGTTTGGCTGTCGTGTAGCTCTGAAAGACCCAAGTGAAACTATCAGAATTTATTTTCTGTCAAATTTGGCTATTTAGCATTTCGTTGTCCATGGAAGGTGTACAATTTTGTAATCTCTTGCACGTAATTTCTATTGAATTATTTTGTTGTTCTGCCTGTCTAGGGGAAGTCCAGGGAAAAGGATGTATAAATGCTCCTTTGACAGCACTGTCTTGAATAAGATTGTCACAAGTCATGCATCGAGGCATGTATTATCAGGGCTTGCTGCCTCCATAATATTTCTTTCTCAAACAAACCAGGTTAGTTGATTTGATTAATAGAACACACATGCTGTTAGCCGTGATTTTTGCATCATGTGCGAGTTTCTTTACTTCAGATAGATCTTGATCACCATGCTGAATGTATAAATCAAATTTTCATCAACATCATCTATTTATGCACAAAACATGGACAAGCTATGGTTCTAATCACTTGGTGTGCATTTTCTTATGAGCTTCTATTCAAAGAATCAACTATTTATCAGTACCCAAATTATTGCAAAACAGAGGAAATTCAGAATTCTACTTGTTCTAGTCAGGTTGATTTCATTAAGGATGCGTATTAAGTTCCTGTTCAGTTCCTCTTGATTTGTGGGAGCCTGTAAATACAATAACACTGCTGTGATATACACTTACTTTTATTGGATCAGCATTAAATGTTTATAACAATTATCCTCGCTTGCTTGGAAGGTTGTTGCGGCAGATTTGCCACATTTCCATAATATCTGCCAGCTTGCAAGTGGTACAGATAGTATGCCGACTCTTCCAATTGAGCCAGGGTCTGATGAAAGAAGTGGAATGCTAATGATGATGAGAAGTATGACAGCTAAGGATTTTGACCCTGTCAGATATTCTGGAAGGTGGTTTGAAGTAGCTTCACTGAAACGTGGATTTGCTGGACAAGGACAAGAAGATTGTCACTGCACTCAGGTAAATGGTAGAGGTAGGAATTGTGTTGACTTGTAATGTAGATATTGTAATCATTTTGTGTGTAACTGCTTCACCAGCAGATAGGGGACCTAATATCTTCCTCCATATCACACTTTACATTTAGCCTCATCTGCATTTCAGATTGATGAAACTTTTGCAGGGGGCTGTATGTAAGCATGATAGGTTCTTGAATGTCCCATAAGATATTTAAAGCTTGTGGCTACTCCATCTGGCAAACATTTGAATCATTCTGTACATAGAAAATGATTTGAAGGGCCATAAATAATGGAGGATGCATAGAAGTGATTCTTTCATGGATACAAACCTGAGTTAATGTGTCTCATTTCTGTTCAATTTATGTTCTTTTTGTCACAACTTTATCCCTTCAAAAATCTAAATGCTAACATATTTTCATATATCAATATGTAGGGTGTGTACACATTTGATAAGGAAAACCCCTCTATCCAGGTTGATACCTTTTGTGTTCATGGGGGCCCTGATGGATATATTACTGGGATAAGGGGAAAGGTTCAATGCCTTCCGGAGGAAGAATTGGAGAAGAATGAGACTGATCTGGAAAAGCGAGAGATGATTAAGGGAAAGTGTTACCTTAGGTTTCCTACACTGCCATTTATTCCAAAGGAGCCCTATGATGTGATTGCTACCGATTACGACAACTTTGCTCTCGTTTCAGGAGCAAAAGATAAAAGTTTTATTCAGGTAACTAGACATTTGAGATGACAATGGTGCAATATTTGTACCTTTTTTCAAAGTTGGCCAAAATTAATCTGCTAATTATTTATTAGGTAGTTAAAGAATGGTACTACCATTGCCATTTTAGGTTTCTAATGTTAATGTTTATTCTTTGGCATCAACATTTCAGATATACTCAAGGACACCTACTCCGGGACCAGAATTCATAGAGAAATATAAAAGTTACTTGGCGAATTTCGGCTATGATCCCAACAAAATCAAGGACACTCCACAAGACTGTGAAGTGATTTCTAATAGTCAGCTAGCTGCAATGATGTCGATGTCCGGAATGCAACAGGCTCTTACAAACCAGTTCCCTGACCTAGAACTGAAGTCTCCTCTTGCATTAAATCCATTTACAAGTGTATTAGACACTTTGAAGAAGCTTCTCGAGCTCTATTTTAAGAAGTAATTAAACTCATAACGTTAATGCACTTTCTGCACTTCATATTAACTTACTGAAAATGTCCGGATAAGGCAATGTATAAAATTATATAATCGCATATCTCTTATTATTTTTAAATGAATAGAACTCAGCACTTTCAAGAATAGTTGTATCATTTTGCTTAGTCCTTACACCGTCGATCTCACTTATCTAGTCTGAATTTAATAAGTTAACGGGGGCTCTCTGGCTCTCTTTGTTCTAAAGCCATACACATTTTGGATTGTGACTAACTAAAACCGAGGATAAATGAAATTCACTCAAAACTTGATTATGAGAATGGAGCACTCCTAAATATTAAAATTGCCTAATAGATTGCCAAATTCATTATGAACACACAAAACGCCTCTTCATAGAATCCATGATTTACTGAATACAACAGCCTAAGAGAGTTGTTTCAGTGCAATGAAATTGTTACATTGTGAACATAGGCATGACAAATTCAGTAAGGGGTCATCAAGTAATCGTAACATAACCTCTTGGAGGCAAAAGGTTTTTTGTTGGGGTTTGGGAGTGATATCTAAAGTGGTTAAAGTTATAAGAGCCAAATACATAAAGAATAGTAATTCCAATCTTTCCCACTGGTACCAGTATCCCAATTTCATGATTCCAAATATGTTATTCATCGTTGGAAAATAGACTGGATTAATATGCAATTTTATAAGTTAATAAATGTATCATTCAATAAATATTTAACACATCATCACTTGAGATAAAAATATTAGGATAATTCTTAGAAGTTTAATATTATTTAACAAAAAATACTATATATATCTATATGTATGTATGTATGTATTCAAAATAGGGATGACAAATATCCAATTATGGATGGATATTGTCCATCCAAATATAAATCCATAATTATCCATAATGGATATATCCATATCCATATTCAATATTTAATATTGGACATGGATATGGATTTTATCCATATAGATATGGATATCCATGGATATTTTATTTTTATTATATAAAAATAATAATAGAAAATAGTTAAAATTATAATATCAAATTTAACTATTAACCTATTTATATTAGTAATATATATATATAATAAAATGGCGGTCCGGTGGTCGGTGGTGAATTTCCGACAAAGTCCGGTGACTTTCCGGCGAGGTCCGGCGGTGATCCGCCAAAGTCCGGCGGTGGTCCGGCAACCTTCCGGCGGTGGTTCATTTATAATATTAAATTAATAAAATAAAATAATAATTAGTAATAGTATTAAATAAGTTAAAAAATTAAAGGGTAATTTTAGAAACTTTAGTTTTTAATATAAGAGAAACTAAAATTTAGTTTATTTTTTATTTTAGTTTAACAATATATTTTTTTAATTTTAAATGGATAAATTAATTGGATTTTGAATATCCATCAAATATCCATATCCATCCAACATCTAATTGGATATTTTTAAAAATATCCATATCCATATCCAAGAAGATTTTGGATGGATATTATCTAATCCAATTGGATTGGATGTATGGATATCTAATTTGCATGGACTAATTTGCCATCCATAATTCAAAATATATATGCGATCACCTGCGGTTGGAGAAATTTGGCATGATTTAACTATACTGAAAGATGAAAACATTACTTCATTTGTTAAATACATGTATGAAAATTAAATGTTCTAATAACTTGAATGTCCCATACCCTTCCAAACTACTCAGAATCGGAGGTTTAATAAAGATATTGGAGAAAATTAAAATCAAAAGGATGAGAATGAATCTGTTCTTTTTGAAGCGACAATATTGATCCATACTGTTTGTTCAGGGGGAGCAATGGAGAAAATGGGCTGTTTATAAACAAGGCTACATTAAATATGCATCATGCTTTTCAAATCAGTCATGGATTAGCATCTACAGAGGCGGAGGATCATTCAGTAGAGTTTGAAAGAAAACTGTAAAAATAATTACCCAACAAAAAGAAAAGAAGATAGACAAAAAGAATGTAATAATAAGAACCAGTCGGAAATTGGAAAATCTTTATTATTATTATTATTATTATTATTTTGGCAGGTATTCGTTTTTATTGCCCAGTATGCGGTAAATTGATATGTGAAATAGTCAATTTTTTTTTAAATGCAATGATAAAACAATCAAAATTAACAATTTATTAAAAACTTTGTTTTATGCATTTAAATTAAAAAAAATGTATACATATTAGTTTCATTCGAAGAGATTTTGCATATTTAACTATATCAAAAAGAATGATGTTATATATCTATATATATATATAAAGTTGGGACTTCAAGAGGTGATGTGGTATCACCATTCTTCTTCTTTTCATATTCTCTATTATCGAGAATATCTAAAATATTAGTGGATATTTTTTGTACATGTATCTTTCTCTTTCTATTTAAATCCAATAATATGTAACCATTAATAATAATTAATTATAAGTCTTTTGAAATATTTATTTATTTTATTATGCTAGCAATTAAACTTTAGTAGCTTAAAATACATCAACTAATTAACATAGGAAGTGAGGTTCTTTCATCTTCCCTCAACAATGCCACTAAAACCTAATTTTAATGTCATAATCTCATATTTAATTCTGCAACCTGTTGTTTAGTGTCTTTTGGCTTCTTCAAACTCTCTAAACACTAAATATTTAAGATTTGTTATATTTGTATTTTTTTAATTTAACTAACATCCTCTTTAGTGATGTGGCATCACCATTCTTCTTCTTTTTATATTTTCTATTATCTAAAATATATAAAATATTGGTGGATATTCTTTGTACATGTCTCTTCCTCTTTCTATTTAAATTCAACAATATGTAACCATTAATAATAATTAATTATAAATCTTTTGAAACATTTATTTATTTTGCATCACCATTCATCTTCTTTTTATATTCTCTATTATCTAAAATATATAAAATATTGGTGGATATTCTTTGTACATGTCTCTTCCTCTTTCTATTTAAATCCAACAATATGTAACCATTAATAATAATTAATTATAAGTCTTTTGAAATATTCATTTATTTTACATCACTATTCATCCTCTTTTTATATTCTCTATTATCTAAAATATCTAAAATATTAGTGGATATTCTTTGTACATGTCTCTTCCTCTTTCTATTTAAATCCAACAATATGTAACCATTAATAATAATTAATTATAAGTCTTTTAAAACATTTATTTATTTTATTATGCTAGCAATTAAACTTTAGTGGTTTAAAGTACATCAACAAATTAATATAGGAAGAGAGATTATTATTATTTATTAATTAATTATAAGTCTTGAAACATTCATTTATTTTATTATGCCAACAATTAAACTTTAGTGGCTTAAAATACATCAATTAATTATAATAGGAAAGAAGGTTTCTTCATCTTCCCTTAACAATGCCATTAGGGCCTAATTTTAATGTCATAATCCCATATTTAATTATGCAACCTTTTGTTTAGTACCTTTTGGCTTCTTCAAACTCTATAAACATTAAGTATTTAAGATTTGTGATATCATTATTTCTCATCTTTTTATATTTTCTATTATCTAATGTATTGGTTGAGATTAAAAAATAATTACATTACAAAATATTAAAAATAGAAAATAAATAAAAAATAATTATTAGATTACAAAAGATTACATGTTTCTTCCTCTTTCTATTTAAATTCAATAATATGTAACCATTAATAATAATTAATTATAAGTCTTGAAATATTCATTTATTTTATTAAGCCAACAACTAAACTTTAGTGGCTTAAAATACATCAACTAATCTATATATGAAGGAAGGTTCCTTCATCTTCCCTCACCATTGCCACTAAGGCCTAATTTTAATGTCATAATCCCATATTTAGTTATGCAATCTTTTGTTTAGTGTCTTTTGACTTCTTCAAACTCTATAAACATTAAGTATTTAAGATTTATTGTGTTTGGGTATTTTTTATTTAACCAACATCCTCTTTAGAAATATTCTTGTGTTTTTATTTTTTGACTTATTTGAATTTTTAGTATTGGGTACTTCATGGAGTATTCTTTTCTTCATAAGTAAAATAATGATAAAGATAGTTGGATGACAAAGGTTAGACTTTATAGGATGTAGGAGTCTGTTAATACCAAAAAGAATGGAGAATGAATTAGTGTGAATATGATTTTTATTGATGAAAAGATTGTATAAAAAATTTCTTCTCCCATTATTTTCTCTAATGTTTTTCCCAATTGTTTTACACTTAATGTAGCATTTTTTTTGGTAGGAAAATCTAATGCATGCAACAATTACGAAAAATTTAGTGACAAGATTTAGGCACATGTTGAGTGAGGGTTCTTTGTACAGTGTCAAGAATTTCAAAGTTGTTCAACTATGAGCAAATACAAACCACTTTCAAATTAGTATAAGATTATTTTCTTGGTTATTACTTCGCTTAAGAGGTTAGAAGAAGGAACTATTAAGATTTCGATCAATGGATTCTAATTCATATCTCCGAATTTGATTGATATATGTGCGAATGATAACACAATCCTCTCAGGTATTTTTTTAATTATTAATATTTGTTAATATTTAAGTGTATATTAGAAATTATTGATCCTTATATTTTAACATGTTTATGTTATTTTTCCATAATATTACAGATGTTGTCGGAAGTTTATATGGTGTGGGTGATATTGAAATCGTTGAAGCTGGTTAGAAAAAAAGAGATATAAACGTTCTAACAGATTAGCAAGTTGAATATAATTTGGAATTTATCAACAACTACAAAAGGTATGAGGTTTGTACACTTATACTATGCACATTAATATATATTTTTAAATTAACAAAAAAATAATTAACTTTCATAAATAACATTAGTTTTATAAGGTTGCTTCATCTTAAAAAAAAAATCAATTCATATTTTTTATCAGTTTCATCAAGTGCAAAGTAAGAAAAAAGAATAATACTAAATTATTTTTTCAAAGCCGCGCAAAGCACAGTTTTATTTCCTAGTTTAATATAAGGACAATGCATGTTTCAACTCTGATAGATGTCATATTTATCATTTGTATCCTTAATTACCTTTGTAATCCCTCTGATTAAAAGATAATATATAAAGTTAACATTTTTTTCATTTAGTATCCTACCTTTTTTTAGAGGATTTTATGATATTTTTAAGTACTTTAATACCAAAATTAAAGAGAATATGAAATGATTAGTCCTATATAATTACCACAAGAGTGCTTATATTTTTTATTTTCTTTTAATCCCAATAACTTGTTTAATTTAAAATTTAAAATATCACAACTTAAATGACTATTTCGTCTCTATTTTCACAATTTATTTTGATATCTCATAATGGGGGGATGAAAGAGGTGATTAAGAACTGGTATGGATATAAGTGGAAAATATGGCGTCTATCAAGCTTCCTCCTATTTAATATATGTTTACGGGTTAGATAATAAATACGTGTCTGTTAAAGACGTGATGAGAATACTCTTACAATATCAGAAATTTCATTTAAAATCATACGATACATAGAGTTGAAATAATTGTTGTATAATTAGTTGAATGAATGTCATTTTGCACAATGTATTCTGAAAATGGCTTGTGGAAAAGGATTCGGTGAAGATTTAATTCAAAGCTAGCTAGGAAAGCATGACAGAAATGATAATACATGAAAGCGTTCGTGGCAACTCTACTTGAAGGGCGAATAATATTTCATCCGGCGTCAGGCTTTTTCTCTAAGGCAATTCATCAAACACTTCATTAGTTTCATCAAACGCCTTCATCTTGATTTCATATTCATCATTAAGTACTTAACCGCAATAAGTCCATGTTACTGTCTCAATTTATCAAGTTCAATCACTCTCTCTCTCTCTCTCTCTCTCTCTCTCTCACTAGAAACAAGTGACTCTGTTAAATTTACACAGTTTGACTTATCAATAAAATTAAACCTCTGGTCAAATGACAATCCCCCTTTTTTTTTTTTTTTTTTGATTCTGACAATGGAGCATTCCTGAGTGATATTGTGTAACAATAATGTGGGAATTTCTTTGAGGTGATCGACTAAAATCGTTGGCAACGCAAGCGTATTACTCCAATTGATGGTCAATCTTTTTAATAAATAAATAAATAAAATTGCACAAGTAAAATCTTTGTGCTTTTTCGTCACCCATTAAATGGGTTTGGCGTGATTTAGCAGCTTACAAAATGAAGTTAACATGATTTTGATAAATAATTGAATTTGCAGGATGACGTCATGAATTATGCTAATTATAAATGCATTACTGAATGAGTCAAATAAACTTTCTAATTTAATTCTTGTCGTGACAATCCTCTAAAGTATTAACAATAAGTGTAATATTAGAGCGACAATCCCATGTATGAATTGATATGACGTTTTATTTTTAATTAAATGAAAATATCAAATACTAAAACTAAATCATATGTGCCAAGTGATGTTTCCATTCAACAACTCATATGATGTCACGATCGGTTTGTACAAAAGAATTTGTAACTAAATTATTATGCTACTAATACTAATGATTGCGCTCTTAAAATATAGCTCAATAAATCAAAATGTTCTTTTTTTATTCTATCCATTCAACTTGGCGTCACCATAACAGTGCATTATTTTGGTAGAGAAGAGAAGGTAAGAACTCGTTTCCTAGAATGTACGGAACATGTAAAATTTAGACAACAATTAACTATAAATAATATCAGTATGTAACCTAATTTTTCCCCCCGCTTCCTAGATCTCTTGCATCATGTTAAATCTTTCACAAAAGTTTCTAGGAGAGGAAAAGAATTATTCATGGTTTAAGCAAAACATTAGTTTGTGTGTGAGTTCGGGATGTAGTACAAGCAGTGAATAAAGCAAAGCAAGAACATGAACCTTCTTGTGTCAAACAAAATATCACAAGAATCAAGCAAATCAAGAACAGGGAGATGAATAGGGTCCTAAAATACTTTAGAGTTTCCTCAAGTACAAATAGAAACACACTCAATCATTTTCTTGATACATGATGCCAATACATATTATCTGAAATTACTACTATGAAATAGCTTTGGCTGGGCATGATTGGATGGACAAATAATTTCCATAAAGACGACTAATGACCTCATGAACTTACCAACAATCATACATTGTCAAATTTGCATATTGCATGTGGGCAGCAATATTTCCAAATATAAAAACTAGAATCATAATGATCAGAATGAGTAAGGTCATGCCTTCTGTACTGAAAAATTAAGAATGAAGTCCTTGATTTCTTCACTTGGAGCTCTTTCAAGAGCAGTCCTTCCATCTGCATCCTTGACGGTATAGCTAGCTCCAGCTCTCAACAGCTCTTCAATTTTCGGCTTGTCACCTTCCGAGGCAGCCAGCATCAGTAAGATGTCAACAGGATGGATGTTCTGGCTCAGAAGAGCCTCCATCTTATCATATGTACCCTCAACGGCAAGCATCCCCATGTAGTTGAAGTACTATAAGACAATACAGCTTCTTCAGTAGTCAAAAAAGGAAACCTTTCTACAGTCCTAATTGATAATGTATTTTCTTTACTTCCAACAAAATCAGTTTAAGACCTTTCCATTCATACAATTGCAAGTTTACAACCATTAAGCTACCTTTATGGCAGGTACAATTGTAAGTTTACAGCCATTAAGCTACCTTTATGCCAGGCACATATAGTAATTCTTCAGGAAGTGGCAATTCTACTATAAATTCCCACTTCAGGTCACAATTAAGAACCTAAAACTTCATATTCTAATTCTTCTCTGCTGCAGACATCCACATTTTGTTAAATTTTGTCATACCACACCCTTGTAAATATCAAATAAAGCATCTCACCAATTTAAACTACCCCAAACTTCATAATTTATTCACACATCTTACATGTAAACATTTCAAGGGCAAAAAAAAAAAAAAAAAATCCACAATAAAGAAATTTAATCTATAAATAAAGGCATCTAACATAATACTGTAAATCTACACGCGAATTAAGAGTGAGAGTGAGAGATAGAACCTGCTCAACATCATCTCTATCAAAATCATCCCTCTTTTGGCTACCATAAATGCCTGCATTTTCAGCATCAACACCATTTTTACCAAACTTGAACCAGCACTGAGTTCTGGACCCATTTGGGGGTCCTATGTTAGAGGGTCTGAAACATTTCAGATTATTTTTAGGACCCAGAAATTGGGAACTGAATTTTGTGCAAGAAGATTGAGAATTCGAAGGTTTTGAAGCAAAGCGTATGCTGGCTGTAATGCATGGGATTGAAGCCATATCTCAAAAATTATCTCGGAAACTATGAAACCATATGACACTGGCTTATCACTTCAGTTTCTGTTTACACGCGTGCAAAGTGCAGTGTAAGAGAAAAAAAATGATAAATATGGTGCGACTTGTATTCGCAAAATCAATTGGGAAATATAATCTGGACCGTTGATCAGGTGCTTTAATTTGCTGCTATAGTGCTATTCATCAACGACACAGATTGGATTATATCGGGCTGGGCTAGACATATCACTACAACAGGTCATTGAACCAAGCCCAACTTTGCTTCACTAACACTAACTCACAGTCGTTTGCTTTTATTTTATTTTATTTTTTTGGGGTTCTCATAACACTTCTCTGATCTCTCTTCTAAGAAGCTTTATCTAGTGTATGCCGTCGCATGCCTGCGGCATATGCTATGGTACGCGACGGCGTGCGTGATGAGTTTTTATTGGAGGATCTATGCTATCGGGCCAGCACCTCCAATGGAAGCTTGCCACATGTGCGCGACGGCTAGATCACATTCCTCTTTTAATACTGCTATTATCACTTACCAGTTACCTCTACAGATTTTATAATCGACTCAATAAGATAACAGCCATTACTGATGTACGGCTCCAATGGGACAAAGGGCTTTTAAGTTTCAACAAAACTGGGAGGTGGTTCTTTATTTACATTTACTCTTGCCTTACCAATCAACTGTACTATTGTAGTAAGAGCCCATGAATTGAATCTTTTCACATTGTCGATCGGTTAAGTATGGGGGCTCCAAATCATATATTTCCCATGAACCCTGAAAGTAAATCATCCCCAAACTGTGCCCATTACCGTAAAGCCATCAAGTTGCTTCACCAAACTTCAACCCTACGCTCTTCCTTTTCCATTTTTTTTCCCTTGCCATTGAAGACAAAAAGAAGAAAGTAACAGCTTACTTAAAATGGTCATGAATGAGCTCATCCTTCTTTTAAAATCTGACATACACAACCATCTTCGCTCAACTCATCACCAATTGTGATTGAACTTGTTGATATCACAACTTAAATGTTCACCTAAACATGTATGTTGACAAATGACATTGTGTAATTAAAAAGGCACATATCTTGTTAGAAATTTTAAATGTTTTTAACTGCAGGCACATGAATACAATGACTATATATATGTCACTATCCAAACATCCAACTAGCTCTGGATAGAGAACATTAGGTAAAGAATTCATGTGAAAACACTAAGTATAATAAGGCCAATGAACAAGTGATCCAGACTCGAAGCAACTTCCCCACCATCACTAGACCCAGAAGCTTCCCACTCTTCATCTACAATCTTCTTTCACTAAAAACAAACAGAACATGTACAAATCCAGCAACTTTACCACTGAAGTTCCTGAAAACATGGCTGCACGTGCACACATTCCTGTAGAAGTAGGCACTAGAGGCACCATCGGATCCCTCATAATGAAAGAAATTGAGTACTTTAGCCAGCTTGAATTACGCTGCCAAGATGGCTCACAGAGGCCTCAAACTCATGTTACGGAGATGGCTTCATCTAGTAGTCATTGTGGACCAACTGCTACATCTGTGATAACAACCCAAAAGAAGAAAAAGAGAAGACGCAACCGGTTGCCAAACATATGTTCAATGGTGGAAGTCCTGGATAAGAGTCAGCCAATTGGGATTTCAGGTTTCAGTTACAGGAATCTGAAATCTGATATGAAGAAGTTGCAGGCTTAGATAATACTCTCAGATAGCTTTGAGAATCCAAGCTTCTTGAGTTTATTTGTTATAGGATTAGCCCATGCTCTATCTGGTGGCCCGCATCTTATGTCCACAATTTCAACAATTTTAAGTCCTTTCTTGTTGGTTTTCCGCCTGTTAGGTGTTCTATCCGGGATTTTATTATCAGAACCTAGCATTGGGGCCCGATGGGTACTTTTATCGTAGCTTTTTGTTTTCTGAACAACTTCATGGCTTTTGCGAGTAGTATTGTTGCTGCTGCTGCTTGTACTAGCTTCATCTAATGATTTTCTAGGTTGTAATTTTTTAGCACCTGTAGCACCACAAGCAACTGAAACAGGTAGTGTTTGAGGCGTCCCAGGTGCAGGTTTAATGGATTCCAGTTCCCTAGTCATCAGGGAACTGATCGTTCCAGTGGTGCCAACTTTGATGGATCCTCCACCGCCCTTGATAGTTTCTAGTGTATGAACCATGTTTCTCCACAAGTTTCAATCAGAAGTCTAAGAAGAGATCTTCCAAAAGATGAAGTTCTTTGCCCTCAGAGCTCGCTTGGACAAAGATTGCAGATGAAAGGAATTAAAATCCTGCAAAGCAATAACACCAACCAATGCATGTAGATTTGAGTTGTATTTTCTGGTTGAAATGTAGCTCATATTCTTAAGATTAAAGTCCACCCCACCCAATAGCTCATAGATTTGAGTTATAGGATTAGCCCATGCTCTTTAAGTCCCCCCCAAAAGAAAATGATATAGTTACATTGGCAAAGTATAAAGCTGCATATTGAAAGAAGAAAAGCAAGCTGCATATTGAAAGAAGAAAAGCCAGATAATTCCCCGTTGATTTTCCGTAAGCATGTACTCTAACTAACACAGGTTAAGTATATAGTAAGAAAAAGCAAGTCCCGCATTAAGGCAAAAAATGCAAAAGTACATGCAATTACCCTAAAGAATGATAGATTTCCTGGAAAAGGCGGAATGAAAAAACTCAGAATAATGACTTCAAAACTGGTAGAAACAGGAAAAACACGTCTAGACTGAAATGCGTAAGATCTTAACATACAAAGAAGAACATTCTAGTTGAATAACTGCAGCTTGCTAATGAACTCCAGCAAAGACCTGTTTAATTCACAGCAACTTGACCAGGAATAGGATCATTAACACTTTCAACTTCCAGATAAACAAATCAATTAAGTCAAGGTCAAAATTGTCTTTATAAAAATTCTTCAAGTTTCCAAGCACTGAATGAAATCTAGGTTGCAACTGGGAATGCGAGTCAAGCATTTTGTCTCAATGAAACCTCAAATTTTGCATCAGAGCAAACATTCAATTTCTTTAATAATAAAGGGGAAAAAAACCCAGGTCAAAGGACAACAAGAAAATAACATTCAATCAAAACTTAAATTATAAATTACGGAAAAGGGAAGGAGGTTACTATGTTACAGATTCTGTAACATACAGCACCAATGCATGCACCACAGGTGTCCTGCTTATGGAGAAAAAAGGGGCAAATGCTTTTGTCTGGTAGCTGGTTAAGCACAATCTGTGAGTTACAGATTCTGTAACTTAGCCTGCTCCACGAAAACAGGTGGATATATGCACAAAGAAAACAAGATGCAAACTGGCATCAAATACCCAAAAGCCCAAAAACCTCAAAAAAAAAAAGAAAAAAGCATCTTCTGAAAGCTTTCAACAACCAAAAACTCATAAACATGCCATAAATCGTACAAATACAGCGTCACCGAACAACAGAAACTGAGGCAGACCATAAAGATAAAGATTTTAAAGCATACCCAATACAACAATCAAGACCACTATCATTAAACTTGAGCAGCTCAGCTTGTTTGATGAAGATGACAGAAGAAAAGGAAAGCCTTTTGCTAGTAGCTCACCTACAAATCTTTTTTCTTTTTGTGAGTGAGATCTCAGACTACTTCTACAGTATCCAAAAAGTGTAAAAATCTTCACACGTGAGATTAGATAATGACAACTTCAAGAACACATGTAGTCTAAAGTTACAAAACCCTGTCTGTTTGTACCGTGTGTATTATATAATGTGTTAAGACCAGTCAACGCACACCAATCATGGTGCAGTGAAAGTCATTAATTAACAATAACCCCCGGCCATTTTCTGGTAGCTTTCATTGGGTCTTTTTACAATTTTATTTTATTTTTCTCTTGATGCTAATATTACGTCCAGGGTAAAGATTAAATAATAATAATAATAATAATAATAATAATAATAATAATAATAATAATAATAACATTTTAAAAAAATTCAATCTCATTCACTAACCATAAACCTTTACTTCTTATTAATATACAAAATTTTAAATGACAGTATTGATATTTAAATTTTAAATGACCGCAAATGCAAAACGCATATGGTAGGAGGAAAAAAAAAAAGAACTTCCATCTAAAAAAAATCAACACCCAATACATTTAGGATCCATTTGGAATTACTTTTTCGGAGGTTTAAAATTGATTTTTAAAAGATAAAAATTAATTTTGGTGTTTAGTATTTTTTTTTTTTACAAATTACTTTTGGTAAAATTACCCTATCTTATACTAGATTTTAAAAAACAATGAAGTAGTAACTTTTTAAAATTTAATTTTAAAAATAAGTTTTACATCTAATATAATTTCATATATATTATAAAAATTCAAAATTATCCTTATTAGTTAGGAAATAAAATCATTAATTTTGAGGATATTATTGTTATTATTATCAATTATATTGAGATAACAAAATAAACAACAACACTAATAATATAAAATATTTAATTTAATTATCAATTATTATATATACAATAAAAAAATTTATATACATGTTTATAAATGTATAAATAAATTTTATTTAATATTATGTTCAATTCAGTCATTTATATTCTTACAACAGTTTAATAATAAGATTTACTGAACACAAATGATTATTTTTAAAATTCACAACACTTTTAAAACTAAATTTTACCAAGTGTTTATTTGATTTTCTTCTAAATTGATTATTTTTACGACATAACTAATAATAATTATTTTAAAAGTTACAATATTACTAAATGTTTGCAAGTTGGGTTGATAGAGAAAATAATAGATCAAAATAAGAAATATTGGCAATAACGTGATCCTCGTTTGGTAAAACTAGTTTTACAGTTATTGTCGGTGCACATTACGGAAGACTTTTTGTGGCAGAATATCTACATACTAAAAAGTGTGATTCGAAATTTATTCAAATTATAAGTATTGATAAGTCTTGGCTTCTCAAGTCTCGTGTGATTCGAAATTTATTCAAATTATAAGTATTGATAAGTCTTGGCTTCTCAAGTCTCAACGCATGGACTAAACTTAGGTTATTTGACTAGCTAGTATGACTAGGGTCAGTTTAATAAAATTATAATTTTAAAAATAATTATTGTTAATTTTATTGTAAAAGTAATTAGCTATAAAGAAAATTAGTTAAAATATTTAAAAAAATTTATTTTAAAAGTGTTATGAATTTTAAAAATAGTCATATGTATTTTATAAATCTTACTATTAAAACTGCTATGAGAATATAAATAATTAAATTAGATGTGATGTTGAATAAAATTTATTTATATATTTATAAATATATATATAAAATATTATATTAAGTGATAACTAAAATAAATATTTTATATTATTTTTATTATTTTTATTTTTTATCTCAATATAATTAATAATATTAATAATTTATTTAATTTTAATAATTTTATTTTTTAATTAATAAAAATAATTTTAAATTTTTATAATATATATGAAGATATATGTGCGCCACGCTTGACTTGTTCGGTAAAGACGACGGCTTTGATGGAACTGAATATAACTTTTTTTTTTTTTTTTTTAATCTTTTAAGAAGATGAAACTCATAGCCTCAAGTCTTTTATTGTCATATTTTGTATGTCGTGGACTCCTCGAGGGAACCCTTAATATAAGGGAAAAGTGATGTTTTGGGACCGCGCAAGGGAACCCTCGATATAAGGGAAAAGTGATGGTTAAGAGTAAGAGGAGAATGCCACTTGCGCTTGTAGTCTAATAGTTGACCATAAGTTAAAAGTATGATTTTGAGGGTAATGGTTTGAGTTTTCACGGACTCAACCTCTCTCAATTAAATATAATTATTTGGAAATTATTTAAATTTTTTTTTATTTTGTGAAATACAAGTGGAGTGGAGATATCCCTTCTCCGTGAGGGGTATTTGGCTAGGCATGTACTTCATAGAATAAAAATGTAATAATGTAAGTTTTAGGTATATATCTGATTGTAAATATCAGTGCAATGATCTGCTGTCATGACAGTTGTAAATATATGTGTAATACAATAACCTAATTCGTAAATATCTGTATAATACAATAACCTGATGCTTAATCAGTTAAAAAAAAAAGAGAGCATGGGGAGGATGATGGTTAGTTTGATTGCTCAACCGAAAAAGAAAGGGAGGTGTTCAGAGAGTTTCCAATGCCTAGCTCAATAATCTTATATCAAGAAATAAAAAATGGCTAACTATACTTGAGAGTATATTTTAGGTAGATTTATTATCTATACCATTGCAATTCAGTCCAATGTAATTAATTATACTTGATTCTTTTTGACAAGTATTATCGTGAAAAAATTGACAGAATTTTCTTGGGATATTATCTTTGACTTCACATACAAGGATTCGCAGTGCAAGAATGTGGTATCGTCATAATCAAGATCAGTTGTTGGATCCACTTAAATAAATGGAGTCCACTTGACTTTACGTGAATCTAACAGTTGGGTGCAACTGTGACACGATACCTCAGTTCCACTATAATTTTATCCCACGTACAATACCAAAAATAATAAATTTATAGAAAATTTCACACGATCTTCAATTTTGTTAATTTAAAGAATTTTAGAAAAAGATATTTTAATGATTTTAAATTTTAGAGGGTCCTGAGCGTGGATTCCATTTTGCTGAAACCAAATCTGCAAGATATCAGAAAGGGGTAGAATCAATCATTGCAACAATAACACTTGACCAACAATCTTCCCATAAATCATGCAAAAATGTCAAACGAAAGATGTGTTAACAAACAACACGAGCGCCCATGAATAACTCCCACCAACACCAAAGACTCTTTATTTTTCTATTTCATTGAGTGATGTAATGAAATTAAAAAGGGGTCCCACCTTTTATAACAATTGGAATTTCACGAACTCGTACGATCTCGATCATACATATTAAGTAATAAAGTTAACGGTTGCGATCGCTTGATCAAACTCATACTTTATTGTAGGCTCTACATTTTCAGTTTTTTAAATTTTTTAAGACGATACACAAATTTTAAATTTCAAATCCCCTTCACGTTTAATTATAATAATAATTAAAAAAAAAGTCAGTTAAGACTCATGCAATACTCCAAATATATTTTTTCCTTTCCAAAATTTGAAAAAAGAAAAATTACCGCTAGCCTTCGTTAATTTGCAAATTCACAATTTCGCATGAAAAGTAAATTTCTTTTTCAGATAATAATAACAACTTAATCCCTTTTGTTTTTTTTTTCTCTTAGTTTCTTCAATGAAAGTTATACTTTCCAATCAAGAAAAAAAAAAATCCCTTATTGTTTATAATTTAAAGTTGCATCAGGAGCAGCCGAGCAAGGGACTTATTTGATATAAATGGCCACAATCTATAATTATTTCTAAAACAATAAAAGTATAAGATCCCTGATGGTATTACCCCATCACCTAAAAAGAAAGGTGAAATTACAGATCTATCTGGTTTTGAAAAGACTGTCGTGCTCGCTTCACCTGGGTGACAACAGCGGCAAGTAACAGTGACAGATCTCAAATATTTGGTTTCTTCATTCAATTGATGCATGAACCCCACACTCCCCACCACCAACAAGCAAGCAGCAAGCCTTAGCTCTCACTCCATCTCTTCACATTTTCATCATCTCTCAACTTTCCCTCCTTCTGATCATCTAAACGTTCAATTCTTCTCAGTGCAGTATTGACATTCATTATTTATTAACAAAACCCATTTTATTTTCGCTCTTCAAACTCTTATCATCAATGTGTGTGGCTAAATATTTGTAAAAATCGATTTTGTGCCGTCCATCCATTCGATAATAAGTCACAATGAGTTCACAACCGAGTAAGTTTACAAAACCCGCAAAACCGACAAGCCAAAGCCAGCAAAGTTCATCGGCAAATGCTTCAAGATCGTCTTCTTTGTCTTCCCACTTGGCCATGGTCGAAATGAAGCAAAAAATCCTCACATCTTTGTCTAAACTAGCCGATCGCGACACCCACCAAATCGCCATTGAAGATCTTGAGAAGACCATTCAAACTCTCTCTCAAGAGTCTCTCCCCATGCTGTTGAATTGCCTCTATGAATCCTCTAACGACCCCAAACCCGCTGTGAAGAAAGAGTCTGTGAGGCTTCTGGCTCTTGTGTGTGAGCTTCACACCGAGTTGACATCCACTCATGTTACTAAAATTATATCCCACATTGTTAAGAGATTGAAAGATAGTGATTCTGGGGTGAAGGAGGCGTGTCGCGATGCGATTGGTTCGTTGTCCAAACTGTATTTGAATGGCAAGGAGGAGAATAATGGAACCGTCGTGGGCTTGTTTGTTAAGCCTTTGTTTGAGGCAATGATGGAGCAGAACAAAGGGGTGCAATCTGGTGCTGCAATGTGTATGGCTAAGATGGTGGAATGTGCCTCGGACCCACCTGTTGTGGCGTTTCAGAAGCTGTGTGCTAGGATTTGTAAATTGTTGAGCAATCAAAATTTCTTGGCCAAGGCTTCTCTTTTGCCTGTTGTCGGGAGTTTGTCTCAGGTTTGTACATAGTTTGGTTGTCAATTTTGGCAATTTACATTTACCGGCAGTGTACATTTTTTATTTGGTTGGTTTGTTGTGTGGCATTTTGCCTGATAGTTGTGCAGTTTAGCTAGCCTGGAGGCAGCAAGAGAATGAATTAGCTAGTAAAACTTTATGCTGTTTAAGATTTGATATGAGAAGAGAGTAAGTTCTGGGTATGTGACAATGTGTTCACTTGTTGCAGGTAGGAGCAATTGCACCTCAGAGCTTGGAACCATTACTACAAAGTATTCATGAGTGTCTTGGGAGTACGGATTGGGCAACACGTAAGGCAGCAGCTGATGCACTAAGTGCCTTAGCATTGCATTCAAGCAATTTGGTTATAGATGGAGCTGCTTCTACACTGACAGTGCTTGAGGCTTGCCGATTTGACAAGGTAGCTTTTCAGTTCTGTCTGCATGGACATACCTGTTCTAGCCAGTAGTCAATATTTGGTGGAAAAGAACTGGAATATATTCATGTTGGATCATTTGTTAGGAATTATAAATAATTCTACTGAACATGCATATCCTCTTGATAGAATGTCCATACTAGGTTATATATTTCAATGAGCAAAGAATTTAACAAACCATACTAGGCATGTTTTGGAAAACTAACAAATCTATGTGTAGTGAAAGGAAACTTTTGACTGCTTGGCTTCTCTCAACTGGTCCAAAAACTGTCCTTGACACTTGCATATCATGCTCTTTGCAGCTGTTCTAAAAAATTGATATGAAATTTGTGAGTAATCTAAGAAATTTGAAACTAGGTTTGTGTTAAGTGGGCAGTTGTCTTGGGGGCTATTCGTTATGATGAATTGATAATCTATTAATGGTTTTTCAGATAAAACCTGTCAGAGATAGTATGAATGAGGCGTTGCAATTGTGGAAGAAGATTGCAGGAAAAGTGGATGTGGGATCAGATGACCAGAAATCTTCTCCTGGTAAGATGTTAGCTGTATTTCTGTCCAAAATGTAATATTTTTCACTCTCACTGAATCTCTTTGTAAGTTCCAGATGGCAAAGCCCCCGAACCAGGCGAGGACCTGAAGAATTCGAATCCTAGTGACAAAAGAGCTGAGCTGTCGGCCAAGGGTCCACTCAATGGTTCTTCCCCTGCTTTAGAGTCTCTTACCAAAGGAAAAGCTGGAAACATTTCAGAGAAAGCAGTTGTGATTTTGAAGAAGAAAGCACCTGCCTTGTCTGACAAAGAGCTAAACCCAGAATTTTTCCAGAATTTGTCAAGGGGTTCAGGTGATTTGCCAGTTGAAGTAGTTGTTCCTCGTAGATGTCTCAACTCTTCAAACTCAAACAATGAGGAAGAATCAGACCCAAGTGATTTGGATTCAAAAGGGAGGTCAAATCGCATGGGAAACAGCCAGACAGATGACTTCTCCGTTTCTCTTAATAATAAACATCGTAGCATTGACAGAGGCACTGCTGGTGGAAATGGAAAAGACCCAAGAATGAGGGCATCTGATGTTGAAAGGGAGTTGTCTGGAAATCGTGCTGGTTTCTCCAAGACTGATAGCCAAGCTGAAGGATCTTTTATTAACAACAAAGGTAATTGGTTGGCTATCCAGAGGCAGTTAATGCAGTTGGAGAGACAACAAGCTCATCTCATGAATATGCTGCAGGTATTCTTGAATTTCTCAAAAGAAAATGGCTCCTTGACATGCTTTTATTATTGATTTGAATCATAAGATGCTTATCCTATATTGCAGGATTTCATGGGCGGGTCTCATGATAGTATGGTAACTTTGGAGAACAGGGTTAGGGGTCTTGAGAGAGTTGTTGAGGACATGGCACGGGATTTGTCAATATCATCTGGTAGGAGAGGTAGTAATTTCGCAATGGGGTTTGAAGGATCAAATAATAGGTCGTTAGGCAAGTATAATGGTTTTGCTGAATACTCCGGTACCAAGTATAATGGGCGGACTCCATTTGGAGAAAGATTTGTCCAATCTGATGGAGTGGCTGCAAGTACCAGGGGTAGGGGCCCTTCTTGGAGATCTGACATGTCTGATGCTTGGGATTTTACTGCATATGGTGCTTCCAGAAATGGACAGCTTGGTTCTAGGAGAGCTCCAGGTGGTGGTCCTGTGGATAGCAGATCACCTAAATCAGAACATGATAATGATCAGGTTGGTGGCAGGAGAGCATGGGATAAAGGGACTGGACCTGTCAGGCTCGGTGAGGGGCCTTCTGCCAGAAGTGTCTGGCAAGCATCAAAGGATGAAGCTACCCTGGAAGCCATTCGGGTGGCTGGGGAAGACAGTGGAACATCTCGGTCTGCCAGGGTTGCTATCCCCGAATTAACTGCAGAAGCCATGGGTGATGACAATGTTGGGCAAGAGAGGGACCCAATCTGGACTTCTTGGACTAATGCAATGGATGCCATTCAAGTGGGTGATTTGGATACAGCTTATGCTGAAGTTGTGTCTACGGGGGATGATTTCTTACTTGTGAAGCTAATGGACAGATCGGGACCTGTTGTTGACCAACTCTCAAATGAGGTAGCAAATGAGGTCTTGCATGCTATTGGGCAGTTTCTACTAGAGCAGAATTTGTTCGACATTTGTCTGTCTTGGATTCAGCAGGTATGAAGCTTTTCTTACTATTCAGTTTCTTTTGAGCTGCTCATTTAGGAGATTTTTACATCTTATATGCACTTCATGACCTTCCAAATCTTAATCATTGGAATCTGGATTAATTAACCATGGGCAGGAATATGTAAATTATGGATGCAAGGATTTTTATAAACCAAGATTTTGTAGGGGCTTTAGGTTCTTTATAAATATTTTAGAATCCACTTGATTCTGTTTCGGCAAAGAGGAGAGGGTAGCATTTAAATGGTATCACTACTGTACACATGTTCTCTTTCTTGGCTAGACACTAAAAATGGACTGATTACAATCACAAACGTTGCTTGCAATGAGTGTCGCCTAGATGGCATGTGCATTTGAAGCAGAAAATTGCTGTTAGAATTCATGGATATTTCACTTTTTGAATATGATCTGTGACGTCCCTTCTGGTTTCAATTTTATAACTGGAGGCTGCAGTTTTAAAAGTGTTAGTGGACCTGCGGTGTCCTTTTGAGTTTTGACAAAGCCATAGCTCTTGTATGTACCTCCCATTCATGTAAAATATTTTAAAATGAAAAAATAGAGAGATACTCGTGGTTTAAATTCACATGAGCCCGACCTTAATAGTTAAATCAGTAACCAGATTTCAAATCAGCCTCAGTTTGCAGTTGATTGTTACTCCAATAACTTTGGTAAGGGGGCTTTACTGGCTGACTATGTAATATAATAGGATACTGTGACCTCTTCTTATTCACTCTCCTTTCTGGCTGATTTACTGAACAGGATACCAGATTTCAAATTATTGTGTTGTACTCCCACAATATTTATTGACAGTTTTATTATTATTTTTTTTCCTTTGGCTGTGTACTTCAGTTGGTTGAACTTGTGCTGGAAAATGGACCTCACGTCTTGGGCATTCCAATGGAATTGAAGAAGGAGCTCTTGCTAAATTTACATGAAGCTTCTACGACAATGGACCCACCTGAAGATTGGGAAGGTCCAGCACCTGACCAGCTTTTGCTGCAACTAGCCTCAGCCTGGGAAATTGAACTGCAACAGTTTGATAAGTAGTTAGCTACAAGGCCTATTGGTGATTTCTGTATTTTGTATGCCAAACTTTTGATTGGTTTGCTTCCTCTGCTGCTCTGCCCATCCTGTATTTTACATCGATGCTAAACGAACATTCCTATGATACAAAGACATAGTTTGGCATCTTGCATCAATATATCAATTGTTTCATAGTGCTTGATTTTTGGCATATACTTAGTTTATTTTCATACAACCCACCTGAATAGCATGTATGGCAAACATAGGGAGAATAGGATACAATGAAATTATGCATTCACCAGACAGTATTCCATTTTATTTCTACACGTTCTTCAAATCAGTGATTGGCTGATGTCAGTATTGTGAAAAAAGTTGCAATTATTGCACACGATGAAACCTCGTACGAGGTCATCGGAATACTGCACTAGCTCAGACAGTGATGTATTTTACTATGATTTAGTTACTGAATACTGATAGTAGCCATATTATCAGTAATGGAAAATGTAGTAGAATGGAATGTAAAATAATCAAAGCTGCACTTGCATTGCATGTGAAATTTACAGAATACCATTTCACTAGCCTTCTTACGGCAACACTCCAGAAATTCCAAAAATCTACTATACACTTGGTACAATTCTTTACACACCCTCATCTTGGTTACGGTTCTTAGGTGCCGTAAAAGCATCAGAGCACACTCCATGGCACACCCGCCCTTGGCCAAACTGGCTGCCGTGATTCATCAATAGGGAAGAAATTTCACATGAACTCAATACGTTAGCAGTGATTCCCCGAGCAATAAAATTTAGGGAATCGGATGCACTTATTGCATCAGTATAGAAATCTATGCCTTTCAGCCAAAATCCAGTCTGTTCCTCAAATGAATCATCTATTTTGCAGAATACCAGTTTTGAGCACACTTAGCATCAACAGATAGGTCAACTCTAAGATTATTCTTCCCATTGAAGGGTTTGGACATGCATTCGACAACTATGGCCTTCGCAACTTCAGCCGACTCGCTTGGACCTTCTAAGATTACTTCATCATGAACCTGCTTTCCAGACAGTAATCAGTTTTTGCAATAATATTCATAACTGAGTCCATTCAAAAGTGAAAGTCGAAGGAAATGAACATGTAAGAATTAGAAGGAAATGTTCCAGGAGCACGTCAGACCAAGACAAGACATGAGTTTAATAGACTGGAATGGGAGCATATGAAGCTGAAAATTTTCTATCTTTGTCTTTGCACTGCCATGTAGACTACGGTTTTAAAATCTGCTTTACCAATTTGTTAGAAGCAGATCACGGTTAAACCGGAGATAATAGCAGTGAGAAAACAATGGAAGATAAGATTTTTATATATGCGAATTTGAGATTACAGAAACAAAGTTAATATAAAGTTTGATCTTGGCCAAGAACACTAGACAACAACCGCAATATGTAAACCAGACACATTACATGGGAATCACATGTTTGGTAAATCTTCTTGGTCACATCATGGTGTATTTTATGGAGAATTACAATACACCATAATGTGAACAGAGCTGCATTACGGTGTATTATAATACATCATAATGCAGCCTTGAAGATTTACCAAACATGGGATGCATTGCCTTTGCTAATACAATCCCTTGGCAAGATACAATGACAATGATTTAAAAGAAACTAAATGAGAAGAAGAACAAAACCTGTAAAAGCAATTTCCATCCAAGTTCTTTCAAACGTGCATTCTTTGATATTTCTAACATGGCACACATGGCAACATCAGCAGCACTACCCTGTGACAATCGCCCAAGTCTGTGTGAGAGAGAAGAGAGAATAAAACTCAGAAGTGCAGGATGGAAAAGAAAAAACCTGCACTGGTGTATTAATAGCAGCCCGTTCAATATGATTTCTTTGAGAACGTGTGAGAGACTTTATTGCTGGGAATCTGCGAGCCCTTCCTAGCAATGTATGAACATGATTATCTATGCGGGATTCTTTTTTTCTAGCTTCTTGCCAGGTAAGAACTTCTTGTCTTTCATTATACCAGAGATCAACTGTTTTCTTTGCTTCCTCCACGGAAACCTGAGAATAGAGATAGCAGCCACCATACATTAGTGTATCAACTTTAATTATTTGAACAATGAGAGCTACTCATTTAGGTCAAGCAGGCAACCACACCTTCCAATCCCGAGCAAGGCCCACAGGAGTTTTTCCATACGCAATAGAAAAGTTAAGCATCTTAGCTTTTCTTCTTTCAGAAGCAAAGGCATCCTGACACAAAGTTTGCAATTCAGTTGGAACCAGCTACCATAATCAATTATTTCTCACCACTTTGCTAAACAGAAGATTGTAGCAAGTACTAACTGATTACTTGTTCTGCCAAATGGGAATCATGAAACTAATATACTTGTTCTGCCATTATTAGTATACATTCATACCACATTATAAGAAGATTCTGAAGATTACCTTCAATAATGGAACAGGGGGTTTATCATCACCATGCCATTCAAGCAGCACTTGCCCTGTTTCAACAGCATTACGTATATGTGGATACATATTCATTGCAGTCCTTGAATGGAAATCTCCACCAGCTTTGAAGGCATCCAACATGCTCTTACAATTGGCGAGATGTGCAAGAATCCTAAGTTCCAGCTGTAACATGAATAGAAATTTAACATAACAAATTAAATTCCTTGAAAAAAGCTCATAACTCAATCAATTTACCTGCCCGTAATCAGCAACAATAAGAGAATTTCCAGGTGCAGCTATGAATGCCTGACGGATCTTATACCGGTCCTTCTCCAAAGCGGGTTGATTCTGATTTGAGAGTGACAAAACATTAATAATCAATAATCTCTATCATGTTAGGGAAAAAATATGATGAATTCACATAATCTCATTTTATTGTCTTCAAATGTCATAAATATGACCACTAAAGAATTCAATCCAGACTCCAGTTCCACATGCTGTGTACACAATTTTAAGGAAACAGGAATGCTTTTGGGGTTGAAAATTGGAATTATTCAATCCCATAGGATTTTAACATAGGGATGCACTTAGATTTGCAAGCTATACGAAGTAAAGGGCTAAGGGGAGCTTTAATTAGCTTAAGAAGTAAATATGCTTTGCTTGAGCTATATAATGACGAGCACCAAAAGCAATTGTGGATCATTCAAAAATTGCAACCCTTAACATCTTCTGTGCTAAAGCTCTAACCACGGGAGCAGTTACACAACACATTTAGAAATAATTTTTGAGATTAAATTTATTCAGATTTATGAATGATAGAGAAAAATTGACCTGCAAATTTGGCCTCCTTGCTGACAAGCGCCCAGTTTCTGTGTTGATATTTAACGAACAATGAACACGTCCATTCTTGCCTGAAACATTACTCCCCTGCAGTAGAAAAGAACAATATTATCTCCATAAGTTTAGTGGAACAAAATTTAAGGAAGAACAAAGAAAAGAAATGAATATTTAAATCAATTAAGAGAGGAGTCGATCTTATCGAAAGAAAAGAGGATTGCCCCTCGAAAATCCAGGTTTTATCCTCTTGAGATCTGATTGTTAAATGCTTCAAATGAAAGGTTTTGATTTCAAACCATGCAAGTGCTCTGACAGACTGATTCTTATAATTCATGAGATAGTATCTAGTATCTAGGAAATACGCTAGCAAGCTAAAACAGAGAACAATGAAGAAAAAATGGATAAGAAGCATGTAAAAGATAAGATTTCCAATAAAAAGGCTGCAGTATTGAGAGCTCCTGCTATATAGACTTTTTTCTTTTTCTTTTTTTTTTTTTAACATGAAACTCAAAAGTGCATTAATGAAGAAAAATAAAAAAAGAGAGTGGACCAGTTGTCCACTAAGTACGCAAAATAGAAAAGTTTTAGTACTATAAAGACTAAAGAAAAAATGGATAAGAAGCATGTAAAAGATAAGATTTCCAATAAAAAGGCTGCAGTATTGAGAGCTCCTGCTATATAGACTTTTTTCTTTTTCTTTTTTTTTTTTTTTAAATGAAACTCAAAAGTGCATTAATGAAGAAAAATAAAAAAAGAGAGTGGACCAGTTGTCCACTAAGTACGCAAAATAGAAAAGTTTTAGTACTATAAAGACTAACTGATATCATATATCAGAAGTTCAGAAGCATGAAATATTGTTGCCTGACCATAGAATATCAAAAATAAGAGAAGAAATCTGCAAGATAAATATGCATCATTTCATAATCAAGTACATGTCATAGTTAAGGATTCAAAGCTTTCATGTTTATATATCCTAATTATTATTATTTATAGGCAAATAGGAGACAAAATATTGAAGTACAGTGGTACACATAAAAACAGCACACAGGTGCCACATATAATCTACATGCAAATTGTTTTTACAGTAATATGGAAGATCAGCATGCAAAACTAGTAAAATAAGGCAATAGAAATCACCTGCAAGGGAAGGATGAAGTTGGATATCAAGGAGTCAATAGAGCAAACTTCACATAAAGCAGAAATGGCATCACAAGCTTCCCTTGCCTCCTGCTCTGTTGCAAATATCTTTATATTTGATGCAACTTCACCCTTGTATTCTGTCTCTTCTGTACATCCAGAATCATCCAAGTCATGAGCCCCATCCACACAATCATACTCTGCAGAAATGTTCCTAGCTAAGGTCTTTAAAGCATCTCCACCAACAGAGGGCCAACCAGTGGCCGTGTACATCTCGGTTGGCAGATCAACGCCAATGCTGCGCAACGTGATATTGCGAAATTTTGAGGGAGTCTTCTTGCCTTCTGCAATCACTCCTTCAGTGTTGGGAACTTTGAAAATTCTCTCAATTGGGAGACTCTCTGAGTCATCCTTGCTAAAATAAGAAATAAACACATTAGGAATCCAAACCTTTCCTCAGCCCCATTCTTGAAGTCATATAAACCGACCTTTTTTTCCAGTTAAAAGAAAAAAAAAATCCTATTCCCCATGCAGAGCTTGTGCAGACATGATAGTTTCGCTTTCCAACCAACATAAAAGTCAACTAAATGCTGTCTATCCACAGAAGCCTATTGAAAATTGGAAATTAAGAAAATATGGCAACACAATTTTCAAAGCCTGTAAGACACGTAAATCCTTCAGCTATAATAAATCAGTGAATTTGGAACAACTTTCTAGTCTGAAAGAAAACCTTTTTAAGGGCATTCCAGAATTCATTACAATACTCTAAGCCTCAATTACTCGGAACATATTATCGTATGTAAATTTCAGGATAAATCAAAGGATATCATCCCTCAATGAGTCTTCTCTGGTATCAAAGACACCAATTCTTAATTGGAAGGAGATTTTGAGCTGATAAGTAGTCAGAGTCAAAGTATGGTTTTGATGTTTACCGGATTTCTTCAAGGAACGGACCTAAAATGCATTTCATTTGCAATATTCAACTAAATATTTTGCAACTGTATAAGGCTATAAGCAAAAACATTTTACTTCTTCAACAGTAATCATTTTCATAATACAATGCAACAAAACATAATTATCATCTACAACAGTTAAACCAAAACTATTTTTTCACCCATACTGGAATTATTAGTTTAATACCTGTTAGGCTTGCCACCAAATAAAAGCTGGCGCAGTTGTGTGTCACTTCCCACGTTCATATACTTAGCATCAGGACAATGCTTAGATGCCCATTTTCGGAACCTGTTAACGGCAGCTTCTTGCTCTGCTCTGGCCACCTTCTCAATCTCAGAAAGATATTCCCGATCTACCAACATCCCCTCAGTTTCCATTTTAACTAGAATCTCACCGAATGGTTGCCAATATTCCTGATAAAAGTCAAACATGGATTTTCCTGGAACTGGTTTCCCATCAAGTTTCCATGACATTTCTAAAAGTTTTTTTTTCAAGCTCTTATAAAGCTTCAGTGTGTTTATTGAATCAAAGGCAGAATAAGAGATCCACAATTCTCGCTCCTCTCTTTGAAGCTCTTCAACAGGAGCAATGGTGCTTATTTTGCCAGCAGATCCATCCTTTTTCAACTTTCTCCTGCCAAAGATATCTTTCATTGATATTTTGCCCATGAAACCCTCATCTGTGTTGTCTTTAGACATGTCTTTCTCATAAGCTTTCTTATCCTCAGACATGACTTTCCGATCACCTGTAAGTGCTTCAAGACTGTACCCACCCTCTGTGCGTCTCGATGAATCCCAAAGCCGTGCCATATGCATTGTGTCAGCATGAAAACCAGAAACCTTAAGCCCATAGTTCTCAAGGACATGGTTATCAAAGCTATAGTTATGCCAAACCTACACAAATGATAGCTGACTCTGTTAATATAAGATCATATGAAAAAGCAGACGACATATTTTTTTTTTCTTTTTTTGTGATCCAAGTAAACTAATACGGAGTAAAGCAGTTTGTTTAGCTAAGTAAAGGAAATTGGATCAGTTACGTCTATAGAAGGTGGAAACAGCTAGAAATCCACCATAAAAAGAGAGAGAGAGAGAGAGAGCACAGAGAGAAGAAAGAGCTCTGCAACTGAGCAGAGTATTTCCTTTCTTTGATCAGCTTACAACATATTTTCCTCAACTAACATAAATAGATATCTAAGGGGGAAATTGGAGTGTTAGGTTTCATCAAATCTATGAACCGTACCACATGGGTAGTAGAACATAGCATAGATGTAGAGGTAAACTTGTAACCCAGTGGACAGCAATGGGAACCGTAGCTTAAATTGGAAAAGAGCAACAAAACTTGAGGAGAAAATGCACAGCATAGGCAGTCACCCTAAATCTTAAACCTGTCACTGCAAAGCAATGACAATAAAACTCCATCTAATTAAACCATAATATGTGAAAAATCAGTTATCCAGAAATTTACTAAAGCACATAACCAGTTGCAAGTCCAATGCTTGAACCGTGCACCAATCACATAATGACTGGTGCAAATTATCAAAGAAATATCCGCCAACCCATTTCTCCATACTGCTAACCAGATGATAATTATTCTAATTAAAAAAAAGCATGCATATGAAAAGGACTATAAACAAGAAAAGGACGTGGTGAAGGGGGAGGAAGGGTTCACCTTTTGGATGGATGGATCCTCAAAAAATGGAGCAAATTCATTCAAAAGGTCCCTGTCACCACCGTCAAGAAGATCAACCCAGATGCAGGACTTCCCATTTCCAAAATCTGCTTCTGGTCCAGAATAAATACTGAAGCATATCACTTCTCCATGATCAACAGGTGTCTCTTGCTTCACATCAATTTTGGCCACCTATAAATATGCTATAATTAGATTCCCGTATGCACAAAACTAGGGTATCTACATTGAGTAAAATGTGTGCTTCTATGCAGGAAGGCATGCAAGGAAGAAGTAAAAAAGAAGGCAACTAAGTACATCACTCATTACCTGCCAACCAAAAAAAAAAAAAAAGTACCAATTTCAACTAGAAGAAGAAAAGAACAAAGTACCTCAGTATCACATGCATGGACAAGATGCTTATATTTATTTGTAAGCATCCATACAACCTTCTTTGCGGCAGAAACATTATCAACAACCATAACATTGCTGTAGAAGCTAGCAAGTTTATTGCGAAGAATCTCGAGTTTTTCACTATTTTCATTTTCTGAAGCCTTTTTGTTCTGGCCAGTACCTTCTGCAGCATCATTCTTACGATTCTCTTGATTACTTCGCTTAGAACTAACCAGTTTTGGAGGAGATGAATAGGAACTACCATCTTCAAAGCACTCAATCTCTGAGTTCCTGAAATCTGACATGTTGGGAACTGTCAAAACAGTGGCTCCTTTTCTCTCTTGATCTTCTGCAACTTCCTTTTCATATTGCAAGCACTCCATATTAGTCTTCTTGTCCAAGGGTATTTGATCATTCACAAAGTCTTCGATTTTTTCTTCACTGGCAGTAACTTGTTTAGTAACAGCCATCACAGATCCAGGATGATTCTTAGGATGACCACCTACTGCACCATTTCTGAAATCTGCTAGTCCCTTAACAATGGGCTTCTTCTGCTGCTCAAATTTCTGAAAATAATGTTGCTTAGAACTCGTGATTAGAGAATAGAAACTACTGTCTTGCAAGCACTCAGTCTTCGATGAAGTAAGTGATCTGTCGTGCTTGGACTCCAGAATGTTGATAACAGTAGAAATGGCAGCTCTTTTTCTCTCTTGAGCTTTTGCATCTTCCTTCTCATCTCTCGAGCTCTCTGTATTTGTCTGACAAGATTCTACTTCTTTCATTACATGCAGTCTGGTCGTTTCTGTCATCCACCCTCTCGAACTGTGGATAGTATTTTTTGTAGAAAATGTTTCATTGCCGGAAATAGAAGGATTAGGATGATAGTAGGATGCAACCTCCAGAAATTGTTTTCTGTGAAGTTTTTCTCTTTTTTCATCAATTTTTGGCAGATCAAAAGTTCCTTTCGAGGAGTAGTTTCCTTCAAAACTGTTGAGATCTTGGCAGAAAGGGACCATCTTAGCCGACGAAGCACCCACCGAAAGTCTATAAGCATATTTTTTAATGGGAAATCTCCTAGCATTGTTAAAAGAACTATAAAATCGGGGAAAACTATTCGACATCATAATGTTGGGAAAGGTAGTGTTGGTTACGCAGCCTTCTCTCCTGAAATTTTTTTCAATGGAAACAATATCAAAGGCAGCAGAAGGTCAAGCAACCATGATAATATACAACTTTCTTCATGCCAAGTAAGAAAGGGAAACATCTCAAACAGTGCCAATAAGAATTTAGAACCGTATGCACAGCTCAAATCCACTGAAAGCTGAACATCAGTACAGGATGACATTCGCAACATAACATATGATATCATAATCACACATAGCAACAATATGGCAAACCAAAACCCAGTTAACAGAAATAAAATGTGGGTGTTACATAATCTTCAAAAGTCAAAACCCAGATAGCAAAAGCTATGCACGCAAAAATACAATCTCTTTAACTTCTCCAATTGAACAAAGCAAAACTGTAAGTGGGTATCAAATAACCCTAAAAACTCAGAAAGCAAAAGCAATAAACCGCACAAAAACACAACAAATAATTTCATAACACAACAAATTAGAGCCAAAATTATATATATATAAGAGAATTGAACCGAACCTTTTAAAAGAAGTGAGAGGGACATGAGGAGAGGAGCAAGGAGACCACTTTCTGGTGGTGAGATTCGGGGAGGCTCCCATGACCGTTATCAAGTTCCCAACTTTTGCTCTGCTAAACAGCAGCTTGTTGCCAGCGGTGCTTGTGCTTGTAAGAGCCGTTTTGAAGGGTTTAAGAGGGGGCAGAACGGTAATAAAGGTGGGATTTTGAGGGTTTAAGAGTGTGGCGGGTCTGTGTCTGTTTCTGTAGCTGAAATACCGAGTGTGGCCATCACTGGTCAGAACTCAGCAGTCGGCACTACTTGATGAGCCAGCGACAACGGTCATAGCTAAAACCCTTCGTAGCACTGGCGCCTTTGCTTTTGGGTAATTTTTCAAAACCTCCCTTCAGGTATCGTGTATTTGCAAAATAGATGTCAAGCATTGTTTATTTTTGAAAACCCTCTGCAAAATTTTGAAGTTTGACATTTGTTAACTGGTTAAGAGTAAAATCATAGAAATACTTGACAATGTGAAATACTCAAGTTTTGCGTATGTAATCATTCATAGTTATAATAAATTATTATTTATTTGAGACTAAGTTTAACTTAAATTCTGGGATCCTTATTATATAGTAATATTATATAATTCATAATAAATACCAAACCAAATTCAGTACGTTAGCACTTTCTCTCATAATTCATTAATAAAAACTGTTAAATAAAATAGACTAATTACATCTCCTTGCTCTTTCTTGTCAAAATCTACGCCAAAAATTGTCACTTTTGAGGTAAAATTAAAACTAAAAAATAAAAAATGAAAAATAAAGAAATATCATGTTTCTAATTTTCACACCAAATTAAACGTAACGGTAAATCAATAAATAAAGAATGACTCGCTAAAAAACCATCAATTTTGTTAACACATTTTGATTGCAAAAGCCATTGTTTATACACATAAAGTGTTTCTGAATTTGGTTTTTCTAATGGATCTAAAAAAACTAAATGTGTTTTTGATGATGATTTATTTAATAGACATAAGTAATTATTTAATTCTATAAGCTCTTTTCAAATTTATTTTTGGTATTTAAATTTTTTTAGTAGAACTTCTGAACATTAAATAAGTTAATTTACTTTTATCTGTAAAAGTTCAAATTTCAGGTTTTTAGAGTAGAAGTTGATTTTTTTAAAATATTTAAATATTTAAAAGATCATCTGCTTATTTGATAATCTTATGTCATTTATTTCATAATATAATTTTTTTAAAAATTGTTTATTAAAGTAATTTTATAGCTTTTATTAAATGCTCTTATTGACCACTAAATAATTGAAAAAAGCCTTACTTGTAAAAGTTTTACTAACAATAATTTTATCTAAATAAGTTTCATTTGAAAATCTATATCTAATGAAGCTTAAAAGTATCATGATCATTTATTATTATGTATTGGTATGAGTTTTGCTCCTTTTTTTTAATTTTTTCCCAAATTTTTTCATATGTACTTTTACAAAGATTTCTCTCTCAAGTCAGGCCTTGATTGTATCTAAGGGCGTTATGATGCTTTCTCAGTTAAGTGATGGTCAACAAAAAATTTAACAGACGATAAGAAGATTTTACTCAATAAAATGACTTTTCCATCTAATTGCAAATAGATCATACCTCAGGGGAGGTTACTAAAAAGTACGCACAAGAGAACAAACATTTTATACAGTGACTGATGTCGACTTTGCCACGTGGGTAATTGTCATGAGTGGCTGTGCAGTTTTTCAGATTCCCTATTGATTTTTTAAAAATTTTATAATAAATCCCACTTTTTAACCCAAAAAAAAAAGTATTTAAACGGAAATCAAATCCCTTCGTGACTTATTGAAGTTATGTCTGAGGTGATGTGCTTGTTTAATAATAATTTGTTTAAAATTTAAAATAAATTAAAGTTAATTTATTTAACTTTTACTAGCAAGAGGTATATATTTAAAATTCATATATAAAATGTGAAAAACAAACAAGCAAGACTTAGAAAAAAAATTTGAAAATCATAAATTTTTAAACTTTAGACATTTAAGACACAAGTCCTAATTGTGGTTTCATCAAAGAATCAATTGGCCTTTTTATTTTTGCACATCATTAGTTGCACCACCTCAACATATTAAAATTGTATACTTGTCCAGCAAAAAATGTTTCTACTAAAATGTTTTTGTGAATAAAATTAGAAAATAACCAAATTTTAAATATTTTAATTACCTGGAGAAGTTTTTAGTGATTGCACAACCTAATTAGCATATATTATTGTTACTAATTACATTTTTTTCCCAAATACTGTATAATTTAAAGTAAACACCCGCTTGATTGGTGAATAATGTGAAAAAAATTTAAATAATAAAATTTTTCCAATTAAATCAATTAATATATATTTTATTGGATAATTACATTAAATAATACACATTATTAATTTGAAGTTTTCTTAAGACTAGATTAGTGTACATTGAGTAAAACCTTGGTTGTTCTTCAGTATTCGATATCACGTCTTGCCTTAAGGATTTGACATATGATTCCAACATCAATCTGGTGGAACAATAGTTTCATAAATATTGTAGAAACTATTTGAAAATCACTTGTTGAAGTTATTGGGACAAAAAAAAAAAAAAAAAAAAAAAAGGGTCCACTTGATGTAGGAAATAAAAATAATTTTAAAAAATTAAAGTAGAAAAATTAGAAAAAATAAATTGAACAAAATAAACATAAAAAAGGCTTCATCAAGATTTCCCTGTTGGTTATGATCTTTAGCTCAACTTGTGGCTCTACCATTGCTCTTCTGCTACATTATACAAATAGAACCACAAGAAAACTCCCAGCAAACTAAAACCATAAATAAACTAAAGATTATTAAATTAATAGTAATGGGGACTGATTTATACAATAAAATCCCCAATAATGTGGAAAACATATACCTTGAAACAATACAATTGCAGTGGACAACGATTTGTTTTTTTAAGTGTTTTTTTCTCCCTCGTAATCTTTCTTATTAATGAAATAAGTAGGTAAAATTGACTTTTAAATTTTGATACTGACAATTGAACAAATTTTTTTATTATGTTTACAATTAAACCAATTTCTTCATTAGATTTAAAAAAATAGTAGAGACTACGAGAGGATTCTAAGCCAATTACAGTATCCATTTGCATTCTTCTTCTTATTT
This sequence comes from Atalantia buxifolia, assembly GCA_030444775.1. NCBI lineage: Eukaryota > Viridiplantae > Streptophyta > Magnoliopsida > Sapindales > Rutaceae > Atalantia > Atalantia buxifolia. The sequence goes on along the minus strand of CM059834.1, from coordinate 26,352,171 downwards.
GAAAACTTTTGCCATCCCTCGACACAGGCCATCATACTTTGCTGTAGTTGTAATTTCTTTATTGTTTCTTCCCTGAGGACAAAAGAATCCGAATGGATAGTAATACATGTGTATGTCCTCCTCCTTGTTGTGAGCTAAATACTCTATTGCGGTTACCGCATCGCTCATCACTGGCCTTGTTCCAGCTTCTTCTTGCAGACCCATATTAGCATTATTACGGGAGAAGAACTTAGAAGTTTCTGCAAGTTCAGAGTCCCAGCAAGTGAAAGGAGCAGCTTGGGCCCGAATGAGCTAGGCTGCCGCCACACAGCCCCTCGAAAATTCATTTGATTCATTAGATGACAACAATTAAACAGATATGCTTGATTGAATATGCGAGTGTGAATGGAATTTTAAATCGTCAAAATCTTTAGCCAATAATTAACTCGCTTCTTGTTATTCAATATAGTTGTGCTTTTGACACCCCCTCCGAAGTCCTTGTAAAACCCCCCTTTGACATACGCCTTACTACTAGAAGTTTTGAAAATCATGATACTTTAATTTAATTCCCAGTCAACCCTCCCTCGATAAATATTTCTATATCTCTAAAGAACTGTCTGCTTCCTGGAAACGTCTCTTGTAATTAAATGATGAAGGCTGATTTTGCTTTATTTCTATTTTCAGTATCGCTCAAAGAACATCAACGGCCCCATTGGATTTTCGCTTTCGGTGTGAAGCTAAAAGATCTATGTTATCTTCAATTAAGTATCCCTTTTTCTTAAATGTCCTTTTATATATCTCTCTTTTTCTAAAACTTAAATATATCATTCCAAAAAAAAAAAATTGTAAAATTTCACCCAATTCCTACGGTATTGATAATTGAGGAGTGAACAACTTGCATCTGCCAGCGGGATTGCGGGAAAAAGAAAACCTAGAAAGAGAGTTTGCTCTTGATCAAGGGTTATTTGTAGAATAAATATTAGATAATTGTAAGCACCGAAATTTAAAAACTCTTTGAAATGGATTTGTTTAGGAAAAAAGGTTCATAAGAGTTCGGGAAGGGGTGCTAATAACTCAACTCCACTCAATATTCGACGTTATGTCTTGGCTGGATGTGATGATTCATTGATTCCATTGCATCAATCAATCGTACTGTGGAATATCATCATTCTTTTGCCTTAAAACAATTTCTAATTTCTTTCTTGAATGTTCTACAACGTTCTGAAATACATCAATTTATGCTTAATTTTTTATTTCATAATCCAAAATTCAAGGGTTCATTTGATTTACGATTCAGAAATAATTTTCAAAAATAAAAAAAAAGAATTTAGAAATGTGTTGAAGGTTTTAATGTCTTTATTTTCTTTATTATTCATATTAATGGCAACCTAGTCCTCTCCCTGTTGGAGAATTACTAAATTAAACACTCAAAAAACTCACAATTTAATTTCTTTAACAACACTCCTCACCAATTACAACTCTTATTTTTTACTCCTACACCTTAGAGATTTTGTTACTTCTCTTGATTCATAAACTAAAAGGGAGAGGGGTTATTTATACATGAAATAAACTAATTACAACCATCCATTTATTCAACTACTACACAAATCCTCACCATTCATTAAAATCTACCACTCACCTACTTCACCAACCACACCTACCACACCTAATACAAATAATTCAAACCTCACCAACCATACCTACTAATGGAACCTTCTATGAGTTGGGCTTGAATTTATTCATCTTGGATCAAGTTTATGATCCAACACCCCCCCTTAAACTTGATCCTGTGACACCAAGCAAACTTCTGAATCTTACGAAGTCTTCTTGCTTGAGCGGCTTGGTGAAGATATCAGCTGCTTGGTGAAGATATCAGCTGCTTGATCTTGTGATTTTACATACTTGATTTGCACTTCTTTTTTTGTAATACACTCTCTTATGAAATGATAGCGAGTATCTATATGTTTGCTTTGATTATGAAAGACTGGGTTCTTGGATAGGGCAATTGCTGATTTGTTATCAACATAAATCTCGCTTGGCTCTTCTTGTGACAAACCCAACTCCTTCAGCAAATTTCTAAGCCAAATTGCATGACAAACACTTGATGTGGCAGCTACATACTCAGCTTCACAGGTAGATAGCGTGACAATTGGTTGCTTTTTTGACATCCATGTGAAAGCAGTATCTCCCATGAAGAACACAAATCCTGTGGTGCTCTTTCGATCATCTACATCTCCACCCCAATCACTATCGCTATATCCAACAAGCTTGTATTCATTAGAAAATGAGTATAACAAGCCGAAATTAATTGTACCTTTGATGTAGCGAAGGATTCTTTTGGCAGCTTTAAAATGAGTGGTCTTTGGATTCTCCATGTATCGACTCACAAGTCCAACAGCATAAAGAATATCTGGTCTTGTGCATGTCAAATAACGTAGGCTTCCGACCAAGCTTTTAAAGAGTGTTGGATCTATATCTTTGCCTTCATCATGTTTGGATAACTTGACTCCGCATTCCACTGGCGTGCTTATAGGCTTGCAATCATTCATCTTGAACTTATTGAGAATCTCCTTTGCATAGTTTTCTTGGGAGATAAATATGCCTTCTTCCTTTTGCTTGACTTCAATGCCGAGGTAATATGCCATTAGTCCGATGTCAGTCATCTCGAACTCTTTGATCATCACTCTCTTAAACTCTTCAAATAAGCTTGGATTACTTCCAGTGAAGATGAGATCATCCACATACAGGCACACAATCAAAATATCTCCATCTTTTTCTTTGACGTAGAGAGCATGTTCATATGGGCATTTGGTAAAGCCGTTCTCTTGAAAATACTTGTCAATTCTGCTATTCCATGCCCTTAGTGCTTGCTTTAACCCATAAAGAGCTTTCTTCAATCTCAAAACTAATCACAACCATATGTTCATATGGGCATTTCGTAATGTTTGGAGACGAACCTTCTTAACTTACTCCGCTCCTTTGTAAGAGGTCTCTAGTTTCTCCCATGCTTCTTTTGACGAGGTTGTACCAGCAATCTTTTCAAAAGCATCTTTATCTAATAATTGAAAGATGAGATACTTTGCTTTATTCTCTTTCTTCTTCGAGTCTTTGAAATTCTCCTTCTGTGCCACAGTTAAAGTGGCTTCATTTTCTGGCACAATAAAGCATTTCTCCACGACATCCCATACGTCATGTGCACCCAATAGAGCTTTCATTTTAATACTCTAATTGTCAAACTTACTTCCCTTTAATTGTGGAACTTGAAATGACGTCATACCACCATTTGCCATAACTTACAAATTGAGAGAGAATTTAGAGATTCCGAATGCATGAATGGATCCGGCACGTCAAAAAACCTTGGGAGAGACTCGGGTCAACTTTCGGTCAACGGTCAACGCTGGTCAACGGTCAACGTTGGATTGTTGACTTGGTTCAGTCCGGCTTGGTTCGGCTCGATTTGGCTCGGTTCGACTTGATTCGGTTCAGATCAGCTCGGCTTGATCTGGTTCGGTTCAATTTGGTTCAACTCGGTGAGTCAACTCAACTGCAGGACAGAAAACTTCCGGCAGCGAGTGTGGGAGCGTTCGGTCTCCGATCGGGATGAATTTTGCGGCGTCACGTTCCTCTTGTCGAGCTCTTCGATTTGATATGCTATATGACTATATATAGCATCGAACACTAGCTCTGATACCACTTTGTTGGAGAATTACTAAATTAAACACTCAAAAAACTCACAATTTTATTTCTTTAACAACACTCCTCACCAATTACAACTCTTATTTTTCACTCTCTACACCTTAAAGATTTTGTTACTTCTCTTGATTCATAAACCAAAAGGGAGAGGGGTTATTTATACATGAAACAAACTAATCACAACCATCCATTTATTCAACTACTACACAAATCCTCACCATTCATTAAAATTTATCACTCACCTACTTCACCAACCACACCTACCACACCTAATACAAATAATTCAAACCTCACCAACCATACCTACTAATGGAACCTTCTATGAATTGGGCTTGAATTTATTCATCTTGGATCAAGTTTATGATCCAACACTCCCCAGATTTGAATCCTAAACTTCTTTTTTCAAGAAAAGGGATTTTACCAACTTAAATGATGCAAGTTTTCTATAAAAAAAAATCCAAAAACAATAATTTCAACAACTGAAACATGTTTAACATAATTTCTAAATAAGTTAAAAAAAGAAAAAACAATTTACGATTTGCCCTGTTCTTTCTGTCTACATAGTGGATGGTCCATCATGCGCAAATTTTATGAACTTGAATCCAGTGGCTTCTGATTAGAGACACAGCATTCCAATAAAATAGGATATTCTTTCTTAGAAGCTCACTCCATATACAGGTGTGTGTGTGTGTTTGTGTCAAGAATCATTGCTAATATAACATGTGCATTAGAAGAAATCATGATCATTGTGGATTACATAATTTAGTAGAAGATGAATATTTGTGATTTATGATAATTTTCTTATTTTCATAATTTAAAAGATGACGAATCCATGATTTATTATTATTTTTAATATATTTAATGATTTTCTTTTTATGATAGCGGAGTGTGAAAAGGCCAAATTAATTTTTATGATATGTCTTATCAAAAGTTATTAAATTAATGATAATGGAGACCGATTTAGAATAGAAATTGCCAAAACAACAGAAATGATGATTGATTTCTAACTTTTATCTTTTGTATGAGTTAGACCTTGAAGCCATTTAATTGAAGCAAGAAGACAGTGAATTCAATTGTTTTTTAAAATTCGCCGGATGCAGCTGAATTTTATTTTTCTTTCTTGATGAATAATTTTATTTTAGTAGCTGATAGCTTCTTAACAAGCTTTTCCCCATGCAAAATCCAATTATTGTAACTTTGGTCTATACCATTCAAATACAAATGGTCCCTAATCTCATCAACAGTCTGATGTTTCACATTTCCACATTTCATACATGGACATAGGATGTGATTAGAATTTGTTGCATGAACCATTGCAAAATTTATAAATCTTTCAACACCAATCTCATAATCTTTTGATCTTCGATCCATAGACATCCAAGATTTGTCCATTCTGAATGTAAAATATAAATATATCATTCTCAAATATTTTCCATAATTTCCTTGCAAGTATCTATGTCCTAATTTGAGAAAAAGTAAAACATAGGACCTTAATATTATTATTCTATCAAAATAATATCAAGAAAAACATTAATTTACTAGAGCACATAACATAATAAATTGACCAAAGCTTAATGCACATGAAGTGTCAGGGACTAAACATAAAAGCACAACAAAATGGATTGCTACGGTGGAGAGCATTTGTATTAAGTGCTAAGCGTATATATGATGACAAGTATAAAATATGAATTTTTTAAAAATATGTATTAGTTTCTGAATCTAACATTATTTCTCTTATCAATATTTGTTCTTATATTAGATTCAAGATGTTTTATTAATTAATTATTCAATTGTATACTTTATGTCTTTATTTCTATATTACTTGTATTAAAAATAAATAAGTTAAAATAATAATTTTTATAGTTATGTCTTCTATTAAATTATAATCTCTTTATAGTAATAAAATTATTTTGATTCTAATAAAATGATTATAATTATAGGTAGATTTTACAATATTCTATATGATGCTAAAGGAAAGAGGATGAAATGATTAATTAATATTGTAATATCACATAATATTATATAAAGGCTCATTCTATTAATTCTCCGTTAGTTTTTATTTTTTATTATTTTTTTAATAAGAAAGTATGCGTGTATATAAATTAATTTTAAGTTATTTGAAGAATTTGAAATATTTATAATTTTGCAACAAATCCCACATGGCGCTTGTCATTTCTGGTTTTCCAATTTCGTATAAGATAAGATGAAAGAAAAGAGAAGGGGAAAAGAAAAGAGAGATAATCCAATTAAAAGGAAGAGGAGAGGTCAAGTTGACGATTATGAAGAACAAGAATAGAAGTCGTGAGGTTCTGAGATTGATGACTAATTAAATTTCAAAGGAGCATGACATGATTCGACCAAATTTGTAACTTCCCTAAAATATTAATCCCCAGAAATAACTTTACTCTTCATCCATATTGTCAACATTTGCTATTCAAATAGAGTAAATTAGACAAAGAAAAGAAAAAAAAAAGCATATGTAGGCCACCCACAATCAAACAATCTATCGTTTTCTTTCACAAACATAATTAAACAAAAGGAAAGAAATTACCTTTATGTGAGGACCAAAACTTTTAAAATCCAATATCCAAGATAGCCGAATGCTTCAACAATTTAATTGATAGTGATGTGGTCCCAAGCTTTATAATCTTCTTGCCAACATGTGTGGTCCAGAGCTTAAAGATTTCTTCTCAATTTGTCTTCACTTCGACTATGTGTGAACAGTTAGGGTTTACGATTTTGGGTCTATATAAATAATGGGTGAAATTATGAGTTTGGAACTTGGAAATGGAAGATAGGAAGATGTTTTGTATGGGCGAAGGGGAATTTTACAGAGAAAGAGAGTTAGAGAAGAATGGAGGCTGAAACAGAGAGACAATGATATTTCGCGGTAGACAAAGAAAATAAAGAGGGAAAGTGGTGTTTTTTTATACTATAAAATAAATGACACGTTTTAAAACGAGAGTTATCTTTTAATTAATTAAAGATCACTTCTTATTTAGTGGAGTCATTTTTATGTCATAAGTAAAAATTTTTATAATATATGACTTCTAAAAATAAATAAAAGTTATCTAAACTAATAGATGACAATTAATAGCACGCTTGTCATGTATTACATGTCATCTTTGTCCTGTTTTGTAGTAGTGTGATCAAAATTTTTATCAGCGCATATACACGTTCGCGTTGGCAATCAACTTCACTGACGATAATGAGTAACAATTAAATACACCCAGTACATTAATATTATTTGTTACAATAAACCCATCTTTTACATGACATCATACAACACACCCAAAGGAAAAACCACGGTAAAATAATTAGAGGTACAATATATATAAAGATTGTCATCGTATCATGCATATAACTTAGAAATAACGCGTCTTCTTCTTCTTCTTCCAACGAAAATTATTCATAAATTCCCAGTAATAGACCTTCCCATTAGCCAAAAAATCAGCACAGTAAGGAAACTCCATGAGTGCTAAAATAATCACTGGAAAGATAGCAGCAGCATAGAGAGCAGCGGTCCATTTCTTCTCCATACGAATGATGAGCAGAAGTGAAGCCGAGAAAGTAATCATGCTTGTTAGTACCGAAAAGAAGAGCAAAGTGAAGCCAACCAGCAACTTGCGTGGAAGTTCTCTAAGGAAATCAGATGACTCACGTGGTGACGTGAGGATGGATAGGAACATAACAACGGATGACAAAGATAAGGCCAAGGAGGCAACGTCCATTACAGTAAAAACATAGAAAAGTGGTGACTTAAGGAAATGGGGAAACCCGTTATCATTGTTACCTCCAGGTATCGTGAAGGCAGCTGTAAAGACGACGGTTGCGATTAGGATTGCCAGCACGGAGCATGCCTGAGAGGTTTCTTTGATCCATTCTTGTGCTTTCCTAAGTTGATCTTCATGTGTTAAATTAAAGAGGTCACTTGCAGTCATCTTATTGTTTTCGTCGCGGTGCATGGCATAATGGCTAGGCATTATCTCTTTTACATGCTGCATATACACACACACGTTAAATAGGGACGGAGGCCTACATATACATAGCCACATGTGTAGTCATTATCTCTGTAGCATTTTAAAATATAGATTCAAGGTTTTACTCAATTGTAAAAAACTTCTAAGAGGGTTGTAAAAAGGTTTTACATAATTAAAGAAAAAAAAGTGTTTTATAAAATTATGAAATGATGAATCCTCTTAGAATGAATTTATACATACATACATATATATATATATAGAGAGAGAGAGAGAGAGGGAGGGAAGGGGGTAGAGAGAGGGAGAGAGTACTAATTTAGTCAAAGATTGTTTACTTTGTTAAAATCCAAAAAAACTATTAAACCACATAGTATATATAGGGGAAGAGAGCGAGCAAGCTCTTATTTAATAACAGGTCTCTTAAGTTATTAAAATAAAGAATAAACTAAAAGACAAGTAAAAATACAGTGCATTTTATCTAGTAGTACATTGGTGTATGTGTTTTTTTGTTTTTTAACTTGTCCCTTATTTTAGTAAGTTACAAAGATCCTTCAATGAAAAAAATTATTTTATATATGTGAAGATACTCATATATGGTGTCTACACAAATTTTTGTGTTGATTTTAGGTTTTATAACTGTGTGAAAGCCTTTCACATTATTTCAAAAATATTTTACACTGTTCTAAAATCCTATATTTGCATCAAAATTCATGTGCACATCAGTTATATATATATATATAAGACTGAATAAATTACATTTTGGGGGAACAAAATTAAATATTATCATAGGGCTTACCTCGAACAATTGTAACTCCTCCTGAAATTGGAGAACAGGGCCAGGGCGGGTTCCTTCTTTATAATGTTTCATGTCTGCAACATGGTGCAGTAAAGTGTAGCCTTTCTTGTCAATTCTTGAAGCCCATTTGGGCACAGACAGTTGCATTTCCTTAATGATGAGTTCAAAGACCTTATATTGACGACGCTTTACGGCCACATGTAATATATTCTGCTCTTTCTCATTCAAGTTATCTAACAATATTGCTTGAGGACGTTGATGGATTATCTCCTTCAAAATCTCTGTTATTCCATTGCTTGCTGCAAAGAGTAGCGTCAACCTGATCGCCCAATGCTTATCCTTTTTATGATTAGGAACTGCTTTGATAGTGCAATCTTTCTTCACAAACAATTCGACCAATTCTCCAGCTGAAAAATCAACAAATTTTTTTGCCTTGATCATATTTCCTTTGTTAGTGCAATCTTTCTTCAGCAGCAATTCGTCCAATTCTCCAGCTGAAAAATCAACAAGTTTTTTTGCCTTGAGCATATTTCCTTTGCCTAATCCTAAGGAAATTGTGGAAATAATATCTGCCGAAGTTGTGGAACTTTCTGGGTCCGGCGAGAAAATTTCCGGGTTCGGCAAGGAACTTGTGGAACTTTCGGGGTTCGACGAGGAAATTTCTGGGTTCGGCAAGGAAGTTGAGGAACTTTCTGGGCTCGGCGAGGAAATTTCTGGGTTCTGCTCTCCATCCCCAAGACAAAGGGTTGCTTCTTTAACCAGCTTTTTGAGCAGTTTATTCGCATTTTTATGCATTTGCTTTTTCATCCAGATTTTCTTTATCGCCGGGCGTCCTGGTCATGCATGCATCAACATCTTGTTAATTTATAAACAAAATTTCGCACGCAAGTGCGGCAAATCCATTCATCAACTGAATGAATTGCTCAAGTTATGTTACATTGCCCCTGTTCTGCTGCGTAATTCATATATGTAAAAGTAATTAATGAAAAGATTGTTGATCGCACCTTCAATCACTTGCCTCCAAATGCCAATGTACATCTTCCAAATTGGAATTCCTGCATTTTGATTTACTGCTCAGGCGCAATTTTACAACTATATGTATATACGATATGAAAAATTAATGCATCCACATAAAAAGGAAACCGATCTCTATAATAAAATACTGCATGTCTTGATAAAAATGGCATGCAGGCACCACCCTTCCAGAAGGCGGGCTCGCCCATTTTGAAGAAGGAGGCGCATTGTTGCGGACCGCCCAAGTTACTAGCCCAATTGCCCACCATTTCGGGCTAGAGAGCAAGACAAGGCCAAGAGTGCTAGCTTGGCCCAATTCCGGAAGCTTCAGGCAACTCTAGCACATGTGAGCATTGTAAATAATCTAGAATACTCTATCACTTTCCAGCACATGTATAGTTGGCAAGCACTTGTATAGAATTCTCTAGAATCTCTAGAACTTGTAAGCCTCCCCTATAAAAAGGGCATGGCACTTAGCATTTGAGCAACAAGCTTAGAGCAAGCAACTCAAGCATTGTAAACTCTCTCTTGTAATCTTTCTTGCAAGCAATACAATTTTTCTCATTCGGCTCCATTGCTCTCTTCTCTCTAGCTCTTTAAAATCCTCCAAGGCTTAGCTAGGCGAGAAGCTCAAAGGCTTACTTAGCAACACTCGGCAAAGGTTGTCTAAGTGCCGCACGGGTTCGTTGCGCAAAACACTCATCCCGTGACAAGTGGTATCAGAGCAAAGGTTTGCAACCACGCAACTTAGCTCACGAGCAATGGCCAATCCTTCAGCTCAAGAGGGTGTTGTTGGTGTGGATGTTCCACCGGAACCAAGCCGCGGACGTGAGGGAGATCGCGCCCAAGGCAAGACTCGTGGCAAGTCCAAGGCCCCATCTGTTGATGCGGTAGAGCCTCGTGTAGCCACTCTCGAAATTGCATTGTCCGCCGCTCAAGACAGCCTCGAGGGACTAGAGGAAAGGGTGGACGGTCTCGAGGGGGAGTACGCCGAGTTCACGGTGGCAACAAAGGCCCTCATCCAAGATCAAGCGAACACTCTTCGAGGTGAGTTTCGATCTTTTCATGATGAGTTGCTAAAACTTCGTAGCTTTGTTCAAGATGAACTACGCGCTGTCCGTGCGGAAGTGGAGGAAGTCCGCTCGGATTGGGCATGGCACAAGCGCACACTCTCCGCTAGTCCAGCTTCCGCATGTACGAGTGATGCGCGACGCATTGATGTGCCGAAGCCCGACACTTATGATGGCACACGCAATGCCACTGTCGTGGACAACTTCCTCTTCGGGCTAGACCAATACTTCGATGCCATGGGTGTGCGAGATGAGGCGTCGAAAGTGGGCACAGCACCCACCTATCTTAGAGGCGCTGCACAGCTATGGTGGCGTCGGAAGCATGGCGAGATGGGCAAGGGCATTTGCACCATCGACACTTGGGCCGACTTCAAGCAAGAACTCCGGAAGCAATTTGCCCCAAGCAATGCGGAAAAGGAAGCGCGAGCGCGCCTACGTCGCCTCAAGCAATCGGGTAGTATTCGTGACTACATCAACGAGTTCACCACCCTCATGCTCGAGATAAGCGACATGTCCGACAAGGATTCCCTCTTCTACTTCCAAGATGGCCTCAAGGATTGGGCCAAGACCGAGCTTGATAGGCGTGGCGTTCAAACACTTGACGATGCCATCGCCGTTGCGGAGTCGCTCACGGAATACTCCACCCAATCCAAAGACAAGAAGTCTAGCCAAGGCAAAGGTGGGGGAGAGAGTCGCAAGGACAAGGGCAACAACCGCAAGGATTGGGGGCAGAAAAAGCCTCCTAGCAACAAAAGCGGGCAAGGCAAATCGGAGGGCAAGAAGGAGGCACCGAAGCCGCGAAGTCCATGCTTCATATGCAACGGTCCCCATTGGGTACGCGACTGTCCGGAGAAGAAGTCGCTCAATGCTCTTGCTGCCCAACTCAAGAGCAACCCCACTATGACCACGGAAGAACCCCAACTCAGCATGGGTTCCCTCCAACGTCTTGGCGCACTCAACCGCCAACAGCCCGCGCTCACAAAGAAAGGGCTTATGTATGTGAGCGCGACAATCAACGGCCAGTCCGTGCGCGCGCTGCTGGACACGGGAGCAACACACAACTTCGTGTCCGTAGATGAGGCCAAACGCCTAGGCCTCAAGGCCACCAAGGAAGGAGGCGCAATGAAGGCAGTGAACTCACCCGCCAAGCCAATTGCGGGTATTGCACAAGGTGTGCCCATGACGCTCGGTACGTGGAGCGGAAAGCTTGATTTCTCCATCGTGCCCATGGACGACTTCAAGATGGTCCTCGGCATGGAATTCTTCGACCAAGTCCATGCCTTCCCACTGCCCGCTACGAACTCCCTAAGCATCCTCGACGGGAGCAAGGCATGCATGGTGCCCACGGAGAGAGGCAAGTCCGAGGAAAAGACACTCTCAGCCATGCAGTTCAAGAGGGCTTTCAAGAAGGACCCAAGCTTCTTGGTCTCCATCCGGGAACTAAACGAGCAAGGAGATTGCGGAAACAAACCAAGCCAAGTCCCTCCACGCATACAAGCTGTCCTCGATGAGTTCAAGGACGTGATGCCTTCGGAACTTCCAAAGAAGCTCCCACCGCGACGAGAGATAGATCATGCAATCGAGCTGGAACAAGGCGCGAAGCCACCAGCCTTGGCGCCCTACCGCATGGCGCCGCCCGAACTTGAGGAGTTGCGGAGACAACTCAAAGACTTGCTGGACGCAGGCTATGTTCGCCCCTCAAAGGCCCCATTCGGTGCACCAGTCCTCTTCCAAAAGAAAAAGGATGGATCGCTGCGGATGTGCATCGATTATAGAGCGCTCAACAAAATCACCATCAAGAACAAGTATCCGATTCCGTTGATCGCGGACTTGTTCGACCAACTTGGCAAGGCGCGGTACTTCACCAAACTCGACTTGCGCTCCGGGTACTACCAAGTGCGCATAGCCAAGGGAGATGAACCGAAGACAGCGTGCACAACAAGGTACGGGTCTTTTGAATTCCTTGTTATGCCTTTTGGTCTCACCAATGCACCCGCCACATTTTGCACGCTCATGAACAAGGTGCTCCAACCATTCCTCGACCGCTTTGTGGTCGTGTACTTGGACGACATCGTGGTATATAGCACAACGCTCGAGGAGCATGCCCAACACTTGCAACAAGTCCTCCAAGTACTCCGAGACAACGAGCTCTTTCTCAAAATGGAGAAGTGCTCATTTGCCCAACAAGAGGTGGAGTTCCTTGGCCACAAGATTGCGGGCGGGAAGCTAATGATGGAGAACGCCAAGGTGAAGGCCATCCTTGAGTGGAAACCTCCCACAAAAGTGCCCGAGCTTCGCTCATTCCTTGGGCTGGTGAATTATTACCGCCGCTTCATCAAGGGCTACTCAGCCAAGGCGGCACCCTTGACCGATTTGCTCAAGAAAAACAGAACGTGGCATTGGTCCGAGGAATGCCAACGTGCATTCGAGGAGTTGAAGAAGGCAATCTCGGAGGAACCCGTCCTCGCTCTTCCGGACCACAACAAGCCCTTCGAAGTCCAAACGGATGCCTCCGACTTCGCCATTGGTGGAGTCCTTATGCAAGAAGGCCACCCCATAGCGTTCGAGAGCCGAAAGCTGAACGATACGGAACGCCGCTACACGGTGCAAGAAAAGGAGATGACAGCCATCATCCATTGCTTAAGAGTGTGGCGACATTACTTGCTTGGCTCACACTTCACAATCATGACGGACAACGTAGCGACAAGCTACTTTCAAACACAAAAGAAGTTGAGTCCGAAGCAAGCACGGTGGCAAGATTTCCTAGCGGAATTTGACTATCGGCTCGAGTACAAACCGGGTAAAGCCAATGTCGTTGCGGATGCTCTAAGCCGCAAGGCCGAATTGGCAACGCTTAGCATAAGCCAACCGAAGTCCGACCTTGTCTCACGCATCAAGGAAGGCCTCCAACAAGATCCGTTAGCAAAGGATTTGCTGGAGAAGGTGCTCGAGGGAAAGACAAGGCGATTTTGGCAAGAAGAAGGCATCCTCCTCACCAAAGGAGATCGGCTGTTCGTACCAAGGTGGGGAAATTTGCGGAAGGAAGTCATCAAGGAGTGCCACGACTCCAAGTGGGCTGGTCACCCCGGAATTGAGCGCACCACCGCACTAGTCCAAGCCTCGTATTTTTGGCCACACATGAGGGACGACATCGAGGCATACGTGCGAACTTGTCTTGTGTGCCAACAAGACAAAGTGGATCATCAACTTCCAGCAGGATTATTGGAGCCACTACCACTCGCAACAAGACCATGGGAAAGTGTCTCCATGGACTTCATCACGTCTCTGCCTAAGTCCGAAGGGTGCGGCAGCATCATGGTCATTGTCGACCGTTACAGCAAGTATGCAACCTTCATTGCCGCACCAGCCGATTGCAAGGTTGACGAGGCAGCCCGACTCTTTGTCAAGCACATTGTGAAGCTTTGGGGAGTCCCGAAGAGCATTGTGAGTGACCGAGACCCTCGGTTCACTGGGCGTTTTTGGACGGAGCTCTTCAAGATGTTGGGGACGGATCTCAAATTCTCGACAAGCTTCCACCCACAAACGGATGGGCAGACCGAGCGCATCAATGGCCTTCTCGAGATGTACTTGAGGCATTATGTGAGCGCTCATCAGCGGGATTGGGCGAAGCTACTCGACATCGCCCAATTTTCTTATAACTTGCAGCGAAGTGAGGCTACGGGCAAGAGTCCATTCGAAATCATCATGGGATTTCAACCTATGACCCCCAACGCCATAGCCTCAACTTACGGAGGGAAAAGCCCCGCGGCACACAAGCTCGCCCGTGAATGGCACGAGGAAGCGGACATCACGCGAGCCTACCTCGACAAAGCCGCGAGGAAGATGAAGAAGTGGGCGGATACAAGGAGACGGCACGTTGAGTACAAGGAAGGCGATCAAGTCATGATCAAGCTCCTACCCCAACAATTCAAGACTTTGCGGAAAGTGCACAAGGGGTTAGTGAGGCGCTACGAGAGACCCTTCCGAGTTGTACGACGTGTGGGCAACGTCTCGTATCACCTCCAACTTCCACCAAGACTCAAAATCCATCCGGTCTTCCATGTGAGCCTCCTCAAGCCATATCACGGAGACGTGGGAGACCCAAATCGCGGAGAATCAAGGCGTGCACCAACCGCCGTTGTCACCGCGTTCGACAAAGATGTGGACTACATCATTGCGGATCGCGTGATTCGGAGGAGAGGCGTGCCACCATACAACGAGTACTTGGTGAAGTGGAAAAACCTCCCCGAGAGCGAGGCCACTTGGGAACGTGAAGACGATTTGTGGCAATTCGCTGAGCACATCCAGAATTTCAAGCACGAAAGCGCGACGAGGACGCCGCGAGCTTAGGTGGGGGAGGATGTTGCGGACCGCCCAAGTTACTAGCCCAATTGCCCACCATTTCGGGCTAGAGAGCCAAGACAAGGCCAAGAGTGCTAGCTTGGCCCAATTCCGGAAGCTTCTAGGCAACTCTAGCACATGTGAGCATTGTAAATAATCTAGAATACTCTATCACTTTCCAGCACATGTATAGTTGGCAAGCACTTGTATAGAATTCTCTAGAATCTCTAGAACTTGTAAGCCTCCCCTATAAAAAGGGCATGGCACTTAGCATTTGAGCAACAAGCTTAGAGCAAGCAACTCAAGCATTGTAAACTCTCTCTTGTAATCTTTCTTGCAAGCAATACAATTTTTCTCATTCGGCTCCATTGCTCTCTTCTCTCTAGCTCTTTAAAATCCTCCAAGGCTTAGCTAGGCGAGAAGCTCAAAGGCTTACTTAGCAACACTCGGCAAAGGTTGTCTAAGTGCCGCACGGGTTCGTTGCGCAAAACACTCATCCCGTGACAAAATGCTTCCTTCTTTGACTGGAACAAGAAAAAAAAGGTAATGCCACACGGCATAGGTAAGAAGAAAAAAATTAATAAGATAATAATATTATTATTTTAATTGAAAATGAAGGGAAATGAAGCCTATAAATAGAAGGGTTCATTTCCCTTCTCAGCATTCAATTCTTCTCTTCTTCTTCAGATCCATTTTGAGAGGAGGAAAAGCCAAGTGAGAGTTGAGTAGTTAGTGAGTGAGAGATTGGGTATATTGGGGTTCTAGATAGTGAGTTAAAATATTATAATACTTGTAATCTGTAAAACATTTTTTTTCTGTCTTTCACTTATGGACGTAGGCTAAAAGTCAAACCACGTAAATTTTAGTGTCCTTATATAATTTTATTATCTCATTATTTCTCAATATTACTTTAGTTACGTGTCTGCTTCACCAATCAATTTCTAACATGTCTCAGTATCAATTGGTAGTTAAGGTCCTCATCATGAGAATTTGTACAAGTCCATAGAAATTAAAGAAAAAAGGAACTTCATCTTTTCCCCGTATTATTGAAGGTATTTCACACTGCCCCCCTTAGTATTTTCAAAATTGGTACACTGTTATTGCGTCTAGAGGATTCCACTTCACTGTAATGATTCTTCATCTATATCTAGTGCATTTTTCAGTTACCAAACAAAAAAAGGGGAAAAAATCGACGTCTAAAAGAAAAACTGGCTTTTATATATTATTATTCATTGTTTATTTAGGTCTCAAAAATAATATTCTGTTTGGCTTCTAAGAGACAATTGCTCTGAAATGAAAGTTTTAGTTATTAATGGAAAATTCGTGGGTATTTGGTAAAGCTAAACCACTGGATGTCATAAAAGTTCTTTTTTTATTCTCATTTTTGGAGTAAACTTAGCAATAAATAATTGTGAAAAATAACCAATTTAAAAGGCAAACTGAGAAAGTGTTTACAGGTGAGTCGTCAGAAGGATAGCCGAAACAAATATTATGACTTGTAACCGCAGCTAAAGCTGTTTGTTCGGATTTTCATTTCTCAATTTATGGAGTTATAATGATTGATGAAACCACTATATTATGATTATGAACAAATTAAAGTTGCCTCAACACTACCTCTGCTCCGCTTTCTGCAGGCGTCGCGATTGTCAGTTTTACCGGTCTCCAAATCTTCTTTGAAATTGTAGTCAACGTAATCGTCATCATCATACGTTGGAAGACCTGCAATTAGAAATTGCAATTGTAACGGCATGCACCGAAGTCAACTGGACTATATATCCCCATAGAGACGGAACTATATATATGTGTATATATAATTAATATATAAAAAATGCTGAAGAAATCGAAGGCTGATAGAATGTTAGCAGGAATAATGGTATATCAAGTCGGGCTTACTACATGGTAATCTCAGGCAGACGTACTGTTGTTTTAGTTGAATTTTTCCTTCTTAATAGTAATGTTCCAATGAAGGATCTCTTAAGTTACTAAGTTAATTGCCAACACAGTAACCCCGAAGGGATGTATTTACGCTTCATTAATCAGGTTTAATCTCTTTCATATGGTTTTTGTATCCACGAAAGCAAGAAATAAATGAATATATTCACGTACAAGAAGAGACAAGACCGGTCCATTTCTCCGTGGTCTTCGAATAACTCTTGAAAGCAGATGGCATTAGAGCCAGTAGTTGAAGACATGTCAAGCCATCAGGCCCCTCGGACGTTGGTTTGTTCGCAAGGCTTGAGTCGTGTTTAAGTAACCAAATGGCAGTGTCTGTAAGTATTGAAGCAGATTAATTAATTGGTTAATTAAGAAGACAACTAATAAATCCTTGAACTTTAATTTAACTCTTGATCTATATATGAATGAATGAAAGAGAGATTTAATTACTATATTTTACCGAAGTGTTGGCCAAGGACAGCCATATGAAGAACGGTCTTGCCATCATTTCTACGGAAATGATTACGTATATTACCAACTTGCTCAGTCCAGATTTGCAGCACTTTGGTTTTCCCAAGAGCAGCAGCCCTGTAAACTGGGGTTTCCCCCAAACCGTTTGTAGTCTCAAGTAGATTTTTGTTCGCATCACCAGACTGTCCGGAAAAGTCAATCAAAACCCTGGCCACGTCAAAATTTTCGACGACGGCCGCTTCGTGAAGGCCATTGTTTCCAAACGCATCTGTTTGCTTCAAGACTTCAAGTCTGGTCTCCGATGTTAGACTTTTGAGAAATTCCTGGATCAGCTGAGGGTCTTCCATGGCCGCTGCAATGTGAATTGCTCTGTCCCCGTTGACTGTCCTGTAATCCAACAACTCTTTAGCAGTTCGTTGAGCAAAGTACTGCAAGAAGCCTCGACAGTCTCCCTTCAAGGCCATTCCATAAGGATCCATTTTTTTCTTTCTCTCTCTCTCACTCACTCACGCTATTGTATATATAATTGATACACAAAAAGCTGCGCGTGTTCTTAGACGATTTTAGTTTTTATTGTCTTAATCATTCTAGAAGTTCTAAACGAAGTTATCAAATTGGCACAATCACTTTGCATATTATATTAGTAGGGCTCAAGCATATTAATTATAAGAATAAAACAAAGGTGAAGTTATTCTCTCGGGCCAGGCAGAAGAATAGAATAAAGAATAGTGCTAGAGAGAGAGAAGTATGAGAGAAGGACGAGAGAATTTTGCTCTTTCTCTCTATCCACTCACTTTCTGTCTACTCCTTTCTTCATTATTTCTCTCGTGCTTCTTTACACCAAGTATTTTCCTAGAATAAATTATTTCCAACAGCTTTGATGGTCCGCTTATATTCTTTTTTCTGCGAATATAATAATCGCGTTTATTCTACCAACTTCTGTCTCCCTTGCTTTTTAATTTCCACGTATATAATAATCACATTTATTCCAAGTGTTAAAATATCTAAAAATTTCGACACTTACCGTTTCTCCACCCGAGGTTTAAAAAAAAATCATCTTTTTTTCACCTTGGCGTTAAGAAAGTTGGAATTTGTTAGGAAATGTTTGCAAAATGATAATTTTGCTCTTGTAATATAAACAATGTTGGATTTGAACGTTTAATTTCAGAATATTTTGCCCTTAAACAATTTCTAATTTCCTTCTTGCATGTTTTTCGACATCGTGAAATGCATTAAGCTTATTCTTCAATTTTTTATTTCATAACGACATAATCCAAAAGTTTGACGATTCCTTTGATTTATGATTCAAAAATATTTTTCAAAACTCAAAACAGAATCTAAAAAATTGAGTTGAAGTTCTGAAATTTTCTGTTTATTTTTACCATTTATCCAATTCTTTTCCCTGTTAGCGGGGTCGAAAATTAACCAACTTAAAAAAGCCAAACTGACAATATGTTTACAGCGGAGCTTTCAAAAAGCTAGCCAAAACAAATACAGCCCAAGTACAATCGAGAGTCGTATGTGTAAGTGGGATATGACTTGTAACCGCAGCTAAAGTTGTTTGTTCGGGTTTTGATTATCGAATTTAGCGTGATAAAGAAGCCACTATTTCATGATTATGAACAAATTAAAGCTGCTCTTTCACCTTTTCCCTTCTCTGCCTGGCAAATTAAATAATTATTTCTCCTAATTAATTTGCTTATTGTTTCCGTTGCAAAGGCATGCACCTAAGTCAACTGGACCATATATCTATCTCATAAGAGATGGAACTATACGTATATAATTAATGTATAAAAAATGCTAAAGAAAATGAAGGTGAATAGAGCGTTGACAGAAATAATAGTATAGTAAATTGGGGCTATTATGTTAATTTATTGATTTTTTAATTAATTGATTCTCAGCGTTTAAGTCTATTTTATCATCTTTTGTCTCCATGAAAGGTAGTAATTAGTTTATATATCTACGTATTAAGAATGTATAGACAAGACTCGTCCATATCTTCATGAGCTTTGTACTCTTGAAGATAATAATAAATTTTTATACTCTTGATCTATAAAGAAATAAATTCATTAATTTATGTATATAAATTCACCATTAATTACTCATGATCACCAGCTCGTTTCTAAAATGCAGATCGAAGGAGAGATTTAATTATTATTACCGAACTGCTTGGCAAGGACAGCAATATGAAGAATGGAGATATTATCCCAACAAATCTTCAGCTGTTAGTTGAGCAAAGTAATCCAAGAAGCCATCATCACATTCTCTCATTAAGGCCGTTCCATAAGGATCTTCCTTCGTTATCCTTATCTCATCCATAAACGTATGCGCCATCTCGCTTCTCTCTCTCACTTGTATAATTGATACACTGAACAAGCCGTGTTCTTCGATTTTCTTAAGTTTAATTGTCTCAATATAAGTTGGCATAATCACTTTGCTTAATTTCTTAATAAAGCTCAAGCATAATAAGAATAAAATAAAGATTAAGTATTTAACCTATCGGGATCAGAAAAGGAATAGACCAAATTATTTCAACAACTTTTGTCTGCATTGCTTTTTCATCGAATATATATAATAACCACCAATTCACCATGTTCTCATAACATAAAGGCGATTGTGCTTTGCCTAAGCCTTAAGCCTTAAGGTTTTTGCAATTTTATAAAGAAATCATGACCACTATGGATTACATTGAAACGACCCACCCGGAACCCTAGGGACAAGTCTATCTAGTCTCATCAACTGGATAGATAATAATCTAATTAACAAGGAATCTGTCAAAAATTCAGCAAAATTTTCTTTACAAATATAACACTCCGGGGATCAACATCTTCAGCCAAAATGCTGAGTTATTAAAGGACAAAAGTGTCAAAGCACACGGTCCAAAGTTTCTGTGTGTACTCAAATAGACCCCAAAGGCTTGTATCTAATCACTGTTATCATCGTATCACATGCACATGCCCCCAAAAGGTAGAAACACCTAAACACACGGCTTAAAGCCTCTATGTATGTTAAGACGGGCTCCAAAAGGGTACTGTCTAATGATTTTACAAACATCATTTTATACACATATACATAAACATATAATTACAATATAAACCTCGTTTCTTTTCTATTTAACATACTTAAAATCCATTTTCTTTTCATTATCAGATCTAAATCTACCTTTCTTGCCTTTAAAATACTATCATAATTTATTCAAAGTCGATACGAAAAACCTTTAACCAAAAATTTTAATAAAATATTAATGCGTGAAGAAAATCAATTTGTAGAAATTTATGAAATCATAACATTTAAAATACTTATTTCGCAAACATGCTTTACTATCATAATTAACTATGAAAATAGGTTTTGTATAATACATTCACAGTGACGATGTTCAGTCTCAATTATCGCCTATGTCCACGGACTGGTTCTTGCTTGCGGATCCTCTTAAATCAAGGAAACGACATAATTATTTTTCGTAAATCAGAATTGAGACTAAATTTATGCAATAAACTCGAAATGAACATCTATCCATAATTTACAACTACTATGTCGATAAAATTATTAAAACACCTTTGAATCCGTAAATCATTAAAATACTTTGAAATTATAAATCATCGAAATACCCTTGGAATTGTAATTACAACCAATCCTCAATTTCAGAAATTACTAAAAGAGTGGGGCTATTTGAACCCAATTTTTTACTCTTTAAACCCTTTTTCTTTATACACCCATCACTACAATTGAAAACATCCATTTTTACTCAACAAATCCTCTCATGTTCCAAAACTAACCCTTCTTCGTTCATCTTCTTCTCTTATGCATTTGCTTCCAAAAAATGCTTTCGCACGAGTATAAACTAAATCTGAAATTGCAGCAACCAGTAAGAATTTTGCCTAAAATTCTTATACTTTTTTTATCAATCTAACTCAAAAAATAATAAATATAGCAAATATCTTCCCAAATACAAGAATGGATATAAGTTATAAAGGCAACTATTTTGATCATTTTTTTTTTCACCCTAACAGGAAAGTTAATGAGTTGATCAATTACAAACATTTTTAAAATATGAAACTGGTGCATTGAAAAATATTGGTTCACTTGCAAATATTTCGGAAAGGAATGGTAGTTCATTATTGCTTTTTGGGAAAAATCAATTTTCTTATGGTAACCAAGAGACTATTTTTAATTTCGATAGCATCTACAATTGAATTAACTATTAATAAATTATATAATTTTATGGAATAACATTCTTCTACCTTAACCAAATTCAATTTAATGAGAAAATAGAGATAAGAAATTAAAAGAGGATGGTTTCGTAATTATATATGAAGATAATTTTGTGATATAAAATTTTGAGTAATGATATATTTATAAACTCTTGTATAAATTTATTTTATTCAAATTGATATGACATGATAAAATTAATTGAATTAAATATCTCTTGGTCTACATGATTTATTTATATTATTTTATATTTTCATTTAACTAATGAATTAATGCCACATTAATTTATACAAAATAAATTTATACAAGAATTTATAGTTGTATCATTACTCTAAAATTTTATTATAAAATAGGTGTTAGAGAGTATAAATAAGGTTCAAATAACCTCCTCTAAAATCTCTATAGGGTTTGAAATTACAAAATCACCCTCAACATGAAAAATTACCAAATTACCCTCGCTAGTCATCGGTAGCGGGGAAGCTCAAGTCTGAAATTTTTGGCCACGCTAAGTCTAATGGTGCCGACGGTGACTTTCACGCGCGGCGAAGGCAGCGAATTGGAGTCCCAAAGCCGTGAGCTTTCCGGCGGCCGATCGACGGCAATCCTCCAGTTTCAGGTGGCGGGATTGGTCGGAAAATGATGAGGGTGAGCTGCGGATCAAGATCCAGGCGGTGGCGTCACACAAAATCGGCGGAATCGACAACGAGAAGAGGTGGGTTTTGCCGCGGCTTTTCGAGCTTCAAACGGCGGCGTTCCGGTCGTGTTTCAGAGGCCAGGATGGCAGGGGAACCACGGCCCGCTTCCAAGCTTCAAATCGGTACCTTGCTCTGCCGGAGTGATGGCCGGAATCGCCAGAATGGCCGGGTCCATTTCGGGTCAAACGGGTCGGGTTTTCCGGATCGGTTTGACAGCTTCCTCCCTCGCTCTCGCACACGTGTGGTCTCTCCCTCTCCTTCAAGCCTTTTATTTATTTATTTATTATTATTTTTTCTTAACCGCCTCTTTTTTTTTTTTGCCCCACAGATGTTACATATATAATTTGGAAGATGAGGAGTTCGTGACTTATGATGATTTCTTCGGAAGAAGATGAATACGTAACTTATGATGATTTTTTTACCATAGTTCGGAAGATGATGAATCCTTAATTTATGATGATTTTTTAATATATATAATTTTTGTTTTACGATAAAGAGGCCTGCAAAGCCCAAATTAATTTTTAACCGCTACCTTATCAAAAATTATTAAATTAGTGGTAATGGGACTGATTTACCGTACAAATTGCCAACAACATTAATGATGATTGATTTGTTACTTTTATGCAATTTTGTATAAACTGAGCCTTGGAGCCATATGATACAAGCAGAGTTCGAATTATTATTATTATTAGTATTTTCAATTGTTTCTTAAATTCGTGGATGAAACTGAATGTTTTTTTTTTGTTCCTTTCTTGCTGAAAAATATATTCTTTGGGTAGTGACTTTCATTCTGATCTAAGTTTTCATTTGAGCATATACATGTCGGTGTAAGTTGTCAATATAATGCAATGATGATTCTATCAACAAAAAAAAAAAAAAAAATTCATACCGATGATAATGAGTAAACAGATAGATCATACATTCATTATTTAATTTGAAATATACACAGTACATTATTATGATTTGTCACACCAAACCCATCTTTTACATGAAGTAGTACGACACACCCAAAGGAAAAATATGTAAGAACAAATGAGATAAATAGCGTTAATTAGAGCTGCATTACATATAAGGATTGTCATCATATCATGCGTATGTATTAATTAACGACAATGCCTCTTTTTCTTCTTCTTCGAAGGTCCCGAGTAATCCTTAAAATTAGCCGCAAAATTAGCATAGACAGGAAACTCCATGAGTGCCAAAACAACCACTGGAAAGATAGCAGCAGCGTAGAGAGTGGCGGTCCATTTCTTCCCCAAACGAATGATGAGCAGAAGTGAAGCCGAGAAAGTAATCATGCTTGTTAATACAGAGAAGAAGAGTAAAATGAAGCCAGTCGTCAGCTTGAACGGAAGGTTGCTAAGGAAATCAGATGACTCACGTGGCGAGGTGAGGATGGATAAAACATCACAACGGATGACAAAGATAAGGACAGCGAGGCAACGTCCGTTACCGTAAAAACGTAGAAGAGTGGTGACGTAAGGAAATTGGGAAACCCCCTATCATTGTTACCTCCAGGTACCGTGAAGGCAGCTGTAAAGACGACGGTCGCGATTAGGATTGCCAGGATGGAGCATGCCTGAGCGGTATCTTTGATCCATTCTTGTGCTTTCCTAAGTTGATCTTCATGTGTTAGATCGAAAAGGTCATCTGCGGTGATTTTCTTTTTTTTGTCGCGGTGCATGGTATAATGGCGAGGCATTATCCCTTTTACACGCTGCATACACACACACACACATATATAATGCATGGAGTCCATCAGAAAATATAATTAATATATAATATTAGAGTATGCTTTTATTTATATAAACACAATGAATAAATTAAATGTACTCAGGGGACAAAATTGGATATTATCAAAAGGCTTACCTCGCACCACTGTAACTCCTCCTGAAATTGGAGAACAGGACCAGGGCGGCTTCCATTCTTATAGTGTTTCATGTCTGCAACGTGGTGCAATAATGTATAGCCATTTTTGTCAATTCTGGCAGCCCATTTGGGCACATACAGTTGCATTTTCTTCATGATGAGTTTGAAGACCTTATGTTGACGACGCTTTACGGCCACATGTAATATATTCTGCTCTTTCTGCTCATTCACGTTAGATAATATTGCTTGAGGATCCCGTCGGAGTATCTCCTCCAAAATTTCTGTTATTCCGTTGCTTGCTGCAAAGCGTAATGTGCTATCCTGTGTTCTGTCCTTTTTGCGACCATCAGCTGCTTCGTTATGTCTATCTTTTTCCCTCAGCACCTCGATCAATTCTTCAGCTGAAAAATCAACAAGTTTTTTTGGCAAGATGTCCTTTCCTTTGCCGAATCCCAAGGAAATTGTGGAAATTGCCCCTTTCGTGGAAATTTCTTCTTTCGTTGTCCCCGAAATTTCTCGTTTCGTTGTTTCGGAAATTCCTTGTTTCCTTGTTTCAGAAATTTCTTGTTCCGTTGTTTCAGCCTTTTGGGGATTAGAGGAAGGGTTCAACCATTCTAATTCAACCAGCCTTTTGACAAGTGCAACCCCATCTTCATGCATTTTCTTTTCCTTCCAGATTTCCTCAATCCATGAACATCCTGGTCGTGCATGCATCAACATCTTATTAATTTACGAAAAAAAATGTGCATGCGAACGGCAAAACCGTTCATCAAATGAATTGAAGTTATTAGACATTGCCCCCTGTACTTCTAATGTTTCTCATTTATGTAGAAGTACAATTAATGAGATTAGTATTGGTCGAACCTTTAATCACTTGCCTCCAAAAACCAATGCACATCTTCCGAATTAAAATTCCTGCATTTTGATTAACCTGATCAGGCAAAATTTTACAACTACATGTACATTTTTCTGATATGAAAAATTAATGCTAACACAGCGAAAAGGAAACCGCTCGGACGCAAGTTAGAAGTGTGGCGGTTTAAATATGGAGAGACATGTGGACGCCATTTAGTTGAGATGGTACATATTTTTGTCTTTAATTTGTAGATAAGGTCCTTATCATAAGAACGTGTATGAGTCCATAGAAACTAAAGAAAAAGGGAACTTCACCTTGGCCCCAACTATTTGAGGTATTATATACTTTTCCTCCTAATATTTTCAAAATGGTCATGTACCCCGTTGTCAAAAAGAAAATACATTAAAACAACCGTTTCACTATTTTGCCTTGAACAACATACTTTTATCCGATAAATTAATGAATAAAATAAAATCTAAATAATCATTTTAATTTGTTAAAATATAGATTGCAACAAATCTCTGATCAGTCTCTTTTGTCATTTTTTTCCCCTAACGTGCCAGTGAAAATATGAAAATCAGACTTTCTATTTGATACAGAGATATCTTTCAAAGATCAGGGGGAGAGTGGATAGTAGCTCAAATATTTCGGGGGAACAAATAGGCTTCTAAGGAAAAATACAAAACAGGAGTATACAATGATAATACGAAAGGCTTATCCGATTAAATTTGCATGCTGTTGTTAATTTCGTTTGAAAGAACTAACCTTAGTATTATTTTATTTATTGATCTTTTAGTCTCAAAATTAAGACTTCGTTTGGCTTCTAAGCCATATAGATCAAACTTTAGTCATTAATAGAAAATTTATGGGTATTTTATAAAATTGGGCACCACTAGATGTCAAGTAAAAATTGGAGTAGATTTATCAATAAATAACTGTGAAGGAAAAAAAAAAAAACCAACTTAAAAGCCAAACTGACAAAGTGTTTACGAGTGATTAGTCGTGCAAAAAGCTAGCCAAAACAAATACAGCCCAAGTACGATCGATAGTCGTAAGCCGTAGCTAACACCTAAAGCTGTTTGTTCGGATTTTCATTTTTCAATTTATGGAGTTATAATGATTAATGAAACCACTATATTACGATTATGAACAAATTAAAGTTGCTCTTTGACCATTACCTCGCCTCTTCTTCGTGTGGCCCATGCGATTGTCAATCTTATCAGTCTCCAAATCTTCTTTGTAATTGCAGTCGTCATCCAGATACGTTTGAAGACATGGAAATAGAACTACGATTGAAAGTAAATTTTAAGTTCTAATTATGTAGCTAAGCATTTAAAAAAAAAAAAATTCACTAATCCCTCTTTATGTGTAAATACAAATTAACTAAAATGTTTCTTCTAATTAATTTGCTTATTGTTTCCATTGTAACCGCATGCACCCATGTCAACAAGACTATATATCTCCCTGGAGGTTAAATTATATGTGCATATAATTAATATATTAAAAATGTTAAAAAAACTGAAGGCGGATAGGGTATTGACAGATATAACAGTATCTCAGTCGGGGGGCGGGTGTACCATTGTTTGCGTATACCTTCTATGAGAACGCTGATATTATGGAAAAAATACTGAGAAAAAACAACATTAAATGCTATCAAATTTACATAGTTAATTGCTAATCCTGTAACCCCGACCGAGTGTGTATCCACTTCATATGTCGGTGTTTAGTCTCTTTTTCCTTTTTTGTTTCCAAGTAATTAGTTTATGTATAATAGACTAAGTCAATATTGATATACTTATTCATTTTTATATTTTTCTGCTGTAAATATCTTTTATGTATATTTTAGTTACAACTGTACACATGATACTAGGAATTAGTTGGCACTCGTCAAGGCGTCGGTTGAAAAAATTCTTCTCTTGTATTATAAATATTCAGTGAACTCAAATGAGAAATAGTGGAGTCATATTTTCCAAACCTGACATCAGACAATTATATATCCACGTACGATAATGGAAAGGACTCTTCATTTTCTTCCTGTCATCCCCACTCTTGAAAGCAGTTGGCATTAGAGCTAGTAGTTCAAGACATGTCCAGCGATTAAGCTTGTTGGGCTTGGACGAGGGCCCGTCGGATGTGGACAAGAGCTCGTCGGACGGCGGTGTTGCACGTTTGTCTGCAAGGCTTGGGTCGCGGTCAAGTAACCAAATAGCAGTCTCTGTACGTATTTAAGAAAATTAATTAATTAGTTAAGAAAATATTAATAAATTTTTTAAACTCTTGATCTATAAATGAATGAATGAATTGGAGATTTAAATATTGTATATTACCGAAGTGTTGGCCAAGGACAGCCATCTGAAGAATTGTCATACCATCTTCATCCCTACGGAAATGACAACGTAAGTCCCCAAATTGCTCAGTCAAGATTTGCAACAGTTTAGTTTCCCCGAGAGCAGCAGCCCTGTAAACTGGGGTTTCCCCCAAACCGTTTTTAGCCTCAAGTAGAACTTTGTACGCATGATCGCCAGACTTTCTGGAAAAGTCAACCAAAATACTGGCAACGTCATAATTTTCGACGACGGCCGCTTCGTGAAGACCTGTGTTTCCAAACGCATCTCTTTGCTTCAAGACTTCACGTCTGGTCTCCGGTGTTAGCGTTTCGAGAAATTTCTGGATCAGCTGAGGGTCTTCCATGGCCGCTGCAATGTGAATTGCGGAGTCTCCATTGGCTGTCCTGTAATCCGACAACTCTTTAGCAGGCCAACCAGCAAAGTAATCCAAGAAGCCTCCACAGTCTCCCTTCAAGGCCATTCCAACAGGATCTGCCATCGCCCTTTCTCTCTCTCTCTCTCTTTCTCACTTGTATAATTGATGCACAGAACAAGCTATACGTGTTCTTCGATATCCATATAATTAATATCCTCCATCGCCGTCCCTTATATAGAAGTTCTAAACGAAGTTGGCATAATCACTTTGTGTATTTTACGAATAAAGCTCAAGCATTATAA
Organism: Atalantia buxifolia; assembly: GCA_030444775.1. Taxonomy (NCBI): domain Eukaryota; kingdom Viridiplantae; phylum Streptophyta; class Magnoliopsida; order Sapindales; family Rutaceae; genus Atalantia; species Atalantia buxifolia. Next base: position 26,324,261 of record CM059834.1, on the reverse strand, counting down.
GAAAAAAAAAAAAAAAGTTCTAAAGTGACAAAACGGAAAAGATGATAAAAGAACAAAGTTCTGAAAAGAGATTTGATTATTGATGAAAAGTTGTTTACATTGTACGGTATTGTTCCCTTAAATTCATAGAATGTGAAGTTACCAAAAGAGCTAAGTTAAAAATAAAATAAAATAATTATGTTTGAGATAAAAGAGAAAAAGAATAAGAAAAAGAAAACACATGCAATTAAAAATGATTATTTTTGTTGATTCAAGAGGCCAATCACCTCTGAAATGAAATTAACTTTTGTCTTTCTATGTGGTTGGGAACGATATATTATATATGCAAAAACGAACAGTTGTATCAAAAATTACATTTGGGAAAGTATTAAGATCATGTTCTACGTCATAAAGTTTGTTAATAAATGATGTCAGGAAAAGAATAGAATATATAAATTATTTCCAAGCTCAAGTTACAGCACCGAGAAGGTGTATAGTCCATGTTGTACACCATAAGGTTTGTTAATGAACGGTGTCAGAAAAATAGAATAGAATATATATAATTTATTTCCACAACTTAAATTTGTCTCCATTGCTTTTTGCGCGAATATATATAAAAAGAGTAGGAGATCCGAATCCTTTAATAACATGGTGATTATTGTAAACGCGATTGTCATTATTTCTTCTTACTACTTCATTATTTCTCTCGTCATGAGGTGGCAGCCAATCATTAAAAAATAAATAAAAATGTAAAAATATTTGGAAAGTTTAAAACTTATAATAGAATTTGGCCTTACTTTTTTATAGATGTGTGGTGAAAATAAACTGTATCTATAAAATAAAAGATAATAGTGTACGGTAAATATAATTTTTGAATAATATCTTTATAGATTTTTATTGTACAAGTGTAGCTAGGATAAAGTCAACTTAACTTCCAAATCATAGGGATAACTATTTTCCAAATACTTTATTGATGTATTTTAAAAGCTACCGCTGCTTAATCACAATACCAAACAAGATCTTGATCTAAGTTGGTTCGAACCACAATACCAAATAGGGACTTACATTCTATCAATTAAGTCATTAAGTTTATTTGCTTTTTTAACTTATTAAAAATTTTCAATCATTAAGCTATTAAGCCAATTTTCTTAGCTTCTTACTTAATCTAAAAAGTCTGAATGATATTATTAAAAGATAGCATTTAAATATTCCTTTCCAACTAATTTATTTTCATCCTCACCTAAATAAAACTTACTAATTAGCATTACTATTCATCCTTATAACTTGTGAGAATATAGTAGTATTTTTTTATTTTAATATTTTTATTTTCTTCAAATTAGCATTGTCTATCTTCATAATTTTTTATGAGTATTTTTTATATGAAACATCGTAAAGTGCAATAAAATTGATTCACGCGTTCTAATTTAGAATATTAAAGGGCTGTGTTCACTTGAAAACGATTTATGTTATGATAAAACAATATCATATTTTTGTTCATTGAGATTTTATTATTTATTTAACCTTTGAAATTTGTGAGGGTACAAATGTAAAAGTATTCGTTTTTAAATTTTTTAAGTTGAAAAAATAATTATTGTTCAAAAATTCAGATTAAAAAAAATATGTCATTTGGATTTAAGTATTCAGCTCTATTCAAAATTCAAACTAATTTGGATCTATTCAGATTTTAGATAAAAAAAAAAAAACACCTAAGTAAATCTATGATGATACAAGTATTATAGTATTTAAAAAAAATCAGCATATTTTTTTTTTCAAATATTACATAATATAAATTAAGCTTGATAGGTGTGAATGGAATTTAAAGCGTAAGGCCATTCTTCCGTGGCTGTCCTTATCTCATCCATAAGTGCCATCTCTGTCTCTCACTTAATCACTGTATAATTGAGACACAGAACAAGCTATACGTGTTCTTCGATATACTTAATTTTACTTGTCATAATATATATGAAGTAGGTTTGATGCATCCTTCCACGAATTCTCTAAACGAAGCGGGCATAATTATAAGAATAAAATAAAGTTAGTCTGTCGGGTCAGGGAAAAGAATAGAATAAATTATTTAATTTTCCAAACAACTTCAGTCTTTCCGCGAACATAATAATCGCATTTAATCTACCGTGTTCTTCGATATCCTTAGTTTTACTTGTCTTAATATATATGAGGTAGGTTTGATGCATCCTTCTACAAATTCTCTTAACGAAGTTTGTTATAATTATAAGAATAAAATAAAGTTAGTCTGTTGGGTCAGGAAAAAGAACAGAATAAATTATTTAATTTCCAAACAACTTTTGTCTTTCCGCGAATATAATAATCAAATTTATTCTACCGCTTTTGTTTCCATTGCTTAATTTATCCGCGAATATAATAATCTCCATTTTATTTAAGTAAAGGAGATTGTGCTGTGCCTAAGCGTAAAGCCATTTGCTATTTTGGCGGCTACATGTGTTACAGGCCAATCCACGTACTAAGAATAGACAAGACTTGTCCATGCATATCTTCGTGCGCCTCGTACTCGTGAAAGCGGATGCCATTAGAGCCAGTAGCTGAAGGCATGTTAAGCCATCGTCCCTCTTGGACTCGGTTCTTTTCAAGACTGGACTCGCGATTATGTAACCAAATAGCAGTGTCTCTGTGCGTGATAAGTCAACGAATCATCAGTTTGAAGCAACTGTGGCAACATGCGCTGCATTAGCTAGCTAGGGTTCTACACTCTACACAAAGACCCCTTTAAGGCAAATTCTGGATGTTAGAGATTATACTAATGAAGAATTTGATCACCTTGAACATAACTCAATAGCAACAGACCTGATGCATCCAAACGGCTCCTAGAATATCATGCATAAGATTAAGTCACGAGATTGCATATGTAACTATCTTTGTAATTATGATATGTATTTTATTCCTTTTTAAAGCATGATACAACTTGTATAAATGCTGTAAGATTTGTTTGAGTAGAAACAATCTTAATTACTTTCTCATATTTACATTTTCCAGAGCACGTATTCAAGCAGGACAGAAATGTAATTCATTAATTAAAAAGATAGCAATAAATGTTTAAACTCTTGATAAATAAATAAATAAATTCATTAATATAAATATATTCACTACTACTCATATATAAATAAATAAATTCACTAATATACATATTTTAGTTTTCTAAAATACAGAATGAATCGAAAGATTTAATCATTATTACCCAAGTGTTTGGCAAGGACAACAATGTGAAGAATGGAAATAATGTCCCAACAAATCTTCGGCAGTTAGTTGAGCAAAGTAATCCAAGAAGGCTTCACAGTCTCTCTTTAAGGCCATTTGTTATCATCTCCACTGCTATCTATCTCTTTCTCACTTGTACAGTGATGGGGCGAGGCGTATCGGAAGCGGGATTGATTAGATAGAAATACTAGATATCGTTTTAATACAGGACTAAGCCAACGCGATTAGCTTACGCTCCAATCGAAGCGTGATTAGACAACGTTCTAACCAATATGACTCAATGAGATTTTTAATAACGCATAAAGCAAGATTAGATGACGTTCTAATCCAAACGACTCTACAAGAGAGATTTTGATAGATAATCCCAGAGGGAATTATAAAAGGGAAGTTTTATTGAATAATTGAATCGAACCTCTTAAAACAATGACAAGGCCTCTCTATTTATAATAGAGGAAACCCACTTCTCTAAGTTAACCTAAAATGAGAAACTAGTTCACAATTATAATAGAAATAAAAAACTAAGATATATACCATAATTGACTTAAACTAAAATAGAAAATCATAAAAAAAAATATTTTAGAATCCAAATTACCTAAAATAACCTAATTTACCTTCCTACAAACATTCTCCCCCTCTTAAAAGAAACTCATCCTCAAGTTTGAATCTGTTGGAGGATGAAACTTAAAATGTAGGAGCAAATCATCTTCTAATTCAAATTTGTAGCCTTGCTCATCAATCTTTCTTGAAACTTGGAAGAATCCATACTTCATTAACTTCTTTTGCTCGTACATTCTTCGAGACAATGAAGACTTCCAAGAACAAACAATTATCAAATAACTTTTGCCCTTCTATGATCGTCGCTCAATGCGCTCTCCAATGAATTTCACCTTTTCAATCAAATCTTCTTCAAGCACAACCTTCTTGTCTTTAAGGTGAATAGGTAGAACCATTTTGATCATTTTAGCTTCTTCAACTTGATTTTGCTGCACGACCTCGATTATGCTGTTAGGCTCAATGCACAAATAAAAAGTAGGTGGTTCTTCTTTAAAGCTCTCAGATAGATCAATAATCTCATCATCACTAACACTTGTCTTGTCTTCCAAGGGAATATCATGCATATTCTGGCACAAATTTTCAGATTGAAACTTCAAATTAATAATAAATTGTACCTTTTTCTACGGTATCTCACTCAAGTCTTCTTCCTTAATGAAAGGAGAACTCTTTGGTACATCTCTAGGCACTTTCATAGAAACGCGCAATTCCTTGATTAAATTCTGGACTTCACCAATTTTCGTATTCACATCATCAAACTTTCTTTGTGTGTGACTCAATTTGCGATTTGATTTTCTTGGCTAAATAAATTGCATGTTGTAAATTGTAGATAGTGTATGGAGGCATCATTTCTTGAATATGCAAATCAAGCCCTTTAATAAATCTTGTAATGTATTCTCTTGGGCTCATAATAATAATTTTATCTATAAAATCGTTCAAACTCATAAGCATAAGAAGAAATGGATCTCGTACCTTGTTGTACCAAACAATAATCAAGAGGATAAATTCGGATTGCAAAATATGCTTAATACGATTCTATGATTGAACGTTGTGTTTGCCTTGGTCAATTCGAGAAGGTTGCAACTCATCCCACTATTCTTAAGCACTTATGCTTAATCTACTAGCATCAAATGATACTTGCTTTTCTTTGGGAGTACAGAAATAGAAACCGGTGCTTGTGTCCAACCATTCAAGAAATTTGTTTGGATAAGTGTATGCAAATAATAACGGCACATGATAAATAGGAGGGCAATAACGGTAGTTTGCCATTTATTGTCAAGTTTCCACACAATGGCAAAACTGGAATTAAAGCTCAACTCTCGGGTTTGGTATGTTTGAGTGAAGATGGTAAGAAAGAGTGGTTTTAAAAGAGTTAGGGGCTGGGCGAGAATTGAACAAAAATCTAGGTAAAATGGTAATTAAGTGAAAGTTTAGGTTTTCCGGTGGTGGTGGACAAAAATCCGGTAGGAATGGGTGGATCTAGAAGAATTGGTGGTGAGGAGCACGATGGTGGACTGGATTGGTCGGATTCATAGCGCTTTGGCTGAAAAACCGACTTGAATACGCGGCGGCTTATGGTGGTTTGGTTGTGATTTTTGGCGGTTTATGGCGGTGTTTGGTGATGAGAATGGTTGAGTTCAGTCGGAGGAGGCCGAGGATTCTTAGAGTGGTGGTGGTCGATGATGGGGGTGGCGATTTTGCGGCGGTGGATGGTGGAGGCCGCGCGAGACTTGGGCATTTTTGCGGTGCTTATAGGCGGTGATTGGGGCTGAAGCTGGTTAGCTCTTGGTCAAGTGGCAAGGCGAGTTTGGTGATGGAGGTGACTCTCGATCGGCGGTGGTGGATGGCGGTTGTGGAGGTGGATGTGGCGGCTAGGGTTTTCAATTTTCTTGGAGATTTTCTTTTTGTTTTGTTTTTATAACCAGTGATGGATTTGGGTGGGGGATAGACGTGGGTATCCGGGAAAGCTGTGCGACTCGCACAAAACCGTATTGATACCAATTAATGATGGGGCGAGGCGTAGTGGAAGCGGGATTGAATGGATAGGAATACTAGACATTGTTCTAGTACAGACTAAGTGTTGAGTGTTAGAAAGTGTATATTTATAAAGGAGAAAATCGTCATTTTACACTTCAAGTCTCACTAACATCTCTAATTTTATTTATTTAAGTCCTTGTTATTTAATTATATATGTTTTGTTTTAATTAAGTATTTTGTGTATTTTAGGGGTATCATGGTTATTTCACAATGAACGAGATTTCGGATAGCAAAACGGACGTCACTTTTGAACTCAGGACAGTCGAAAACCTTAAGAGGAGTATAAAAGTAAAAATGGAGTTATATGGGAGTGTTTTTAACTGTTTTGTCTTTGAGGATTTGATCAGTTTTATAGGGGAAGTTCTGCCAAAATTTTCGCAAGACATGGTAACTTCTATTTTTTTTCAGCTAATCGCACTCATTGCTTTTTGATGCTGAAGGGGGAGAATGGATATTTTAAATCTGTTAATAAAATATTTGATTTGAATTTAAGTATGGTTTAAAAAGTGTGTATGCAAATAGGGGGAGCTAAACTCTAATAGGGGAGCTAAACTCTTTTTCAAAGGGGAGCACATATTTAGGGGGAGCAAAAGTGAACAAATATTTTTTTAAGTTTGTCATCATCAAAAAGGGGGAGATTGTTAACACAAATATTTCTTTAATATTGTTTTGATGATAACAAACTTGATGAAGATTGAGTAATTCTTTAAAAGTCCAAAAATTTTTTTAAACTTCTTCAAATCATAATTCTCATACCATAAAGGTTTTTATATTCTATGAAAAATGTTTAATAAGCAATAGCATCAAATTGAAAAACCTTGAGTATTTTGAAAATGGTAAAAACGGGAGTATTTTGAAAATGGTAAATAACGGCTCGCCTATATTCTACATAACGGTTCGCCGATATCGAAATGCAGGCGAGAAATCAGCTTCTGGAAGATAACGGCTCGCCGACATGTTTTAATAACGGCTCGCCGACTTTAAATGTGAATCAATCTTAGTCTCGGGAAAACCGACATACATGCGATAACGGCTCGCCGACCGGGAGCAGACGGTGAGAATTAGCACGGAAGATAACGGCTCACTCGCCGACATCAAACAGAACTGAAGTTTTGGCTTCTGGAAAATTGATAACGGCTCGCCAACTGCAAACAGAAATAAAGTTTTAGCTTCTGGACACTAACGGCGATCCGACATCTCTATAACGGCTCGCCGACATTTTGAAAATCCAGCCCAACGGTCATATTGACCAGTCAAACGGCGATCCGACATCCTCTTAACGGCGATCCGACAGTGAGCAAAAAGTGAATAACGGCTAGTTTTCAGCTCCAACTATAAATAAGCTCATTCAAATTCAAACAACTGTGGATCACAACACTACCCTTGAGCTTATATTCGTGAACAACCTTCATAGAGCTTTAAAAACACATTCTTGCTTCATCTATCTCATACATTGGGCTTTGATTTGTAATCTCAAATATTGTGTGAGAGAAAACAATTTGTAATCTTTTGTTTTTGAGTGATTGTAAGTGTTGGGATACACTTGGGTTAAGAGATTGGGGATTATCTCTTATTGTAAAGGTTTATTGACACCTAGGAAGTCAATTGTAAGCATTTGAAGCCTTGAAGGCTTGGTTAGTGGAATCCTCTAGCCGGAAAGCTTGGAGGCGTGGACGTAGGCGAGGTTGGCCGAACCACGTAAAAATCTCGTGTTTGAATCTCTCTTCCCTTATCTTTATATAGTGTGATAAATTTATTTGTTATTGCTTTAAATTCATTTTAGATTAACATTGAGTTATTGTTTTATATTTCAATAATTTTTAGAAATCCAATTCACCCCCTCTTGGGTTGCATAACTAGAATTTGTAACGCACTCTAGGTAATCATCTCATCATCCCTAAATGACGAGCAAAAAGGTAAGTTGTTGGATGTTTTAAAAGAGCACAAAGAAGCATTATGATGGATCATAGCAGACATAAAAGGTATAAAACCAAGTAGATCGCATGCATTACATTCACCTTGATGAAAATGCTAAATCTACTAGGGAAATGCAACGTCGGTTAAATCCTAATATGAAAGAAGTTGTTAGAACAGAAGTGCTTAAACTATTAGATGCAGGTATCATTTACCCAATTTCTGATAGTTCATGGGTCAGTCCTGTGCAAGTGGTCCCCAAAAAGTCGTGAGTCACAGTAGTACCAATGCTGATTGCATTGATTATAGGAAGTTAAATTGTCACACGTAAAGACCATTTTCCTTTACCATTTATTGATCAAATGCTTGATAGATTAGCAGGCCATGAATTTTATTGCTTTCTAGATGGCTATTCAGGATACAATCAGATTCCCATAGCACCAAAAGATCAAGAGAAAACTACTTTCACTTGCCCTTTTGGCACTTTTGCATATAGGAGAATGCCGTTTGGATTATGTAATGCACCTGCTACATTTCAACGATGCATGTTAAGCATTTTTTCTGATATGGTTGAACGGTTTCTTGAGGTCTTTATGGATGATTTTTCTGTCTTTGGTGACTCATTTGATCAATGTTTACATCATCTAACACAAGTTTTGCAGAGATGTATAGAGAAGAATTTGGTCTTAAATTGGGAGAAATGTCATTTTATGGTAAAACAAGGTATAGTTCTCGGTCACATCATTTCATGCAAAGGTATTGAGGTTGACAAAGCCAAGGTGGATCTCATTTCTAATCTTCCTCCACCTAAAACAGTCAGAGAAGTAAGATCTTTCTTTGGGCGTACTGGTTTTTATAGACATTTCATTAAAGATTTTAGAAAAGTTTCTAGACCCTTATGCAATCTACTTGCTAAGGATGCACATTTTATCTTTGATGATTCATGTCTTGTAGCATTTGAAAAGCTAAAGCGATTGTTGACGTCATCACCCATCATTCAGCCACCAAACTGGAGCTTACCATTTGAGCTTATGTGTGATGCATCTGATTATGCAGTAGAGAGAGTATTAGGACAAAGAGTAGATCAATTCCTCATGTTATTTACTATGCTAGTATGACATTAAACGATGCACAGTTGAACTATTCAACTCGAAAAAGAAATGCTAGCAGTAGTGTTTGCATTAGAAAAATTTCGATCTTATCTCATTGGTTGTAAAATTATTGTGTTCACAGATCATGCTGCTCTGAAATATCTTCTCACAAAGAAAGATGCAAAAGCTAGACTAATTCGTTGGGTGTTACTGTTGCAGGAGTTTGACTTGGAATTCAAAGATAAGAAAGGTTCTGAAAATGTTGTGGCTGACCATCTCTCTCGTCTCCACTTTGACATCAACGTAACCCTTAACATTAAATGAGTCATTTCCAGATGAACAATTAATGAGTGTGGAAGTATTACCTTGGTATGCTGATATAGTTAATTATCTTGTTACAGGTAAACTTCCAGAGCATTGGACCAAGCAAGACAGGGCCAAATTCTTTGTGGAAATAAAGAATTTTTTCTGGGATGACCCCTATCTGTTTAAGTATTGTGCAGATCAAATTATTCGACGATGTGTCCCGAGAGAATGAAGTTCATAACATCCTTTCGTTACGCCATGAACAAGCTTGTGGAGGCCATTTCAGCGCTAAGAAAACAGGGACTAAAGTTCTACAATGTGGTTTCTATTGGCCAACTATATTTCGAGATGCTTACACCTTTTGTTCTTCATGTGATAGGTGTCAACGAATGGGGAGCATTACACGAAGGAACATGATGCCACTAAATCCAATTTTAGTGGTTGAGATTTTTGATGTATGGGGTATCGACTTCATGGGACCCTTTCCCCCATCTTTTGGCCATCAATACATATTGGTTGCTGTTGACTATGTTTCGAAATGGGTAGAGGCAATTCCATGCAGAACTAATGATCATAAAGTGGTGATAGGGTTTTTAAAGAGCAACATTGTTTCACGCTTTGGATTCCCTCGAACAATAATTAGTGATGGTGGTACCCACTTTTGCAACAAATCATTCAAAGCACTTTTGACAAAGTACTCCATCACTCATAAAGTGGCGACCCCGTATCATCCGCAAACCAGTGGCCAAGTTGAGATCTCCAATCGAGAAATAAAGCACATCTTAGAAAAGACCGTGAGGCCAGACAGAAAAGATTGGTCATTAAGACTCGATGATGCATTATGGGCATATAGAACGGCTTTCAAGACCCCAATTGGGATGTCACCCTACAGGCTAGTGTATGGAAAAGCTTGCCACCTACCTGTGGAACTCGAGCATCGTGCATCTTTGGGCCATCAAGAAATTCAATTTTGACATGCAGCAAAGTCTGGCTCGTAAAGACGATTACAGCTGGCAGAACTTGAAGAAATTCGTAATGATGCATACGAAAATGCCAAGGTTTACAAGCAGCGAATGAAAGTCTTTCATGATAAGCAGATTATGAGAAAATCTTTCACTCCAGGTCAGAAAGTACTTTTATTCAATTCTCGCTTGCACCTATTCCCAGGTAAGCTACGCTCTCGATGGTCTGGCCCCTTTATTGTTCATACTGTTTTTCCACATGGGGCAATTGAAATTAAGGACCCAAAAAACGGTGTCACGTTTAAAGTTAATGGTCAAAGATTAAAGCCATATCTAGAGTACCAACCACATGGAGAGGACACCGAAATAAATTTGAGTGACCCACCACATTTGAATTAAGATTTTCTGTTTTTTTTCGTGATTTGATTTTTTTTTCTTTTTACTATTCTTTTGCTAATTGAAATTGTTTGTGCATAAGTGTGTTTGTTTAACCATTAAGTTTTCTTTTATCACTTTTAATCATGAGACAGTTCCTCTTGAACATCCTTAGACGACTTCAACGTGTCCAATCTCATCTCAGAGGCCAGATACGATTTTGTAAAACACATCGTATTTGGAAGCTACAACCACCGGAGTTAATATCCCACGTTGAGGATTTAGAAAGCCAACTCAGAGACATTGAGATAAGTGTCTACAACATCCAGTTGGAGCTTGAGGTAAATTCTATAAGAGGACGATTGTGATTTTCTTTGTGTGTTTTTATTTGTTACTTCGTTTGTGTGTTTTAGTTTGTGTGTTTTAGTTTGTCACCCCGGTTAAGTGGCGGATAACGGTACTCCGTGACAATCAAGTCGGTTACTTCAGTTTCCCATAATTACTGATCTTCTGAGGCGAAGGTATGGATAGAAACGAGATCTTAGCAAAGCTTCATAGTCGATTCCCTTCACTTCCTCAGAATGCCCTCCTCACAATCTATAAAGCTCGATCCGAACGCATGCGCTTGCTCATGAGGAATAATATACCTACTGATGTCCGTTGGTTAATCGAAGCCAAAGTACGCTTGGCAGGTGAGTTGCCTCCTAAATTTATTGCATACATGCCTGGTTGTGGTAAAGGAAATTACGCAAGAAAGCGAAGAGCTCGAAAAATTTCGGTTGCTTGTCATAAGTGTGCCAGAATAATATGCGATAAAAAACGATGTTCTTTAGGAATGGTATCTGATAACAGAGAAGATAAGATTCAATTCATTAGGGATGGCTTGAATAAGGAGTCATTGGATGATATCCTTTTGTCTCTTGAAACGAATCCCAGTGGATATGTGCAAGGAGCGATTCTCCAGTTGTGGCCATCATTCCAGAAAAGCATGCACGATACAGTCTCGGGAATCTGACTATAAATGACCATGTTTGCCAGTTTATAAGAAAACTGGATAGGAAGCCTATCCTCGACCCATAGAGGGCGTTGAAGCCGTTTCTGGACGTAAAACTAAAGGAAGATGTGAGCCACTGTTGCAACTACTTGTAAATATCCTTTTACTTTACTGTTATTTTATTTCACTGTTGTTTTACCATTTGCATTATTGTCTTTAATAATTTTATATTTGTCATTACTTGCTTTCCTTTTTACTGTTTCCTTTTTAACTCTCAAGCCATGTGCATTACACGATTAATTGACATAGACATGATACCTCACTCACAGCTGTGACCCACTGCCGCCAAGATCTTTAAATATGATTCTTTTCGTTTGCACTCACAAATTATTTTTGAGAAATATCCTAATGGCAGCTACTCCCAATAAATAATTCAAGAACATTTGTGTGCTTTCCGGATTTAACTATGGCAAATATAAAGAGTTCTTTGAGGCAGCCATTGATCTTGGTCGAAGCATAGCAGAGAGAAATTACACTTGGTGTATGGAGGAGGTAACCGAGGGTTATCAAAATTGGTCTCAGAAGCTGCTTTTGTTAGAGGAAGTCAAGTGTTATGCATCATACCACAAGCCCTAAAACCTTTAGGGTCGCTTTGTCTAACTCACCGATTTGGAGAAGAGTTAGTTGTCTCAGGTATGCAAGAAAGAATAACCGTAATGCTTAATCATGCTGATGCTTTTATTTTCTTACAGGAGATCTTGCAACTCTAGAGGCACTTATCACTTTAGCATCTTGGGCCCATCTCGCACATTCATCGAAACCCATCGGTTTGTTAAATGTCAATAATTTTTATGATGGCTTTATCGCATTTCTTAACCATGCAATAAAAACTACTTCATTTCTCTACGGTGAAAAAAACTTTTTATTTGTGCTCACACTTCTAATGAGCTACTTGATCATTACAAGTTTATCAACCAGAGCAGATCCCAAGACCTTGGTGTTGGAGTGTACAAATAACGATGGTAACAATAAGCAGCAGTATAAGAAGTACAAATTAGATTTAAATCTCCTTTGTAAATATTTTATTCTCGTTGTTGCACCACCCGGTGATGTCTTCTAAACTCTACTTCTTTCCTTTAAAACATTGAGGACAATGTTTCGTTCAGTTGGGGGGGGATAGTTGACAAATGTGGAATGTTGGTTAAGTTTTTACTAATTTTTGTTGTAGAAACTAACATTGCTAACTTTTTGTGTTGAAGATGGCTGAATATGGAGTGTAGTTACTCTAGAAACGCATCTTCTTAGTTTAAGAAAAAAAAGAAAAAAAGAAAAAAAGAAAAAGAAAAAAATAATGAAAAAGAAAAAAATTCTTATTTTTCGTGTGATCTTTCTAACTTTTTGACTTCTCCTTTATAAATATGCATTTTCAATTTTTAGTCGAAGATTGCTGAATATAGAGTGTAGTGCCTCTAGAAACCCATCTTCTTAGTTAAAAAAAAAAAAAATCATTTTTCTATCATTTTAAGTGTAACATTTTCAATTAGTTTTTGCATCATTTTCACATTTTGCATGTATATTTTCCTTTTATGTTTAGAATAGGTTAGGGGGTAGAATGTTGTTAAAAAAAAATAAAAAAATAGTGTGATTTTGTTTTTATTTTTGGATGACATGATGATTTTCGAATTTTAGTATTTGTATTATCTTTGGTCTTGAGTGATGTTACACTATGTTTGCTACTCTACATGTTGATGTCAGAGATAAATATGAGTTGCTTGAAAGAATTGACATGTCATAATGAATACCAAGTGAGCTTTTGAGCCTATTATTTTTCTTGGAGAGTAACCCTGTTTGCCCATTTTTCATACAACTTAGCAGTTTACTATTTTATATATGATCTCTATATTCTTTTGAATCAACCCTCTAAAAAAAGTTGCTTTAAAAAAAAAAGAAAAAAAAGAAAAAAAAAGAAAAAATAGTGTGTTGCTACATCTGAATGTCCATTTAACTAGTAGATATGGAGGAGTATCTAGAGCCCTAAAAGATGATGGAAAGGCCGTCTTTGACCCGTTTGAGCCTTTCTAGCCATCCCTTATGTCAAATATCCATAGTTAGCCCTTTTGTGCCTTTTATTAAAAAAAAAACTTTTCTTTATCAACTTATTGTCTTCACCCACTCCAATTTGGAGTATTACCCGATATCTTACAAGTTCCATCACCTATTCATGTTTGAGAAAAATATAAATAATTGTTTTGTTTAGTAAAGTTGTGCAATACCGAAAAAAAAAGAGAAAGCAAAGAAAAAAAAAGAAAAAAAAAAGAAAAAAATTCTCTAAAAAAAAAAAAGAAAGAGAGATATAATACAATAATAAATAAGTGAAATGCACTTTTTAGTTTAAAAAAAAAATATTATTTTTCTCAAACATATATTTTGTTTTCTCTATTTTCCTTTCTTTGTTAGCCATGTCCCTAGCCTACGTTACATCCTAATAAAAGTCCTTCTTGATTTTAGGGAACTATAGTCTGAAGTAGAAGCTAGTTATATGTGTTATAAAGATGTAGTAATGCATAAAAAAAAAAAAAGAAAAAAAGTAAATAAATTGGGTTGACTAGCATTTTGTTTGACTTGAGATCGTGTTATTTCTAAGTTGTGGGCATATTCTTTTCATCTTGGTGAGAGTGTGTGATATTATTTCTTTACTATCTTCACTCCATTTATCATTCATTGAAGTGACAATTTTTATTGGGTTTAATTTCCTTGTGAGAGTGTCACTATTACCGGTGAGATTTTGGGGTTAAACATGTCATTTTTGAAAGTAGCTGTATTTACTTGGTTGATTCATGTGGATGGTTGATGTGGGTGTGATGTTTCTTTAGACTGGAGATAATGCTTATACTTTTATTTGATTGCTATCATTAGTCTGATTGAATAAACTAATTTGTTTTTAAAAAAAAATTAGGTTTGAGTTTTATTTTCGCTTTATTTGCTAGGGACTAGCAATAAGTTGGTTGGGGGGTGTGTTGAGTGTTAGAAAGTGTATATTTATAAAGGAGAAAATCGTCATTTTCCACTTCAAGTCTCACTAACATCTCTAATTTTATTTATTTAAGTCCCTTATTATTTAATTATATATGTTTTGTTTTAATTAAGTATTTTGTGTATTTTAGGGGTACCATGGTTATTTCACAATGAACGAGATTTCGGATAGCAAAACGGACGTCATTTTTGAACTCGGGACAATCGAAAACCTTAAGAGGAGCATAAAAGGAAAAAAGACTGTTCACACGCACGTCACTATTCACATGCACGGTCATCGTTCATGGATATCGCATTCACGACACTCGTTCGGACCGCGTTCTTTGTTCAAACCGTGTGCAAACCGTGTTCTTCGTTCAAACCGCGTGGTCAAACCCGTGGTCAAACCGCAGTGTTCTTGTTCATCGATGACGTGGCGCAATCCTGTGCGTCCAAACTATTTTTAATCCAATGGCCATGATTAACTCAATGTATCTATAAAAAGGGGGCCTCCCCCCCTAATTTGATACCCCGGAATACATTTTTGAGCTTAGTTTTTGTAATTCTTTCTCCATCTTGTATTTTCTAAGTATTTTAGTAAATTTCCATTTTATCCTTAGTTCAATTATGAGTAGCTAATTTTCTTTCAAGCTTGGGTTGAAGGTGAAGTCTCAACATGTGTCATGGGCTTTAATTGGTAAATTTATTTTCTCTTCCCCTCTAATTTCTGTGGAGATTTTGACTTTTCGTCGACAAATAATAATAATCTTGTCTAGTTACCGCCTTGGTTTTACCTAAGCACCTAGTATAAGGTTATTATTATTTGGCACGATAAGCTCTTAACACCATATTGATTAGAGCGTGGTTCATGAGGTGTGGATTCCCCCCTCATGATTTAATTGGTATTAATAAGGATTATTTAGCCCATGGTGCATGTTGATACGGATCCAGATACCCAAGCACTCTATTTCAATAGTTCCCAATTCAATTTAATTCCGCTATTCCAATTTAAATTCTAGCATCCTTTAAATCAATTTCCCCATAAATCCAATCACCCATTTACAAAATTAATTCTACACATAATTAAAATCCACCTCCTCGTGGGATCGACACTCAACACCATTGATCTATTCTACAATAGATTCGTGCGCCATGAGTTCAACAAAATTTGCACAACACTAAGCCAACTCGAATAGATTACGCTCTAATTGAATCGTGATTAGATATTGTTCTAATCCAAACGACTTAATAAGATTTTTAATAACGTGTAAAACGAGATTAAATGACGCTCTAATCTAAATGACTTTACAATAGAGATTTTTGATAAATAATCCCCAAGAAAATTATAAAAGAGAGGTTTTATTAAATAATTGAATCTAAAGTTGTGAGAATAATAACAAGACCCCTCTATTTATAGTAGAGAAAACCGACTTCCCCAAGTTAACTGAAAAAGAGAAACTAGTTTACAATTATAATGGAAATAAAACTCTAAGATACATACCATAATTGACTTAAACTAAAATAAAAATCATAAAACAACAAATATTCTAGAATCCTAAATTACCTAAAATAACCTAATTTACCTTCCTACATCATACATTTGATACACAGAACAAGTTGTACGTACGCGTTCTTCGATATCCGTAATTTTAAAATTGACCATTTTCTCACTCTAAGAAATTTTTGATATGACATAATAGAACTAGATTGTTTGTATTGCGGTGTTGTGGAAAAAAAAGGATATAGGTAAAATAAAAGTTCATAGTTTATGATAAATATAGTTTTTAAATAATTTCAATAAAAAAATAATAAAGGATATTATAGATTTTCATTGTACAAGTGTGTGATAAAATCAACTTAATTTTCAAATCATAAGTCAATAGTAATAAATATTTGTCAAACATTTTAATGTTGTAGTTTAAAAAGCTTCTATGCACATCCTTGATTGTACAAGCATATTATTATTTAAAAAAATTATTATCTATTTTTTTGTTAATTACTTCTTTTTCCAATTATTGCAAAATATAGACAAAACTCATCCTTGGTCGAACATTTTTATTGTTAATAGATTAATGTAAGTTGACTATAAACTTGGTTGATATTCAATATTCGACGTAATGTCTTGGCCGGATGTGGTTATTCCACTGCATCAATTAATTGTACGGTTGAATACCATGATTGTTTTGCCTTAAAACATTTTCTAATTTCTTTCTTGGACGTTCCTCAATATTGAGAAATATATTTAATTTTCTCCGAAATTTTTTCTTTCATAGTGACATAATCCAAAATTTTAAGGATCCATTTGATTACAATTCAAAAATAAATTTAAAAAAAAAAAATATAATCTCAAAATTTGTGTTGAAGTTTTAATGTGTTTATTTACTTTTTATTATTTAGCCTAACAACAACTCAATTCTCTCTCCACCTATATGAGTGGAATTTAACTTTTAACCTCTTGTTTCAAGAAACTAAAAGAGATTTTACTATCTTAACTAAATGGTAGCCACAAGCTTTAATGTCTTTATATAATATTTAAAACTAATAATTTCAAAAACTGAAATATGTTTAACAAAATTTATAATTAATAAAAAATAAAAATACTTGTTTAGGTGGTGTGATTTCAAAGGTAATATTTACTTAAGCATTTACAATTTTTTTTTTCCTTTCAGTTAATTACATTATATCAAGCAATAACTTGAGCAAAATAAACATAAAACAAGCTTCATCAATATTCAATATTGATTATATTTTGCTGGGCTTCTATTCTGTTACATTATACATCAAGAATCTTCTCACTAAACTTTGTTGAGATGTTGTGTTGAGCTAGCTTAATTCATGCTGATGTGACGCTGATCTGTCCTGGTTCGGATGATGATGATGGGTCGAAGATGCAATGTTGATGATAATGTGTTGAAGATCCATAGCACAAAATGTGAGAAGCTAGTTTGTAGCATCTGGTGTAGCTGGAATGCCAGCTGGTAATTTGTAATTGGTCAAAGGATTAAGCTGGTTAGAAATTCTATTACTATATTATACTCCGTTACATTTATAAGCTGATATAAATAGAGCTGTATCTGATTAGTTTGTACATTCACATTCATTCAATGAAAATTCCAAATTAATCTAGATTCTTCTTATTATTTTCTCTTCCTTTTCTCCTGATGCAAACAGCTTATGAACTCTAATAAAACAGAAGGTAGAAACAAACTAAAAAATTTCAATTAAATTAATGGTAATAGGGAAATACAAATTGCTAACGACATAAATGATGATTGATTTCTTACTTTTATGCTATTGAATCTTTTGTGTAAATTAGACTTTGGAGCCATATGATAGAACAAGGGACTGAATTATTATTCTCTTTTCAATTTTTTTTAAAAATCTGTTGGATGAAGCTGAATTTTTTTCTCTTTCTTAATAGAAAATATATACTTTGGACATTGACTTTCATTCTGATCTAATTTTCTGATCTAATTTTCATTTGAGCATATACATGTTGGTGTTAGTTGTCGATATAATGCAATCAACTTCATATTGATGATAATGAGTGAACAAATACATGATACATACATTATTTAATTTAAAATACACAGATATTATTTGTCACACCAATATAATAATAGAACAAATAGCTTTAATTAGAGATACATTACTTGTGAGGATTGTCATCATATCATGCATATTAATTAATGAGAATGCCTTTTCTTCTTCTTCCGAGAAAAAGTGTCTATAAAGTCCAAGTATTAATGCTTCTTCTTTTTCTTCCGAAAAAAGTGTCTATAAAGTCCGTGTAATAGACCGTCAAAGCCAGAAATGCAGTATAGAAAGGAAACGGCATGAGTGCTAAAACAATAATTGGAAAGATAGCGGCAGTGTAGAGAGAGGCGGTCCATCTCTTCTCCAAACAAATAATAAGCAGAATTGAAGCTAAGAAAGAAAGCATGCTTGTTAATAGGGGTGGGTAAATTACCCGACCCGACTCGATCCGACCCGACCCGACCCGATTCGAAAAAAGTCAGGTTCAGATCGGATCGGGTTGTGAATAAAACCCGATCGGATCATGATCTATTTTAATAGTTTATTATGATTGTAAAGCATGTTTACAAATATAAGTTTTAAATGCTGCGATTTAATGATTTTCTAGAAATAAATTTTTATCTATGTATTGATATATAATACTAAAAATGTGTATGATTAATGATTTTATTATTGATTTTGAGTAAATGCATGACAATAGTTTTAAAGAAAAGAGGGTGGACTCAAAGTGTGTTAAATGGAAAAGAAATGAGATTTAAAGTGTGATTATACATTATGTATTTGTATATAAGAGTTTGTTTTAAAAATCATTAGATAATTTCCTTTCCCTCTAGATACAATGATACAGATGAGATGAGAGGCTTTGGGGCTCATCTGAACATACATAGAGGTTTTGGGCCATGTGTTTGGGTGCCTTTACCTTTTGGGGGTATGATGATTACAGAGATATAGATATTGAGGTACAAATGATACATATGAGACAAATGAGATGCCTTTAGTGCCCGTCTGAGTGCACACGGAGGCTTTGGGCCGCGTACTTGGTCGCTTTTGTCCTTTGGCGACTAGTTTATGCATGCGCAGATATGACGAAATATGAGATGACATTTCCCTGTCTACCTATTGCAGATCCGGGGCATGACGGTACCCTGATTAGTATGTCATTGCTTGCCCGTCGAGGTCCGGGTATGATGAGATTATTCCCCTAGGTACTTGTTTAGTGACAGTTTTTGGTATTCAGTATTTGATATTATAAGTGTTATGATTTCCTTGATTTTATGCAGTATTATGTATTATTGTTATATTAGTGCATGATTTAAAATAAATAAGTTTATTTAAGTTCTTATGAAATTTTGATGAAATTGTTTAGAAAAGATTAAATTATTTTTAAGTAAGATTATTTTCAAAAACTACTATTCACTCATTAAGCTCACTGAGTTTTTATACTCACCTTATTTTTATTACATTTTTCCTTCACAGGAGATTTGCAGGTACAACAGTCGACCCAGCAGTGATAGTTATTTTTGAAATTATGGCAACGTGATAGTGCTAGAAGTTGTAGATATTTTTGTTGAGATATTTCATATTGTATAATTTTGTTATAATTTGTGATTAAGGATAACATATTGTATTTTGACATTAGATGTTTGTATGATATTTGGTATTTTGATTGAGGATGTTGGTTGAGGATGATGGTTGAATATTGAGTTATTTTGAGAGCGTTTGTCTTATAAATTACAGATTTTGGAGTGTTATATTTATAGGGGAGACTGTTGAATTTTTGGTAGAATCCTGAGATATCAAATTTATTATCATTTCGGTTAGACAAGTTTAGATAGACTCGCCCTGGGAGTTTGAGACGAGTCGTTTTAAATAGTCACCGTCTACAGCTGCTGGTATTATTTCCTATAGCCATTTTATCAATCAGACACCACCATCACAGTCAAAGCAACCCAACCACTTAAACCTATCCGTGAACGCTACCTTTCCGCCATAAAAACATAAGAAAAACTATCAAACCATAAGCCGATGGCCGCCTTCTTTCGCTCATTTTCACCATGCTTTGTCAGCACCACTACCATCAATCAACTTCTTTCCACCAGTATCAACTTTCTAGCCATTCATCATCGTTGATCGACGCATTGAATGCCCGAAATTGAAACCAACACAAAACCACCATTTGCATTTAATTTTCTAGTCAATCCATAATAATTTGAGTCAAACCATTGCCATCATCACACTCACCAAACTCAAATATTTTAGATCTACCCATCCTTATCCAATTTATGGATTATCGTTGCGAGTAACCCAAATTTTACTTATTTATTGTTCTGGCCTAGTACCTTCTTTTAATTATAGTCTTACCCTTAAATTTTTTTATCCCATTAAAAAATCCATACACAGACCCAAAAAAAAAGTCATGAAACTACAAGATCATCGTGAAATTTCATCATCAAAGAATATATTTTGGTTATAATGTTGAGAACTTCATATTCGATGATTTGAGACTTCAGAAAACTTTAAAATATGGATTCATTACACATAAAGAAGAGATATGGATTGAAAATGTTCATGACGATGCAAGCAATGAAGATAATGTTATTGAGGAAAACAACGACTTTGCTTCACTTGACAATATTATTCCTTCTGAGGAGGATATTAATTGGTCATTCTCGTGTACAACACGTTCTCCAAACATAGACATTGATTTGGATCAACTGTCGAAATTTGATGACTATATTCATACTGTGCAACGAGAAGAGGTAATTGTTCGCACATCTTTTGATCTTGTAGAGCAAAAAGAAAGGTAGTTGGTGATCAAATCTCTTATTGTTCTCTTGATTTACCTAAAGAAGACAAAATAGATTGTGATATGTTTCAATGATTAGTAAATTATGAGAAGAAATCATCTTTTTCGATTATGTTGAAATTTGGCATGAAGAATACGAGAAGGTAATTTTAGAAAAATTGTTGTTTGAAGAGTTTATTTTATGCCATTGGAGTGATTGGGTGGACATTGTTACAAATGTTGGAAAATTTAAAGTTTTTTGTCTACATTGAACCTCTATTTTGATGATTAATCCTTATACACATGAAGATGCTCTTGGAGATTACAAAAAGCAAAATTCGAAGACGAATTTTCTCCGTCCTGGCGAGAATGGAGCAGAGAAAGAAATTGAAGAAATCCTAATTAGATTGAAATTTATAATATTTAGGAACATTTTAATTATTTGTATTCTAGTTTAATTTAGTTTCCTTTTTATAGTTTCAATTGTTTAGGCATAGCTTATTTAAATTGTATTTCTAATTTAGATATAAGTCTTATTAAAAAAAATATTTTCTAGTCATATTAGGACAAGTCGTAGTTAGTATAAATAAGTTTCTTTTATAACAAGCAATTGTATTCCTAATTTAAGTATGAGTCTTATCGAAAAACAAAAAAAGTTTTTACTCAGATTAGGATAAGTTGTAATTAGTATAAATAAGTATCTTTTATAGCTTTTATAAAATTATTGTGGACTAACAGTACAATTATAGCGGACAAGGATTTTTTTCTATGGTTTTCTCTCTCATACTCTCTCCTAATAGTGAAATAAGTGGCTAAAATTGAATTTTGAACTTTAATATTGACAATTGAACCTGCTTTTTTCATTTTACTTACAATTAAACCTATTTTTTTCACTATATTTAAAAGACTAGGAGAGACCAGGAGAGACTAGGTGGGGATTCTAACCCAATTACAATATCTACTAGCATTTCTGATTTAAAAACTTTTGCTATCCCTCGACACCATCATGAGTTATTGTAGCTGTAATTTCTTCATTGTTTCTTCCTTGAGGACAAAAGTATGGAGGATGGTTGCGTGTCGTGTGCAAGGTACCTTCCAGAGGTCATAACTAGGGCTACAGATGTCCGTTTGGGGTGTATAATATATCATTTCGAAGCTTGCGACGAGTCAAGAAAAACCAGAATGCTTGTGCCATTCTAGGCCGTGCTTGAGCCCAAAATTCTGTTTCTATCTTGGTCATTTTAAGTTCTAAGATTTTTTCCCTATTTTTCCTATCTCTTCTAGGATTTTTATCTTTTTTTAGAAGTCGATTTTGGACACTGTTTGGTTTAGATTTCTTATTTCTATTAGGAGAGTTTTATTATAAAATAATATTTTGAATTTGCCTATTTTGGTAAATTCGTGATATTTAGTCTTGTTATAAAAGGGGCCCAAAACCCTAATTTTATTCATTCAGACTTTTCAATAAAAATTATCATTATTCCAGAACCTAGTTTCTTCTATCAACAAACCCTTTAATGTTTCTATTTCCTTAGTTGGTATCAGAGCAAGTTTTCTTGTCATCATGGTACGACCATACGATAAAAGGAGCAATCGTCCCAAAGACGATGATCAAGGGATGTAAACACGAACTATGAAGGCTGTCAAACAGGCAATTGTAAAAGTAGCTGATAACTCTATGAAAAGAGAGTTATCGTGGCACTTTTAAACTTGAATCAATATTACTTAGAGAGTAAATGATATGTTTTAATTGCTTTTTTGCTACATTTTTCATAAACATTCATTTTAGTTTAGTTTTAATAAATCTTGTTGATTTAGGATAATTCATGCTTAGATTGTGTGCATAATTGTAGGTATTCAGAAGTTCAAGTTTCAAGGAAGAAATACTGATGCAATAGGCTACAAGAACGAGGAAAGAATAAGGCTACAAAAGAATTGAAACACATCTGGAGCAGTGCAGTTGCTGTAGCAACCATTGCTGTAAACGTTGCTGTAACAACCATCGCTGTAGCAATCTTGGAACAATGATAGAGAAGATTTCGAGCGGGATATCTGCAGAATCGTGATCTGCAGTTTCCTAATTTGACTCATGCGCATCCTAAGCTTCTGTTCACACTAATTTGCAAATATTAAGGTGCATGCATCATATGAAGGAGACGGTGGTAGATTGACAAAAAAAGAAATCAGGAGAAAAAGAAAGAGAAAGAAGAATTCAAGGGAGAACAAGTCTACATTATTGAAGAAACTCGCATCCTAAGCTTCTGTTCACACTAATTTGCAAATATTAAGGTGCATGCATCATATGAAGGAGACGGTGGTAGATTGACAAAAAAAGAAATCAGGAGAAAAAGAAAGAGAAAGAAGAATTCAAGGGAGAACAAGTCTACATTATTGAAGAAACCTGTAGAGTTGTTTGGACGCAATTTTCATTATTCTTACTTATTTTCCTCACTTACTCTTTGGTTGAAACGATGTATTTTGTGGCTGATACTTCAATGTTTTTTTTTTTAAATTTTTCGAATGATGAACTAAATTTGCTTGTAGTTGGGTGACAAACAATCTAAATGGGTTCTTGACTATTCTTATGAGTTGCTGCACGTCTGCTGCATAATTTTGCTCTAATAAATATTATTTCAGTTGACCTCCCATTTAATGATTTATGTTAAGGTAGAGCCATAAAAGGGCCTGTCTTAGTGGAACTTATTAGAGTAATACTTGATCTTAATTCAAAGTTTCCTGGATTGAGTTTTAACTTGAGTCTTAAAAAGGCCACACTTGAGTTAAGATTTGTGAAAAACTAGATATAGGGATTCACCTTGTAAGGTAGAGAGAGTATATGTTCATAATGTCATTCCTTATGTGATATAACAACTGGTCATTGTTAGATTGTGTAAAAGTATGAGGAGTCTAACAAGCGATAGTTGAGGAGGCAAAACAATTCTGCCCAGTGTTATAGGAGTTGCTGCAGTAACTGGTGTTAGTTTGAACAAAATAGTCAGCCCTTAAAGAGAGTTTGATCATTCAACTACCTCATTCTCATTAGATTCGTTTTACACAACTTATCTAGTTTACTTATTTGCTGCATTCATTTTATTAGATTGTTAATTCTAGGGGTCACTAAACTTTAATTAAAGTTTACTTTAGATTGAAAGAAGTTTGCACTATTGTGATTGCTGTAGCATTTCTAGTAACATCAGTCCCTGTGGAGACGATCTTGATTACTCATCACTTTATTACTTGTTGTGTACACCAATAGCAATTGAGTTAAATTACCCAACAGTAGCCTTGCAAGCAATGAAGGATGTCTATAACTCGAGATTGATGGCGATAGAGTGGGCAATTGAGAATTTTAAACTTTCCATAGATGAAAACCAAGAGAGGCGTCAACACCAAAGAAATAATAAGGAGGAAAAGCTTCAGTGGGTCAATCATGTTGAACAGCCTGAAGATTTCAACCACGTAGCTTAGGGAAGCGATCATGAAATAGTACTTTAAGGCATCAATCGCGAAATAGTGCCTAATATTTTAAGCCTTACACGACGAGTGCCAATGCACACACGTGAGGAGTTAGGAAGTGATTACGAAGAAGAAGAATCTATGGAAGGAAATAAGAGGTGCAGAAAGAGTTATGATTACAAAATTAATGTAGTTATTCCAGACTTTTACAGTGGGATGAGTAATAAGGAATTTTTAAATTGGATATCAATAGTCGATAGTTTCTTTGAGTATATGAAGATTCCCCTAGAGAAACGGGTTAAACTTGTGGTGTTTAAATTGAAGGACACAACTTTTGCACGGTGGCAACACATACAAAACCGAAAAAGAATTACGGGGAAGTAATTTATCAACTCATGGCTTGGAATGCAGAGGATGATGAAGGACCATTTCCTATCAGCATATTACCGATAGTAGTTGTATTTTAAAAAATAGAACTACAAAGCAAGGAATCTGGAGTGTGGATGAATACACAAAAGAATTTTATCTTCTTCACACGAGAAATAACATAGATGAGCCAGAATTTCAGATAGTTACAAAATATATTGGCAGATTGAGACAAGAGATACAAGATGAGATAACATACATGATTTGGGATTTGGGTTCAGCGGTCTGTAGGGTGAAGAAGTTGGAAAAACAGAAGCAAGGAGACATTTCCAGAACACAGCAGCAATAACCCACTAGATTGCAGAATAGAACTAACAGTGTTGGGCTTGAAAACAAGTAGAAAACATGGGCTGGAAGTAGTCAGATGCAACAATTACCACAACAATAACTAAGGCAACAACCATCTAGGTAGTAGCAGAATAATCCATACGCAAAGCCTATATTGAATAAGTGTCTGAAGTATTGGGATTGCGGCTATCAATCGAGTGACTGTCATCTTAAAATTTGTATTTGGTAAAAGTTGAAGTCGGTGAGGCAGAGGCGAACAACTTTAAGGATGGGCATAATGAAGATGCTTTGGAGTTAGAGGCAGATGAAGGAGAGATGCTGAATTGTATTGTACATAAAATTTTGTTAGTGCTGAAATTTGAAAAGGATAATTAACGAAATAAGATTTTCAAATCATGTGGCACCATCAGTAATAAAGTGTGCAACGTGATGATTGATAGTGGTAGTAGCAAGAATGTAGTTTTAAAAGCACTGGTCAATATAATGGGGCTTTCAACAAAAAAAATATCCAGCACCGTACAGAATGAGGTAGATAAAAAATGGGATAGAAATGTGAGTAGTAGAGATGTATTGTGTTCTTTTCTCCATTAGGTAGATTCATAAGAATGATAAGGTATATGATGTCGTGGATATGGATACGTGCTATCTGTTATTGGGTAGACCTTGGCAATTTGATGTCAATATAGTTTATCAAAGAAGGGATAATGTGTATGAGTTTTGTTGAAATATCAAAAACATTTGTTTGGTGCCTTTAATGAACAAAAAAGAAGAATTCCAAGGTTGAAGGAAGAAATTTCTAGATGTTATTAAGGGAATTGTGATGGTTGTAGGAAGTTGCAAAAGAAAAAAGAATCTAAAGTGAAGGTTGTCCCTAAAAAAATATGACATTTGTTGGCTAAGTTCGCTGACATTACACCATTAGAGATGTTCGATGGGCTACCACCTTTGCGGTATATATAGTATCGCATTGACCTAGTTCCTAGTGCGAGTTTACCCAGCTTGTCTCACTATCGCATGAGTCCTCATAAGCATGCGATTTTATAAGAGTAGGTTGATGGGCTATTGTAGAAGGGGTTTATTCATGAGAACATAAGCCTATGCACAACACTAGATATGTTGGTGCAGAAGAAAGATGATAGTTGACGTATGTGTGGAAAGTAAGCGGATTAATCAGATTATAGTAAAGTATTGATTTCCCTTTCTAATCTTTTAGGATTTATTAGATCGATTAGATGGTGCTCGAGTTTTCTCAAAGATAGACTTGCAGAGTGGGTATTATTAGATCAAAATTTAGCCAGGTAATGAGTGAAAAACAACGTTTAAGACAAAGAAAGGGTTGTATGGGTGGTTTATTATGCCATTCGAATTATCAAACACCCCTAATACTTTTATGCATTTGGTAAATTCGGTTCTGAAACCATTTTCCTGCAAATTTATTATGGTGTATTTTAATGATATTGTAGTTTATTTTGTCAATGTGGTGACGCACCTACAGCATTCAAGGATGGTTGTGGAGGTGCTGCGAAGAAATAAACTTTACATTAATATGAAAAAATGTAGTTTTTTGTAGAGTAATACGAAGTTTTGGGTTTTATAGTTGGAGTAGATGGGATTCAAGTTGTTGAGTTGAAAATACAAGCCATTAGAGAATGACCTATGCCTAAGACTGTGGGTGAAGTTTGGAGTTTTCATGGACTAGCGACATTTTATAGGAGATCAATTCACGGTTTTAGTATTGTAATTGCATCTATTATCGAGTGCTTGAAAAATTGGAAGTTCAAGTGGAAAGAAGAGCAAGAAGCGAGTTTTGCTTTATTAAAGGAAAAGTTATCGTTGGCCGCTGTGTTAACCTTGCCAAACATAGATAGGTTGTTTGAGGTCGACTGTGATGCTTCTGGTAAGAGAATTGATGTTATTCTTTCTTAAGAAGGACGACCAATTGAGTACATAAGTGAAAAGCTGAATAAAGCATGACAGAAGTGGTTTATTAATGACGAAGAGTTTTATGCTACCGTTGGAGAGTTGAGTCGTGGAAGCATTACTTGATGTAAAAGGAGTTATATGCAGAAGTTTACTTTTGTTGTGAAGCATTAAAGTTATTTAACATCCAGCAAAATTAACTAAGATGCATGTGAGAGAGGTGAGTTATATGCAAAAGTTTACTTTTGTTGTGAAGCACAAATTTAGGCAGCAAAACAAAGTGGCAGATGCATTTAGTATACGAGCAACTTTACTAGTGATGTTTATCAATGAAGTTACTGGTTTTGAGTGCTTGAAGGAGTTATACGCTGAAAATGATAACTTTGCACATATTTGGGATTAATGCATTAATCATCAGAATGCAGACGATTTCCTTATTCAAGATGGGTATTTGTTTAAAGTTAATCAATTATGCGAGCTCTAAAGTTCTTTAAGGGAGCAGATTATCTGTGAGTTGTATGGAGAAGGACTGGGCAGACATATTGGTCGAGATAAGACTTGGGCGCTTATGGAGGAGTGATATTATTCGCTGCAATTGAATAGAGATGTGCATAAGATTGTGCAGAGGTGTCAGATTTTCCAAGAGGGCAAAGGACATCCGCAAAACACAGGATTATACATGCCATTACTTATTCCAGAAAATATTTTATTGGATTTGTCCATGGATTTCGTGTTAGGATTGCCGCGCACAATAACGGGTCGAGATTCTATATTGGTTGTAGTGGATAGGTTTTCAAAAATGGCACATTTTATTGCTTGTAAAAAGACTGAAGATGCTGCTTCAATTGCGCATTTTTTCTTACAAGAAATGGTACGTGTGCATGGTATTTTAAAGACTATAACTTAAATAGGGATGTGAAGTTCATAGTAAGTTTTGGCATAATCTCTTGGATAAGTTTGGTACACAATTGCAGTTTAGTAGTGCTTTTCATCTGCAAATAGATGGTTAGACGGAGGTAGTCAATTGAACTTTGGAAAACATGTTGTGTTATATTTATGGTGACAAGCAACGGAACTGGGAAGTTGCCTTGCCTTAGTTCGAGTTTGCTTAGAATAGCATGGTGAATTGATTTACTGGTAAGGCCCCTTTTGAGATTGCCTACACTTGTTCCCCATGCCATGTTTGTGATCTAACTATCGTGCCCCCAGCAGCAGGCGGAAGTAAAGCAACTGATAATGTAGCAGAATAGCCTTTGTAGATTCATGTCGAGGTACGAGCTCATTTGTAGGCTAGCAATGTTAAGTACAAGATTGATGTAGCCAAACATCGATGCAAGAAAATATTTCAGGAAGATGAGGATGGCACATTTGCGGCGAAGTTGTTTTCTCGGTATTTGAACTAAATTACAGAAGCACAAGTATGGACCATTTTGTGTGGCATGGAAGATTAATGACAATGCTTATATGCTGCAGCTACTAGATAATGGGCTAAATTTTTTCTATTTTTCCTGTTTCTTCTAGAATTTTTTTTTCAGTAGTTGGAATATCTATCACACGTTCAACGTGGCTAATTTGTTCGAATATCATCCTGATGACAAAGCGTTGTACGAGCCAAATTTGAGGGCGAGTTCTTTTTCAAGTGGAAGGGATTGATGTAGAATGGTTTCAATAAAAATTATCATTATTCAGGAACCTAGTTTCTTCTAACAACAAACTCTTTAACATTCCCGTTTGTCAAAAAGAATGCAAACAAGTTACCTTTCTACGATATTGGGCATAACTTGGGCTAAAGATGTCTGTTTGGGGTTTATAATCTTCGATTGATTTCAATTGAATCTTTTGTTTAATAAAATTAGGCCTTGGAGCCATTTGAAATAAAAAGAGAGTGAATTATTAATCTTCTTTCAATTGATGACTAATACTTTAGACAATGGCTTTTGATCTGAACATGTTGGTTTTAGTTGTCACTATAATGCAATGAACTTCATTGTCGATAATGAGTTAATAAATAAGGACTTGTTTAGCATTGAGATATAGCATCTGTAGTTTAAAAGCTATAATAATAGAGTGTTTGGTGAATATTAGCACTGTTGTCTTGAAAGCGGAGATGATTTAATCCCACAATTGTATGATGAAAAATTTACTATATATTTATTATTTTTATTAAAATTATTATTTAAGAGTCATTTTTATTATATATCATTGACTTTTATTTCATAACTATACTTTTTTTAATGGTTGCGGCTTCAAAGTTATAATATGTCAACATCAAAGGAGGCCTAAATTTATTATACATATTCATTATTTAATTTGAAATACACACTTGTACATTATTATTATTTTGTCACACCAAACCTATCTAAACGACCAAAGCAATATAAATTGAACAGCCGACAAATGTATTGCAATAACATTTGATACACATATATATACTACATACAATAGGGGTTCCAATTAATCAATAAAACAAGTTAATTTTTGCACACAAGAAGTAAATAAAGGAGCACTGTTGGTAATTGTGATCATGCTGAGCAGAATTGATCTTCTTGCCAAACATTATGTTTTACATTACATGATACGAAACACCTAACGGAACTCGTAAGAACAAAAAATAAATAAATAAATAGCATCAATTGCAAGAAAAATTTTAGAATACCTCAGTTGTACTATACCCAATTAATGCATAAATGATATGTGTCATTGAATTAAATACAACCACCACTTACATGATAGTGATTCAAAATAAATGCACACATGTCATGACATTATTGATTGTTGTATGAATGACATGGTACCTTAGATATATTCTAGAATTTCTCCAATAACAGACACCTTACATATAAAAATTGTCTTCATATCATGCATATTAATTAATCCCAATGTATCTTCTTCTTCTTCTTTCGAGGAAAAATGTTCATAAATTCCAAATAATAGACCTTCAAATTAGCCACAAATGCAGCATAGAAAGGAAACTGCATGAGTGCTAAAACAATCACTGGAAAGAACGCCGCAGCGTAGAGAGTGGCAGTCCATTTCTTCTCCAAATGAATGATGAGCAGAATTGAAGCCGAGAAAGTAATCATGCTCGTTAGTACAGAGAAGAAGAGCAAAGTGAAGCCAATCGTCAGCTTGCTTGGAAGTATGCTTAGGAAATCAGATGAATCAAATGACGACGTGAGGATAGAGAGAAACATCACAACGGATGACAAAGATAAGGCTAAGGAGACAACGTCCATTACAGTAAAAACGTAGAAGAGTGGTGACTCAAGGAAATGGGGAAACCCCTTATCGTTGGTCCCTCCAGGCACCGTGAAGGCAGCTGTGAAGACGACGGTCGCGATGAGGATTGCCAGTGTGGAGCATGACTGAGAGGTTTCTTTGATCCATTCTTGTGCATTCCTAAGTTGATCTTCATGTGTTAGATCGAAGAGGTCACTTGCAGTCATTCTCTTGTTTTTATCACGGTGCATGGCATAATGGGGAGGCGCTATGTCTTTTACACGCTGCATATAATGCATGCACAGATACAATAAAAAAGATATAATATTTGAGTATACTTTTATTTGTAAAACCATTTGACAATGTCATGACAACATTATAAAACTTCATCCCGACTTAAATATAAACGAGGGATTTGTTATTGAAAACTCACTATATATATATATATATATATATATATATATAGATATAGTGAGTTTTCAATGAGGGAATCCTGATCATATTAAAATTAGAGATAAGATTAAAGATTATAGAACACAAATTTTAATTTATTATAGGAAAAAAAAACACTATACTGTAGTATATAGATATATATTTTAATCTTTTAACTTACCACTTATTTTAATATAGTTAAGAATCCTTTATTGGAATATATATACATGCATGTGTGTTTAGTAGTTTTTCAGTCTGGAATTCTAAAGTGCAGGAAAAATTCAGGAAAGCTTTAAAATCATGGGATTTGAGAGGCTTAAAACTTAAAGCGCTTAATCTGCACGGTTTATGCTTTTTCATGGATTTTTTTGCACTTTAAAATTTTAAATTGGAACATGTTTATATATATACATATAAATACTTACATACATATATATGGCTTACCTCGAACCATTCTAACTCATCCTGAAATTGGAGAACCGGACCAGCTCGGCTTCTTAGTTTATAATATTTCATGTCAGCAACATGGTGCAATATTGTGTAGCCATCATTATCAATTCTTAAAGCCCATTCGGCCAGAGACAGCTGCATTTTCTCCTTAATGATTTCAAAGATCTCAAGTTGACGATACATTATGGCCACATGTAATATAGTCTGCCCTTTCTCATTCACATTATCTAATGTTTGAGGATATTGATGGCGTATCTCCTCCAAAATCTCTATTATTCCATTGCTCACTGCAAAGAGTAATATCCTCATTATCCTCATCGGCGAGGTCATATCCTTCGTTGTATCATTTTCCTGATCGACTGCTTGATGATATTGATCAACGTCTGCTTTGTTAGTGCAATCTTTCTTCACCGGCATCATTAATTCGACCCATTCTCCAGCGGAAACATCAACAAGCTTTTTTTCAATATTTCCTTTGCCTAATCCTAAGGAAATTGAGTTAATTTCTGGGGTCGGCTTTCCATCCGTTGCGCAATCATCAATTCTTTTTTCAAACAGCATTTTGACCAGTGCAACCGCTTTTTTATACCTTTGCTTTTTCTTCCAGATTTTCTTAATCGCCGGACATCCTGGCCATGCATTCATGCATGTACTAGATCTTACTAATAAATAAATAAACGGCAGATCCATTCATTAACTAAATGAATTGAAGTTATGAAAATTTCCCCTGTTTTGCTGTGTAATTTATATTACTGAAATAATTATTGGTCTTACCTTCAATTACTTGCCTCCAAATAGCAATGTACATCTTTGAACTTGAAATTGAAATTGCTGCAGTTTGATTAACCAGGTCAGCAACCATTTTTACAACTATATATATATATATGCATATATGATAATGAAAAATTATCTTGCAGATAGGGTATGCACGAGTCCGTAAAAACTAAAGAAAAAGGGAACATGCTACTATTTTAGGTAATGCACAGTTTACCCTAATATTTTCAAAATGGCCATAATGCACCATTAAAAGGGAAGACTTTGAAACAAGCATTTTATGGTCGTTTACTTGTAGGTTTGGGATATTGCTGTATACTTGTAAAAATTGGAGGGAATGAGAATGACATGGTAGAGCCACATAAAATTAGGAATAAGGAACGGCTCAAGAGGGCTGGGAATCAAGTTCTCGTTTCTTGAACTCACAATTTTACCCTACTTAAATTTAATAATTCTACTTTTGTCCTTTATTAAAATATTATTATTATCACTGTTGTTGTTGTTGTTAATATTTTTATCTTTATTCTTGTCATTATTGTTATTAACAACAACCACAACAACAACAATAACAATTGTTGTTGTATTATTATTGTTATTACTTTTATTATTATTGTCATTGTTTTTACTATTATTGTTGTTGTTGTTTTTATTACTATTACTGTTGTTAAAAATAATTTCTAATTAATAATCACAATTACTAATAATAATAATAATAATAACAACAACAATAATCAACTAAACACATTTTAGCAACTTGAAACAATTCATTTCTATTCTAAGACAAAGTATAACACGTCAATAAGAATACAACTCATTCTACTTCTGATTCATATAGTTCAAGTAAACAACTTATTTTGATTCACATTTCTCATTCTCATTCCAGCGCTTTCCAATTACTAATTGGTAAACACCATTATTATTTTCCTTAAACAACATAGTTTCTCCTAGAAATTAATGAATTTATAAAGGAGAGCTAATCAAGTAGAGACGCCCCATGAGGCCTGATCTCAATAGGAGAGCTTTGGTTAACCCTATATAAATACTGAGCTTTCAATAATAGCTCAAATATTTGAGGGTAACAAATAACTAGGTTTCCAGAGAAAAAATTAGAAAACAATGAGTATACAATATAAAGTTTGCATACTGTTATTTTCGTCTAAAAAGAAACTAGCTTTTGTATTATTTTTCGTTATTTATTTTAGTCTTCAAATTAAGGCTTCATTTGGCTTCTAAGCCCTAGTTGCTCTAGACTGAAAGTTTTATTTTATTTTTTTAAATAATAAGTAACACATCCATTTAAACTCAAACCCAAGAACCCAAGAACTAAGCCTTAGGAAGACCGCTCCTTGCCAACTATAGTTAGACCTTGTCTTCATCAAATGACAGTTTTAATTATAAGTGAAAAATTTATGGGTGTCTGAGACAATTAAACACCACTAGATTGGAGAAATTTTATCGTGCGTGAGAGACACTACACTCAATTAATGTAGGTATGCCATCTATGCGTTTGTTTTTTAGAATCTTTCCCTAGATTGATGTCAAAAAAATTTTTTATTCTCATTTTTAGAGTATATTTATCAATAAATAACTGTGAAAAATAAACCATCTTCTAAGCAAAACTGACAAAGTGTTTACAGCTGAGTTGTCAAATGCTAGCCAAAATAAATACAGCCGTAACTAAAGCCTAAGCCGTTTGTTCTGGTTTTGATTTTTGAATTTATAGAGTTATAATGAAGCAACCATATTATGATTATGAACAAATTAAAGCTGCTATGTCAACATTAATTACCTCTCCTCTTCTTTGTGTGGCCCATGCGATTGTCAATCTTGCCAGTCTCCAAATCTTCTTTATAATCATGGTCAACGTTGTCGTCATCCAGATACGTCGGAAGACCTGCAATTAGAAATTAAATGATGTAGCAAAGCATTTTTTTTTTTAATTTTCACTTCATCCTATATACGTATAAATACAAATTAACTAATTATTTCTACTAATTAATTTGCTTATTGTTTCCATTGTAACTTTTTCCAAATTAGGGATAAGCAGGCCAAGAGGCTCGCTGAGCATATTAAAGTTTGGAATAAGTTACAAGATAAGAAAATACAAACTTTAATGCCATGTATTTTCTTCTAAAGTGTATTAAAAGTTATGTTTTTATCTTTTAGTTTATCATACCTAAAAATAATTATAAATATTCTATAAGAACAATGATATCAAATAAAATAACGACAAAGACAACGTTAGACTCGGCCGAATTCACGTTGTCAACTGCCAATAAAATAACCCAGCCGGGTATAATTCACTATCTTTGTCGGCGTTTAGTATCTTTCATCATTTTTGTTTCCAGAAAGTAATAAGTTTATATATCCACGTACAAGAATAGACAAGACTCGTCCAAATCTCCGTGCGCTTCGTACTGAAAACAGATGGCATTAGAGCTAGTAGTTCAAGACAAGTAAAACCATCAATCCCCTTGGACGTTGATTCGTTTGCAAGGCTTGAGTCGTGATTAAGTAACCAAATAGCAGTGTCTGTACGTAATCAAGCAGGACGGAAATGTAATTAATTAATTGATTGATTAAGAAGATAACAAATAACTTTTAACTCTTGATCCATAAATAAATAAATCCAATCACTAGTACTTGATCACCAGTGTGTTTTTAAAATACAGAATGAATGAATGAATGAGAGATTTGATTATTATTACCGAAGAGATGGCTAAGGACAGCAATATGAAGTATAGGAATACCATCATATCTCCAGAAATGATCCCTTAAGTTAGAGTCACCAACTTGCTCAGCGAAGTATCGCACCGCTTCAATTTTCCCAACAGAAGCAGCCCTATAAAGTGGGGTTTCCCCCAAATTGTTTTTAACCACAAGTGGATTTTTGTCTGCATCACTAGATTGCTTGGAAAATTCAACCAAAGTTTTGGCTACGTCAACATTGTTGATGGTGGCCAGTGCGTGAACAGCAGTGTTTCCATTATCATCTGTTTGCATCAAAGCCTCTAGTCTTTTTTCTACTGGTAGCCTTCCGAGAAATTTTTTAATCAGCTTGGGGTCTTCCATGGCCGCTGCAACGTGAATTGCGCATTCTCCATTGAATGTCCTGTATCCCAACAACTCTTCATTAGTTCGTTGAGCAAAGTAACCCAAGAAGCCTTGACGGTCTCCCTTTAAGGCCATTCCGTACGGATCCATCTCTTTCTCACTTGTATAATAGATGCACAGAAGAAGCTGTCGTTTCTTCGTTATCCTTAATTTTAATTGTCCTAATATTATAAGGTTTTATGCATCTTTCTACAAGTTCTAAACGAATTTGGCATAATCACTTTGCATATTTTATTAATTAAGCTCAAACATTATAAGCATAAAATAAAGTAAAGTTAATCTATCGGGTCAGGAAATAGAATAGAATAAATTATTTAAACAACTTTTGCCTCTAGTGCTTTTTCCGCGAATATAATGATCACTATGTTATTAAAGTAACATAAGGTTTTGATTCATCCTTATGAAAGTTCTAATCGAGGCCACAGACTAAAAAGTCCAAAGGATAAGATTTTATATTTATTAAAAATAAGAAATTATTAATTAAAAAAAAGAGAGAGAAATGAATCTGTTAAAAGGTAACTTCTAACCATTACTGCTCTAAGAAATTCCTAATTCGTCCATTCATTTTCACCGCCCCCACAATTCATCCGTTAACATTTTTGGTCAAAGAGAATTTTAAAATCATGATGAGCATGAAAGATAAAGAAGAAGAAGAGGAGGAGGAAGATCCTTGCGAGCTCAGGCAAGGGGCAAAATCACAGCTTTGAAGAAAGAGGGGAAGAAGAAAATGAGCTTCCGTTAAAGCCAGGGATGTTCCTTAATTTACCTTACAAGGATGACTTGGAGATCTTCTGACGCAGCAGAAGTTAAATGTTCTAATATTTCATTAATACTTAAGATACCAAAATAAAAGAATGGTCTAAATTCACATTGATTTGAAAGAATGTCGCGAACTTAGGGTTAAAATTGGTATGAAAATAAACTAAATAACTCATTGATTTCGCATAACGCCGAAAAATTAACTAAACTAAAAAACACATAGAGGTTTGAAAACTGAAAATATTATTAAACTCAAACTTGCCTTCAAAGACTATAAGATAGGGTAGAACATTGACAAAAAAGTACTAAATTATTAAGAAAAAGAATAATAAACCTTAGACAATAATGATAGGGATTCCTAACCTGTATCATATTCACATGTTACCTTGCTAATGAGGTCTTCAATCGAAATTGGTATGAGACTAATTAGCTCCATTTAATGATTTGATTTGGTGGTTTATTCTTGTGTGTGGTTGGTGAGCAAAGTGATGAGATGAAATTAGGTTTTTGTTGCTATTTTTTACTTTATTTTATCTTCTTTTGTGATTGATTGATCTGCAGTTTGATTGTTGATAAAACTGAGAACGAAGAAATTTTCGGTTTGAAAATGATGAGAAATTTTATGTGTTTGGTTTTTTTGGGATTTTTTTAAAAACTTCGTATGGATGATGAGAAAGTTGACTAATTTTTTTTTTTCAGTTATAAAGTCTACTGTAGATGTTTGTTTGGATTTTTGAAATCAGTGAGTCTCCGAGTAATCAAACTTCTACTTCAGTTGAAATCTACATTTGGCATTTAGGGTGTTCATGTCCCGATAGTTGCAACAGATGTGCTCCCCATTTGATTATTAAGTTGAGAATGTTGCCTTAAATTGTTGGCAATTAATTAAGTATGTCAATGTCATGCTTTCTTTATAAAAATAAAACTTCTGTAATTGAGACATTTTCACTAGGCGCCTACTCATTTATTTTGTGTGGGAGTTGATTTACCAAAGCCAATATACTAATTTGAAATTTGTTGGAATTTGGTTAGGCTTGTGAGTCATGGTGTTAAGTTATTATTTTCTTTTTGTTACTATTATTAGTGTTATTCATTTAGAGTTTAATGGATATATATTTTATTACTAAAGTGTGAAGTTGATTGTTTTGAATCTCTGTCTCATTGGGATATGGGTCTAGTTTTTGAATTTATTGGCTGTTTTGGTAACTCTAATTGTGGAGACGATTTTAATGGCGTTGTCTTGGGTTTTGGCTTTTAATTGTCTGTTGTTGTTAGAAAAGCTATTAGCCAGCAATACAAATAAAGAAGCAACGCAAGATAAAGAATAAAATGAGAGAACAATATATTATAAAGTGATTTTATTCATTCCAATTGTGTATACAAAACAAAGAG
This sequence comes from Atalantia buxifolia, assembly GCA_030444775.1. Classification (NCBI taxonomy): domain Eukaryota; kingdom Viridiplantae; phylum Streptophyta; class Magnoliopsida; order Sapindales; family Rutaceae; genus Atalantia; species Atalantia buxifolia. The sequence continues at coordinate 26,287,256 of CM059834.1, read as the reverse complement.
ATGAGCTCTGCTTTTATAGTTACATAATCACTCTTTGAAATTAATGGAAGAATTATGGATAATAATTCCTTTTGAGACAGTGGGAGTTATAGGGAAGTTAAAGGTTGCTAATGGGAAACAGTGGGGAGACTAAGAGATATATGTTATGAACATCCACATTTATTTTAATAAATTCATAACACTCCCCCTTGGATATTTATTACAAAGAATATGCCTCATTAAAACCTTTACTAAAAAAAATCCTTAGGGAAAAAAATTAGTAAAAGAAAAAGAGTACATTATTCATTGATGTCTTTAATAATTTTGGAGATATAGGTTGCCACATTAAAACCTTACTAGGAAAAACCTTATGGTATAAAAACCTAATGAGGAAAAAGAGTACAACATATAAAATTTCCTCTAGAATAAATTATTTTCCCCAATAAGTATACTCCCCCTCAACTTGACATAGATTCTTGAAGATTTGGAGAAAAATCTTTGGGTTGACGCATCCCAATTTTGTGTACCAACTTTTTGAATGTCGCCGTTGGTAGGGATTTTGTAAATAAATAAGCAAGATTATCACTTGAGCGTATTTGTTGAATATCTATATCACCATTCTTTTGAAGTTCATGTGTATAAAAGAATTTGGATGAAATATGCTTTGTCCTATCACCTTTATATAACCACCTTTAATTTGGGCAATATATGCCGCATTATCTTCATATATTATTGTGGGGTTATTTTTAATTGATGACAATCCACATGTTTCTCGAATATGTTGTATCATTGATCTTAACCAAATGCACTCACGACTTGCTTCATGAATAGCAAGCATTTCTGAATGATTTGAATATGTTGCAACCATTGTTTATTTCATTGATCTTCATGATACAACACTATTACCAAGGTAAATAAATAACCCATTTGAGATCGGGCTCTATGTGGAAGAGAGATATCCAAAATTTGCATATCCAATTAGTGGTGACTGTGATCCATTTGGATAAAATAATCCCATGTCAATTGTTCCACGGAGATATCGAAATACATGCTTTACACCATTCCAATGCCTATGAGTTGGTGTAGAACTATATCTTACTAATAAATTAAATGAAAATGCAATATCAGGTCGAGTATAATTTGCAAGATACATGAGTGCACCAATTGCACTTAAATATGGTACTTTAGGACCAAGAATTGCTTCGCCATCTTTTTTAGGACGAAATGGATCTTTTTCTACATCAAGTAATCACACCACCATTGGAGTGCTTAATGGATGGGCTTCATCTATATAAAAACGCTTCAAAACTTTTTTAGTGTATGTTGACTGATGTAAGAGTATTCTAGTTGGCAAATACTCAATTTGTAAGCTAAGAAAGAATTTTTTCCAAGATCTTTCATTTTAAACTCATTTTTCAAACAAGAAGCTGTTTTTGAAAGCTCTTCAAGAGTTCCAATAAGATTTAAATCATCAACACATACTACAACTATTGCAAATCCAATTTCAGATTTTTTAATAAAAACACAAGGACAAATTGGATTATTTACATATCCGTCTTTCAATAAACAGTTGCTTAGGCGATTGTACCACATATGCCCAGACTGTTGTAATCCATATAAGGATCGTTGTAGTTTCAAAGAATATAAACTAAGAGGTTTTAATTTGTTTGCTTCTGGCATTTTAAATCCTTCGGGAATTTTCATATAAATATCTATATCAATAGAACCATATAGATATGTAGTCACAACATTCATAAGACGCATATCAAGCCTTTCAAAGGTTACGAGATTAACTACAAATCGAAATGTAATTGCATCCATAACAGGAGAATATGTCTCCTCATAATCAATGTCAGGTCTATGAGAAAAATCTTGTGCAACTAACCTTGCTTTTTATATCACAATCTCATTTTTCTCATTTCGTTTTCTAACGAATACCCACTTATAACCAACAGGTTTGACATCTTCAGGTGTTAGGACTACTGGTCCAAATACTTTACGTTTCGCAAGTGAATCTAGTTATGTTTGGATAGCATCTTTCCACTTTGGCCAATCATTTCTATGTCGATATTATTCCACAGTTTTGGGGTCAGGATCCTCATCATCATTTATGATATTAAGAGCCATAATAAATGAAAAAAAAATATCATCAATAATTATTTTATTTCGATCCCAAGATTTTTCTATACCAACAAAACTAATCATAATTTCATCATTTTCTCTTCAGGAGAAATTGATACTTTCTCAGTTGTTGGCAAATTTTCTTCTTCTGCGTTAATGGGCCGAATACTATTTGATTGATCAATCTCTGTTGTTTGATTAGCAGGCAATGACTCTTCAGGAGTGCTAATTTCATTTTGTTACTTTTCTTGTGTTTTCCTCTTTCGAGAATTTTGTCTTTTGAGCTAATTTGTCTTCTACATTTCAAACATACTTTACTTTCATTAGTTTTGTCATGTTGTCCTTTAAGGATCTCAACACGTACTAGGGCATTTTCAGCTGGAATATATGATTATGTTATTTTAATACAGGTGTATTGTATTATACTGTATTACATTAGCACTGGATTATAATAATGTTGTACAACGTTTGGTGTAATATTTTATTATATTAATTTTTCATTATACTGTGATTGGTACTGCACTGTATTAATTCCTTTTTTTATTAATTTAAATGATATATATTTAGAAAACAATATTTATTAACGTTTTGTTTATTTATTAAAAAACATATTTTATTTATTTGTTTACTTTTTTTAATTTCCTCTCTCTCCTTTTTTTTAAATTTTTTCCTTTTCTTTAGATAATGCTTTTCAATGTATCATTATCTGCTTCCTCTTTCTCCTTTCTTCCTCTTCTCCAGATCTTTTTCTTCTTTGTTCATTTTTGTTCTCTTTTTCTCTTTCTTCGGCTTCATTTCATTTTCTTTTTTTCCTCCTTTTCTTCTATTTTCTTTGTCTTCTTCAATTTGTTTTCCCTTTTCTTTTCTTCTTTTTCTCTTCTTCTTCTTTAGGCTTTATCTGCGTCTTCATTTTATTTTCTTTTTTTTCCTATTTTCTTTTATTTTCTTTGTCTTCTTCAATTTGTTTTCCTTTTTTCTTTTCCTCTTTTTCTCATTCTTTCTTCTTCTTCTCTGGGCTTTATCTTCTCTACAGTGAAGGCGTCTTCATATGGCTATGGTGTCGCGCGACCTTTGTAAAAGTGTTAGTGAAGGCGTCGAGTGATAATTGTCAAGTCAATTTGGTGGTGCTGGATTGGGTGATATGAATTTCATTGTGAGCATGCTGCAAAAGTTTCTCGATTTGCTCTAATACGATACAACGTAAACCCCAACCCCCCCCCCCCCGGGTTTGGTTTATGCGGATTTGACCACATTAGTTTTACAAGTTAATACAATACCACACTAGTTGAATTTAACGCCAAACATGAGTTAGTATTAAGTTAATGTAAAACAATGTTTTAATCCTATGTTGTGCGGGATACCAAACACGCCCTAAATGCATTAGGAATTTGATTTGCAATATTTTGCAAATGAATGATCCTTTGAACTTCAAGTTCACTTTGATTTGTATGAGGATCGAGATGAGATAATGATGATGCATCCCATGTAATTTCACGTCATTCATTTACTTTTGTCTTTTCTCCTCTAACGACGGGAAAATTTATTCATCAAAATGGCAATTTGCAAATCGTACAGTAAAAAGATTTCCAGTTAAAGGTTCAAGATACCTAATTATTTAATTAGAATCGAAACCAATATAAATTCCAAGTTTTCGTTGCAAACCCATTTTATTTCTTTGTGGAGAAACAACTGGGACATAAACAACATATCCAAAAATTTTCAAATGAGAAATATCTGGATGTTGGCCAAAATCAAGTTGTGAAGGTGAATATGTATGATAAGAACTTGGTCGAATGCGAATTAATGATGCAGCATGTAGTATTGCATGTCCCCAACATGAAAAAGGCAAATTTGATCTAAGAATTAATGGTCTTGTAATTAATTGTAAACGTTTAATAAAAATTCATCTAAACCATTTTGTGTATGAGTGTGTGCAACAGAATGCTCAACATCAATTCCAATAGACATATAATAATCATTAAAAGATTTAGATATAAGTTCACCAGCATTATCAAGTCTAATTTTTTTAATAGGAAAATCAGGAAATTGTGCTCTTAATCTAATGATTTGAGCAAGAAATCTAGCAAATGCAACACCACGACTAGAAAGTTGAGAGACATGTGACCATCTAGTTGATGCATCTATTAAGACCAAGAAATAACGAAATAATCCACAACTTGGATGTCTAGGGCCTCATATATCTCCTTGGATTCTTTTTAAAAATTTACGAGATTCAAGACTTACTTTCATTGGAGATGCCCGAATTATTAATTTGCCTTGAGAACAAGCAGCACATGGACTTTCAGTTGGCAAAAGAATCTTCTAGTTCTTTAATTAATGTCCATGTGAATTGTTTACAATACGATGCATCATGATTGATCCAGGATGCCCAAGTCAATCATGCCAAAGTTTAAAAATCTTTGGATAAGAGAACTTCTTGTTCATTGTAAAGTTTATTTATATTATTCTTATAATTATATCATACAACCTAGAAGAAAGAGAAGCTAGTTTTTTTCAATACATGCTTTTGGCATGAAATAGTTGAAGTCATGCAAAGAAATTCACTATTACCTTCACTAGATGTTTCAATATGGTATCTATTTTGACGAATATCCTTAAAACTAAGTAGATTTCTACTGGATCTGCTGGAGTATAAATCATCATTAATTTGTAATTTTGTACCATTCGGTAACATAATAATAGTTCTTCTGGAGCCCTCAATTAGATTAGCAGAACCAGATATTGTATTAACATTAGCCTTAGCTAATATTAAATAGTAGAAATATTTTTTATTTTATAGAATCGTGTGCATTGTTGTACTATCCACCAAACATCCATCTTCATTATTCACCAAGTGTAAACCACTTTGCTCCCCCTAATCGTAGGAGAACTTTCACAAAATTACTAAGCTTGCATAGCAAATTTACTGAGCTAAATTTGTGAATATTTTGGATTTGAACTTCTGGTTCATCATCGATATTGATTTAATTTCAAACCACCTTTGGTGGTATAATATTCACATGTTAATTTCTTATAATAAGATATATAGTCATGATTTTCTTTTTAATCAAAAATTCATATTTTTTCTTTTAATAAAAGAAAACATACGTTAATTTGTATTGGCAATCTTGATTTGCTACTACAGGAGCATATGTGCGGTATAAAATCATGTCCTCTTTCTTTCTGATTTTTTTTCTCCACATAATTTCAAATGAGAGAATTAATTGAGCTTTTGAAATTATCGTTCCTTCAGGGAGATGATCATAAAAGAAAATCATAATATTTTACAATCCTTCAGGGATTGATTTCTTCCACAAAAATATTTTAGTACTATTCATGATCTTAAACATGTGAATATTAATTAGACTTTAGTAATTCAAGACAATAATAAAAAATGTTCATCAAGAATTCAATAAAAATGTAGGAATCAATTTAAAAGTTCAAGTACATATATATGCAACTTACAACTCATTCCTATATTTTATCATATCAAACTATTATAAAATAAGCATGCAAAAATCTATCAGTAAAAATCTAAGAAGTTGAAAAAAGAACAACGAGCTAACGAAGTCAAGAAGTTGTTAAAATTAAAAACGAACAATTTTTTTTTAATGACCTCATTTATTACTCAAACACTTTTGAATGTCATTTTTTTTCCTTAAAATTTTTTCAAAGAAACAATTATGTGTTATTTATATATATTCACTTTGTAAGTCCTTCTGGGAGATATAGAGAAGAAAATTTGTATATAGTCTTACATGACATATACATGAACTTATAATATTTGTATAGTCCTTCGGGGACATGTAAAATATACACTTATATAGTGAATCCTTTATGAACAAAATATTGGAGAATAACATCATAATTTTGGAATAGTTCTTCAAGAACATATTTTGAAAGAAAATCTTCATTATGTGTAGTACAATCCTTCAAGGATGCATTCTTAGTTTTCTTTCATTATATATTATAGTATTGACACTTCAGGATGAATTTTTTGAATTTCAAGAATGGAAAATATATAATAGCAATTGAATATTATAATAAGAATAATCAAACAATAGCAATACCAATGAATAGAACATTAGATATATAAATGTTGCAATCCAATTCTAATAAGATATATGTAATCATTAATAAATGAAGTAAGAAACGACTTCATAGATCCATTATTCTTAAATTATAGAAATATGTAAGCAACATATGTATATATTTACACAAATGAATATAGTTTAATTAATACCTTCACGAGTAAGATCAAAGGAGAGATATTATCATATTACCTCTTAGTGGCTTGAGACTCATGTTGATAATATGTTAGAAAAGCTATTAACTAGCAATACAAATAAAGAAACAACACAAGATAAAGAATAAAATGAGAGAACAATATATTATAAAATTAATGGAAGAATTATGGATCATAATTCCTTGTGAGACAGTGATAGTTAAAGGGAAGCTAAAGGTTGCTAATGGGAAATAGTGGGGAGACTAAGAGATATATGTTATAAACATCCACATTTATTTTAATAAATTCATAACAGTTGTTTCTGTTTATTTTTAATTTTTGTAGCTGTTTTTGATTTTTGGTTTTTTCTCTATATTTTTATTTGGGTTTAGTATGATATTATTTTCCGTTTTGATTTGATGTCAATTTTTTTTCTCCTTGTCATTGTTGCTTTCAGAGTTTTTTATTTTACTGTGCCAAAGATTGGTCAAATGCTAGTTTTATTGCAATTTCATTACTGTTTTTCGCTAGTTTGCTGTTGTATCTATGATAATTTTTTGTTGTTTTTGAGTTTGATTTCCTGTTAGTTTTTGGCTTTTTTCCTTCTGTTTGTGGGTTAATTTGTTGTGAGTTTTTTAGTTTTGATTTGCTTTTGCTTCTGGGTTGATTTTTCTATTATTTTTGGGTTAATTTGCTGCTATTTTTTTTGATAATTTCTATACTATTTTGGGTTTTACTTTTGCTGTAGAAACTAGCAGTTTATTTTTTTTAACATTTTTCAAAGAGTAGGATAGAAGTTGATCCTGAGGCATTGGAAAATGATCCTAAATTAAGTTACTTTTATAATTAAAGATGCAATTATTTATTATGTTTTTGACTTGGCAAATGGAAAATGTATTATTGGTGATATTGAGAATATGAAGTGTTAATTTAATTCTATTAATTTAAATTTATTAATGTATTTATAATGTCATTTAATCTTGTGGTCTAACACTAGGGCCACAATTCCATATTTATTTCTTATAATAATTATAAATTATCACTTGCATTATCAAGGCATTGATTGGCTTGTGAAATGTGCATATGAAATAAAAGATGAAGCTAAAGCACCTTGAGGATGGATGGTAAACATTGTTTATGGACTCTTATTCCATAATTATTAATGGAGTTTATATTTTAATTCTTGCAAGTTTGGATTATAGTGTTGAACCAATATTAAGATTCTAAGTAGATTTAGGAACCTCGAAATTAAATATGTATATTTTCTAAAACATATTTTTTAGACAATTTATTTTTATATTTATAACTTTTCAATATTGTATATGTATAATTTTTTAAATTATTTTGTAGATAATTTGTGTTTATATTTATAACTTTTCACATTACTATTTTTATTTAGTGTTTACATTGTAATTTTGAATTTTTTAATAATATTAATAATTATATTTAGTCCATACAAAATTATTCATAGTTTCAAGATAATTTATGTGGTAACGTATAAATCTAACTCTCCTAGGATGAGAAATATGCAATTCTCTTGTGGATGGTAATATTTTCACTCCACTATTTTTATAAATCCACCCCACTATTAGAAAATAATTACAATGAGTTCACAATATTCTTAAAAGTTACAAATCAATAAAAGTTTTATACAGTTAATCAATTAAATCCTTCTATTAACTTTTTTTTTAGATTCTTTTACCATCTTTAATTATAAATTTTAATCTAAGTTTTATTTTACTATTTTATTATTATGATATAAAAAGACAAAATTACTCTCATAAAACATGAGTTATTATATCTAATAATTTAGGTATTTAATTTTGTGACTTATAATCTAATATTTTTAAATAAAACGTAATTATTATTTCACTATCCTTACATGTAAATGACATAAATTTGACAGCCTAATAATTTACATGAGAATTGCGCTATCAAGACACTATGTTAGTTTAATTAAATAATAATAATCATACTAATAAAGTAGTATTAGAAATAATGAGTTTGGTGCAAATTAGAAAAATATTGAAGTTAAAGTAAATTCATGATAATTTTACTTTATAAGGATAAAATATTCAATTTAAACTTATGCCAAAGCAATCTTTTTAATCAAATATACTAAATAAATCTAAGTCACAAAATAGTGAATTAACATAGATTTAATTAATTAATTCTCCAAAGCTCTTCTTGATTTGAGAATTTTAAAAATAATGTGCAACTTTATAATTATTTTTTAAAAATGAGGTGGATTCACAAAAAATGTGGGGTGGACATATCATCACTCTTCCCTTGTGGGAAAAAAAAAGAAAAAGAATTTACTAGTTGTATCAATTTACACCCAACTGTATTTCTATACGATTTGGAGGGAAAAATTATTAATACACCTAAGTTTTAATAAATTTCTGTCTAATAGTAGACTTTTTCCTTTATTTTCAGGGTAAATGTTTGTTTAGTCCTTATATTTTAACTTAAGTGCTCCTTTAATCCTTATATTTTAAAAAATGTCTCAAGACAACCTTACTGGTAACTATATTATAATCAGACCCTTACTTTGTCTTCACTTTTACAATAATGCTCTAGCAACAATATTCTTAGAGATAATCATGAAAAGAAAAAAAATGTAAACTTATCAAATTAGCTCTAAAATAAAAATAAAAATTAGTTGTTATTATTTTATGTATAGAATTAAATTATTAGTAAGATTAGTGTAAGCGTATTAAACATTACTTTCAAAATATTAAAAGGAACTTTAATTAGTAAAATTAGTTAAGGTAACTTACTAATAACTAGTTAAGGTAACTTACTTTAATTAGTAACTTTACTTTCAAAATATTATTTTAAGGTATTTAATTAGTTGTTATACTCTAAAATTAGTTTTTATTATTTTATTTGTAGGATTAAATTCTTTAAATTGGATGGTAGTAATTTATTTATAAACAATAATTAGCAAGATTGCTACAAGAGTATGAAAAATGCCAATTGTTTCATACTAGTATTTATTTCTTAATTTGCTAATAAGTAATTATTGGCTAATTTACTAATTAACTTTTTTAGATTAAAAAATTAATTTCAAAATATTATTGTAAGATATTATTGTAAAAACAAAGAAAAAGTAAGGATAGATATACAACATATTTAATAGTAGGGGTATCTTTGAGATATTTTTTAAAATATAAGGGACTAAATGAGCATTATCCTTAATGTATAAAAAGGACTAAATTACATATTTATTGAATAAATTAAAATTATTAGAGGATGAAGGTTAAGGATATTTGAATCCATCAATTTACTCTCTACACTCTCTTTGTAATTAAGAATTTTATTATATAAATAAGTTTTGCAAAAATTACTTAATCAACCCTTTCTTCTCTTTCTCTTCACCATTACACAAATTATCATCAACTTATTCTTTTAGTTATAAATAATTGATATCACTAACTAAGAGGAAAAATCCCACCATTTAAAAATAAACATCAATAAATTTTTATTAGCCATAAAAGTTAATTAATATAAAAATTAATTTTTACCAAAGACAAAAGCTAATGAAAATTAAGAAAAAATTCTTATATATAGAAAGTATAAAATAGAGATCATGATATACTAAGAAAGACAAAAAAAAAAAAAAAATCAAAAGGAAGAGAAATTGGTGTTTAGTTTGCATATGAGAGTAGAGAGAGAGAATACACGATTACAAGATAGAGAGAGAAATAGATTAGTGAAGGATAATTTTGAGATTTTTAAATTTTAAATTTTAAATTCTTAATAATAAATTTACTTTCAAAATTGGTATACAGAGAAATTTGGTGGGTTCAAGTAGTCCCATTGGAAATAAAATGTTATTATTATTACTTATTATTAAAAAAAAAATTGTTATGGTTTGGTCCAACTGAAATATATTATATGTAGAAACATTCTCATGAATATTTGCAATAAACTTATAAATTAGCTCGGGCTGATCAAAAGTCCAGTGTTCACCTTAGTATAATTTATACACAACTTCTACATATGCTATTGTGTATCTATCTATTATTGGATTGCGTAAAATCATTGGCTTAGAAACAATATAATACTATTAAATATTAAATTAAGATAGTTTATTCTATTAAATATGATCTTATGAAACAATACAACTGCATCTTAACAAGTTAAATTCAATATAATACTATCTAACATATTCTATATATATATATATATATTTTAGCTGCTAGTTGAAATAGGCATTAAAATTTATACCTATAAACATTAGCAAATTCAAATTAATACTTTGTGGGTTACATTGAAATTAAAAAAAAAAAAGAAAATCCCACCTATACGTTAAAGAAATAAAGAAAAACTTGCAACCATTTATAAATTATATCTAATTTGGAGCATAAAACGTAAAACACGAGTCATGGAACAAACACGAGCACCGAGCATGAGCACTCAAGCATTATCAGAATAAAATAAAGTTAATCTATAAAAATAATAGAATAAGTTATTTCAACAACTTTTGTCACCATTACTTTTCCCGCGAATATAATAATCACCATGTTATGGAAGCCAAGTGGCAGCAAATCATTAAAAAATAAATAAAAATAAAAGGGAAAATTATCAATTATCATCCTCAGATTGGTAAAAGGAAAAATTTAAAACTTACCATTTTTTTGCTCGTAGAAGTCTAGTGTATTACATATTTTAAATAATAATTCTGATAAAAAAAATTACATATTGTTATTTGAGAAAAATAAACTTAACTTTTAAAATACAATAATAAGTTTTTGGTAAATACTTTTAATTTTATGACTTAAAAGATACCATCGCCTGATAACAATACTAAATAAAACCTTGATATAAGTTAATCCTAAGAAATTTTTTATTGTAACTCTTAAGTAAATTTGTTATTGTCCAAGCATTCAGTTTTTTTTGGAAAAAAAAAATGGGCATCCACTTTTTTTTTTTCCCATGTAGCATATAGCATAAAGTTAAAAGATGCTTGATCGGATGCGAGTGTGAATGGAATTAAAAAAAAAAAAAATCAGCATCTACTTCTTTATCCAATAATTAACATACTTTTTAATTGGTCAATTATTTAATTACATTAAAATATTTCATATATTAAATTAATGATTTTTTGTTATTAGATTAATGAATGTTGAGTAAAAACTTGGTTGTTATTCAATATTCGACTTCATGTCTTGGCCTGATGTGATGATTCCATTGCATCAATTGATTATACGGTGCTGGGTGGAATCTCATCATCGTTTTCCCTTGAAACAATTTCTAATTTCTTTCTTGAATGTCCTTCAACATCGTGAAACACGTTAAATTTATCCTTAAATTTTTAATTCATAATGACATAAACCAAAAATTCCTTTTTACGGTGGAATATCGTAATCGTTTTGCCTTAGTACAATTTCTAATTCCTTTCTTGAATGTCCTTCAACATTGTGAAATACATTAAAAAATTTCTTAAATTTTTTATTCATAATGACGTAATCCAAAAATTCTTCAATTTTTTATTTGAGAATGGCATAATCCAAATATTTAAGGGCTCATATTTCATTTAGGATAAAAAATAAATTTCAAAAAATTAAAACAGAATCTAAAAATTAATTTCGATTGGAGCTTTGATGTTAATTTTCCTTTTATTATTTGGCCTTACAACAACTTAATCCCTTTCCTATCCATGTGAGTGGACTACAGACTTTAAACCTCTTATTTTCAACACAATAATCTATATCGTTTCAATTGAATGGCAGCCACAATGTGTTTATGCAATTTCTAAAATTGATAATCCCAACAATATAAATGTGTTTAACATAATTTTTAATTAAAATTTTAAAAAATCATATTTAGATGCTGTGATTTCAAAGATAATTTTTAATGAAATATTAGGTGTTTATATAATTACAATTTCTTTTCCTTTTCGTCAATTACATTACATCAAGCAGTCACTTAAAAGAAATAAACATAAAACAAGCTTCTTCAAGATTTCAATAATTGATTAGTATCTTTAGCTAAGCTTCTACTCTGTTACATTATAGATTCTAGAGCCACAAGAAACTTCCCACCACACTGAAGGCAGAAATAGAAACTGATTTACGATACAAATTGCCAACAACATGGAAAATATATCCCTCGAAACATTACAACTACAATAATGTTGCTTAGAACTCGTGACGAGAGAATAGGAACTACCATCTTGCAAATGATCCGTCATGCTCGGATTCCAGAATGTTGAAAAAAGTGGATTATAGTTAAAATACTGAATTATAAGGCTATTGTGCTGAGAGGATAAAAGAAAAATATGCACTGAAAGTGTGTAACCAACTTGATTTTATTCCTCTGATCATTTTATATTTATACAAAGTTGTTGTACTGTGTTTACAGCTGTAACATCACAAGATCAATGGCCTTGGTAAAATGGTGAATACATGCAATGTGATCAGAACCGTTATTGTACTGTTGTCTCTTTTTACTGCACAGTCTTAGCCATCCATCTGGTTTCTTGAATCTCAGCTGTTTGATTGGATGAAGCTTCTGTTGGGATTATGTACTCTTTTAAAGCATATTAATATATTTTCTTATTAATAAAATATTTGAGATATTTTTCAATTACATAAATATATTGAATAAGGTCCATTTAATCATATTATATGTATTTATATGATCATTATATAGATTCACAGAATACATTAATATAAGTTATCTTATAATTAAATAAATTAAGTTTACAGTTGATAAATAGAGTTAGGCGCTCTATTTAAGTTTAGACTGTAGTAAATTCATTGAATGACTTGTCTTAATCATGTATGAATTTACTGATGTAGTTTGACTACATTGAGTTGGATCACATATGAGATTTAATTAACCTTGAAATGACTGTCAGACTTATTAAATCTCATAAGCATTGATTTTATTGTAATCTTAATCTTGAGTTAGTTACGATTTCATAATTGTAATTGTTGTTTCATTTGAGTTACCAATAGGCACGACATACAATTGTGGTCAAGATTACCCGGTAACTTCATGGGAGCAATTATGAGTATTGGAGTTATAAATTAACAATATAGAATTTGTACAACACATCTCTTGATGAGTTTTCGGCACTTGATTATAGAATTCTCTGGCCAGAGTGTGTCAACATATTTAGTATGTTGAAAATGATCATTAGAGAAAACCAGTAAGTATCAGGGAACAAGATGTAATTAAATTGATTGGACAGTTGAGATATTGATTTAATTAACGATGTGGTATAAAAGATTATGCAGTAAAGAAATCAATGTGGCTTGGGACGAATTATTATTCGAGCATACAATTATGGAGTTCAGTTCCAATCTTTTAGAGGTGTAGATTTGGAATTAAATAATTGGGCTAGTTTAATTACAGGTCTAATTATTGTAGCCACTATTGTATGTTCCCAAATGATCCTTAGGTTAGCTCATTTAATTGACTGCGCCACTACTGGATTAATAAGTAAGATAACTAGCTATTTGGGTTAAAAGCCTAAATATATTATTTAGTGGGAGACTCTATGTAATGTACTTGTGTCTAAGGGACTTTGTGTTATTTTACAAGGTGGGCCCCTATGACAAGAAGAAGTAACGTTACTTCTTCTTAATTATTTTTAATTTAAATCAAACTTGATGGATCCTCAGTAGAACATTCCGATAAAAACTCTCTCAAATCTCTTAAATTGCTTTACTTGCAGTTGCTTTCAAAATATGGAATGATCTTCAAATGAGGATTGCTTTTGTATTTATAGCCGAAGCTTACCATGTGAATGCATTTAACATTTTTCAGAAATCTTGGCCACCTTTCACCGTTTCTTCAAAGTTCAGTGCTAACTTTTGAAAATTTCTTGCTTTAGGCACGTGGGCTTTTTGACTTTTCAACACACACAAAGACACACACACACATATATAATCATAAAATAAAAAATTAGAGTATGCTTTTACATTATATGCACACATTAAATAGAGGTAGACTCCCATATACATAAAGAGGATATGTCTGTATGTGTGTGTATGGATTTAGATTAGTTGATGTTTTTACCTATTTTTTGATTGGTAGTTATTAGATAAAAATATAAAATTATTAAATTTTAATTGTATATTACCATGTATGCAAATGCGGTAGAAGATTATAAAGATTGTACACACACGCACACACAAAAAATACTGATATAGTCTAAGATCTTAGATTTTATTTAAGTCGATTTAGGAAAACCATTAAGTCATACGGCTTAATAGTATAATATCATTATACTATTAAACTATATGATTAGATAGCCTTTTTGGACTTTAATAAAGTATAGGATCCTGGATTAGTGTGTCTATACATACATACATACATACATACATACATACATACATACATATATATATATATATATATGTAATGCGCTTGCACTTTAAAATATGGAATCAAAGTTTTACAACATTGTTAAAAGGTTTTATGGAGTTATAAAAGTGTTTTCAATATTTTAAAATATCAAATCTGCATATTAAAAAAATGCAAATATCTACAATAGAGAATGACCATATATTCAGAGTGTTTCCAAAGAGAGTTCCCCCACTTTATTAAGCATGGAAAGTATCAGATAATCTCAAGTTCCATGATACTCTCCACAAGTTACGGACAGCAATCCCTTCCACTATTCTCCTTGATACTCTCATGTATAGTTTCCTTTATTTTCTCTTTATTAGTTGCAAAAGATGTATATAAATACAAGCATTACAATTAATAAAAATATGCGAAACACTTCACTATTTTAGCTGTCTTGTTTACAAACTTTATTCTACTTTTTGTTCTTTTATGGTATTAGAGCTTTATTGCTCCTACGAGTAAACCTATAACATGGCTTCTAGCTCAACCCTAATCACCTCTTCCTCTCCTGTGTCTGCTGCCTTTTTTTCTTCTGATGGCACGTTCAGTTCTGCAGGCAACCAGATTGTTATAAATACAGCTTCACAACTTCCTTTCAAGTTGAATCAATACAACTTTATGACCTGGAGAGCACAATTAAACATTGTCCTTGTAGAATACGATCTTCTTGGTTTTGTTACGGGTGCAATAAAGTGTCCCTCTCCAACAATAACCGGTGATGATGGAAAAGCAGCCATTAATTTCGCTTACACCATGTGGCAATGCCAAGATCAATTTATTCTAAATGCAATAATTGCATCAGTAGAACCTGAAATTGCTTCTCTTATTGCTTCAGCTGCAAACTCCTTTGATGCCCTTCCTGCACTGACATCAACATTTCAAAGCCACAACAGAACCCATGTAGTTAATCTCAAAGCTCATATGTCGCGAATAAAGCAAGACAACAGGCCTGTAGTGGAGTATTTGCAGAGTATGAAAACAATGGCTGATGAGCTTGCATTGGTTGATACTCTGGTCTCCGAAATTGATCTCACTGTTATGATTCTTAGTGGACTCAAACCTGAATTCAAAGAAATTGCTGCAGCTATACGAGCTAGAGACATACCAATTACTTTCCCTGACCTGCGTGACAAGCTCGTTGATGTTGAAGTATCCTTGCAATCCTCGCAAACAGAAGAAACACCATGCAACCCTGTCATATTCGAAATACAAGTTATGCAACCCAAGAGGGGGTGAATTGGGTTTTTAAAAATATGCAATACATTCGCACAACAATTTAATCTATTGCCTTAATCAAATCAAAAACAATAAATTCAATCAAGCACAATATTAAAAGAGTAAGGGAAGAGAAAGCAAACACAGGAATTTTTACGTGGTTCGGCTATCTCCGCCTACGTCCACGCCTCCAAGCTCACCCGGCTTGAGGATTTCACTATCCAAGCCTCCCAAGGCTTCAAATGTTTACAATTGACTTCCAAGGTGTCAATGGACCTTTACAACAAGAGATTATCTCCCCAATCTCTTTACCCCAAGTGTTTCCCACACTTATACACTCACAATTTGATGAGTAATGAAAATCACAACAATAAAACTCTCTTTAAGAGTGGATAACAAAATATAGCTCAATAATGATTCAATAAATGATAATTTGCGAAATGGAAGCTCAATATATGTTTTATGATCTTGTTTATGGTTGCATTAGTCCTTAAAATGAAGTTGGGATTGAGTTTTTATAGTTAGATCCCGAAAACTAGCCGTTATAGACAAATTCCAGCAACCAAGCGGTTAGCCACCTGATTTATCCGGCTAGCCGCTTGTAACAGTGATATTACCGTTAATTTTGAATTTTGCTACAGTACCACTGTTCAGAAAAATTACACTTTAGCCCAAAACTTTCTATAATTATACTATGGCTCAAAACGTCATAAAACTTTACAAAAAGGTCCAATTCCAGAATTTTCAAATAGCAATTGTATTCCAAAACTTTCTGAAATTATGATATGGCCCCAAAAATATTATTATTACTCAAAGGGGTCCTTTTAACATAATACCCATATTTATCAAAGCTTTCAAAATCTTTCGCTTTAGTCCCAAATGTTCATAAAGTATAGTATGGCCCAAACCATTTCAAATGATTGCAAAAAGGTCCAACTTCGAAATTGAAAATAATACATATTGAAATCAAAGATTTATAAAACTTTTTCTTTTAAGTCCAAATTACTCAAATCCACAAAATACTTTATCTTATAAATATAAAACCTTTTAGTTTATCAAAAGTAATTATTGAATTAATCTCTTGAGCTTCTCAAATGCTAAATCATGTATAAATTAAATCATACCGGCTTTACAAGAATTCGCCGCAACAATTTATCCGTTGAACTCTAAACTTTATTCTTGATTTCGCCGTTGTCCATGGAGTGTCTTGAACTTGATTTCACTTGATTCACTTCCATAAATATTACCCTTCAAAAACTAGTGAACTTGTGAAAAACATTTAAGACACATGTTTGTTATCATCAAAATTACATTATGTGTAGCCTTTTAGGCTAACAATCTCCCCCTTTTTGATGATGACAAACATCTCATGTATTTTGACATATATACTCCCCCTTAATACATGGCATATATAATTCAACATATAAATTAAATGCAAAACAAGAACTCCCCCTTAATATATGGCTTATAACAAATTGTAAGCTCTCCGTTAATATTTTTAAACCATGCACAAATATTTCGAGATCAAAATACATTTTATATGTCGCCATATTCAAAATACATGATCTCTCCCCCTTCATCATCAAAATTACTAGAAATTTATGCTCAGGCCAGTCATATTTGTCTCCCCCTTCATCATATAAAAAATGATAGATGCAATTTGAAACAAGACATCAAAAATAATTCGATGAAGATATTACCATTTTGTGCAAGCAAAAATTTCGGCTGAGTTTCCCCTTACAAATGAACAAATCCTTAAAACACAATATGATTAAAAACACTTCCATATAAGCTTAAACAATTATTTCAAACCAACAACTCCATCAATTTATGAAGCAATACATATATAACCATCAATTATAAAAATCATCATGAATTCTCCCAACACTTGTAACAATTCTATCCGAGGATCGCATAATCATATTCCAAAATAACTAAAACATTTTTCCAACCCATAGCAATGAGAAAATAACTAAGAAATTTGTCACAAATTTCTAAATTCTTCAAAATACGAAGATTAACAAAATAGAGAGCAATAACCGACCTCGAGATAAAATTATCGTGAAACCATTTCCGAAGATGTAGATGCTGCAAGTGGGTTGATATGAACTCCGTATTATCTCCATAATCGTCCTTGCGTCTCTTGGCAACTTGTTTGCTCTTGGATTTTTCACCACTCACCATTGTTGGAACAAAAATAAGCTTAAAAATCTAATTTCGGGTTTACAAAAAATTGAGTGAAATGGATTTATTTGAGTCAAGAAAGTTGATCCTAGAGATGATTGAAGACTACAAATGATGAAGATTGAATCAAAAATTGGCTAAAAGAAGCTTGGAAATGAAGAGAGAGAAATTGGTAGAGTTAGGTTTTTTATTCGGGTTTTATGTGGAGAGTTGATGAAATGAAGTTTTGAGAACGAAAATTGAAGGAGTAATAGATGAATAACGGCTTGAGTGATTGATTTTAACAAGAAAATGGTTGAAAGATGAAGAGATTTGAAAAGGAAAATGAAGAAGCACTATTCACGCGTGAGAGAGAAAGATGAACAAGTGAAGAATAAGTGAACAAATGATGAATGGGAAGTGTTTAATGAAAGTAAAATGCATGGGTGTTGATTTGAATCATTGATTTTGGCAGAAAAATGGTTGCAAAATGAAGAGAGATTGAATGGAAATGGAGGGATATGTTCGGCTTTGAGAGAGAATGGAGAGAGGTTAAAGAACACATAAAAAGGGGAGAAACTCTCTTGAACCGTGACCAAGCGGCTAGCCGCTTGCTCTCGGGTCCAAGGACAGTTTCAAGCGGCCAGCGCTTGGAACAAAGGCGGCTAGCCGCCTGGTTGCTGTCCGTCTGCACTCGAAGTTGCTTTCCGGCCAATTTTGATCAATCCGGTGATCATTTCGTGATCCCGAAACATCTCAAGAGCCATTTTAACGCATGAATCATAATTATAAACATTTAGAGCATGATTAATCCAAAAATATAATTCATTCATTATGCATTTTTTTTTTTTTACAATAATTAAACATGTAAGCATTCAAAAATTAATGAATCAAACACAACACTTATCTATCATGTTTAAACACTTAATAAAGATTAATAACAAACAAATCCATCATGATGGGTTGATAAGTTATGATCATATATATATAACCATGCATCATGATAAAGCACTCAATGTTAAACACAATGATAATTTAATCATGTAAACATACAAGCATGCTTTCACAAATTCAAGCTACTATCCATTTTTTTTTTTTTTTTTAAACCCCTCTAAATGAAAAAAAAAAAAAAAAAATTTATCCACTTTATGTTAATGCACACAATATTATGATACCAAATGAAATATTAAATACTTACTAAGATTAAAATATCATCACTTATAATCAACAAGGCAATAATTGTTACCAAAATAATTAAATCATCTTGCCTTATTATTTTTGCTTAGACCATGATCAAGTGATTATCTTCACAAGCTTCATCAAGGAACTCTCCACCCTTCCTTGTTTGTGTTACCTACAAAAAATTATTCAAGTTGTGTACTTTGGTACCCAAATATTCTTGGGTCCTTGAGTGTTAGTAATGGTTCCTTTTGGAACCCAAATACATTTTGCTCCATAATATGCATTTCTTTTAACCGGACATCTATTTTTCATGTGACCATTTTGATTGCAATAATGGCATACAATTTGATCATTAATGGAGGTAGTTTTAACAAAATAATTCTTATAATATTTTTGTTTTAAATTTGGCTTATAGCCAATACCTCCTTTGTCAAGCACACATTTTTGTGAATTAAGTAAGTTATCTAACATCTTTTGCCCATTTGTGAATTTTAACACAATTTGATTTAGCTCAAAACTCTTCTTCTTAAGCACTTTATTTTCTTTCATTAATTTTTCAACATGTGATTTCTCATGCTCATATGAAGTACTTTGTTTGCATTTAAATGATGCATTCCTATTATGTAACATTTCATTATCTAATTCCAATTCTTTGATCTTTTCATTTAATGAAACATTGCATTTTTGCAAGACATCTTTTTCATTTTTCAAGTCATCTACATGTGATTCTAGATGCTTATGCGAAGTGCTACATTTCTCATTTGATAATGCAATTTTATCATGCAATGTTTTATTCTCTAATTCTAGGCATACAATTTTTGCATTTAGAGATTCATTTTCATTTGTGAGCTCTACCATTTTCTTTTTAAGACATGCATTCCTTTTACCAATTTTCATCCACTCATTATACAATTCTTTAAACGCATTATGTAATTCATCATAAGTATGATCACTTACCTCATCAAGCTCGTCATCCGATTCATCTCCAATTGCCATAAGTGCCAAATTTGACACTTCATGAGATTCATCCTCATTTGTGGTCTCCTCATACACAACTTCAAGTTTTCTCCATATTTCATAAGCATTAGAACAATTTGAAACTCTATGAAATTCCTTTTATCTAAGGCACAAAATAAAGCATTCATAGCCTTGGAATTTAAAGACATATTTTTCCTATCCAACTCACTTAAAGCATTCTTCCTAGGAATGAATGAACCATCACAAATTATTTCCCATATTTCATAGTCTAAGGCTTGTAAAAATACTCTCATTCTAGTTTTCCAATAAGAATAGTCATTGCCATCAAAGAATGGAGGTCTAGTGGTAGATTGGCCTTCCATTAAGGTTGAGCTAATTTGGGTTGCTATGGATCTTTAACTCTAGACGGTTAAATCTACACAAGAGCACCTCGCTCTGATACCAAATGAAATACAAGTTATGCAACCCAAGAGGGGGGGTGAATTGGGATTTTAAAAATATGCAATACAATTCGCACAACAATTTAATCTATTGTCTTAATCAAATCAAAAACAATAAATTCAATCAAGCACAATATTAAAAGAGTAAGGGAAGAGAAAGCAAACACATGAATTTTTACGTGGTTCGGCTATCCCCGCCTACGTCCACGCCTCCAAGCTCACCCGGCTTGAGGATTTCACTATCCAAGCCTCCCAAGGCTTCAAATGTTTACAATTGACTTCCAAGGTGTCAATGGACCTTTACAACAAGAGATTATCTCCCCAATCTCTTTACCCCAAGTGTTTCCCACACTTATACACTCACAATTTGATGAGTAATGAAAATCACAACAATAAAACTCTCTTTAAGAGTGGATAACAAAATATAGCTCAATAATGATTCAATAAATGATAATTTGCGAAATGGAAGCTCAATATATGTTTTATGATCTTGTTTATGGTTGCATTAGTCCTTAAAATGAAGTTGGGATTGAGTTTTTATAGTTAGATCCCGAAAACTAGCCGTTATAGACAAATTCCAGCAACCAAGCGGTTAGCCGCTTGATTTATCCGGCTAGCCGCTTGTAACATGATGATGTTACGTTAATTTTGAATTTTTACAGTACCACTGTTCAGGAAAATTACACTTTAGCCCAAAACTTTCTATAATTGTACTATGGCCCAAAACGTCATAAAACTTTACAAATAGGTCTAATTCAGAATTTCCAAATAGCAATTGTATTCCAAAACTTTCTGAAATTATGATATGGCCCCAAAAAATATTATTATTACTCAAAGAGGTCCTTTTTAACATAATACCCATATTTATCAAAGTTTTCAAAATCTTTCGCTTTAGTCCCAAATGTTCATAAAGTATAGTATGCCCCAAACCATTTCAAATGATTGCAAAAGGTCCAACTTCGAAATTGAAAATAATACATATTGAAATCAAAGATTTATAAAACTTTTTCTTTTAAGTCCAAATTACTCAAATCCACAAAATACATTATCTTATAAATATAAAATATTTTAGTTTATGAAAAATAACTATTGAATTAATCTTTAGAGCTTCTCAAATGCTAAATCATGCATAAATTAAATCATACCGGCTTTACACGAATTTATCGCAACAATTTATCCGTTGAGCTCTAAACTTCATTCTTGATTTCGCCGTTGTCCATGGAGTGTCTTGAACTTGATTTCACTTGATTCACTTCCATAAATATTACCCTTCAAAAACTAGTGAACTTGTGAAAAACATTTAAGACACATGTTTGTTATCATCAAAATTACATTATGTGTAGCCTTTTAGGCTAACAATATCAGCCCATGCTACACAAAGAAATTATAATAATTTCTCACGCTATTCTCAAAATCCTCGAGCACCTCTTCAATCATTTTTTCCATCAAGACCACCCAGTTTTAATCCACCTCAATCCTTCCAAAATAACCAAAGACACTCAGGTCCCAATCCTTACCCATCAAGCAATTGGAATCAACAACCAAATCGCAGGAAAGGTTATCAAGGCACTTGTTAAATTTGTCACCAAAAAGCCATAAACTCCCTTTTGCTGAAAATTCTCTTTCAAGTTCTAAACCTTTAGAGCTTATTTACACAGATGTTTGGGGTCCTGCACCTATTACTTCTAATGATAATTTTTTATTTTACATTATATTCGTGGATCATTTAACAAAATATATTTGGTTTTACCCAATGAAACAAAAATCTGATGTGTACAATATCTTTATCAATTTTAAAATCCTAGTTGAAAATTTTTTAAAAACTTCCATTATTTCTATTTTCTCAGATGGTGGTGGAGAATTTATAAAATTGAAACCATTCTTCAGTAAATATGGCATTTTACATCTCACATCACCTCCATGTACCCCTGAGCATAATGGTACTAGTGAACGACGTCATCGTCACATTGTAGAAATAGGTCTTACCTTACTACATCAAGCATCTCTTCCTATACGTTTTTGGACTTATGCACTTCATACTGCTGTATATTTGATCAATCGCTTACCTAATAATATTCTTAAGTTACAAAGTCTTTATGAAACACTTTTTGGTGATGAACATAATTACAATAAAGTCAAACTTTTTGGATGTCAGTGCTTCCCTTGGCTACGTCCATATTCCACTCATAAACTTGAACCTAGGTCTAAACCTTGTATCTTTTTAGGATATTGCACTTCACAAAGTGCCTATAAATGTTTTGATCCTGTTTCTAGTCGTATGTATATATCACGTCATGTAATTTTTAATGAATCTACTCTTCCTTATCATAATTTAGATTTATCTCAAACTCGTGTTTCCACTTCTTCTTATTCTAATTGGACTCCATCTATGACAACTATTTTTTCTCCACATGTATCTTCTCCTAACACGTTTGATGCAGATAATGGTGCCACTCAAAGTGCTTCCTTGCAGATTGATGTCAGAACTGATTCTCCAGCGACTAGTCCTGCATCCATTCAGACAGATCCTTTGCCCACCATGCCTACATCACCTTTATCCTCAAACTTACCAGATCAAGACTCCAACTCAACCAGTTTAACATCACAAACCAAGTCAAATCACCCTATGATAACTTGAGCGAAAAATAATATCTTCAAGCCTAACCATAAATTCACTCTCATTACCACCAAACACCTCCCACTTAATAACTTAGAACCAACATCAGTTGCGCATGCTTTACAAGATCCCAATTGGAAGGCTGCCATGATACGTGAATACAAAGCCTTGATCCAAAATCAGACATGGGAACTAGTTCCTTATTCACAATCCCAAAACATCATTGGCTGCAAGTGGATTTTTCGCATCAAACGACATTCAGATGGCACTATAGAGTGCTATAAAGCCCGCTTAGTTGCCAAAGGTTTTAATCAACGAGCTGGTGTTGACTACTCCGAAACTTTCAGTCCGGTTGTCAAGCCTACCACCGTGCGTCTCATCCTTTGTCTTGCTCTTGCTAATGGTTAGCCGCTCCAACAACTGGATGTCAACAATGCTTTTCTCCATGGCACACTTTCAGAAGCAGTTTACATGTCTCAACCCCCTGGGTTCACTAATCATCATTTTCCCAATCATGCTTGCAAGTTACGAAAAGCATTATATGGGTTAAAGCAAGCACCTTGTGCCTGGTACCATGAACTATACTCCTTCTTGCATCAAATCGGCTTTCACAATGCTATCTCCAATGCTTCCTTATTTATTTACAATCACGGGGGCAACACTGCATTCTTTCTGGTCTATGTTGATGATCTTATCCTCACTAGCAACAATGGTCATTTTCTATCTAAATTTGTTCACTTATTAGCAAAGAAATTCTCAATTAAAGACCTTGGCTGTCTACACTACTTTTTGGGTATAGATGTCATTCCAACAACTACTGGTCTATTTTTGTCACAACATAAGTATATATGTGATCTTCTCTCTAAAACTAATATGTGTGGAGCTAAGCCAATGTCAACTCCTTTATGTTCCACCACATCGTTGAAGTTATTTGATAGTACAACTTCCGCTGATGCTACAGAATACAGGAAAGTTGTTGGTGTTCTTCAATATCTTTCCTTCACAAGGCCTAACATTTCATTTGCCGTGAATAAGTTGTCACAATTTATGCAAAGCCCGAGTGTTCTTCATTGGCAAGCAGTTAAGCGTGTTCTTCGTTACTTAAAGGGCACTACTTCTTATGGCTTCTTTCTTAAACAAAATTCACCATGTCTTCTTTATGCTTACTCTTATGTCGACTGGGGTGGGGATGAGTCTATGTATTCTACATCAGCCTATATGCTTTATCTAGGTCGCAATCCTATCTCATGGCGCTCGAACAAACAAAAATTAGTGGCCCGTTCCACAACAGAAGCTGAGTACTTGGTTGTCGCAAATGCAGCCTCTAAAGTTCGATGGGTTCAGAGTCTACTTCACGAACTCGACCTTCAATTGAGTCAAACTCCTACCATCTATTATGATAATATTGGAACTACCTATTTGTGTCGCAATCCCGTCTTTCATTCAAGGGTCAAACATATTGATCTTGCTTATCATTTTGTTCGTGATTGGGTCAACAAAGGGCTATTGTGAGTATCTTATGTATATGCAGCTGATCAGCTTGCTGATAGCCTAACCAAAACCCTCTCTAAGCGACCATTTTCTGAATTAAGGTTCATTGGCAACACCTTCTTGCGGGGGCATATAAGATAATCTCAAGTTCCATGATACTCTCCACAAGTTACGGACAGTAATCCCTTCCACTATTCTCCTTGATACTCTCATGTATAGTTTCCTTTATTTTCTCTTTATTAGTTGCAAAAGATGTATATAAATACAAGCATTACAATTAATAAAAATATGCGAAACACTTCACTATTTTAGCTGTCTTGTTTACAAACTTTATTCTACTTTTTGTTCTTTTAGAAAGGACTTTCATGTAAACCAGGATAAATTAAATTTAGTCAAAGAAATTAAATATTATCAAAGGTCCGGCTTACCTCAAAACCTTCTAACTCCTTCGGAAATTGGACAGCAGGACCAGGCCGGGTTCCTTGTTTACAATATTTCGTGTCTGCAACATGGTGCAATATTGTATAGCCTGCACCGTTAATTTTTGAAGCCCATTTGTACACAGAGAGTTGCATTTTCTTCAGTTCAAAGAACTCAAGTTGACGACGCATTATGGCCACACGTAAGATAGTCTGCTCTTTCTCAATCACTTTATCTAATGTTTGAGGATATTGATAGAGTAGCTCCTCTCAAATCTCTATTATTCCATTGCTTGCTGACAAGATTAATCGCAACCTTATCATCCACCAGGTCGTGTACTCTGTTGTGGCCTGTTCTTGATCGTGAACAGCTTTGTTAGTGCAATCTTTCTTCACCTGCAGCAATTCAACCAATTCTTCTATTGAAACATCGAATAGTTTTTTTCTTGATCACATTTCCTTTTCCTAATCGAAAGGACATTGTGGAAATTTCTGGCCTTGACTTTACATACAGCTTTCTATCCATTTCCCAGTCTTCTTCTATAGGAAGACGATCCTCCATTAGCCAAACGCAATTAGATTCTTCTCTAAACAGAATTTTGATTAGTGAAACCGTATTTTTGTGCTTTTTTTTTGTCTATTAAACCCATCCGAAAACTTTTTTTTGTCCATTAAACCATCTAGTATCCAAATTAAACCATCTGGTATTCGAAGACTACATTGGGCCCCAATTAATCTAGATTCAAGCCGGGTAGGACCAGTGAAATCGCATTTTTGTGCTTTTGCTTTTTTTTTGTCCATTAAACCATCTGGTATCCGAAAACTACATTGAGTCCCGATTAATCCATATTCAAGCCGGGTAGGACCACTAGGGCGGCAAAGCTCTCCCAACAAGTATTTAACACAGCTGCATTCCCAAGTCTAGAACTGAAGACCTTGATTAAGTTAGAACAACCTCATACCAGTTGATCGCTTGTTGGTTTCTTTTTCTTCCAGATTTTCTTAATCGCCGGACATCCTAGCCAAGCATGCGCGAACATCTTATTAAATTCTAAACAAAATTACACACGTAAATCCATTGATCAAATGAATGAATAGAAGTTCGATACGTCGCATTTCCCTTGTTGTGCTGTGTGTTTAATTCATATTTGTTTGCAGAAGTAATTAATATAATATTATTACTAATGGTCGCAGGCTCGCAGCTTCAATCATTTGCCTCCAAATAGCAATGTACATCTTTAAATTGCTGCACTTTGATTAACCTGGTCAGGCATGACTTTACAACTACATGTATATATGATATGAAAAACTAATGCTATCATATCAAAAGGAAACGGTTAAAAGTGTGGGGTTTAAATTCAGGGAGACTGTCATTTCCAAAGTATTGCATTATTTGTATTAGTTTAAAGATAAGGTCCTTATCATAAGAATTTAATATACTATTATACGTATAATATGTGTATTTAAATTTAATGTAACTATCATTTTCACGTTGGTTTAGTGCTGAGTTAAGTTTATGCTAAGCAATTAAGATAATATATATATATATATATATATATATATAAACACAAAATAAATCCTGACTTTAAGTTTAGTACTCATAAATAACTTACTTCAAAATTGAATCCTGATCTGATGGGCACGTGCCCCACTATTAGAAGAGGAGACACTCAAAAAAGCCTTTGACTATTTTGTCCTCAAACAGCATAATTTATCATAGAATCTAATGAATAAAATAAAATTCAATTAATATTTTAATATTAAATTTGTTGAAATAAAATTACAAAGAATCTCAAGTCAGTTGCTTTCGTCATTTTTTTTCAATTTTTCTAATGTGCTATTGAAATAATGAAAATCGGATGTTGGAATTTATAAAGACTGTTTTGCCTTTTAAAGTCAGGATATTGTTAGAATAAGCTAAACATGTGGGATACAGAGATATTTTTCAAAGAAAAAAATGGTTTTGAAAGTTTTTATTTTAGTTTCATAACAGTTCGAACATTTAAGAAGAACAAATAGGTTTTGAAAAAAAATTACAGTAATAATACCAAAGGCTTCCTCTGATTAAGTTTAGCATACTGTTATTTTCGTCTCAAAATCTAATTTTTAAATTAATTTGTTTATTTTTTAAAAAAGATTTACTTATTTATTTTGGTCTCATAGTTAAGACTTTGTTTGGCTTCATAGCTATCGTTGCTCTAAAATAACAATTTAATTATTAACACAAAATTCATGAAAGCTATATATATATATATATATATATATGGGCTCTGTCTACCGTGGCCCTTGGGCACTGTACCCCCCTTTATTAGTTTTGTAGTAAAGTCGAATCAAGATTCTATCCTGATCTGATCTTATTCTGAGCAAATTCTATAAATATAATTGGGGATTAATAAATTAAAAAGAAAAAATAGTTAAATCCTAAACATACACTAACACTAAAACACAAAGAGTAATGATATAGTCACAAACTCTTGTACAAATTTATTTTGTACAAACTGATGTGGCATGATAAAATTGATTAAATTAAATATCTCTTGGCCCACATGATTTATTTTTATTATTTTGTATTTTCATTCAACCAATAAATTAACGCCACATCAGTTTGTACAAAATAAGTTTGTACAAGAGTTTGTGGCTCTATCATCACTCAAACACAAATGGCACAAGATCTGTAAAAGATCAGGAGAGAATCGTAATCCAGTAAAGTCGCCGTTGGATATAGCAATATCGTGCAACTGTGAATTGGCCATTGGCACATGAAGCAAACCGTGATTGCAAGTCATTACATAGGAATTGTTAATGTAGTAGTTATTTTGTTTAAGGGAAAATGTTGGTGTATATAACAATAAATAAGTTAGCTAAAACAGATATTTGTCGAAGCAAATAATTAGTGAAGAACAATATGTGTAAATTATTTGCAATTTTTTCGTTGCGATTGGCATAAAATGTAGATGACTGAAGCAGTATATAATCGAATGACTCAAAGTGACGTTAGTGAAAGTAAAAATGATATAAGAATGAAAAGATACGAAGTAGCTGTAGGAATTTAGGAGTATTGACGATACTGTCCGAACCGCTAAATCCTCCTGCTCCACAAAAATATCAAGGAAAAAAGTCAGCAGCGCCGCTGCTTTTGCCGAGGCCTTTCCGTCGATCAAGACTTCCATCAAGGTTAGAAAGAGCCGTCAATCGAACCCCGAGCAAAATCATCACGGATTGTTCACAAAAACCGACGGAAGTCGACCATAATAGCCGCTTCCATTCATCATTTTCTGCCATGCATTGATTAACACCACACCATCAATTGACTCCTCTCCACCACCACAACCTTTCTAACTATTCATCGTTGTTGATCGACGTACAGATCACCGAAATTGAACACAAAAACTGCCACCACTTACCTCAAATTTTTTACCAAACCACAGACTTTTGGAAAAACCTCCGCCACCATCAGACTCACCATCCTCAAATCCTCCATAACTGCGCTACATCAAGATCCCTACTAACAGTAATCAAAAGCAATTTCATTCATGGTTTACAGCACCCTAAGACTAATAACGAAGGTGCAACGGATGGGGTTGGTAGCCTAACTTTACATAAATATTCAAAAAAAAAATTGTCCGCTTCTTTTCTCTCTTTTCCCTCTCTCTGCCCCCGTAAGCTTCTCTTCCTTTTTCTTTTCTCTCTCTTCTTTCTCTTTATAAAGGGCTGGGACGCGGGGTGTTACAAACTCCCCCCTTAAAAGAATTTCGTCCTCGAAATTCGTTTGTAGTCATGCCCAAAAGAATCTAAACCTCAAGATTTACTTACACTCTATAAATCCTTATAGAGACCTCAACAAAAACATATCATGCTTCCGCTGCGCTACTCTGATACTTCCAAAAATATATAATTCTTAATAACAAAATCACAAGTCCTAACGGTTTGGCATAGACCTAATTCTAATTACCCTTACAATATTCTTCCCTAGCAATGTCGGATGTGACTTCCATCCGCACATTTCCGGTTGGGAATGCTCTGATACCATTATGTCATGACCCAACCTAGACCTGGTAAGATTTGTCCACTTTAGGCCTTAACAAGGCCCGCACGGGTTTGTTCCTGAGCCCCCATACACCCCAAAACGCGTCTTGTCAATTAAGGTGTGGATCACCCCTTATAAACCCAGCATCTCTCCCGTGTTTTGCCGATGTGGGATTTACCTAGGGTGTTACAACATCTTGGCCGGATGTGATGATTCCCCCGCATCAATTAATTGTAAGGTGGAATATTACCATTGTTTTGCCTTTAAAACAATTTCAATTTTCTTTCTTGATTGTTCTTCAACATTCTGAAATACATAAAATTTATTCTAAGATTTTTTATTCGCATAAGAACATAATAAAAAAATTTAAGGTTAATTTGATTTATGATAAAAAAAAAAGATATATAATTTTCAAAAATCAAAACAGAATCTGAAAATATATGCCGGAGTTTTCATGTGTTTATTTACTGCCTCAACTAGATGGCATCTAAAAATTTTAATATGTTTTTATATTATCTAAAAATGATAATTTCAACAACTGAAACATGTCTAACATAATTTCTAATTAAATAAAATATAAAAGTACATATTTAAGTGTTGTGATTTCAGAGGTGACTAATATTTAATGAAGTATTAAGTGTTTACAAAATCACAAACTTGTTTTCTTTTTAATTAATTACATGCTCCAAGCAATAACTTGAAAAAAAAAAAAACATAAAGCAAGCTTCATCAAGATATATATTTCAATATTGATTATGTTTACCTAGTTATTTTAGCTTATGTCCTGTATTTCTGTTACATTGTACATCTAGAACAAGAAAATTTCTCCCCAAACTGAAGGCAGATACACACTAAAAAAATAATGAAATTAATGGTAATGGGGACTGATTTACGATACAAATTGCCAACATGGAATATATATACCTTGAAACAGTACAATTACAATATCCATTAGTATTTTTTTTCCTTTTTTAAAAACTTTTTCTCTCCATCAGCACCATCGAACCTCGTGCAGCAGCTGTAGGTTCTTGGCTATTTCTTCCATGATGACAAGAATCGAAGCTGTCTTCAATGCATGCTTCCTCCTTCTTGCTGTGAGCTAAATACTCTATTGCCGTTACGACGTCGCTCATCATTGGCCTTGTTCCAGCTTCTTCTTGCAGACACATCGCTGCCACTGCAAGTGCCTGGTACAAACCCTTTATTGGGTAGTTCCCTTCCAGCAACGGATCAGCCATCATTGTAAATTTTCTTCTATCTTTGAATAATGGTGTTGCCTAAAAAAAAAAAAAAAGCAAAAAAATATTATTCGAAGTTTTTGTAAACTAAAGATGAAAGCACTAAGTGTCAAGTAAACGTCCATAGTTTCGAGCTTTTTTAGACGTACCCAAGTCACTAGATTTTGTTCTTCAGTGGGTCTGCTATTGTCGATGACTCTCCTTCCGGTGATTATCTCTAAAAATACAACACCAAAGCTGTAAACGTCGGATTTGGCTGTCAATTGGCCTGTCAATGCATACTCAGGAGCACAGTACCCATAAGTACCCATCACTCTGGTGGAGACATGAGTTTTATCCCCTGTTGGACCGAGCTTTGCCAATCCAAAGTCGGACAGTTTTGGATTGAAATCTTGATCTAAGAGTACATTTGACGCTTTGAAATCGCGGTATATCACTGGCGGTTGGGCTGATTCATGTAGGTACTCGAGTCCTCTCGCCGCACCATGTGCAATTTTCATCCTAGTATTCCAATCCAAAGCTTTTCTGTTTGGAGGTAAATCTATACGAAGTAAAAGAATCGAGCAAAATTTTGTCTTTTAGCAATTCTGTATACATAGAATTAATTGATCCAAGAGAGAAAGTTAAATTTTGACATACCAAGAAGGTGGTCTTCCAGGGAGCCATTGGGCATATACTCATAAACTAAAATTCTTTGATCCCCGTCAACACAATAACCAACCAAATTGACTAGGTAAGGGTTGGAAAGCATACTCAACATAAGAACCTCCACCAGAAATTCTCGGTTTCCTTGAAATCCATTCCTGTCAAGTTGCTTCACAGCAACATCCTGAATGCCACAAAACAACCCAAAAAAGAAGACAAATTTATCAAACAAGCTCCTTTGACTAGCAGAAAGGCCATTCTGAAAATGCACACAGACTCATCTTATCATAAACGAATCAAAGAAAGTAGGAAGTAGATTGGGAGTGATACTTGATTTGTGCCTTCAAGTTTTCCTCTATATACCCTCCCAAATCCTCCTTCTCCCAGCAGATTGTCAGGGTTGAAGTTCGTCGTCGCGACACAGAGCTCCCGATAAGAGAAAATCTTAGCAGTAATATTATTATTCCCCTTTCCGATTTTTCTTAATTCTTCTGTTATGTATCTGTGCCTACTGCTCTCTACAGAACAAAAAAAATTATACTTAGATGTCTATATTTTAACTTCCTAGCTTTATTATTTCAGAAAATTTCATTTGTCAGTAAATTTGCAGACAGGGCAAAAAACTTAAATGGAATAATCTTGATTGATGTTATTAGGTAGGCACATAGACCACGCGGTGCTTCCGCCTCACCTAAAGGTTTTTCGTACACAGGTATATGAATATTATTGTTACCTGTTTTAAAAGAGATGTTAGCGAAGGAGGCTAAAGATTTCGCCTCGCGGTAGCCTTTAATGCTTTTCCTTATAGATTTTCTGTGGAATTTTTCCTTTGCAACGCAACAATAACGAAAGCAGCCCATCTTTCCTTCTTCAGTTTCCTTCTTCAATCCAGTCAACATCCTCAGATTCAGCAACCATCATAATCTTGAATAGGAGCCGTTTTTATCAGTGTACATAACTATCATGCTTATACAAGCTTTCATGAATTGTACTTTCTGAAAAAAATAAAGGACACCCCAATTCAAGATCAAATGGTTTGAAAAATCTGAGAAATGGATCTGCTGAGTTGTTGGAAACCTTTACCCCCGGATGAAGCCAATTGTTTTCCTTGGTTCCTCAGGAGAAAACAGAGCTACTTTCCCTGTAATGATTGTATTACTACATTTCTGCATGGAACATTGAACACGGGTTCGAGAAAGACTTTGTCAAATTTGCTAAAATTAGAAATACACGGATACTTATTTTAGCTTAACTGTATTTCTTATTTCAAATATCCGTTCAGCTAAAACGTGGTCGTAAATTAGCATTTGTTTTCGTTTACTTCTAGTCTTGCCAACTTTAGCATTAAAAATACCAATGCAAAAGATTCGATTTGAATTTTTTCGGAATTCGAACCACCCTAACTAATGCAAGGCTCATTTAGCAGACTTTTTATTAGATAATAAAGTGAAGATAGATGAGGCAAGGCGATGACAGAAACAGAATCCGACATTGCCTAGTTAGAATTTCTAACTGGCTATATATAGTTATCATAGAGTCCATTTTCATATAATATGATGCATTATGGTGAATCCAAAAGTAAAACCGTGCAAAATAAATAC
The DNA here is from genome assembly GCA_030444775.1 of Atalantia buxifolia. Lineage (NCBI taxonomy): Eukaryota > Viridiplantae > Streptophyta > Magnoliopsida > Sapindales > Rutaceae > Atalantia > Atalantia buxifolia. The sequence continues at coordinate 26,254,548 of CM059834.1, read as the reverse complement.
AAAATCAAACAATTTTGTGCGGGAGTGGACCAATACAAAATTACAAATGATGTCACAATTTCAGACGAGTTTGATATACTTGAAGCAGACAAACTTAAAAGGACAGCCGATGACTTCAGGCAGCTCAAATGAGTAGGGACTATTCATGAACGTTTACGAATCCACGACGCAATTCAAGCAAATATCTTTAGGTTAATTGACTAGAATCTTCTCTGTTCGTACGATGTCACAGTACAACGACCTATGGCAATGCCATTGTGGTGGATTAGCTCCCGGCTACTTTTCAAAATTTTGTTACAGTGGATTTTCCGGACTGATTCCTCGCCAAGCTGGTAGACTCTCAGATTTGCACTATCTTGATCTTGGCCAAAGTTTTGGTTCGCTTATTGAGAAATTTTGGCTGCTAACTCATCCTTGTCTTGAGTAACGTTGATATCAGCTCGGTCTCTGGCTGACTACTTTTTTTTTTAACTGATTAAGTATCAGGTTACTGTATTACATAAATATTTACTACTGTTATGACAGCAGATCAATACACTAATATTTACAATTAGTCGTTGTTGTCTTTAATTGTTTTTTTCAATTTTAAATTTGTTTCGGCTTATGAAAATCAAACTTTTCAAAAGTTATTGTACCATAATATTTTACAGAAAATATTTACAACTACTATGACAGCAAATCACTGATATTTACAATCAGATATACAACTGGAACTTACATTATTATATTTAATTATATGAAGCACATGCCCAGACAAATAACCCTCACTGACGAGGGGTGCCTCTACTCCACTTGCATTCCGTAAGGGAGAAAAACTTTACAAATAATCTCCACACAATTAAGCTTAATTGAGAGAGGTTTTTGAGTTCATGGGGATTCGAACCATTGCCCTCAAAATCATGTTTAACTTTAAAGGCAATGATTTACCACTGGGCTAAAGCCCAAGTGGCTGTCTCTGACTGACTACTGGTATAGACACACACACTTCATTAGTAGTTTTCCAATTATCTTTCTGTCAACTTCGTCACCTTCCTCCGCTACTTGTTGTAAATTTTTCTTCTCTTGCAGTCCTTAATCTTTCATACAACATATTTCCCAATCGAGTGAGTTTCAAATGAACTTGAATCATTAAACTTAAGTAATCAAAGGGAATGATGATTTTGAAACTTGAAAAATCTTTATCAGGGGAATTGATTGATTGTTGGATGAAATGAGGCAACAATAGGTTCATTGGTGGCCTCCCCAATTGCATGGAAGCTTCAAAGTCCCAAGCCACATAGGTTAGCTGAGCTTTGAAAACTGGCTTAGCTATTTTTTAAATAAAAATTAATAATATTTGAATAAAAATGTTAGAAATATCAACTTGTTTGCTAAATTTGGATAATTATGTTTCTAAACATCTTCAAGTTTTATCCTATAATTAGTGATTTACCAAACACTCAATAATTATATTTATTTTTATAGAGTAATTGTAACTTAAGATGTATCACATAGCAATCCTAAACTTACCTTATGTTCCCTCCAGAAGTTACATCTTTTCAAAAACAACTCGTTTGAACATATGTCGCTTGATTTACATTTTCAGGGAAGATTCTTGTAGAGATAACAAATTTTAGATGTGCATACTGCCATAAGATTAAATCTATTTTTTTTCTTTTTAATGCTGATTGCTAGTGCCAATAATAATAGAGTAATATTATTTGCAGCTATAAACTCTTTTTCAAGCTGTCGTGATATGACATGATTGAAAGGAATTTACATCTATTACAAATAGATATAGGTACTTAAAAACTAAAAATTTACAACTTAATTAATTTTTCGGAAGTATTGTTCACTGTTACTGTTTACCATTACTGTCACCACAACTGTTCACAATTACTATTCATCCGCTTCAAAAATAGTAATTTTCCAAAAACACAATAAAATGTAGAAAATAAATAGCATGGAGATTTTTACGTGGCTCGAATTAATCAATCCTACATCCACGAGGCTATGCCCAGATGAAAAGCAATTCATTAATTTTTTTTTTAAAAAAAAGGTAGGGGGTGGGCAAGCCCAAATACAATTTTTTTACCCCCTTACCACCCCAAGAATCGAACCCAAGTTTTGGTAAAGGCTACAGCTGCAACAAGCAATTCACTAAGTTGAGATGTTACAACCTATAGATTTACCAAAATTAAGACTCTCGATTATAGTTTATCACCATACAGTTTACTCAACCTTAGACTAAATCTGCTTCTCTTGAATAATTGCTACCCCTCTTGATCCACAATCCTCAAGGCACTTCGCAAAGTGATCAATAGCAATTCTTCAATGTCTAGTGATCCAAGATCCACATAAACTCTCCACGAAGATGAAAAGAAGAAAACAAAACAAATCAACACAACATTATGTGCCAAATCCGGATTCTCTAGGGAGGAGGCCGAATTTTGCTTCTCTGCGTTATGCTTTTTGTTGTACGTGCCTTCAATTATAAAATACCTCTCTTTATATAGGCACTAAGGTTTCACCAAAATAGCAAGCCTTAAAAGACTTGGGTTCTTTCCAAATAAGAGTTTCTTTCCTCTTATAATTTTCAAGAATCTGAATAGTAATAAATCTAATCTTATTCCCTTGCTTGTCTCCCAAGAAATATCTAGAGCATTTAATGAACTTCTTGTTTGAACCAACTTCTTACTCTAAATAGATCTCATGCGCCAATTATAGAATCCCACCATGAATTGACTTGCTAAATTAGACATCTAATTAAATTAGGAAACAAATATTCTCAATAAATTGGAATCTCACTAAATTAAGAAATTAATAAATTAATCCTTATTACAAGATATGTAATAAATAAACTTCTAATCTAACTAAACTTTCCATAAGATGCCAACTCTATAAATAATCGACTTAACAATGATGATTTATTTTTCTATTTGATATTTGTATTGAACCAATCATATTATGTTACACATTAGCGTGTATAAAAATATATTATACAAAAAATTATTCTAGTATCGGTTTTCCTAATAAATGATGAACTAAATTGATGAGACGTGTCTAAATTTTGCTGCAAATCAGCGAGGGTGCATGATAGAGAAATTAGTGATAATAACACAAAACACACACCGATAAATTACCTAATAAAATCAATAACAATATCCAGTTTTAATATGGATAATTAACATCCATGTCAACTTAAATCCAAACTTATTGATGATATTCATATTCCATATTCATGTCCACCTCTAGAGAGGTTGGATATAGATATAAATTTTTCCACATTGATATGGACATCACGAGAGATGAAAGAGGCAAAGGTTAGTGTCAATTAGAGTGCATCTTCTGACTATTTATTTGTTGAATAAATAAATTTCCACCTTAGATGCTTCGTATACATACTCCCTTTCTTTTTCCTTCGAACTTCGCTCGCCACCAGGGCCTGATAATTACTTTTGTTAATTTCCATTAGTGTTGTATTAGGGGGCAAGATGAAACTTCATTCCTTTACTATTTTATTATGAATGATGATATGTTTATAAAATTATGATACAAAATTTTCATTCTAAATAATGCCATACATGATGTGTCATTCATTTATCATTTGATGTTGTAAAATCATCTTATTAATGATAATATAATGAGTCAACTATTATTAAACAAATGGTTTGTCAAAGCAAGCACCTAAAAAGTCAGCACCAAATTTGGTACTTGACTTTGGTGCCAGCAAATCAAAGAAAATGGAGAATATAGCCCACAAATTTTGAAAGCTAGATTGACAAATTGAAGCCACGCGGATTGACAAAATTGAAGCCATAATTGGTGGGCTAAAATCATTGATTTTCTTGGCCACTATTTTGCTATAAATAGAAGTGCAGATGAAGAGCTGAAGCATTCCATAGAGTGAGAGCAATTCCTGCATAGCAAAGAGTTGCAGAGCTTAAATAATAAAAGCTCTAATTTTAGTGATTTGAGAGTTTGGGTGTATTGAGATTTTGGAAAGTGAGCTAAAATACCACAATACTTGTAATTCCTTTTCACTAGTAAAATATTCTCATTCTGTCTTCGCCCGTGGATGTAGGCTAAAAGCCGAACCACGTAATTTTCTGGTGTTCTCTTTGTGCTTGTTCTTTATTTTTCTTCCAATTTCATTTTAGCTTCGTGTCTGTTTCACCCATCAATTTCCTAACAGTGGTATCAGAGCTATTGGTTGTGTTTTTTGAAGTCGGGTACTGTTCACGTAAGGGTACTATTCACGTATACGGCACTGTTCACGAGAAACGGTGGGAGCGATCCAAGGATTTTATGGTGCAAAGCAGGAAGTAGTGGTGTGACCGTGTGAGTAAGCAACTATGTGGTTTTGTACATGTTTAGGAAAGTTCTGTCACAAAGGCGATGAGAGCTTAAGGAGTCTGGGTTTTAAGTGGGACCGTTTGTGACCCCTCCAGTCTTTCCTGGGAACTTTCCTGGTGTGCATTCTCACACATACTCACAACTATTTAAGGTGGTACACTAACTTGTGTGCGGTATTTATCAACAAAATGGCGGCAAAATATAAAATTGAGAAGTTTAACGGAAATAATTTTTCGTTGTAGAAAATGAAGATGAAAGTTGTATTGAGGAAAAATAATTGTTTGGTAGCAATTGGAGAAAGGCATATGGAGATAACTGACGACAACTGGAACGAGATAGATGGCAATGCCATTTCTGATCTAAACTTGGCACTTGCGGACGGGGTGTTATCCAGTGTGGAGGAGAAAAATACAGCGAAGGAAATATGGGATACTCTCACAAAATTGTACACTACGGGAAGCGAGATCGTGTGTTACATCAAACGAAGAAGAGTCAGCGATGATGTGGCATCTCAAACTTGGCCACATGTCGGAACAAGATTTGAAGATTCTCTCTGAGCGAAAATTGCTTCCAGAGCTCAAATCGGTAAGTTTACCATTTTGCGAGCATTGTGTTACAAGTAAGCATTATAGATTAAAGTTCAGTAGATCTGTTGCTAAAAGTAAATACATTTTAGACTTAGGTCACTCTTATGTTTAAGAATCACCAGACATATTTATGGGAGGTGCAAAGTACATGGTGACTTTCATTGATGATTATTCTAAAAGATATTGGGTGTATCCAATTAAGAAAAAAGTCATATGTATTTTCAGTGTTTAAAGAATACAAAGCGCGGGTTGAACTTGAATCTGGGAAAAGGATCAAGCGCTTGAGGACGGATAATGGTGGAGAGTATACAGATGGTGAATTTCTTGCTTTTCGTAAGCAAGAAGGTATTGAAGGCAATTCACGGTGGCATACACTCTCAACAAAATGGGGTGGCGAGAGCGCATGAACAGAGCTCTTACGAAAGGATAAGACCTATGTTAATCTGCGGGTCTACCTAATTCATTTTTGACTACAAAAGCGCTGTTATATAGTAAATCGGTCACCATCCACAGCAATTGAGCTGAAGACAGCGATGAAGATGTGGGTGGAAAGCAGATTACTCTCACCTACATATATTCGGATGTCCGTATACGTGATGTACAATGCCCAAGAAAGAACAAAACTAGATCCAAAATCTAGGAGGTGTATCTTCTTGGGATATCTTTGATAGAGTTAAGGGTTATAAATCTGTGGGACCCCATTGCCCACAAGATCGTCATCGCAGAGATGTGATCTTGCGAAGATCAACCGCAAAGAAAGATGGAGATGATGGCCTTTGTAAAAGAAAAATCGAGACTGTCCCGATATTCGTAGAAAATAATCTAGAAGATTGATTCTTGAGCGGCACAGAGCACGAAGAACAAGAACCGTCGAGTCCGAGGCTCGAAGTTCGTCAATCAACTCGTGCGAGACGACCGCCGCCTTGATGTGGCACTCGAAGTATGTCACAGAAATCAATGTTGCGTACTGTCTTCTAACAGAAGATGGAGAACCATCAACTTTTCATGAAGCTTTAAATAGCTCAGATGTTGCTTTGTAGATGACAACAATGCAAGAAGAAATTGAAGCTCTATACAAGAACAAGACATGGGAACTTGTACCTCTACCACATGGAAGAAAAGTCATTGGCAACAAATGGGTCTACAAGATCAAGCGTGATGGCAATAACCAAGTAGAGCGGTATCGTGCAAGATTGGTGGTGAAAGGATATGCTCAGAAAGAAGGTATTGACTTCAACGAAATATTTTCTCCGGTAGTTCGACTTACAACAGTCAAAATAGTCTTGACAATGTGTGCTATATTTGATCTACATCTAGAGCAGTTAGATGTGAAGACTGCATTTCTTCATGGAGAACTTGAAGAAGAAATATATATGCTCCAACCAGAAGGTTTTACTGAAAAATGAAAGGAGAACTTGGTTTGCAAGTTGAACAAATCTCTATATGGTCTCAAACAGGCGCCGAGGTGTTGGTATAAGAGATTTGATTCCTTCATCATGAGCCTTGGATACAACAGACTCAGTTCAGACCATTGTGCATATTACAAAAGGTTTGAAGATAATGATTTCATCATTTTACTGTTGTACATGGATGACATATTGGTAGCAGGCCCCAACAAAGATCGAGTCCAAGAATTGAAGGCACAGTTGGCTAGGGAGTTCGAAATGAAGGACTTGGGACCAGCAAACAAGATTCTAGGGATGCAAATTCACCGAGACAGAAATAATAGGAAGATTTGGCTTTCTCAGAAGAACTACTTGAAGAAAATCTTGCGACGCTTCAACATGCAAGATTGTAAGTCAATTTCTACCCCACTTCCTGTTAATTTCAAATTATCCTCAAGTATGTGTCCTAGCAATGAAGCAGAGAGGAAGGAGATGTCTCGAGTACCATATGCATCAGCAGTGGGAAGTTTGATGTTCGCTATGATATGTACTAGACCAGACATTGCACAAGTGATGGGGCAAGCGAATCGATACATGGCAAATCTCGGTGGAGAGCATTGGATAGCTGTGAAGAGGATTCTGAGATACATCAGAGGAACCTCAGATATTGCATTATATTATGGAGGATCAGAGTTTACTGTCAGGGGCTATGTAGATTCAGATTTTGCAGGAGATTTTGATAAAAGAAAATCTACTACTGGTTATATGTTTACACTTGCAGGAGCAGCTGTAAGGCAGGTTTTGAAATTGCAAACCATTGTGGCTTTATCTACAAATGAAGTAGAATACATGGCAGCTACACAAACTTGCAAGGAAGCTATTTGGATACAAAAGTTATTGGAGGAGCTTGGGCACAAACAACGAAAATTCTTGTGTTTTGTGACGGATCAGTGCCTTACATATTGCAAGGAATCCAACCTTTAATTCTAGGACAAAGCACATAAGAGTTCAAGTATCACTTCGTTCGAGAAGTAATGGAAGATAGAAGTGTCGATTTGCAAAAATCCATACCAAGGAGAATCTAGCGAGATGTTTTGACCAAGCCGATCAATGCTTTGACAAGTTTATCGGAGTAGATCCTCTTCGGCCTAGCAGAAACGTAGGCAACATGACTATGGCGAAGCAGAAAGGATGGTGTGGAGATTGATTGGTTTGCAATCAAATCTCCAAGTGGGAGAATGTCAAAGCAAGCACCTAAAAAGTCAGCACCAAATTTGGTACTTGACTTTGGTGCCAGCAAATCAAAGAAAATGGAGAATATAGCCCACAAATTTTGAAAGCTAGATTGACAAATTGAAGCCACGCGGATTGACAAAATTGAAGCCATAATTGGTGGGCTAAAATCATTGATTTTCTTGGCCACTATTTTGCTATAAATAGAAGTGCAGATGAAGAGCTGAAGCATTCCATAGAGTGAGAGCAATTCCTGCATAGCAAAGAGTTGCAGAGCTTAAATAATAAAAGCTCTAATTTTAGTGATTTAAGAGTTTGGGTGTATTGGGGTTTTGGGAAGTGAGCTAAAATACCACAATACTTGTAATTCCTTTTCACTAGTAAAATATTCTCCATCTGTCTTCACCCGTGGACGTAGGCTAAAAGCCAAACCACGTAATTTTCTGGTGTCCTCTTTGTGCTTGTTCTTTATTTTTCTTCCAAATTTATTTTAGCTGTGTGTCTGTTTCACCCATCAATTTCCTAACATGGTTATCATTTGATTTGGTGACACAACATTTGTATATCATTATTCTTTTTGAGATTTCTGATCTCCCGTTTATTAAATTGAAGATACGGATAGCAAAATTGTTTTTATTTTTTCAGTTCTAATTTCATAAATATTTTGACAGTCTCAGGTTATATGGCAAATATTTATGAGACTAATAGAGAAAAATAAAAATAATCACACAAAGCATACAATGGTATATGTGGTTCAATTTTTTAACCTACGTCTATGAATGAAGACAAAGAAAAATATTTCACTATGAAAGATAAAGAATACTAGAATTAAATTATTCATCTCAGGAGCCAAAACCTCAATATGCCCAAACTCTCAAATATCGCAAGATCAATTTAGCTCTCTCAAATCTTGAGGAATTACTTTTTTAAAAACACTCATTAAGTTGTCAAATTGTTAGAGAACTTCACTCGCCCTCTGTTGCCTTTAGCTTCCAAGACTGCTCTTTATTTATAGGCAAAATAAGCCTTCAATCGTCAAATAATTGGGGTTCAAATACGCTGAAATAGCCTCCATTTGAGCTTGATAATCTTGACTTTTATAAGCCACCAAATGAACATGATAAGCGACATCATGATGAATGATGGAGGCGAAGTTATCTTACATGTCATCACGCATGAAATGAAGTCAAGGTCCTCAAGGAGCACTTCCAAACGGTGGCAAAATGGCCGTTTAAAAACTGTGAACAAAGTGGCCTGGAGAGATTGTTATAAAATGATTGGTTACTTGTCAACCATTTCCCATAAATGTGTTTTCACTTTAGCACTATTCAAACCAATAAATCAACAATAAATTATAGTTTTTTGACATAAAAATTTGGATAAATAAATTGGGTACGGGACAAGAAGCTAATATTCATTTCCACAAAGTATTCAGGATGACAATATCATGTCCGATTGGACTAGATATATTAGTTCTTACGGTCAAAATTCGTACTAATAGCAAATAATCATTATCTTATAATAATCTTAGCATGATAATCTTTAACATGAAAGATACATATAGAGAAAAATTCAAATGGAAAAAGTTTGGGTTATCGCAACACAAAAGTGAAATAAATGGGGATGATAATTTGGAAGAAAATTCATGACATGACTTGACATGGTCGGCTATGTTTCCTTTTTGTTAGACAAAAGTTTCACTTTCACTTTTACACAGGTGGCTGGCTTTCAATTTCCGTTGGAAAATTTGCAAAAAAATAAATAAAAATTTCCTTTAATTTTACATTTTCTCATGATTTCAAAAATTGCTCTACCAAAATATTAACAAATTGCTTTTAGGTACCGCTTTTAAAAATGAAGTAAACTCCAAGTCAATTGCGGGATTTACAAAACCAAAAATAGCAGGAAGTTTAGGGTGCGTTTGATAATGATTTTTAATTAGTATTTTTAATCCTTACTTTAGAGAAGGAGAATGATGTTTTTGATATGATGTTTTTTAAAATAAAAATTTGTTTGGTAGTTTGTCTTTAAAAAAGCATACGAAAATGAAAACAGTAAAAATGTATGTAGTTATTTGTCTGAAAATAGGTAAAAATTACAAAGAAAAAAACAAGAGGGTTCTTCATCTTATATTTGATATGATAGAGAATCATACAAAATTTTAATGCAGAAAAAACAAAATCAAAAAATTCAAAAAAAAAAGTACCTGGATCTTGTTGCTTGGTATAGTGAAGAAGAAGAAGAAGGCCTTGTTTAGCGATATAGTGAAGAAGAAGACAAGGTGTAATTGTAAAAGTAGTGTAATCGTAAAAGTGTTTACTTTTATAAAAATAAAAAATAATAAAAAAATAAAGTGTAAGTAAAATTAAAAAAAAACTTAATAATATAATAAATAACAGTGATAGGCTCAGAATAACTTTTTGCCTTCTTTTTTTTTTAATGTTGTTCTTCAAAAACTCAAGAACGCCAATTTGGTGTCCTTGAGTTTTCTTTACAAAAGTTAAAAAATAAAAAAAAATTGTTCTCCAATTGTTTATCAGAAAATGGCTTAAGCAAACATGTTTTGTATTTTTCGTTTCTAAAAAACAAAAAACGCCTAATAAGAAAATGTTACCAAATGCACCCTTAAGTTTTTGGTTAGAAAAATATAGAGTAAACTAACGGGCTATAAGTTTAATAAAAATAATGCTACAAGTGAAGATCAACATATTTTTATTATTATTATTTATGTCGATTGAGTTAGATTAGATGGATTGGGTTTAAAAAATTGACTCAATTAATTGTATTGAGTTGGATTGGGTTTTCCCATTCTTAGGTTTGTGTGTGGGGATTTTGGATAAGTGCAACGGCTTGGGTTTGGGTTTTTATGATTGTTGTCTGACTATGAATGTGGTGCGGCGAAGAAAATATCGGTGAATCAACAGCAAATGATCGCGAGCATGGGAGAGCAACATTTGAGAGAGAGAGCAGCGTTTGAGAGAGTGTTGTGAGTATGAGCGTTAGACACTTAGGAAACCGAATATTTCTGTCTCAATACCATTTATCACTCGTTTACTTAATATTGAATTTCATAACTTATAAAATTATTTAACTTAAATGAATGCGAGATCAATTGAGACTTAAATGTTAGAAATTCTCAATATATGCCTGCATCAATAAAACATAAAAAGTAAGATAAAAACTAATATAATAAAAATTAATTATGTTAGGAAACCATTAAAAATAGTATATAAACTATGAGCATATCAGCTTTGCCTTTGTAATGCTTAGCCACCGACTCTTCATCAATTTTGGGAGCCAAATTCTTAAGCCAAAAGGCTTTACAATTTAAAAGCGCAGATTCCCTTTCTGATTCGAATTAAAAAGCCTTCCACGTGCAACTTTATTAATGCGATAATGGATTTGGATTTATACCTAATTTTCTTGTTCTTTGATCTGCCGCTTCAAATCGTTTTGCGCAACAAATCCAATAACGTTTTGCTAAAATAATAAATAAAATAGATTAATAAATAAAAAATTAGAGGTAAAATATATCGATAAATTACGGCTAACAAGATTCAAGAAGTATGAGGTGAAAAACGTTAGCTCAACTGAATAAAAGCCATGTAATTTATTAACTGAAAAGAAGCAGATCGTGATCTTTCTTATTTTTTGGCAGGGACGGATTGTGCGACAAGATTAAAGTTACTTTTAGCCAAATGCTCGAGCCACTAATAATACCAAAATGCTTTATAATTTCTACTTTTTTCTTTGAAAGAAACTAATATCAATAAAATTGTCTTTGAAATTTTGTTGCAAAGTAATGATCAAAGAGATCGTAGGCAAATAGTTAAGGACGCCATAAATAGCAGGTTATATATTGACGCCTGTTGATCCCGAAATCTGGTAGAGTTGATGATGGCGACCAGGTTACTTCGACAAAACTTGAATTTGTTTTGATGGGAAACCGTCGCTTGCTGCTCTAGTAGAATTTGTATTGCAATAAAGCTTTCTTTTATCTGCAACAATAAAAAAACTGTCAGGGGACGCTTAAGTCAACAATCGAGTTTTCTTGCAAGGAAAATAATAATTTCGCACTCGTGATTTTAAGCATTTTTCAATCAGACTTCCTCCTAACCAAAAAAAAAAAAAAAAAAGATCCCCCTTTTAGGATCTTTCTGGATTCTTATGGACAACCGCGAGTATCGTTTGTTCTTCAATGCGCGGCCGTCATCAAATTAAATGTGCCACTTGAATCTAAGAGTTAATGTAACCATTTCTGTGTAGCTATTGAGCTGCCATTATAATGTCTGATCGTGCTTTAAACATTATAGTAGGACGTGCCTAGACGTTGCGAATGAACTTCGAGGTAGAGTTCTACAACCTGAGAATTAAACCAAGATTATAGGATCAAACAACCTGATTCTGGTCTCCTTGCAGAATACTGGTCATGCCTACACACGACCATATAACTTTCTTCTCGATGTTTCATGTCACCTTTACGGCCTCGATATTAAGTGGCTATATTTCCATACCCTAAGCAAAGCTTTCTCTCAAGCATATGAATTTCTATTTTCTAGTGAAACCGTGAAGACATGTGTGTATTGGGTCTGTGGACTAAAGTGAAAAAAATGGAGAAGATAAGAGTCATTGTGCAGATTGACTTCAGTTGATGGGGTCTAACAGATATTATCTGCTGACGTGGCACGAATTCGTTATAATCTGTTATAACGAATTCAGAGTATCAGTTTTAAAAGAGGGCTGATAGTTAGTGCCTGGATCATCATCTTTTTTCGTCTTCAATTGTTCATCATTTCGCTTAGAATCTGTTCTATTGTGATCTGTGACAAATCTTCTATAAATCCACTCACGATTGATTAGTTCTTGATCAATAACAAAGAGTAAATTTTCCTTCAAAGTTTGCTGGTCTGTGCCCTTGTTTTTGGTTCTGGTATTGTTTCTTTTTTTGGTATCTTGATTCGATTGTGTTCTTGGTGTTTTACTTATCAAGATTTGTGAGTCTTGTTGAGATTAAAGACTTAAAAGTCTTAAATAAGCAAGATGTCGAGCTTTGGTTAATCTCAGCCATGTCTCTTCCGAAACCTGAAATTGAGAAATTCACCATTGGTGGTGATTTCTCACTTTGGAAACTGAAAATGAGAGCTCTCATTGTTCATCAGGGGCTTGAATCTGCTCTGGAAGAAGGAGATCCAGAGGCTGCTACAAGCTCAGTGACTGATGATAAGAAAAGACAGATCCAAAACCGAGCTCATAGCACTCTAATTTTGAGTCTTGGTGACTCAATCTTGAGAGAGATTTCTGAAGAAAAGACAGCCTTGGGGATTTGGAACAAGGTGGAAGCCTTGTGTATGAAGAAGTCCCTGGCTCACAGATTGTTCCTGAAGAAAAGGTTGTACACATTCTCAATGAGAGAAGGGGTTACAATTCAAGATCACATCGATACCTTTAACAAGATCATTCTTGATCTTGAAGGGGTGGAAAATGTGAAAATAAGTGATGAAGATAAAGCTTTTTTCTTGCTGAGTTCTTTACCAAAGTCTTATGAAGGCTTTGTAGATACAATGCTTTATGGCAGAACAACATTGACTCTCGAAGATGTTAAAGCATCTCTGAGTTCAAAAGAGATTCAGAAGAACAATGGGCTTGAAACAAGTAATGGTGATGGGCTGATTGCCAGAACAGAAAAGAAGAAAGATCAGAAGAACAAGAATCAGGGAAAAGGGCATGGAAAGAATCAAGAAAATGTAGACAAGAAGAAAAAGAAGAGAAAATGCTTCTACTGCAGGAAGGAAGGGCATTATATCAGAGACTGTATTGAGAAGAAAAAGAAGGAAAGTCAAGAAAAGTCAGGGGATGCAGCCGTAGCCTCTGATGATGCCTCTGATGGATATCACAGTGCAGATTTACTTGTGGCCTCGGATAGCAATACTAAAGGTCAGTGGGTTATAGACTCTGGGTGCTCTTTTCACTTGTGTCCTGATAAAACCTTATTTTACAAATATAAGGCTGTTGATGGTGGTAGAGTCTTAATGGGAAACAATAATGTGTGTAAAATTGTTGGTATTGGTTCTGTGAAGATCAAGATGTTTGATGGAACCGTAAGAGCTCTACATGAGGTTAGGCATGCTCCTAGGCTAAAGAGAAATTTGATCTCTTTAGGCATGCTAGACGGCCTAGGGTATTTCTTTAAATCAGAAAATGGTGGTTTAGAGATAAGAAAAGGGACTGAGATAGTGATGAAAGGGGTTAAAGAGAATGGCCTATATGTATTGCAAGGCTCATCTGTGTCTACTCAAGAAGGAATCTCTGCTGTTTCTGAGGAAGATAAAACCAAGTTGTGGCACCTTAGACTTGGTCATATGAGTGTCAAAGGGATGCAAGAGCTCTGTAAACAAGGGCTACTTGGTGGAGATAGAATCCAGCAGCTTGAGTTCTGTGAAAACTGTATTTTTGGCAAAGCTCACAGGTCCAAGTTTCACAAGGGGCAGCATATGTCTAAGCAAGTTTTGGACTATGTACATGCTGACCTTTGGGGGCCTGCACAAGTTTCATCCTTGAGTGGTGGCAAATACTTCATGTCACTGATTGATGATTACTCAAGGAAAGTGTGGGTCTACATACTCAAGACCAAAGATCAAGCCTTGGAAAAGTTTAAGGTATGGAAATCTTTGGTAGAAAATCAGTCTGGATGCAAGCTTAAATGCTTGAGAACTGATAACGGCTTAGAATTTTGTAGCAAAGATTTTGAGGAATACTGTCAAAAACATGGTATAAAAAGGCACAAAACAGTAAGGTTCACCCCTCAGCAGAATGGCTTAGTTGAGAGAATGAACAGGACCTTGGTGGACAAAACCAGATGTATGTTGATAAACTCAAAGCTTCCAAGAAGCTTACGGACGTGTTCGTTAATACAAATAAGTTATTTAGTTAACAGAAGCCCATCATCTGCCATTGGCTTCAAAACACCAGAAGAAATGTGGACAGGAAAACCTGCAAATTACCAAAATCTCAGAATTTTTGGGTGCCCAGCTTATCTCCACATCAATCAAGGCAAGCTGAAAGCTAGGGCCTTGAAAGGAGTCTTTGTTGGATATCCTGATGGGATTAAGGGGTACAGAATCTGGTGTAGGGAGCAAGGGAAGTGTATAGTCAGCAGAGATGTTGTGTTTCATGAATCTGCATTACTGAAAGAAAATGCAGAAAATGATACTGGACTACAAGATGATTCAACAGTTATCAAAGAATCTGGAACTTCTAAGGTTAAGGTGGAGCTGTTTAGAGATAAAGATAGTGAAAAAGGGGCAGCTGATGATGAAGAGAGGGCCACAACTGAAATTGAGGAACATGAGGCATCAGGGTTACCGCAAGATGACTTGCAGAATTATCAGTTAGCAAGAGATAGGGTTAGAAGGGAAGTCAGAGCACCAGTGAGGTATGGTTATGCTGACTTAATTGCCTATGCATTAGTGTGTGCTGATGATGTGGCAATTGAAGAGCCTGCTAACTTCTCTGAAGCTATTGAGAGTGTGCACCATGATAAGTGGATTGAGGCAATGCAAGATGAAATGGAGTCCCTCCAACGAAATCAGACCTGGACACTTGTTCCAAATCCAGGAAATAGAAGGTTGATCAGTTGTAAATGGATTTTCAAGAAAAAGGAAGGAATTCCAGATGTTGAACCTCCCAAATACAAAGCAAGGCTAGTGGCTAGAGGGTTTACACAGAGAGAGGGAGTAGATTTCAATGAAATTTTTTCCCCTGTTGTGAAACATAGTTCAATAAGAATCTTGTTAGCAATGGTAGCCTTACTTGACTTGGAGCTTGAGCAAATGGATGTAAAAACAGCCTTCCTTCATGGTAACCTTGAAGAACAGATACTGATGATACAACCTGAAGGTTTTGAGTGCAAGGGAAAGGAGGATTATGTTTGTTTGCTGCATAAGTCTTTGTATGGACTCAAGCAATCCCCACGGCAGTGGTACAGAAGATTTGATGATTTTATGGTCTCAAAAGGGTATCACAGAAGCAAATACGGTAGCTGTGTTTACTTTGAAGGATCAGACCAAGGTGGAATTGCTTATTTGCTTCTGTATGTAGACGACATGTTAATTGCAAGCAAACGCAAGTTGGAGATAGAAAGGTTGAAGAATCTGCTGAAGGCTGAGTTTGAAATGAAAGATCTTGGTAATGCAAAAAGAATCCTTGGGATAGACATTACAAGAGACAGATCTGCTGGCACTTTATTCTTGAGTCAAGAGAAATATATCAAGAAGGTTCTGGAGAGGTTTGAGATGCAAAACTGTAAACCTGTCCAGACTCCTCTTGGTCCCCAATTCAAGTTGACAGCAGCTCAGTCGTCAGAAGATGAGTCTCAGATGAATGAATTCCCATATGCACAGGCTGTAGGGAGCTTGATGTATGCAATGGTATGCACCAGGGCAGATATAGCCTATGCAGTGAGTGTTGTCAGCAGATTTCTCAGTTGTCCAAACAAGATTCACTGGAATACTGTCAAATGGATAATGAGATACCTTAAGGGCTCTTCTACGTGTGGTTTGCTGTATGGGAAGACTAAAAGTGACATAAATGAAGTCGTGGGGTTTGTAGACTCTGACTTTGCTGGAGATCATGACAGAAGAAAGTCAACCTCAGGGTACATGTTTGTATTAAATTGGTGCCTGATCAGCTGGAAGTCATCACTTCAGTCTGTGGTTGCTTTATCCTCAACTGAAGCTGAGTTCATTGCAACTACAGAGGCAGTAAAGGAGGCCATGTGGCTAAGAGGTTTGCTTAATGAGTTATGGTTGAATAAGAAAACTGTTCAGGTTCTTTGTGATAATCAAAGTGCTATACACCTGGTAAAGAACCAGATGTATCATGAAAGAACAAAGCACATTGACGTGAAACTCCAGTTTATCAGAGATGAGGTTGGAAAGGGGACAGTAAGTGTGTCTAAGATCCATACAAGTGTGAATCCAGCTGATGCTCTGACAAAAGTTCTTCCCACTGCAAAATTTGAATTATGTGTGAATCTAATGGGCATTTTGCCCAAACTGAACTAAATTCTGGGGTGAATTGTAGTTGCATGAAGGTTTTTAGGTGCTGTGTTATTGAAAAGGATCAACTGAATCAACTGCAAGGTGGAGATTGTGAAGACATGTGTGTATTGGGTCTGTGGACTAAAGTGAAAAAAATAGAGAAGATAAGAGTCATTGTACAGATTGACTTCAGTTGATGGGGTCTAACAGATATTATCTGCTGACGTGGCACGAATTCGTTATAATCTGTTATAACGAATTCAGAGTATCAGTTTTAAAAGAGGGCTGATAGTTAGTGCCTGGATCATCATCTTTTTTCGTCTTCAATTGTTCATCATTTCGCTTAGAATCTTCTATTGTGATTTGTGCTAAATCTTCGTAAATCCACTCACGATTGATTAGTTCTTGATCAATAACAAAGAGTAAATTTTCCTTCAAAGTTTTCGGGTCCGTGCCCATGTTTTTGGTTCCGGTATTGTTTCTTTTCTGGTATCTTGATTCGATTGTGTTGTTGGTGTTTTACTTATCAAGATTTGTGAGTCTTGTTGAGATTAAAGACTTAATAGTCTTAACAGAAACCAAGAATGAAACTTGCTATAGCCCTTGTTTTACTACAGTTGCTCTAGCAAATATAAAAATTGGCTATTGCAATGGAAGCGCTTATATCGATTGTATTCAAAGTGAGAGGGAAGCGCTGTTAAGGTTCAAGCAAGATCTCAAAGATCCCTCGAGCCAGCTTGCCTCATGGAGTGATGGCAATTGTTGCACTTGGCCCGGTGTTGTCTGCAACGACTCGACAGGCCATGTCCTTGAGCTCCGCCTCGGAAATCCTTTTCTGCATGATGATGAACCTTTCTGGCTTGAGGATTATGATGACGAGACGTCAAAGTTGATTGGTAAGATAGATCCATCTCTGCTTGATCAGAAGCATTTGGTTTACCTGGACTTGAGCAACAATAATTTAAAAAAAAAAATTCCTGTTTTCCTTGGTTCCATGGGGAGTTTAAGACACACTGATCTCTCCAGAGCAGAACTTACGGGAATGATTCCTCACCAGCTCGGGAACCTTTGTAATCTCCAATATCTTGATCTCAGTGTCGAGATCCACAGTCACACCTCTTTGTCCTTTTTATATTTGGAAAACTTTTCTCGGTTATCTGGTCTATCTTTGCTAATTAAAGCACCTTGATTTAACTGGTGTGGATCTCAGTACAGCCTCTGACTGGTTTTTGGTGACAAACAGGCTCCCTTCTTTACAAATGTTAAAATTGTCAGCTTGCAGCCTCCATAACAGCTTGCCCCTGCTACCTATTGCAAATTTCTCATCTCTCCACACCCTCGATCTCAGTTACCACGAGTTTGATAACACTTTGGTTCCTAGTTGGGTTTTTGGTCTAAGTCATTTAGTCTTTCTTGATCTGGGTTTTAATTTCTTTGGAGGTCCAATTCCTGATGGATTTCAAAACTTGACTGCTCTTGAACATCTTGATTTGCGTTTCAACTATTTCAGTTCTTCGATTCCGAACTGGTTGCATAAATTCACCCGTCTTGAGTACCTTTCACTTCATGACAATAGCTTAGAAGGTCAGATTTCTTGCGTTGTAGGAAATTTGAGTCTATGGAATCACTCGATCTCGATTACAGTGAAGTTGAAGGGAAAATTCCAACTTCAATTGCAAGACTTTGAAACTTGATGTCAATCTCTATAATAGGTGTCAAATTGAGTCTAGATATGTCCCAAATCATAGATATTTTCTCAAGATGTGTTTCGGATGTGATAGAGATTATTGACTTACGCGATAATAAACTCTCAGGTCAATTGATCAATGAACTTGGGCAATTTAAAAGTCTACAAGGTCTTTTACTGGAGGGCAACATGATTTCAGGTCATATTTCATCTTCCTTGGGAAAACTTTCATCCTTGCAAGCTGTACGTCTTTCAAATAACAAATTAAGCGGAACTCTTTCTGAAACTCATTTTGCCAATCTCACGAGTTTGCTAGCTTTTTATGATCCTGGGAATTCATTAACTTTCAAAATCAGTCCTTACTGGGTTCCTCCCTTTACAAAAATCACATTATTAGACTTAGGTTCTTGTAATTTAGGCCCTCAGTTTCCATCTCGGATTAATTCAC
The DNA here is from genome assembly GCA_030444775.1 of Atalantia buxifolia. Taxonomy (NCBI): domain Eukaryota; kingdom Viridiplantae; phylum Streptophyta; class Magnoliopsida; order Sapindales; family Rutaceae; genus Atalantia; species Atalantia buxifolia. Next base: position 26,235,835 of record CM059834.1, on the reverse strand, counting down.
TAGAGCATTTGCTTCATCTAGATATGTCCAACTCAGGAATTTTGGGTACCATACCCAGTAGGTTTTTTAAATCTATACCCAGTAGATTAAAGGATTTCAATCTCTCTCACAACCATATCTTTTTAAATTAAAATACTAATATTTAAAATATTATCTAAATATTAAATTCGTAATTACAAAAATAATCAAAAAGACAAAACACGTTAAACCAAAAACTGCAGGTCCGTAGTTGACAGCACGCGCCCACGCCTTATCAACAAAGTTCTTCTGAAGCTCATAATTTCTCCAGGAAAACAATCATCCTCAAACATCATCTTGTAGCTCAATTTTAGCACCAATCAATAGAATTGCACCCACAAAAATAAAACACAAGTAAATCACTATTATTAAGTGCAAAACATCGATATTAAAGGAAGTAAACAATGCAAAACTCGTGCATAAATTGCACTCTAACAAATTCCCCCACACCAAGATAATGCTTGTCCTTAAGCATATAACTCAAGACTAATCTCAAATCTCCACTCAATTTTCATCTCAACTCATCCAAAAACAATTTTAAGCAAGCATACCTCAAGAATTTAAGTCGATCAACATTCGAGAGACAAGGATTTTAAAGCATAGGATCTCATAAGCTAATATAAAAGAAAAACATTCAACCACCAAGAAAATCCATTCAAAATTCAAGTGCAACAAGATTTAATAGCCCTCTCATTGACTTCACTCCATGCACTCAAAGTGTTTAGGGTATCATTTATGCACTCAAATCAAATCAAAGAATGCTATTACCATAAGCTTGCTCATATATCACATCTCAATCCACAAAACATGAATAAAATGCAAAAATCAAAGGTCTTAAAAAGGTTGTAACTAAGTTAAATAGGTTAAATGAAAAAGAAAGGTCTATGAAAGAAAAAGATATCAAAATGAGAAGAATGAACTCATTAAATGAACCTTATGACATCAAAACACTTATTTATACTCAAGTCGCCAAGAATGTAAACGCCTTTTTCTTTTCTTTCTTTTTTTTTTGTTTTTTGATGAATAAAACAAAAGAAATGAACCTTGCACAATTTAATTCAAGTATAATGCTTGTTGATCTAATTGAGAAACTTTAATTCAAGGTAGCAAGAGCAACAAAATATATCCAAACAATGAGTTCAAAAATCTCCATAAATTGAGGCTAAAAAAAAAGGAAATTGGGTAAGTAGATGGAGAAAATTAGATGGGTAATGGTTACGGCTAAAAAAAAATAACAAATAAAGGTCTTCGGGTGGAGAAAAAGAAGAAAAATACAAAAATAGAAAAATGGAAAGTGGTTTTCCCCTATCATTTTAATGTATAAAATCTCGTAAGGAGGCTTCAACATGCATAACAAAGCAAGTTCTAGAACAAACAAACTAAGATTGATATTCACATAACAAAAATAATTAGAGCAAAGTGATTGCTCATAGGCTCAAATCCTCACAAAGTTGGTAAATTTGCCATCAAATCATATACACTCTTCAAATGAATCAACCATCAATAGTGGTGTAGAATGAGAAGAAGGTATGAGTGATATATAAAAGAAAAGGTAAAAAGGATAAGAAGCGAGAAAGATGTATGTAGTAATATAAAAAGTGAAAGATAAAATGTGAGTGTGGAAAAAAGGAAAGACTATGATAAAATAAAAATAGATGTAAATAATTTAAGATGGATGGGAAAAGAGTGGTGAGAAAGAAAAGAAAAAAATTTAAAAATAATAAATGAAGCATACTAACTCCAAAATCATTTAAGGATGAGCAGAGTGAAAATAATACTTCTAGACATCAATATTACAAAAATCCTTCCCCCACACCAATAACTTACATTATCCCCAATGTATGATAATCAAAGCTCACATAAAGAAATAAAACGTAAGGATAAAAGATTAAAGGAAAAACGTCCCTGATTTGTAGGCTTTGATCCACAAAACGTCTATGGGCTTAGCGAAAATGGTGGGATAAATCCCACACTCTCGAAGTATGCGGCCAGATTATGCTCCATCTTGTTCAGCTTGTGCTCCATTTTCTCTAACTGAATGCTCAAAGGTGGTGCAGATGTAGAAGTAATAGTTGGTAGGGCAGCAGTTTCATCGTCAAACTCGTCATTAGAGGTAGCACCACTTCTAGCATAAAGCTTCTTTGGAAGCTGAGTCGGTCCTGGTTCAGTAAACTGAAATATCCCCTCCTTGAATTCGACCACACCTGTTCTTTCAAATAAAGACATATCCAAAAATTCCTTTTTGCAAGAAGGATGTAAATCATTATTGTCAGGATCAAGCACACATAAGTTTATAGCTAACAGAGTAATGTATGGACCAAGAAATAAAGTCCTATAACGTTTAAGAACACTCTGAAATTGATCTGCTAACCAAAAACCTAGATTAGGCCTCACATCATTTAACATGCACCAGATAAAATAAAACTCAGTTTTAGAGAAAACTCCCGAGTGATCTTTCTTTCCTAAAAAATTATATGCTAATAACCGATGCACACATTTCAAAACAGGATCACGAAAGAAAGAGCTCTTAGATTTACTCAGGTCATAGGCATGGTGATCAGAAGATAAATTACGCTAAAGACCATAAGACTCAAAATTTTCACTAAAGTCACAAGTTGTCCCTAAATATGCATCACTAGAATAATAATAATCATCAATAAATCCCAAAGCTAGGTTAAAATCTGTGATAGATTGTGAAAAATTTCTTCCCATTAACCTAAACTTTATAATATTTGGAGTATGCAAAGTAAAATCATTCGGTATATTAAATTCAAAAGCAGCATAGAACTCCATAATCAACTCAACATAACCCAAACAATCGACATCAACAAACTGACGCAAACCAATCTTATCTATCAAAGAATTAAAATTATCCTTAACATTCAATTTTTCAAGAGTCGGGTAATGAATATACTTAGCTGGAAGTATTTTTCGCTTGGAAATATCTTTGTACATTTCCTTCTCTTGTTGAGTCGTGAATGTGAGGCACCCTCCGAGATTGGATTCAGCAAGTGGCAAAACACTCATGCCTTTTCCATATTTCGATCTTTGTCTCACAACTTGGCGTGAATCAGAAACTGTGTTCCATGGAACCGTAGTGGGAGCGGCAATCTTGAATTTCTTTGCGACAGGTTTCTTTTTAGACGTTGATGACTTGGTAGTTGATGCTTTCCTCTTCGACATTGTTACCGTAATTTCACTCACGGGTTTGGTTTGAATGCGAGAAGCAGCGGTTCTTTGAACAGAGGAAAGTGAGGCTGTGCGGATTCGGATCGGGTGCTTGCTTTTGTGTGCGCTTGATGCTAGTTCTTGGAGCTGGTGACGTTGGTTGGTTGCTGACGCGAGATGCTTGCGGATGGGGCCTGGTTGCGGAATGGATATATTTGTGCTTGAAACGCTGGACTGGTGCAGATGCGGGACAGAGCTGGAGACGAGCGACTAGAGTGTACTGGAAACGCGGCTGGCTGTAGGGCTAGTGAGCGCGGTTGCTAGTTGCCAGAGAGGCTGGACTCGCGGTTGGAAACTGGAGACACGGCTGGGATGAGGAGCTGGTGACGTTGGTGCTGCGAGGGATGGAGGAGACGCTGGTGCAACTGGGCTGGTTCAGACGCGGCTGCTGCGCAGGCTGGAGGAGATGCGGCTTTAGGGTTTCTGTAAGAGGATGCAACGAAGAGGAAACAATGATTTTTGCTAACAGTGAAAACAAATTTGTTTTGTTTTGTTTTTTTTTCAAATAAAATAATAATAAATAAGTAAATAAAATAAATAAAACTTTTTATTTTTAAATTTTTTTTAATTGAAACTAAAAACTAAAAGAAACACTTGAGACACAAAACAAAAAAAATACAGAAGTACTTATTTAATAAGCATGTGAGCAAGTCTTAAAACCATTTTACTTTAAAATTACAGAAGTACTTATTAGTTAAAACGTGGTCACGCCTAACCAAAAATTTTCTTCTGGCCAAAACAAGAGACACTTGAGACATAAAAAAAATACATAAGTACTTTTTTAATAAGCATATGGGCAAGCCTTAAAACCATTTTACTTTAAAATCATAGAAGTACTAATTAGTTAAAACATGGGCACGCCTAACTAAAAATTTTCTTCTCGCCAAAATAAACCAAAAACATTATTTAAACAATTTGAATCAAAATTAAAAACAAAAGATATAACAAAAATCAAAATAAATAAATCATTTGAGTTGCCTCCCAAAAAGTGCATTTGTTTTATGTCTTTGGCTAGACACATTCATGCATCAATCTCTATAAATGGGACTCTCGAGAGCCACATCCTTCACAATATTCACCGAAAAACCTTCATAAAAAGGTTTTAAGCGATGACCATTAACCTTAAAAACTTTGTCAGAGGTCGGACTCTGAATCTCAACTACACTATGAGGAAAAATATTAGTAACAATAAAAGGTCCTACCCAGCGAGAACGTAATTTATCAGGAAAAAGTTTAAGCTTAGAATGAAAAAGAAGAACTTTTTGACCAATAGATAACTCCTTTCTCAAAATCATTATGTCATGAAATATCTTCGTCTTTTCCTTGTAAAATCACGAACTCTCATAGGATTTATTTCTAATCTCCTCTAGTAGTATTCTATGCATGCACGTGGACGGACTTATCCCCTTAATATCAGCAATTGTCCACCCAAATAGCCTTTTTGTAATCCTTCAGCACTCTAATAAGTTTTTCTTCCTCTAAAGTACTAAGCTTTGAAGAGATGATCACTGGAAGTGTCTCACCATCTCCTAGAAACATGTACTTTAGATGACTCAACAATGGTTTAAGCTCTATTTTCGGTGCCTGCAAAATAGATGGAAGAAGTTTTGCATGAGATGAAGGCAATTCAATGTAAGACATATGATGAGTTAAAGTTCTCAAAGAATTTAATTTATAAATTGTCTCTTGCAATACAGAATTTAAAACAAACTCATTTTTATCTTTTTGCAATCCTTTGAGGCCCAAACTGTTATTTAAAATAGCTACCAATGAATCTTCATTACTACACTATAGGGTTAATAACATCCACAGAAAATACCGAATGTTTCTCACTAGGATATTTTCTGGCATCATTCATATTAAACTCTATAACCTCTCCATCAAACTCTATAGTGAAAGTCCCTTTCTGTACATCCATTTTAGTCCTAGCAGTCTTAAGAAAAGGTCTTCCTAGCAGTCTTAAGAAAAGGTCTTCCTAGCAAAATTGGGACAGAATTAGAGGAGTTATCCTCTTCCATATCAAGTACATAAAAATCAATAAGAAAAATCAACTCATTAACTTGTACTAAGACATCTTCTAATACCCCATCAGGATATGCATTAGACCTATCAGTTAGTTGAATTATCACGCCAGTTTCTTTTAATGGACCAACATTCAAAGATGAATAAATAGAATGAGGAATGACATTAATAGAAGCTCCTAGATCTAACATAGCCTTCTCAACTCTAACACTACAATTTTGTAAGGGATAGTAAACATACCTGGATCCTTGCACTTAGGAGATAGTTTCTTTTGGAGAACTACTAAAACATTCTCCCCATGTGAACTCTTTCATCTCCTCTTAATTTTCTCTTGGAGGTACACAATTCTTTAAGGAATTTAGCATATCGAGGTATTTGTTTTATAGCATCTAATAAATGAATATTTACCTCAACCTTGCGAAATGTCTCAAGGATGTCTTGCTCTTGTCTCTCCTTCTGGGATTTTGCAAACCCGCTTGGAAAAGGAGGAGGTATCACCACAGGTAGGGGTTTCGCTCTAGTGGGTTGTGGATCTTGAGATTTAGGCATCAATTCATTCTTCTCAAGCTCATCTTCTATATGTTTTGTCACTTTCTTACTAGGCTCTTGCAACTCGTTCCCACTTTTAAGGATGACAGCACCAGCGTTTTGCTTTGAATTCATCTCAGATTGTGAAGACAATCTCCTTGATACTTGAGACTCCAGGCGGCTCACTGTAGTCGCCAATTGACTCATTTGGTTCTCCAAATTCTGAATGCTTGTTGTAGTTGCCTGCTGAAATTGTTGAGTGTTAGTCGCAAGTGATTTAACAATTTCTTCAAGAGATATACCTTACTTGGAGTTTGACTGTGGAGGGGTTGGTTGTCTTGGTGGGTATTGTTGTAGGAATCCTGACGGCCTAACTCCATAGCTGAAGTTGGGATGATCCTTCCATCCCAGATTGTATGTTTGTGCATAAGGATCATACCTCCTCTGAGGCATGCCTGGAAATCCTCCAACAGCATTGGCTTGTTCAACGGGTTCTTCTTGAAGTGTTGGACACATATCAGTTGAATGACCCATATTGGAACAAATGCCACAAGTCTTCACCTGTTGCACATTACCTACAATAAACTTTTCCACAAGAGAAGTAATTTTACCTCATTCACCTTCCTTAAAATGGGATCTTGCCTGCTGCAAAATTGTTGTGCATTGGCAGCCATATTTGAGATCAACTCCCTTGCTTGAGTAGGGATCTTGTTCACCAACGCACCTCCACTAGCAACATCTATCATACTCATATCCATCAATTACAGTCCTTCGTAAAAGTATTGAATAAGAAGTTGATCAGATATCTGATGCTGAAGACAGCTGGCACACAATTGTTTGAATCGCTCCCAATACTCATACAAAGTTTCCCCAGGAAGTTGTCTGATCCCATAAATGTCTTTTCTGATGTTGGCAGCTCTTGAAGTAGGAAAGTACTTCTCAAGGAACTACTTCTTTAAACTATTCCACGTTGTAATCAATCCGGGAGGCAAGTAGTACAACCAGTCTTTAGCTAGCCCATCTAAAGAAAAAGGAAGAGCACGCAGCTTAATATGTTCTTCAGTCACGCCTTGTGGCCTTATACTTGAACACACAACATGAAACTCCTTGAGATGTTTACGAGGATCTTCACTTGTAAAACCATGAAACTTGGGTAATAAATGAATAAGACCATACTTTAATTCAAAATTTACCTCCAAGTCTACATATTGAATGCAGAGTGGTTGCTGATTCAAGTCTGGTTCAGCTAACTCTCTAAGAGTTCTTTCTACATGTGCAGCTTTATCCATCACTTGTTCTTCTGAATCGCTAGATGATTAAACCAAATCAAGCACCGTATCTGTTTCAGAAAACAAAGGCGATGAGGATCGTTGCTTAGCTCGCTTCGTCTGCTGTCTCAGCTGGCGGGCTGTCTTCTCAATTTCAGGATCAAACGAAAGTGTACCTGTATGAGAAGAACGAACCATACACCAAGTAAAACGTAAAAAGGATTAAATAAACAACACCAATCCCTGGCAACGGCGCCAAAATTTGATAGTTGTCGAAGCTAGCAAAAATAAAAACATACTCTAAATAAATTGTATATAGTGATTGAGCAGAGTCGTATCCACAGAGATCGGTAATTATTTAAATGCTTTTAAAATATAAAATACAAAATGGGGGGATTGTTGACAATAATACAAATCAAATTAAAATAACAAGAATGCAAATTAAAATTGTAATTCAAATTGGGAAAAGCTTTGGTTGAAGGAATTAACTCAGCTTGATTCGAATATTGATCATTGATTCAAATATAAATCATTACTACTTATGAATAGACCAGTTATACCTACTGAGACCCTCTAATAGCCAATCTCTCCTTAACTAGTCGATAACCAAGGTATGACCATTGGTTATTTCCTTAATCAATAGACAACCCTAGATATGATCATAGGTTTTAATCAATTGACAGCCTGAAAAATCAGAGAGACCCAAATCCTAATAAACAAACGCATACGATGGTTCATTTAAATTAGATTGTTTATTCTCATAACACAACACACTGCTATGCTATTTGTCACAAACATTAAAATCTTCATACGATGAATCTTTTAATTGACAATAGATTAAGTTGATAATTAAATAGTGGCCAATTATCTAATTAACAAATATAATCATGACAATAATTTAGAAAATAAACAAATAACCTAAAAGCAATAAAACAATTAAAGCATAAAAAAGATCTCACAGTAATGATGAATCAAAGCTTTATTAACCTTCAACCAGAATAATAGGTTTAGCTCTTCATAGAGAGAAGAGAAAAATTTAGATCTAGGATTTTTTTTCCTCCTCCTTCTTCCTTCCCCTCTTTTTCCCCCTCCTCTAGAGTTCTTTTTAAATTAAAATACTAATATTTAAAATATTATCTAAATATTAAATTCGGAATTACAAAAATAACAAAAAAAATAAAACACATTAAACTAAAAACTGCTGGTTTGTAGTTGACAGCACGTGCCCACGTCTTTTCAACAAAGTTCTTCTGAAGCTCTTAATTTCTCCAGAAAAACAATCATCCTCAAACATCATCTTGTACTCAATTTTAGCACCAATCAATAAAATTGCACCTGCAAAAATAAAACACAAGTAAATCACTATTATTAAGTGCAAAACATCGATATTAAAGGAAGTAAACAATGCAAAACTAATGCATAAATTGTACTCTAACATCTTTTTCTTTTATTTGGTCCCTAGTGATGAATAAATTATAAATATGCAACAATATTTTTTAGGGTACTGAATGTAAAAAGGATAATAAATTATCCTTCAAAAGTTAATTTTGTGACAATTTTGTATCATCAAAATTTTATACATGTACTAATTATGAGAGAAATAATTACATTTCTTAAAAATTATTTACCTAGTATTATAAAATAAATTGGCTTACAATTTGAATATTGCATGTGCGCGCTTTATAGCTTTAGAGCTGGCTAAAGCTATAAAGAATGGCTAAATTGATTACACAACTTTTTCAGCGTAAACAACCTGTTCATCCCTAAAACGATCATGCTTCATCCTAGACACGAGTACTTCTGCAGTGTTCAGATTATCTTGATCACCAAAATCACTTGCAACCTCCAAATTGGATTTGGGAGGAAAACCTGGAGGAGCTGGGGAATCATTAGCTTCATTCTTCAATTCTAAGCTTGGTGACGACGGTGAGGCGATATTAGTGTTTAATTCACGATCTTCACTCTTACAACCGATCAAATCCGTTAGAGACACGAGCTTTTCTATAAACGCAGTCAAATCTTCATAAAGAGTGGCCGAAATCTTTATTGCCAAATTAGGATTTGTGGTGGGCTTTTGGTGTGTAATTGGCCCTTTGTTGATCAACAGAAGATGGAGGTACAAATATTGTCATTTCTTGGATCGCATTATTGCCAAATTAGGATGTTTGTAAGAAATGTTGCTTGACTGGACTATTTTATGTAATATATTTACAGCTGTGTCTTTTCATGTATCTTGTCCAACAAATGGAGATTCTAGAATGAAATTAATGGACAGCCTTTTTCTTATTTTTCATTTTAGTTATATTCCTATTCTCTTTCCCTTGATATGTGAAAGTTCACGAAATTAATTAAATAATAATATAATCGATTCAATAAGTGGGGATCGCTTCAATATTTAGCCCTCAATATAACTCAGCGTACTATGTTGAAGCTTGAGAATGTAATATTTTATTATTTATGCTAAAAATCATTGCAGCGTTTTGTGGAACTTTTTAAGGCTTAATTAATGAGATACAGTGGCCATATAGCATGAAATCTCCCATGAACTTGGTTACTGGTTAGTCACTAGCCTCTATCTCTTCCAATATTGTTTGTCGCTCAATTCTCAATCATTTTTAATTCTTAATTTTTATTGATTTTCTGGTTGAAAAACAGAGCGTGAACAATCCTAACATGTTATAGGCATGGAATTGGTATGTAATGGATAAGCTGGACACAACTACTCGAACAAAATCATTCAATAACTAAGGCGGCCCCCGTTTAAAGAGCCAAGCTTTTTAGCCCCAGCAAATAATCTCATCGGGGCCTATTCCGAGATAGAGGAATTTTATTCATTGTGCGACATTTGATTGTACGTCGAATAAACGGAACAGTTTTTTTTTTTAACCTTTTACTCATTCAATTGTATTGAATTACATTCAATTTTGCTGTGCGCTATTCTTGTCAGTGAGTAATTGCAATCAAAACAGAACATAGGACCAGCCAGTGCGATATTCTTCCAGTTCTCATTAGGAAAACTACTAAAACACATGTATACTTATGCATAAATATGAATCCACAACATTCTTTCGAATAAGAATGCTTTTTCTTCAAATATTTTCTTTTGTGTTTCTTGTTCACAACCCAAAATGATCAAACCACTCGTAAAAAGGCTCAAGAAATTCCAGTGCAGCAGTTGGAGACAGTCTAGGAAACTCCTTTAACTGTCTGCTAATCTTGATGGGATACTTAACATCTGAATATCCCCAGGTAATACTCATTTTCTGCAATACTTGTCCATACTTTAATATAAACCTCACCAACTCTAGTTGATTCTCGTTACCGTAAAACTCCAATATCTCAACCGTTTTGAGATGATGCTCCAGACATGGAATACCCTTATCTGGTATTTTCCAGAGATCACCATCTTTAAACTGTCAGAGTGAAAACAAATAAAATATCAATGCCAAAAGTAAGTCATTCTGACAAAACAGGTTATATGCCAATCAGGTTTTATGCCAAACAACACTCCAAAATCCAAATGCTGACCAGGCAAAAATAAATATTCCAAAATTAGCCGATCAATTGGATGGATCCAATTCCATAAGAAACTAAATTCTCAGCTAATGTTCACACATTCTTCTGCGCAAACATGACCTAAGCTGTGGTAATCATCAGGATGCTATCTTTATGGGATAGGCCCAAGGAGGCATTCAATTTTTTGCATGTGAGTACTCGCACGCTTATAAGTGTATTATCTTCAGTTTGAACTACAACATTGCCAAATCCAATTAACATTAAACAAGATTAATTACGCCTAACTGGAGCAATAATTCTAGGTATTGAAATTACCCAATCAAAATATATTGCAAGTGCTTCAAGATTGGGAGAGAAGTTGAGCAAGTTGATTGTTGATTGTATGGTCTGGTCAAATGGGCCAACAATCAGCTTTAAAGACTTCAAATTATACAATGGAGAGAAGAAGCAATCCGGCTTAGCAAATACAACATTGAGAAGCTGCAGGTAGCACATAAAAAGAAATGATAAACCATAAGGATCGGGATTCCGAGATAATCACAAGCAAAATTCAACTATGTACCAATGATTTTCATAAAGAGTCGTGACTTACGTTTGAGTCTCAGTAAGCAACAAAAAAGAGTTTTGATCACAAGTTGGCTTGGCAATGGTAAGAGCTAAGAACATCAACTAATGCTTTCAATGTTCATAGCATATAAATGTTCTACATAAGGCTCATAAAAAGAAAAATTGAAAGAGTGAGGCGGTAGGAAAAATAGAAAAAGAAAAGGGCACAATTAGAAAGACAGGTCTGCAACTAGCAAATATCAAATGATACAATTACATCCTAATTATATTTATAGTACACAAGTGATATGTCAAACATATATCAAATTCCAAAAACGGCTTACAAGATCACAGTTATTTAAAGCAAACTAGACTCCATTGAAACCAGTTGCATTGTCAAATGTAAACGGTCAACAAAATCACCAAACAAGAAACCAAATAGTAGCAGACATAAGGAGAGCATAGATTCATACCCAGGAAACAGCCATATTTAGTTTCAGAACTTCAGCATTGCCAACTCCATTGAATATTTTACTCACACCATAACAAACATCATCATCATCGTCAATATATAAGTAAATGTATGCTTTTTTTAAGGACTTTAACCCCTCAAAGGAGAACTGCAGTTCGGCTGAGCCTGCAAATTTCAAAGACAGAAGATTTGGGCAAGCAAGCTTTACCTCACAGTTGGCCAAACCTTTTGGTTCACAGAATCCAACATCATCTATAGTCAAATACTTTAAACTGGTTGTTGAAATATCAAGAATCTTGAAATCACGGAAAAAACAAGCCGCCATATCAAATTTTCAAGGAGTGGACAGCTTGAAATAAACTTACGGAACATGTTAGAATCCAATAACTCAACCTTTTGCAAATCAAGGGACTTGAGCTGGGTAAAACCAGCACAAGTACGCAGCTCTAAGACACCCTGACGGTACACTTTTTTGCCAAAATCTAACTTCAATGACACCAATGACTCACAAGTTACAAGACAACGGGGCAACTTAATAGGTTCTTCTGAAATAATATCCAAATCAAGTACTTGCACATTTCGTTGTGCCACAGCACTTAACCATCTGTAAAGTGTATAATCATCGACACTATTGAAGCACGAAAGAAGAAATCTTTGAATATTAATGGACCCATTTTGAGACAGCAATACCCAGTTGACAAAATCCTTGAACTTTTCATTGATTTTTTCAAGTGACCATTTTTCCTGCGGATTTGACCAAATAATGTGAATATTGAAGTTCAAGTAAGGAATCGAAAGCCAGAGGTACCTCCATCTTCGCGAAACAGCGCTTGCTCTGACAACATCAATTGTCTCCAGGAACGAGAATATGTGATGGATAATGGGCTCTGGAAGATTGCTGAGTCTATCGCCACCTTCGCAATCGCCGCCAATATCAGAACACACTACGAATTTTGGAATTTTAGGGTTTTTTCGAAGAGCACTTTCCATTGAATTGAATTAATAAATGTTGGGGGTTTCTGGTTAGGTTTATGTTGAGGTGGATTTGGGGTTTCAATTGAAAACTTAGCAAGAGAAACTATTACGGCGGGAAAATAAATGATTTTCGCGCTTCTTATTTCTCAGATGAGAGTGGGCCTCAGCGTAGCATTGCTGACCCAATAGGAAGCAGACACGACAGACAATAGCTCTTCAGAATTCAGTAGACAAAACTACAGGAAAATTATTCACCCATCAACTTTTTTTTTTTTGAGTTGTTTTTAAAAATACACATTTTTTTTTCGGGTTTCATTGAAATTATATTTTTTTAGTTATATTTTTTACAGCCATGCACTTCTGTCTTCCATGTTGTCTCATAAAAGTAAAATTTGTCATTTGACCTGAGTGGCCAAAAACGACCCAGTTTAAACACTTAAAAATCCTGAGTCTTTATCCGATTACACATTCAAGAACTCCATATCAAGCTTCAAAACTAACAAGTTAAGAACCTCTTTCTCTCCCCACACATCCCCTGCACCTGCTTCACACGTCCTGCTCCTGTAGCAGCAAAAGAATCCCGATCATCATCATCATCATCAATGCAACTACTCCCTTCCTCTACTTCTTCTTCGAATCTACCACCTCACTATAACTCACCCACCTCTTCTCACTCGCATCCCTTTCTTTACACCTCATCGCTGTCCGTACAAGCCCATAATCACTGCACTCACGGTGAACGTCATCAACGTAACTCAACAACGGTGGGGACGACAGTGAGCACTCCTCTAATGCCGTAAGTAGGCCATTGAGAGTGGTGGTGCTATCAGTGGCCGTATCGAAAGGGAAATGTGTTTTTTCTTCTTTTGAAAGATTTTTTTTTTATTTGGTCCCCAGTGATGAATAAATTATAAATATGCAGCAATATTTTTTAGGGTACTGAATGTAATTTTTATGGATTTTCCCCCCAAAACTTTATTTTTTCAATTTGAACTTGGAGCTAAGGTATGGCGGATTGAGCTTGCACTATTGTTGGATGCTGCAATAATTGAGGAAGTGAAGTGAGAGAGAATAAATCCTAGAATCTCAGTCTTTTATTAAATGAAAATTCTAGTTTGTGGGTGCTGTGAGATTCAGCCGCTTCTTTTGTTACTTTTGCTTAATTTTGCTCTTCTTGGTAGAGATCTGTTGATGATGATTCCTTTCTTATGGGCTTGGCTTCAAGCTCAGAGCAAATTAAGTTTCAAGATCTGATTTTATTTATTATTTTTACTTTTACATTTATTTAGGAAAAAATTATACTTTTATATTTAGGGGTAAAACTATCATTTAATTAATTTTTTGTTAATTCTCCCGTTAGCGTGAAGATAAGGATGAAAGTGGATAAGTGCAATAAAATATAATTTTAAATAAAATTATGTAAAAAAATATATATATATATATATATATATTTAAAAAAACAAGTGATTGGTGGATGATTATCTTTGAATTATATGTGATTTTAAAAATACATCATCACCCATTAAGGGGTTTAAACCTCTCTTTACCAAAAAAAAAAAAGAAAAACTATGGGGAAATTCCGGATTTATTAAAAGACTCTTAGCACTTTTCGCGATAAAAGGAACAGAGCATTGTGATCCATATACTAGTAGGTGTTTTAGGCGATGTTGTAGATGAGAACTGAATTATGGAAAAATACATTGGTGCAGTGACAACATTTGAGTCCATTGATTTCTATGGAAATCAACTTTCTGGTCGAATCCCACAAAGCATTTGATGGTGGGCTCTTGGTGTGTAAAACTGGCCCCTTATTTATCAGCAGAGGGTGGAGGTGCAAACGCTGCTGGACTGGCCTTTTTGCTAGCCAACATATTTGGAGCTATGTCGTTTTATGCATCTGGTTCAAATGGAAATTAATGTTCAATAATACTTAAAACTCATTAATTGAATGGCGTGATAAAGCTTAACAATGTTTTAGACATGCAAAAGCGGAAGGGTCTTCTCATAATTTTCAAGCTTAATTAACAAGATAAATACGTGGATAGCCGAGAATTTTGTTTTTTTTTTTTTGTATAAAGTCTTTGAAAAGAAAGATAGAGATTATAGTAATTTTGAGTTTTTTTTCCCTTTCAAAATAAATTTTATAAGTTTTGTACCGTAGGTGCTTGGAAAAAAGATAAAAATTATAATAAAGGTAAATTCAGGATCAGATGAGGTATGTTGAGAGATGAAGATTAATTTAAAATTTTTAATAGTGTTAACTAAAAAGTAGAGGCTTGTAAGATATAATAAAGGGGTCAAATATCATCATTCTTAAAAATTTTAAAGAAGATACTCTCACAATAAATCGTAAGGCCCCAACTCACGAACTTGAGAATATGACAAGAACATGCTCACCACTTTTATCATTGTCATTAATGTTCCCATCTAAATCGCTTCCCTGCATCATCACCGTATCACGAGCTGAATTTTCTACTTGCATATCAGTTGAAACTTCCATTGCTGTCTCCAATCCAATCTTAAACTGGTTGATTCTGCATAACCTTTTTCACCAATTCTGCCTGAGGTTAAATAACTTCAACACTCTCACACTTTTTTAAATTGACTTAGGGATGGCAATAGGTCATATATGGGTTGAATCTACTTTGTTCTAAATTTAGATCCATAATAAAATTTAAAATTTTTATCTGCTCTAAATCCATCATAGATCCATATTTTATGCTCTATATCCGAATTCAAAAAAGAAATAAGTATCTATATCTGCTCCAAATCCCAAAAAAAAAAATCTAAATATGTTCTATATCTATTATGAATTCTAAACTCAACAATAAAAGAGCAATAATTTTTTAAAATGAAAAATAAATATTAAAATGTATTGATAACAACTAAATTGTATAATTTGTCGAAAAAATCTAATAAGTATTGTAACTTATACTTTTACACTAAAACAAGCAAATAAAAGATAATATATTATCCTTTCAAAATTAATTTTGTAACAATTTTATACCATCAAAATTTTGTACTTGTGCTGCTTATAGGAGAAATAATTATATTCCTTAAAAATTATTTAGCTAATATTATAAAATAAATTGTCAGATGTTATTACTTGGCTTACAATTTGAATATTGCATGTGCGCGCTTTATAGCTTTGGAACTGGCTAAATCTATAAAGAATGGCTAAACTGACTACACAACTTTTTCAGCGTAAACAACCTGTTCATCCCTAAAACGATCATGCTTCATCCTAGACACGAGTACTTCTGCAGTGGTCAGATTATCTTGATCACCAAAATCACTTGCAACCTCCAAATTGGATTTGGGAGGAAAACCTGGAGGAGGAGGGGAATCATTAGCTTCAATCTTCAATTCTAAGCTTGGCGACAACGGTGAGGCGATATTAGTGTTTAATTCACGATCTTCACTCTTACAACCGATCAAATCCATTAGAGACACGAGCTTTTCTATAAACGCAGTCGAATCTTCATAAAGAATGGCCGATGCAAGTGCAATTTGAATGCCTCTGTAGCTAAACGCGCAGCTAAAGGAAAAACAGATTTTCACAATTGTATGATCAGGGCTAGGGAAAACAGACCTTGACAATCATAAGACAAGAAAGGCTCCGCGTTCGATTTGACTTCTTGCTATTCCAGAATTTCTTCAACCACTTAGCATGCCTGCTCGTTAGCCCCTCCGGTAGGTTCTGCTATTGCTTGGTTCAATTTCGTTTCTACTTGCTTCAACTCATCAGTTCAAGAGGGCCCAAAACAGAGTATACCCTGCAAATAATCAAATCTTCTACTAAATTTATGGTTGCTTCACCCCATGGGAAAATGAAACTTTTCGTTTTGAAATTGTATTGTGAAGCTTACCGTTGCCCGTTCATTTACGAAATTTTATAACTTCATTTACAGTGTTCTTTATGAAAGAGCTATTATTGTCGTCTTATACAGTTAAGCTGTCTTCTTCTTATTGGGTGGGGCCGACTATGTATCGCTGAGGCCCACTCTCATCAGATAAAAAAGAAGCGGGAAATTCATTCAGTTTCCGGCCGTACTAATTTCTCGGTCGGAGCTCAAATCTCTTTGACTGGAGGGGATAAGTTTTCAATTCAGCCCCTAAATAATCATCCGCGGCATAGAAGCCTAACCAGAACACCTCCCAAATTTTAATTCAAATCAATGGAAAATGCTCTTCAAAGAAGCCCTAAAATCTCAAAATTGACATGCGGTGTATGTTCTAATGTTGGCGGCGAAGATGGTGATGGACTTAGCAATCTTCCAGAGCCCATTATCCATCATATATTCGCTTTCCTGGAGACAATTGATGTTGTTAGAGCGAGCGCTGTTTCGCGAAAATGGAGGTACTTATGGCTTTCAATTCCTTACTTGAACTTCAATATTCACAATATTTGGTCAAATCCGCTAGAAAGATGGTCACTTCAAACAACCAATGAAAAGTTCAAAGATTTTGTCAACTGGGTATTGTTGTTTCAAAATGGTTCCGTTAGTATTCATAGATTTCGCCTTTCTTGCTTGAATAGCGTCGATGATTATACACTTTACAGATGGATTGCTGTTGTGGCATGACGAAACGTGCAAATTCTTGATCTTGATATAATTTCAGACGAGCTCATTAAGTTGTCCCGTTCCCTTGTAACTTGTGAGTCGTTGGTGTCATTGAAGTTAGATTTTGGCAACCGAGAGCACCAGGGTGTCTTAAATCTGCCTACTTGTGCTGGATTTAACCGGCTATAGTCTCTTGATTTACAACATGTTGAGGTATTGGATTATAACTTGTTCCGTGAGTTTCTTTCAAGCTGTCCCCTCCTTGAGAATTTGTATATGAAAGAGTGTTTTTTCCGTGATTTCAAGATTCTTGATATTTCAACAACCAGTTTAAAGTATCTGACCATAGATGAGTTTTTATTAAGTGAACCAAAATGTTTGCGCAGCTGTGAGGTAATCTGTGAGTCATTGGAGGCACTGAAGTTACATTTCGGTTGGGGGATTGGAAAGTGTGTTTTAAAGCCACCACCTACTTCTGTTGGTTTTAGTCGGCTCAAATCTCTTGATTTAAAGAATGTCAAGTTATTGGACCATAGTTTCTTTCTTAAACTTATTTCAAGTTCTCCCTTCCTTGAGAATTTGAAAATGGATTCATGTCGCTTTCCTGATTTGAGGATTCTTGACATTTCTTCTGCTAGTTTGAAGTCTTTGACACTTGATCGCATTGAGTTTGGTGGTGATGAATTGGGCAGCTACAAGCTTAAGATCGCTTGCCCAAATCTTTTGTCTTTCAATATTTTTGCTCCACTGTTACCTGACATCACTTTGGAGGGCTTAAACTCTTTACAAAATACTTTTGTTTTCTTGGAAACTATCGGGGAGCGCATGGGGGCTAAAGAAATTTGTCATCGCATGTCTAAAATCCTCAATGGACTTCATGATGTCAAAGTTCTGAAATTGTCGTGTACCCTTTACCAGGTGTATTTTTATATTTTCATTGTGCTAAAGAATGACTTTATCAGAACTTGTTTATAGCTTTCTTTTTTTTTTCATTTTTTTTTCATTAAATGACTTATTCTCTGCTGTAGTGAACTTCAATTGATCTGAATATACTTTTCTAAACCATGATGACATTGAATGATGCCACATTGGTCTAAATAATCAATTTGTTCTTGAAGTCAAGAACTGGACTGACTTTATAGATATCATCAATTGTTAAATTTTGTGTTTAATTAATTACACTTCCATTGACTTCTGATTACTCTTTTCATTTCTTTTGTGGTTCCTCCAGTTTCTGAATGTTGTACTTGAGCAACGGTTGTATTTTTCTGCTTCATTCAATAATTTGAAGTCTTTAATACTTTGCGTGACAACAGCCGAAAGGACTGTGCCATTAATAATTAGATTGCTCAACCGCTCTCCAAACCTTGAAGCTCTTACAATATATTTTGATTTGGTAATCTCAACACCTAAATTTATTTGATTTGTTTGCACACTTGCTTCTACCCATTTATTTTATCATATCTCTTATCTATGTACTAAAAGTACAATCCTGTTAAAGTGTCACTAGGCTTGCAGCTTGCTTTAATTTAAGACAATACCTTCAGAGTAGGTATGATATGTTATCTTAATTTATTGCTTGGAGCTTAATAGTAAAAGTTAATCTTGATGGTCTCTTTTGTTATTACCATAGCAAGAAATAGCAGATGTGAGTATTTGGTTTTGCAAGTTAAAAATATTTACCTTTTTCTGATTAGTCTTATATTCTTACCCTATTATTTGCTATTATTCTTCTTAAGATTTATTTCGTTACATTACTTACCTGCAATCTTATCTGTTTTCTCTTGACATGACGAATACTCCGATGATTGGGAAATACCTGACAAAGTCATTTTGTGTTTGGCATGTCATCTCAAGACATTTTGAGATGATCTCCCTACAATTGATTTTAGCGGTAATAAGAATGAACTTGAGCTGGTGAGATTTCTTCTAAAGAATGGACTTGTATTGCAGAAATTGAGTGTTAGTTGGTTGAAAGGTGTTGAGAATCGTAGGGAGGTCATCTCAGCGATAATGAAGTTTACTAGATCATCTTCAAGTGTTGCTCTGAAATTCCTTGAGCCTAAGCCATTTCTTGACTTTTTTAACACATTTTGATGATTATGTGGAGGAGGGAAAGTATTAAATATGTGAAAGAAACTTTGTATATTATATATATTTGCTTGGAGCAGACGTCCCTTTGAATTTGTGGTAAGTGGAAACAGTGACAATTACATTGTCAGCCATTTGTTAAGTGGAAACAGTGACAATTACCTGAGCCTAGTTTGATCATGAGAGGTGAGCCAAGATTTGCTCAGTGGGACAAATTAATGATGGAAGATGAGAATGTGAGGATGGTTCTAGATTCATCCCTGGAGTGTTTTGACTGGCGTCTCTATGTGAAAACTCTAAACAACTGGAAGCTGCCTATTTTTTACGGAGAAAAGGAAATAAGGGTACCGGTTGATGGTGACTTTCCAGAAGAATTACAATCATGGGGTCAATGCTTGAGGGTTTCAGAGCTAGTTGGGCTGGACTGTGTAGAGCTGTACCTTCTGCAGAGAATCACAAGCAATTTGGGATGGACCACGACCTTCCAGCTTGTGTTGCTCCAGCAAATAAGAGTCCTAGATCTGCATGGAGTTCTTTCTGTAAGCCTGTCACTTATGCCAAATTGTACATAACTTCCAGGCATTACGAGGCAGGTGTTATTACCCTATATTTGAAGTGGTGGAAGAAATCACTGTCACGTCTGCAAAGTGCAAGTGATGGTGCTTTGCCACCAAAAAAGAAATCTCGCGATGTCTAAGATAATACCAAAGGGACCAAAAGGAAAGAGAGAAAATAGTTTCCCTGGTTTTAAAAAGATCCCTAAGAAAGCAACGAGAATGAAGAAAAGTGATGCTGCTGCCTCTACTTGTTCTCATTTTGCGTTGAAGAGCTTGGGAAGATCACCGAAGTCATCAAAAAGGAAGAACAGAGACAATGATTTCTCTCCTGCCCTTGGTTGTCCTCCAAAGAAAGTTCAGAAGCTAGTTGAGCTTTCAAAACAAAAGAAAAATGAATCTGCCCCTGTTGAATTACCTTCAAATAGGCCATCACTGTGTCTAGAAGTGAAGAAAGATGCTAATGACTCCCCTGTTCCTCCTTGTTTTCCTCCCAAATCCAATCATGTGGTGACAACTGAATCCACTGAAGAAGATAGTCTGACCGCAGCAGAACTAATAAAGTCTAGGAAGAAGCATGATGGTCTGTGGGATGAACATGTTGGCAATGCTGAAAATCTGCCTGATCAATCTGAAGCTTATTCTTCAATTGCAGAGTGTGAAGTTGTTAAAGTTATTCCGCCTGAGACAAAATTGGCGAAAAAGATTTTGAAGAATGTACCAGTTAATTTTGGATCAGAGACGGCTGTAGAAGATTCAACTGATGGTAAAGTGGGTAGTCCAGCTCATGATATGGTGAGGATTCAAAATGAAGGAGGTGGAAACAAGTGTGACTGTGATATGAGTGATTGACGGGGATTGCATCTCAAAGAGTGGGTTAGTAGGCTTGAGGCGATCGTTGCAAAGCTAAAAGCAGAGAAATTTCATCATGAAAGCCAGCCTTAGTATTAGAGTAAGCCTCTCATCTTCATTTTGTGTACCTTCAGCAATTTATACGTATTCGGAACTTGCAATGTTCAGTGGAGCACTGATGTTTTTTAAGCAGTCACATAAAAAGCATGTTTTATATCTAATTGAGTCATTATTGTATTGGGCTCTGGTGTCCAAATTTTGTATGTTGGGATATTGTATGGTTAAAATCTTTGGTTGCTTCAGTAGCTGATGATACATGCATACTTTTGCTTCTTCTGTTGCATGTTTTGCATCTTTTAATTGCTGGTTTGTTTCAGGGCAATTACCTGTAAATTATATGCATATACTGGAGTTATAATCAGCAGTCTATTTATCATTTGGGTGTAAATTCTTTTTGAGTGGGGCTGGATTTTCATTTCTACAGAATCTAAATTGTGAAGCTACCCTGCAATCATATCTTGAATCTTTGCATCATACTAGTAAATTTCTGCAACAATGTTGGGTGGCAATTGTTTTAATTTTGATCTAGGGGCAGAAAACTTTAGTACCAGACTTTAATGCCAAGTGTTTGATAGTATCTATTTATTCTGTGAGTCTTTTAATTAATGTTTGATAGAACAAAGTAAAATAAAATTTTATAAATAATCCTAGTTAGATATCATACATATTTTGACAGTTTCAAATGTTTGAAATTTCTACGGGTGACTTCAAATATTGGGGTCAACAAATGACTCAATACAAATTCCTTCTCATTTATTGGCTGATCAAATTACATAAGACGAAATTAAAAAAGAAAAGAAAAGAAAAGAAAAAAAAAAAGGTTGTACGTAGGACGAATAAACAAAAGCTTCACAATGAAAACACCTACCAACATTTTCTCACAATCCAGAAAATTTTCTTGCCAAGTCTATCAAAGAAATTATAATACATATACCTACATTTTCTACTGACAAATAAAGGACCCATCACAAACCAGAAGCCAACTACAAATCCCAATGCCAAGCTTACATAGAACCAATTCACTTCATCTTCATCACCATCATCATTTCCCTCAATATCATCTTCACTTTCATTGTGTGGTGCTGGAGCAGCCACAAAACAGTTGTTAGGAAGTGGAGAACCACAGAGTCGATTTCCAGTAAAAGATGAGGGATCAAAACTTTGAAGCTGTGTGCTTAAAGGAATTTTCCCACTCAAGTTGTTATTAGACAAGTTCAAATAACTCAAAAGTGTCAAACTTGAAATACTCTGGGGGATTTCACCATAAAGTTGATTTGCAGAGAAATCAATAGACAATATTGATTCCAAAGCACCGATGCTATTAGGAATTCTTCCGGTGAAAGAGTTGCAAGACAAATCCAATGACACCAATGCTCTGAGATTCATTATTTCGGAAGGAATCTCTCCTGAAAACTTATTTTTGGAGAGGTCTATAAGTCTTACCAACTTAAGAATTGTGTTATATTCATCTGCTTTTCCTTTCAGCACGAGTAATGCATCCTCAACATACTTTCCTGTGGAAACACTTGGATATTGTATATCAGTGCCTATTGAAAAATTCGCAGTCACCATGGAACTGATGTTACTGATGCATTTTGGTATGCTCCCAGAAAGATGGTTATCAGCAAGGTCTAAGACATGCAAAGGGGTTAGACCACAGAGTTCGTTTGGTAAAACACCACGAAACTTATTTGAACGAAGGTTGAGGATCATTAAGCTTGAAAATCTTATTCCAATCCATGTTGGAACTTTTCCTACAAACTGATTTCTACCAATGTCAAGCATTACCAGCTTTGTGCAATTCTGAAATGACACTGGTATTTGTCCGGAGAGAGAATTTTTCCGAAGGTTTAATGATTGAAGGGAACTTAACATTCCCAGAGAGATTGGAATATTACCGGTAAAATTATTGTTGCCTAAATTCAAGACCAACAAATCTTGCCAATTCATCCAACAATCAGGTATTTCCCCAGAAAAATGATTTTCACCAAGTTTGAGAATTCGCATTCCCTTCAATTGATTGATCCCATCACACAAGAAATGAGAAATGGATCCGGACAAGGAATTGCTTGAAAGGTCAAGAGCATACACATTGAATGAAACAACAGGTAAGGGACCGGATAAACTGTTGAAACTCAAGTCAAGTG
This sequence comes from Atalantia buxifolia, assembly GCA_030444775.1. Lineage (NCBI taxonomy): Eukaryota > Viridiplantae > Streptophyta > Magnoliopsida > Sapindales > Rutaceae > Atalantia > Atalantia buxifolia. The sequence goes on along the minus strand of CM059834.1, from coordinate 26,212,993 downwards.
ACTCAAGTTGACTCACCTCAGTTAGTTTTGGGATCTCCCCGTATATATAGTTGTGAGAGAGATTTAGATAATTAATCTGGGAGAGATTTTTCCAAACCCAAGTAGGAATGGTATCTACAATTCTTGTATTGGATATATCAAGATAAGTTAAATGCTTTTGTGAATGAAGCCATGGGGGAAATTGATAGCCTAAATTACAAGATCTCAAACCCAACACTTCAAGTTGAAAAGGGGGGAACCAATCAAGACTGACATTGAAGGTTAATGAGTTACCAGACGCTTTAAAGTCCAGCAACCTCGTGAGATTAGAAAAATGAATTTGAGTAAGAGTTCCATTTAATCTGTTCAAGGAAAGATCTACAACTCTCAATGTTGAAAGTTCACCTAAAGACAATGGAACATGCCCAGAAATGAAATTGTCACTCAGATCAAGAGTGTCTAGATTTCTAAATTGCCCAAGTTTATCAGTCAAAGGACCAAAAATGCGGCAATTTCACAAAACCAAAATCTCAAGCCCATCAGAAACACATCCTGAGAAAATATCAAAGATTTCCGACATCTCTTGACTCAAGTTGACTCCTGACAAAGATATTGACTTCAAATTGCAAAGTCTTCCCAAAGATCTTGGAATTTTCCCTTCAAACCTATTGTTTGAGAGATAAAGCCTATTGATAGAAGTAAGATTTCCCAATGCACCTGAAACCTTACCTTCCAAGCTATTGGAGTTAAGGGAAACTTGCTCAAGAAGGCTAAACCTATGGAACCATTTGGGTACGGAAGAATTACAATGGTTGTTGGGCAAATAAAGGTGTCTAAGGGAAGTCAAGTTCTGAACTCCATCAGGAATTGGACCGCCGAAACTGTTATTTCTGAGATCAAGAGAGACTAAATTATGAAGACCGAAAATCCATTTGGGTTCTGAAGAGCTTCGAAATTGGTTATTGGAGAGATCAAGTGTGGCAAGAGATGAAAAATTTGCAACGGACAGAGGAGGAAAGTAAGAGAGACGACAACCTGAGAGCCGCAGCAACACTAAGGAAGGGAGTGTGTTCATAACAAGCAACCAGTCAGAAGCTCTGCTGAGGTCTACATTGCTTAAGTCAAGGTGCTCCAATGAAGAAAAACCGGATAGCCACCATAAATTCCCAGCGTATAAACCCAAGTATTTCTGACTGAGGTCAAGATACTGCAGATTAGAGAGATTTGCAAGTTGGTGAGGAATCATTCCTAAAAATCCGGCACTTGAAAGATCAAGGTAGCTTAAATTCACCATGGAACCAAGAAATGGAGGAATCTGAATTCCTCCGAAGTCATTAAAGCTTAAGTCCAAGTAAACCAAATGCTTTAAATGAAGCAAAGAGGGACTTATCTTACCACCCAACATTGATATCTGGGAAGGCTTATTTCTGAGTTGAAGCATACGGACATGGCCTGTGAAGTTGTCACAGACAACACCAGCCCATGTGCAGCAATCTTCTTCATCACCAATCCAACCGGCAAGCCGGTTTGAAGGATCTATGAGATCTTGCTTGAACCTTAAAAGTGCCTCTCTCTCACTCCCTATGCAAGCCACATAAGAGCTTCCATTGCAGAAGCTAATATTGATGGTTGCTATGGCAAGTAATAACTTGAGAAAAAGCAGGGCAACAACGGCACTCATGGCTGAATGGTTTAGTTTCATAATAATAAGAAAATCGGTCGGGGTGAATCTCATTTGGTTACCATACAATAGGCTGTTTATAATGAGCACGATTTCCAACTATAAGTTGCAGGAAGTTTCTGCGTGTAACTAAAATGCAGGAAATTATACAGTATATTCAAAGAATTTTAATTGTAATGGGTCCAGAAGTAAAGGAGTAGACTTTTAACTCTATTCAAGGTTTTATCTTTTTCGGTAAACCCTCAACGTCTCTTCTGATTCAGAAGTTCTGAAATTTCGTATATCATTTAATAGTTGTTAAGAATGGGAAAAAAATGTAAAGATTGATTAGCGAGCTGGAAGTCCAAGAGCTCCATGAACAACAAGAACATTGACATTGAACATCAATCAGTTGATGTTGTTACATGGGGTTAACAGGCCTGCTTGTTCTTATCAAATCTTTTCTTTAAGTTCTATTAATTCCAAATGATATTGTTTCCTAATTATGTAATTATCAGCTATTACAAATCGTTCATTCTAAGTGTAGAATTTTTTTTTTTTCATACATTGATATTTTTGTTGAAAAAATAAACTTGTTTTACATAAATAATACATTTAAATGGAATAAGGTGTTGAGTTGCACATGACCCTTCTTCATTCTCCATCATCATGGTCCTACACTATGTTATGTTCATGAAGCATCTAATTGAGTGGATATAAGCTTTACAATTTGGAAGCCATTAAAGGATTCTTTTAGAGCATGTTAGGTGAAGTGGTGTTATGATGAAAGCTTGGTGGAACATGGTAGGTGATGTGTATTGTTATGAATATGTTTGTGTTTCATTCACCATAAATACGTATGCCATTTGTGTTGTTTGAATCAAGTAAGAAGAAGAAAGAATAAGAAGCAGAACATAACTTCTTAAAGTGATTTGTGAGAGTGTGTGAATTATTTTTGTAGTATTCTTAAAGTTTTCTCTAATAAAATTATGTTTTATTCTTCAAGTTCTCCAACAATTTTACAGTAAAAATTCTACTAATATTATCAGATCTCTACTGAAACTAGCTTAAATCATAAATATTATGATATAACCTAGAGTTCTTCCTTCACTATAGGGAGGATTGCCTTTCTCTACCATTTAGGGAGGGGAGTTGAGTCCGATGCTTCCTGGGACTTGGAGTCAATACTAACAAGAAACTATATATTTATTTATTTATTTTTCGTGCAGGTCACGCACTTTTTATCGTATTAGTAGAAGTTTTTGCTTTTGAGATTGCATTTTTATAGACTCAAGTCAAGTCGAGGCTTAATTAATGTATAACAATTATTGAATTGTATACTTTTCTCCAGAGTAATTTCTACACATGCAGTCAAGAAAAACTAAATGGAAAAAAGCCAACTGGGAAACTCTACACGGAGATCAAAGAAACCACAAGGAAAGTCATGACTCATGCATAGAAAATAATAAATTAATAGTTTCTTATCAGTCAGATGCATGTAATGTGGACTGATATTATGGCTAAAACCATTTAGTCCTCAACTACAAAATTTATGGCTTGTGGCTTGTTATCATCTCCTTTATTATAAAGGTAAATCGTTTTTTGGGGCCAATATGCTTAAAACTAAATCGTCCCGAGGATATGAATAATTAAGATAATTATGATTGGAATTAGATGAAGAATTTGAAAAGAATTTCATCCTCCCAAATCAAGAAGATAATGAGCTACAATTAAGATAATTATGACATACATATTGCCATTTTTCTACTTAATTCTCTATTGATTGCAGTTGAGTTCTGTAATTTGGCCCCCTCGCTCACTACTCATTTTCTCATTTTTCCCATCTTTAACGGGTATAATTCTTAACACGTAGTAGACACTCTTGCCCTATTTATGTATCCAAATGATTTGTGATCACAAGCCCCCAAAAAAAAAATTATTGATCTATTTTTAGTTTATTTTATGTTTTATTCTCCATTTTTTTTTCTTTTTTAATATGCCGACTCCTTTGAACTTCTCCAAATTCAATTATGATAACTAATTGGCATAGTTTATTACCGGTAAAACAAGATGGATCAGAGCTACGCAGTTCAGCATCTGAAATTTTTTCATTCTTCTAATTAAGTTGTTATTGGATAAAATCCATGTAGATAAGAGAGAATTGAATTGCCATAAGGATATTAATATAAAAAAATGAGTGTTCTTATTTGAACCAAAGCTCAATTACTTTTGATTATTATTATTATTTCAATTTTATGTTACCCATCTCTGAACATGCAATTGAAGTGCGAAATTTTTTTTCCAACAACAATGAGCATCTTTTATTAAGAAATAGGAACTCTTACAGTCCGAATAACCACCAAATAAATCCCATTGAAAAGCTGACATAAAGCCAGCCCAATACATCTCCAACTCCGTAACCATCTTTTCCTCCTCCATTTTCAACTACAACAGTACACAATTTTTCAAGTACAGGTCCACAGAGATATTCATCGCCGATATAAGAGGATGAATCAAAGGTAGCAAATTGAACTCCGTTTGGAACTTCCCCGCTCAAGTTGTTATACGATATGTTGAAGTGTGACAAGACCGTCAAATTTACTATAGTCTTGGGGATTTCACCCTCGAGTCGGTTATAAGAGAGATCAAGAGACTCTAGTGACGCCATAGCACCGATATTCTCAGGAATTCTTCCACTGAAAAAATTATGTGACAAATTCAATGATAGCATTTCTCTAAGAACTGTAATTTCTGCAGGAATCTCCCCAGAAAATTTATTGTTGGAGAGGTCTATATTGGTCAGAAGTCTAAATATACGCTCCACTGTCACTGTGATCCCTTTCATTGTAATTAATTCCTCCTCGACGAACTGTTCTGTGATATTGAAAAACTTTCCTGGAAAACTGAAATCGGAATGATATTGAATGGCATGGAAACCATCAGAGCCAAAGAATGTCGCCATGGCAGTAAAGTTACTGATACATGTTGGTATAGTTCCAGAGAGATTGTTACCAGCAAGGACTAGGATTTGCAGAAAAACTAGATGGCAAAGCTCTAACGGAAAAACACCATGAAATTTATTTGAACGAAGGATGAAAATTATCATCCTTGGAAATCTTTCTCCGATCCATGCTGGAACATTTCCAGAAAACTCATTTTCACCGATATCAATTGTTTCCAACTCAGTACAGTTTCCAAGTGATACAGGTAATATTCCTGACAATTTGTTGTTGCGAAGGTGCAATGATCGGAGGAGGCTCAAAGCTCCCAAAGAGGTTGGAAGTTTCCCGGTAAATTTATTATTATCTAATCTCAAAACCAGCAAGTATCGCCAATTCGTCCAACAATCTGGTATTTCTCCTGCCAAAAGATTGTCTTCAACGTTGAGAATTTGCGTTAGCCTTGTCCCGTTCGTCTCGTGGCAAACAAAATGCAAAATTGATCCTGACAACTTATTTTTGGAAAGATCCAGGACCATTACATTTGAGGCTAGAAGAGGCAACTGACCGGATAAATTATTAGCACTCAAGTCAAGGGTGGTTCCAAGTTGAGAAACCTCGGTTAAATTTGGGATCTCCCCATGGATTTGATTATTTGAGAGGCTCAAATAATTGAATTGGGTGATCGATTTCCAAAACCTATTAGGAATGGTGTCTACAATCCCTGAGTCAGAGATATCTAAATTAACTAAATGATTCTGTGAATGAAGCCAATTTGGGAATGGAGGTCCTAGATAACAAGATCTCAAATCTAACTCTTCAAGTTGAAAAACAGGAACCCAACTCGGGTTTGCTTTCAACGCCAATGAGTTTCCAGATGCATAAAAGACAGTTAGACTTGAAAGATTTGCAAAGTGAATTTCAGAAATTGTTCCATTTAATTGGTTATTGGAAATATCTAGATATCTCAAGGAAGAAAGTTTTCCTAAGGACCATGGAACTTGACCAGAAATGGAGTTCTCACTTAAATCAACACTGTTTAAAACTTTAAATTTCCCAATTTGATTTGTCAAACTACCAGAAAGAGTTGTATTACTGAGATCCAATGACTCCAGTGCATCTGAGACACATCCTGAGAAAATAGCTAAGACTTGAGATACCTTTTGATGACTCAATTTGATACCCGACAAGCTAATTGACCTCAAGTTACAGAATCTTGAAAATGACTTCGGAATTTTCCATTCAAGTTCGTTGAAAGAGAGATCAAGGCTTTGGATAGAAGTCAGGTTTTCTAGAAGTACACTTGAAATTCTCCCTTGCAAGCGATTGCTGCTAAGTGACAGGTACTCAAGACGGCTAAATTTGTTTAGCCAATCAGGTAGCAAATAACTGAAATAGTTGCGAGATAAATCAAGATGTCCAAGAGAAGTCCAGTTTTGAATTGCATCAGGGATTGGACCATGGAAATTGTTATCACTGAGATCAAGGAAAACCAAATCATGGAGGCCAAAAAGCTGAGTAGCAATCAAAGAGTTATCAAATTGGTTATGGGAAAGATCAAGGGTGACCAGAGATGAAAAATTAGCAACGGATAGCGGAGGAAAGTGAGAGAGTTGACAGCCTGCCAACTGTAACACTAGTAAAGAACGAAGTGCATTGGTCACAAGGGGGCCATTGGAAACTATGCTAAGGTCTACACCACTCAAGTCAAGATTTTTCAATAGAGAAAGATCGGATAGCCAACCCAAATCCTCAACATACAATCCACCCACATAATTTGGACGAAGGTTGAGATATTGCAGATTTGAGAGATTCCCAATTTGGTTTGGAATCATTCCCACAAACCCAGCTTCAGAGAGATCAAGGAATCTTAAATTTCCCATAGAACCAAGAAATCTAGGAATCTGAATCCCTTTAAAATCGTTATAGCTTAAGTTCAAGTAAATCAAATGCTCAAAATCAAGCAGAGCGGGATTTATCTTACCAACCAATTTTGAGCTCTCTTTAGCTTGTTGACCATGATCATCTTCCCAAGGATTTCCAAGGTGGAGCTCAAGCACATGGCCTGTGAAGTTGTCGCAGATAACACCAGCCCATTTGCAACAATCTCCATCGCCAATCCAGGAGGCAAGCCGGTTTGAAGGATCTTCGAGATCTTGCTTGAAACTTAAAAGTGCTTCTCTCTCACTTTCAACGCAACCCACATAGAAGCTTCCATTGCAGACGCTAATATTTAAGGTAGCCATGGCAAATAACTTTAGGAAAAGAAAGGCAACAACAACACTCATGGTTGGTTTAATTTCATATACTTAACGTACGTAATGATCAACAAGATTGGTATTTATTTTCACTAGTCTAAGCAGGGCAATTTCTTTGCATTTTACTTAATTTGCTTATCATTCTTTTTCAAGAATTGACTTCAATTTTCTACGTGCAAAGAGCAGGAAATCTCTTAGATAACTACTTTTTGTAAAATATATATGACTTTTAATTGCAATAGGTCCTACACAAATAAAGGAGTAGACTCTTGAGTCAATTTAGAATTTCATTTTTTTTAATTTGTTAATCCTCATCATCTCTTCTAAAATTCATGGAACCTTTCATATATCATTTAATAATTAAAAAACGAAAGGAAAAGAATGCTAGCTTAAGATTATGATTAGCAAGCTGAAATCCCGAAGAACATTAACGACCTATATGTAGGAAGTAGTGCTATTAACACTCCTTAATAACAAACTTATAATTAAACTCGTCTACCGTTTGTTTTCACTCTCTTCAAACTCTTCGAAGATATGTTAAATTGTTTGCTTTCTCTTCAAATTATTTGAATACATCATCAGCGAAGAATTCTCGTCATCAGGGATGTGTGGTAGAATTTCTCATCATCAGGAAGTCATTTTCTTTTCTATTTTCTGTTTTTGACTCTTCATCTATATCTCATAGTTCAGTTGAAATAATTACTGTTTCTTGTTTACAGTTGAAGTCATTTTGTTTACAAATTCATTACTTCCATGTTTCTTTTTTTCTTTTAATCAATTATTCTCATATTTATAGGATACTTTTAAACTAAAATATAAATATGCTTATTTAAATCAACAATAAAAAAAGAATATCTGGGCTATTCTAGTTTAATGAAGGTTCTCGGTTCAAGGTTTGGGAATGCAGCTGCGTTAAATACTTGTTGGGAGAGTTTTGCCACCCTAATGGTCCTACGTAGCTCGAATCTGGATTAGTTGGGACTCAATATAGACTTCGGATACCAAATGGTTTTCTGTACAAAAAAAAATGTAAGAGAAAAGTGACCTCAATTTGTTTTATGAGTTAGAAAATTCAAAAAGTAAAAAAAAAAAGGGCACCTTTGGCATTAAAACAAGAATAAAAAGGTTTGATAATAATTTTAAAAGAGTGATAGAAGCTCAACTCATATGTACGGTGAGATTGGACTGATTAAGTGCTTATAAGCTCACATGTCAAGCCTTAATTTAATGAAATAGGAAGTAATTAGAGCTATTATTTTTTCAATCGGGGAAGAAATTTAGGGACTGATTCAGATCAATAATTGCTTGAGATATAGCAATATGTATTGAAGGCGATCTTATTAAATATGGTTCATTGATGGGGCTGATCTTATCAAATCATTTATTATTCTGGAGTTGGAGATATGGAATGGAAGTTCTAGATAACAAGAACGCAAATCCCTCTCAAGTTGGAGTGTGATTCCTTGGTCGTTGTTCAATCTCTCCTTAGATTTAATTTTAATCCCCATTGGGGTCTACAAAATAGATAGTTCAATTGCAAAGATAAGATCTCCAAGTATGGTTTTTAGGTGTTCTCATAATGAGATGTTAATTAGTTACTATAATTTCTTGCAGCCTGCAAGCTGAAAATGAGATGTTAACCAGTTATAGTAACTAATTAACTTCTCATTAGCCAAGGGGCTCTTAGCCCATTGTCAACAGTCCATGCACTCGAGTGCGTGGGTTCGAATCCCAACTTTATTGGGACTCCATTATCTCCTAGAATAGAATTGATATTTCTCCATTTGGGAGTCCTGAGTATTAAGTGAGAAAAGAATATATGGGCTGTGTATCAGTAGCCTTCTGATTATAATATCAATGTATAAAAAAAAAAAAATTAACACCTCATTTTCAGCTTGCAGGCTGCAGGAAATTTTTTCCCGATGACTTAATTCGTTTTCTATCCTTGTTCGTGACAACAATAAATACATCAATGATTGTAAGTCTTTCGTTTTCTTGATTTTCTATTCCAAGTTGAACACTCTGTTTCTTTCCTTTTATTTTTTTTAAAGAGCCATTTTTGCGTAAAATATGAAATTCTAGAAATGATATCCAAAGCTTTCGTAATTTCCTATACCTAGAAATGGAACCAAAAGCAACTCATCTTTGACATCTTGAGACAAAGCAAGATCAAGGAAATTTCCTCGAGAAATTTGTGTGACCCAAGTCTTTTCCGGTGGCTTGACAAAATCAACATGAAAAATTCTAGACGGCCTTGATTTAAGTGAAAACCCCGCCATTTCTGGTCAATAACCAATTGAGTGGAACAGTTTGTGAAATTCATTTCGCAAACCTTTCAAGTCTAAGCTGGAGAGATTTATTAATTTTTATTAATAAATAATAATTAAACTTAAATTAATAATTCATCAAATTAAAAATGATTTTAATAATTAAAAAAATTAAATATATAGTCAATGTGATAATTTATTATTTTACATAAAATACTTTAAAATATTTCTATAACTAAATTATTATCAATCATATAAACAACGTGTCATACAAACCCTTAAACATATATGACATGTCACCTATAAGAAGAACTTATAAAGGAGAGGTCATACAATCTTTACTAGAATACGAATTTTACAGCGTGTCATAGTGTCATCTATGTGCTGAAGCTACTATACATGACGTGCCTTATAGAGTTTATAAATTTAACGAGATATCTATTTTATGATGAAGTTTAAAATGACAAGTCATACAATTTTCATTTCAGGGTAAATATTGTCTGATATGTCATCTATGCTTTTTTCCAACCAAAAAAAAAAAAAAAAAAAAAAAAAAAAAGGCAAAGCTCAAATTCATTGTTTAGTCCCTTACCCTCAACGTCTCTTCTGATTTAGAAGTTCTGAAATTTCGTATATCATTTAATAATTGTTAAAAATGAAAAAAAAAAGGTAACGAATGCTAGTTAAGTTTTTTATTAGCGAGCTGGAGGTCCAAGAGCTCCATGGACAACATGAACATTGACATTGAACATCAATCAGTTGATGTTATTACATGGGGTTAACTGGCCGGGTTGTTCTTATCAAATCCTTTCTTTAAGTTCTATTAATTCCAAATGATTTTTTTTTAATTATGTAGCTATCAACTATTACTAATCTTTCACTCTAAGTGTGGGCCTTTTTTTTTCATACATTAATATTTTACAATAAAAAAATTACTAATATTATCAGATCTCTACTGAAACTAACTTAAATCATAAATATTATGATATAGCCTAGAGTTCTTCCTTCACTATCGGGAGGGTTGCCTTTCGCTACCCACATTATAGGAGAGATAATCTGCCCCTACCATTTACGGAGGGGAGTTGAATCCGATGCTTCATGGGACTTGGAGTCAATACTAACAAGAAACTAGATATTTATGGAGTCAATACTAACAAGAAACTATATATTTAACGTGAAGAAGGTCCGATATTTATTTATTTCTTTTCGTGCAGGTCACGCACTTTTTATCGTATTAGTTGAAGTTGTTGCTTTTGAGATTCCATTTTTATAGACTCAAGTCAAGTCAAGGCTTAATTTCTACACATGCAGTCAAGAAAAAGTCAAGTCAAGTCAAGTCAAGTCAAGTCAAGGCTTATTGCATTTGTATACTTTTCTCCAGAGTAATTTCTACACTTGCAGTCAAGAAAAAGTCAAAAAACTACATGGAAAAAAGCCAACCGGGAAACTCTACACGGAGATCAAAGAAACCACAAGGAAAGTCATGACACATGCATAGAAATAATAAATTAATAGTTTCTTATCAATCAGATGCATGAAATGTGGGCTGATATTATGGCTAAGCCATTTAGTCCTCAATTACAAAATTTATGGCTTGTGGCTTGTTATCGACTCCTTTATCATAAAGGTAATCGATTTTTTTGGGGCTCAGGTCCCAATACGCTTGTAGCTAACTCGTCTCTGAGGATATGAATAATGATGATTGGAATTAGATGAAAAATTTGATAAGAATTTCATCCTCCCCTGTCAAGAAGATTATGAGCTGAAATTAAGACAATTATGACATACATAGTGCCATTTTTCTACTTAATTCACTATTGATTGCAGTTGAGTTCTGTAATTTGCCCCCCCCCCTCTCTGACTACTCATTTTCCCAATCTTTAACGGCTCTAATTCTTAACCTGTAGTAGACACTCTTGCCCTATTTATGTATCCAAATGATTTGTGATCACAGCCCAAAAAAAAAAAAATTATGTTTTATTCTCTATAATATTTTTTAATATACTGACTCTTTTGAACTTCTCCAAATTTAATTATATAAACTGATCCCCAAAGTTTATCACCAGTCAAACAAGACGCCTCGGAGCTATGCAGTACAAAGACGAAATTTTTTTATATTTTTCTAATTAAGTTGTTTTCTGGATAAATTTCATGTAGATGAGAGGGAATTGAATTGCCAAAAGCATATCAATATTTAAATAAAAAAAAGAGTGTTTTAATTCGAGCCAATGCTCAGTTACTCCCCTTCTTTTTTCTTTTTTTAATTTTAATGTTACCCATCTCCGAACATACAATTGAAGTACGAAATTTTTTTTTCCAAAAATTAAGAAGCAGGAACTATTACAACTCCAACAATATATTCTCACAACATTGTTGAGCATCTTTTATTGAGAAATAAGAGCAATTACACTCCAAAAACCAGCAATATAACTCCTAGTGACAAGCTGACATTAAGCCAGCTCAGTTCATGTTTTCCTCCTGATCCACGTTCACATACAGGTGTTGAAACATTCCCCGCACACAATTTTCGAAGTGGAAATCCACACAGATATTCGTTGCCGATATAAGAGGATGAATCAAACGTAGCAAATTGACCTTGGGAAGGAGGAACTTCCCCGCTCAAGTTGTTATACGATATGTTGAAGAGTGATATGAACTCCAAATTTACCATGGTCTTGGGGATTTCACCCTGGAGCCGGTTATAAGAGAAATCAAGAGACTCTACTAGCTTCATAGCACCCATATTCTCAGGAATTCTTCCACTGAAGAAGTTATGTGACAAATTCAATACCGCTAGCGCCACAAGATCCGTCACTTGGGATGGAATCTCTCCCGAAAAATAATTGACAGAAAGGTCTAAAACTTTAAAATAATACCTTCTGCCTTCGTGGCTGTGATATTGACCACTTTCTTTTTGTACACAATTAGTGTTTCCTCAAATAGCTTGTCTACTCGAAGAAATTCGATGGCTACCAAACTTGTGAGGTTATTGATACAACTTGGAACAACACCGGTAAGATTGTTAAAAGAAAGGTCTAAAATTTGTAGAGAAGCTAAACCACAGAGTTCCGGCGGAAAAAAGCCATGAAACAGGTTTGCCCTTAGTGACAGAATTATTATTCCTGATAATCTCTCTCCAACCCATGTTGGAATGTTTCCCACAAACCGATTGTGACTGATGTCAAATAATCTTAACTCGGTGCAGCTTTGAAGTGACACTGGTATTTTTCCAGAGAACCTGTTTCGGCGAAGGTGCAGTGCCTGAAGGGAGCTTAAAGTTCCCAGGGACGTTGGAAGATTGCCGGTGAAATTATTTTCACCTAAATGTAAGAAGAACAAGAATGACCAATTCATCCAACAATCAGGTATTTCTCCGGACAAAGTATTGTTCCCCAGGTTGAGAACTTGCAATCTCATTGAGTTATTCATTTCATTGCATAAAAACCGGGAAAGGGCTCCTGACAAGAAATTGCTGGAGAGGTCAAGTGTAGTTAAACTGGATGGTATGAGAGGCAAAGGACCGGACAGGTTATTGGAACTCAAATCAAGTGTTTCAAGCTGGACAGCATCATTTAAATCTGGAATCTGTCCGAAGATTTGGTTATAAGAAAGATTCAAGTAATTTATTTGAGAGAGAGATTTTACTAACCTATCAGGGATGGTATCTGAAATGCTTGAGTTGGACAAGTCTAGATAAATTAAATGATGTTGTGAAAGAAGCCACTGCGGAAACTTCGGCCCAATAAAACAAGAGCTCAATCCTATTGCTTGAAGTTGAAATGGAGGAGTCCAACTGGGACTGACGACTTTCAACACTAAGAAGTTCCCGGATGCATCAAAACCCACAAGTTTTGTGAGATTTGCAAAATGATTTTCGGAAAGAGTTCCGTTCAAATTGTTTGTAGAAACATCTAGGTATCTTAGAGATGAAAGTTGCCCTAGAGATAATGGAATTTGACCAGAAATGTGGTTGAAACTTAAGTCCAGAGAATCCAAATTCTTAAAGTTCCCAATTTGATTAGCCAAAAGACCAAAAAACGTGTTGTTACTCAAATCCAATGACTCTAGTACATTTGAAGCACATGCTGAGAAAATATCTAAGACTTGAGATATCTCCTGACTCAATTTGTTACCTGACAGGTTGATAGCCCTTAAGTGACAAAGTCTTTCGAATGCTCTTGGAATTTTGCTTTCGAGTCTATTGAATGAGAGGTCAAGGCTTTTTATAGAGGTTAGGTTCCCTAGAGAAACTCGGATGGAACCTTGCAACTCATTGTAGCTGAGAGAAAGGTACTCAAGATCAATGAGCTTGTTGAACCAGTCAGGCACAGGAGAACTGAAATGGTTTCCAGATAAATCAAGATGTTCGAGATAACTGGAGTTTTGAATTGCATCAGGTACTGCACCTTGGAAATTATTAGTGCTCAGATCAAGAAAAACCAAATTAACAAGGCCAAGAACTTGATTAACAATCGAAGAGTCAGCGAATTGATTATCAGAAAGATCAAGAGTAGCAAGAGATGAGAAATTGGCAAAGGAGAGTGGAGAAATGTGAATCAGTTGACAACCTGAGAAACGCAACGTTTCCAAACAATGGAGTGAATTTGTGATCAGTGGTCCATCAGATGTCTTGCTAAGATCCACACCACTCAAATCAAGGTGCTTCAACAAAGAAAGATGAGATACCCAACCAAAATCCTCAACATATAATCCACCCAAGTAATTAGGACGAAGGTCAAGACATTGGAGATTGGAAAGATTTCCAATTTGGTGTGGAATAATTCCTACAAATCCGGCTCTAGAAATGTTCAAGTACATTAAATTCTCCAAAGAACCAAGAAATCGAGGAATTTGGATTCCTTGAAAATCGTTGTAGCTCAAGTCCAAGTAAATCAAATGCTTTAAACCAAGCAAAGACGGGTTTATCTTACCAACAAGTTTTGACCTCTCATAAGCTTCATATTCAGCAGGTGATCCGTCATCTCTGGAAGGATTTCTGAGGCGGAGCTCAAGGACATGGCCTGTGATGTTGTCACACACAACACCAGACCATTTGCAACAATCTCCAACGCCAATATTATTCCAAGAGGCAAGCCGGTTCGAAGGATCTTCCAGATCTTGCTTGAAGCTCAGAAGTGCATCTCTCTCACTCTCAATGCAACCTGCTGCAGCATATGAGCTTCCATTGCAGAAGCTTCTGTTATTATTAATGGTTGATATCACCAGAAAATGGAGGAATAGAAGGGCAACACCAGCACTCATGGTTGGTTTGTTTGATTTATTGATGACGTGAACAACAGATTGCTATTTTATTTATAGTAAATTAACATCTTAATTTTCAGCTTGCAGGATGCAGGAAATTTCTTTCCTGATAACTTGATTCGTTTTCTGTTCTTGTTCAAGACGAGACTAAAGACATCAATATTTGTAGTCTTCGTTAACTTAATTTTCTAGTCCAACTTGAACACTCTGTTTCAACTTAATAGTAACTAAGATTGAACACCTTGTTTCTTTCTTTTCTTTTTTTAATAGTTCTTGTTCATAAAATATGAAATTATGGAAATGAAACCCAAAGCTTTTGTAATTTCCTATACCTTGAAGTGGGACCAAAAGCAACTCATCTTTAACATCTAGAGACAAAGTAAGATCAAGGAAATTTCCTCGAGAAATTTGAGTAATGCAAATCTTTTTTGGTGGCTTGAAAAATCAACATGAAACATTTAGACAGCCTTCATTAAAGTGAAAGCTCCATTTCTGGTCAATAACCAATTGAATGGAAAAGTTTGTGAAATTCACTTGCAAATCTCTCAAGTCTTAAGTTTGTGAAATTTGTTAATTTTTATCAATAAATAATAATTAACTTAAATAAATAATTCATCAAATGAAAAAAATGATTTTAATAATTAAAAAATTAAATATTTAGTCCATGAAATAATAATTCCTAATTTATTGTTTTACGTAAAATACTTTAAAATATCTCTATAACTAAATTACGATCAATCAACAATACGACATGTCATCTATTTTCTTATCATAGAAACAACACATCATACAAATCCTCAAAATATATGACATGTCACCTATAGGAAGAACTTATAAACGTGAGATCATACAATCTTAACCCAAAGTGTGAGTTTTACAACGTGTCATCTATGTACTAAAACTATACACAACTTGTCATACAAAATTCGTAAATTGCACCAGATGTCAACTTTATGACAAGTTCAAAATGACAAGTCATACAGTTTCCTTTTAAGAGTAAGTATTGTATGGCAGTGGTGGCCATGGCATGTCATCTTTGCAAGAACTATTATTGTCCGATAAATTTTTCAATTATATTAGTAAATCATTTGTGAATTATATTAGTAAATCATTTGTGATCAATTAATATTGTGTGATTCTATGAAAAGAAATAATAATAATAATAACATCGTGTGTTAGGTTAGACAATATATAGATTTATTAATGCACTATAACCACACAAATTTTTACTAATTATATCACATCAATTAACATATTAAAGAATACTGAAATTAATTACTAATTAGAATACTGAATGCTTTATGATCCTTTGACTCACTCGTGATGATGGATAGCAATTGTTTTATTTTGTTTTGTTGGAATTTTTTTTTATAATTGTACCTATTCATATCTTTTTGGTGTGTGTCAATCGGCTGAACATAGTTAAGAAAAGAGATATTATTATTGTTAGTCTAAAAGACAGTCGAAGGTATTAAATACTTTCTATCAAGGATTAAATCCAGACTTTGTATTGTTATCGTGTGATTTAATTTGGCTCGAATTTTTAAAGTCCTCTTTTCCAATGTTTGTTACGTTTTCGAATACAGTTTCAGAATATCCTTTGTGTAAGTGGTCATAAATTATGGCATTCATAGTTGTGTAGTATTCCCAAGTAAAATTCCTCATTCAACCATAAACCAAAACAGATAACAAAGACTCAATAAAGAAAGCTAACTGGTTATAAATCAATATAAGTCGTGGGTTTTAGTATTAATTTATATTTCATGACACATTAAATAATATTAAATATCATGAAAGGGATTTCTCTTATTTTTATTTCATTGTTATTATTTTTTTTTTAAATAAGCCATTGCGCAGCGTCTGAAAAAAAAAAAAAAGAAGAAGAAAGAGGCCGTTGCATAGTGAGGTAGATAAATGCAGCATCTATGGATTAATAAATGCAGCCATCTCCCGTGAGCTTGCTCGCTCTAGCCCACAACCTCATGCAACCTAGACCTAAATTTCTTATGGGTATCGCTGAGTTTCTCAAATTGAATAATCCCAACTCAAATTGAAAATAATATTTCTAGACGAGATATATTTTTTTATATATTATTTTATTATTAAGATTTTTTGACAATTATATTTTCATTACTTGATATTTCAATTGTTACCATTGTACTACTAAATAATTAATTTCTTTTAAAAAAATGATGTGGTTGTAAGGGTATCTAAGGTATTTCAATTTAATAAATTTAAACAATAATTATAATCTAATACAAAACGAAAAAGACATATAGTAATTTGATAGTTTTCCCATAGTTCAGGTAGTAAGTTAATAAGTTTTCAATAAAATAAAATTATTATTTAGGATTATTAAATTAAATATTGTAACTGATATGTACTTATTAAATTGATTAGATAAATGTAAATGTTAAAAGAACAAGCAATTAAGATAAAATAGTTTTCTTAAAATAATAATTTATTTTTATTAAATTTATTATTATTATTTATTTTTATTTGTGGAAAATGATATAAAATAAATATTAAAATAACATTATTTTATTAATATAAGTAGTTATTTTTAAAAGTTTTAACATTGAATATATTTGATTTTTAGAATTTTTTAATTTAGAGGACAAAATCATTTTTCTACACACTAAGGGTTAAAATAGTCTTTTAACAAAAAATTTATTAAATATTCTATTACTTTTAATATTTGGCGGTAAAATGTAGTTATCAGAAAATTTTAGTGATAAAATAATATGTAAGAAAACATTAGATAAATATTTCTAAATATCCTTTCTAAATTGAAACTTTGAATTCTAATAATTATAAAAGTTTGAAGAATTTAATATTTTGTGTTGGTTAACTTTATTATGGATCTGTTAATATTGTAATACTGATTAATAAATGAAATATCACACATAACTATGTATTCCACCAAATTTACAACTAATATATATAGTATATGTGGTACTAAAAAGATGGCTAAATTAAATAGTAATAGTGGCGGAGGGTATTTCGCTGTGACAAATGACCCTTCTATAATAAGTATACGATGCTTGCACTGCACAGAAAAAATTTCGACTTTAAAGAATACAATTTCAAGGATCAACAATTCAACATTCAAGCCCACGAAATTTAAGTTCTATGACTCAAGAATGGGGACTGTGAGTCCGACACAAAAGTACTCTTTCACACGAAGAAACCTATTTAAATATTAAAGAATTAAAAAGGAAAATCAACCATTCAAATCTCAAATGCTGACACTGTTTCTTCATATTTAACTCCAATCTCCTTTTTTTGGGGAAGCAAGAGGCTCTACAGATTCCCTCTTTTTGAAAAGCCACAAACACTTATTATATAACCCACAAAACTCATTTCTCGTTTTCTTGTTCACAAATGATTCATTTGTGGAGTTTCGGCAATAATGGAGGAATTAGAAGAAGAGCACGGTTTTGAAGTGAGAGAGGAGTTCATGATTGCGCCAAATGGTGCTGCAAAGCCTTCAAAGAGACTTGCCCGTTTTCTCAAACCTTGCGTAAACTCCATTAAAGGGCAAGTTTTTGAGTTTCCTTCAGATTTTTTGTCCTCCTTACCATCCACGTTTGAACCCAAAACACGGCGTTTAAATGTAAATTTTCACGGATGGAGGTCACCGCAGAAGAATTGGAGAGCATGGGTTGAAAAGATGGCTCCTTTGCATGAGTATACATGGAAGAAAGCTGGTATATATGATGCAATTTTAAATTCAACGTATGAAATTCGAAGAAATTATGATTTGATTGCTGGGCTTGCTGAGAAATGGTGTCCTCAGACTAAAAGTTTCATTTTTTGTTGGGGTGAAGCTACAATTACTTTAGAAGATATGATGATTGCAGGGTACTCTGTTTCGGGTTCCCCAGTTTTTAGCCCTCTTGAAACAGATGAGTTATTGGAAACAGAAGAGAAGTTGAATCAAGCAAGAACGGAACTTACTAGAACTGCAGCTAGGAAGGCACACCAAGGAGCGTGGTTGAAGAAGTTCATGGACAGTGGAAGTGAAATCGAACATGAAGCTTTCCTTGTCTTATGGCTGTCAAGGTTTGTTCTTCCAAGCTCCTCTAGAGTAAAATGTGTAATTAGCAGAAATGTGTTTCCTATTGCTGTACATTTAGCGAAGGGCACTAGAATTGCACTTGGTCCAGCAGTTCTTGCTAGCATTTATATTGATTTGAATTTGTTTAAAGAAAAGATTGCTTCTTTAAGCGTGGTAGACAAGTGGGAGGACAAAGACAGTAAGTTAGAAGTTACTACATCGTCTCCGTTCCAGTTGCTCCAAATTTGGGCGTGGGAGAGGTTTACTGATTTGAAACCAGAGCCTAATTTGATTAAAAATGGTGAGCCAAGATTTGCTCGGTGGCACAAATTAATGATCAATGTTGAGAATGTGAGGACAGTTCTGGATTCAGCCCAAGGGAGTTTTGATTGGCGCCCCTACGCAAAGCCTCTAAACAACTGGAAGCTGCCTACGTTTTATGTAGAAAAGGAAATAATTGTATCAGCTGATAGTGACTTGTCTGAAGAATTACAATCATTTGCTAGATGCATGTGTGTCTCGGAGCTAGTTGGGCTTGAGAAGGACTGCATAGAGCAGTACCTTCCACATAGAGTAGCAATGCAATTTGGGATGGACCAAGACCTCCCAGCTTGTGTGGCTCGAGCAAACGATAGTCCTGAACTAGCATGGAGTTATTACTGTAAGCCTATCACTCACGCAAATTTGTGCATACCGTCTAGGCATTATGAGGCAGGTGTTACCTCCCTATACTTGAAGTGGTGGAAGCAATCACTGTCACATTTGCAAGGTGCAAGCAATGGTGCTTTGCCAGATAAAAGAAAGTGCTGGAGTTCTAAGATAATTCCAAAGAGGCCAAAAGGAATGATAGAGAGTAGTTCCAATGGTTCTAGAAAGGCCCATATGAAATTGAAGGAAAAGAGTAAAAGGGATGCTGCCCCTACTAGCCCTCATTTTTCTGTGAAGAGCTTGGAAAGATCACCAGAGACGTCAAAAATGAATATCAATGATGCTGATTCCTCTGCTCCTCTTGTGTGGCCTGTGAAGAAATATGAAAAATTACTCGAGTCTTCAAAGGAAAAGAAAAGGGTTAGTGGTGGATCTGCCTCTGCTGAGTTAAATTCAAAAAGGCTATCACTGTGTCTAGAAGTGAAGAAAGAAGCTAATGACACCCCTGTTCCTCCTGGCTTTCCTCCCAAATCTAATTTGTTGGTGGCAAGTGATACCACTAGTGAAGATAATCTGACCATTAGAGAACTTCTCAGGTCTAGGAAGAAGTATGATGGTTTCTGGAATGAAGAGGTCAGTAGTGCTGAAAATTTGCCTAGTCAATCTGACACTCTTTCTTCAATTGCTGAGAGCGAAGGTGTTAAAGTTTTTGAACCACAGTTGCAGACAGAATTGGTGGAAAAGAGTAGACAGAATGAACCATCAGAAGCATCTGTTGAAGATTCAACTGAGATTCACTTGGTTAATTCAGCTCCTGATTTGGTGAGGATGCAGGGTGGTGATGGAGATGGCAACATCAATGACAATGAGATAAGTGAGAGACCTGAATCACATCTTGAAGAGTGGGTTAGTAGGCTTGAGAGGATCGTTGCAAATCTAAAAGCCAAAAGATTTGGACGTACAGGCTAGCTTTAGTATCAGCGTTCAGCCGTTCACTCATCTTCTATTTATATAGTTTTACAACTTTAGCTACACATTTCAGATTCGGCCACTGCCATTTTGCTTTGGATGATGACGAATTAGCAACTGTGCAGAAAAGCCTTAACCAACTGTGGTTTTATAATATTTGCGGAAGAAATTTGATGTTCAGTGGGGCGCTTATGTTTCCTAAGTAGCCATAGATGATGTGTGTGTTATTTGCAAATTTAGATTCAGCCAACTATTCTCCTTTGTGTATCTGAGATCGGTGTCTGAATATCTCAGTTGAAATGCTCCCTCTGCCTAAAGTTGAGCTGCTGATGAGATACATACCTGCTTTTGCTTCTCCTATTTCAAATTTTGGCTCTTTAACCAGTGGTTTCTTATAGGGGAACTAGCTGTAGATTATATGTATATGGTGGAGTTATAACCAGCTGTATGTTTATCATTTGACAGCAAATTCCCTTCAGGTTAGACAGATTTCCATTTCTTGAGAAAATGATATATTGAATCCTTGTATCAAACTGCTGTAATAACTTCCAGCAACAATTATTGATAGCATTGTTCAATTTCATGTATCCTTGTCTCACCTTTCATTATGTCTTTAAGAGAAAGACTTAATAGACCTTGAGAATTGAGAAAACTGGAAATTCTCAACCTTCATCATGGTCTCAAAAGTTGTTAGCAGAATTAAGCTGATCATCAGCTCACAAATAACAATTCTAGCGATGGCTGTTCCAAGCATGAATCTTAAATCAATGTTCATAAAAATTTCCATCAAGCTGAGACCTCACTTGTGTGTCACTTTATATTCCGGCTAAGTGATACTTGCTGCACTAATCATGTGAGAAGGGACACCTGAGGAGTTACTTATGCTGCTGACTTGTTCCAAGCTTGGCGTTGAGCCTCCTGATAAAAAGCTTTTGATTAGTGTGACAACAAGTTTGGGTCTGTGCAATGGTACTTGCATTGATGACCACAACATATTATGGTCAATGCATTTATTTTAATGCAAAACAAAACAAGGTTGGCTCAGTGGCTGGGATGCAGTAGTTTGATCCATTTTGTTGCATAATTGAAGAAAATAAAGAAAATATATGGCCCACAGGCTAGTGGGGCGGCTCAAATCTTTTTCTAGTACTAAATTTAGAAACGGAGGAGACCGAAAAAGTAAAAGAATCTTGACAATAAAGAGGTTTCAAGAGGAAAAAAATTGAAAAAATGAAATGAAATATGGAGAAGGAAAATTATCCCATATTTCCCCCGAGGTTTGACAATTTATCACTTAGATATTATCTTTCATTCAAATGTAATAGGCACTCATCTTGAATCTTGATACTAATTATTAAACAACTTGCATCCTTTAACAAAATTTAGCAAAAAGACTATTACAACTGTAATATAAAATGAAAGCAATGACTAATTATTGAATTAGAAAATAATTTACACTTTTTCTTTTGAGACTTATGTGAGATAAACCAGTGGAATTTCCCAACAATTGTACTCCATGCATTTTTAAATAAATTTTCACCTTTTATAATGATTGGTCAATTTCAAAATGAGTATGTATCAAAATGTTATTAGACAGATGCACAAATAACATATGGTGTGCTTGTTACATGTATCATTTCCTCATTTCTCCCAAACTTATTTCATCACCCGTTATAGGCAATCCTTATTATTATCCTTTCAACTTTCGAATACCATCTTGAGATGTTTACATATCTAGTTCTCTACACATGACTTTGCTAGAAAGTTCACCTCGACAAAATCTCAATAATCCCAATGTGTCTCCATTTTGACTAAGTTTCACTATAATAACAACTCGACAAAATTCTCCCAAAAAAAAAGAAAAAAGAAAAGTAACAATGAACCCCGAAAGAAGCTTTTCTCTCAGTATTCCTAGTTTCCACCAACCCAACTCTTAAATTAGAGCCTTTTAAGACAATTAGTTTCAATGTTGTAAACAAATTAATACACAATTATAAAAAGAGAAAGGTTGATTTGAATCAAATGATTTTACGGGTCCTAACCCAGATTTCCGTTGAATTTAATATTTATTTTCATTGCTATTGAAGAACTTAATGCCCAAAATTCTTTTATAAAGTTGATAGACATTAGACAGTCGGCACTCTGATTCTCAAAACCTCAGGGGTACCATGTGATAATTAACCTATTGCAGAATAACCAACCTATAGGCGTGAGCGTGATTACAGATGTTAGTACTATGTAACGGCAGTTCCCCTGATCGCTGGTTATTTGCTTTCTCAACAAGAATTCAACCACACACAAATGCTGCCGCAGTCCTTTCTTCAATTTCCAACTCCATATATATTTCTTGGAAAGGCAAATTGTTGACCAACATCTGTGATGCAAAGTTTCTTCAGATTCTCTCTTTTGCAAAAGCTATAAACAAACACAACCCACAAGCACATTGCTTGCAAACACATCATTTGGGAGTTTCCGCAATGGATTTATCAACAGACATTGGTTTTGAAATTAGGGAGGAGCTCATGGTTTCACCAAGTGGTTGTGCGAAGCCTACAAAGAGACTAGCCCATTTTCTCAAACCTTCAACAAACCCCATTGAAGGGGAAATTTTTGAGCTTCCTTCACACTCTCTTTCCTCTGTGCCCGCCGCCTTTGAGCCCCAAAAATGGCCTTTGGTTGTGAAATTTCCCGGATGGAATTCACCTCAAAAAAAGTGGGCAACATGGGTTAGCAAGATGGCTGCTTTGCATGAATCCACGTGGAAGAAAGCCGGCATACATGAAGCAATTTTGAGTTCAACGTACGAAATCAAGAGAAACACTGATCTGGTTCTTGGCCTTGCGGAGAAATGGTGTCCTGAGACTAACAGTTTCGTTTTTCCTTGGGGCGAGGCAACTGTTACATTGGAAGATGTGATGGTTTCAGGGTACTCTGTCTTGGGTTCCCCTGTCTTTAGCCCACTTGAAACAGACGAGTTGAAGGAGGTAGAAGAGAAATTAAGCCAAATGGAAAAGGAATACATCAAAAGTGCATCTAGGAGAGCAGAGCATTATGCGTGGATGAATAAATTCATGGACAGTAAGAGCGATATTGAACACGAGGCATTTCTTGCCTTGTGGTTATCAAGGTTTGTTTTTCCTCGCTCCTATTGTCTAATTGTCAGATCCGTGTTTCCTATTGCTGTACATCTAGCTAGGGGGACTAGAATTGCGCTTGCACCAGCTATTCTTGCTAGCCTTTATAGAGATTTAAGTTTTTTGAAGGAGAAGATTGTTGCCTTAACCAACTTAGTCGGTTGTGAAGATGAAGATAGTGCATTAAAAGTGATTATACGTTCACCGTTTCAGTTCTTGCAGGTTTGGGCATGGGAGAGATTTGTAAAATTGAGACCAAATCCTAATTTGATAAAACCCGGTGAGCCAAGATTTGCTCTTTGGCACAAATTAATGATCAGCGTTGAGAATGTGAGAACTGTTTTTGATTCATCCCAAGAGTGTTTTGATTGGCGTCCCTATGCCAAAACTCTAAATAACTGGAAGTTGCCTGTGTCTTATGGAGAAAAGGAAATGAGGTTATTGGTTGATACTCATTTGTCTGAAGAATTACAATCATTTGTGCGATGCTTGAGGGTTTCTGAGTTAGTTGGCATTGACTGTATAGAGCAGTACCTTCCGCATAGAGTAGCAATGCAATTTGGTATGGACCAAGACCTTCCAGCTTATGTTGCGCGGGCAAATGATAGTCCTTACATAGGATGGTGCGTTTACAGTAAGCCTATCAGTTACGCAGATTTGTATGTGCCATCCCGGCATTATGAGGCTGGTGTTACCTCCCAATATTTGGAGTGTTGGAAGCAATCACTTTTGGGTCTCCAATGTGCAAATGATGGTGCTTTGCCACAGAAAAGAATTCTAACAAGTTCTGAGACAGCAGAGAAGAGGTCAAAACGAGCTAATAAATTAAGTTTCACTGGTTTTCGGAGCAAGCCAGAGAGACCAAAAGATATGAAAAGAAGAACTAAGCTAAGAGCAAAGAAATCGAAACAAACAAAGAAAAGGGAATTCGTTGCAAGGACCAAGATAACGCCAAGGAGATTGGATGGAACTGATGATTTGGATAATTCATTGGAGACTTCAAATCAGAAGAGGAGAAGTACCAATGCCTCTGTCACTCCAGGTTCTGCTTCTAAAAGAGCGAAAAAATCAGTGTACACTACGGAAGACAAGAAGGAAGATAGTGATGCATATGCTTCTTGTGAGTTTCCTTTAAAAATGCTGCCACTGAAGCTAATATTAATGAAAGAAGCTGATAATTCCCCTGTTCCTCCTGGTTTTCCTCCGAAATCTAGTTTAGGTCGATCAAGAGATTCAGTTAAGGAAAATAATCTAGCCATTACAGAATCACTGATATCCAGTGAAAAACAGAATGATTTTCAGAATACGAAGATTGGTAATGGTGAAAATCCTTCATGTCAATCCCAAACTTTTCTCTCCTTAATTGCAGATAGTGAGGATGTTAAAATTACTGAGCCAGCAGAAAAGGTTATGCAGAATGAACCTGCTATTGGTGGATCAGAGAATGTTAGGGAAGATTTGACTGAGAGTGGAGAATTGTTTCTTCCTCATGATATGTCAAAGAATGAGTGCAGCAACGGTGAAGGTAAGAACTTTGCTAGTATGGTACCTGATGAGCTCGAGGCATGGGTTGGTAGGCTTGAGAGGATTGTTGCAGAACTAAAGGCAGCAAGATTTGGTCATAAAATGCCAGTCTAAGCACAATCATGTTTGTCATTCAGGTATATGAAATTGTGTTAGTTCCAGCATTTTAGCCACACATATTAGATTCAGCTTTTACCAATTTGAAACTGCCTCATGACTTGTTGATCTTAGCAAAACAGTAATTGTACATCAGAACCTTTACCTCAAGCAAACCTAGTAGCCTTTACTCTTGCTTTCAATATGACCACAGATGTTTCACATGAAGTAACATGTGATGCATGTAAGCCACATTTAGAAAATTATCAAGTTCTCTTCTTATTGTATCCGTTATTGATGATCAAAATTGTCAGTTAGACTGGTGTATGGTTAAAAATTTCTGACTGTTTGAGGCATTGAGTTACGGATGATACATGATTTTGGCTTTTCTGCATTTTGATTTCTGCCTCGGAAATATTGGCATCTTTTATAGAAAAAATTTTAGAATACATTGGAGATATCATGTCAGCCATATAACAAATAAATGATGTTACAATATGTGTGAGTTTATTTTGAAAAACCATGGTGGTTATATCAAATTTAAAAGTGTAGATTGTATGCTTATGTTGCATTGATAACCTGCAGGATGTTGCTTCTACAAGAAATTAAAATAAAAAAAGATAGAATTGTTATTTTTAGTCTGATTAATTGTTGCCGTATGTCTATAGCGAAAGTTCTACGAACATTATTAAAGGACCTTGAAAGTATTGAAACGCAGAACTTGATGAAATTCAGTTTCTCTTCTTCTGGTTATGTCTGTTATTTTCGTTGGTACCTACTTAGCAAATACATAAATGTGCGTGGTAATGAATTAAAGGGTGTCAACAATGTGCATGTGATAATAAGTCTTGAAAAACTAAGGCAAGTTGAGATGAGGAGAGGATCCTTAAATTTCTATTTCATTGTATCGGTAAATAAATGCATTCAAAGAACACGAAAATGGGGGATAGCTAGTATTGAGATATGTGACTTCACAATCTCCACAAAAAAAAAAAATTATCTCTAAGATGACTATATATCGACTAAATAATTACAAATATAATATTAGGGTTTTTTTTATTGGAATATTTGATGTTACCACTCTCAATACTATACCAAGATTTCCATCAATAATTTTGCAGCTCAAATTTCTGGATCAATTGACCAAAGTCTCGTTTGGCACTGCTGGGGTGCGTCAGCCGTTTTTTTTTTTATTAGTCATTTTTAAATAAAAATTCATATATTAAGTCTTACATAATAATACCTGTCAAATATCCATAATTTCTTTTTTGCGGTTATGGTTTTTGTTCTCCGGTGGTTTTAGCTATAAAAAATAAATAAAGCATTATCAAACACGCCTTAATTGTAAGGTGATAAAAGTGAGCGTAAATCAGTTGTTAAAATGGTGCCGTTTTTGGACTCGAAAGGTGACTTGAGACCAACGTTTGATTTCATGGTATATTAATATCTGAATGTCTTCAAAAGCTTACAGCTATTATATGCACAGCAGATCAGTACCAACTGTACAAGTTCATTTCTTTTCACAGTCTCTTGTCATACATTCAAAATTTTGCATTAAAAATTTCCTAATTTGTGTTATATTTTACCTTTTTCAAGAACTTTAAAAATATAACATGAAATTTCAAAACCTTAATAAATAATTTTAAAATGGTATCCCAAAAAAAAAAGAGTTTATCAAATAATAGGTGGAGTAATTTGTTGTAACACATTCACCCTTTTGTTTTTAATAGAAAATTCACCCATTCAATTTGTTTTTAAAAATTCACCATTTTAAGAACTTGCAAAAATAGGTCGGTGTCTACGCTCTCTGAACATAGTACGACACAGCCAATAGACTGCTACCGCCCAAAGCTTTGTCAGAGACCAAGCAGAGGTGCAAACACAAAAGGGAGAAAACTCAGAAACCCATTTATTTTGATTTTTGAAGCATTGTTCTTGATTTTTAAACAATGGAGGAATCATTAGATGATGGTTTTGAAGTGAGAGAAGAGATGATGGTTTCATTAACTGGTGGTGGAAGCCCTACAAAGAGAGTAGCCCATTTTCTCAAACACAACATAAACTCTATTCATGGGCCAGTCTTTGAGCTTCCTTCTCATTGTCTTAACACAATACCGATAACTTTTCCGCCTAGAAACTGGCCTTTGGATGTGAAATTTCATGGATGGAGGTTACCCCAAAGAAAGTGGCAAGCATGGGTTGGCAAGATGGCAGCTTTGCATGAATCTACGTGGAAGAAAGCTGGCATACATGAAGCCATCCTGAACTCCAAGTATGCAATCCCGAAAAACAATGATTTGGTTCTTGGTCTTGCAGAGAAATGGTGTCCTGAGACCAAAAGTTTCATTTTCCCATGGGGTGAAGCAACTATTACATTAGAGGATATGATGATCCCAGGGTACTCTGTGTTGGGTTCCCCTGTTTTTAGGCCTCTCCAAACCGATGAGTTGAAGGAAATAGAAAAGAAGTTGAACCAAGTGAGAAAGAAACTCGGTAGGAGTATACATGGGAAGGCAGAACACAGCGCGTGGATGAATGAATTCATGGACAGCGGAAGCAAAATTGAACACGAAGCATTTCTTGCCTTGTGGTTGTCAAGGTATGTTTTTCCATCCTCCTTTTGTCTGGTGGTCAAATCTATTTTTCCACTTGCTGTTCATTTGGCTAGAGGGACTAGAATTGCACTTGCACCCGCTCTTCTTGCTAGCATTTATAGAGATTTAAATCTGTTGAAAGAAAATATTGTTGCTTTGAGTGAGATAGACCATTGGGAGGATGATGACGGTAAGCTATCAGTTACTCTATCGTCACCGTTTCAGTTAGTCCAAATTTGGGCCTGGGAGAGGTTTATTGACTTGAGACCAAAGCCTAATTTGATCAGAAGTGATGAGCCAAGATTTGCTCAGTGGCACAATAAAATGAGTAGATTTGAGAATGTGAGGAGAGTTTTGGATTCAGCCAAAGAGAATTTTGATTGGCGTCCCTATGCCAAAATTTTAGGTAACTGGAAGCTGCCTGAGTTTTATGGAGAAAAGGAAATGTGGGTTGCTGTTGATGCTGGTTTGTCTCTAGAATTATGGTCATTGGCTCAGATCTTGAGGGTTTCTGAGCTGGTTGGTCTTGATTGTGCAGAGCAATACCATCCACATCGAGTAGCAATGCAATTCGGAATGGACCAAGACCTTCCAGCTTTAGTTGACCGAGCCAACAAGACACCGTTTGTAGCATGGATTGATTACTGTAAGCCAATTAGTTATGCAAAACTGTATGTCCCTTCAAGACTTTATGAGGCTGATGTTACAACTCGATACTTAGATTGGTGGAAGCAATCCCTGTCGCGTCTGCAAGTTGCAAGTAGGGCTGTTCTGCCTCGGCTGCATATTTTCAGTACTTCTGAGATAAACCCAAAGAGATCAAAAAGAGTGAAAAGAAGTTTTGCAGGTTCTAGGAGGATGCTGGAGAGAGTACAAACAATGAAGAAAATTGATAGCTTCTCGTGGCCCAAGATAACAGCAAAGAGATCAAAAAGAACAAAGAGAAGGAACTTCATCGCAACGGTTAATGCAATGCCTAGAGGATTGGACAAAATGAA
This sequence comes from Atalantia buxifolia, assembly GCA_030444775.1. Classification (NCBI taxonomy): domain Eukaryota; kingdom Viridiplantae; phylum Streptophyta; class Magnoliopsida; order Sapindales; family Rutaceae; genus Atalantia; species Atalantia buxifolia. Next base: position 26,184,605 of record CM059834.1, on the reverse strand, counting down.
GGAAGGAGATGGTTCCTTAATTCATACTAGTTTTTCTCGCGAGGGCCTGGAAAATTCATCATTACAGACTTTAAATATCAAGAAGGAAGTCAGCGATGCATCTGCTTCTTTTGGATTCCATTCACAAATATTACCACTGAGTCTAAGACTAATGAAAGAAGCAGATAATTCTAGTGTTCCTCCGGGTTTTCCTCCCAAATCTAACTTAGTCAAAAGGGATTCAGCTAAGGAAGATAACCTGGCTATTAAGGAATCACTGAAGTTCAGTGAAAAACAGAATGACGTCCAAAATACAAGGGAAATTGTTATGCAGAATGAATCTACCGATGTTGTCTCAGTGACGGATAAGGAAGCTGTAAAGAGTAGAGCGGAAGGAAATGATGAGAACTATGCTAGTGAAGTACCGGAGGATCTTGAAGCTTGGGTTAGCAGGCTTGAGAGGATCGTTGAAGAGCTAAAAGCAGCAAGATTTGGTTATAAAAGGCCAGGCTAAGCATCGAAATGAATAGACTCGTGTTTAACGTGATACATGAAATTGTTTTTGAGTTCTAGCACTTCAGCTAAAATTCTTGTTCTAATTATCATTTGGAAGAGCATAGAGTTTATGACAATCTTTTTTTTAAACCGTACAAATATGTATCAATGACTTCAAGTGAGCTTCTGTGGTCTATAGCTCTGCAGCTAGTGAGCTTTGGGGGTCTAGAGCCCTAGTGCAAATGAGCTTTGGGAGTCCAGAGCTCTGGAGCAAATACCTTCACGAGTAAGACTAGGTACTGCTTTTTCAACTGAAAATAGAAAATGCTACACGGTATTGGATTTGCATTCATTTAATGAATTTTTCGCCACATTTATTTTTTAACAAAAATTTATCTTATATAAGAGGTGTAGCTGATTCTACTACGTCAAATTCAACTCCCCTTATGAGCAAAATGTGGAAGTAAATTTGGTTTCCTGGCAGATTTCTGATCCACGCCATAATTACACGATGTCTAAGCAGACAATGGGTTAAATATAATTACACGATGTCTAAGCAGACAATGGGTTAAATATCGCACACATAAAAGTCGATGTTATTACTTTCAATAATATTTGTATACCAAGATTTTACGACGATAAACATCGCAGCTTAAGAAAATAGTAATAATCATACGATAGCTTAACTAATTACTAGTCTCCGGATTTACATGGGGATAAGGAGATGATTCAGAAGTTCAAAAGAGATGATAACTGGGTTGGGCTAAGAGGCGACAAAGTGAGTGTCAAATCACCTGAAAAATGGTGCGGTTAATTTGTTGATTCGAAAGTTGACTCAAGCAGCATTGTAGGATTAAATTGTCACTTATGTTATCAACATTATCCCCAGACCTACAAAACTAAGAAAAGGGAATAAATGGTACAAAATACACTCAAAATACTAACCATATATATAGAAATGTTCTAATGGGCGATTTTGAATTTGTCAAAGTCTGGAAAAAACTATTAAAATGTGTGTATTTAATCCACAATCTTAAATTTTATTAAAGTTTGAAAAAATTATTAAATTGTATAATTTAATAGTATAATGTCATTACACTATTAAATTATATGATTTAATAACTTTCCCAAACTCCAACAAACGCAGGACTCTGGATTGGAACATATGTATATGCACACACACATACACACGTATATAATAAGAGAGAACCTTAGTTTTAAAAGCTTGAGCTGCAAATTTTCAATTTCAATTCACAAAAACAATCAAACGGGAACACAAATCATCAGATTACATTCAGATTATAAAACTCGTCCATTAAAAAATATCGTTTTCTATCTTACCCAGATACCCATTTTGCAATGACTATAGACGTTCACCATTTCATTAATACGCGCATGGAAGAGATTCATCGACTTTGAGTCCAAAGCCTAATTTGATTAAATAGGGAGCCAAGATTAGCTTGATGGCACAAGATAACGAGTGGAGTTGAAAATGTGAAGACAGTTTTGGGGAAGACAGATTTTGGGAAGGCACACGTGTTCAGAGAGGACAAAGAGTTTTTATTGGCTGCTGTTACTTACAGAATCTGTAACATAGATAGTTTTAAGCGGGACAGAGATGAAAATTGGAATTTACCCAAGTTTTGTGGAAAAAAGGAAATGCCGGTAACCATAGATGCTGATTCGTCTGATGAATTTCAGTCATTTGCTCGATGCTTGAGTACCTCCAAGCTAGTTGGTCTTGACTGCATAGAGCAAGACCTTCCACATCGAGTAGAAATGCAATTTGGGTAGACCAAGGCCTCCCAGCTTGTGTTGCTCGGGCAAATGAGGATTGTCATACATGTTGCATGGAATAATTTTAGTAAGCCTATTAGTTATGCTAATTTGTACGTTTCGTCTCAGCTTTTTATGGCTGATGTTACCATCCGATACTTAAAGGGGTGGAAGCAGTCACTATCGCGTCTGCAGTGCAACTGATGGGGCTTTGCAACAGAAAAGAATTCTCACGCGTTCTGGGATTAAACCAAGCAGATCAAGAGGAGCCAAAAAAATGAAGATAAACTGCCTTTGATGGGAAGCCAGAGAGAGCAGATGCAATATAAGGAAAGTTTTAGTCTCCCATGGTCTAAGAAAACATCGAAGAGATCAAACAGATAAACAAAAAAAAAAAAAGAACTTCTTTTGGATTAATCTAACACCAAGGAAATTGGATCGAATGAAGGAGCCAGACGGTGCCTTAATTCGTCGTAACATATCTCTGACGAGTAAGGAAAGCTCAGTAGAGAGTTCAAAAGCAGAAGAGGAGATGTGCAAATGTCTCTGCTGCTCTTGGTTCAACTCTGACGAAAGTAAAAAGATCGATGCCGATTTTGAAAGAAGAGAAGGAAGTCGGTGATGCTTCTGCTTCTGAAAAGCTACCGCTGAGTCTAGTAGCAATGGAAGAATCTGATAATTCCCCTGTTTCTCCTGGTTTTCCTCCGAATTCTAATTTACTTCAAACAGGGGATGCAGTTAAGGAAAATAATTTAGCAAGTAAAGACTTATTGAAATCCAAGAAAAAATAAGACTGTTGTTCAGAATACAAAAGTTGGCAATGGAGAAAATTTAGAAGAGAAGACAAATAAGCACCCCCCTCAGGATTTGATTTATAATTTGACAACAATTTTAACAGCCAGTCCACTATTTTGAATGAGCATTGATAAATTAATCACATAACTGAAAAAGATTGAGCACATTGCTGACAAAACTTCATCTATTGATCAGCTCCTAGCAACCAATTTCATTTTCCATAAGAAAATCAAGTGATAATACAATCACAAATTTATAAGGTTTTAGGGTACAGGATGCACCGATTCGATAGTCGAGGATTTATTTCTTATTTTTATTTATTTTTCATCCTGCCAATCATCGGGCAATGAATCCTTGTCCTTTAGAAATTAGAATGTACCAGAACAAGGGGAGGCATAGAAAGGTAATTTTGCATTAGACTCGTTCCTGAATATAAAATAAATAGATGGGCATTTGAGTAATTTGGCAGCTCTAAAGAACCGTACTGTTAAAGCTTTAGCTACAAGTTTTCTACAGTGGCACGATACTGGAGTTTTTGTTTTTTTTATAAAATTTCATTGACAAGTTTTCCATTTAATTAATTAATTGTTAAGGATGCAAATCAACTACGGCAGAAATGTGGCTGATCAGAAAAAGAAGGAACAAGTTAACAAATAACAATTGCAACACTATTTCAACTCTTTTTTTTTTTTTTAAATAAAAAAAGGAAATGAACACAACATCAGCTGCTAATTAATTCAAGAATTAATTTAATATTTATAAAGAAAATATAAATAAAAATTTCAATGTAACAATTGCAGCACTATTTCAACGCTTTTTTTTTAATAAAAAAAGGAAAAAAAACACAACATCAACTGCTGACAAGTGTATTTTTGTCATAAAATGTAACAAAAGTTCGAAACTTTTCCCACTACTGAAGCTCCTTTTCTGGTTGCCCAGAAACCCATTTTGGCTGACCACTCCTAACTCCTAAGGCGTCCATGTTCTATTTTTTGGTTTACAGAATTGAGGAATCATCAGAAGAAGTTGGTGTTGAAGTGAGAGAAGAGATGATGGTTTCACTGACTGGTTGTGGAAACCCAACAAGGAGACTAGCCCATTTTCTCAAACCTTGCATAGACTCCATTGAAGGCCAAGTTTTTGAGCTTCCAGCGCAATGCCTTTCTTCAATACCTGTTACTTCTGAGCCAAAAAACTGGCCTTTAAAGTTAAAATTTCACTGATGGAGGTTGCCGCAAGATGATTGGAAGAAATGGGTTGAAAAGATGGCTGCTTTGCATGAATCTACTTGGAAGAAAGCTGGTATTCGTGAAGCAATCTTAAATTCCACGTATGAATCCCAGGAAAAGATGATTTGGTTCTTGGCCTTGCAGAGAAATTGTGTCCTGAGACAAAAAGTTTCATTTTTTCTTGGGGCGAGGCTACAATTACACTAGAAGATATGATGATTTCAGGGTACTCAGTGTTGGGTTCCCCTGTTTTTAGCCCTCTTATTGCAGATGAAATGAAGGCAGTAGAAAAGGAGTTGAACCAAGTTAGAATAACTTCAAAACAGTGATTCTCAAAAGGCCAGTCATTCTGTATGGCTGAAAAGATTTATGGATAGTAGTGAAATATGGATAGTAGTGAAATTGAGCATGAAGCATTTTTTGCACTGTGGTTGTCAAGGTTCGTTTTTCCGTTTTCCTTTAGAACAGTTTCCAAATCTGTTTTCCCTATTGCTTTACATTTAGCTAGAGGGACTAGAATTGCGCTTGCACCTGCTGTTCTTGCTAGCATTTACAGAGGTTTGAGTTGAGTTTGTTGAAAGAAAAGATTGTTGCTTTCTTTGAGTTACTCAGTTGCGAGGGTGAAGTTTGTGAATCTGCAACTATAATACGTTCACCGTTTCAGTTAGTACAATGTTGGGCATGCGAAAGGTTTATAGAATTGAGACCGACGCCTAATCCAATATAAAAAAGGCGAGCCAAGTTTGGCTCGATGGCACAAGATAAGGACTAGAGTTGAGAATGCAAGGAGAGTTTTGGATTCGGCCAAAGATAGTTTTCATTGGCGCCCCTATGTTAGAACTTTGAAAAACTGGGATTTGCCCATGTTTTATGAAGAAGAGGATATGTGGGTATCTATTGATGCTGATGTGACACAGGAAATTCTGTCGTTTGCTCGGTGCTTGAGGATTTCGAAGCTGTTTGGTCTTGATTGTATAAAGCAGTACCTTCCTCATCGGGTAGCAATGCAATTCAGAATGGACCAAGACATTCCAGCTTGTGTTGCTCAAGTAAATGAGAGTTGTTGGATTGCATGAAAGTATTACAGTCAGCCGATCACTAATGCCAATTTGTATATTTCGTCTTGTTTCTTTGAGGCTGATGTTACTACCCGATACTTGGAGCGGTGGAAGCAATTGCTATCCTGTTTGCAAGGCGCAAGTGATTCTTTGCCACAGAAAAGTTTATCATTAGTTCTGAATTAGAACCAAACAGATCAGAAGGCAGGAAAAAAGGAGGTTTCAACAGCTGTGATAGGAAGCCAGGGAAAGCAAGTGAAATGAAATCAAGTGTTATTGTCTCATGGACTCATGGTCCAGGCTAACATCAAACAGATCAAAAAGAACAAAGAAAAGGAATTTCACATCAAGGATGAACACAATGCCAAGGAAATTGGATAGAACAACGGAATTGGCTTGTGCCTCGAGCAGTCCTTACATCTCTCTGGTGAATAAGAAAAGTTCATTGGGGACTTCAAAACAGAGGAGGAGTTATGCCAAAGCTTTTGTTGCTCTTGGTTCTCTTCTGAAGAGAGCAAAAGCTTCTCTTCCAAACAAAGAGAAGGAAGTTTGTGATGCATATGCTTCTGCTGAATCACTTCCAAAAAAGCTACCACTGGGTCTAATATCAATGATGGAAGCTAACAATTCCCCCATTCCTCCTGGTTTTCCTCCCAAATTTCATTTAGTCCCAGCAAGGGATTCAAGTAAGAAAGATAATCCGCCAAATAAAGAACTTTGAAATCCATCAAAAAGCAGAATGATGTTCAGAATGCAAATTTTGGCGATGGTGAAAATTCATTACATCAATCTCAAACCTTTTCCTCTTTAATTGCAGATAATGAGGGTGATAAAATTTTTGAGCCACTGAGTAAGTTGGCAGATGGTGGACGACACCAATAGAAGATGCAACAGAGAGTGCAGCAAGCTGTGTTGGTCAAGATATCTTGGTGAGGAACCAGGGCAGTGATGAAGATGGGAAGAATTATGGTTCTGAAGTACCAGAGGAACTTGAAGCTTGAGAAGATGGTTGCAGAGCAAAAGGCAGAGAGACTTTGTCCTAAAAGGCCAGTCATAGCATCAGAATGATTAAAATCATGTTTAAGATGGTAAATGAGACTGTTGTATTTCTAGCACTTCAGCTAAATATATTGGATTAAGCTCTTACCCATTTAGCATGGGTTAGTTTTGTCTTTGCAAAACCAAAAGTTGTACTTAAGAACCTTTACCTGAAGATATGATGCCTTTTCTTCATTTTGATTTCTGCTTCAGAAAGATTGGTCTCTTTCACATGGAGTTATCACAACCAGCAGTAAACTTGTAATTTCATTGAAATTTTCGGAGTTATTACAAGATTGTTTGGGCAGAAAATAAATTCTGAAGCCTCTTGTGGATGAGACTTCAACTCAAAACGCTTTTCAGTATTTCAGTTCATTAATAGTTTGAGGAACATTAGTAGTCTGAGCTTGGCTTGGGAAAATACAGTCAACAATATACTAGCAGGGAAAAGAAATATCAATTAACATCAAATGCATCAAACTAAGCAACAAAGGTTTAAACATTTATTTCCGAATGGTTTGGGGATATAAACTAGTACAGGGTCATTTCTTAGAGCAATGAACTTGGTCCCAGCATTTAGAACTAAGAACCTAGCAACCTGTATGACATCATTGACTTAAAATGAAATGCTCACAAGGCTTCAGGAAAACCAAGCTGGTTTGCAGTAGTTGCCACACATGCAACGAAAATTTCAGCAGTGTATTGAGAAGATGAAATTATCAAGACTTTACAACATATTCTCCAGCCTCAGAGCCATATTTGGCCGTGCTTACAACTTCTATATCCATCTTGATAATCTATCACATCCCATCAGCCAGCACTATCCAAACAAATATAACATAGTTCAAATGTATGGTCATGACTTGATAATATTGCAACAAAACAAAACAAAGCATTGCATTCATTTATAGTTGGAAAAAAGACTCACATCCCGCAGAATCATTGAATCATCAAAGATCAGGTCACTACTTTTAGATTGCATAGCATTCATCATAGGGGCGTGGAACATAAGATACATATATAGCTTACAAAGAACATCACACTCAGTACAGATTGTATGGTATAATAATTCAATGCTTTTGAACTTATAAATCTTCCCATGAAAAAGCAAAACAAATCTCTGTAGAAAGATAGAAGCAACAGCCAAGTTTCAACAGAGAAAGACACAGATGTCCACACAAAATTAATTCAAGGATTCTGAAAAAGCAACTGATATATGAGTTGATAAGTTTTAAACACAAGCAAAACCAAGGAAGAGCATCAGTTTTAAACACAAGCAAAACTAAGGAAGCGCATCCTTTGGGATTAATATTTCATCAGCAACCAACAATCAGTCCACAACTTTTAATTTGCATAGTATCCGTTATCGGGATGCAATGCAATATTCCAAGGAACAAAAACTTAAAAAAAAAAAAAAAGCCTCATAGCCATAATCAAACCAGCCAAATATCAGCAGATCACAATGAGGCTATCTATGTTCACAAAACATTGAAACGTTAAGCACATTGCTCACCACTTCCATTGCAATAAGGATGTCCCTCAGAATTTGTTTTACATCATGGGAGATTCAGTCCACTACTTTTAATTTCAAAATCATTCTTCATAGGGACTTAAAAAATCAAATTCTTTGGCAACAGAAAATGCAAATCAAAAAGCAGATAAAAGTCATAAACACAACCGAACAGCAAATAAAACTCAAACAACCCGCAACATGGAAAATGAGATAATAGAAAAAATTCAGATTAGTGACGCAAAATAAAAAAAAAAAGAAATTTTATCAGACAATGGATGTAAGAGTTAGTTTCTCCTCTTCATCTCCGACTTTCTACAGAAGAGAAGAACAGCCTATACAGTTGATGATTTGATGATAAGCTTTTGTTTGGCTTTTGTAAGGGATGGAATAAAAAGGTAATTTTGCATTTGTAGTCCTTGTGATATAACATAATTAAACTAGACCCATTCTTACATTTCATAGATGTAAAAACAAGTAGAGGGGCTTTTCAGTAATTTAAGGAAATTGTGGACCCAGTTGGACTGATTTTACTCTTTTTGGTGCGTAGCTGAATTTTGAAGTAGCTGAATGTTGAAGATTTTGAGCGAGGGTTTCTTCAAAAAATCAATAATTATGGAATCACAGAAGAAAAAATTGGTGATGGGTTTCTTTGGTTTTGTGTTAACAACAATGTTTGTTGCATCAAATGTTGAAGCTTGGACTGGTGAGATTCATGGGAGAGTTGTCTGTGATGTCTGTGGCGATTCCTCCATTGGACCTGAAGACCATGTTCTTGAAGGTCACGATCTCTCTCTCTTTTATTTGGTAAATTTTGTTTTTTTGGCGGTATTTTTTGCTGTTTGGTTATGTTTTTCTGCTCTTTGTTGACTCTGGCTTGTAATATTTAATGGGTTGCTGACTTTAATTTACGGATTGTGATAAAGCTTCTGCCTTTTGAGTAGTTAGTGGGTGTTAATTTGCTTTGAGCTTGTCAAAGATTGTAATCAGGCAATGTTTATATTTCAATGCATTGGAATAATGATTTGGAGAATGATGAAATTGTACTCAAATTTGCTATTATTCTGTCTCTCTGAATTTTATACACTGTAATGGCTGTCTATAATTTGCATAATGGGGATCTGAAGTTATTGGTTTTGCTAAGAATTGATTTGATTGCTGCCTAAACTGAGAGAAAACAAGATGCCGAACACATTGGTTGGTGTTGTATACATGTTATGATTTCTTCTTTCTTGCTAGTTTGCATCTGTCTCTCAGACCAATTCTGGTCGGAAGGAATTCTAAATATGTCTTTATTTGTTTATCCTGTAAGAGACTACTATTATCTGCCAAAATTGGGTTCCTCTGGATTCATGAAAACAATTCCATAGCTGGTAGCTGGCAGTTGTAATTTATGATGTAAGGCATTTTTCTCTCATAGACGTATATTCTAGGAAATGAGAGTGCAGAAATCAGCTGAATGCAGCTGTTTCATATAATGCATTCTTTAATTGCTAATACTCATTGAGGGCTAAAAATTGACTTGAAATATAGTCATATGTTGTGGTTTCAGTGTTGTGTTTATTTGCGGGTTCGGTATATTTACTTCACTTGAGTGATATTTTACAATGAATGTTTTAGCTCAGTTTTTCATTATTGGGTTTGTTAAAAGTTTAGACTGATCTAGAGATTGGCAATGCTTGTCGTCTGCTTGTCGAGTTTCTCTCATGTGACTGTAATAGTCATCACGCCATCACTCTTATACTTAGGGCTTAATTCTCCAGGTGCATAGGGAGACTGCTGAGGTGTTTTAAACCATCTTATTATGATGAGACTTCTTTGCTACATTCTTTTCTTAGTTGTTGGGAAGTCAAAATTCTAGCTTCTCTGCCTTATTTGTTTTAGATTTTAAATAAGTACACAAATTTTTGGGTATTATTGAACAAAGAGAGAGGATTTTGTAGTACAAGGACTAAACAATGTTAACATAATTTTGCTGCAAATAGTGTCCTGTAAAATTTGAGAATGAAATTGATTCCCCCAACCCCCCCCCCCCCACCCCCAATTTTTGGTACGTGTCTTTAGTGATATCTCTGGAAACTCTAAATCACTTTTAAGTATTGCGCAAGTAAAAGTCAATTTCCATGGATTCATTTTATCGCTTCCTCTGGTTGTGCTTGTCACTGCAAAGATGCACATTTTGACTTAAAATAACACTTAATAATCGAATTAACCTTTTTGTTATAACTGAAGTTCTGTTCACTAAGATCCACCATTTAGGCTAGATTCTACTCTCCAAGTACTAAAGAGAAGAAGGTAGGATGGACCATTTAACATTATAAAGTTGTGGATTGTTATAATCTTCGGTCGTCTATAGGAATGGGGATTGAAATTTATGAAGCTTCAATAAAATTTTGTTGTTGATGCATGTTCCTCTGGTCAAATAGGTGCTGAGGTTGCCGTTCTTTGCATAACGAAATCTGGGGAAGTCTTAAACTATCAAGCGTTTACAAATGCTAAGGGAATGTACATAGTAGCGGAGACAATGCCTGAGAGTGATCGCTGGGATGCTTGTCTGGCGCGGCCTATCAGCAGTTTCCATGAACACTGCAGCCATCTAGGAGAAGGCAGCGCTGGGGTCAAGTTCACTTACAATCATCCGTCAGGTTATTTTCACACCGTGAGACCTTTTGTCTATCGTCATGCTAGTGAGCCAACCTACTGCATTTAAAAAATTCGCGGACTGTTGGTGTGTACATGCTAATATGTATAAGATATCAAAATTTATGCTTGTGCTAAGTATAAGGTAATACAAAAAGAATGTTTCGTCATGTTTAACCATTTATTCATGTTCGCCATGATATTACTAGTGACGACCTCATTGTCACCGTCATAAGTATTTGCATTTCCGCAAAAGTAATACAAGAAATCGAAGTTCTTTTAGAATCATCATACTTGCTACATTTGAAAAACAAATTGGAACTTGAAGGTTAATTTCAGGCCGGAGCAGTTTTCTCAGTTTGAGGTATGTTACTGATAAAGATTGATAAATAGGTACGTGCATGATGTGGATTCTTTTCAGTGATTTGAATTTCCAGAATCAATTTGGAGGTTTGTTTTGAGTGCAAGTAGATTGTTAATGTTGGGTGTTAAAATCAAATTTTATTTTGTATAAAAAAATCAAAATTTATTTGACATCTGTAAATAATAAAATTATTCAAAGAACTTTAAGCAAGGACGGACAATGGAATCAAGTATCAACCATGTTATTTCTCTTTTGTTTTGTGAAAGCTGCAATCACGTCTACAAAATTTGCTGATCGTCCATTTATTATAATGCGGCCTTTGTCAATAGGATATCCCATCATTTCCTTTCGAAATGGTGAGGTGGTGGCATGTAGATATTAACTTGTAAATCTGATAAATAAATTGACTGATGATTTCTAAGGATAGAGAAGGTGAAGCTACTTGGATGCTGTATGAATTTTTATAGCATTGAATTGATGATGAGTTTTTTTTTTTTAATTATTATTATATTATAATCCATTGGATTAAGGGGTGAAGATCTCCACCTTAATTTCTTATGAATCTTAAACTAACTAACTTTGTTTTTAAATAATCACCTAGGTGATGGGTAACTTCTATCTTTTTATTCTTTTTTAAAAATTTATTCATTTAATTAATTGCAGCAATTATTTTTAAGTTTATTGTGAAGAAATAAAAAGTCTAATGAAGAGATTGTTTATAAATTAAAATGTAAGATTTTTATAAAGATTAAGTTCTAATTAAAATGTTCTACAAATTTTTGCTTACATGTACTACATCTTAATTTTTTATTTTTTCAATTGTAAACGCATTAATGCAATTATATATATAAGAATGGATACACGTCTTCTCTAATTGATTTATAATTTTGTGATACAAAGTATAGCTAATTAGATTTATTCTTTAACTACCACATTTGTATTTTTTTTTAATTGTAATTGCATTAATGCAATATAAGAATGAATATATATTTTCTCTAATTGATTTGTAATTTTGTAATATAAAGTATAAGTAATTAGATTTATTCTTTAAACATCATATTTGTATTATTTTTTTATTGTTGAGTCTCAATTAAAAGAGTTGTGTTTTTCTGAATTATTAATATGTAAAATATATATATATATATATATTATTTTTAGACTCTTTTATCTTAATTATTATAATACAAAAACGTAATTAATTTTAAAATTTAACTTAATCTTGATTAATTATTGAGAACCGTTGGATCTGTTAATAAAGGTAGAGGCGAGCGGAGACTCCAGCCCTGATGGAGACTAAATCAGACAATACACGTGGCTGCGACCAAAGCGCTTAGTTACTGTCATCTCATGTGGCCAAGATGCTGATATGGCGAGTATTCATAGGGGCATTGGACGTGTTCATGGAAGTGCCGAATCCAGCTTAAATGACTAACTAACCCCTACGAACTGGAAGCCCGGTCAACCTTCAAGCCTCCGCCCATCAGGGGTGTAAACGTCCTTAAAAATCAACCGCAATTCGAAAGTTCGCTAAACAGATGACGGGGAAGACACAAAAGTGTGACGTTATAATGTAGGAGGGAAAAAAGAGAGACAGATTAATAGAACAGAGATTTAGAATGAGGCTGAAACAAAGATTTGCTCCTTAAGACAAACAAAACACAGGGAAAGAGAGAGAGCTTCCGAAGTCAAATCGTTGAAAAAGAAAGATGAAACAGTTGAAAAATGCATTTGGTGTTTCATTTCTTTGGCTAATTTGCCTGATTTACTTCACCCAGGTTTCATGTCGACAACCTCTTTTGCAAAAAGTTCGATCTTGATGTATTAAATCTTTCGGGTCTATGGTTTTGATCAATGGGGGTTTATTTTATTTTATTTTTGAATATCCGGCCCTGGTGGGATATTTTGGTCGGTGAGCTTGTTGATTTTGGTACCTGGGTTATTTGTATGATATATTGGTGATTTTTGGGTGTTTTATGTGATGAATTGATTGATTTGAAAATTGAAAATCCAGCTGCTGGTGTTTGTGATACTTCTGGTTTGTTTGTTTTATTTTTCATCTCAAATTCTGAGACTAATTAGTTTTTTTTTTTTTCTCTCCTGTCATGGTTTATGTCAATGCAGGGTTTCAGATCATTTGTGTGGACGGCGGTTTCCTATCAGTTGAAAGACAAGCTTAAGTTGTCCCCTTCAGCTTCTCAATTTGTGTCCGCAGTAGCATTTTTCCCTTGGAGCATAAAACCTTTATACGGGTATGAATTTCTTAGCAATTTTATCGACTGGCCGTTGGAATTAATCATTTAGAAAAAAAAAATTGTAATTTTGAATAAAATTGAATTATCATTAAATATGAAAAAAAATATCTATGTACATACAATTTGGTTTCTCATAGAGTCTATGAAAATGCTATGGAAGATATAACTAGGATTTATAAGAAAGTTCATATGTTTAGTATATACATATATATATATATATATATCAAGAGAGAGAGAAAGAGCAGACTCTCACATACAATTATGTTTAGTAGCACGTGATAATATAAATTTAGTTGACACTATAACCTGATGCATTGTCGTCTGTGGTGCCCACTGTGCCGAGGTAGTTGTGTTTTTTATACTCTTCATTTGGATTTATTTTCTATGTTATGTGCAGGATTTTGTCCGATTGTATTCCAATTAAAGGGAGAAAACGGATTCCGTACCTAGTGATTTCAACTGTGCTCTCCCTGGTGCCATGGCTAATTCTAGGGCTGAACGCATTCTTTAGGAGTTCTACATGGCATCTAATAGTGTTGTTGACAGCACAAAATCTGGGCTCAGCCATGGCAGATGTCGTAGTTGATGCAATGATTGCTGAGGCAGCAAAATCTGAGCGGTATGTCAACTGATGACGAGCAACATTTGACTCCTCTTGCCCAACTTGTTGTTTTTGTCTACTGTTTGGTGTGTGGATTATTTTGCTTGACTGAACTGGTCTTTTATGTTTGCTGTTTATTTCTTGGTGAAGTTAGTAGTTTTGTTTATGTTATTGAGAAGTTATATTGTTCCTTACCACTGCACTTGATCAGGGCTGCATTTGCTGGAGACCTCCAATCACTATCCTGGTTGGCAATGGCTTTCGGTGGCATATGTGGGAGTTTGTTAGGAGGGTACGCTTTAACCAACATAGAGATAGATAGAATTTTTCTTCTTTTTACTGTATTACCAGCCATACAACTATTATCGTGTGGTTTGGTGAAGGAGAATCGAGTGAGCACTAAAGTTTTGAAAGAGTTTTTGAGTTCAAATGGCTATCATCTGGTGAATGGGAACGAGAGTATTCTGGATGATGAAGATGGTTTTTCAGAAGAGAAATACAATATCAGCGCAAAAAAAAGAAAGAAAAATAAAAAGAACCAGAAGAAGAGGGTGTTTAAGATTCGAAAATCCCAGATTCCTGAAAAAAGTAATCCCTTAGTCATCCAATGGTTCCACTCTCTGAAAGCAGCCATTTGCAGTCTTTATTCTGCATTTAGGCAGCCAGAGATTTTGAGGTAATTAGTAAACACTTTTATGATTTGATGTCAGTCTATGTTTTGGCAATTGAAGGTCACAAATGAAGCATCCCTTTCCACAGGTTTTGCCCGTAATTGTTCTACAGATTAGTATATCATACTAATTATGGCTAGAATTGATGTTTCCTTGCTCTTGAATATAGGCCAATGGCTTGGTTTTTCTTAGCTCACGTGGCTGTTCCAAACCTATCAACTGTCATGTTCTACTACCAAACTGAGATCTTGAATTTGGAAGCCTCCTTTCTGGGAACTGCTCGTGTTGTTGGATGGGTGGGCCTCATGCTTGGAACATATACTTACAACGGTTACCTAAAGAGATTGAAGCTACGAAGAATTTTATTGTAAGCAAGTAGTGCTTTGGTTACATATCTTTGGTAAATTTGTTCTGTCATTTAAATTGCTTACCCTGCCTGTACCTGATGCACAAGAGATATGCAGGTTGACTCAAGTTGGTTTGTCAATCTTGAGTTTCCTTGATATTCTTCTAGTGTCTCGAATGAATCTCACCTTTGGTATATCCGATAAGACCATGGTGCTATATGGATCTGCTCTTGCTGATGCAGTCAACCAATTCAAGTATGTGCATTTAGGGCTTGTTATATTCTGCTTTGTTAACTCACCTTAAGCTTAAGATGAGTAATTTGAACAAATGATTCATACATAAATTTTAGTTACATTTATGCTTTCATCCTCCTATCCTTTTATGCACCAGAATGATTGAACTTTTCTAATTGTGCCCTTACTGTGTTTCCTGATGTAATTGCAGGTTCATGCCATTCTTGATATTATCAGGACAGCTTTGCCCACCAGGAATCGAAGGAACTCTCTTCGCCCTTTTCATGTCAATCAACAACTTTGGTTCCACGGTGGGTTCATTTCTCGGTGCTGGATTGGCCTCAAGTTTGAGCATATCCTCAGGATCTTTTGACAACCTTCTCCTGGGCATTAGTATTCAAGCCCTCTGCACTTTCATTCCAATTGCCTTTCTATTTTTGATACCAAAGGGAGCTACAGGAGTATCAGCATAGTCACTAGTCAGCTCGAGATTATATTTGTACAACACAGAATTGCCTAGCAACTAGATGAATAGGAATATATGCTTTCGAATTTTTGTTAGCAATCACTTTTGAGTTTTGACAAATTCACAGGAATAGCTTCTTCTGAATTACATAGATAGATTCTGCCATGTATGTGTATACATAAACAGTTTTAAGAAGCTGATTAATATGAAATACAAATTTAACTTTTATCTTTTCATTCTTTTTCATCCCCTCCAAAGCTTTTTTCTTTTTTTTGAGAGACACTCCAAAGTTAAGTTGTTATTGAATGGATGCGAAACTTCAACATAGATTGAGCACTAATTTAGAAAAA
Organism: Atalantia buxifolia; assembly: GCA_030444775.1. Taxonomy (NCBI): domain Eukaryota; kingdom Viridiplantae; phylum Streptophyta; class Magnoliopsida; order Sapindales; family Rutaceae; genus Atalantia; species Atalantia buxifolia. The sequence goes on along the minus strand of CM059834.1, from coordinate 26,168,800 downwards.
CAAAAAATAACGACCACGGAAGCCACTCTTATATCAGAGCCAGGTTTCGATCCTGGGACCTGTGGGTTATGGGCCCACCACGCTTCCGCTGCGCCACTCTGATTGTTGACTATTAGCCCAAATAAATTTTATTTATTCAAAGCATTCTCTTCCGGGTTACCACAAACTGCTGATCCTTGAGACTTATGAAACCCAAAAAACAAACGAATTATTGTTTCTTTTTTAAAAAAAAAAAAGAAGAAAACACAGAAGAATGAGAAGAAGACCCGGAATTGGCGGTTTACAGAATGCGGCTGCTGCAAGGGTTTTTTTTTTTTTTCCCTTCTTTCAAGAGAATCAATATCAATTATTGTTAATTTAAAAAAAAAATGAGTGTTACATAATTTATATATTATACAGGATCAATATCGGTTACTGGGAGAAAATGTAGCAAAATTACGAACCGATCTTATGAAAGAACAGCTTGCCACCTTTCGCTCTCAGCTTGAAGACTTTGCCCGCAAGCACAAGGTCAAGCTTTCTTCTTTTTTCGTTTTCGTGTTTAAATTTCATGGGTTCGGCTAGTTTTTGTTAATCGATATGGGAATCTGCGTAATTGCTGCATATGTGTTTAATTTGATTAAATTAATGACTGTATGGTGAAATTTAAGTTATTTACGCATTGAAATTGCTGAACGAGTGGATGGTTTGTATGAGAACTTGTTGAATTTGGTTGAAATGTTGTTCTTTTTGTTGGAAAAATGTGAAACTGAGCTGAGAGTTGAAATGGGTCGATGCAGAATGATATACGCAAGAACCCCACTTTTAGGTCTCAGTTTCATGAGATGTGTGCTAAAGTGGGAGTGGATCCGTTGGCATCAAATAAGGGGTTTTGGGCAGAGCTGTTAGGGATTGGTGACTTTTATTATGAACTCGGTGAGTGTATCGTCTGCTTGAGTTGTGCTGCATCTCTCATGAGTCAATTCATTTGTGTTTGAGGTGTCATGTTGTATTCATTGTTGGTAGAAGAATTCCAAATGCATTTATAAACACAGTCTCAGCAAGGGAAACATTTCCACATTTAACTTTTAGTTAGCCACACTGTAGATAAATGAAGAATATGAATCTTTTTTGTATGAAATTTGCCCACTAAGATACATGTAAATGCTGATATTTTAGTTGAGATTTTGTGTTCAAGGTGAGGGTGAGGAGGATTCTTTGTATGCATATAATACGTGAATTTGTGAGATCATTCATACTAAAGGCTTGTGTTGTCCCCTATATAATACTAAATAATAATTTGAAGCCGGTTCTTCTTGCATATCTGAAAGAGTTGGATTAGTGCACTTATACTTTTAACTTCCTGCATTTGGCTTAATTCATGCTTTGCAACTAGGATATTAACTTTATCTGTTTTGACTCTTGGACCGCAGATGGCAAAACTTAGAGAGTCTTCTATATCAGATTTGAATTTACAACTATAATTCTTAAGAACAAACTTTGCAACATTGCTGCAACAAGTATACGTGTGGCATGAAATCTTAATTTATGACTTGTAAACTAATCTGTTGACTGTTGTCTAGTTATTTATAGACGTAGATTCACTATGTTATAGAGTGTTTTTCATAATGTTATAAGTTAACACTGAAATAAAAAGAATTTGGCTAGACAGGAGTGCAAATTGTTGAGATTTGCTTGGCAACAAGACCCCATAATGGAGGTCTTATCAACCTTCAGGAACTATGCAATCTCCTTCGTCAGCAACGGAAAAGCAATCGTGAAGCTGTGTCTGAGGATGATTGCTTGCGTGCTATAAGCAAGCTGAAGGTATTTCAGCGACGGCCTTTCTGGATATATGCCATTTGATAATAATAAGTTTTCAGATACAGGAATGCCGGTGCTTTATTAACATGAAGTCTATTGATTTTTTTAGGTACTGGGTAATGGTTATGAGGTGATTTCTGTTGGAAAGAAAAAGCTTGTTCGTTCTGTTCCTACTGAGTTGAACAAAGACCATAATCAAATATTAGAGTTGGCACAGGTTACATCCATTCTCTATCAATGTTTTCCTTTTCCTCATATTTCTTTTGGGTTGTTTGTTTTTGCTATGAACTTTCTGCTATTTAATTACTTATCAGTTGAAAATAAAAAATTCCGATGCCATTGCACTTTTGGTTCTATCAGGCTCAAGGTTTTGTAACTGTGGATGAGGTAGAGAGACGGCTTTCCTGGACATCTGGTCGTGCTATTGATGCCCTTGATATTTTATTAGAGGTATGCTGTTGCTGCCACTGGCCTAAATTATTATAAATCATCGTAGTTAGATCCTTGGGGCTCAAAAATTCTATATTGGTCAATGCAGGAAGGTCTTGCAATGGTAGATGATGGCCATAGAGATAGAAAACGCCGGTATTGGTTCCCTTGTGTATCTTCCATTTCATCGTTGTTGGGGGCCGATTCTTAACAATGTTTTCTCATTCGGTAACATGTCTTCTTCGTATCCTTTCCCCTACGGCACTTGGAATTCTAGCGTTGTAAAAGGTTCTTTGCTTGCAAATAGAATATGTTGGTTCAAATATTTTCATTTTGTCTTGTTTCTAGATATTTCGGGCTTGAAATTTGTCATTTCCTTATTTAACTTGTAGAAAAAAGAATTCTGAAAAAAACGAAGGGATTTTGTTCATGGATGTGCTTGGAGAGGATAACTGTAGTTGAATTTCAAGAACAAGACAACAAACTGCTAACTATCATTGAAAAAATAAACGATATGACGGTGGCTAAATACTAACTCGAATTTATTTATAAATAACAAAAGGATCTCTGAGAATGAGCAGAAGGAGGCTGTTCACTGTGAACTGCATGCTGGTTCAGGTTTTTGCTGATGGACACCTTGAATTGCATTCATTTCTAAGGAAAGCTCTGCGGCTCTGCCTCTTTAATGATCCTTTTAAGGTGTTCTAAAATCAGGTCACCCCACAATCTGTATCCAGAAGAATTGTATTATAAACTTTTGTTTAACATTGTTTTCCTACTGCACCTAGCAATCAAATAGAACATGAATATGGAGCAGATTTTTTAAGGAAAAATAATAATGACATGAGAAAATTTAAAAAAAAAAAAAATATCAGTGGACTAAAAGTTTAGAGCTTGGACTCTCAAGCCTCTTCAATCCATTTAGAGCTAGGTTCACTCCAGGATCGAGGTCGAACACCAAGTTTAAAGAACAAGATCATCTCCAAAGCTTCAAAAACCTTCTGTTTATCCAGAAACTCGTTCCATACACCACTCACTATGCAATAATTGTTGTTATAAGGCGGCCTGTGATGAGCAGCGTGTTGCGACCGCGACACCAGCACTCCAGCATCCTGTAACGCCACTACTAATGGCGGCAGCTTGCTCTTTGTGCTATGAGCCCATGCATGAAACTGCTGGCTAAACATAATGCAGCCCGCTAACATACTAACAAACCCATGAATGGTTGAATCATTACAAAGGAGGTCAAAAGGCAGCACTGTAAACGCAATGACACGAGCCAATGCGTGTAAATTGTTAGCAAACTGACGCCTGGTGATTGTCCAGGGCCATCTGTGATGACCCTGGAATGCTTCAATTTGTGACCCGAAAATTGGTGTTGACTCATCACCATAGTTATCAATTCCCCAGTGATAAACACCGGATCCCAGGTCAGCTAAAATGTAACCAATGTAGCCTGCCAACATGGGCTCGAGCCAAACATGTGAACTGGCTGCCGCCGCTATGGATTTGGCTAGTGAAATGAGCACAGTGCTGCACCCAGTTGCCACCCAGGCTCGATGCGCCCATGTTGATTGCAAAGCTGGGTCATGAAGCAAAGGAGGAGAACTTTTAGCGATAGTAGTGGTACTAGTGGTTGATGAAAGAGCTAGCCTTGGTTCAATGACTAGTTGGTTAGGGTTGGACCCGGGCTTGAGATTGGTGCTACTAGTGGCAGAACATGTTGTCACACGGACGTTGTGGCTCCGGTGCTGATGTTGGCACGTGGGAACTGGGTGTAATAAGGACTTCAATGGGTAATGTTGATGGGAAAGGACAGCCATTGAAGTTGAAGGGTGTCTCTACTCTCCGAGAGAAACCAACATGAAATTGCATTGAGAGAATGTATATATAAATAAATGTATAGAAAATGAAATAGTGGCTGAAAACAGAAATGGGTTTTGTGGTTGGAGTGAAAAATACGAGGAAAATATTGTGGCGTGCAAAGCAAGTGCGTGGGGTGATAGAAATCGCTAGTGCCAACACATATGTGGCATTTTGCCTTTGTTGCGTTTCAAATTTCTTAAACTTTTGATGGCATTATGTCAACTTTTCTGCATGAACAACGAGAAATTGAAGGTGATGGTTCTGTTATCTTCACAAATAACACAACCCACAACTATAAAAATTCCAAGCACTATCACATAATTTGCATAACAATCTGATAAAGCTTTTTCAAGACTATTTACTTTTGTTATATCTTGATTGTGCTACGTGGCAGCCATTTGAGCCCTTGGATTTTTTTTTTTGGGAGGAATTGTGGATGAAAAATCAAATAGATCGAAGATTGTGGTTGGATGATGGTTGTGTTGGGGAAAAATCAGTTTTTATATATTTTTTATAAAAACTTTTAGGACCGATCTCATACAATATATAGGAATACATAATTTAAAAATTGTATCTTGAAAATTTGATTTAGTTTTTTCCGCTGAAGTGATTTAGGCTCCCAGATCACGATTCGTCACCACAACTCCTGTTAGATCACGATCCGTCACTACCACTCATGTTAGATCAAGATCCGCCACCAAATAATCTTTCAGGCTATAACTGAGTTTGATATACACTTGACGTGTGGGCGCCTTTATCACCACTAAAACAACTAGCACGAGAAAATTTTTCTCTCAAAATTAGAGAAAAATCTTTTTTTCTCCAATCTGTATAATGTAGCCTCTTTTTTCTTTTGGGAGAAAATAAGCCTTTTCATATCTCTAACTAGTGGAAACCCCAAGCTCCATTTTTTTAATGTTATTTTATTCTATTAAATCAAGTTTGATTAAAATTAAAATAATAAACCAAAAGTAACGTTACTTCTTTCTTGTCATAAGGGCCCACCTTATAAAATAATACAAGACCCCTTAAATACAAGTACATTACATAGAGCCTCACACTAAATAATATATTTAGGCTTTTAACTCAAATAACTAGTTATCTTGCTTATTAATCTAGTAGTGGCGCAGTCAACTAAATGAGCTAACCCGAGAATCATTTTGGAACATACAATAGTGGCTACAATAATTAGACTTGTAATTAAACTAGTCTAATTATTTAATTCCAAATCTACTCCACTAAAAGATTGGAACTGACCTCCATAGTTGTATGCTCGAATAATAATTCGTTTCAAGCCACATTGATTTCTTTACTACTCAATTATTTGTACCACATCGTTAATTAAATCGATATCTCAACTGTCTAATCAAATTAATTACATCTTGTTCCTTGATACTTACTAGTTTTCTCTAATGATCATTTTCAACATACTAAATATGTTGACACACTCTGACCAGAGAATTCTATGATCAAGTACTGAAAACCCATCAAGAGATGTGTTGTACAAATTATATATTGTTGTTCTATAACTCTAATACTCATAATTGCTCCCACCAAGATATCCGGTAATCTTAACTACAAGTGTGTGTAAATGCTTTATCGCAGAACTCAAATGGAATAACAAATATAATCATGAAATTATAACTAACTCAAGATTAAGATTACAGTAAAATCAATGCCTATGAGATTTAATAAGTCTGATCGTCATTTTAAGGTTAATTAAATATCTTATGTAATCCTATTCAATGTAGTCGCACTACATCAATAAATTCATATATGATTAAGATAAATCATTTAAGGAATTCATTACAGTCTATACCTAAATAAAGTGTCCAACTTTATTTATCAAGTGCGAGTTAAATTTATTTAATCATAAGATAACTTGTATTTATGTCTTCTGTGAATCCACATGGTGATCACATAAATATATATAATATGATTAAATAAACTTTAATCAAAATATTAATGTAATTAAGATATTTGAATGAAATAACTTATTTATTTTATTAATTAAAAAATTATTTATTATAATTAAATAAATATATATACTTTTAAAGAGTATATTTTCCCAACAGGTAGAGGAGCAAGGATAAAACTGCATGGTAGAGCTAGAAGCTTGTGATAAATTTAAATTTTCTTCTCTTGTTTGTCTTGTCTGGAATGCAAGAGCATGTGAAAATTCTAGTGATATTCGGGTGATTTTGACGCATTGCTGTAAGCAAGAATCGTGGGGGCAGAGGAATATTCAAGTCCGGAAGCATTATCCCTTTGGGCGCCAGCAAGGAATCCATGCTATTTAAAATCTGCCGCATAATGATGATTGATGAATCGTGTTTTATTGGCGAAAAATATTGGGAAAAAAAAACAGAAAAAAAGAAAAAGGCTTTTGTTTCCGGGCCACAAATCAATACCAGTATGCGATAAGAAAAGATACTAGGAAGAGACCTTGGGATCATCCTTTCAAATGTTACTTGGCTAAAAAAATTAATTTACTTGTTACTATTAAAATTTAAAATTTATTTTAACAGAGAAATTAAGAGAGGAAAAAAACTAACAAGGAATCCTTAACCTTGATTTTAATATGTAATTAATGTTAATCATTCATTCAAAGAGTTTTTAATAGATAATGTAGGGTGGAAAAAGTGGATGTGGGGTACATGGGAATTGAATCATCCTCGAACGACGACGTTTTTTTCCTTTTTCATTTTCCCCCTCTTTGACATAAAACAAATCGAAAGAAAAAGTTAAATGACAATGAGTCCAATAATTAGCAAGACAAAAGAAGAAAGATTACGAAACTGGAGTGATCTGTTTGTTTCTCCCACCTCCCAAAATTCAATCTCAATTATGCTTCCAGCATCATCGTCATTATCTTGGCTTTCTAATTCTCTAACACTACTACTCTTAATCTGCACACCATTACTAACGACCCCATCAAATGCACTAAAATACCCATTTCACCCTCGGGACGTTCTGCCTCTGTTGCCTCGGCAGGTGTCATGGCCAATTTTGAACTCTCTCAACGGCGCAGCAGACTTGCTTCCGGCATTCGTGGGCTCTGCCTCGGCCCAAAACGACACCGTGGAATGGAAAGGCGCATGTTTTTACAAGAACCAAGCTTGGATGGAGTTCCATAACAAGTCTGGGAGCGAGTTTGGTGGTGGCACCCTTCATATCAAGGTCCCTTTTTTTTTTTTTACTAAACATTTTTTTCATATAATTGCTTATCCTTATTTGAGAACTTCTTCGTTGTTGAATGCCTTTTAGTATCCTTTTTTTCCTTTTTGTGTTTTGAAGTTTATTGCTTAACTTGAGCTGTTTTGCCATTTATATTTTGTTCTAAGGATGAAATTTTGAATCTTGAGGTTCATTTCTTGGAAATTTGGCATGTGGGTTTTTTATTTTACTTAAAAAAAATTGTTCTTTCTGTAGTTATCTGATTATCTTGAGGAAATTGGGGAGAGTGGGATCTGGTTTAGTTGAATTTTTGGGTTAATGATAATTTTTTATTTAAAAACTGTGTAGTTGTGGGTGGTTTTCTGACGATTCTAACGGAAGTCTAGAACATTCGGTATTGAAAAGTTAATTTCATTTTTGAATTTGAGCTATTTCTCTATTGAGGAAGTTTAGGACTGTTGGGTAGCTTTGTAAATGGTGACTTCTGGAGCTAATATTAAAAGATTTTTGAAGGGATTGCGATAGGTTAGATGATGTTTTAACAGATATTTTGCCCTGTTAAGGAAAATGTGAATACTTCTTTTCCTTCCTAAACAAAATCAAGTATGTGAATTTTTGCTTGTGACTAGCTATTTTTTCTTGAGAATTTTGATTTATGTCACACTAATGGTTCCTGTCATGATCGATTCATAATATCAAGACATGGGCATCATCTTTAAGGGGTGTACTTTTAAAGCTACTATCAAACTTCTTTTCTCATATTTGTGCTATATGGAAGTTCAATAATTTTACCGCTACTGTTTACTATGTGATGAGCTGGACAACTGGTTGTTACAGTTTTTGGTACGCTAAAGTTTGTAAAAGAGGTCTTTCCATTCATATCCAGGTTAGTGATGCCCATAGTTGGACATGCATGGATCTTTATGTCTTTGCAACTCCATACCGCGTGACGTGGGATTATTATTTTTTGTCCCGGGAGCATACGTTGGAATTCGAAGAGTGGGAAGGGAAACTTGAGTATGAATATGTAAGTAGCCACTTTCCTTAATTTCAGGACTTACCTTAGGTATTAGATGCTATCGAAGCATACATTATTTTCTGTTTGTATTTTTTATTATGATTTTTATTTTTTCAGGTCAAAAACAAGGGGGTTTCCATTTTCCTCATGCAAGCTGGGATGCTAGGAACCCTTGAAGCACTGTGGGATGTATTTCCTCTATTTACTAATACCGGATGGGGTGAGAACTCCAATATCGGGTTTCTCAAGAAGCACATGGGAGCTTCGTTCGAACAACGCCCTGAGCCCTGGGTTACTAATGTCACTGTTGAAGAAATTCATTCTGGAGATTTCCTGGCAGTATCAAAAATCCGTGGACGTTGGGGTGGTTTTGAGACATTGGAGAAGTGGGTGACGGGAGCTTATGCTGGTCATACTGCTGTTTGCTTAAGGGATTCTGAGGGGAAGCTATGGGTTGGTGAATCAGGACATGAAAATGACAAGGTGAAGCTCACCGACTTGCTAAATTTTTGTGATAGTATGGAGCTGATAGTCCAGAGATTTCTATTAATTTTTTAGGAGACAACAAATATAGCAAATCTTTTTCTTATTTTCTTGTCATCGAAAACTATTATTTCACTCTTGGACAGCCTATTCTAAAGTATAAGTAGGATTTAAGTATTGTTTTGTGGAAAGTTTTAGTGTACTAGATGTTTTGGGATTATTTGAAATCAGAGGAGCTAATTAATCTAGCACAGGGCCAGTTCTGTAGTTCTGTACAAGTATAACCATGATTGGAATAAAGGCAGAAATTGTGCTTCAATTTGTCTGTTTTAATTTATTTGTTGTTTTACTTTTTGGCAGGGAGAAGATATCATTGCTATATTACCATGGGATGAGTGGTGGGACTTTGAGGTGAACAAGGACGATTCCAACCCCCATATTGCATTGCTTCCTTTGCACCCAGATATGCGAGCTAAATTTAATGAAACTGCTGCTTGGGAGTATGCATTAAGCATGGATGGAAAACCATACGGATATCATAACATGATATTTAGCTGGATTGACACTAGAAGTGGCAACTATCCATCCCCTTTGGATGCTCATCTGGTATTTATTATCTCTGGAGCTATCTATAATTTTCCCTAAGTTTGCCACACTATTGTTGTTGTGATATTATTGCAAATCTTGTTATTTCAATTGTTTTCTTCAAAAAAATTTAGCTTTTGATTTTTCTTTCCTGGGTGGTGCTCCAAAATTGGTCAAGCTAGAGCCTTTTGTTTCTTTCTCCAAAATTAAATACTGCCCAAATTTTAATGCTATGAAATACTTGATTGGTATAAAATTAGAAAAATGCACTTTGCAGCCCTGTTTTTTACACCCTGAATTTCTAAATGTTGCGTTTGACCAGTATGATGGTGCCTATAATTTTGGTTTTGCTATATGTTCCCTGCATGAGTGCAGCTGTTTTTGATGCAGTGAAGAAGGTTTCTAAGGTTTTAGGTTCTGATTGCTACCTTTCTGGTCCTTCCAGGTTGCTTCTGGTATGACAATGTGGAACCACATACAGCCTGCATATGCTGCTAACATGTGGAATGAAGCCTTAAATAAGCGACTTGGAACGGAGGTACTATAAAAATATGTTTCGCCATTTTTCATTTAATGCTTCTCAAGGTATAGTTTATTGAAATATGGTTTGAAATCATGGTGTTTCCTTGCATAAAAGATTGAAAACAATGCTATTCAGTTTGTGATCCTTGTATCTGATTGATGAAATAGTATCTGCATTTATCATATGCTTTCCTCTGTTTGAATTTGGGACCGAAGCGTTTCATCTGACCTTATGAAAAATTTATTACCTGTCCGTTCATGAGTCGCACCAGGTCTACCTCATGAGCCAATCGTGGACGATATGGCTTAATGTTAACCACCTGGCTCTGGTATTACAATTAGAAAGCCATAGCCTAGAGAATCTTTGGACTATTATAGTGTTTTTTTTGTTGGAAATAATGTTAAGTAAGCAAAATTGTTATTGATATATAAATTGTTATCAATACTATTGAGTGGCTAATTTAGTTTTGTTTGATGCAGGGTCTTGATCTTCCCGATATATTAGTAGAAACTGAAAGGCGTGGAACACCCTTTGATGAACTGCTGACAATTCCTGAGCAGGATGATTGGATTTACAGTGATGGGAAGTCGACATCATGTGTTGCCTTTGTTCTTGAAATGTACAAGGAGGCAGGATTATTTGATCCAATCGCTAGCTCTATTCAAGTCACTGAGTTTACGGTGAGTTTGTCAAGAGTAATTCATCTCTGCTTCATTTAATTAAGTCTTTGCATTGCATTTTCGGGCTACTTTGTCAGATTACAATATTATTTATATATTTCTATCACAATAATACACCTAGCATCTATGTACCCACCCATTCCACCTAAAGCAAGAGTGGACATGTTGAATTGTTTGCCTAGTAGAGAATGTAAATGTATAATCCACAACTTAAATGGTCGGAATTTTTCAATTAAAGCATTGTCTTAGGCTAAGAAAACATTCCAAGTGAGATGGATGATTTCTGTTTAACATGCATTAAAGAAATTGAAAATGAACAAATACTGTAAAGGTACAAATCTATTCATATTGAGATATTGTGGGTAATTTTAGCTAATCCATTTTTTGTTGAAAATGCAGATTAAAGATGCCTACTCACTCAGGTTTTTTGAGAACAATTCAAGCCGCCTACCTAAGTGGTGCAATGATGCAGACACTGTGAAGCTTCCTTACTGCCAGATCCGGGGAAAGTATCGAATGGAGTTACCTGATTATAATGTCTTGGACCCATATCCCCACATGAATGAAAGGTGTCCATCTATGCCCCCGAAATACTCCAGGACAGCTAACTGCTGAACAGCACCAATTCTTCTACTGGAATCTCTGAAATCACCATAGTTTCCAAACCAGGGTTTTGTGATGTTATCATGTTTTGTGAGGTACAATGGTTTGGGATCTTCTAAAGGAAAAATTGGTTGATGCCGGATGTAAATATGGTGATTAGACTGTAGAATTCAACCCCCGCCACCTATCAAATTGTTGTATAATGTAAATAATAGTAGGTGAATGTACCAAAATTATTTACCATTCTCTTTAGAACTAGCGTTTTATGTTGAAATGAGAACTGAAACGATGAACCACTGTTGTTATCACATAACATTAACATTAGAACAACTTTGGGCATTGATCTTAAATAGTCTGTCCTCCATCTTTATTGAGTGAAATATAAAGGTCGGTTTTATCTTATAGCTAGAATCTCACAGTATCTTCTTTGGCGTAATTTGGACGGGCGGTCCTTTAGATGGGAAAGGCGTTGGATTTCTGCTGAAAATTGTCTGAACAAAGTAGCTTCCATTTGAAATGAGTTATTAGATAATGAATTACAACTAGGGTTTCAATCCTGGCAAACACATATCCTGGACACATCCGAGGTCCTGCTCCAAATGGAACGTAGCAGTAGGGTGGGATTGATGCCTGATTCTCAAATCTGCTGGGATCAAACTTTGATGGTTCTGGGAATATGCTATCGTCCATATAAGTCATGCTAGCAGCCCAGAAAATCTCAGTAGAGTATCGGTTAAGGTATAATTAGAAGCACTGGCAAAGATGATAAGATTGCAGAGAAAAGTGTAGGTTCAAGGTTTTCACTTGCCATCCTTCAGGAATAACGTATACATCATACTCGATATCTTTCAAAGCTTTCCTGAAGCCACCAAAGATTGGAGGAAACATCCTTAAGAGTTTCCATTGCTACTCTCCATGTGTACTTCATCTTGTAAAGATCTTCCCATGTTAGAAACTCACCCCTCTGCTTGCCTTTTGCTATCTCTTCCTGTTCCGAAAAATCAAATAAACAAGCATCCTTTCTTTTACTTTTACCACGTTTTTCTCTTTAGCTATGCATCGCATGATCTAATGGTTAAGCTGCAGAACAATTTATTAACATTTGCTTGACTTGAAACAAAGTCTCCAAAGATGAATGGTTAGAATCCTTTCCAATAAGATATATCGGTTGTGCGCAGAGTGCGGAATCAAACGCACCAAATAATCATAGAAAAATAAAGGACACAAAATATAACGTGGTTCGGCAATATGCCTACGTCCACGAGAGTAAGAGAAAATAATTATATTACTAACAATTATTAGAGTACAATATTTGAGTAAAGAAACCTCACTTCCCAAAATCCAAATACACTCAAAGTACTCTCACACACTATCAAATTACTCACACTCTCAGAACTCTAGAATTGTTTCACTTGCAATTTCTCTTAAGCTCTCAAATTTTGAGATGCTCTCGAATGAAAAAACTCCATCTATTTATAGGAAGCGTTTCGCACTATTCCACATTCGGTGCCCACCTATAATTTGGCCAATTTTGCCAAATTGTCAAAGTTATTGTGAAACTGACAAATTATCACATGCTTTACCAACTCTTTTAGCTTCAATTTCCACGATTCCAGCCACATGCTTCATTAATATTTCTAATATTGCAGCTAGAAGATCATGTATATCAATTTTTTTTTTACTTTTCAACAATTCTCCACCTCGGTGAAAATTTTGATAAAATCTAAGCCTACTACTAGTGAACCATCATCCTCAAAGTGGCTGCATCTCTGTGATTGCCTACGTACCCATAATATGGGATCAAGCCAACCGTAGTTCAAAAAATTTTCCGAACTCAACACATTCAAAGGGTTTAAATTAGTTTCAAGCAATGTTAAAACTTAACTCCACAAATCACCTTTGTCAACATATCTGATGGGTTATCTTTAGTATTGATATTCTGTAATAACACATCACCGCCCTCGATAATCTCTCTCACATAATTCCGCTTTCCAGCAACTTTCAAACCACAAGGCTAAGTCATATAGATTTCCTTCTCTAAATCTCCATGTAAGAACGCCGTCTTAAAATCCAATTGAGCCAACTTTAACTCATATTAAGCTACTAAGGCAAGTAGGATACAAATGAAATATGTTTTACGACTGGAGAGAAAATTTCATTGTAGTCAATATCTTCCTTCTAAGCAAAACCTTTTGCAACGAGCCTTGCCTTGTATCGGAAAGTTGATTGATTTGGAGATCATTGCTTCTTGGTGTAGACCTATTTATTGCCAATAGTCCCTTTCCCCTTTGGTACTCTACAAGTTCCCAAGTCTGGTTTTGATGGAGAGATTTCATCTCTTCCTTTATGGCTAACTTCCACTTATCACTTTTACTGCTGCGTAATACTTCACCAAAAGTGTTGAGGATGTCATCATCAATAACTGGAAGTGCATAGGCTACTATCATATTTTTAGTAAGCCATTCGAGCTTTTTTATCTATTTTCTTGGCCTCTTTATTTTTATAGAATCATCATTATCTGTATCATCAGTTGTTTTTTCATTTTGTGGGACATCAGAAGAAACAGTCTCTTCTTCAACTCTAGGTGTCACCTCCATAGTTGAACCTTTCTCTGATGTAGAACTAACTGGTACATATGGAGTTGCATCAAACTCCACCCACTGCAATACCTCCGTGGTCTTATTCTCCATCTACTGAGAACTTGAAGCTTTCATCATTGTAGCTTCATCAAACGTGACATCTCTGCTACACGCAAACATTTTATCTTCGAGATCCCAAAGCTGGAAGCCTTTTACTCCACCTGTGAATCCCACAAAGATAGTTTTTCTAGCACGAGGATCCAGTTTACTATCTTTGACATGATAATAAGCTAGACACCCGAATATACAAAGAGAACCATAGTCTTGTGCATGCTTTCCAGACTACATTTTCATAGGAGTTTTACCTCTAATTGCAGCTGAAGGCAATCGATTTATTAAGTGACTTGCGTAACTCACAGTCTCAGCCCTCACAGCCTTAGCCCAAAACTTTTTATCTAAACCAGCATTAGATAACATACATTGTACTTTTTCTAGCAAAGTATGATTCATACGCTCAGCCACACCATTTTGTTACGAAGTATGTCTCACCGTAAAATGTCTTTTTATGCCCTCACTCTGACATACTTACAAGAATTGATCAGAAGTATATTCACCCCCATTGTCAGAACATAATACTTTGATCTTTCTACGAGTTTGAGTCTCCACCAATTTCTTCTATTTCACGAAAATCTCTAGAACCTCATCCTTTGATTGCATGGTGTACTCCCACACATGTCTAGAGAAAATCATCAACAAATGTAACAAAATAATGGCTTCCACCAATTGATGCAATCTTGATTGGTCCTCATACATCACTGTAAACATATTCAAGAAATTCACGAGTATCGTGATTAGCCGTACCAAATTTGATCCTTGTTTTCTTACCTACTACAAAATGCTCATAGAACTTTAATTTATAGGTTTTGGTACATTTTAAGAGTACATTTCTTATCAGAGTTTGCAAAGACTTCTCTCTAGCATGTTCTAGTTGTACATGCCATAGCTCAGTAGTGTCGTTCAGTGCCACTGAAGTGTTTACTTCATCACTTGTAAGTTCCCTTCAGATAATACAAGTTGTGACGCTAAACCCCTTACAGAATAATCATAGCCCCATGTGTAAATTTCATTGTGCCAATTTCGATAGTAATCTTGTAGCCTTTAGCTTCCAAAGCACCCACAAAAATTAGATTTTTCTTTAAAGCTGGAACAAATCTAACCTCTTTGAGTTCTCTAACCATTCCATCAAATAGCTTGAGCCGAACTGTACCTATCCCTATCGTGCGACAAGGTCGATCATTTCTCATTACAACATTTTTCGCACTTTTGATTCCATTGACACTCCGAGCTTCATTCGAAAGCCATATCATTGGCTCATTGTGAAATCAGAACTTTTCAAAACCATTCCCTAACCGGACACAAATGATAGGTTGCTTTGGTATCAAGTATCCATTCGCTTGAATTTGCAAAATATCTATATCAAGAAGATTTTGAAGACATCTAATTAGATTGGATATATGAATATCCATTTGTGAGTAGTCTGAGTCTCCATCCTCACGTGCCATGTTTGCTTCTATTGGTTTCTTCCCATCTCTTTTCTAAGCCTTCGAACAATCTTTCCTCCAATGGCCTTTTTCATGACAAAAGGCATACTTATCTTGAGCTATATTTTTGCTTCTTAATTTAGACCGAGAATTCTTTCCACCGTGTTTCTTCCTTTTCTCCATCGCTATCTAGAAGTCTAGAATCAACAATTCAGATATAATTACTTCAGTCCCTTTAGTTTTTATCTCAGTTGGGATTCTCCTCCTTTTCAGATCCGAGATGCCTGTGAAAGGTTTTTAAAAATGTGTTCCGCCAGCAGACTACTAATTATTTGTCACTGACTCTTTCGATCAATATATGAGAAAAGAGTCAATAATAACAGATTACAAGATAATGTTATTTGCCATTTTCTGCCTATCTCATTTAATAGTAACGCCAAATATTATGTAAAGACAGATGTTAAGTGCAATCGGATCACTCAAATTTTCAAATATGTTGGACGTATTTGGCTTGGGGCAGGATCAAGAGGTACAACTTACAAACATAATTTTGAACATAAATTTTAAATCCTTGGATTAAAGAATAATAAAGGGCCGAGATTTTATAACATGAATTAATAATTAAAATTCTTCCTCCTCTAATTAATGTCAACATTATTTATTAGAAAGGTGAATTTTTTGTCACTTTTATTTATTCATATTTTCTCACCAGCATTATTTACCCCAAAATATTTTTTTCTTCTCTGATCATCCTCTTCATCTACTTATCTTTTTTTACTACTGTCATCTTCTCTTCTTCTTTCTAGCCGCTCAAGATATATTTAACATGCTCTCATTTTCTCTTTCTTCTTCCCTCAGAATTAAAGATAGTCACTCAAGGTATATTTTACATTAATTTTGTTGAGATTGACAAAAGACAATCCGATATTATTGAAAATGAATTTGAATTCATATAAATGACTCTTAAAGTTGGATTCGGGCACAATCCAACTTGTAATGAAGTAAATTTTCGAGGCTATGCAAGTGTTCAATTTAGTTTACGATTACTTTGTATGCTTCGCAAAAACTAAAACTTTTCGCTTTTAGGTGAAATTTTAATGTGCGTTGATGAAAATTTTGATGGACATGTTTCTTATTAAAGGTATTCATTTTATCCTAAACACTATTCAGCAATTACAAGATTGAAAGGTTACAAAACTATTAAAAAGTAAATTTTACCGTGAGATGTAGTTTAAAAAGAGAGAGAGAGAGAGAGATATATATAAAATAGTTAGCAATTGATAAGAGGGAGAAAAAAAATTAACTGAGTTAAAAGTCTTCCTTTATAATAGATCTTAATCATTCATTATCCAATAATCCAATGGTCTGAAATTGTGTCTCCTGAACTTGCCCCTATACACACACACACAGACGCCCCATGGTGGCCTCAACAATTGTCCTCGACGGGCCTGTACCAGTGGCTTCAAGATTTAATTTAACTACAATGGACTCATATAAGAAGATTTTGGAAAATTATTAAATTATTATTATTGTAGTTGTTTCTGTGTCTGTTTCGTAAGATGTCATGTATGATGCATCTGAACGGTAGAGTCAACTTGATTATTCGAATATTGTAGAATATTTTAATTTGCTAGGTCAACCATGATAGGCATGACATAGGATATGATGATGAACATTTCAAAGAGGTAATTACAATCCAACCCAAAAACTTTTCTCATAGATTCTATTTTCTCATGTAGGCATTTGTTTGCAGAATCAAAAATAAAAGAAAATGAGAATGTGCAACAAAGTTGTCAGAATGAAACCAATCTTGCTGAGAAACTGTTTTTGTTTCATCCTCAAAGACAAGCCATATTGTTTCTCACGCACAAACACCAAGGAATATATTCTAATACATTTTTTTATTCAAGAAAGTAAAATCTTACAACAGATGAATCTGCATTTCTGTAATCTCATCACATCTTTTCGTATTAGTCTTATAAAAGATCCTCAGATCACATCACTCAGCCTTGGTTGGAATATGGTTGCCACCGGTCGCAATTTTGTACAGATAGAACCCGGTCATGAGGGCACTGCAAGAAAACAGATTGCGAGAGTTTAGCTATCAAACATCAAAATCAATGTTTAACCGGGATTAAACTAAATAACATGCAGCAATTAAGAAATAATTGATGAAATAGCTAATTTAAAAGATTTCTAATAGTACCAATAAAGGTCTGATCTTTTAATGTTTAAAGAAGCACACGCATGGAGTGGAATTGGTTATTTCATAATCACTAAAAAAATTTAATAAACCAGCAGGGATCAAACTTCTTTTCGGTGCTAACAAATGATTGGTAGCATAGCAGCATGAGTGCATTCAGAGAGCATGAACTTAAGATGCCACAAGCTCTCATATAGTCCTTTTTGTCTAAAATCCTTTTTGCCAAGCACACGATACAAGAATCTACATATCCAAAATACAACTGCAGATATTGTATGGCTCACACGAACATCAAAATTAACATCAATGTGAAGGTTGAGAGGTTAAAAGAAAGAATAAAAACTAATTTTCTTTCCAAGTTCCACTATAGCCAGTTAATGCTAAAGTAGCCTTCAGTTATGCAGTGTTTCGAATGAGTTAAAAGATACTGTCGATCTGTCATGTTATGTATAGTATCGCTTGCAACTGGAATATAGTATAATGTATAATCCGGATTGGGAATATCCTGCATATGAGAATTAAAACAAAGAAGCTACATGCATCTTCAATTTACCTGATCCCAGCAACCATACCAGCTGGCATAATCTTAGAGGTTTCCATATATCGCTGTGCCATGACCACAGTCAGTACAGCTGCACAAACTGTAACAACAGCATAAAACTCAGCAATAAATCAAAATTCTTGCATTATTGCATCAAAAGAAAGAAAGACAACCAAAAAAAAAAGAAAAAAAGAGAGAAACAAAAAATTAGTCAATATATCAAATTTCTGACCTCTAAACTTATGAATCACTTAAATCTACTTTTACGCACAAACTGTAATAACAGCATAAAACTCAGCACTAAATCAAAATTCTTGCATTATTGCATCAAAAGAAAGAAAGACAACCCAAAAAAAAAGAAAGACAATTTCACTCATTACTTATAAATCACTTAAATCTACTTTTATGTGCATACTTGACCTTAATCATAATTTTTCTCAAACCCATCGATTTTTTTTTTTTTTAACACCAAGATGGTGGGGTTAAGCTGGACGATTACCTGTAATATAAATCAATCAATGAAAAAAATAAAGAGGTGGGACATAAACTAAAACCTCCCAAGAGAAGAAAAATATCACCATAGATTATAAAGGATCTCTTTTCAGTTTATATGGTTGAAAACATAGTCTTGATACTAAGTTGCTATGCATTCATTTGCTTGTTTCTCATCCAACTATTGAATTGCCGGATCAAGCAACAATTTTCTACTGGAAAAAATTTTTAACGCTCACAATCACACACATTAGTAAAGAACTTCAATAAAGATCAAAACTGAAAGACTCTCTAACAAAGTTACCACCCTGGATCTGCAGAAAGAAAATTCAACACAAGAAGAAGCGTCAAAAAAGAGAAACAAAAAAAAAGGGAAATTACCAGTCTCAATAACTATAGCAAAGTAAGAGTTTTTCTTCTTCTCAAAGGCTTTGAGGCTCAAGTAACCAGCCAAAACGAGGAGCAATCCAGTGCCAACACCCCCAGCTAAGGATGCTGTGCTCCCTTTCTTCGCAAAACCGACAATACCTCCACCGATAAGGATCAGACCGTAAGGGATCGTGAAGCAAAAGTCGTGCATTTTCTCCAACTGGGTGTTTGTTTCTTGGGAAAATTTTGTGCCAGAAATGGAGAGTTTTCTATGAAATCTGCCAATGGCGTGTGGCATTCTTTGGTCAAAAGTGTGGTTGGCACGAATACATTTGGGTTAAAATCAGCAACCCCTTCTATTGCAATTAATTATAATTGGCCCCAATTTTTCAGAATTAGTTGTCCTGGACAGCAATGGTACCTGCAAATCCACAAACTGACCCGTCAAAATTCGTCCGCTGTGAATAATTTTACGGGCTGTAGGTGGGTTTAATATTAGAAATTAATATTAGAAATTAAAACATGTACTATGTTTGCGGATGGATTTGATATTAACTTAATATTTGATAGATACCTATATGAATATCCGTCAAATCTGTAACTTCTTTTCCCAAATATTTTTAATATAATTTTAATTGAAAAATAATTAAATCTAAAAATATATAAATTAAATAAATGTAAAGTACAAACATGTCACATGTGATGTGTGCGAGATACAACTCATAACCTAACTTAAAGGAAACCCAAACTATTTTTTTTTTCACTTGTGAGCAACAGCTGCACACCCATGAATTTTTTCATGGCATTTGTGGTTACTTTTTATGAATTTATATATTTCATATTTAAATTTGAAACTGTGTGTTGGATTGATGTTGAAATTTTAATTTTCTATTTACATTAATTAAATTTAGAATTGATTATGTTATGTGAAATTTTAGCATATTAATATAAATTTACATATTGAAATTCACATTTGTGATTTTAAATGTAAGAACTCGACAAAAATTTGTTGGGTACCATTGTGAGTTTGATAATTGTCAAAACACACAGTGAGTGAATTTTTTAAAAAAATTAAAACCCGTAACAGGTGTGGGTACAGGTTTGATAATAGCAAACTCGCTACAGCGCGGTGCCTATTGCCATCCCTAGTCCTAAGGATGACAATTGCAGATCAGGAAAAATCCGAATCCACAAATAAAAAATGAGGATCCTGATATAAAAATTTGGGATCCACATTAATCCGGATCTAGATCCGGATGCAAGTGCATCCGGAATACCGGGTATTTAGATCCTGATAAATTTTATTTAAGATTAAAAATACATTTTAAAAATTAAATAAAAATTAAAAAATAAAATTTATTTGTGGATTTATGATATTGTTGTATATTATTTATGTTGAATTATTAATTGTTGGATTATGATTGAATTTTATTTGATATTATTAGCTATATTATTGAATTTTATTTTAAATTAAAATTTGAAGTAAAAATACATGTTACAAATTAAATTAAAAAATAAATTTTATTTGTGAATTTATGATGTTGTTGTATATTATTCATATTGAATTATTAATTGTTGGATTGTGATTGAATTTTATTTGATATTAGTAGGTAAATTATTGAATTTTATTTTAAATTAAAAATACATATTAAATATTAAAATTAAATTTTATTTATAGATTTATGAGACCATTGTATGTTATTCATGTTGAATTATGAATGAATTTTATTTGATATTATTAGGTAAATTATTGAAATTTTAAATTATATATTAAATTATTGAATTTTAATTTTTGCGGTATCCGCCCGCATCCGGATCCGCATATTTTTCTACGGATTCGGATGTAGAAATATGAATGCAGATTCAGATTCGGATTCGGATTTTGTCAACCCTACCTAGTCCCAATCCCATCATTAATTGACTTCTTAATAAAAATAGATAGTTGACTTTGATCGCTTAGATAATCTAATCTTTGTATTTTGAATTTTTTATTAAGAGTTAAGAAGCAAAAATAGAGATAAAGGTTTTTTTTTTGGGGTTTTTTATTGAAATATGTCCCATTTGTCCTTAAATACCAAATCTATACCCCATTACATACATCATGAAAGTGTAAAAAGTCAAAAATAAACTAAAAAAAATCATTTATCTACATTTTATTCCGCTTTCATAACTTCTAAATAATAACATAACCAAAGTCGAGTATTTACTTGACTTAATTAAAATGAATTTTTTTATTTCAATCTAAGTCAAGTATTCTCAATTAGTTATCGAACTTCAATGAAAAGTTGAGAATTTTTGCTGAATGAATGTTGGGCAAGGTTAAATTAAGGTCGAATATTCTCGACTCTTTACTCGACTTATTTGAAAAAGTCGAGAACTTTCCAGACAATTTCTTATTTCAATTGAAGTCGAGTATTCTCGACTATTTACTCGACTAACATGGAAAAGTCAAGAATTTATGCTGAATTACTAATTGTGTATGATTTAGTTGAAGTCGAATATTCTCAACTATTTATCCGACTTCGAGGATATGAGCTCAGTTTTATGAGATTTTAGTTGTGGTTATTTTTATACTTTCTTTAATTTTTTAAAGTATATATGTATAAAATTTAAGAGCATTATAATTTAAGGCATATATTGGGTAATTTGAAGGAATATATTGGGTATTTTGAAGGAAATGGGGTATATCACATGTAATTCTCCTTTTTTTTATTATAAGAAAATAGAAATGAAGTGAATTCCTAATTAAGACTATACTCTCAAAATTTGTTCCAATAAATAATTACATCTTATGTTTGAGTTATGAACTACCAAGTTTATAATTTCTTAGATAAACATGTAAATTCTATTTATTTAAATAAAAAAGAAAGTTTTATAATGAATTGATGTTAGTCCACACTATAATATTTTAATTTTAGTCTATTAATATCTTGCTCTTCATCTAAATATATAAAAATTATATCTAAATATTTAATTGTCTATTTTTAAAAAAGTTGAAATCTAATTTTTTTTTTATTGAGACAAATCTTAGAGACCTAAGTGTATTTTCATATTAATATTTGACATAAAGCTAAAAGTGGATATTATTTTTGTGGAATCGAACTGAATCAAATTGAAATTACTTGATTCGGTTCGGTAATGTACGATCGGTTCATGCAATTTAATTTTAAAATTAAAAAAAAAATCCTAATCGGCTAAAATTTTTTTTAAAAAATCGTACCCTAAGTCTCTAACTGTCAGCAGCAGCCTGCGCCCGGCGCTTTTTTAACACCCCTAACTGTCAGCAGCAGCCTGCGCCCGGCGCCTCTCTCTCTCACGCTCACGCTCACGCTCACTCTCACTCTGTCCATCTCCGGTCTCTCTCGCACTCGCACGGTCTTACCGTCTCACTCTCTCAGTCTCATTGCTGTCACTCACGCACCATCGACCGCCGGCAATCGTGATTCAATTTTTTTATCAGCTCGCGGCTGATCGTGACCGTGAGTCACAGTCTCACTAGCTCGCGGCAGTGATCGTGATTCAGCCACCTCGTTGCAGCCTCGTTTAACCGTTACCATCGCGCCGGCCGCCGGAGACTGTGAATAGTTGGCTTCGTTTTTTTTATATTTATTGTTCATTAATTTTTTCCTTAATTAAATTGTTTGAATTGTGATTAGTACTTTAATTTAATAGATAATAATTTAATTTTGCAGCAGTTTTTTTCCCCCTCAAATTGTCTTGACTGTGCTTTCTTAATCCTCCATTACTTCAACTGACTGAGCTATTGGTGTATTTAGGGAAAAATTTCTGCAGCTGTTAGTGCATTTATGCTGTTCTTAGAATTGATATTACTTATGGATATTTTCCTTTTGGTAATTTCTGTGCTGTAAATTGAATTATGGAAGTAAGCTTCTGCTTTTACAGATTTCAAATGAAAAAATTATGGTGCTGTTACAGTGTTAAAATGAATTGAATCAATCTACCTAGAGGCAACAAAAATTATAGTGCTGAAATGAATTTAAAAAAATATAGCTTACACCTTAATGATTAAATCAATCTGGAAAAGCAATGTGATTACCCAAATAATTTTTCTGAATATCTCTGAGATATATTTCCATTTTGTCAGGGATTGGTGATGGCTTGTCAAGCACTTAAATTGGAACCAACAAAGCATGAGAAGGCTTGCTTGGCAACCTTTAAAAAGAGAAAGAACAGTTTGATGAAGAAGGCTTATGAGTTTACAACTCTGTGCGATGTTGAAGTATGCATCATCATCTATGGTCCAAATGTCAAAGGCCACTCTTTTAAGCCGGAGACCTGGACCTCGAAGGAAGGTGAATTGACCAATATTATCAGAAAGTACGAGAAGAAAATTAGTGCAGTTGATCATGGTCAACATAGAACATTATCTTTGTCTAAATTCGATGAAAGTAAGATGAGGCAAGTTGATGATGCAGCTACAAGGGCTTGCAAGAAAATTTGTGTACGGGATTTGACTACATGGGATCAAGGTATGGACAGTTTATCAGAGGATCAGCTGAAGATGATTCTCAGTACAATGGATGATAAGCTCAAAGATGTGGACAGGAAACTAAACATGATCAAAAGAGATCAGAACGTAGTGAATAAGGCCACATCAAGAAAGTTAGATCATGACCATTCAAATGATGCAAAATCACTTGTCAATTTGCAGCCTGGTTATGAGGTTAGTCAAAAGCTACCATCTGATTCAAGTTTCATGGAGATTCAATGCGGTGGTGGATCTGGTAGTACTATTCCATTCACCCCACTTCAAGGACAAATAAATTGGAATTCCTCACCGACCATGTCTCCCACATCATCAGGCATTTATGATGGCAGTGCCGCCCAAGCAAAGAAATCGAATGATATTCTCAAAGATCAATCCAGCCAAGAAGAATGAAAAGGCTTCTTCACAGGTGGGGTTTCTCAAACAATAGGACAGCTTTAGAGATTGGACAATGTTAAAAAAGTACTTTTACTACTATTCTTTTGATTTCAGTTTGGGGCTGTTCAGTGATTTTTTAGTTTTACCCAGTTTCTGAATTTATGACTTCCATTGAAGATTTATGATACATATATAGAGTAGTATATTCATGAATACATTCCACCACTCTATCTCACATCCGTATTGAAAATGACATTGTGATAGTACATAAATGACAAAATGCAAAAATCATACTCTAATAATCAATTGCAAATCTTCTTTGAGAATCTGAAATAGTAGTTTTAGACTTGTTAGCATCCAAACCAATACCATAGCCAAACCCTCGCCCGTTCCTGAACTGACGTTACAATTCATGCCAACTCCAAAAACCAGCTCAAGACGGCCACCATATCCGATTCCTCCAGCCATGCCAAAACTGTTTTTCATCATCAAAGATGAGCAATATTTTTTCTCTTGCACAACCGCTAATGTATATATACTAATACATTTTGTTTCAAGTAAAATCTTACAACAGAAGAATCTGCATTTCTGTAATCTCAAACACATCTTTTGGTATTAGTCTTATTAAGGATCCTTAGATCAAATCACTCAGCCTTGGTTGGAATATGGTTGCCACCAGTTGCAATTTTGTACAGATAAAACCCGGTCATAAGGGCACTGCAAGATAACAGATTGCTAGAGTTGAGCTCTTAAACATCAAAATTAATGTTTAACCAGGCGTAAACTAAATAACTATGCAGCTGTTGAGAAATAATTAACGAAGCAGCTAATTTAAAAGTTTCTTATAGCACCAATAAAGGTCTGATTTTTCAATATTTAAAGAAGCACGTGCACAGAGTGGAATTAGATTATGAAATAATCACCAAGAAATTTAATAAACCAGCAGGGGTCAAACTTCTTTTCGGCACTAACAAATGATTGGTATTATAGCAGCATGAGTGCATTCAGAGAGCATGAACTGAAGATGCCACAAGCTGTCATAACAGAACAAGTATACAAAATGATAAAAGATTTTTCTAAGATCCTTTTTGCCAAGCACACCATACAAGAATCTACATATCCAAAGTACAACTGCAGATATTGTATGGCTAAGAGGAACATCAAAAATAACATCAGTGTGAAGGAAGAGGCAGGAAAGAGGTTGAGAGTTTAAAAGGATGAATAACAACTAATTTTTTTTCGAAAGTTCCACCTATAGCCAGTTAATACTTAACTAGCCTTCAGTTATGCAGTGTTTCAAATGGGTTACAAGATACTGTCAATTTGTCATGTTATGCATAGTATTGCTTGCAATTGGGGTATGGCAATCATAATCAGGATTGGGAATATCCTGTGTATGAGAATTAAAAAAAAAAGAAAGAAAACCCAAAAAAAAAAAACCGAAAATTACCAGTCTCAATAACTATAGCAAAGTAAGAGTTTTTCTTCTTCTCAAAGGCTTTGAGGCTCAAGTAACCAGCCAACACGAGGAGCAATCCAGTGCCAACACCCCCAGCTAAGGATGCTGTGGTCCCTTTCTTAGCAAACCCAACAATGCCTCCTCCGATAGGGATCAGACCGTACGGGGTCGTGAAGCAAAAGTCGTGCATTTTCTCCAACTGGGTGTTTGTTTCTTGGGAAAATTTTGTGTCAGAAATGGAAAGTTTCTATGAAATCTGCTAATGATTGCCTGTAGTGGGCACGAATATTTTTGGGTTAAAATCCCCAACCCTTATTTTGCAATTAATTATAATTGGCCCCAATGTTTCAGAGCTAGTCATCCCGATCCCAATGTTAAACTGTCTCGTTAATTCTGGTAATGACAGTTTACTTGACTGCTTGGATAGTCTGATCTTTGTATTATTTTTTTTTTAATATTGATTAAGCACCAATATTATATAGATATTTACAACTATTATTATATCAGACATTACACTAATATTTATGAATATAACTGAGACTTATGTATTACATTAAATCTTATATAGTACATGTCCAGACAGATGACTCTCACATAAGAGAAATGTCCGCACTCTACTCGTATTCATAAAAGAGAAGAATTTTTTATTTAAATATTTATTAAATATTTAAATATTTTAGCTCCCATAATATTTTTGTGGGGGCTTAAACTGCTTGTGAGGATAAAACCCTACCACCAGGCCAAAGGCTTAGTGGCCTGATCTTTGTATTTTAGTTAAGAGTAAAGAAACAAAAATAGAAATGAATTTTTTTTGTTTTTTGGTTTAAAGAGAAAACAGAAATAAAGTAAATTCCTGGTTTAAATTAGATCATCTCAAAGGTTGCTCAAATAAATAGTTAGACTTCATATTTCAGTTATAAAGTCTTTGGAATTTTATAAATGAACATGTATTGAAACAAATCTCTTAAAGGTCTTAAGTGTCTTCTTCTTGTTAATATTTTACATAAGGTTTAGATACTTTTAACATTTTGCATACGATGTATTTCATAGCTTAATCGAGAAAAACAATAGAATCTATAAGTACTAGCATATAGCCACACAATTTTAAATTTATAGTAAAATCCTGAAACAAAAATTTAGACTAAAAAGTCACTAGACTTTAACTTAGTGGTGAGAACTCATGACCTTACTATTATAGAGTCATAAGTTTGAACTCCCATAACGTAATGTAGCGACTTAATTTCCTTCTTCAATTTAAGTGAAGACAATTTTCTTTCTTTTGAAATTTGAGTAGAGTAGACGTCTTTCGAATATCAGAGATGTTAAAAATTTTAATGTACTTCATAAGAATCGATGTAAATTAATCCTAGTAATAGTCTGATTTATAAATATTAGTTATAATCTCATATAATATGAGTTGTATTCTTGAGAAATAGTCTTATGTAATCCACAAAAAAAAAATTAAATTAAAAATTTAAAATAGCCCGGACCTTAGAAATAGCACATGAAATACAAATTGTTTAAAGCTTTTTTAAATTGGTTGAAATAAAAACATTTTGTATTACGACGACATCGTTTTGGCAGTAGCAGTCAGTTTTTTTTTTAACTGTCAGTTGAACAATAGAAATGTTTTTACTAGAAAATAAAAGCCAGAAATTCAGTCAATCCGGTGATTAATTTACTCAAATGTTGGTCCATTTTGGAACCCGTATTCGATTACCGATAATCCTCAATTGCCGCTACCGCCAGAGACTCAACTTTGCAAAAACCCTAAAAATGGCAGCAACTGATGGCAAATCTAAACGACCCATTTGCCCATCTTGTTCCAAACCGAACCGTCTCTGCCTGTGCAACCGGATTCAGGATCCAGGCCTCGAAAATTCAGTAAGTGTCACCATCCTTCAGCACAGTTTAGAGAGAAACCACCCTCTTAATTCTACTAGAATTGCGAAACTAGGGCTCAAGAATGTCACTTTAGCCACTGTCTTCGATGTTAATTTTGAGGCACGGTTTGATATTAGGTTGACTGCATCGTGTCAGGAGTCAGTTGATGATGACTTGGGATTAAAGGGAGAAAATGTGATTGGTTTAAAGTGTAAGAAATTTAAGAAGGGCTTCGAAGAGGAAGATAGCAGTTTGATTGATGTCAATAAAGATTGTTGTTTGAGGAATGAGATGAGTGGCATGTTAGATGCTAATAGTTATTTGAAAGGCTCAGATGTTGTAAACGATTTTGATGGCTTAGTTTCAGTGCAAGAAGCTGAGGGCAACCGTGAAAACGGTACATTCGCCTCAGAGAATAGTTGTTGCAGCCTATTTAGGAAATCTTATTTAGGTCATAAAGCAATCTCTTACGGAGGATATGGTGATCCAACTATAGCTGTGACCATTAGCAAATATGGTGTTATTAGTGGTCTTGTCCGCAATTGGGTGCTAACTGATTGCCAAAAGCCAAATTTTGATCAGATTGTAGGCTCTCAGGTGGCTTTGGATGCTCTGGAAAAAGGATTTGTTGTAAAAAAGATGGGAAAGCGAGAGTCGGATGGAAACATGGAATCTGAAGAGCATGAAGAGTACAAACTCGAGGTTTCTCCAGGGTCAGTGCTTTTATTCCCCAGTGAGAATGCTGTTGGTGTTGATGACCTTAAAGCCATGAATTTTGAAGTGAAGAATTTGATTGTTTTGGATGGAACTTGGTCCAAGGCAAAGCGAATGTACAAAGAGAATCCTTGGTTGAAGCTTTTGCCACATCTGAAGTTGGATTTGGATAAGATGAGCTTGTATAGTGAAGTGAGGCATCAGCCGAAGGCTGGATATTTGTCCACCATTGAAAGCATCGTGTATACGCTTATGGCATTGGGAGACAATACTGAGAGGTTGAACAATCTCTTAGATGTTTTTGAGTCCATGGTTGGAGATCAAAGGCGATGTAAAGATGAGAGGTTGAGCAAAGTCTCCCATTGTGAGGCTTATAACTAAATTTTGCCAACTCTGCAAATACAGTTTTGAAACTTTGCTGCATCCTGCAACCACTGAATCCTAAACTGAAATCCCTAGCATCAACAGTCTAGTTAGCTCCTCTAATTCAAGTTAGATGGACATTTGTTTTTAGCAGATCACACTTCTTTGATTAAAAGGGATCTCTTGTAAAGCAATATTCTTATTTTGTATAGCTTACTGATATTGGTTGATTTTATTTACCCTATACTTGACGACTGAAATTCTTCATTTTATGTCTTCATTTCAACATTCATTTCTGCAACATTTGCTTGATTTTGATACATTAGTTTCATCTTGTATAAAATGTAAAGAAAGAAATCAGTTTTGTGCAAGATCAACTTATGAAGGGGAAAACGAAGATCAAGACACCGAAAAAAGAATTTGGGCACATTGATGGAAATATAGAAAAGTACAAAGGGATCGGCTGAAATTAGGGGTGTTTAGATTATGATTTGATCGGCTTAGTCCGTCTTATCTGTAAAAATTTGATTTGCAAAAATTTGATCCATAAATTAGATTGGATATGGATTTACTTATGTAAATATGTAAAAATTCGTGAATCTGAAAAAAATATAATATTTATTAAAAAATATAAAACATGTAAATGTGGAATTACCATTTACTAGTAATTAGGTTAAAATCTAGTTGCATTAACACTATATTATCTATATTATCCAATAATAATATAAAATAAAAATAATTAAATAACTAAATAAACAAATATAGCTTCCTAAACAGTAATAAAAAACCTTAAGCCAAACATTTTAGCATGGTTGCGTTTTTTATCAACATCGGTGCTCACTATCTGTAAGCATGATAGAGGCACTAATTTGCACACGAAATTAGTTATAGTCAACTCCGATAATCCTTGATGAAGCATAGATGAGATTGAATATAATGAGACAGGTAAATGTAGCAACTTAACTTTAATTGTATTTATTGATTATCATATAACTTTATGTTGTTATTCTATTTTTTAAATATTGATATTTTTCTTTTGTCTTCTATATACAGAGATTTTGAGAGCTGACAAGAACATATTGGATGAAGCTTGATAGCATTTGATGGGATAGTAAGTAAGGATAAATATTTATTAACTTTTTTATTAAATAGAATATTTATATTTGTTATTATTTCAATTATATTTGGACATTTTGATAGCATCTAAGCTCTCAAGTTTCAACTTTTGCATGAAGTAATTCATAATTATAGTTATTTTTCATTTATTGATTTAAATAAATGAGATTTTTATTTTCGGTGTGTTATATTTTGAAACTTTCAATATATTATTCCACCTTTATTTAAACAATTAATTTATTTAAAATTTATTCAATTTTGAATTTGATTGGTAGTAAAATTATTTTTATATTAGATTTTTTTATTTAATTAATTCATGGATTGGACATAAATAAAAATTTTTAATCTGTAAAATAATAGATTGGATTTGGATTGAATTTCACTAATCTGTGGATTTGATTGGATTGAAAATATATAATCTGTAAAATCATGGACATATATGAATTGATGTCTAATCTCCAAAATCTAATCCATGAACACCCATAGTTGAAATATGATACTTGTGTTGTGTGCATTACCAAAATGACTTATGACTCATTACTTGTGACTCGTGACTCGTGAGCCACCTTCTTCTCTGGGAGCTTTATTTAAATATATTTTATTTGCTAAATTTATACCTTATTACATCCATATGCCTCATGAATGTGGAAAAGGTCAAAAATACCCTTAAAAAACCATGAATCTACTTAATTTCTTCCTCTCACCTCACGCTTTCTTTTCTCACCATTTCTTCATCTCTTGGTTTCCTCCTCTATCATCATTTCACCTCATACCTCCAATACAAAACTTTTTTATAAACATAAACTCTTCAAAAAGTGCATTATGAAGTGTTGGATAAGGATAAGTTTCATCTCTTACCTCTAATATAAAGCTTAAGGTTGGATTTGATTTCATTACAAGTATATTTGCTAATGATTTATGGGTTTTAATAGTACATTATTCATTTTTATGCTTGCACAAACACTATTGCACAAAATGTAGAGATTCAAGAACTCAATTTAAGTTATGAGCGATTGAAAAATTAGTCTAAGAAGAAGTCGAGTATAAAGTCAGGTAAGTCAAGTATTTAGTCGAGTATAAAGTGAAGAGAGATAAATAAGTTGAGTATAAAGTCGAGTAAGAGTTGAGTAATTTTTAAAACAAGTAGAGTAATTTTTTTAACAAGTCAAGTAAGAGTTGTGTAATTTCTTAAAGACGTTGAGCACAAACATACAGGATTCTGCAATATTGGCTTGATCTATTATGTCTTAAACAAAGGTAGAAATGAGACCCTAATCAATGTCAATAACACTTATAGAAATCTCAACATATTTCTCTTCAAAGACAAAGTCTCTCACTGTATCCCCCCCCCCAAACTTGACATCCCGAAGAACCGTGCATTTCTAGACTCGAAAATCAACTTAGTCATGGGATCATAAAACTTGTATCTCTCGAATCTTTCTAAGTATCCAATAAAAAAGCAACTCACTGTCCTTAAGTTTAGTTTCTTCTCATTAGGTCTGTAAGGCCTTGTCTCAGCTAAAAATCCCCAAACATACAAGTGCTTTAGACTAGACTCCTTGCCCGTCCAAAGTTCGTAAGGGGTTTTGGCAGTCGCTTTAGTTGTAATCCTATTAAGGATATATACTGCAATGTTAAGCACTTCTACCCAGAGTGATTTAAGTAAAATAGAATGACAAATCATACTCTTTACTATATCCTTAAACGTCATGTTTCATCTTTCAGCAACATCATTCATAGTGGATGAACTCGGTATAGTGTATTATGGAATGATATTGCATTTCTTAATGAACTTAGCAAACGGTCTTAGACATTTTTCATCTGAACCATCATATCTACCGTAGTACTCACCACCACAGTCAGATTTGACTTTTTTTGATGCTTTTGCTGAGTTGATTCTCAACTTCAGTTTTAAAATTTTTTAACATATCCTAGGGCTATGACTCTTCACAAAGGAGATATATAGGCATATCTAGAAAAATCGTCTATGAATGTCATAAAATATTATTGACCATTCCGAGCAATCATTGAGAATGGCCCACAAATATCTATATGTATGAATTTAAGACGTTCAAAGTCATGCTGGCTTTAAATTTCCTTTTATTAGTTTGTTTCTCCTTGATACGGTTAACATAAATATCAAAATTTGTAAAATCTAAGGGGTCGAGAATTTTATTTGTCATAAGTCTCTCTATTCTCTGTCTGGAGATATGAGCTAATCTTTTGTGCTACAACGCAGCCGAGTTCTCATTAGTTAATTTTCTCTTTATACCTCGTGTACTAAATTACAATGATTCAATAAATAAAGCAATCA
Organism: Atalantia buxifolia; assembly: GCA_030444775.1. Taxonomy (NCBI): domain Eukaryota; kingdom Viridiplantae; phylum Streptophyta; class Magnoliopsida; order Sapindales; family Rutaceae; genus Atalantia; species Atalantia buxifolia. Next base: position 26,137,173 of record CM059834.1, on the reverse strand, counting down.
TATCAATTAAATAAAGAATATCATTGCCTGACAAAGAATAGGAATTGACCAATTTTGAATCATCAAACAAACTGAATTTTTCATTTCCAAATAAATAAGGTCTTACCTCTCAACCTAAACTTTTGAGTTAAGTAATGTTTTTAACATGACATAAGAGCCAAACCCTTAAGTTTGATTCCCCTACGTGCAATCTCTTTTAATTATTCATATTTAATTTCCTAACTCACTTTTAAGTTCCTGTCTTTTGACCTATTTTCAAGTTTCTATCTTATATCTTAGTCCATATTTGACGTGGGAGGGGACTGTTAACACTAGTCCTAAAAATTATTGTTGCGCTCTTAACTATTAGCTTAAGCTTTTTGGCCATGTGGTTTCTCTAAGCTCTTGAGTTAAGCATTTTTTCTAATGTGTATTAATAGTCATCTATTAGCGAACCACTGAGGTAAATCACTTGAGTTCTAGTTCCCGCAGCTTGTGAGCATTAGGGGTGGGCGGAAAATTAAAGAACCGAACCGAACAGATGAACCAAACCGAACCGAACCGGTTCTATTCGGTTATTTCGGATTCGGTTAGATAATTCATTCGGTTCTCTAATAACCTCAATTAAACGGTTTGATTTCGGTTGAGATCGATGAAAACCGAAACCGAACCGAGATTACGCTAACAACCAAACCATCACCATCGAGTAAAACATAACTCACAAATCTCCTCTTTCTTATCCAAATTTCAAAACCCTCGTCGCCGTCACGTCTCTCATAGCCAGCCGTCGGGTCTCACAGAGCCAGCCATCGCCGTCCGTCAGCTACAGTCAGGCTTGCCATCTAAGGTCAGTTTCTCTCTCTATCTTTGCTGCACTTTTTGGTTTTGTTTTTGTTTATTTCTAGTTAGTTTCTCTCTGTTTATTCTTATGGGCTCGACCCAAAATAAGCTCTGGTTATGCTTTGTTTAGTGCTTGATAATGGGTTTCTGTTGACAAATTCTCAGCATCGTTAGTTTTGAAAGCATGTTCTCGGTTGGGTTTGATTGGGGAAGGATTGCAAATTCATGAGTTGTTGAGGAAAGTGACATTTGGGTTAGATTTATTTTTGATAAAATAGGAAAAGAGACTCGATTTCCTATAATATCATGATTGATGGGTATGTTAAGAGTGGTAACATTGACTCTTTTGTTTGCAGCTATGTTTTGTGTGACTAACTTTTAAGCTTGTTCTAATGGACTTTATTAATGGTTTTCTGTAGTTGGGAAGGCATTTGCAGTAGCAACTGTGATACTATTTGGTGGGGCTAGGAAGAACAATGACATTGAAGCCTACTGAGGGTGAAGTTTGTGTAAGTTTTCAACTTTGATTTATTTTTCTTTATGTGCAATTTGAGTGAGTTGTTACATGGCTGCATTTGGTCTCTTTTTCTTTATGTGCGTTCAGGAGCATTAATTGTAGTGTTCATATTTTTTATTGTCTTTTGGAGCTTCAAAGTGATTTTTAATAATATATTAATTGATTTCGATCCCTTGTCTTTTTCTAGTTAATCATTATTTTGAGAACTTTTAGAAACTAGTAGCTTTATCTGAAAATAATGGCGTTAATGTTTTAAAAGCAAAGTTCTAAATCCATTTTTCATCTACCACTTCTTTTCTGGACATTTTGTATTTCTCTTGGTCTCCTTATCATTTCCTTAAAATGAGAAGTATGTCAATTTATAGAGTTATATCGGGGGGCATTTTCATTCGCAAATTTGACTGTTATAAATTCTATAACAAATGCACTACTCTTAATAAAATGAATATTATTCTATGAATCAAATTAATACTCGTCTGATTTGGTAGAATTTTTTTTTACCCATTTAATTAATATTTGTTGATTATTTCTTACAACAAGCTTAGGTAAAATGGATCCAGAATATGATATCGTGGTAGAGCAAAGTACAAAGCAAAGTTCAGTTCAATTGAGAGAAAAAAGGTCAAGAAAGAAAGTATCGGATGCATGGGCTCATTTTACTAGATGCGACGGAGAACCAAGGGCTGCGTGTAATTATTGTGGTAAAACCTATGCTTGTCATCCTGTGAAAAATGGGACTACTAATATGAATAATCATCTTAAGGTTTGTGAAAATTACTTGGCAACTAAAGTAGATGAATCAGAGCAAAGTAGTAAACCTCCTCACACTAGTGCTTCTAGTACTGCAGTTGTTTCTTTTGATAAGGAAGAATGTAGGAAAGCTTGTGCTAAAATGGTCGTGCTTGATGAGTTACCATTTAGTTTTGTTGAGGGTAAAGGATTTCGTTATTTTTGTCATGTTGCTTGTCCACAGTTTGAGCCCCCTTCTAGAAGGACACTTGTTCGAGATGTCTATCAGTTGTATTTAGATGAGAAGATAGCACTGAAAAATATCTTCATTGCTAGTAAGATGAGGGTGTGTCTTACCACTGACACGTGGAGTTCTATTCAAAATATTAATTACATGGTTGTAACAGTTCATTTTGTTGATTCTAATTGGCAATTGCAGAGGAAAATCTTAAGTTTCAGTCAAATAACAAGCCATAAAGGGGACTTAATAGGGAAAGAGATAGAGACTGTTTTGCATGATTGGGGTATAGATAGAGTACTTACAATTACTGTAGATAATGCTTCTGCTAATGATTTGGCTGTCAAGTATGTAAAGAGAAAGTTAAAAAGTTGGCAAGTAGATGGAACATTGTTAGGCGGTAAATTTCTACATTTGCGATGTTGTGCACATATTATAAACTTGATTGTTAGTGAAGGATTGACAGAATTAAAAGGTTCAATTACTAGCATCCGTAACGCAGTAAGGTATGTAAGATCATCTCCAGCAAGGGAGAATAGATTTAAAAAGTGTGTCGAACATGAGAAGATTAAAAGTAAAGGGTCTGTGGTGTTAGATGTTGTTACCCGATGGAATTCTACCTACTTGATGTTGAGTAGTGCATTTAAGTTTCGGAAGGCATTTGAACGGTTGGAAGAAGAGGATGAACATTATCGTAACTATTTCAAAGAGGATGTGGATGGAAGTGGGAACACAAGGCCACCTAAACCTGAAGATTGGGACAATGCAGCTGTTTTTGTTCAATTTTTAGAGATTTTTAAAGATGCGACAGTGAAGTTTAGTGCTTCTTTAACTGTAACTTCCAATTTATATTTTCATAGGGTAAATATAACCTGTTTGTTGTTTATTGTTATTATATTATTTTTGAAATTTTAAACTCCTTTGTTAAACTGTTTGATTTCTTGATTAGCATGATATTATTATTATTAATGCAATTTTTATTTCTTTTGTTTCTATTTTTTTAGGTGAGTACTATTCAATCTCTATTGACTGCAAAGTGTCAAGATTCAGATTCTATGTTGAGTGCAATGGCAAATAAAATGAAGAAAAAATTTGATAAATATTGGGGTTCGGTGGAAAACATGAACAAATTATTGATTATTGCAGTTGTCCTTGATCCCCGATATAAGTTGGAGTATGTCTCATTTTGTTTTGAATCCTTGTATGATACCAACAAAGTTGAAGCAATGGCAGCAAGCATCAAAGATCAATTGGTAGCGGTTTATAACTGTTATCATGCCTTGTACTCCACGACTCCTAGTATCTTGTCATGTGATGTAGATGTGAATGTGGGAGGAAGTGAGTCAGGGGAAAATACTTATGATACGGAAGAAGCTTTTAAAAGAAAAAAGAGAAAGAAAGAGACTGTGGAGAAAAGTGAGGTGGAAACATATTTGGTTGACCCAAGTGAGGATGCATGCAATGACAAGTTCGATATTTTAAGTTGGTGGAAGAACAATTGCACAAAGTATCCAATTTTGTCACTTATTGCCAAGGATGTGCTTGCGATTCCTGTTTCGACAGTAGCTTCCGAGTCCGCTTTTAGTACCGGTGGACGTATTCTTGATCCATTTCGAAGTTCGTTGACTCCTCAAATGGTGGAAGCCTTAATTTGTTCACAAAATTGGTTACGTTCTTCAATCGGTAGTAATGAAGAGGTTCATGTTAACATTGATGATTCATGCGTTCAAGACTTAGAGCTTTATCAAATAGTTCAATCTGGTAAGTCTTTCAACTTCAAGATTGTAATTTATGCATGTTTAGTTTTTATTTGTTAAATTAATTTATTAAATTATTTTTATGTAGAGCTTGAGAAATCTGCACTTACATCATTGGATTAATCAACTATGGCGGCTGGAAGCTTTTAAGAAAGGAAGAAAGGAAGTCATGGATTAAATTATTCAAAGTTTTGGTTTTAAATTAATTGTTAATACTTGTGGATGTTATTTTATTAGTGGATTGGTGGTCAATTATGTAGTATTAATTAGATGGGTGAATTATTGAAAGTTTTGGTTTTAAATTAATTGTTAATACTTGTGGATGTTATTTTATTAGTGGATTAGTGGACGATTGTGTAGTATTTTGATTGATGACTTGTATTTGAGCTTTTCAAATTTTTAAAGTAAGCATTAAAAAAAAAATTAAATTAATCGGGTGAGTCATGAGAGTATAAAAGAGAGGCTGATTCAAACTTGGTACAGATTCAAATCTGACCCGAACCGAACCGAACCGGATTTATCGGTTCGGTCCGGTTCGGTCTATAAAAAGATGGTAGATAAAAAATTTATAATATAATGAGAACCGAACCGAATTTTGCCCACCTCTAGTGAGCATAATTGGAAAACAGATAGTTATGTTAGGAAGAGTTCAAGTCCTCTCATGTGTATGTTTCTTTTGAATACCTTATGGAAGCAAATTCGACTCATTTTGGCCAGATATCTTGCACTGCAGTAGCATTACAAATTTCTGATATACTATCGTAGATTGAAATATAATACATCTGTATACAGGTTCTTAATTTTCATGTGCATTGCTTCTAATGCAAGTAACCTTTCTGCAGTTCAAAGTAGAAGATACATTCAAGTTCAAGATCATGATTTCATCAAGAATCGCTTTCAGGGTCTTGGAAAAAGCTATGTTTTGATGGGTTGTTTCGTAAGTTCAATAATAAACTCACAAAATGTCCATCTCTTTTTTATTTTTTTCCCCCTTCTTTAATTCCTTTTGTTGCCTCTTCAGTGCAGCATTCATTTTTCAAGCAATTCCATGGCTCTGTCACGAAATCAGATTACACCACATTGCGGCTTGGTTTCATTATGGTAATTTATCTAGTGTTTTTTTTGTTACCACTTGGATCCTTTTATGGTAATTTGTTGCCTTAATTCATTTCTTGTTTAGATTCATTGCAGGGGAAACCCCAAGTTTAATTCTCACAAGCATTTGATGCGTACCCTTGAAGCTGATATTAATTAAGAAAGTTTTTGGAATAAAGTATAATTATTGGTCACAAATAAATTTCCATTTTGTTTATAGTTTTGCATGCAAACATTTTCATTAATCTATTCGTCTCGTTGAGGGATTCACAAACAACAATTTTTGATTGACTACAGCTGGTATCTTTGGTTATTTGTTGTGATTTTCTTGCTGATCAATGTCAAGGGTAAGCTATATTTTATATAATTTATTTATTAAGGGAGAATGACAGTTTCGTTCCTCAAACACAATTTGATTTTACACTTCGAGTCCTTTAATCAAATTTCAATGCTTCATTTCATTTATGGTGCTGAATTGCTTACTTAAAAAAGACTGTTGAAAGATAAATGTGACATTTTATCATTGAAACCAAATAGTTTTCAATCATATACACCCAATAATCAATTTGTGTGTTAAAATATCAAATTTAACTTTCACCCATTAATTTTTCTTGGTAATGTTTTAAAACGGGGGAGAAAATCAGCAATTAAAATTTTTTATAAGAGATTGAAAGTGTCATTCACCCAATTCCTTATTTAGCATTTTAAACCCATGCCATAGCATTGTGTCCATTAATTATGCAACACCAATTTTCTTCTGCAGGTTGGCACACATATTTCTGGATGGCATTGGTTCCCTTCATTGTAAGCAAACCAAACACACAATGCTATTTAAGTATCTCTATTTTCAATTATACATTGTTGTGTATTCTATAATTTACTTTATGAACACTTGATTTGATAGTCATACCCTGAAATTTATTTGGTACTTTTTTTTTCTTTTTTTCTTTTTAATGGAGCTTCTACTTGCCGTGGGCACTAAGCTAGAGCACATAATATCACAATTCCCGCATGAGATTGCCGAGAAACATATAGCCATTGAAGGGGATTTAGTAGATCAACCTTCAGATGATCACTTCTGGTTTAACAGACCCCGAATTGTTTAATTACTGAATATCATTCTCTTCCAATTCTTTTGAACTTGCATTTTTCTTTTGGATTTGCCTAAGAAAATGATCATCACATAGCCTACAAATAATGGTGACACTCTTATTGAAGAAAATTATAAAATTCAAATAATGATCATTAATTTCTTTCAGGTTCAATATGGTTTTGATTCTTGCATAATGGGACAAGTTCAATTTATCATCCCGAGACTGTTTATGGGGTAAAAATTAAAACTTCCTTCACTTCCTCCTCAAGTTTCTGTGTTGATTCACAATGTCTTCTATTCTTACATTTGAGCGCGAAATTTCGTAAATGTTTCATTCAGCTCCTCTGCAGCTACAGTACCCTGCCACTATATGTTACTGTCACTCAGGTGAGATCATTAGTAATCACCCTCATTTTCCGAAACTCTGACATGATATCATTGCCGTATAGCCTTATTAATCGTCGTTACGATTATGACGTTGCATGTTACTAAAATTTGTGGCTGTTAGAAAATCAGAGCTGACAAATTTTTATTTATTTATTTTTAACTTCTATTTGTGAAAATGAAGATGGGTGGTTCTGGTTCATTCAAGGAGGCACTATTTGGTGAACACATTCAAGACGGACTTGTTGGTTGGGCCAGGATGGCTAAAAAGAAAAGGATTATTTTCACTCAGCACTCAAATGTTTTGATATTTTCCACCGCGTATCTAAATGTTTTGACAATTTCCACCGCACCCCCATTTCTGTTAATTAGACCATTATTTTTAACAAAGCTATTTGAAATTTAATTAAATGTCAGAAATGTACCTTATCTTGAATCGGAGAAGAATTGAATGACATAAAATACTAATCCATTAATTGATATTTACATTAAAATTTTTTAATTAAAGATAATTACACAATAATCCTATCAATTAACTTATCAAATAAATTTAATTTACTATCATCAAATAATATTTAGGGTATGAGCTTCTAAATTTACCCTTCTAACGGTCAAATTAACGGATATGGGTGCGTGGTAAAAATTATAAAATATTTGGGGCACAATAGAAAATATCAAAACATCTGGGGGCAGGGCAGAAATAACCCAAAAGAAAAATACGAAAAAAGATGCAGCCGATGGCTCAAGCAACTTGGGTCACGAGGAGGAATCTCCTCGGTGATTCAACTGCAGAAGCTAAGCAACAAGCAATCTTCAATTGAAGAAGAAGAGATATCGCAAAATTCTCCACGGGCTCCGTTTTAAATAGGATAAATTTTAAATAATTTTTAGAGCACAGGGTAAAAAATAAGAAAAAAATAATTTTAAAATTTTTAATAGGATAAGATTTTATTTTATACTTTCCACTCCAGTCCCCCATTATATATAAATATTTTTTAATTTTAATTTAATAATTTTTTATCAATTACAATTTCAATTAATAATTTTTTTATTTTTACTTGATATAAATGAACTATAATTAAAAGAAAAATTTATAATATAATTTTTATTCAACTCTAAAATATTGTTATATTTTCTTTTCTATTTTAAAATATTGCTCTCTTCAAACGTTTTTCAATTTTGATATTATTTCAAGATATTGTTTCAAATATTTGGAGATATTTTTAAATAATATAAATACTTTATAATATAGTAATAATTTTATTTTAATTTTTAATTTATTAAAATTATATATCTATATTTATTATAAAATAAAAATAAATGGGGAATATAGTGGGGATGAAAAAATTATTCCCCACGTAAAATTCCCCATTCCCCATCCCCACCCCACTAAATTTATCAGGAAATATAGTCAAAATTTTTAATTGGAGGATTGCCATCCCTAAGATATCCATCCCCAAAAGCCAAAAAATGAAAACTTTTATGGTCTCAAAACTTCTGAAAACTAAATCTATATTGTTGATAGTGTTTTTCCTGCTGCTTCGAACTTGGAACGAACATGAAGAAATTAAGGCTTCTCGATCTTTTGAGTTGTTCTGCCGAGATGGGCCCCCCAAGCCCTTTGGTCACTTAGCAGATGCACTTTCTCAGCAGTACTTTTCTACAGTTATTAAGCATTCAGATTGCAGTAGGCAACAATAGGAAAATGACATGAAACAAAAGCCTTTTCCATTTGGTCGAAAATAGTGCAAGTAAATACTCTCATCAAAGCTTTATGTTATCCATGAATTTTACCTAGACTATTAACATATACGTTACCTCGAACAACAATATTTATATAACGTTATATCGATATACTAAAAAGTAACAAAATTCTAGTGACCCATATTCAACTCCAAGGGACCAAAAACACAAACTCGTGCCTCCCCATGATTAGGGTTCCAGCTCCAGCTTTGCATCACCATTTCAGTGCCATGTCATGTAAGACTTAGTATGCGGCGAGAGTAAACTGTTATAGCTTGTATGTATGACATCACTTTTTCAGGTGTGTATCATTCTACGCCTTAGATTACATGGTGATTCATCATATATTTCACCAGTTACTCAATTGCTTTTGGATCTTGGAATTGTTGGAAGATTTGCCACCCTTATCCTTGTATGAATTTCTTGAGGCAAGAGACTTTCGTCCCCAACGGACAGCTGCTACTGCACGTCTTCTCTGCTTCTCAATGCGCTTCGTGAGTTCAGCATCATTCTCATTCACAGTCTCATTGTCATCTTCCTGAAAAGAACAAAAATAAACTAACAAATCTATTTCAAATATTCACAAAATATAGTTGCTCCCAATTTTGGCAATCAAAAAAGACATATAGTTCTATAATATAGAATTTATTAAGAAAGAAAAGAAAAGATACAACCAACAAGCCCAAAGTTAATTGACTTCCTAATTAACTAATCGGCAAGTACCTACAGAACCAAACCTGATCAAACAAACCCACAAGACAAACAAATTCTAAGACTACATAAATTCTTTAAGAGACCCCTAATTGAAAGAAGACCAAATTAAAAATACAAACAGACAAGTTTAAACCCTAATGCTAAGGACCCTAATGACTTAACCATGAATTTCCATTTTTCTTTCATTTATATAAGATCCCTTTGAAGGTTCATCGTCAGCATCACATCATATTTTGACATAGAGCTACCTACAGACTACCGCATGGCCATAGGCAAATCAAGTATCCAAGATCCAGACAAAGTGCCCACTTAAATGCATATCTCAGACCATGTGCAAAAGGGTAATATCTTGAGTGTAATACCTTGTCACTAGCATTATGCCTATCATGTTCACTGACTTGGCCTGCTTCAGAGTTCTGTTGATTCTCCTCACTTACACCTTCCATTTTGCTATTTAAAGCTGGATTTTTGTGAATCACATCCTGCATGAGGACTTGCAATATCAATGCAAGAAGGCTTAACACTAGATGAAACATATACCACTAAAATTCATTTACAAAAAAAAGCAAATCAGACTGCAAAAAATAAAAGACAAAACGATATGGTCTTAGCACAAGTCGCATTACTTTTTGGACTATAGTGCAACTCCATGAATTATACTTCAACAGAGTTTTTTAATCTCTTCATTAGATCGTCCAACTAATTTGAATCCTCAAGCAGGACCACTGTGACTGTCATCCTGAAGGTTTATGACTTGACACATCATATCCTGAAAACTTCTCTTTTGGACTGCTAATTTCTATTGACTCATCCGTAATTCTCCACTATTTTGATCATTTCAAACAACACATCCTAAAAGTTTAATCCATCTAGTCTATATCGTATGTTATAGTGCATTTATTTCCATTACCTCAACCATTCAATTATAATAACAATAGTCACAGTCCTCTATAAATTTGTAGATCACCAATTTGCCCACCATGAAAAGTCAAAACAATCCCTCACCACATCAAGGAAAATTTTTCACAAATTAGAGAGTTGAATACAGAAGGAAAATATTTCACTCATAGACAACACCCAACTTCTTGGTTAAATTAAATCTCTTAAATATTTAAAGCCAGAAAGTGCTCATAAGAATCACACCTGTTCCGCCAAGTGTAAAGAATCAAGACCATCGACATTTGTTTCATTCGTCTCAGATTCATTTCCGTCATCACTTCCTTCATCATCAGAACCTGACTCCTCCATACTTCCTCCTATGAACTGCATATATAGTAATATAATGTAATGCTCTCATTTACACTTGCAAACATTTTTCAAGGTACATAATATAAGAAAACAACAGAAACAGGGCAAACCAATAATCCAGAAAAATAAAAGAACATACAACACGGAATAAATAAATGACAATAGCCACACCAAACAAGAGATTATAAATACCAACACAATGTATTGTAGTTAAACATACCAATCACTATGCTCTTACGGAAAAAGCTAGACATATTTTTGAATGCTCTTTATCTATTCGTGATGGCCATTGGTGAAATGAGCACATTGCATTCCAGGTTATTGTCCAACACACAACTGAGCTAAAACAAGAAGTCTCGGGACTCTATATTATCAAAAGGAATCTGATGTAGCAAATCAGCAATGCAATACAGCTATGAAGCATCCTATAATAAAATTACCATCTAGTCATCTATCCCCTTCTGTGTACGTACCTATGTGCTCAAGCACAAACACCATCTAGCTTCATTCAGATGCATGAGCATTCATACGAATGTGATAAGATATGTTTCACATTACCTTCTGAATGACATCCTGATCCTTTCTGGTAAACCCACTGGCAGCAAGTTCCTTGTCTAGAAAGCCAGCAGTTTTAGATATTGAAGCAAAGGAAAGCCTACTACCTTCATCTGTGTCTATATCTGAGCCATCATCACCATCTGTGGTTTCTTGAAAATTTAGGTGGAACCTGGGGAAAGAAAATGAATATATTATATAAACTATTCAATAACGAACAAACTAGCATAGCTGAAATTTTGCAGCAGCCAACTAAAAGTCAAAAGTCCAGGATAAAATCTGCTAAATTCAAATCATGGCTTGTAAGGTACATTCAGGGACATTTTCCAAGCTAAATATAGTCCATCTCATGTTCCTAAGTATGCCTCACACGAGGATTAAGCACTTAAAGAGTGTAACCCTGATAAACTATCCTCCCTATTCAAATCTTGAAGAGAATAACATGGAATAGCAGTTCAATAATTTTCTTTATCTTACAGGTCTAAGCAAATAACATTTTAGCCCATTAGAATCAGAACTCCATCAAGTCAAGCCAAAAAAAAAAAACTGACCTCTTTCTGAAAAACTTAAAGATGCATTCAACATCACGGTCAAAGTACCTGAAAAATATAAACTTATCAGGAATGTTTACAAGACATGATACACATGAATAGTAAAATTCAGACTTAACCAATTTGATCAAGATAACCATCAATGAGTAGAAATTAGATAGATATGAGTAAAATCCAACATGCTAATAAACAGATAGTATTCCTTACATCTGAGCATTCTGATGTGATACGGACACCATTTGTGGGAAATCAATCATCGTTACCTTCTCATCATCATCAATCTAAAAAGAAAAAATATCCAAAGATGAGTGAGATCCTTACCAATAAGCTAAAAGAGCAAGCATAAGGCATTTAAATATTACAACATATATTCCAGTGGATGCACAAAACCCGATAGGATAATTAAAAAAAAAGAGCAGAAAACAGAAACCCAATTCATCAGTAATGACAAACGCACTGCAAAACTAAAAATAGAAGATTGAGACCAAGCCTGAAGTGCATACCATAATGTTGAATTCGTTGAAGTCACAGTGAATAAGACCATGTTCCACCAATCGAACAACAAGACCAATGATAGTTTCAAAAACAGTTTCTGGATTTTGTAATTGATTCACTTGCACACTGCAATGAGCAGATAGAGCTGATATAATTACCAAATTTTTCAAAAAAAATAAAAGAAACAACAGTCATATTCCATATCTAGCTGAATAATTTTCTTCAGACTTATAATAGTGCCACGCCAGTTCCTAATGATAAACAGCCATCTCAGTAACTATTTTTTTTTTCAATTCTTCATATTTGTCTAACAGAAGCTAAATTCAAAGTAATGTAATAAATAAATTACGAGACTTTTTAAAGTAGAAACAGAAAGAAGATAAAAGCTGTATGCAAATTGTAAATTGAGGTATGAAAAGCAAACATATTTAGAAGCAAAAAGGGAAGCCTTACAGTGGATAGCCTTGGACTAGAGACATAACCACACAATGCCTATTACAGTCCACAGCACTTGGAACAGGGAAACCATGTTCTTCCAAAGCCTGCTCAAGCATAGAATAAGTTTAACCCCAACATGAAATGAGATGACAAAGCACCATGGAAAAGTAAAATATAATGAAAATTTGTAAGAAAACAGCAAAAATACCTTCATAAAGGCGAATTCTTTAAGAGCAGCAAGTCGGGACAAATAAAGCCAATTGTAACTGTTACGATGCCTCAAGTAATCACGCTTAGATTTGACAGCCCTAAAAGAAGTTCTCCCAAGCCTATGCAACTTCATCGCTAAAACAGTACCATCTTCCCGTGCAACCTCAAAGATATCTTGAACCAATCAAATGACAGAAAATTGTCATAATAAAAACTTGCAGTCTATCCATGAAGAACTTGTATGTAGTTAAATAAATGCATACACTTTACCAGATTCTTTTCCAACCCCAAGTTGACGTCCTACAGCTGTAAACACCCCACGATTCACCAAGGTCTTAATTGCAAGAAAATCATAACCAAGGTACGTAAGCCTAAACCCATCATCTAAACACATAAAAAGGGAAATCAGAAACACCTAAGAAGAACAAAATACAGTAGATTAAAATACGCATTCAATATGATTCCATAAGATAAAATCAAAACTCACATTTGGAAGAGTCGTGGTGCAACAACTTGTACCTAAGCAAATTCTTCAAAACCTTGTAGGTGCCTCCATGCCTATACACACATAAACATATAGTTATGAAAATTATTAAAAAAAAAAACAGAATAAGAAATCAATAATAAAAGGGTAAGTTTAATATTGAGAAGTAAAGTAAGTACTTCAGAGAAGCAATTCGGTGCACAAGTTCCGAAGGTACAATTTCATGCTGAAAGTTAAAAGAGAAAAAAAATGTGTCAAAAAGAATATAGATGATGATGATGATGATGTTGATGATGATGATGATGATGATGATGGTTCCAAAAAATCAAAACATAAGTATAAAATTAAAGAACCAACATTTCTCATGCCCATTTCAACAGCAGTGAGAACCCTGAAATCATCCTTTGAGAGATAACGTAACACATCAACATCAAGCTTCATCCCTGTCAAAAAAACATACAAAAATTTAGTTATAAACCTAAACGCGATAACTATTTTACCTATTTCACACTTGAAAGAAAATTAAATTAATTTAAAAAAAGGAGGTTCCTCAATTTAGAGTCTGGGGTGGGCATCCGTTCGGTTCGGTTTTGGGATAAACCGAAATTTTCGATTCAGTTTGGGTTGGGAAATTAAAAAACCGAAAGACATTTTTTGAAAATAAAAACCGAACCGAAACCGAAAGTTCAGTTTAGTTCGGTTTCAGTTTTTTGGTAACGGTTCACTTAACATCCATAACCATAAGAACTTATTAAAACATAAAACTAAAAAAAACCATAAGAAACACCATTATTTGCTCCCCTTTCTCACCAATTTCTGCAACTTTAATAACTTCCAACATCCACACACTGTCTAATTTAAATCTACGCAAATAAAATTAAAATGAGTAATGTAAACATAAATGTAACTATAAAAATAATATATCAAATTTGTATAAATGATACCTATTATTTAACAAAAGAAAAAGGAAGCTGGAAAATGAAAAAAATAATGAGTTTGAATTAAACATTTTTCTCAACAAACTTTTACTTAATAAAAAATCTTGTGGTGTCAAGCAAAACATTTAATCGAGAACCACTAATAAGGAATGAATATCAGCTGCCCAGTGCCCACATTCTATATAAACTCACTAGTGCTCAAAATAAAATTATTAAATGTATTGATTCAAATGTCTCGTACCAAGTCACCAACTAATCTCTCACATTCCCCATCAAGATTTAGTTTCAGCCGTTGAAAATGTATCAATTCAAAAGGAAAGAGAGCCATAAGCCGTTCAAAAAAAGAAAAAAACAAAAAAACAAAACAGAGGGACTTCAAAAAAAAAAAGAAAAGAAATCAGAGACGTGAAATTACCTGGCTGGCTGGCTGGCGATGGAAGGAAGCAGCAACGGCAGCGGCAGTGGACTGGAGAGTGGAGACGGCGAGAAGCAAAAAAGAAAAGGTCAGCAGCGAACAGAAACCGAAAGGCCGCCGCGGCAGCGATTGGTGAAAGCGAGAAGCAAAGAAGGCAGCAAAGGTCGGCAGAGTCGCAGCGAAGCTCGTCCACGATGTGGGGTTTTGGTTTCGTTTTCAACCTAGGCCGGGGTCGCTTAAAGGAGAGGTATGCTGTTTTATACATGTTAAGTGAAATTACAAAAATGCCATTATTTCGGTTCGGTTCGAATTTTGTAATTTTTGAACCGACAGCAGCCGAACCTAAAAATGCGGTCATTTAGTTCGGTTCGGTTCGGTTTTTATAAATTAATTTTGTAATTAAAAAATACCGAACCGAAACCCAAAAAGACAAACCTATCTGAATTTTTTTTTTATTTCGGTTTGTTTCTGCCCAACCTTGAGTCTGCTAGAGAAAGCGTCCACCGCGATGTAAAGAAAAGAAAAAGGGGTTTAATTTTGTTACACAGTGGATGCAATGAAGATGACAAAAGAGAGAAATTTCTTAGGACTGAGGTATCGGGCTATCGGGCTGTCATAATACGAAAAATGGGTCCAGCCCAAGCCTATTTAGGTCATAAAGCATTCTCTTATGGAGGTTATGGGGATCCAGTTATAGCTGTGACCATTAGCAAGCACGGTGTCATAAGTGGTCTTGTCTGCAATTGGGTGCTAACTGATTGCCAAAAGCCAAATTTTGATCAGATTATTGGCTCTCAGGTGGCTTGGGATGCTTTGGAAAAAGGATTTGTTGTAAAAAAAGATGGAAAAGCGAGAGTTGGATGCAAACATGGAATCTGAAGAATATGAAGAGTTCGAACTCGAGGTTTCTTCAGGGTAAGTGCTTTTATTCCCTAGTGAGAATGCAGTTGGTGTTGATGACCTTAAAGCCATGAATTTTGAAGTGAAGAAATTGATTGTTTTGGATGGAGCTTGGTACAAGGCAAAGAGCATGTACAAAGAGAATCCTTGGTTGAAGCTTTTGCCACATCTGATGTTGGATTTGGATAAGATGAGCTTGTATAGTGAGGTGAGGCATCAGCCGAAGGCTGGATATTTGTCCACCATTGAAAGCATCGTGTATACGCTTATGGCAATGGGGGACAATACTGAGGGGTTGAACAATGTCTTAGATGTTTTCAAGTCCATGGTTGGAGATCAAAGGCGATGCAAAGATGAGAGGTTGAGCAAAGTCTCCCCATAGACGTCTAACTCAATTTTGTCAACTCTGCGAATACAGTTTTGAAACTCTGCTGCATCCTGCAACCCCTGAATCCTTAACTGAAATCCATACCATCAACCGTCTAGTTAGTTTCTCTAATTCAAGTTAGACGGATGCTTGTTTTTAGCAGATCGCACTTCTTTGATTGAAAGTGATATCTCGTAAAGCAATATTCTTGTCTTGCATTGCTTACTGAACGACTGAAATTCTTCATTTTATGTCTTCATTTTAACATTCATTTCTTCAACCATTTGGCAAGATTTTGATATACTAGTTCCTGCTTGTATAAAAATGTAAAGGAAGTAATTAGTTTTGTGCAAGATCAATCTATGAAGAGAAGAACGAAGATTCGGATTGGTATTAGTTTGGATGCAGCAAAAGAACTCTAATCAAGAAATCGAGAAAAGAACCTGGGGATATGGATGGAAATACAGAAAAGTACAAGGCATCATCCGAAATATGGTACTTGTGTGCATTACCAAAATAACCCATGACCATGACTCGTGTGACTCATGATCCACCTTGTTCTCTGGTCAGACCTCAGAACCTGGTATCAACAAAACTGATTCTTTCAAATGTTAGCAAATCTCCCCAAAACCCTTAAAACCCTAACCCTAATTTCAGTAAAAAACCAAAATTTGCTTCTTTTTACACAGATACATTCTTCTTCGGAATACATAGACGACGACCCTCCATTTTCTCCAAAACGCCAGAAACCCCAAAACCCCAGAACACAACAGAATCCACCCGCCCCGAATTCAAATACGAACAAGCTCCCACTAAAATCGGACCTTCCGTTTGACTTCAAATACTCATACTCGGAGACCAAGCCGGAAGTTGAGCCCATTGGGTTCCGGGAACCAAAGCGGTTCTCTCCTTTTGGTCCAGGCCGCCTCGACAGAAAATGGACGGGGACAACTGCATTGGCTCCGAAAGAAGTGGATCGGGTACGGTTCGAGGAAGAGAGGAACCGGGTTCTGGGGGACCCGCTTACGGAGGAAGAAATTGCGGAGCTTGTTGAGCGGTACAGGCATAGCGATTGTGCCAGGCAAATTAACCTGGGTGGGTTTTCTTTAATGCAGTGTCTTGGCTTCAAAGATAATTTTGACTTGTTATTAGTAATAACATCCATTTGGGTGCTTTGAAAAAAGATTAAGGTTAATGAACTTTCTGAGAATTCAAAATTATTAAATAAGATTGCTTTTGATTTCAAAAGTAATTGTAAACAGGTTTTTAGCATGATAGTTGATGTATGTCTGTAAATGATGCTTGTTCGCAGTCTTGAAACAAATAGGAGGTAAAGTGTCTGTTAATCAGTTATCATATACTATGACTGCTAGCAATTCCAATCCGCAGCAGCTTTAGATTGAAATTCACGGCTCATTCATCCCCTTACTTTTAACTGAGTATATTTACTGGTTAGGTTTGAAGGTGCTCTTATGCTGCACAAATATACATCTCATAATTTATTAGCTCATGTGAAGTTGTCAGAAGTGTTTTTGCATTTGATCAGGCAGCAGGAAGCTTTTCCATGGTTATATGAAATGGAGTTATAAAGGTTTATGTTTTGTTTCAGGGAAGTGGGGAGTCACACATAACATGTTAGATGACCTACACAATCATTGGAAGAGGGCTGAAGCTGTGAGGATCAAGTGCTTGGGAGTGCCGACTCTTGATATGGACAATGTCTGCTTCCACCTTGAAGTTTGTATTAGACACGGTGTCCATGAATTCGATTACCTGTTCCCTCTTTTCATGTCTTCTGAAATTTTTTGCTCATTTAGGTCATAGTTTCTCTGTAGGACAAATCTGGTGGGAAGATTATTTACCAAAACATTAATGTACTTCTTTTGTACCGGGGTCGAAACTATGATCCCAAGAACCGACCAGTTATTCCTCTCATGTTGTGGAGACCGTATGCACCCATATATCCGAAGGTTGTGAAGAATGTCGCTGATGGCCTGACATTTGAAGAAACAAAGGAAATGAGAAATAGAGGACTGCATTCACCTCCTCTGATGAAATTGAGTGAGTAAACTTGAATTTAGGAGGCTTCAGATGTATTTCCTTTTTCCTCCTTTGCGATGATATTTACTGAAAGTAACTTTTTATTGGTGCGTGTCTTTTTGGCACTAGAATGGGTACTGATTAGCACTGTGTTGTGCAGCGAGGAATGGTGTGTATGTGAATGTGGTGGCAAAAGTAAGGGAGGCCTTCAAGACTGAAGAGGTGGTGAGACTGGATTGCTCACATGTGGGGACAAATGATTGTAAAAAGATAGGTGTGAAGCTGAGGGTACGATGCATTGATGAAATTAGCTTCCAAGTTTCAGTACAGTAGGAGTAAGTTTTGGCTTTTGACTCCTAATTCATGGCTGTGGTTCATTTTTCAGGATTTAGTCCCTTGTGTCCCTATCTTGTTCAAGGATGAGCAGATTATCCTGTGGAGAGGAAAGGACCAGGCAATGGACTCTGATCCCTTGATAGATCCAACAAATCCTTAGGTGCTTTAATCAGGTCTTCAATGCTGGATTTAGAATTTGAAATATCTCAACCATCACAAACAATGGGCTACTGATGACCAGTTGGGGCAGTGCCCTTTGCTCTTGTTGATTGAATTGCTGTATTGATCCAATTGTGGGCCTGAAGTGAGCGACAGGAAAGTTGTCGTCACTGTTCGACCCTCAAAATTCATGAGTTCACAATTTGTGTTCAAAAATCAATGTTTCTTTCCAGTAGGAATTATATGGTGCCTGGTGTTTTGTTTGTTGGTCTTACGTGACAATCACCACTCAAGGACTGAGGGTCATCCCTCCATGAACTGGTTTACACAATATCATGATCAGGTTGAGATAATAATAGGAGCAGTTAACATTTTACTTTTTAATGATTCCGTTATATATTAATTGTATGTAGTTCTTGTATGAGAAATAATGGATAATTACATAGTTATACTGATGGATGGTTGAATCCATGCTGAAATACTTACCATTGCTATTGTTGCATGAATATATAGGTCATAAGCTTTGGGGTTTTATCATCAGTTGGATGCTGAAGTACTGAGCAAGTTCTCACAGGTCTTGACAGCCCTTAAAAGAAAATTTTGTAGAATACAAAACTACAGCACATGCAAGCCTTGTTGCTGCTACTCACTTTGATCAAGGTGTCATCATTTAATACAAATGCAACAGAACTACAACACAAATTCTCTACGGCTCACTGAGAAGTAAACAAACAAACACTTACATATTCAATACAGCAAGTTCAGCATCTGCAGAACCATTATATACTGTTGCATGATATATTTACATGCAATTCCTTTAGTACAACCACATCGAGATGTATAGCATTGGTCACCAGGGTTCAATGAAGCTATGGCGACATGAGTATTTTTCTGAGTTCATGACTCTTCTCAGCAACACAACCTGAACTTACCAAAGAGGTTATCCACACCTGATCAGACCTTACAGGCTCATCATCATCGTTCCTGTGCCAGCTCCAGAATGCATGAGTTGAATTCACTATCTTGAGCTCCCCATGACCAAAGCTTGCTTCACGGAATACTGACCAGTCAGGCTGAGGGTTTTTGTACCTGTCAATCAATTCATGAAACAGATGTTAAATTCTTGCTTTTGGCTAATGACGACAGGATGCATAATCCTCAATTGAACATAGTTATTAAAACAAAATACAAAATCTTCTATCTAGCACATATTTGTTGTTATCTGTCTGTTTAGTTTTCTTGTTAGAATTTGACAATTCAAATATGTTTCTGTCAGTGACGACATACTTGCGTGCTAAACCTTCTTTGTTCCCTCCATCTCCAATAGTTATGTAGACTGCACCACAAGGATCTGGTTTTCCATTGTTGACACGTATCTGTAAAACAGATGACAACAGATAACCTCCAGCATAAACTATGTTCCATAATATGAATTAAGAAGAAAAATAGACCAGGATCACCATACCGATCTTTCATAAGCATGCACATGGCCGGCAAGCACTAAATCCACACTAGCAGCATAGAGCAATGGCTCCATGGCGGCCATCATCCCATCTCCTTCACCTTGATGTGCTTCATTACTGTTATACCATGGCACATGTAACAGAACAAGCAGCCAGGGAGTCTTTTTGCGGTCCACTTTTGAAAGATCATCCTATTAATCAAGTAAGACAAAAAAAAACTTCTGTCATAGGTATATAAACTAAAACCAATACTTGTAAGAACAATTTAAAAGCACCATTAAATAGTACAATTCTATTCTTTTCTGTCTTTTCGTTGGTGTCCGACAACAAACAAATAACAAATTTGAAAATGACAAAGCCTTAAGCTTCCTAATCAACATGAGAAAGACTGCTGCAGTCAAGAAATTCTCATAAAACATAATCAAAATTTTCACAAACTGTACCATACAAGATGCTACAAAGATCATAACAACCCCTGTTGCTAATTTTTCTTAAATTAAGTAAAAATGCGGCTTTCAACCAGCAATTTCCCTCTACAATAGATTTGGTATAATAGGACCATAATTAATGATAAAAGCCATGAAACATAGATCAAAATCTGCAAGGCTTGATCATCTATTCAATCTCAAATTGATCAGCTGTTGCAATCTATAGTAGTAGTCAATGAATAAAACTAACCTTCAACCATCTGTATTGATCTGAGTACTCATCATAATCTGCATAGGAACCAAGCATTATTAAATGAGCCCCTGCAACGTCGAAAGAATAATAAAGATTTGAGTTGGATCCACTCTCCTCAAATGGCATCTTCCACCTGGCATTGTAGGACTGAAATGCATCCATAATTAGTGGTATGCTCTCCTTTTCATGGTTCCCTTGAGTTACCATCCATGGCCTTGCACTTGCAAGTGGCTGCACCAGCTCACCAAAGGTATCCCACCTGTGCTGCATATAATCAGCATAAGAAAGGTCTCCTGGCAGCAGATGTACATCATATTTGCATCGGCCGATATGGTCCAGTGTTGATTTAGTCCAGCCAGTTTGACCCAAATCCCCTGCCACAGCAAAAGTAATTGGAAACTGTGCAGGAGGTGTCTTGAACTCAAACTCAGGACCTTGTCGACCACAGCGGTAAAAGTAAACAGTGTCATGCTCCAGAGGCCCAATGACAGTGTGGTGTATCTTTCCTGACTTATAAAATAGGTATCTATAAGATGTGCTCTCTCCTTCAGCTATACAATTGTGTCTCCCAGGTGATGTTCCATATTCAACAACAGAAGGAGAGGATTCATCATCGGTGATCCATGTCACTCGCATTTGGCTGTCTCCTGCCAGAGAGATGTGAACCTGCAATTGACAATTGCACAGCAACTTATTTCAAACATCAGCCACAAATGCATTTGAAGAAAATAATTATAAGCTCGTTAAACACCAGATCCCATCTGCGAGGAAGAGAATCAAATGAAATCCAGTCAAGACAATATCAACAATTGCTATGACAAGAGAGATTCCAGATTGTCAATTCACATTCCAAGGCTAAACAAATCAGAACAGTCAATCCAGCAGTAAAATAAGCAAAGATTATGATCAAACAGGAGTTAGTTTGAAGCTTATATACACAGGCTAACATCTAATTGATAACACATCAATACAATGAATTAAGACCAAATACACGCCCTCTCCAGAACTCACCACTTGATTAACAAAAAGCACCCAACTGTTAAAACCGGAAAAAAAATTAATAATAAAATGGAACCAAACCCAGATGAGATCACCAACAATATTTTTTTGAAAAAGAATAATGAAGTGAAAGTGATTTGAGATTACCTGCTGAGGATGAGAAGATGGTTTGGGGTCCCATGGAAACTCAAGTGTTCGACGAGGCTGAGGCCTGATGTATTCGGCAGTCGTTACGGTTGCTGAGATGAACACAAAGGCTGTTAAGACAAATTTTAGTTCCATTTAATGGATAAACAGTAAAGGGTAAAAAGATTTCTGATTTTGGCATTAATTGTAAGAAGTACAGAATCAATTGGCTTTTATCCTGGGGAGTTTTGTTGTTCATGACGAATTGACTACTTTGTCCTCATTAGACTCATAATACAAAGGGTGGGTGATTTGTAACACTCTCAATTTGACTTAGATTTGGCCTTTTCTATTCCTGGTGTGAAATCTTATGCCCAACTTTTGGACTCTGTTAGTAGGATCAATGTAAACGCTGAGAATGCCCATTTAATCATTAAATACGGAATCATTCACGTAAATATAAGGTCCAGCTATGTCATCCATGTCCTTACATAACCCATTTATTGTCTTTTTCTTAGTTCACCGTTAGATCTAACCGACGAACACTTTAACGGCTTAGATGCAAAATCAACAAAATCAAAAGTTTCGAAATTTTAATACATAAGGCCATATCATATTAGATTGTTCTACACTGGGTCCCCTGAATTTTGATTTCCTTGTCGGGCAATCCATCTATGGAGAAATTGGAATTATCATCATGAATGATTGTGGATGAAATAAATTACATATACGTAATACATGAATTAGGTTAACTATCAATGAAATTAAACTAATTAGTGAGAGCCCACGGTACCAAAATCAAATTACAGGTCCAAGAACAGTCACGCTGTGTGCAGATTAACAATGCACAAGGTAGCTACCGTGAGTTTCATATTTAATTTATGTTATTGTGGGTCCTTTTTTTCTTTTTCTTTTTTTTGGGTGAAATTGAATGGTTTTGTGAATGATTTTTCGATGAAAATGTGTTGAAACGAGACTGCAAAGACAAAGTGGTGAAGGATGAGCAAAGGATTTACGAAAGTGAAGTAAATCTTGGGTGAAGGGCGAATTTATGAAGAGGAAAAAAAACAAATTTTTTAATTATAAAATTATTTAAAAAAAAAACATTTAAAAGAAATTTTGTCTTTTTAAATGGGTTTAGATGATATCTCCACTCACGAGTAAATATGTACATTTGTCACTCAACTTGCGGTCAGTAATCTAAATAAATAAGAAAAAAAATTAAAACAACAGGTAATATTACGTCAAAATTTAGAAATTTCCTTTTTTCTATTTTACAACAAACAATAGGAATTGCGCTGTAATTGACCCAAGAAGGGCTACTCATCCCACGGCAACATAGTTTTGCCCGTACATATAATATAGACTTTCTATTAATCATATGGTATGGGTAAAGTTCGAATTAATGGTATCGGCCTACAAAGAATTAAAAATGAATCTGTGTAAGTAATGGTATGGAACATACTTTGTTGGTTATAAAAATGTTTTTGGACGGAAAACATTTGAACTATAATTCTCATACAATTTATAAAGTTATCATAATCTTATATCCGCACTTTTTTTTTTGGTAGTAATCCATACTCCAAGTCACGATTCGTCACCATTAATTTTGTTAGATCGAATTGATCTTTCAGGTTATGAATCAAGTTCGATGTGTAGTTTACTACATGCTTTTATCACTACTGAAAATAACTAATAATAAAAAAAAACATTTTTCCTCAAAATTAGAGAGAAAATGTCTTTTTTCCTTTTTTGTATGTTGTGGCTTCTCTATTCTTTTGGAGAAAAATAAATATTTTTAATATTTTGATCAAAACCCTAGGTTTTTTATTTGATTTAAATTAAAAGATGAGATAAAACAAAAAATGATGCATCATTATACTTGTTACAGGGGCTATCTTGTAAAATAACACAAAACCTCTTATATACAAGAATATTAAATGAAGTCTCCCATAAAAAATATATTGACTTTTTGACCTAAGTAATTATTTATCTTTCTTATCAATCTAACACAAAGCTTCTTATACACAAGAATATTAAATGAAGTCTCCAATAAATAATCTATTGGCTTTTTGACATAAGTAATTATTTATCTTTCTTATCAATCTAGTAGTGGTGCAGTCAATTTAGTGAGTTAACTCGGAAATCATTTGGGTACAGACAATAATAGCTACAATAATTAGACTTATAATTAAACTAATTCGATTATTTCATTATAGATTCACTCCATTAAAAGATTAGAACTGACTTCCATAATTGTATGTTATCTACGATAGTGTTCTCGAATAATAATTTAACTCATGTCACATTAATTTTTTTACTAACAAATTTTTTTGCACCGCGTTGTGAATTAAATCAATATTTAATTTCCAATCAACTTAATTACATTTTGTCCATGAACACTTATTAGTTTTTTTTTAAATGATCATTTTCAACAGATCAATTATGTTGACATACTTTAGCAAAAAAAATTTATGATCAAGTGTCGAAAACCTATAAAAAAATGTGTTGTATAAATTATATATTGTTATTCTATAATTTCATTGCTCATAATTGCTCCCACCAAGATATTGGGTTATTTTGACTATAAATATATGTCGCTTGTATTGGTAACTCAAATGGAATAACAATCATAATCATGAAACTATAATCAGTTCAAGATTGAGATTGCAATAAAATCAATGCCTATAAGATTTAATAAATCTAACAATCATTTTAAAATTAAATTTCATATGTGATCCAGTTCAATGTAGTTAAATTGTATCAATAAATTCATACATGATAAAAATAAATTATTCTATAAATTTATTACATTTTAAACATAAATAAAGCACCATTTTGATTTATTAACTACGAACAATCATAAGAATTTGTATTTATATTTTTTGTGAATTTAAATAGTAATCACATAAATACATATAATATAATTAAACCGACTTTAATCAAAATATTTATACAATAAAAATATCTCAAAAATTTTATGAATACAAATAAATAAATACGCTTTCATGAGTGCACAATTCTAACCTACATGTCATAAAGTATTTTGTCCACTAGTAAGAAAACTTTTTCCAGTGAAATTGGTAGATAGAAACACTAGGTAAGTTTCAGGGGGAGTTGGTAAAATTTGACACGACTCGATTACTTGACACGAACACGACATAAATAAATGGGTATGGATAGTTGAATTTAACACGATTATTAAATGGATTGGGTCTGGGTCGACACGATTTTTTTTGTGTCGGGTTCGGGTTAAAATTCTCAACCCATTTACTCGATCAATGACCCGATTATATTTTCTATTTTAAAATAATTTACAGGTTATTGACATTAGAACTCAATTATTAGAAATGACTTTCTCATTTATTTTTTTCTTTGAAAGGATAAATATAAACACAGTATTTTATATATAAAATTTTAAATATATTTAAAACTTCAATAGTATAAATGTGTAAAATATTAGTAGACATCTATATTTTATAATATTGATATATAATAATATTTACATATATATAATTAAAATTTCAATAGTGTAAATGTGTAATATTTTGGTAGATATATATATTTTATAATATCGATAAATTATGTATGTATATACATACATATGTATGATAGTGTGTAAATATTTAATGTAATTTTTGTTTAATGTATAAATATTAAGTGGGTAACCCGATTATTTTTTTGTGTCGGGTTTGGGTCACAATATTTGGACACGATTATTAAATAGGTTAAGTTTAGGTTGATCTAAATTTGACACGACACGAAGCCGACACGATATGAACATGACCCAATGACCTATTTTGCCAACTCTATTTTTAAGAACTTTCCCTGAGGTTTGGCGTATTAACACTCAGATATAATATATTGATGTAACTACAGGCACCCCTTATTGTTAATATAAAAATACGTATAACGTTAATACAAATGATAAACATATAAAAACATATTTAAATTTTAAAATAATTTGAAATGAAGCTCAATATATGAGAAATCTAAAATCTTGACTCCTGCAGCCTATTAACCAAAGCTTGGCAATGACTAGTGGACAAAAGAAAACTAAAATATCCACTAAATAAAACATCCACTCACCTTTCTCTCTCAAACAAACAAAAACCCAGCACCATTTTCATCTTTTTTCTACAGCTGTGAAGAAATCAAGATTTGAAAAAATTTTAGCTTTAGATTTTGGTGTTGGCGCAAGTGTTCCACAAAGGCATGATGGAGAAGAAGCCAAAGGCCGGGAAGAAACTTCCGAAGAAAGCTGCCTCTAGCGACAAGGAGAAGAAGCGTCCCAAGAAAAGCATCAAGACTTACAAGATCTACATCTTCAAAGTCCTAAAGCAAGTCCATCCTGATATTGGAACCTCGAGTAAGGCCATGGGAATGATGAACAATTTCATCAGCGACATTTTTGAGAAGTTTGCGAGGTACAAGAAGAAGCCGATGATTACATCTCAGGAAATTCAGACCGTTGGGAGGCTTGTGCTTCCTTGTGAGCTAGCTAAGCACATTGTTTCTGAGGGTACCAAGGCTGTTAAGAAGTTTACTTCTTGAATGAAGTTTGTTGCATCGGTCGATGGATTTGGGTGTTATGGGATTTGTTTAGTTAGTACTTTCACTGGACGAAAATGTTTTTATTTTTATTTTTATTATTTTCGTTTTTAGTGGGTTTTAGGGTTTGTTTGAATTTACTTGAAATTGGGATATGATCTAGGTGATGGGTGTGTCCATTATTTCAAAAAATGAAAATGAAAATGAAACTGAAAATGAAATATGATTTCAAAACTACCTTTTTGGTTCTTTAATGAATTGTGATTGGTTATTTTGAAATTCTCTTATATGAAATAAATGTGTTTTAGGATTTTTTTTTAATATGTAATGTCAATTACATTATGTCTGAGGGGTATTTTAGTTTTTTAAATGTTTTGTGATTCGAACCAATCTTATTGTTCATGGGTTCTCAAAGCTTTCCTTAATAATTTATTATTTTAACGGGAAGGATATTTTAGTAATTTAAACAATCACTAACAGTTAACTTAACCGATAACTAACAACAAGGGAGGTGTTTGTAATTACATCAATGTATTAAGAGAATTATATCAATATATTCTATCTGAATGTTAATACATCAAACTTCAAGGGGGATTCTTAAAAATTACCCTGAAAACACTTATGTCCCTACTAATATCTTCAAATCTTGACTTAAAAACAGTGCCGGGCCTACTGGCAGCTAAATAAAAGTGCTTTCTGGTTAGAAGAGCTGGCTTCCCGAAAATTGAAAATCATTATTGTACTTAAAAACCAAAGGGCGAAAAAAAAGGGAAGAAGAAGGAGATTTTTTTTTTTTGTTTCAGATGTCACATGCATGCAGAAAATTGCAGATGATTAAACTGATAACTGATAATTCAACCTTGCCATCTATGCGTTATATGAGGTTAGAGAAACTATCCATCTTGTCTGGTCAATGTTTCAAAAGAATAAGACAAAGGAGAAAAGAGAAAGCAAGTGGCCAGTCACGTATTCGAGTCTCAATTGGTACTCCAAAGAAAAGAATGATTCATTCTACAACAGCATTAAGTTTTCATTGGGCACAAAAATGCGACTTCTAACGACTTTTAAGGAAAGTAGTAAGTGTCATATTCTATTCTAAAGAAAAGTAATCAGCTATCTTGGATCAGCTTCAAGTAGAGCAGCACCCATAACCGTTGGATACACGTGGTAACAATTGTTTCAAAATTAAGTACAAAAATCCGACAGCTCTGGGTGCTGCTCTACCTTGAAGCTGATCCAAGGTAGCAGCTGCCAAAAAGTAAATGTATGCACTGTCAATTAATCTTTGGAAATTTCCAAGTATACTCTCTTCCACGTTTGATTCTATCTTATGCTGTCTTTCCCAATTCCATTACTCTCTTGACAGATCTTGATGAGGTCTACAGTGACTAATCATTTCTCTTCGCTATCTTCTTATTCGTGTTTTGCTTGAATGTTCCTTCAATTCTTTTGTTTGGATAGATGCCTTGTGATTGGGTTCTGTCGACTCTTTCTAATACTGCTGGTTCAGGATTATCATGCATCCTAGAACGCCTATGGAATCCAGTAGAGAGGCAGATTATTTACCTTGTACGATATGGAAGCAACATAGGCACCTTCAGGGAGCGAGCCAGAGAGCTGGAAGCTAAGAAAAACGATGTTTTGCGGTTGGTGGAAGATGCCGAGGATAGAGGAGAAGAGATCAAAGCTGAAGTGCGGAACTGGCATTTTCAAACCAGTCAGTATGAAAGGGATGTGGAGTTGCTGGAAGAAAAAATCCGGAAGAGCGAAGGCCGTTGCCACGCATGGCATCTAGATTGGCGCAAACGTCATCAGTTGAGTAGACTTGCAACGAAGAAGACTGTTGAAATTATTGAGCACATACGTCTGAGCAGCTTCGAGAGCATATCCTTCCCTGCACGCCCTGCGGATGTAACGTCCATTCCCACACCTGAATTTGTTCCTCTGAAGTCTGCATTGAAGGTAATAAAGTCCGTTATGGAGCTGCTGAAGGATAACAGCATCAGCATCAACATAATTGGGGTTTATGGCAGTGGAGGAATAGGTAAAACGACATTGATGAAACAAGTGATGAAACGAGTTGGCAAAGAAATTTCATTTAATAAAGTTATATTTGTTAGGGTTACTCAAACTCCAGATGTGAAAAGAGTTCAGGATGAAATTGCTAGATTTCTCAACACTGAATTGGAAGGAGATGTTGAAGTGTTAAGAGCAGCTTTTTTGTCAGAGAGATTGAAGAGGCAAAAGAGGGTGCTCATAATCTTGGACGATCTATGGGAGAAATTGGATTTGGCAGTGGTAGGAATCCCTTATGGCGAAGAGCACAAGGGTTGTAAAATTATTTTAACTAGTCGATTTAAAGAGGTGTGTGATGAAATGGAATCAACCAATTATGTACAGGTTGAAGAACTCACTGATGGGGATAGGCTGATTCTGTTCAAGAAAAAAGCAGGACTTCCCGAGGGTACTAAGGCTTTTGACAGGGCGGCTGAAGAGGTTGTAAGACAGTGTGGAAAACTACCCAATGCAATTGTGATCATTGGGACAGCACTGCGTCACAAGCCTGTCCGTGAGTGGAATGAAGCTATCAAGAGAAAGAAAGCATCCACTCCAATTAATGTTGAAGGAATTCCAGAGGAAGTGGTTTTATGTGTAGCTCTTGGTTATGATCAATTAGAAACGGTGGCCAAAAGTTGCTTACAATTCAGTTGCTTGTTTCCTCCATATTACAGTGTCTCCATGGAAGAGTTTGTCATACATGGATTGGTGGATAGGCTGTTTCCCGAGGTTGGCCTTTTGGGGGAGGTTGGGAATAGAGTGCATCCGGTAGTACTCAGGCTCATATCTTCTAGCCTTTTGTTGGAGGGGGATAGAGAAAGATGTTTTAGAATTCACGATGACACACGGAAAGTCGTCAAATACATTGCAGGTAGAGAAGGGGACCATTTTATTGCTGAGCCAGGTATGAAAAAAGGCTGGCCAAAAGAAGACTTGCAAAACTGTGAGAAGTTGTCGTTGATGGACAGCAATGTTACTGAACTACCTGATCGGCCTAAATGCCCCCGGCTAACCACCTTGTTTCTGCAAAATAATCCATTTGCAGATATTCCAATCGCTTTCTTTGAGCATATGAGGGAAATCAAAAATTTAGATTTGAGCAGCACTAACATCTCATCACTTGCACTGTCACTTCAATGCTTGGATAAATTGCGTTCACTGCATTTGGAGAATACTCATCTGAATGATGCATCTTTGATCAGAGAATTTGGTGAACTAGAGGTTCTTATCCTTAAAGGGTCAAGAATTCTGCAGCTACCAAATGGAATTGGAACAGTGACCAATTTGAAGCTCTTAGATTTGTCAAACAATCTGTTCCTCCAAGTGATTCCACCAAATGTGATATCAAAGCTATCTCAATTAGAGGAACTGTACGTTGGGAATAGCTTTGGTGATTGGGAGGTCGAAGAAACAGCGAACGGTCAGAATGCTAGATTCTCTGAAGTGGCGTCTTTGACTCGCTTGACGGTTCTTTACATCCATGTATCGAATACTAAAGTTCTATCAGTAGATTTTGATGGTCCTTGGACAAATCTCAAAAGATTCCGCGTTTGTGTCAATGATGATTACTGGGAGATAGCACCCAAAAGGAGTATGCACCTGAAGAATTTATCAAACTCTATTGCCAGCTGGGTGAAGCTTTTGCTTGAAAAGACAGAATACCTAACTCTTACTCGTTCCAGCAATCTTCAAGATATTGGGGAAATAGATGTTCAAGGCTTCACAGGATTGATGTGTATGCATATTCGAGCCTGCAGCATGCAACGGATTTTCCATTCTAATTTTTATCCAACAGTGCAGATTCTGGAAGAGCTCCATGTTGAGTACTGTTACTCACTGAAGGAAGTATTTTGCTTGGAGGATATTGAGGCTGAACAAGCTGGGCTCAAAAAATTGCGGGAACTTGTTTTGGTGGGTTTACCTAAAGTTCTTACTATATGGAAAGGGAACCATTCAGTTGTATACCTTAAGAACCTTAAGTTGATGAAAGTGAAGGATTGTGGGAAGCTGAGATACCTCTTCTCCAGGACTTTGGCTGAGGGACTTGGTCACTTGGAGGATCTTTCCATCCTGAAGTGTGATCTCGTGGAAGAAATCGTTTCGGTTGATGAAGCAGAGGTGGAGCAAGGAGCTGCACAGGAAAGAAATGTGTCTAGGGCCCTGCAACCTATGTTCTTTCCGAACCTGAAAAAGCTTATGATTGGTAAATGCAACAAAATGAAGAGAGTGTTATCACTGACAAATGCCCACAATCTAAAGCAGCTTGAAGAACTCACTGTGGCTAGTTGCAATCACATGGAGAGAATCATTACTGTATCTGATGAAGAAAAAGCTGCAGAGAACGAAAACGTTCTTCCAAAACTGAAGATCCTAGCGCTGGAAGATCTCCCAGAACTTGATAGTGTCTACAATGGTGAAATAGCAGCTTTAAGGTGGTCTTCCCTGGAAGAATTGAAAGTTTGGGAGTGTCCAAAACTCATGAAACTTCCTCTGGGTACTCGTAGCGCACCAAAGTTGGAAACATTTAAAGCACATTCAGCATGGTTTGAAAAGTTACAGTGGAATGAAGGTTACTCGAAGCTACGCCTGCAGCCTCTCCTAAATGAAAAGTGAGCATAAAAATTCGGAGTTTTTTTTTTCTTTTTCTTTTTCTTTTTCCGTTGAATTACATCTATTGCCATGATTTTCATGACATCTTTAAAGCATGTTTCCTTCTAGTAATGCATATTACCTATGGTTAGTTATAAATGTTTGTCAAGCTAAGATATTTTACCTTTTTAACTATGCAGCTTCAAAGATGAAGAGATGAGGCGATAAAGTGTCTGGAAGAATGGACACGATATTATTTAACAAGGACTCCATGAATTTGTCTACTTTTCCTTGTCTATGTAAGCTTGTGAGTGTGTTTTCGAATCATTTCGTTGCATTGCTACTGAACTTAAGCATCTATATGTTTGCCTATGGCCTTGCTTTCTTTGTATTGTGTTTGATTACTTTGTGATGTATTACATAAAACAGTGTGATCATGGTCTTCTGAATTCTATGTAATTTTATCAACGAAATAAAGATTGCAGTTGTCTTCACAATCAGATTGCAGTAACACATGATCAAATACGAACACGCAGTAGCAAGTTTTACTGAGTTGACAAAACCTTTTTCATAATTTCGCTCGACCCAGATGAATGCATCACATCTTGATTTCCTTTCTGCACGACAGCTGGATCAATGCAATTAAATGCAAACGGAGGGTCGTTCTTGGTGGTTTCTTGGCATGAAGTTTCTGTTCCATTGGTTTTTTTTTGGGCTTCTTTATTATTTACGATTAACATGTAGCTTTCAAAACCCTGATGTTGGTTATCCACGGAAAAAGGAGAAAAAAAAGTTATCTTTAACAACTAACATGCAACATGTATTAAGACAGGATTACGGGAAATACCAGTGAATCCAATGCTGGAAAAGTAATAAAATAGTAATTAAACACAGTAATCCTACTAAGGCACCACAGCAATGTACTGGACATTTAAAACAAAAATTCTGAACGTATATTGAAAATCTTCAAAGTGTCCAACTATACGGAGATTTAAGTTATTATCAATCTGATTTGTCCAAAACTGTCTCTAAACTCTGCTTGAACCATTGAAGCTTGTGAATGAAAAGAGAGATGCCACAGCTCTCACAAGTTGTCCTAGTTTGTAAACCAATTTCCTCCAAGCCCAACCCGCTTGAGCTTATCTAATACTGAACTAAAGGATGATCCTATGCAAACTCTGGAAAAGCTTCCACATCTTTAAATGCTCAAATTGGAGCCGAAATCATATTCAGGAAGTAAGCTGGACTGTTGCTGCACCACTTTGCATCACTAGGAGCATGATGAATGCTGAATGAAGACCGAATTGGAACAAATTTGGATTTCAATTGAAATTGCAAGACTGACTACGGTTTTTCACTTCTCCCTTTCTCCACTTTTACCCACACAAGCAAGGAGAATACCGAGAATCAGGATTTAATTCTTCAAACATTCATTAATGAATAATGAAACTCAATGCATGGTTACTATGCTCTAATTTAAATAATGAAGGTTTTGCTCTGCACTTGGAGTGGCTAAGCTATTGGTGTGACAGTTAGCAACTGTGAATGTCACAACTTGGGTGGCTTTTGCCATTCAAGTTGAGGCTATGCACCAATGCAAAATATTGCTCTTTATAGATGCTGGTGCAAACAGATCACTATTCAATAACATGAAAAAATCGTTGGCTACTGGCTTAATGAAAAGCAATAGCAAATTGGGACAAAGCTACACATTACAATATGAATTCTTAAAGCTCCAAAAGCGGCCAGGATACTACTGACATCATTCAGATAAATTAAGAATAAAAATTCTTCAAGGAAGCCTATATCATTACTTGTATGTGAGCCCAACAAGTAAACAATTTATACCAAGAATATAACTCCTGAAACATTGAACAACTCATTAGTATCATGATGGAACTTTCATATGAATATTTCACAGGGTTTTCTTACAATAAACCTTTTGAATAAAATTTTATGCAGCTAATAACCAAATATAATGAAGGAGAGGGGGTAAAGAAGCATTTAGATAAGCAGTGATTCATTTTAACAAGAGAGAAAACCTTACTCCAAAAGTCAATGAATACCGAACATGATCCCTGCTAGTCACAGTCCTAACACAAGGATGGATAAAAAGGTTTCAAGATTTGGCATGGCATCAGTCCCCAATGTCCACGCATCTAGCCATTGCATTTATTTTTAGATGCAAACTTTAAGTCATGGAAAACCACCCGAACTGCAGACAAACTTTCAGCCAAGATACAATTTGTGCTTCAGATTTAAGGAATTGAAGATGTCATAGCCTTCCCAGCGTTGGCATGGATCATGTTTTAGTTCGGTATTAGACAAGCTCGGGTCAGTCAAACATGGAGGAAATTGGTATTCAACTACGACTAGGGATGGCAATGGGGAGGGGAGGGGAGGAGACCAATTTCCTCGTACTCATCCCCGATATTTTATGTATGTCCCCGTCCTCTCCCCGTCTCCATCATAATTACTTGAGAGAATCCTCATCCCTTCCCCGAATAATAACAGGAGATCCCCGAGAGTCCCCGATCCCCGAATAATTAATAAATTTTTTTCGATTTTGAGTTAATCATATTAAAATAAAAAATTTAAATAAAAGTAAAGTTCGAAATATATCTTACATTAATATCTATTACATAAGTCATATCCATTAAATTAGTCAATAACACAGCATGCAAGAGATACAAACTTCTTTTACAAACTATCATGAACAAATTAATAGTTTAATACAAAATTGTTACAAAAAAAATTGAATTTAGATTCAAAATTAACTTTTTCAATTGTGGCGTGAACACTTTATAAATGTGGATTATTCCCTTTGCAGCATAATAGTTAAGTCAGAGCAAATCAAGAGCAAATATTGGATTAGATTAGATTAGATATTAAAATTGTGATTCGTTGTGGGCAATTATAATATCTAAAATAAATAAATAATAGATTTAAGTTTAAAATATTTAATAAATATTAAAATTAAAATAAAATTTTTAGACTAATAGAATTTACCCGGTCTTTTTAATGTCCTAAATAAAAATTTAGGACTTTAATTTGTTAATTAGGCCTAAAAGTTTAATAATATAAATTTTTTGATATTTGTTATTTTTACCAATATCTATAATTTTATAATTCAAATTTTATTATTTATTTACTAGTAATTTTAAAAATTAAAAATAAAAATAAAAATTAAAATGGGGAAATGGGTAGGGATGGAGGTTTCACCTCATTCCCGTCCCCTCCCCGAATAAGAAATTAGGTAAAAAAATTTCCCCATCCCTTCCCCGAATAAGAAATTGGGTATGAAATTATTCCCATATCCTCCCCGAATGGAGAAAATCCCCGAGGGTACCCGTCCCCGTGGAGATTTTTGTCATCCCTAACTACGACAGATTGCAAGAGCTGAGGCATCTTGCTTTCATTCATGAGCTCGACAGATTTAAGGCAGTTCAGTTTGCAACAGCTTTTCCAAAGCATAGATTGACAATAACTTAAATCTCCACATATTTAGAGTCTTTGAAGATTAGACAGTTTGCCCAATATATCTGGGGTACAGCAGCTGGGTAGGCTGTGATGAGGTTGGGATTTCACAGATGGTTGATATCTGGGTTGTTGGAATGAAGTGCAGCAGAGGATAAAGGTCCAGCAAAGAATGTTTTGAAGAGACCAAAACTTAAATCATGTCTGCACAAACGGAAGGCAGTTTAACATTTTCCAATGATTCACCTTCTAGAGCTTCAGCAAAGAAAGTGATGCACTCTGTTTGTTTTAGCCACTGCCCATGCTGTAAACACTCTAATACAAGAAATAAAGCATGCTTTGATTGAACCTCCAGCTCCTTTCTTCTTCATTTCAACAAACCCTCTATTGATTACCTGTTCCAAGTATCCCGCAGCATCACATGGCTCCGTTGAACCACTTCAACTCTTTTGTTGCATGATGCGGGTAGTGAAAAGTATCAATGACCTGCATTCATTATCAGCATCATGCAACAAAAAGAGTGAAAGTGGTCCTTTATAATTGGTTCGAACCCGCTGACATGGTGGTACAAGGGCTCTGACCCGCTCACATGGATGGGGAGAAGATTTGGTTCCCATCATGCTAGAGATATCTTTTATCCACGTTACAACTGCTAAAAAATTGAAACAAAATCAGGCAAAGGAAATATCAAAGTTGTTGCACATTCATGTGTTCAGCAGCAGAAACAGACCATAAGAGAGTCAGGCCCATGAAATAAAATCAGATTGTGATTGCATAGACAGTCAATAACTGATACCAATCATCGAAATGTTGTCAACATTTCAATAAAATCATGAATATTTTTTAAAAAATAAATTTCCTATGCATTTTTCAGGTAACATACAAATAAGATCTGACCACTAGCTACAAACGAATATAAGACAAAAGCTTAATGGAATTAAGTTATTTCGTGAAACAATTCAAAATAATTAAAAAAAAGTAAGATACAAATTCATTGAAAACTAAAGAAAACAAAAGTTTAAATACCTCATGCTCCCAAGAGAAATCAGTCTTCAATATCTCTCCAGCGACGTGTTCTTGTGATGGGATCTAACATGTGTCATTAGTTAGGTTTACTTATGTGGGAGGCGATCATCTTTTCATCCGACGGTGAGCAGTCTATTGGGCTTGGGCCCAACAAGAAATCACAGATTAGGAATTGGTTCTTTGTTATTTTTAGGCCCAAATCAGCCAACAAATCTGCTTACAGATAGATGTCCCAACGCCCCTTGTTTAGAAAACCAGGGCCCGATTATATGAGAATCGTTGTAACTTCCAGACGGCCTTATAACCAACTCATTTCACAATTTAAATGTAGTAATATTATGAGATGACGAAAAATCATACAAATCGAAGATGACCGAATCAGATTTAATCATGTCTTTCTGTGCTTTTTATATAGGATTTGAACTCAGTGCTGAGTTGATTTGTACTTGACTTGCATATATAATAATATATATAGTTAAGATTTAATCAATTTTATATTTTTATCCGATACTTATAGTATTTTTAAAAAAATTAATAAGAAAAATCAGCTCTGCATTGAATTTAATTTATTTTATATGGAAACCGAATGACCAAACATATAATATTAAGACAGCAAATTGAATCAAACGAATAACAATAACCACAATGCCATCACAAAGCGGCACTTGGACGACAGCTGCAATAAAGAATGAAAAGAAACGGTGGGAGATCTTTGCGACTCCAGCAATGAAATAGTGGCATGTCTTCTGGAGACTTTTTCTGAAGATGTAGCGGAGACCACAATAGCTCTGGTTTACACAAACACTACGTTTTCATGCGGCACAGCTCTTCAGGAAGCCTTCTTAAGGAAAGCTCACAAGGATTGACAGTTGAGCAGTTGAGCTTCAGCATGGCTCTTGTCCACCTGGTCCATTTCTTCTAGCCATAGCATCCATATTTCACATGTCCACATTGTCCATTCCTCTGATTTTACCTGCACAACACAAGAAAAAGGTTGTGTACCACCTGGAAAAAGAAATCTATCGCAAAGCTCAATATCATCTGACATTGTTGATCCTGGTATGTGTAAGTTCCACTACGAACCATACAAGTCTAGTCTTAGCTAGAATTTTAAGCACACCGTACGCACCAGCCTATCTGAAACTAGAAAGTAAAATAATTAAAATTCAGTCTGAACACAATATTGATCCGAACATGAGAATTTTACCTTGAAGAATCCTGGAAAACAAAGAAACCAAACAATGTCCTGCATGGATCGTCAGGACTAATCTATGCGTACACAGCAGAAGCGAAGACCGAAAGGATTGAGGCTGGATTCTGGTTGAAATTGAAAATCCGACCGCAGCTTTCCACTTTGATTTCACCAACACCAGTATTTGTGGAAAATATATATTTTGATTTTATTTTACAACTTCGTTAACTACCAAACAAAGAACGCCAACGTCTACCAGGCTCATGTTTGAATGTGACAGCGTTACGTTGAGACATAAATTAAAAGCAACCGCAACTAGAAAATACTTTATATACCCTTAATATTTTTAGGCGGCTATGTACTATCCAAGTCTATTGAACAGGAAAGGAAAATAATCTATTGAAGAGAAGGAAAATAAAGTATATGAAATTAGGTAGATAATTGAGGGTTGGAGGTATTGTTCAAAAAGAAAAACTTACGTCGATAATCAAATTCCATAAGGATATAGTTGCATGCCATACTGCTCCTTGTCCTCGAAGTCCCGTAGCTTTTATCTCAGCTCCAGCTGAGGCCACCACAACTCCGATTTGCTGAATCTCTTCTTGGACCAGAGCTGTTCAGGAAGCCTTTTCAAGTAAGCACAGGGGTTGACAATCAGGCATTCTAGGTTCGGCATGGCTCCAATTCCCATAGTCCATTCCTCCAGCCATAGCAGTGATTTCAGGTGTAATACCTTGAGCTTTGTGAAACCATCAGACCCACAAGTCAGCTTTCTACCTGAATATGAGTTTTGCTTCATTTTGAGCCCTAGAAGATGTGGCAGCTTGATACGATAAGCAAGAACCATACCAAACGTGCATGGAATTCTACATGCAACATGCAAGTAGCTAAAGGATAAGTCTGGAGCAAAAGGATAAGCCTAGAGCAATCTTGATGAAATCGTTGCCGAATTGGTGGAGAAGTCATCTTTAAACATGTTTCCTCTAAGATTGTTATTTGTTTCGAATTCATAGCTAAGTAGTTTATTTGATATTAATTACTTTATTAACTTTGTTCTATAAATAAACTTCAAAAATCTCAATAAAAGATAGATCAGATTTTCATTCAAAGCTATTAGCAATTGTGGTAGTTCTCACCCTAAGAAGAACAAGCAATTTATTTTGTCAATTCCGCTAGTTTTGATTGGGACCTATCAATTGGTATCAGAGCTAGGCAAGATGACAACCAACAAGGAACGCATCGAATGGCTAGAAGTGGAGCTCGGAGAGATGGAAGATAAGATGCAGCGCATGGAAGTGGGAATTAATGACAAGTTGGCTCACATTGAGGAA
The DNA here is from genome assembly GCA_030444775.1 of Atalantia buxifolia. Classification (NCBI taxonomy): domain Eukaryota; kingdom Viridiplantae; phylum Streptophyta; class Magnoliopsida; order Sapindales; family Rutaceae; genus Atalantia; species Atalantia buxifolia. Next base: position 26,099,455 of record CM059834.1, on the reverse strand, counting down.
ACACTTAGCAAGTTGGCTGACTCCATTGGAGTTTCCAGGGAACGCCAAGTCATAATATCCAAGATCAGGCGGGATCATCACGGCCACCTCGCGAATAGGCTGAAAGGGGTCGCCATCAATTCACGTCTCGAACAACCAAGTTGGATTGTCCGCGGTACTCAGGCGAGGATCCAACAGAATGGTACAACCGGATAATACAATTCTTTGAATATCAAGAGGCAACAGATGAGCAGAAAGTATCAATAGCTTCATTCCATCTTGAAGGGGAAGCCAATCAATGGTGGCAATGGTTACGACGGGCCTATTGAGAAGAAAGAAGGGCAGTTACGTGGGAAGCATTTGTGGAAGAATTATGGGCTCGTTTTGGTCCTACAGATTGTGAAGACTATGATGAGGCATTGTCAAGGGTGATACAGACAGGTTCACTTCGTGACTACCAAAAAGAATTCGAAAGGCTGGGGAATAGGGTGCAGGGCTGGACACAAAAGGCGTTAATGGGAACTTTTATGGGTGGATTGAAACCGAAAATATCAGAAGATATCCAAATGTTCAGGCCAAAAACATTAAAAGAAGCGATTAACTTAGCCCGTATGAAGGATGATCAATTGTTACGACAGAAAAGGCTGCTGCATAACAACCGTACAGAAGCATCACAATCATGCAAAACTCGTGCTCCATTACCCGGATCCATCAAAAAGCTGTCGTGGGATGAAATGCAACGTCGACGAGCGCAGAGGCTTTGTTTTAACTGCAATGACAAATTCACAACAGGACATAAGTGTGAAGGTCCACAACTATTGCTTCTTGAGGGTGAAGTAACAAAGAAAGACTACACATGTGAGGAGGTACCTAACGAATTGCAGAAGGGATTCGAACCAGCGACCTTCAGGTACTACAATACTCAAGCAACAGTTTTCTCACTTGACCCTTGTGGACAAGGGTCCACTTCGTGGAGGGGGTATTGATACGATAAGCAAGAAGCATACCAAACGTGCATGGAATTCTACATGCAACATGCAAGTAGCTAAAGGATAAGTCTAGAGCAAAAGGATAAGCCTAGAGCAATCTTGATGAAATCGTTGCCGAATTGGTGGAGAAGTCATCTTTAAACATGTTTCCTCTAAGATTGTTATTTGTTTCGAATTCATAGCTAAGTAGTTTATTTGATATTAATTACTTTATTAACTTTGTTCTATAAATATACTCCAAAAATCTCAATAAAAGTTAGATCAGTTTTTTATTCAAAGTTATTAGCAATTGTGGTAGTTCTCACCCTAACAAGAACAAGCAATTTATTTTGTCAATTCCGCTAGTTTTGATTGGGACCTATCACAGCTTTTCGAGTAATTGCATGGGATCTTCCATCCGTTCAGTATCAGAAAAACTCAAGTGGGTCAGACTAGGAGGAAATTGGTATTCACCGAGGACAATTTTCGAGAGTCGTGGCATCTTGCTTTCATTTACCAACTTCAATGATTCAAGGCAGCTCAGTCTGTAAAGACTTTTGGACAACAAAGATTGGTAATAACTTAAATCTCCACATATTCGGAGATTTCGAAGATTAGGCAGTCTATCCAATATACCCGGAGTACAGCAGCAAGGATGTAAGGCCGAAATGAAATTGAGATTTTCCAGAGAGCCACGATAATTTCTTGGATATGTATAGGAAGTGTGATTAAGCCAAAATTTAGATGACTGAGTTTGTTCATCTCCCAAATATGACCTGCTGTATGTTCTATGCAGCTAGAGAACATGTCTAGCGTGTACAGGTTCGGAAGATTGCATAAAAGAGATGTAGGAAGAATTTTGAGGCAAGGGATATTCAACTTCAAATATCTCAAAAAAATTAAATTTTCAATCCTGGTTGGAAGTTGGCTGAGAACAAGAGATTCCAAATCTAGTACCCTGAGAAATTTGGACATTTTAAAAATTTTCTCGCCATCTCTGGGGTCAAGATGGTGGCTTTCTGAAGAGTGGTACAACAAAGAATGGAGGCCGGAATGAAAATAATCAAAAGAAAAGAACTTAGTAAAATTAGCGGAAACCTTTTTACATTTTTCCATGAGGTATCTTCCGGATCCATAGCACCGGTATGGATAAAGCTCACCATGAACGTCATTAGCAACAACGCGGGCCAGCAACGACTAGGAACAGAGCATGTGTTGATTGTGCCTCCAGCTCTTCTCTTCTTTGCTTCAGCAAAGCCTCTGTTGATTAGTTGTTCCAATTACTTCTCAGCAGTTTCCTCATTATTATCTGGAATGAAACCTTCAGCTATTCACAGCTGTTACAATTGCCTTGTGGATATCTCAAAATAAAGAGGGAAGACAGACAAGTAGAGACAACGAATTTTCAAGTGAAAAGGTAACATGGAATGTTTGATGAGTTGTAAACTTAAGGGTTTTTCCATTGTTTCCGTTTTATTTTCTTTGAATGACAAGCTTCCATGGTATAAGATGTGGAAGGGCCGTCCTTGGTATGTGACTCTCAATGGTCCTCCATCAGGCACTAAACCAAGCTTAATATTCTCTCCATTTTCTAATTGGAAAGAGGTGAGCATGTCACTTCGCAGCACCGTTATTAGTACCCTGCTTCCATTCTGATTATCTACAAGAATTTCTCTAATGTCATCCCATATATCAATGCTCCACGTCAGCAAGCACCATAAAATACCTCTTGGTCATTAGATATTCACGAAGAATAATTTTTTTCATTTCAGAATTTTTATCCATAATGCCACTCAACCTAGACGAAGGCATCAGAAACTTAATAAGGAAAAGACTGCGAAACCTAATTATGACAATCAAAATAATGCGTCACATAGCTGCTGTTGTGAGCCTCCTCAGCGAAAGCAGTCTTGTCCAAACCAATGCTATCAAGTACGGCGACTACCCAAAGTTGAGGTGGACCCTCTATCAATAGATCCAACAACTGCTCCATTCTATCATCTAGACCCACGGTGTCCCTCATCTTAATCATTGAAGATACAGAGGAATTACCAGCGTCGGCTCGAATTAGCTTGATCTGCTCAATGATGTCAGTGTCAATGTGTTGAACTTGTTGCAGCCGTTGTTGAATATCAATGATTTTGCCTTGGGAGTCGTAGCAGAGACTAACGCATCTCCTTGTAATCGCTTTGATTTTTTTGTTGCGTGCTGCTGATTATAAATGTGTCAATGACCTTCTCAGCGTCATAGGCAAAGTAATTGATTTCTTCCATGACGGCCCGAACGTCTGGCGAATCAGTTGTATCATCGTCTTCTTCTGCAATGGGATCCGCCAGAAGCCCAGCGACGTCGTATTCATAGTCTCTCAGCGAATATATAACGGTTTCAATCTCCGTGTGAAGGTTCTGTATAAGTTGTTCTGCAGCATCGGGCAATGTAACTTCTTCACCTGCCAACAGCCTTCTCAGTCTCTCTGAAAACGGTCTAAGGTTGATGTCCATATCTTCTCCTCTCTCAATACCTAGCAGTCCTATCATGCAAAATAAATAATTAAAAGAGAAGGGGCAAAATATGCTTTAAAGCTCTCTGTTTAAACATTACTCAGTATTAATTGTAATCATATGAAAAATGAGAGCGAAGTCATAACTTGTAAATAATAATGAATCACAAATATAGAGTGGATCTAAAATTTGTGAGATAAAAATTTAATTAAATAAAGTTATTTTGTGGATAATTTAGATAATGAAGTACTCTACTGTTCTTCCTTAGACCTCAACATATTATTCTGGACCGGAAGAAAATTGCGGATGATTAATTCATCCAATAATCTGTTGGGCAATGTCTAAATGGCATATGAGAAAGTTAAGGAAATGGGCTAGATATTGCTTGTGCTCATAATCATATCGGTAAATGCATGTAATTACTACTGCTAAGCTATCTTGTGAAGAATGAAAACAAAAATAAAACTTCTGAATAAGGATCAAGAATAAGAATGAATCACAAAACATAAAGTGGATGTAACATTCACGAGATAAATAAAATGTAGTTACCAGCTATATATATTGTTCTTTTCAGTAATCAAAGGCTTCAATATCCCGACGATATCTTGTTGTGATTGAAAGCACTAGAATCAAACTCTTACGAGGAAGGAACGGAAAAAAATAAAATTTAGAATTTTATTCAAACTGGGACGTATTGATGAATGGATGGTCTGGTAGAATTGACAATGGTCATGCATAAGAAAACACAAGCTAAGATAAAAGGGGAAGGAGTATTTGGACTTGTAAGTAAAGGTAAACATCTTGGTTCAAGAAAAGAAAGATCTACCAAACTAGCAAAATAAGAAAAATGAGGAAGGTTAAGAAAGCATCTTAGCAAAAGCTAAAGAAAACAAAGATTGGTTTAAGAAAAGAACAAGATGCTAGTGTCACACCAACCAAACCAAATATCAACTAATTACTATTGCTTTTGATTCTCTGAATGCAGCTGGAATACTAACAATTTACTGAGATGTTACAAACTCTTGTCAACAACGAAACAATATAACAATCCATTTTTTTCCCCCGAGTGCAGTGGCCCAAAAAAAAAAAAGAACACTAAATAGCAGATTTGCTGTTGCCTTACAAATAGATATGGACTTCACTTCACAGTTCTAATATAATTGCAACCGCAAGTAGAAAAAATTCATTCACAGTTCAGATCTATTAATTCTTATCAGATATGTGTTCCAACTTCAGTCTGTACCTCCTGGTTTAAGAAGTCTATCACTAGTGCAGCTTCATCAGGCATTGTTGATGTTTGTATGTGCTTCCATCTGAAGTTTTCAACAAAAAAAAAAAAATTCCAAAATAATAATGAAAGATGCAAATTTCCCAGAAGGTAAATTTGACAATATACATTTATTTAAGATACACAAGGAGAATGTACACAAGCTGGAATTTCAAGCACATGACCAGGAGTCTGACGAATCTTGATTGCTATATAAAACGGTCTTTCCTCTGTTGCAAGCAGGGGCTTCAGTGTGATTGATTGATTGTAACTGGGAACTGATTGTTAGCACGTTATTGACCAGATGTGTATCATGTTTTGATTCTGCCTCTATGATTTCTCCGTTTCACTTGAACAAGCCCAAATATAAAAATATATATCATCCAAAATACTAATGAAGGGAAGCAAATTTCACTGAAGGCAATTTTAACATTGTTATTTGGTACAACCAAACCATACATGTCCAGACACAGCTGAAATTTCAAGAAACAGAATGCACACCAGCCAATTGGAAACTAGAAAGTAAATAAATTAATCGAGTTTTAAGACTCCAATTTAGTTTGCATTATATTAATGGTACCCCATTTTGCATTTTGTGATAATTGCAGGTCTCCCCGCTGATAACCTTTGTTTATAGGGTACTAATACGACTTGTCTTACTGCACAGGTAACGAACGCCTTTATTATTTGTCGTTTGTTAAATCACCTTTAGATTTATAGTTTATTAAAATCCAAGGGCCATGACGAAGACACACAGCTTGCATACCCGTGCGTGCCCAAACATGACGCTAAGTAGTGCTAATGCATATATGAAGCATGAAGGCTGTGTGTTTGCTTGAGTTTAAGAACGTAGCTTGTTGGTTTTGATGTTTAAAGTGCTTTTTCTTTATCTTTATATATCCTTGAATCTTAAATTTTAATTGCTACACGGCTATTTGTAAGCTTTTCTAATTAAGTTGATGTATTTTGGATTCAAAAGGCTAAAAGTGAAATTGTGATGGTAGTATGCTTAAAGTGGACTATTTCTATTCGATTACTGGGTTCAAGATGTTACAATTAGTAATTTGGTATGATAACCAACTCACAACTCGACGTGTGAAATAATATGTTAATAATATGATTTCGTTTAACTTTTGTTTTAGTTTTAGGCCTAAAACCCCTTAAGTCTGCTGTCTACATCCCACTTTCCCACCGTTTTTAAACTAGAGCTGTATTAAATGAAATCGTTGTAATTACAACTTCGGATTGCCTTTTTAACTAACTTATTTCATTGCACAACTTAGTAATACGATTAGCAATTGGTAATTGAAATGGACTATAATAAGAATAGACTGAAATTAAAATGAAGAATGAGTTTACTTGAGTTATAAGAAATTAGGAATCGGAATTAGAATAAAATGTATCCTCATGACCGTGTTTACTTTGTCTAAACATTGGAATGAACTGTTACAAGTTACCAAAATATCTTGAGTTAATAATTGTCTTTAGTATTATTATTTGTTACAATAGTAATAATAAGAATGATAATGATGACGATGATGATGATAATAATAATGATTAGTAAAGATATAATGCCGGACTCCGAAGAAATTCTGACGTTATATCTATCTTATTTGGTACAAGTACAACCAAATCATACAAGCATAGTCTTAGCAGGAATTTTCACGAGACACAATAAACACAAGCCCATACGAAGCTAGAAAGTAAAATAATTAATCCAGTCTGAACACAATATTAATCCAAACATGAGAATTTTACTTTAAGAAAGTCCTTGAAAATAAAGAAACCAAACAATGTCCTGGGTGGATCATCAGGACTTGTAAAACTGTACACAGCAGAAGCAAAGACCGACCGGATTAAGGTTGGATTCTGGTTGAAATTGAAACTCCTACTGCAGTTTATGATGTTTGCCGGTTGCGACTTTATTTCACCTACACAAGTAATTGAAGTAATCGCGAAAAACAAATATTCTATTTCACAAATTTCTTAACTATTCAACAATGAGTGTCTATGTCTAGTAGGCTCGTATTCAGGTTCAGGCTCATATTGGAATACGAGCAAGGGCCTTACCCTGCTGCAGGGAGGGCTTAAGTGCATGTGGAGACACAAATTAGAAGAAACCACAACCAGAAAATTCTTAATATAACCATTATATTTTAGGCAGCTATTAACTATCGAGTCTATTGAACAGAAGGAAAGGAAAAATAAATCTATTGAAGAGAAGGAAAATAAAGTATATGAAATTAGATAAATAATTAAAGATTGAAGATATTGGATTTAGGGAGGAAAAAAAAAGGCTTACATCAAATTCCATAAGGATATAGTTGAATGTTGTACTGCTCCTTATCCTCAAAGTCCCGTAGCTTTTGTCTCAGCTCTGGCTGAGGCCACCACAACTCCAATTTGTTGAATCTCTTCATGGACCAGAGCTGTTTGGGTAGCCCTTTCAAGTAAGCACATGGATTGATAATCAAGCATTCTAGCTTCGGCATGGCTCCAGTCCCCATTGTCCACTCCTCTAGCCATAGCATTGATTTCAGGTGCAATACCTTGAGCTTTCGGAAGCCACCAGAGCCACAAGTCAGCTTTCTACCTAAATATGAATTTTGCTTCAGTTTGAGCACTTGAAGAAGCGGCAGCTTTTCTAGAGTGGGAATGGGATCCTCTATTAGTTCAGTATTAGAAAAACTCAAGTGGGTCAGACTGCGAGGAAATTGGTATTCGTCAAGGACAATTTTTGAGAGACGTGGCATCTTGCTTTCATTCACCAACTTCAAGGATTCAAGGCAGCTCAGTTTGTAAAGACTTTTGGACAGCAAAGATTGGTTGTTACTTAAATCTCCATGTATTCGGAGTTTTCGAAGATTAGGCAGTCTACCCAATATGTCTGGAGTACAAGAAGAAGGATGTAAGGCTGAAATGAAATTGAGATTTTCCAGAGAGCCGCAATCATTTCTTGAATATGCAGGAAGTGTGACTAAGCCAAAATTTAGATGTCTGAGTTTGTTCATCTCCCAAAGAACATCTGTTGTATGATGTATGTAGCTAAAGGGCATGTCTAGTGTGTACAGGTTCGAAATACTGCTTAAAAATGATGAAGGAAGGCTTTGGAGGGAAGGGATATTCAACCTCAAATATCTCAGAAAAAATAAATTTTCAATCCCCAATGGAAGTTGGTCGAGAACAAGAGATCCCAAGTCCAGGACTCTGAGAAATTTGAACATTTTACAAATTTTCTCACAATCTATGGGGTCAAGGTGGTGGCTTTCTGAAGAGAGGCACAACAGAGAATGAAGGTTCAGGCTAAAATCATCTAAAGAATCCAACTCACTCAGATTTACATCAACAGTGAGCCGTTTTATCATTTTTCGTGAATCATGTTCCCAATCCATAGCAGAGGAATAGAAAAATTCCCCTGTTAAAGCCACTTGAATCAACGCAGGCCACCAACGATCAGGAATAGAGCATGTGTTGATTGCGCCTCCAACTTTTGTCTTCTTTGCTTCAACAAAGCCTCTATTGATTAGATGTTCTAAGTACTTCCCAGCAGTTGCCTCATTATTGTCTGGAATGAAACCTTCAGCTATCCACAACTGATACAACTGCCTTGTGGATATATCACTACAAAGAGGAAAGACATACAAGTAGAGATAACAAAGTTTCAAGTAAAAAGGTAACGTGGAATATCTGATGAGTTGTAACCTGAGGGGTTTATCCATTGTTTCCTTTTGATTTTCTTCGAATGACAAACTTCCATGGTATAAGATGTGGAAAGGCCATCCTCGGTACGTAACTCTTAATGGTCCTCCGTCAGGCACTAAATCAAGCTGAATATCCTCACCATTTTCCAATTGAAAATAGGTGAGGATTTCAGTATCCAGCACTGTTATTACTACTCTGCTTCCATTCTGATTATCTGGAAGAATTTCTTGAATGTCGTCCCATACATTAATTTTCCACACATCAGCAAGCACAACAAAATACCTCTTGGTCGTTAGATATTCACGAAGAATAATTTTTTTCATTTCAGAATTTTTATCCATGATTTCGCTCAGCCTAGATGAAGGCATCAAAAACTTAATAAGGTCATCTAATATGTGGTTAAAATTATAGGGAAAAGACTGTGGAACCCAAACATGACAATCAAAGTAATGCTTCGCAAAGCTGCTGTTGTAAGCCTCCGCAACGAAAGCAGTCTTGTCCAACCCAATGCTATCAATTACGGCGACTAGTGAAAGTCGAGGAGGACCCTCTATTAATAGATCTAACAACTCCTCCATTCTATCATCTAGACCCACCGTGTCCCCTTTCTTAAACATTGAAAAAACAGAAGAGTTACCAGCATCAGTTTGAATGAATTTGATCTGCTCAACGATACTGGTGTCGATGTGTTGAACTTGTTGCAGCCGTTGTTGGATATCAATGATTTTGCTTTGGAGTTCCACCAGCGCATCACACATATCCTTGGAACTGCTCTGACTCTTTTGCTGAGCAATGCTGACGATGAATGTGTCGACGACCTTCTCAGATTCATAAGCAAAACCATTGATTTCTTCCATGATGGCCTGAAGATCTGGGGAATTACTTTCTTCTTCTTCTACAATGATGTTCACCAGATGGCCAGCTATTTCGCATTCATAGTCCCTGAGCAGAGATGTAACAATTTCAATCTCAGTGTGAAGGTTCTGAGCAAGTTGTTTTGCAGCATCGGGCAACGTTACTTCTTCAGCCGACAACAGCCTTCTCAGCCTCTCGGAAAATAGCCTGAATTGGATGTCCATTATCTTTTTCTTCTCTCAGTGCGCAGTAATCCTAGCATTCAAAGAAAAATTAAAATCGTTCTGAGAATTATAAGAGAAAAAGAAGAATTGAAAACAACTTTGTCAAATCGAATTGAGCAGCTTACACTCTCTTCAAATAATTCAAGTATAGACTAAAGAGAAAAGAACTTTAATTTTAGCACCAAATCTTGTAATTTGCGATTGAAACACTTGTGAATCATGGTCCTTGAACTGAGTCAGTAACTTCATCAACATTTCCTCGTTGCTACCCGGATCTTTCAAAGCTTTTGGGAAGTTTCTCGATTCCCGCTGTACCCACTTTAGGATTTCGCATTTGATCAAGCCAGCGACTCGTAAAATGGAATGAGTTGAGACTCAGCAAGTCAAGAAGTTTCTTAAATTTTGCAGGAATTTACCGCTGGTATACCTCGAAACTTGTGTATTAATGTAGTTATACCCTAATATTTCAAAATTATCATAATATATCTTTTGACAAGAATAATGTCTAAAATACCCTCAAATATCTTCAATTACACAAGCAGCAGAACACTCAACTAGCCTTGTTCTTCTTCTTCACGAGATTTCTTCCTCCTCGTCATTGAATTTCTTCTCCTTTGGCCGTAATAACTTCATCAAAATTATCCTTATCAACCATAATAATTTCTCTCTTGTTGGTGGTGGCATTTTCAGTGGTTGTGAAAATCATCCCTAATCGACGGCCAAGATTTCATGAAGTAGCATCAATATCAAATCTTCGCCAAGTAAAATTTTATATATACATGAGATTCTTGAATCTTCATCCTATAATTTATAGTTGGTTAACATTGCATTTCTTATTATCATGTCTGATATGGTAATGGGTTGGATTAGTTTTGGGTTTTATCGAATACTGTTGAATAGTTGATTGAGTACTTTTTTGATACTAAAGCTCAGGAGCTTGAGTTTGAAATTGCAAGGTTAAGGCCAAGGTTAGTTCATTTGTTTGATTTATTGTTCTATTAAGACAATGAAATGTTTTTAGAAATGCATGCAACTTGATTGATATTTTGCCTCTTCCCAGGCGTATAAATAGATGAAGGTGTACAAATTTGGTTAAATGCATCTTTTGATTATAATTATATGTAGGTAGAATAATTTATATGTTAATGAGAATGAACAGAGTGTGAAAGCTCTCGTAGATCTGTAACTCCTTGATTTGCTAATAGAAAATGAATTTTCTTGATTTTTTGTACTTATGAAGATTATCTACATTTTGAAGTTCGATGACGAGAAACAATGAGTTCCAATTGTTTGGTCATTCTTCTTTTCTACCTCACCAGGCACTTGCAGTAGCATCAATAAATTATAGGCATCAAGATTCAAGAGCGTCATGATGTTTGTCAGCTTTACTTATTTCACTTGCATGCTTGGTACCCCTTTTTTGCTTTAAGAGTTTTTTTGGCTTAATGCCATGAATTTATCTTGTCTCATCCTGCCTATCTCCGTTCCTTCGTTCCTCTATATTTCTCTCTTTATGCTTGCATGAGAACATGTGCTCATTTCTCTCTACACTAGTTGTAACTTCGACAAAGAAGAAACTTTGTTACACCTTTCATATTCTCTTAGTGTGGAATTACCTTGAATCAAAAATTGAAGCACTAACACGTTCCATCATGTGCAAGTTTCAGGTAGAATGTATGGCCCTTTTTTATTTTTATTTTTCATTTTTTCTAATCATCATCATCATCAGCAACAGGTAGAATTTTGTGACTTTTTATGTGAATTAGTCAACTTATCTTTTAATATGGCCTTTTTATTAAAGAGTGTTTTTGTTTCTTGTCATTTATTTTAATTTTAAAAAAAAGCAAAAGAAATTTTGTCTACCTTTTCTCATTCTCAGATTCTTGTTCCTGGACTACTTGTGTCACATGTTGCTGGTATAGAAGTAGTTGTGCTAAAGGCCAAATGCTTGCCTTTTTTTTTTCTTTTCTTTTTAAATTTGAATTTTAACTACTTTCTCTTCCCCGTTTATATCTTTTTCCAGGGTATATACTATATATATTGTGTTTTGAACTTAACAATAAGAATGATGATTTTTAACAATTGATTTATATGAATTTTGTTAGTGGTGATTGTAGAGCATTTTTGTTGCGGTACTTGGAGGTCCCAGCCCATGGACTTGATGTCAATTCATTTTGCCAACAAGATCATGTTACACAATTTCAAAAAGCATTGGCTGTCAAATTATTTGAGCATAGGTCATGGCAAAAAACTTCATAGTATCATACCCTTAAAAACTTCGTTGACGTGTCATTTTTTAGACCAGGAGATGTAATAGTTATAATGGGGATGTTGTTAATATTTAATGTCATTAAAGATAACTTGACATCATTAATATGTTTTTTTTGTTAATTATATTAATGATAGAGAAGATAGTTTGTACAATATATGTGATATAACAAGATGGTAATATATGCTCAGGGAATGTTCTGTAAGAAAATACATGATTGCAGTTGGGTATTTTCACAGATACACGACTGCAGTCGAGTATTTGCAAATATACATGACTAGCTCTCTGTAAAACAATACACGACTGCAGTTGAGTATTTGCACAGATACACGACTGATGACCAACTCTCTGTAAAAAAAATACACGACTGCAGTTGAATATTTGCACAGATACACGACTGCAGTCGAGTATTTGCAAATATACATCACTAACTCTGTAAGAAAATATACAACTGCAGTCGAGTATTTTACTTGTTGTTTGAAGTTGGACTTCATCTATGGAAATTATATATTAATTTTCTTCAGCTGTGTATGCATTCATTATGTCACAATCTGGGTTTTCTCTATTATTTTCTATGGAACCTTCAATTTACAATTCTAGTTATTTCTTACCCATATTGAATAGATTAGTTATCATGAGATGTAATAGTTGCAATAGGGATGTTGTTGACATTTGATATAATTAAAGATGATTTTACATCAGTATTCATGTTTTTTTTTGTTAAGTATATTATTGAGAAAGAAGATAGTTTTGTACAATGCCTATTATATAACAGGGTGTTCATATATATTGAAGGAATGAACGGCTAAAAGTTATGTGATATAACAAGATGATCATATTAATCAAGGAATGCTTAGCCTAAATACACGATTACAGTCGGTATTTTCATAAATACACGACTATAGTTGAGTATTTTCATACATACATGATTTCAGTTGGGTATTTGTATAGATACACGACTACGGATGGGATTTCATAGATGCACGATTGTAGTCGAGTATCTTTAAAACAACATACGTACATCACCCATCACTGAAATATCAATTATTCATCTCTTAATAAGTTGTAATAAAGTATAATTAGATATACAAGACAATAGTCGGGTAACTTTACAAATACATGACTATTGTTGAGTAAGTGGACATAGAATAAAAACCACCTAAAATAGTTATTATAATGATAACACAATCAACATAAGCTTTAACATATCAAACTTCAATTCAACAAATAACAAAAGATGTTGTACATCAAACAACATAGGTCCAATACATGTTCGAATTATAAATAAGTTTTAATAGAATAGAAATTGGTACATAATCATCATAGTTATTAATATGCTCAGCCTAAACACTTGACCCATGTATTATAAACCCCTGGTCACTTCCCTTTGAAATCAACATAAGCCATGCAAACATGTTTATGCACCTGCGAAACAAAAAAGTAGAAACTTATCACACTTGCACGATTGCTATAGTGTAAATTCACACATACACGACAAAAGTCGTGTAAGTTGAAAAAATACACGACTACAGCCCAATAGATAGTCAACTGGAACATTTTATATATATGCACAATTGTAGTGTGTAAATTTATATGTACACGACAGTAGCCGTGTAATTTATTAAAACACACGACTATAGTTCAGTAATAATTAGAAGACATATTTAGTGAAAAAATATATTTTTTGTACTAATAAAATGTATTGTCATAAATACAGGGATCCAGTCAAGCATCTTTATAAATATACGACTGTAGTCAGGCTTCATGAATAAACGGTTGTAGTCCAGTAAATTTATATATACACGACGGTAACTTTATAAACACACGACTATATTCGAGTAAGTGAATAGAGAATAAAAATTACAACAAAGTGATAACACAATTAACATAAGGTTTAATATATCAAACTTCAATACATTAAACAAGAAAAGCTTTTTTTTCTCATCAAATAACATCGGTCCAATACATGTGAGGATCATAATAAGTTTTAAGGGAATACAAGTTGCTACTCAATTATCATAGCTAAAATACCCAAGCAAATTAGTTTTTTGTTTCGTCGTGAAAATAACCTGCATCATCCGCTGTCATATTTGAAACGGGAGTGATTGGATTGAATATTTTAAGCTTGAACTTCATTTTAATGTCAAATTTAGAAATATCAATGGAAATAACTCGAGATATTTTTTCCTGTCATAATATAACACATAATTATATAACAAATACAAAAAAAAATTCAAACAAGGTATAAAACGAAGTGTGGAACCGTTTGTCCATTTACACAACTATTATCGTATAATTACTCGTTTACACGACAGTAATCGTGTAACTTGCTAAAATACACAATTATAATCCAGTAAATAGTCAAAGGATACATTTAGAAAAAAATGTATTCTTTACACTAACAGAATCCTAGGTGTTATAACAACTACTATATTTTTCACATTTACACGACTGCTGTCATGTAAATTCATACATACACGACGAAAGTCGTGTAAGTTGCAAAAATAGATGACTACAGCACAGTAAATCGTTAGAGAACATATTTCTTCTCACAAAAATATTTTTTTTATAGCAATAGAATGTTAGGGTCTCACAAAAATATTTTTCTTACATTAATGGAATGTTAGGGTCTCACAAAAATATTTTTCTTACACTAATAGAATGTTAGGGTCTTATAACGGTTGAAACATTTTACATATATGCACAACTGTAGTATGTAAGTTCATACGTACATGAGAGAGTCGTGTAACTTATTAAAACACACGATTATAGTCTAGTAATAGTCAGAGGACATATCTAGTGAAAAAAATATATATTTTGCACCAATAAAATGCTAGAGTGTCATAAGAATTTAAATATTTTACGCATTTTCACGACTACAGTCGTGTAAATTCATACGTATACGACAGCAGTCGTGTATGTCGGGTGCAGAACAAAATTTTGGCAACAAATTCAAGTTTTAACGAATGTAGTTATAAAACCCATCAAACAACAGTCATATGATGCAAATGTAATGAAAATGTGAGTTCCTTTATTGTTTATCACAAACCAAACAAAACCCTAAATATAATATAATGCCAACAAAATGAATAAATAACACAAAATAAAAATAAAGCTTCAAATACCTTATTCATAAGATGAATAATGCACCTATCTCAAACCAAAATCTCAGTGCATTGGTTGTACATGAGCGATTTTGAGAGTGTGGAGTTAAAAAAAGTAAGAAGTAAAGAATGTTGAAGGTGAGTTGTGTGTGTTTTATATTTTTCTTTAGAGTAATTTTAGATAATGTACCACATAAAAAGGTGTATGTAGATAATTTTTACCAACGGGGTATATTTAACTAAACACCCTATTTTTAAGGCATCTTTAATTAAAAACCCCTAAATTTTGTCTATTAGATTTTTCAAGGGTCTGAACACAGTTTTAATGAGTTCTTATATATAAAAAAAAGGCGGATGAGTTGAACTCGGTTGCATTTGAGGTCAGTAAAAGAGGAAACAGATGTTTTAAGCAATAAGTTTTGGCCTCGGCTACCATGCAGGTCATAAAATCCTTGTATGGTGCAGGGGCCAAACTTGAGCCCTTGGATTAAGCTTGTTTGAATCCAACGGTTGTGGTTTTAATTTGAAAAAAAGAGAGAAAAATTGAATAAAACCAGAAAAAAAATAAGGCAACTGGTTGAATCGAAAGTATTTTCTCCTCCCTCCCTCTCTTTCTCCCTCTCTTTCTCCTTTCTTCCCCCCATCCCCCCGGAACATTGAGCAAGAAAATCATAATCTTTGTCATTCCTCACACTGTCACGGTCTCATTCTTGGTCACTCTCCCATTCTGGATCACACTCCCGCTCTTGCTCTTGCTCTTGCTTACACTCAGGCTCCCACTCTCGTTGTTGATGGTGCTGTTGCTCTTGGCCTTTCTTCAAACTTACACTCTCAGTCGAACTTGCTCTCACTTTCGCTCTAGCTCCCGGCTCCGACTTTCACTCTTCTCATCAAGGTTACTCAACTTGAAACTTAGCCTTGTAATTATTAAAGTGATTTAGATCTGTAATTTGTTATATTTAGGGAAAATGATTTGTTAATGATATAGTGTAGAAATATAATGCATACATAATATTTGACAAAATGCCACAAAGAATTATAGAACTATTTGTCATCTTTTAAGATAATAGGTTAATTTTATTTTTGTTGACAAAATGCTGCAGCCGTGTTTTCAATTTTTTTTTTTAATAATTCGATGATGAAAAAAATTAGACTTGGCCATTCGAGTGTGGTAGCTTTGTGTGATAGTTTGGCGTATGCTTTCGTTTGATATAAGATGCATTTTGGTTAATACTCATCGCACATGTGAGGTGTGTTTTGGTGTGATAGGCACCGTCGCACCAAACACGAGTGCGAGAGATAGTAATTGTTGTTTATTAACTGCTTTCTTGTAACTTTTACAAGAAGACATGAAATCTATTGATGGTTAGAGGAAAAAATCGAAAGAAAAATCATTATGGCAGGAAAAGCAAGCAGTGAAAAAAAAAAGCATGGATATACTATTTGTAAATGTAATTTATATGCATTTATGTACCCATTATATTAAGAGGTTCAATTTTTTTTAATTAATGTAACTTAAAATATTGATCACAGTAAGGCATAAGCAAAACGACCAAGGCTATTAGGGGTAGAAAAGGTGGATAAAACGGTATGTAGCAAAAAAAAACCTGCTGGATATTTAATTTTCTATTGCCTAAAATGATATGCCACTGATCGTATATATAATTTTCTATTCCATTGATGCCTCTCCTCGGGGGTTAGTGGCATATCATTTTGTGGTGCAAGTAAAAATATTGAGGAATCTGATGAGAAGAAGGCTGATGGTGGCAACCTTCTATCTCAATGTCGTGTAGCCTCATTCTCCGAGGTGGTTTCATCTTTATCAAGTGACCAACAAGTAGCAGTGAATGAAACCGGCTTAGGAAGTCTACTTGACCTAAAATGTGGACGCTTAAGAGTTATGTGCAGCATTAACAATGTGATGTAGGTAGGCAAAGTATAATTCTACATGGGAAAGAATACAATTTAAGCCCTACAACGTTTGCAACTATAATGGGGGTTAGAGATGGAGGCACACGTGTGGACTTAAATGACCAAGCAGTTGATATAACTAATTTGCGTGCAGTGTATAGTAGTGGACCTAGAGGAATTCATATAGCGGAGGTGAAAAAAAGGTTAATGAATAGTTTAACTTCTGATGATGAATTTAAGATACTTTTTAGTCTTTTTGCATTGGGAACCATATTATGTCCCACAAGTGCAATATACATTAATTTGTTGTATCTTCGTGCACTGAAAGATACAAATTCAATTAGAGAAAAAATTTTGGCTAGTTGGTGCTTTACCTTTTTATAGGAAAGCGTGCAAAAGTTTAAAGAGAATGAAGTGAGCTCCGTTAGCGGCTGCGTTCTTTTCTTAAAGGTTCGTGTTTAATTAAAAAAAATATAAGTTGTTACTTGCTTTTTGTATTTTGGTTATTTCAGTCCATAACATATGTACTTTGCCATTGATGGACAGCTGTTCTACTTTTCCTCTGTTGTATATGATCGACCTTCTATTGATAACACAGTATGTCCTATCAGTGTGTGGAATAATGATGAGATTTGACGATTCTTGAAATGGCAAAAAAGGCTTGGTAGCATCAAAAGCAATAAGGTATAGAATACGTGCATACTATTTTAATGAAATCAATTTACCATATTTTTGGACTAAATTGTTATTATTTTATGAATTATTTTAGGTTTCGATGCGTGACCCTGATCGGCTTCATAAGCCTCAACAAGCAGAACCTTCTAGGTGGAACAATGCGAATAATAATGCTTTTCAGTTACTAATGGAAAGCTTTGGGTCATTTGTCGCCCAAAACGGAGATTGGAAAACATAGAAAATATATTGGGAGAGTTGACATCAAAGTATCATGGAGGATCAACCAAACAACCAGTTGCTCCCGATCCACCTTCAAATTTAAAAAGTCAAAATCGTACATCTATGATGGAAAAACAATGTCAAAAACTGAAGGGAAAATGAGTTTGGTCAATGATGATGACACCGTGGATCGTACAGTGAAAGCAAGTTTACGAGTCTTTGATGCCATGTTGGGCTGTATTGGGACTATTGCACATACTAGTGAAACTTCGCTTGATTCATTTCAATTTAATAGAGGACATGATCTCGATTTAATGCCAATAACTCGAGAGGAGGGAGAGGTTTGTCTAAACAATCTTTAGTTGCAATTTGGTTTTAATGGTAATGAATTAATTTTGACCCTGGACATATATAGAATTTGGCTGAACCACTTGACACTAAGCAAGAGTTCTAGACCTCCACTAGCATAAGCGTACCAGCAACATGACCAGCACGGAACGATACCAACTCTCTCCTTATGATAAAGTGTCTCGGGGAACGAAGGCTAAGTTGGTATTTTCTATGTAAATAACCTCATTTCTTTTGACCAATTGAAACTCATTCAATATGCATTTGATAAAGATGGTAACGGAAGGTACTTGTGGTTTATAGGGCTTTGTATGTTTTATTCCCCTGTACATATATATTGATTAGCTGGCACTTTATTACTTATTTGTGTTTTCAGCGAAATCATTGTCTCTATTGATGATCAATTTATCTCCAGGCAAAATTTCATGAGGTTTGTGGTGTATTGGCACTTACATCATCGTACTATATGTTTGGATAGCTTATTGCAAAATAGAATACTAAGTTGTCACTTATTGACCACTGTTTTAGATTCTCACCATGATAGCATATCACCTCACACTATATGAAGGGGCTAAACGCAGTGATGCACCAACAAAATTGGTATTTACTGACAATATATGCAGTAAGTATCCAGCACTATTATTTCTATGTGAATTGAAGTTGTTGTTTATCTATAATAATTTTTCAAACATTGCTCTGTACAATAAGATTTTTTCAATGCTTGTGCATTTATTGACATATCACTTGTTTACTTATTGTTCTTTGGTAGCAATCAGCACTTACCGTTGGAGCCGATATTGATGGTTTTGCACAAAAAGCAAGTGTCGGAAAACCTTTCATGCCAGACTTTCAAAGGTGCCAAAATGTTACTTTCTAAACTCTCAACTGATTATATTTTTACTTTTAGTAAAATATCTTCTATGAGAAAGATACTGATTTTTGTTTGTTAGATTTATGTTCCAATTATCGATGGTGACTGATTTTTTTTTGTTAGATTTATGTTCCAATTAACGATGGTACCTTTCATTGGTTCCTGTTCATCGTGAATGTCAAAGAAGGTTATGGTGGGGTTTGAGACCTTCTTCTTGATGGTCGAAGTAATCGAAAACGCGAGCAACAAGCTGAACGCATAATATGTTACTTATGTATATGATGTTCCTCAATTTGGTGTAGGTTTTTATTGTTTAATAATCTAATTTGCCATTTTGTATTGAACTTCGTAGTTACATTCTCTTGATTCCATTTTTCATTCTAAGTTACCTCCAAATGCCAAGCCATCAACACGGTTCATTTGGTTCCCTATTTGGTCTGGTAAGGGGGTTCCGAAATAACCAAATGGGTTTGATTGTGGAATCTATGTCATCAAATTCATGGAGACTCTAGGGCTCATTCCTAACAAATCATATATGGTAACAATTAAAAATTTTAATAGAGACATTTTAACTCATTGTCTCCTTATTGTATTGATTAAGTAAAACAACTTATTCCAAAATATTCTTCCTGCGTAGCATGATTCCCAAGATATTCGTGGAAGACTAGCAGTTCAACTTATCGACTCGCCCTTTAATGAAGCACGAGCTGGATTGCTTGCTCAAGCAAATGTCATATTTGATAAGCATGCTGTCCAGGCAAGGGCCATACCGTCTACGCAGAAGGCAAACACATATAGAATAGGCGCGAAAGCTCCAGGGAAAAACCGAAAAAAAAAACCAAAAAGATTACGGGTGTAAATGTTAGCTCTTCTTCATGGGATTCGTGTGAAATTCCACATTTTGTTATAGGTTTAGTTGTGGAATCATAATTTTTCATTTTGTGCACTGACTTTTGTAGGTTTACCACTAACATTGTTCTGATGAGTGTATTTAAATTAGTTTTTTTTCATGAATACTGCTTCGAAGGCACGCATTCTGTTTGTATAATATATTTTTGAGGATGACAAAACACATACTACAATTGTGGGAATGATTGATTCCCCTTAATATTGCTGGATTAAAAACTAATTGCAAAAATTTTAAAAGCTCCCCCTAATAATTGAAGCACAAGGCATGACAGAAATGGATCTTATGATTTAAGTGATGGAAATGGATTTTGAAAGTGATTTTAAGCACAAGGCATGACGAGAATGATTTTTGTCAATCGATTTGATGTCAAAACAGTTGAAAATAATGGCTTTTGGAATGAGAAAGAGAAAAGATGAAAAGCTTTTAGAGAGAGAGAGATATTCGGTTTGCCGAAAGTGGAGAGAAAGAAGAAGAGTATATATATAGCTCGAATCCGACTTATCGGATTGCACTAACCAGTTAGTCGGTTAGTTTCAATCATTTCTAGAACAAAATCGGCTAACCAATTTCTGCCAACCGGTTAGCCGGTTAGTTCCAAAGCTCCCTGGAATGAAACCGGCCTATCGGTTTTTGCAACAAATTAGTCAGTTTCGTGGCAAAGCTATTTGGCTTGAAATCGGCTAACCGGTTGGCAGAAATCGGTAAGCTGATTTCGTGAGAGTACTCTCTGGCTCGAATTCGGTTTTCCAGATGTTTTTAATCCATAAGTCGATTTCGTTACAGAGAAGTGCAAAGACAAACTGGCTAACCAGATTAAAAAAGCTGGTTACCCGAATTGGAGCCAGAGAGTTGTAAATCCAAACCTGCTAACCGGTTTGATAAATCCATAAGAAAAATGGCTTTGCAAGTGATTAGAAGCGGTATACCGGTTTATCTTTGGAAAATATTTTGCCATCGCAATTAAATACATCGTTGAAAAAATCTTCAATTAAATACATGTCTTTCGATTAGTGAAAAGCTTCAATTAGATACATTACATGTTTTCCAATTAGTGAAAAGAATTGTCTCCAGGCCACATATCAAAGTGCATGGTGGGATATGGAAGAAATGTGAAAGTACTCATTCCCACCGATGGTGGCATAGATGAATTATTCCAGAACTGATTTATGGATTCAGAGCACGGTTGAGAACTACTCCCACATTCATTTTGGGTTTCAATTTCATACGAGGCTTTACTGTTGTAGAATTAAAATTGTTCACTTGAGCCAGCTAACATAGATGTACCTCAATTGTCGTTGTTGGCAACATTGGCTTCACTAATCCTGTAAATAATCAATCGTGAATAAAACTTAATACTGAGACCATAAATGGATCAAACAGTCAACAACAAACATAAAAACATAGTTTTCCACCTCGCGCTATTACTAGCAATAGGAAAGCTTCTTGCTGTATGGCCAGACTGTCTACAAACGCTACACTTCCTGTTGTTTGTAAGGGATTTTTTTAATTTTGTCGCAGCACCTTTTGTCCTCACCATAACTGGATCTAGTACCCTAGATTTTGTTTGTGGACCGTATACAGAACTACGAGGGCAAGTTCTATGTCCTCCAAATAGTTCTTGAAATTTTGATGTCAATTGATTGATCGCAACTAAAGCTTCTTTATACGAATGCTCATTTTTTGCGGCATAGAAACACATTTTGTTAGTTACGGTGCTCAACGAACTGAATCTAGCAACATCGGAAATCTCACTATCAACTTATGATCGGGCTAAGCTGCACGATGTATAATCCTTCGCCTTTTTTGTCCACCGGTGAAGAATCATATTATCAACATGGGATTCCAGCAGAATCCATCATTTGATAAGAGCAATCGATTTTGTTAGTGGGTTTATTATAGACCACTGTCCACTTTATGTTTACATTCCCAAATTGTGTCAGTGTGTAGAAGTTAGTATCAGTACAGTTCAAGACTTCAAATTGAATCAAAGTGGTTTCTTGACGAATTTCTTCCCTAATCCAATGAATTGGGAAAACATATGTAGCATGCTTTTCTAGGCTGCGTAAGTGTGTGGTCAACACAGGAGTACTAAATTTTGTTTTAAACTCATCTTCAACTTCGGTGGTCTGAATTTTGCAGAGTACATGATCAATTTGTAGCACAAATTTATATAATTTTAACATATACTGTAGAAAACGATTGAGATAACAATACATACTTTCACACCGTTAAATGCTCGCATACCAGCAAAAAATGTTCCTTTAAGAAAAGCTTCGGCCCATTTATGTCGCTTTGCATACATTTTTTTAACCCAACCATGTTCGTGTAGCTTAAACTCGTCAACTAAAGCAAACCACCACTGGTCAAATTCACCTGGACTCATGCCTGTCAACATAAGATCACAGAATTTACAAGTGAAGCCTTCGTTTGTAATATTTGCTTGTGCATTTCTCTCTAAATACCAGCAACAAAGACGGTGAGTAGCTCCAACAAAAACTATCTTAATTGCCTTTGACATTGCTTTATCGCCATAAGTAATCACAGACTTCGGCTCCCGATTACCCATAGCGTACAAAAAAGTTTGGAGTAACCATATGTATGATTCAACGGTCTCGTCACTCAGTAGGGCAAATCCAAACACTGTAGTCTTATGATGATGGTTAGTGCCAACAAGGGTCACAAGTGGTTTCTGATATGCATTGGTTTTGTATGTCGCATCAAATGGCAAAACATCACCAAAGCATTCATAATCATACTGTGCCATGTAATCGGTCCAAAACAAGTTTCTTAGCCTATTCTCATCATCTACTGTGAACTCATGATATAGACCAGGATCATTATCAAATTTTACCGTGAATAATGCTATAGCTGCCACAGAATCAATATCACCAATTTCAGCACGTCTGTCTGCATCTAATCTATTTTGCAAATCCTTACGCTTGAACTTGAGATTTTGTGAACCCCCAACTTGATCACTCATGTAATCCACAACTTGGCACGTCTTCACGCCAACATGCCTCAATGCCTTAGCTTGAGCAAGATCTCCTTCACTAAAATGCCGATGTGAACGAAAGAGATGTATTTCATTTGAAGAAGTCAACGGATGATTGTGCTCAATTCCAAATTCTGTCACAGTATACTTGCCACTGCAATTGTCGTAATTCACTCAAAACGATGCTTTACAACCCGTACATGTTATTGGTCGTGGTTCCCGCACTCTATTATCATTTGCTAAACATTTTTCAGCCCTATATCCTTTCAAATTACAAACCCACCGACGAATCGTAGTTCATCCAGACTTGGAACAACGAAGCTCATTTTTTCTAACACTAAAACCAACCAATCTTGAATAGTTCATGTACTATGCATCTGTATCTTCTACTGAATCAAACTGAGCTCCAAGTACATTGGTCCAAGGTAACTCAAGATTATCAGAGGATTTACTCATCTATAAATCTTGAAAGGTAATAGCACAAAATTTGACAATAAAAGTAAAATACAGTGATCAGAGATGTTATTGTTTGTTCTTCTTTCTAGTACTCTGTTGTTTACTTTCCACGTTTTCTAAGTTTAACAAAGCCATAGTTGCTGCAAATGCCTGTGTGCATCAAAGAATTGAGAAATCTAGCACAACTAAAACATCATCTGACAGTGTTTATTTTGGTGTATGTAACTGCAAGTTTTCAAACCAAAAAAAAAATCCAAATACTAAACAAAGAGACACAAATTTCTCTGCAGGAAATTTTGAGAATATACATACATATATTCAGACTTTGCTGGAATTTCAAGCACATGGCCAGAATTGAGACACACTAACAGAATGCACGCCAACAGATCAAGAAATAGAACGCAAGTGACATTCACTTGTATCAAATCGTTGAAAATGAAGAAAACAAATAATGACAAAATTCTCACATACCAACTCATAAATCAGTACAATAAATATTTACAATGTTGGGGAAAAAAAAAAAGAAAAAACATATTACTTTTACATTACATGCAATAGGCTCTGGAGTCTGAAAGCTTATTCATGAGTAGAAAGCTGACTTGAACACTGAACCGTTCGACACTGAATATAAAGCATATTAAGACACAGAAATAGAATACAAACCAGCCAATCCGAAGCTAGGAAGTAAAACAATTAACAAAGTTTGAACACCATATGAATCCGGAACATGACACTTGCGTTACTTGTGGCAAATCCTTGGAACCAAAGAAGCCAAATAAAATACTGGATCAGCCAAAAGGACTTGTATGTGTAGACAGCCGAGAGTGAAGACAGAAAGGAGATTAATGCTGGGCTCTGGTTGAAACTGAAACTTCAGCTGCAATAAGATTCTTGCCCCCTGTGATTTCATCTGCACAAGCGATTAACTGAAGAAAAGGTGAGAATGAATCCATTGGCTGTTAGATTACATCAAACTAAATTAAAATATGAAAGGAAAAGCTTACCCCAAATGTGAACTAACATCAAATTCAATTCAGCTAATCACAGCCCATAAGGATGTAGCTGGATGTCATACCGCTCCTTGTCTTCAAAGTCCCTTAGCCTTTTTTTCAGCTCTGGTCGAGGCCACCACAACTCCAATTTCTTTAAGCTCTCTATGCTCCACAGCTCCTCAGGAAGCGTTTTCAAGTAAGCACAAGGGTTGATGAGTAAGAGCTCAAGTTTCCGCATCGCTTTTGTCCCCATTGTCCACTCGTCTAACCATAGCATTGATTTTAGATGCAAAAATTTGAGGCGTGGAAAACCCCCAGAACAACAAGTCAGCTTTCTTCCTGAAAATGAGCTTTGCTTCAATTTCAGCACAAGAAGGTGTGGTAGCTTTTCCAGCGTCGGCATGGGGTCGTCCTTTAGTTTAGTATTTGTCAGACTCAAGTGGGTTACACTTTGAGGAAATTGGTATTCAGCTATGTCAATTTGTGACATCCCCGGCATATTGCTTTCATTCACCAGCTTCAGGGAATCAAGGCATCGGAGTTCCCAAAGGCTTTTGGACAACACTGATTGATAATGGCTTAAATCTCCAAATATTTTGAGACTTTGAAGATTAGGTATTCTGCCCAAAATATCTTGAGTGCAACTACTGGGATGTAAGGCAGAAATGAAATTGAGATTTTCCAAAGCATTGCAATATTCACCTGGATGTGGAGGCAGCTTAATGTAACCTAAATTTAAGTGCCTCAGTTTGTGCATCTTCCAAAAATCCTCCGGAGTATGATCTATGTAGCTCAATGGCATCTCAAGAGTATACAGGTTTAGAAGGTTGCACAGTGACGAAGGAATGGATTTGAGGTTAGGTATTTTCAACTTCAAGTACCTCAGAAATGTTAAGTGTTCTATTCCAACCGGACACTGGGTTAAAACTAGAGAATCCAAGGCCAATACCCTCAAGAGTTTGAAATTCTTACAGATTTTCTCACAATCTAAGGCAGCAAGATGGTGGTCTTGTGAGGTGAGGTTCAGCAAAGATCGGACGTATGGATTAGCATACGCATGCTCCACAGATACAAAATCACTCAAGTCTCCGGTACCAGCGCACAGAATTTTACCAGTTTTCCGTGAATCAATTTCTCGATCATGAGTAAAGAAATGGATAAAGTCTGTGATTTCAACCGTTGTAACTGTCATAGCCCATGCACGGATCGGAATATAACAGGATTTGATTCTGCCCCCAAGTCTTCTCTTCTTAACCCGAATGAAGCCTCCATCGATTAGCTCTTCTAAGTACACCTCAGCAGTTGCCTCACTATTGTGTGGAATGAAACCTTCAGCAATCCATAGCTGATACAGCTGCCTTGTGGATATATCCAACCGATCACTGAGGAAGACACACAAATATAGACGGCAGAATTTCAAGTATAAAGGTAACGCAGAGTAAGCCAACATTTGAAGAAACATGGGTACAGCTTGTGTCTCTTCCACATTTTCCTGTAATGACTTACTTCCATGGTATAGGACGACAAAAGACCACCCTTGGTATGTAGCTCTCAGTGGTCCTCTAGCGGGCAGTAAATCCAGCGGAATCTTCTCTCCGTTTTCCAATTGACACGAGTTGAGGATGTTAATCTCCGCGAGCGTTATCAATATTCTACTTCCGTTTTGATGATCTGGAAGAATTTCTCTCAGATCATCCCACAATTCTTCTTCCCAGACTTCATCAAGCACTATCAAATACGTCTTGTTTCTGAGGTAATCATGAAGAGTAGTTATCTTTAGTTCATAATCTTTATCCATAATTTCACTCCACATGGATCGAGGCATCACAGACTTAATTATGTCATCCAACACTTTAGAGAGATACAATTCACAACCCACCCAAGCACGACAATCAAAATAATTCTTCGCATAATTGCTGTTATAGGCCTCATCAGCAAAATCAGTCTTGTCAAAGCCACTGCTATCAACAATCGCCACAACGGAAAGAGAAGCCTCTCCCTCTATCAGTAGATCTAGCAACTCCTCCATCTCATCCTCTAGACCGACGATATTCCTCTTCTAAGACTCCGAAGTTAAAGAAGAGTTGCCGGCTTCAATATGTTGTGACTTCATAAAAGTCCAAAAACTGGTGTTAGTTGGTTGAAATTGCCGCGGCTGTTGTTTAATATCAATGATTTGACTTTGGAGTCCCAGAAGAGCATCGCATAGATCCTTGGAACTGCTTCCATTGATTTGTTGCGTGATACTACTGATCATGAATGTGTAAATAGCTTTCTCGGATTCATGGGCAAAGTCATTGATTTCTTTCAGAATGCCCTGAAGTTCTGGAAAATCTGTTTGTTCTTTCCCATAGCTTTGGACCAGAATCTCGAACAACTCGTCTTCATAGTTACTTAGCAAGGAAGTAACAATTTCGATCTCGGTATAGAGATTCTGAATGTGTTCCCTGGCAGCATCAGGCAGCGTTCCTTCTTCACCTTCTAACAGTCTTCTGAACCACTCTGAAAATAGCCTGAAATTGATGTCCATATCTCCTCTTTCAGTAATCCACCAAAAGAAGTTACATGATTCTGAATTTTTCCAACGCTAGCTACTTGCTCCTGCACTTGATCTATACAAGGTTTAAATTCATGAATCACAAGCACAAATATTTAAGGAAAATCATCAGCGGCTTACCCAAGTTTACTCTATTCTCAAAAATACTACTAAAATTTTGAATTTATTTGATTTTACACCAATATATGCAAATATGCAATTTGTATCAATCATTTATCAAAAAGATAGAATTATGTTTACAAAATGACAAAACATAAAAAAATACAAATTACAGTTGCGGTAGTGGAGAACCAATATATGCAAATATGCAATTTGTATCAATCATTTATCAAAAAGATAGAATTATGTTTACAAAATGACAAAACATAAAAAAATACAAATTACAGTTGCGGTAGTGGAGAACCAATATATGCAAATATGCAATTTGTATCAATCATTTATCAAAAAGATAGAATTATGTTTACAAAATGACAAAACATAAAAAAATACAAATTACAGTGGCGGTCGTTTTCGTAAGGGTAATTTTGTTTATTTTGGTGGATGATTGAAGAAAATTGTAAATAGTATGCATAAAATTGAATAATTTTCAGTTTTTATAAAAAAAATTTTATATCATGATAATTTTTAGGTGGATGGCCAATGATTTCCCAAAGATTTAATAACTTAATATTATATTCTCCTCCTTTGACACATACATGAACGGATCGAGAAATTAAGGTGATGAGATGATGTTGACTTACAATAAGAAAGAAAGAAGGCGTGTTGAAGAAAATGGAGGGTTGATGTAGAATCAGGCATAAAAAACAAAATGGTGTGTGATTGACAAAAAGCCAAAAGTTATGGGACCAGTTGCAATTAAAGAAAACAATTTGGAGTATTTAATTAAACACTTTGTCAGCTGCCTTCAATTAATTAAACAGTTGTATTCCTGGTGCTTATTTAATCTGAGGTATGATGATTTCATGGAGAAATTAAAAACAAATATATTCAATTTCCCTAGTAAAGTTTAATGAATTTTTTAGTTGGAGCAAATTAATAATATGCTACCATTTGCAAATAATAAAAGGGAAATTATTATTGAACCACATTTTTTTTTTCATCCAATCACGATAAAATTCTAACATGTCCTGTGCATCATTTTTTCTTTTTAAATTTATATCAATTAACTACTTTTGAACTAACATCATTAAATAATTTAAACGAAATAACAATTTTATCCCTAAATAAATTAAAATACTATTTTATTTTATAAAAGTTTTGAAAAATAAAAAATTATAATTATAAAATATCCCTAAATTTAATAAAAATTAAGTCCAAAAATTAAAATTTTATTTTTTAATAAAAATTATTTTAATATAAAAAATATAATTATAAAAATAATTGTAAAATTTTTGGATTAAATAAAAATCCCCTAAATTATTAAAAATTTTGGGATTTATTTTTTAATGAATAAATTTAGTTATTTTAATAAAATTTTGTGAAATTATAATTTTTAATAAATAAATTCAGTTATTTTTATTAACATTTTGCAAAATTATAATTTTTTAATAAAAATACTTATTAAAATTTTAAAAAATCTAAATTTAATAAAAATTAGCTGAGCATCTTTATTTTTTATGAAATTAGGGGTATTTTATAATTATATTTTTTATTTTTCAAAACTTTTATAAGATAAAATGGTCTTTTAATTTATTTAGGGATAAAATTGTCATTTTGTTTAAAGTATTTAAAGTTGTTAATGAAAAAGTGACTAATTGATAAAAAATTAATAAGAAATGTGGTGTAGAGAGTATGTTAGAATTTTGTGATGGTTGGATGAATATAAGGCAAAATGAAAATTGTGCAATGATAATTTCCCTTAATAAAATGCTAACCTATCTATCATGTAGTATTAGGGTCTGTTCACGAAAGCGCGAGAAATGGAATCGTTGATTGTGTTGCCACAAGATGAATGCTAAGGAAGAAGCACTAGAGTTTCTGAGGGAAGTAAAGTAACAGACAAAGTCGGAGTTCTTAGTAATAGTACCATGATGCTGAACTAACAACTTGTTCTTCAGTATTAATCTTAAATAAAGACCTACTGCTGATTACAGTGATTTTTTTGAGAAATTTTCCACTGTCTACCTGTTTGTTTTGCCTTTTTCAAGAATATATAAACACTTTTTTTCTTTTTCAAAGCGCCACTTGAAGTTAGCCTTTTATTGCACCCGTCTACTTCCATCTGATCCTCGTTAATGGATTTAACAAAATATTAATGAAATGACCTTTTTGCCCCTCAAAGGAAAATTACAATTTCACCTAAATATAAAATGGAAATTGGAGATAAATTGGTTGGATTTAAGTTCTTTCAAGCAACAGAGTTAAATGCAAAAGTGAATGCTGGAAATTGGAGGAAAATAGTGTATGTTGCTTGCTGGACTTAGAAAATTTGTATTTATTTTTTTCTCTTTCAATCAAGTTAAACAACGTCGGTTTTCTTTCTTTCTTTCTTTTTTTTAATTTTCAAATCACATTAAACAACGTCGTTTTACTCTTTAAAAAAATTTCTTTCTTTCTAATGAAATGCTCATTTTTTTAATTTTCAAGCGGTTAAACAACTTAGAAAATTTGTATTTATGTTTTTCTCTTTCAATCAAGTTAAATAACGTCGGTTTTCTTTCTTTCTTCTTTTTTTTAATTTTCAAATCGCGTTAAACAACGTCGTTTTACTCTTAAAAAAAAATAGCATAATACAACATAGTTTTAGGTATTCTAATGAAATGCTCATTTTACCCCTCTTACGTAAACAACATTCTAATAGCGGTTAGACGGAAGTGGACGAGTGTAATAAATAAATAATTTCAGGTGGCATGGTGAAAAAAAAAGTATTTATATACTTTTTAAAAAATAAAATAAACAGGTGAACGATGAATAATTTTCTTTTTTCTTTATATATTAAAAGTCTTGGACCAAAGCTAGCTTCCTCAGCTTGTTTCTCATCAGCCTAGACTGTTGACATTTCCTCTAGGGTTCGAGCAAGTCAATGGGTAAAACAAAAGGTTAATCAAAAAGAAAGAAATGAGAAAATCCTCTATTGCATCGCCCATTCACACAGATGATTGTTACTTGCTATGTCATAACAATAATCATTTAACTTCTTTCGGATTCTTATGAGCATTTGTCCGTACCCATTAAGTTTTGGAAAGCAAATTCAAGGAAATTTCTTTTTTCACACTTGCCCTCTTGAATCCCCTGGGAGGCCGAATCATATCTATGCATCAAGTATTTGCCCTTGCCATTTAGCTGGTACTTTTGCTAATTCTGCTTCAATCTTTTGCCAACGCTAGGTACTTGCTCCTGCACTTGATCTATACAAGGTTTAACTTCATAAATCACAAGCACAAATATTTCAGGAAAATCATCAGCGGCTTCAAGTTCACTCTATTCTCAAAAATACTATTAAAATTCTGAATTTGTTCGATTTTACACCCAATATATGCAATTTGATCAATCATTTACCAAAAAGATAGAATTATGTTTACAAAATAACAAAATACAAAGAAATATAAATTACAGTGGCGGTCATTTTCGTAAGGGTAATTCTGTTTATTTTGGTGGATGATTGAAGAAAATTGTAAATAGTATGCATAAAATCGAATAATTTTCATTTTTTATAGAAATTTTTTTATGCCATGGTAATTTTTAGGTGGATGGCCAATGATTTCCAAAGATTTAATAACTTAATATTATATTCTCCTTTGACACATACATGAACGTATCAAAAAATTAAGATGATGAGATGATGTTGACTTTTTTTTTAGGAGAAAATAACAGTTTCTATTGATTAAAGTTCGACAGTAACAACATGATTTGGACTGAAAAGTCATTTGTCCATATTACAGGATTTTCAAAATCTAAAGCCACTTTAGCCATGGAATGGGCCATTACATTGACTTACAATAAGAAAGAAAGAAGGCGTGTTGAAGAAAATGGAGGGTTGATGATGTAGAATCAGGCACAAAAAACAAAATGGTGTATGATTGACAAAAAGCCAAAAGTTATGGGACCAGTTGCAATTAAAGAAAACAATTTGGAGTATTTAACTAAATACTTTTTAAACAGTTGTATTCCTGGTGCTTATTTAATCTGAGGTACGACGACTTCATGGAGAAATTAAAAACAAATATATTCAATTTCTCAAGTAAAGTTTAATGAATTTTTATTTGGTGCAAATTAATAATATGCTACCACTTGCAAATAATAAAATACTAACCTAGCGATCAGGTAGCATTAGGCACTGTTCGCGAAAGCGCAAGGAATGGAATCGTTGACTGTGTTGCCACAGGATCAGGATGAATGCTAAGGGAGAAGCACTAGAGTTTCCGCGGGAAGTAAAGTAACAGACAAAGTCGGAGTTGTCAGTAATAGTACCATGATGCTGGACTAACAACTTGTTCTTCAAAATTAATCTTAAATTAATGAAGGCCTACTGCTAATCATAGTGATACTAATCTTAAATTAATCAAGACCTACTGCTAATCATAGTGATTTTTTTAATAAGTCTCGGACAAAAGCTGGCTTCCATAGCTTGCTTCTCATCAGCGTAGCCTGTTGACATTTCCACTAGGATTCAAGCAAAAGAAAAGGTTAAACAAAAGAAAGAATGAGCAAATCCTCCATCGTATCACCCATTCAGACAGTTGATTGTTACTTGCCATGCCATAACAATAATCATCTAACTTCTTTCGAATTCTTATGACCATTTTTCTGCACCCATTAAGCATTGGAAAGCAGACACGAGGAAATTTCTTTTGCGCTTACCCTCTTAAATCGCCGGGAGGCCGAATCATATCTATGCATCAAGTATTGGTCCTGGCCATTTAGCAGGTACTTTTGCTAATTCTGCTTCAATCTTTGGCTGCCTTTCCCATTTGCTATATTCAGTAAGAGATTCTCTGGTCTGCCATGACATATTTTCCATGTTTGCAATTTTTTTTTTTTTTAATTTTTGGACTTCTTCTGTAAGTTTTCTGGAAATAAACTCTGCTATTTACTTTATTCCTCTGGAGTTGGGATTACTAAGAATAGAGTTTTGCACATTTTGATAAGTTTCGGTAAACTTTAGCATTATAAATAAACCTGTTTCAGAAGTTTATAACTTACAGTTTTGCTGGTCGGGAGGTTAAACAAAAAAAAAAACTCTTTGCTTTTGGTATATTTTCTCAACATCTTGTAAACACAATGCTCTTTCAAGTTTTCGCATTTGGAGCCAAGAAAATTATTGTGAGTTATTTTCAAATTGGACATTAAAAGACTAATTTGGTAGAATTAAAAATTATCATGAAAGGAGGGGAAGCAAGCTAAGGAAATAAGGACGAAGCATTTTGCTGATGCTAAATGAAAACAAAGAACACCTGTAATAAAAATACAAGAAAAACAAGAAGATATCAACATTTCCCTCTTTTTTCCCCTATAGATTTTCAAATTTTCTGAGTCGTAAGCAGATGTAACAATATTTTTTTTACCTCTTTGAGATTACAAAAAGAGCATTATCATGAATGGAATCTTTGAAGCTGTCCAGTAAAAATATGCAAGTTCTTACTGCTCTTTCCAAATTCTTGAACTTGCAGTGCAATCTTGCAGACTAGAAAATATATCATTATGCTAATGGTGTGTTCTGACAGTGACACATCTACAAGGAAGAATGAAAAAGGTGCAAAATGGATCCTCAATTTCCAATTTAGTGAAATAGTTTTTTCTTCTACCACAGCAGTGATATTATGAATGCCATTGAACTTAACAAATGAATGATCAAATTTTTGTGCAGCTAGTGGGCATTGAAAAGCCAATATAAGGAATCTCTCAACTTGCCTTTGCGAATTCTTGCCATTTTTCAGGCACCTTTTGCTTGTTTTCTTGATGCTTTCCTTGTTGGTTCTTTGTAATTTCTTTTGGAAATTGTTGATTTTTCTTTTTTTCCCCTAATATGAGATTTTTCATTTTTCTCAAAATAATCTTTGCCAACTTTTCTCCACAGAAATGTGCTGGGGATGGATTCTAGCAAATATTGTTGTTCCTGTAGCATCACGCATTACCGACCGATTAGGAAACTCTGTCGAGGAGCAGATCGGTTACCTGTTAGATTATGATGACAACCTGGAAGCTTTCAGGACACGAGCAGGACAGCTGGAAGCTCGGAAAAATGATGTTCTGGGCCTGGTGGATAAAGCCAGAGACAACAATGAGAAGATCAAAGAAGCTGTGCTGCTTTGGCTTGCTAAAGCCATTCAGATTGAAATAGATAAGGAGATGATGGAAGAAAAAATTGAGAAGAACAAGGGTCCCTGCCATACATGGCGGCTAGATTGGTGCTTCCGTCGTCAGTTGGGTGAACTTGCGAAAGATAAGATTACTAAAATTGATGAGCTCATGGTTTCAAGAGATATTGACAGTGTATCAGATCTCGCACAATCTGCAGATTTGGGAGACTTGCCCACCCCTGATTATGTACCACTGGAAAGCTCATCCAAGGCATTAAATTCAATCATGGAACACCTGAAGGATAAGAACATCGACATTATTGGGGTACAAGGCCCTGGAGGAATTGGGAAATCAACATTGATGGAACAATTGGCAAAACAAGTTGACACCATTGCTCCTTATGATAAAGCCCATGTGATTGTTGCTGAATCTTCCGACTTGAGAAGAATTCAGGATAAAATTGCAGAGAGTCTCAAATTCAAAATTGAAGAAGATGATGTACTTCAGAGAAGAGCAACTTTGGCAAAGAGATTGAGGGAGAGGACCAAGAGGGTGCTTATAATCTTAGATGATGTCCGCGAGAAAATCAATCTGGCAGTTTCAGGAATCCCATATGGGGAAGAGCGCAAGCGCTGCAAGGTTATTGTGACAAGCAGAAGTTTTGATGTGTGCAGCAATATGTCTAATATAACTGTGCCGATTAAAGAACTCGGTGAAGAAGACAAATTGAAGCTGTTCAAGCAAATAGCAAGACTTCCTGCTTCCGAAGCTTTTGAGGAAGCAGCCAAGGTGATTGTGCAAGCATGTGGATCACTGCCCAACGCAATTGCAATAGTTGCAGTAGCACTGCGGGTTAAGCTTGCTAATAAGCCGAATGAGAGTCTTGTCAATATCTGGTATGATGCTGTGGAGGAGGTTAACAGAGAATCCAGAGATATTAAAATTGAGGAAATTCCAAAAGAAGAATTCTTCGGTATAACAATTGGTTACAAGGAGCTTAAGATGGTGGCCAAAGGTTGCCTACAATTCTGCTGCTTGTTTCCTGCTTATCGTAGTGTTCCCATGGAGGATTTTGTCATGCATGGCTTGGTGGATAGGTTATTTCGAGATGTTGATTCCATGGAGGGAGTTTTGAACAAGATGCAGTCAATCATAGAAGACCTCAGGAACCGCAAAATTCTGTCCTACAGAGAAGGAGAAGGCACTTACAGAATCCATGATAATACACGAATAGTTGTCAAATACTTTGCAACGAAGGAAGGAAACAATCTCAAATCTGAAGCAGGTCTAAAGAAAGGGTGGCCGCAAGAAGATTTGAAAGAATACAAGAAGATCTCACTGATGGACAGTGGCATTAACAAGCTACCAGATGAACCTATGTGCCCACAACTGCTCACTTTGTTCCTGCAACATAATGCCTTTGATAAAATTCCACCTAGTTTCTTCGAGCATATGAGGGAAATCAACTTCCTCGATTTGAGCTACACCAACATTTCAACACTGCCAGGGTCTATTGAATGCTTAGCGAAATTGCGTTCACTTCGTGCAGAGAACACTCACTTGGAAAGAGCAACTTTGAAAAAAGAATTTAAAGAACTTGTAATCCTCATCCTTAGAGGATCTAGCATTCGGCAGCTGCCAAAAGGCCTAGAGAAATGGACAAGTCTGAAGCTCTTAGATTTGTCAAACAATATTTTCCTTCAAGGGATTCCACCTAATATCATATCCAAGCTCTGTCAGCTAGAGGAACTGTACATCGGGAACAGCTTTGGTAATTGGGAGCTTGAAGAAACAACAAACCCAAAAAGTGCTGCATTTAAAGAAGTTGCATCCTTGTCTCGCTTGACAGTTCTTTACATACATATCAACAGTACTGAAGTTTTATCTAAACAGTTTGATGGCCCATGGGGAAATCTTAAAAGATTCCGGGTTCAGGTCAATGACGATTACTGGGAGATAGCATCAACAAGGAGCATGCACTTGAAGAATATATCAACCCCACTCGCTGACTGGGTGAAGTTGTTGCTGGAAAAGACAGAAGACCTAACCCTTACTCGTTCCAGAGATCTTGAAGATATTGGAGCAATAGAAGTACAAGCCCTCACTGCACTGATGACTATGCATCTTCGGGCCTGTAGCCTTCAACGCATTTTTCGCTCCAGTTTTTATGGTAGAGTACGGAATGCGGAAGAACTCAATGTTGAGTACTGTTACTCGATGAAAGAAGTGTTTTTCTTGGAAGAGAATGAGATAGAGGAAGAACAAGCTGGACTCCAAAAATTGAGGGAACTCATATTGGAGGGACTTCCCAAGCTTCTAACCATTTGGAAAGGGAATCATTCAAAAGCGCACGTTGAGAATCTAGAAATAATGAGGGTGAAGGAATGTGGGAAATTGAAAAACATCTTTTCAAAGACTTTGGGGAAGAACAAGCTGGACTCCAAAAATTGAGGGAACTCATATTGGAGGGACTTCCCAAGCTTCTAGAAGAGAATGAGATAGAGGAAGAACAAGCTGGACTCCAAAAATTGAGGGAACTCATATTGGAGGGACTTCCCAAGCTTCTAACCATTTGGAAAGGGAATCATTCAAAAGCGCACGTTGAGAATCTAGAAATAATGAGGGTGAAGGAATGTGGGAAATTGAAAAACATCTTTTCAAAGACTTTGGCTCTGAAGCTTGGTAAATTGGAGCAACTCTCGTTTCAGAAGTGTGACCGCTTGGAGGAAATTGTTTCAAGTGACGAACCAGAGGAGAAGCCTGAAGCTGCAGTTTCTAATATCCCACCACCACCCATATTCCAGAATCTACAGAAGCTTATTATCTCAAAATGCCATAAAATGAAGAGCGTCTTTTCACAGACAATTGTTAAAGGTCTGAAAGAGCTCAAAGAACTGAACATTGTGGGCTGCAATGAGATGGAGAGAATCATTTCTGTATCAGACGAAGAAAGAAAAGAAGAGAGAGCAGACATACTCACTCAGCTGGAGAATTTAATCCTGGAGGATCTCCCCGA
Source organism: Atalantia buxifolia (assembly GCA_030444775.1). Taxonomy (NCBI): domain Eukaryota; kingdom Viridiplantae; phylum Streptophyta; class Magnoliopsida; order Sapindales; family Rutaceae; genus Atalantia; species Atalantia buxifolia. The sequence continues at coordinate 26,063,399 of CM059834.1, read as the reverse complement.
GCTGAAAACTATCTACAATGGCAAAGAAATTTTGGAGTGGGCTGGCCTGGAAAGGTTACAAGTGCGGAATTGTCCAAATGTCAAGAGACTTCCTATGGATGCAAGTAGTGCACCAAAATTGGTTGAAGTAAGAGCAGAAACACAATGGCTTGAAGCTCTCGAGTGGGAAGATGATGATTACTGTGAACGCCGCCTGCTATCGCTTGCACAAAAGAGTGCACTTAAAAAAATGTGAGTTCTTAATTCTGGCATTTCTTATTTTGATTTATTACAACATTCTTGCAAAACTGATAAATTTCATATTAGGATATTTTCTAATCCTACTGTGACTCACTCTACAAACTATACTTGACAGTTCACATTTAGTAGGATAAAAAATCCCACAACAGCTGCAAATTGAAAGTCACAACATCTCAATTCTTAAAATATCTTACTCATGTAAAGATTGATCTTTAGCTCTTGATACTTGATCCTCTTTACCAGGGATGATATTTAACATGCAGTCAATGGTAGTATTTACTTCGAGGATTAAAAGTTGAAACTTGATGTTGTTCAAGAAGTGGAGGCTCTCTTGTTCAACAAGGACGCCGGTGGAAAACTGTTCATTGATTGCGTCTGGGTTTGGTGTTGTTTTCAGCAGCTTTAAATTGAATAATTGATTGTGTTTCCTTGCTTCTTTGTATCATGCACTGTCGACCATTTTCTTTTATCTGTACAGCATACTATGTCCGCTTTTGGGTATCGGAAACAATAATTTTAATGTGAACATACTATGCATGAAATTCCTTTCATAAATTTATGATTAGCCATATTTTGGATTGTTTATTTGTTTATCCCTGACAGTTTATTTAAAATATTTTCACAATGAATATGTTTTGAGTGGATTATTTCAAACAAAGAAACTTCTAAAATATACCCCGCTGCAATTCAAAATTTCAATGCGTGATTTCATACAACATTAAGGACAACATGTTACATATGTACAAACAAGATTTAATCTAAACAAAAAGAGAAACTAATGTTCAAGACAACTTTACCCAAGACATTATTCAGTCCCAATAATACTTCTTTCCCATGAAAATACGCTAGAAATTTTATCATCTAGGCATGATAAGACCTGTGAATCTAAGGATTTCTTCCCAAGCACATTTGAGATTATCACTAAAAGAGTCTGGCAAGCATGAAGTTCATCGATCTTCTGCAAATCAGTCAGTTCCAATGAGAGATCCTTCCACGGCTGGTAAAAAGACCTGTCCAAGACATAGTATGTTGAAAATAGTTTTACAGGGACCAACTAATACATCAAAGCTTGGGTTGAAAAAAATGCAAAGCATTAAAATATAAGATGAAGCCAAAAGTGTGGAGCATGAATTCCTATATACGACCAATTTTTGAAATATTTCTTCATTGTTAACTGAAACTTAATTTTTATCCTAGGTGAAGTGAAGTGACACTTTCAGATAAACGATATCAATCGGATCTCTGACTGAATGAATACATAATCAAATTTTCCATGCCTTTCCTGTAGAAAACACAAAATTGATTTAGACAAAGGCATCACTGGAGTGATTCAGTAGTATTTTCTTCAAAATGTTCTATAAATATACTAAACTACAACTTCATTGCCTTTAAAGAAGTCCAAAGTACAGCTTAAATTTTTAAAAAGACCATAAAGTTATGTCAACTAACGAAGAGGCAGAAAGACAGCTTTGAATATCAGTTTCGGCGAATTTTTGGAGTGGTATACTGTTGGGGTGATAGGCCAGGTTTTATACTGTATAGCTCGAACTTGAGCTTTTTAATGGCTGCTCGTCACCCTTGAGGGTTCTGATTTACTTTTGTATCTTTATTTAAATTCTTTTGTTTCCTATTTATAACTAAAAGGGGAAAAAAAAAGGCACTTTATCACAATAGATTAATTGAAGGAGAGCAAAGTTGTCGAAACATACTTCTGGTTTGTAATCATTAAAAACCCTTCAGTTCCACATCGTGTTTATAAAGCAAGGAAACAGAAACACACACGAAAACACACAAATTAAAAGACAGAACATGTTACCATCTCCAAGAAGGATTAGCTTCTGCAGGGCAGTGTATTCTTGACCACAGCGATGCCAGGGAAGTCCTATGACCAAGCTTAAAATCTGATCCTGATTCAATTGAAACATGAAAGATTAAAACCTAGAGAAAGTATATTTTCTCAAGAATCATAAAACTTGAAAATGCATATTCTGTGAAGAAATTAGAGTAGGAAAATCCAAGCACAATGAATTCAGGGAACAAATTAGAAGAAAAACAACCTATTTTTCTTTTTTCTTTTTCATGTCAGATGAAGTAACAAGCAAGCAATTAATTAAAGTTGCATACCTGCATATTCTGAGATATCAGAGAGGAGCAGAAGAGAAAGAGCAGATATAACAGAAGGGAGCCCTCCGCAACACAAACCAAGAAGCTGTTGGAGGTAAAAGATTGCGGCAGCTAACATCTCTTTACAATCAAATCTACTTTTGTTGTTTTCTACACATTTGTTTCCAAAATCCAGGAATAAAGATTTCAGAGTTTCATACGAACTTTTTGAAACCTTGGAACCTGGGATGTCAAGTTTCCCAGAAAGCTTCCCTAGAATTACTGAAGCAACAAGCCACCGTAAAAGTTTAGAAGTCAAAGACTCCTCAAATGGTGCATCATCCAACATGTTTCTGAGATGGAGATGGGATTCTCTGAGTTCATACATTTGTCCGGAGTCGGACTTCAAGGCAGTAGAAATTGCCCAGGTAAGAAAGCTCGAAAGCTTTACTGTGTTCTGTGAAACACAGAAGAAAAATGCCCCCTCATGAGATTAAGGATTGAAGAAGGAATTGAAAGTTATCAACAATCTTGTTTGAAAATTTTCAAGAACAATATTATATTCAGAAAATTCAGAATAATACCTAGCAACCAAGCTACCATATAAACTTAAAGATATTATTGAAATTCTAGATACTGTCTAGAATTCACAACATATCTTGAATTCCTGATGCAATGTGGAATTCACAATGGAATATTGACAGAGTATGTATGTATAGGTGCATACAATATGCAAGAGGGAAAGTGCTCGTGGAAGAAAGAGAGAGAAATACCACACGGAAAATGTCAATGGAAGGTGAGCTCATCAGTATGACTTTTAGCGCAAGCTCTGCATTTGCACCAGATCTTGCAGTATTATACATATCCACTGCCTGACGAATTTGAAAAAAGCTCTCAAGTGACAAAGTAAAATGTGGCTGGTACATTTTCCGTTTTTGTGATATCTTCATAGTAGAAATAAGTATCAGTAATATTGAATTAACCAATGGAACATTTTCCCTCGTCAACTTTGTGCCACCAACTAAGAGTTTGTACAAATGAGATGAAAAATCCACTAGCTGTTCAAGGGCATGCCTTTGCAACCACTCATTGATGTTTCTGAATGAAATAACATCATTGACGACCTAAACCCAAACACAGATAATAAGAGTAAGTGACACCTAGTATTGAGATGAGACGGCTAACCATGTTTGAACAGAAGCACATAAAACCTTTAATAAAATTTTGACAAAAGTCCAGCCTCGTGAGAAGGAAGATTAACATTCAAATAGGTTTTAAATTTATAATATCGATTTACAGTACAGAAAAGTCAAATTAATAGACGCTTAAAAGAAACAAAGAAAAAGATAAAACGCAATGTACACCAAATGTTACTTTCACAACCAACATCAGAAAAATTTATCAAGCTAAAAGTCACAGATGTGAAGAGGTTCAGCCCTACTTCTAATAACACCTTTTCAAAAAAAAAAAAAAAAGCCACCAAGATGGTGGAGGCTAGGCCGGACCCCTACCTAGAGGGTATAACGGCTTTGCATAGACAAAAGCTCTTAATCTTGAACTAACATTTGATTGGCCGCTTTTTGGTGTGGGGGGGTGGAGAATAATGAAAATGAAGAGAATTACTACTTCTACATGTTATATCTGTGACTGGGAATAGAATATACTTAGTGAATTATGTTTAAGTCACGAGGTGATCTACTTCTCTTAGATTTCTAATTCTTTTTGTGGTTAACAAAATTTTGGGCATGTTTCATGAAATTTTTTGATATCTTGGATGTTATGCTTTTTAGTTTGTTTACTTTTCCAGTGCTCTCTCGGGTATTCCCGTGTTCTAGGTTCGCAATGCCACTAGATACTAGTATCTCAATCAATCTTTCCACAAACATACTAGAAGATTCCCCAAGATACTCAAGAATCCAAAAATATCTTCCATTATAAAATTTTAGCCCACCTCACTGCCTCCTTCCCTCCAACCACTTGAATGTTTTTTCCCCCCAAGATTTCAGTGCCATGCCATATATCCATGAACCCAAAAATAAAACAGATCCCAAAAAATGAAAAAGGGTAAGCAAGCGGACCAAAAATGTTAGGACCTAAAAGAAAAAACTAAACAAAGACAAGGAATACCTCTACAACCACAATCAACTGTGCCATGAGAAACCTTGTTTCACCTCCAAGAAGCATCCCACTGAAACTTGACAGTAAAGATGATAACCAAGAAAATAAGCCACAGTGTTCAACCAGATAACAAGCCATCTTGTGCAATTTAATTGACTTCTTTAGTATCTGAAAAGTAAACAAGACAAGTAGTTTAGTTTACAATATTACAGTTTGTAGGAGACTCTGACATATGCAAAACTGATAGATCAAAGTACAAGTGCAATTCAACATCAAGGTTTATTAGCATTCGAATCAAAGCAAATTCAATACCCTGTACTCAAGCATGACAATAAGCCGGTTAGAAAATTAAGAATAAGCTTATATTATGATAGATAGATACGTAGATAGATAGATTTTTTTTGTTGTGTTGGGGGGGGGGGGGCATGAATCATCATAATGAGCTCAGAAATTACCAGAAGAATAAGTTCCCTTGACTCACTGTCTGACAGCGGAGAAGCATAGAAACTCATTAGAATCTCAAGAACAGAGTTCCTGATATATATTTGAGCATCGTCATCTAAATTCAGCCCCGCATATAAGAGACGAAGCATCCACAGCCTCTCTTTTCTAAAATTAACAGAACTACTCGAAAAGAAGTCATGAAATAATGGTATAGACTGCCAACAAAAGCGAAGTGAATATGAAACAAGGTTAATCATTGTACATAAGTAAAGAATACAAAGCAAACTGAGGAAAAGGATTTGCAAAGCATATACCTTCAAATTCACCCTGGAAGAGCGCATCAAGAGCTTACTTATGCTTGTGTAATGATCATGCGAAGGATCCAACAATAAGAGAGATGCCTCTGCAGCAAAAATAGCTATAACAGAAGGGATCCTCTGCCATGGCTCTTCTATTCCATTTTGCACATATGTCAACAGAAGTCGAAGTCGCATTACTTCTTTCTTCTTTGAACACTTCTGTAAAAGACAGTTTGAGTTTGAGCAATAAACTTCTTCAACAAAATTATAATCCAGGAAAGAAAAGCAACAATTTCAAAAGAAAAAGTTGTGTTTATGTCGAAGTGCAGAAAGGAAAACCATGCACTAGGATGAAAAGCCTCCAATTCTTGAATTTCATGAATTGCAGAGCATTGAATGAAGAGCAATAATAAGCATTGTAATCATATGTAAATAGATCGGTATCTTAAGCATCAATGGATAAACAAAGAGGCAAAAATTCTCTTTATTAGACGTTAGCAGCCTATATAAATGTGTACAATTTTATTATTTCAATACAACTGAAGAATTATTCTCTTCTAAAAAACTAAAAGATTGAGATAGTTTGATCAAGTATGATGACCAGATATGCTTTCTGCCTGTTTGTCAGGAATTTCCCATAGAGGTTACTCTTAAGGCTAATGAATAATCTTAAAAGGAAATTGCTATAATCAAGATGTTGTTGTTGCAACTGGAAACTGAACAGTCATGGGGTAATTAACCATTGTAATTTATAGAAGGATAACAAACAGAAATACAGAAAAATTTCTGCAGTAATATGACTGAAGAACCTATTTATTGAAAAACTACTATAATACAAAAACACCCACAAGCACACATATAGCATTACCTCCAGTTCATTCTTAAATCTCCCAAGAGTTTCATAGCCCAACTTTCTCATTCCAACATCAGGTGAAGAAATACTAACAAATGCAACTGCAAGCAAGCCTAAACCAGCAAACTCCACAGGTTCTATGAAACCCACTGACAAGCTATGAATGGAAAAGCGGAAGATGAAAACGGGATCATATCGCTGCAAATCTTCAAGGTCAGGGGAATGTATCTGCATAAAATCAAAAGAATGATTTAAATCATTTGAGAGCGAAGGCAGATGAAAAAGTTCAAATCAATTGAAGCTATACGTTCAAATTCTAATTCAAGTAATGCAAAACATACCTCGTGTGTATTCCAAAGGTTATCTGCTTTAAGCTTGTTTGAGGATGAAGGTCCATCAGCAGTTCTATCATAGGGAAAGTATAGCACTGTCATTGCACATATTTTGGGGTCAATTGCAAGGTTTTCCCTCAACTGACTTCTTTTCTGTTCTTTAGCTGCTTCAGTGTCTGTCATTATATTACAAGATGTATCCTGCTCCAAGATCCGTTCTTTTCTTACTTTTGCAGCAGCCCTTCCCCAAAGGTAATCCAATTGAGCAATTTCATTGTCCGAATTTTCAATAAGTTCAATCTCATGCATAACATCGTATATCTCCATGTCAATGTCACTAAGTGTTGCACCATAAGAAGCCAAAAGCAGCAAATACAATTCCCTAAGATTTATGTCAGTATCCCTTCCAAAATCAGAACCACATGGATGAGCCTTGAATTGAAGGAGTGTTTTAAGTAACTTAACAACTTCTAACTGACTCTGATACAGCTCAGTTGTTTTCTTATCATTCTTTTCATCAGCATTTTGATCAAAATGAGGGATGACAAGAAATCTCAGAATGCTGGACATAGGCCTCAAAAGTACACCACTCCCTGCATTAGATGCTGCAGAGACAGACTGGATGGAAGTGGCAAATTGAGAATGGGCAAGGAGCAATTGAAGATATAAACCACATGAAAATTTCCCCTCCAACAGCGAAGTTAAAATACTCCGAAGCATTTTCAGAGTTGTAGAGTCCTCAAATCTATAGAAAAGTGCTGATCTGATCAATTGTTCTAGGAATGGAATAGATTGAAGTTCAATAAGACCTTTGCGCATCTTTGAGACTAATTCGAAAATACTTGTCAAAATGAACACTTCCAAGTATTTATATAATGACAAAACATCTGCGCTCTTATTTCTTTCAAAATCATTAGAGATTGAAGGTAATTTCATAACCATCCATTGCCAACTACCCACCAAAATATTCATAAACCGCATTCTCGATGAGTTCTGATCATCAGATCCTGACTTCAAAGAATTCCCCTTCAAGCCTCCGTCTGCTGCCTTTGGGAGAAACTGAACCTGATCATCTTCTGGAAATAGCAACATCCTACAAAGTGATACTTTAGCAACAACTCTATTAATATGGTTTAATGACTGCTTAAAGGAGTTAGACTTCACTTCATTAATATCAAAGTCTAGTAGCTCATTCTGTGCACCAGAACAAGGAAAAATGGAATTGAAAAGCTTGATTAACTTCTTTGTTTTCACTGAATCTCCATTCAAGGCAAAATAATATCGCAACAGAAGGACTGTTTTCCCAAGAAGACTGCCATTGACAAGATTGAGAAGTTCTTCGGTCGATGATGGAAAGAACCCATCATATTGTTCCTGGAATATGCATCCAGACACAAAGCTCTTCCAATTGCGGAAACCACTTAACAGCATCCTTGAATAAAAAGACAGAATATCCATAAGATGTTTGTGATACTGCTTCTCGAATTTCAAAAAATTCATATTCAAGTATGATAAAGCAGCAGGAAGAAGCATCATGAACTCCTCATCTGAAAAAGCATAGCCACAGGTCCACATCTGACTGCCAGTAAGAAGAGAATCCTTGTTTAAACTACCAACAAGCAAGTTCCCAAATGCTGACAAATGCATGGGGCTCATCTTGGTAAATAGAAACAATGCTTTAGCTTTTGTCATAGTTGTTCTATAAACACAATGAGAAATCATTTCTATAGGAGTTTTTACTATGACCCTCGACATGACCAAGTTTAGTAGATGAACACTTTGCATATAGTTCTGACTGTAGATACAATTTACAATTTTCAGCAAGCATGTATCTGCCAAACCCAAATCAAAATTAATGGCAAGCTTGCATACTTCAATATAGATTTCCTCAATGTGGTTAACATCAAAGCTGTTCTCTTCAGTTTCCCATAGCAAATTATAAGATGCTCTCTTCTTGACAGGCTGTTGTAAGTAATTGGACAGAGCTTCAAAAGTACCACCAGCAATGCAAAATCCAACAGACAGCGCATATACATTGCATGATTTGCAAATGGACATTTCATTCACATCAACTTTACAGAACATCCAATGAACTAATTCAAGAAGCTTGAGTGGAGATATAAATCTTATCAAAGCATGCAAAGCATAAAATGCTGGAATCAGGGGTAACACATCTTCAGTTGCAATGCACAGATCAAATTTATCCCTAAGCTCCAGAAAAAGCCTCTGCACTAAGGTATTGAAAGCTTTCACAAGTGACTTACAGACACCATTGTCGGCTTCTAATATGGTATAATAGTCTGTGCATGAAGAAAACAAGTGGTCTAGAGTTGCAGTCAGCATATCGAGGACATGATGATCTATCTTATGAACACTTTGCTGACTTAAGCTCAAAAAAGTCTCCAAATTGTGCCCTAAGTTTCCCACTGGCAATTCCAGATCACAGCTCAAAGGAGAGGACAATGAAGCAAACAATGCAGGATGGCAGAGTACAGTTTCAGCCACTTCCCACACATTCTCTGCCGACAAATGGAAGCCAACAGTTTTAGGGTGTTCAGGATTTGGCTTCAAAACCAACAGTTGAGTAAATACATTCTTCATCAGAACTATGCAAATTTCAGAAAGTTGTAGGAGTTCAGCTACAGGTTCATCTCTATAAGATGACTGTATCTGAAAAAAACAAAATAGCACAAGACGCAGATAGGAAATGAGACAATCACTTCTCCAATCAGACAATTTATCCAAAAGCAAGTCTTGTACTTTTGAGGGTTCTGATAAATATGGAGCACCAACGGTCATAATTGCAGGAAATATCACATGGAAAGGTGCCTGCTTCAAAAAGAAACTAAGTGCACCAGCAGCAGACTCATTTGCATCAAAATCAATGTTACACAGCACTTCTTCATCAAATGAAGAATGAGTAGGAATTCTACAGACATCAAATTCTCTGACTTCATGACGAATCGTGGATACAGCAATTTCCAGACCAGAAAAAAACATTTCAGGCCATAACTTAGAAGCATTAGCAAGAAAACTTTGTTCAAGAAAAATCATTGATGACAATAGGGAGGCAGGAACTCCAAGAAGGTAATGAGAAATAGTCATAACCAAAGGAAAACTCTTCAACAGCTCATCAGGTGTTGTACACAACACTGCAGAAGAAAAGGCTTTGGTAATTCCAGCTATTTCAATAGTATTCCCACTGCTTAAATTTTTTTTTACTTCACTAAGTATATTCGCGAAAGAACCATCAGTAGGCACAGTTTTTTTGTCAATCAAAAACATGCAACAAGCTTGTTGACTGGATATACCCTGGGAGAAGAGAAATAAACTTTTCAATGGTCTCCACTCGCATAAATAATCTCCAGAATCATCATCCGCTGATAAACGATCCTTGAGTCCCTCAGACAAAATCGATTCAATCAGAACAGCTAGTGATCCCGCATCTACCTATCAAAATTAAATTCTCATATTATCTCACATACAAGAAGTATGCAATTATAATCAAAAACAGAATACGCGTACCTGAGTTTGCAAAAGATATTTCAATGTATTGCTCACATATAATGATATCATGGACTTCTCCAGCAATGAAAATGTTCCAGATTCAGAATTGAGTAATCTTATACACTTCTGCAGGACACATATGATGAGTGGGCTGAAATCAGGAGATAAATCTGTTAAAGAAAGAGAAAATCAGTAAAGAAATGAGGCAGCATCTAGAATAAAGTTTATGAGAAGCACATAGAACCTGAAAAAGGATTATTTTTCCTTCAACATTTATTTTAAAAGACATGATCTGCTTTTAGGACCATAAAAAGTACAGCCAGAAATTTGGAAAAAAAAGGGGACAGAAAACGAGTTCTTTTGCAAAACATTTCTTTTAATATAATTTTAAATAGAACTAGTCAAATGTATCAAGATCACCGGAATTAGAATGAATTGAAAGTTGGAAAGCCCAAAAAGAACAATCTTTCAGCCAAATAATTCTTCGAATGGTTTAAAAAACACTCTAATAGGCCAACAACCCTGACTTGATCTCTGATCAATTTCCTGTATGAAAATTCATCGAGCCACGCCCGTAATAAACAGCTCATGTCAATACAACACCCAGATAAGATGCAGCAAGACATGAAAAAAGTATAAATTTACGGTTTATTTCTAAAAGTACAACTACAAGTATAAGACAATGTATTACGATATAGGAAAGAAAGTGTATGAATAACCAACTACCTTTAAAACCATTCAAATGAGTATGATGCTCGACAGTAGCCCAACATTTGAATAAGTTATTCCCAACTGTAGAAATGGCATCACATAAGAATGAGATAACAACTCGAGACAAACTCTGTAGCACTGCTAACCCTTGCTCCTCAATACACCACTTATTTCTATTATAACCAGGCAAAAATAAGAACCATGTGCCAATGTCATTTGTGTTTCTGTCAAATGCACCAGTACTCAACATAGCTGCTTGAGCCAGATTATATGCTTGATGCTTTATCTCACAAATTGGTGAAAAAATTAATAAGTTAACAAATGGCTGAAGATGTTTGTACATCAGTGGTGGCATTCTAACAGGGATTCCACTCCTTGTAGACCAATCAACATATTCAATCAGCAGTGACAGCATAGAGCACTGCAGATTAGTTGGTAATGCTAAAGGATCATTGAGAAGATTCATGAAAAAGTCAAATGATCCATCCAAAACAGTAGGCATCATCCGCTGCACAAGACAATACAAAATATTATTTAAGAACTTACGCTAGAAAATAGTTAATGATTGACATGAAGATTCAAACATAACCAGAAAAAATCCAAGCCAGAAATTGAGGTAACCAATTTGTTATAGAATTAGTATGAGAAGATAATTTTAACAGCAGAAGGGTTCATTTGAATGAGATTGCATAAGTACTTTGAAAGAACATTGGAGAAGTTGACGATCATGAACAATGATGGTAGTTGAGGAAAGCTCGGATATGAAGAATATCCCAAAGACCCCCCATCACGACATAATCTGTTAACAACAAGACAAAGAGAATTGAAACTTACAAGATAAAACTTGAGAGTATCAAGAATCTTTGAGTGGAAGAATATATCTGCATTATTGAGAGCAATGACAGGCTTGGAGCAAAGATTCAAACCCCAAATTTCCAAAATTGCACTCATTAACTCCTTTTCAGTATCCACACCATCCACAATAATTGTATCTGAAATATTTTCACTGCCCTTTGGTATAGTAATTTGAGCATCCACATTCATCCCACTAATAATAATATCTGTATCCTCATTCAGGAGGGTAGTTTTTAATTTCTTCCTACTTTTGCTCTTACATTCTAAAACATGTGCTGATTCAGCTTTTCTCTTCAAATGTGACTCACGTACTCTACTTTGGCTACTTTGTGAGGAAAGGAGAGTTAACAAAACTTGCGGATCAGGAAGCAAAGTTCGGACTTCATTCTGAATCTCTTGAATAAAAGATGCCCAATTTTGCATGATTTGATTGCTAGAACAAGAACTATGGTGTAAAGCACTTATGAAGGAATCCAATAACTTTAGTGCCTCCAGAAGAAGCCTTAAAGTTCCATGCTTCACAAGAACATCAAAGTGAAGCAACCCCTTGTTGATTACCGACCTGCTGAATGGTCGAGGACATAAGCAACTCAAGATACTCTGCACATCAGGATTATCTATGGAAGGGGAATCTTGAGATTGCGTATCAAGGAAATCAAAACAAAGGCCCATGCCAACTGAGGAGAGCAGGTTTGCTGCCAGAGAAACACTTGCAAACCTGCAAGTGCATCAGTTAGCACACAGATGCGGAGGAATGTGAGAAAGAGAAATAATAATCAAACAATCAGAGGAAAGGTCAATAGATCATGCAGCAATTTATAGAAAACTGACCAGTTAGGTGATGAAAAATCTTCAAGATTGTAAGGGAATTCACTCACATATGCTGAGGCCAAGGACGGTCTCCCTTGAAGAATAGCCAAAAGTAGATCTCTATGATAACTGATCTCTGTTGCTTTTAGCTTCTTCATAAGCCCCAGTAATCTCTTTGGATTACCCCTTAATGGATTTGGTTGTCTCTTCAAATCCGGCATCAAACCATTGCAAGGGTCAATGCAGACAGTAAATAGAACACTGTGGGCTAACTCTGCAGTGGGCCCACCACTCTCCCTACCAGAGATACTGATTAACTGTTCCAGAGTAACGCTCCCAAAGAGAACACTCCGAAGACCTGGAGGCACTAATGAATCTTCTGTAATGATCCTATTTTGCAATGTAGACAAGACATAAACAACAATCTCGTCTTCATCATTCCCAAGTCCGCGAAGCACACCAGAATACATTTCCTTCTGCTGAAGGATCCACCTCAATAATCCTGGTTTCCCTACCTCCAAAAATGCCATTGCAAACCTGACAAATGACTTCCTTGTCAAGTGCTTCCTTTTCATGTCACTCCCCCTCCGTTTATACTCTGCAAGCTTTGAAAATACAGGAAGCCTAAAATCAAATTTCTTTGCAACCTCAGAAGCCAACCCTGAGCCACGTCTAACAATTGATGCCATTAGCAAAAGCGCTGTATTTTGGCGCTTCCCTTCTTTACTATTCAATTCCTTGTATATGTCATCCATTTTTTCATCAATAATCGTCCGCGCAAACTTATCGATAACCCTACTAATAGCAATTCTTTCCTTGTCATTCAGTGCATACATGCCATCAGGATGATTCAGAATAGCAGAAATTAACGAAAATATATATAGCATCCCTAGTTTTCCTTGTCGTAGCTGCCATGCTTCCATAAGCTCCGAAAACCTATTGGAAGTGTGCGCATATAACCGCAGCAATTCACCTCCAGAATCCCCTTTCAGTAACTTGATGAACTCCTTGGTAGCATCTGCACATATTTTTATTTCCAGTGCATTTATATTATGTAGCAGTTCTTTGAGTTTAGCCTCTTGGTTCACTTTGAAAACAAATTTTGGAATTTCTTCTTCCCCCACGTCACTCTCCTCATTATCATCATCTAACATGTCTGCGATTAATAGAAAAAACACAACTAAGCTATTTGGTACACTTTCATCATATCAAAAATATAATCAAATAACTAGTTTTTCAAGTTATCAATCAAACATTACTTTCTGTTTGATGGATGACTGAGAGGGCAATAAAACCAATAAGAATAAAATAAAATCAAGAGGAAAAAAATTTAGTTGGAGGCTCTGATGCAGCTAAATAACTACAACTCGGGGGAATGACTACAACGAAAATTGATTGAATCATCACAAAAACCCAAATGTGAGACTTTTATTTATTTTTATTTATTTATTTATTTTTTTTTTGTGATACGGAATTGTGTGAAAAGAAGCATTGGACCTTTAGCAGCTGATACTAAGCTGGGTTCATCCATTGACGAGAGAAGAGGATTTTTGAGCGATCAATGTCCGAATTTATTATTTAGGGTTTAAGGAAAGGATTAGGGTTTTAGGAGGAGCTCGGCTGCAGATGATTTCAAGTCTCAAAATTGGGCCAAGGCCAAGAATCCTCAAGCCCAATAACACCAGCTCACCCTATCACAAACCCGCGAGTCATCTCTCTCCACGTGTCCCTCTCCAAATGTCCCTATAAAATGCCAACGTAGCTGAGGATTTCCCCGTCTCGTTCTCCCATTACCCTCTCTTCTAGGGCTCAGTTTACCCTTTTCATCGGATCTCAAAAATCCATTAATAACGCTTTATTAATTGATATAACGATGATGCAACAACCGCCATCACAGCCGTCCGATCAGACTAGCCAGTACCAGCAGCAACATCAGCAGTGGATGGCGTATCAACAGCAGTCGCAGCAGCAGCAGCAACAACATCAAACTCCGGTGCCACCTCCGGCTGGATGGACTCCGCAGCCGGTGCCTCCTCCAACTCAGCAGACGCAGCCCTACGGTGTCGGGCCCGATGCTTCCCCCGACGGGATCCGTTCTTTGTGGATCGGAGACTTGCAGCCGTGGATGGAGGAGAGTTATCTCGCCAACATCTTCGGCCATACTGGAGAGGTAATAGCAAGTATAACGATGCTTTGTAAAGATTTGCTGATGGTAAAAATTTGACTGTGTTAAGTATACATGGATAACGAATTATGTAACTTTTGAATAGTGTCATCGCATGTACGGTTTCTATCCTCTTGAATAGGTCTGGCATCTGTGACTTAATGTTATTACTCAGTATGGGTGTTTGCAGCTTTTCAATTAACGAATTATTGGAACAATTTTTTATTAATCCAGTATCTTTTTTCAGATATCTATACCCAATTAAATGCAAATCCTCATCAAAACTTTGCATAATTACATTTGATGCGTTATCTGCCAAATTGATTGGCTCATTATTGAGCAGGCAGCCCAAGTTTTTTATAAAACATTCTGAAAGTATTGTTTTATTTCAAAAACAATCTGAAAATGGAATGATGTATTATATGATCAATTTATGTTTATTCCTAAAACACTGTGATTATGATTCAGAAGCTGCTGTTAATCGATTTGTTTAATGGATTTCTGGTTCCAAAAGCTTATTTTATGTTATAATATACAGAATGGTTTTATCTTAAATTGGTCAATAGGGTCTCAAGATATCATTTGCTGGTAACATGCATATATCAGTGTCATGGAGATCTGTGAATATGTTCGAAGCACAGACATGGTAGAATATGATGTTCGTCAACTGTCTGGAGCCACGGTAGCATGCTACTTGTGCGACAATTTTTTATTCATTCGAAGACTTGACTTTGATTCTGGAACAATTCCTCTCCCCCCCTCTTCCCCCCAATCCCCCGGAAGAGGGCACAAGGATATAGGCTTTTGCAATATTTTGTGAGGAATAGGATGATTTTTCAAGCTTTTTTTCTTGGGGCCATGCGGGGAGGTTTTGGTTTTGGGAATCTTCATAATCCAGATTTTTCGTTTTTAATTAATTGATTGTTAGCTTTTAGCTCTTCCTTGAGTTTTCTGACTGCTTGTTCATCTTCTTTGTATCCTTTCATTCTCCGATTTTTAATGAAGTTCCTTTTCAGTTGTTATTAAAAAAAAGTGTATGTGTTATATGTTATGTTTGGGGATGTGTATGTCTCTAACTATGGAGTATCCTGTTTTGTTTGCATGTAAGTTGTGTGTTTGGTTTTCTTATTTAATTGAATAATCAATAGTGGACATGTATAATAAAATAACTGTACGAGGTGGGTTGTGTAGTCAATGTTAATTTATGATAGTGGTTATATACAAATGGATCATCCCAAACATAAAATATATGAAATATTTGAGATTCAAATTATTGTATTAGATGGCATGTTTTCTTCCTTGTCTACCTCTCTTCCCGACTCTTTTATTGGGTGTTTCTTAGAGACATTTTTGTTTGCTTACAGTTTGTTTCAGCAAAGGTTATTCGCAGCAAGCAAACAAATTTTTCAGAGGGTTATGGTTTTATTGAGTTTGCTAGTCATGCTGCTGCAGAGAGGGTTTTGCAGACTTTTAATGGCACCCAAATGCCAAGCACTGAGCAAAACTTCAGACTGAATTGGGCAACCTATGGGGCTGGTGAGAGGCGTCAAGATGATGGTGCTGATTTTACAATTTTTGTGGGAGATTTGGCTGCCGATGTAACTGACTATATGCTACAAGAAACATTTAGAGCCGTCTATCCATCAGTGAAGGGTGCTAAAGTGGTCACTGATAGAACTACTGGACGCTCTAAGGGATATGGTTTTGTGAGATTTGGGGATGAAAGTGACCAATTGCGTTCCATGACTGAAATGAATGGTGTGCTCTGCTCTACTAGACCTATGCGGATTGGGCCAGCTGCCACAAAGAAGCCTGCCACTGGCCAGCAATATCAGAAAGGTATGTTTGCAGTTGGTTATGCGGCTAATGTTTTGCTGTAATTTCCATGAGAAAGCTGTTTGTCTTTTGCTATTATCTGTTAAATGTTTGTCCTCTACCATATCGTGCTTTATGGTAAAGCTTTACGACCATTTGAAGTCATAAGTTGAAGTTTGTTGATTATATGCAACTATTTTAGAGGTGAAGTTGTCAAACGGTATTCTAGATTCACATTCATTCAGTTAAGCAATTGAAGATATGCGGAATTTACGAAGTCATTTCCTTCCAGTAATTGCCTTTGTAAACTTGGGAGCATTTAATTCAATTGAAACATGCATAAACTTATATAGAACTCATGTTGTCTTAAAGCAGGACACCAAGAGGCTCTCATTTTGAGGGAGCCTGGAACTGATTTCGGGTGAAATGATTCCACTTTAATGCGTGGCCTCATTTTAGGTCAGTGATTTTGTTTACGTCATAAGAATCTTCACTTTCTCGTGGCATTTATTTCCTACATTCCTGAATTTCTTTTCCAGTTCCTTATATGTGGAGAGTACCAGTTATGTTCCATTTTCCAAAGTTCTTGTCCTTCTTTCTTTAATTTACGCAAATCCAAAAAAAACTGTTGTTTATTTTGTCGTGGACCAATTTCCTTTACAGTTACATTTTTTCTTTTGATTCTGTCGGTTTGCAAGTGCGCTTTATTTATTAAGAAAGAAAGCCCACTAAACTTCAGACTTGAAGGAACAGCATAGCTTGAAGCCGCACAAAGTGGTCGTTGATACAGTTGCTTTCATGTTAATGTGCACTGTTGTCTAATCCCTCATAGATAGGTTGTGCCATTGGCCTTGTAATTTTGTGTTTCCTGTCTATTCTTCTCGTCTACTTATGTGTCCAGCTAGGGGGTGAAGACTTGGAATGCACTTATTTTACATTCTCTATTATATGCACATTTACTGGATTTATTTCAGAATATGCATAGTTGTTCCTGCACAATAAATCAAGAAAAAATACATGTTAATTATTTTATCCAACTGTTAGTGTTTAATTTTTTATGCAACTGCAAGTTAAATGTATTTGTTTGTTCTGTTAATTTGCCTGTGCTGTTCCACCTACAAGTCCGTTGATAATAGAGAATAAAAATCAATTGATGCTTGCATAATCTGTTTGTGTGCAATGTGTGAATTCATTTGGAAGTATCAATCTGCATCATTGGATTATTATGCATAGGAGAGTGGATAAGCTACTATGCTCCATGATGAAACTTTTCCTTGGTTATAGTTGGCATTTCTCAGTTTTTTTCTACCATGTATTAATTCTGTTTTCTCTGATTCTAATTAACCTGTGCTGTGTATTAAATGTCTTACAATCAAATTAATTGTTAGTTTTGTTATTTACAAATAACAAGTCTTCTCGGTTTGATGTATGATTGTAATAATGCTGAGATCACCATGTAAGACTGTCAAAAATGTTCATCATGTTTAGTCATTTGAACGTGTGAAAATAAATGTGGTTTGGAAATGACAGACCAGTTACATGCCTAGGCATGTGGGACAGGAATTCTGGTTAAAAACCTTGCTTAATGTATGTTCCTGACGCATATTTGTCATTTGCAGCTACTTATCAAAATACCCAAGGAAGCCAGGGCGAGAATGATCCAAATAATACAACAGTGCGTAGTTTATTTTAAGTTGATACTAGTTAAGTTGTTGCTATACTTGAGTGACATTTCAACCTCTTCGAGTGCAGATATTTGTTGGGGGTTTGGATCCTAGTGTTACAGATGACATTTTGAAAACAGTTTTTGGTCAATATGGTGAGTTAGTTCATGTGAAAATACCAGTGGGCAAGCGCTGCGGGTTTGTTCAGTTTGCTAACAGGTAAGCAGTGGACTATTTTCGTTTGGTATATCCTGCATACAATCTGTTTTCTTGAACTTTTAATGCTTCATGTGATGTACTTTAGAACTTGTGCGGAGCAAGCGCTATCAGTTTTGAATGGCACCCAATTAGGAGGACAAAGCATTAGACTGTCATGGGGGCGTAGTCCTTCAAACAAACAGGTAATGTGATCATCATCAAGTATTTCAGCATTTTTTGTTTTCAGTGCATGCTTTCATTTGTATGACTATTAATAGTGCACATCAATTTTGGTTTGGCTTTGATCAGCCGGATCAGGCCCAATGGAACGGTGGTGGATACTATGGTTTTGCACAAGGATACGAGCCATATGGATATGCGCCTCCTACCCAAGACCCGAACATGTACTATGGGGGCTTTCCTGGATATGGGACTTACCAACAGCCAGGGTCTTACCAACAGCCACAGCAGGTCAGTGAATTTAATGTTTCTCATATCATTTTTTAATATTTTTTTTCTGTAGTTTTGGTAATTGATAATAGGGATATGAGTTTATAGAAGTTAGATGGCTTCCTATGGTTGTTTCATGGTGTGAACTGTATGCTAGCAATGTACAACATAATTTTGTGAGTGATAGGTTTGCTGGGAATTGGGGATGTAGGGGAAACATTGTTCTTCGGAATTATTTTCCTTCACACAAGTTAATGCTTGCAGTTGGGTTGTCACACCGGGCTGGTGAATAGTTTAACAAGTTTGCAAAGAGCCCCATCACGTGGCTAGTGCCTGATGTACTGTCATTTGGATATTACATACCTAAACGACTCTTTTCAATCCGAAATTTCTCAGTTTTTTTTTTTTTCATTTTAAAGTTATTAGCACTTGTGGTCTACAAATGTCAAGAAGATTGGTTGTGCAAGCTGTGTTTATGACATGCACATCTTGTTGCTGTTGATTTAACAATATTCTTGCTATGTGCAGTGATGTATTTATGGTGCAAGTCTTGAAGCTGGGGTAGCTATGATCAAATTGAATTTTAGGAAGGTGTTTGTTGTTTGGTTGTCGAGGATGATGTGAGTGTTTGGAGATAGTTTATTGATTTTTTTTTTCTCTCTTCATTTAGTAGCTGCAATGTTGTGTGTTTGAAGCATTTATTTATGTGATTGGTGGTAGCATGCAGACTAGATATTGCAGTATTTTCGAACTTGATGTTATTGTTTATCATTTGCATTATGCCGTTTAATTTTCTTATTGTGATCATGTGATGTGCGTGGGCTGGTGTCAATTTGGAGTTGTTTCAGTTGCATGGCATTTGCTTTAAATTTTAACGAGGCAAAAATATTGGATAAGTAGTGTAGTTGTGGTGTGAGTATGTATAGATCGCCCTTGTATTATGTATTTGGAAAATCTTGGCCGCTATAGAGAAGAACAAGTGGGAAGATCGATCAACAGGGATGTTGAGCAAATTCACTAATTGGAAAAACGGTTCCTGTATTAAACCTGTTTATTATGCTTAAAGACATGAAGCTGATTCATAATATTCTACGCGTACCTGATTTTAACTTGTGCATAAGCTATAGGAGGTAGCGATGCCAAAAACCTATCATATTTGAGCGTACGTTTAGAAACTTTAGGTAATGGAAGTGGATTGCAGCATTCTTGCTTTTGGTTATCATTAAACCGTAGATTTCACTTTGAAAAATCTTTAATTGCGTTTGAGGGACCTGATCAACCGAACCCTTATGAAACATGGTCTGTATCATGTATAGTGAATGCTCCCTCACCAAATGAATTGAGGTTTAAATGTTTTTGTTTAGTGGCACAATATTTCATTAGATCGAGAAGACATTTCTTGTATAAATATAATAATATGCATTGCCCTTAATACCATATGGTCTGTTGGACTGATTTGAGTTTGTATTTCAACGCCAAGTCAAAACAGAACATACGAAATGCTTGAGAGGCCGTAATGTGTCCTTCGGTCTTTAAAAGTCATTAATTAATTGTGGCCGATGAAGCAGGCGGTAGTCGCTACATTATTATCTTGTATCTGTTGCAAGTAGAGCCAGACGTGCTGTTGTTTCGGATGAAACAACATTAATTATCCTCACGTTTGACACAAGCCACTAATGTGGCTTTCTTTACGAGCATAATTAACGAGATCCTTGGATACAAAAAATATCTAAATACTAAATCCGCCCTCTATGTATAAGTAGATGGAGCTCTCGGAAAAGAGTATATCAATTTATCCAAGCTTTTATAGCACGCTCTGGATGACAATAATAATAAGACCGTCACTCTCAGAGAGGTGATAACTGTAGTAAAAATTTCACTGCGGGAAGACGTCCTATGTATGTTTATATGCGAGCAAAATAACAACTATTAAAACAATAATGTGAGGCTGGATAGATAGACATCATAGGCCATTATTATTATTACTATTATTAATGTAACAAGCTCACAAAGGGAGAGACAGACTAAGCTAAACTAAAAAATGTCAGAGAGAGAAGGGAGCTTGAACTCTCCTTTCTTAGAGAGAGGAATGGTGAAGTTGCCGATGATAGGGAGATCAATGGTAAGACCCAACTCCACCTCATAATCAATATCCCAGTCGGCTCCAATGTCCTTGGCCAAGCTCACCAGGATGTTGTGCGGCACCTTCATCGGCACCTGCAGCAAGGTCTTGTCGTTCCCTTTCAGAGAGCCCGGGTCCGCCATTGTCCCCGACGCTATCACTCTGCCGGCGCTTTTGAAGGTGTAGGAGATCTCACAAATGGGAAGAGAATGGCTGTAGGGGTTATCAACGGAGACCTTGGCGTCGTACTCGACGGCTTCACGACTGACGTTCTTGAGATCGACGTCTGTGATTTCAGCCTCTGGCTTCTCTATGTTTGCTATCTTCTCTGCCACGAAGTTCTTCGCCTTGTCCAGGAACTGCGCCATATCTTCTTCTACGCTCAACTTCCTTCTTTACAATTTCGATTTAATTCGGACACAGTGTAAACAAACCACAAGGGTTATATGGATTCAGATTTGATTTGAGAAAGGGTTGGCGTAAGTGAAATGACCGTAGGAAGGTCGTTACCAAGTTATATAGGAAGTGCTTGTGGGTTGTTGACACGCGTAAACGGAATCTTTCTTTGACGAGGACGCGTGAGGAAGTACGTGTGTGGGCTGTGGACTTTCCGTGGAAAGCGGATCCGTGCTGCCCTATGGGTCTGGCGTGCGTGTACTTTTGGGAAGTCTCTCTCTGTGTTCCAAGTATCAACTATAAGTATTAACTATAATAATTAATTAATGCTCAATGGATTGAACCGACGGGATAAATATTCGTATTTGCTTTCCTTATCCATAGGGCAGGAAGTGGAAGAATAATAATAAAAAAAAATTCGTGTAATTTATATACATTTATATGAATAACGAATAATATAAAATTTATTTATTATTTATGTGAATAGTATAAATTATATTATATGTTATTTAATACTTGCCTAATAATAATAATAATAAGCGAGAAAAAATCCCAAGCACGAGGATCTGTACCGACCTGTGACTACCATCCCCCCACCGAAAGCATATCTGAGAAAAGTAGCACAAAAATGGAGATGGAGATGCGGGGTATCGATCCCCGTACCTCTCGCATGCTAAGCGAGCGCTCTACCATCTGAGCTACATCCCCTTTGCAAATTTTTTATTTTGTTATTATTTAATCTATTGGTGGCAATCATAATATTTAGATCCCACGCTACGTAAACTCCACAATCAAAATTGTAATTCCGAAGCTAGAAATATCAGAGTATGCTTTTTCGGGCACAAAATTTTCTCAAGAAATTTCAAATAATTGGAGACAACTTGTAAAAATACTCAAAAGGTAAGGTAAAGTGCTATGTATTAACTTAAGAGTGCATTGAATTCAACAGCCTAAGAGCCAGTGCTTCTTGTTCCGCCAGAGAAATAGAATCGATGTTGGGACCATTGTCATCCTTGTTCTGTTTTCTCTCATCGTTGTCGTTCTCACTGTCACTGTCACTGTCACTGTCACTGTCAAAGTATATTTTCAACTTTTTACGTCTTCCCCGCTCCATTGATTCTTCATCTGTATCAGACGCGTTATCCTCATCTTCTTCGTCGTCATCATCTCCCAAGCCACCTCTCTTCCGCTTCATCTTCTGCTTGATTCGTTTCTCCCTACGACGTTGACGATCAAGAAGCTTGTCTTCTTTGTCTGCACGCTTCAACTCTTCTCTAATCTTCTTGTAGTATTCAGTTTTTTGGTCTGCACACACAACATGAGACATTGGTGAATTTGATCCTAAAAGACTTGGTGTTCAAAAGCTTAAAAGAACTTACATATGCCCCCACCCAATAGTAGTAGTTTACAAGGTTCAATTGAGGAATGACCATAAATTCGTTCAATTCAACTTTACAACAACAATTAAGCTGTTTAAACAACTGATTGCTAATATGATCCATCATACTCCAGCTTCAAAAACGTGATGCTATCATTTGGGTTCATTTAAACTTGGAAATCAGAATGTAATTATAAAATTTTACCTTGATCAAGTGAAACATTGGCATTCTTCGTGTCAGCCAGCATTGCAAGTGGAGGTACTGTGTTGCATTCCTCATCAAAGACTAACCGCGTCCCCAAAGGTCTATGAACATTGATCTTCAATTTCTTATTCTTTTTAACTCTGGTTGCTGGTCTGAAGGAAAAACAATTCAATTCAAATTACATCAAAAAAAAAATAAAGCAATAGAAAACAGCAGAGTCTGATGACCCACTACAGTATAACCCTAACTGTTCCTTTTCGATGAAAGAGAAATTTCTATGAACATAAAGTTCTAAATCAAATTCTATACATATTGACAGGGAAGATCAGCCATTCTGAAAACAGAATTAGCTGTCCAAAGCAGATTATCTTATTGCCAAGTCATCTTTACGTTCAATTTCCAAAAAAATATCAATTCTATAAAAGAAGCTTACATAACATCTTCCAACAGGCCAGTTTTGCCCTCATCTTCTATATCCTGTGTTTCAAGAATGTCTCCATCCGCATTCTCTTCAGTGAAATTATCTGGAAGTAGCTTCTCTCTTGAAATCATCGATTTATCCTCCTTTTCAGCATTGTCAAGAACAGGTTTTCCAGGCACCATTTTGCCCTTCTTCTGCTGGTTCAGAAATCTGATTTTCGGGGTCATAGGCAGACCCAGTGATGCCGAGAATTCATCAATGGACAGCTTCGTCACATCAAAAACCTCTTTATCCTTTTGAATATGAACAGAGCGCAAATATGTAACGAAGGCCTTTTGAGCTCGATGCTGCATATCTGGATATTTGACAAGTAAAGCCGCTAACAATCCAGAAACTGGTTGCAGTCTTTTAGTGTTTGCCTGAAAACTCAGCAATGATTAAAGCAAAGTTAATATATGAAAGGTCACTCAGACAAGAACTCTTGCCACTGCCTAAGCTTTTCGATTACAGTGCCAACCAGATTCCTTCAACATCCAAATTGGAAAATTTGAAAACAAATAAAATAAACAACTTTCAAATACCTTAGTAAAATGTATGGGTATTTTTGCGTCCCGCAACTTCTCAAGCATTTTCATTTCTGTTGGCGTCAAAAATAAGACAGACCTCCCTCCACTATTATAGCGAGCTGTGCGCCCAACTCGATGTATGTAGGATGCAACATCTTCTGGGCAATCGACCTAGAATAACAAAATGAAGTCTATGAGCCAATTTAAGGACATTTTCTGCCCAAAGCAAGAGTTGCTTCCTTAAACAGCAAATACTTCACCTGGACAACCCAGTCAACTGCCTTATTAAAATCAAGACCTCTTGAGGCCACATCAGTGCAAAAGAGAACTGAACGCTTCTCACAAAACTGAGAATATATGGCCATTCTTCTATCCTGCTTCATCCTACCATAAAGACACATCAATGGTATACCAGGGCGCAACTTCTTAAATGCTTCAAAGACATATTTTACCTGCAATAGAGAAACAGTCTCTGTCAAGTAAATGTCAACAATAGGTTTAGAACAAAGAAAAAAGAGGGCACTTAAGATATGAAATAAAAATGCATATTCTCTTTCAATATAAACCAGATACCATGCAAGCACCAAGGCAACCCAATGAAGTCAGATCATTTAATCATGAATGCTAAGCACAAGGAAGACAAATGTTACATTTGAGCCATCCATACTCTAACAGTGGGGTGGCAAATTGTACACAAGGTGCTTAGTATGTGACATATGAGCCATCCATACACTAAAATTGGGATGGCAAATTGGAGACAAGTTAAGTTTGAAAAATCAACATTCTTTTCAAATTCAAAAACCAAATTACCTGTTTGCAGCTTGTTAGAAAAACTAGAATCTTTGAATTAAGATGCGCCTTTATGAAGCTCCACAACATGTCTAACTTTTGTTCAAGAGGGACAATCATTGCAGTCTGCTGCAAACGATTGGGAGTAGCTGTCACAGACTCCTCATGCACACTCAGATACTCAGGGTCCTTCAAACTCAGTCTTGCAAGATCCTGAACAGACTTCGTTTGAGTTGCAGAGAAAAGAAAGGTTTGTCTATGTTTTGGCAGCTGTGAGACAATTGCATTTAAAGCCTTCTTAAATCCAACATCAAGAATACGATCTGCCTCGTCAAGGATCAAAATCTGTTCCCCAGCCAGGAATTTTCACTCACATCAGCAAACAAACAAACAAAATGCACAAGAAGTTATATCTAAGGAGGTTATGAATTATAACATATACAGCGAATACATAGTGTGGTTGAAAGAGTGGGTAAAAAAGGCTGTGGTTGGGCAAAGGAAAATTATTGAGGAATGAGGTATACTAATACAACAGATACAAGTTTGCTTCAACTAGAGAGTTTCTGAAAACAGGAAGAGTAAAATAAGATAGCCCATAAATCTGGATGGCCAAGTTAGAAACATACCGTCAAATTTAGATAACAAGGTGGTCTTTTACTCACATAAATTATTAGCAGTACTAACTAGTACTTTCTTTCATTAAAAGCGAAAAAATAACAGCGACATAAGTTTAAGAAGAACATTATGGTGACCTGAAGTTGTGAACAATCAAAATTTGGAGTCTCATCCATGTGCTGAAGAAGCCTACCAGGGGTGCAGACCAATATGTTCAGCTCATTCACATGCTCCTTCTCCATATCAACATCCCTTCTACCACCAATTAAGAGGCCAGCACTAAAATTATGGTGCTTGCCAACAGCTTTCAATACATCAAAAAGTTGATCCGCTAATTCCCTAGTGGGAGATATTATAATGCTGCCCACACCATCCTCAGGCCCCCATCTCTCCTTATACAACTTCTCCAAAACCTGAAACAAACAATCAAATCAAGAATCACATACATTCCGTTTCTACAATTAAAAAATACTTAAAACATCACAAAAATTTCCACATTCTCCTGCTGTCCCTATAGATGATTCTTTTACTCAAAATTCCTCAGTAAACAAATAACTAGTAACACATATCCAGATTATGTAACAAAGTGCTATTGTCCTTTCAAAGTCGAATTCTGAAACAAAAACAAGACAGTTTCATACACGGAAAAGGATTCAATACTCGGCTGAGTACTGAATCAACAGCTAGGATTTGTCTAATATAGGTCTCAACCAAATATTGACTGCTGATTCGGTGCTCAGCACAAGCTCAGCGGAACACCAAATCCTGGTCTAACAAACACATGCATATTAGCTCAATAGCATTAAAATTCACTCACAGGAATAACAAAAGCTAAAGTCTTTCCAGACCCAGTTTTGGCGGCGCCCAAAATATCTCTCCCGCACAACGAATGTGGCAGAGAAGCTCTCTGTATATCAGTCATCTTAACAAAGCCAGCATCTCTTAACCCGCTCTTCGTCTTCTTCGATATGGGCAACTGATCAAACCTCGTCGACCCCACATACTTGGAGAAGCTATCTTCCCCGATTCGTCCAATGGGTTCTTTTTTACCGTGTGGAGGAAAAGATAGCGGATTCGTGCCCGACTCCGGCCTTTGTGAGTCGATCCATGAGTTTAATAGCTCGATTTCTTCGATTTCCATCGAACGAACTGCCTTGCGGTTCGGTTTTCGCTTTGATTTCTTCATTTTTTTATGTGATTTTGTAATGACTGTCGGAGGTGTTTTGGGTTTATTGAGTCAGTGTGAAGTACAGACAAGGAAAGAAGAAGAGTGCTAGGGTTTTAGAGGTTTAATTAAAGTTTCGAGGATAGAGAATTTAACGAATGGACTGAAATGTAAGAAGTAGATAACATTAGCATAAATTTGTAATTTTAATAAAATTAATTTTTTTAATTGTCTTTTATCCCATCATTTAAATTTTTTGTTTTAATAGATGCCAAGGATCTAACTAAACAAATATCATATCAAAGAAAAAAAAAACTAAACAAATATAAATTTTCTCAAACAATTAATGATTTTTATATGCACCAAAATGCTATGATAACGTTCGATATCACTTGCAAATCTCTAAGAACGAACACAATATAAAATAATGGGTTTATATTATCAAAATTAATATGATTTCAAATAAGACAAGTTTGTGACTACTGTTTAATAATAATGTTGGGTTTAGATTAAAATTTCTAACATGAAAATCCATTGATAATAATTTGATTAATCATAATATATTGACTCATTTTTCATCCAATACAACTATAAAATATTGAATTTGTCATATTTTGCATTAAAAATATTTAAAACATGTTAATGGAGTGATTTTTCAAAAATTAAAAGTACGTTAAATGGGTGACACAATATAAATATTAAATAGGTCAAGTTAATGTTTAAAATTTTGTTTGGATTTTTATTGATCCATATTTGATATGATGTAAATTAAATTGAAAATAAACACGACGTAATCACAAAAAATACCACTTCTAATTTCAATATATTTAAAAGGTTTTATACAATTAATATACATAAAATAATGAGTAATATTATTATATATTTCTAGAATTGAGAAAAAGGAAAGTTCATGTTCAAGCTCAATTCAAGAGAAAAAAATTATGTTTTATTGTCAATAAACATATATTGCAAGGTAGCTGCCCCTATATATATATATATATATATATATATATATATATATATATATGTATATATTCATTCTTTAGTGCATGTGTTCTCAATTTTTTTTTCATACACACACTTTAAATCACAAAATTTAAAAGAGTTAGTTTTTAACATTTAAAAATCGCACGGTTTTATAATTTATTACTAATACTTTTAAATTGAACGGTTTAAAAATATGTCTGTATTAAAAAAAATATAGGTGTCTGCATCTAATAAATATATATTACTTTTTAATTTTTTTTTTTCAATAGCATAAATCACAACTCAAACATCTATTCTAAGTTAGACAAACTTGCTGAAAATTTAGGGGAAATGAATAATTAAAGCGAAGAGTAAGGGTGTTCTAGATATTTACCTTCAAAAAAAAATAAAATATAAAACTTAGTGACGAAGGCAAGAAACGCACACAATTGCAGACAAAACGATTTTGCTTCCTCTTCTTCCTCTTCTTCCTCGTACCATCTACTACAAAAAGGCCCATCACCAGATCTCTCCTTAATCTCTGCAAACACTTAGAATACAAAACAAAAACAGAATCTTCTTTAAAACTCTAATTTTTTTATTTATTCAATTCCTAAAAAAATAAAAATAAAATAAAAGAAGAGATGGGTTACAAGAAGAGAACAGAACAAGAAACGACTCATTCTAATAATTCATCTTCATTGAGTGAAGCTTTGCTTTTCGCCACTATGTGCATCATTGGCCTCCCTGTTGATGTTTACGTTAAGGACGGTTCTGTTTACTCTGGAATCTTCTATACTGCTTCTGTTGAAAAGGATTATGGTGAGTTTTTCTAATTATTTATTTATTTTGAAGTTGGAGCTTTAGCCGCCATCTTTGGCGTTAGTTTGTGAATTTATTGAAATGTTTCTATGATTTGTTTGTAACGGGAAATAATATCTGGGTTTGGATATTTATAAGGAATTATATCTGGGTTTTGGATTTATTGCTTAGTAGTGTTGATCTTTCTTTATAAGCTTTAGCTGACATATTTGACACTAGTTTAAGAATTTCTTCATTTTTTTTTTTTGAAATTGTATATGGGTTTGGAATTTTCTGAGGATTTCTATAGGTAGCGGTGATCTTACTATGACTTGTTAGGATCAGGTTTGATTTTGATCTAATAAAATGGTGATTGTTTCGATGCTGTGTATGTTTCTTTTTCAAAATGGTTGGTTTGGTTGCGTAGAAAGGGTAGGACTGGAAAGGAAACAAAGAATTTCATGGTTCTAAGTTAGATTATTGTTCTTATTATGACTATCACAATTGAGAAGTTTTCACTTTTCTTTTTCTGGAATTTAAAATGATAAAAATGTAGGATTTACTTTTGGTGACAGACCAGTGTGTTGAGAGTAATACTTCTCACTAACCATTCATTTCAGTTCTCTATAGAAGAGGGTGATTTTTATTAATTTGGCTGATTTTTGGTTTAGGTATTGTTTTGAAGAAAGCAAAAATGACCAATAAGGGGAAAAGTAATGCTAATGTCGCAAATGGGACTGTAATAGAGACACTTGTAATCCTTTCGGCTGATCTTGTTCAAGTTATTGCCAAGGTATATGATTCTTTATTTTTTATTCGTTTATATGTTCTTTAGGACTCTTATTCATTTTACTGGTTTCATGTTTGAACAATTTGTTTGATGTGCATATGTGGTTCTGCGCACAGGGAGTTCAGCTTCCAGCTGATGGTATTGCTGGTAATTTTGCTGGTGACGATGTGGTAGCTGTTGCCGGCACAGTTCCCCCCATTGAGGGCCAAATAAGTGAGGCAGAAAGACCTATCAGGTCTGGCTTGAATAAAAGGCGTAATCAGAAAAGGTAAATGATTATATATTATTTCTTAAATTTGAAGCCATGTTGCATTGCTGTGAACGTCTTAATACAACCATGCACTAATCTGTTTAACAATGAAAGCAGAATCTCAGTCCGGAATGAGAATGGTTATTTTCATGGTGATGGGCCCATAAAAGCTGAGAAAGAACATGAAGAAAAAATGTTGTCACTGAAGAATATGAGAAATGCCATGGAAGTTGAGCATGTGAAAAGAGATAGAATGGATGTGACTAAGGTAAATTTCCTTGATATATATTTTGGGCAAAACATTCAAATTGACACGCATAGGTATATTGTAAATAGTTCTTGTGTCTAATGATGGAAGGGGCTTTGTATACTTGTCTTATTTTATTTATAAGTGTGAGGTAAATGTCAGATAGATGCTGCCACTTTCATTTCTTATAATTGCTTACAACTTGGTTGTGGTCGGCCTTTTGGACCATTATCATTTAATTGGATACTTCTAAGAGGCTGCAAAATTTTTTGTTGAAGGACTATCATGCTTGATTTATGCTTCTTGTGAAAGAACCAATTATATGGCTTATAAGGACAGATATGATGCATAAGAGATCTTCTGGGCAGTTACGTTGTAAATGAGTCAATTTGGTAATCGGTTTCCTTATTTATGGGCAAGCTGTCTAAGATATGTGTGTGTGTGATATGTATCTTGTAGCATTGTTCTAACAAACATTTTCCTCTCTTTCCCCTTCATTGCAGATTGAAGAAGCTTCAGTTGACTCAGTTAATGGAAGGTATGAGTTATCAACTTTCTTCCGACTTCTATCTTATCCCTGGGAATGGTTCTTTGGTTGGCCAAAAAGGAATTTGGGTCTTGTGTTCAGATAACAATCCATCTATCACTTCGGGCTCAAACTCTATCCTCATACTCTACATGACAGTGACAGATGCCTCTATTTTTTGCTGGACATTGACAGATTTCCACCATGTTATACCATGTTATTTCTCTTATGTTTATCTTTAACACTATTATATTTCTACTTGGTAGAAGGTATATTTTTGTTGTTTCTACATGTATTTCTTTCTCATTCTCAGATTCCTTTCATTTGCTTTTCTGACAGACAGGTTGGAGATAAGAGTTCGCAAGGTCAGCAGGATTCTTGCACACGGACTATTGAGCTCCATAAAGGAGACAATGTATGTAGATACTAGCTGATTCTTGCTGTGGGACGAGTATTATTGGGAACTATTGAGTCCATAGTATTAAATGCCACCAGTTAATGTTATTGTTTTTTGCAGGTTAATGGGGTTCAAGGATCAAGTACAAACTGTGAGTTTGAAATCCTTGGTTATCTGAGCAGGGTTCAAAATTTATTTTTCAGAAGCTGTCAATTTAGTGCTCTAGCTGTGAAAGCTTTTTAATATTAGATAGAAATGTACAATGGAGGATAGCATGGTAGAGAATTACAGAACAGTATTTGCTATATATGTTAGGTTTCCGGTCAATCTTTGCATTAGCTTGGTATTAGGGAATTGATGCAATCAATAATTTCAATATCCTTTTGCCTTTTACCATGCATTCACTTCTCATTGGTATTTGAAAATTGGGAATTAATGCTCTTTATCATTTTATTTGTTGAATGAAATATTGTGTTAATTGATGAGATGTGTTGAGACGATGCCTCCCTCTTGTAAGTTGTGGAAATTGACCTTGATGCTCTTGTTAGACTTCCACATGGTGTTTCCATGAACAGCATGGGGTTTTCTTTCCTATTTGGGCTTGATATATGTGCAAGCATTTCACCTGTTGCCCATCATAATTTTAGTACCTTACTTGCAGTGGGTGCCTGCCAAGGCCCAGTGATGCCTGCTGAGGAGCATCCAAATATGGCATTCAAACATTCTAATGGTGTATCTCATGACCCTGCTCATGACCTTGACAAACCAGAAAATCAATGCTGTGAAAGGCCCACTTCAGCTGATACCTCTTCTCAAGGTGCTGCTCGTTCAATTGTTTCAACTTCTTCCACTCCAGTTACTGGTGTTACGTCGGGGTTGTGTTTTAGCTCCTTAGCAGCTTCAACTGAAGTGGTTCCTCCGCAAAGTGCACCTTCCAATAAAAGCACCAAGGTGAATTATAATTTGGAATGAAAACCATGTCTCATTTAATTTCAACATTCAATTGAATGTCTTTTTTTTAATTTCCTTTATCATACCTTAGAACAGGCTTCATGCTCGTATGGACTATCTAAGTTTTTGAATTAGGTCTCTTATAATTTAATCGTTACACATTCTATGAACCTTGCTTTATCAGTTGCAAAATTTTTTAATTGGATATTTTTTTCTCACATAACTTTTCTTATAGGAATTTAAGCTTAACCCGGGAGCTAAGATCTTCTCGCCGTCTTTTGCAAATCCAGTAGCAGCTACTTCACCAGCAATACCAACAGTTACAAGCATGGCTTACGTGCCAAGCAACTCTCCAGTTTTACCCACTGCTGCTGCTCAGTCTGAAGTTGGAGTCAGCCCATATCTATCTCATTCTTCTGTGCCTTCAAAATTTGTCCCGTATGGTACCTTGACAGCTGCAAATGGTGGCAGTGCCGCACAATTTTCCCAACCTGTACGTTCTGTTAGATTTCCATTGAGTTCTCATCTTTCATATTTCTCAAGGTGTTGTTTTATGATATTGATGCAACCTCTGCTTGTTGACCTGAATCCCAGCCTTTTTTAACATGCAACTACTGTATTTGACTTTAACGTACGGTAGTTCATAGTGCCCAATGGAAATTTCTTTTTGATTGCTTGAATGTCATACTCGGTCCAAACTATTGCATCTCAGCGTTATCAAAGGTTAAGAAAAGGATTCCTCTATTCAGAATTAGATAGCTTGCTTGGGAAGAGAAAATTTGTCCAGCTGTTTGTGGATCAGTATTAGGTTTACCTCGCACATTCATTCTCTTCTTGTGACTCCTTATTTGCAATTAACTTGTCCAAGGAGCATTAGGTTGTAGTAACATACTTCATCTTATAGACTACCAAACTTGGTTCAAAGTCTTGTTGACTGAGTTCCTTTCTGCCTATAGATTGTTGGACATGCTGGAAGGTCACAGCCAGTTAGATATGCAGGTCAGTATCCTGTACAGGCTGGGCCTACGTATGTGCATCCAAGTTCACAGGCTGTAAGTAGGAGTATTTATATGTCATATCCATTGCTTTTTAAGTTTCTTGTTCTTGGATGGGGACTTATTTGGAGACTGTTTATTTATGAATGCTTGAATTTCAAGTGACTAACCTCTGTGTCTCTGTCTCTGTCTCTATCTCCCTGCACCTAGGTTATGTTTGGAAGAGTAGGAGGGCAGCTTGTCTATATGCAGCCAGTTTCTAATGTAAGATACAATGCCTGCACATCACTGAAATTTTATGGTTCAATAACTTTGGGAGTTTTGTCAATTATATTCAATGAAGTTAGATATGCAGTGTGGCATCCAGGGATCTTGAAAGGCAATGGGATACGTCCATTGGATATTATTTTATACAAAAGGACATCAGTAGATGATTAACTGTAATTTGGAAGCATCACTAATATGTGCCTCCTATTTATGAAATTATGAAATTCGAGTGTTGTATATACGCATTCCCATGTAGTATGTGAAAGGTAGAGCACTTTACTTTTCACTTTCACCTTTTCTATTTTTTTCTGCTGCTGAATGGTTTCAGTCAACGGCGTGTTCCATTCTTTCTGTTTTTTCACCCTAAAATTCATTTTCCAGGGTTCTTTTTGATTTTATCACTCTGTATTTCCTGTTTGCTTAACTAAATTTGTTTCATCTTGGAAGGATTTGGGTGTGGCAGCTATGTCACCAGTATCTGCTCGTCCTGCATTGACACCGCATCAGGTCCAATTTCCCAAGCACCAAGGTATAAACAAGGATAAGGTTTATAATTATTCAAGTTTATTAAAATTTTACTATATAGTTAAATTTTAGGTCTCACTATTGGATAATTTCTCGGATGGGACTGACTGCTTCTAGGATTGAACTGTTTTCTCACATTTAATGGCTTTGTCTCCAAATTTATGCGAGTTTTTCAATCCCATGATTTGTTCCTTGATTACAGGAAATGCAGCGGGCCAGGCACTGCAGCTTTGCGTCCCCTCTCCTCTGGTAGCTGGTGGGCCGCAACCTTTTCCGGTGCCAAGCCACATTCCAGTTTTGCAACCACCCATCCCAGCAAACCGACCCATTCCAGTCCCTGGATCTAATGGTCTCTACAGCACCAAATTCCCCTGAAAATGTAGTTTTGTCTGATTTTTTTTCCAATAAAAGTTTTGGTTATAGCATTCTTTTTCTGTGAGAATTAAGTGCAGGAGGAATTTTGTCATTATTCGTTATAGAGAAGGGGTTACATTTTCGTCGCAGTTGGTGCTGAAGACCGGACTTAGGACTTCTTCTTTTTGGGTGGGAAAACATTAGGGAGGTTAATTCTCTAGGAGGGGGATTTGCCTGTCGAACAGCGTTGCTCAGAATGGATAACAAGATATGCAATTCCGAATTGAATGTGTGGCTGCGATTTTTTTTTTTTTTAATTTTGAATGTCGATAAACTCTTCTTCACCTTCTGCTGAACTATATCATGTCTCTTGGCATTGGGCTACCGCATAGCTTTATCAAACTTAAAAGATCGTCATCCAAATGATTCAATATTTACAACCAGAGAGCGTGTTTTGGACTCAACGCAGCTATTTAAGCTTGACAACTGTCTCCACAGGCTAACTATGTCCCTGGCACATGATCCTCCGCCAAACCAAGCAAAAGCAACGGGCCACTTGAACTGCAGGGATAATCATGACAATAATAAGCATAAGAAAGCTGTAAGCATTTCACATACTATAAGCTGATGGTTTCCAGCGACAACCATAAATACCAGAATATCTCTTCTCTAACGTCATAAACTAAGAGGCGTCAGGAACAGGTTTAACCAAGGATGGAAACTCTATGATCAATAACTATTCTAAATCATGACTTTCAACTGCGACAATTTGACTTCCCTTTTCCTATTTAAGATCAGATATCATCTACAGAGTTAGTTAGATTTCATCGAATCAGAATTCAGACTTCAGGCAAAATAAAACAGAAACTGCAGGTCCACCAGCATCATCTTAGGTAGGGCTTTTATGTTAGACACTGGAAGTCTGGGGATGTATCTTGGAATTATCATTTTCTTCATCTCCAACCTCAGCTGCTGGGCTCAGCTTATCAGCAGTGAGGCTTCCAACCGTGGCTGGCTCTTCAAATTGAGATGCTTGGTCCATCATGTTTTCTTGTACAGCCTGAAGCATTGGAAATAAGTCTCATCGTAATTTTTTTTTTTTTGACAATTTATTAGCTAAGACCAGCAAAAATATTAGTTTAAGCTTTACTTTACCCGCAACAGTTCAGTCATTTTCCCAGTTTTGAAGTTCTCAAAAGTTTTTGGCAGAGATGCTGAGTGACCATTGACATTGGGCTGTACAGCTTGGAGGGGCTCAATTGAGAGAGCCTGATCCGTGTTGGCATCAACATTCCTGTCACCATTTTGAGCCTCTTCTGACTGGGGTTGAATTCTCTTAACGACTTCAGTCAAAAGTTTCTCAAATGGCATGCCTGGCAATTTCATTGACTTGGCTTCTGCCTCAAGCAGTACCTGTGAAGGCGGCTGACTTAGCATCTCCTGGGGGCTAATTTGAGCCTGCAAGGGAAACACCTGATTTCCAACCTTTTGCACTGGGTCAGTGGATTTTGGTCCACTAGATGGAACAACAGCTTCTGTCACCGGTTTGACTTTAGAGACGTCTGAATGGATAGCTTGCCTTGAAACTGAAGATGGTTGCTTGGTAACCGCCGGCCCATTTGATAAACTAACAGGCTGGTAAATATTTTTCGAAAACACTGGAGGAGCAGTTTGGACAGAAATTGAAGCCCCCTCTTTGCCTTTTGAGGCTCCATTTCTATAAGGATTGACAAGCCGCTCACTCCTCCCCCTGGATTGAGAGTTAGAGACAGGGACCTGTGAGTAATTATCTACCGGGAAGGGAATCTCATTTCTTCTGACCATTTGTACATTTGGAGCAACATCATTGTGAGCTGAAACAGGAACATAATGTCCAGGCTTTAAAACAACACCCCTCAAAGTGGTTTCAGAGTTACCAACCTTCACATTCAGCAAATATCCAGCATCAAATGCTGCCTCAATAACACCATGAACTACTTGACCCACCACAACATCATTAGTATTATTATTTCCATCTACTGGACGCAAACGATTCCCATTCACTCCTTGAAATCCAGGTGGTGCGTCAGCATGAGCATTCTCCCTAAGATTTAAATTCTGAAACCTTGGTACAGCATTCTCCCTATGATTGAGATTCTGTCTGGGATGCTTTCTTGGACGACCACGTTTCCGCTTCATGGTGACATTTGCAGAAGCCTCTTTGTTACTCACTTGATTGTCTTGGTTCATTATCAGTGTTATGGTAAAGTATCTTGCCTTTATCTTTTATACAGTTGCCCTTCCCTGCAGCAAAGACAGCAGTCAATTGTCAGTCTATAAAAGCAAACTGATATCCTTTGCATACATATACACACACTCATGCACATGATGCAGTGTACTTTCCTCTTCTCGAAACTTTGCATTCAATGATTGATGTAATTGTAAACAAATATCATAACGACCTATCTAAACATCTATTTAGTAAGAAAGACAGATATTCCCAACAACAGGGCAAGAGGTTAATGAATCTATCAATCTTTCGATTCTCCTGTAAATAACTGACTTTATTGACTGCCATTCTCCAATAATCTATAATAATTTTTTGGTAAGTGTCTTCCAAAACTATGAGGCAAAGCAATTGTCAAAGCATGGACGCATGTTAATGCCCATATGTACCACTTGCCAAAAGCCTTGAGGACCTTGGACTCACATTATTAAGATAGAAAAAGTCTGTAAATTTTTTGTGGCATAAAAACATAACAGCATATTAGTATAATTCGAGGGATACCCAGACTACGAGTGATGTAATGTTTTATGCTTTTCCAAATACAGTTCTGTAAACTCATAGTGAAATAAGGTCATAACTTCCACATTGTATCCTGCATCTACAATTATGAACTTCAATTTGTTGCCAATTCGACCTTGGAGTAGGACTTAACACACCGCCTACCTATAATTACTGTCTCAAATAGCCTTTTCAATACACAAGGTGTATGCACACCATCCAAT
This sequence comes from Atalantia buxifolia, assembly GCA_030444775.1. NCBI lineage: Eukaryota > Viridiplantae > Streptophyta > Magnoliopsida > Sapindales > Rutaceae > Atalantia > Atalantia buxifolia. The sequence continues at coordinate 26,027,122 of CM059834.1, read as the reverse complement.
AAAATCATGCCATATATACAAAATACACACATTATGATTCCATATGATTGTGTACCCTACAACTACTTTTATGAAATTAAATTCATTACCAACTTAAATTTTCCGAAGCTGACCTTGAAATCCGACTTGACTGCCTGCCTATAATTATTGTCCCAAACAGTCTTAAATATGGTGAGCGTATGCACACCCATCCAATGAAATCATACATGCATCACGACTCCATTAAATGGGGATATCCTACATCTACGTTTATGAAATTCAATTCGTCACCAATTTGAATTTATCAAGTTGACTTTTAAATTGGACTTAACTGCCTTCCTATAGTTATTGTATCGAATATTCTTCAATACAGAGGGCATATACACACCCATCCAATCAAATCATACAATATACACAAACATACAAGCATAACAATTCCATTAAATGGTGTACACACGGTGTAGGACAGAATTTTTTCCCTCAAGCAGAACTTGCATTGAGAGTAAACTATAAATATCTAACTCAACCAATAGCGCAAAAGGCAAAATTTTGTGTTTCTGTCTCGTACTTGAGCAGCAAAGCTTATCACATAACATTTACAGAGATCTATTAAAAGGAAAGATAGATAACAAAAGCTATTGCTCATATTTCAAAAATTGACAGAACCCCATTTCAAACAACTGCATTTACAACCAGAGAATACTCAACAAGTAAGATTCAACTTCATGGGAAACCTAAAAATAATAATAATAATTAAGTATTTGCATGAACTTTTTGCAAGAAAGATCGAAACTTTTTGGTCAAAATCAGTAACATGTCCTTATTCAACACAATCCTCAAAGGAGAAAAATAATTATAAAAAAATACTTATAACGTTGGCTAACTTTAGGGTTCGAGACAAATTATACCTTCTGGGTTAGTGTTCTACAGTTCTTCAGCAGTGAGTTGACTTGAGGTGGAGTGATTTTAATTTTACGAAAGCATAATTTTTTATAAAACAAAAAGAGAAAAGGGGGGGAAAAATTGTTTTTCCAGTTTCACTTACAGAATTTTTTTTTTTTTTTTTTTTAATGTCTCAGACGAACCGGTGAAGCGTACGAGGCTGTCCTCAAGAGCAAAGAGGGACTGAGTTAGTGAGTTGAGATAACATCACTTCATTGTCATTGTAGGTAAAAAAACAGGCAAATAACATTGTGCCATGCATCAGTAGAGTCAGAGAAATGACTCGTGTTGGACACGTGGTAGGAATTAATTGGGTTATTGTATAAAAAGAAATTATTTTGCTGTTCGAGATTAGTGACACGCGGATAAATTGCTCCAAGTAGGAATATTAGCTGTGTTTGGACAAAATCGCAAAAAAGGGCGTTTTGCTGTGCTCGGCAAGGCTTGAGTTGTCTATTACTTTTTATTTATGCTTATTGTTGCATGAGTTGTTTATGACTTTATTTATTATTATTATTATTGCTATTGTTGTAGCATCTAATTACTACAAATTATTTATTTATGTTCTTTGAATATCTAAAATCATTTATTAATTGGCCTACATTCTTTTAGATTGACAAATAGGGTGGAAAATTTTTTGTTCTGTTTAGTTTGCTCCAAAACCGAAACGCACAATTCCTTGAAACTTTAACTGAATATAAATTGTACTTTAAAATCGAATCGAACAAAAAAAAATTCAGTTTGATTTAGTTCTTTAGTTCAATACAATTCGGTTCGGTTCAATTTTTGTTTTTCTCTTTTAGTTTGGATGTTATAACTATAAATTTTCACCTGTGTTAATTGAACTCAACCGTTTTCATTTTATTCATCTTTTTTTTTTTTTACATTTTATCCCGATTTTATGAGCGGTTTGCATTTCAAAAAAAAAATACATAACTCATATAATTTAAATGTCCACTAAAAATTATAAATCCATAATAACAAAAAAATAAAAATGAACACCACAATATCACAAATAGGGGTGTTCAGAATCCAATCTCATCTGCTCAATCCGTCTGATCTGTAAAAATTCGATCCGTACATTGGTGGATTGGATTGGATTGAAAATTTAAAAATCCACAGTTGGTGGATTAGATATGGATGTACTTCTGTAAATCCATAAAAATACGCGAATCCGCAAAAAAAAATATTTATTTAATAAAAAAATTAAACTTTTAAACATGGCACTATATTTACTAATAAATAAATAAGTTAAAATATAGTTACATTAACACCATATTATATCTTATTCGATAATAAAATAAAATAAAAAATATAGCTTCTTAACCAGTTAATTTTTATGTACTGATCTAAACAAATGAGATTTTTTTTGTGTGTTATATTTTGAAACTTTGAATGTATTTTTTATTTTTATTTTAACAATAAATTTATTTAAATCTTATTTAATTTTGAATTTGATTGGTAGTAAAATCATTTTTATATTAAATTTTTTTTATTCAGTTAGTTCGTGGATAGGACATAATTAAAAATTTTTAGCCTGCAACCAATCCGTAAAATATTGGATTGGATATGAATTTGGTCAAATCTGCATCCAATCGTAAACGTGTGGATTGGATTTGAATTGAATTTCACCAATTTGTGGATTGGATTGGATTAAAAATTTATAATCCACAGAATCGTAGATTAGATATGCATTGATCTCTAATCCACAAAATCTGATCCGCGAACTCTCTAATCACAAAATAAAAGCAACTCCTAAGTTTCATTGCCGTCCACATTCACTACAACTCCACATCAATGTACAAAAACCAACCATATCTATCATTCATATTACCTACATCAAAATAAGCCAAGCGCCAATAATTAGACTAAATAAAATAAACCTAAATTTAAAATAAATCAATTAATTATGGAAAAAAAATCTAGAGAAATAACTCAGGGAACAAGACTACATACAACTTTTAGTTGTACTTCCTATTTCCTTTAAGGGATAAGTCGTTTAACTAATTTTTCTAAGGCTTCAAACTCAATCATCCACCACGGTTTGTAAACTTGTCTAGGCTCAATGCCAGTTATCTAAACAACAATATTCTTACATATAAATCAACATGAATCACCTAGAAACTATGGATTTGCAGTAAATTTGACAAGAATTGCACCCATATTTAGGGATAGTAATTATACCCGCAAATCCGTCCAAACCCGCCCGTTGTGGGTAATTTTACCCTTTGCAGGCGGATTTAGTATTATAAACTAAAACTCGCACATGGATACAAGTGGGTTTGGTATTTACCTTATACCCGGTGGATACCCGCATGGATATCCACCAAACCCGCAATGTTTTTTTCAAATATTTTTAATTTAATTTTAATCTAAAAATGTATAAAGAAAATAATGTGTATAAAGAAAATAATCTAAAAATTTTAATCTAAAAATGTAAAAAGAAAATAATGTAATTCATAGATTATTATATATCTATTATAATTTTGGGTGTATTATTTTTCTTTAACTTAATACATGATTTATTTTATTATTATAATTTTTTTGTTCGAATTAGTATTTGAAAATATTAATCTTAATTATTATTGTAGGCATCGTGTTGGATGGGTGCTTATGGTGATGAATGAAATGAATATCTTCTCTTGAAGCTTGTTTTAAATGATAATATGAAATGTAATAATTATTTTTAGATACTAGTTTGTGTTTTTTAAATGGATTTGTGTAATTTAGACTTCAATTTAAGAATTTGTGTTGGATTGATGTTGAAATTTTAATTTTTCACTTACATTTTTTAAATATAAAATTGAGTATGTTATATGGAATTTGAGGTTATTATTATAAATTTATATATTAAACATTTGTGATTTTAAATACGGAAATTCGCAAAAAATCCGCCGGTTACCATTGCGGGTTTGGTAATTGTCAAAACTTACTGCGGGTGGATTTACTTAAAAAAATTAGAATCTGCTGCGGGTTGCGGGTGGGTTTGGTAATTTAAATTTTGTGCGAGTTTGGGTTTGGTAATGGCAAACCCGCTGCGGGCGGTGCTCATTGCCATCCCTACCCATATTCTTTGCTTAATATTTTTCGCATGCCATAGTTCAAGTTGTTCAATCACACGTGAAGGAAACATGTGCCCTTCACACCAAATTTTCTGTCAAGAGAGTTCCATTCACCCAGTTTCCTCTGCCATGTACATGATAAAATCATATCATAAATTCACAAACTTCACTATGGAGAGCAATTCTAGTATTAAGTTTTGAACACTAAATCATATACTTATTACCCTAAGGTAGCCAAAAACATTGGCTCGTGCCATTGACTCTCACATAGCTGTAGTTTTTAGATTAGTCTCATCTAGGGATGGCAAAAAAGTTTGAGCCGGCCCAACATTCTTACGGGCTTTGACCCAAGCCTTCTTATTAAAAGCAAGGACAAAAAACTCAGGCCAGGCCCAAGCCCTCTATTTTTTTTAAAAATAAATTATAAATTAGAATAATAAACTAAAATTTAAAAATAAAGGAAAATAGAAAAAGAAAGCTTAAATCCATAATTTATATATTGATCATGAATAAAAAAACCCTAAAATTATAATACTAAACTCTCTCTTAAGGTCAATCAATTAAGAAGATACTTGAATTAGAGAATTTGGTATTAAAAAATTAAATCTCGATACTTTTATTTACTTCATTTTTTATTTATTATTTTATTTTAAAATATTTATTTTCTTTAATTCATTATTGATTATAACAACTTATTGACTATTAACTCATTTCAAGTTTACAACAATTTAAAAAAAAAAAGTGAAAATCCAAACCCGGCCCAAGCCTATAATGGGCTTCACCCAAACTCGGTCCTTATACTTTTTCTCTAATGGGTTTAGGCCTGGGGCTTTTTCAAAAAAGACCAACCCAAACTTGTATTTTGTCATCCCTAGCTTCATCATGTTCTCCGACACCTTGCTGCAAGACAATATATAGTTATAATGTGATGATAATTAACAAAACAAAACTAGAACAAAACTATAATCTATAGTAAAGAAACCAATTCCTTTGCCTAAGCTAATAACAATACCATAAGTCCACTACCAACTGTTAAAATTAAAATATCGTTTATACGATTTTTTTCACAAATACATTAATAGACAATAGCTCATAGATTAAAAAAAAAAAAAACATGAATCACCTAGAATTGGTTCAGTTATCTAAACAACAATATTCTTACATATAAGTCAACATGAATCACCTAGAAAGTAGAAACTATGGATTTGTAGTAAATTTGACAAGAATTGCACCCATATTCTTTGCCTGATATTTTTCTCAGGCCATAGTTCAAGCTGTTCAATCACACGCGAAGGAAACATGTGCCCTTCACACCAAATTTTCTGTCGAGAGAGTTCCATTCACCCAATTTGCTCTACGATGTACATGATAAAATCATATCATAAATTCACAAACTTCAGTATGGAGAGCAATTCTAATATTAAGTCTTGAATACTAAATCATATACTTACTACCCTAAGGTAGCCAAAAACACTGACTCTTACCATTGACTCTCACATAGCTGTAATTTTTAGATCAGTCTCATCTAGGGATGGAAAAAAAGTCTTGAGCCAGCCCAACATTCTTACGGGCTTTGGCCCGAGCCTCCTTATTAAAAGCATGGACAAAAAACTCATGCTAGGCCTAAGCTCACTATTTTTTAAAAAAACATTATAAATTAGAATAATAAACTAAAATTTTAAAAATAAAGGAAAATGGAAAAAGGAAGTTTAAATCTCTAATTTATATTTCGATCATGAATTAAAAAAACTAAAATTATAATACTAAACTCTCTCTTAACGTTAATCAATTAAAAGGGTACTAGAATTAGAGATTTTAATATTAAAAAATTAAATCTCTATACTTTTATTTACTTCATTTTTTATTTTAAAATATTTATTTTCTTTAATTTATTATTGACTATAACAACTTGTTGACTATTAACTCATTTCAAGTTTATAACAATTAAAAAAAAAAGTAAAAGTCCAAACCCGGCCCAAGCCTGTAGTGGGCTTCACTCAAACTCAACCCTTATACTTTTTCTCTAATGGGTTTAGGATTGGGCTCGTATTTTGCCATCCTTAGCTTCATCATGTTTTCCGACACCTTGTTGCAAGACAATATATACTTATAATGTGATGATAATTCACAAAACAAAACTAGAACAAAACTATAATCTATAGTAAAGAAACCAATCCCTTTGCCTAAGCTAATAACAATACCATAAGTCCACTACCAGTTGTAAAAATTAAAATATCTTTTATACGATTTTTTCACAAATACATTAATAGATAATAGCTCATGGATATATAAAAAAAAATACAGTCAATACAACTAAAAAAATGGTCCAAAAATTAAATTTAAACAGTATTCTTTTAATCCAAAATAAAAAAATTATTAAAGGAAATAAATTTAAGGAACAATAAATGAATAAATAACAACACAGTCAATGCTACTAAAAAAAAAAGTTGCTAAAACAATTAAATTTAAACCCTAATGTATTAGTCAAAACTTAAAAAAAAAATTAATTAAGAAACAAATTAAAGGAACAATAAATAGAAAAATATAGTCAACGTGACTCAATGTCTCTGGTGTGACAACAATAATTAAGTGAGGCTATGACGGCAACCGTTGGACGTGGATAGTGGCAACGGATTAAGATGACGAGTTAGCTGAATTTCCATCACTGCTGCGAACTAGATTAGTCAAACAATTGCTAGTGGTGGAGTTAATGGTGTGTTGAGTGACGGCAATGGAAAATAGGAGCTGACTGACAAGAGAGACCAGTCAGGATGAGAGAGATGAAATGATTACTACAGTTTATAGGGTTAGAAACTTACACCCTATAAACTTACTTATTTATATTTTTTGAATTTATATATATTTTTTATTTAAAATCAAAACAAACCAATTGATTCTTAAGAAAGTGACCCATTCAATTTTTTTATTCTTTAAACTAAACCAAACCAAACCACACTGAAAAATTTCAATTTGATTTGGTTCAACTCGATAAAAACCAAACTGAATGCTCACCCTTATCCTTATTGATGTTGAACTTAAGCAGTTATAATTTAAAAATTATAGCACTCAAGCATTTGCTAACCATTTAATGTCGTAGGTTGCAAGTTAAGTTGATTTGATCATACACTTTGTTAGAAAATATGTCTTATTTTTTTAATAAGGAATTTTTAAGATATTTTCTTTTTTAGTAGGATTCTTATTTAAGGAATAAATAATTTCCTGTTTGGGACGTAACTTATTCAAGAAAGAATATAACTTATATAAGAAAATTAATACTTCTTATACAACTTATTCAATAAAGAATACAACTTATACAACTTATATTAAAAAAAATCAATAAGTAATTTCCGTAAAAAAAAAAAAAAAGAAATCAGTAGGTAATAATTAACTCGATCCCTAACAATTAATCAGTTTCGAGTTCTATTGGGTGTTTGAATACATACTGCTCAGCAGACCTCGAAAGAGACTAAAATATCCCCACGCTAGAGATAAATTTACTTCCGCGAATATTCGAGCACTTCCTATTCACATTTACGATAGGGAAATTGAAATTCAGCACCATTGGTCTCCTCACCATGGGAGGGCAGCAATTCATCACTGCCCGACACTAACATATAAGTAGGCCACTTCAAAATTTTAGTAAACCAATTTGTCGTTATTATTTATTATTAGCAAGCTTGACAGAAAGCATCGACCAAACCTGAGGTGAGCTTACAGCATGCATTCAAACGACGTTGTTTTCAGTCAATTTTCAGTTTATACGTTCATCGCTGCCCCTTTTTTTTTATCGATATTGTGGGTTTTTGATTAATTTGCTTCTTCTACCACCTTTTTCTTTTCCTTATATATTGTCTTTGTACCAAAAAACACATGTTGCTGGATTTAAAATCAATAGTAGAAAGCACTTTTGGGCTATAATATAGCTCCAAGAACGGCAAGAAGTTTGTTTTCAATTGCGCGATCAGAAAGCAAGCCAGCGTGGACTTGATAGCAATGCAGTAGTTAACCAGACAAGACATGGCTGACTTTTTAAGCCTTTTCGGTGTGGCTATCAGCCATTTAATGATAATTTAGCCAAAGAAAAAAAATGTACAAGGGTTAGCTTAGCTTTCTTATCTTCTACAATTAGTGTATAGGATATATAAAATTTGACAAAGACACTGACGTCTACATTCTGTTGGTTTGCAGTAATAACGAAAAGCCAATCACAATCAATCAATTAGAAAATCTCCACGCCTTGTTGAATAAGTAAGGTTTGAAACTATTCTTGGTTTCATAAGGATTATAATAACTTAATGTTTCTCGGTAATCTACAATTCATGTCCCCATTAGCTTTTGTCCTGCCGTCATGTGAAGCAGCTACCAGACCTCTATGAATCATTTCTAATGACCTGTTTGGCCCTCAACAGAGTTGATGCCTTACCTAATTATATGAACAGGAGGGCCTGAAAATGACCCTTCTTTTAAAAATATTAAGAACAATAATAATACATCAGTATGCTGCCACTGCCTATCATCTGGGTAGAAAATATTAACACTTGTTAAATTAGGGAAAATAATGAATTCTTTATATTATCGTGAAGACTACTCAAGAGAATCAGCAGTATTATACTGATTATGCTGCCATTGCTAATCTATTCAACTATTTCGCTTTTAACAAGGATACAGCAGGGGAGGAACCGAAAAATATTACAAGGAATGAATACAATACCTCATCTAAGAGTTTGAACAAGTCCTGGTACTATCCGACGCAAAAGGCTTTTGAGGCTCTGGGAGGTTTTTGACGTATATGTCGTGCACCATTTTTATGTAATCATCAAGCTTGTCAGCCATCCAATCACTGGTACTTATCGGAGGAAGGTACTTTACAGTTATAGGTGCTGGCCGAATATGTAAGCTGCCCTTCCTCCATGCTCGATGGGTACCGGATAGGACAATTGGAACTATTGGGAGGCGGGATTGCAACGCCATGTGAAGAAAACCCTGAATTTGGAAACCACAAGAAGAAATGCAATGAAAATGCTTCTTGTATCACGCATTAACAAGTGGATTGAAAAAGAAAGATCTAGCATACAACAATATACTGAGGCAAGTGTACAGAGAAGTAGCTTGGTAAAGACGTCACAGATCATACAAAATAATCATCTAATTTAGTTTAGTGAGTTGACACATTGTGGAAAATTAAAATTTTCCCAGTGTACATTTAAAGTCAAGCCATGCTCATAAAGTGGATGATCCTAGAAATATTGACAATATGCTAAAGAAAGCAGTAAATGCAAAACCAGCCAAAGATGCCCTGAAAGCGAGGCCTATTAATTAAACAGCTAATGTTTTAATCTTCATTCGCTGTAACAACTTATTATGCATTTCCAGGCATGTGCAAAGTAGGAAAATACCTTTTTGAAGGGAAGCAGTCTTCCATTTTGGGACCTGGTGCCCTCAGGAAATATGATCAAAGACAGATTGTTTTTCACAATAGCATGAGCCGCCTGAACATTCAAATAATCAATAGTTAAGAATATAAGGGAAAAAAAATGCCCAGATTGATACTGCGGGGCAGCGAAAATAATACCTCTTTCAAAGACTGGATGGCTGCACTCGGGTTGGAGCGATCTATGCGGATATGTTTGGCCAAAACATAAAGTTGCCCAAATAGAGGATACCATATGATCTGTGAAAAATAAAATTCTCATTCGTTACTCAAAACTCGATTTTCCAATCAACTTTACCTTGTGTACTTAAAGAACTAACATCAGCCATCAACATTAGTATGATTACAATTTGCAAGGCAACAACTCACCGTGTTGATTTCAAGAACATAAACCCACAAATGCATCAATGAAGTCAATCAGTCCAGAGGCGTTCAGAAATCACACAAACTGAAAGCCAAAATTAGATTCAAGGTTAATTCTTAAAGGATTAACTCATACCTCTTTCTTTGCAATGCCAACAGTGCCTGTTGGAGTCAACCACATTATGAGAAAGATGTCTATAGGAGATGCATGATTGCTTATATATATCGCTCTTTTATCAGCGAATTCAGTACCCTCAATTTTTACTGGATTCCCTAATATCCACATCTGCAATCAATATGCAGAGAAAGAAACTGCCTCAATATCAAACTAGATAAAAAGGAAAATTTGAACGGTTAAAAAATTATTATTGTGACTGCTGCATTAGTCTATAAGTCTTTAAACCTACTCAACAATAGTCAAAGGGCAAAATTAATCAATAAATTAACATAATCCTCAAATTAAAACTCAGCTTACCAATAATCTTCCAGTAACATGGCCATAAACATTGCCCTGCCGAATCCTCTGATAGGGCCACGGTAGGAGCAAAAGCATGATAATTGCCCAGATGAATGTTGTAACCATCATTGTAATGAAACATGTAACAATTCTCACATAAGATATCAACACAGAGATAAATCCATCATCATCAACATATTGATCAGTTTCGGCTTTCGGCCTACATCCCACTTCTTGTTTCAATGAAACTCTTGGTGGTTCTTTCACGTTTGGTTGTTCACAACTGGTATCAAGAAAGCTCTCAAATCTTCTGTTCCTCATAAAAGAAGCACCTCCAGTGTTATCCATTAAGTCAACAACGGCCAAAATCTAAACAAGTTTTTTTTTTTTTTGTTTTGGTAAAACAAGATCGTTCCTTCCCCTGACAAAAGCAATAACAGAACAAATGAAGTCAATATTAATGACTTGAACCAATCAACAAAAGCAACAACATAGTGTTTGGTTGCTAACAAGCAACACACTGAAAAACACCAAGGAATAATTTTTTTGAAAACTTTTAACCAACCCATCAATCTTTTCAGTGAAATAGACAATTCTTTAAAGAAAAGTTATCACCTTGAGCTCAAAAATTTTCCTGGGAAAATCTCTGAGAGAGCTCAGGAAGCAGATAAAACTCATAAAAGCGTAGAGACTGGAAGAGTTGGAAGCAAAGATAGGAAGAAAAGACAAGTCAACGCAAAATTATAAAAATAAATGGAACAATGCGAGAACAACTTGTGGCGCTAAGCAATTTGTTCGTAATACAGCTTGCTGAAGTGTTTAAAAAAAAAAAAAAAAAATTGTCGTGTGTTTTTAGAAAGACCGATGATGTTGTTTTTTGAAATGCGCATTCGCCTTTTGTTTTTTCAATTCTTTTAAATTTATTATTTAATTTATTAATTTTTATTGTTCGTGACAACTGACAAGTGTTCGAGTTAGATTGTGGGGGCCTGAAAAAAAAAACAGTCTCTTTTTTAATATTGAAATTTAAAAAAACAAATTGTCAGAAGATTTGTGGATTTAATAATCAATAATATATATACTCAAGGATATTCCATTTGCGGATTTTGTGATTTGTTTTTATTTGTTTGTGGATTAGATTACTATATTTTTTTAAATTAAAAAAAAATTCAATTGACAACATAGACGGATCCTAGTTTCGGAGAAACAACTAAAACATTTTCATTTGTAATAATAAAAGAAACGAGTGAATATTGCAAAACACGTTGGCGGTATAATTTGCTTTTTTTAAAAAAAATATATATATTCGGTGGCATTATTTTTAATTTTAAGGAATTTTATTTTTCAAAATTAGCATGAGCAAGGTCAGCAGTGACGTACCTCCCAGCTTTGATAATTGTAATGAGCAGGCTATGATAATGCAAACCTTTAAGACCTAACCTTGTCAGAACATTCAGGAGATATAATAATTATTTTTTTTAATATTAGGTACATAATCAAAGTCAGATATAATTAAGGTTGAAATTTAATACAATTAAAGTTTATTAAATTAAATAATCAATTGAAGAATTATTAGTAAATAATGCATAATCCTGAAATAGGTAAATAATAGTAATGTTTTTTAAAAAATATGGGTTATTGATTTAATTATAATTATTTTTCGGCCAGAAGATAAATATTGTAAATGATAAAGGTGTCACTTAAAAAAAAAAAAAAGAAGGAAAGAAAAGGAATAGGAAAATTGATTTTTGTAGCGCGAAAAAGCAAAAAGTAAACACTATTATTCAAAGATGTGAACTAATTTTGACAATTAAACACATGCCACAAAAACTAAAAATAAAAATAAAATAAAATAACGTGATAAACGACGCTGGCGGCCCACTAAGAGTTGACGACATCTAAGAGTGTTTTCCTTTTGGTGAAATAATATGTTTATCATTAGAGTAATATAAAGAAATATTTCCTATAAAAAAAACTATAAGAAATATTTTAAATGAGGCTCACAAATTTAATTTGGAACTACAATAAGTCCAAATTATAAAACAAATAATGATATTCACATAAAATTAGCACACGAAATTAACACAAAAAAGCATGTTGTCAGATACCACACAATTACTCACCAGCACCAAACCAATACACCTAAATCTCAACTTCTCAATTATTACATAATTGAATAGAAGTAGGTATTTGTTAAGATGCAACAAATTTAATTTGAACTTATTTTTTAATAATTTTTTGTCATACGAAAATTTAATTGATTGGTTGAACAACCTCAACAGACAATAATCAACATTGATAACAACATAGTGTTTAGCTGCTAACCAGCACCAAAATTGAAAATCAAAAACCAACGTCAAGTAATTTTTTTTTTTTTTTTTTACGCACCAATCTTTTCAGTGAAAAAGACTTTTATTTTTTATTACCTTGAGTCACGAAGAGATGTGCTGTGATGGAAAAGCAATCTCTTGGGAGTCTCAGAGCAGATAAGTGTGCTGAGAATGAAAAGCGAAGACAAGAAGTGGAGACAAAACAAGAGAAAACAACATGAATACAAGACAAGCGAGAGAAGAATTTGTGGCGCCAAGGCAATTTGCCTACAAAATTGTTGAAATAATTGTCAATGTGGCTTTTAGTTTTGGACATGGCATTGGTTTCGTAATTTTGTATTTTATTTATTTTATAATTTTATTGGGGGTGACAAGTGTTTTAGTTGTAATTGTCAATTGTGGCGGGGTGTGGGGCCAAGACCCAACAATAAAAAAAGAAAATTCTCCTTTTTTTTTAAAAAAAAATCAACATCGAAATTGAAAAATTCGCTCTTAGACTCATATGGAGAGAGGGTTTGGTGGGTAAACACATATACACCGCAAGGGCATTCCATAGATGGATTTAGGGATTTGTTTTTACTTGTGTTTGGATTAGAAGTGCTTTCGAAGAAGCAACTTTTGTTATTTGTCTATTAGCAAGTTATTTATAAAAGTATTTGAAAAAAAAAATTATTTGGACAGTGCAATTTTTATAAAATAAAAAATCAATAGGAAACAATAATTTTTAAGAAATAATTTGAAGAAATTTTGTGATGTTAAAAGATAAACAAATGACTAAATTATTTGATAGCATTATTTGAATTGGAGGAAATTTTATTATTCAAACAAGACAATTAAAAAAAAATTAACATTAGCAACGACGCGTTACAACTTTCTGGCTTTAACATGTCTATTTCATTTGTACTTTAAATAAGAAAAGAGCTACCAACAAAGTGTTACCCATTCCCATTTAGTAAAAGGAATCCTTAAGTGGGCAGGTGGGTTTTTTCACAGGTTTGAATCGCGGGAAAGTCGCTGTTGGGAAACATGTGCCTCAGGTTCGAACTTAAGGACTTATAGTCAGGTTGTGGTACGGGGCAAGGTATAAAACACAGGTCTCAACGAATCTAAACTAGTTTTCAAATAGGGACATTATCATTTTCTCACTAAAGTTATTTCACTTGTACTTTAAATAAGAAAAGAGTTTGCTATTCACGTGTATTTCCAGTACAAAGCATAAGTCTTAACGAATTTAAACTAGTTTTCAAATAGGCATATTATCATTTTCGCACTAAAGGTATTTCATTTGTACTTTAAATAAGAAAGAGTTTACTATTCACGTGTATTTTCAGTACAAAGCACAGGTCTTAACGAATCTAAACTAGTTTTCAAATAGGGATATTATCATTTTCCCACTAAATGTATTCTGACACATCATATTAGTACCACGGTTTGGTAAAAATATCATTTTACCACAAAGCGTTTAAACTGTTAGTATTTTCCCACTATTCCGTTAATTGAATAAAAATTATGCTAATGTCATGAGGGTATTTTGGACATCTCACGCGAAGCCAAAACGTTGTGTTTTGCAATTGTAAAAAAACAAGCAAGTTGGACATGGCCATCCGCAAAACTTTAAATTAAATAGTTAAAAATATAATCAGTAATTTAATTAATAATATCAAATAAAATTCAATTATAAACCAATAATCAACAATTTAACATAAATAACATATAACATCAACAATTAACAATTTAAAAATTCAACAATTTAACCACAATACCAAGTTATTAATCAGAAAAAAAAATTCAATCAACAACAAAATTAAATTAAGTCAGCAATATTTTAAAATTTAAACAAATTTACATTACATTAAACTCATTAAATACAATTGAATAATCAACCACAACACAAAATTATTAACTAGAAAAAAAGCCATGCATTTAATAGAAAAAACAGAAAAGCAATTGAAATAAGGGAGAAAAATTATTATCGGGAAATTGAAATAAGGGAGCAAAAAGCCAAGCAACGTCATTGTAAGGCAGCAAGCCTTCGACGAGCATCGCGAGGCTTGGAGCCTTGGACGGCGAGGCGAGCTTCGACAAATCAGGCGAGCTTCAACGATAGATCAGGCGAGCTTCGACGATAGATCAGGCGAGCTTCCCGAGATCTGCAAGGAAGACGGCGAGTCGACCACCGGTCGAAAGCGAGACATACGGCTGCTAGTAAGGTGAGTTCGTGGGGGAAAGTTAAATGAAGGAAGCAAACGCAGCCACCAGTGAGAGACACCGACACTCATAGTCAAACAGTTAGGGAATAGGGATTAGACTTTTTTTTAAAAAATTCAAGTTAATATATATTTTAAATTTGAGTTGTTGGGTTATTGCCATTTTTTTTTCTTTTTTAGCTGGGGTTGTTGGTGCTCAAATGGGGTTGCTAATCTTTGAATTGGGGTTGCTGGTTGCTCAAATCGTCTTTTATGCTCCAAGGGTAAAATTGACTTTTTATGTATTTTCCGTTAAATATTAACTTAGTTTTAACGGAATGGTGGGAAAATGCTAACAATTTAAACGTTTGGCGATAAAATAATATTTTTACCAAACCGTGGTACTGACATGATATATCAGAATACCTTTAGTGGGAAAATGATAATATCCCTTTCAAATAAATTGTGTACACTTATTGACAACAAACAAAACAAAACAAGCACTCAATTTCATTCATTGTTAGATACTTGCATTAATCTTTTTGGAGTCTTTTTTTTTGTTTAGGAATGAGGCTCAGGAGATTTGTGGGCTCAGTGATTTTGCTTCTGGAAATATACTGTCGTTCCTTTTGAATATTGCTCCTAACTTGACTGACAGTCTCATTTCCATTGACAACACAACACTGAGATACAACCCGAAGCCAGTTTAATTTTAGTTAATCGAAGAATGAGCCTTTTTGGACTTCGATTGCAGATGCATATTTTGGTCTGGTGAAGGCCTGTCCAGGAGGAGCATTGGCAGCATCACTTGCAACCGAAGCTGAGGTTGGTTCACCAATGATTTACACGCGTATAGATGATGATGGAGGAGGGAAAGTTTATCTAATGTAGGTATTGACTCATCCAACACAATTCTTATCGCCAAAATCCACGGTTTTCTTGTTGCTTACAACCAAGGGCAGAGCTTAGAGGAAAACTCTCCAGTGGTCAAATTTAAACTTATAATTCTTAAGTTCTTAAAAACAATAGATTATTACCCAACTAAATCATCCAAAATAAAATATATAAAAAAATTACTAAGGCTATTATTTAATAATGTCAATAATTTATGAAAAAAAAGAAAGAAATTGCATTTATAATTTACGATTGAAAATAATTACGAAGTAAAAAGACCCCCCCACTCATACAAAACCATCCAAAATAATAAGAGTTCGTATTGGCTTTGTTGATGCCGAAATCCGGATGAGTTGGTTAATGACTCAATCTCAAATCCCTGCATCAGTATTGAATCTGTTTGGTGGGAAGTTGCTGGTTGATCTCCAAAAAAATCCTCCGACTATGAGCAGAACATTCGTGAACAGATAATCCATAAGCAGATGATCTATGAGCAGACAACCCATGAGCAGATGATCCATGAACCTGCGAGTACAAAGAACAGTCAGAGGACGCCGGAAGTTTTTTCGGCGAAAATCCTCCGATGCTCAAGTCAGTGATTTGGGTCTATTTGGAAAAACTAGTACCACAATTCGCGTGGCTTAATTATGAATGCTTTAAACAAAAGTTTTAAGTAAATTTATGGGAAAACAGTAGAAAGTAATTAATTTTAAAGAAAATGAAATCATAAGAGAAAGAGAAATTTCCCAGTGGTAGAGAGAGAAAAAAGTTTAATGGGTTCCGTCACCTAGAGAGAGAGAGAGAGAGGAAAAAGAGTCCTGCCTTTGGCGTGATTTTCTTAGAGTTTTTATAAACACCCCACATCTACAACCTTAAATCGTGACAATAACCATTAACTGATCAAATTCGTGCCCTGATTTTTGAAGGAGGTTTGTGGTGGTTTATTTTACTAAATCTTGTTTCCTAGTCATCACCGATCAAATTCGAGGTCATACCACTGGTCGAGGTGGTCCGCTCGAGTTTACCACTTGGTCGAGGTGGTTTGTGGGGTTTATTTGCCGGCTCAAGCTCACACCACTTGGTTGAGGTGATCTGCTCAAGCTCATACCTCCTGGTTGAGGTGATCTGCTCAAGCTCATACCACCTGCTCATCAAGTGGTCTGCTCACCAGGTGATCTGCTCACCAGGTGGTGTGCTCATTAAGTGATCTGCTCACCAGATGGTCTGCTCATGATCTCAAGATTACTACCTGGTCGAGGTGTTGCTTACTCTTTACTTAGAAGGGAGCACGATAATATATGAGCAAACACCTTATCTTGCCCCACACCTACAACCTTAAATCGTCACCTAGAGAGAGAGAGAGAGAGAGGAAAAAGAGTCCTGCCTTTGGCGTGATTTTCTTAGAGTTTTTATAAACACCCCACACCTACAACCTTAAATCGTAACAATAACCATTAACTGATCAAATTCGTGCCCTGATTTTTGAAGGAGGTTTGTGGTGGTTTATTTTACTAAGTCTTGTTTCCTAGTCATCACCTGATCGAGCTGGTCTGCTCGAGGTCATACCACCTGGTCGAGGTGGTCTGCTCAAGTTCATACCACTTGGTCGAGGTGATCTGCTCAAGCTCATACCACCTGGTCGAGGTTGGTCTGCTCAAGCTCACACCACTTGGTTGAGGTGATCTGCTCAAGCTCATACCTCCTGGTTGAGGTGATCTGCTCAAGCTCATACCACCTGCTCATCAAGTGGTCTGCTCACCAGGTGATCTGCTCACCAGGTGGTGTGCTCATTAAGTGATCTGCTCACCAGATGGTCTGCTCATGATCTCAAGATTACTACCTGGTCGAGGTGTTGCTTACTCTTTACTTAGAAGGGAGCACGATAATATATGAGCAAACACCTTATCTTGGTCACTTTATTCTTTTCCCCAAACAGGCTTTCCACACTAATTTTTCATATTTTGTTTAGCAGCACCAAAAATCAAATTTAAAATTTTGTCCAAACAGTTTGCTGCTAGATTTAGCAGCTACCTTTCTGGACATCAGGCAGTTAGCCTTTATTGTTTTAAAATTTATAATTTTACCCTCAAATTATTAGAAATTATATTATATTCCAAATATTTTAAAATTTTACAAGTAGGTCCAACTCAAGATTTTAAAACAATATTTTATTGATATCAAAGTTTTCAAAAACCTTTCATCTTAGTCCATTATTTTGAAAAACAACCAATTTCATAAAATTACTTGTCTTGTAACTATAAAGCCTTTAGTTTACGAAAAATGATAATTTATTAAACAAAATCTTGAGATTTTAAAATGTTAAATCATGCATACATTAAATCATACCAGTTTTATAAGAATTATAGCAGTGGAGATCACTCTGAGCTAGTCCTCTTAATATTTGTCTTCATTGTGCCATTGTCCATTATTTGTCTTCAGCTTGATATCACTTGAATGAATTTTTTCCTTCAAGACCTAGTGAGGCTGTGAAATATATATTTATTATTTTACCCTTATTGGTTTGTTATCATTAAAATTATGGTTTGTTCAATCCTTTAGGCTAACAAGAAAGAAGAAGAGCATCACTGAAAATAAGTAGAGGATAATTGATTTTAAATATTTTATTTTCAGAATATTATTTCTATTTTTTAAACTTAATTAATTTTATATTGGTGTAAAATATAACTAGTAAATTATTAATTTTATCAAACGACTATAAATTTGATTAATGACACAAATATCTTTAAATAGCTCATGAGTAGGCATGCCAAGCCCGAGCTCAATAAAAGCCCGATTTTTTTTACCTTCGGGTAGGGTCAAGTCCAACCCTAATTGGGTTAGGGAAAGTTCGAGCCTGACCAAATATTTTATTAATTTTTAATATTTAAATAATGTAAATTTACCTCCCCTAATATATTAAACTATAAAAATTTTAAAAATTATTTAAGGTAAAATAAACACAAGAATTATTTTAATCAATGTCTCAACGATAAAATCATATAAATAATTAAACCTAAACAAAAAATCATGTCTTATTCAAATAAAAACACATATTTTTTTTATTATTAAGTGGTCAGATCGGGTCGGGTCGGGTCCGGTCGGCTAAAGCCTTAATCTTGACCCTAACTTAATTGGATTTTAATTTTTAAGCTCGAGAGCGAATTTTAATCCTTAAATTCGAGTCAAACCCAAAAATTTAAGGTTGGGTCAATCAAGTTAAAATTCAAATCGAATTTTTTTATCATTCCTAATCATGAGAATGAGCACTGTAAAAATACACATCATTCAAAAAAAAATGATAAGAGAGTCGAACTCTTTAAGAGTAATTTTCTAACTACTTTTAAAGTTTATTTTGTACATTACACAAATTTGACTTTTAAGTTAAAACAAGTGGTGCTGGTAACAAGGGTTTCTTGAAAATTTTTAAATATTTTGATGATAAAAGAAAATAAGCAAACAATTGATAACATTAATGTAAAAAGAGAAATTATCATTAAACCTCTCGTTCAATGAACGTATTCTAATAATACCCACTCAACGTGTAAAGTTTTTTTTATTAAAGGACTCATATGTGATAGCTGCTTAAGCGGGCGAATAGGAGAGTTTGTCTCCTTACCACCACCTCAATTGTTTTCTATTCTAAGGCCTGCGTTTCAGCTTGATTTGTTTAATCTCTTCATCATCGAAGGCATTGCTGCCTTTGCTGTTTTATATTACAAGGTACTGCCTTTCTCATCACCTTTAAAGTTCAAATTTTTGTAAACTTGATATTCTCATTGTTATTATAATTTGTTTGTATAGTTTTGGACTGTTTGGTTACTGGGAAAATGGAGAAATTTCAAGGAAAATGAAATTCTGGGTCTTTTTGTTTTGTGGGTGCCCTTGTTTTGGTTTACGGGAATTGGAAAAGTCAACCATTTTGAGTGAAATGGTAATGTCAGGTTCAGTGGGAGATTTTTTATTTTATGTTATTTAAGTAGATAAAGAATGAATGAATGACTGAAATTGGGTACTCTATTGTTGTTTTGTTGGCATGTATTTATAGACCGATGCATATGATGTCATGTCTTTTGGATGTTGCTTTATAACTGTAACATTTTTCTGAATGTGCTTTCATCTGACGCAGCTCTTGGTTTTGGCGCATAGAAAGGGATTGGTTTATATGCTTCTTTTTAGGAAGTGAAGGAAACAAAAGGGTGAAGTCATTTTAGGTGCTCTGTTCTTGGTTTGTGTTATAATGGTTGTTTTGGTAGATATAAGCCCCTTGTAGATTGATTTTTTTTTTTTTTTTTAAAAGCACTCAGGGTAAATTAAAATGAGTGTGGTGGGATTTGATATTGGAAACGAGAACTGTGTTATTGCCACAGTGAAGCATCGGGGTGTTGATGTGTTGTTGAATGAGGAATCAAATCGTGAAACCCCCAGTATTGTATGTTTTGGGGAGAAGCAAAGGTTTATTGGGGCTGCTGGCTATGCTTCTGCAGTGATGCATCCAAAATCAACAGTATCTCAAGTGAAGAGACTTATTGGTAGGAGATACGATGACCCTGTTATTCAAAAGGATCTGATGGTGTTACCATTTGAATCTTGTGAAAGTCCAGATGGTGGCATTAGCATTAAATTGAAATACTTGGGTGAGACACATACATTTTGTCCTGTTCAGGTTATGGGGATGCTCTTTTCACATTTGAAAGATGTTGCGGAGAAAAATTTGGAAATGCCTGTCGTAGACTGTGTGATTGGGGTTCCATCATACTTTACAGATGTGCAGAGACGGGAGTATTTGAATGCTGCTTCTATTGCTGGATTGAGGCCTTTGAGATTGATACATGACTGCACTGCAACTGCACTTGGTTACGGAATTTATAAAACAGATTTTGCTGATGGAGGAAAATCCTATATTGCATTTGTTGATATTGGTCATTCTGATACTCAGGTCTCCATTGTATTGTTTGAAGCTGGGCATATGAAGGTTCTTTCACATGCTTTTGATAGCAGTTTGGGAGGCAGAGACTTTGATGATGTGTTGTTTGGTTATTTTGCAGCGAAGTTCAAGGAGCAGTACAAGATAAATGTTTACTCCAATGTCAGGGCCTGCATTAGGTTAAGGGCAGCATGTGAGAAGTTGAAGAAGGTTCTTAGTGCAAATGCAGAGGCGCCTTTAAATATTGAGTGTTTGATGGATGAGAAAGATGTTAGAGGTTTCATAAAGAGGGAGGAGTTTGAGGAGCTTGCTTCAGGATTAACAGAGAAGATTGCTATTCCTTGTAGAAAAGCTTTAGCGGATGCAGGGTTGCATGTGGACAAAATCCATTCTGTTGAGATTGTTGGGTCTGGGTCAAGGATACCAGCTATTACTAGATTGTTAACTTCTCTATTTGGGAGAGAACCCAGACGATCGCTGAATGCAAGTGAGTGTGTGGCACGTGGATGTGCTCTCCAGTGTGCAATGCTTAGTCCGGCTTTTCGAGTCAGAGAATATGAGGTATGTGGAAATAAATCTCAGTTCTTGGTTTTTCAGTCAATTGTGTTTGGGTTATTTCTTCGGACATGGACATTCTAGTTAAATCAAGGACATACTGACTGTTGCAAATTACTTTGTGAAAAACTGAAAATTGCTTTTCTTAAAACTGGAGGACTATTGACAACTTACTGTGTTGTTAATTTCAAACTTTCTCCAATTATTGACATTAAGAAGGAAAGAAACTGATACATAACAAGAAACTTAATCATTGTTCTTTTGGCTGTGGGGACACTTACATATATCTGATATTAAGAGAAATTCTTAAACATTGCCCAGAAGATGTGCAGCCAAATTGTGATAATGCTATACAGTTCTTGTTATGAATCAGCACTAGAATTGAAACGGCTCCTCTTTTATGCATGTTTTGGTTGATAAAAGAACGAATGTGTGAAGACTTACAGCTAATTCTTTTGTGATAAAAATATAAATAATCTTGTGCTTAGTGCAAGTAATTTCAGAATAAATTGTTGGCTGCTCAGCCTGAAATCTGATTGTTTTGTCTACTGAAACTCTTTTCATTATTGTTACATTTTCTGCCAAATGAAATTTAGAAATTGTTTTTACCCTTCTGCATGTTCTTTCCTGTGCAAATGAATGGCTTTTTGGTAACTCCAATTCTTGGTCTTGTGCAGGTTCAAGATTGTAATCCTTACTCCATAGGTATCTCATCAGATGAAGGTCCAATTTGCATAGGATCAAATACAAATGGTGAAGTGTTCCCTAAAGGCCAACCCATTCCATGTGTTAAAGTTTTGACACTTCAGCGGAGTAGTTTGTTCCATTTGGAATTATTCTACACGAATCCAAATGAATTGCCACCTGGCATATCTTCAAAAATTAGTTGTTTCACTGTAAGTGTACTTTGAAGAGATTTGGAACTGTTTCATTATTTTGTATAGATTAGGCTAAGACATGCAGGAGGTTTTTCAAGTATCCACATTATTCGATTTATATGTGTCATTAATATGTTTTGCTACTTGTAGTACAGATGTAACTTTTATGAGTGGATTACAGGGTTTCTTAGTTTCTGAGTTATTGCTTATGCAGATTGGCCCTTTTCAAGGCTCTAACAGTGAAAATGCAAGGGTTAAAGTTACAGTTAAATTAAATCTCCACGGTATTGTCAGTGTTGAGTCGGCTTGGGTAAGTAAGAAGTCTCATTTTCATCTGTCAACTTGCTACGTTTTTCATTTTCTTGGAGCTTTTACTATATGATATAATTCATTACTTTTCAGTTGATAGAAGGTCAGGGAGATGATCCAGTTACAAAGCACAATGCTCGCTCAAAAATGGACAAAATGGAGTCTGAAGGTGTTTCTATTGATTCCTCAACAACGGTTGAAGATGTGCAAGATAGTGCCTCTGTACAGTCCAAATCGTCCCATTCTTCGGTAAATTTCTTGCCAATCTCCTTTTTCTTGTGCATAGATCTGATATCTCATTACTCGATTTCTACCTTTCTTTATGTAATGGGAACAGGAGACAGTTCTGTTTATCTAATGATTCCAACCTTAAATTTGGAAACATAAGAATATTTCCCCACAATTTATATTTGGTTGCTGAGAAATTCTTAGTAGCAGAATTTATTTTTGCAGAATCTTAGGGAACAACGCATTGGAGTAGATGTAAAAGTTTCTCCACTCTTTGTTTCATGCAGGCTGTTAGTGTGGTAAGAGATAAAGCTGGCAGGAGGCTTGATATATCAATCAGTGAGAATATATATGGTGGGATGACCAAACCTGAGCTTGCACTGGCTCAAGAGACAGAAAATCTGTTGGCCCAACAGGACATAACTATGGAACAGACTAAAGACAAGAAAAATGCGTTGGAATCATATGTCTATGAGATGCGAAATAAGGTAAAAATTGACATTTCAAAAATACGGATTGTCATCATCCCAAGATATAAAGAAATTACAAAGTTTTTGACTCAATTTGCTCTATTGTGTAGTAAAACATATTTGATTTTTGGATGCACTCAAGGATTGCAGTACATTTCTGATGCATCTAGAACTCAGTACTAGTATTATGGTGTGATATTGGAATATATGATGCATTTAAAAGAAGTATGTGATACACAGCCAGCTGGCTATGTAATTACACTTTATCACTCTCATATTTTCAGTTAATAACAATTTAAATTTTCATTATGTTCGCTGGAGATGCGAAAAATTTACAATTAAGAATCATGCTGTGGAGACATTGCGAGATTTCAACTTTTAATAACATGAAAAATATAAAAATTTAGAATCTTGACTTAGTTAAACTTGTATTAGTTTCACGTATTTGTGCAAGTACCGGCTTCTGAAACCATAATGTATTTGTGAATAGCTTTTTAGCACGTATCGAAGCTTTGCATCAGATCAGGAGAGAGAAAGCATATCCAGGAGCCTTCAGGAGACAGAGGAGTGGCTTTACGACGATGGTGATGATGAAACTGTAAACACTTACGCCTCAAAACTGGAGGATCTCAAGAAAGTGAGTTTCACTTTTCTGGCTCTCAAGTTTTACCTTTAATATATATTGTTTTTTAATTTTATGTTCCAATGTTTTTTTCTAGTTGGTGGATCCAATTGAAAATCGATATAAAGATGGAGAAGCACGAGCACAAGCTACAAGAGATTTGTTACAATGCATCGTAGAGTATCGGACGGCTGTTTGTTCTCTTCCACCTGAGGAGCGAGATTTTGTACGATAACCATTCTGTCATTGTGAAAACTGTATAACTCAATTCTGTCATTGTGAAGACTATATAGCCCAGTTCTTGGTAATTTCTTTAATGATTTCATTTTCCATGTTCAGATCATTAGCGAGTGCTACAAAGCAGAGCAGTGGCTCAGGGAGATAGCCCAACAACAAGATTCATTACCAAAGAACACTGACCCGATCTTATGGTCAGGTGACATCAAGAGAAGAACAGAGGACCTGAAATTGTACTGTTCTTGTGCTTTTAATTTTCATTTTAAAAATTCATGATTTTATTGTTCTATTATAGCTTAGCAAAAGTAAAAACTGACAACTTTCATCAATGCCTATGCCCACTGAGTATATGATATCTGATTGTCCAATTCACTAATTTTCAAGAACAAATTAGTTTTTGTAACTATTTACAAATCACATCTACAGGAAGGAGATTAGGAAAAGCGTTGTATATCATTTTCAAAATATAAAGGGACATTATATACTGCCTGCTCATTTTGTTATTTTCATTTGCCTTGATCTGACACCCCCTTATTATCCATCTTAATTCTGGCTCCTGTCCTTTGCAGTCTTTAATTTGTCACTGTAATTATGGCTCCATCACCATTTTTAATGACTTTCTTCTCATTGTCCTTCTTTTGACTAATATATCCTTTAGAGACATTATTTCGTGCATTCATTCACCACTGTTTGCTTTCAATGATCCTTATTTTAATCTAAAGGATTGGCTGATATTTGTTTATGTATTTCAGGAAGTGCCAGCATATATTGAAAGGTAAGACGTCAGATGCCTAGGTTTCCGAACAGCAAGGATAGTTTCAAGGTGTAGATGGGATTCTTCGAGAGTGGCTTTAACCCAGAAGCTGTTATTTAGCATACCCTACCGACAACTGTCAAGACTGTTAGCCATACAAAATTTGCTTATACTTATATATATGTTTTGGCAGCTAAGGGGAAAATACACTAATATTTTGTGGCTTTTACTGTCCTTATATATAGACGTTGAAGATGTTATTACATAGGATATAGTTGTAGAAAAAAAAGCATTGTATTTAAGCGAGAATATGCTAATACCGGTTATAGTCGAGTTGTTTTGACTCTATACACTCACTACAAGAGCAGCATGCTTTTACTTTTTGGTTTGTTGTATCTTTGAAATTCGATCAATTTTGCAAATGTTTCTTTGCCAATGCAATGTAATATTTGATTAATTTTTTGAAATATTTTGAATTTTTGTTCTTCATTTCTTACTGGGATTGCAAAATTGGAGTCCTGAAAATGTGTCTTTGAACCTTTGCTAAAGTATAATTCTATAGAGCATCAGGTTTGAGATTTGAATTGGATTCCTCAGCATTACCAACTCCTTAGTCCTTACGGCAAGCTTAAAACAAGAATGACAACAATGTATGACACAAGGTTATTTCATTCATGAAGGATTCAGTAAAAGAAGGAAAAAGAAAAGAAGGAAAAAGAAAATAAGGAAATTCAACAAGAAGAATGCAGATCAAAATTGTCTATGGCAAAATCAACAACAGTTATAATACAATGAAGAAATAACAAATGGATATCTAATATACATGTAGGGATCAACTCTTTATCAACTCTTGGCCCTTTTTCTCTTGCCGCTAGTTTTATTTTTCGACTTTCTAAACCCTGCTCCGCTCTCCTGCCAAAATCAAATGTAGATAATTCATGAGAACAGAAAGCCACTGCCAAAATATTAACATAAGATGTTTTAATGGTTACCTTTCTGTATTGTCTATAAGCGGTTCGACCTGACAGCTCCTGCCCACTTCTTGAGATATAGACCTGCACAGAATCAGCATAAGCTGTAAGTGATCGCAAAGAGATATGCATTGACAAAATAGTCAGAAGCACTGATAATACTGAGACACCATCATAATATCAAAGACCTAAGAAACAACCAGCCGTTGTGGTGTTCTAAAAGCTCATGTCCTTCCTTTTGTTAGAAAGATGGAACTGACAAGAGTACATGATTCAGAAAACATGTGGAGTTAATCTATATAATAGTTATTTCCTGCATGCAAAGATCCAAGAAGTAAATGAATACTATCTGCTGATTGACTGAAAAGCAAAATTGCGTATACAATAATCCAGTTACCTTCCTTCCCTCTGGCGATGTATACCAATGACCAGCAGATTGAGTGGTTGCATGAACCCGTCTTTTGCCAGCATCTTTTGGAGCAGTTGAGCTGCTTTTAGGGTCAACCCAACCTTCAGAAGCATTTGATTTCTTCGATTTGTTTCTTCCCCCTGTTGGGCTTTTCTTCCTGTTAATTTTCTGAGTGCCTTTTGGTTTAGAAGATTCTCCATTGCTAAATTGGCTCCTGAGATATCAATAAATTCAACACGAGTTCGTAATGCAAATGCAGTTATTCACAAACAATAAAAGCCAACAATAAAAGTCAAAGAAGAAATATCAAGAATTTACATATAGTTAATAGCAGGTGCACAAGGCTGCTGGTTCTCTATGCTGGCAACAATGCCTAGTGGGGAAAAGTTGGGCAAGCGGCCGCGAACTAACTTCTGAATTCTTGGATCATCATGAAAAAAGTAACGATGAGATGGAGGAAGAGGATTAGTCGAATCCCAGCATTGCTCAAATATCTCAGAGGAGCTTGCAGTTGCGCGACATTCTCTACTGTTACCTAGATATGCATCAATTGAAGCTGCATTCTTATTCTTGAAAGACTGGAAGTACTCTTCACAGACCTCATCCAGAGCAGGTGTTGGAACGTGAAAGTTCTTTGCTGGACAAAAATCTTTCCATAAATCTTCATTCTGAGGTCTATCCACTAATACTTTTCTCTTTTGATTGCTTGCAGTCAATCCTAGTCCTTTTGACGGTGGTTCAATTTTATGAGATCCTTTCTTTATATCTTCACTAACAGAAGGATGATCTGAATCAGAATCAGAATCAAGTAGCTGAAACCTTCGAAGAGGACTGACAGTTAATTTTGGAAACAACAATCGGCTGTGGCTTGTCTCCATGCTCACAGAAGAATGTGCATCTGAATCTTGTTCCCTTTTCCTTGTCTTCGATAGGCTAGATGATTGAGCGGTTAAAACTCCACATCCACGCAATGGGACCTTTGAACTGCTATGCACAGAATTATACTGTGCTGGTTGATGCTCATCTGCTCTTAAAGACAGATAAATTATGTAATAACCATCAAAACTTGAAGAATGCACAAAGCAATTGGAAGACCGAAAAAACAAAATCTAGCTCCTAGCCCCTGGCTCGATATGCATAAAATTTAACTTCCCAGTATCAATTTATCAACAGAATTTATAACATTCCTTTTGGAAGCTAATTTGCACGCCAAGCAAAAACCTACATAATTGCATTCACAAAATCACCAGAGACATAAATAAAATACCTCATCTTAAACTCATCGGAAATAAACACATAAATAAATGAAACCCAGTTTAATAAAATAGAAAAATGATTTTTTTTTTTCATTTTTACCTCTAACAAGCAAATCTTCTTGTGAGGAGAAGTTTTCGATATCATCATCACCATTTCCATCGCACGAACTCCGCTCTAATTCTTGTGTCTTCACCGACGACGATGGGGGGTTTGTGAGAGCAGGTGCGGGCCGTACAACTCCTCGTCTGAGGCGCTTGAGGACTCGAGTGGGTTCGGGTCCGGGTTCGAGATCCGAGTCCATGACTTCCTCCTGCCCGACCTCGTCGGGACTGTTGGCACGCAACCCCGCATTGTCAGAGGAATCATCTTGCCGAGGAGGATCAAAGTTGGATCGGGTGGGGTTCCGGTCCTCCAACTGGGTTTCCAAATCGAGCCCCAGAGAAAACGACGGCGCTTCAAAGTCCGGCATTAGAAGAATTACGCACTCACACTGACCCAGAGAGGGAGAAATAGATTGATTTTTGTGTATTTTGCGCCAAAATCCAAAAATGGAGCGGGCGGGACGGGCATTTGGAAATTTATTTTATTAAAGCCCAGTTTAACGTTTTAATAATTACGGCAGGATAATAAATAATAATATAAATAAATAAATAAACTGCGATGGTAAACGGTGTCGTTTATTAAAATAGATTTAACAAGCCATGCAAAATGCTTACAGACAAAAGTAGCTTATTTCATTCCAACATGCATGAAAAGACTGGTTCAAACACGAAAGATGCTAGTAACATTCTCTTACAATGCAGCTAAATTTATCGCCTCCCCAAGGCCATCCAAGAAATTACCGTACTTGTACCTCCATCTTCTGTTGATAAGCAAAGGGCCTATGAAACACCAAAAACCCACCACAAATCCAAGTGCCATGCTTGCATACAACATCCAGTCCACTCCATCGTCGTCGTCATCTTCGTTTCCATTTCTATTTTCATCTTCAGGTACCAAAACATTTTTCTCAGTACAATTTGAAAGTGGAGCTCCGCATAGATCATTACCAGCAAAAGATGATGCACCAAAGCTTTGCAATTGGGTGCTTGAAGGAATATTCCCGACCAGCTTATTATCGGATAGGTTCAAGTGACTCAGAAACGACAAACTTGACATACTTTGAGGAATCTTACCAGAAATTTGGTTTCCTGAGACATCGAGTGATTCAATTGATCTCATATTACCAATATTCTCGGGAATTTTTCCGATGAAAGAATTGTGGGACAAATTCAGTGATTGCAATCCCTTAAGATTCGTTACTTCCATTGGTATTTCTCCTGAAAAATTATTCATAGAAATGTCTATGCTTCGTGCCAAGTTAAGAATGGAGTTATATTCAACCATCAACCCTTTCATCACAAGTGATGTATCCTCAACAATGTAATCGTTTTCAAATGAAGCATAGTAGATAGCTTTCACCTGATGACGTGAGTCCATTGTCGCCATAGTTGTAAAGTTATTGATGCATTTTGGTACAGTCCCTGAAAGCCTGTTATAAGCGACATCTAAAATTTGTAGAGAAGTTAGATGACAAAGTTGAATGGGAAAAATACCGTGAAGCTTGTTTGATGGAAGATTGAGGATCCTTAATCTGTAAAATCTTTCTCCCATCCAAGTTGGAATGTTGCCGACAAACTCATTTTCACCCATGTCAAGTGCTATTAATCGTGAACAATTTTCAAATGACACAGGTGTATTCCAGACAATCTATTACTACGAAGGTTCAGTGAGCTAAGAGAAGTTAAGGTTCCCATAGAGATTGGAATGCTACCGGTAAACTTATTGCTCCCTAAATTCAGCACGCGCAAGTCAGGCCAGTTCATCCAACAATCCGGTATCTCTCCAGAAAAATGATTTTTTGAGAGTCTCAGATATCCAATATGCTCTCTGACTGATTTTTCTCATTACATATTAAATGGAAAATAGATCCCCATAAAGCATTATTGGAAAGATCAAGTACTACCATGGAGGATGTAAGAGGCAATGGACGGACAAAATATGGAATTTCGCCATGGATTTGGTTGTCAGAGAGATTCAAAGAAGCATACTGGTAAATAGAATTCCAAAACCAACGAGGAATAATATCCGAGATTCTCGTGTTGGATATATCCAACTTACTCAAATGCTTCTGTGAATAAAGCCACGAAGGAAATTGAGGCCCTAAATGACATGACCTCAATCGCAATGCTAGGAGTTGAAAAGGAGGAACCCATTTGGAATTGATTTTGAAGTTTAATGAGCTTCCATTCGCATAAAAAAAGGCCAGCTCCGTTAGATTGACAAAGTGAATCTCAGAAATCGTTCCATTCAACTTGTGTTATTGGACAGATCTAGACATGTCAAAGATGAAAGTTCTCCTAAAGCTGGAGGAAGTGGACCCGAAACAGAGTTGTCACTTAGAGCAAGAGTGTGCAGATTTTTGAAAAGCCTGAGTTAATTTGTCAATTGACCAGAAATCTTACAACCTCTCAAAAATAGTGATTCTAGTTCATATGCAGCAGATGCGGAGAAAATATCTAAGATATCTGATATATCTTGACCCAATTTGGTGTACGATAGATCCAATGATGTCAACTTACAAATCCTCAGAAATGACGTTGGAATTTTCCCTCCAAGTTTATCGAAAGAAATGTCGAGTGTTTTGATAGAAGTCAAGTTTTCTAGACCAATGGATGAAATTGTACCTCGCAATCTATTATATCCGAGAGAAAGGTACTCAAGATCAGCGAAGTTAGAGAAGCAGTCAGAAATTGTGGAATGGAATTGGTTGGAAGATAAATCAAGATATCTAAGAGATGTCAAGTTTTTAAATCCATCAGAGATTGGACCTCTAAATATGTTAGAGTTTAGATCCAGAAAGACTAAATGACTGAGACCAAAAACCCAGCTAGGAATGGAAGTTTTGCCAAAAAAGTTGCCGGAAAGATCAAGGGTGTTTAGAGACGAAAAATTTGAAGAGGCAAGTGGAGCAAAGTGATGAAGTTTGCAGGATATTAGATTCAATACTTTTAAAGAAGGGAGTGAGTTTATTACCGACAACCAATCGGAGGCTTTAATGAGGTCTACATCACCAATCCAAGAGGCAAGATGGTTTGAAGGATCTCTGAAATCTTGCTTCAACTTTAAAAGCGCTACCTTCTCACTTTCTAAGTAACCCATGTAAAAGGTGGCATCGCAGAAGCTAATGTTGCTCATGGTAGCTATAGCAAATAACTCAACCAAAACTAAAGCAACAAGACCAGTCATCCTTGGTTTTGATTGTTGTAAAATAATTTTAAGAGAATGAAATGTACAGAGAGTGTTATCATATTGCTAGCTATTTATATTGCGGCTATTTACTTTTGTTTCTCTTTTCGGTTGTCTATCTTTTCATTTCTTTTACAAATTAATTCTTCCGGCTATATTGAAACTAAAGAGTTAGGTGTGATATAACCTTTTAGTAAACTATAAAATTTGCTCTAATCTTCCGGTT
Source organism: Atalantia buxifolia (assembly GCA_030444775.1). Lineage (NCBI taxonomy): Eukaryota > Viridiplantae > Streptophyta > Magnoliopsida > Sapindales > Rutaceae > Atalantia > Atalantia buxifolia. The sequence continues at coordinate 25,996,350 of CM059834.1, read as the reverse complement.
ATTCCAACTATTTTGGTTTTGAATGTATGCATCTTCTAGGTTATAGCTTCCCACAAGAATACATGGAGCCGGCAGTGGCAAGTTGGTAGCATCTCACACTTTTATTTGAATATTACTCAGGCCGGCCTTAGCTTTTAGGCAATTTAAGCATGTTTGCTATTGAGGTGCTATAATTTAAAGTTACAATTATTATAGAAAAAATTGTAATTATGAAATAAAAACTATTAGTGTAGGGTAAGTATGACTATTAAATAATAATTTTGATATAAATAATAACAATATTAGGCTTTCAACATATAAATAATAAATCATATCGACTTAACTTATAAGTCACAATAATTATTATTTACCAAACATTTTAACTACATAAGCTCAACATCAAATAAGGCCTTAGCCAGCTCTATGCCCTTTACCATAGTTGGGTCCCCCATTCAAGAAAGACCTCACAGAAGTATTATCTCCTTATTTTATTTTTTATTTTTTTAAAAAAAGAGAGAGTTATTAATAGTTAATTATTGGGGTTAACAAATATGATTACGTTTCCACTTATTAAGAATAATGTTAAAATTCTCACCAGAGTCTTACGAAGCACCGTACTGGGACAATTAAATTTAATACTCTACAGCCCGATACGGAGCGTCAAACCCACTTTACTGAGAAAAGTACATAAAAACGGTGCTTCAAAAGGGGGAAAAAAAATATTCTAGCTTCTTGTTAGAGAAATCAACGGACTTCAAAGATCCCATAGCATCAATATATACTTCCTGGAATTTTTTCTTTGAAATTGTTGTGAAACAAATTCAGTGACCGCAATGCTACAAGATCTGTCACTAATTCTGTGGGAATCTCTCCTGAGAAATTATTTTTCGAACTGTCTGTAATTCTCAACAAATTAAGAATGGAGTTATATCCGACCTCTTGGCTCTTCATTACAGGTGATGCCTCCTCCTCAAGCATATAAAAAGTATAATTGCTTCGATATCTGACGTCGTTGCCTCCAGAATAGTTCATTGTCACCATGTACTCAAGTTACTGATGCATGCTGGTATGGCTCCAGAGAGATTGTTGCAAGCAATGTCTAAGATTTGGAGAGACCTTAAAGTCCAGTAGCCTTATGATAAATTTCGAATCTTTCCATTAATTCGATTTTTGGAGAAATTGAAAATAAAGCTGAGAACAAGATTCCCAAAATCTTTCAGGAGTGGCATCTTGAATGCTTGAGTTTGAGATATCAAGATATTGCAAAATTTTTTGTGAGAGAGGCCAGAATGGAAATTTATCTCCAAAATAATGACAAGAGCCCAAATATAATACTTGAACTTGGAAAGGAGGGATCCAATCAAGACTGGCATTTAATGTTATTGAGTTTCGGTTGTAACAAAAACACAGAAAGTGAATTTCAGAAAGATGTCCGTTCAATTTGTTATGATAATTCTCCTAACGATAATGGAACAGAACCAGAGATAAAACTGTCACTTAGATGCAGAGTTTTGAGATTTTTAATTGGCTAATTTGATCGGTCAAATGACCAAATATTTGACAATCAACCACATATAACTCTTCTAGGCCATCAAACATACCTCTTGAAAAGCTATTAAAAATCTCAGATGTCAGGCACCGCTTGGAAAAAAAAAAAAAAAGGAGCCAAACGTGGCTGATTTCAAAAGCAACAGCCAGCTGCCTGCTTCACCACTTCTCCACATGCCAACTTCACTCCTTGTTTGCCACATGCATATTTCACCTGCATGCTTCACTCGTGAGTCGGTGGCCATGTATATATAATTTGAAATAATTGAAAGCAGCTCTCATTTGTGCTTCCATTTTCGAAGTGAAAGCAAAACCGAGAGAAGAAAAGAAGAAAAACCGAGAGAAAAGAGAAGAGAAAAGAGAAGGAAAAAGAAAAGAAAAGAAGAAAAGAAATAGAAAGAAGCCGAGTGTGGGAGATGAAGTGGAATTAAGAGGAAATATTACAGAAATTAGAATTGGACAATTAGATTTATATTAAGTGAGTTAGTGGGTAATAGATTTATGAAATCTATGTAGTTACGATTTAATTTACGCTATACGTACAAGTATTTAAATCAGTTCTAACTATTAATTTTTGAATCCCGTATTCTAGGAGAAATCTATGAGTCCAGAGACCCACAACAGTCCCAACGAACCCTGGAGTGAAATAGGATCTGTAAGTGGATATTATTATTACTATTATATATTCCGTGAAGCATTTATGTTTGATATTATGATTTAATATCATGCTATGATTACATGTGCGCATATTATATGTTTGATTTGAGTTATGAGATGTGATTGCCAATCATCATGTATGTACCCTTCCCCGTAGACTCTGCGCGTGCATATTCAGAGTTAGGTTACTCTACTTGTGCGAGATAGTTTAAAATACACCGGGTATTGAGAGGCTTTTCCCCGCTCTACTCGTGCAATGATATTCCTGACGAGTATTAAGAGTTATTTCCCCTGTGTACTATTCGGAGCAATTTTTGATGTATGTATGTATGAATTCTATGTTTGCTAATGTATGATATTCAGTGTGGAGTTATGTTACATGATTATGTATAAGCACTACTAAACATATATTTTATTATTATTATTATTATTATAATAATAATAATAATAATAATAATAATAATAATAATAATAATATAATTACATTCACTCACTGAACTGCAAGCTCACTATTTTCCTATTTACCCATTTCCTTAAGGTTTTCGCAGGATTTCGTGCAGACCAATTTCTAGTCAGTTGAGGTTGAGCCACGAGACGCATTGTCGAATAACTTACATTTTGAGCATGTTTATGTTGCATATGTTTATATATATAGTTTCAGTGCGAGTATATATAGTGAGACATGAACTATGTAAGTTTTGAATGTATATTTTTGGATGAGACACAAAGGTTGTAATGTGCTCATATCAGAGTCCATGTTTACATATATATTTTCATGAATTAAATTTGTACCATGACTTACAGTTATTAGTACGCACGATTCGCCTCAAATCCGACATGTAGGTCGGGGCGGGTCGTGTCATCAGATATGACAAAGAGATTGACCTCAAATTACAAAGTCTTCCAAATGAAATTGGACGTTTCCCTTCAAGAACATTATAAGAGAGATCGAGTGTTTTGAGAGAAGTCAAGTTTCCTAGACCACTTGAAATCGTACCTTGCATATTACTAAACTCAAGAGAAAGGCATTCAAGACAATTAATCCTGGAAATCCACTTTGCTATTGTAGAATTGAATTGATTGTCAGATAAAACAAGATATGTAAGAGACGACAAGTTTTCAAGCCCATCAGGGATTGGACCTTGAAAATTATTATAAGTGGGGTTTAGTTGAGAAGAAAATTACGGAAGTGTGATTGTAACACTTTTTTATATAATAAAATTTTCTCTTGTTCTTCTTTCATAATGGCCGTGGTTTTTTATTAGGATTTAAAGTTTTCAATATAAATGTTATGTTGTGTGATTGTTGTTATTCTCTATTTAACTTTTCATATTATTATTTACTTAACATAATCCTTGTGGAGATCTTGGAAGGGAACAGTGAAATTCCGTACAGATGGTTGCTATGGCTACCAATTCAAGATAAAGAAAGGAAACAATTGCGTTCATGGTTGGATTGCAAAACAACTTTTAGAATAAAAATTGTAAGAACCAGGACTTGTGAATATATGAATGGGAAGATTGTCACTTGCAATCTACTTGCAAGGTTGTTTTGTTGACGCAAAATATGCTTTACGATTCCACTTGCTGATTATCTCAACTTATGGGCACCATCCATTTCTGATCTGTGAACTCATTTTCGGCATCATTGCCAGAAATTTCAAAAATATTTAATTGAACTAGGTCCCTCTGTAGAAAATTTATTTCTAACTTGTGTCCTTCCAAAAAGGAAGGGGGGGGGTTTGTGAGGTGCGGGACAGCTACTTACTAAGAGTTTCCACTTTCCTTTGTAGATTACTAAAAGTCATCACAATTTAAAAAGTTACTGGAAGCTAGGCCTGCAATTTTTTTTTTTTTTTTTGGGGGAATCACTTTGCAGACTTTCCCATCTTCTTTTTCCATTATTTCGCTGATGAGTAAATTACATATAAAAAAGCATTGCTTGAGACACAATACCCAAAAAAAGAAAATTACTATTTAAATTTCCTTAGAGCACTGCTGCATTTGTCTCCAAGCCGATCAAGAAAAACAGAGTACACATACCTCCACCTTCGGTTGGCAATTAAAGGACCTATTACAAACCAAAAACCCACCACAAATCCCAGAGCCATGCTTCCATACAACAACCAGTCCACTCCATCTTCATCTTCATCTCCATTTTCATCTTGAGGCATTGGAACAGTCTCAGTGCAGTTTCTAGAAACAGGAGATCCACACAGATCATTACCAATAAAACAGGATGCATCAAAGCTTTGCAGCTGCGTGCTTCTAGGAATTTCTCCTGACAACTCGTTGTAGGACAAGTTCAAATGATTCAATGATGACAAGTTTGAAATACTCTGTGGAATTTCATCAGAAAGCTGGTTATTTGAGAAATCAATGACCTCTATTGACTTCATGGCACCAATACTCTTGGGGATTCTTCCGGAGAAATGATTGTATGACAAATTCAGCGACCGCAATGCTAGAAGATCTGTCACTTCTGCAGGAACTTCTCCAGAGAAATTATTTTTTGAAAGGTCTATAAGTCTCACCAAATTAAGAATGGTGCTATATTCAAACTCTTTCCCTTTCATCACCAGTAATGCCTTCTCAATAGGATCACTAAAACTGGTTGGATATCTGATGCTGTTACCCAAAGAATAGTCAACTGTCACCATGGCACTGAGATTCCTAATACATTTTGGCATGGCTCCAGAGAGATTGTTGTAACCGAGGTCCAAGATTTGGAGAGAAGTTAAAAAACAAAGCTCTGTTGGAAACTGGCCATCAAATCTATTTGAACGAAGATTGAGAATAACCATTCTTGAAAAATTTTCTCCGATCCATGGTGGAATGTCTCCGAAAAATTGGTTTTCACCCATGTTAAGAGATTGTAGCTGTGTACAATTTCTGAGTGACTCAGGTATTCTTCCACAGAGGCTGTTTTTCTGAAGATGCAATGATTGCAGAAAACTTAAAGATCCCATGGAGGGTGGAAGGTTACCGGTAAAAGTATTGTTGCCCAAATTCAGTACTCTTAAGGACTTAAAATTCATCCAACAATCAGGTATCTCTCCAGAAAAAGAATTGTCTTCAAGATTAAGAACTTCCAGTTCATTTGATTCTTTCAGTCCATCACACAAGAGAGGGGAAATGGATCCTGAGAACGTGTTGTTGGACAGATCAATTCCTTCCAATTCATTGGTGGATATGAGAAGCAGTGGACCTGATAAATTGTTCGAGCTCAAGTCAAGCCTACTAAGACCAGTGGCCTTGAATAAATTTGGAATCTCCCCACTAATTCGATTATTGGAGAAATTCACAAATTCAAGTTGGGAAGAAGATTCCCAAAATCTAGCTGGAACGTTGTCTTGAATTCCTGAACTGGAGATATCAAGAGCTACCAAGACGTTTTGTGAGGGAAGCCAAGATGGAAATGTAGGACCTAAATGACAAGATCGCAAATTTAACACTTCAAGTTGAAAAGGAGGAATCCAATTAGGACCTACTTTTAACGTCAATGCATTTCCAGATACATCAAAAGTCACCAATTTTGAGAGATTGGCAAAGTGAATTTCAGAAAGATATCCTTTCACCGTGTTATTTGAAAGACTTACATGTTCTAAGGATAAAAGTTCTCCTAGAGAAGATGGAACAAGACCAGAAATAGAATTGTGATCGAGATACAGTGAGTCAAGACTTTTAAGGTGCCCAATTTGACTTGTCAAATGACCAAAAATTTTGCTACCAGTCATATCCCACGACTCTAGTCTATCTGAGATACAACTTGAAAAAATATCTAAAATTTCGGAAATGTCTTGGCTAATGTTCACACCTGACAAAGAAATTGACCTTAAGTTACATAGTCTTCCAAAAGATCTTGGAAATTTTCCATCAAGCTGTTCATTGTGAGAGATATCAAGCACTTCTACAGAGGCAGTAATGTTTCCAAGAAAACCTGAAATTGATCCTTGTAAGTTATTGGAGCTGAGAGAAATGTAGACAAGATGGATAAAGCTACCCAGCCAGTTGGGTATTGAAGAACTGAAATTGTTGTAAGATAAATCTAGATGCCTAAGAGAAGTCAAGTTTTGAAGTCCGACGGGTATTGAACCCTGTAACTCACTATGGCCGAGATCAAGATAGACTAAATTACTAAAACCAACTACCCAACTAAGAACCAGAGAGTTCTGATCAAATTGGTTGCCGGAAAGATCAAGAACATAAAGTGACGAAATATTGACAATAGATGGTGGATCAAAGTAAAGGAGTCGGCAATAAGACAGCTGCAATACTTGCAAAGATGGAAGTGAGTTTATAGCCAATGACCAATCAAAGGCACTAACAAGTCTGATACCACCTAAATTAAGGAGTTCAAGCAGAGAAAGACTAGATAACCATGACAAACTGTCAACATATGACAAACTGTCAAAATATAACTCATGATTTTCAAGGTCAAGATATTGTAGATTAGAGAGATTTCCAAGTTGATGAGGAATCATTCCCATGAATCCAGCACGGGAGAGATTAAGATATTTTAACTTTCGCATAGAACCAAGAAATTTCGGGATCTCTGCCTCAAAGTTATTGCCGCTCAAGTCCAAGTAATTCAAATGCTGAAAATCAAGCAAAGAGGGGTTTATCTTACCACCGATCATTGATCTCTCACAAGCTTCATATTCGGCAAGGGATGCGCGATATATGAAAGGATGGTTGAATGGATTTCCAAGACGGAGCTCAAGGACATGGCCAGTGAAGTTGTCGCAGACAACACCTGACCACTTACAACAATCAGCTCCGTCGCCGGCGCCATTCCAAGAGGCTAGCCGGTTTGAAGGATCTTTGAGGTCTTTCCTGAACTTTAAAAGCGCTTCTCTCTCACTTTCGATGCAACGTCCCAAGTAAGTTGCTCCACCGCAGAAGCTGAGGCTGATGGTTGCTACGGCAAGCAATTCAAGTAAAAAAAAAAAAACAACAATATTCATGATTGATTGGTTTTGATGCAAGGCAAACAAGAAATGTGCGTGCATGACACTCTTGTAATTCCAAGCTATTTATAGGGTTCTTGTGTTATCTCAACTTCTCGGAGCATGCAACTTGGAAAAGTAGCTGCTATGACCTCAATTTTCTTCTTCCAGATTGCCGGAAAGTTCAAGGATATTAGAAATTTTGTCATTAAAATGCTTTTTTGGCTTTGAAATTATTGAACTTTGTATTTCTAACTTCTTTCTCTTTCAAGACTGATCTTGACTTAACAAGTTATTGAAACGACTATATTTCTATGCACAGATTAGTTATAACCACGGGAAAATTATCAAAAACTCAAAATCCCTTTTTTGATTTGTCGAAATTACCCACCCCTGCAACCCTCCCATTTTAAGTAATTATTAAAAAAGTTTGACAATTAAAGATTAACACAATCTTTTTAACAAATGAGGAGTTTTGGTGAGTTCTAAAATGTGAGGAGGAAAATGATTAATTTATTAAATTAACAGAGATGTTTTGATCATTTTCTCTATTGACTGATTCATAAAAGAATAAAATTGAACTCTATACAAGAATACAATATAATTAAACTCTTTGGTATTAATGTAACATCATCTACCCTGAGTTGTTGCATAAATTTTAGAGGCTTAGTCATCAAATGAAACTATGCTACGTCAATTTTATGGATTCTTTGGTATAACATTACATCGTCTATTCTAACTTGTTCCATAACTTTTAAAAGCTCAAATCATCAAAATGAGATTATGTTTCATCAGTTTTATGTGGATTATTTTGTATAAGGTAAACGTCATCTCGTTTGTTACTTTAATAAAGAACCGACCTGCCATCCACTTTATGAAAAAGGACAGTTCGGCTTGCCATCCGTAACATATCGTCTTTTGAATTCGCCATGGCAGTGAAATTGGAACCATTGATACTGCATAAGAAAGAGAAGAGACTATAAATGATCAGATATATCTGAAAAATAAATAAATAGGGCACCATAAAGAACAGGAGATATGAGTTTTGGTCTCTACCATAAAGTTGCTCTCATTAAATGTGTTCTCAGGGTTGCAAAGATACAGCAGAATATCAAAATTCTGTTTCCCGGACGATATCGTAACTAGAAAAGAAAATTGCTATACTTCCGATGACTTAAATTGCAGCTCCTCATTGACAAAGAGACGACCCAAATGTTGATATTTTGGCGATAATGGAACAAAACTCCCAGCATTGCTTACAGTCGTGTGTGGATTACACTTGAGAGTCTTGGCAAGTTATTTCTTTTCCTTTACAATCCCTCACCAGCTCAAGTCCAGTCAAGTTATTTATTTTCTTTTTTAATCCTTCACTAATAACTAATACATGACGCGGTCTGGACTCTGGACTAGACTTGAGAGTCTTGATAAGTTATTTCTTTTTCCTTTTTAATCCCTCACCAATAATTAACACATAACGTGGACTAGACTTGAGAGTAAAGTAGTCAAGTTATTTCTTTTCTTTTTTAATCCCTCCCCTTTAACTAATCAATAACTAATGCATAACGTGGTTGACTAGACTTAGAGAGTATCGACGTTAGAGCCCACATCCACGCCCAATTAGGAATGACAAAATGTGGGCTTGTGCGGCGCAGAAGTGTAAAGACTTGGGCTGGATTTGGCCCACTATAAGTTTGGGCCTTCACTTATTTTTTTAAAATTTTTAATAATTATTGTAAACTTGAAACGAATTAATAATAATTAAGTTGTTACAATCAATAATGAATTAAAAAAATAAATATTTTAAAATAAAATAATAAATAAAGAAAATAAAGCAAATAAAAGTTTAGAGATTTAATTTTTTTAGTATTGAATTCTCTAGTTCAAGCTTCCTTTCAATTAACTAACATTTAAAAAAGAGTTTAATATTATAATTCTAAGTTTTTTTTGATTCATTATTGATATATGAATTATGTACTTAAACTTTTTTTAATTTTTCATTATTTTTTAAATTTTACTTTAATATTCTAATAAATAATTTTTTTTTTAATAAAGGACTTATGCCTAGCCAGGGCCTTTTTTCTTAAGCCTTTGTCTAGGCCTTCATGTGAGAGGCCCGAGCCAAAGTCTACTAGAATGGGCCAAGCTAGCCCGGGCTTTTTGGCAATCCTTATGCCCAACAACCAAGTAGGTATTAACTGTACCTAGTTCATCATAGTTTTATTATTGGGTTTTAAAACCCAAAATGTATTTACTTAGTTAGGAGAAGCCGCGATATATAAATTAGTCGAAGAACTCACTTGTTGACAATTTGAGATATTATATAACAAAAGATGTAAATTATAATTGGAAAAATACACACACACATCGTTCTTCTTTAGTGTAGGCACTCTCATTTTTTTCTTTTTATGCAGACATACTATTAATTGCCGGCACAAGAGAATGATTATACAAACACAAAAAAAAAACACACACACAGACACACATACACACATTCTTATGTGCGTCGCCCCCTCATTTTTTTTAATGCAAACATATTGTTAAGCCATGCAGTTTAATAGGCTTAAAAACTGACTTTATTAAACTGCATGGCTTAAAAGTATGTCCGTATAAAAAAATAAGGGTGCCCGCACTCTCTCTCTCTATATATACATATGTATGTATGTATGTAGAAATCAATATACACAGAAAGTAAGATATGTGAGAACAAATTGGATTGACACTAAATTTCAGTGATTTATAACTCAGTCTTGGCAAGTACCTACCATATATTTACATGCACAGTGGTCTTTGCCAAGAATAACAAACAATAATAAATTAACTAAATTAATGACAAAAAGGAAGGAAAGAAAGAAAAGGAACGGTGGTCCATTTATTTATTTTTATTTTTTTAATCAAAGTTGACAGATTTTTCATCATCAAGGACCTTTGTGTAATACTACACACACTTAGAAAATCTGGACCCATTTGATTACTCCCAGCACCAACTTCGTTAAAATAAATTTTATTACCAAAATACTGACTTGTAAATTACTAAAATGGATATGATAGTATTATTAAATAAATATTTTAGTCACTCTGAACAAATCACTGCCAAGAATCGAGATTGTCAATTGTTCATCCTTCCCTAGCTCTACTATTTTACAACATTAAATGTAATTCATCATGACAAAGAATGAAACCTCAAACCATAAAAATAAAAAGATATAGCTTGCTAAAAAATTTTCTCCTTTTGAAAAAAGTTTCTATTGTGCTTCAAGGAATTATTTTTTTCTTTTGTTGGACAACCTCACAATGAGTATTAAGTAGTCATGAAGTGGAACTTTAATTGCAATATTTATATTCTTTCATGTGCTATGAATTGGTTTTGACCAATGGGAAACTAATGTTGTATATACTTTTACATATGCTCGATTAAATGGCAAATTTTTCTTTCACTAGTGCATCTGTAGTCGAGTTCTTGTGATTCCAATTGGATGGAAAAGGTCGAAGGAGCAAAATAAAGAGAAAGCATGCGTTTTCCTTTAAGTTTTCATTTGATTTATTAAAAAAATTATATCACAATAATTTATTTAAATAAAGGTATGTTAGTTGTTTAAGGTTCTGTTTGGTCTAGTTTTTTTAATAAAGTTTATTTAAGTAGAATTTTTGTTAATAGAACTTTTACAAGTAGAGATTTTCTCAAAAAAAATTTAGTTGTTTAGTTATCAGTGAAAGTTTTTACTAAAAATTATAAAATTACTTTAATATGCAAGTTTTTTAAAGTTATGTTATAAAAAAATAAAATATAATTGTCCAATAAATAAATAATGTTTTAGATGTTTTAACATTTAAAAAAAATTCAACTTTAACTCTCAAAAGGCTAAATAGCTTACTTGATCTTTAAATGTTTTGTTCAAAAAACAACCAAATAGAAACAAAAATTTTAATAAGAATTTATGAGATTAAATAAACATTTATTACTATTAGATAAGCCATATTAAATAGGCGATTAAAGAGATTTATAAAGTAAAATATTAATTTTTAAAATTTTCAAATAGCCCCACTCTTTACAAAATTTTAAAAAATATAAGACAAGACAAAATTACCTTATAGTTTGTTTACAAGATCTAACTAAGTTGCAACGGGGTTGTATCCAATAGTGAAGAGTAATGAAGTGAATTTATATTTAAGAGTTTTTGCAACTATGAAAAGCCAAAAATATACTCAATGTTAAGTAATCAATTTAAAAAAAAAACAGGGGATGGTTTGATCGTTTCTCCTTTTTGTCCAAATATCGTCAAATTACTTTGATCAAAGTTAGCATTGCTTTGATCAAATTACGTTGCACTTGCACTTGTAAGGCAAATTACCTTGCAGTTCGCTTACAAGATCCAGCTATATTGCAACGGGGTTGTCCACGGTAGTGAAGAGTAATAAATTTGAACTGATAAGAGTTTTTGCAATTATGAAAAGACAAAAATGCACTTGATTTTAAGTAATCAATTATTTAATTTGTAATAAAACAATGGATGATTTGATCGGTTTACATTTTGTCCAAATTTTGTCAAATTATTCAAGTCTCATTTGTTCTTCTGTTTGTCAAATAACCAAGGTGGACGACATCTCGTCTGTTATCTGGTTAAAGAGCCGACATCATATTTTCTTAAAAATACGAGTGCGACTTGCCATCCACTTTATAGAAGGATAGCACGACTTGCATTCCGTATCATATGATATCGTCGGTTAAAATGGGCATGGCGGCGAAATTGGAACCATGCAATGCCTTCATTGATCATTTTATCGTGTCCTCAGAGTTTAAAGATACAGAACAAATATCACAATTCTATTTCCTGGACTACATAACTAGAAAAGAAAATTGCTATATATTTTTCTAAACATTAAAATTTTTTTACAGCTATTGACAAGAGATGCCCCAAATGTTGAACCAAGGTCGTTATCTCAAATATCTTGGAACATAAGATTCAGTAAGCTTGGGCACCTTCACTGAGCTTGAGTAACTCAAAAAAATTATGTATCATTTTATTTATTTAAACTTTGTACTGCTATAAATAATAAACACAGAAAAGTAGAGTACCTATATAAATGATTTCACTTACGAAAGTGAATTCACAAAAGGATAGATTCAAAGATGAAAGATGCTAGTAACCTCTTCTTACAAAGTAGCAAAATTTGTTACCAATTCCACCCAAGAAATGACAGTACTTGTACCTCCATCTTTTGTTGCTGAGTAAAGGGCCAATAAAACACCAAAATCCCACCACAAATCCAAGGGCCATGCTTACATACAACGTCCAGTCCACTTCATCTCCATCTTCTTCGTTTTCAATTCTATTTTGATCCTCAGTTGCAAGTACATTCTTCCCAGTGCAATTTGAAAGTGGATCTCCGCACAGGTCATTGCCGGCAAAAGATGACGCACCGAAGCTTTGCAATTGAGTGCTTGAAGGAATTTTCCCAATCAAGTTGTTATTGGATAGGTTCAAGTGACTTAGAAATGACAAATTTGACATACTTTGAGGAATTCGACCTGAAAGTTGGTTCGCTGAGAAATCGAGGGATTCAATTGATCTCATAACACCAATATTATCAGGAATTCTTCCGCTAAGTAAGTTGTACGACAAATTCAATGATTGCAGTCCTTGAAGGTTTGTCACTTCTACAGGTATTTCTCCAGAGAAATTATTCTTGGAAATGTCAATGCTTCTCACCAAATTAAGAATGGAATTATATTCAACAAAAAACCCTTTCATCACAAGCGATGCATCCTCAACAATTTCATTGTCCCCTGATAAGCCATAGAATATATTGCTGCTCTGATCAGATGAGTCCGTTGTCGCCATAACAGAGAAGTTGTTGATGCATCTCGGTATGGTCCCTGAGAGACTGTTATAAGCCACATCTAAAATTTGCAGAGAAGCTAGACGACAAAGTTGAATGGGGAAATCGCCGTGAAACTTGTTCGATCGAAGATTGAGAATCATCAATCTTGAAAATCTTTGTCCTATCCATGTAGGAATATTGCCGACAAGTTCATTTTCACCCAAGTCAAGTGCTTTCAAAATTGAAAAATTTTTAAACGACGTTGGTATTATTCCAGACAATCTATTATTTCGGAGGTTCAAAGACTCAAGAGAAGTTAAAGTCCCAATGGACATCGGAAGGCTACCGGTGAAGTTGTTGTTGCCTAAGTGCAACGTACGCAACCTCGGCCAATTCATCCAACAATCAGGGATGTCTCCGGAAAAATGATTTTTGGAGAGTTCGAGAAATTCAATGTTCTTTGAGAAATTCTCTCCCTGACATATGAGATGGAAAATGGATCCCGATAAATCATTATTGGAAAGATCGAATATTGAACCCAACGAGAAGGATGGTGTGGTAATAAGAGGCATTGATGGACTGTCAAGCTTTGGAACCCCACCATAGATTTGGTTACCAGAGACATTTAAATAATAATACTGGAAAATAGAATTCCAAAACCCACGAGGAATTTTGGCTGAGATTCTTGTGCTGGATATATCCAAATCATTTAATTTCTTTTGTGATTGGAGCCACAAAGGAAATCGAGGCCCTAAATGACATGACCTCAACTCCAAAACTGTGAGTTGAAATGGAGGAACCCAATTAGGATTGATTTTGAAGATTAACGAGTTTCCATTCGCACAAAACGAAACCAGTTTTGTTAAATTGACAAAGTGGATTTCAGAAACAGTTCCATTCAACTTGTTGTTGGACAAATCTAGAAATTCCAAGTTTGCCATTTGCCCCAAAGACAACGGAATAGAACCGTCCATCTGGTTATTTGAAAGACCAAGAAAGTTCAATCTTTTAAATTGCCCAAGTTGATTGGTCAAATGACCAAAAATTTGACAACCTCTCAAATAGAGTGACTCTAGTTCATATGCAACACATCCGGAGAAAATACCTAAAATTTCTGATATGTCTTGACTCAATTTTGTAGACGCCATAGAGAATGATGCCAACTTACAGAGTTTTCCAAATGATGTTGGAATTTTTCTTCCAAGTTCATCATTCCCAGAGAGGAGGAGTTGTTTGGATAGAAGTCAAGTTTTCTAAACCAAGTGACGAAATGTTACCTTGCAATCTATTCATAATAAGAGAAAGGAACTCAAGATCATTAAGCTTAGACAGCCAGCCAGGTACTGCAGAATTGAACTGGTTGGAAGATAAATCAAGATATTTAAGAGATGTCAAGTTTCCTAGTTGACTGGGGATTTGACCTGGAAATTGGTTTCCGGAAAGATCAAGGGTGGTAAGGGAGGAAAAATTTGCAGAGGACAATAGGGGAAAGTGATGGAGTTCGCAGAAAGGCAACTTTAATTCTTTGAGAGAAGGGAGTGAGTTAATTACCAGTAATGAATCAGAGGCTCTACTGAGGTTCACAAAACTCATGTAGAGGTGCTCTAGCAGAGAAAGACCAGATAGCCATGAAATAGTGTCCCCGTGAAACTCGAAATAAACCCCACTTAGATCAAGATATTGCAGATTCGAGAGATTTCCAAGTTGTTGAGGAATCATTCCTGTGAAGTTTGCTTCAGAAAGATTGAGGTATCTTAGGTTCACAAGAGAAGCAAGATATTTTGGAATTTGAATTCCCTGAAAATCATTACCACTCAAGTCCAGGTGAGCCAAATGCTTTAATTCAAGCAAAGAGGGATTTATCTTACCAAACAGCATTGACCTCTTGTAAGCTTCATCATCATCAGGACTGAAAGGATTTTGGAGTTTGAGCTCAAGGACATGGCCAGTGAGGTTGCTACACATAACACCATCCCATTTACAGCAATCTCCGTTATCACCAATCCAAGAGGCAAGGCGATTTGAAGGATCTCTGAGATCACCCTTCAACTTTAAAAGCGCTTCTCTCTCACTTTCTATGCAAGAGGTGCCCTCGCAGAAGCTAATGTTGATCACGGTGGCTATAGCAAATAACTCAAGCAAGGCAAGGGCCACAAAAGCACTCGTGTTTGGTTTCATTGCTGTGAAAATGTGAATAAAATTATATTTAGAGAAGGAATAATTGTGTCTGAGAATGTTATTCAATATCGCTTGCTATTTATAAATTTTAATTAATAATTAATGTCCTTTGATTAGCCATCCCTGATCTCACTTTTCTGCAAGAAATTTCCAAGCTCATTACTTGCGATCATTAAGTCTTCAACGTCACTAATTGCCGTGGGTCCCGCCGTGGACGAAAGACTTTTCCAAGTCCAGCGCTATCTCTTTCAATCAATAATGCGTAAACGAGTAACTCACTTTATTTCCCACAAAATTATTTGCTGCATGGTCCGTGCCAACATCCTCTACATGCTCTTTCCTGTGAAGCGATAATCAGTTCTACATTGCCGCCTTTGCCTCCGAGTTTCTCTTTTTTCTTTTTGTTTTTTAATAATTAGTATTGCTTCGTGGGCCCCCACCACGCCGCTGTCTCAGACCGGAACCCACCAAACCCACTTACTAAATTTTAAAAATTTTCACGAATATAATAAAATTATCTTAATTTTTTAGGGTCCAGCTATGTTGCCCATGGGATTTGGTACCCTATTTTTTTGTCTTTTTCAAGTTCACCATTGGATTCAACGCAGGAATTGCATAATGGCTTAGATGTGATTATTGGGTTATTAACATTCAAAGCGCCTGTTGTTCAAGCAAAATAAGAAAAATTATAACTTTTAAAATTATGACATATGAGTCCACAAATTGGATTCAAATAAGCTCATATCAATCCGATCAAATTTCAAATTGATCAGGTTGAGAAACATAGTAACTCAACTCGAATTTGAAATATAACCCGATCTATTTGGGTTAGACCGGATTAAAATATCAGTTTGAATTCAGATTCGATCGGGTTAGGTCAATTTGCGTTAAATATGAAAAAAAGCAAAGGCAGAATCAGAGAAGCAGTAGCAAGCTACTGGTGAGTCGTAAACAGCCAAAACAAGAGCCTTGAAGTGTCAAAAACACCCAAAACAAGTCCAAGGCCTGGTGGCAGCATGCAACTGGTTTTCTTATTTCCCATGTTTCTCACAACCTCATGGGAATACTTAAATTAAGCTCAAATTATATTCATACTAGTAACTGTAACAATCTTTCAACATTTTAGCAGCTTATTTTGTATAAAAAGGCTTCTATTTCTAACTAACTTCATCCAGAATCACAAAATATAGAGGATTAACATAATTTTTTAGGAATCATATAATTATTTTTAAAGTTGGGTTCAATGGACTTCTACCAATAAAAAGTATACACCATGAAAAATTTCGGGTCGGAGCTTGGAGGAACTTGGCGAGGTGGATAAACCTGCAGAAGCGGTCGCGATGGTCGGTGGTTTAAGCAGCATCAACGGTCGAGTTGCAGTAGATTCGGTCGGCAAGTTGCGAACTCGCGATGACTTCGTGCAGTTGTGTCAGTGACTACCAGTTGCGTCTATATCTGCGTCTGATCTCTGTCGTGTCGTCGGCGATCTCCGATCTGTGTTTCATGAGTACTGCTGGTTGCCGCTGCTTGTGTGTGATTGTGTGGTGGGATTGCCGCTGTTGTTGTGTTGTGTGTGAATTAGGTTTTGTTTTTTTTTTCCTTCACTTATCTTTTCTTTGGTCCAATCTAATTCATATAACGATCTGATTGGGTTTGGTAAATAATCTGATCCGAATTCAATTTTATCAAATCGAGTGAGTTCGGGCTGGATTTGTCTTTGCCCTCTGTGGTGTCGTCAACAAATCGTGGCCTCCAGAATCAATTGAAAATTTATAAGTTGAGGACTAAAGTGTGAAAATTTATAATTTTTTAGTCTTTTTATTTTTAGGACAAATAACTGGATTTCATTGTATTTGACCTTGAAAAAGACAAAAAAAGTGGGTACCAAACCCACGTTGCAAATTAGTTTTGCCCAATTTTTTAAACACAGCTATTTTCTTTAATAGGAACGTATGTGAATGTCTTTCATTAAGACCAAGAATATCCAACAATATAATGTCACACAGGCATAAATACACAGACCACATTAAGCTTAAATATAATATATAGAAGATAAAACTCAAAACTGAAACTTAAGTTAGGACAACTCCTTAACTAAACGTTATACAAATTGAAAGGAGAAAAAGAATTTCACATATTAAAATCATTTAAAACTAAGATAGATTTTATGGAGTTGTTGTCAACCTCAACTAATGCAAGTAAATCCCTTTCCAATTAGAGAAGGAAAATAACAATACAATAAAATAATACAATAAAGTGACGAAATATTGACAATAGATTGTGGATCAAAGTAAGTGAGTCGGCAATAAGACAGCTGCCATACTTGCAAAGAAGGAAGTGAGTTTATCGCCAATAACCAATCAAAGGCTCTGATAAGTCTGACACCACCTAAATTAAGGAGTTCAAGCAAAGAAAGACCAGATAGCCATGACAAACTGTCAACATATGACAAACTGTCAAGATATAACGCATGATTTTCAAGGTCAAGATATTGTAGATTAGAGAGATTTCCAAGTTGATGAGGAATCATTCCCATGAATCCACCACCAGAGAGATTAAGGGCCCGTTTGGTATTGTTTCTGAATTTATATTTTCTGAGAATAAAAATAAAAATAAAAATGGTGTTTTGTAGTTGCTGTATTTTGAATTTAAATATGCGTTTGGTATCATTTTATGTATTCTATATTTTAAAACTGAAAACAGTAATATGCGTTTGGTAGACATAGTTGAAAATGATAAAAACAGAGAATATGCGTTTGGTAATACTTTTTTCAAAACCAGTTTTTACTAAACATTTACATTATATTTATAGTCATAAAATAATTATTTAGCTAATACATACACAAATACAACAAAATAATTTAAACAAATTTATTATAAAAAAATTACATGATGATAAAGTTTTAGAATTAATATTAATTAAAAAAAGTTTGGTATTGTCATTGTTTTTACACCAAAATTAAGATATATATTACAACACATGATTTAAACAAAATAATTATAAAAAAATTACATGATAGACATTATGCATTATGTATGTAATCATGCCACATAGAAGCTGCAATTTCATCTCTTACAAGATAAATGCTGACACATCACTTGCTGGAGATAAATCAATATTAGTAAGTGGCCTACTAGTATTTCCTTTTTCGCTGGTAACCAAATCTTGCTATCCTCGCCATCAACATCATGTGGATCCATATCTTATTACAAGAAAATTAGAAAATATAACATATATCAAATATTAATAAAATTAAAGAAACTACTTCTAAACATACATAGCTCAAACTTTTAAAATTAATCAAATTCAACATAGCATGAAAGCCATTTTACCAATATGTCATAGATTACAAATTCAACAATCCAAAATAAAAAATATTCCAACACAACTTCACCAATTCAAATTAACGGCATAAAGAATTTCATGGCATAAACAAAAACAGATATATGTATTCTTCATCCTTAAAACACAAATACAATGCTATTTGGCAATCATCATTTTCCCCAAATATATTTATTTGAAATTACAATTTCCAGATTGCATTTCGATTCAATGACACAGAGAGAAAATATTAAAGCAACAATTAAAGCACACAAAGCAACAGCATCACAACAATTAAAGCAGCAGCATAATGACAAATCCTCCAATTCCAGTTCATCGCTTCCTTTTTTTTCCATTCCGCAAACAAAATCAAAGTGTAGCAAAACTATATTCATTTTGTTTTCAAATCAACACAATTACTCATAATCTAAAACAATTACTCAAAATTATTAAAACTCATAATAACAAAGCACACGAAGCAACAACATAACAACAATTAAATCCCCCAATTCCAGTTCATTGCTTCTTTTTTTTTCCATTCTGCAAACAAAATCAAAGTGCAGCAAAACTATATTCACACGGTTTTGTTTTCAAATCAACACAATTACTCATAATCTAAAACAATTACTCAAAATTATTTTGGCATGAATAGAGAGAATACACAATTAACATGCTTTTAAAAAATCTCTCAAAATTATTCAAACAATTACTGAAATAAAAAAATTTCCTGAAATATAAAAAAAATTTCAGGGCACTACAAAAAAATGAGTTTCTATTTTTTGTTCTCACTTCCACAAGTTGCAGATTATTTAAGTGAATTCCATCCAAAAAAATAAATTAAAATTGCAGATTTCTTAAGTGAATGCTATCCAGGGCAAGGCTTGAAAAATCTCTATTTCTCTCTAATAACAAAAGCCCAGTTTGCCTAAATTCAAATTGTGCATCATCAACAAAATGAAATTTATAATAATGAATCCAAATAATTCAAATTGTGCATCAGCAACAAAACGAAATTTATAGGAAAACAATATCATCTATTAAAAACAATTAAAATTACTCAAATAATTACTCAAATAACAACTTAAACAAAATAAATACCGGCAAGTGATAGAAAAGAGGGAGCAACAGCGGCTGGACGGAGTCGGAGCAACAATGGCTACGGTGGAGACGGAGCAGCCACAGCAGTGGACACACCAAGAGAGAGTGGATCGGGAGAAATAAGGAAAGAGAAAGATGTTGGATGAAGATGAGAGAAGGGAGAGAGGGCAGATTTGCTGCAACTAGATGGAGAAAGATGAAGGGAAAGAGAGAGCTGCAGTGAATACCGACAAGTGATAGAGAAGAGGGAGCAGCAGCGGCTGGCTGGGCCGGTTCGGGCTGAGCAAGAATCTTTGGGCGGAGTCGGGCGGCGGCGGCCTCAGCGAGAGACGGAGGCGACAAAGAACGGGCATACCGAGAGAGAATGGATCGGGAGAAATAAGGAAAGTGAAAGATGTTGGATGAAGATGCGAGGATGATGAGAGGAGGGAGAGAGTGCAGATTTCCTGCAACTGGATGGAGATAGATGGAGGGAAAGAGAGAGCTTCAGCTCACGATGTTTGCAGTGAAGAGATAAGGAAGAGGGGTCACGATGTTTCTTTCGTATTTTAATTCATTTTTGGGTTTAGTTTGTAATATTTAGAGAACATGTTTAATGTGTTTTCAGTGTAGTAGTTATAATAACGAATGCAGATTTTGTGTTTTGTAATTTGATTTTTGAAAATGATCTACCAAACGTGTATTATATGTATATTATGAAAACAAAAATGAAAACACTACTTAAAAAACGGTACCAAACAGGCCCTAAGATATTTTAATTTTCGCATAGAACCAAGAAATTTCGGGAACTCTGCTTCAAAGCTATTGTCGCTCAAGTCCAAGTAATTCAAATGTTGAAAATCAAGCAAAGAGGGGTTTATCTTACCACCGATCATTGATCTTGTTGGAAAAATGTACTCTTTAAAAGTATATGTGTTTATTTAATTGTAATAAATAATTTTTCTGATTAATAAAATAAATGAGGTATTTTATTCAAGTATCTTAATTGCATTAATATTTTGAGTAAAGTCCATTTGATCATATTATATGTATTTATGTGATCACCATGTGGATTCACAGAAAACATAAATACAAGTTATCTTTTGATTAAATAAATTATGTTCGCAGTTGATAAATAAAGTTGGGCATTTTATTTAGGTATAGACTGTAATAAATTCATTGAATGGTTTGTCTTAATCATGTATGAATTTATTGATGTAGTACGATTACATTGAACAAGATCACATATGAGATTTAATTAACCTTCAAATGACTGTCAGACTTATTAAATCTCATAGGCATTGATTTTATTGTAATCTTAATCTTGAGTTAGTTATGATTTCATGATTGTAATTGTTATTCCATTTGAGTTACCAATGGGCACGACACACACTTGTGGTTAAGATTACCCGGTATCTTAGTGGAGGCAATTATGAATATTGGAGTTATAGATTAACAATATAGAATTTGTACAACACATCTCTTGATGGTTTTCGGCACTTGATCATAGAATTCTCTGGCCAGAGTGTATCAACATATTTAGTATGTTAAAAATGATCATTAGAGAAAACCAGTAAGTATCAAGGAACAAGATGTAATTAAATTGATTAGACGGTTGAGATATCGATTTAATTAATGATGTGGTATAAAGGGTTATGCAGTAAAGAAATTAATGTGGCATGGGTCGAATTATTATTCGAGAACACTATCTTAGATAGCATACAATTATGGAGGTCAGTTCCAATCTTTTAGTGGAGTAGATTTAGAATTAAATAATTGGGCTAGTTTAATTACATGCCTAATTATTGTAGCCACTATTGTATGTACCCAATTGATCCCCGGGTTAGCTCATTTAATTGACTGCACCACTACTGGATTAATAAGTAAGATAACTAGCAGTTTGGGTCAAAAGCCTAAATATATCATTTAGTGGGAGGCTCCATTATATATACTTGTATGTAAGGGGCCTTATGTTATTTTACAAGGTGGGCCCCTATAGAAAAAATAAGTAACGTGTTTTATTTTTGGAGCCTAGGGTTTCAGTAAAAGGAGATATAAAAAGACTTATTTTCTCTAAAGAAAATGGGATAGCCACTTTATACAGATCGGAGAAAAAGATTTTTTCTCTCTAATCTTAAGAGAAAAATTTTCTCCTGCTAGTTACTATTGGTAGGGATAAAGGCGCCCACACGTCAAGTGCAGATCAAACCTGAGTCATAACCTGGAAGATCATTGGTGACGGATCGTGATCTAACAAGCGTGGTGGTGACAGATCGTGATCTGGGAGTCTAATTCACTTCAGCGGAAAAAGCGAAGATTGTTTATCTTCTCAGATTTTTAAGGTACGATTTCTAAAATACGAATTCTTATATATTATATGAGATCAATCCTAAAAAATTTTTATAAAAATTTAAAAACTGTTTTTTTTCCCCAACAGATCTCTCATAAGCTTCATATACGGCAAGGGATGCGCGATATATGAAAGGATTGCTGAATGGATTTCCAATAGGGAGCTCAAGGACATGGCCAGTGAAGTTGTCGCAGACAACACCTGACCACTTACAACAATCAGCTCCGTTGCCGGTGCCATTCCAAGAGGCTAGCCGGTTTGAAGGATCTTTGAGGTCTTTCCTGAACTTTAAAAGCGCTTCTCTCTCACTTTCGATGCAACGTCCCAAGTAAGTTGCTCCACCGCAGAATCTGAGGCTGATGGTTGCTACGACAAACAATTCAAGCAAAAGAAAAGAAACAACAATATTCATGATTGATTGGTTTTGATGCAAGGCAATCTTCAGAAAGAAAATAACAAGGAAATGTGCGTGCATGACACTCTTGTAATTCCAAACTATTTGTAGGGTTCTTGTGTCAACTTCTCGGAGCATGCAACTTGGAAAAGTAGCTGCTATGACCTCAATTTTCTTCTTCAAGATTGCCGGAAAGTTTAAGGATATTAGAAATTTTGTCATTAAAATGCTTTTTTGGCTTTGAATTATTGAACTTTGTATTTCTAACTTCTTTCTCTTTCAAGACTGATCTTGACTTAAAACGTTATTGAAACGACTATATTTCTAAGTACAAATTAGTTATAACCACGGGAAAATTATCAAAACTCAAAATTCCTTTTTTGATTTTTCGAAATTACCCACCCCTGCAACCCTCCCATTTTAAGTAATTATTAAAAAAGTTTAACAATTAAAGATTAACACAATCTTTTTAACAAATGAGAAGTTTTGGTGAGTTCTAAAATATGAGGAGGAAAATGATTAATTTATTAAATTAACAGAGATGTTTTGATCATTTTCTCTATTGGCTGATTCATAAAAGAATAAAATTAAACTCTATACAAGGGCTGATGCTACAATACCTGCATGTATCAGATACATGCAGGAAAAATGGCCGTTCGATTCAATACAATGAATCCAACGGTTGAGATGAATTGAAATAATAAATAATAAATAATAAAAGAAATTTAGAAAACCTGAAACCGATTCTATAGGTTTCAACACACATCAAACCCCTTTCAAAAAAAAAAAACCACACATCAAACCCAAGCATATATATTTCTTGCAAAAAACAAAAGGCTCTCACCTCACGCAGGAAATCAATTTCTTCTTCCCTCCCTCCTCACTCACGGCTCATGGCCCCCTCTCCCTCGCCTGTACTCCCTCACGAGATGCCTCATCAGGGCCATCAACGGCGGCGCTATCCGGCGACGACACGCGGCGGTTGATCTTCATTGGCGGCAAGGATCTGCGGCTGCAGATTCACAACCCACTCAGCTCCTGTCAGCCCATTCTGAGTCTTTCTAAGGCCATCTCTGCTTTTGTTTGGTATTATTATAATTATTGATTGAGTGTTTTATTTGATGTGCTGACAAGATTCATTCACCTCTCATATTTATAAATTACAACTTTTACCATGTAAGCTTATTAGTGCGTATTGTTGGGTTATATAATAATTTACATAGATTTAGAATTCGTGAAGAGTTTGATGACATTATTAGTGTGTATTGACATGAGACTTAATTTTTAGTGTACACAGTATAATGGTTAAGCGTAAGGCGAATGTCGTAGATGATATTAATATTCAATCTGAGAAGCTTGAACCTCCGAGGCCGGGCAAGCATTCATACATATATTACTTGTAAGAAACTAATTCATGGTTGAATTTTTTTCTTGACATTCTGTAGTGATTTCAGTTTAACAGTGCAATAATTTTAGTTGACATATAAGGAACTGATATTATTTTTCTATCTACAACAAGATAGAATCCCAAAAGTTGAAGGAGGAAGGTGTGAAGGTGGATGAAATGGTTTGCAGACAACTTTTCTATGTTGCAACCTACTAAGTACTAACTAATAGTTTCGTTGATGATTGGCTAATGAATAATTTTTTTTTTTGGTGTAGGTTAAGGGGCGTATACGGGACAAATGGTTGAAACTTAGCGCGAAAGATAAAGCCGAATTCATTAACAGTTGTAATGAAAATGCTGAAATTAACTCGAGATTGCCCAGTGGATTGTTAAGTGAATCGATTCCAACAATGGAGAACAATTCTGATAAGGGTAATCACCCATCTTGATGTAGTGTTTTGCGGTTCTCCAACATTGTTTCTTCGTTATCTATTGAACAACATGATGTTATGAGAGAAATTGGTTTCAGAAGCTTGTTAGGTTTAAAATGTGGGCGACTTAGGCAAGATTTATGTAGATTGTTAGTTAAGCGATGTAACGTAAATAGGCGGTCCATAACAGTCGATGGAATGGAATACAAGCTTACTCTAGAAACTTTTACAAGCGTGATGGGTGTTGGTGACGGAGGAACACCGATTGTGCTTGGTGGTGAAGATAGTGAAATAACTGACTTACGAGCCAAGTATTGCTCAGGAAAGAAAGGCATCCCAATAGGTAGTTTAGCCGATAAATTAAAGACAACTAGTTGTGCAGATAAGGATTTCTGTATTCTATTTAGTCTTTTTGTGATTGGAACTATTTTGTGTCCAACTACAGCCACATACATCAACCCATCATACTTTTATGCTTTAAAAGACGTGAGTAACATTCTCGACAAAAATTGAGCTAGCTGGTCTTTCAACTTTTTATGGGAAGAAGTTTCAAAGTTCAATGAAAATCAAATTTTCTCGATGAACGGATGCGTTATATTTTTAATGGTATGATTTATTTTGTAATTTGTATTCTCGTTAGTTAAACAATTATGGTATTATTGATCATTATTTTCGTATTAACCAATTTGTTGGTGTTTGCAGCTGTTCTACATGTCATCAACTAAATTTCAGCTTTCTTTTGTTGCCGAGAATGGATGTCCTCTTAGTGCATGGACTGATAGTGAAATAAAAAGATTCCTTAAGTAGCGACAAAAGTATGGTGACTTTGAGAGCAATGCGGTTTGTTCCCTTCCATAATTGTATGGTGTTTTGTAGTTATGTTATTAAATTGAATAGACTATTTATGGATTTTTTTAGTTAATGCAGGTTTCGGTGCGAG
Source organism: Atalantia buxifolia (assembly GCA_030444775.1). Classification (NCBI taxonomy): domain Eukaryota; kingdom Viridiplantae; phylum Streptophyta; class Magnoliopsida; order Sapindales; family Rutaceae; genus Atalantia; species Atalantia buxifolia. The sequence continues at coordinate 25,971,319 of CM059834.1, read as the reverse complement.
AAATCAGTTGCGGCACATCAGGTGCTCAAAGTGAAGGACAAATTAACGATGGTGACATAGCAATGCAGCATTCATTTTATGCCATATTAGCAGTAATGGATAGAATATAGGAACATATGAGAAGAAATAATGATGTGCTACAAAAAATGGGCTTGAAAATGGACTCTCTTACTGAAAAGATTGAAAAGTTAGAACGAGCATATTTTAGTAAGGAAGGAGTGAATGTCGCTGATGATAGTCAATCACCTCCTACATATACTGGTGCCCAAGCAACTGATGGTCCAATCTTTTTCTCTCCGAATATGGAGATGCACCCGCCTATCCTTGCAGTTGTCACGCTTTCAGATCTAGTACGGGAAAAGCGTACGCCCATCGAAGTTAAATATTGAAAAGCTGTGTACCTCAGCACATCCACTGATGAAGAGGCTATCCTTAAGGAAAAGTTAGCAGGAGTATTGCAAGACGCGATGAAGTCTAAATTGGTACCGAAACTTGAAGATGAGGTATCCATAGAGTAATAATTTGTTAACTTTTGTCCAAACTAATTATGATTTAGTCTAATCTTTCTTCTTTCTTTGTCTTTAATAAATATGCAGTCTTCCGCGCAACAAGTGAAGAAATGTCAACAGCCCCAAGATTTTAATCCACTGTCTTTAGGCCCTCCTCGGCCATACAGAAATCGAAATCCGAGTCGGTACCAGTTGTCCCCATATGATTAAGTCTCACGTGGTCCAAAGCTAAAATATCGAGCGAGACCTTTTTTCGTGAATGAGCCGGTGACCCTCGATCAATTGAAGATGCTCCAGTATGGATTCGACAAAAGCGCTAGCTTAGAGTAACAATGCCTTCATGCTCGCTCATCAAGTTGTTTTCGCTTTATATGTTGTCATAGCTATTTGATTTTGTTAATATATCATGTGCTTTACGTACAGTGAAATAATTGAGCGATCAAGTTATGAGGATATCACTCGGCGAGGCTTGTTATCACTTTTGCCCGATGCATCGCTTGACGAGGAGGTTTGTAGTGAATAAATTTACTTTAATGATGAAATTGTAGTGAATAAAACCAATTATAATTGTTCTTGTGTTTAGATTATTTGCATGATGAGTGATTACCTTACACGACGTGAGTCATGCAAAAGCCATAGGCAACCAATCAACCGGTTCCTACCAACAAAATATGCAGTTACTGATCCGTTCTTGTCTTTTTTTTTTCATAGCTTTTTTCTCATCATTAACTACGATCATTTCAGTAGTATTTTATATGAATTTGATGTCATGAATATTTAGCAATTTGCTACACAATGCCAAATGCACATTTAGATGGTTTCAAGGCTGCTTCATAATACCACAAACATTATATGTATAACCTGCACCAGTGCCATTAGATAGCGTGTGTGTTTGGTTAAATGGTTATTCGTTATAATCTATATTATGTATGGTAAAAGTGACCCCAAATTGTTCTTAAATAGATCTTTGTTCCCATGCATGATGGGGGCCACCATTGGTTTATGTTGTTGGTTAAAATTAAAGACAAACAGGCAGAGATTTGGGATCCACTACTGGATGCACGACAGACACGAGATCGAGAAATCCAAGTGAATAGTATTGTAAGTTCGACCAATTTGCATTAAAAAAGATAAGTTTAGTTTTCTGTCTATTGTGTTATTAATACATGTGATGTTGATTTCACTTGAAAATAGTTACACTCGTTGGACGCTATTCTTCATGGCGTCGTGGATGCTACATATTCTGTAGCTTAGAGTTTCTTGTCATTTGTAGTGACCTACGGGAAAGGAACTTCTCGACAACCTAATGGTTTTTATTATGGAGTTTACTTCATCAAATTTATGGATACTCCTGGAATCATCACCAACAAATCGTATGTGGTACGCTCTCTTATTCGCCTTATGTGGTATCTTCCTTGATTTTACTAATGTTGTTGGGCTATTAACATGATGAAAGTGCATGATTATTTCGGCAGTATGACTCATAGAATGTTCGGGCGCAACTTGCGTTACAACTTATAGACTCTCCGTTCAACGAACAACGCGATCAATTATTGGCGTTGGCTAATGCACACTACAGCAACGCTGCAACTTACATAAACGAATCGAAGTTGGCATCAACAGTGAAGCCTCGTAATGTGTCCACCAGAAAAGGTCATAAGAACAGTTGCACAAAACATCGTTTCAGGCGGAAGGGATGAGATTGTTGTGAATATAGATTATGATAATTTTTTGTTGACTTCATACACAACTATTAACTTTTGCTAAATTTTACTTCTAACTGGAGTTGACAGACGAGCCATGTAAATTGTTTTGATGATCCGAAGCCGTAAAGGGATTTATAGGGCTGTTTTGATTTTTTTCTTCGTCGACCGGATATCTTAATTAATACTTGTTCAAAGGAAGATAATTGTTGTAAATGTTGCTATTATCACCAAGTACGCAAAATATGTTATTACATTACCCGTTGTTCACTTCTTACATGATAATATAACTCAATGATTTTCAAAAAGTTCGTTGTGCCCCCTCGGTTCAAATCCAAAAAGTGCTTCATTAACGATCATCCCCCATCCTCCAAGGATGTGTACCATCCTCAACTATGCATAATGTAAATCTGAGTTAGTTAAACAACCTAGGAAAGTTATTCAAGCAAATTAATATATCATGGGAAATCACTTACAAGTTATTATGAGGCCACCAATTATAGTATGTGCTTGCATCGGTTTCATAGGTTATACCAAATGTGTTACTGCTGTCGCAATGGCCATCAATTCCTGCTAAGATGCCGTGCCTCTACGGACAAGTTGTCTCGAACGTAAATGTTGGGGAACTTGGCGGGCTTGATGCCATCGAAACAGTTGGTGTTAACACATTATAAGTACAAGCCGTTCGCTGATCATCAGTCGATGCACAACCTATACCTCCAACGCTGCAGTGAAGGTCATTGGGCTGCATGTCCTTTGGCGGATATAGCGGGCAAGTCTGTTTAGTATAGCAAGGTTGAAAACACTTACTGCATTTACGATTTTTTAACCCATCATGTTTAACGGTTCTGGAGCAACCTTTACTGTTAACCTTAATTGGGTCTTTCAACTTCATACCCGGTTGAAGTACACAATTCTTAGCTCTTTTAGCTGATTCATCATCGGCAAGCATACGTTCAAAGTGAAGCGTCAGCCGTTGAATCTCGTCTAATGCTATCATATAACTTTGGTCATTCTTTGCAGTGAAAAGACAAAGATTAGTACATGCTGCTGAAAGCGAGCCAAACTTCGCTGTTTTTGAGACTTTCTTATTGAGGTGTGCTGCAGCGGTTATTTTCATCACTTTACTCACCTTCGCTAATTTGGTCCAGCGACCAAGAATTAATGTTGGTGGTATGCGAACTAGTTGCTCCAACTTCATGACGTGAAATATATGCCTACATGGAATACCTGCAGATTCCATCATCTTGCATGAACAAGTAATTGCAACTTCTTTGTTATCAAAAACCACTATCCATTTTTGTTCCGAATGCTGAAATTTCGTCAAAGTATAGATGTGGAAATCAGCTGTCTTGGCACACTCGAGCATAATTAATGTGGCTTCTTCGAGGATCTCCATTCGAACCCACTTTAATATATTCCTTGTATAAATTTCGGACGCATGTTTTTCAATGCTTTGCAAATGTGTTGTAAGAACAGGGGCTGTGTGGTTCGTGTCAAACTCATCTTGGACTTCTTTATGCCTTATGCAATACATTGCGCGATGAATTTGTCTAACAAAATTATATAGTTTTAGCTTCCGTTCAACAAGCCGTCGCAAGTAAGAATTCAAGCTCTCACATCTTTGTGTGATTCATATTTCGGTAAAAAATGTACCTTTCAAATAAGCCTCTGCCCATTTTTCGAGCTTTGCATACATATTTTGCACCTAAGGATTTTGTTCCAGTCCCAACTCATAGACTACAGAGAACCATTGCCGTTCATACTCCTCCATGGTAATTGGATTCAGTATTAACTGCCGAAACTTCGTCGTGAACTCATCTCTCTTCACATTTGCTTGTGCATTCCTCTTAAGATGCCAACTGCAGAGTCAATGAACACATCCAGACATAACAGTTTTAATCACTTTCAATATAGCTTTATCACCGTCGGTTATGACACTCGTGGGTTTTTTTTGTTTCATTGTAGACAAAAAAGTCTGTAAAGCCATACATATGATTCAACAGTTTCATCAATCAGTATCGTAAATCCAAACATGGTGGTTCTTTTATGATGATCTACACCAACGAATGTGACCAAAGGTTTGTTGTATGCATTTTTCTTATATGTTGCATCAAATGCTAAAACATCTCCAAATTATTCATAGTCAAACCGAGCAACAGTGTCGGTCCAAAACAAGTTACGCAGTCCATTTTCCTCATCCAGTGTATACTCGAAGTACACTCCAGTATCATAATCAGCCCTTGCAGATAAGTACGCAATGACAGCTTCTGTATCAGTGTTAATAATTTCAGCACGGTAACATACGTCTATTCTGTTCTGCATGTCTTTACCCATATACCCAACATGATGGAACCCTCCTACTTGATCAGACTTGTAATTCATAAACTGAAACACTTTCACCCCAACTTGTCGCAACGCCTTTGCATAAGCCAAATCAGCATCATTAACAACTCTATGCGAACGAAGAAATTGTGTCTCGTGCAGTTCAACCAAGGGATAATGTGCTCAACTACGAATTTAGTTACCACTTACTTCCCTTTCAACTTGTCGTAGTTCACTCGAAGCTCAGGCTTGCATCCATTACGACTAATGCCCTTCGGTTCCTTGACCCTGTCTGTTTTCTCCATCTATTTTTTATAGCATGTATCTTTGCCTTGAGCAAACCCATCACCGACTTGCTACTTCACCACTTTTGCCATCACGTCGGAGCTCATCTTTTTTCACAGAGAATCCAACGGACTTAGCATAATTTTTATACCATATGTGAGCATCATTTACAGTATCAAAATATGATCCCACACCCACTGGAATGGGTTCACTTTTGGCGGGAACATTGTACGTTGTATGAGTAGATGATCTTGTAGCAGATATGTCCCTAAAATAGTCATTGCTATCGCTAATTTGTTGGGGATAGTGACGTACCTGCACTTGCACAATTTTCCATCTCATTATCATTGAATATGTTATCTTCGGCTTCGTTGGTTTCCTCTTTCGATGGCTTGTTATCATTGACGTGTAAAACCCATGCAGAAATGCTTCCCACGTCCGAAGTTGTTGTCATGGTATGCGTTAATCATCCCCGAGCCTCCAAGTAAGAAAATGTGCAAGTTTTTCCCTTTACTAAGAAGCTTAGTGGTGTCTGGGTTGGGTTTTTGAAGAATTTAATGTCACCATTAATGAAAGGATTGGTTGGTGTCTGGGTTGGTGTACAAATAAATTAACATAGCTAGCTCTCTGGATTGAAAAAGGCTAACCCCTGCGTGTGAAACAGTGAGCCCTTTTCAGTCCAGAGAGCATGTAACTCCAAACGGCTAGCCTCTTCCGTGAAAGGGCTAGCCCTTTACGGGAAACATGCTTTCTGGATTGAAAATGGTTGCCCTTTTCAGTCCAGAAAGTATGTTCCTGTAAAGGGCTAACCGTTTCATGGAAAAGGCTAGTTGTTTGGAGATGCATGCTCTCTAGACTGAAAAGGGCTAGCCTTTTCGTAGGAAAAGGGCAGCCATTTTCAGTCTAGAAAGCATGTTTCCCGTAAAGGGCTAGGCCTTTCACGGAAGAGGCTAGCCATTTGGAGATGCATGCCCTTTGGAATGAACTAATTGCTTTTGTTGGTTGAGTTTTTTGGTCGAAAATGGCTAGCCTTTGTTTGAAAAAGGCTAGCCGTTTTCGGTCCAGGATCCCTCACATTTGTAATGGCTAGCCTCTTTAAAAAAATGGCTACCTGTCTCACTCACGTGAAGTTCATCTCGCAACTACCTCTCTCGAAGGCTTTCTAAATTCACGGCTTCTTCAGCGATTAACGAGAAAATATACAAGTCCTCATCATTTTCCCTTATTTACACATCCAAATTCCATTAACTAATTACTTTTTCACCCTATTGAAAACCCTAGGTTCGGCCGAGGTTGTTTATCTAAAATTGAGTCCTCGTTCACTTCTTATTGCTGAAATTACTCGCCCAAATTGATTTTAAACCCATTTGCGTGCTATTTCATCGATTAGTCTTGACCTAAAACACAATAGTTGTTATTCAAATTAAGGCTTTGGTTTCCATGGCAGGTGGTGAAACTTCATGGACGAAACAAGGGAAGCATGTGGGTAAGAAGAAACGGCAATGCCCCACCGACAGCCCTGACGACATCCCTGACTTCAATTCAACCCACTTTCCAACTACTCCAATGGCAAACTGTTTCTACGACCGATTCATGGGCCGTTCGATATTATCCTCTTACTCTGTCAATATGGATTGTATGGATAGTCTTTCTATTTGCAATAAGAAGCTTAGGGAATTGCTTGATGGTGTGGGATGGTCTAATGCCTTGAATATTGCGGAGAATGCGTACCCCAATCTTGTAAAGGTCTTTTACTCGAACATGGATACTTCCGCTAAAAAACAAAATCGAGTGATCACAAGTGTTGCTGGCATTCCAATTGAATTTGATGTCGTTATCCTAAATACAATCCTAGGAACAAAAAATGAAGGGTTTGAATTATACTCAACTAGGAATGAACTAAAATTCACAAGATATGCCTATGTTAATGCTGTTAGGAACATCTGTAGGCGTTTTGATTTATCTGATGATGTATGCAATCTTCAATTTCCTGCCCAGTATTTGTGTTTGCAAGTTCGAATCCTGCACAGCATACTCCAGCATGTGGTCACTCCTAGGGGCGGGGATGCTCACCATGTCACGTGTCTGGATGTGGCATTATTAGATCGTATTTTAAGGGGTCGCAAAGTAAATTTTGGTTATGTCATCCTTAGGCACATGCTTAGTATTCCTGTCATCAATAATCGATCTTTTGCCTTTGGTGGATTTATTACTCGAATCCTTACATATTTTAGAGTTCCAATTGATGAGCCCACATTTGACACCTCGAAGAAATTGGGGGATGACCTTATTCTCAGTTTAGGGTTTGATTGGAAGAATGGAGAATGGATTAAGGATAGTTCGATAAAAAATAGGTATACCCTCATTGCTCTTTTAGATTGACGAATGCTCAACAATGTTGTGCCTGTGGATCAACTGCCGGATTTCCGTACCCTTCAACGACCTTAACCTCCCCCTTCCGCTCTAGAGGAACATGCTCCAGCACCTAATGATGATCAGGGCCAACTGCTGTTGGGAGAGGTTCGCACATTGTCCCAACAGCAAGCCCAATTTCAACAGCATATACTGGACGAGCAGCGACGACTTGTTGAGGAGCAACAACTCATTTCTGACCACTAGCAGCAGCTTCTCAAAGGCCAGCAAGCCATCCTTGATGCTCAACGGCAGCTGTTCAAAGCTCTAGGGTTTCCTTTCCCATATCCACCAGCCCCTTAGCTGTTGTTGGTTAAGACTAGTGATGGTTACTGTTAATTTTGTTTGATAGTTTTGGTTTGGCCCAACTTTTGAATATTGTTAAACTCAACATCAATGGTCTGTAGACTGTTAAAAAATTATATCTATTTGTCTATCTCTAGCCTTATTAAATTTCAAGTGTATTGCAAAGATGTGGCCTCATAATTTTATTTGTTGGAATTGGTGGTTTATTTGCTGGCGTTTGAGGTGCTGGTGCTGTTACGGCTGTTGCATAAGTAGCTGTTGGAATTGCAAAGATGTGGTTGCATATGCAGCAGCTGCTGCTGCTGCACAGACAGCATAAGCTGATGTTGGCTGCTTATGCAGCAATTGTTACTGTTGCATGCCTGTGCAGCATATGCAGCAGTAGCAGCTTGCTACACAGGCAACTGCATAAGCAGCAGCAGCTGTTGCAGCTGCATAAGCAGTAATGGCTGTTGTAGCTGCATAAGCAGCAACTGTTGTTGCTGCACAGACAGCATAAGCTGCTGCTGCTAATCTTGCTGCTGGCTGGTTATGCAGCAGCACCTTGCTGCTGGATGCTTATGCAGCAAATACTGCTACTGCATGCCTGTGCAGCATAGGCAGGAGCAGCAGCTTGCTGCATAGGCAATTGCATGAGCAGCAGCTGCTGTTGCTGCATACCTGTGCAGCATTGGCAGCATAAACAGCAGTAGCCTACTGGACAAGCACCTGCTGCCTATTGAAATTGTTGTAGCAGCTCCTTATGCAGCAGCTGCTGCTGCTACATGCCTGTGCAGCATAGGCAGCACAAGCAGCAACTGTTGCTGCTGCATGCGTATGCAGCATAGTCAGCAGCAGCAGCTTTTGCAGCACAAGCAACAACTGTCTGTACAGTACAGGCAGCAGCTGTTGTTGTTGCTGCTTAAATTCCAGCAGTTGCTACAGTCATAGGCAGCAGTAGTTTGACAATTATATAGCCTTGTCATTTATCCTGTATTTTCTTATTGATGTTTGCTTAATTATCTTTTCATTTTCGTTCTTTTTTTAGTGATCTCCATAATCAAAAACGAAGATATCAAGTGTTGTTAATCTGTGATTTTAACAATATTTTGAGAATTATTTACTTCCATTTTACATTAAAAAAATCATACAATGGAACTTACCAGAGTAAATTTTTGAAAATTTTTAAAAAATAAAAAAAGTTGTTAGAAGAATTATATTAGTATATTCTATATATCTTAAAATGAAAAATAAATTATATATATATATATATATAATTATAATAAATGTATCGTTAAAGGAAATATGAGGTCATTAACTTGCAACCATAAAAATTATTTAATTAATCAACTTGAAACCTTGGACAATAAACACGAAACATAAGGGCATTAACTTGCAACAATGAAAATCATTTAATTAATGGACCAATAAACATGAAACCATGACCGTTAACTCGATGTCAGGACCATTAAACGTGAAACCAAAGAAACTTGAAACTTAGGGCAATAAACATGAAACATGTTATCATTAACTTGCAATCATGAAAATCATTTAATTAATGAACTTGAAACTTCGGGCAACAAACATGAAACATGAGATCATTAACTTGCAACCATAAAAATCATTTAATTAATGGACCAATAAACATGAAATCATGACTATTAACTTGATACCTAAACCATTAAACTATAAACATGTGAACTTGAAACCTAGAGCAATAAACATGAAACATGAGATCATTAACTTGCAATAATAAAAATCGTTTAATTAATAAACTTGAAACTTAGAGCAATAAACATAAAACATGAGATCATTAACTTGCAACTATGAAAATTATTTCATTAATAAACTTGAAACCTAGGGCAATAAACATGAAACACGAGATCATTAACTTGCAACCATGAAAATTATTTAATTAATAGACCAATAAACATGAAATCATGGCAATTAATACTATGCCTATGCAGCATAGTCAGCAGCAGCAGCTTGTGCAGCATAAGCAACAACTGTCTGTGTAGTACAGGCAGCAGCTGTTGTTGTTGTTGCTTAAATTCCAGCAGTTGCTACAGTCATAGGCAGCAGTAGTTTGACAATAATATAGCCTTGTCATTTATCCTATATTTTCTTATTGATGTTTGCTTAATTATCTTTTCATTTTCGTTCTTTTTTTAGTGATCTCCATAATCAAGAACGAAGATATCAAGTTTTGTTAATCTGTGATTTTAACAATATTTTGAGAATTATTTACTTCCATTTTACATTAAAAAAATCATACATGAAACATGAGATCATTAACTTGCAATAATAAAAATCATTTAATTAATAAACTTGAAACTTAGGGTAATAAACATAAAACATGAGATCATTAACTTCCAACTATGAAAATTATTTCATTAATAAACTTGAAACCTAGGGCAATATACATGAAACACCGGATCATTAACTTGCAACCATGAAAATAATTTAATTAATGGACCAATAAACATGAAATCATAACCATTAACTTGATACCGAAACCATTAAACTTGAAACCTATGAACTTGAAACCTAGGGCAATAAACATTTAGATCATTAATTTGCAACCATGAAAATCATTTAATTAATAAACTTGAAACTTAGGGCAATAAACATGAAACATGATATCATTAACTTGCAACCTTGGAAATAATATAATTAATGGACCGTTAAACATGAAACCATAACCATTAACCTGATACCTGAACCAGTAAACGTGAAACATAAGGAACTTAAAACTCGGGGCAATAAACATGAAACATGTTATCATTAACTTGCAACCATGAAAATTATTTAATTAATGAACATGAAACTCTGGGCAACAAACATGAAACACCGGATCATTAACTTGCAACCATGAAAATAATTTAATTAATGGACCAATAAACATGAAATCATAACCATTAACTTGATACCGAAACCATTAAACTTGAAACCTATGAACTTGAAACCTAGGGCAATAAACATTTAGATCATTAACTTGCAACCATGAAAATCATTTAATTAATAAACTTGAAACTTAGGGCAATAAACATGAAACATGAGATCATTAACTTGCAACCTTGGAAATAATATAATTAATGGACCGTTAAACATGAAACCATAACCATTAACCTGATACCTGAACCAGTAAACGTGAAACATAAGGAACTTAAAACTCAGGGCAATAAACATGAAACATGTTATCATTAACTTGCAACCATGAAAATTATTTAATTAATGAACATGAAACTCTGGGCAACAAACATGAAACACCGGATCATTAACTTGCAACCATGAAAATAATTTAATTAATGGACCAATAAACATGAAATCATAACCATTAACTTGATACCGAAACCATTAAACTTGAAACCTGTGAACTTGAAACCTAGGGCAATAAACATTTAGATCATTAACTTGCAACTATGAAAATCATTTAATTAATAAACTTGAAACTTAGGGCAATAAACATGAAACATGAGATCATTAACTTGCAACCTTGGAAATAACATAATTAATGGACCGTTAAACATGAAACCATAACCATTAACATGATACCTGAACCAGTAAACGTGAAACATAAGGAACTTAAAACTCAGGGCAATAAACATGAAATATGTTATCATTAACTTGCAACCATGAAAATTATTTAATTAATGAACATGAAACTCTGGGCAACAAACATGAAACACCGGATCATTAACTTACAACCATGAAAATCATTTAATTAATGGACCAATAAATATGAAATCATGACCATTAAGTTGATAACTTGACCATTAAACTTGAAACCGAAAGAAATTGAAACTTAGGCCAATAAACATGAAATTTGAGATTATTAACTTGCAACCATGAAAATTATTTAATTAATAAACTTGAAACCTAGGGCAATAAACATGAAACATGAGATCATTAACTTGCAACCATGAAAATCATTTAATTAATAGACTAATAAACATGAAATCATGACCATTAATTTGATACCGAAACCATTAAACTTGAAACCTGTGAACTTGAAACCTAGGGCAATAAACATGAAACATTAGATCATTAACTTGCAACCATGAAAATCGTTTAATTAATAAACTTGAAACTTAGGGCAATAAACATGAAACATGAGATCATTAACTTGCAACCATGAAATCATTTAATTGATGGACCAATAAACAAGAAACCATGACCATTAACTTGATACCTAAACCATTAAACGTGAAACCAGTGAATTTGAATCTTTGGGCAATAAACATGAAACATGAAATCATTAACTTGCAACCTTGGAAATAATATAACTAATGGACCATTAAACATGAAACCATAACCATTAACGTGATACCTGAACCATTAAACGTGAAACATAAGGAACTTGAAACTCAAGACAATAAACATGAAACATGTTATCATTAACTTGCAACCATGAAAATTATTTAATTAATGAGCTTGAAACTCCGAGCAACAAACATGAAACACCGGATCATTAACTTGCAACCATGAAAATCATTTAATTAATGGGCCAATAAACATGAAATCATGACCATTAAGTTGATAACTTGACCATTAAACTTGAAACCGAAGGAAATTGAAACTTAGGCCAATAAACATGAAATTTGAGATCATTAACTTGCAACCATGTAAATAATGAAATTAATGAACCAATAAGCATGAAATCAAGACTATTAACTTGATTACTAAACCATTAAACTTGAAACTCTTTTTTTATTATTATAAAAATAATTTTTTATTGTTATGTCCTTTAAAATTAAAATAATGATTATTTTATTAATATTTTACTTATTATAATTGATTATTATTATTATTATTATTATTTAATTCATTTAAGGGGGCAACCGGTTGCAAAAACCGGTTGCTCCCAGTTATTTATTTATTTATTTTTTTTGTGTTTGGCTGTCAAGTTGCTCTGCTTTTTTCCTTTTTTTTTTACTTGCATGTATCACAAACATGCATGTACTGTAGCCATGCCCCTATACAAGAGTACAATATAATTAAACTCTTTGGTATTAATGTAACATCATCTACTCTGAGTTGTTGCATAAATTTAAGAGGCTTAGTCATCAAATGAAACTATGCTACATCAATTTTATGGTTCTTTGGTATAACATTACATCGTCTATTCTAATTTGTTGCATAACTTTTAAAAGCTTAAATCATCAAATGAGATTATGTTTCATTAGTTTTATATGGATTATTTTGTATAAGGTAAACGACATCTCGTTTGTTACTTTAATAAAGAACCGACCTGCCATCCACTTTATAAAAACGACATCTCGTTGGAACCCTTGATATTGCAGAAAAAAGAGAAGAGACTATGAATGATCAGATATATCTGAAAAATAAATAAACAGAGCACCATAAAGAACAGGAGATATGAGTTTTGGTCTCTACCATAAAGTTGCTCTCATTAAATGTGTTCTCAGGGTTGCAAAGATACAGCACAATATCAAAATTCTGTTTCCTGGACGATATCATAACTAGAAAAGAAAATTGCTATACTTCCGATGACTTAAATTGCAGCTCCTCATTGACAAAGAGATGACCCAAATGTTGATATTTTGGCGATAATGGAACAAAACTCCTACCATTGCTTACAGTCGTGTGTGGATTACACTTGAGAGTCTTGGCAACTGGCAAGTTAACTTCTTTTCCTTTTCAATCCCTCACCAGCTCAAGTCCAGTCAAGTTATTTATTTTCTTTTTTAATCCTTCACTAATAACTAATACATAACGCGGTCTAGACCCTGGACTAGACTTGAGAGTCTTGATAAGTTATTTCTTTTTCTTTTTTAATCCCTCACCAATTAATTAATACATAACGTGGACTAGACTCGAGAGTAAAGTAGACAAGTCATTTCTTTTCTTTTTTAATCCCTCCCCCATTAACTAATCAATAACTAATGCATAACGTGGTTGACTAGACTTAGAGGGTATCGACGTTAGAGCCCACATCCACGCCCAATTGGGAATGACAAAATGTGGGCTTGCGCGGCGTAGAAGTGTAAGGACTTGGGCTGGATTTGGCCCACTATAAGTTTAGGCCTTCACTTATTTTTTTAATTTTTTTAATAATTATTGTAAACTTGAAACGAATTAATAATAATTAAGTTGTTACAATCAACAATGAATTAAAAAAATAAATATTTTAAAATAAAATAATAAATAAAGTAAATAAAAGTTTAGAGATTTAATTTTTTTAGTACTGAATTCTCTAGTTCAAGCTTCCTTTCAATTAACTAACACTTAAAAAAGAGTTTAATATTATAATTCTAAGTTTTTTTTATTCATTATTGATATATGAATTATGTACTTAAACTTTTTTTAATTTTTCATTATTTTTTTAATTTTAATTTAATATTCTAATAAATAATTTTTTTAAATAAAGGACTTAGGCCTAGTCAGGGTCTTTTTTCTTAAGCCTTTGTCTAGGCCTTCATATGGGAGGCCCGAGCTAAAGTCTACTGGAATGAGCCAAGCCAGCCCATACTTTTTGGCAATCCCTACGCCCAACAACCAAGTAGGTATTAACTGTACCCAGTTCATCATAGTTTTATTATTGGGTTTTAAAACTCAAAATGTATTTACTTAGTTAGGAGAAACCGCGATATATAAATTAGTCGAAGAACTCACTTGTTGACAATTTGAGATATTATATAACAAAAGGTGTAAATTATAATTGGAAAAATACACACACACACACATCGTTCTTCTTTAGTGTAGGCACTCTCATTTTTTTCTTTTTATGCAGACATGCTATTAATTCCCGGCATAAGAGAATGATTATACAAATGCAAAAAAAAAAAAAAAAACACACACACACACACACAAAACATTCTTACGTGCGTCGCCCCCTCATTTTTTTTAATGCAAACATATTGTTAAGCCATGCGGTTTAATAGGCTTAAAAATTGACTTTATTAAATTGCATGGCTTAAAAGTATGTCCACATAAAAAATGAGGGTACCCGCACTCTCTCTCTCTCTCTCTCTCTCTCTCTCTCTCTCTCTCTCTATATATATATATATATATATATATATATATATACACACACACACACATATGTATGTATGTATGTAGAAATCAATATGCACAAAAAGTAAGATATATGAGAACAAATTGGATTGACACTAAACTTCAGTGATTTATAACTCAGTCTTGGCAAGTACCTACCATATATTTACCTGCACAGTGGTCTTTGCCAAGAATAACAAACAATAATAAATTAACTAAATTAATGACAAAAAAAAGGAAAGCAAGAAAAGGAACGGTGGTCCATTTATTTATTTTTATTTTTATTAATCAAAGTTGACAGATTTTTCATCATCAAGGACCTTTGTGTAATACTACACACACTTAGAAAATCTGGACCCATTTGATTACTCCCAGCACCAACTTCGTTAAAATGAATTTTATTACCAAAATACTGACTAGTAAATTACGAAAATGGGTATGATAGTATTATTAAATAAATATTTTAGTCACTCTGAACAAATCACTGCCAAGAATCGACGTTGTCAATTGTTCATCCTTCCCTAGCTCTACTATTTTACAACATTAAATGTAATTCATCATTACAAAGAATGAAACCTCAAACCATAAAAATAAAAAGATATAGCTTGCTAAAAAATTTTCTCCTTTTGAAAAAAGTTTCTATTGTGCTTCAAGGAATTTTTTTTTCTTTTCTTGGACAACCTCACAATGAGTATTGAGTAGTCATGAGGTGGAACTTTAATTACAATATTTATATTCTTTCATGTGCTATGAATTGGTTTTGACCAATGGGAAACTAATGTTGTATATACTTTTACATATGCTCGATTAAATGGCAAATTTTTCTTTCACTAGTGCATCTGTAGTTGAGTTCTTGTGATTCCGATTGGATGGGAAAGGTCGAAGGAGCAAAATAAAGAGAGAGCATGCGTTTTCCTTTAAGTTTTCATTTGATTTATTAAAAAAATTTATATCACAATAATTTATTTAAATAAAGGTATGTTAGTTGTTTAAGGTTTTGTTTGGTCTAGTTTTTTTAATAGAGTTTATTTAGATAGAATTTTTGTTAATAGAACTTTTACAAGTAGAGATTTTCTCAACAAAAAAAAAATTAGTTATTTGGTTATCAGCGAGAGCTTTTATTAAAAATTAAAAAATTACTTTAATATGCAAGTTTTTTAAACTTATGTTATAAAAAAATAAAATAAAATTTTCAAATAAACAAATAATATGTTAGACGTTTTAACATTTAAAAAAAATTCAACTTCAACTCTCAAAAGGCTAAATAGCTTACTTGATCTTTAAATGCTCTATTGAAAAAACAACCAAATAGAAACAAAAATTTTAATAAAAACTTATGAGATTAAATAAACATTTATTATTATTAGATAAACCATATCAAACAGGCACTTAAGAGGATTTATAAAATAAAGTATTAATTTAAAAAATTTTCAAATGGCCCCACTCTTTACAAAATTTTAAGAAAATATAAGACAAGACAAAATTACCTTATAGTTTGTTTACAAGATGTGATTAAGTTGCAACGGGGTTGTATCCAATAGTGAAGAGTAATGAAGTGAATTTATATTTCAGAGTTTTTGCAACTGTGAAAAGCCAAAAATGTACTCGATGTTAAGTAATCAATTTAAAAAAAAAAAAAAGGGGATGGTTTGATCGTTTCTCCTTTTTGTCCAAATAACGTCAAATTACTTTTATCAAAGTGAGCATTGCTCGGGGACTTCTAGATGACGTTGCACTTGCACTTGTAAGGCAAATTACCTTACAGTTTGCTTACAAGATCCAGTTATATATCGCAACGGGGTTGTCCACAGCCGTGAAGAGTAATACATTTGAATTGATAAGAGTTTTTGCAACTATGAAAAGACAAAAATGCACTTGATGTTAAGTAATCAATTAATCAATTTGTAATAAAACAATGGATGATTTGATCGGTTTACATTTTGTCCAAATTTTGTCAAATTATTCAAGTCTCATTTGTTCATCCGTTTGTCAAATAACCAAGGCGAACGACATCTCGTCTGTTATCTGATTAAAGAGCCGACATCATATTTTCTTAAAAATGCAAGTGCGACTTGCCATCCACTTTATAAAAGGATAGCACGACTTGCATTCCGTATCATATGATATCGTCGGCTAAATTTGGGCATGGCGGCGAAATTGGAACCATGCAATGCCTTCATTGATCATTTAATCGTGTCCTCAAGAGTTTAAAGATACAGCACAAATATCATAATTCTATTTCCTGGCCTCCATAGCTAGTGTTGATGCGGGATTCTGGTCTCTGCTCGACTACGACCAGGATCTTTCCTCAACGGTCTATTTAGCTGCTCGCAATGAACTCTCCTCGCGTTACTTTCGAGGTGAGTAGAATGATGTCCCACGCGACCCTTCGCTCCCGTATCTCTCTGCGTACACAAAAGACTGGTCAGAGTGCGCCGGGTGTTTTTCCTGGCGTAAACCCTCCGACGCTTAAGTCAGTCAATCGGGCTTTACCCCTTTTTGGTGGGAAAATGGTGCCAATTAACTCTTGGCTCTTAAAAATACTGAATCCCTTCTTAAGGTCTCTAATTTCAAAATGTCTAACCCCTTTACCTTCGCCGATTACCTTTTTATACCTGCCCTCTGGAATCGGCACCCCGTGATCCGCGATCCACGTTCTCACGTTCTCCCTTTCCCCCCGTTCATGGAGTGGGTGGTTGAATATCGTGGTTGTCGGCTGAATGGGCTTCGTGCCTAGATTCTCGGATAAAGGCGTGTTCCTCGCTGACCGTTATTTGACTGGGTCCGCCCGCCCTTGGCGCTCAGAAGAGAAAAAGAACTCTCCACACCGCGACCTCGAGGAGATCTCCTCGCTAGCGAGCAGGGGGTTCGTGCTCACAGGTTCCTGCTACCAGGCTTCGCTGCTCGCCTTTCGCCTATGAGCAGGGTATCTCTTCGTCTGGGGGTAGCCGGTCGTCTGCAAACGAAAGCGAAGGCACCTGCTCGCTAGTTCCTCCTGCTAGCTTCCACCCGCTATCAGGCCCCACTTGCCTGCTCGCTCTCGAGTGAGCTGACTCCTTGTCCAAGGGATGGCTAGTCGACCTCGGGATACCCCACAACACCGGTCCCCCAGTTTCTTGTATTTTAAAGGAAATGGATAAATATAAGAAACTTGTACTAGAAGCTGGAGTCAGTTGGGAGGCTGGTGCTTTCCCCTTTTATTCGCCTCACTTTTTCTGAAGTTCGCGGCCTTCCTTCTCGAAGGGTCACATCACCATTAAATGCGAGAGAGGCGGTGATGATCTGTCCACTCATTTGAATTTCAAATCGACGGTTACGGGAACCCTTGGAATGCGCGCCCTCTGGATAGTAGTGAACCGAAGGCATTCTTAGCACTTTAAATCCCTAATTCCTAAAAACCAATCCTTTACTTCTTCGCCTCTCTCGAAACTCTCTGCGGCCGACAATCTTATCTTCCTCTCCGGCGAACCGTACCGCTCTTGTCTTCTTTGTTCAAGTGCACGTTGCTCCAGGTACTGCTTTCTCCCTTCCGATTTTGGATTATTGTTGTTATTTCGAGTGGGATTGGTTGTGTTTTCCCGGGTAGATTTTTAGAAGATGTCGAAGGGGAAAGAGAAAATGGTAGAGGTTGATGACGACGAGCTAGGTTTCCTTCCTAGCTTGCTTGCAGATCCTGCTTTTGACCCTGGGATGCCTTTAGAACCGACGAAGTCGTCTGGTATAGGTACAAGTGCTAGGAGAATGTCTCCTGAGGTTTCCACCTCGTCTAGTGGTGGTGGTGATGAGGGTTCCCGGGGTTCGGAGGATACCTTAAGTGCGGGTTCTGGTGAGGAGTCTAGCGCGAAATCCTCCTCTGAAACAGCGCAACCAGGGAGGCGAAAGGGAATAGGTGGTAGGGCGTTAGTAGACGATTATGCTATTGACTACATAGATTGCCTGACCACCGTAGATGACCTGGTAGAACTCCGGACTATTTACGGCATCCCTAATGAGATTCCCCTAAGAGTCCCTGGTAAAAAGGATACCCCTAGTCGCCCACCTAGGGGATACGTTACCCTGCTTTTGGAGAGTTTTAAATTCGGAATGAGGCTTCCCTTGCAGCCTTACTTCATCCAGATACTAGATGGGCTACACCTAGCTCCTGCTCAGCTTAATCCTAACGGGTGGAGGGTGCTCTCTGGTCTGTTCGTCCTGTGGAGCAAATGTGGTCAAAGTGCACCCACAGCTGACGAGGTCAAGCACCTGTACCAGCTAAAGAGCAGTCCAAAAGACGCTGGCTGGTATTACTTCATGTCAAGTACCAAGACCAGGAAACCCTTGACTGATCTCCCAACAGGTGGTGGTGGGAATTGGAAGAGGAAATTTCTGTTTGCTGGGGGTTCCTGGGGTCAAATGGCACAAATAGACGAGAGGACGTTTCGCGTCCCCTCTCATTTCACAGTTCCAGGTTGCCTGCTCGTTTTTAGAAATCTAATAGCCCATGCTCCTTTATTCTGCGCATAATTTCTTACTTGTGTTTTCTCTTCAAAATGCAGCTTCTTGGGGTGTACACCTCGACCTTCGTCCTGCTCTACTCAAGCGGGTCGACGCTGCGTTGGCAAACTCCTGCCCGTGCAAAGACTCCATCGTCTGCTCACGCCTCGGTCGAAGTCTCGCTAGTACCAACAACCAAGCCATGGAGGATGCTGTGGTCGGGGCTCTCAAAGGAAGCGCACTTGCCCCACTACCGAAAGCAGATCAAAGCAAGGATGCTCGTCCAAGAAAGCGAGCTAGCACGATGGAGCAGCAGCCGTCTCTTCGAGGTCCTTACCACCTCCCCTCTAAGACTAAAGAACCCAAAGTGGCGCTGGGAGCCGCGCGGTCCTTTCGCCTCCTCTCGTGCCGGGCCTGGACCGAAACTCCGGGGCCGCATGAAAATAGACTCCGAGCACTTGGTCCCTTATGTCAACGAATTCTCCAAACTAGTTAGCAAGAAGGACCCTGGAGGACTTCGATGGTAAAGACTCTAGCGAAATGGTTAGGCTATGCAATCCAATGCTTTCCACCTTGGTTGCATGGCGACTTACTACAGCAAAAGGTCGGTCGTTACTTACCTAGGAAGATGAAAGAGGACATTCAATCAGCCAAAAACAAGGCCGATGCTGCTGAGAAGAAAGCTGGTGAACTTAACCTCGAGAATTTGAAGCTAGTCGAGCAGGAATATCTCGCGCAGGCTAAGGTCATCACCCTTGAAGAGGAGTTGAACAGGGTTAAAGAGGACTCTCAGGCGCAAAAGGCTGTCTTCGAGGCTCAGCTTAAATCCCTCAAAGCTTCCTTCCAAGCTCAGGTTGCCGATTTAAAGAAGGAGGCTGATGAACAGTATGACGAGGGACTTCGGCACTCTTATCGGTGTATCATGGCAGTTATTACAAAGCAGCATCCTGATCTGAAAATGGGTGATCTTGCTGCTGGCATTAGTGAATACATGAACGCCGAAGCGGATAAGGAAGGCGACGAGGACCCAGCTGCACATGAGGACGAGGAGGCCATCTCCCCTCCTCGTGAAGTCCCAAAGCAGACGCCAAGAGGCGAGTACTCCTCCAGGCGCCACTGGTGATACTCCTCCCGCTCCTGAAGCGGAGCAGCCAAAGGAAGTGGAGCAGCCCGTAGAAACAGAGCATCCAGGGGAGGTGGCCTTAGTTACTGATCTCCCACCTTCTTGATTGTATATACACATATTTCCTTTGTTTTGTAGGCTTCTTCTTGAGACTTTGTATGTCGAGGCTGAAAGTCATGCAAGCTATGGTAGCGAATTAATAAACAATTCTGTTTTTCTTTATTTCTTGTTGGATTAACAGTATTGAACACATATTGGTAAGCAGGCGTTCAGAAATATATATATATTTACTTTCGCTGACCTCTCGGGCCTTTGTATCGTCTGCTCGTCTTTGCTTAATCAAGCACATCATGGAGGAGGCTTTGAGGTCTGTAGAGCCTTTACATGCCTCAACAATTTTTTTTTCGAACTTTAGGGTTCTGCTCGCCTTTGCTTGGTCGGGCAGAATCTGGCACGCTTGGCTACCTGTCTCGCCATCGAGCAGGCTTTGAGACTTGCGGAGCCTTTGCATGCCTTAGCATTTTTCAAACTTCAGAGTTCTGCTCGCCTTCGCTTGGTCGAGCAGAATCTGGCACGCTTGGCTTCCTGTCTCGCCATCGAGCAGGCTTTGAGACTTGCGGAGCCTTTGCATGCCTTAGCATTTTTCAAACTTCAGAATTCTGCTCGCCTTCGCTTGGTCGAGCAGAATCTGGCACGCTTGGCTTCCTGTCTCGCCATCGAGCAGGCTTTGAGACTTGCGGAGCCTTTGCATGCCTTAGCATTTTTCAAACTTCAGAGTTCTGCTCGCCTTCGCTTGGTCGAGCAGTAACGGCACGCTTTGGCTTTTGTCTCGCCATCGAGCAAAGCTTTGAGACTTCATGAGCCTTTGCATGCCTTAGCATTTTTCAAACTTCGAGTCTCGCTCACCTTCGCTTGGTCGAGAGTAACCGCACGCTTGGCTTCCTGCCTCGCCATCGAGTAGGCTTTGAGACTTCATGAGCCTTTGCATGCCTTAGCATTTTTACATGTATCGACATAATCGAATGAAATTCCTCCACGTTTCATTGATTGCGTAATTAACTTACAGGGAATTTAAAAATGGACTACGATGGAAAGTAAAACTTTAAAAGTTAACAAAGTCTTACCGAAGTACTTGAAATGCGTTGCATTCCATGGTCGCTTCACCTCGTGGCCATCTGCGTGGACGAGTTTATAAGCCCTGCCCAGCCTACCGCTAACTCGTAAGGCCCTCCCAGCTTTGGACCGAATACGCCTTGTGTCGGGTCTTTTGTGCTCGATTAACCTTTCTAAGCACCCAATCCCGACCTTGAATGTCAGATATGGACCCGTTGGTTGTAATGGCGAGCAACCCTCTGTTGGTGGGAAGATGAATGCTCCGATGCTTGCTCCTCTTCTCGTTTAGCAAGTCCGATTCAAGCACATCCGGTCGTTGTTTTCGGGCTCGCCAAGTAATTGGTTCGATGTGTGGTCATCCCTATCTCCACCGGTACACGCCTTCACGCCCGAATGCCAAAGCGTACGGTGTTTCCCTGTTGCAGCGATCTTATCGCTGCTCAGATGCCCATAGCACACCCAGTAGTTCGTCAACCCATGCTCCTTTCGCTCCCACTGTCTTCAAGAGCCTCTCGATGACTTTATTTAGCCTGCTTCCACCCGCCCATTAGATTGAGGGTGAGCAAGTAAGTAACTTCAACTCTATCCTGTTCTCGCAAAACTCTCAAATTATTATTGTCGAATCGCTCGCCATTGTCTCACACTGTGGCGTAAGGAATCCCATACCGGCAGACCAGGTTTCTCCATATAAAATCAGTTGTCTTCTTCTCTGTTATCCTGCTGAGTGCTTCCCCCTCGACCCACTTCGTGAAATAGTCGATCGCAACGATTGCGTGTGTAGCTGTTCCCTTTCCCTTTGGCAGTGGCCCAATCAAATCAACTCCCCATTGAGCAAATGGCCATGGTGAAACCATAGAAGTGAGCTTCTCGGGTGGCCGGGTGGAGAAGCATGCGAAACTTTGGCAACTCACGCAATTTCTGGTTTTTTCTTGTGCGTCTCGGTGCATCGTGGGCCAGAAATATCCCTGCCTAAGGGCCTTGTGGGCCAGGGATCTCGCACCAGAATGGTTTCCACAAACCCCCTCATGTATCTCCTCAAAGACGTAGTCGATCGTCCTCGTCCAGACATCGTAGGAACGGAAGGGTGTACCCTCGTCGATACAACACCCCGTCGATCATTGTGTACCTCGACGCCTGAGCTCTAATCTTTCGAGCTCGCAACTTATCCTCCGGTAGAAACCCATCTCGAATGTACGAGGTGATTGGGTCCATCCATGAACATCTCTGCTCTACTCCAAGCACTTCCGCACTCTGCTCAATACTGGGGCTGGTCTTTACTTCCATTGCACTTTGCTTCGGGGCATTTTTGGATCTGCCGCTGCTGCCATTCTGGCCAGGATGTCTGCTCGATGGTTCTCCTCCCTTGGGATCTGCAATACTTCCACCGATTCAAACTTTCCTATCATCTGCTTAACTCTCTTCAGATACCGCTCCATCTTTTCATCCCTTGGCTAAAACCTTTCCCCTACATGGTTAGCCACCAACTGGGAATCGGTTCGGATTTGCACTCTATCCGCTTTTACTGCCTTAGCCAGTTCCAAGCCCGCTACCAAAGCTTCATACTCCGCCTGGTTGTTCGTGGTTTTGAACTCGAATTTCACAGCGTAAGAGACCTCCTCCCCTTCTTCTCGACTTTTAAGATAATACCGCCTCAACCTCGCTCCCCGAGGATCCATCAACTGAGCATTCGCCATGATTCGATTCCCTGCTGCTTCTTCGATCAATGCCGGTCCGGTCAACACTTAGCCTCGGAACTCGCAACGAAATCCGCCATTGCTCGTGCTTTTATCACGCCTGGGGCTTATTTTTATTTAACTCGCTCACTGGACACCCCATTTTACGAGCCGACAGAGGCATCCTTTTATGCAGGTCCGACGCAACGGCTGATCTCAGTTATGGGAAATGCCCGAAAAGTACGGGCTCAAGCTTTGAAAGTAGCCACCACTGTGGCAAGCGCCCATTTCTCCAAAGTGGTGGATATCTCTGTCTCGTGATCAAGCAGGCCTTGCTCGTATAGTAGATGGGATATCAACTCCTTCCTCCTCCTCACCAAAACCGAGCTCGTAGTGCGTGGTCTCGACACTGACCATGTACAGAACAACACATCTCCTTCCCATGAGTAGAAGCAGGGTGCTTGTCAAGGTACTTTTTTTTGGAATGCCTCTCACATTCGAGTCCATTTCGTTTCTCTTCCTCTCCATATTACTTTGAAAATACCTGCACTTATTTGTCGCCGGATATAAATCGGCCTAACGCCGCCGCTTCCTACGAGGCTTTGTATCTCCTTCAAATTGCGAGGAGACTTCATCTGCACGATCGCCTGGATCTTCTCTGGATTCACCTCAATCCCCCGATGGCTCACCATGAATCCCAGGAATTTTCCCGATTCAACTCTAAAGGCACACTTCTCTGGGTTAAGCTTCATCTTGAACTTTCTCAACAGCCCAAATGTCTCCTCGAGGTGCACGACATGTTCGTTCGGGTTCCTGAATTTTGTGATCATATCATCTACATACACCTCCATCGTCCTTCCAATCAGTGGTTTGAAAATTTTGTTCACCAGCCTTTGGTATGTGGCTCCCGCATTTTTCAACCCGAATGGCATAACCCTGTAATAGAACAGGCCCTGGTTAGTAATGAATGCGGTGCTCTCCTCATCCTGCTCGCACATTGGGATCTGGTTGTATCCCGAGAATGCGTCCACGGCTCGCAGTTCGTGACCTTGGTGTTGAATCTACTAGCTGGTCGATTTTGGGCAAAGGAAAGCTATCTTTTGGGCACGCCTTGTTGAGATCAGTGAAATCGACACACATCCTCCATTTACTAGTGGCTTTCTTAACCAAAGACCACATTCGATATCCATTCGGGTAGTTGACTTCCCGAATGAACCCCGCCTTCAAGAGCTTTTCGACCTCAACATTCACTGCATCATACCTCTCCTGGTTGAAGCATCTTCTTTTTTGCCTCACTGGCCGAGCTCCCTTCCTTATTGCTAACCTGTGGCAAGCCACCTCGGGGTCGATTCCCAGCATGTCCCTCACGTGTCCATGCGAACACATCTCGCATGAGCTCAAGGCAATGCACCAGCCAAGCTTCTCGCTTCCTCCTTCTAAGCCTCGATCCGATTCGAATCGTCTTTTCCGGATCATCTCGCTCAAAGCTTATTGTTTCTAGCTCCTCCACCGGCTCTTGCTTGCTATTCTTAACCCCCGCTCGTGTATCCAGCGATGTGATTCGCATTGTTTCTTCGTGGAGTAAAGCAGCCTCCGGGCAACCTCGGGTCTCCTCGCACTACTCCTACTACTCCGTTTACCCAATACTTCAGGGCTAGGTAATGATTGAGAGAATCGCTTTACTCATTCTAGGAAGGGCGCCTAGAATCATCGTAAGTGGTTCTCTCTTGTCAACTACCACAAAATCCAGAACATTGTCTTCTCGGTTGGGTGGTCGCTTATTGTAAAGTGGCTCGACCACACCAAAGGAGTGAGTTTCCACCTCCGAATCCCTTCGGGGAGGTATTAGTGTGCTCGAACTTGAGGTCTCGATATTCCCATCTCTCCAGAGTTGACTTGAACAGATATCAACCGAGCTCCCCGTATCTACCGTTGTCCGGTCAAACTTTTTGCTAGCCGTGACTTTAATAACTGTGGCATCTCACGCGGGTGGGTACAGATTCCTCTCGTCCTCATCGCCCACATGACGGCACTTGTCCGATTCTTGCCGTTTTAGTGGCTGGGTATCAAGAACACCTCTCACGGGTCATGGCATACCTCGTGATAATTCTTCCTCGATCTATCGGAGTCTCACCAAAGTCGGCCCCCAAGAATTACCCCTACACCACGGGTGCTCGCTCATACTTCTATCACTCGCTCCCTTCATGACGAACCGACCATCGGATGACCCTATCTACGAACTCGCCTGTATCGATTTCTCACCAAATCTTCAACTTGGGTCTTGAGATCCTCGCATTCGGCCGTGTTGTGGCAGGGGTGCCATGGAACTTGCAATACCGCCTCGTCTCATGCCGTATCTTCGTTATCGGGGTCGCGTACAAAGAACCCCCTCTTTTTACAAACCTCAAAAACCTCCTCCAAAGGAACTTTCAACGGGGTGTAACGCCCATAGCTTTGACTCGATCGATCATGTACGGCCCTTTCCTGATTACCGATGGCCCTTTAAAAGGTGCTTCGGGTCTCGGTCTTTCACCCTGTTGGTGTTGATAGGGATGATCGTACGTCTGCTCATGTTTTCTCCAAGAATCTCTGATTGGTGAACGGGGAGGTTGCATCCTGCTCTGCTGATACCGAGGTGGCTCTGGGTGAGGCCGAGCATTGGTGACTGCTCCACCTCGCACCACTGCCCGTGGTGGTTCTTCCTCTTAATTGGCCCTTTCCCCGCGCGCTCCCTTCTCTCTTCTCCTCAACCTTCCGCTTGGTCCGTCTTTTTTAATTCTCGCCGCTTTTCCTCCTCAATAGCTATATCCTCGCTTGTTCGTAAAATGCATGAGTACGATCGAATAGTTGGGCTCTCAGTTATACCACGTGCATCCAATCCGCACTCCTTCCTTCAATCCCCTCAAGGTGCTTCTGGGATGATTAAAGGCTCTTTATCGAGAACAGCCTCGATGGAACCTTTGATGTATTCCCGTAGCATGCCATCCTCCCCTCGCTTCATGCTCGCTCCATCATATCATCTTAGGTGCATATTGCCTTCTGAATCGTTTCGCGAACCCGGATATATCGCCGAACGACTTAATACTCCCGCTGGGAAGCTTTCGTACCACTCTCGCTCGCCCCTCCAAAGACAATGGAACACTGCACTCTCGAGCTTGAGATAAACCCGCACCCCGCTTATGTCGTTAAGCGCCTATGGGCACCAATGGTTCCGTTCGCCCGAGTACTTCGAGGTCCGGACGAAGTCTCTCGGGATGATCAGCGCCATAATCCCCGCCGAGGGGGGATTCGTTGTCTAGCATTATCCTCCACTCCGTGCCCCGCTTCCTTCCGCATGTCATCTATCACCCGGCTAACTCGCGCACCTCCTCTTCCAACAAAAGATGGCGCGACTGTGGTCTCGTGCCGCAACTCGGTCCTGCCTCGCCGACATCATACAAGTGTTGCCGAGTTCCCTTTCTTCCGCATTCGTTACTCCGCCCGCCATCAAAGTATTGCCTCTCTGGGATCGCCCTCTTCCTCCCCGGGACTTCTCCCCGCCGAACTTGACCTCCCTACACCACCAAGTCCACCGATAGTGTGGCCCTCGCCACGTCGCCGCCGCCTTTTCCTTCCAACCACGTTACAGGCGTCATCCCTCCACTTCTCACCCCTTCTTTCCTGAGTTTCTCTCCGTTCATTTCTCAGCTCGTGTAGGATGGCCATCAGAGTATCCATCTGTTTCTCCATTCGTTCCATCCGTTCACCCATTGCTTTCTCCCGCGCTTCATTAGCAATCTCCCTGAGTGTCACGGACTCATTATGCCTGGAATCGCTCCCTTGAGTACTACCCCCACCGATGTCCATGGTTTTCTTCCTTATTTGCCTTCTTCTACTTTCTATCAACAGAAGCTTTTTGCTCAGGTCCCCACAGACGGCGCCAAAATGTTGATGCGGGATTCTGGTCTCTGCTCGACTACGACCAGGATCTCTCCTCAACGGTCTATTTAGCTGCTCGCAATGAACTCTCCTCGCGTTACTTTCGAGGTGAGCAGAATGATGTCCCACGCAACCCTTCGCTCCCGTATCTCTCTACGTACACAAAAAACTGGTCAGAGTGCGCCGGGTGTTTTTCCCGGCGTAAACCCTCCAACGCTCAAGTCAGTCAATCGGGCTTTACCCCTTTTTGGTGGGAAAATGGTGCCAATTAACTCTTGGCTCTTAAAAATACTGAATCCCTTCTTAAGGTCTCTAATTTCAAAATGTCTAACCCCTTTACCTTCGCCGATTACCTTTTTATACCTGCCCTCTGGAATCGGCACCCCGTGATCCGCGATCCACGTTCTCACGTTCTCCCTTTCCCCCCGTTCATAGAGTGGGTGGTTGAATATCGTGGTTGTCGGCTGAATGGGCTACGTGCCTAGATTCTCGGATAAAGGCGTGTTCCTCGCTGACCGTTATTTGACTGGGTCCGCCCGCCCTTGGCGCTCAGAAGAGAAAAAGAACTCTCCACACCGCGACCTCGAGGAGATCGTCCTCGCTAGCGAGCAGGGGGTTCGTGCTCACTGAGTTCCTGCTACCAGGCTTCGCTTGCCTGCTCGCCTATGAGCAGGGTATCTCTTCGTCTAGGGGGTAGCTGGTCGTCCTTGCAAACGAGCAGAAGGCACCTGCTCGCTAGTTCCTCCTGCTAGCTTCCACCCGCTATCAGGCCCCACTTGCCTGCTCGCTCTCGAGTGAGCTGACTCCTTGTCCAAGGGATGGCTAGTCGACCTCGGGATACCCCACAACAGCTAGAAAAGAAAATTGCTATGTATTTTTCTAAACATTAAAAAATTTACAGCTCTTGACAAGAGATGACCCAAATGTTGAACCAAGGTCGTTATCTCAAATATCTTGGCTCATAATATGTGTATGGAACACTTCAGTGAGCTTGGGCACCTTCAATGAGCTTGAGTAACTCAAAAAAATCTTGTATCATTTTATTTATTTAAACTTTGTACTGCTATAAATAATAAACACAGAAAAGTAGAGTACCTATATAAATGATTTCACTTACGAAAGTGAATTACATAAAAGGATAGATTCAAAGATGAAAGATGCTAGTAACCTCTTCTTACAAAGTAGCTAAATTTGTCACCAATTCCATCCAAGAAGTGACAGAACTTGTACCTCCATCTTTTGTTGCTGAGTAAAGGGCCAATGAAACACCAAAATCCCACCACAAATCCAAGTGCCATGCTTACATACAACGTCCAGTCCACTTCATCTCCATCTTCTTCGTTTCCAATTCTATTTTGATCGTCAGTTGCAAGTACATTCTTTTCAGTACAATTTGAAAGTGGAGCTCCGCATAGGTCATTGCCGGCAAAAGATGATGCACCAAAGCTTTGCAATTGAGTGCTTGAAGGAATTTCTCCACTCAAGTTATTGTTGGATAGGTTCAGGTAATTCAGAAATGACAAGTTTGACATACTTTGAGGAATCTGACCTGAAAGTTGGTTCGCTGAGAAATCGAGGGATTCAATTGATCTCATAACACCAATATTATCAGGAACTCTTCCGGTAAATAAGTTGAACGAAAAATTCAATGATTGCAATCCTTGGAGGTTTGTCACTTCTACAGGTATTTCTCCAGAGAAATTATTCTTGGAAATGTCAATGCTTCTCACCAAATTAAGAATGGAACTATATTCAACCAAAAACCCTTTCATCACAAGCGATGCATCCTCAACAATTTCGTTCTCCCCCAATGAGGCATAGAATATATCGCTGCTCTGATTAGATGATTCCGTTGTCGCCATAGCAGAGAAGTTGTAGATGCATCTCGGTATGGTCCCTGAGAGACTGTTATAAGCCACATCTAAAATTTGTAGAGAAGCTAGACGACAAAGTTGAATGGGGAAATCGCCGTGAAACTTGTTCGATCGAAGATTGAGAATCATCAGTCTTGAAAATCTTTCTCCTATCCATGTAGGAATTTTTCCGACAAGTTCATTTTCACCCAAGTCAAGTGCTTCCAAAATTGAAAATTTTTTAAACGACGTTGGTATTATTCCAGACAATCTATTATTTCGGAGGCTCAAAGACTCAAGAGAAGTTAAAGTCCCAATGGACATCGGAAGGCTACCGGTGAAGTTGTTGTTGCCTAAGTTCAACGTACGCAACCTCGGCCAATTCATCCAACAATCAGGGATTTCTCCAGAAAAATGATTTTTAGAGAGTATGAGAAATTCAATGCTCTTTGAGAAATTCTCCCCCTGACATATGAGAGGGAAAATGGATCCCGATAAAGTATTATTGGAAAGATCGAATATTGAACCCAACAATAAGGATGGTGTGGTAATAAGAGGCATTGATGGACTGTCAAACTTTGGAACCCCACCATAGATTTGGTTACCAGAGACATTTAAATAATAATACTGGAAAATAGAATTCCAAAACCCACGAGGAATTTTGGCTGAGATTCTTGTGCTGGATATATCCAAATCATTTAATTTCTTTTGTGATTGGAGCCACAAAGGAAATCGAGGCCCTAAATGACATGACCTCAACTCCAAAACTGTGAGTTGAAATGGAGGAACCCAATTAGGATTGATTTTGAAGATTAGCGAGTTTCCATTCGCACGAAACCAAACCAGTTTTGTTAAATTGACAAAGTGGATTTCAGAAACAATTCCATTCAACTTGTTGTTGGACAAATCTAGATATTGCAAGTTTGCGATTTGCCCCAGAAACAACGGAATAGAACCGTCGATCGTGGTATTTGAAAGATCAAGAGAGTTCAACCCTTTAAATCGCCCAAGTTGATTGGTCATATGACCAAAAATTTGACAACTTCCCAAATCAAGGGACTCTAGTTCATTTGCAACACATGCCGAGAAAATACCTAAAATTTCTGATATATCTTGACTCAGGTTGGTAGAGCCCATAGAGAATGATGTCAACTTACAGAATCTTCCAAATGATGTTGGAATTTTTCCACCAAGTTCATAGTTCAAAGAGAGGAGGAGTGTTTGTATAGAAGTCAAGTTTTCTAGACCAAGTGACGAAATGTTACCTTGCAATCTATTAAAATTAAGAGAGAGGAACTCAAGATCATTAAGCTTAGACAATGACCCGGCCAGTCTGCAGAATTGAACTGGTTGAAAGATAAATCCAGATGTTTAAGAGATGTCAAGTTTCCTAGTCGACTGGGGATTTGACCTGGAAATTGGTTTCCGGAAAGATCAAGGGTGGTAAGGGATGAAAAATTTGCAGAGGACAATAGGGGAAAGTGATGGAGTTCGCAGAAAGACAACTCTAATTCTTTGAGAGAAGGGAGTGAGTTAATTACCAGTAATGAATCAGAGGCTTTACTGAGGTTCACAAAACTTATGTAGAGGTGCTCTAGCAGAGAAAGACCAGATAGCCATGAAATAGTGTCCGCGTGTAACTCGAAATAAACCCCACTCAGATCAAGATATTGCAGATTCGAGAGATTTCCAAGTTGTTGAGGAATCATTCCTGTGAATCTTGCTTGAGAAAGATTGAGGTATCTTAGGTTCACAAGAGAAGCAAGATATTTTGGAATTTGAATTCCCTGAAAATCATTACCACTCAAGTCCAGGTGAGCCAAATGCTTTAATTCAAGCAAAGAGGGATTTATCTTACCAAACAGCATTGACCTCTCGTAAGCTTCATCATCATCAGGACTGAAAGGATTTTGGAGTTTGAGCTCAAGGACATGGCCAGTGAGGTTGCTACACATAACACCATCCCATTTACAGCAATCTCCATTATCATCAATCCAAGAGGCAAGGCGATTTGAAGGATCTCTGAGATCACCCTTCAACTTTAAAAGCGCTTCTCTCTCACTTTCTATGCAAGAGGTGCCCTCGCAGAAGCTAATGTTGATCACAGTGGCTATAGCAAATAACTCAAGCAAGGCAAGGGCCACAAAAGCACTCGTGTTTGGTTTCATTGCTGTGAAAATGTGAATAAAATTATATTTAGAGAAGGAATAATTGTGTCTGAGAATGTTATCAATATCGCTTGCTATTTATAAATTTTAATTAATAATTAATGTCCTTTGATTACCCATCCCTGATCTCACTTTTCTGCAAGAAATTTCCAAGCTCATTACTTGCGATCATTAAGTCTTCAACGTCACTAATTGCTGTGGGTCCCACCGTGGACGAAAGACTTTTCCAAGTCCAGCGCTATCTCTTTCAATCAATAATGCGTAAACGAGTAACTCACTTTATTTCCCACAAAATTATTTGCTGGATGGTCCGTGCCAACATCCTCTACATGCTCTTTCCTGTGAAGCGATAATCAGTCCTACATTTCTGCCTTTGCCTCCGAGTTTCTCTTTTTTCTTTTTGTTTTTTAATAATTAGTATTGCTTCGTGGGCCCCCACCACGCCTCTGTCTCAGACCGGAACCCACCAAACCCACTTACTAAATTTTAAAAATTTTCGCGAATATAATAAAATTATCTTAATTTTTTAAACACAGCTATTTTCTTTAATAGGAACGTATGTGAATGTCTTTCATTAAGACCAAGAATATCCAACAATATAATGTCACACAGGCATAAATACACAGACCACATTAAGCTTAAATATAATATATAGAAGATAAAACTCAAAACTGAAACTTAAGTTAGGACAACTCCTTAACTAAACGTAATACAAATTGAAAGGAGAAAAAGAATTTCACATATTAAAATCATTTAAAACTAAGATAGATTTTATGGAGTTGTTGTCAACCTCAACTAATGCAAGTAAAATTCCTTTCCAATTAGAGAAGGAAAATAATAATACAAAAAAATAATGCAATAAAGTGACTAAATATTGACAATAGATTGTGGATCAAAGTAAGTGAGTCGGCAATAAGACAGCTACAATACTTGCAAAGAAGGAAGTGAGTTTATCGCCAATGACCAATCAAAGGCTCTGATAAGTCTGACACCACCTAAATTAAGGAGTTCAAGCAAAGAAAGACCAGATAGCCATGACAAACTGTCAACATATGACAAACTGTCAAGATATAACGCATGATTTTCAAGGTCAAGATATTGTAGATTAGAGAGATTTCCAAGTTGATGAGGAATCATTCCCATGAATCCAGCACTGGAGAGATTAAGATATTTTAATTTTCGCATAGAACCCAGAAATTTCGGGATCTCTGCTTCAAAGCTATTGTCGCTCAAGTCCAAGTAATTCAAATGCTGAAAATCAAGCAAAGAGGGGTTTATCTTACCACCGATCATTGATCTTGTTGGGAAAATGTACTCTTTAAAAGTATATGTGTTTATTTAATTGTAATAAATAATTTTTCTGATTAATAAAATAAATGAGGTATTTTATTCAAGTATCTTAATTGCATTAATATTTTAAGTAAAGTTCATTTGATCATATTATATGTATTTATATGATCACCATGTGGATTCACAGAAAACATAAATACAAGTTATCTTATGATTAAATAAATTATGTTCGCAGTTGATAAATAAAGTTGGGCATTTTATTTAGGTATAGACTGTAATAAATTCATTAAATGGTTTGTCTTAATCATGTATGAATTTATTGATGTAGTACGACTACATTGAACAAGATCACATATGAGATTTAATTAACCTTGAAATGACTGTCAGACTTATTAAATCTAATAGGCATTGATTTTACTGTAATCTTAATCTTGAGTTAGTTTTGATTTCATGATTGTAATTGTTATTCCATTTGAGTTACCAATGGGCACGACACACACTTGTGGTTAAGATTACCCGGTATCTTGGTGGAGGCAATTATGAGTATTGGAGTTATAGATTAACAATATAGAATTTGTACGACACATCTCTTGATGGGTTTTCGGCACTTGATCATAGAATTCTCTGGCCAGAGTGTGTCAACATATTTAGTATGTTAAAAATGATCATTAGAGAAAACCAGTAAGTATCAACGAACAAGATGTAATTAAATCGATTAGACAGTTGAGATATCGATTTAATTAATGATGTGGTATAAAGGGTTATGCAGTAAGGAAATTAATGTGGCATGGGTCGAATTATTATTCGAGAACACTATCTTAGATAGCATACAATTATGGAGGTCAGTTCTAATCTTTTAGTGGAGTAGATTTAGAATTAAATAATTGGGCTAGTTTAATTACATGCCTAATTATTGTAGCTACTATTGTATGTACCCAATTGATCCCCGGGTTAGCTCATTTAATTGACTGCACCACTACTGGATTAATAAGTAAGATAACTAGCAATTTGGGTCAAAAGCCTAAATATATCATTTAGTGGGAGGCTCCATTATATATACTTGTATGTAAGGGACCTTATGTTATTTTACAAGGTGGGCCCCCTATAGAAAAAATAAGTAACGTGTTTTATTTTTGGAGCCTAGGGTTTCACTAAAAGGAGATATAAAAAGGCTTATTTTCTCTAAAGAAAATGGGATAGCCACTTTATATAGATCGGAGAAAAAGATTTTTTCTCTCTAATCTTAAAAGAAAAATATTCTCCTGCTAGTTACTATTGGTAGTGATAAAGGCGCCCACACGTCAAGTGCAGATCAAACCTGAGTCATAACCTGGAAGATCATTGGTGACGGATCGTGATCTAACAAGCGTGGTGGTGACAAATCGTGATCTGGGAGTCTAATTCACTTCAGCGGAAAAAGCAAAGATTGTTTATCTTCTCAGATTTTTAAGGTACGATTTCTAAAATACGAATTCTTATATATTATATGAGATCAATCCTAAAAATTTTTTATAAAAATTTAAAAACTGTTTTTTTTCCCCAACAGATCTCTCATAAGCTTCATATACGGCAAGGGATGCGCGATATATGAAAGGATTGCTGAATCGATTTCCAATACGGAGCTCAAGGACATGGCCAGTGAAGTTGTCGCAGACAACACCTGACCACTTACATCAATCAACTCCGTCGCCGGCACCATTCCAAGAGGCTAGCCGGTTTGAAGGATCTTTGAGGTCTTTGCTGAACTTTAAAAGTGCTTCTCTCTCACTTTTGATGCAACGTCCCAAGTAAGTTGCTCTACCACAGAAGCTGAGGCTGATAGTTGCTACGGCAAACAATTCAAGCAAAAGAAAAGAAACAACAATATTCATGATTGATTGGTTTTGATGCAAGGCAATCTTCAGAAAGAAAATAACAAGGAAATGTGCGTGCATGACACTCTTGTAATTCCAAACTATTTGTAGGGTTCTTGTGTCAACTTCTCGAAGCATGCAACTTGGAAAAGTAGCTGCTATGACCTCAATTTTCTTCTTCAAGATTGCCGAAAAGTTCAAGGATATTAGAAATTTTGTCATTAAAATGCTTTTTTGGCTTTGAAATTATTGAACTTTGTATTTCTAACTTCTTTCTCTTTCAAGACTGATCTTGACTTAAAACGTTATTGAAACGACTATATTTCTATGTACAAATTAGTTATAACCACGGGAAAATTATCAAAACTCAAAATTCCTTTTTTGATTTGTCGAAATTACCCACCCTTGCAACCCTCCCATTTTATGTAATTATTAAAAAAGTTTAACAATTAAAGATTAACACAATCTTTTTAACAAATGAGAAGTTTTGGTGAGTTCTAAAATGTGAGGAGGAAAATGATTAATTTATTAAATTAACAGAGATGTTTTGATCATTTTCTCTATTGGCTGATTCATAAAAGAATAAAATTAAACTCTATACAAGAGCTGATGCTACAATACCTGCATGTATCAGATACATGCAGGAAAAATGGTCGTTCGATTCAATACAATGAATCCAACGGTTGAGATGAATTAAAATAATAAATAATAAATAATAAAAGAAATTTAGAAAACCTGAAACCGATTCTATAGGTTTCAACACACATCAAACCCCTTTCAAAAAAAAAAAAAAACCACACATCAAACCCAAGCATATATATTTCTTGCACAAAACAAAAGGCTCTCACCTCACTCAGGAAATCAATTTCTTCTTCCCTCCCTCCTCACTCACGGCTCACGGCCCCCTCTCCCTCGCCTGTACTGCCTCACGAGATGCCTCATCAGGGCCATCAACGGTGGCGCTATCCGACGACGACACGCGGCGGTTGATCTCCATTGGCGGCAAGGATCTGCGGCTGCAGATTCACAACCCACTCAGCTCCTGTCAGCCCATTCTGAGTCTTTCTAAGGCCATCTCTGCTTTTGTTTGGTATTATTATAATTATTGATTGAGTGTTTTATTTGATGTGCTGACAAGATTCATTCACCTCTCATATTTATAAATTACAACTTTTACCATGTAAGCTTATTAGTGCGTATTATTGGGTTATATAATAATTTACATAGATTTAGAATTCGTGAAGAGTTTGATGACATTATTAGTGTGTATTGACATGAGACTTAATTTTTAGTGTACACAGTATAATGGTTAAGCGTAAGGCGAATGTCATAGATGATATTAATATTCAATCTGAGAAGCTTGAACCTCCGAGGCCGGGCAAGCATTCATACATATATTACTTGTAAGAAACTAATTCATGGTTGAATTTTTTTCTTGACATTCTGTAGTGATTTCAGTTTAACAGTACAATAATTTTAGTTGACATATAAGGAACTGATATTATTTTTCTATCTACAACAAGATAGAATCCCAAAAGTTGAAGGAGGAAGGTGTGAAGGTGGATGAAACGGTTTGCAGACAACTTTTCTATGTTGCAACCTACTAAGTACTAACTAATAGTTTCGTTGATGATTGGCTAATGAATAATTTTTTTTTTTTGGTGTAGGTTAAGGGGCGTATACGGGACAAATGGTTGAAACTTAGCGCGAAAGATAAAGCCGAATTCATTAACAGTTGTAATGAAAATGCTGAAATTAACTCGAGATTGCCCAGTGGATTGTTAAGTGAATCGATTCCAACAATGGAGAACAATTCTGATAAGGGTAATCACCAATCTCGATGTAGTGTTTTGCGGTTCTCCAACATTGTTTCTTTGTTATCTATTGAACAACATGATGTTGTGAGAGAAATTGGTTTCAGAAGCTTGTTAGGTTTAAAATGTGGGCGACTTAGGCAAGATTTATGTAGATTGTTAGTTAAGCGATGTAACGTAGATAGGCGGTCCATAACAGTCCGTGGAATGGAATACAAGCTTACTCTAGAAACTTTTACAAGCGTGATGGGTGTTGGTGACGGAGGAACACCGATTGTGCTTGGTGGTGAAGATAGTGAAATAACTGACTTACGAGCCAAGTATTGCTCAGGAAAGAAAGGCATCCCAATAGGTAGTTTAGCTAACAAATTAAAGACAAATAGTTGTGCAGATGAGGATTTCTGTATTCTATTTAGTCTTTTTGCGATTGGAACTATTTTGTGTCCAACTACAGACACATACATCAACCCATCATACTTTTATGCTTTAAAAGACGTGAGTAACATTCTTGACAAAAATTGAGCTAGCTGGTCTTTCAACTTTTTATGGGAAGAAGTTTCAAAGTTCAATGAAAATCAAATTTTCTCGATGAACGGATGCATTATATTTTTAATGGTATGATTTATTTTGTAATTTGTATTCTCGTTAGTTAAACGATTATGGTATTATTGATCATTATTTTCGTATTAACCAATTTGTTGGTGTTTGCAGCTGTTCTATATGTCATCAACTAAGTTTCAGCTTTCTTTTGTTGCCGAGAATGGATGTCCTCTTAGTGCATGGACTGATAGTGAAATAAAAAGATTCCTTAAGTAGCGACAAAAGTATGATGACTTTGAGAGCAATGCGGTTTGTTCCCTTCCATAATTGTATGGTGTTTTGTAGTTATGTTATTAAATTGAATAGACTATTTATGGATTTTTTTAGTTAATGCAGGTTTCGGTGTGAGAAATCAGTTGCGGCACATCAGGTGCTCAAAGTGAAGGACAAATTGACGATGGTGACACAGCAATGCAGCATTCATTTCATGGCATATTAGCAGTAATGGATAGAATATAGGAACATATGAGAAGAAATAATGATGTGCTACAAAAAATGGGCTTGAAAATGGACTCTCTTACTGAAAAGATTGAAAAGTTAGAACGAGCATATTTTAGTAAGGAAGGAGTGAATGTCGCTGATGATAGTCAATCACCTCCTACATATACTGGTGCCCAAGCAACTAATGGTCCAATCTTTTCCTCTCCGAATATGGAGATGCACCTGCTTATCCTTGCAGTTGTCACGCTTTCAGATCTAGTACGGGAAAAGCGTACGTCCATCGAAGTTAAAGATTAAAAAGCTATGTACCTCAGCACATCCACTGATGAAGAGGCTATCCTAAAGGAAAAGTTAGCAGGACTATTGCAAGACGCGATGAAGTCTAAATTGGTACCGAAACTTGAAGATGAGGTATCCATAGAGTAATAATTTGTTAACTTTTGTCCAAACTAATTATGATTTAGTCTAATCTTTCTTCTTTCTTTGTCTTTAATAAATATGTAGTCTTCCGCGCAACAAGTGAAGAAATGTCAACAGCCGCAAGATTTTAATCTACTGTCTTTATGCCCTCCTCGGCCATACAGAAATTGAAATCCGAGGCGGTACCAGTTGTCCCGGTATGATTAAGTCTCACGTGGTCCAAAGCTAAAATATCGAGCGAGACCGTTTTTCATGAATGAGCCGGTGACCCTCGATCAATTGAAGATGCTCCAGTATGGATTTGACAAAAGCGCTAGCTTAGAGTAACAATGCCTTCATGCTCGCTCATCAAGTTGTTTTCACTTTATATGTTGTCATAGCTATTTGATTTTGTTAATATATCATGTGCTTTACGTACAGTGAAATAATTGTGCGATCAAGTCATGAGGATATCACTCGGCGAGGCTTGTTATCACTTTTGCCCGATGCATCGCTTGACGAGGAGGTTTGTAGTGAATAAATTTACTTTAATGATGAAATTGTAGTGAATAAAACCAATTATAATTGTTCTTATGTTTAGATTATTTGCATGATGAGTGATTACCTTACACGACGTGAGTCATGCAAAAGCCATAGGCAACCAATCAACTAGTTCCTACCAACAAAATATGCAGTTACTGATCCGTTCTTGTCTTTTTTTTTTCATATCTTTTTTCTCATCATTAACTACGATCATTTCAGTAGTATTTTATATGAATTTGATGTCATGAATATTTAGCAATTTGCTACGCAATGCCAAATGCACATTTAGATGGTTTCAAGGCTGCTTCATAATACCACAAACGTTATATGTATAACCTGCACCAGTGCCATTAGATAGTGTGTGTGTTTGGTTAAATGGTTATTCGTTATAATCTATATTATGTATGGTAAAAGTGACCCCAAATTGTTCTTAAATAGATCTTTGTTCCCATGCATGATGGGGGCCACCATTGGTTTATGCTGTTGGTTAAAATTAAAGACAAACAGGCAGAGATTTGGGATCCACTACTGGATGCACGACAGACACGAGATCGAGAAATCCAAGTGAATAGTATTGTAAGTTCGACCAATTTGCATTAAAAAAGATAAGTTTAGTTTTCTGTCTATTGTGTTATTAATACATGTGATGTTCATTTCACTTGAAAATAGTTACACTCGTTGGACGCTATTCTTCATGGCGTCGTGGATGCTACATATTCAGTAGCTTAGAGTTTCTTGTCATTTGTAGTGACCTACGGGAAAGGAGCTTCTTGGCAACCTAATGGTTTTTATTATGGAGTTTACGTCATCAAATTTATGGATACTCCTGGAATCATCACCAACAAATCGTATGTGGTACGCTCGCTTATTCGCCTTATATGGTATCTTCGTTGATTTTACTAATGTTGTTGGGCCATTGACATGATGAAAGTGCATGATTATTTTGGCAGCATGACTCATAGAATGTTCGGGCGCAACTTGCATTACAACTTATAGACTCTCCGTTCAACGAACAACACGATCAATTATTGGCGTTGGCTAATGCACACTACAGTAACGCTGCAACTTACATAAACGAATCGAAGTTGGCATCAACAGTGAAGCCTCGTAATGTGTCCACCAGAAAAGGTCATAAGAACATTTTCACAAAACGTTGTTTCAGGCGGAAGGGATGGGATTGTTGTGAATATAGATTATGATAATTTTTTGTTGACTTCATACACAACTGTTAACTTTTGCTAAATTTTACTTTTAACTGGAGTTGACAGACGAGCCATGTAAATTGTTTTGATGATCCAAAGCCGTAAAGGGATTTATAGGGCTGTTTTGATTTTTTTCTTCGTCGACCGGATATCTTAATTAATACTTGTTCAAAGGAAGATAATTATTGTAAATGTTGCTATTATCACCAAGTACGCAAAATATGTTATTACATTGCCATTGTTCACTTCTTACATGATAATATAACTCAATGATTTTCAAAAAGTTCGTTGTGCCCCCTCGATTCAAATCCAAAAAGTGCTTCATTAACGATCATCCCCCATCCTCCAAGGATGTGTACCATCCTCAACTATGCATAATGTAAATCTGAGTTAGTTAAACAACCTAGGAAAGTTAGTCAAGCAAATTCATATATCATGAGAAATCACTTACAAGTTATTATGAGGCCACCAATTATAGTATGTGCTTGCATCGGTTTCATAGGTTATACCAAATGTGTTACTGCTGTCGCAATGGCCATCAATTCCTTCTAAGATGTCGTGCCTCCACGAACAAGTTGTCTCGAACGTAAATGTAGGGGAACTTGGCGGGCTTGATGCCATCGAAACAGTTGGTGTTAACACATTATAAGTACAAGTCGTTCGCTGATCATCAGTCGATGCACAACCTATACCTCCAACGCTGCAGTGAAGGTCATTGGGCTGCATGTCCTTTGGCGGATATAGCGGGCAAGTCTGTTTAGTATGGCCAGGTTGAAAACACTTATTGCATTTATGATTTTTTGCCCCATCATGTTTAACGGTTCTAGAGCAACCTTTACTGTTAACCTTAATTGGGTCTTTCAACTTCATACCCGGTTGAAGTACACAATTCTTAGCTCTTTTAGCTGATTCATCATCGGCAAGCATACGTTCAAAGTGAAGCGTCAGCCGTTGAATCTCGTCTAATGCTATCATATAACTTTGCTCATTCTTTGCAGTGAAAAGACAAAGATTAGTACATGCTGCTGAAAGCGAGCCAAACTTCACTGTTTTTGAGACTTCCTTATCGAGGTGTGCTGCAGCGGTTATTTTCATCACTTTACTCACCTTCGCTGATTTGGTCCAGCGACCAAGAATTAATGTTGGTGGTATGCGAACTAGTTGCTCCAACTTCATGACGTGAAATATATGCCTACATGGAATACCTGCAGATTCCATCATCTTGCATGAATAAGTAATTGCAACTTCTTTGTTATAAAACACCACTATCCATTTTTGTTCCGAATGCTGAAATTTCGTCAAAGTATAGATGTGGAAATCAGCTGTCTTGGCACACTCGAGCATAATCAATGTGGCTTCTTCGAAGATCTCCATTCGAACCCACTTCAATACATTCCTTGTATAAATTTCGGACGCATGTTTTTCAATGCTTTGCAAATGTGTTGTAAGAACAGGGGCTGTGTGGTTCGTGTCAAACTCATCTTGGACTTCTTTATGCCTTATGCAATACATTGCGCAATAAATTTGTCTAATAAAATTATATAGTTTTAGCTTCCGTTCAACAAGCCGTCGCAAGTAAGAATTCAAGCTCTCACATCTTTGTGTGGTTCGTATTTTGGTAAAAAATGTACCTTTCAAATAAGCCTCTGCCCATTTTTCGAGCTTTACATACATATTTTACACCTAAGGATTTTGTTCCAGTCCCAACTCATAGACTACAGAGAACCATTGCCGTTCAAACTCCTCTATGGTAATTGGATTCAGTATTAACTGCCGAAACTTTGTCGTGAACTCATCTCTGTTCACATTTGCTTGTGCATTCCTCTTAAGATGCCAACTGCAGAGTCGATGAACATATCCAGACATAACAGTTTTAATCACTTTCAATATAGCTGTATCACCGTCGGTTATGACACTCGTGGGTTTTTTTTGTTTCATTGCAGACAAAAAAGTCTGTAAAGCCATACATGTGATTCAACAGTTTCATCAATCAGTATCGTAAATCCAAACATGGTGGTTCTTTTATGATGATCTACACCAACGAATGCGACCAAAGGTTTGTTGTATGCATTTTTCTTGTATGTTGCATCAAATGCTAAAACATCTTCAAATTATTCATAGTCAAACCGAGCAACAGTGTCGGTCCAAAACAAGTTACGCAGTCCATTTTCCTCATCCAGTGTATACTCGAAGTACACTCCAGTATCATAATCAGCCCTTGCAGATAAGTACGCAATGACAGCTTCTGTATCAGTGTTAATAATTTGAGCACGGTAACATACGTCTATTCTGTTCTGCATGTCTTTACCCATATACCCAACATGATGGAACCCTCCTGCTTGATCAGACTTGTAATTCATAAACTGAAACACTTTCACCCCAACTTGTCGCAACGCCTTTGCATAAGCCAAATCAGCATCATTAACAACTCTATGCGAATGAAGAAATTGTGTCTCGTGCAGTTCAACCAAGGGATAAGTGTGCTCAAATACGAATTTAGTTACCACGTACTTCCCTTTCAACTTGTTGTAGTTCACTCGAAGTTCAGGCTTGCATCCATTACGACTAATGCCCTTCGGTTCCCTGACCCTGTCTGTTTACTCCATCCATTTTTTTTTAGCATGTATCTTTGCCTTGAGCAAACCCATCACCGACTTGCTACTTCACCACTTTTGCCGTCATGTCGGAGCTCATCTTTTCTCACAGAGAATCCAACGGACTTAGCATAATTTTTATACCATATGTGAGCATCATTTACAGTATCAAAATATGATCCCACACCCACTGGAATGGGTTCACTTTTGGCGGGAACATTGTACGTTGTATGAGTAGATGATCTTGTAGCAGATATGTCCCCAAAATAGTCATTGTTATCGCTAATTTGTTGGGGGTAGTGACGTACCTGCACTTGCACAATTTTCCATCTCATTATCATTGAATATGTTATCTTCGGCTTCGTTGGTTTCTTCTTTCGATGGCTTGTTATCATTGACGTGTAAAACCCATGCAGAAATGCTTCCTACGTCCGAAGTTGTTGTCATGGTGTTCGTTAATCATCCCCGAGCCTCCAAGTAAGAAAATGTGCAAGTTTTTCCCTTTACTAAGAAGCTTAGTGGTGTCTGGGTTGGGTTTTTGAAGAATTTAATGTCACCATTAATGAAAGGATTGGTTGGTGTACAAATAAATTAACATAGCTAGCTCTCTGGATTGAAAAAGGCTAACCCCTGCGTGTGAAACAGTGAGCCCTTTCCAGTCCAGAGAGCATGTAACTCCAAACGGCTAACCTCTTCCGTGAAAGGGCTAGCCCTTTACGGGAAACATGCTTTCTGGATTGAAAATGGATGCCCTTTTCTCACGAAGAGGCTAGCCCTTTTCAGTCCAGAAAGTATGTTCCTGTAAAGGGCTAACCGTTTCATGGAAGAGGCTAGCTGTTTGGAGATGCATGTTCTCTGGACTGAAAAGGGCTAGCCTTTTCGTAGGAAAAGGGCAGCCATTTTCAGTCCAGAAAGCATGTTTCCCATAAAGGGCTAGCCCTTTCAAGGAAGAGGCTAGCCATTTGGAGATGCATGCCCTTTGGAATGAACTAATTGCTTTTGTTGGTTGAGTTTTTTGGTCGAAAATGGCTAGCCTTTGTTTGAAAAAGGCTAGCTGTTTTCGGTCCAGGATCCCTCACATTTGTAATGGCTAGCCTCTTTAAAAAAATGGCTACCTGTCTCACTCACGTGAAGTTCATCTCGCAACTACCTCTCTCGAAGGCTTTCTAAATTCACGGCTTCTTCAGCGATTAACGAGAAAATATACAAGTCCTCATCATTTTCCTTTATTTACACATCCAAATTCCATTAACTAATTACTTTTTCACCCTATTTCACCAAAGAACCCAATTGAAAACCCTAGGTTCGGCCGAGGTTGTTTATCTAAAATTGAGTCCTCGTTCACTTCTTATTTCATCGATTAGTCTTGACCTAAAACACAATAGTAGTTATTCAAATTAAGGCTTTGGTTTCCATGGCAGGTGGTGAAACTTCACGGACAAAACAAAGGAAGCATGTGGGTAAGAAGAAACGGCAATGCCCGGCCGACAGCCCTGACGACATCCCTGACTTCAATTCAACCCACTTTCCAACCCACTTTCCAACCGTTTCTACGACCGATTCATGGGCCGTTCGATATTATCCTCTTACTGTATCAATATGGATTGTATGGATAGTCTTTCTATTTGCAATAAGAAGCTTAAGGAATTGCTTGATGGTGTGGGATGGTCTAATACCTTGAATATTGCGGAGAATGCGTACCCCAATCTTGTAAAGGTCTTTTACTCGAACATGGATACTTCCGCTAAAAAACAAAATCGAGTGATCACAAGTGTTGTTGGCATTCCAATTGAATTTGATGTCGCTGTCCTAAATACAATCCTAGGAACAAAAAATGAAGGGTTTGAATTATACTCAACTAGGAAGGAACTAAAATTCGCAAGATATGCCTATGTTAATGCTGTTAGGAACATCTGTAGGCATTTTGATTTATCTAATGATGTATGCAATCTTCAATTTCCTGCCCAGTATTTGTGTTTGCAAGTTCGAATCCTGCACAGCATACTCCAGCATGTGGTCACTCCTAGGGGCGGGGATGCTCACCATATGGATGTGGCATTATTAGATCGTATTTTAAGGGGTCACAAAGTAAATTTTGGTTATGTCATCCTTAGGCACATGCTTAGTATTCCTGTCATCAATAATCGATCTTTTGCCTTTGGTGGATTTATTACTCGAATCCTTACATATTTTAGAGTTCCAATTGATGAGCCCACATTTGACACCTCGAAGAAATTGGGGGATGACCTTATTCTCAGTTTAGGGTTTGATTGGAAGAATGGAGAATGGATTAAGGATAGTTTGATAAAAAATAGGTATACCCTCATTGCTCTTTTAGATTGACGAATGCTCAACAATGTTGTGCCTGTGGATCAACCGCTTAGGATTTCCGTACCCTTCAATGACCTTAACCTCCCCCTTCCGCTCTAGAGGAACATGCTCCAAAGACTAATGATGATCGGGGCCAAGCTGCTGTTGGGAGAGGTTCGCACATTGTCCCAACAAGAAGCCCAATTTCAACAAAGATATCCGGACGAGCAAAGACGACTTGTTGAGGAGCAACAACTCATTTCGACGACCACTAGCAAGCTTCTCAAAGGCCGACCAAGCCATCCTCGATGCTCAACGGCACTGCTCAAAGCTCTAGGTTTCCTTTCCCATATCCACCAAAGCCCCTTATTTGTTGTTGGTTAAGACTAGTGATGGTTTTTGTTAATTTTGTTTGATAGTTTTGGTTTGGCCCAACTTTTGAATATTGTTAAACTCAACATCAATGGTCGTAGATTGTTAAAAAAATTATATCTATTTGTCTATCTCTAGCCTTATTAAATTTCAAGTGTATTGCAAAGATGTGGCCTCATAATTTTATTGGTTGGAATTGGTGGTTTATTTCTTTGGCGTTTAGGTCTTTGGTCTTTGTGCAATTTATTGCAAGGGGTATTGGAATTGCAAAGATGTGGTTGCATATCGGTGTTCTTTCTTTAACTGAGGAGCGGCGTAAAGGCGATGTTAATTTGCTTATACCAATTATTCTTGTTGCATGCACATGCGGCATATGCGTGATGGCGACTTATGGCTACGAGGAGCAACTACATAAGCGGCC
Source organism: Atalantia buxifolia (assembly GCA_030444775.1). NCBI lineage: Eukaryota > Viridiplantae > Streptophyta > Magnoliopsida > Sapindales > Rutaceae > Atalantia > Atalantia buxifolia. Next base: position 25,926,623 of record CM059834.1, on the reverse strand, counting down.
GGCCCATTGCTGTTTGCATAAGCGGCAATAGCTGTTGTAGCTGCATGCGACAGCTTTGTTGTTTGCACGAGGCAGCCATAGTGCACTCTTCTTCTTCAAATCTTATTCTTTGTTGGTTATGCGGCAGCACCTTCTTCTTTGAGTACAACATGCGCAAATCTGCACTCTTGCATGCATGCGGCATAGGCGGCGGCTGACTTCTTTGCATAGGCAACCTTATGCGGCGGCATTTCTTTGTTCTTTGCATGGTCTGCGGCATTGGCGGCATAAACAGCGAGCCTCATGGACAAGTACCTTTGCCGCCTATTGAAATTGTTGTGTGACTCTTATGCGGCATTCTTCTTCTTTACATGCTTTGTGCAAAGATAGGCGGCCAAAGAATCTATTCTTCTTTGCATGCAAACTTGAAACTTAGGGCAATAAACATGAAACATGTTATCATTAACTTGCAATCATGAAAATCATTTAATTAATGAACTTGAAACTTCGGGCAACAAACATGAAACATGAGATCATTAACTTGCAACCATAAAAATCATTTAATTAATGGACCAATAAACATGAAATCATGACTATTAACTTGATACCTAAACCATTAAACTATAAACATGTGAACTTGAAACCTAGAGCAATAAACATGAAACATGAGATCATTAACTTGCAATAATAAAAATCGTTTAATTAATAAACTTGAAACTTAGGGCAATAAACATAAAACATGAGATCATTAACTTGCAACTATGAAAATTATTTCATTAATAAACTTGAAACCTAGGGCAATAAACATGAAACATGAGATCATTAACTTGCTAACCATGAAAATCATTTAATTAATAGACCAATAAACATGAAATCATGGCAATTAATACTATGCCTATGCAGCATAGTCAGCAGCAGATGACTTGTGTAAAGATAAGCAACAATCGTGCTCATGCGAAGATGTGCAATTTGTTGTTGTTGTTGCTTAAATTCCAGCAGTTGATTTACAACTGATCATAGGTGCTTGATAGTTTGACAATTATATAGCCTTGTCATTTATCCTGTATTTTCTTATTGATGTTTGCTTAATTATCTTTTCATTTTCGTTCTTTTTTTAGTGATCTCCATAATCAAGAACGAAGATATCAAGTTTTGTTAATCTGTGATTTTAACAATATTTTGAGAATTATTTACTTCCATCTTACATTAAAAAAATCATACAATGGAACTTACCAGAGTAAATTTTTGAAAATTTTTAAAAAATAAAAAAAGTTGTTAGAAGAATTATATTAGTATATTCTATATATCTTAAAATGAAAAATAAATTATATATATATATATATATATAATTAATTATAATAAATGTATCATTAAAGGAAACATGAGGTCATTAACTTGCAACCATAAAAATTATTTAATTAATCAACTTGAAACCTTGGACAATAAACACGAAACATAAGGGCATTAACTTGCAACTATGAAAATCATTTAATTAATGGACCAATAAACATGAAACCATGACCGTTAACTCGATATTAAGACCATTAAACGCGAAACCAAAGAAACTTGAAACTTAGGGCAATAAACATGAAACATGTTATCATTAACTTGCAATCATGAAAATCATTTAATTAATGAACTTGAAACTTCGGGCAACAAACATGAAACATGAGATCATTAACTTGCAACCATAAAAATCATTTAATTAATGGACCAATAAACATGAAATCATGACTATTAACTTGATACCTAAACCATTAAACTATAAACATGTGAACTTGAAACCTAGAGCAATAAACATGAAACATGAGATCATTAACTTGCAATAATAAAAATCGTTTAATTAATAAACTTGAAACTTAGGGCAATAAACATAAAACATGAGATCATTAACTTGCAACTATGAAAATTATTTCATTAATAAACTTGAAACCTAGGGCAATAAACATGAAATATGAGATCATTAACTTGCAACCATGAAAATCATTTAATTAATAGACCAATAAACATGAAATCATGACCATTAACTTGATACCGAAACCATTAAACTTGAAACCTATGAACTTGAAACCTAGGGCAATAAACATGAAACATTAGATCATTAACTTGCAACCATGAAAATCATTTAATTAATAAACTTGAAACTTAGGGCAATAAACATGAAACATGAGATCATTAACTTGCAACCTGGGAAATAATATAATTAATGGACCATTAAACATGAAACCATAACCATTAACGTGATACATGAACCATTAAACGTGAAACATAAGGAACTTGAAACTCAAGGCAATAAACATAAAACATGTTATCATTAACTTGCAACCATGAAAATTATTTAATTAATGAACTTGAAACTCCCGGCAACAAACATGAAACACCGGATCATTAACTTGCAACCATGAAAATCATTTAATTAATGGACCAATAAACATGAAATCATAACCATTAACTTGATACCGAAACCATTAAACTTGAAACCTATGAACTTGAAACCTAGGGCAATAAACATTTAGATCATTAACTTGCAACCATGAAAATCATTTAATTAATAAACTTGAAACTTAGGGCAATAAACATGAAACATGAGATCATTAACTTGCAACCTTGGAAATAATATAATTAATGGACCATTAAACATGAAACCATAACCATTAACATGATACCTGAACCAGTAAACGTGAAACATAAGGAACTTGAAACTCAGGGCAATAAACATGAAACATGTTATCATTAACTTGCAACCATGAAAATTATTTAATTAATGAACATGAAACTCCGGGCAACAAACATGAAACACCGGATCATTAACTTGCAACCATGAAAATCATTTAATTAATGGACCAATAAATATGAAATCATTACCATTAAGTGAAATACAAGTGTGCAACCCAAGAGGGGGGGTGAATTGGGATTTAAAAACTTATCTTAAACAAACCACACAATAATTAAATCTAATGCCTTAATAGAATCCAAAACAATAAATTCAATAAAAGCGCAATAATAAATGAGTAAGGGAGGAGAAAGCAAACTCAAGGATTTTTACGTGGTTCGGCTATCCCCGCCTACGTCCACGCCTCCAAGCAACCCAAGCTTGAGGATTTCACTATCCAAGCCTTTCCAAGGCTTCAAATGTTTACAATTGACTTCCAAGGTGTCAATGAACCTTTACAACAAGAGATTATCCCCCAATCTCTTCACTCAAGTGTTTCCCACACTTATACACTCACAAATTTGATGAGAAAAATAAAGATTACAACAAAAGCTCTCTTTAAGAGTGGATATGCAAATAATAGCACAATAAGAATTTAATCTATGATGATTTTGAATTTGAAGCTCAATATATGTTGTGTGCACTTGTTGATGCTTGCCAAGATTACCAAAAATGATTTGGATTTGAGTTTATATAGTTGGAACTCAAAAACTAGCCGTTATGCACTTTTTGCTCCTTTGTCGGATCGCTGAGATTAACTAGATGTCGGATCGCCGTTTGGTTTGGTCAACATGGCCGTTTGGTGGATTTTCAAATTGTCGGATCGCCGTTATCAAGATGTCGGATCGCCGTTAGTGTCCGAGGCTAATCTTCAGTGCAGGGAGATGTCGGATCGCCGTTATCTAGATGTCGGATCGCCGTTAGTGTCGAGGCTAATCTTCAGTGCAGGAGATGTCGGATCGCGGGTTATCTAGAGATGTCGGATCGCGTTAGCGTCAGAGGCTAATTTTCATTACGGAGATGTCGGATCGCCGTTATCTAGAGATGTCGGATCGCCGTTATCTCGATAATCTGATAGAATCGCTCTGATGAACTATTTTGCAAAATGACAGTTTGACCCCAAAACTTTATATAACTGTACTATGGCCCAAAACGTTATGAAACTTTACAAACAAGTCCAATTTCAGATTTTCTAAATAATACACTGTGAATCCCAAAACTTTCTAAAATTATGATATGACCCAAAATACTATAAAATGTTTCAAATAAATCCTTCTCCAAAATTTCAAGCAATACTTGTTGATTTCAAAGTTTTCAAAATTCTTTCAATTAAACCATAAACTTGAAAAACAATCAATTTCATAAAATCATTTTTCCATTAAATATAAAACCTTTATAATGTGAAAATAATGATTTATTTAAAATGTAAGAAAAATAATTTAAGCTTTCAAAAACTTAATCATTCTTAATTTTGTTTGTTATCATCAAAATCAACATTATGTTAACATAAATGTTAACATTAAGTTGATAACTTGACCATTAAACTTGAAACCGAAGGAAATTGAAACTTAAGCCAATAAACATGAAATTTGAGATCATTAACTTGCAACCATGAAAATTATTTAATTAATAAACTTGAAACCTAGGGCAATAAACATGAAACATGATATCATTAACTTGCAACCATAAAAATCATTTAATTAATGGACTAATAAACATGAAATCATGACCATTAATTTGATACCGAAACCATTAAACTTGAAACCTGTGAACTTGAAACCTAGGGCAATAAACATGAAACATTAAATCATTAACTTGCAACCATGAAAATCATGTAATAAATAAACTTGAAACTTAGGACAATAAACATGAGACATGAGATCATTAACTTGCAACCATGAAATCATTTAATTGATGGACCAATAAACAAGAAACCATGACCATTAACTTGATACCTAAACCATTAAACGTGAAACCAGTGAACTTGAATCTTTGGGCAATAAACATGAAACATGAAATCATTAACTTGCAACCTTGGAAATAATATAATTAATGGACCATTAAACATGAAACCATAACCATTAATGTGATACCTGAACCATTAAACGTGAAACATAAGGAACTTGAAACTCAAGACAATAAACATGAAACATGTTATCATTAACTTACAACCATGAAAATTATTTAATTAATGAAATTGAAACTCCGAGCAACAAACATGAAACACCGGATCATTAACTTGCAACCATGAAAATCATTTAATTAATGGACCAATAAACATGAAATCATGACCATTAAGTTGATAACTTGACCATTAAACTTGAAACCGAAGGAAATTGAAACTTAGGCCAATAAACATGAAATTTGAGATCATTAACTTGCAACCATGTAAATAATGAAATTAATGAACCAATAAGCATGAAATCAAGACCATTAACTTGATTACTATACCATTAAACTTGAAACTCTTTTTTTATTATTATAAAAATAATTTTTTATTGTTATGTCCTTTAATATTAAAATAATGATTATTTTATTAATATTTTACTTATTATAATTAATTATTATTATTATTATTATTATTATTTAATTCATTTAAGGGGGCAACCGGTTGCAAAAACCGGTTGCTCCCAATTATTTATTTATTTATTTTTTTGTGTTTGGCTATCAAGTTGCACTGCTTTTTTCCTTTTTTTATTGCTTGCATGTATCACATACATGCATGTACTGTAGCCATGCCCCTATACATGAGTACAATATAAACTCTTTGGTATTAATGTAACATCATCTACTCTGAGTTGTAGCATAAATTTTAGAGGCTTAGTCATCAAATGAAACTATGCTACATCAATTTTATGGTTCTTTGGTATAACATTACATCGTCTATTCTAATTTGTTGCATAACTTTTAAAAGCTTAAATCATCAAATGAGATTATGTTTCATTAGTTTTATAAGGATAATTTTGTATAAGGTAAACGACATCTCGTTTGTTACTTTAATAAAGAACCGACCTGCCATCCACTTTATAAAAACGACATCTCGTTGGAACCCTTGATATTGCAGAAAAAAGAGAAGAGACTATGAATGATCAGATATATCTGAAAAATAAATAAACAGAGCACCATAAAGAACAGGAGATATGAGTTTTGGTCTCTACCATAAAGTTGCTCTCATTAAATGTGTTCTCAGAGTTGCAAAGATACAGCAAAATATCAAAATTCTGTTTCCTGGACGACATCATAACCAGAAAAGAAAATTGCTATACTTCCGATGACTTAAATTGCAGCTCCTCATTGACAAAGAGATGACCCAAATGTTGATATTTTGGCGATAATGGAACAAAACTCCTACCATTGCTTACAGTCGTGTGTGGATTACACTTGAGAGTCTTGGCAAGTTAACTTCTTTTCCTTTTCAATCCCTCACCAGCTCAAGTCCAGTCAAGTTATTTATTTTCTTTTTTAATCCTTCACTAATAACTAATACATAACGCGGTCTAAACCCTGGACTAGACTTGAGAGTCTTGATAAGTTATTTCTTTTTCTTTTTTAATCCCTCACCAATTAATTAATACATAACGTGGACTAGACTCGAGAGTAAAGTAGACAAGTTATTTCTTTTCTTTTTTAACCCCTCCCCCATTAACTAATCAATAACTAATGCATAACGTGGTTGACTAGACTTAGAGGGTATCGACGTTAGAGCCCACATCCACGCCCAATTGGGAATGACAAAATGTGGGCTTGCGCGGCGCAGAAGTGTAAAGACTTGGGCTGGATTTTGGCCCACTACAAGTTTAGGCCTTCACTTATTTTTTTAAATTTTTTAATAATTATTGTAAACTTGAAACGAATTAATAATAATTAAGTTGTTACAATCAATAATGAATTAAAAAAATAAATATTTTAAAATAAAATAATAAATAAAGTAAATAAAAATTTAGAGATTTAATTTTTTTAGTACTGAATTCTCTAGTTCAAGCTTCCTTTCAATTAACTAACACTTAAAAGAGTTTAATATTATAATTCTAAGTTTTTTTTATTCATTATTGATATATGAATTATGTACTTAAACTTTTTTTAATTTTTCATTATTTTTAAAATTTTAATTTAATATTATAATAAATAATTTTTTTTAATAAAGGACTTAGGCCTAGTCAGGGCCTTTTTTCTTAAGCCTTTGTCTAGGCCTTCATGTAGGAGGCTCGAGCCAAAGTCTACTGGAATAGGCCAAGCCAGCCCAGACTTTTTGGCAATCCCTACGCCCAACAACCAAGTAGGTATTAACTGTACCCAGTTCATCATAGTTTTATTATTGGGTTTTAAAACCTAAAATGTATTTACTTAGTTAGGAGAGACCGCGAGATATAAATTAGTCGAAGAACTCACTTGTTGACAATTTGAGATATTATATAACAAAAGGAGTAAATTATAATTGGAAAAATACACACACACACACACACATCGTTCTTCTTTAGTGTAGGCACTCTCATTTTTTTCTTTTTATGCAGACATGCTATTAATTGCCGGCACAAGAGAATGATTATACAAACGCAAAAAAAAAGAAAAAAAAAACACACACACACACACAAAACATTCTTACGTTCGTTGCCCCCTCATTTTTTTTAATGCAAACATATTGTTAAGCCATGCGGTTTAATAGGCTTAAAAACTGACTTTATTAAATTGCATGGCTTAAAAGTATGCGGGTGCCCGCGCACACACACACACACTCTCTCTCTCTCTCTCTCTCTCTCTCTCTCTCTCTCTCTATATATATATATATATATACATATGTATGTATGTAGAAATCAATATGCACAAAAAGTAAGATATATGAGAACAAATTGGATTGACACTAAACTTCAGTGATTTATAACTCAGTCTTGGCAAGTACCTACCATATATTTACCTGCACAGTGGTCTTTGCCAAGAATAACAAACAATAATAAATTAACTAAATTAATGACAAAAAAAAGGAAAGAAAGAAAAGGAACGGTGGTCCATTTATTTATTTTTATTTTTTTTAATCAAAGTTGACAGATTTTTCATCATCAAGGACCTTTGTGTAATACTACACACACTTAGAAAATCTGGACCCATTTGATTACTCCCAGCACCAACTTCGTTAAAATAAATTTTATTACCAAAATACTGACTAGTAAATTACTAAAATGGGTATGATAGTATTATTAAATAAATATTTTAGTCACTCTGAACAAATCACTGCCAAGAATCGACGTTGTCAATTGTTCATCCTTCCCTAGCTCTAAGTTTGTTTACAAGATCTAACTAAGTTGCAACGGGGTTGTATCCAATAGTGAAGAGTAATGAGGTGAATTTATATTTCAGAGTTTTTGCAACTGTGAAAAGCCAAAAATGTACTCGATGTTAAGTAATCAATTTAAAAAAAAAAGCAGGGGATGGTTTGATCGTTTCTCCTTTTTGTCCAAATAACGTCAAATTACTTTTATCAAAGTCAGCATTGCTCGGGGACTTCTAGATGACGTTGCACTTGCACTTGTAAGGCAAATTACCTTACAGTTTGCTTACAAGATCCAGCTATATATCGCAACGGGGTTGTCCACAGCCGTGAAGAGTAATACATTTGAATTGATAAGAGTTTTTGCAACTATGAAAAGACCAAAAATGCACTTGATGTTAAGTAATCAATTAATCAATTTGTAATAAAACAATGGATGATTTGATCGGTTTACATTTTGTCCAAATTTTGTCAAATTATTCAAGTCTCATTTGTTCATCCGTTTGTCAAATAACCAAGGCGAACGACATCTCGTCTGTTATCTGATTAAAGAGCCGACATCATATTTTCTTAAAAATGCGAGTGCGACTTGCCATCCACTTTATAAAAGGATAGCACGACTTGCATTCCGTATCATATGATATCGTCGGCTAAATTTGGGCATGGCGGCGAAATTGGAACCATGCAATGCCTTCATTGATCATTTAATCGTGTCCTCAAGAGTTTAAAGATACAGCACAAATATCATAATTCTATTTCCTGGCCTCCATAGCTAGAAAAGAAAATTGCTATGTATTTTTCTAAACATTAAAAAATTTACAGCTCTTGACAAGAGATGACCCAAATGTTGAACCAAGGTCGTTATCTCAAATATCTTGGCTCATAATATGTATATGGAACACTTCAGTGAGCTTGGGCACCTTCAATGAGCTTGAGTAACTCAAAAAAATCTTGTATCATTTTATTTATTTAAACTTTGTACTGCTATAAATAATAAACACAAAAAGGTAGAGTACCTATATAAATGATTTCACTTACGAAAGTGAAATACATAGAAGGATAGATTCAAAGATGAAAGATGCTAGTAACCTCTTCTTACAAAGTAGCTAAATTTGTCACCAATTCCATCCAAGAAATGACAGTACTTGTACCTCCATCTTTTGTTGCTGAGTAAAGGGCCAATGAAACACCAAAATCCCACCACAAATCCAAGTGCCATGCTTACATACAACGTCCAGTCCACTTCATCTCCATCTTCTTCGTTTTCAATTCTATTTTGATCGTCAGTTGCAAGTACAGTGTTTTCAGTACAATTTGAAAGTGGAGCTCCGCATAGGTCATTGCCGGCAAAAGATGATGCACCAAAGCTTTGCAATTGAGTGCTTGAAGGAATTTCTCCACTCAAGTTATTGTTGGATAGGTTCAGGTAATTCAGAAATGACAACTTTGACATACTTTGAGGAATCTGACCTGAAAGTTGGTTCGCTGAGAAATCGAGGGATTCAATTGATCTCATAACACCAATTTTATCAGGAATTCTTCCGGTAAATAAGTTGAACGACAAATTCAATGATTGCAATCCTTGGAGGTTTGTCACTTCTACTGGTATTTCTCCAGAGAAATTATTCTTGGAAATGTCAATGCTTCTCACCAAATTAAGAATGGAATTATATTCAACAAAAGACCCTTTCATCACAAGCGATGCATCCTCAACAATCTCGTTGTCCCCTGATGAGGCATAGAATATATTGTTGCTCTGATCAGATGAGTTTGTTGTCGCCATAGCAGAGAAGTTGTTGATGCATCTCGGTATGGTCCCTGACAGACTGTTATAAGCCACATCTAAAATTTGTAGAGAAGCTAGACGACAAAGTTGAATGGGGAAATGGCCGTGAAACTTGTTTGATCGAAGATTGAGAATCATCAATCTTGAAAATCTTTGTCCTATCCATGTAGGAACATTGCCGACAAGTTCATTTTCACCCATGTCAAGTGCTTCCAAAATTGAAAAATTTCTAAACGACGTTGGTATTATTCCAGACAATCTATTATTTCGGAGGTTCAAAGACAAAAGAGAATTTAAAGCTCCAATAGACATCGGAAGGTTACCGGTGAAGTTGTTGTTGCCTAAGTTCAACGTACGCAACCTCGGCCAATTCATCCAACAATCAGGGATGTCTTCGGAAAAATGATTTGAGGAGAGTTTGAGAAATTCAATGTTCTTTGAGAAATTCTCCCCCTGACATATGAGATGGAAAATGGATCCCGATAAAGCATTATTGGAAAGATCGAATATTGAACCCAACAACAAGGATGGTGTTGTAATAAGAGGCATTGATGGACTGTCAAACTTTGGAACCCCACCATAGATTTGGTTACCAGAGACATTTAAATAATAATACTGGAAAATAGAATTCCAAAACCCACGAGGAATTTTGGCTGAGATTCTTGTGCTGGATATATCCAAATCATTTAATTTCTTTTGTGATTGGAGCCACAAAGGAAATCGAGGCCCTAAATGACATGACCTCAACTCCAAAACTGTGAGTTGAAATGGAGGAACCCAATTAGGATTGATTTTGAAGATTAGCGAGTTTCCATTCGCACGAAACGAAACCAGTTTTGTTAAATTGACAAAGTGGATTTCAGAAACAGTTCCATTCAACTTGTTGTTGGACAAATCTAGATATTCCAAGTTTGCTATTTGCCCCAAGGACAAAGGAATAGAATCGTAGATTTGGTTATTTGAAAGATCAAGAGAGTTCAATCTTTTAAATAGCTCAAGTTGATTGGTCAAATGACCAAAAATTTGACAACTTCCCAAATTGAGTGACTCTAGTTCATTTGCAACACATGCCGAGAAAATACCTAAAATTTCTGATATATCTTGACTCAGGTTGGTAGAGCCCATAGAGAATGATGTCAACTTACAGAATCTTCCAAATGATGTTGGAATTTTTCCACCAAGTTCATAGTTCAAAGAGAGGAGGAGTGTTTGTATAGAAGTCAAGTTTTCTAGACCAAGTGACGAAATGTTACCTTGCAATCTATTAAAATTAAGAGAGAGGAACTCAAGATCATTAAGCTTAGACAGCCAGCCAGGTACTGCAGAATTGAACTGGTTGAAAGATAAATCCAGATGTTTAAGAGATGTCAAATTTCCTAGTCGACTGGGGATTTGACCTTGAAATTGGTTTCCGGAAAGATCAAGGGTGGTAAGGGATGAAAAATTTGCAGAGGACAATGGAGGAAAGTGATGGAGTTCGCAGAAAGACAACTTTAATTCTTTGAGAGAAGGGAGTGAGTTAATTACCAGTGATGAATCAGAGGCTTTACTGAGGTTCACAAAACTTATGTAGAGGTGCTCTAGCAAAGAAAGACCAGATAGCCATGAAATAGTGTCCGCGTATAACTCGAAATAAACCCCACTCAGATCAAGATATTGCAGATTCGAGAGATTTCCAAGTTGTTGAGGAATCATTCCTGTGAATCTTGCTTGAGAAAGATTGAGGTATCTTAGGTTAACAAGAGAAGCAAGATACTTTGGAATTTGAATTCCCTGAAAATCATTACCACTCAAGTCCAGGTGAACCAAATGCTTTAATTCAAGCAAAGAGGGATTTATCTTACCAACCAGCTTTGACCTCTGGTAAGCTTCATTATCATCAGGACTGAAAGGATTTTGGAGGTTGAGCTCAAGGACATGGCCAGTGAAGTTGCTACAAAAGACACCGCCCCATTTACAGCAATCTCCATTATCACCGATCCAAGAGGCAAGGCGATTTGAAGGATCTCTGAGATCATGCTTCAACTTTAAAAGTGCTTCTCTCTGGCTCTCTATGCAAGAGGTGCCATTGCAGGAGCTAATGTTGATCATGGTGACTATAGCAAAAAATTCTACGAGAAGAAGGCCAACAAAAACACCCTTGTTAGGTTTCATTTTCTGTGAGTGGAAATTATAAGAAACAGGAAATGTGCAAATAATTAATGAGAATGTTGTCATATTGTTCGGTATTAATAATGTCGTAGAGTTACCCATGTAACGTGTACGTCTATCTATTTGGAATAGAATATATTACAAATTTCCGCTGGAGATTAATCATAAGAATCCAAGATGCAATTCTAAACTATTGTTCATAGTTCAGATGAAACTTGTCCGGTAAAATACACAAAGTGAGATATATATTATAAGTGGCCGATCTGGACTGGCAACTTGTGAGTTTCAGATATATTTTGGACTGGCAATATGAGTTTCAGCTTTTTACAACTCGGTCTTAGTAAGAGGGCGCACCTACCACCCTATTAACCCAATAAGCTGCAGTCAACTCTTTGCCAAGTAAAAGAAATGACAATAATAAGCTAAATTAATAATAACCGACCAAAAAGAAAGGGCAAGGTGATCCAGTGATTTTTGTTTCAACGAATTACGAAGTTGATGCCTGGGGACTTGGTACTTCTAGTTAATGTTGCACTTGCATGTTACATGTTTGGTTATTTATGTATTTTTTTTTTAACCTAATTTGATGTCACAATTTCGTATGGGATCATGGGAAATACAGACCTTTCTCATTTGTTGTTCAGTTGTCAAACAATTAAGATGGACGACACCTCATAATGAGAGTATACTACGACCTACAATCCGTTATAGATCGTTTCTTGAATTGGCCACGGCGGTAAATTGGAGCCGAACCTAACCTGCTATTTACATGACAGAGAGAAGTGATCACACATAATAACAAAACTAGCTCAAAAAGCAACGACATTAAAGAGTCCTCATAAGAGCTCAATTAGGCGCGATCAACATTGTTGAAAACACCAGCACACCATTGAACTTGTGATCCAAATTGCAGAAAGTGAATCATCACAGAGAAGGGTAGATATGGGTTCCGGTCTCTATCATAAATTTCATTTCATTGATTGTTGTCCTCGAGAGTTTCAAAGATACAGCACAATAGCACAATTCTGATTCCCGGACTACATAACTAGAAAAGAAAATTGCTATACTTCCAACGAATAAAATTAAAGCTCCTCATTGACAAAGAGATGACCCAAACGTTGCACCAAGGTTGTTATTTCCGATATTTTGGCTTTATGATAATGAGCCAAAACTCTTGGCATTGCATGATTAATAATCGAAAATCGGAGATCAGCATACAAGCAAGTCCATGGGAACATCTACCATACTTATTCACAAGCTCTTTTGGCAACCTTTTGAGCAGCAGCTTTGACGGCAGAGAAGAAGGTGGCATCCTTACATACCTTGATGAGCAAGCTTGGCCATTCAAATTCACTAGCTACTTCTACTACTAGATCTTTTGTTTAAGAACCTGCCGCAACTGGACCTTCTGACTTTCCATCCTTGCCTCCAGAAGCTTTGCCTTCAAACTATTCTTTTGGCCACCTCGAGGCCATTCAATGCACCCTTTCATGCCCCGAGTTATGTGAGGATTTCCTGAGTCAGGTGAACTCCAATGCCCTAAATCTGAGGGACTAAGCCCGCCATTACCTGACCCCCGATCCGGAGATGCCAGACTCCCATTAGATAATCTTCCATTTGAAACTGAAAGCCTGCCCTTGGTTCCATCAACTGTGATTATTTTGTAGTTATCCCCGTTGTTCGGGCCTGATCTCCAAAGCCTTGCTATGGATGATACCTTCTTCAACGGTTTAGTCGGGACCGAGCAGACTTCGCTGATTTCAGTGATGGGAGTTCCTTCATATCCGTTATCCTCCCACTCCATTACACTCCCAGAGAAATTACTATCTCGATGATTTTTTATGGATGGGGCACTCCCTTCTGGTGAACAACTTGAGTCCTGATCCTCCAGATGGCTCACAGTTTCCCATCCACTCTCATCTTCTTCTATATCAACATTCTGGTCAACATATGCATTGGCATGCCTATGAAGGTTATCCTTATTAATCACATTGACCTCTGGACTTACTGTGTGCATTTTTGAGGCATGGCTGGCAGGACTGTAGGCACCGGATGGTTCAATCTCCCTTTCATTGGATTCACCAAAATTAACATCTTCAAAAACAGCGAAGATATCATCTGGGTTGGGAGGCTCATATGTAAATTCCTTGATTTCCTGAATATTTACTGAGGCAGCAGCCTGTCTAAGCATCTCTGCTTCTTTCATCTCTTGAATATCTGAATTTGTACTTCTTGACCTCAGAAAAGCCTCCAATTCCGCAACAAGCTTGTTCATCTGAGAATACTTCTGCTCAAGTGCCACCTTTGCATCGACCAGCTTCATTTGAACACGTTCTTCACGCCACACCTCGGCCATCTGTAACATCTTCCTTTCATCGTCTACATCCTCTCGGAGTTTCATCGATTCCCTCTTCAATGCTTCAACTTCTGCCTTATCTTCCCCGATTTCCTTGGCGAGCTCATCACACACTTCCTCAATTAATTCTCTGGCCTTTCTTTCTTTCTCATAGTCCTGCATATATCTCTTTGCTGAAACCTTTGCGTCTGCCAACTCATTAACCAATTTGGAATTCACAATTTCTATCCTTTGACGATTTTTCCTTTCTCGGCTAATTTCAGCTTTTAGGTCATCAATAAATGCACGGATCTTCTCATGCTCCCTGCTCCGCCATGCAGCCTTTTCCTCACTGACTTTCCTCAAGAAGTGCTCAAGTTTCTTTTTTGAAGACCGGCGCTCAGTCTCAAGCTCCTGAATGCGAGTTCGAGCCTGCTCTACTTCAGCTTCAAGTGCAGCAACCATTGATACAGCACTTACCTGTTGGTCGAGATGCTTCATGTGGCTGTAAATCTGGCATACCTCAGCCGGTGTTTTCAAGCAGACAGGGTTCCATTTTGTTGCTCCTTCCATTGCAGGATTGGAAAACTGAAATGAAGGCTCAAGCTATATAAGAGGAAAACAGGCCTCTGGTTAGATAAGGATCATATCAAGTTGAAGAGGGAAAAGTAATGTTAGACATCAATCATCTTTTAATTAGTAACCACTGGTTAAACGATCAAACTTGATTCCAGCAACCACTATTTTTTATGCTTTGTCAAGTTTATAATGTCAACCAGTAAATTGAGAATATTAATGGGTTCTGCGATTGTGACATGTTGTGGCTAGAATAGCTCATTTCATCCACATAAAAGATACAAGCAAATCGAACAGCTTTATCTGGCTGTTCTACTTATTCACAATGAACAAGTCTAATCACACCACAAAGCAGCACCCCCCACCTCTTCCCCCCATCCCCATCCAACCCCCCACCTGAAATACACGCGCGCGCGCACACACACACACACACACACACAGAGACCCACATATGTATCAATTATTAACAAGCTACAAAACGATATTGTCAGCAATTTGTGAAATTAAACATGAAATTTGCTCTGTCCTCTTTTGCTTTCAATAAAGAAATGGCCGTCTACCACCAGTCCCATATACAAATCCAGAGGTCATGAAAAACATTTCTCCGCATAGACTCACACATGTTTCAGATACAATGAAGCAAAGAAGAAAATTTAATACTAACCAAATTCTCCCCACCAAAAAAAAATATGTATACATTTCATTTATTAACAGCACTCATTTTCTTTTCTTTCAGAACTTTGTGATTTAACTAAGAACTCCTTCCACGTGAATCATTGACTTGGATTTTATTTGCAAACTTCTATATGACTTGGGGAAATCTTTAATCTTAGACAAAACAATGTGGGACACCAGTAATGCAATCTCTCTACAGAATAAACAATTATCCTATAAGGCAGTAATTATGATGAATATTCCAGAATAAAACAATCCATCAATGAAACCGACTTAAATAGAGCATCAGGAAATTCATAATGTAGGTTCCAAAGTGGTCCACAGTGCGGGACATGAAGCCACGTGCAGGAGATGATAAAAAGGGACGCCTTATGTTAATTCCCATATGAATGACACTCAATATTCATCAGATCAGTCAAATCCTTGACAATTAATAATTTAGTTAATAGTTCAGTTAAGAAAGTCAAGCAACATTACCTTACAAAAGAATCCATTCTTCATGCCAGAGACAGACGAGCTAGGGCTCTGTAAAGGATCCTTTGACTCAGAACCATGTCCTTTACTACTGCAACGAACATGAAACGGGACAGCTGCATGCACTGCACCAGGCTACAGAAAAGCATAACGATAAAATCTCTATAATTGAAATACCCTTATTAAAGAAACGGACAACACAAAACAAGATGCAGAGGAAAAAAGATACGAAGATGTTGGAAGTCAAACAAACACATGTAACGTCATTACATAGACTTATGC
The DNA here is from genome assembly GCA_030444775.1 of Atalantia buxifolia. NCBI lineage: Eukaryota > Viridiplantae > Streptophyta > Magnoliopsida > Sapindales > Rutaceae > Atalantia > Atalantia buxifolia. The sequence goes on along the minus strand of CM059834.1, from coordinate 25,910,389 downwards.
GGCAGACAAATTTATAATAAATACACCCCAAAAGAAATGGAGTACACAACATGAGTTTCCCAGAAGTCATTCAAACAAATGCATAGCTTTCCCAATATAGAACCAAGTGAATCACAGATACTGATAAATAAAGTCATATAATTCAAAAATAGCATAAAGTATAAAGCCTGCTACAGAAGACAACCATAACAACAAAATCATGACCATGGTATTGCTACAAAAATTGAAGCACAATGTTGTTATCATTTTCTTCTTTTCTCACAGAACCACAAGAAAACCTTCAAAATTAAGCAATCACAAACACACAAAATGACAATGATGGAGCTACAAAGATCAGTATCTATCTCACTTGTCAAAAAGCTCTTATCTTCAGAACAAAGCAATAACACTATGTAATCGGAAGCAAGAAATCAAATAATTACCGAAACCCCACCCCATTTTATTCAAACCCCATCTAAAAATACAAAAACACAACAGATCTTAATCAAGCAAGAACACAAAGAAGTTTTATTTTTTACTCTTTTTCTCACCTGAAACCCTAACCGATCCACCTTCTCTCCAGCGCCACCAGCGACATTCTCCGGCAGCTGCAACCGCCACAGACCAGCAGCAAGCTTCCTAGCGGACACGACACTCCTCCCCTTCCGCTCTTTCCGTCGAGTCTTCCGGCCAGCGTCAGCAGCATCGTCCTCCTCCTCGGCCTCAACTTTCCTGTTCTTCTCCCTATATTCCTCGACCTTCCACTTCAAAAGCGGCGTCTCGGGCCGGCTCCGTCTCTGACCCGGAGCCCCATGCTTCCTCAAACGGGTCAAGCTTGGATTCCGAGTCTTCCTCCGCGCGGGCCTAAGATCCGAGTTCGAACTCGGGTGCAACGCCTTAGCCACCGGAAACGACGACGGATAATGCGAGTTCCCCGTTACCTTCATTTCCCAAAGCCAGATTCAGCCATTAAACAAACTAAATTAAAACAAAATAAATAAAACCACAAAAGCAAACACGGGAAACTTGTTTGTTCGGGTTCTGTGTGTGCTTTTGAGTGTTGTGTTTTGTCCGAAAGTTCACACCCAGAAGTGAACGTTTCTCTTTGGTTCCTGACAAGGACCTGAGCCAGTTACATGTATTTGGGGGGTGTATGTATGAGGTATTGGCTATAGACTATAGATGTGTATGTGTACGGTCAACGGAAATTGCATACGGCGTCGTTTGTGGGGACAAAGACGCGCTTTGTTGGCTTTGTTGATGTTGGTCTTGCAGAGAGACGTTGTAAGTTGTATCATTTTTCGATCATCATCCAATACGGTCCCGTTTTCAGCTATAAGCGTAATCAATTATGATATCTCTTGAAGTTGTGAATTTTAATGAATCGCTTTATATGCCAATCCTCTTAATTAAATGTCATTAAAGCATTCTAAAATATTTCATTTACTCACATTTATTTTATATCTATAATGAAACCATTTGGTTATCTAATGATTGTTTGAAGAGTTTTGAGTTTTATCCTAATCAATCATTAGTACTAAATTAAATTTTATGGACAAATATAAGTTGGATGTACAACCTATTAACTTTAGATCGTATTATTGTTATCAATGCTTTTCTTATTTATTAGAGGATAGAATCCAACTTCCCGATTGATTCTCGTGGCCTCAAATCAAGATCCACCCTCTACTATTGTTTAGTCCATTGTTAAGGGCATCCGAGGGAGATCCCACGTGGCCGTAGATGGGATATCCACGTGGCAATGAGAATTGGTCACCTAGCACCTAGCATGAATGCATTCTAGGCAATTGCATTTTCCTTTGGGAAGAAGACGAAATGTGCCCACATGGGTAAGTGGCGTTTTCTACTTGGTTCTTGAGCCAATAGAGAATATCTCAATTGATTAATATTATAGCCTTTACAATTTTTACGTAGATCTAGTTTGGTATTAGCTAATTTATTCTTTAATTAAACCCAGATTTGCCACTAAATCAATCAATTTTGCGGCTATTAATCTTTTATTATAAAAACAATTACGTCTTTGTTATCGTTAGCACAACTAAGGCCTGGACCTCCCAACTAATTGACATTGCGTTTCTGGGTCAATGACTCAATTTCTCCCTAATCTTAATGGATTTTTAAATCAAGTTTTTGGGCCCACAAGGTTTGTGGGGGCCTCAAGAAGCCACCATTACCATTAGTGAAGCAAATGCCCAAGTCTTATCAAGTGAAGGATATGACGATATGTACATATACGAGAGGAGGGTACAATGGATTGCAATAATTGTATCATTGTTGAAAATTGATGCCGCATGAGTAATGAGTGCGACAGTCTAGACTCATTAAAATCGTGAAAGCAACAGCTTTTTTGTTTTTTATGCGTTGTCTTTAATATTATTAGGAGTTTTCACCTGGTAACTTTTTTTTTTTTTTTTTATGTTTCACAAAATATTTAGAAAGAAAAAAAAATTTACCATTAGTATATCAAAAAAAAATTTTGCATTTTTTGTGTTTTTAAATGTTTATTTCTTTTATGTGATCTCCAAATATGATTCCCAACCCGCCATAATTATGCCCATAAACCAATAACATACAAAGCCTCAATGATTATTGTTTTATTTTACTCTTGTAAAACAAAAAACAAAAACACTTGATTTTTCTTTTTCACTTACTTTTTTTTTTTTAATTTTTGGGTTAGGTCAGGCAATTTGCGTTTGATGGTTCTCATGTTGAATGGGGACAAGTGGTCATGATCACACTGAGAAATAATTGGGTTCAAAATTATGATCAACTTGGGCATACCCAAATGAAAAATTTAAAAATCAACAAAACTAACCTACGTTGTTAATTTGTTATGCCGATTTCACCCACCCCTTGGTACTTATAACACATATAATAAAAAAGAAGCCTCTAGGGTATGGGCTCTATACGAGAGGATCCCAAAAATTTATAATTATTGTTATTGCGATAAATCTTTTAATAGTGCTCCTTCATTGGAAACATTTAATGACCATAGATATATCCTACTTCTATCTTTTGGGCCTTTCAATGAGTATTAAAAAACCAATTGGTGCTCACACATTAGAGTCTGTGCATGTCTCGTTTTGAGCTCATCAGTTGCTTGCTCTCTCCTTCTTCCCAATTTTTTACATCAAAATTTAATCTTAATTCGAAAAACCTTTGGGTTTAAAGCACGATGTTAATTATGAATTTTAAGCAGGAGGCCACCAAAATCAAATGACTGGAAAAGAAGCAATCAAGTTAGCAAAAGCCTCTAAAGGGATAAAACTAGTGTGGCAGGATTCTGCCCATCTAGCAATTATGGGCCTCGAAAACGTTTCAAACATATGGGCCACTTTTGACAAGAGTAGTTCCCATTCTTCATATGTGCATATTGATTGCCACATTTGAAGAAAGGTAGTGATTGGATTATTAAGAAAATAAAAAAAGATAAGATGATTATTTTGAGATAGAACGCATTCATTTAATTTTGTATTCTCATGTAGGCAATGATATGAGAAACCATCATCTTGCAATTTGCAAATCAAAGTTATGTGTATAATTCATTAAAAAAAAAAAAATTACTTTGTTCAAACCTTGAAAATCACATCATTTTCATGGTTAAACAAAATTTTTTGTTTAGATTTGTCTTAGGCATCAATTTAAGTAAGCATTACACAACGATAATGGATAAGATCAACTCAATCCATTACATCAATCGCTCTGCTGGAAGCTAATCTCTTTATAGAATACATGCAACTAAATCAGTTTTGGGATATTTATTAACACGTATTTGACTCGTTATCAATGCTTAGAATCATTCTCAACAAAAGTCAAATTGAATATTTAAAGTGATTCGATAACTTGCAGTTAACTTTTATTATATTTATTTTTTAAAAGATAGGGATAGTAATTCATTTTTTAGGTTATACTTCCTCAGAATTTGAGCTCAAGCAGTCATTAAAAAAATTCACAAATTATTACGGCACCACTTCTATTTTGTCTTATATTTATTCAACCACCACAAAACTCTAACATGTTCTTTGCACCACCTTTCTTTTTAAATTTGTATCAATTAGTCACTTTTACAATAACACCGTTAAATAATTTAAATGAAATGATAATTTTACCCCTAAATAATTTAAAAGATCATTTTATCTTATAAAAGCTCTGAAAAATAAAAATATTATAATTGTAAAAATACCACTAAATTTAGGAAAAATAAATTCCAAAATTAGAATTTTTATTTTTTTAATAAAAATCATTTTAATTAAAAATTGTAACCATAAAAATAATTGCAAAATTTTTGGATTTAATAAAAATCCATTAAACTATTAAAATTTTGGAATTTATTTTTAATAAATAAATTCACTTATTTTAATAAAATTTTACAAAATTATAATTTTTAATAAATAAATTCAGTTTTTTTATTAAAATTTTCAAAATTAAATTTTTTAATAAAAAATTATTAAAATTTTGCAAAATCTAAATTTAATAAAAATTAGTTGATCATCTCTATTTGTGATTTATTTATTTTATTAAATTAGGGGTATTTTATAATTATAATATTTTATTTTTCAAAACTTTTATAAGATAAAATGGTCTTTTAATTTATTTAGGGATAAAATTATCATTTCATTTAAATTATTTAGCGGTGTTAATGTAAAAGTGACTAATTGATATAAATTTAAAAAGAAAGATGGTGTAGAGAACATGTTAAAATTTTGTGGTGGTTGGACGAACATAAAGCCAAACAAAGGTGGTGCAGTGATAATTTTCCAAAAAATTTGAAAATCATTAAGTCAAGCTTATAGTATAAGGACAATACATTTAGTTATTTATTAAAAAACTAAAATAAAAGACGTTTTTCATTATTATAAATATAAATTTACTCGTTACAATAAAAGCAATGTATTATTATTATTTTTTTGAAAGAGCCTTCCAAAAACGTTAAGATGCTAATATTACAGTAAATGTTTTTTTTCCCCTATTTTCTTTTTTAATCATACATAGGACCATTACACTCATTATGCTTAAACGTTTCCATTTATTTCAAGCCCAATGAGTACATAGCAGAAGAGATGAGAAATCAACACTCGTTTTTACAAAGGCATGTTAGGATTATGTTTGCTTCGATTATTCTTTTATTTGGCCACCTAATCTCGTTATGGCATTTAGACTATATATTTATCCATAATTTGAATCATATTAACTCTCTTTTTTTAACTTAAGATGATTTTTTGCTTTAAAAATATGATATCAAGTGATATCATAGTGCGTTATTTGGGAAGGTTGATAGTCCAGTTAGAGAAATAATGGTGAGACAGCTATGATGGTGACATGGGCCATGAGATTACAAATAACCGAGGACTCGGTATGATCAGTTTTCTAATAACTAATAATTAAAATTAAAATGAATCTATTCAAGTAAATGATGCGTAGTGTAGGCTAAGTGCGTGATCAATTCCAGTATCCCACCACCTAATTTAATAAGTCAAAACAAAATCTTTTTTGACCATTTTAACTATATTCCCCTCAGACTTTTCTTACTACAACTTTTTGAAGCACATAATTCAGTGTAATAACAAGTCAGAAATGCTGCACCAAACCTGAATCTATTTGTTTTTAATTAGTCAAACACTCAACATGATTTTTTTTATTTGAGTTGGTAGATTTGGAACACAATAAACAATTCTAATGGCAATATATATATCTATTAATTAAGGAACCTGCCTGGCTCGTCGACATGCATAGAAAATAATAAATCATCACTTTCCACTCAATGTAGAAAAAAACTGAAAAATAAATATGAAAAGAATATATGTGACTGTTCTATCCACTACTTTATACCTACCAAAATTTCGATTATAGTTTAATTATCGATTCTCACCGCACAGTTATAAAGCTTTCAAATTTCGAAGATTTTTCAAAAGATGTTGGTGGAGAATTTGTTACCATATGAGTTGGAAGACTCGAATATGGTGGCAGAGGATCACCAAATTAAAAATAATTTATTACCCAGCATGAATTTCTTATGTGCACATCATCTGTTGTTATAGATACCCTTACGAATTTTTAATGAGCTTTATTTTTTTTTCCTCCCTCTCCAGTTTTAAATAGAAGGGAGATTATCTGTTTCTCCACACTTAAATTAATATATATTACTTATGTTCTACTGTTTTTATAAAATTCAATAGATGGGAGATTGACAGTTTTTCTACATTGAAATTAATACATATCACTTACCCTCTAATATGCCTGTCATCATAATTTTATAGTATTGCATTTATTTTCAAAATATACTTTTATTCATTTTTTATTACAATTAAATAAAGAGATATTATTATTTTACCGCATAATAACTTCTGACATATCACTTTACCACCAAAATTTCAAGATAATTAATTTTTTACTGCTTAATGTTTCAGTATAATATTTATAATTTATAAATATTCGGTATTTTAGAAATTTCAAAAGGTATAATATTTATAATTTTATCAATTATTTATTTTAGATATATAAAATAATCAGTTTAAAAAAGTATTGTTTCTTTGTATATAATTAGTTTTATACTTTTAATTACACTTAGTTTAGGGGTGAGATAGACTTTTACTATAAATTTTGTTAAAAATTATGTTAACTTTAACGGTTCGATGGTAAAATAGTAAAACTGAAATATTACGTAAGAAAAAGTAATTGTTAGAAAATTTTAGTGGTAAAGTAATATGCAGAAAAATATTGGGTGTTAAAATGATGATATTCCTTAATTAAATCATATAACTTGAAATTAAAATAAAAAATTTAAATACTAAAATAAAAAATATATATTTCAACGTGGATAAAAAAACAATAAGATATTTTTCTTGTACTTTTGGTCTGAATTCAGAAAAAAAAATATTCACGATAATATATTCAAAAAGAAAAATTCAGGTATAGTTACATCTATAAGAAGGAAAAAACAAATGTAGTTGCAGCACAATTACCCATCAATTTTTTTTTTCAGTACTCATCAAATTAATACTTTTGAAAAACAAATCCGAAACTGACGCATACGATTCAATAATCAGGGATATTGGTTTCCGAGTTCCAAATTTGATTTTAATACTCAAAAGAAAAATTACAAAATCTTCTCTTAGCCAGGTTGCATTTTATGGGCCACGGGGCCACACCAAGTCATCGTCGACGATGGTTGTAAGAGGAACCATCTGGAGTCTCCACCGTTGTAATTGGGTGCCACGTGTACAGAACCCACAGAGCAGGTGCAATATGACATAAGCTTTAGATCATTACTGCTGCCCCAAAAATGTCTCCCTGTTTTTGCTTTGGATTTAAGCTACCATGCATTATTATTGCATGGACATGAATTTGCTTTTTGGTAACCCTTATCTTAGAGTTCGTGGAACTGATCTTTAGGAGCCAACCTAGACCCACCAGGCCACCAACCGCCAGCGAAAAATGAGCTAAAAACGTTTCTTATATTCTAAATTAAACAAGAAGCAAAATGTTATATAATCTCTTCTCTTTGTCCATCTTATCGATCATTTTAAGTTTCTAGGGCACTTCACAAAAGAAGATAAGGAAAACGACGTATTTATTTTATAATCACCATTTATGATTTGGTCAGCCGATTTTATAATTCTCTTAAAGTTTTGTAACAAATTAAAATGATCCAACATTTATTAAAATTAAAAAGGAAAAATAGAATCCATACGCCCACCTCAATGCACATTTAAATGAATTTCGTCCATGCTGCTGCATGGATAGAAGACTGTTTGATTGAAAAGAAAAAAAAAAGAATATTTATATTAGACTTGTAAAAATGTTAGTTAAAAGAGTGTTGGTGCCATTTTGCTATCTTCAAAAGTTTTCCACGTACACGTGATATGGACAAGGAGAAGATTTATGGTCGTAATAATTAGGGCGATGATGAAAAATTGAAGGTCCGTAATAATTAATATAATCATCTGAGAGGATTGCTGGTGAAAGTGCTATGGCACCTTGATGAGAGAGAGATTCCTTTCACCCATTTGTGTTCACACTTACTTTTAAGGTGCAAGATTCCGTCCCGAACCCTTTTCACACTTAAAAGGCTTAGCCATCTCATTTTTCAAGCTTCGTGGCTGGGCTCGGCTTGACTCGGGTCGGCTCGGCTTTCGGGAGACGACGCCGCCCTTCATGGCTGAAACAAACGCCTCCCCAGACTGGTATGCATCGTACATTTTTGAATCCATTAAAATTCCAAGAGGATGATATTATAATTGTTAGTCTTTTATTTTCATATTATTATTGTTATTCATTAAAACAAATATTTCTAACATTCAATATGCTAGTTACCTGCCTTCGTGGACTGCATTTATTAATTCAAAGTTGCATATTTTTAGTTTAAAGCATAGTTAAATATAATAAAAAAATAATTAATTTAGTGAACACCCATATATATTTTGATATACTAATATTTGAACTCCATCAAGATAGAAATAAATAAAATATTGTTCATGCTACAATGTTATTATAGCTCACAAAACAACAATATTATAACAACAATACTGTACGTACTACAATATTATAGTGTTGTCATTTCTGTTATGAAAATATTTTATTGGTGGTTAGATATTATTTTTTATTTTATTATGTGGCTAGGAATAATAATTTATAATTAATATTAAAATTATAAATTAATTAAATAATGTTAGATGATAACATGACTCGTTATAAAATGTCTGCGTTTGAAGAAATTTTAGAATACAACTAAAGTATTATGTTAATCATACAATAAGTAAATATGTAATGACATGTATGTATTTATTTTAAAAAATTATTATATAAATATTAATTATATTAAATTTAACTATACATATCATTTATATATTAATTAATTATAATATATCTAAAATATTCTAAAATTTATCCTGTGATTGTCTGCTTAGTCATTACTCAAACCTTACCTGTGTAGAATGTAGCCAAATGCACAAATGCCTTTGCCGCCATAACAAATCCAAGACAAGCCAGCCAGCCGCCACCGACAGCTTGGAGCTCCTAAAGTCTCAACCCACATGGACAGAGTTGAAAACTGATTCGAAATAGTAGTTGATTAGGTCAACTTATCATCATCCGCCACGTCAAACGACAGCCCGTCCAACGTGGCACACAATTTGGTCCGACTCTTTCCATCCGTTTTCCTCCCCAGCCCCCACTCTCTTTTTCCCCAACTCCCACTTTATTATATAAAGGACGCCAATCCCTCTGCATCCAAAATCCTGGCAAAAAAATAAAACCAAAACAAGAATTGCCAAAAATAAAAATAAATCAATAAAACAAATCAAAACAAAAATGGGAAATTGTATAAGGCACCAACACCAACCGTCGATGCAATGGGCCGGCGACGACTGGGGAGCAGTAGTGGAGTCGGCCAGCGATCACAGAACCGAAGAGGCAAAGCAAGAAAGGCTGCTGGTGGGAGGTGACAAGATTGGCTTTATTGCATCACCCACTTCTGCCGCTTCTTCTACCGAGATAAAGATCAAGATTACGAAGAAGCAACTGGAGGAGTTGTTAGGCAAAGCGGACGTAAAGGAGTTATCCGTGCAGCAGGTTTTGGCCCACTTGATCAACGTTAACGTTAGTGGTAGTAATGATCGTTATCATGAGACGCATCAACGGTCATGGCGGCCGGCTCTACAGAGCATTCCTGAAGTTAATTAGGAGCCTCATAGAATTTTAATGAATGGTACATATGATATGACGCCAGGGTTTTGTAGTAGGGTTAATGAGCAAATTTTGTCTAAATTTATAACTCTCTCCCTGTCTCTAGTTTTTGCTCTGTACATATAATAGATTTGTTTCTATCAATTTCCACATTTTGTTTCTGCTTAATCTTTCATTAGTTTTTACTTAATATTCTTGATTTTTTATTAACTCAGAATTGGATTATGATGAGTTTGAGTGTGTTTCTGTGTAGCTCTGGTTTTTGCTCTGTGTATATAATAGATTTGTTTCTATCAATTTCCCCATTTTGTTTCTGCTTATTCTTTCATTAGTTTTTACTTAATTTCTTGATTTCTGATTAACTCAGAATTGGATTATGATGAGTTTGTATGTGTTTCTGTGTAGGAAACTTTTTTTTTTTTTTTTGGGAGCTTCGAATTTTTTCTTTAATTGTTTTGAGTCAAAATTTACTTAAAGAAACGCTGAAATCACTCTACAAATCACTGTTGATTACACATAAGGTGACGTTTGGTTGGCCACGTATGATCAAATTGTTTGTCATTCAACGACTTTCCAACTACTAAAGGAAATATTGGTTGTCCATTAATAGGAAGGCAAGGCCACCTTGAATTGAATGTTTCAATGTTCACATATTAAATATTTCAAGAATTCAATCTGGTACAATTCTCCGTTGATAAGTACAATTAATTAAAAATTGGGAATTTAATCAATTAAGTTTGATTTTGATCCAGTCCACTCAACTATGTGATGGAAAAGGACAATACAATAAGACTACCCCATACGGCCAAAGTAGCCAAAGTTTGATTGATCCTCGCCAATGCTGCTAACTGTTTGTTACTAGTATCTAATCAAATAAATGACTTAAGTAGATAAAAATCTATGACTAACGAACTTGGAACTCTTCAAATTAAAATATTCAATCATCATCACCATCATCAGCTTTTTCAAATAAAACCTCGATTAAGTGAGGTAAAATAATATAAAGAAAAATAAAGCCAGTATAGGATCAAAGAGGGATAAACTAATTATGAAGTGATAATTTCGAATATTTAATGATTGATGCCGTAAACTTTCATTTGGTGGGTTTTACCTGATGATTGTCCTACTATTATGACCCTTATGAGTCCATATATTTTTTGCTCGGGAGATTTCCATGAACAGACGACATACAAATGTCTTCTTTTATAAAAAATATGGCATGTCGGTAGAGGTGGCAATATGGGTCAAGATTCGTTTATTCGATTCGATTCGATACGAATTAAATGGGTTTGGGTTTGAAAAAATTGATTCGTTTAATAAATGGGTGAGTTCGGTTCGATTCACTAATTAAACGAATCGAATGTGGGTTTCAAGATTTTGATTCGTTTATTCGTTTAGGATTCGTTTAATAAACGAGTCATAAACTAATCGAATGCAGGTTGATTTATTTATTATTCGTTTAATTAAATTACTTTTTTGTCTTTAAATTTATTTGAAAACTTTTTAAAATATGAAAGTTAATATTGTAATTTTAAGCACAACACATAAAGCCAAAAGACCAACCCTAATTTTACACTTCACACGCACTTTTCCCTCATCTCTTATCAACTTAGCTACCACTACTACATTTTGCCATCTCTTTCCCTTCATTTCCTTCTCCAAATCCATTTCTTTTTCTTTTCAATTTTTGCTTCCAACAAGTGCTACGTTTTGCCACTGCTCTAAATCCTTGGATTTGTGTGAGTGTGATAGGTAAAATTTTGTCTTGTTTAATTATTATTTTCTTAAAAATACTACAAATTTGCTATATATTTGGTATTTTAAAATTTTACAATGATTATTATCAATATTGCACTATGTTAAGTTGTTAATAACATTTATTTACTTTTTGGTGTAGGATTTTTGTTTTCAAGGTGAAAAAGACAAATGAAGAGAATTAAAGAAATTACCTTACTTTATAATTTGAATTTGAATTATTGTTATTTGTATTATTAGGGGTTTATAATTTGGTATTTGGATGACTACATAGTATGGTTTGAGTTACTTGTATTTTGTTGTGGGATGTTAAACTTATGATTTTTTTTATATTTTATTTTGCTTAATTTTGTTTATTAATTACATTTTTCTAAACGAATTGTAAACGAATCCTAATTCAATTCAATTCGTTAAGGATAAAAGAATAATAAACAAATCCAGATTTGATTTGATTCGTTTATCAATTCTATTAAACGAATTAAATGAATCGAACTGAATATTCATTTAATAAACGAATCGAATCCGAATCCTGAAATTTCAATTCGTTTAATAAACGAATCGAATCGGAATCCGAATCCGTAGAATTTTGACCAAATTCGTTTATGATTGGATTCGTTTATTCGTTTTGCCACCCCTACATGTCGGCCACGTTTCGTATGATGACTGACAGAACATTCATCTCTTTGATGGAAATTGACAAATCGTTTAAATGAGATTGTTATAATATGATAATAAAAGAACAAGATGAAGAGAATAATGACTTCAAAAGCCGACTTAAATCAAAGGCCGAGTGATCAGAGCTGCTGTCCTCCAAGTTGGAGGGCAGCAGTTCGAACCTCCACATTGCAATGTGGGGGTATTTCCTTCTTCAATTAAAATTGAGTGAAGACATTCTTCTTCTTTACTCAAGTGTGAAGAGTAGACATCCTTCGAATATTAGTGAGCGTTAAAAATCTTGGTAGAGTTCCATTAGTATTGATGTAAGTTGGTCCCAGTAGTCTGATTTGTAAATATCAAGTGTGAAGAATAGACATTTTTCGAATATTAGTGAGGGTTAAAAATCTGGGCAGAGTTCCATTAGTATTGATGTAAGTTGGTCCCAGTAGTCTGATTTATAAATATCAGTTATAGTCTCATGTAATATGAATTGTAGTATGAGTAATAATCTCATGTAATAAAAAAAATCATCTTTTAAGAATATAATTCTGCTCATATGTATGTTGGTAATTTATTTTGGTCGTTATTTAGTCTTTCCTTGCTTAAGCACCTTATTGTGGGTGGTGTCTAGTGTGAACCTGAGCAAAGCATTTTGATCAATTGGTTATGGTGACAAATTAATTCACTCCCTTCTTCACTACCAATTACAAAATTTTTCATCCCTTTTTGCACTAGCCATCTTGCTGAACTATTTAGATCGCAATTTGATTTTAAGTTGGACTTTTGGTCTCGTTCAATTGTCCTCTCTCTTGATCAAATAGTTTTATTGAATTTCAGGGTCCAATATTCCTTTCATCAACTCCAAAACTTGACTTCTTCTTAAACATCTTTATCTCACAATAAAGATTTCAATTCTTCAATACCTAACTGCTAGAAAAAGTGGTCAAGATTGGATTCCTCCATTTCAGCTTATAGAATTAGCCAATTATTTGGATTTGTGTAAACTAAAGAATATTTGGAATCATTACTAGTATGTTTCGGAAATTTGTTCCCCAATTTATTTCCTTTAAATCCTTCTCGCAACGAAATTCATGGGGAGATAGTGATACCAAATTTTACTTTGCTTGATTCATGTTCTGGCCAATAATTTATCAAGTCCATCGCGTCTTAGCTAGATTCTAAAACACACGGACATTCGGTCCTACCAACAATTCTTAGTCAGGATCTCTTTTCCTTTTTTTCTTTTTTTTTTCTTTTTTTGGTTATAGAATGAATTACTGAGAAAAAAAAAGGAGAATGCACAATTGTTGGATGCATTGGAGAAACATGTTGGTTTTGAATTTAGACAGTAATAATTTCCCTTCAGTAGCCTCGGAGCAGTACCCGTGGCTTCGAGAAATTGCACTGAGTTATTAGCACTTACCACTAGTGAAAATAAAATTATAGGAAATATTTACACTCTGCATGCATCTTGGCTGATCATAAATACGCTTTCTGTTTATAGTCGGCCGAATTCGAGTAATAATAAAGGTACGAGTAGTGCTTAGCGAATGAGATTTCTCATCCCCTTAAGATTTTTATTTTTTTTTTAAATTGAAAAATGTTTGATATATGTGCTTTCTACCTGCGTAGTGTTACATTATATGTGCTTGGGATTTTTAACGAATGGGAGGATCAATAAACAAGGATGATATGAACTACTGTTGCCGTTGCCGTTGTTGGTCCACTCCATTAATGCAGATACAAAATGCCACATGGAACCCCAAAGGCCCAACCCAAGCCTGGAAGCCTGGATCCATTAGCTTCCTTAGACGTCCATATAATGGTATCCCCATTCACCAGCTCATGGCCCCGTATCCCGGCTTTGAATAAAATTGGACGTCATGTCGGAGATAATTTTTAACAATATGACATGTCGTTTATTTAAAATAAACAACGAATCGTCTAAAGTATGCATACACTGTACGATTGTCGGTTATGTGAAATATATTAAACGTCACATCGAATACATTTTCAGAAACAAATCGTGCCTCAGCAAAAAGTTGAACGACCGGTTTCGTTGTGTCCGAATGATGGCAATGATTGAATTTCATCAGCCCTGGATTCTAGCTTGGGATTTGGGGCATCCAATTGAGTTGCATTTGTTACTTTGCTTTTGTCACCGTATCAAGGCATATGCGCATGCGTATCTTTGCATTTATTTTCTTCATTTAGAAAAAATTAATAATAATATCGCCTAATGTTGGAAGAATATTCAGTGATTAGCATCTATTATCCCCTAAACTTCCATGTGTTCTGTACATGTACAGCAATGAAAATATGAGCGTGTTTATTGCCCTTGTTTTTTATTGAGATATTTGCTATTAACGCTACCATGATCAATTTTAGCCTCTGCAACGGCAATTATTGCATGGGTTGCTCAGAAAGTGAGAGAGAAGCTAGTGCTTTTAAAGTTAAAGCAAGAACTCAAGTTGAACAGCCTCACTAGCCATGTCCATAAGGTCACCCTTGGAAATCCTTTCTTCAGTATCCCCAATTTATTTCATGGCTATCGGCTCTTTCTTTGCTGAAACACAAACACCTCGATATGAGTGGTGTACATCTCGGGAAAATATAACACATGTTGCAAACTACTGAGGGGGAATAAAATGCACAAAACTAAAATTATTTGGATAGTTGTAGTATTTATTAAATCAGAAGGATTTTGTTGATATTTTATAGGAAAGATAGTATAACACTGGCCGCTCGCTCTTCTTTTTCTCTTTTTAACTCGACTCCTCACTTGACGCTTACAATGAGGACCCTATGAGTATTTACAGAACTTATAACCAAACCACGTTAATATTAAGTTACAAAAATATAAGTCATATTTTACAAATATCTTCAAGTGTTCAAGAGAATTTTAAATTAAAATTTTTTCACTACTAGTTGATATTTCCAAATTAGATACATCTCACATTTTCTACGTAATTTTTGAATCTTCAAGGTATTGAGCTTTAAACTTGGGCTTAATAGGATCACGAAATTAGCGTTGGACTTTTAACAGCGCATGCAAAAGCCACATTTAGTTTTTTTGTGAGGCTGATTTGTATTCTTATATCTAATTGCTTCAGGAGATTAGTGAAGTGAGGAAGAAACTTGAGAAGCTATATGTTCAGAATGTGATTGAATCCTCAGAGAAATCCTTAATGAGCATGAAGACAGAATGATCAAAACAAAAACAGGGTAATCAGGAGCAGAGGAAGATCTAGTTGATGTTTTTTGGAACCTTCAGCAGACTAGTAACCTTGAGTTTTCCCTAACAAGACAACCTAAAGCACTCATCTGGGTTTGTTTGTTAATGATTTTCGACCATGATATTTATACAGAAAAATTTAACAGATCACAGAAATAACGGTGCACCTGATCTAATCTATCTTATTTATTAAAAAATAATTGATTAACTGGATAAATCGAACTGGGTTTATTGTTATGCATGGTTCGCAATTGGCGGGTGCCGAATAACTCTTCAATGTTTATCAGATCTAAATTTTCTTCGGTGTCGGAGCCCTAAAAAATTCATTGATACCCCCTTAAGTTTTTCCCATTTTTTATGTAATAAAATAGTCTGTATTTTATTTTCTATGATTATGCGCAATTATCTTTTATGTTATGCTTGTAATCTCTTGTGAAAAGTAAAAAAAAAACAAAAAAAAAATCCTAAAAAATTCGGAAGCCAGTCGATGGTGGATGCGGATCGGGTCGGGGCGGTCGGGATGAATTCGGATCTGAGGAAAGAAAGTGGAAGGTGTTCTGTTGGATCCACGCAAGGGTTTGCGTTTTGTAAACAACAGCCTGATTCTGCTTCTGGCATTTTGTTTACTTTATTTACGAACTCGCATCAGAGTGTGAGGGAGCGAAATTTGAAGTGGAGCAGTAGCTCTTCTTGTTGCTGGTGCATTGAAGTTCTGTAATTCCTTTTTTTTTTTTTGTAGAATTTATTTAAATGACCCGAAGATAATTTTTTCTACAAATATGATCCAATATTTGAAACTTTTAAGATTTACCCCATAGATAGAGCGAAATATTATTAAAATAAAAACCATTGGTTCTTCTTCGACGGCTCCTTGTTCAAAAATCGAACGGGTGACAAGTAGTAAAGAATTCGAAAAAGAAAATCGTAATTAAAAATCAAACGGGTGACAAGTGGTAAAGAATTCGAAAAAGAAAATCGTAATTAAAAATCAAACGGGTTAAAAGTGATCAAGAATTCGGGACAAAAATCATAATTGTCTATCAATTGAATGAAAGAAAAGATAAGGGGAAAAAAAAAAGAATTAGAGTATGTATTATTCAAAAATCTCTAAAATTCTAATAACACTCAAATGAAAAAAATGCACAAATTGCAATCAAGGTTGTAATTGCAATCAAGGTTGGAAATATTATTAATCATGGTTGTAATCAAGGGTGGGCTTTGCTTGTAATCTCCTCTAATCATAGAACTGGTTGTTGTATGTAAGCCTAGCACTTGGATTTGTGGCGGGATTTTGGTGTTTCAGAGGCCCTTTACTCATCAACAGAAGATGGAGGTACAAGTACTGCCATTTCTTGGATGACTTTGTGGATAAATTTGGCTGCTTTGTTGGAAGATGTTACTAGGGGCATAGCTACAATACATGCAAGCAATAAAAAAAATGGAAAACACATAGTTCTATTCATATGTTCCTCCATTCCATTAATTAC
The DNA here is from genome assembly GCA_030444775.1 of Atalantia buxifolia. NCBI lineage: Eukaryota > Viridiplantae > Streptophyta > Magnoliopsida > Sapindales > Rutaceae > Atalantia > Atalantia buxifolia. The sequence continues at coordinate 25,893,571 of CM059834.1, read as the reverse complement.
TGCCAATTTGGCATGGAATGAATGCTGCCTTACTGCATCACCACTATTAATTTGTCCTTCACTTTGAGCAATTGATTTCTTGCATCGAAACCTGTATAAATTATAAAAAATCATAAATAATTTATTCAATTTAATAACAAAATTACAAAACAACATTCAATGATTTAAGGGAACAAACCGCATTGCTCTCAAAGTCACCAAATTTTTGTCGCCACTTGAGAAATCTTTTGTCTAATTTTAAAATCTATAATTTTGTCATGCATTCATGTTTGTTCTGTGTGTTGCAATATATGAATATTTTTGTTATTATTAAAAGATTTTAAGAGAAAATTAAGTAATAACCTAGTCTTGTATATCGAAAAAAATATTTTTATTTATATTAATAATGAAACTATTATACATTATTTTCAACTCATAAAATCCCATTAAGGAGATTTTCAAGAGAACAATTGTAATAAGTAAATTTATCATTAATGAATATTATAGTTGTAACGTTATATATTGCTATCTAAATTATTAGAAGTGTATTATAGTTTAAATAGAGTTTTAATTAGATACATGCAGACACACTCTATAAAGAGTACGATTGTGCTTGTGGCAAGCTCCCATTTAGAGTTTGGGAGACCCACGACACAGTTTCCCAAATGAGAACTTACCGCACTCATAGTCGCACATTCGAGTCCTGTTTGATTTTAAATGTGCCTGAACTCAATCAAAATCCCGGCTACCTCCCTGCGCTCAACGATTCAAGGCCTTGACTTGAAAAGCACCCTGTTCTGAATATCAAATGGCAGTGAATTCAGCAGGTCATCAAAGAAGTGCAAGTTGGTACAAAAAGATATGGCTTTCATGATTTCCAATTTATTATTTGTCCTAGAGTCCACTCGGAGCTACTTAGTTACATGAAGAAAATAAGAAACTGAGGTCACCATTGATCAAAATATATTGAACCAATCGGTCAATATTGACAATTTGTCATTTCACATCCCCCTGTTTTTAAATATTTCAACTTTATTAAGGGTTGTATGGCAGTTGAAACCAAACATGGGTCAGGCTCTGCAAGGGGTCTATTACAATTTATAGATGGTTGGGTGCGTGATAAATAATATTCTCAAGTAATAGTTACTGGCACTTATATACCCTGCCACATCAATAATCAAATAGATAATTGCATATCTGCAAAATAAAAACATTTGGAACATTCAATTCACATTGCATTTTTCATAATTAAAGCTTTAGGCTCCGGTTAGTATTGTGCTGTCGAGGCTTAAATGCAACTAGTAATGTGATAAAATAACTCTTATTATGATGTAAAAGTTCATAGTCAAGAGATAAAGTCGGAAAAATCGAAGCTTGAAGTCCACTTTACTAATGGAAAGCCATAGTGGGGCTGGAACCATTAGAAGTTCGTGATGTTCCTGATGCTAAATCTCACTTGATCAACTGGACTTGGTCAACTCTATTATGATAATATCCTCTGATATATAGTTGGTTTATTTCACTATAATAATGCAGACCGCCAGGGGATAGAGGGACTTTTACCGGTTAACGACATTGAAGACTTGATGCTTTTCGTATGTACAACCCGAACAGAGGACATTATAAATAGCTAGCAATCTAATAACATTCTCATAAACATTTCATTCTCTTATAATTTCTATTCAGATGTACAGCAATGAAACCACACGAGTATTTTACTATTTTTGCTGTCCTTGTTTTCCTTGAGTTATTTGTTATAGCTACCGAGATATCGCCATTTGCTTCTGCACTGGCACCTCTGACACGGGTTGCATAGAAAGTGAGAGAGAAGCTCCTTTAAAGGTGAAGCAAGATTTCAAAGATCCTTCAAATCGCATTGCCTCATGGAAATATTGATGATGGAGAATTTTGTAAGTGGCTGATGCTGGTTGTAACAACTTCACAGGCCATGTCATTGAGCTCAAACTTGGAAATCATTTCACTTATATCGGATCTGTTGCTGAATTACATGCTAATTACAGGAACTCAAAACTAGTTGGTAAGGTAAATCGCTCTTTGGTTGATTTCAAGCATTTGATTCACGGAATCCTGATTCCCATATATATTGCTTCTCTCGAGAACCTAAGATACTTAAATCTCTCTTGAGTCACATTTGGCGGATTGGTTCCACACCAACTTGGAAATCTCTCTTATTTGCAATATCTTGACCTCAGCAATGTTGTTAGCAGCCTCAGTTTACCTTATTGAGCACCTTTCTCATAGGTAGAAAAGCCCGGTCAGGCTAGCCCGTCTGAGGGCCGACCTTAAGCATTCGGACCTAGGCCCTTCCGTCTATGTGAGGGCCTAAATGTAGGTCTAAACTTTGCAGGCCCCTCTTGGACTGGGTTTAAGCAATGAAGTCTGGGCTTAGTCCTAGCCCACTTATTATTATATTTTAAAATTTAAAATTAAATTAATATATTAATATCTTAAAAAATACAAAAATGAAGTAAAAAATCTTAGTCTTTGTGTATTATTTGTGAACTGTGGTTTATTATGAAGTTATGATGTTAGTATTTGCTAGTGCTTATTAAATTGTGTCGTTAATTGTGTTGTTTTGGTGGTTTTTTTTTTTTTTTATGAGTAATGTTTTGTTGAACACATGAAATTACATATTATTTGCAAACTTCATTTTTCTAGGGAGGCTAGTCCCTTTTTTTTAAAAAAAAAATGTTGGAAGATTAAAAAAATTAAAAAGATATTAAACGCCTCGGTCGTCTAAAATTGGACAGGCCTATAGTGAGGATGGCTTGGCCTAGCCCTGCCCATCCATTTGTCAATCGTATTGGTTTCCCTTAAGATATTTTTGGCACACCACATTACACGGGATTGCATTACTATTAATGCATTGCAATATCATGTTTGTTAAATTTTTCTATTCACATTATATAATATGGGTTTATGTAATACAGTACTGTTCACATTAGTCTTTATAAATTTCTTTAATTAAAATAAAAAAGTAATATAAATAAAACTAAAAACGTAAATATGTTGCTATACTGACGATAGTTTGATCGCTGCCGTTTATCAGTGGTTGCCACATAACATTGTTTTTTACACTAAAATTTAATACCATTAAAATCTTTATTATCGAAGCTATGTGATGATGTCATTATTATCAGTAAAATTGAAAAATTTTAGAACTGAGATTTTGACTATAGATTGACAGCAAATGAAAATTTCTTTGCCAGTAATTATTGCATTATTACGTAGTCCTAATAATAAGAATTCTAATGGTATCAAACTATAGTTTAAATGACACTAAAGTATGACAACCAAACATGGCTTGTGGTGGCTGGTAGTGAAAATTTTATATTTTAATTACAAAAATTTAAATTATTATTTGAATATAAATAATAACAAAATATAAATGAATCTTGAATTATTAATTTAATAAAAATTTTAAAATAAAATATAGTTTTTATATAGTACCATCCATAATACACCAAAATAGAGTATTCGATTACAGCTTAATACAATATAACATAATTCAACCTAATATAATATAATTACTGTAATATAATATAGTGTGCCGAATACATCTTTAATAAAAATAGATTGCGTGGTATATTTCTATTGGTCTTGGAAACTTGACTAGTCTCAAAACACTCGAACTCTCAGGTAATGTACTTGAAGGGAAAAATCCAAAAGTCATTGGTAAAACTTTGTTGGTTGAGGTAACAACCCCATTTGCCATCTGCCATCTGCATCAATGAATCAAGATATTTTCAAAGTCTTAGGATATTTTCTCTATATGACTACATGTGCTGCACATGAGCTAGAGTTACTAGGTTTGAATTATAGTAGAATTTCCGGTCATTTGGCCAATTAACTAAGTCAAGTATAACTTCTATAAATTAATGCTCGATAAATTAATAATTTTTATTATATAATAATTTTTATGGTCCCTACTAGAGATAATTGGCAAAATTAATAATTTTGATAAATTAATAAAATAATACATTTTTTGAAGACTCTATATAATTTTATCGTCTCATTCGTATTATAAATTAATAATTTGCTAAGATTACCAATATAATTGTTATAATATTTTATTAAATAAAATATGAATCTATTGTCACTTTTTTTCTTGAAATTTAAAAATAGTTGGATATCATTTCTAATTTTTTTAGTACATCCAAAAGTTTTGGAGCTGAATTCTCAAATTGAATTAATTTTTAATTTATTTTTTGGTTAATATAATGTATACTAAGTGGATTGGTTCATATTAATTGATTAGATTGGTAAATAGAATGAAGTTTTAGTTGATTAAATGTATGTTCATTAAATTGTATGTTAATTGTAACATTTTTGAGTTCCTTGAACGTATCTAACAATAACGTGATTGTGAAAATTCCCTACGAGCACTCAACAGCCAAGTTTTAATGTAACATGTTGCACAGGCAACAATCTCTGCGGAGCTCCCAAATTGTACTGCAAAGAATGTATTTGTACGCGAAAATCGAAATGGAAATAGAAACGAGGATGAAGATGAAGTGGATTGGCTGTTACATGTACGCATGGCACTTTTGTGGTGGGACTTTGGTGTTTTATACTTTATAGGGCTCTACTCATCAACAGAAGATGGAGGTACAAGTACTGCCATATTGATGGCCTTGGGGATAAATTTGGCTGCTTTGTGAGAAAATGTTGCTAACATCTTTATTGTACGTGTTGGAATTTTTTTTTTCTTTTTCATTATTATGCACAGTGTACTCCAAGGCTCCAAGCTAAATTGCTAGGCTAGCTGGTGAATAATGATGTAAAATTTCATGAACATGAAGTAGTTTGCGTATTCAATTTGGCAAGTTAGATTTGGATACTTGAAAAGAACAACGAAGCGAGCGATAGACAGTGATAGTGTTAAGTCTTTTCTTGACCTCAGATGGATTTATCAACTGCTGAGAAAATCATGTCATACTATTCAAATCAAAGTGGGAAATTTACCAATTCAACCAGTTTCCACTTTTTAATTTACAAAGACCATATTTCCAATTTTCTTAACCAATTACATGCCATTCACACCAGAATACCCTTAATCATAAAACAATTAAAAAAAAAAAATACTCAAAGAGTAAGGCTATTTAAATCTATCATATGTCTATGTTAGAAAATACGTTAGAATTTAAAATTTAAAATCTCAAAATTACCCTTAACTTATTTTCTCTCTCTACTTTTTTTTGATACAATTTTCTCTCTCTACTTTAGATCTCTATTATCATACTATGCATCTTGAAATCTCATTTTACCTCTCTTTACTTTAAGATATCTATTATCACATTATGCATCTTGAAACCTCATTTCATTCTTTTGGCCATTAATTCTTTTCTTTTATTAGTAAATCAAACTTTATTTTTTTTCTCCTATTACTATTCTTTTCCGTTTATTCATCTTAGACTTGTTATTTTAATAATAAATATGAAACCCAAAAAAATGTTTATGGTTTTCATGACTGGTAAAAATTAATTGATCTTTTTTATGGTAGGTTTTTTATCTCTCATTTTTAATGACCATTATAAAACTGATTTTGAGAAGTTGAGCAACAAGTGTCATTGTTTATTTGAAATTGACAGATAAATGTTTGAATTATCTAAAGTGAAATTGAGGAATTGGAAAAGAAAAAGAATTAGGGTTAATTAAATAATCTTGTAAAGATTATTTTTATAATAAAAACTTAAAATAAATAAAGGTTTAGAGAAAATATTGGTGAGTTCAAATAATCCGAATGAAAAATAAATTCCGATTTACTAATATTTGGTGCTTGTCTTATGGATTATTCTATTTCCATTTTGTTTTGTTTAATTAGATCATATGTTCTTTAAATAGTTTAGTTGATGGATGTATGATAGATGAGCATAGGTTACGTATTGGCATAATGATTGTGGATTTTCTTAAGAACACGGTTTAATATGGCACATGAGGTGTTTGTTAAAATGCCTATAAGAAACTGTTTTGTTGTTTGGCGTTAAGTTCTATGAGAATGTGAAGTTTTAGCGGGCAAGGTGGGTCGGGACCCGCCCAAACACCATTTCTATCACTCAAAAGGATATTTTAGAAGGCACATGTAAATTTTGGGCTGGGGTGGGCGACAGGCCATTTTCTTGCCCCTTAGCCGCGGTGATAGTGGCCATCGCCCAAACAACAAGCTATTTTCCAAGGCTCATCAGTCATCACCCAAGTGACGGCCATTGTCACCCGTTCGATGGGCCAACAAAATTGATCGTCGCTTGGGCGACAAGTCATTTTCTCAAGGCTCATCGCTTGGGCGAAGATATCCACGCCAACATTCTCGTTCGTTGCATAGAATCCGTTTCCAGCCCGAACATTATATTAATAACAAAACAAACAAAGCAAATTATAACAAGTTAACAATAAAAGCAAATTGATAAACTCTCACAGACATTTCGTCTCACATTTCATGCACAATAGTTGTATTAAACGATTTTAACCACAATTTATTTTTGTTTTTTTTTTCACCAATACAAATCGAATACTCAAAGAAATAACGCACTCGTACTATTACAATATTCAATTTGACGAAAAACAACCAAGTTTTTCTCTTTCCACCAATACAAACATATTACTACAACATCCAATTTCAGAGACAATGAGTTTAATATCTCTTTGTTTTGTGCTTGGGTTTTGGTGATCAAGGGAATTTGGGTCAAAAAGGCATGTAGTTCGTTAATATTATGAGAAAAATTGGAGTGTGATTATTTTTAAAATTGGGAAGTAGAAAGTGATCAGATGTGTAAATTTTCCAATTAAAGTGCGGCTGCTGAGAATTTGGATTCGATAATTTTCAAAATAGAAGAGGGACAAACTATTTCCAAGCTCATTGGAATCTGTTACACGCATTTATTTGCAAAGCCAATAAAATACTTACAACACCCATTAGTGCATTATTATCTAATTTTTTTTTTTTGAAATTATTCTAATTTTCCTGCTACGTTATACGAATTATAGAAGGAGATAAATTGAAAAGTTGAAGCTACATATATGAATAATTTTCTCTTTAATTAGTTGACTTAAATAAGAGTTCATACAGTTAATGCATTTCCTGCAGGAATTTGAAGACTTCACACAGTTGCCGGCCAAGTAATGGTATGGTAATTTCCTGCTGCAATTTGAAACCATATATATACTTCCAAATCAATTAATATTCTAAATGGGACTGAACATATATCATAGTAATAGCGTAATACCGAGGCTGCTTGCTTTGTTTTATTTATTTATTTATTTGTTTGAATTTTGAATTTGATTCATTTTCAGTCTTTTCTAGTTTTGATTAATTTTAAAAAACTTATATCTGAAAAGGAAAAAAATTATTCTTATAATAATAATTTTTCCTTCTTTTTTGTCTTTTTGGGGAAAAGATATCATAACCATTTAAACTAAGGTAAAAACATAATATTTTTATACAAATTTTATTTTTTAATATGGTTGACTACTTGACTTCCAATGCACCTAAATTACAAATTATTGATTGAAAGAGACTGCGTTGGACTTGGAAAAGTCTTTCGACCACAGAGGGACTCTCAGATGTTAGTGACATTGAAGACTAAATGATCTAAGTAATGAGCTTGGAAATTTCTTGCAGAAAAGTGAGATCAGATATGGCTAATCAAATAGCAAGCGATATTGATAACATTCTCAGACACAATTTTAAATAGCAAGCGATATTGGTAACATTCTCAGACACAATTATTGCTTCTCTAAATATAATTTCTATTCACATTTTCACAGCAATGAAACCTAACACGAGTGCTTTTGTTGCCCTCGCTTTGCTTGAGTTATTTGCTATAGCCACCATGATCAACTTTAGCTTCTGCAAAGGCACCTCTTGCATAGACAGTGAGAGAGAAGCGCTTTTAAAGTTGAAGCGTGATCTCAGAGATCCTTCAAATCGCCTTGCCTCTTGGATTGGTGATAATGGAGATTGCTGTAAATGGGATGGTGTTGTGTGTAGCAACTTCACTGGCCATGTCCTTGAGCTCAACCTCCAAAATCCTGAGAGTCCTGAAGATAATGAAGCTTACCAGAGGTCAATGCTAGTTGGTAAGATAAATCCCTCTTTGCTTGAATTAAATCATTTGGTTCACCTGGACTTGAGTGGTAATGATTTTCAGGGAATTCAAATTCCAAAGTATCTTGCTTCTCTTGTGAACCTAAGATACCTCAATCTTTCTGAAGCAAATTTCACAGGAATGATTCCTCACCAACTTGGAAATCTCTCAAATCTGCAATATCTTGATCTTACATGTTAGGAAATTGAGCTTCCTCCCAAGATCACTCCAAGCAATTTGTCAAGCAACAAATTAACAAGAAAAATTAAATAGAGAACACATCAATCACACAATACAAGATTTACGTAGAAAACTCCAAATCCGGAGAAAAACCACGGCCGTTGTCAAAAAGACAACCAGAGAAAAATATTCACTATGTGGAAAATTATTACAACCACTCTTAGAAATAATTTTCTCTCACCCAAGCCCCAAATACACCCAAAACTCTCAATTTAAGAGTAATTACCTTCAACTCTCAAATTCTCTCTAAATACAAGAAGAAATGAATATTTGGAATGAATTAAATGAAAGATGAACCCCTCTATTTATAGCCACCAATGGCTACTGTTCATTTTGCGGCTACTGTTCCTTTTTTTTCCTTTTTTCACATTCTCCCATTTGGAGATTTGATTGCGAACCAATCAATCTCCACACCATCCTTGTTGTTTTCACTTATAGTCATAATCCTCAACATAGAGAATTATCATACTCTACCATAAAAAGTACACCGCTTAGAATTAATTACCAATTCTAAGAATTTTACATCGGCACATGTCGAAATATCCTGCTGAAATTTATGGTGCAACTTCCATGTTGGCCTTCCTGGAAGTTCGTCAGCCATCGACATAAATTCCACCACACACCCTGCATCAATGCCAACCATGCCTTGTGTGCAAATCTTGTGGACCCGCTAGTAGTAACACATCATTTTTCATGGTACCAGCGGTATACCATGAGGATGTCATCATCATCTATTTTACAAGGGACCATCGTCTCCCACGATGATGAGAGACTTACCATTAGCAATGCTATCAGCATCTGATCTGGAGCTACTTGCCGATCCTGCTCCATTTCTCCTTTGACAATCTCTTTTTAGATGCCCTGATTGTCCACACCCCCAGCAGACTCCATTTTTCTTAGAATTATTTTTCTTCCAATTCCCCACAACTGCCAAAGCCGAGACATCTGTAGTTCCAGTACTTTCACCACTCAGTCTTCTTTCTTCTGAGAGTAAAGTACTAGTAACTTCTTCAAGATCTACTGTCTCCTTACCGTACATCAAAGTAGGTAACAAGTGTTTGTAGGAAGTTGGAAGTGACAACAACAACCTAAGCGTCTTGTCCTCATCTTCAGTTTTAACTCCAATGGCTTCTAATTCTGACACAATACCATTGAGAACACTGAGGTGATCAGAAATTTTTGTACCTTCAGCCATTCGTAGTGAGTGAAATCGCTCCTTCAGGTACAATCGATTTGAGATGCTCTTTGTCTGATACAACTTTTCTAGCTTCTCCCAAAGTTCTTTCGCTGTAGGAATATTTCCTACATTTGCAAGAACATTCTTTGCCAGACATAGTCGTATGGCACTCGCAGCTCTGTCATCCAAATCTTCCCAATCTTCATCGCTTATACTAGCTTTCTCAGAGCCACTACTGGAAGCAGGGGATAGTTTCCCCTTCAATGCCTTATGTAACCCAGATTGAATCAACACATCCTTAACTTGAATTTTCCACAAGCCAAAGTTAATTCTCCCATCGAATTTTTCTATTTCAAATTTCACCGGACTTGAAAATTTCAATCCTGACATATTTGCTTTGCAGATCAGCCTTTACTCTTCACCACAGACTATTTAGATTGGCTCCCACTACTTTACGTGAACAGTACCGTATACATGAATAGTACCGTATACGTGAACAGTGCCCCGACACCAAAACTTCAATCAATGGCTCTGATACTACTGTTAGGAAATTGAGCTTCCTCCCAAGATCACTCCAAGCAATTTGTCAAGCAACAAATTAACAAGAAAAATTAAATAGAGAACACATCAATCACACAACACAAGATTTACGTGGAAAACTCCAAATCCGGAGAAAAACCACGGCCGTTGTCAAAAAGACAACCAGAGAAAAAATATTCACTATGTGGAAAATTATTACAACCACTCTTAGAAATAATTTTCTCTCACCCAAGCCCCAAATACACCCAAAACTCTCAATTTAAGAGTAATTACCTTCAACTCTCAAATTCTCTCTAAATACAAGAAGAAATGAATATTTGGAATGAATTAAATGAAAGATGAACCCTTCTATTTATAGCCACCAATGGCTCATAAATTGTTCATTTTTCAAGGAAAAAAATTTCATGCAATTCATTTTTTTTTTTTTTTTCACATTCTGGGGTATTGGTTTGAGTTGCACGTTGTGGTTTTTCATGGTTATCCGGTCTTTCATTGCTAGAGCACTTCCATATGAGTTGGGTGAACCTCACTAAAGCCTCTGATTGGTTACTGTCAATAAACTCACTCTCTTCTTTAAAAGAATTGAAGTGCCCCATATGGAGGATCAAGACACAAGTTGTTCACCGGAAGGGAGTGCCCCATCCACAAAAAATCATCGAGATAGTAATTTCTTTGGGAGTGTAATGGAGTGGGAGGATAACGGATATGAAGGAACTCCCATCGCTGAAATCAGCGAAGTCTGCTCGGTCCCGACTAAACCGTTGAAGAAGGTATCATCCATAGCAAGGCTTTGGAGATCAGGCCCGAACAACGGGGATAACTACAAAATAATCACAGTTGATGGAACCAAGGGCAGGCTTTCGGTTTCAAATGGAAGATTATCTAATGGGAGTCTGGCATCTCCGGATCGGGGGTCAGGTAATGGCGGGCTTAGTCCCTCAGATTTAGGGCATTGGAGTTCACCTGACTCAGGAAATCCTCACATAACTCGAGGCATGAAAGGGTGCATTGAATGGCCTCGAGGTGGCCAAAAGAATAGTTTGAAGGCAAAGCTTCTGGAGGCAAGGATGGAAAGTCAGAAAGTCCAGTTGCGGCAGGTTCTTAAACAAAAGATCTAGTAGTAGAAGTAGCTAGTGAATTTGAATGGCCAAGCTTGCTCATCAAGGTATGTAAGGATGCCACCTTCATCTCTGCCGTCAAAGCTGCTGCTCAAAAGGTTGCCAAAAGAGCTTGTGAATAAGTATGGTAGATGTTCCCATGGACTTGCTTGTATGCTGATCTCCAATTTTCGATTATTAATCATGCAATGCCAAGAGTTTTGGCTCATTATCATAAAGCCAAAATATTGGAAATAACGACCTTGGTGCAACGTTTGGGTCATCTCTTTGTCAATGAGGAGCTGTAATTTTATTCGTTGGAAGTATAGCAATTTTCTTTTCTAGTTATGTAGTCCGGGAATCAGAATTGTGCTATTGTGCTGTATCTTTGAAACTCTCGAGGACAACAATCAATGAAATGAAATTTATGATAGAGACCGAAACCCATATCTACCCTTCTCTGTGATGATTCACTTTCTGCAATTTGGATCACAAGTTCAATGGTGTGCTGGTGTTTTCAACAATGTTGATCGCGCCTAATTGAGCTCTTATGAGGACTCTTTAATGTCGTTGCTTTTTGAGCTAGTTTTGTTATTATGTGTGATCACTTCTCTCTGTCATGTAAATAGCAGGTTAGGTTCGGCTCCAATTTACCGCCGTGGCCAATTCAAGAAACGATCTATAGCGGATTGTAGGTCGTAGTATACTCTCATTATGAGGTGTCGTCCATCTTAATTGTTTGACAACTGAACAACAAATGAGAAAGGTCTGTATTTCCTATGATCCCATACGAAATTGTGACATCAAATTAGGTTAAAAAAAAAATACATAAATAACCAAACATGTAACATGCAAGTGCAACATTAACTAGAAGTACCAAGTCCCCAGGCATCAACTTCGTAATTCGTTGAAACAAAAATCACTGGATCACCTTGCCCTTTCTTTTTGGTCAATTATTATTAATTTAGCTTATTATTGTCATTTCTTTTACTTGGCAAAGAGTTGACTGCAGCTTATTGGGTTAATAGGGTGGTAGGTGCGCCCTCTTACTAAGACCGAGTTGTAAAAAGCTGAAACTCATATTGCCAGTCCAGATCGGCCACTTATAATATATATCTCACTTTGTGTATTTTACCGGACAAGTTTCATCTGAACTATGAACAATAGTTTAGAATTGCATCTTGGATTCTTATGATTAATCTCCAGCGGAAATTTGTAATATATTCTATTCCAAATAGATAGACGTACACGTTACATGGGTAACTCTACGACATTATTAATACCGAACAATATGACAACATTCTCATTAATTAGTTGCACATTTCCTGTTTCTTATAATTTCCATTCACAGAAAATGAAACCGAACAAGGGTGTTTTTGTTGGCCTTCTTCTCGTAGAATTATTTGCTATAGCCACCATGATCAACATTAGCTCCTGCAATGGCACCTCTTGCATAGAGAGCGAGAGAGAAGCACTTTTAAAGTTAAAGCATGATCTCAGAGATCCTTCAAATCACCTTGCCTCTTGGATCGGTGATAATGGAGATTGCTGTAAATGGGGCGGTGTCTTTTGTAGCAACTTCACTGGCCATGTCCTTGAGCTCAACCTCCAAAATCCTTTCAGTCCTGATGATAAAGAAGCTTACCAGAGGTCAAAGCTGGTTGGTAAGATAAATCCCTCTTTGCTTGAATTAAAGCATTTGGTTCACCTGGACTTGAGTGGTAATGATTTTCAGGGAATTCAAATTCCAAAGTATCTTGCTTCTCTTGTTAACCTAAGATACCTCAATCTTTCTGAAGCAAATTTCACAGGAATGATTCCTCACCAACTTGGAAATCTCTCAAATCTGCACTATCTTGATCTTACAGGGTATTGGTTTGAGTTGCACGTTGACAGTTTTTCATGGTTATCCGGTCTTTCATTGCTAGAGCACTTCCATATGAGTTGGGTGAACCTCACTAAAGCCTCTGATTGGTTACTGTCAATAAACTCACTCTCTTCTTTAAAAGAATTGAAGTTATCCTCCTGCCGAGTCTACCACCTTCCTCCACTATCCTCTGCTAATATTTCCTCCCTTAATGCCCTTGATCTTTCTGGAAACTATTTTAATAACACTTTCATTCCTAGCTGGATTTTTAGTCTAACTCATTTAGTCTTTCTTGATCTAAGCTCTAATAAATTTCGTGGTCAAATCCCCGGTGGACTGGGAAACTCGACGTCCCTTAGACATCTTGATTTATCTCATAATCAATTCAATTCTGCAAAACCTGGCTGGTTGTCTAAGCTTAATGGGCTTAATTATCTTTCTCTTCGTGATAATAGTTTTCAAGGTGCAATTTCATCAATTGGACTAGAAAACTTGACTTCCATCAAAACACTCGACATTGCTTTCAATGAACAACTTGGAGGAAAAATTCCAGATTCATTTGCAAGGTTTTGTAAGCTGAGATCAATTGATGTCTCATATGTCAAATTGAGTCAAGATATCTCACAAGTCTTAGATATTTTCTCTGCATGTGTTGCTGATGCACTAGAGTCACTGGTTTTAAGCAGTTGTCAAATTTCTGGTCACTTGACAAATCAACTCGGGCGATTTAAAAATCTCCGAGCTCTTGATCTTTCCAATAACACTGTGAACGGTTCTATTCCGCTGCTTTTGGGACAAATTTCATTGTTGGAATATCTAGAGTTGTCCTACAACAAGTTGAATGGAACCGTTTCTGAAATCCACTTTGCCAATCTAACAAAATTGACTTATTTTTCTGCATATGGAAACTCACTGATCTTCAAAATCCATTCTAATTGGGTTCCTCCTTTTCAACTCAGAGTCTTGCAGTTGAGGTCATGTCATTTGGGGCCGCAATTTCCGTTGTGGCTTCATCGACAAAAGCAATTGGTGGCGTTGGATATATCCAATTCTGGGATTTCAGATTCTATTCCTCGTTGGTTTTGCAATTCTATTTATCAGTACAATTATTTGAATCTCTCCAACAACCAGATCTATGGAGAGATTCTAGATTTTGACAGTCCAGTAGTGCCCCGTAGTATTGACTCCATGGAGGAAGCAACATATGATCTTTCTAATAATGCTCTGTCGGGATCCCTTTTTTATTTTATATGTCAGGGGAAGAATATGTCTCGTCGCATTCAATATCTCATACTCGCAAAAAATCTTTTTTCTGGAGATATGCCTGACTGTTGGATGAATTGGCCTATGTTGAGTGTGTTAAATTTAGGCAACAATAACCTTAGCGGTAGCCTTCCAATCTCTATTGGAACACTAACTTCTCTTCAGTCATTGAACCTCCATAATAACTCCATGTCCGGAATAATACCAATGTCATTTCAAAATCTTTCAAGTGTGGTAGCTCTTGACATGTCAGGGAATGAGTTTGTCGGCAATGTTCCAATTTGGATTGGAGAAGCACTTTTGAATTTGAGGATTCTCAATCTTCGATCGAATAAGTTTCATGGAGTTTTTCCCATTCAACTTTGTGGCCTAGCTTCTCTGCAAATTTTGGACGTTGCATATAACAGTCTCTCAGGGACCATACCAAGATGCATCAGTAACTTCACTTCCATGATGAAAACGGACTCATCCGATGATCCTAATAATGCTCTATCCTATGCTTCAATGGGAGATGACTACATTAATGAGGATGCATCAATTGTGATGAAAGGGTTTGTGGTTGAATATGACTCCATTCTTAATTTGGTAAGAAGCATAGACATGTCCAAGAATAATTTATCAGGTGAAATACCTGTGGAAGTGACAAATCTTCAAGGATTGCAATCATTGAATTTGTCCCACAACTTTTTTACAGGAAAAATTCCAGAAAATATTGGTAATATGAGGTCAATTGAATCACTCGATTTCTCAGGTAACCAACTTTCTGGTAAGATTCCCCAGAGTATGTCAAGTTTATCATTTCTGAATTACTTGAACCTATCTGATAATAACTTGGCTGGGAAAATTCCTTCAAGCACTCAATTGCAAAGCTTTGGTGCATCATCTTTTGCTGGCAATGATCTATGCGGAGCTCCACTTTCAAATTGTACTGAGAAGAATATTTTGGTAAATGGAAACGAAGACGAAGATGAAGATGGAGTGGACTGGTTGTTGTATGTAAGCCTGGCACTTGGATTTGTGATGGGATTTTGGTTTTTCATAGGCCCTTTACTTGTCAACAGAAGATGGAGGTCCAAATATTGTCATTTCTTGGATCGCCTTGGGCATAAACTTGGCTGCTTTGTAAGAAAATGTTACTAGGTCTGTCATGTTTGTGCGTGTGCTATTCTATGTACTTAAGTCAGGAAATGAAGTATTACAATAAAATAAGGAACTGTTTTTTGTTTTTGTTGGTGATTGGAGAGGGAATTTAAACTCATGTGAAATTTCTTTCAAAAGGCAAATGCAGGAAGAGATTGTCCTTCAGCCGAAGATAATAATAACAATTACACGTGTGTACGAATGATCATTTGAAGGCTTCTGCTAAATTGTGTAGAGTAAGTTAAAAAGATTATTCAAAGACAAGCCAATAAGAAGGTTTTCCAGCAGGCAATGAATAACTAAACTAGATTCAAAAGAGAAGCACTCAACCTTGCATCCAACAGAACGTTCCAATAAATGCATGATTCTATAATATATTTCATAATACTATTATCTGAATGAATCTTTTGATTTGTTATAGCACACAACATTGCGTCACAACATTTATCAATGAAACCAATAACAATTTTGTTGGTTCTTTGAGAAGTCAATGAACTCTGGCTCAAAGAGAGAGAGCCAACTGATGAAATGAATTACTTTTTCTACATAGCTACTATATCATCTATATTCCTGAAAATTGACATGGCCAGTCGCTTGAGTATTCTCAGCAGCCTCTTGAAGATTGACATAAAACTATTTTCAGTTGAAAGCACGAATTTTATGAAAAGACGCCGAGTAAGAAATAACGTAAGAGAACTTTAATGGCAAAAATGACATTGATTTTCTTTCTTCGTTTGGAATCAACAATTTGGAATTCAACAATAGCATAGATAGAATCACCTTCTGTCCAAATAGTCCAATTTGGCATACCCTAGAAAAGTGAAGTTGGCTGTGACGGTAGCTCTTTTCCTAAGGAATAGTTAGAAAAACAAAACTTGATAATGTATATAATAGTGAACGTCAATATCCTATAATGAAAGAAAACAATTCATCGCAGGATAAAAAGGAAACACAAATAAAATGCCTCCAAATCAGTAACAAGCTGAAAATTAGGTTAACCTCACCTTTATCCATGAAAATGCAATGCTGATATGCATGTACATGCACATATATTGGAAGAAAAAACATGTCAAAGAAGGCAGGGATTTGGTAACCTCAATTAAATGTCCTCATAACATATCTAATGTCTCTACATGATTCTCACCATGCAGAAATGACCCAATGAATCTTAATGATAAATTAGACAATTAAATAGCAGGTCAAGAACGCTTGAAAATAGTCCATTATCATTTAAAAAGTCCTAATTTCCAGCCTGTAAATAGCTGGAAAAACACTTATTTGTTTGAATATGATCATCTTTCCTGTTTGAGCATGCAAATATTGAACAATTATCATAGGAAACAATGCTTCCATGTCCCAGAAGACTACCTTTGTTAGCATGCTATTCTGTTGGTCCAAAGGTCTTGTCCTTCCGCACGGGAACTGTAGTCTGATCTAACTCCTCTGGAGCTCCCTCAAATGGAGATATCTGCTGATACACCATACAAAAATCAAGCACTAATAAGTTGAATAGAAACAGACAGTATAAGAATCACGAGGACCACCAATGGAGGGCAAAATAACTTATGAAAGCATGAACCAACTTAAAACATTAATCAGCATCACTCAATAGGAAAAGGATACAGCAAGGTCACGGGAACTTTATTTAAATGAAAGCTCTGAAACTCTTTTGCATGTGCAACTTTGAGTTATGGGATTTTTAAAATTTTCTGACTTAACAATTAACCAGCTGAGCAAATAAGAAGAAAATAATTGTAGGAAATTGATCATAAAACATCATACAGCTAAAGCATCATAATGAAGCCGTCGTAGATGAGCATAACTCTTTCAGAATACTTCTTTTCCTGTCAATGAGAACACAGGAAAAAGGAGGGAAAAAGGAGCATTCAGTAATGCTGAACTCGCTAGAATCTCATACACAAAGGATGCAAGAAAACTGCTAACCTGGCCATACAAATTACATCTTGTGGTCTGAATATCATACGCTGCAATTTCACGTCCCCAATAATCTGCTAATATTGAAAGCTCAATGGCACCTCCAAATCAAATATAAAGTAAAAGTCAGCATAATAAGTCAAGGAATAACCTTAACAACATCATAGTCGTCGCTGATTGTGACCCAACATATATGCAGGAAGCAAGAGGATAGAGGATTAACTATGGCAGAGGTAGATGATGTTCATATATGCGACACATGAAAAGCCAGCAGTGGCAAGATGATGCCTTAGTTTCATATAGACAAATTTAGACTTGAGTTCTCGTAACTGTCTAGCAGATACAAAAGCATGCCTAGTTAGGGAGAAAAGAAGTTCAAAGCACCTCCCCATTTCTCCGAGTCCTGAATCCAAGAACAATATTCTTGATTTGACTTTCCAAGAAATGCCTCGGAATATTTTACTGGATCACTTGCTACGGTTGCTGCTATAACCTTCAAAAGATAATCGATCTCATTGTTCAGAAATTAGTAAATAACAGAGGCAATAAATAATGTCATTAGTGTATGCAAACTTGCCTACGGAAATATTTAGTTTCAGTCTCATGCCTGGCAATTATGAAAATTTGATCTACATACTTCAATAGGCATTAACCATTTAAAAACCTACATAAAGGGTACTCGAATGACTAGTTTGTAAGCATACAGGGGGTAGACTCACAGCTGACAGCTCGACTAAATATAAATGTATTCCACCCACAATTAACTGAGGCCGAAAGTGTTTGAGTAATCATCCCATACCAAAAGATGACATCTTCATCAGGAGTATGAAGAGTTCTCATGTTTTAGACTTTGACAAGTATGAAGATGTCAATATGATAACATATAGCGCAATGACGATTTCATTATATACCCACCCATTAGAAGTTCTAGAAAAATTTCCATGCAAATGTATTCCATCCACAATTGACTGAGGCCGAAAGTGTTTTGAGTAATCATGCCATGATGATTTCATTATATACCTACCCATTAGAAGTTCTAGCCCTTGAAAATAGATTGCTGTAGAATCAGATGCCACTCACTAAAAAGGGGTTTGATTCTAGAAGAACATGGGCATGACAGAATTCCACTACTATATCATCTGCGCACTTCAGTACTATCTTTACAACCTGTTCCGTTCAGCTTATCATTTGGAAGAGGCTTACTTGAGAACAAACCTAGTAATCAAATAACATCGAATAAAATCTTTGTGATTTAAGGAATCTGTTTAGTTTTGTTATGATTTTATTGAGGTTATTTTTGTACGTTCCCTATTTTTTTAAGTATATATATGTAAAATTAAAGATTTTAATGGTTTAAAGTATATTTTGAGTATTTTAGGGGAAATGGGGTATATCCCACGCAATTCCCTCAAAGACTTGACTGCAGCTTATTGGGTTAATAGGATAGTAGGTATACCCTCTTACTAAGACTGAGTTATACAAATCTGAAGCTCAATATTGCCGGTCCAGGTCGGCCACTTATTATATATATATATCTCACTTTGTGTATTTTACTAGACAATTTTCATCTGAACTCTGAACAATAGTTTAAAATTGCTTCTTGGATTCTTATAATTAATTTCTAGCAGCAATTTGTAGTATATTCTATCTAAATTAGATAAACGTACACGACGAATGGTGTAACACTAGGACATTATTAATAGCGAACAATATGACAACATTCTCATTAATTATAAGCACATTTCCTTTTTTTTATAATTTCCATTCACAGAAAATGAAACCAAACAAGAGTGTTTTTGTTGGCTTTATTCTCGTAGAGTTATTTGCTACAGCCACCATGATCAACATTAGCCTCTGCAATGGCACCTCTTGCATAGAGAGTGAGAGAGAAGCACTTTTAAAGTTGAAGCATGATCTCAGAGATCCTTCACATCGCCTTACCTCTTGGATTGGTGATAATGGAGATTGCTGTAAATGGGGCGGTGTCTTGTGTAGCAACTTCACCGGCCATGTCCTTGAGCTCAACCTCCAAAATCCTTTCAGCCCTGATGATAATAAAGCTTACCAGAAGTCAATGCTGGTTGGTAAGATAAATCCCTCTTTGCTTGAATTAAAGCATTTGGTTCACTTGGACTTGAGTGGTAATGATTTTCAGGGAATTCAAATTCCAAAGTATCTTGCTTCTCTTGTGAACCTAAGATACCTCAATCTTTCTCAAGCAAGATTCACGAGAATGATTCCTCACCAACTTGGAAATCTCTCAAATGTGCAATATCTTGATCTAAGTGGGGTTTATTTTGAGTTACACGCGGACACTATTTCATGGCTATCTGGTCCTTCTTTCCTAAAGCACCTCTACGTAAGTTTTGTGAACCTCAATAGAGCCTCTGATTCATTACTCGTTATTAACTCACTCCCTTCTCTCAAAGAATTAAAGTTGTCTTTCTGCGAATTCCATCACTTTCCTCCATTGTCCTCTGCAAATTTTTCATCCCTCACCACCCTTGATCTTTCCAAAAACCAATTTCAAGGTCAAATCCCCAGTCGACGAGGAAATTTGACATCTCTTAAA
The DNA here is from genome assembly GCA_030444775.1 of Atalantia buxifolia. NCBI lineage: Eukaryota > Viridiplantae > Streptophyta > Magnoliopsida > Sapindales > Rutaceae > Atalantia > Atalantia buxifolia. Next base: position 25,873,656 of record CM059834.1, on the reverse strand, counting down.
CATCTGGAATCTGGATTTATCTTTCAACCAGTTCAATTGTGCAGTACCTGGCTGGCTGTCTAAGCTTAATGATCTTGAGTTCCTCTCTCTTAATTTTAATAGATTGCAAGGTAGCATTTCGTCACTTGGTCTAGAAAACTTGACTTTCTATACAAACACTCCTCTCTGGGAATGATGAACTTGGAGGGAAAATTCCAACATCATTTGGAAGACACTGTAAGTTGACATCATTCTTTATGACATTTACAAAATTGAGTCAAGACATATCAGAAATTTTAGGTATTTTGTCCGGATGTGTTGCATATGGACTGGAGTCACTTTATTTGAGTGGTTGTCAAATTTTTGGTCACTTGACCAATCAACTTGGGCAATTTAAAAGATTGAACTTTCTTGGTCTTTCAGATAACCAGATGGACGGTTCTATTCCGTTGTCTTTGGAGCAAATCGCTAGCTGGGAATCTCTAGATTTGTCCAACAACAAGTAGAGTGGAACTGTCTCTGAAATCCACTTTGTCAATTTAACGAAACTGGTTTCGTTTCGTGCAAATGGAAACTCGCTAATCTTCAAAATCAATCCTAATTGGGTTCCTCCATTTCAACTCACAGTTTCGGAGTTGAGATCATTTCATTTAGGACCTCGATTTCCTTCTTGGCTTCAATCACAAAAGAAATTAAATGATTTGGATATATCCAGCACAAGAATCTCAGCCAAAATTCCTGGGGGTTCTGGAGTTCTATTTTCCAGTATTATTATTTAAATGTCTCTGGTAATCAAATCTATGGTGGGATTCCAAAGTCTGACAGTCCATCCATGCCTATTATTATGACACCGTCCGCCTCTTTGGGTTCAATATTCGATCTTTCCAATAATGCTTTATCGGGATCCATTTTCCATCTCATATGTCAGGGGGAGAATTTCTCAAAGAGCATTGAGTTTCTCAAACTCTCCAAAAATCATTTTTCCGGAGACATCCCTGATTGTTGGATGAATTGGCCGAGGTTGAGACGTTGAGTGTGTTGAACTTAGGCAACAACAACTTCACCGGTAGCCTTCCGATGTCTATTGGAACTTTAACTTCTCTTTCGTCTTTGAACCTCCGAAATAATAGGTTGTCTGGAATAATACCAACTTCGTTTAACAATTTTACAATTTTGGAAGCACTTAAGATGGGTGAAAATGAGCTTTTCCGCAATATTCCTACATGGATAGGAGAAAGATTTTCAGGATTGATGATTCTCAATCTTCGATCAAACAAGTTTCACCACGATTTCCCCATTCAACTTTGTCGTCTGGCTTCTCTACAAATTTTAGATGTGGCTTATAACAGTCTCTCAGGGACCATACCGAGATGCATCTACAACTTCTCTGCTATGGCGACCACGGACCCATTGGATGATAGCAACGTTATACTCTATGCCTCATTGGGGGACAACGAAATTGCTGAGGATGCATTGCTTGTGATGAAAGGTTTTTTGGTTGAATATAATTCCATTCTTAATTTGGTGAGAAGCATTGACATTTCCAAGAATAATTTTTCTGGAGAAATACCTGTAGAAGTGACAAACCTTCAAGGATTGCAATCATTGAATTTGTCGCACAACCTATTCACCGGAAGAATTCCAGATAATATTGGTGTTATGAGATCAATTGAATCCCTCGATTTCTCAATGAACCAACTTTCAGATCAGATTCCTCAAAGTATGTCAAATTTGTCATTTCTGAATTACTTGAACCTATCCAACAATAACTTGAATGGGGAAATTCCTTCAAGCACTCAATTGCAAAGCTTTGGTGCATCATCTTTTGCCGGCAATGACCTATGCGGTGCTCCAATTTCAAATTGCACTGAGAAGAATATTTTGATACCTGAAGATGAAAGTGGAAATGGAAACGAAGATGATTATGAAGACGGAGTGGACTGGTTGCTGCATATAAGCATGGCACTTGGATTTGTGGTGGGATTTTGGTGTTTCATTGGCCCTTTACTTATCAACAGAAGATGGAGGTACAAATACTGTCATTTCCTGGATCGCCTTGGGGATGGCTGCTTTGTAAGAAAATGCTACTGGGTCTTTCATGTTTGCACGTGTGCTTTCTATGTACTTAATCAATAAATGATGCATTACAATAATGTAAGGAAACTTTTTCTTGTGATTGAAGAGGGAATTTAAACAGATGCCAGATTTCTTTCAAAAGGCAAAAGTAGGAGTTTGTCCGACAGCTGAAGGTAATAATAACAATCACCATGTCTGCAAACGATCATTTAAAGGTTTCTTCTAAATTGTGTAGAATAGTTGACAAAATTATTCAAAGACACGCCAATAAGAAAATTTTCAACACTTAGTCAATAAATAACTAAACTAGATTCAAAGTAAAAGCACTCAATCTTGCATCCAGCGGAACATTCCAATAAATGCATGATTTTATAACAAATTTCATAATACTAATATCTGAATGAATCTTTAGATTTGTTACAACTCACAACATTCCATCACAACATTTATCAATGAAATCAATAACAATGTTATTGGTTCTTAGAGAAGTCAATGAACTCTGGCTCAAAGAGAAAGGAGTCAACTGATAAAATGAATTACTTTTGGTACATGGTTGCTATGTCATCTATATTCGTGAAATTGACATGGCCGTATTGGCTCAACAGCCTCCTGAAGATTCACATAAAATTATTTTCAGTTGAAAGCATAAATTTTATGAAAAAATGGTAAGAAAAAACGTAAGAGAATTTTATTGGCAAAAATGACATTTATTTTCTTTCTTCATTTGGAATTGATCAATAGCATAGATAGAGTCACCTTCTGTCCAATTACTCCAATTTGGCATACCTCACAGCGTATGGTGAAGTTGGCAGTGTCACTATATCTCCTTTCCCTAAGGAATAGTAAAAAAATCAAAACTCGATAATGTATAAAAGTAAACATCAATATTCTATAATGAAAGAAAACAATTCATCACAGGATAACAAGTAAAGACAAATAAATTTCCTCCAAATCAATGACAAGTAACTCAATTTTCTGGAAATTTGATTAACCACAACTTGGTCTTTGAAAACGCAATGACTGATATGCACGTACATGCACATATGTTAGGAAGAAAAAACATGTCAAAAGCGGGGATTTGGTAACCTCAATTAAATTTCCTCATAACATAGCTAATATCTCGACGTGATTCTCACCATGCAGTAATGACCAAGTGAATCTGAATGATAAATTGGTCAATTCAACCGCAGGTAAAAAATAGTCCATTGTCATTTAAAAAGTCCTAATTTCCACCCTGTAAATAGCTGGAAAACAATTGTGTGTTTGAACATGGCATCTTTCTTATTTGATTGAGTACGAAAATATTAAACATTTATCACAGGAAACAATACATCTATGACCGAGACTACTACATTTGTTGCTCTTTAACAAATGTCAAAGCTAGCTCTTCTGCTGGCCCAATGGTCCTGTCCTACGGGAACTAAAATCTGATCAAACTCCACTGGAGCTCCCTCAAATGAAGGTATCTGCAGATACACCATAAAGAAATCAAGCACTCATAAGTTGACTAGAAACTTAAGACAGCACAAGAATTAAGAGCAGCACTGATAGAGGGGAAAAAACTTATGAAAACATGAACCGACGGGAAAGATTAATTAGCATCACTCAATAGGAAAAGAATAAAGCAAGCTCAGGGAACTTTTTCTTAAAAGCAAGCTCTGAAACATTTTTGCTTGTGCAGCCTTGAGTAATGGGATCTTTAAAATTTTCTTATTTAACAACCAGCAGAGCGAACTAAAAGAAAAATAATTATAGAAAATTGATCATCAAACATCATACAGCTAAAGCATCATAATGAAGCTCGTCGTAGATGAGTACAACTCTTTCAGAATACTTCTTTTCCTAGAAATGAGAACACAGGAAAAAGGAGGGAAAAAGGAACATTCAGTAATGCTGAACTCTCCTCTCAAAAAAAAAAAAAAAAAAAGAGTAACGCCGAACTCGCTAGAATCTCATGCACAAAGGATGCAGGAAAACTAGTGACCTGGCCATACAAATCACATCTTGTGGTCTGAGTATCATATGCTGCAATTTCACTTCCATAATATTATGCTAATATCGAAAGCTCAATGGCACCTTTAAATCAAACATAAAGTAAAAGTCAGCACAATAAGTCAATGAATGACCTAAACAACATCATAGTTGTCGCTGATTGTGACCCAACATATATGCAGGGAGCAAGAGGATAAAGGAATAACTACGGCAGAGGTAGATGCTGCTCATATATACTACACATGAAAGGCCAGGAGCTGCAAGACGATGCCTTGGTTTCATATAGACAAATTTAGACCCATGTCCTCGAAACTGTCTAGCTGATACAAAAGCATGCCTGTCTAGGGAGAAAAGAAGTTCGCCGTACCTCCCCACTTCTCTGAATCCTGAATCCAAGAACAATACTCTTGATTTGAGTTCCCAATAAATGCCTCGGAATGTTTTACCGTATCACTTGCTACTGTTGCTGATATAGCCTTCAAAAGATGATCGATCACAACGTTCAGAAAATTAATAAATAACAGAGGCAATAAATAATGTCATTAATGAATACAAACTTGCCTATGAAAATATGTGGTTGTCACTCTCATGCCTGGCAATAATGAAAATTTGATCTACATACTTCAATTGCTGTTAAACATTTAAAAACCTATATAAAGTGTACTTATTGAATGACTAGTTAGTAAAGCATACAGGAGGTAGATGCACAGCTGACAGCTCAACTAAGTTTCCATATAAATTTATTCCATCCACTATTAACCGAGGCCGAAAGTATTTGACCAACCATCCCATGCCAAAAGGTGACAACAGGTGACATCTTCATCAGGAGTATGAAAAGTTCTCATATTTTAGATTTTGACAGGTATCAAGATGTCAACGTGATAACATATAGCACCATGACTCCAAATAGGAGTGGCAAAATCCAGATCCGAATCTGGATGTACCTTTGGCATCTAGATCCGCATTCGGATCCGTCAAAAAAAAAAATGTGAATCCGGATGTGAGTAATATCCGCACGAATTATGGGCGGATATTCCGAATATCCGGATCCGCATAAAAATAAATTTAAATATAATTTTGAATTTAAATAATTTACCGAATAATATTAAATAAAATTTAATTATAATTTAACAATCAACAATAACATCAATTCAACATAAATAACATACAACAACACTATAAATTCACAAACAATAATTTTACAATAAAAATCAAACATAAAAAAATAAAAAAAAATCTAAGGTAAACCGATTTATTACATTATTCTCTTATTATTATTATTATAACATATTTTTCATAGTTAATGAAGATTATAGAGTTAATTATGTTTATACATTTAAATAAATAATTTAATTTATATATATTTCAATTAAAATTTAATTAAACAAATAATTTAATTATAAAACAACGCGGATTCAAATATTTGGTGTTCTGGATGCACCTGAATCCGGATCTGCATTTTTTAACATACGGATTCGGATTTTTCTAGATCAAGATCTTTTGGATCTTTATGGATCCGACATCTATTGCCAACCTTACTCCAAACACATGTCAGTGTCATGGCCTAATGATTTCATTATATGCCCACAGATAACTCTATAAAATGAGAGTTATCATAGTACTTTTAGACTTAAACCAAGATTACTTAGAGAGTAAATAATGTGTTTTTATTACATTTTAATGATATTTTGCATGAACATCCATTTTAATTTACTATTAGTAAATTTTGTTTGATTTAGAATAATTTGTGTACTTAAAACATATGCATAATTGTAAGTGATCGGAAACTCAAATTTCAAGGAATGAATGCTGTTGCAATAGGCTTACAAAAAATAAGGAAACAACTTGGCTAGAGAAGGATTGAAACAAGTCTAGAACTGTGAGATGTTGTAGCCGTTGCTGTAAGAATCCTAGAACAACGATATAGAAGATTTCGTGCAAGATCCTACAAGATTGTGATATGGAGTTTCCAAATTCAGAAGATACGCGCCCCAGACTTCCAATTGCCCTAATTTTCAACTATAAAAGAAGCACACACTCACAAAGGAAAAAGGAGGCCGTTAACCAAGAACAAAAACCGTAAAGAAATAAGAGAAAAACAGAATCCAAGAGCAAGATTAAGGGTTGTATCAGAGAAGAAATTGCAGAAATCAATTAGGAACTCAGTCCTTCTTATTCTTCTCTTGTTTTTTTGTTTACTCTTTAATCATGGAGATGTATTTGATGGTAGAAACTCTTTTATTTATTTTTCTTTTGCAAACCATGAATTAAATTTATTTGTGATTGAGTGATAAACAATTGTAATGGTTCATTGACTGATTATATGTGTTACTGTATGTTTGCTATAGTACTTTGTTTTAATAATATTTATTTCAATTCATTATTTCAGCTGACCACCTATTTAGTGACATTACCTAAGAAAGAGCCACAAAAGAGCCTATCTCAGTAGAATATATTAGAGCCATACTTGGTTTTTGATTGGTTTCCTGAGTTGAGTTTTATTTGATTCCAAAAGAGTCATACTTAATCTAAAATTAGTGATTGAACTAGACATAAGGATTTACCTTGTAGGGTAAATAGAATCTAAACATGTAATGTTATATCTTATGTTGGCATAATAATTGGTCACTGTTAGATTATATAAAGATATAAGACATCCAACATGTGACAGTTGATGATACATAAGGATTCTGCCTAGTACTGTAGCAAATGATGTAACAATTAAACCTAAAATTGGAAGAAATAATCAAAACCATTAAGAAAGTTTAATCATTCAACTACTCTATTCTCATTGGTTTTATTCTTGAGTTTAACGAGAGAATTTACTTTATTGCATTTATTTCAATTAATTAATTTATTAGTTTTATTACTTGTTTTATTTTCAATTAAAGCAAAACTGTACTATTGAAATTATTGTAACAAGTCTGATAACATTAATTCCTGTGGAGACGATCTCGAATACTTATTATTATATTACTTATTGTGTACGATTGCACATTGACACTAATAGCGTAAGAAATCATTACAACACCCACCCACTAGAAGTTTTGGATAAGATCCCTTGCAAAAGCAAATTCACAAAAAAATCAACATATATAAAACGTTACTGTTATTTCTTGGGAAATTTATGAATAATAGCTTTATTCCCATGGCAAGGGCCGACTCAGACGATCAGAAGAATGTCATAGCCTATAGTACCGTAGGAGATACATTAGTTTTGATGGAAGGATCTATGCTTGAATACAAGTTCATTCTTAATTCGATAAGAATCATGGACATTAATTTTGAATAATAATTACACAGAAGAGATACATGTGGAAGTGACAAATCTTAGAGGATAGCAGACACTGAATTTGTCCCACAACTTTTTCATCCGAAAGATTCCTGAGAATATGAGAGCAATTGAATCTCTCGATTTCTCAACAAACCAAATTTCTGGTAAGATCCCTCACAATTTTTCGAGTTTGTTATTTTTGAATCACTCGAACCTATCCGACAATAACTTGGCTTGAAACATTCCTTCGAGCACTCAACTGCAAAGTTTTGTGCATCCGCTTTTGCTGACAATGATCTATGCGGAGCTCCACATCCTAATTGTATTGAGAAGAATGTTTTGGTACGCGACGATGAAAATGGAAAAGGAAACGAAGATGAAGATGAAGATGGAATTGATCGGTTGTTGTATGTAAGCATGGCACTTGGGTTTGTGGTGGGATTTTGGTGTTTCATTGGCTCTTTACTTATCAACAGAAGATGGAGGTACAAATATTGTTATTTCTTGCATGGCCTTGGGGATAAATTTGGCTGCATTGTAAGAAAATGCAACTAGATCTTTCATGTTTGTACATGTGCTATTGTACGTACTTAATCAAGAAATAAAGCGTTAATATAAGGAACTTTTTTATTTGTTGGGATTGAAGAGGGAATTTAAACTTATGCGAAATTTCCTTCAAAAGGCAAAAGTAGGAAGAGGTTGTCCTGCAGCTGAAGGTAATAATACAGTCACACGTGTCTACAAACGATCATTTGTAGGCTTCTGCTACATTGTGTGTAGAATACTTGACAAGATATCCGAAGACACGCCAATTAGAAAATTTTAAACAGCAAATAAGTTAATGAATCACAAAACTAGATTCAAACCAAAAGCACTCAATCTTGCATCCACCAGAACATTCCAATAAACATATGATTTTATAACAACTTTCATATTATCAAATACCCATTAGATGTTCCTTAACCTATCACCTCACCGTCAAGATTTTCTGATATATACGTACATTTTTATTTTACTACTTAATATTTTAATTTTTATCATTTTACCACTAAAATGTTAATTGTATTAAAAAGAATTACTGATGTCACAAGGGTATTTAAGAAGCTTCAAGTATAAAACTGAAACAACATTGTTTTATCAAATCCATAATAAACAAAAGGGTGAGTATATTTTAATCCACCAAATTCATCTCTACACCCATTTTTAAAAAATTAATTCATTATTAAAAATTTAAAATTTGAAAATCTCATAATTATTCCTTATTAATCTCTTTCTCTCTAGTTACGATTGCATAGTCTCTCCCTACTCTCACATTCTCCAAATTAAACTCTTCATTTCACTCTCTTTGAGATTCCTTTTTTTTTTAAAACCCCATTCTTAGAAAATACATAATCTCTATTTCATGCTTTTTATATATAAAATTTTTTTTTCTTGACATTTACTAGCTTTTGTGGTTGGTAAAAATTAATTTATTAATATTCATTTTCATTCATGGCTGGTAAAAATTTATTGATATTCATTTTACAATAATAAGTTTTGCTTCTTTTCTTTTATGATTGCATATAACGAAATTGATTACTCGCATTAAGAAGAAAATATACGGAAAAATTTATAAGAATTGAGGATTTGAGAATGAAAAAAATAAAAATTTAAGTAGAAAAATTAAATAATTTTATTAAAAATCATAATTAAAAAGAAAATGCAGAGAGATAATTGATGGGTTCAAGGAACCCTTTCTTAAACAAAATTGGTGGTGCTGCCACCGTTAAACAATTACAAAAACAGCTCCTTTGCGCCCTTTTTCTTCCCTTTTACGAGATCCGCCATTTAAAAAAAATATCAATTGTACCAAACCTTTTGATGTTGCATGAGATGTGTGAGTGCAGACATGAAAGGAAAGGGCTCCTTCGTGTGATGAGAAAAGACATCGAATTGAAGAAATCAAGCTTAGTTTTGGGTTTAGTGCTGCGAGGTAAAATCATCAAAGTTTGTTTGAATTTTGAACCATTATGGATATAAAATTTTGTGCATGTTCTTATATGTTAGTATTTGATGATTTTTTACTTGATTGTGAAACCTAGAAGTTAATATTTTTAGTAATATTGAATTATATTAATTGTTTTTGGGGTTCTATTATAATTGAACTTAATATGGTGAAATTTATTTGTATAAGTAAAAATAATATCACGAATTGCTTTGCTTTTTGGTGCATGAAAAATTTCAATCACCGTTAAAAAATCTAAAATTCTGTTTTTGGGATTTATCTAATAATAAAAAGATCATTAAGTATGATTAATACAAACGATTATGTGTTTAGCTTTTAGCATAAATGCTCTAATAGCTTAGACTGTGCGCAATAAGTTAACGACCGGGAATTGAATTTTTAATGGATGAATTGCACGGTAATGTGCACAAAATTTAGAAAGCAGAAATGGGTCTCGACTTGTGCTATCGATGATGCTACTCTGATTGGAGGGCTTTATACTATGAGTTACACATTTCAAGTTCTGTTCCGGGGTTAATTTTTTTTTTTAAATTAAATCTATTTATTTATTTATTTTGTTATTTTGATAAAAATCTGGCACGGTAACGGATGCTTTGGAACTATTGGGTCTGCATGTTTGCCCTTGCTGATCTCCCTTTTTTTTTTTTTTAATTTGTGGGCCTGGTTATGACGTACATTTTTTTTTGCACTGCTTTCCCCAAAGACCTTGATAAATACTCTAGAAATTCGATATAAAATATCCTCAGTAATAAAAATCAACTGACAATCTAGCTTTTGTTTTGATTTTTGAGTAGTGGATCCTGTTGTTGTACGTGTTCCTGCTGCTGTGATTTTTTTGCTTTACAGATTTTGTATGGCTAATTACCAACATGAATATTGTTTGCACTTATAGGAAAATGTTTGCGGACTTAAGAGTTAGTTGCTGTTGTTGGATGATAAAGTGTTAAATTTGAGGTATTTAGTTTTTAATTGTAGTATTTCTAAGTGGACTCGAGTTGAACTTGCTGGATGATAGTGTTGAAGTGTGGCGCTTGTAATTGATCTTTGGATGCACAGCTGGGTTGTATAATTGTAGTGTTTTGGGTGTGGCGTTGATTTTTGAATGCAACAGATTAAATAATTAGAAAAACAGCCCTTTCTTAAATATAATTTCTCCTTTTTTAAGGCAATATTTCTAAATCACCTTTTTTTTGTAATTTCCATCATTCCAGAGAACAGAATCGTCTTTTTAACTCCAGGAATAAAATAAACTTTCAAGAGACGTTCTCCTAAATATTCTATTAGTTTTAAAATTTTGGTAAGCAATTAAAATATTAAGTAGTAAAATAATTGTCCAAAAATCTCAGTAACATATGTCAAGAAATATCTTATGAGTATTTGATAATATCCCATTTCATAATACTATTATTTCAGTGAATCTTTTGATTTGTCACAGCACAAAACATTCCATCACAACATTTTTCTATGAAATCATAACAATTTTATTGGTTCTCTGAGAAGTCAACGAACTCTGGCTCAAAGCGAGAGAGCCAACTGATAAAATGGATTACTTTTGCCACATGGTTATTATATCATCTATATTCCTGAAAATTGACATGGCCAGTCGCTTGAGCATGCTCAACAGCCTCCTGAACATTCACATAAAACTATTTTCAGTTGAAAGCATAAACTTTTCAAAAAGATACTGGGTAAGAAATAAAGCAGAGAAAATTTTAGTTGCAAAAATGACATTAATTTTCTTTCTTCATTTGGAATTCAAAAATAGCGTATATAGAATCACCTTCTGTCCAATTACTCCAATTTGGCATACCCCACAGCGCAAAGTGAAGTTGGCCGTGTCGGTGTAGGTCTTTTTCCTAAAGAATAGCAAGGAAATCAAAACTTGATAATTTATAAATAGTGAACATCAATACTCCATAATGAAAGAAAATAATTCATCACGGGATAAAAAATAAAGTCAAATAAATTGCATCCAAATTGATAATAACTATAGTATCTTTCGACAAAATATGGGATTATCCCAAGAATATATCTTGATTTGCTAATATCTTTGCTGAGACTTTATTGTAATACTTCTACAGTTTTCATGTGGAGTCAAGAAGCCCCTTCATCAGGTAACTCAATTTTCTGGAAATTAAGTTAGCCTCATCTTGGTCCTTGAAAACGCAATTCCTCGTATGCATGTAAATGCACATATATTGGAACAAAAAACCATGTCAAAGAAGGCAGGGATTTGGTAACCTAAATTAAATGTCCTCTTAACATAACTAATATCTCGACATGATTCTCACTGTGCAGTAACGACCAAATGAATCTGAATAATAAATTGGTCAATTAAACAGCAGGTGAAAGAAGCTTGAAAATAGTCCATTATCATGTTAAAAAAAAAAAGTGTTTGTGCTTAAATATGCTCATCTTTCTTAGAGTTCAAAAATATCACAGGAAATGATACCTCTATGACCTAGAATACTACCTTTGCTGCTCCTTGACAAGTTTCAGAGCTAGTTCTTCTGCTGGCCCAATGGTCCTGCCCTTCTGTACGGGAAATATAGTCTGATCAAACTCCTCCGGAGCTCCCTCAAATGGAGATATCTGCAGATACAACATAAAAAAATCAAGCACTCATAAGTTGTATAGAAACTTAAGACAGCATAAGAATTAAGAGAAGCACCAATAGAAGGGAAAAACTTATGAATGCATGAACCAACATGAAAGATTAATCAGCATCATTCACATAGCAAAAGGATAAAGCAAGTTCTGGGGGACTTTATATAAAAGCAAGTTCTAAAACTTTTTTGCATATGCGAGTTTAGGGATTTTTTAAAAATTTTCTGATTTAAAAACCAGCAGAGCAAATAAGAAAATAATTATAGGAAATTGATCATAAAACATCATACAGCTAAAGCATCATAATGAAGCCCGTCGTAGATGAGCATAACTCTTTCAGAATACTTCTTTTCCTGTCAATGAGAACATGGGAAAAAGGCGGGAAAAAGGAACATTCAGTAATGATGAACTTGCTAGAATCTCATGCACAAAGGATTCAAGAAAACTACTAACCTGGCCATACAAATCACATCTTGTGGTCTGAATATCATATGCTGCAATTTCACGTCCATAATAATCTGCTAATATCGAAAGCTCAATGGCACCTTCAAATCAAACATAAAGTAAAAGTAAACACAATAAGTCAGTGAATAACCTAAACAACATCATAGTTGTTGCTGATTGTGACCCAACATATATACAGGGAGCAAGTGGATAGAGGAATAACTATGGCAGAGGTAGATGCTGCTCATATATACTACACATGAAAAGGCAGTGGTTGCAAGATGATTCCTTAGTTTCATATAGACAAATTTAGGCCCATGTTCTTGTAACTGTCTAGCAGATACAAAAGCATGCCTATTTAGGGAAAAAAGAAGTTCACCACACCTCCCCACTTCTCTGGGTCCTGAATCCAAGAACAATACTCTTGATTTGACTTTCCAAGAAATGCCTCAGAATATTTTACTGGATCACTTGCTACTGTTGCTGCTATAACCTTCAGAAGATAATCAATCACATTGTTCAGAAAATTAATAAATAACAGAGGCGATAAATAACTTGCCTATGAATATATTTGGTTGTCACTCTCATGCCTGGCAATTATGAAAATTTGATCTACATAATTCAATTGGTATTAAACATTTAAAAACCTACATAAAGTGTACTTGAATGACTAGTTTGTGAGCATACAGGAGGTAGATGCACAGCTGACAGCTCAACTAAATTTCCATTAAATGTATTCCATCCACAATTAAGGCCAAAAGTATTTGACTAACCATCCCATGCCAAAAGGTGATATCTTCATCAGAAGCATAAAAAATCTCATGTTTCAGACTTTGACAAGTATCAAGATGTCAACATGATAACATACAGCTCCAGGCACATGTCAGGGTCATGCCTTAATGATTTCATTATATACCCACCCACTAGAAGCACTGGATAAGATCCCTTGAAAAAAGATTGCTGCAGAATCAGATGCCACTCACTAAAAAAGGGGTTGATTCTAAAAGAACATGGGCACGAAAGAATTTCACTACTAATTATCTGCGCACTTCAGTAACTATCTTTACAACCTTTTCCATTCAGCTTATCATTTGGAAGAGGCTCACATAAGAACAAACCCAGTAATCAAATAACATCCAATAAAATCTTTCAAGACTTTAACTCTTCACTTATGGAACAAAAACTCCCTTCCATTCAGTGCAGTCATGAGAAGGTACACATATTTACACAGATAAGAATTTAATAGAATAGATCAACATAGATGTGGAAGCTAAAAGAGCTCTGTAGGTACAGTTAGAGAAGATATAGCATCCTATATTAACCAAATACATGTCTTGAAAGATCCAAAGGAAAAAAGAGGATTTTTATAATTGACCTAGGTAGCTAAGTTACAAAGTCATGGCCGACCCTCCACTGCACTAAAGATTTGTTCCATCCCCACCTCATATGGAACATTCTCAGAAGAAAGAACACAATCGAATGGCCATGAGAATTCCATCCCACTTCTCCCCACAAGCTTAATCAACATTTAAACAAAACAACAGCAATATACGTCCAAATTAGAAGAAACGATTCATAAGAATTTCTATATATTCTCAAAGGTTCTTCTGTATATAATGGATTAGATTGCAACGAAATCAAAAAAATCAATTAACCAACTCAACTCTGTTTTTTAGGATTCTAAGTTATCATAACTTAAGAGTGTTAATAACTGTGAGTTGTACATTAAAAGAAACACATGAGGTAAAAAGAACCATAACATATTACCAAATAAAGAAAATGAAACTGCATATCGGATCTACTATTACACTTTCTCCCAGCTCATCATGATTTTCCTTTAGATACATGTTTCCATATTATTAATCGTATGAATAACTAATAAGCAAAGCTTTACAATAGCACCATCTAGGCCATATCTTCCATCAATTTTTAGAAGATCTTGCTCCTTTTTGTAGCAAGCACAATTTTCATTTTTGGCCCCTTGTGCTTTCGGACTTTCAACTTCTCTTGTTAGTCATTCCTAGATTATCAGACGATGTACGTTGCATTTGTTCTCAAATTAATAAATAAAATTAAAGTATGACAGGTAGCTGCGGGATTGGTGGAGTGTGTAATTTGCAGTTAAACCTTAATAAGTTCAAGTTTGATGTATAGCTGAAGATATTTAGCTTGATTTCCTTTTATGATGTATGTATGAATTATATAACATTTTAATGAGTACGTTAAACCATTGAACTATTACCCCCTACCAACACAGAAAGTTGTATTTAAGCTTTTCAATCAAATACTCCATTAACACTGAAACAAATTGAAATCAGATAATTTGAAATCTACAACAAACAATGCTGTTAACAAAAATAAAATGTGAAAGATAAGAACCTGTCTCAATTCAGGAGCTTTGTTTTTGTCATGTTCCATAACATACCTGTAAATGAAAAAAGGCAAAAGAACAACGATCAAACAAAGCCCCAAGCTCACTTTAGTAAACATAATAACAAGTTAACAACTTTAATTGTTATACCGTACCCGACAGCATTAAATAGGCAACTGTTGTCTGAGGGAATAACCCTTCTAACAATAATACCTTCCATCTTATATAGCAATACTGACCTGAAACCAATCAAAAAATCACAATTATATCAACTACTTTAAATTTCAGAAGCAGAAGCAGAAGCATAAACAAAATAAAAAACCAGAAAAGAAAATCATCACAAAGAAATCCTTTTGATTGTATGAGAATCAATCAAGCAAGAAGCCGATTTTACTGAAACTCATTGGTCTCTTGGATATATTGAATATGGAAGGTAAAAGACACGAAAAAAAAGGGGAAAAAAATTAAATAGCATTGCCCTATAAAAGTACATAAACATAATAAAATTCAATTAAAGAAAATAAAAATCACATCTTTTACCTATATAAGGGACCTTACTATGCATTGAACACCCACAAAAACTCAGCTTTGACACAATATGAAAGTTAAACAAACAAAAATCAACCAACCCACCTTCGAAAACAGCCCAGCAAACAAACAAACAAAATAAAAGCAATAACAAGAAGAATTCAAGGATGCCAAGAAGTAAATATAATGAAAAATGAAACAGAAAAAATGAGATTTATAGATCTATAACAACACAGCGAACATAACTTTACATAAAAGAAAGGAACAAGATAAGAAAAAGAAAGATTGAAAAGGACCCACAATTCAAGAAACGTATAGAAACACGTAGTTTATAATTATGTTTTACTACAAGCAAATTACACGTAAAGTGTTCTGGGTGCTTATGACAGTTCAGAAGTGAAGAAGGATTTCTAGGAAAACTTACTGTGTGTGCTTCTGTTCTTGTTAAGGTAATATCATCAGTTCTTGCTTGACAACAATCGCTCGATACCTGTAATAAATTTATGAGTTGTGTATTTTAACTGATTTTGATAACAGGTTAGATTTTTTTTTTCTATTATTGGAAGTTATTTTGTTTTTGTTTTTGTTCTTTTTAGCTTTTTTTAAAAATATTTTTATATCGCATATTTATAGAACCATGAAAATGCGTCGGCCCATGAGGGTCGGGATGACGTGGAGGACTTAAATGATGAGTTTTACAAATAATATGTTAGTTTTTATGATTCGCTAAGCAACAATGACTAAAACTTAATAACAATGTATCCTTGACTTTTACTGATATTGCAACTTGGTACGCGATAATTTGATCAAATCTTACAAAGTACAAACAAAAGTCTTATATATAAAGATATTTTCATTTTAGTAAGGTAAGGATATTGAGAATGATTATATAAATCATTCTCTAATGCATCTACTTTCATTATTTTTAATGCAAACATGCTCTTAATTTATGAGATTTAATAAACTTATTATTGAATGAATTATGAAGCAATGCGGTTTAATAGTATTAAAAACTAACTCTCTTAAATTGTATCACTTAAAAGTGTGTCTATATTAAAAAATGAGAGTATTTGCACTAGAAAAATACTATATATGTGTGTGTGTGTGTGCGCGTACGCGTACGCGTGCGCATGTAATATACAATATATAATAAATCTTGTATATTCAAATAATTTTACACACTATATATAATCTAAATTTCATCTATTGATGGGCCGAAGCTACGGTGCCCAGGTGTACGGTACCCCTTATTTTTGATAAATTATTTTGGACTCCCTCTTGTTTGCTGAAAAATGAAAAAATTAGAAGTTTTACAATTTTAATATATAAGTCCAAAATATTTCTACTATTTACACTTAAGAGCATATTTCTATTATTTATATTTGAATACTAAACCATAGTTAATTATTATGAAATTTTTTAACATTGTCATTTGGTCATATTATTATTGATAAATTAAAATTTAATTATATATTTAAATTATTTATTATTGATTAAATAGATTTTATATTGTTTCTAAAAATTATTTAATATTATTGATAGATTAATTATTTTATTATATATTTAAATTATTTATTAAATATTAAATTAATATTATATTATTTTCAAAAAATAAAAAAAGATTTTATATATTAATTTTTTTAAAAGTTATTGGACTTAAAAAATTGACATCCCTACTGTTTTTTAAAAAAGCAAAATAGTCAAAAGTTTGACAAATAATTTTAGATAATTTTTAAATTTTAATTTTGATCAATTGATCTAATTTATTATTAAAATTAATGACAGTATAAGTACAATAACTTTTAAAAAATAATATATAATTTTTTTTTATTTTTTGAAAATAATATCATATTAATTTAATATGTAATAAATAATTTAAATATATAATAAAATTTATTAATCTATCAATAATATTAAAAAATTTTTAGAAACAATATAAAATCTATTTAATCAAGAATAAATAATTTAAATTTATAATTAAATTTTAATTTATCAATAATAATATGACCAAATGACAATGTTAAAAAATTTCATATTATTAAAATTAATGATAGTATAAGTCCAATAACTTTAAAAAAAAATTAATATATAAATTTTTTTATTTTTTGAAAATAATATAATATTAATTTAATATTTAATAAATAATTTAAATATATAATAAAATATATTAATCTATCAATAATATTAAACAAATTTTAGAAACAATATAAAATCTATTTAATCAATAATAAATAATTTAAATATATAATTAAATTTTAATTTATCAATAATAATATGACCAAATGACAATGTTAAAAAATATCATAATAATTAACTATGGATTAAATAATTATGAAATAATAAAATCTCTTGTGTTGAAAAAAAAATTATGGGTTTTGAACCTTGTTCACATAGGTGAGAGGAAATTGATTGCCATTATGTTAAATTAAAAAAAAATCATATTTATACTTATCATTAATTATGGTTAGTAAATAATATACACAATTTAACTATATAATAAAATAGTTAAATAGTTAATTTATTAATTAATAAATTTATTAATTTAAATAGATATTAATAAATGTAAGAATAAGTCATTTAATTGGGAGTTAAAAAAAAGAGAATATTATGGATTTATATGTTATAATTTCAAAACTTTTGATTTTTTTTATTTTACATGAACAATAAGGGTCTTTACTGTTAATAACCCATAATCACATCCCAGCCATTATGCAATTGTTACCTTAAATCCATCGGTAGATTTGAAAAAGACAAAAAATAGGATACCAAACCCTAGAGGTATTGTAGCTGGACCCTTAATGATAATATAAAGTTTTATTATTCACACTTTGTAACCGAATTGGTAGTATTGAATAATAATATAAAATCTTTATTATTCATTAAGCGCCTACAATCTTAATATTATTCAATCAATTTTGAACCTTGCTTTCTTTAAAATTTTAAGCCATTACAAGTCGATCTTAATAGAACTCCATAACTATTGTTAAACAGAAATCCATTTTTGAAGTGTTCACATTAATAATGCAGTACAATGTTCACTTAACTGAGCAGGCTTTAGTTGAGGGAACGGCACACAATCACAAGATCAGCAAAATGGGGTTTAGCTCGAATGCTAAGACTAAACTATATAGTTCAAAATTAGCTGATAATATAAGGGCAGTTCTCCAACAAGTGAGAAAATGCCTCCAAAATCCTGTCCTCAAAGGTGTGCTTCGTTCCCCTTTATTTGATTATCCTGGAAGAATTTCAACCCAATCAAGCATTGGGAAGGGCTGCAATGCATTCAATCTCAACCCTGGCATCCAACGGCAGTGCTGCCACTTGATATGTTGCACGTGCTGGAGCTGGTGAAGGAAAGTCTGGAACAAAATGCAGAAACCAATTTGACCGGGTTGAACAGAAATCTTCAATAGTAAAAATGCAGTTTGGGGACAAGATGAACGAATACATAGTATGAAAGCGGATAAGAAGCTCCAAATCATGTAATTAAGGATCAAAATAAAGGAAGAGATCAGTACCAACTGTGACCAATCCACCTCAAGAATCACACTTGATCCTGCCAGTAGTTTCTTCTGACATATATATAGTTTACTATTTATAAATTTTATTCTGAGTTAAGATTTTACCATAATTACCACTAAGTAACCATGTCACCAATTTGTATCAGGCTTGCAAAAGTACGACTGTATGAGCATCCTCAAGTCGAATGAGCTTCAAATTACAACATCGACAAATTGGAGCCACTCCATTTACTACTAATCCCACACATCAGCTCATACTCATTGGAATAATGCAGACCTCATGATTTAAGTTACAAGCTCTACATTTTCTTTCTGATTCAGTTAACATCTGATTCAGTTAACATGAAAGTATGGTAACTCTGAGAATTGCTGGGAGAAAATTTTTATCTTGCACTCATGCCAAATGCAATTATTCAGCATATGAAAGTTTCAACTTGAATTCAATATTACTCACATTTAGCATAGATCTCATTCACTGTCTTGAAGTCTTTCAAGTCTGCCAACCTGCAGGGTGAAACAATCCAAAAGGGTCATCATTGTCTAACCCTCAACTTCAAAAGATAAAAAATTGCAGAGGAGAGGGGCAGAAAAATTCATACAAAATCGTCGTCTTAACCACAGAGGAATAGTCAGCACCGCTAGCTTTCAGTATTTCCCCAATATTTTTAAGAACCTTCAAATGATCATAAGCCCAAATTTATTAATGATCTATCTACTTTAAATTTGACCCATAATACATTCATAATTTCCGCCATCAAGGGAAGAACAAAATGAAACTTCAAAGAGACAGAATGGGCTTCAGTAATAGCAATTTTGCATACTGATTTACCTGCTCTGTCTGGTCCTCTATAGTATCTGAGACAAATTTCCCAGTCTGAAATGGAGACCCAAAAACATATATAGTTAGAATTCTACACGAAAAGGTATCTATAAAACTTAAAAGAGAAACAAAACAAACCTCTGGAACTAAACCAAGAACCCCAGAGACAAAAACGAGGTTATTGGCTTTGATGGCCTGAGAATACGGTCCCAACGCTGCTGGAGCCTTGTTAGTCACCACAGCCTCCTTCAAATCTAGAATCAGAAAACATCTAGTTGCTTAGTATTATGAATCACCGGAGGAAAAAAAAGAAAGAAAGTTTCTAACAATATGAAAACTAGCATCCCTATGACTCATCCCCAGCAACAAAATTTGTTTACCCACAAGCTCATCCCTTCAACTTATACATGCAGTTCCTAATTGCATGATATAGCTAAATAATTTCACCACTTTGTCAGAATCACAATAAAGATTAAACCCAACTACCACAAATCACACTTAAAACCGCAAACAAGTAAGCCATTAAATTTGAAAAAGCAATGAACTTCTCTAAAAATGACCAGAAATGAGCACCATCCCATGACATAACACCACACATTCTATGCAACTATATCGTCATGCCCATTGTTTCAACTAATCAAAAATGACAACAAATTAGACCATATTTTAAACCATAAAAAATCAGTAAACAATTTACACTGCACAAAGTAGCAAAATTTATAAACCTTCGGAAAATTCACTACAAACTCACTATCAAAATCCAACCTCTCCTTACATCAAATTAAGGAAAATAATGGTTATTTAAGCTACATATTTACAGAAACAATTCAAATGGGCATCAAGTAAATCGATCAAACAACGACAGCATATTATAAAATCTTTAAAATGGATAAAGATCGATTACTAGAAACGGCGGAAGTGGATAAGCAAGCAAAGGGGGTGGAGTGTTTCTTGGAAGAAGAGCGCCAGATGCTGGACCCGGCGACGGAGGCGCAGCCGATTCCGACGGCGGCTAAACGAGAGCGGGTGCGCAGCGCGCCCATGTCGATGGTTGGGACATTCAACGACCGTAATGAACACCACGCCATGTCTTCGTTTTTGTCGCTGTTGCTCTCTCAGTTTCCCTCGAGCGAAGTGAGCGAGAGTTGAATAGCTGCTGCCTATTGCCTTTTTTTTTTTTGTTTTTTCCTTTTTTGTTTTTTGGTATCGTGCTTTACAACCAAATGAAGATTGTATTGGGTCGGGGATGAGAATAAATTTGGGCTTAATTTTCATCTACCAAGACTCAAAAGCCCGTTCGCAAGAAGTTCTATCTTTCATTCGTTTAGATTTTAATTGATAACTTGATTCTGATCCATTTATTAAGAAATTCTTTTATATTTAGCAGTGTCAACATATCATCTTATATAATAATAGTTCACGTGGTATCTTCGATGACGCAATTTATTTCTTTGTCTTGCTGTGTCAGATTCGAAAAAATTGATCATTCGTTTTTCATACGTTATTCGCGAGAGATCGATTTAATGAGCTCATCGTACACCTCTAAGATTTTTAAGTTACTTTTTGATCATAAGTGTCAATAGCCTACTTGAAAGTAAAAGCTTTAATAATAGAACATTGGAACCTTGCTCCTTTTTTTATATATATTTTAAATACCACTTAACGTCAACAAATCACAACGAGGTTACACACCATTAATGTCTTCTTCGTGAAAATGAAAGCAAAAAGTAATTACACTTTGGAATTTGGAATTCCATTGATAAGATCAGTGAATTCACCGGTCTACATTACCATGTGCCAGTATCTTTGCATACGCATTCTCTACACACAGGGCAAGAGCCATTTCTGGTTAGCCATTTATCTACGCATTCCGAATGAAAGCAGTGCCCACAACTGGGAAGTTTTCTTGCGGAATCTCCTTCTTCAAATTTCTGAAAAATAGCAAAAAAAAAAAAAAAACCCATTAAAACTCAACACTTTACCAATAAATCAAAGTACCCAAAACAGATTGTTTCCTTTTGATTCATTTCCATGACAATCAACCATAAATACACCTGCAGTTTTCTTTCTATTTATAGAAACTTCTTACCTGTAAGCAAATTGAGCAGCCAAATTCATTGTATAATTGGATCATTTCTTCAGAATGGAGTGCACATTCAGGAAGCTTTTGAATCATATCTTCGGATAACCCTTCAACTCCAGTCACATCATATACATCAGAAACTTCTCTGTATGCAGTTTCCAATGTGCTAACCTGAAATAAAAAAATCTCCTGTTTAGATTTAACATAGCGTGACTTGATTTAATGAACTCCAAAAATTTCATTTTGTGATTACTTACTTGCCACTGATAGGCTTTCAGCACTGCAGGACTTACCCATTCCGTGAAAACTTTGCCGTTTACTAAGCTACTTAACAATGCCGCCTGAAAAAAAAAAAATTGTTTCATCAGCCTGAATTTTGTATCTGCTACATGTACCTGCCATATTGCCATTAACATTGATTAATCACCTTGGACAACGACTCGCCATCAGCTGCTGATTCTAGCAATTGAAGGGCTGTGATGGCGCCAGCCACAGCGCCTATTCCAGCCCCGTGAAGGAACCCAGTTTCTGTTGTTTGGCCTTTCATGGCTCCAAATATTGTTCCAACAATTGCCCCTCCTGCAAAACATGGAGGTGTTTGATTAAATTTCAGTCACAATTTCTTTGTTTGATCAGCCCAGAGAATGAAGAAATCTAATTACATACCTAAGGCAAAAATGCAGGTGAATGCTGCATAAAGAACTCTTTTCATCGCTCTAATCAAAACTCCAGTTCCAAACGAACACATTGAAGCAAAAAGCCACAAAGACACGGTCTCTTTACAAGTTAGTGACATCTTTATTACTTCAGAAACCAACCCTTTTGACATTGGAAATTAAACAACTGAACAAAGAAATTAATTAGATATTGTTTGAATATGTAGCAGCAAGTGGAGATGAAAAACATGAGAGAGTTTGCCTTGGAAATGTGTAAGTTCAGTAAGCACAACGTTTATAGGGTGAGAAAAAGCAGGAGGCATTAATGAGAGTTAAAGCTCAGAGCTACCCGACAAATGCAGCTACATGCATGAAAGTTTTAGCAAATGAAGGCGTTGCAGCTTATCATAAGACACTACAAAAAAATTGATCTACAGTACAAAATTGGGCAGTGATTTGTGTGGCCCCTCCATTATCGTGTCTATTAGAAGATAACCCCATCCCTTTGAGCCTTAAAGTGACATTTTTATGTGCCAAATTGCAAAACTGTGATTAAATTAGCATTATCAAAGATCACAAACCAAGAATGGTATTTACTATATGTTATCAATTGGTTCAATTGGAGGCGTATGGTTCATGAGTCGGCGGAGCTAGACCACTTGTTTTGCATACCAAATCTCAAGGAAATGACCCCATTGGTCTGCCATAGCCACATCTAAGAGAGAGCCATTTTTTGGCTCACGTAATTAAAGGCAATTTAAAAAAATAAAAATAAAAATTCTGCTTAATTGACATTGACAGTGGAGCCTCAATTACAAAGCTAGCTGCAGCAGCTCAAGCAGAAAAGCAATTTGAAGCCTCAGTTCAAATCTCAAAACCAGGTGCTGAGATTGAAAGTGCTAGTTCTGTGGGCTGAAAAATTAAGTTAACTGAGTGTGGAGATAATGTTAGGATAAAGCAAGTGGTCCTCCAATGGCATTAATTGTTAGCAATGTAGTGAAGATATTTTTTAACATAGTTGGTGGGTCTCGGGATGGCAATATCCCCACGTAAATGGGGTCTTGAGGAGTTTTTTATTTGTAGAGGATAAATAGACAATTTTATATCTAATTTTTTATTCGGATAAAGAGTAGGAATGGTTTTTTATCTAATTTCTTTTTAAAAAATGGACGGAAATGAGTTGAAATTCTTGTCTCCTCTCCAATTTCCCATTTAATTTAATAATAAAATCATTATAAGGCTGAAGATTAAGCAAGATACTTGAGTTATAAGTGACATAAGCAGAGGCTCTACTGTCAATATACCAAGTAGGATCTTCTACAGTCTCTGGAGAAGAGAATGTAGGAGGAGAAGAAACAGCAGTCTTTAATGTATTATCAAGTATACCATTATAGTAATTAAAGGCTACTGGATTTTGAGTTGAAGAGCTAGCACCATGAGCAAAGAAATAAAGAGGTGCAGAAAAGTTAGGATCTGCTGGATAAACAATATTTCCTTGATAACTATATCCCTTGAAATTATATTGTCTATTAAAGTCTCTGTTCGGACCAGTAAAAGGTCTTGGAGCAAAACCCCTTACAGGAGTAAAATTAGGCCTAAAGCCTCCTCTACCACCTCTGCCATGATATCTTTGAGGCACAGAAGCAGGATTAAAACGATTTTTACATTTATTGGCTCCATGTCCAAGTAAAAAGCAGATTTGGCAAATAATGGAATCAAAATTGCCATTCTCATTGCTATTTGAACATGAATTAGGTGTGTTGCTATTAAAATTCCCTCTATGGTTTCCATAAACACCTTTAGACATGCCTTGATTTTTCTAAGCAAAATTTGCAGATAAATTGTGCATAATATCAGAATTAATCTTGCTTTTCTTCTGTTCAATTCTCATCTCATGCTTAAGAGCAACGCATACAAATCATCTAAACTCATACTTTCACCTCTGGCTAATAAACTTGTAATAAGTGACTCATATTCCTGAGACTCTAAACCAGTCAAAATATAATTAACCAGATTAGCATGTTCAACTGGTTTACCAGCAATAGCAAGTGTATCTGTCAATCTCTTCATCTTAGCAAAATATGCACTCATATTCATTGATCCTTTTTTAGCAGTTTATAATTGCATTTTAATAGGCATTATACGAGCTTGAGTTTGAGAAACAAACATACTTGTTAAGAAATCCCACAACTCTTGAGATGAGACACAGTGAATCACAGAGAAGAGTAAATTTTCTTGCATTGAAGACGTCATCCAGTTGAGAATAAGCTGACTTGTTCTTATCCAGGCTGAAAAAGCAGGATTCTTAATTCTTGATCCATATATAGTATTAGAGGAGCTAGTACCACTTTCATCTTGAACAAGATACTGATCTGGACACTTATTTTCTCCAGTGACGAATCCCTCTAGGCCATTGCCTTTAATCAAAGTTAACACTTGAGTTCTCCAGATGATAAAATTGCTTTGATCTAGTTTCACAAGTGTCACAAAGTTATACGAAGTGTTTGTTTGATTAGAAAGTGCCGATGGCTCTGATACCAAAATTGAATACAGCTAAATTGGTGTTTGGTTATAAGGAAAATGAAATAGAAAGTGAAAGGAAAATATATTTCACTTGAGCAAACGCATCGTAATTACAATGTGTACAGATCACTCTATTTATATTACAAATTTTGATACAAGAACCTAATAGCTAAATTATTCTGGAATCTTCATGTATGGTTAGAGACTACAGATTGTTGCTAAATTTGTTATAACAACCTTGCCAGGTCATTCTAACTAATTCTTTAGCTGGTATATTAAGCTACATGCTAAGCCACCATCTTTATAATGGTCTTCCATCATACTCTGTGAACTGTGCATAATACCAAATCAGCACCACTACATAGCATCATCAGCTCATCATCACTGTACAACGTCATCAGCATCATCAGATACTCTTAACACTTTTAAGTTCTATTTTCACTTTCAGGAAGTCACCTTGGGGGATCCTACCCGTAATCACAAAATGGTCACTAAAAAAGAAATGATGTGTACTGCAGAAACAGAGCAGGGTATATATGATGCTATTTTGTTGGGACATGTTTTCTTTGAAAATCCACCATGGCCAACTATATCAAGCAGTGCCAAGGACTTGATCCTTAAGATGCCGACATATAACCCAACATAGCGAATTACTTCTGCTCGAGTTCTAGGTACGAATGTATTTACCAACGGACTTCAGCAATTTTGCCTTATATCATAACGAATTTCATGAAAATCCCGCTTAATCCATTACTTTTCTCTGACTCAGTCTCTCTGGATACAGGTGACCTTAGAAGCTTGAGAGGGGATGTTTTTAATTTTCTTTAAAACAGATGTTGCACCCTTACCTAAGAGCATAAGTTTTTGGGTCTAAGTGGTATCTTAACAATTTTAAAATCCAAAGCATTAACTATCATAAAATATGTAATATCTGTAATGGTGTGAGTTAAATTTACACCATTGCCAATATTGTTATTTCATATATTATATCTTTCTGCAAAAAAAAAAAAGAAGTTTGAAACTATACGATTTATGCAGAGCACCCACGGATTAGAACAGGTGGAGTAGCATCGGACAAGCGCCGCTATCTTTTCAATGATGAAGCAATTCAGGGGAAGAAACAACCTCTAGGAGCTTGCAGTTCAGGTGAGTCTAAAATCTATGTAGATAATGCGAACTTTATGCAAAGCATACGACCTTCTGACAAATTGGGTGGATCATGAAAATAAATACTGGTTATTATTGTGGAAAATATTCCCACAGAAGAAATTCAAAAGCTTCATTCTACCTTTAAGAACATGGACGCTGACAACAATGGCAGAATTCCCCACAATAAACTCAAGGCAGGATCATCTAAATTTCGATCAAAGCTTACAGAAGTTGCAGTGCAGTAGCTTAAAGAAGCTTTGAGTGTTTATTGGACTGTTCGTTTGCACTATACTCAACTGATATTATTGGTCTGCATTTCAGGCTGCTTTGGATGGAAACGGTACTATTGACTGCTTTGAATTTATCACTACAACAATGCTCTGATATGGGTTAGAAAGATAAGAACATTTATACAAAGCCTTCCATCATTTTGATGAAGATAGTAGTAAGCTGAAGACATAAGTTGATAAAGATTCCATAAGTTGATTGTTTCTTCCTAAGCACAAAATTTGTGTTTGCATTCTCGTATTGCACATCATTTGTTAAGTCCTACATTTATTGTGTCATATATGGCATGGTAGAATCAACTTGGCAAATTCAGCGCAATGATGAGAAGCAGCAGAACTCGACGTCTATTATAATTACACATCATTTATGTTCAAGTTAATTGAAATTTTGAATGATAATGCAAGATTATATCATTCATAATAATTTTATTACGAACTTGCATTGTAGTTTGTAAGGTAGTTTGCTTATAGCAGATTTGCAGCAAGATTTCAGGAAAAGGAATGTGTCTGGATCAGAATATATATCAATATTCCGCTCAATGCAGCAAAGTTATATTTAGTATTATGGCTGAACAATGTTTAGTCTTAAACCCTTTAGATGATTGATGAAGCTAATAATTTAAATATGCGAACTGGGAACCAAATGAGAAAAATACTTTAATATCCTTAGAAGGAAACCGATGGGTTCTCAGCAAGTGAAGCTGAATGTGGCAGCAATTCCAATATAATAACTGGGTTGGTCAACGAAGAGAAAGAGGTAAGTTTTGTTGGTCCTTTTTGTTTCTCTTTGTTGGTATTTGATTATTTGAAGCCAAATTGAAGATAAAATAAACTAAAATAAAATAAAACGTAACATATTTAACAAACTAATAAGATGAGAAAAAGTATTTCTATTGCCTCAAACGATGCAATTTTGAGCCAGTAATCAATTGAGAGCTGATAACGGTGATCAAAATCTAATCCAATTCAATCAAACCAATCAACATAATTTGGATCAATCTAATTGACTTTTTGATTAGAATGGATTGCCAAAATGAAAAATCTATTGTTAATTGATTGGTTTATGCATTTATATGTTCAAATATAATATAAATCAATTCATCCAATTCATTTTTATTTTCTTATTTATTTTTTTAAAAAGCTATATGCTATTTTTATATTTAACGTGAAAAAAATGAAACATAATTTGCATAACTATAAATATACCATAATAATATAAAGTACAAACTACGAGGCCCAACAATGTTTAAATATTAAAATTTTAACTTTTTTTTTAATCATATGATAATACGTGAATTATAAAATATAAAAGGAGTTGATATTTTTATACTTGTTAGTAATTAGAAGTCTAGAGAGTAGTTATCGATTTTTATTTATAAATTTTCTTTTATCAGATTGATCAAATTGGATTACATTGATTAAACATTTTATTGATATAAATTATATTAAATTTCAATCAATAATTGGATTGAATTAAATCCAAAATATAAAATCTAATAGAGAATGAATTGGACTTGAATTAGATAAAATCCAGTAAATTTAAACCATTCAACACCGTTAGTTTCTGATAGCAACTACTAGATATGGATAGAATTTGTTTATACGGTAAAAGAAGTGCAGAGGATGTAAGTGACGAAATTTTTTATCATGGTTTACATTTCGGAGCACTTCTGAAACATTTCTGAATCTTTTGGCCTATCGATTTGTTTTAATAAATAACAAAGGATCCAATCTACACTTAAGTCTTGACCTTTTTTTTCCCCTAATTGTGAGCATCACCAAAAGTTTTTGTTGTTTCTTGTTTTTAGTCCATCTTTAGAAAGCGGACCTTTCCGACGAGGCAAACATCATTTTGGTTCGGGAACTAAAAGTAAAAAATAAAAAGTAAAAAAAGTCAACTTCCCTTTGATTAAAACTCTGTCCAAGTTGGAGCTTCATCTGATTCATTCCTCCTTCTGGGTTTTTCATTCCTCAACCTTCAATCTCTCTTTAGTAGTTTCATTCTTTGTCTGCAACTTAATCTTAATCTCAGAGAGTTGTTGATTTTGATCAAATACTCATGGTCTTGACTTTCATAAACATCATTGCTCAGCAGTGATCTCTTGATTCTGGGGTGGTAACAGGAAATGGGTAGTGGTTTATCCAAACTTAGACACTCAAAACCACATGATAAGAGTTATGGCAGCACATCACAAGCGAACACACGCGTCGTTCCTAACCGTAGAAGCCAAGAACCTGCAGCGCCGGAAGCTCAATTTTCAAGCCCAGAACCACTACCTCACTCTCCAGGTACAATTCTTGGTAAACCTTATGAAGATGTTAAGTCCCATTACACAATGGGTAAAGAATTGGGTAGGGGTCAATATGGTATTGTTTATTTATGTACTGAGAATTCAACCGGTAGGCAATTTGCTTGCAAGTCAGTTGCTAAGAGCAAACTTGTGAGTAAGACTGATAGGGATGATATCAAAAGAGAGGTTCAGATAATGCAACATTTGAATGGGCAGCCTAATATTGTTGAGTTTAAGGGCGCCTATGAAGATATGCGTTTTGTGCATATTGTTATGGAGTTATGTGCTGGTGGTGAGCTCTTTGATCGAATTATAGCTAAGGGGCATTTTAGTGAGAGAGCTGCAGCTTCTATATTTGGAGACATAATGCATGTAGTCAATGTCTGCCACACCAAGGGTGTTGTGCACAGGGATCTCAAACCTGAGAATTTCTTGTTCACTAGTAACGATAAGAATGCTATTATGAAGGTCACTGATTTTGGGTTCTCATTTTTTTTTGAAGAAGGTAAGTTCTCATCCTATAATTTGTCATTTCCATTGGTAATTTGAATCAACTAAAGAAACCGTTTCATGAAATCTATTTTAAGATTGCTCTTGTGAATAAATATGCCTTGATCAAGAAAATGTTGATTCTCAATTATTTTCAAAGTTTCAAGTTTATTCTAGTCTTCATCTTAGGAAGGGAATGTATTTGATGTTCACACATTAATTAACATAGGCTGTTTTTGTCTGTAGAATGTTTGGTAGCATTTTGTCTTGAGTTTTCAAAGGGCATGTTACTGATTATCTCTTGGTAAACTTTCCAGGAAAGGTATATAGGCAAATAGTTGGAAGTGCTTACTATGTAGCTCCTGAAGTATTACGGCGCAAATATGGGAAGGAGATAGACATTTGGAGCGCAGGAGTTATTCTGTATATGCTACTGTCTGGTGTACCTCCATTTTGGGCTGGTGAAGATATTCATTGTGCACCCTACATGATCTCTTTTCCAGTTGAACACGCACTGCATGTTTATTAGTATTAATTATAGCAGATGCAAATATATAATCACACACTTGATACCATGCCCTGCAGAAACGGAGAAGGGAATTTTTGATGAAATATTGCAAGGAAATATTGACTTTAAATCTGCTCCCTGGCCAAACATTTCAAGCAGTGCCAAGGACTTGGTTTGCAGGATGCTGACACTGGATCCAAAAAAGCGTATCACAGCTGCTGAAGTTCTAGGTAGAAAGTTTCTCACATCTATGATGCTTTGATTATTATAAGTTCAAAATTTATTTAGTCCTTTAATTGTACCAACAGTATAGATGCCAATGAAAACTGTATGTATGATAACTCTATGCAGAGCACCCTTGGCTTAAAGAAAGTGGAAAAGCATCAGACAAGCCAATCGACACTGCCGTTATCTTCAGGATGAAGCAATTTAGAGCAATGAACAAACTAAAGAAACTTGCACTAAAGGTAAGTCTTAAAAGATTAGGATTCCCTCCTTTTGACCTTGCACTTGCAAATATAAGATGTGATTACAAGTTCTGTGATAAAAAATAAAAAGAACAGATCTTGACCACACCTGAAAATTAATACAATGTGCCAAAAGATTCTTCAAAAGCTTAATTAAGCTGAGATTAGCAGAGAATCCTAACTTAA
Source organism: Atalantia buxifolia (assembly GCA_030444775.1). Classification (NCBI taxonomy): domain Eukaryota; kingdom Viridiplantae; phylum Streptophyta; class Magnoliopsida; order Sapindales; family Rutaceae; genus Atalantia; species Atalantia buxifolia. The sequence goes on along the minus strand of CM059834.1, from coordinate 25,843,400 downwards.
GTGTGAGAATCTACATATTTTCATGACAACATTGTATTTTGAATACTATAATAGAATCTACAAGACTGAGAATCATGGTTATATACGTTTGACTGAATTTTTGCGCCTACACTTCCTCAAAAACAATGTTCTATGGTAGATTGTTTATTATTTTTTCATAAACTTGTATGTGCTAGCCAATAAATTTATGCATCTGATTGTGATTCCTGCCTTCACCTACTGATAAACTGAGTGGTTCTTTAGGTCATTGTGGAAAATCTTCCAACAGAGGAAATTCAAAAGCTAAAGGAAAAATTTACTGAGATGGACACTGACAACAATGGCACACTTTCTTACGATGAATTAAAGGCAGGATTAGCTAAACTTGGATCGATGCTTACAGAATCTGATATCAAACAGTACATGCAAGCTGTAAGGAATTTGTGAGCTCTGAATTTATCCCATTGCTATGAATTTGCATTATATGCTCAGCTGATATTTTTGGCTCTGCATTTCTGCAGGCTGATATAGATGGAAATGGGACTATTGACTATATCGAATTTATAACTGCTACAATGCAAAGACACAAGCTAGAAAGGTTTGAACATCTTTACAAAGCCTTCCAATACTTTGACAAGGATAATAATGGGTGAGATTCTCATTTTGTTTTCACTATTGTACAATAATGATGAGCATACTTTATCCTCAGTTTTATCTTGGACTGAATGGGCCATATCCCAAACATACCCACGTCTGCTACGGACAGGACTGCTCTGAGTCATTGAATTAATTACTAAAGTTCCCTGTGCAGATATATCACAGTAGACGAACTGGAAACAGCTTTTAAAGAATATAACAGGGGTGATGATGCCACGATTGCCACAATTAAAGAAATAATGTCTGAAGTTGATAGAGATAAAGTAAGTTGGTTTTTATTTTTCAGCAACATCATTAATTTGTCTGCATTTTTACATATATCATAATTTTTATAAGCCGGTTCTTCTTGTGTTTCCTGTGTTTACAGGATGGTAGGATCAGCTATGACGAATTTCGAGCGATGATGAAAAGCGGAACCCATCTGCGAGCAGTATCTTCTAGATCTTTAGCCCATGTTGTTACCATAAGACAACGCAAGATTTTCTTGTAGGTAAAACTGTGTTATTCAAAGTGCTTTGGTATAGGTTCGGTAAATTTTGTGTGAGTTTACAATGTCTATGATGTACATATACATTTGTATCAATTTTTTTTTTTGAATTTTAACCCTCACTGTAATAATAAGTGAAATCAATGCCCATATTTTCCAATTTTTTATCAAATAAATTGGATTTTTATGTAACAATGAAATATAGAATTAATAAAAAAAATGCCATGCAAATAGATCAATCTGATTAAATAGAAGAAACCTAGTAGCATGAATGGATAAATTTTAGCTAATTATTGGAGGTTTCCATGATCAAGGCAGACCCAAATTCTTACGTTAGGCCAAGTTAAACTCTGTTATTCTCACATGCTAAAATAAAACATATACTAGGCTACATTTTCATAATAAATTAAGGATGGGATATTTTCACCCCACAAATTATGTAAATCTATTGCATTTTAAAAATATATCTTCTTAAAATTCACATTATTTATAAAAATTAAAATAAAGAAAAATTTTCTTTATTTTTTTTTTTAAATCTGTGATCACAAATGTTTTTTAACTTAAATTTAATTTGATTATTTTACCCTTATAGCATAAAATGATTGAATTGTCCAAAACATATGTTTTGTGCCATAATTATTAATTGTGTAATTGTTCAAATTTCTAACTTTATTTAAAATTATTAAAATAATATGAACTTTTTATAATTATGTTTTAAATTGGGTTGCATTTACATAATTTGAGGATGAAAATAGGATTAGGATATTTCTACCCCATTATTTTGGTAAGTCTATCCTAATTTTAAAAAGTTATTTAAATTATTTTACACTATTTTATTAAAATATACAAATAAATAAAAAATTTACAATTAAACAGTTAAGTCCTTTTTATTTTATTTTTTCTTAGGTATTTTTTACCATTAATAGTGCTTTAAGATAATCTTTATTTAATTAGTTTATCCTAATAATATAAAACGACCAAATTGCCCTAGAAAACTTGTGTCTTGTATGTAATAGTCAGGTAGTTTATTTTATTTGATTAAGTCTCCAAACTTATTCTTATTTGGATTTTCAAAAATAATGTGAACTTATTGTGGTTAGTTTTTTGAAGTAGGGTGAGTTTACAAAAATTGTAGACCATGTTTATTAAATGGATAATAATATGCTAGTCTCCAAATTTTCTTATTTTCTGTAACAAGAATATTGTTTGTTTATTTATATCAAATAGGTCCTCATTAACTCTAGTTAAAATGACCAAATTAATCCTATAAAATTAATTCCAACTAGCCAATCAATATACAACTTTAGGAGAAATTGTTTCATCAAAATTAATGTTTAAGATATGCCTTTATCAAGCAATCTCGATCTTTAATTCCTTTTTTGCTTGCGAATGTTTGGTAGCATTTTGTATTTATTTTTCAAAAGCATGTTATCTTATGATCTCATGGTAAATTTTCACGAAAAGCTATATATAGTCATAATGTTTGTTATAAAAGAGAGAATTTAATAGTATATTTGACACATTATATTATATTATATTATTTTAATATAAATATATTATATTATTTTGTGTAATACTAATAATTCTGCATAATATTTGGTTATATTAACTGTTCGTTATATTATGTTTGATGATGTATTGTATTAATTTCTTTAGTGATTAATTTACTTTATTTATTTAGACAAATACAAAATATAAGATCTTAAATTTTAAAAACTCAACATTTTAAAAATAAGATTACCACCACTCGAGTGACACTTGTTTCGATATTTATTAACAAAGTGATAAATATTTTAAAAAATAAGCACACAGGTCGCGACAACACGACTCTATTAAAATTAACATATTTAAATACTAAAAATTAAATTAATAATTTTATACACTATTAATTGATCTATAATTCTTATAGATAATTAATTTTTATATACAAGTTTTTTTGAAAAACGATCACAACAATTATCTTTTTTGAAACAAAATTATTAAACTCAAATTTAATTTCCAATATCGATTGCACAACAATTGTCCTTTATCAAACAAAATTCTAAACAAAAATTTAATTACCAATAACAGTTACCATAGCACAGTAAAATAAAAATTTTTGTAAAGGGCTAAAAACATTCAATCTCATCTCAAACAAATCTCATCCATCATTGTCTTCTTCAACCAATCTGCAAAATGAGTCCCCTGAATCAAACCTAAAAGGGAACTAAGGGCGGCAGAGGAGGCGGATATTAGCGGTTATGTTAAGATGATGAAGAAATGGAGGAGAGAAAGACGAACAAGAAACAGAGAAAAGAAGAAGAAGAAGAAGAAGCCGAAGAAGAAGAAGAAACAGAGAAGACGAAGAAGAAGAGTGGAAAAGGAAAAATAAAAATAAAAGAAAAATGAGAGAGAGAAACAGAGAAGACTGAGAAGAAGAGGGGAAAAGGAAAAAAATAAAAGAAAAAAAGAGAGTGAGGATCAGAGAAGACGAAGAAGAAAAGGGTAAAAAGAAGAAAAATAAAAGAAAGAGAGAGAAAAGTAGGGAAGATGAAAAAGAAGAGGGGAGAAGGATAAAAAAAAACAAAGGGTAAAAAAGAGAGAGAAACAAAGATGCCGAAGAAGAGGAGGATTTCAGTTCCGCGGGTTTTCCCATATTATTTTTATTTCTATTATTTTATTACCAATACGGAGTAACTGCCGAACATTGTTTTGCAATGCACAGCTCTAATAAAATATAATGCGGCGTGCCAAGTATGCCCAATTGAAACAACGGTGTGCAGGGATGGCAATATCGAGGGGACGGGAGGGGATCGATATTCCCACGCTCATCTATAATATTTTTCACATATTTTTTTTGTTTTTATCAAAATTGTTTAAAAATATTTTTATTTTCTCCCTAAATAATAAGAAAGAATTTTTGAGTCTCTGATCTCTGAATAGCTTATACATTTTTAATTTTTGAACTTGATTTAATTATATTAAAATAAAAATTTAAACAAAAATTAGGTTTGACAATATAATTTATACTAACATTAATCTATTACAAAAATTACATTACAAAATACAAATTATCAAAATAATTATCTTTGTCAATCTTTATAATTTTATACTAAAAAAATTATTTTTATATCAATAATGAAATAAATGAAATGGGTATAGAGACTAAAATTAATATTTTTAATAAAAGTATTTACTATTACACTTTATGCTCCTCTTGTTCTTCCTCAAGGAATGTGATAAATTAAAAGATAGTATCAGGTTTCAAATCTAAAACAATAAAAATAATGTACGGAACATGACTCATAATCTAAAATAATTTTGGGTCAAGACTTTATAACATATTTGTATAAATATTTTGATATTTATTATTTATACTAATAGTTAATATTTTATAATTTAAATTTCATTATTTATTTATTAATAATTTTATTAATACAAGGAAATAGGGAAATGAGTAAGGGATGGAGATTCTATCTCATCCCTGTCCCTTCCCCAAATAAGAAAAATTAAGTATAAAATCGTTCTCGTACCCTCTCCGAATAAGAAAAATTCCCAAGGGTTCCCGTTCCCGTGGGGATTTTTGTCATCCCTAACGGTGTGTTTGGTGTGCCACACTATATTGGACTGTATTGGATTATAATAGAATATATTGTATTAGAATATATTAAATAATACAGATTATATTTGGTAGAGTATGAAATGTATTATATATTTTTATTATTTAATAATATTAAATAATACTAAATAGTTATTATTTATTTTTTAAATAAATATTATATGAATTTAATAAATATTTTAATATTAAGTTAATTTATTATTTAGATTTATTAATAAAGATATAATTATCTACAAGAAATTTCAGCATCTTTTTTTATTTATCAATTAAATATAAATTAATATGTCAAAGAAATATGATATTTAATTTGTATTAAATTTAAAAACTGATATTAAATAATAGTTAAAATAGAAAAAGAGACGAATAAAAAAAAACAAAGAAATGTGTAATTTAGACACACGCAAGGGAAGGGGGGTCTTCTTTACACCTCGATTGCCGCACAATCTTTTCAAATCTGGTAACTATTTTTTTGCAGCCAAACGCGAATCTGAATTTATATTGCAATACAGACCCTTGTAGGCCCGCCCGCCAAACATGCCCTTGGGGTATTTCATGTTGTGTTTCGTCCATTTTTCCAAGAAGAGTGCCAGACCTTCCCCACAAACGTCAACTCTGAAGTCGAAAAATTCCATTTTCCCTTTTGTACCTTCATTTGTAATTCATGTTGTATCTTCTTCAGAATTACACATCCTGCAGTTTCTATTTTGTTATTTGTTGTTTTTCTCTATGCATTTCATCCTATACAGAAATACTCAAGGTCTTGTTTTCCACAAACATCATAAACACTTCAGCAGTCTATTGATTTCTAGGTGGTAAAAAGAAATGGGTAGTGTTTTAACCAAAATTCGACACTCAAAACCACAAGATTATTGTTATGGCAACCCATCACAATCAAATACAGCCTTTCTTCTTGATCATAGAAACCAGGAGCCTGTAGCGCCTGAAGCTCAATTGTTAAGCCCAAAACCGCTATCTAAGACTTCAGATACAGTTCTTGGTAAAGCTTATGATGATGTTAGGCTATACTATAATCTTGGTAAAAAGTTGGGTAGGGGTCAATTTGGCGTCACTTATTTATGTACGGAGAAATCAACCGGCAGGCAATTTGCTTGCAAGTCAATTGCTAAGAGGAAACTTGTGACAAAGAACGATAAGGATGATATCAAAAGAGAGATTCAGATAATGCAACATTTGAGTGGGCAGCCTAGCATTGTTGACTTTAAGGGTGCTTATGAGGATAGGCATTTTGTACATATTGTCATGGAGTATTGTGCCGGTGGTGAGCTATTTGATCGGATTATAGCTAAGGGGCACTACAGTGAGAGAGCTGCAGCTTCTGTATTTGGGGATATTATGAATAGCGTGAATGTCTGCCACTCTAAGGGTGTCATGCACAGGGATCTCAAACCTGAGAATTTCTTGTTCAATAGCAAGGATGAGAATGCTCGTTTGAAGGTCACTGATTTTGGGTTGTCATCATTCTTTGAAGAGGGTAAATTTCTCATCCTTCACTGTGTAATTTATCATTTCCGTTGATAATTTAAATGGACCAAAGAAATAGTTTTGTGAAATCTACGTTTAGTCTTTTAAGGGTAGCCCTTGACATGAAAAATCAAATTTCAATCATTTTAGAAAAATGATTGAAAGTTTGTATTTCATGTTCGAGCATAAACACGGATTGTTTAGAAAAGACATGTTTAATCTATGTATTAACTTGTTTAGAAAAGGCATGTTTAGTCTAGGTATTAACATTCTTATTGATTATTCCTTGATAAACTTTCCAGGAAAGGTATACAGGGATAGACTTGGGAGTGCTTATTATGTTGCTCCTGAAGTATTATGGTGCAAATATGGGAAGGAAATAGACATTTGGAGTGCAGGAGTTATACTATATGTTTTACTATCTGGTGTACCTCCATTTTGGGCAGGTAAAAATATTCATTTTGCAGTTTGCACGCTACATGAACTCTTTTCCCTTGTACATGCTTATTACTTTTGACTTAAAAGTATTGGAAATTTAATGTAATCACTCACTTGTGATGATGTATCCTGCAGAAACTGAGAAGGAAATTTATGATGCTATTTTGCAAGGAAAACTTGACTTTGAAACTAATCCTTGGCCAACTATTTCAAGTGGTGCCAAGGACTTGGTTCGCAAGATGCTGACAAAGAAACGAAAAAAACGGATTACTGCTGCTCAAGTTCTAGGTTGAAAAGCACTAGATCCTGAACTTATCAGTGTTTCTTACCTATGATGTTTTGACACATATATATATATATCCAATAGTATAGAACATTGAAAACTGTATGAATGATATATATGCAGAGCACCCTTGGCTTAAAGAAAGTGGAGAAGCATCAGACAAGCCAATCGACAGTGCTGTCATTTTCAGGATGAAGCAATTTCGAGCAATGAACAAACTGAAGAAACTAGCACTAAAGGTAAGTCTAAGGGATCAGGATTCTCTCACAATGGGCTTAATTTCATCTGCTAATACAAGATGTGATGATAAAAGAACAGATCTTGACCACACCTTAGTAATAATGGGTATAGACATGTCAAAATATTCATTAACATGACAACATGTAGGTAATATCAAGATGGAAATCTATATGACAACATTGTCTTTTAACATTATAATAGAATTTTATATGACTGTTAGAATCACGTGGAAATGTTTAATTGTAGGGTGCTTATAATGTTTGTGTGTATATATATAGGCAAGTCCAATGATTCATGCGTTTGATTGTGCTTTGCCTGCTGATAACTTATGCATGGATCATTCAAATAAATATATATAGGTCATTGTGGAAAATCTTCCAATCGAAGAAATACAAAAGCTTAAGGAAAAATTTACAGAGATGGACACTGACAACAATGGCACACTTACTTATGATGAGTTGAAGGCTGGATTAGCTAGACTTGGATCGATGCTTACAGAAACCGATGTCAAGCAGTACATGCAAGCCGTAAGGAATTCATGAGCTCTGAATTCATCCTATTGTCTGTCTGTTTGCATTATATGCTAGCTGATATTGTTGGCCATGCATTTCTAAAGGCTGATATAGATGGAAACGGGACTATCGATTACATTGAATTTATAACTGCTACCATGCAAAGACACAAGCTAGAGAGATTTGAATGTCTTAACAAAGCCTTCCAATACTTTGACAAGGATAATAGTGGGTAAGTTTCTATGAATGTAGAAGCATGTTTAGGCAGTTTAGCATACTTTGATCCTCGGTTACAGACAGAACTGCATTGATGAAGTATTTACTAACGTTGTTCTTATGTATTCTGAATGCATGTGCAGATATATCACAGTAGATGAACTGGAAACAGGTTTTAAAGAATATAATATGGGAGATGATGTGACAATTGCAACTATTAGAGAAATAATATGTGAAGTTGATAGAGATAATGTAATTAATCTGGTTTTTGTTTTTCGATAACATCATATTTATGATCTGTATGCATTACTCCATACAAGCCCTGTTCTCATGTGTTATGTATCTAATTTCAGGATGGTAGGATCAGCTACGATGAATTTCGAGCAATGATGAAGAGCAGAACCCATCTGCAAGCAGCATTTTCAAGATCTTTAGCTCATGTTGTTGCCATAAGACGCAAGATATTCTGATAGTGGTAGCTAAACCCCTGCTATATACAAAAGTGCTTCCACATGCGTTTGCCAAATTTTGTCATTCATAGTTCAAATATTGTGAGTGTATAATGACCATAATGTACATATATTGAATTGCACAAAAATAAAGTATTTCTATTTAAATTTGTTTTTCTATGATAATAAAAATTACAAATGAAATACATAAAATTAGAGTGCGGAACCCACACGTCGTCTAAAGAGTAAACACCCCCACTTTAGAGGGTAATTTTGTAAAAATTCTATAAATTAATCATTCATAAATTAATCAATTTAAGTTCTACTTACTTTCTTCCCCCCCTCCTACTTAGAGTCATTGGCCACCTATGGCCCCAGAAGGGTAATTTGTTGTTTTACCTTTATAACATAAAATGAACAAAATTCTCATAAAACGTGTGCCATTCTGCCTTAATATTTTAATTATGTAATTATAACTTGTAATCTTGTATAATGCAATTTCCCGAATATTAATAATGAAATAGATAAATTAGTAATTTACCTTAAATTTTAATTTTACTTGGTAGGTTTTCAGTGTTCTTGGAACAGTTTTAACTTCTAACTAGAGCTTTGACGAAGGGTTGTAGGGAAGTGCCAGAGATACAAAGAAAATGAAGCGCAAAAATTAATTAATGAACCTAGAATAAAACTTTGCAAAGAATAATAATAATAGTCCTACCATAATAAATTATTAATAATAGATAATATTGAACCTAATAGTCCTACTACAATAAAAACGAAGACAACAAAAAAAGGAAAAAGTTTTGAAAGTTACAATAATTTTAAGGTAAATTTTGTCCTTTTACATATCATGGTAGAATAAACAAATTAATCTCATTCAAAGTCAACTCTAGCATTCAAAAGCCTGGGTCGTGTCCGGGTTTGGGGTTGCCCGAGACCTACCTGCATGACACACATTGTTGTCCGGACCCGGGCCGTGCCCGGATTTTTTCTATGCTGGCTGGGCATATACGCGACACTACCTAGGCACAGGCTTTTTTTCAAGTTTTCTCTGCCCACATTTTCGAAGCACTAGGCAGACTGCAGCGGCATCCCTCCTGGCCTAGGCTCCTCATGCTTCAAGCATTCAACTTTCTTCAACTTCAAAGTCTTCAAGCATACATAAAAGTTTACTTTTAACTAACAAACCGGAAAAAAAAATCAAATGACAAAAAAGAACATTACTAATGCCAGTAGGAATGATAAACAGTAGACTTGGGCCGGGCTTTTTCAAACCCAGATCCAAGCCACTGCTAGGTTTATATGCAGGCCTGGCCTAGGTCAAGCTTGCGATTTTTTAATTTATTTTAAAATTTTAAATTATTATAAATTTGATATAAATTAATAATTAATAAATTATTACAATCATAAATAAATTTAAAAAATAAATATTTTAAATTAAAATAATAAATAAAAACTCATAATTTTAATTTTTTTAATACTAAATTTTTTAATTCGAACATTTTCTTAATTAATTAACACAAAAAAAATTTAATATCATAATTTTAATTTTTTTAATCATTATTAATTTATAAATTAAAAATTTTAATTTTTTAATTTTATATTATTTTTTAATTTTAATTCATAAAATTATTTTTTAAAAATTAATGAGTTTGACGGACTTTTTTTTTAAGACCTTATTCAACCCATGTGTGAGGACCGAACCTAAATCCGTAGGCCTTAACTCAAGTCCGGCCCAATTTTTTTACCACCTCTAGATGCCAGGGAGGAGCAGGAAAGATGTTGCACATAAAATAAATAAAAACAAAGAAACGTTTAGAGGAATCAAAACAAATAGGTGATGGTGGGTTTTGATAAAGCCAGCTTGTAATTTTAAAAGAAAACAAAAGAAGCGGAGCGCGGATGGCCAATTGCTGGTGCAAGTGGGCAATTTTTTTTTCTGTTTTGTGTCTTTCTCTATTCTGTTAAAAAAGTGCAAGTTGCAGTTTTTTTTTTGGAAGAGATCTTTAAAATGAATAAAAATAATAATAGAATGGAAAAGGGATAGGGGTTTGCAAGTTGGAAAATAATGCAAGTGGGCTATTAATAATCCCGTGTGAAGTGTGTTTGTTGGTCTATTTTTGAATGCTTTCGCCGTCCGTGTCACGCTGGCTAAGGCTAAGCTGCCTCACCATTCCTTCCTTCGTCTCTGGCTCTGGCTCTGGCTCTGGCGTCTGCGTCTGCGTCTGCAGGCTGTTCTTGCTTCCGCCTTCTCATTTCTTTTTGAACTTTTTACAATTTGACTCTTTAATATATTCTTTAATAATTCCACCACCACCGCCCATTAAAACGTGCGTTACGGTTACTCACTTACGCTTCTTTCTCGCTCTTTAACCGACGCTTACCAGCTGGTTATGTGGCTGATTCACGAGAGATTAGAGGTGGTGTAGCGGGCTTGTGGCGACGTGATGCGGCTGGTGTTTTGTGGAGGCACGCTGCGGCAGTGGGTGGTGGCTGCTGGCTTGTTTAACGAGAGATGGAGAGGAGTTGCAGCCGTGCGGCTTGTTAACGAGAGGGATAGGCTTTCTTAACCAAGATTAAGAAAAGAACATATACCTCCCATTAAGTTAGTAAGAAAGACTAGTATTTATATACTTACTCTGTTAAATGACACAAAAAGGTTAGTGAGTCTTATTCATATAATCACTATAGATTTTGAGACTTAAGTAAAAAAATTTGTGGCATGCTTCCATAAAACCAGTGGCAGAGCCTGATGAGGGAACCGTCTAGCATGCAGAAATAAGGCTTTTCTCCAAGTTAGTTCGGTACTTCGGTGTTTCAAACTTTCAATTCAGAAGGCCTTGTTTAAAGGAGATGTGGCAAACATGGAGGCTGAAGCAGTGTTGTTCGGAATTCAAGTGGCTCAACAAACAAAGTACTTGCCTTCAATAATCGAATCAGATTGCAAAGAGGTGGTGGAGCTCTCTTTGGGTAAAAAGAGTAGTAGGACTGAAATATGCTGGAACATTGAGGAAATCCAGGCAAAGCTTCATCATCAGAATTACTTTTCTATCCAAAATGTTCTTAGGAATTGCAATGTAATGGCCCATTCCACAGCAAAGGTGGCCCTGGATTTTCAAAATCCTGTAATATGGACAAATGACTTTCCAGTCCACCTCATGTTGTTATTGTCAAAGTTCGATCAATAGAACTGTTATTTCTCAAAAACTTTCAATTCAAGGATTATTTTAAACCCAAGATATCCAAACTTGTTAATAATGAATGGTCTCGAGACGAGATCTGGCGCCCACAACTCAAAAGAAGGGCAAAATTATCAAACTGTGCAAAAGTTTACATGCCAGGGGTACGGGTGTTTTTTCAAAACGCAAAGGGGTAACGGGGTATTGAGCCAAATATCAGGGGGCATCAAGCAATTTATTAGCAAATTATTATAAACAAACAACACTATTGGTAAATATCAGGGTCCTGACAAATCTCATATTCTTTGAAATTGCCTATCTCTGAAAGTCAAATCCTGAGGTCCTGTCTTGCATCCTCTGTGCTGGTGGCGGCCAGAAATGGGTTGCTTTTTCAGCAAAGGCCAAGACGCAGACCACCCAGCAGCACGCCAACTCCATGATGCAATTCTTGGTAAAGCTTATGAGGATGTTAAGTTACATTACACTATTGGTAGAGAAGTGGGTAGGGGTGAATTTGGTATAACGTATGTTTGTACTGAGAATTCAACCGGTCTGCAATTTGCTTGCAAGTCTATTTCTAAAAGAAAATTGATAAAAGATGTTGAAAAGGATGATGTAAGAAGAGAGGTTGAGATAATGCAACATTTGAGTGGCCAGCCAAACGTAGTTCAATTCAAGGCTGCTTATGAGGATGACCAATTTGTGCATATCGTTATGGAATTATGTGCTGGCGGTGAGCTATTTGATCGAATTGTAGCCAGAGGCCATTATAGTGAGAGAGCTGCAGCTTCTGTATTCAGGGTAATTATGAATGTTGTGAATGTTTGCCACTCTAAGGGTGTTATGCACAGGGATCTCAAACCTGAGAATTTCTTGTTCACTACCAGGGATGAGAATGCTGTTTTGAAGGCCACTGATTTTGGGTTATCAGCGTTCATTGAAGAGGGTAAATGTTTCTACCTTTCTTGCATATTATCCATGTTTAGAGTTTACTGCATGTAGTAGTCTTTCATGCCTGTAGAATTTTCCGATACATATCATTTGAGTAAGCTGTAACTCACTTAATGTATTGATTTTGGTGAAATTATAAGAAAATAATACAAAACTCTTAGGATCAGCATGAAGGCATATTTAATTAATCAAGCTATTAATGTATCCTTTTTTTATTATCCCGTGATACATTTTCCAGGAAAGGCATATAGAGAAATAGTCGGAAGTCCTTACTATATTGCTCCTGAAGTATTATCGCAAAGTTATGGAAAGGAAGCAGACATTTGGAGCGCAGGAGTTATATTGTATATTTTATTGTGTGGTGTACCTCCCTTTTGGGCAGGTGAAAATCAATATTCATTTTGCACCCTACAGGATCTCTTTTCACTTCAACAACGAATTTGTATTTCTTACTGTCAACCAGAGTGTAACTATGACCACTCTGAATATTTTATGTGCTCTGCAGAAACGGATCAGGGAGTTGCTCAGGCTATATTAAAAGGAGAAATTAACTTCCAACGTGATCCTTTTCCAAGTATATCAAGCAGTGCCATAGAGTTGGTTCGCAGGATGCTAACACAGGATCCAAAAAGGCGGATTACTGTTGCTCAAGTCCTAGGTATAAAGCAGTAGATCCTCATGTTATTAATTTTTCTCATTCATTCTATCTATGCTGCTTTGATTACTGTAAGTTAAAATTTATTAGTCGATTTAATAATACGAATAGTGTAGCTACCATTGAAAAATGTATATAATGCAGAGCACCCTTGGCTTAAAGAAAGTGGAGAAGCATCAGATAAGCCAATCGACACTGCTGTTATTTTCAGGATGAAGCAATTTACGGCAATGAATAAACTAAAGAAACTTGCACTGAAGGTAAGTCTAAGGCCCATTAATCCTCCCTATTTGAGCTTAAACTTGAGAAATACATGAATAGCATTGATAGATATAAAGAAAAGTGACAAAGCTTATATCTCAAGCACACATGATAAATAATATCCACATGTCAAAAGATTCTCCAAATAACATGTACGAGAATCTATACATGATGTCATTGTATACATGTTCATGATGACATTGTATTCTGAACATTATAACAGAAATTTATATGACTGTGAATCATGAGTTACCTGTTTGATTGAAATTTTGCATCAGCACTTCCTCATCAACAATGTTTTATTGTATTATTGTATTTTGAAAACTTGTGCGAGCCAATAAAAATTTATGTATTCCATTGAGCTCCCCCTAATGATAAACCAAACATTCTTTAGGTCATTGTGGAAAATCTTCCGACTGAAGAAATACAAAAGCTAAAGGAAAAATTTACAGAGATGGACACTGACAACAGTGGCACTCTTACTTACGATGAATTGAAGGCAGGATTAGCTAAACTTGGATCGATGCTTACAGAATTTGATGTCAAGCAGTACATGCAAGCTGTAAGTAATTCATGAACTCTTGGTTTAGGCCACTGTCTGTCTGGTTGCTTGATACCCAGCTGATATTGTTGGCCCGGCATTTCTGCAGGCTGATATAGATGGAAATGGGACCATTGACTACATTGAGTTTATAACAGCTATGATGCAAAGGCACAAGCTGCAAAGATTTGAAAATCTTTACAAAGCCTTTCAGTACTTTGACAAGGATAATAATGGGTAGGCTTCTCATTTTATTTTTATTATTGTAGAAGCATGTTGAGCATTATTTCCGTCCTCAGTTTTATCATGATCTGAATGGGGAATATTGAAAACAGACTCCCTCCATTAACTTGCTTAAATTTAATGAGTTATATCTAGCGTCAATCAACTAATTAATGAAGTTCTTAATCTAAATGGCTATGTAGATATATCACGGTAGATGAACTCGGAAAAGCTTTCAAAGATTATGGCATGGGTGATGATGCCACAATTGCCACAATTAAAGAAATAATGTCTGAAGTTGACAGAGACAAAGTAAGTTGATTTTCAGTTCTCAAGGGCATTAGTAATTTGTCTGCATTATTGTAAGCCAATTCCCATGCCTTTAATTTGTGTATATAGGATGGTAGGATCAGCTATGATGAATTTCGTTCAATGATGAAATGCGGAACCCAACTGCGAGCATTGTCTTCTAGATCTCTAGCTCATGTTGTAACCGTAAGACGCAAGGTATTCTGGTAGGTAAACTGTGTTGTTATTCATTGTTTTCTGTATATCTTTGTAAATTTTGTTATTGCAGTTTTGTGAGAGTGTATAAGAACAATAATAGTCATATACGGAATTGTACAAAATTACCTTCTTCCCTTTTTCTTCTTACAGTCAAATATATAAATATATGGAAGTGAACAAATTTTGTGATGCATACGTAGGCTCTGAATATTGTAGGATCAAAAGATTTATACATTATTTCTATTAAGATCTGTTTCTATGAAAAAAAATACAGTTGAAACAAATACATGGATGAGTATACGCTTTATTCTATGAATTTCCTTTGATGAAAAAAGGAAAATGCAGAGAGAAGAGAGGGAAGACATTGGCAAATCACCATCATCACAGCAGCAAACGGGCACTTAATAAATTAGAAAGCCTTTCTTCTCGTCACAATAATTAACCTTTCTTGATTTGCCCAATTTTGTTAAAATGTTAAGCCTAGAGAGAGCTTCGTCACTTCGCCATTGCAACTTGGGGGTTTTCATTGCACCCGTATCGCCGTTTAAGCCTCTGAGGAAGACGAATTAGTGGACAATGTCTGTGGGTCAGTGTGTTAACATAAGCAAAATTGTAAACAGCAGTGATCCTTCAACAGCTTTGAAAACTCGCTCTTTTTATCAATCAATTTCTTCAAGCTTAGGCCTTGTTCAGAGATGGAGAGGGGAGCAGCAAAGATAGAAAAGAATTTTCAAAAAATACAAAATTGTTTGTATTAATTTATTTTCAAATTTAAGGTTATTTTTGTCTTTTTGTTAGTAGTAGATAATATTAGGGCAAATATAGTACATTCATCGGTCAACTATAGTTTGACCATAAAGAAAAAAACAAAAAGCTAATGACAGGAGGGTGGGGGGATGACTTTTCCAATAATTGGGCCATAATAAACCCAAAAAAAAATGCATTTTTACGAATTATTTTAAATATGAAATGCAGTTATCTTCATATTATTAATCAGTTTGAAGATTTTCATTGGTAATATTAATTTTTGTATATGTGGACTACGTGTATATTTGAGACTTTTAAGGTGTTATGCAACTTCTGAAAGTTGAAACTTGAAAGATATTATTAAATTTATTGATTTTTTTTTTAATTTATGGAGAGAATAAAAATATGAACGGAATCTTTGTTATTCATTGTGTGTGTCATGGGGAAGGTTCCATAATTCCAATTTTAATATCAAACTTCTATCCTAAAGGTATTATTTACACCTTCGCCATTTATTCAAATTTCTATCCTATCCCACGCGTTTCTTTTTCGCTGACCATTGCCAACAAAAGCCAAAAAATTTCTTACCAAAAAAAAAAGGGGCCAATAAATTTTAACTATATTGACGTATAGTTTGATAGTTAAAAATATATGCGCGTACAAATATACAGTTGGTGTCTGCCTGGTGGGCAAGCTGGAATCATTCTTTATATTTTATTTTACTTTTCCTCAAAATCTCATTTGATTCCCCATAATTTATCTTGGATCTCAACTGGATCTGTTCCAGTTTACTTTTGTAAATATCCAGACATCCAGCAGTTGAGCTTGAGCAGAGTCTCTTTGCAGAAATGGGTTGCTGTTTAAGCAAAAGCCCAGGCTCCTCAAACCCCACAGCAGCGGGACAGCAGCAACCACTTAAACTAGATGATGCAATTCTTGGTAAACCGTACGAGGATGTCAGGTTGCATTACACTATTGGGAAAGAACTGGGTAAGGGAGCATTTGCTGTTACATACCTTTGTACTGAGAATTCAACCGGTTTGCAATTTGCTTGCAAGTCTATTTCTAAGAAAAAAATTGTAGCGGCGTATGAAAAGGATGATGTAAGAAGAGAGATTGAGATAATGCGACATTTGAGTGGGCAGCCTAATATAGTTCAATTTAAGGGTGCTTATGAGGATAGGCATTCTGTGCATATTGTTATGGAGTTATGTGCTGGTGGTGAGCTATTTGACCGAATTATAGCTAGGGGCCATTATAGTGAGAGAGATGCAGCTTCTGTATTCAGGGTAATTATGAATGTTGTGAATGTTTGCCACTCTAAAGGAGTTATGCACAGGGATCTCAAACCTGAGAATTTCTTGTTCACCAGCAGGGATGAGAACGCTGTTTTGAAGGCCACTGATTTTGGGTTATCAGTGTTCTTTGAAGAGGGTAAATTTCTTCACTATATAGTTTACTTTAATACTTACCGTTTCCATTATAGGCACCATATATATATGTTTGTATTTGAAATCTTATATTTATGTACGTTCACGTGAAGCTAAGTTTCGTTGTTCAATTATATCTGATAAATGAATGGCATTTCCATCTAATTTCAATAGTGAATTAGACATGTAGTATGCCGTGAGGCTTCATGTATTACTTTAGATGAAATCAATAGAAAATAATGTGAAACTCTTAGGATCACCATGAAAGGCTTGTTTAACCTAGCTATCAACTTATCCTCGTCTGATGATACCATGGTGCACTTTCCAGGAAAGGTATTCAGGGATTTAGTTGGGAGTGCTTACTATGTTGCTCCTGAAGTGTTACGGCGCAAATATGGGAAGGAAGCAGATATTTGGAGCGCAGGAGTTATACTGTATATTTTACTATGTGGTGTGCCTCCATTTTGGGCAGGTGAAGTTATTCGCATTGCCCCTAGGGGATCTCTTTTCCTTCAACACACTATACATTTTTGTTACTATTATCCGAAGTATAGCAGTAATCACTAATCACTCACAAGTTATTATGTGCTCTGCAGAATCCGAGAAGGGCATTTTTGAAGAAATATACAAAGGAGAAATAGACTTTCAAACTGATCCATGGCCAATTATTTCAAGCAGTGCCAAGGAGTTGGTTCGCAGGATGCTGACGCAGGATCCAAAAAAGCGGATTACCGCTGCACAAGTTCTAGGTATAAAACATTAGATTGTGAAGTTATTAGTTTTTCTCGCCTAGGCTGCTTTGATAATTATAAGTTAAACTGTATTTAGTCCATTTAATGTTACCAAGAGTATAAGTACCATTGATAGCTGTATGTATGATATGCAGACCACCCTTGGCTTAAAGAAAGTGGAGAAGCATCAGACAAGCCAATTGACACTGCTGTTCTTTTCAGGATGAAGCAATTTAGGGCAATGAATAAACTAAAGAAACTCGCACTAAAGGTAAGTCCAATGGCCTATGATCCTGTCCTTCTAAATCTTATGGGAGTGTGATCTTGAGTTACATGTTTGATTAATTTTTTACGACTTTACTTCCTCATCAACATGTTTTATTTTAGAGCTTTTATTATAACTTATTAACTATGTGCAAGTCCAATGAATGTATGCATTTGATTGTGCTCCCCCAGCCCAAGTGATAAACTAATTGGATCATAAATATAATTGTAAAGGTCATTGTGGAAAATCTTCCTACCGAAGAAATACAAAAGCTCAAGGAAAAATTTACAGAGATGGACACTGACAAGAGTGGTACAATCAGTTACGATGAACTGAAGGCAGGATTAGCTAAACTTGGATCGACGCTTAGAGAAGTTGATCTCAAGCAATACATGCAAGCTGTGAGCAATTCATCAACGCTGAATTAATATTTTTAGTCTGTCTATTTGCATTATACTTGGCTGATGTTGTTGGCTCCACATTTCAGGCCGATATAGATGGAAATGGGACTATTGACTACATTGAATTTATCACTGCCACAATGCAAAGACACAAGCTAGAAAGATTCGAACATCTTGACAAAGCCTTTCAGTACTTTGATAAGGATAATGATCGGTAAGTTTCTCGTTCTAAAATTTAAAATTAGAAAATGACCCTTTGGCACTTTGACTGTACTGTATACAGCCCAAGAAAAGCCTTTGTTATGCTTTTTGGATAACATGAACTGAAACATATATAATATTATCAAAATTTAAAACAAAATAAAAAATCTTTTTGTGGTGGCTTTTGTAATTGCTTAAAAAGAAAACTTACCACAAAATTAATATCAGAAGTTAATGAATTAAGTACTGCAGTTCTTTCTCAAAATGCCTGTGCAGATATATCACAGTCGATGAACTGGAAACAGCATTTAAAGAATTCAACATTGGTGATGATGCCACAATTAAAGAAATTATGTCTGAAGTTGACAGGGATAAAGTAAGTTGATTCTTACTTTTGAACATGTTTATTTTGTCTGCATATTATTATTGTTATGAGCCTAGATCTCACATCTTTTGTGTTTGCAGGATGGTAGGATCAGCTATGATGAATTTTGTGCAATGATGAAAAGGGGAACGCAACCGCGAGAATTTTCGTCCAGATCTCTGTCTCATGTTGTTACCATGAGACACAAGATTTTATGGTAGATAAACTGTAAGTGCCATTCAATAGCTCCAAGTACATGATGTTAGACCTGTCTAAACTAAATAAGACATTACAGTGCTGCTAGCCAAGTGGTGAATTATTGTCTTCATATTTGAATCGAGACCCATGCGGCTCAAATTGCTACCCTTACTATGGTGAGTGCAGTAATTCATTTAAGTCCAGTGGTGCCATGATGTCATGTTTAGTTTAGATAAGTATAACATAAAGTTCTTGGAATGTTGGATCCAATTGTACAGTACGGATTGAACCTACCACACGATCGTTGTTTGCTAAATGGTTGTAAATTGCAGATTATTTCGATGATATCATGATTCATTTTGTTTAATAATTTGAGCTGTAAATAAATTATGCAACTTGAAAGTTGCAAGGAACCGAGTGTTTACCTGATTAATTATTATTTTTGTAATGAGACGAGAAGAATAAATATGAACAGAATCTTTTATATCTGTGCTGCCAGAATTCTAAATTTTTTTAGAGAGACTAACGAAGAAGGCACAAAGCAAAGCGGACAAATAAGAAGAATTTATCCGAATGAAAACCTAATCCTCTACAATCTACGTATCAATAAATTGTTGTTGATATCTATCGGTTTTCAAAATCATTTAACTCAACCCCATGTGGATTTTACAGATTTTATTCAACCCCATGTGGATTTGATTCGCATAATTGTACTAACGAAAAAATAATTAGATGGTGTAAAGTAATTATCAGAAACCGAAAGTCATTGCTTGGACTTTTGATAAAAGACATACTGTAATTTTATTTTTTTTTACATGCCAGGCTATTACTACCCATCAGTCACGTACATGAAATTTGAAGAGCCTGTCTGGTTTATGAATCTAATTATGATTTATGAAAGCAAAGTTGGGTGTGGTGGAGGGGTTTGTGAAAAAATAAGGCGTATTGAGGTATTGTTGAAAAATAAGAGGCGTAATGGGATATTAGGCTAGAAAGCAGGGGTGTGATGTGGTGCCTGAAAGTGGACTCATATTATTTTTGGACATTCTTTCGCTTTCAGTGAGGTGGAGGCCCCGTCAAGACAACTGGGCAAGTGCAACTGGCTAATTTATCGAGCGGGTGGGGTTGAAGGCGGCAATGTGAGTCAACTCAGTCAATTCTTTTCCTATATGCTTAAGAAAGATTTGCGAAACTTCGGGCAATGACTAACCCGACTCGGCGTGACCTTCTTCTCCCTCAGCACTCTATTTTTCCTTCAAAGGTCTGTTTTCATTTTTCATTTTTTTTAAAATCATAGTTAGGTTACATTTTTAAGCAGAAGTTTGAACTTGGAATCATTTTCAATCTTCCAATATGCTTTGTTAACTCAGTTGTTTGTAGGGATAGTAATGGGTACCACCCGCAGTAGATTTTGATAATTATCAAACTCATAATAGTATTCAGCGGATTTTTTGCGAGTTTTCACATTTAAAATTACAGATGTTTAATATGTAAATTTATATTAATAAGCTAAAACTCCACATAATATACTCAATTTTAAATTTAATCAATGTAAATAGAAAATTAAAATTTCAACATTAATTAAACACAAATTCTCAAACTTAAATATGAAATATATAAATCCATAAAAAATAACCACAAATGTCACAAAAAATTAATGGGTGTGCGGCTGCCACAAACACGTAAAATGGAAATGGGTGTGCGGCTGCTGCTCATGGGTGAAAGGAAAATAGTTTGGAAAGTTAGGTTTTGCGCATGGGTGAAAGAGAAATAGTTTGGAAAGTTAAGTTTTGCGGCTGTTGCTCACAGGTGAAAAGAAAATAGTTTGGATTTCCTTTAGGTTAGGTTATGAGTTGCAACTTGCACATACTACACGTGACATGTTTGTACTTTATATTTATTTAATTTATATCTTTAATTATTTTTGAATTAAAATTACATTAAAAATATTTAAAAAAATTACGGGTTTGGCAGATATCTATATTGATATCCATAAGATATTTAACTAATACCAAACTCACCCGTAACGTAATGCAGGTTTCAATTTCTAATAACAAACCTGTCTGCAACTCGTAAAATGACACGCAGCAAACGGGTTTGCGGTTACCATTACCATCCCTAGAACTTGTTTGGAAATAACAAATAATTGTTTTCAACGGGGAATTTGAAGTTCTCCAATGTTTCTATACGCCGTCTCTTTACCATCTGCAACCAGTGGCCGAATCAAAATCTTTGGTTTGATGGTTGTTTTGATATAAATAATAACTAACAGACGCTACAGTATATTAAAGACATGCTTTAGAGGGTAACTTTGTATGAAATTTTGCATCTACACTTCCTCGTCAACAACGTTTAATTGTATTGTTGTATTTTGAAAACTTGTGCAAGCCAATAAAAATTTATGTATTATATTGTGTTCTCCCTATTGATAAACCATGCGTTCTTTATGTCATTTTGGAAAATCTTCCTACCTAAGAAATACAAAAGCTAAAGGAAAAATTTACGAGATGGACACTGACAACAGTGGCACTCTTACTTACGATGAATTGAGGGAAGGATTAGCTAAGCTTGGGTCGACGCTTACAGGATTTAATGTCAAGCAGTACATGCAAGCTGTAAGTAACTCATGCATAGCAAGAAATTGAAGAAATTGAAATTTATAGTATTTAAGAATATTTAAATTAATTTGTATTCTAATTTAACTAGGTTTTTTATTTAGAGTTTCATTAATTAGGCTAGCTTATTTGAGTTGTATTTCTATTTTATATATGAATCTTTAATAGGTTTTCTAATCAAAATAAGATAAATTTTAGTTAGCATAAACAAGTATTTTTTAGTAGTTTTTAGAAGTAGAGAATTTGATTTTCAACAATATTTTTAATTTTTAAATATTTATGTGAGTATTTAAATTAATTAATTCTCAATATTTTGTTAAATAAATGAGTTAACCCTTAAATTCGTAGAATTCTTTTAAATCAATATAAATTTAATTTTTTTTATTTCGATATTCTTTAAAATCAACAGAATATTAAAATTTTAAACTTTCCATACACTTCTTCTCGTGACAATGATTAAGCTTGCTTGGTTTGCCTAAAATGTTAAATGCTAAGTTGCGTGTTGTCGTTGCATTCGAATACGCCACTTAAGCTTACGAGGAAGACGAATTAGAGGACAATGTCGAGTCAGTCAATATGCTGATATAAGCAAAACTGTAAACGGCAATGATTCTTTAAAGACTTTGAAAACTTCCTGTTTTTATCAATCAATTTCTTCAAGCTTAGGCTTCGTTCAGAGATGGAGAGGAGACCAGCAAAGAGAGAAAAAGATTAGGAAAAAAAAAAAAAACTAAATTGTTTGCATGAAATTATTTGCAATTTTAAGGTTGCTTTTGTCTTTTTAGGTAATAATAGATAATATTAGGGGCAAATACAATACATTCATCAGTCAACTATGGTTTGACCATATAAATAAAACAAAAGGCCAATGACATGAGGGTGGAGCGGTGACTTTTCCAATAATTGGGGTGTAATAAAAGAAAAAAAATATGCATTTTTACAAATTATTTTAAATTTTAAATACAATTATCTTCATATTATTAATCTGTTAGAAAATTTTCATTGACAATATTAATTTTTGTATTAGTTATAAAAAAATTTTCAAAGTAATGAATTATGGGAGAGGACAGTCCTCGCATAAATAATACTTGGCTGTAGACGGATCCATACTGGGATCCACACCAATTTTGTGAGTGAGCTGTAACTTACAACATCTTTAAGTTAGCGAGCTCCGGAATTACGTCGGCTAGGTGTATATTTGAGGCTTCTGAAAGTTGAAACTTGAGAGATATTATTTAATTTATTGATTTTTTTTAATTTATGGAGATAATAAAAAAATGAACGGAATCTTTTGTTATTCATTGCTTGTGACACGAGGAAGGTTCCAAAATTCCAATTTTTATAATCCCCTATTGGATCCAGCTGCCTTCCAACTGTTGTAAGGTACTACGACTTTTCTTCTGAAAAACAAAAAAAAAGTATCACCACTTTTGTCTTTTTGTGTGTTAATTGTGATTTGACCCCATGCTTCCCCTTTTATTTTCCATTTATTTATAACTGTAATTTTATTTAACTCTACTCCATAGGAGGCCTAATCTTTCTTATTTTCAAATCAGTAATCGACAAAAACCAACTTGACGTCATTTATTGCAGAAATTGAAGAACCCTAACTTTAATCTTAAACATGTTTTGGTGAAATCCCGTATCACTTAAAATTAAAACATATAATTCAAAAAATATATATGAATTGACAATGACAAAAGTAAATTTATCAAAAAAAGTCATTGACAGGTACCTAAACCATGATGTTCTTAGTGAAAATATATATGGCTTAGTTTACAAAGGTATTGGTACTGAGGTGAAATCTTATTTCTTTTTCAAAATTGATTGAATTTTTTTTTAATTTACCACTTAATTTGTAATCTCTCTCTCTCTCTCTCTATATATATAAAAGATTATTTGCTAAATTATATTTGTTTATGGATAGTGAGTAATAGAGTTAGCAATTGGGATGTACTAATTGAGATTGACCAATACCAAGGCCTTCCGATTATTTGATTGGAATATAATATGGTACTGAATCTATACTTATTATTTCATCGGGATAAAAAAAAATTATTAAATTCCTACTGGTCAAAATACGAGTATCATCTCAATTGTCCCGAATTTCCAATTATTCCAAATGTAAATTAGCTCAAATACAATTAATATAAAGAAATTGTATGTAGTCACTTGTATCAAATGTTTAATTTACAAATCAAGCTAAAAAAAATTAAAAAGTTACAAGTTCAATCACCAACAAAAACAAAAACATCCAAAAGTTTCAAGGACAAACCAAAGCAAACATCCAGAAGTATAAGAATAAATTGACAATAAACGAAACCATTCAAAAGTGTTTTCTCCAACTTCAAATTTTAACTTCAAAGGGCATAAAACCATCACTTTCTCAAGGCGTCGTCAACTTTGTGTATCAACTTGGGGAAAAAAAAGTCATTTGTTAATTGGTACGCTATGTCATGGCACTAGTGGTACGGATTATGCAGTGACGTGAGATGGTGGAATGGTCATCGTGTGGAAGGCTGCTTTTAGGTTTCAATTTGAGAATTAGGTCGCAATTTCTTGATGGCTTTTAAGAATAGTGTTGTTGTTGTTATTTTGCTTAATTTTTATTTTAACTAAAATAGGTTAATGAATTAAAAAAATATAAACCATAAGCTATTAATGATTAGGCTATAGGAGTATAAAAGCAAGCATTGGGTTTGTACTTTGGCCAAATTTTGATGGGTTTTATTTTTAAAACTTTAATTAAATTAGAAAATTAAAACAATTTGATACAATTAGGATTCTGTAGGGATCCCAATCGAAGTCTCGACCAGTCTCAAGTTTTAATAAAAATAAATTTAGTCTCAAATCCCTATCTATTTTATCATTTTTAAATCAGATTCCATATCATGTACCATTTGGTACGGGATTTGGGATTCCGATTGGAATTCAGTTTTTCCTATCAAACTTAATTGGCAAAAGAGTTTTAATTATCTATTTGAGAATGTTACGTTAATTCACAAAGTTATAATAATCTACAATGTATTACTTAAGAATAGTAAAACTCCTAGTATTTAGATTATTTGGGTGCATAGATTCATTGAATTAACTAATATCAATATAATTTAATTAGAATTGAAGCATCGTAATTGCAAAATTTACTCTTCTATTATTTTGCAAATGTTATGTGGTAAACACTACCATCATAAAAAGGAGTAGTAATTGGGAAATTTCACAACAATTTGGGTTGAAACTTAAATCAGTAATCTAAAATTGCATTTTTCTATCAATTTCCGTGAAGCTCGAGCCTTCAGGTACTAAACCAAATCAATGTCTTAGGTTGGTGAAAGAGTAGTTGGTTAATACTTTTCTAACTTGAACTAACTATATCTGTTATTTGATTTTATGATTTTTTTTTCTTTTTTCTTTTTTGGATTACTTCTAGTTCCACTTCATGGTATATGAGGTGGATGAGATGAAGAAATTAAAATTACCTTTTTTTCTTTATTTTGTATTTTTAATCATGAAAATGCAAATGAAATTTCTCCTAATTTTAATTGTCTAATTATTTACAAACTTAAAACAATACTGACTTATATGTTGAAAGTGTTAACTCTTTCAATTGTTTAAATTTTCCAAAATAGAAGGACCATAATGTTAATTACCAAATGGACACATCCTTACACTGCTTTTCCATTAAAAGACAAAAAGGCAAAAGTTGGGTACCTAGCAGCCCTTGCAAGGTAACTAGATCCTCATTTAGAATACATTAATACAAAGTGCTTATCCCGCGCGTTTCTTTTCGCAGACCATTTCTAACAAATTGCTTTTAGAGCCAATAAATTTCTTACCAGAAAAAAGAACAAAAGCCAATAAATTTCATATATACAGTCAGTGTAGTTAAAATATATTATATATACACATAAAAATATACAGCCGATGTCTCCCAACTGGGCAAGCTGGAATAATTCTTATGTTTTATTTCACTCTTCAAATCTCATTTGATTCCCTATAATTTATCTGTGATCTCAACTGCATTTGTTCCAGTTTACTTTTGTAAAGATCCAGACATCCAGCAGTTGAGCTTGAGCAGAGTCTCTTTGCAGAAATGGGTTGCTGTCCAAGCAAAAGCCCAGGCTCCTCAAACCCAGCACCAGCCCCACAGCAGCAACCACTTGAAGTACATGATGCAAACCCAGCACCAGCCCCACAGCCGGAACCACTTGAACTACGTGATGCAATTCTTGGTAAACCGCACGAGGATGTCAAGTTACATTACACCATTGGGAAAGAACTGGGCAGCGGAACATCTGCTATTATATATCTTTGTACGGAGAATTCAACCGGTTTGCAATTTGCTTGCAAGTCTATTTCTAAGAAAAAAATTATAGCGGCCCATGAAAGGGACGATGTAAGAAGAGAGGTTGAGATAATGCAACATTTGAGTGGCCAGCCTAATATAGTTCAATTCAAGGCTGCTTATGAGGATGATAAATGTGTCCATATTGTTATGGAGTATTGTGCTGGTGGTG
Organism: Atalantia buxifolia; assembly: GCA_030444775.1. Classification (NCBI taxonomy): domain Eukaryota; kingdom Viridiplantae; phylum Streptophyta; class Magnoliopsida; order Sapindales; family Rutaceae; genus Atalantia; species Atalantia buxifolia. Next base: position 25,817,277 of record CM059834.1, on the reverse strand, counting down.
AGCTATTTGATCGAATTATAGCTAGGGGCCATTATAGTGAGAGAGATGCAGCTTCTGTATTCAGAGTAATTATAAATGTTGCGAATGTTTGCCACTCTAAGGGTGTTATGCACAGGGATCTCAAACCTGAGAATTTCTTGTTCACCAGCAAGGATGAGAATGCTGTTTTGAAGGCCATTGATTTTGGGTTATCAGTGTTCATTGAAGAGGGTAAATTTCTTCCCTATATATTGCTTAATACTGATCGTTTCCATTATAGTCACCATATATATGTTTGTCTTTCAAATCTTACATTTACATACGTTCACGTGAAGCTAAGTTTCGATGTTCAATTATATCTGATGAACGAATGGCATTTCAATTTAATTTCAATAGTGAATTAGACATTTAGTATGCCGTGAGGCTTCATGTATTACTCTAGATGAAATCATCAGAAAATATTGTGAAACTCTATCACCATGAAAGGCATGTATAATCTAGCTATTAAGTTATCCTTATCTGATGATACCATGGTGCACTCTCCAGGAAAGGAATTCAGGGATGTATGTGGGAGTGCTTTCTATGTTGCTCCTGAAGTGTTACGGCGCAGATATGGGAAGGAGGCAGATATTTGGAGCGCAGGAGTTATACTGTATATTTTACTCTGTGGCGTGCCTCCATTTTGGGCAGGTGAAGATGTTCATTTTGGCCCCTAGAGGATCTCTTTTCGCGTCGACACACTATACATGTTTGTTACTATTATCCAGAAGTACAGCAGTAATCACTAATCACTCACAAGTTATGATGTGCTCTGCAGACACTGACGAGGGCATTTTTGAAGAAATACGCAAAGGAGAAATTGACTTTCAAATTGATCCATGGCCAGTTATTTCAAGCAGTGCCAAGGAGTTGGTTCGCAGGATGCTGACACAGGATCCAAAAGAGCGGATTACTGCTGCACAAGTTCTAGGTATAAAACATTAGATTGTGAATTTATTAGTTTTTCTCGCCTAGGCTGCTTTGATAATTATAAGTTAAAATATATTTAGTCCAGAGTATAACCACCATTGACAGCCGTATGTATGATATGCAGAGCACCCTTGGCTTAAAGATAGTGGAGAAGCATCAGACAAGCCAATTGACACTGCTGTTCTTTTCAGGATGAAGCAATTTATGGCAATGAATAAACTAAAGAAGCTCGCACTAAAGGTACGTCTAAGGGCCTCCTGTGATCCTGCCCTTCTGAATCTTATAGGAGTGTGATCATGATTTACATGCTTGGTTAAATTTTTACAACTCTCATCAACATGTTTTAGTTTAGTAGTTAGTACTTCCTCTGTTCCTCATCAACATGTTTTATTTCAGAGCTTTAGTATATCTTATAAACTAAGTGCAAGTCCAATGAATGTATGCATAGGATTGTCCTCCCCCAGCCCTAGTGGTAAACTAATTGGATCATAAACATAATTGTGAAGGTCATAGTGGAAAATCTTCCAACTGAAGAAATACAAAAGCTCAAGCAAAAATTTACAGAGATGGACACTGACAAGAGTGGTACACTTAGTTACGATGAACTGAAGGCAGGATTAGCTAAACTTGGATCGACGCTTAGAGAAGTTGATGTCAAGCAGTACATGCAAGCTGTAAGCAATTCATCTACGCTGAATTAATATTTTAGTCTGTCTATTTGCATTATGCTGGGCTGATGTTGTTGGCTCCACATTTCAGGCTGATATAGATGGAAACGGGACTATTGACTACATTGAATTTATCACGGCTACAATGCAAAGACACAAGCTAGAAAGATTCGAACATCTTGACAAAGCCTTTCAGTATTTTGATAAGGATAATGATCGGTTAGTTTCTCGTTCTTAAATGTAAACTTAGAAAATGACCCTTTGGCACTTTGAATGTGCTGTATACAGACCAGGGAAAGCCTTTTTCATGCTTTTTGGATAATATGTACCGAAACATAAGTAATATTATCAAAATTTAAAAAAAAAAAAGAAAAAAACCTTTTTGTGGTGGCTTTTATAATTGCTTAAAATGAAACTCACCACAAAATCAATATCAGAAGTTAATGAATTGATTACCGCAGTTCTTTCTAAAAATGCCTGTGCAGCTATATCACAGTCGATGAACTGGAAACAGCATTTAAAGAATACAACATGGGTGATGATGCCGCAATTAAAGAAATAATGTCTGAAGTTGATAGAGACAAAGTGAGTCGATTCTTACTTTTCAACACGTTTAATTTGTCCGCATTGTTATTGTTATAAGCCTGGTTCTCACATCTTTTGTGTTTACAGGACGGTAGGATCAGCTATGATGAATTTTGTGCAATGATGAAAAGGGGAACACAACGGCGAGGATTCGCTTCTAGATCTCTGGCTCACGTTGTTACCATGAGACACAAGAAGTAGATAAACTGTACGTGCCATTCAATAGTTTCCGAGAACATGATGTTATACTTGTCTAAACTAAACAAGGCATTACGGTGCCACTAGGCCTCTGGTGAATTGTTGTCTTCAGATTTCAATCGAGTCCCCATGCAGCTCAAATTGCCACCCTTACTATGGTGAGTGCAGCAATTCACTCGAGTCCAGTGGTGCCATGATGTCTTGTTTAGTTTAGATAAATATAACATCAAGTTCTTGAAATCTTGGATCCAATTGTACAGTACGAATTGAACCTACTTCACGATTATTTCGACGATATCGACGTGTCATCATTCTCTTTTTTTTTTTTGGTGAATAATTTGAGCTGTAAATAAAATTATGCAACTTTAAAGTTGTACGGTATCGAGTGTTTACCTGACTTATTATTATGTTTGTAAAGAGAGGAGAAGAATAAATATGAACAAAATCTTTTATACCTATGCTGCCAGAATTTTAAAATTTTTAGAGGGACTAGCGAAGAAAGCACGAAGCAGAGCGGACAAATAAGAAGAATTTATCAGAATGACAATCCAATCCTCTGTCTATCAGTAAATTGTTGTGGATATTTATCAGTTTTCAAATTCATTTGATTTATATGTGCTTTTACAGATTTTATTCAATCCCAAATGGCTTTGATTTGTATTGTGCAAATTCACATTTGGCCCCGTATAATTGTGTCAACGGAAACGGAAAAGTAATTGAATGATAAAATTTTGAAAGAGTAGATAGTACAGAATAATTATCAGAAATCTCAACTCTCAAGTGACTGCATGAACCTTCAATAGCAGACATTGAAATTTTCTTTTTACCTATTACCCATCAATTGGGTACGTGAAATTTGAAGAACCTGTTTGATTTACAAATTAATTAGTATTTATGAAAGTAAAGCTGGGTGTGGTGCCGGGCTTTGTGGAAAGTTGGAAACTGGAAAAACGAGGCGTGTTGAAGTATTGTTGAAAAATAAGGGGGCCTAATGGGGTATTAGGCTAAAAAACAAGGGTCTGATGCGATAACTGAAAATAGACTCAAATTAATATTATTTTTGGACCCTTTTGAAGCGAGGTGGCGGCCCGGACAAGACAACTGGACAAGTGCAAGTGGCTAATTTATCGAGCGCGTGAGGTTGAACGCGGCAAAGTGAGTCAACTCAGTCAATTTTATTTCCTTTATACTCAAGGAAGATTGAGATTTGAGATTCTCAGGCCTGATCTTCTTCTCTCTCAGCACCCTATTTTCCTTTCAAAGGTATGTTTTGTTTTACTTTTTTTTTTTCTATAGTTAGATTGCATTTTTAAGCAAAAGTTTGAACTTGGAATCATCTTCTATCTTCTAATAAGCATTGTTAGCTCATTTGTTTAGAAATAACAAATAATTGTTATCAATGAGGAATTTGAAGTTCTCCAATGTTTCTATATGCTTCTGTTCACCGTCTGCAACCAGTGGCCAAAACAAGATCTTTGATTTGAGGGTTATTTTGTTATAAATAATAACTAACAGAGGTTACAGTATCATAAAGACTACTTATAGAGGACATCCTTGTATGATATGGAGGGGACATTTTGTGATGAATGAGATTTAACAGGGGCCAAAATACAAATAAGATATACACGGGTCCTGCCTTTAATATTTTTGCTACAAAATTGGGAGAGGTTGAGTTCATAATCATTGATCATTGATGGTTCTGTTTTTAGTTTTAAATTGTAATAACAAGCTTCGATCATAGTTTTAAGTCAATATAGGGTTGGCTCAATCTGACCAAAATAAAACTCTAATATTAATTACATCATGTCTGGTTATGATTTGTTGAAGTTAAGTGATTTTTTAATTTATCTGATTGAATGAATACTCAATATGATACTGAGGAGTTTTGAGATGACTGAATTTGGTACAGATTACAAAGAACCGACAATGGATCCAGAATTACCAACAACCATGGACCACGAACTACTTAATGTATTAAGGCGTGGGGATGAACATCAAATCAGGCTAATTGCAGGTCGAATGCAAAATATTTTCAGCACAATGAGTCCCCGAGGCAACACAGTGCTTCATATGGCTATCAGATTTCGAAACCATAAAGTGATACCGGAGATTCTCAGGCGACAGGATTCACTTCTCCGTAAGAACAACTGGAAGGGTGAGACTCCATTGCATATCGCTGCTAGGGTTGGCGACCCTGCTATCGTTAGTACAATCTTGAATTATGTGCCGGCCATTACAAATGGAACAGAATCAGAACCAGAAAGCCTTTTGAGGATAACAGACGATGAAGGTAACACTCCTCTCCATAACGCTGTGAAAAACAAACATGAGAATGTTGTTCGGATGCTGGTGAAAAAAGATAGGATTCCTCTTAGCTATCTTAATAATGCTGAGCAGACCCCACTCTCAATCGCAATCGATTCAAGTTTGACTGACATTGCATGTTTCATCATCGATCAAAGACCAGAGTCTCTTAACCACAGATTGCCCGAAGAACTGACACTTCTCCATAGTGCTGTCATGAGGCAAAATTATGGTGAGCCCATGATTTTCATTTCATTAAATAAATGTCTCAGTTATAGTTTGAGATTTAATCTGAAAGCAATTCTTCTGAATTTCTTGCAATTTAGAGATCATGGTGAAGATACTTGACACAAATAAAGGACTCATCAATTTGCCTGACTGGCACCAGAGAAATCCTCTTCATTATGCTGCAGCCTTAGGTAATGTTAGAATGGCAAAGCGCTTGTTAGAAGAAAACAATGAATTTGCTTATAAACGCGACCGCTATTTTGAGACACCTCTTCACTTGGCTGCGGAGAATGGCAAGCTAAATGTTTTGAAAGAACTTATCAATGGTTACCCAGATGCCATTGAGATCCTCAACAAAAAAGATCGCAGTATCCTCCATCTTGCAGCTGAAAATGGAAATATGAATGTAGTCTCATTTATTCTGAAATCACCTGAGATGGAAGATTTGATCAGCTCGGCTGATGAAGATGGGAATACTCCTTTGCATCTGGCTGCAATGAACTTCCATAGTGATGTGGTTCACATTCTCTGCAAACACAAGAGTGTGAACATCAGGGCAAAGAACCACAGCGAGAATGCAAATACTGCTCTAGCAATTGTTGAGTCATCTAAAGCCAAAGGAAGGGATATCCAAAAGGTACAATCGCTTTCTTAATTAATGCAATTACTGAGGTTCGTGCTTGTTGATACTTGTTTGGTAGGCTTAGACAAACAGAGAGGATTGCGCTTCTTAAGAATCCAAAAGAAATCATTTATGCTAGATTTGCATGATCTACCACCCAAACAAAGACAAAAAAAATCATGGATTATGTTCTTAGATGATTCTACGCCATATGTAAATCATTTATGCTTGGCTTGCCAGATGTTCATTTAATTAGAATTCCACATCTGTCTACTATGTCTTTGGCACAACAATGCCACGTGTTCACTGTTCATCTAGTTTGAAAACTACCGGACAGGTTGGTGTAGCTATCACTGGAGCATTACCTCTGATGCATTTCAGAAACTGGAAGAGTCCGTAGCCAAAATTGTTGTATCTTTGAGCAAATTAATTACTTGCTAATCCTTTAAGCCACTATTTAACATGCTCTGATATGCAGCACTTAACCATAAAGGCGCTGAGGGCGGCCTATGCAAAACGAGCTCTATATCCAGAAGACATTCGTGAGAATAGGCGGTTTTACAAAGAAGAAGCTGAGAAAGGCAAAGAAATGGCTCAAACACTCTCAGTGATGGCGACACTTATTGCAACATTCACGTTCACAGCAGCCTTCACAATTCCAGGGGGTTTCAAAAGTGATGATCCTGATGCAGGCATGGCAACTTTGCTTGGAAGAGCAAGTTTCCAAGCATTTGTCATCACCGATACCATAGCCATGACTTCAGCCATGACTGCAGCCGTTACCGTATTTTGGTCATTTTGGAGAGGCAGAAGTGAATCTTTTATGGACGCACTTCCGTTGGCCATAGGCTTCACTTGGATTGCACTCATATCCATGACACTAGCATTTGTGACAGGTTTGTATGTAGTGTTGTCAAACACTTTGGCCCTGGCTATTGTGGTTTGTGTGATTGGTTGCTTTTTGCCCTTCGTGTTTTATGTCTTTGCTCCTTTCTTTATGATTATATTTGATCAAACCGAAGTCAATCCGTTTGCATTCGTTGTACGCTTCGTGAGGAACACTTTTTAATTGTAAATTTGTTACATAGAATAACAACGATGCTCATTATTATTTATTATCTTGTTTTGTGAAATTGTGATTGAGCAAAGACATACAACGATGCTCATTATTATTCACACTTTTAATTGTGAATTTGCAATTACTTGCATTTCACTCATATCAATGACACTAGCATTTTTGAGGCTTCGTGCGAGATGCTTTTCAAATGCTCTATTGAATCTGCTTGGACCGCATGATCGATCGAATCCCCTTTGATCAAGAGCTAACACGATCAATCGAGATCGAACCCAAGAAACATGATTAAACATATCGAAACGATCAATTACACAGAATACACAAAACAGAACACATCAGAAGCAACAAAATTACATGAAGAAGAAAAGAGCTTCATGCTCTCCCTTATTAGAGAGAACTTTTAACTCAAATTTACAGAGAATGTTACAAGCTTCAAAACAAGCCTAAATTCACTACTTAATTAGTCCTCAAGTATTCAAATGAGATCTTGTACAGCTTATAAACCCAGTTTGGTAACAAAGTCAACCAAATCTGTTAGCCACTTCAGCATCTTTTTGCAGCATTTCCCCGCTAAAATTGGGGAAGGCAAATGGCACCCTGATCAGAATTTACGTAGTGAGATCCGAAAGTTTACTAACTTGTCAAATACATCCCCGCTTCAGAATATTGAATCATACTCAACATCGTGAATTAAGGTTTTTTTTAATTAGATTTATTTTTTTTTTAAAATCAAATACATGGAAAAAAAAATCAGTAAAGAACTAGAAAATGAGACAAAAAAATGTTAGTTGTGACCACGATGCTTGTAGTACACGCGTTTACCAAACTCACACATTCTACATAAATATTTTAGAGTGATGATTTTAACCACAAACTCTTGTACAAATTTATTTTGTACAAACTGATGTATCATTAATTGATTGATTAAATGAAAATATAAAATAATATAAATAAATCATGTGGATCAAGAGATATCTAATTCAACCAATTTTATCATACCACATCAATTTGTACAAAATAAATTTGTACAAGAGTTTGTGGCTATATTATTACTCAATATTTTAATTAATTGGATTTAGAGACTTATCTTTTATTAAATATGTATATTTTTTTCAAAATAAGATTGTCGTATTACTTAATATGTGTGTTTTTCTACTTATTTATAGCACAATTCTAATACAAATATATATAATAAATTTATAATTTAGCGTGATATCAATTGCACAACAAAGGTTTACACAAATTTATATCCTGACATTTTTTCCCCAAAAAAAAAAAGAATGTGAACATGACATTTGGAAATTGTTGACTACGAATTCAATACTTCCTTTTTAATTATATATGACTTTCCTGGGGGAGATATTCAGCTCATGACCAATAAATAACCCATATGAATAATTTTACTATTGTTTAATTTAATTCTTTTTAAATTTATTAAAATAATCTCTATAAATTCATAAACTCATAAAATTTTAAATTTAACTCCTGATAATCATTTTACATTTTTACTGAACATACCACCAACTTTCACCCATAAATGAAGACTTGTATTTTTAAATACATTATTTGAAAAGATAAAAAAAATATATGGTTAAAAGAAAAACGACCCAGCTGATGTTCTTGTTTGTTCACAATCAATCAGGACCATTCAATTAAGGGTCGCCTAAGTTGCGTTTAACGTAACTTACGGCTGTCCTGTAAACTTTTGTCCGGCCCCTTATACTTTATATTATTCATATTTTTTTTATAAATATTATATAATTTTTATATTGTAAAATTTTGTTTAACCCCTTACACTCAATTTTATTTTATTAAAAACTTAGAGTACGAATTTACTCCTGTAACTCAAACTAACCTTTATTTAATTAAAAAATATAATAATTATTAAATGAATTATAATTATAATAATAATTATTATTTTATTATAATAATAAATATAATTATATTTTAAAAATAGATTATTATTGTTATTATTAATAACAAGAATAAAAAAAAAATTAATTATAATAATTAATTAATTTTTTATTAATAATAATAATAATTAACTATTAATAATAATAATAATAATTAATTTTTGAATAATAATAACAATAATAATAATTAAAATACAAAATAATAATTATGATAAAAAATGATTAAGGATTTTATAGCAATTGATTTACAATTTAACTCATTCTGATTTTGCTTCTAAAACAAAATAAACACATAAATGGTAATATAATTCATTCTAATTACGATTTCTTCAGTTCAAGTAAATGAATTATAATATTATTTTTTTATTAATTTATTTTTCTCTGAAACGTTTTCTAAAGAGAGAGAGAGTGTGTGTGTGTGTGTAGATTTTTTTAGCTTTTGAAAATAATCATGTTTTGTAAAATCTTACGATATAATAAGATGGAGATCAATTTTAACTCGAAGAAAATATATTGGTTGTTAAAAAAAATTAAATTAAAAATAAATATTTGAGAAAATAAAATAATATTATAATTCATTTACTTGAACTGAAGAAATAGTAATTAGAATGAGTTGTATTACCATTTATGTATTTATTTTGTTTTAGAAGCAAAATCAGAATGAGTTAAATTATAAATCAATTGCTATAAAATCCTTAATTATTTTTTATCAACATTATTACTTTGTATTTTAATTATTATTATTATTATTATTATTCAAAAATTAATTATTATTATTATTAATTATTGTTAATTATTATTATTATTAACAATTTAACAAAAAATATTATTAATTATTGTTAATAGATTAATTAATTATAATATTTTTTATTCTTTTTATTAATAATAACAATAATAATCTATTTTAAAAATATAATTATATTTATAATTATAATAAAATAATAATAATAATAATAATTTATTTAATAATTATTATATTTTTAAATTAAATATAGGTTAGTTTGAGTTACAGGAGTAAATTCGTACTGTAAGTTTTTAATAAAATAAAATTGAGTGTAAAGGGTTAAACAAAATTTTATAATGTAAAAATGTTATAATATTTATGAATAAAGTATAAATAACATAAAATATAGGGGGCAGGACGAAATTTTACAGGACACGCCGTAAACGTACCTTAGGCTGACCCTTCAGTTAAATGAAAGTCTCTCCATCAAATGATGGATAGATATGACGTGTCCAGTGGGTAGTAGGTAAGATAGGTCCATCAAGAGGGGCAATTTCAGATGGATTTCTTCAAAGGACCTCCATCAAGAGGGGCAATTTCACGTCTTCAAAGGCTAAAGATTTCTCTTCTGTTGTGTTGGGTCATTATCAGTTTGTTTCTTTCACTTTTATTTTTTTATGTTTTTTCTCGAGGACAAGGATGGTTGCCGAAAAAGAAAAACAGAAGGCAAACTCTAAAGATAGAATCAAAAAGCAGAGGCTCCCATTTACCATTGTGTGGGTATTGGCAACAGATATGAAGAGGGTAAATATCATAATATAAGAATAAAAATTTATGCTTTCTGGAATATATTAATGGACTGATTATATACTTTACGTTAAACTTGGCGGACTTTAATTATATACTTTACGTTCTAGTTTTGGAATATATTAATGGACTGATTTGATTCTATATAATATTACAAAAATAATATTATTGGCCACTGGGTGATTGTTTATTTTTCCAATTGAAATGGAGTTCAGGACAAAATTCTGGTTAGTTTCTCTTTGTCCTGTAACTAAGATAGTATTTTTTTTAATCTGAAATTTAGATAAGTTTGTTTTTGTCTGAACTCTAAAAAAATCTAAATATACGTATTTAAATGACATATTTATTTTTTTTTTCAATATATATGTTAAGTTGTTTATTTTTCAAAAATCAACAATTTAAAATATAATGTTTTGATATATATAATCTCATAAATATTGACAACACTTATATTTTATTAGTTAAAACATGACAAGTTATAAAAAAATTATTTGATTAGTAAAAAAAATTGATAATTTATACCTTACCAACGCATGAAAAATAAAATAAAAATAAAAATAAAATATATATCTAGCATATGTATTTTTTTAAAATTAATATATGATACTAAATGGTGACCTAGCTTTCTTCTTCTTCGTCTTCCTTTGGACGGGTCCATTTGATAAAGTTTGATAATTTAATTTTTTTTCTTTCGTTATCGTTGATTAATTTCAAATAATTATATATATCATTTAGAAGTTTACTTGGTAGACATGATAAGTTCACACTACCCGTTCTGCCGATGACTTTATTTTTGCTGGCTTTAATTTCTTTCTAGCAAACTACATTTTTTTTTTGTCTTATCTACGAGGTATCTGGGTAGGGCCCTAACGGTGGGAGAGACGCTAGCGTCTGCACCACAACCCATATTAAGTACAGTCGCTCAGGTGGGAGCGCGGAGTTCTCCAATAAAGGTGACTTCTCTGCGACTCGAACTGGGGAGCAAACTACATTTTAAAGCCAAAACCGTGTGGGATTTTCATCTCAGGTCCTGCATACTCTTAGAAAATCATTATCCCGGTTTTATTCCTTCACTTGCCTTAATCCTCTACTGGGTTTCTATCTTAGTTTTAATTTCTGAAGATCACTACTTGAGCAGTCTCTAGTAGAATTAATGGGGTGTTGTGTAAGCAAAAGCCTAGACTATCCAATTCTTGGTAAACCTTATGAAGATATTAAGTTACATTACTCTTTGGGTAGAAAATTGGGTGGGGGTCAATTTAGTGTGAGTTATTTATGTACTGAGAATTCAACCAATGGGCAATTTGCTTGCGAGTCTATTGCCAAGGAGCCAAAGGTGAGACATGCAGAAAAGGATATGATCAGAAGAGATATTCAGATAAGGCAGCACTTGAGTGGGCAGCCTAACATTGTCGAGTTTAAGAGTGCTTATGAGGATGAGACTGCCGTGCATGTGGTTACGGAATTATGTGAAGGTGGTGATCTTTTTGATAGGATCATTGACAAGGGTTATTATAGTGAGAGAGATGCAGCCCCTGTACTCAGGGCTATTGTGAATGCCGTGAATGTCTGCCACTCCATGGGCGTTATGCACAGGGATCTCAAACCTGAGAATTTCTCCTTCATCAGTAGGGAAGACAATGCTCCTTTGAAGGTCACTAATTTTGGGTCCGCACTTCTCTTTGAAGAGGGTAATTTCTCATCCTTTATTAATTAATTAGCTACAATTTTTTTATAATATGCAAATTGATCGTTTCCTTCCTGAACCCTTTTTTTTAAAGTGTTTTCAAGAGTTAAGCTTTGGTGGTGAGAATTTAAAAAAAAAAAAAAGAAATCGTTTTATTAATATGAAATCTGACGCAATATTATCATATTAATAATAAAAAAATAAAATCAACCAACAGCGTAATCATAAGATACAGTTTATTTTTTAAGATGAATTAAATATCAAATCATTTTATTTTATTTTATTTTATTTTATTTTGTGAAAAGCCTTGACGAAGCAAGGACATTTATTAAAATAGAAAAGGATGGTGGAACTGGTGGCTGGAAGCCTGGAACCATGAGTGCATCTAAAGTTCATACTAGAAAATTCTTACGACAATTGACCCAATAATTACGAAGCCGCCGGGGCGGCCTAATAGTTCGTTCTAAGAAACAGAGCACAATCAACATAGAGTCAATTTCCACCACCCTTAACCATAAGCCAGATCAATCACCAAAAAAGCAGACATAAAAGCAGTGTTATTATTCTTGTCAATTTATAAATAAATAAATCAAAAGAAAAAGTTTTCAAATTAATCAACTAAGTAATGTCTAAAGCGTGGGCAATTTAAATTTTTTTTTTAAACTTAAAACAATGACATAAATTTTTTTCATTAAATATATTCAATCCCATGGTGGATGAATGATGATACATATGCCACCTTTTGGCTTTAAATCTACAGAATTGAAATTTTAATACATCTCGAATATAAGTAATAAGTTTAGGTTAAGAATTTAAGTTAAACGAACCATATCTAAATCCTCTCTCTTTTGAATTGTCAATTGGTACCTTAACGTCTTTGACACAGTTGCATTAGCCTATAGCCGAAAAAAAAAAAACTTAAATTTGAGGGTTATGAGACTTTTGATTTTATCCGCTGGAAAGATTATTTTTACAATTTTAGTCTTCCGTTGCGCCAAGGGGCGTGACTTACTTTTATATGAAGTTAATAATTTTCATAATTGTAGTCTGTCGCATGGTCAGAGCGATCCAGCATTTATATGGCAACATGGGGTAGAAAAATTTTTCATGTACAATGTTTGGGAAGAAAATATGAGGCCAATGATGAAGCGTCACGTGTCGATATTTAGGAAATTAGTTTATTTCAGGTACCTCGGGTACTCTAGGTACCCTAGGCACCTCAGCTACCCTAGGTACTCCAGGGGTACCTCGGATACACAATGTAAGGATACAAAAGTTTTCGTAAAAATGTGAAGGGATATGTGGGCCCCGAATCTCAAAAAGATCGGCTTAATACATGTCAAAAAATAAGGAATCAATTTGGGAAATTTCGTCTTTGCTAAAAAGAAGACATATTATGAACAAAAGTTGATATTGGGACAATTGGACCTTGAGCACTTTTCCTGCTGCGCCTGCAAAATTACAACGGAATTGCAGAGGTACGCAGGACTACTCCACTACGCCTAGCACGCGAATACGCCACAAACTTGCTCTCCACGCATATTTTTGAAACACCTAAGCCGCCATACACATGAAAATAAGAATATTCCTGACATGACAGCTGGGAACGCCATTAAAATAGCGCCAGGTGACACGGTGACCGGGGTACACCATATAAATACTCAGGTTTGATTTTTATCAAGTAAGTAAACACACTCACCACTAAAAAAAAAAATTAAGGTTTCTTCAATCTCAAAACTTCCATTACCGAGAGCTTGCAAGCTCTCTAACCTGAGATAACCCAACTCTGACTTGAGCATCGGAGTGTGGTCGCCGGCCACCCCCGGCTTCACCTCTGACCTCTTTTTTGGTTGTTTCGCAGGTTTAAGACGATTTTCACCAGCCCTCCGCACCTCCAGTTAGACCCCTTCCATATCCACCGCCACCTCAATCCTCTTCTACTCCATAAAAAGCCTAAACAGCCTGCACCTGCAGAAAAAGCGAGACACCCCGCTCCCCAACAAAATATAAATTTATTGTTCTTAGGTTGAATTTGTGGTTTGTTATTCCTTGACCCAAAATCAGCCACAAACAATTGGTGTCGTCCATGGGGACCGCGTAAAAAGCCTTCCCGTGGTGTTAAGCTTGTCAGTACCTGTGCTTGCGCAACCATGGCATCCGACGTACCCGCTGATAACCTAACGTTAGGTTATGATGGAGTGGAGGATCACGACAGTGACAAGAGGGGCGACTCGACAAGGAGGGCACCCCACCTAGACAAAGGCAAATCTATTAAGCAATCAACTGGTATCCACCTCGAATAGGAGCCCGTCACTCATAAACACTTCGAAGATTTAGCTCATGCGATCCTCAGAGCGGTAGGATCCCGGATACCCGAGGCAACCACTTCCCCGGTAACCTAAGATATTCGGCTTCCACGCGGTGAGAAACAGATCGTGCCAAGATCTGAAATGCCGGAGGGAAGTAGACCAAAGCACCGACCTTCGGGCACCCGTTCGAAATTTCAAACCGGTGGCTCTCGAGAGAAGCAGTCTACTGCCTCTTGCTATTCCCGTAGTAGCTAGGGTACCAAACGCAAACAAAAGGCCCAAGAAGACCTCCGATACAAGTTGAACGCCAAAAGAACTTCCCAAACAACCGCGGCATCCTCAGGTGCACCTGGGGTACCCCGCGAGTTCCTGGAAAAAATAGAGTACCTCGAAGCTCAAGTGAAGCTCCTTTCTGAAAAATAAAACCCCGCCAATGCTCTAATGCCAGTAGTGTATAACTCGCCATTCACCATGGAGATTCGGACAGCGGCTCTCCCGAAAGCGTTCACTATGCCTCAAATGCAACAATACTCAGGTACCTCGGATCCCGTGGAACATGCTGAGTTGTATCGTGACCAAATGATGATTAAAGGAGTGGGTGACAATGCTATGTGCCAGATGTTCTCGCATACCCTCACCGGACCAGCCAAATCATGGTTCCGATCGTTGAAGGCAGGTAGTGTACCCTCCTTAGACCAGCTCCTAAAAGATTTTGTTCATGAGTTTGATTATGCATCCGCCCAAGATATAACATCTTCTAAGCTTGCTTTCATCAAGTAAGAGGATTCGGAGTCTTTAGCCGAGTATGTAACCCGCTTCTACTAAGAGGTGTTGCGTACCTATACATTTGGTCACCAACATACTCTCACTCATTTTGAAAAGAATTTGCGTCTGGGGAAGTTATGGCGGTCATTTCAGAAGCACCACCCTCTTTCTTATGGGGAAGCTCGTTCTCGGGCTCTACAACAAATAAAAATGGACGAGAAGTGTAACTTAAAGCGGGAAGAAGAAAGAGTCGAAGCCATTAGAAACAAAAAGAAGCCCAAGAGAGCCAAGGCACCCCAAAGTCCCAATTCAGCATCAATCGAAGTGTTGGAGGTACCCCTGGATCCCCAAGTGCCGAAAGAAGAAAAGCAAGGAGCACATAGGCTACTCTAAATAAAAAGAACAATTATAAAGCTCTTGCGAAATGCTGCCATACTGAGGAAGCACTATTAATAAAAGGAAAGCACTTTATCTCTTTCTATTTACTTTATTTATTTTTCTTCAATGCTTATGTGTATATAATATTTGATTTATTGTGTGGTGTACTCTATCATGCGGGGTACCCAGAATACCCCAACTTGATCTATTGCACTTTTCCATTCTCCAAGTCTCTAATGACAAGGGTGATCTTAGGATCCCTCATTCCTTTAAGATAACACAACATTATCATGTAATGATCTTGCTTCTATCGTTTATAAGTATGCTTTTTACTTTATGATATGATGTGTGTTCTCTTTTTTTTTTTACTACCAAATATGATTGTGGTTAAATTTTCACCATTAATCTGACTCCATCTTATTGCACCATGCCATGTATGTGCCTTTCAGCTATAATTACTCCATTACAAGATAATCTGAGGATCCTGGGGTATCTGACCCGACTTGATCGTGAAGATTTGTTCAAGGCTAAAACCAATAAGAAAGAATACAACAAATTTAAAGAGGGAGGGTCAAAGAAGGCTCGAAGGCATGGTAAACTAGCATACCCTAGCACCATGAGACTCCATTAATGTATGCACGCGCCCACACCTCTATTCGGTTCTCGGTCAACGCCAATAAGAAAGAGTACAACAAATTTAAAGAAGGAGGGTCAGAGAAGACCCGAGGGCGAGGTAAACCAGCATACCCTAAAGTCATGAGGTTCCGATAAGGTATGCACACGCCCACACCTCCATTCTTTTACTTAGCTAAATAAAGAATAGACAAATGGCAATCAAAGTCATGGCTAAAAAAAAAAAACAAGCATGTTTTTGACCATTTCTGTAAAAAATAAAAAAAGGGGTACCTGGGGTACCCGAGAAACTCCACAATTCTATTTGAGATGTGTCATAATCTTTGTTACATACTAATTGCGCCAATTATGAATTTCATTTTGTGTTATGATGATGCTCGGATTATAAAATTGTTTGAGATACGCCATGATCTTTATTAAGATGAGCAACAAGCACATCTACAGAAATCACCACACAAGCGCCATAAACATATTGAGAAATACCTAGGGTACCCGAGGTACCCCACGAGGCTACATAAATCTATCAAAAGTAAGGAATTCAATGGTATGCCAAATCAAGTCTATCATGAAAAGTTTAATGTGAATAGTAGCAAGATTGCCGAGGCAACCTTTTAAATGGCAAATATCCCAGTACAAAGCTACAAAAGTAAAGAGAGAAGGCTACTGAAATGTCCGGGATGAACTTTAAATAACAAAAGTAAGGAGGATCATGCAGAAGGGGCAACATTTTCTCCACTGTTCCCCTCAACGGTGGCATCAACAGGGACATATGCGGCCAAAGAACTGCTACCCTCATGAATAGCACCAGTGGAAGGGAGATCCGCTTGGGGTACCTGGGGTACCCCAAAAGATTGCTGGGGGCTGTGAGATGGTGGAGCCTGGAATACCCTCTTGTCCTCTATCGCTTTTAGGATGGCCGACTTGTCCACCCACTTCTCCACTCGGGGTACCACCAGCTCTAGGTCGACGCTCCAGACCTCAGTCATAATAAGAGTGAAAGCTCTGTCCATCATCTCCTGTTGGCGTGATAGTAGCTCGCAATGATCAGACTCAACCTCGTCTAACTTCTTGGATATACGGCTGTTCTCCCGAGCATGGTCGTCCAAGCGCCTCTACAAAGCATTGACCTCTTCTCCAACCTTCTCTTTCCGAGATCGGCCGAGTCTGACCTCACCTCGCAGCTTCTCTACCTCGGTCTGCACAGCCGAGATGCCACTAAAGTTGCAGAAAGTGTGGCTGAGGTAGAAGGCCGCCTATAAAAAATAATAATAATAAGAGAAGAAAATGGAGTTAGGATGATATATATAAAAAAAAAAGAGAGAAAGGAGAGTAGGAGGCGCTCACATCATGACAAGCTTTGAGCGCTCGGCTATAGCGCTCACTTAAATCCAATCTATCCGCCTCCGCGGCCATGTCTGCAGAAATATATTGGGAAGAAAGCAATCGGCCAGGTGAGATATCCGTTTGTTCGCCACCGAGTCCAGCTCACCTTCAATACACTTTCTCTTATGGGTAGCCGGGGTAACCCTAGAGAGCCCAAAGGAGGAGACAGGCAATTTGCCCTTGCCGCCCGGAATGATGGGAGGTCGATCGCCCTTTGCTGAGGTACCCAAGGTACCAGAGGAGCTGCACTCATGCGACTAAAAAAGCCATCGAAATCTTCAGCAAAAGGATCCATGCCTGTCCGACATCAAGCAAACAAATAAAGGTCAAAATTGTCTCAAACAAAAAGGCATATTAAGAAAAAATAAGAGATGGCTGCCGAAACAAAAAAAAAAAGAAAGAAGAAGAAAAGTTTGTTCAGCTAATGGGGCACCCCACAAAAAAAAAACCAGTGAAGGTGGGGTACCCCGGCAACACCACATAGCCATACGTGAATCACCCCCCGAAAAAGTCGGAAGACCCTCCTCAATCAAACCAGCTCTCGCCAGCCGGATAGTGCTCAGAACATCACCCTCAGTCTGCAATAGCTGTAACTTCTCTATAACATCCTCACTTTCCTCTCCACTTCAGGAACTGGGCATGTTCCCTTGGCTCAAGTGATGTCTGTAAAATTCCAAGAAACAATGAATAAAAAGAAAATTCATGTAGCAAATGTACATATACATAAAAAAAGAGGGAGGAAGAAAGAAACACATACTACTTCATTGAAACAGTTCCGAACTTGCACGACTTCATTCCCCACTGTAATGCTCCTCCCCCATTCGCCCTCAGCCACGAACCACCCATATCTGTAGCCCTTTTTCAACAAATGGTCCGGTCTTACCAAGTTACCATGAACCCCCCAAGTAGCAAAATAAGCTACAGATAAACCAACCAGCTTTTTTAACTGATAAAACCCTCTCAGATCTCCATAAGAAATATCCTCCCCAAATATATCCAGCCACAAAACCTCTAAACCCGTGAGCAATCTCCAACCAGGAAAAGATAACTGTCCGGGAGCTATCTTCATCTCAGTGAACATTTTTCTAAAAAATGGCTAAAGAGGCAAACGGAAACCTAAGTCAAAAAGGTCAATATAAAGGGCTACACCATCAGAGTAGGGGTGCTCAGGGCACTTGCCCTTGTGAGGTACCCTAAGGTGGGCAGAAGGGTGTATATTATATTTGGCTCTAACTCTTTCTAAATCTCTTGAGGTAGCTGGCCTACCCCCTAGTGCATAAGGCCTACGAGCTAAAAAGACAGAAGGGGAAATTATGGGAGGTTCAGGAATGTTAACAGGAGTGGGAGATTTGGGTCTAGAATTCCTTGTACGAGTTTTTCTAGGATTTGACTTGGCTAGTTGTTTTTCCTTAATCTTTGATTTTCTACCAGGGTTGGGTCGAGATAGCTTGGGGCTAGCTGGAGGAGACCCATCATCGTCACTAAGGGATATATGAGGAGCTGAATCTAAAAGGGGAGCCTCCTCACTGGACTCCCCTGACTCCCTGACCACATAACCCCTCTTTTTCCTCGCCATTTTTCTCCCCATCTTGTTCCCCTAAATACACAAGACACAAGTTAAAAAAGGCAGTCTCTACATCAAAACATGCCCCTACAATTCCAACCCTCATCCGTCACAAGCCAAACACCAACAATCCACCAATAAAAGCATAAACAGAACAGAAAAGCACCAACATTCTACATAAAATCCAAAACAAAGCCACAACAATATTTTTCAAAATAAAGAAGCCAAAAGTAGATATAAAGATTAATACTTAGACTTTACTGAGAGCAGCAAATTTTTATCACTGAAAAAGTAAAATTTGGAGATGAATCGACTGCAAACCACCAAGAGAAGTTGTCGATCGCCAGAAATTGCTGAGAAAATGAAGTTGTGCAAAAACTGTCATGTACACAATTAAAACCGTTAGAGATTTCAAGTAAAAAAAAAAAAAAATTTCCCCACCACGTGCCGTAGGGAGTATAAGGTATATGATGTATATATATACATAATAATATTAGTTATAATTATATTAGTAATATATGTGTGTAAAAAAAAAATGCAGCAGAGGAGAGGAATGCCGCATGCCAAGCTGACCGGACAGCGGTCTCACCGGAAACAGCAACCCGTGGCGGCGCGCCAGCCAGATCCGACGTCAAGGACCATTACGGCAACTGCCGAGAGTTTCGTCGGAAAAACAAGCCAGAATAAGTCTAGCCGTAAAAAGAAAAAAAAAAGAGTTGACCGAAAGAAGAAAGAAGAAAAGAAAAAGGAAAAAAAGAGAGAAACCATCAAAATGGTAACGTGAAAAAGGCAAAAAAAAAAAAAAGAGAGAATAATGGTGGGCCGTGAAAAGGAAAGGAAAAAGAGAAATAAAGAAAGATTGTTTACCTGGATGTGAAATGCTAATGGAGCCAGGAGAAGACAAGTTAAAGAAGAAGACGAAAAGTCATGGAGAAGATGAAAAGCCAAGGAAAAAGATAAAAAATCAAAAAGGAATAAGAAATAAAGCTAAGGGAAAGATGAAAGGCCAGGGAGCAAAAAAAAGCCACTGGAAGCAATTAAACTTGGGAGATTTTTTTGGGATTTTCCAAATAAAGTGGTAATATAAAAAGGAGTGGAAAAGAGAGATGAGGGATTGCAGAATGATTAATGGAGAGGAAGAGAAAAAATTGTTCTTTGGGATTACAAAATGAAAGAGAGTAAAGTTAAGTAGAAATAAAAACGTATAGAAGATGGTTTGTCTGACACAAAGTCTGCAGCTGAAAAGAAATTCAAAAAGCCAGAGTAAGAGGTAGCATTGATGACACACAGGTTTTTTTTCGTTTAAATTTTTATTTCAATTGAGTTATTGGAACGCCACCTGTTAAAAAAAAAAAGGATTAAGTATCGCCACGCGTCACGCACAGTTCTTCTAAAGAGTTTCTTGTGCCTCAATTATATTCGCCACAAAGAAACTAGGGGCTGTTGTTTGGGAAGAAAATATGAGGCCAATGATGAAGCGTCACGTGTCGATATTTAAGAGATTAGTTTATTTCAGGTACCTCGAATACACCATGCAAGGATACAAAAGTCTTCGTAAAAATGTGAAGGGATATGTGGGCCCCTAATCTCAAAAAAATTGGCTTAATACGTGTTAAAAAATAAGGAAGGAATTTGGGAAATTTCGTCCGCATTAAAGAGAGACAATGACTGAACTGTCACGCCAGCGAATCTGCCAAAAGTTGATATTATGACAGTTGGGACCACCAGCTTTTCCTGCTGCACCTGCAAAATTACAACGGAATTGCAGAGGTACACAGGACCACTCCACTACGCCCAGCACCCGAATACGCCACAAACTTGCTCTTCACGCATATTTTTGAAACGCCTAAGCTGCCACACACATGAAAATAAGAATATTTCTGACATAACAGCTGGGAACGCCATTAAAATAGCGCCAGGTGGCACGGTGACTGGGGTACACTATATAAATACTCAGGTTTAAGGCGAGTTTCACCAGCCCTCCGCACCTGAAGTCAGACCCCCTCCATATCCACCGCCATCTCAATCCTCTTTTACTCCATAAAAAGCCTAAACAGCCCGCACGTGCCGAACAAGCGAGGCACCCCGCTCCCCAACAAAATATAAATTTATTGTTCTTAGGTTGGATTTGTAGTTTATTATTCCTTGACCCAAAATCAGCCGCAAACACTAACAATATATATAGCTCTTCAAAATTTAGGCAAGCCCATATTAGTATAGGATTGGAACTCACATATGAAAATCTATTATTTGTTATTGATATCAACAATGATTAATTTATTCTTGAGTTTTGATCATAGTATCTTATAAACTATATGTGCAGGTCCAATGAACTAATTTGTAAATTTGATTGTGCATCCCTTCTTATGTACTGAGTGGTTCTTTATTAGGTCATTGTGGAATATCTTCCCGACGAAGAAACACAAGCGCTAAAGGAAAAGTTCATAGAGATGGACACTGACAAAAATGGCACTCTTAGTTACGATGAACTGAGGGCAGTATTAACTAAAGTTGGATCGATGCTTACAGAATTTGATGTCAACCAGTTAATGGAAGCTGTAAAGAATTCATCAACTCTGAGTTTATTCTATAAACCGTCTATCAATTGGCATCATTACACTCAAGTGATATTGTTTGCCACATATATATACATGATCACGAAATCTATAATGAAATCAATTAATACCATATACATGATCACGAAATCTATCAATTAAATAAGCATAATGATATTATTTTAATTTGATAGAAGTGGCTTTCTCTCTCTCTCTCTTAAGTTTCTCTTTTGAGAAGAGTTTTTCTAATATAACAAATCTTCTTAAACAACGAATTTGAATTTAGGTTCTAAATTTTTTTATATCGAAGTTGTTATTAAATAACATGCTTATGGGACTAAATGACATAACCCACCACATCAACTGAAAATGCGGATTGTGAGTTAATCCCACCTATAACAAATAATAGATTAACAATCATTCTGAAAAATTCAAAAGAATAATTAATTTAATGAATGCAATTTGAGCGTTAAGCGCTGAAAATGACCAAATTACAAATTAACAATTACTCACTGCTAAAGTGCTAATCATAGCCGACCATTTGGTTGATTATATATTAAAAGCAGAGACTGAATACACGACGGGATGTGTGGTGTGTTCTCATTGGTTGAGTAGTGGGCCGCAAAACACAGCTCTGTTAATAAGAATTCACCAAGCATTTCATCGTGCATCATAAAATGTGCGGCGGCGCGTATTTGATCAAAATTCATATTATGTTTATTTGTGAAAAATTATAAGCACAGCGATTAAACTATTACATATGATGATAGTTACATCATTTCTGCGTTTTCATTTTGTTTAATATTCCGAGCTGTTAATAACTCATACCTAATAATTTTCTCCCTATGAGTAAAGACGATCCCATAGTTGATAGTTAATAAATAGATTTTGACTATATGCTAACAAAAATTGAAATGTACTAAAAGATTTTTTAAAAGTTCGATGATACTTATTCAAAAATTTCACTCATAATGTTTTAATATTTGATCTTTTATGTAACATTTTTTAGTTTACCGAAATAATTTATTTTAAAATAAATAAAAAATTCAATTTTTAAATTTTGGTGGCGTTAAGATATGGATTGTGACGACATTTTTAATTGTTCATACCGTATTGATTGATGTTATATGAATATCAGAACAACCACGACTTTACATAATTACTACATAATGTTTTAGTAATACTATGTTTATTCAGATGGAATATAAAATAGTACTATACAAATTATCTCCGTACAAAGCAGAAGCAGGATCAAAGAAATAAAATTTAAATTAATTTTGCAATCATTAGATTAAAAAACATTGAAGAGATTAAAAAAAACTGAAGGGTGATGATTACATGAGATGGATCGTTAATTTTATTAATATTTTTTTCTCCCTCTCTCTCCTGTCTTTAATAATATTTCTTTCCTTCAATGTTTTTTTAATCTCTCCACTGCCTTTCTCTCCTTCTTTCTCTATCTGTTATTAATTATTTGTTTATCTTTCATGTCATATAAAAAAAAGAAAAAAAAACGATTATTTTTCTTCTTCCATCTATTCATGTGCACAAACAAATTTCTCCTTGTTTTTTTTTCAGAGAATGAGGTCGGCAGTGATTTTATCCATTGTCATTTGTTCGATTCCCCTGGGGCATAAATTCTAAAGCACGGTAACATTGAGAAGAGAGAGAGAGAGGACTGAGGAGGGAAAAGTAAGAGAGAATTGAGGAAATAAATTTATTATCATAAGATGCACGCTAATTTATTGGTATTTAAAATTAAAAAAATTTTAATAATAGCTTTAAACTTAAGTATCTTCAAATAAATTTTAACCTAATGATTGTGCCACGATCTAACACATTAAAAGAAAATAATAAAACATTATTTTTAATTCAGGTTTATTTTAATTTTGAAGTGGTTCCCCCTCATATAATCATATTGCCCTTTTACCTAACTATGCTATGATAGCTATCGTGTTGTTTTACTGGGGGAGTGTGGACTTGATCAATGCGCCAAAACCATTAAGGCATAACCAATATTACACGCCTACTTAATAAAATATCATTAACGTCAACTGAGACACCAACGTATTGGTATAATGGTTGATTTAAAGAAGGGAAAATTCTTGGGTATCTTAAGAGTATTGTTCTTTTTCCACCAACTTTTTGTCATGTATATACTAAATAAAGACTTATAGTATGATGGGCGTTCGGCTTGACTTTATCCTACAGACAGCGGTATTTTGGTCAAAGTCTTTTTTTATTGAAATGTATCATTTAAAGATTAAAAAAAAAGCGAGTCATATTTTGTCCTATAATTTGTGTAAACAAATTCCACTTAAAAAAAGTCCCCCCCCCCCCCAAAAAGAAAATTCAATCATGTGGCAGGGATAGTTTGCTAGTTTAATTAAAAATTAACAATCAAATTAATAAATAGCTAGCATCTCTCCATGTGACTGTGGGAGTAAAATTTCTCATAATATAGTAATAAATCTCTCCTTCCTTAATAAAATTTTTAAGATGGACTTCAGATGAACTACATAAATGACATGTAGTACCAATTAATCATATAGGAATATTTATTTTTGTATAAGTCATTTTTTTTTTTATTCAATAAAATGAAGGTTTTAAAGTCCTCTCTTTCGGCCAAACCGATTTCGTCTAGTCTCCTCTCCTCTGGTCTACGCGGTGTGCACTGCGACGACTTTGCCCTGAGATTCTTGCTTTTGTTGTGTGTGGTTCAAGACTCTGAAAGGTATGCTTTCATTTAACTTAATTTTCAATTTCGATTTTTTTCTTTAATTTTATTTTATTGTTAATCTTTTAACTTCACAATTTCGTACACCGATTTTGATTAAACTTTAGATCAACAATAGTCCATCCAATTCCGAAGCTTCCTTCTCCATCCCCTCTCTTATCTTATCCTTTTTGTCTCTCTCACTTACTCTTTCCTCTCCCTTTTTCACAAACTCCTTGAAGCTTTTAACAATTTTCACACTCAGGTAATTTAAATTCAAGTTAGACTTCAACTTGAATCTTTCAAAATCTAGAACAATGTAAACGTAATGTTTTGAAATTAAAAAAAAAAAATCTTTTAAAGTCTAGTAACCTATTTTTTCACACCTAATTTAAATCTTATTTTCAATATGATGAAGTTGGTTGAGAAACTCAGTGTAATCAGCTTTGATAGAAGGATATTTTTCCTGAAAACAGCTTGCTTAATTCTTTGTTGCTTCTCTATGTAATGCTACATCAATAATCGTTGTCATAGCTGAATTCGTACGTACAGAGAATCGAGAATGGATCAAGAACTACTCGAGGTACTGAGACATGGGGATGAAAATAAAATCAAGCAACTCGCACTTCGTCAGAATATTTTCAGTACCTCAAGTCCCGGAGGAAACACTGTCCTGAATATGGCTGTCAGATTCAGAAACCAACAAGTGATACGGGAGATTCTGAGGCAACAGAATTTTATTGCCTTGAGACTCCATTACTCACTTCTCCGTCAGAAAAACCTGATGGATGAGACTCCGCTGCATATTGCTGCCAGGATTGGTGACCGCGCTATCGTCAGTGAAATCATGAAATATGTGCCTGCGGTAAATCAAGCGGGTCCGGCTCCGGTACTTGAAAGCCTTTTTCGGATGAGAGATATCGAAGGTAACACACCTCTGCATAACGCTGTAACAAACCAACACAAGCGTGTGATTCGGATTCTGGTTGAAAAGGATAGTGTTCCAAGTAGCTATATTAATAAAGCTTACCAGACCCCACTCTCAATCGCCATTGATGCAAGGTTAAATGATATTGCATGTTTCATCATCGACAAAAGTCCACAGTCTCTTAACACCACTAGATTGCCACATGAACTGACACTTCTCCATTTTGTTGTCATGAGGCAAAACTATGGTGAGCAGGCCCGTGATTAATTAATTTTTCATTTCTTTAAACGAATGTCTTCAGTATATATAGTTTGAGATTTTTCTGAAGGCATGCAATTCCTGCAATTTATAGATATCATGGTCAAGATACTGGGAACAAACAAAGACCTCATCAAACGGTTAGACTGGCACCAGAGGAATCCTCTTCATTATGCAGCTGCCTCGGGTAATGTTAAAATGGCACAACGCTTGTTAGAAGAAAGCAAACGGCTTGCATATAAACGGGACTGCAATGGTGAGACGCCTCTTCACTTGGCCGCAGAGAATGGCAAACTAAAGGTCTCGAAACTTCTTATCAACAAATACCCAGATGCTATTGAGATCCGCGACAACAGTGATCGCAGCATCCTCCATGTTGCTGCTAAACATGGAAATTGGAATATCGTGTCATTTATTCTCAAGTCCCCTGAAATGGAAAATTTGATTAACTTAGTTGATAGAAATGGAAATACGCCGTTGCATCTGGCTGCAATGGGCTTGCATAGCGATGTGGTTTTCACTCTCTCCAGACATAAGAGTGTGAACATCAGGGCAAAAAACCGCAGCGCCAGAAACAATACTGCTCTAGAAATTGCTGAGATAACTAGAGCCGATGGAAAGGAGATCCAAAAGGTACATTCACTTTCTTTCGTACTCTTGTTATGGCTAACATGCACAAATCGACAAGCTTGCATAATTTCTTGAAGAATCCTTGATAGAACATTTATTTTAAAATTGAATTATTTACCAACCAAACAAAAGCAAGGACAAATAATTAATTATTTAATTAGAATTCCATATTTGTGTTCGGCTGAGGACAAAGCCTAAAACACATAGAGTTAGTCAAACTATTTAGAGATTTATATCAAGGATTTTGATGTGTTCTAGATTGTCCATCCTGCTAAGGGATCCTTCTTTTTAGCCTAACCGTCTATTCTTCTTTGGGCAAGTTTGGGCATTTTTATTTTGGTTTTAGAAGATATATCGTAATTTCTCTAAATTTTTCAATTGTGGGGTTACTTGGTGTTCCTTTAAACAACTGTATATATATTTACGTGCTCTGCTCTACTCAGCACTTGACATTAAAAGCGCTGAAGACGGCCTACGCAAAACGAGCTCTGTCTGCGGAAGAACTCCAACAGAAAAGGCAGGTTTCTAAAGAAGAAGGTGAAAAAGGCAAAGAAATGGCTCAAACACTCTCGGTGATGGCAACACTGATAGCCACATTCACATTCACAGCAGCCTTCACAATTCCGGGGGGCGTCAAAAGTGATGGTCCAGACCAGGGCACGGCAACTCTGCTTCATAGAGCAAGTTTTCAGACATTTGTGATCACAGATACCATAGCCATGACTTCAGCCATGGCTGCAGCCGCCATTATATTTTGGTCGTTTTGGAGAAGCAAAACTGAATCACTTATGGACACACTTCCTTTGGCCATTGGCTTCACTTGGATTGCACTCGTATCAATGACACTAGCATTTGTGACGGGTTTGTATGCCGTGTTGTCTAACAGTTTGGCCATCACCATTGCGGTTTGTGTGATTGGTTGCCTATTGCCCTTCATTTTTTATGTCTCTGCTCCTTTCTTTATGATTGTATTTGATCAAACTGAAGTCAATCCTTTTGCGCTCGTTGTACGCTTCGTAAGAGATGTTTTGTAAAAGCGTGCGTCTTACAATAGTGTGTAAACTTGATGCTCATTATTATCTTGTTAATCCTCATAAACTCATCTACTTCCATCACTTGTTCACTTTTCGAGAGTGTAAAATGAGTGTTTGGCAAGCAAGAAAGTTCTAGAAACTAAAGGAAAGTTTGAAGAGAAGTTCTGGAAACAATGCTCAAATCTGTTATAGATCAGAAACTAATGAGAATGACTACAACCTAGCTTATATTGTAACTCTAATGAATCTAACAAATTGATCATAGAAGGTACTAGACTATTATACACAGTAAATAGTTTGTCACAATTGCAGCTGACATGTATAACTAATTTTGACATGTCTGCAGCTAAGATTTATTCAACTATTTGACTATTCAGTGAGCTTGTGGTGCTCTGCTTTCTCTGTTTCACACATGCTAACATCCCTCCTCAAGCTGAACTATTCAGGACGAATGTTCAGCTTGGTTCTGAGATAATGAAACTGTCCATAAGTCAAAGCTTTAGTAAGTATGTTGGCAGTCTGATCAGCACTAGGAACAAAACAGACTATGTTTTGATTAGCTCGAACTTTTTATGAATTAAATGTATATCCAGCTCAATGTGGTTGGTTTGGTTTTGGCATGATACACTGGATTTGTAGCCAAAAAAATTGCTCCTTGATTATCACACCACATAATTGGCGTATGATCAATTTTGAGCTTTAATTCAATGAGCTAAGCTTTAATCCACAGAACTTCCTATCATCTCTGTCACATTCCCAATTTGAATCTGTAAAGTGATTAATCTGCTAACTGCCATTAGAAGAGAACTAAAGCCCATAATGAATTGTCCCCTTCAAGTACATAAGTAGTCTTTTGCATGCCTGTAAATGCTCATCTGTTGGGGCTAAAAGAAATTGAATTGACTTGTTCACTGAAATGTTGTTTCAGGTCTTGTCAATGTTACATGTTGCAATGCCCCTATAGTACTTCTATACTAAGAGGCATTTGAGATAATAGTTCCTAAGTTTTTAGTGAGAGAATGAGATGTAACCATTGGAGTTGGTTTTGGACTGCATGTGTTCATACCATGTTTGACCAGCAAGTCGGCTATGTATTTACTTTGTGACAAGTGAGCTTTCCTTGCTTTTGTTAACTTCCATGCCAAGGAAATAATGAAAGCCCTCCTAAGTCTGCACGAGCAAATGTGTCTTGTATAGCAGATATCACTTTTAATACACTTTGAGGATTAGATCCAGTGATAATAAAATGTCATCAACATAGGCTAATACTAGCAAAATGTGACCTGCATCCCATCTATAAAACAAAGAAGAATCTAGCTTTGAATGCTTAAAGTTCCATTGAGTTCATTGAGTGTCATTGCACTCTTGAATCTATCAAAACAGGCTCTAGGTGCCTATTTGAGACCATACAATGCCTTTTGTAGCTTACATACATGATGAGGTTTAGAAAGATCAACAAAACCCTCTGGTTGTGCCATGTACACAACTTCAACAAGGATGCCATTGAGAAAGACATTATTAACATCAAATTTTCTAATAACCCATTTGCTCATCACTGTTGAACTCATAATTATTCTCACTATAGAAGCCTTAATAACATGGCTAAAGGTTTTAGTGTAATTTACACTATAAGCTTGCTAAAAACCTTTTGCAACAAATCTAGTTTTGTACCTTGAAATTAAGCCATCTGAGTTTATTAATTCTGAAAACCCACCATCTTGAATGATGTTATTGGCTGCACTATGATTTAAGTATGATTGTTCTAAAGAGCATTAAACTCTTCTTGCATAGCATTAAACCATTTTGGATCTTATAACACTTGAGTTATTGAGGTTGGTTCAGTTGGTTAAGCTAAAAGGGCAGTAAGATAGGTTTTAGATATGTGTGTTTTTCTACTTATTTATAGACACAATTCTAATACAAATACATATAATAAATTTATAATTTAGTGCGATATCAATTGTATAACAAAGATTTACACAAATTTACATCCACGGTTAACATGACATTTTTTCCCACATAAAAAAAAAAATAAATGTGAACATTACATTTGAAAATTGTGGACTACAAATTCAATACCTCCTTTTTTTTTTTTATGCGAAAGTAAAGCTTTCAATTAATCGGAACTAGAAAATAACAGTAGAATTTGGCTGAAAAAGTTCCCAACCATACAATCAAATTATCATAGCTCGGAGCTATATGAGCTAAAGCATGAGCTGTTGTATTACAAGCTCGAGATACATGTTGAATTTTGGACTGATTTAAGTTCTTCAAGCTCGCTTGAATTGCAGAAATTTGCCAAAAAATTTTTGACAATACCTCCTTTTTAATTCTATATGACTTTCCGTCTCGGGAGATATTCAACTCATGACTAATAAATAACCCATATGAATAATTTAATTATTGTTTAATTTAATTATTTTTAAATTTATTAAAATAATCACTATAAATTCATAAACTCATAAAATTTTAAATTTAACTCCTGACAATCATTTTACATTTTTACTGAACATACCACCAACTCTCACCCATAAATGAGGACTTGTGTTTTTAAATAAATTATTTGAAAAGATTAAAAAAAATATATGGTACAGGTTCATATCACCAATGACCCAGCTGTACCACATTAAATTTGTACATATTCCCCGCAATCATTATTCATAGATACATACTGGAATTATAAATATTTAATAGTGAAAGATATATAAAATATACATCTTTTGACAGCTTCATTTCAATAAATTTGTTTTTTTAAAAAAATTTTGGGGTCTTATGTCGGTTTATGGGCTAACTCTTGGTTAGTCCGTCTCCCCTTTCCTCACTTTAAATTGAACGATTTGAATTTTCCTAGCGATTCTAGAAACAATTTCTTATGTTAAACTTGGCGGACTGTAATTATATACTTTACGTTTTAGTTTTAGAATATATTAATGGACTGATTTGATTCTATATAATATTACAAAAATAATATTATTGGCCACTGGGTGATTGTTTATTTTTCCCATTGAAAAGGAGTTCAGGACAAAATTCTGGTTAGTTTCTCTTTGTCTATATGATAGACGCGACAACTCATACGTTCACACTGCCCGTTCTGCCGATGACTTTCTTTTTGGTGACTTTAATTTCTTTCTAGTAAACTACATTTTAAAGCCAAAACCGCGTAGGATTTTCATCTCAGGTCCTACATACTCTTAGAAAATCATTATCCCTGTTTCATTCCTTCACTTACCTTAATCCTCTACTGGGTTTCTAGTTTAGTTTTAATTTCTAAAGATCAGTACTTGAGCAGTCTCTTGCAGAACTAATGGGGTGTTGTGTAAGCAAAAGCCAACGTTATCCAATTCTTGGTAAACCTTATGAAGATGTTATGTTACATTACTCTTTTGGCAGAATGTTGGGTAAGGGTCGATTTGGTGTGACTTATCTATGTACCGAGAATTCAACCAACAGGCCATATGCTTGCAAGTCTATGGCTAAGAAGCCAAAGATGAAATATGCAGAAAATGATATGATGATCGGAAGAGAGATTCAGATAAGGCGGCTCTTGAGTGGGCAGCCTAACATTGTCGAGTTAAAGAGTGCTCATGAGGACGACACTGCTGTGCATGTGGTTATGGAATTATGTCAAGGTGGTGATCTGTTTGATAGGATTATTGCCAAGGGTTATTACAGTGAGAGAGATGCAGCCCCTGTACTCAGGGCTATTGTGAATGCCGTGAATGTCTGCCACTCCATGGGCGTTATGCACAGGGATCTCAAACCTGAGAATTTCTCCTTCATCAGCAGGGATGACAATGCTCTTTTGAAGGTCACCGATTTTGGGTCCGCACTTCTCTTTGAAGAAGGTAATTTCTCGTCTTTGATTAATTAATTAGCTACAATTTTCTCATAATATGCAAATTGATCGTTTCCTTTCCTGAACCCTTTTTTTTAAACTGTTTTCAAGAGTTAAGCTTAGATGGTGAGAATATTTAAAAAAAAAAAAAGAAGTCGTCTTATTAATATGAAATCTGACGCAATATTATCATATTCATAGTAAAAAAGTAAAATCAACCAACACCATAATCTTAAGATACAGTTTATTTTTTAAGATGAATTAAATACCAAATCACTTTATTCTATTATATTTTATTTTGTGAAAAGGCTTGACGAAGCGAGGGAGTTTATTAAAATAGAAAACGGTGGTGGAACTTATGGTTGGAACTATGAGTGCATCTAAAGTTCATATTCGAAACTTTCTTACGACAATTGACCCAAATCATTTTATTTTATTATATTTTATTTTGGTCATCCAGTCTGTCAACTCCCAAATTCCTCAAAATGACAACGCTGTCCTTTTCATCATCTGCCAAAGTGGCCCTGCGCTGCGTTGCAATTGCTCACACACCACCAATATGCTTCGTTACATACCCCCAGTGTTCCACAGCAACACACTTTTACCAATTTAATTGTCTTTCTTTTTTTTTTCCCCATTTTTTAAAATAATTTCCTTGAGGAGTTTTTAAATAAAATTCGCATCAAGTAACTTGGGTTAATTTATATTCAGCATTAATATTTATTTAAAGGGTATGGTGATACCTATTGACGAAAATAATATTATTACTCACTTCATTGTACAATGACATTATATTATGCCAAAATAACATACTATTATATATATAAAGTGTTGCCTTTTTTATCGTATCTAATGTTTAAATATCATTTTTAGTCTTATATATATTATTATATAAACAGTTAATGCTAAAAGTTACTGTGATTCGAGGCCATAATATAAATTGAATTGAACTCGTGGGCGGGGGTAATTTATGGCTGACAGAAGGGCAAAAGTTTTTAAGAAAAAGAGCACAGTCAACATAGAGTCAACTTCCACCACCCTTAATCATACTCCAAAAAAAGCGGACATAAAAGTAGTCTTGTTATTATTGTCAATTTATAAATAAACAAATCAAAAGAAAAAGTTTTCAAATTAATCAACTAATGAATGTCTAAAGCGTGGGAAATTTAAATTTTTTTTAACTTAAAATAATGACATAAAAAAATTTTCCATTAAATATTTTCAATTCCATGGTAGATGAATGATGATAGATATGCCACCTTTTGGCTTAATTCTACACCATTGAAATTTTAATACATCTCGAATTTAAGTAATAAGTTTAGGTTAAGAATTTAAGTTCAAAGAACCATATCTAAATCCTCTCTCTTTTGAATTGTCATTTTTGGTCCCTTAACGTCTTTGACACAGTTGCATGAGCCTATAACCTCCACACACACACACAAAACCTTAAATTTGAGGGTTATGAAACTTTTGATTTTATCCGCTGGAAAAATAATTTTTACAATTTTAGTCTTCCGTTGCACCAATGGCTGAAATGCATTGTGGTGTGACTTACTTTTATATGAAGTTAACGATTTTAATAATTGTAGTCCGTCGCATGGGCAGAGCGATCGAGCATTTATATGGCAAGATGGGGTGGAAAGTTTTTCGTGTCCAATATTAAAAAGTCATTATGGGTGTTAGAATTTTTTAAAAATGTTCTCAGTGATTTTTTAATTTTGTTTTTGAATTACTCCTTGTGAAACTCAAGATTTTTACTTGAACTTGCCAACCCATTAATTCTAGATCCTAAGCTTCATCCCCAGTGTCTCAGGCTAGCTGGTGAATTGTATTATCTTGCATTGCATCAAACTAAATTATATAGATGAGTTCTGATCTTATCTAAAATATTAACATTAATTTTAATTCTTGACTGATGATCTAATGGTACACTTCCAGGAAAGGTATATAGAGATATAGTAGGGAGCGGTTTTTATATTGCTCCTGAGGTATTGCGGCGCAGATATGGGAAGGAGATAGACATTTGGAGCGCAGGCGTTATCCTGTATATTTTACTGTCTGGTGTACCTCCATTTTGGGCAGGTGAAAATATTCGTTTGATTTGCAGCCCAGCTACATGCATGATCTCTTTGCACTTCAGCAACCGTACCCTGTACATGTTTATTTCAATTACCTTAAATAACTAAGTACAGCAAGTGTAAATATAGTCACCCAGTACTTGCGATGATGTATATATGTACCCTGCAGAAACGAAGAAGGGCACTTACGACGCTATATTGCAAGCAGAAATTGACTTTGAAACTGATCCATGGCCAAGTATTTCCAGCACTGCCAAGGGCTTGGTACGCAGGATGCTGACAAAGGATCCAAAAAGGCGGATTACTGCTGCTCAAATTCTAGGTAGACAGCACCAGAGAATCCTGAGGCTTGTTATCTGTTTAGTTTTATAGTCTATATATAAGTTCAACATTTACTTGGTCCAATAAATCGCACCAATATTATCGATGCCACTGAGAATTGAATGCATGATATGCAGAGCATCCTTGGCTTAGAGAAGGTGGAGAAGCATCAGACGACACTTCTGTTATTTTAAGGATGAAGCAGTTTAGGCGAATGAGCAAACTAAAGAAACTCACAGTAAAGGTAATCTAGTTTAATTAGTCTAACTAACAATATATATAGCTCTTCAAAATTTAGGTAAGCCCATATTAGTACAGGATTCGAACTCACCTATGAAAATCTATTATTTGTGATTGATATCAACAATGATTAATTTATTCTTGAGTTTTGATCATAGTATCTTATAAACTATATGTGCAGGTCCAATGAATTAATTTGTAAATTTGATTGTGCATCCCTTCTGATGTACTGAGTGGTTCTTTATCAGGTCATTGTGGAATATCTTCCCGACGAAGAAACACAAGCGCTAAAGGAAAAGTTCATAGAGATGGACACTGACAAAAATGGCACTCTTAGTTACGACGAACTGAGGGCAGGATTAACTAAAGTTGGATCGATGCTTACAGAATTTGATGTCAAGCAGTTAATGGAAGCTGTAAAGAATTCATCAACTCTGAGTTTATTCTATATACCGTCTATCAATTGGCATCATTACACTCAAGTGATATTGTTTGCCATATATATATATATATATATATATATGCTTTTGCAGGCTGATATGGATGGAAATGGGGCTATTGACTACACTGAGTTTACAGCTGCTACGATTCAAAGGCAAAAGCTAGAAAGATCTGAGTATCTTAGCAAAGCCTTTCAATATTTTGATAAGGATAATAGTGGGTAAGTTTCTGACTCTAAATTAAATTAATGTCAAAAAATTAAAAAAATGATGACCACTTGGCAATTTTAATATCTATCGCCTCAGAAAGACCAGATATTGTTATGCTTTTCTTTTAATTATTATTGGAAAAGGATGCTGAAGTTATTTTCTGAATGTGCAGATATATCACATTAGATGAACTGGTTACAGCTTTTAAAGAAAATAACATGGGAGACGATGCTAAAATTAAGGAATTGTTGTCTGACATTGATAGTAATAAAGTAAGTTGGTTTTAATTTTGATTTTCTGACTACAGTATTAATTTCTCTGAATTATATATTAATATGTGGAAGCTCTCACGGGTCACGTCTTCAATTTGTGTTTTAAGGATGGTATGATCAGCTACGATGAATTTCGTGCAATGGTGGAAAGCCCCCAAACTATAAGAAATGTGTCGCACATTTACACTGACAAAGCCAAAAAATTTGGATTAGGGTAAATACTTTTCTGACTTTATAGAATAATATGTACATACTACATATATAATTTTTCTTATAGTCAAGAAGAATTATCAGCTATTCACAAGCACATTATTTACTCCAGTTCAATTTCTCGTAAGAAAACACAAACATTACTTCCTCTAGTTATTAGTTTTTCTCATCAATGTTACTTTGATTACGAGCTAAAATTTATTTAGTTCAAATTATGACGGTGTTAGTAGTAGTTGTAGTAGTGTTACGTGTGTGTCTGTCTGTATATATATATATATATAATTTGTGCAGACAAAGCTAGCTAATTGACACTGCTGTTAATTATTTTCAGGAATACGAAGCAATTTAAAGCAATGAACATGCTAAAGAAACTAGTTCTACAGGTAATTCGTTATAAGTCTAATGGATCGAGATTCTCTCCCAGTGAACTTTCACTTGCAAATACAAGAATGTGATTAATCGTTAGATAATGTATATGAATAGATAAGACGGTTGATATAAGAGGGTTGATCTAGTATGCAATGCCGCACATGTAAACAAGAAAGCGCTTCATGAGAGTTTGCCACACGCGATGTCGCCCATACCAGATCAAAATTCAATTGATAAAAAAACAGATGACATTGACCACACCTAGCTAACTCTTAATTATATACATAAGCATGTAATTAAAAGATTCTTCCCATTTAGGAGCTAGCTCAGATTAGGACTCAAGTATGAGGATTGGATACAACAGTGACAATCATTAGTTAAATGCTCGATTGAATTTCTGCATCTGCACTTCCTCACCAACAATGTTTTATTGCGAAGTACTCGTTATTATATTCAGTAAGCTATATATGTGCAAGCCAATAAATTTATGCATTTAATTGTGCTTCCTCTACTGATAAAACTGAGTGGATTTTCAGGTCATTGTGGAAAATCTTCCTAAAGAAGAAAAGGAAAAGCTAATGGAAAAATTTAGAGAGATGGACACTGACAACAGTGGCACTCTTACTCTCAGTGAGTTGAAGGCAGGATTAGCTAAACTCGGATCAGCGCTTGAAGAATCTGAAGTCAACCAATATATGGAAGCTGTAAGGAATTCATGAACTCTGAATTTATTTTAGTGTCTGTCTATTCGGATATTATATATACTCGGCTGATTTATACTGTTGGCACTGCATTTCTCCAGGGTGATATAGATGGAAATGGGAATATTGATTTCATTGAATTTGTAAATCTCATGACGGATATATACAAGCTAGAAACTCCTGAACTTCTTGAGAAAGCCTTTCAATATCTTGACAAGAATAGTGATCAGTAAGTTTCTTGTTCTAATGAATTACCATATCACCCTTTGGCACTTTTAAAACATATATAAATGGAAAACGGTTGTTTTTGGTTGATTGATGGAGTTTGAATCCTGAGGAGACAGGGGTTAAAAGAAATCATTTGGCTTTTGAAAGCTAAGTTAATTTAATCACACACTTATATGATGAAAAATCTATGACATTTTTATTATTTTTACTAAAATTATTATTCAAAAGTTATATTTACTACGCAGTATCGATTTATTTATTTATTTATTTATTATTTCATACCTTTGGTTTTTTCCATAACAGTTATGGCTTTTTAATAAATGAAGTTTTTTCTATTTTATTTTTATTGTTGTTGTGATTATTTTTATGTTTTTGGAAAGGACACTGAAATTCCTTTTGGGATGTGTAGATTTATCACTGTGAATGAACTGGAAACAGCTTTTAAAGAAAATAATATGGGTGATGATGCTACAATTAAGGAGATAATCTCTGAAGTTGGTAGAGATCATAAAGTAAGTTGATTTTTAGTTTTTTGACAACATGTTTGACAATAATATTATGTTCACTCAGTTGACATACTCAATTTGTATGACAACCGATGTATTCTCAATCATTTATTTGCATATGCTTATCATTAATTGATTTTATTTGTATAAACTTAATGAATGAATGACACATAAGATGGTGCATAAATTCAGTTACAGACTAATTACGGATAGCATTACATTTGTCTGCATTATTGTTTTGATGGCGATTCTCACATCTTTAATTTTTGTTTTAAGGACGGAAGGATCAGCTTTGATCAATTTTGTGCCTTCGTGAAAGGCGGAAGCCAACTGCGAGCACCTACCCTCGGAAATCTGAGTTATATGTTGAAGGGAAAAGGCCAAAAAGTTATATGTTGAAGGGAAAGGGCCAAAAATTTCCCGTAGGGTAAATATTGAAAGTTACGTGAATTTTTTGAAATAAAAAATCTTATAAGTGAGTTTTATTCTATAAAATATTTAATTTTTTTTTTTTGAGGAAATGATCATTCAGTTCTTAGACCAGGGCACGGCAACTCTGCTTCATAGAGCAAGTTTCCAGACATTTGTGATCACAGATACCATAGCCATGACTTCAGCCATGGCTGCAGCCGCCATTATATTTTGGTCGTTTTGGAGAAGCAAAACTGAATCACTTATGGACACACTTCCTTTGGCCATTGGCTTCACTTGGATTGCACTCGTATCAATGACACTAGCATTTGTGACGGGTTTGTATGCCGTGTTGTCTAACAGTTTGGCCATCACCATTGCGGTTTGTGTGATTGGTTGCCTATTGCCCTTCATTTTTTATGTCTCTGCTCCTTTCTTTATGATTGTATTTGATCAAACTGAAGTCAATCCTTTTGCGCTCGTTGTACGCTTCGTAAGAGATGTTTTGTAAAAGCGTGCGTCTTACAATAGTGTGTAAACTTGATGCTCATTATTATCTTGTTAATCCTCATAAACTCATCTACTTCCATCACTTGTTCACTTTTCGAGAGTGTAAAATGAGTGTTTGGCAAGCAAGAAAGTTCTAGAAACTAAAGGAAAGTTTGAAGAGAAGTTCTGGAAACAATGCTCAAATCTGTTATAGATCAGAAACTAATGAGAATGACTACAACCTAGCTTATATTGTAACTCTAATGAATCTAACAAATTGATCATAGAAGGTACTAGACTATTATACACAGTAAATAGTTTGTCACAATTGCAGCTGACATGTATAACTAATTTTGACATGTCTGCAGCTAAGATTTATTCAACTATTTGACTATTCAGTGAGCTTGTAGTGCTCTGCTTTCTCTGTTTCACACATGCTAACATCCCTCCTCAAGCTGAACTATTCAGGATGAATGTTCAGCTTGGTTCTGAGATAATGAAACTGTCCATAAGTCAAAGCTTTAGTAAGTATGTTGGCAGTCTGATCAGCACTAGGAACAAAACAGACTATATTTTGATTAGCTCGAACTTTTTATGAATTAAATGTATATCCAGTTCAATGTGGTTGGTTTGGTTTTGGCATGATACACTGGATTTGTAGCCAAAAAATTGCTCTTGATTATCACACCACATAATTGGCGTATGATCAATTTTGAGCTTTAATTCAATGAACTAAGCTTTAATCCACAGAACTTCCTATCATCTCTGTCACATTCCCAATT
Source organism: Atalantia buxifolia (assembly GCA_030444775.1). NCBI lineage: Eukaryota > Viridiplantae > Streptophyta > Magnoliopsida > Sapindales > Rutaceae > Atalantia > Atalantia buxifolia. The sequence continues at coordinate 25,779,273 of CM059834.1, read as the reverse complement.
TGAATCTGTAAAGTGATTAATCTGCTAACTGCCATTAGAAGAGAACTAAAGCCCATAATGAATTGTCCCCTTCAAGTACATAAGTAGTCTTTTGCATGCCTGTAAATGCTCATCTGTTGGGGCTAAAAGAAATTGAATTGACTTGTTCACTGAAATGTTGTTTCAGGTCTTGTCAATGTTACATGTTGCAATGCCCCTATAGTACTTCTATACTAAGAGGCATTTGAGATAATAGTTCCTAAGTTTTTAGTGAGAGAATGAGATGTAACCATTGGAGTTGGTTTTGGACTGCATGTGTTCATACCATGTTTGACCAGCAAGTCGGCTATGTATTTACTTTGTGACAAGTGAGCTTTCCTTGCTTTTGTTAACTTCTATGCCAAGGAAATAATGAAAGCCCTCCTAAGTCTGCACGAGCAAATGTGTCTTGTATAGCAGATATCACTTTTAATACACTTTGAGGATTAGATCCAGTGATAATAAAATGTCATCAACATAGGCTAATACTAGCAAAATGTGACCTGCATCCCATCTATAAAACAAAGAAGAATCTAGCTTTGAATGCTTAAAGTTCCATTGAGTTCATTGAGTGTCATTGCACTCTTGAATCTATCAAAACAGGCTCTAGGTGCCTATTTGAGACCATACAATGCCTTTTGTAGCTTACATACATGATGAGGTTTAGAAAGATCAACAAAACCCTCTGGTTGTGCCATGTACACAACTTCAACAAGGATGCCATTGAGAAAGACATTATTAACATCAAATTTTCTAATAACCCATTTGCTCATCACTGTTGAACTCATAATTATTCTCACTATAGAAGCCTTAATAACATGGCTAAAGGTTTTAGTGTAATTTACACTATAAGCTTGCTAAAAACCTTTTGCAACAAATCTAGTTTTGTACCTTGAAATTAAGCCATCTGAGTTTATTAATTCTGAAAACCCACCATCTTGGCTGCACTATGATTTAAGTATGATTGTTCTAAAGAGCATTAAACTCTTCTTGCATAGCATTAAACCATTTTGGATCTTATAACACTTGAGTTATTGAGGTTGGTTCAGTTGGTTAAGCTAAAAGGGCAGTAAGATAGGTTTTAGATATGTGTGTTTTTCTACTTATTTATAGACACAATTCTAATACAAATACATATAATAAATTTATAATTTAGTGCGATATCAATTGTATAACAAAGATTTACACAAATTTACATCCACGGTTAACATGACATTTTTTCCCACATAAAAAAAAAAATAAATGTGAACATTACATTTGAAAATTGTGGACTACAAATTCAATACCTCCTTTTTTTTTTTTATGCGAAAGTAAAGCTTTCAATTAATCGGAACTAGAAAATAACAGTAGAATTTGGCTGAAAAAGTTCCCAACCATACAATCAAATTATCATAGCTCGGAGCTATATGAGCTAAAGCATGAACTGTTGTATTCCAAGCTCGAGATACATGTTGAATTTTGGACTGATTTAAGTTCTTCAAGCTCGCTTGAATTGCAGAAATTTGCCAAAAAATTTTTGACAATACCTCCTTTTTAATTCTATATGACTTTCCGTCTCGGGAGATATTCAACTCATGACTAATAAATATGAATAATTTAATTATTGTTTAATTTAATTATTTTTAAATTTATTAAAATAATCACTATAAATTCATAAACTCATAAAATTTTAAATTTAACTCCTGACAATCATTTTACATTTTTACTGAACATACCACCAACTCTCACCCATAAATGAGGACTTGTGTTTTTAAATAAATTATTTGAAAAGATTAAAAAAAATATATGGTACAGGTTCATATCACCAATGACCCAGCTGTACCACATTAAATTTGTACATATTCCCCGCAATCATTATTCATAGATACATACTGGAATTATAAATATTTAATAGTGAAAGATATATAAAATATACATCTTTTGACAGCTTCATTTCAATAAATTTGTTTTTTTTTTTTCATTTTTTTGGGGTCTTATGTCGGTTTATGGGCTAACTCTTGGTTAGTCCGTCTCCCCTTTCCTCACTTTAAATTGAACGATTTGAATTTTCCTAGCGATTCTAGAAACAATTTCTTATGTTAAACTTGGCGGACTGTAATTATATACTTTACGTTTTAGTTTTAGAATATATTAATGGACTGATTTGATTCTATATAATATTACAAAAATAATATTATTGGCCACTGGGTGATTGTTTATTTTTCCCATTGAAAAGGAGTTCAGGACAAAATTCTGGTTAGTTTCTCTTTGTCTATATGATAGACGCGACAAGTCATACGTTCACACTACCCGTTCTGCCGATGACTTTCTTTTTGGTGACTTTAATTTCTCTCCAGTAAACTACATTTTAAAGCCAAAACCGCGTAGGTCCTACATATATTCTCTTAGAAAATCATTATTCCTGTTTCATTCCTTCACTTACCTTAATCCTCTACTGGGTTTCTAGTTTAGTTTTAATTTCTAAAGATCAGTACTTGAGCAGTCTCTTGCAGAACTAATGGGGTGTTGTGTAAGCAAAAGCCAACGTTATCCAATTCTTGGTAAACCTTATGAAGATGTTATGTTACATTACTCTTTCGGCAGAATGTTGGGTAGGGGTCGATTTGGTGTGACTTATTTATGTACCGAGAATTCAACCAACAGGCCATATGCTTGCAAGTCTATGGCTAAGAAGCCAAAGATGAAATATGCAGAAAATGATATGATGATCGGAAGAGAGATTCAGATAAGGCGGCTCTTGAGTGGGCAGCCTAACATTGTCGAGTTAAAGAGTGCTCATGAGGACGACACTGCTGTGCATGTGGTTATGGAATTATGTCAAGGTGGTGATCTGTTTGATAGGATTATTGCCAAGGGTTATTACAGTGAGAGAGATGCAGCCCCTGTACTCAGGGCTATTGTGAATGCCGTGAATGTCTGCCACTCCATGGGCGTTATGCACAGGGATCTCAAACCTGAGAATTTCTCCTTCATCAGCAGGGATGACAATGCTCTTTTGAAGGTCACCGATTTTGGGTCCGCACTTCTCTTTGAAGAAGGTAATTTCTCGTCTTTGATTAATTAATTAGCTGCAATTTTTTCATAATATGCAAATTGATCGTTTCCTTTCCTGAACCCTTTTTTTTAAACTGTTTTCAAGAGTTAAGCTTAGATGGTGAGAATATTTAAAAAAAAAAAAAAAAAAAAAGAAGTCGTCTTATTAATATGAAATCTGACGCAATATTATCATATTCATAGTAAAAAAGTAAAATCAACCAACACCATAATCTTAAGATACAGTTTATTTTTTAAGATGAATTAAATACCAAATCACTTTATTCTATTATATTTTATTTTGTGAAAAGGCTTGACGAAGCGAGGGAGTTTATTAAAATAGAAAACGGTGGTGGAACTTATGGTTGGAACTATGAGTGCATCTAAAGTTCATATTCGAAACTTTCTTACGACAATTGACCCAAATCATTTTATTTTATTATATTTTATTTTGGTCATCCAGTCTGTCAACTCCCAAATTCCTCAAAATGACAACGCTGTCCTTTTCATCATCTGCCAAAGTGGCCCTGCGCTGCGTTGCAATTGCTCACACACCACCAATATGCTTCGTTACATACCCCCAGTGTTCCACAGCAACACACTTTTACCAATTTAATTGTCTTTCTTTTTTTTTTCCCCATTTTTTAAAATAATTTCCTTGAGGAGTTTTTAAATAAAATTCGCATCAAGTAACTTGGGTTAATTTATATTCAGCATTAATATTTATTTAAAGGGTATGGTGATACCTATTGACGAAAATAATATTATTACTCACTTCATTGTACAATGACATTATATTATGCCAAAATAACATACTATTATATATATAAAGTGTTGCCTTTTTTATCGTATCTAATGTTTAAATATCATTTTTAGTCTTATATATATTATTATATAAACAGTTAATGCTAAAAAGTGTGATTCGGGGCCATAATATAAATTGAATTGAACTCGTGGGCGGGGGTAATTTATGGCTGACAGAAGGGCAAAAGTTTTTAAGAAAAAGAGCACAGTCAACATAGAGTCAACTTCCACCACCCTTAATCATACTCCAAAAAAAGCGGACATAAAAGTAGTCTTGTTATTATTGTCAATTTATAAATAAACAAATCAAAAGAAAAAGTTTTCAAATTAATCAACTAATGAATGTCTAAAGCGTGGGAAATTTAAATTTTTTTTAACTTAAAATAATGACATAAAAAAATTTTCCATTAAATATTTTCAATTCCATGGTAGATGAATGATGATAGATATGCCACCTTTTGGCTTAATTCTACACCATTGAAATTTTAATACATCTCGAATTTAAGTAATAAGTTTAGGTTAAGAATTTAAGTTCAAAGAACCATATCTAAATCCTCTCTCTTTTGAATTGTCATTTTTGGTCCCTTAACGTCTTTGACACAGTTGCATGAGCCTATAACCTCCACACACACACACACACACACACACACACACACACACACACAAAACCTTAAATTTGAGGGTTATGAAACTTTTGATTTTATCCGCTGGAAAAATAATTTTTACAATTTTAGTCTTCCGTTGCACCAATGGCTGAAATGCATTGTGGTGTGACTTACTTTTATATGAAGTTAACGATTTTAATAATTGTAGTCCGTCGCATGGGCAGAGCGATCGAGCATTTATATGGCAAGATGGGGTGGAAAGTTTTTCGTGTCCAATATTAAAAAGTCATTATGGGTGTTAGAATTTTTTAAAAATGTTCTCAGTGATTTTTTAATTTTGTTTTTGAATTACTCCTTGTGAAACTCAAGATTTTTACTTGAACTTGCCAACCCATTAATTCTAGATCCTAAGCTTCATCCCCAGTGTCTCAGGCTAGCTGGTGAATTGTATTATCTTGCATTGCATCAAACTAAATTATATAGATGAGTTCTGATCTTATCTAAAATATTAACATTAATTTTAATTCTTGACTGATGATCTAATGGTACACTTCCAGGAAAGGTATATAGAGATATAGTAGGGAGCGGTTTTTATATTGCTCCTGAGGTATTGCGGCGCAGATATGGGAAGGAGATAGACATTTGGAGCGCAGGCGTTATCCTGTATATTTTACTGTCTGGTGTACCTCCATTTTGGGCAGGTGAAAATATTCGTTTGATTTGCAGCCCAGCTACATGCATGATCTCTTTGCACTTCAGCAACCGTACCCTGTACATGTTTATTTCAATTACCTTAAATAACTAAGTACAGCAAGTGTAAATATAGTCACCCAGTACTTGCGATGATGTATATATGTACCCTGCAGAAACGAAGAAGGGCACTTACGACGCTATATTGCAAGCAGAAATTGACTTTGAAACTGATCCATGGCCAAGTATTTCCAGCACTGCCAAGGGCTTGGTACGCAGGATGCTGACAAAGGATCCAAAAAGGCGGATTACTGCTGCTCAAATTCTAGGTAGACAGCACCAGAGAATCCTGAGGCTTGTTATCTGTTTAGTTTTATAGTCTATATATAAGTTCAACATTTACTTGGTCCAATAAATCGCACCAATATTATCGATGCCACTGAGAATTGAATGCATGATATGCAGAGCATCCTTGGCTTAGAGAAGGTGGAGAAGCATCAGACGACACTTCTGTTATTTTAAGGATGAAGCAGTTTAGGCGAATGAGCAAACTAAAGAAACTCACAGTAAAGGTAATCTAGTTTAATTAGTCTAACTAACAGTATATATAGCTCTTCAAAATTTAGGTAAGCCCATATTAGTACAGGATTCGAACTCACCTATGAAAATCTATTATTTGTAATTGATATCAACAATGATTAATTTATTCTTGAGTTTTGATCATAGTATCTTATAAACTATATGTGCAGGTCCAATGAATTAATTTGTAAATTTGATTTTGCATCCCTTCTGATGTACTGAGTGGTTCTTTATCAGGTCATTGTGGAATATCTTCCCGACGAAGAAACACAAGCGCTAAAGGAAAAGTTCATAGAGATGGACACTGACAAAAATGGCACTCTTAGTTACGACGAACTGAGGGCAGGATTAACTAAAGTTGGATCGATGCTTACAGAATTTGATGTCAAGCAGTTAATGGAAGCTGTAAAGAATTCATCAACTCTGAGTTTATTCTATATACCGTCTATCAATTGGCATCATTACACTCAAGTGATATTGTTTGCCATATATATATATATATATATATATATATATGCTTTTTTGCAGGCTGATATGGATGGAAATGGGGCTATTGACTACACTGAGTTTACAGCTGCTACGATTCAAAGGCAAAAGCTAGAAAGATCTGAGTATCTTAGCAAAGCCTTTCAATATTTTGATAAGGATAATAGTGGGTAAGTTTCTGACTCTAAATTAAATTAATGTCAAAAAATTAAAAAAATGATGACCACTTGGCAATTTTAATATCTATCGCCTCAGAAAGACCAGATATTGTTATGCTTTTCTTTTAATTATTATTGGAAAAGGATGCTGAAGTTATTTTCTGAATGTGCAGATATATCACATTAGATGAACTGGTTACAGCTTTTAAAGAAAATAACATGGGAGACGATGCTAAAATTAAGGAATTGTTGTCTGACATTGATAGTAATAAAGTAAGTTGGTTTTAATTTTGATTTTCTGACTACAGTATTAATTTCTCTGAATTATATATTAATATGTGGAAGCTCTCACGGGTCACGTCTTCAATTTGTGTTTTAAGGATGGTATGATCAGCTACGATGAATTTCGTGCAATGGTGGAAAGCCCCCAAACTATAAGAAATGTGTCGCACATTTACACTGACAAAGCCAAAAAATTTGGATTAGGGTAAATACTTTTCTGACTTTATAGAATAATATGTACATACTACATATATAATTTTTCTTATAGTCAAGAAGAATTATCAGCTATACAAAGGCACATTATTTACTCCAGTTCAATTTCTCGTAAGAAAACACAAACATTACTTCCTATACTCATTAGTTTTTCTCATCAATGTTACTTTGATTATGAGCTAAAATTTATTTAGTCAAATTATGACGGTGCTAGTAGTAGTTGTAGTAGTGTTACGTGTGTGTCTGTCTATATATATATATATATATATATATATATAATTTGCGCGGACAAAGCTAGCTAATTGACACTGCTGTTAATTATTTTCAGGAATACGAAGCAATTTAAAGCAATGAACATGCTAAAGAAACTAGTTCTACAGGTAATTCGTTATAAGTCTAATGGATCGAGATTCTCTCCCAGTGAACTTTCACTTGCAAATACAAGAATGTGATTAATCGTTAGATAATGTATATGAATAGATAAGACGGTTGATATAAGAGGGTTGATCTAGTATGCAATGCCGCACATGTAAACAAGAAAGCGCTTCATGAGAGTTTGCCACACGCGATGTCGCCCATACCAGATCAAAATTCAATTGATAAAAAAACAGATGACATTGACCACACCTAGCTAACTCTTAATTATATACGTAAGCATGTAATTAAAAAGATTCTTCCCATTTAGGAGCTAGCTCAGATTAGGACTCAAGTATGAGGATTGGATACAACAGTGACAATCATTAGTTAAATGCTCGATTGAATTTCTGCATCTGCACTTCCTCACCAACAATGTTTTATTGCGAAGTACTCGTTATTATATTCAGTAAGCTATATATGTGCAAGCCAATAAATTTATGCATTTAATTGTGCTTCCTCTACTGATAAAACTGAGTGGATTTTCAGGTCATTGTGGAAAATCTTCCTAAAGAAGAAAAGGAAAAGCTAATGGAAAAATTTAGAGAGATGGACACTGACAACAGTGGCACTCTTACTCTCAGTGAGTTGAAGGCAGGATTAGCTAAACTCGGATCAGCGCTTGAAGAATCTGAAGTCAACCAATATATGGAAGCTGTAAGGAATTCATGAGCTCTGAAATTATTTTAGTGTCTGTCTATTCGGATATTATATATACTCGGCTGATTTATACTGTTGGCACTGCATTTTCCAGGGTGATATAGATGGAAATGGGAATATTGATTTCATTGAATTTGTAAATCTCATGACGGATATATACAAGCTAGAAACTCCTGAACTTCTTGAGAAAGCCTTTCAATATCTTGACAAGAATAGTGATCAGTAAGTTTCTTGTTCTAATGAATTACCATATCACCCTTTGGCACTTTTAAAACATATATAAATGGAAAACGGTTGTTTTTGGTTGATTGATGGAGTTTGAATCCTGAGGAGACAGGCGTTAAAAGAAATTATTTGGCTTTTGAAAGCTAAGTTAATTTAATCACACACTTATATGATGAAAAATCTATGACATTTTTATTATTTTTACTAAAATTATTATTCAAAAGTTATATTTACTACGCAAAGATCGATTTATTTATTTATTTATTTATTATTTCATACCTTTGGTTTTTTCCATAACAGTTATGGCTTTTTAATAAATGAAGTTTTTTCTATTTTATTTTTATTGTTGTTGTGATTATTTTTATGTTTTTGGAAAGGACACTGAAATTCCTTTTGGGATGTGTAGATTTATCACTGTGAATGAACTGGAAACAGCTTTTAAAGAAAATAATATGGGTGATGATGCTACAATTAAGGAGATAATCTCTGAAGTTGGTAGAGATCATAAAGTAAGTTGATTTTTAGTTTTTTGACAACATGTTTGACAATAATATTATGTTCACTCAGTTGACATACTCAATTTGTATGACAACCGATGTATTCTCAATCATTTATTTGCATATGCTTATCATTAATTGATTTTATTTGTATAAACTTAATGAATGAATGACACATAAGATGGTGCATAAATTCAGTTACAGACTAATTACGGATAGCATTACATTTGTCTTCATTATTGTTTTGATGGCGATTCTCACATCTTTAATTTTTGTTTTAAGGACGGAAGGATCAGCTTTGATCAATTTTGTGCCTTCGTGAAAGGCGGAAGCCAACTGCGAGCACCTACCCTCGGAAATCTGAGTTATATGTTGAAGGGAAAAGGCCAAAAAGTTATATGTTGAAGGGAAAGGGCCAAAAATTTCCCGTAGGGTAAATATTGAAAGTTACGTGAATTTTTTGAAATAAAAAATCTTATAAGTGAGTTTTATTCTATAAAATATTTAATTTTTTTTTTTTGAGGAAATGATCATTCAGTTCTTATATTTTAGTTTAAGTATTAATTTAATTTTTATATTTTAAAAAATACCTTAAGATACTCTGATATTAAATATGTTGTACTTATGTCCTTACTTTTTCTTGACTTTATAATAATGATGTTCTTGCAACAAGAGACATTATTGAAAATTAAATTAATATCAAAAGATTTAAATTAATTTTTATTTTACTTATAAGGTTAGTTTGATCAAAAAAAAATTTTTTTTTTTTTGTTTTCATAATGTCTGCAAGATTATTGTAATGGTATTATTGTAAAAGTTAAGAAAAAATAAGGGTACATTATATAATCAGCACAACAAAATCATTATAGATTGGGTTGGCACCCTCAACACAGGCGTTTTCGCCTTTCAATCAGATTTAAAGCATGTTATATTGTAAATTAGCCCCAGGCCTTTTGCTCTTTACAGCCAAGCAAGTCTTGGATTATCTTCTTATATATACATTATGGCTGGTACTTGATTTTTATTTTTAATTACCTCGCTCAACAGAATAAAATTGCTGAATTGAATTTCAGAGCTAAAACGGCTAAATGCTAATTTTATTTTTGTACAAGATGATCAGACATAATAGAGTAAATTTTCTTAACCAATAATTCTTTTAGTAATGTTATGTTTACATAGATAAAATATTTAATAAAGATATTCACTGATGTGACATTTTACATAAATCACTTATTGACAGGATTATAAAAATCAAACGTAAGAAATTAATAATAAAATTAATTTATACCATATACATGATCGCGAAATCTATCAATGAAATAAGCGTAACAAATAAGCATAATAATATTATTTTAATTTGATAGAAATGAATTTCTCTCTCTTTTTTTTTTTTTTTTTAAGTTTCTCTCTTGAGAAGAGTTTTTCTAATATAACAAATCTTCTTAAACAATGAATTTGAACTTAGGTTCTAAATTTTTTTATATCGAAGTTGTTATTAAATAACATGCTTATGGGACTAAATGACATAACCCACCACATCAACCGGAAAATGCGGATAGTGAGTTAATCTTTTTCATAACAAATAATAGATTTATTATGAAAAAGTCAAAAAAAATAATTAATTTAATAAATGCAATTCGAGCGTTAAGCGCTGAAAATGACCTAACTACAAATTAACAATTAATAAGTTACTCACTGCTAAAGTGCTAATCATATATAGCCGACCATTTCGTTGATTATATATTAAAAGCAGTGACTGACTGTCTGACTTGTTGGTGAAAGAAAATCATAATTTGCTCTGAATTATACCTCAAAGTGCCCGACGAGATGTGTGGTGTGTTCTCATTGGCCGAGTAGTGGGGCCCCTAACATAACTCTGGTGATAAGCACTCGCCACGCATTTCATCGTGCATCATAAAATGTGCGGCAGCGCGTATTTGATCAAAATTCATATTATGTTTATCTGTGAGACCGTGAATAATTAATTCTAAGCTTAGCGTAGCTAAAAAGGATTGAGACCAAACTATTATATGATGATGGTTACCCGATAATTTCTTCATAAGAGAATATATATAAATAGAACACTCCTTGACGCCTACATGTTGCCAGATGCCAGTGGTTGAAAGGATATCGTTAAACTTAAACCCCGATTAAAACGAAGTAACCTAATTACTTCTGATTGGTTAATTATCAGAAGACAATTTTGGATCAAAATTTTCTCCTATAATTGATAGTTAATAAATAAAATATTATAAATAAATTAATTTTGACTGACTATGCATTAACAAAAACAGATACATATCAAAAGATTTTTTTTAAAAGTTCGATATGCTTACATTATGGGATGATACTTATCCAACAATTTCACCTATCCATAATGTTTTAATATCTGATCTTTTATGTAACACTTTTTAGTTTACCGAAATAAATAAAAAAAATTCAATTTTTAAATTTTGTTGCCATTAAGATATAGATTATGATCAACATTTTTGGTTGTTCATACGGTGTTGATTGATGTTATAAGAATATTAGAACAACCACGTCTTTATAAAAAAAAAAAAAAAACATTGAAGAGATTAAAAAATTGAAGGGTGATGATTAAATGATATGGATCGTTAATTTTATTAATATTTTTTTTCTCCCTCTCTCTCTCTCCTGTCTTTAATAATGTTTCTATCCTTCAATGATTTTTTAACTCTCCACTGCCTTTCTCTCCTTCTTCCTCAATCTGTTGTTAATTATTTGTTTATCTTTCATGTCCTATAAAAGGAAAAAAGGAAAAAAAAAAACGATTATTTTTCATATCCTAGAGAACCAAATTTGGAATTAATGAAGCAAATTACCTCCAGAAATCAATTACGGCAGCCGATGGCGAGTGAAGCCGAGAGAGTGAGGCGGCAAGTCAATTTTTTGAGACATCCAAGGGAGTGCGGCAGCATGAAGAAGCAAGACACAATCGACGGGGAAGAGAGAGAGCCGATGATAAGATCGGAGCGTGGTGAGGGAGAATCGATTGGTGGTGAGAGTTGTGGCCTGAGTGAGGTGAGATTGGTGACGCTGTGAGTGAGAGGGAGAACGCGAAGCTGCAACTGCAATCGATGGGTAGAGACAGAGAGACAGATCCAACGACCAGGTGTGGAAACACCCACGACGATTGAGAGGGAGAAAGTTGACAGAGAGAGCACAGAGCAGAGTGAGGATGCGTGAGAAACGGCTGCGTTTTGGTGTGACTGTCGTGTGGGTTTTGCTCGTTTGCTGTGGGAGCTGTGTGTGCGTGTGCAAGCCACAGTAACCTTTTTTATAGTTAGCACAAAGCGGTGGGGTAGAAAGAATCTCATTTTCCATCATTTAAAGATTTTTTTTTAAAAAAAAAAAAGTGAGGTGATATTTTATCCCATGATTTGTTTTAACAAATTTCACTTAAAAAAGGTTGACAAAAAAAAAATCATGTCACAGGGATGTTTTGCTAGTTTAATTGAAAATTAACAGTCAAATTAATAAATAGCTAGTATCTCTACATGTGATTGTGGGAGTAAAATTTCCCATAATATAGTAATAAATCTCACCACCCTTCATTGGAATAAATTTTTATTCAGTAAAATGAAGGTTTTAAATTCCTCTCTTTCGGCCAAACCGATTTCGTCTAGTCTCCTCTCCTCTGGTCTACGCGCTGTGCACTGCTACTTTGCCCTGAGATTCTTGCTTTTGTTGTGTGTGGTTCAAGACTCTGGAAGGTATGTTTTCATTTAACTTAATTTCCAATTTCGATTTTTTTCGTTAATTTTATTTTATTGTTAATCTTTTAACTTCCCAGATTCGTACACCGATTTGAATTAAACTTCAGATTAACAATAGTCCATCCAATTCCCAAGCTTCCTTCTCCATCCCCTCCCTTATCATTTTGTCTCTCTCACTTACTCTTTCCTCTCCCTTTTTCACAAACTCCTTGAAGCTTTTAACAATTTTCATACTCAGTTAATTTAAATTCGAGTTAAACTTCAACTTGAATCTTTCAAGGTCTAGAACAATGTAAACGTAATGTTTTGAAATAACCAAAAAAAAAAAAAGTCTTTTAAAGTCTAGTAACCTTATTTTTCACACCCAATTTAAATCTTGTTTTCAATATGATTAAGTTGGTTGAGAAATTCAGTGTATTCAGCTTTGTTAGAAGGATATTTTTCCTGAAAGCATCTTGCTTAATTCTTTGTTGCTTCTCTATGTAATGCTGCATCAATAATCGTTGTCATAGCTGAACAGAGAATCGATAATGGATCAAGAACTACTCGAGGTACTGAGACATGGGGATGAAAATAAAATCAAGCAACTCGCACTTCGTCAGGATATTTTCAGTGCCTCAAGTCCCGGAGGAAACGCAGTCCTGCATATGGCTGTCAGATTCAGAAACCAACAAGTGATACGGGAGATTCTGAGGCAACAGGATTTTATTGCCTTGAGACTCCATTACTCACTTCTCCGTCAGAAAAACTTGATGGATGAGACTCCGCTGCATATTGCTGCCAGGATTGGTGACCGAGCTATCGTCAGTGAAATCATGAAATATGTGCCTGCGGTAAATCAAGCAGGTCCGGCTCCGGCACTTGAAAGCCTTTTCCGCATGACAGATATCGAAGGTAACACACCTCTGCATTACGCTGTAACTAACAAACACAAGCATGTGATTCGGATTCTGGTTGAAAAGGATAGTGTTCCAAGTAGCTATATTAATAAAGCTTACCAGACCCCACTCTCAATCGCCATTGATGCAAGGTTAAATGATATTGCTTGTTTCATCATCGATAAAAGTCCAGAGTCTCTTAACACCACTAGATTGCCACATGAACTGACGCTTCTCCATTTTGTTGTCATGAGGCAAAACTATGGTGAGCCGGCCCGTGATTAATTAATTTTTTCATTTCTTTACACAAATGCCTTCAGTATATATAGTTTGAGATTTTTCTGAAAGCATGCAATTCCTGCAATTTATAGATATCATGGTCAAGATACTGGGAACAAACAAAGAACTCATCGATCGGTTAGACTGGCACCAGAGGAATCCTCTTCATTATGCAGCTGCCTCGGGTAATGTTAAAATGGCACAACGCTTGTTAGAAGCAAGCAAACAACTTGCATATAAACGGGACTGTAATGGTGAGACGCCTCTTCACTTGGCCGCAGAGAATGGCAAACTAGAGGTTTTGAAACTGCTTATCAACAAATACCCAGATGCTATTGAGATCCGCAACAACAGTGATCGCAGCATCCTCCATGTTGCTGCCGAACTTGGAAATTGGAATATCGTGTCATTCATTCTCAGGTCCCCTGAAATGGAGAATTTGATTAACTTAGTTGATAGAAATGGAAATACGCCGTTGCATCTGGCTGCAACGGGCTTCCATAGCGATGTGGTTTTCACTCTCTCCAGACATAAGAGTGTGAACATCAGGGCAAAAAACCACAGCGCCACAAACAATACTGCTCTACAAATTGCTGAGACAACTAGAGCCAATGGAAAGGAGATCCAAAAGGTACATTCTTTCTTTCGTACTCTTGTTAAGGCTAACATGTACAAATCGAGAAGCTTTTGCATAATTTCTTGAAGAATCCTTGATAAAACATTTATTTTAAAATTGAATTATTTACCAACCAAACAAAAACATGGACAAATAATTAATTATTTAATTAGAATTCCATATTTGAGTTCAGCCGAGGACAAAGCCTAAAACACATAAGAGTTAGTACAACTATTTAGTGATTTATATCAAGGATTTTGATGTCTTGCAGATTGTCCATCAAACTAAGGGATCATTCTTTTTAGCCTAACCATCTATTCTTCTTTGGGCAATTTTGGGCATTTTTATTTTGGTTTTAGAAGATATATCGTAATTTCTCTAAATTTTTCAATTGTGGGGTTACATGGTGTTCCGATAAACAACTGTATATATATTTACGTGCTCTGCTCTACTCAGCACTTGACATTAAAAGCGCTGAAGACGGCCTACGCAAAACGAGCTCTGTCTGCGGAAGAACTCCAACAGAAAAGGCAGGTTTCTAAAGAAGAAGGTGAGAAAGGCAAAGAAATGGCTCAAACACTCTCGGTGATGGCAACACTGATAGCCACATTCACATTCACAGCAGCCTTCACAATTCCAGGGGGTTTCAAAAGTGATGGTCCCGATGAGGGCACGGCAACTCTGCTTCATAGAGCAAGTTTCCAGGCATTTGTCATCACAGATACCATAGCCATGACTTCAGCCATGGCTGCATCCGCCATTGTATTTTGGTCATTCTGGATAAGCAAAACTGAATCACTTATGGACACACTTCCTTTGGCCATTGGCTTCACTTGGATTGCACTCATATCAATGACACTAGCATTTGTGACGGGTTTGTATGCCGTGTTGTCTAACAGTTTAGCCATCACCATTGCGGTTTGTGTGATTGGTTGCCTATTGCCCTTCATTTTTTATGTCTCTGCTCCTTTCTTTATGATTGTATTTGATCAAACTGAAGTCAATCCTTTTGCGCTCGTTGTACGCTTCGTAAGAGATGCTTTGTAAAAAAGTGCGTGTCACAATAGTGTGTAAACTTGATGCTCATTATTATCTTGATAATCCTCATAAACTCATCTACTTCCATCACTTGTCCACTTTTAGAGAAAGTAAAATAAGTGAAATGAGTGGTTGCCAAGCAAGAAAGTTTTAGAAACTAAGGCCACGTTTGCTTGGGGGTGGAGGATTGGGGAGAGAAAGAGAATTTGATTTTTTTATTATTTTTTATTGTTTGAAAAAAAATTTATTCTCATAGTTTTAACTATATAGTGTATTTTCTGTAAAATTAACACTTCTAATGAGTAAATCGTCCATTTCTGATCATTGCTGTGTATTTAATGCTAAAAAAATGACGATCAATAGTGATCAACGTCGGTCAAAGGAGGTCAATAGCGGTGTAATTTTTATTTTAAAAAATAAAATTCTCTATTTAACTAGGTAATCTCAATAGGCTAATATATTATTTTCAATAATTATAAATATTTAGAAACTAAATTAAACATATAACTAACTATGCAATGTTACTTATTTTAATTATAAAATAATAACGAATTAATTAAAAATATAATATAATATTAAATGTTTTGTTATTAAGTTATTTTCTATATTAAATTAATTCATAGTTTAATTATTTTTTTATTTGTTAACAATATGAGCATAAAAGATAATGGGTATATTTGTCCAAATAAAAAATATGTAATTTTTTTCTTTTAAATTTAATATAAAACCAAACATTAACAATTAATTTTTGGAGAAACCAAACAATAACAATTAATTTTTGAAGTCTTCTCCTCTCATCACCTCTCCACTTCTCTCCTTTTTTCTCCTTTCCTCTCCTTCCCTTTCTTAAAACCAAACACAACCCTTTCATAAAACCAAACACAACCTAAAGGAAAGTTTGAAGAGAAGTTCTGGAAACAATGCTCAAATCTGTTATAGATAAGAAACAAATGAGAATGACTACAACCTAGCTTCTATTGTAACTCTAATGAATCTAACAAATTGATCATAGAAAGTACACAGTAAACAGTTTGTCACAATTGCAGCTGACATGTAGTCATATATAACTAATTTTGACATTTCAGTTCGAGCAATAAAAATGAAACGGTTTATAAACTTTAAACCGATTGATTCAATGTTAAATAAAAAAATTAATATATATACACATACACATAATAATATTTAACTATTATAAAGTTATTTATTGTTGTTGTTGTTGTAGTAGAAACATGAATTGTTAGTGGTTCTAATTGATTTTTTTTTTAAAAAAAAAAAGATCATACTTAGGTGAAAAGTCTAAAACTTATAAAAAAAAAAACTAAATTTCTTAAATCAAATACCGTAAACGGAACCAAACTTTAGAACCAAACTAAAATGAAACAATTTGGTACGGTTCGAAAATTAGGTTCACATTTGTTTCTAGTTTTCAAGAACCAACCAATTCTGTTTCCATTTTGGATGAGAATCGAATCAAACCAAATACTACCCAGGCCTTCATATATAAATAAAACAAACTAAGGCATGCAAATAGAAAATTTAAAAGATATATTTTTGTTTTTTTTTCTTTTTATAACCTGGACTATAACAAGAATAAAAATTAAATCGACCCAAATTAAACAAACTTTTCAATAGTCCCCAGCAATTGTGTAAAAAATTTGTTGTGTAAATTTTATTGTATTCGCAAGCGTATAAGTATATTAAAGTGTAAATTAAGAATAACAAAGTCAAACCTATATGGACTGCTAATTTTAGGAAAGCTAAATCTAATCTATGTTATTTATAACTCTATTCTGGTTGAAAAGTAAATATATCATTTTAAGAAATTTAAACTAAAAACGAAAGTAAATTAAAGATGAATAAATTAACACAAAAATTTTAGAGACCAAAGTTATCAAGATTTCAGAATCCACCACTATTCAACTTAACAATTATCTATTATCAATCAATTTTTAATTTTAGAGTGATAGCTCACAGTTAATCTATATACGTCTACTCATAGATATAACGATTAAGCCCTATAAAAATTAATTTTATATAGGTTTTTGTCTGCTTAATAGTGTGATATTTAAAAAAGTATTCCTACACATTTTGTGTAAGCAATTTTATAAAAGACATAGAATCAACGGCAATACAAACCAACTTTGTAATCTCAAATATAGATTTAGTTAAATATTAATCTTAACAATCAATGGTAAATAACATTGTTAATAATAATAAAAAGGTATAATAATATCCAACTAAATATGTGGAATAAGAACCAGAAAAATTAAAGCATACGTGTACAAAATTAATTGAATAAAAGATAATTTATTTCACTTACTGGTCTAGCTACAATACATTTGTGGTTTCATACCCATTTTTTTTTTGTTTTTTTATGATCTAACCATTGGATCCAACCCCAGAGTTGCAAAGGCTATTCCAACTACTTGGATGTTATTATTTGATTATTAAAAATATGGTCCCTTATGTTTACTAAAAGAATAAGAAAAGATTAAGTTTCAAAATTTTGACTCATTGGTCCATTAAAATATTTTATTATCAAAGATAATTTAGTAAATGAACATATTTATATATTAAACATATGGATGGATTATTTTAACTTGCTACAATACTCTCAACTTCCATTTACTTAAAATACGAATTAGATTTTAATAATACTATTTTGTATTTAGTGTAACACAAAATTAGACAAAATTTTATATACATTTTGACAATATTAAAATGAAAAATAAATAAATATTAAATAAATGCTTGGATATTCATTTAAAGTCATTATAGAGTTTATAAACAATATTTTCAAAATAATAAATTTCTATATGTAAATTTGAGATTATGTAAAATTACTTATACGTTATCACACGTATGAAGCTGATCAATTATTTATTTGATATGAAAATAAATAAATTGTATACTATTTATTCTATTACTTAAATTTAAAATTTTTTGAGGAGGAGATAGAGAGAATAAATTTTTTAGAATTTTAAAATTATTATATTTTAATTTGGTTTATTACATAAAATTATTAAAACTTATAGTTTTTATTATTTACATAAAACAATAGGAATTGTTGAAGAAAATGCCAAATAAATTTTTTAGAATTTTAAAATTATTATATTTTAATTGGGGCTTATTGTATAAAATTTTTAAAACTTATAATTTTTATTATTTATAAAAAATTTAGGGACTGCTAAAGAAAATATCAAAATGGTGTTCAGTACAACTGGGGGTAGTATAGTTCAGCCTTTCACTTACAGAGTATTATCCTTAGCCCTAATATAAAAATTTAATTACATAAAATTGAATTAGAAGCAAAAGTCAATTGCTTTGCTCTGCTCATCACAGAGGCTTCAAAACAAGCCATTTTATTCCGGTTTTATTCATTAAATAGATAAATTGGGCTAATAAATTTAATCAGAATTTACCTTTAAGTCCACAAATCCAATAATCTTCAATTCCTTTTATGTTCGGTTCCCTTTGAATAAATTACTCCGTAATCTTCAATTTAACAAAGGATTAGATATGAAATATATATAAAAAGGGTAAAAGCTTGGTCCATATAAGCTTACTATTTTTATATTTTCAATAATACCTCAAAACGTCCTTGTTGTTAAATATTGACCTCGTGCCATTATTTTTTATTCTTTTTAGCTTACTTTTAGGGATGGCAATGTCCCTGCATCCATCCCCGATATTTTTTACGCATGTCCCCGTCCCTTCCCCATTTAGAAATCCCATCCTCAATAACAGGGGGGATCCCTTGGGGCTTCGATCGATCGAATAATTAATATTTTTTTTTTGTTTTTGATTTTGAGTTAATCATATTAAAATAAAAAATTTAAATAAAAGTAAAGTTTGAAATATATGTTACATTAATATCCATTACAAAAGTCACATACATTAAATTTTTTACAAACTTGGCTTTTTTACAAATTATCATGAACAAATTAATAGTCTAATATAAAATTGTTACAAATAAAATTGAATTTAGATTCAAAATTAACTTTTTGATGGTAAATTTCTTTACAAACAAGTTAAGTCGGAGTAAATCAAGAGCAAATATTAAATTAGATTAGATTAGATATTAAAATTGTGATTCACTGTGTGCAATTATAACATCTAAAAATAAATAAAAAATAAATTTAAGTTTAAAATATTTAATGAATATTAAAATTAAAATAAAATTTTTGGGCTAATAGAATCTATCCGGTCTTTTTAATGTCCTAAATAAAAATTTAGAACTTTAATTATTTAATTAGGCCTAAAGTTTAATAATATAAATATTTTGATATTTGTTATTTTTACCAATATTTATAATTTTATAATTCAAATTTTATAATTCCAATTTTATAATTTATTTACTAGTAATTTTAAAAAAATAAAAATAAAATTAAAAATAAAAATGGGAAAATGGGTAGGGGATGGGGATTCCACCTCATCCTCGTCCTCCCAAATAAGAAATTGGGTTCGTCCCTTCGCCGAATAAGAAATTGGGTATGAAATTATCATCATATCCTCATAGAATAGGAAATATAATTAAAGTGGAAATTTTGCCATCCCTATTTACTTTTACAATATTACACTCTTACGGTAATTTTTTTTGGATATTAATAAAAAATTAGATTATCAAATTAAATCCAAAAATAAAATAAAAACAAAAAAGATATATATTAATTTTTGTGGAATCTCATGTGTGTCTAAAAAAATTAATTTTGTAAAAAATTAAATTATCAATTTTTAGAAAAATTAATATTTTAACTCTTGAACAGAGTGTTCCACAAAAATTAATATATATATATATATATATAATTTAATTTTTTCTTTTAATAATATCTAAAAAAAGAAACATTATTGTAATAAGATAATTTTGTAAAAATAAGTCAAAAGGAACAAAAGGTAATGGCAATGGTATCAATAATTTAATGATAAGGATACTTTGAGACATTTTTAAAAATACAAGAACTAAACAGATACTAATCTTAAAATATAAGGACTAAACAAGCTTTTTCCATATAAAAATTATTTTCATCAACTTACAAGGTTCTATTCAGTCTCTCTCCCATCCCCCATTTCATATTCCGAGGTTCTCAACATAATTCAAGCGTTGACCAATTTTTTTTTTTTTTTTGGGGCTCTCACAATTATTGATTCCAAATTTTGCTAATTTTGCTAGTGCATATTCTTTGAAAATCCTCATAATATGGGGGTCTCATCTTTCACTGCCTATAATTGAAAAATCCTTGTGATGGGTTGTTGTTTAAGCAAAAGCCGAGACTCGGACTCAGCAGCCCAACAGCAACAGCAAGCCCCTCAACTACATGTACATGTATATGATGATGATGATGATACAATTCTTGGCAAAGCCTACGAGGATATTAAGTTACATTTAACTATTGGCGAAGAACTGGGTAGAGGTGAATTTGGTAGAATCTATCTTTGTACTGAGAATTCAACGGGTTTGCAATTTGCTTGCAAGTCTATCTCTAAGATCAGCAAATCGGATGAGGGTTACTTGAAAAGAGCGGTAGAGATAATGCAACGTCTAAGGGGGCAGCCTCATATGGTCCAACGGAAGAGTGTTTATGAGGATGAACGGTTTATGCATATTGTCATGGAGCACTGTGATGGCGGCACACTCGTCGACCGGATCTCGGACAGGGAGCGTTATACTGAGAGGGCTGCAGCTTCCGTATTCAGGAGCGTTGTGAATGCCCTGCATGCTTGCCACTCCAACGGCATTATGCACAGGGATCTTAAACCTGAGAATTTCATCTTCACTACCGACGACTAGAACGCTACTCTCAAGGCCTCCGATTTTGGCTTGGTACTTTTCTTTGAAGAAGGCAAAGCTGCTTTGCTTTATTATATATTGTTCATAAATGGTTGTATTTTTGTATTTTTTTTTTTATAATTTCCAAGTTATTATTAGTTTCTTGTTGAATATAAAAACGTGTTTGATAGCTTATTTTTATTTTCTCAGTAGTGTTTGTTAAAGAAATTATTGAGAATATATTAAGCAATTTTTCTGCAAAATTATTAAAAGACAAAACACATAATAAGGTTTAAATTATACGGTTTGATTAATCTATAAAGGCCCACTTAACGCGTTTAATTATTTTATGTTTCTCCAAACAAAATGTTGAATCAAAAACGACGCCAAACAGCCCTTAACTTTCTCATCCTTTGGAATTGTGACTTTTGTCCTTTTGACTTTTAAATTAAAATTAGCCAATCAAAAAGATAATTAGCTAGCCATTTAGGAGGCAATTAATTTTACCATTTTTACTGTTTTTTTATTCATTTACATCCTCTTCTTATATTATTTTAAATATATTTAGGTTAACTGCAACATTTTGCAGGGAAGGTATATGAGGAAGTGGTTGGGACTCCTTTATATATGGCTCCTGAATTATTAGGTCCATGCAAATATGGCAAGGAAATAGACATCTGGAGCGCTGGACTCATATTGTACAATTTATTGTCTGGTGCACAACCATTCTGGGCAGGTGATGAAACCATTAATTGCCTATATGCTTACTATTTTTTAGTTAAAAGTTAATTTCAGGTTATCTCTCTGTGAAATAACAACCTTTAGAATATTTTCAAATTATTAAAAACCCTGAACATATTCTTATTTTTGTTCAAAAATAAGGGAAGAAAAATGGGGGCCTGTTTGTGAAACTTTTTTTTTTGGTCTTCTTAACAAATATTGAGGTAAGTTGAAATTTATAATAATTTAAGGTATTTTGAAAGAGAAATTTTAGAATACCTCTAATGTATTATAACCAATTGATGCATGCATGACATGTGTAATTGAATTTAATATAACCACCACTTGTATGATGAGTTTTCAAAATAAATACACACATGTCATAACATCATTTACTTGTTGTATGGCTGATATGGTACCTCTGATATATTTTAGAATTTCTCATTTTAAAGATTGTCATTTACCTAGAATAATCTAAAATCAACCCTTAACTTAATTATTAATTAATTAAAAGTACAGCAATTAGCAAGTGTCAGAATAGTATCACTCACAAGTGCTATGTATATGTTCTGTTACAGAGTCGTTGTATGGAACTTTAACGGCGATAATGAGTAGAGAAATCGACTTCAAAAGTGATCCATGGCTAACTATATCAAGCAGTGCCAAGGACTTGATTCGCAGGATGCTTATTCGGGATCCAAACAACCGGATCACTGTTGCTCGAATTCTAAGTATAAATTAATTAAGTATTATATTGATCCTCAAGTTATATATTATTATTACTTTATCCTGATGGCCTTATGTGTGTGTGTATATATATATATATAGTTATTTTTTAATATGGACACGTTTTTAAATCGTGAGGTTTAATAAACTTATTTTTTAATGAACTACAAAGGTATGCAATTTAACAATATTAAAAATTAATCATCTTAAACCACATGATTTAAAAATGTGTTCGTATAGAAAAAAAAATTTGTATGCACTAAAGAAGAACTATACACACACTAATACTACTGAAAAAAAAAAAATATGGTATGATACATATGCAGAGCACCCTTGGCTTAATTATGAAAATGGAGAAGCATGGGACAGGCCAATTGACACTGCCGTTATTTCGAGGGTGAAGCAATTTAGAGCAATGAGCAAACTAAAGAAACTTGCCCTAAAGGTACGTTTTAAATGATACAAAATTTGTAAGATGGTGTGAATCATGAACTACACGTCTGATTGAATTTTTTCATTTATAGCTCTCGGCAACAATATTTTCAATTACTTTTGTAAAATATTATAACAAAAAGTCACATTTTGTCCTTCAACAGTAAACTTCAAACATTAAGAACATTAAAATTAAATATTAGGAACGTAAATGTTATTTTTTTTTATAAACTATTTTGTGAAGTTCAATATTGAATCTTTTTTCTTTTTTAAAAATAGGGAATAGACAAAGTCCAAGTCAAATTTTAACTCCTTATCTCCCTAAAATTTGAACACTCACGGGTCATGACCAGCTATAGAAGACTAATAGAAAATCACTTTATCAAAAGTAGGTACAATGAATTAGCATTTGACTCTGTGCCTACTGGTAAACTACTGAATGTATGATATAGAAAAAAAAAAAAAATATATATATATATATATATAGGTGATTGTGGAAAATCTTCCTGCTGAAGAAATACAGAAGCACAAGGAAACGTTTAAACAAATGGACACTGATGACAGTGGCACACTTGCCTACGATGAATTTAAAGCAGGCTTGTCTAAGCTTGGATCCACGCTTACTGACGTTGATGTCAAGCAGTACATGCAAGCTGCAAGCAATTCAGGAGCTCTGAAACTTGTATCCCATTAATTGATTAATTAACTATCTAATTGCATCATGAGCTGATATGGTCTGTTTGCATGTCTGCAGGCTGATATAGATGGAAATGGGGCTATTGACTACATTGAACTTATCACTTGTACAATGCAAAGACACAAGCTTGAAAGATTTCAACATCTTTACAAAGCCTTCCAATATTTTGATAAGAATAATGATCAGTATGTTAATTTCTCGTTCTATATAAATTAAATAAGAGTGGGGGGAAAAAAAACGCAACCCTTTGGCAAGTTCAATTTACACAAGTTGTTTTTCCGAATGCCTGTGCAGATACATCACAGCAGACGAACTGGAGGCAGCATTTAAAGAATATAACATGGGTGATGATGCCACGATTAAAGAAATAATGTTCGAAGTTGATAGAGATAAAGTAAGTTTTTTTTTTTTTCAAACTTTTGACAATAACATTATTAATTTATTTGCCTTATCGGCATCAAATATTATTATTGTAAGCCGGTCACTTTTTAATTTTTGTTTGCAGGGTGGTAGGATTAGCTATGAAGAATTTTGTGCAACGATGAAAACAGGAACCCATCTTCGAGGAACTTCTTACGGAAATTTGAGTCATATTTTTATTGGAAAAGGCAAAACATTTTCTCAGCAATAGGTATATTTGCTTGTTTTTGTGACTTACAAAATCATATAGTTTTTTTTTTTTGGTTTAAAAAAAAAAGATATAGTGAAGAAATAATCATATATTAGAATTAGGAACAATCAAAACAATCATTTCTTGTTAAACAAAGCAAATAAACAATCACACAATATCAAACAAAACAAATGATGCTCATTATTTCTATCTTGTTAAACAATTGAGTGGTGGGTTGTTGGTGACCGGCAAGTAAAATTAAATAATAGAACAATGATCACTTACACAAACTTCCAAGGCAGCCTGGGTGATTCTTTTTCTCAATTCATATTGCAAACTGGTAATTAATTAGTGGATGTCACTTTAATTTGTTAGCTGGTCACAGTTGACGTAGCCATCTTCGAATAACATGAATATCATATCATTTATATCTATATTAATTCTTATAACCCATTTATCTATATAAAGTCTACAGCAGTTGCATTCATGCATATGAACACGATCATGACTTCTTAAGTCATAATAAAAAATTGAGTCAGAAAATAATAAATAAGCATTTTCATACTTAGGGACTGAATTGTGCCTAATAGTGACATCAAACCCTAGCTACTCATTAATTAAACTAATGTTAAAAAGTAATTACATTTGCTAGGATAAGGATCCAAGGTCAATTCTACGAAACAACAAAGTAATCAAATCAAACTTTTACTTTTTACTTTTTTTATTTATTTAAGTTTTGTTATATCTAATTATCTATTCTTCTAACTTCCAATATTTTTAAGTGCAAAATATAAATAATAGAGCATTGGAACCAGATGACTTCACAGGGTTGCATTAAATATAACTTTTTTTTAAGGGGATCCTTTTATTTTATTTTATTTTTTTTTCTGTAGTCCATTCTTCAACTCAATAACAAAAAGTAGACCACAAAAATGGCTCATATCCTGGCATTCCCCCTCTAAATTGGGATAAAAGGCAGATGCCAGAAAGGTTGATAATGCTTGCAAATTAATTTCAGTTTTGCTTCCAGAAAATAACATGGCTTTAACAGATAGGCTTTTGTTTTCTTTCTGCAACAAATTGGAAAAAAAGGGAAACAAACAGCCGGCCAATCTGCACAAAATATGCTTTGCTTTCCCCATTGCTTAAACGATAAACTTTTCCATTTCAAACCAGAAACAAAACCGCGTGTTGCACACTTTCTTCTGTTCTGCTGCTCCAAAATCAATTAAAAACGTGTTGATTTTATGCATCATGACAGACAAAAGTCGTTGTTATTACATCACGGTTCCACAAAAGCCTCACTCCACCTCTCTTCAGGCGCCATGTCGACACGTGTCCCCGCGACCCATTATTGGAGTATCTTAGACGATCATGTGGCTTAGAAGTCAGAACGCCCGACTCTCTGTACTGGTTTTCAGTGGATTACGCGTACACGTGTCGCAAAGGGTCGCCTGATTGAAAATGAGGGTGTTGTACATAACGCAATCAAAAATAGTAAAATAATATTTTTACAAAACGAGAGTTCTATTTATGAAAATATTCATAATAAAAAAAGATTCTATCATTTTTTTTTATTGAAATTATTGATCCTAAAGGGTCTAATATATATTTTAAAGAGTAAAGGGTGAGTAAAGTCTAGATTTAGTTTTTAAAACTATACTTTTTGAATGTGGACAAAATTAGAAGTTTCAAGAGAGTATGTCATACAGAGAGATGATTATCATTATACATAATTTTAATTTTAAGCATTCAATGATACCTTACAAACAGGAGGTTAAAAGTTTGAATTCAAGATCATGAATTTAATTAGGAAATTATTTACAAAATAAGATATATGAAGAATAGGCCATGACTATCATGCCCCAGGTGTATGGTATTCCAGATCTTAATGTCTATTGGATCTAACATAGAAATAAATTTTACATTAAATTTAATGGTAACAGAATCCTGGGGTATCATGCACCAGGTGCATGGTAGCTGGACCCTGAAGAATATTAAGTGATCATAAAATTAATAAAAATCAATAAATTATGACTATTTCCCAGTTTTCGACTATGTACTTTTCAAGGCACCATAGATACAGTCAGAAAATAGTAAGTTATAAAATTTTATTCTTTCCATTACTTTTTATATTTCCAAAAAAAGCTCAACAAAGTAAATATAAAATAAAACTTTTTTTTTAAATAGTTGAAGATAAAGTCATTGTATTTTACGTTTACCAACCTTGTACATTTCCTATTGAAAAAAATCTTAAAATATTAATACCTTTAACGGAAAAAAAAAAAATATATATATATATATATATATATCTTATTGAGTAATTGACAGCTTCATTTCATATTTGTGAAGCTGCTGCCTGCTGTCTCTTAGCCTCAGAAGATTCTTTGCAGTTTCGCTATCTGTGCTTTTTCTCTCAGAAATTTTCAACTTTTATTCAAGTTTCAATAGTTGACCAAAGCATCTTCCTTTTTCTTGTTTACCCTGTTTCTTTTGTCATCGGTCCTTTCCCTTGAACTCCATCTTCAAAAGCAATTAACTCTGATCTACTTTTCTCCCCATCACATCCCCTGCATATTCTCTCAAGATCCTTATGTGGGTTTCATAAAAGTCACTACCTTTTAATAAATATCTCATCTTATCTTAACGCTTCCTTTATCTCATCTGGGTTCCTTCTTTTGCTTCTCCATTTTAAAAAAATTAACCTTTTAGGCAATTCAGAATTTTTGATCCAATTCTTTAAGTCTTGTTCAAATGGGTTGTTGTTTAACAAAAAGTAAAGACTCAAATCCGCGGCATTATGGCCATGACTACAGATCAACACCGAATACAGTTGCTAAAGTACCAGCACCAGCACAGCAACAAGCCCATCACCGGCCTGAGAAACCGGGGCCAACACCAGCAGCTGCTCCTGTTTCTGGCCTAAAACAAGCAGTTCCCAGGCCAGATACAAATACAATTCTCGATAAACCTTATGAAGATGTTAAGTTACATTACTCTTTTGGTAAAGAATTGGGAAGGGGTCAATTTGGTGTTACTTATTTATGTACTGAGAATTCAACCGGCAGACAGTTCGCTTGCAAGTCAATTTCTAAGAGGAAACTTGTGACAAAGAATGATAAAGATGATATCAAAAGAGAGATTCAGATAATGCAACATTTGAGTGGGCAGCCTAACATTGTTGAGTTTAAGGGTGCTTATGAGGATAAGCAATCTGTGCATGTGGTTATGGAATTGTGTGCTGGTGGTGAGCTCTTTGATAGGATTATTGCTAAGGGACATTATAGCGAGAGAGCCGCGGCTTCGATTTGCAGGTCTATTGTGAATGTTGTGCATATTTGCCATTTTATGGGTGTGATGCATAGGGATCTTAAGCCTGAGAATTTCTTGTTGTCTAGCAAGGATGAGAATGCTCTTTTGAAGGCAACTGATTTTGGGTTGTCAGTGTTCATTGAAGAGGGTAAGTTTCTTAACTCTTTATTGGTTCTTTCGCATTGTTACTTTTAATACATGTTTATTTAAAAAGTTGTTGCTTGAAGAAAAATTTAGATTGTTAGATAGCAGATGATACTTCATTGTTGAGTCAAATTTTGGAGTGTTATACCGGTTTTCTTTGATTTGAACATTTGTTTTGCTGATCCTTGGTTCATTTTCGTGGAATTGGTGATACTTTGATTCCAACCTACCTGGGACAGGTTCTAAAACTAGAAAGTTCTATTGTTGTAAATTTGTTGATTTACAGCATGGATGAGTCAAATATGCTATGAACATCAAAATATAAACAAGTCTATGAGTCTGAATTTTTCTTTTGTTTTCTGGTAAGAAACAGAGGTAACAGCTTTATGAATTATTATTAAAATGTTTTGTCTTGAAGTTACCTCAGTCAGGAATGCAATATATTGATTTTGCATATCTATGTTATAATTATCCGTTGCTTGATGAAGAAACTTGATTTTCAAACAGTTTATAAAACTTCAAATTTGTATGTACACTCGGTTGCTTATGCTTGTAGCATGTTCTGCAGCATTTAATCTAGCTGTTAACATTCCTATCTGATTATTCCATGGACCATTTTCTAGGAAAGCTATATCGGGATATAGTTGGCAGTGCTTACTATGTTGCCCCTGAAGTGTTACGGCGAAGATATGGGAAAGAGGTAGACATCTGGAGTGCTGGAGTTATATTGTATATTTTACTTAGTGGTGTACCTCCGTTCTGGGCAGGTAAAAGAATTATCTTGGAAACCTATCAGTTTTCTTTTCACTTTCAGTTAGTCGCGTTGTATGGCTCTACCTCTACCCCTTTATTGAAATTAAGTATAGTTAGTATAGAGATAGTTACTGAACAAGTAAGATGTGGGCTGCAGAAACGGAGAAGGGGATATTTGATGCCATATTGCAAGGAGATATTGACTTTGAAACTGCACCATGGCCTACTATATCAAGCAGTGCCAAGGACTTGGTGCGTAGGATGCTGACACAGGACCCAAAAAAGCGTATTACTTCCACTCAAGTTCTTGGTATGTATCTACCAATCTAGTTATTCATTCCACTTTGTTAGCCCTTTTTTGAGAGACCTTTTACTCTTTTAGTATCTTCACTAATCTATTCTGAGGCAATAAAAAATAGTTTTTCTCCTTAATGGTTATGTCCATGTTTTTAATGTTATTAGTCTTTCAAGTGCTGGACTAATTGGGCTGTGATAATTCAAAGTTCAAATTGAATCGCTGATCATTTATACGATAATCTGCCATGCTGGGCATGGTCCATGTTAATTTGACACCCTTGATGACATTTTGCCCTTCGGTATTTATCTCTTTTCTCAATAAGTTGAAAAACCAATGCCTTTTCGTAGAGCACCCATGGATTAAAGAAGGCGGAGAAGCATCAGACAAGCCAATTGACAGTGCAGTCCTTTCTAGGATGAAACAATTCAGGGCAATGAACAAACTAAAGAAACTTGCATTGAAGGTAAGTCTCATAAAATATATGTTAATGTATCAGCATGTGAACTGCAAGGCAGCATTGGATTGAATACTTTCATCCGTACTCCTCCTCCGTGTATAAGTTAGCATTTTCTTATATTCTATAGCCAGTGTAAGTGATTGCATTATGATAAACTAGGTAAATGACAAATTTAACTGTAGGTCATTGCCGAAAATCTTTCAACTGAAGAAATCCAAGGACTTAAGCAAATGTTTACCAACATTGATACCGACAAGAGTGGTACAATAACCTATGAAGAACTGAAGGCAGGATTAGCTCGACTTGGATCAAAACTTACTGAAGCTGAAGTTCAGCAGCTCATGGAAGCTGTAAGTACTTAATGTTCTCTGAATGTTTTCAATCATTGTTTTTTGCATTATGCTCAACTGACCTCCTTGGTCTACAATTCAGGCTGATGTGGATGGAAATGGGACTATTGACTACATTGAATTTATCACTGCTACAATGCACAGACACAAGCTAGAAAGAGATGACCATCTTTACAAAGCCTTTCAACATTTTGATAAGGATAATAGTGGGTAAGTTTTTGGTTCTAAGCTCTGAAAACAATTTAACGGTTTCATGGGATGCTAATTCCTATAGAATCAGGACCAGTATCATTGTTTTATGTGCAATGGCAATGTAGGATCATTTTTTATTGTGATGTTATATGCTTCACTTCTTAAAGTTAGTGATGCATATATCAATAAGCAATCTGTTCATAACACTAACTTTCAAAATTTGGAGGTCCACTACCAGAGGTTGACATGCATGCATTTCATTATGAAGGATATAAGCATTTCCCGAGCTTGTAGAAGCATGTGCAAAGCAGCATATATGTTTATTTTTTTTGGGAGAAATAGTATAAAACATACAACCATATGCCATGAGATTAGCCATAGGACGGATACTTGCAACATTATATGCTATGAGATGAGACATATTTGCAGTACATGGAATCCCATGGAGTGGCCCTCAATTTGTTGAAGTTGAGTGGAGTTCGACAGGGATCGAAGGGTCAAAGTTACTGAACTATTTTCATTTTCTCTTCAATGCTTGTACAGATTTATCACGGTAGATGAATTAGAAATAGCCATGAAAGACTACGGAATGGGTGATGATGACACCATCAAGGAAATAATATCTGAAGTTGATACAGACAATGTAAGTTGTACCTTGTGAAGCATAAATTTTGTTTCCAGTATTATTACATCAGTTCTCACACCTACATTTGTTCTCAGGATGGAAGAATCAACTATGATGAATTCTGTGCTATGATGAGAAGCGGAACCCAACCACAAGTCAAGCTCTTATAGATCTATTTGCAGCATTCTTGCTATGGGGTTTAATCTCCTTGTAAAAAAGATCACAGGCGTAGAGACTTACAGCTGTTCCTTTTGCTTTCAGAATACCATGGATATTTGCCAGTTTGATGTATTAGACCTTAGATTTAGTTTATGGTTTTCTGTTTCTTTTTTCCTTTTACCAAGTGCAAGCTTATGAGTGACCAGTAACGATCCTTCTTTCTTCTCCTTTTCCACTGTTTTTTAATTGAACTTTTTTAATGTTTGAACTGTTTATGAGCACTACTGACTGAGCAATAAAGTTTAGTTATCGTTACGTATGTTGGTTAAATTCGCAAAGAATGTTAGTGTTGTATTTTATCAATCCATTTAAAAATGCAGATATCCGCGTGGTCGAAGCTTCTTTATCCGATGAGGAGTTCAATAGCATCACCAACACCACTCTGTTTTCCAGATAGCACACGCAGGGGCAACCAAAACCCTTCAAACCATCAACAGCAATACCAAAAATTTGGTTCAGATTCAGTAAGTAAACAGCCATGTGTTGGGCGTCAACCAAAGCTACACACCACCATCATCAAGCACAAAAATAACGCAAACATATAGAAGAGAAACGAAACAGTACCGTCCGTATAAAAATATCCATAACGTTTGTTATCATTATCCATAACTCGAGAACAGAATCTTAAATCCAAGTTCAGAGAAAAACAGAAAACCTCAACAAGAACAGACTACAGATATGCTCTGCAGATCACGTAAGACCACATATATTATACCATAGCCACATATATTTATCACCACGTTTGCTTAGAAACCATGAATCTTGATACGATCCTTGTCCACAATCTTACTCTTAACGAGAAAGTTCATAACATTCTTCCGATGATCACCTTGAAGCTGAATCACCTTCCCGAGAACTTTGTCATTGACAACATTCCCATTACAACAGAACTCCTTTTTGAGGTCCTTGAGGATCTTCTGGTAACCAAAATCCTCTTTAAGTCCTTGAACAGTTGTTAAGCACTTCTTTCCATTCCTCTGCTGTACGCGGATATGCACATACCCTTTGTCACCTGGGGCAAGGGAGTCCTTTATATCAGCAAAGGGATCATAGGAAGTTGGAATCTGGCTGTCTGTGTCAACCATGTACTTTGCTTATAGAAGACCTAAAACCTTCGAAAGGTCCGCTTAGAAGTTTCCTGTGCAAAAGTACCGCAACATCAAATCAAAGCCACCATGGTAGATAATTAGTCACACAAAAGCCATCATAAGAAACAATACAATCATTAGAATTTTAAAAACAAATGTTACGAATCATCTAGCAATTAAAACACATGCATAATAAAATTGCATATTATCAAAATCATTTAGCAATCAAAACACATGCATGATAAAGTTGCATTATTATCAAACACGCTATATTGATACACATCGATTACCATGATTATCACATACATCATAAGGAGAAGTATATTCAAGAAATTAAAACACACTACAATAACCAAATCCATGTCTTACAATTTTCCAAAAGCAAACCCATAACTAAACACTAAGGAAAATTTTTCCTCAAGAAAAGATGGCTACACTTTGTGATCCAACCCAGAAACAGTAAAGAGAAGCTCTCAAAACCCATTAAGCAAATGACGAAAGATTAACAATAAAATCAGACAAATAAAATTGATATCCATTGAACAGATTAATTTAATTATATTTGCAAAATAAATACATATTAAAAACAAAAAGAACAGATTAAGAGACGGACCTGAAATGAAAGTGAGAGAAGTAAAGAGACTTCGAGAGCTATTTGTTTGTTTATACCATGAGAAACTAGTAGAAGAAGTTGAAGCCTTTATATAGACGGACAACAGCAAGGCTCAAGAGAAGGATCGGCGACGGCTGGTGATGAAGCCTCCGCCATGTGGACGGATATGATTTGTCCAACGTGGATTTATTTTTGATATTTTTTTTTTATATTTGGGATTACGCATGTTGTAACCTCACGCGTATTACAAACGCATTCGCGCGCGCCATCAAAAACATTCCCAGCCTGGAGTTTCTTGGGCCACAAGAAAATCCATTCGGTTCCAAAGGATGTGTCCGTGGGCCCCGCTTGACACAACGCGTCGTTTAATGATAGACGAAGAATCTAGAAGTGGAAATGTCGTGGTCCAAATCCTATCGGCATCAAATAATCAAGTGCTTGTTCTATCAAAAAAAAAAAAATGATCAAGTGCTTGTGGCTTTTAAAAAAGTAATAAATATGATTTCTTTCCCTCTTAAATTTTAGTGTAATTTTAGAATTTAATTAAAAGAACAAGAGTTTGCAAATTATTTCTTTTCCTTTTAAATTTTAATGCAATTTTACAATTTAATTAAGCAAAAGAGCATGCAAATGTTGTATTCTTTTATATCTGCTGCAAATACAATTTGGCAGAGCAAGTGGACAAGTTGGGCAAATTTTCATGCACCTGACCCAAGTTGCTTACTAAAACTGACTGTAACAACTAGCAACCACTGAAAACTAGGGAACAAAAACAGGCATTAAGATGGTGATTACATTGGATGGTAAATAGTTAGGCGTCTGTAAAACAACAAAACAACATTATACAAGCCAAAAATTAAAAAAAAAAAAAAAGGAAGAATTTATGAGCTTGGGTGATCTGGTAATCGTTTGAGGTCCATTTCGACTTGGTGGATTGTCCATTGCATATTTTCCAGTTTCTGTAAGGAAATGTTTAATGTGAGTTGACAGAGGAAACTAATATAAAAGTGCAAACATTTGCAAGCTGATGTTACCTTTACAATGTCGTGATACTGCCTTGCAATGTTATCGAAGCGTGGATCGACACCTTGATACTCACGAAGGCGCGTGACCTGGTATGAAGTTGAAATGCAGATTGATAGCAAAATTCATGAGATAGAGAATCTAAAGACAGAATGAATAACAAAAATATCTTCACCCAGCAATGGTTTTGCAAACATATGCTCTATTACTTGCTTTTTGGAGCACAAGTAATTACAAAAAATTTACACAATTTTTCTGCATCCTCTATTTTATCGGCAAATGGTAAAGAGTGGATATACCCTCTCTTAACAGAAGACCAATTACAATTGCAAAATAACATATATCAGACAGGATTTAGCAGAAGCAGAACAAACCGCTTTATTGTATGCAACTGAAGCTTCTTCTGTGGCCTCGACAAGATATTTCCTGAGAACAAAAGTAAAATGCTAATAAAAATCCTAAAACAAAACCAAAATCCAAAGATACATTGAAAAAATGTTATTGGTAATTACCTTATCTTATGCAGGGCTGGTATTGATTCCTGGGTATAAGTTCCAAGCAGCAACACATGCTCCAAGACCCTACGAAGGTGAATGAACATTTACAAACTACTAACAAAAAGATTGGCAAACTAATGCTGAATCAAACCCATTTCATTCAGCAGCATATGACAAATTTTGATTGTCTATCCCAATCAACGAAACAAAAAATCATAATTTCGAAAGGCTATGCAGCTCCTATGCCATAAGAAACAATCCAAAGTCGGTAACGAGTGCAACTAACCTCAGTTTTGCACTCATGGTCTCACACCTCTTACACAGCCAAGTTTTTTGAAGTTCATCCTATTCACCATTTAGACAGTAAATTTGGAGTTACTCGAGGAGGCAAGAAGCAGAACCAAAAAATGTACTAAAAAGTAACAAAGAGTTAATGCATGCATATTTTGCTATGTAGAATGCTTACATATTTATGTTGATGTTGCAACTTCAAATCTTTGACAAGTTTAATGAGCACTCCCAGTATTTGCTCTAAGACCTTCAAAAATGAAATTATTTTGCATGTTAAAGACCACCACAAAAACCCATGCCTCCACTCCAAGGCATGATCTCATATACTACGAGGCACACTTTTGATCAAAGAAATAGCATAAATAAGATATATAAGTTTCGCTTCACCTACATTGTAATATTCTGCAAATTTTCTATCTGCAGCGTACAGGTCCTCCCTCAAAGCTGCTTCTTCCCTTTCAATCTCTTCAATTATCATCTTGACCCTGATAAAATGAATTGCAATTAAATTGAATATCCCACATTAATGAGATATTAAATTTCCGGTAAACAAAAATATGAAAGATTTAAAGAGAGTAACTCAAACCTTTCTGGAAGACGAGCTGTTGACGTGTGATTACCAGAAGCTGAATCTGAAATGGAAAGGAAGCTTAATATTAATCACATATACAAGTCATTGGGTATTACATAGCAGGTGGTTTGACCATAAGCTTTGCCACAGATCATTGAAACAATAAATCACATAAACAAAACTGAAAAAAAAAGCGTAGGGGATAGGGTACATGAGACTACCAATGTCATCAATGAAGGCATCAGCTAGCTTATCACATTTAGCTTCTAGTCGAGCCTCAATCTCTCGAGAAACAGAGATCTGGTATTCTGCAGTATCCTGCATCATCAAAGACATGGCATCAAAGGTTCAGATGGAATTTAAAATGGATCACATAATATAAGAGAGTATGTACTTAATCTAAAGCTTTGTATAACATCAGGGACCTTAGATAAACAGAAACCGAAGGGAACAAATTAAGAAAGCCTTATATTCGGTTAAAGCATGGGATTATCGTACCATGGATAATGGAGTTTGTTGGAGCTGGGTTTGCCATAAATAAGCAGGTGTAATTCCAAGAAAGCGATTAGGAACACCACCAACTCCAGCTTCAGCATCACCAGCAGAAAGGGCATTGTTCCCACCAGAGATGCTGTTCATGGAAGTATTGGTATAATTCATCGAGTTAGAGCTGGAGCTGATTGTAGCACTGGTACTTGTACTATCAAGTGAACTACGTGACATTGTACTCCATTTCTCAATTTCATCCTCAAGAATTTCACCATCTTTTGATATAAGCGGAAGCCTCAACCTTTGAGCCGCTTCTGCAACAACCAATCGGTGCTCTAGAGTCTCATATACCTAATAGCAAGTAAGTTCACAGTTAGTTAGCTTAGTAACTAAATCAACAAAATCTGCATTACATTCCCATGCAAAAATCATTTTCTCTCATTGGTGATCAACAAGCACGGTATATGATCATCACCAAACAATATACACACCCTTTTGAAAATACTAATCTTATGACGTAAAATATGGATTATGTCAAAAGCCTACACTAAAATTAATCCAAAATGCATCGTATCATATTAGAAATTAGAACCTGAGGAGAGCCCTTTAAACCAAGTTGCGAGGATAGTCCTTGGACATCACGAATCCCTCCAAGATTAGCAACCAAAACAGCTTGCTGATAACCTTCCACCATAGCAATCGCTTCACAGTATATAGCCTACATTAAATCCATTATAAATATACATAACAGCGTGTTATGTAATTAAATAAATGAAAGAATACAGTTAAAGTTTTAAGCAAATCATAATATCAAGCAACATTAATTCATGACAAAATGAAAAAAAATTACCATGGCTTCCAAATAGCGCAGTCTCTCTCTTGACATTTCCTCTCTTGCCTGCAACAAAAACAAATAAAAATTACAATTACAATTTTACCTACATTTAAGTTAGCCAATTAAAATTCAGCAACCGCAGCAAATGAAAAGTGAAATTCAGCAGTAAAATTGATGGAAATGTTAAGGAAGAGCGAATGTACGAGCTGGAGATCGTAGTGGGCTGATTTTGAAACGAGAGAACCATCGGGAGCCAAGCAGTGGCGCTCCAGCAGATCAATCACTTGGCTCACGTCTGCCGGCAGGTTCTGATCTCCGCCCTGTAGACTCTTCACCATCTAAAAGCGGTGGCGTTTTTGTGGTGGGGTGGTTGATGAATGATAGTGTTGCTGTGATGTGAAGGGAATTTGTGAAGTGAACTGAAAAGAAATGGCCGGCCTTTGATAATTGAAACTTGAATTTCAATTCAACTCGAGTTGGGAGGCGAAGCGTTGGGTGGTTGTAACTTTACCAAAATACCCCAATAATTTTAAAGTACGGTTTATTCTTATCATCCCTACAGTTTGCAAAAATTTACATATTTACCATTTACGTTTATCATCCACCTCAAATTAGTCCATCTACTGCCGTCAACGAACAGCAAGGCCTGTGGTTCACGACTTGAAAATTGAATATAAATGGCCTGACCTGGAGGCGGGCTGACCAGATCTAATCCAATGAACCCACTCTAATCTAGACTAACTAATCCAACTCAAAAGCTTAATCAAATCTAAGATAATTAAATTTAGATAGGTTTATTGAATTATAATAGGTTGATTGAGCTAATATTTTCTAATCGATTAATGATTGAGTTAGAATTTTGTTAACATAAGCCCATATAACCCAAAAACAATAAAAGACATAGTAAAATTAATGTCAATTATCAACTCAATTATTATTATTTTATAAAGAATATTATTTTTAAATTTTTTATTGAACCTGATATTGATTGAATTCTCTTAATCCAGAATTTAGACTATGTAGTAATCAAACCCAATTTTTTTTCCAAAAATAGTAAGTTGATAAATTTTTAAACATAACATCATATAATAGTTTACACAATTTTTATTTTTGGTGTTTTATTTGATAATAGATGTTGGATATAATAAACAACATTTATTGTCATAATGGAGAATTAATGTGTTTTTTTTCCTATTTAAGTTGACTTTAAGTACCAAATTATTTTATTTTATCTTTTTTATATTTGAAATTTTTTTAATTTTTAATTTTAATTAATCCAATCAATCCAATCCAATCCAATAACTTAATGATTAGATTGGTCCAGTTGATTTTTTTATCAACCCAATTAATAGTAGGATCCCCCTAAGTTACATGTATGTACCTTACAACATTTTCACATGAATAGTAAATAATTACTATTTATATAAGAGGGTTGTAAGGTATATGCATATAACTTAGCATTAGCCTTAATAGTATATTGGATTACATTTTCACTAACTTGATACGATCCAACCCCAAACCAATTGAGGACGAAGAGGGGGACTAACTTGCAAGAAATATAAAATTTTGGAACAAATGTGTTAATTCGTTTAAATTGAAGGGAACAAATTGTCTGAAGGAGTATTTAGTAAATTCGATAAAAATTTCCGACGCATATAAATCCTTAAACTCCTTAAATTGCCAATTTCCTAGTTTCGAGTTGCATTTGCAGCGGAAAATTCTGTGGGGGGGGGGGAGGAAAATTCTCGCCTCTCTGTGAAGTAATTTGATGGAAAGAAACGAAGCTGCTACAAAGAACAAAACTACTTCGTTGAAGAAACTCGATTTATATCCTAGTAAGTCTCTCGCTAAATTAATGAATTTGCACATTTAGCTTTCGAATTGCAGGCTCAAAATTCACAAAATAATTTCTTTTGGGAATAATTTTTCTGTTGTTGAAGTTCAAAATTTGACGGAAAGTAACGAGGCTACAAAGAACGTAACAGCTTCTTTGAAGAACCTCCAATTCAATTCAAGTAAGTTCCCCCCCCCCCCCTCTATGTATTTAGAAAATGTGAAACATTTTTGAAGGTTACAGATTTAATTTATTTGTTTATTTATCTATTAATTACGATTAAATGTATCTATTAACTATATATACGATAATGGGTCTGCAGATTTAATTTTGGGTATCAAATTGATTTTAGATAGCTTACATATTAATTTTGGCATATTAGTGCCAGATAATTTCTGTTTGGTTTCTGAAGAAGTAGTGGAAAATGACTTTGAGGAAGGAAGATTATTGCATGTATCTCTTGATGTTTTGATTGTTGTTAGAAACAATGACATTGAGCTTAATTGAAGTTCTTAGTTTCTGTGATAGAAGTAGAGAACTTCGGAAGGACCAATATTTTAATTGGGTGATGTGGTTAAAAATATTGTTAGTTGTAAGACGTTGGTGGAGTTGTAACTTTGTGAGCTTATTTGTTAAGGGTTTCTGATAACAGGACTACCTCGTGAGAAGTCAAAGCCTCCAAGCTTATTCAGCTTATGTCTTGGAGTTGTTGGGAAGCATTTGGAGGACATTATTGGTGATTTGGATGAGATTGCAGTCAACTTTCCTGT
This sequence comes from Atalantia buxifolia, assembly GCA_030444775.1. Taxonomy (NCBI): domain Eukaryota; kingdom Viridiplantae; phylum Streptophyta; class Magnoliopsida; order Sapindales; family Rutaceae; genus Atalantia; species Atalantia buxifolia. The sequence continues at coordinate 25,740,748 of CM059834.1, read as the reverse complement.
GGATATTAAGGTTGTCTAATGATTTTTTTTTTCTTTTTCTCTTTTACTTTGTTTTCCAGTAATTTGAAGAGAGAGAGTGAAAAGTTTGAGGACTTTGATTGGTACACTATAAAGTGCTATAGACTAATCTGAGTTTTATGCAACGTATGAAGCAGTTATATTATTAGAGTGTTTTAACTGTTGCTCCATTGGAAGTTTTGCATCTAGACTTTTATTTGAGACAATTTATTTGTATTGCCTAATGTTTGAATATCATTGAGTGACAGATAGCAATAGCATCAATTGCCCGGAGAAGAAAGTTACTATCTGATGATGTTATCATATCTTTAGTTGATAGCTCCTGGGAAATTCTTGACATTTCTGGTTCAGATGTTTCTGATTTTGGTTTAGTTAAAGTGGCTCAAATGTGCAAATCTCTAAAAGCAGTGGATATAAGGTACTGAATTTTGGTTATAAGCTTGGTAGTCTATTCCATTGGTACATTTTAGTTTCACAAGGTCTAAAGAATGATTTATTTAATTTTTTTTTTCTAGTTGTTGTATTCTTAATCCATTTCATAATTGTTTCTGACTAATGAAAAGTTAAGTAGTTGTATAATTGTGCCGCCAAACTTCTGTTTTTGTATGGGACTATTCACTTATATTGATATTGTTTCAAAGCAGTTGCTGCGACAGAATTACTGCTGCTGGTGTTTCTGAATTTCTTCTTCACTGCCATTCATTAGAGACATTGAGATGCGGGTACATTCTCTTCCCAAAACATTATTAGCATTTTGTATTCCAAACATGAATTCATGCACAAATACTATGTCTACTTGCGAGCTTCTGGATAAGCAGCCATTCTATGTTTTATAAAATTTGAAACAATAAACAAATAGAAGATAAAAGACCCTTATGCTTTATTCCTTGTCCTTTCTTTAGTGAGGAAACTGGAAGAGTGATAATGGAGGTCCATTATATACATTAATCCTTTAGATATATGTATGCAGTTTTTAGTGTTAATGGTTTTAGTGTTAATCTCTCTTTGTATATGTATTGTGAAAATACCAGTATATTTTTGTATACAGGAAAGAGAGTGGTGCATAAGAACTATATAAGGAAAGTCAACTAAGTATGATATATTAAAGTATATGATTGTCAAACTCAGTTGCTGTAGTTTGTTTTGCATGCAAGTATATGATTTCTAACTTGGTCAAATTGTTCAATACTTAATGAAACTGGCTGTTTGCTTTACAAAGAAATTGCAAATTAATTTATTCTAGCATAGAGCTGTCTACTCTATGTGTTGTCATGCTGATCCTTTCATGGGTCATCTAGTTAGCTCAGGGTTTTGGGGTTTTGACTAGTGATACACACATGACAACAGACTATGAACCAAACTTAATGTTGCAGAGGGTCACCAAGGAGCAATCATGCTGTACGAAGATGCTTGGGTATTTTGAAACCAAAGCTGAATGATGTGGAGGGAGATTCCTGGGAGGAACTTGTAAATACCGATATTGGTCACGGTGCACAGTCTTTGCGCTGGTTTGTGTGGGTACGGGGTTTTATCTTTAGTTGTAGATGTTATCAATTATTAAATTTTTGCGGTCTAAGCTTCTGTAGCTTGTAATATTGACATTAGTCTCCTACCATTTATGGTGTAGAAGAGCTATATTAACTTGCTTGATGTTCTTGTTCAAATGGAGGAGTTTGGCTCCTGCTTATAAGGTTTTCTCTCCTGAAGCTCACCCATTTATATCTCTGTTTGCAGCCAAATATTGACAAAGATTCATTAGAGATGATGTCCACTGAATGCCCACGTATCATAGTAAATCCTAAGCCATCACCTTTTGGATTTAGAGGGTTTGACGTTCCAAGGGAAGCATTTCCAGATATTACATTGGACGATCCCTTTGTCAAGGATATTGATCCCAGCGCATGGGCAGTGCCTCGGTTTGCACCAATGGGCATATCTACATCCCTCTTAAGTCCCCACGAGTTATCTATGGCTGAAAAATTTAGACTTGCCTTTGTGGAAAGGGACACACGTTTGGCACCAAAACGAGCAAAAAATGCAAGGCAACACCAGCGACGTGCAGAGAGGGAGTGGATGGAGACAAGTACAAGCGCCAAGGCAATAGCTCTGGCTTCTAAAGCAACCAAATCTCTCAGTAGTCGGAAATAGTGTTCGGATTTCTTTAATATGGTTGTACTCCTAGTAATCATTAACCAGTTTTCATTGTTTTATTTTTTTCTTTAATCCTTTTTTGTGTTAAATGTAAATAATAGATCTGTGAAGTTTTTAGGGTTCTATGGCACAAGGTTGTCATCTGATTGTTCTGAAGAGATTTCGCCTACTGTTATATAGTTTATAGAAAAAAATACGTGGCTACCACATCGGAAATCAAATAATAACTAACATTTTGATAATTGTATACTGAATTTGGGATTGATTTCCTTAATAAATTTATAGATCGGTATTTGGGGCTGGTTGTGGTTTGTTCATTTACGGTCAAATAATAATTAGTAGCTTCTGATCATACTCGAGTTATTTTAAGTTTCCTTAGCAGGCAGATAAACGACAAAGATAAGACCCACGAGACATATTCACACACATCTGATGAGATATGAGTAATTCAACTTGCCATTTAAAGTTGTAAATATCTCCAGCCTCATTTTTTTTTTTAAATTTAAATAAATAACGTTGGCCAAAAGACAAATGAAGTGAAAACCACAGAAAAGTGAAAGAATGAAACGCTAATCCTATTGGAAGAAGCTAACGAAACAAAAAATCCATTTCCTTTTTGGTCTTATTATGAACCCTCATGCCTCATGCCCCATGCCCCTGAATCAAAAGCTCAGTTATTTACTGTTTAATCAGATTCCGGATAACATATGGAAGAATGCCCCCATGGTCGAAATATGCCAGTTCCACCTGCAGATTGAATTTTAGATTTTTAGGTCGAAACATTGAAACAAAATGAATAACAAGAGACTGGTAAGGAGACTGCAACAGTACCTCCGTATCAAAGCGCACTGTACATGTGAAGGATTTCCCAGTGTTGGTTGTGACAGTAATGTCCTGGCCAGGTCTTATCTCACTGACTTTATTTGGTAAGTTGATTGTGTAGCGCTCATGACCAGCTAACCCCAGTGTGTCTGCATCCTCCCCAGGCTTGAAGCAAAGAGGAATGATGCCCATACCAACAAGATTACTACGATGAATTCTCTCGAAGCTCTTGGCAATCACCGCTTTCACACCCTGATAATGTTTGGAGATTTTTTAAGGAAATAAGTGACAAAGAACAGGTTCCAAGAATGGAAAAATGCCAATGGCAAGGGTAAGCAAACTCACCAGAAGCATTGGACCCTTAGCAGCCCAGTCACGAGAACTGCCACTCCCATACTCTGCTCCAGCTAGGACAATGGTATCATGGCCAGCAGCCTTGTACCTCTGCAAGTACCATGAAATTCATTAGTAAATTGTCAAAAACACAGCTACTACTCCAGCATTAGTTTCATGTTGCTCACCATTGCTGCATCAAAAACATAAAGCTTCTCTCCTGTTGGAATATGAATTGTTTTTGGGCCAACTTCTCCATTCAAGAGCTTGTTAACAATGCGAATATTGGCAAAGGTACCCCTTGCCATCACTTCATCATTACCCCTACGACTACCATAAGAATTGAAGTCCTTGCGATCCACCCCACGCTCAAGCAGATATTTTGCAGCAGGGCTGTCCTTGTGGATACTTCCTGCTGGAGAGATATGATCGGTAGTAATACTGTCACCAAAATTGAGCAAGCAATAGGCATCCTTCACTCCATGGGGACCTGGTGGCTCCATAGTCATGTTCTTGAAATATGGAGGCTCATGAATGTAGGTTGAGTTTGGATCCCAAGAGTAAAGCGTGGAAGTGGGAACACAGAGCTGATTCCACATAGGGTTGCCCTTTGTGATAGCCTCATAAGTACTCTTGAACATGGCAGGTAAGACACTAGATTGAACAACCTACAGCAGACACTCCACGTTGAGGCTAAATAGTAAAAGACAAAACTAATGTACTTTCTCCAAGCACAATATAACTTACCTCTGCAATTTCTTCATTACTGGGCCATATATCCTTAAAGTAAACACTCTTTCCATCTTTCCCAGTTCCAATTGGCTCCTTTTCAAAGTCTATGTCCACCTAAAAATTTTAAAAATAAAAAATTAAAGGATTATGGAAATTGGTTGATTCAAAAGCATGTCACGTAACTAGCATAAAGGTTTATGAAAGAGTTTCAACTCCTAGTTGTAAATTATAATAATGTTCCATGTCCGAAAATTAGCTTCAGATCATAAGCATAGCAACAATTCTATAAGAATATTTGACTAGAAGTTATATACTTACTGTGCCGGCAAGGGCATAAGCAACAACTAATGGAGGAGATGCAAGATAGTTAGCTCTTGTCAAAGGATGTACACGACCTTCAAAGTTCCGATTACCGGAAAGCACAGCAGCTGCAACAATGTCTGCAGAGAAAACCAGTAAAATATTGAGTGGGAATTAGCTTCAAAACAGAGAATGATGGATCACAAACAGCCACAAAAATTCTGATGTAAATGGTTTAAGAGTTCATGTGTAACCAGATTAAAACTTATGCGAAAGTTTGTAATACAGTCTAACTGATTCTAGAAGGTACCAAAGATAACAGTTACCAGTTTCTGTAATTGCAGTAGCAACTGATTCATCAAGATCTCCAGAGTTTCCAATACAAGTAGTGCAGCCATAGCCAACAATGTGAAAACCTTGTTGGTTCAAGTACTTTTGCAGGCCACTACAGACATTGAAACAGGACCATGTAACTTAATTTTGAAAATATACAACCACATGGAAAAGCAAACTGATCATTGATGACATACCTCTGTTGCAGATACTTTGTAACAACACCAGAGCCTGGTGCAAGGCTTGTTTTGACCCATGGCTTAACCTGGCATATTATAATGTCAAGAACATATTAGAAATCCATATGCATACACGATACACGGGTCAAAGACAATCAAACAGGCTCTAAATCCATTTTCATGTCAGATATTAATTGTACGCAATACTCATCTCAGAAGTGACAAAGCTGAATGAAAAAGACCATTTGCAGAAGCAGCTAAACTAACCTGCAAACCTAGTTCACAAGCCTTTTGAGCCACAAGACCAGCCCCAAGCATGACACTAGGGTTTGATGTGTTTGTACAGCTGGTGATGGCTGCAATGACAACACTACCATGTTTAAGTTCAGCAGGCTGTCCGTGGAATGAAAATTTTGCCACTTTATCCTGCTCTTGCTTGGGTACAGCAAAACCCTGCAATAGATGAAAGAATAGTCATACAACTGGAAACAAATAAACTATTGCTCAGTTTAACAAGCTGACATCAAAATCAAACTACAAATTGATACATCTATGCAGGAAAACTTGATTATATTAGTGACTGTTCAGATGTCTGATCTGAAAGTAGTAGGCTTGTGAATAATGAATGAGTAGAAAGCCTAAATATATTCATAGCAAATTATCCTATTATTTATGTACTTATCGTTTCTTAAAAAGACACTTGTACATCTATGAATTTTTACAATAAACAAGCATATAAACTAAGAAACAGAAAGGTAATCAGATCATTACAAAAGGCTGCTAGTAACTCACTTTGAAGCCAACTTGATTATCAAGACATGCATGCCAGTCAGCCTTCATGTCTTTCAGAGGAACTCGATCATGAGGCCTGTAATGAAACATAAATATTGAGCGATTGACTAAAGATACAGAAAAAGATGCTATTGATTATACAGACAAAGTTTGCAAAACTAGTCACTGTGATTCCTGAACTGTAAACATAAAGCATACCTTTTTGGTCCTGAAATACAGGGTTCAACATCTGCTAGATCCAACTGCAGATATGATGAGTATGATCTTTCCTGTTCAGGCTGCATCATGAAGTTACATCTTTGAATCAGATCCGAGATGTTTATTTTCAACTAGCAGTTATATGAATGACAAGAACGGAAAAGCCTTTACCTCGTTGTAGTCAACAAACATTTTGTTCGCACGCAAATACTCTTCTATCATAGAGACCTAAAGCATAAGAATTACTATTTATACTATTTCACGTACAATAATAGTAGTATAGATAACCTTAGCACCTGCTCACAGAAAGATATAAAAAGAAGTAAAAAGGAAATAACTCACTGTCTCGTCACTCCTTCCAGTTAACTTAAGATACTGCAATGTAACATGGTCTACAGGAAAGAAGCCCATGGTTGCTCCATACTCAGGAGACATATTTGCAATGGTGGCCCTGTCAGCCAATGGTAGTTGGCCCATACCTTCCCCTGTACACATAAAAATGCGTTGAGAGTTGTACATAAAATTGAAATAGATTTCTAGTACTCGAGAAAATTCTATTTCTTCAGTTCCTCAATTAATATACTTACCATAGAACTCTACAAACTTGCCAACAACACCATGCCTCCTCAACATTTGCGTGACAGTCAAAACCAAATCAGTAGCTGTAACCCCATCTCGCAACTTGCCGGTCAACTTGAACCCAACAACACCAGGCAAAACCATACTCATGGGCTGTATATTTTGTAAGTACGCCATTAGAGAAATATAGGCACAATGTTAAGTGAAGTGGGAAAGCCTCTGTGAACTAAAGAAACAAATAAAGATGCATCCACGTGGGTGTTCTTAAACTGAATACCAATTTTTACTACAAGTATTAGTACCACTAAATCAGTTTCCAAACTAAAAAGAAAAAAGCAGATCATGAACTTTCAATAATCACAATACCCTCTATCCGAGGGAGGGAAAAAAAATATCAGTATACCTGACCAAGCATTGCTGCCTCAGCCTCAATTCCTCCAACTCCCCAACCAGCTACTCCTAACCCATCAATCATGGTTGTGTGAGAATCAGTACCCACCACACTATCAGGGTACAGGATGCCATCAGTATTAAAGACAACCCGTCCAAGGTATTCCAAGTTAACCTACAAATTCATTGAGAGATAAACTCAAATGTCAAATCAATCAATTATAACCAACAACATATAAATTAATACATATGAAAAAGTTTGGCAACAAAATATACACTCTAGTATGCAGTTCACAAGCTATATGAACTCAACCATACAAGACAAAGACCCTCACCTCAAATGAGTAGTGCACATTCAACAAGATATACAGCTCTTGACAAGCACATTAGCCTTTAATATTTCTTCATTAAAACATCTAATTCATATAAAACTTCTTTACCTGATGGACAATTCCTGAACCAGGAGGAACAACAAGCATGTTATGAAAAGCAGATGACCCCCACTTAAGAAAAGCAAACCTCTCTTGGTTCCTCCGAAATTCAAATTCCATATTGGCCTGTACTGCATTTTCAGATCGTGCCACATCAACCTGAACTGAATGATCTACGACAAGGTCAACAGGAACCTGATTACAGATGCATTAAGTTAGGAGACATTATATAACATTTGTAAAAGAGAAATATAGCACATGCCAGGTATGGTCTAATGCAAAGAATAGTTGACCAGAGTAACACTAAATTCCATGCTTAATTTTATCACAGACCAATGGATTTATCTTCTTAGGATCACTGTTGAGATTCTTCATGGCATCTCTCATGCAAGCCAAGTCAACTACAGCCGGCACTCCAGTAAAATCCTGGTTCACAGAGGACAAAAAAAGCTTGTTTACTGGAATTGATTTTCCAGGATTAAATTGAAAACAATCATTACACTCATTCTATGAACCTGTAAGAGAACACGAGCAGGCTTGAAGGGAATTTCAACTTGCTTGGGTGAAGTATTTTCCCAATCAATAATCTTCTCTACATCATCCTTTGTAACTTGGAAATTGTCACAATTACGAATTGCAGATTCCAAAAGGATCCTTATAGAGTAAGGCAGTCTGTCTGCAGAATACAATAACAGCAAATAACACAAATCAAAACAATGTGAACGGGTGTACAGTAGTTTAAACGCAATTGACAAATGCTTTATCTGATAAAATGATGAAAATCATTAAACATGCAGCACTAATGCTAATATAATAATCTAAATGTCGTACCAATTCTCGGATCATTCAAAGCTGGTAAGCTGAAGAATTTTCCAAACTCTCCACCACCAGGCTTGGGAAGACTGGTGAGAATTCCCTTGAAAGCATTTTCAGGAGCTGAAATCAATTAAAAGAATAAACAAGTTACTCAACATCAAACTGATAATGAAATTCATGTCTCATGGATTTTTTACATCTTAATAGAGCACACCATCCGAGGTTTCATTTCCATCTTCATTCAAATTCAACCACAAAATCGAAAAATTCATGGATGCATTTGCCTTTTCCACCATTTTTCATCAGCCAAATAAAATGCTCAAATCACTAGCCAAAATTAAAAAAGAAAAGAAAAAAAAGCCAAATTTGCACATGTTCACCCACAAACTCCCCAAATCGGAAAAGAATTCAAGTCCATTTCCCGCCATTTCTTGTCAGCTAAATCAGAAACACTCCAACCATCTTTAAAACCCAATTTCTTAAAGAAAAAAAAAAGCAGAAAGGCGAACTAACACATCAATCATTACTAAAGGAAAAACTTTCTTAAATAAAATCGATCACATATTCTCAGAAACTAATGAAAAAATTCTTGCAATCACACACACGCACCCATGGAGGCGATCTTTCGCTCGAACCGCTCTAGAACCGGAGCAGCGATCCTAGATTGAGCGCGAAGACTGACCGGTGAGCGCCAGTTGACGCCGTGGCTCCACCGCGGCGCCGAGCACCGTAGAGTTCGGAGCGCCGACGAGAAGCTCAGAGAACGGTACTTCTGGTTAACAAAGGAAACGCACGACTGAGAGGAACTGTAACCAGATGGCGTCATTTTAGATAAAGCAGGCGCAAATGAAAACGACGAAGAGAATTTCGAAAGAGTTGATGAGGCGAAGCGTGCGCGAGATGCTGAAGAACTCGGAATATACATTACGACGCCGTTTCTGGAAATTTAGATTAAATCAAATAAAACTAAATTAAAATGAATTTGAAACCCTAATAGAATGAGAGCCGAAGCTGCTAGAAAGACGGGAAGATAGGGTGGCAGCTTCTGTAAGTGAGTGATGCCTTAAAAGAGTTTCTGTTGCAGTCGAGATTGGTTTATATATACGGTGGAGTGAGGCAGGGGATTTGCGAGACCCGTTGGATGGATTTTCAAAATGAAAAATGGACGGTAAGGATGACGCATGATTTGGTTTGACCTTTGACTTTTCTGTTTTTTACTGCATGATCAATTTTGAGTTCGTATGCAGAGATGGTTTATGCGTGTATGTGTGTGTGTAATCATAGTAATAATACATACATCTCCCTTAGGCGCGTGGTAGTCACAAGAATCATGAACCATATTAAAGGATTTTTTTATTATTATTATGAAGTTTTTTTTTATGGGATAGAAAAAGAATTTGGACATGAAATATTTTTTTTTAATTACACTCTAACAATTCTATCATTGTCTTCTTACTTATATCAGTGTTTTAGAAACTTAAATCTCTTATACAATCCTATGAGGTTTTATCAGTTATACTAATTAAAACTCATAAAATTCATCTAAAAGGAGGTTGTATTTGTTATTTAATTTGGATTGAGGATGCCAATACAATAAAAAAGGGTATCAAGAACACTATTCTTAAAAATTTTATTTTCGTCTCTATTCTTAGACTTAGAATAAGAAAGCCCATCAATGCCCTTAGGACTAGAAACGATAAAACTTACCATCAAATATCAAGTTATGTAAAGATAAATTGCAATAACAAAAAGTGGTTTTATGGAAGAATAATAGATATTTTAAATATTTTATTTTAAATCCCATCTTAAATGATGTGTTATTTATTGAGTGGTTAATAATTTTTTATAAAATTTAAGTAAAATAATTATATTATTTTATTAACTAATTAATAAATATCACATCAGTTAATATAATTTTTTAAAATAAAATGTTTGAGATGTATACTCTACTCATTATTAAAACTAATCTCTTAGACTCTTAGGTTCGAGCCGATCTGTGGATTAATATTTAAAAAAAAAATGTTCTTTGAGGGATAAAGGAATATTTATATTCTTTCGAAATCTAACTAAAGGACAAGATGAGATCAACACGAGAGTGAAGCTGTGAAACTGACAAGGTACTACATGCGGCAAGCGGCATCTAGAAACGTGATCCATGTAATACTCGGAATTGGCCGAATTATGCCAAGTGGCTGCATTGTTCTTCTTGACAAGTGGCTACTTTTATCTGGTTCCTTCTTGACAAGTGGCTACTTTTATCTGGTTCCTTCTTGACTTTTATCTGGTTCCTTCTTGCATGCTCCAGTTCTTATGCGGGCGGGACCAATCATACTCTCAACACATCGAGCGTGCTGCACACCGTGCAGTGCTTCATTTCGTTCACACTCACAGGAAACTTGACATGAAGAGTGTATAGCTTAACCTTTTTATCCCGTCTCTTCACTTCAGCCAATGTTTGGAAGTGAGTGGAACCCTCAAATAATATTTCAGTTAAAAGAAAGGGAAAGGGAAAGGGAAAGGGAAAGGAGGGCCCTTTGGACGGAGACTTTAGACAACAATTATTAGTTATTAATCATAACGAAAGCCAAAATCTCAACATCATCCTTTTCGCAACTCCTGTAACATCATAACATGCAAAATCTTAAGGTTATTATCTCCATCAAATTATACATTCAGGAGAAATGTCAGCCCCCTAAAAAATTTTTTGAAGACAGTTTCGGAACAGAAACAACATTTGTGCGATAAAGAATGTGACTCTCAAGAGTGTTGCACCATAAACTATTAAACTTCATTGGACTGATGCATTTCATCAGAAAAGCTGAATCCGGTTAAGGTGTTAATTGAGCCTGAAGCTTCATGGTGAGGGCGACAGTATGATATCAGTGGAGTCTATTGTGGTGTCACAGTTATCATGTTGGTGGTTGCCACGTCCCTGGCCTGAAGGATTTGCCAGATCCTGTTGGCTCCGAAGACCTGAAAGTAAGGTCTAAATTTAAGATATTGCTTTGCCAAGCCAGTGTAGTGAATTCATGGTAAATTGTGGAAATGACTTCAAACGTTTGGTATATTTTTTGGTTCTGTGAGAAAATAAAAGATAAAATCAAGAGGTCATCAAACTCACTCTGGCGCTGGTTTTGCTTCCTCTGTCGCTGTTTCCTTGGTCCTGTAGATATATTACATGATGTTAGTGCTAATAAGAGGTGTCGAGAGGGCAAAGGGCATCCCCTACTAGACAGCAGAAAGAAAATATTGACAGAGAACAAAATGCCAGATTTCTTACAACACCTTAAACAAACCACTCTCGCAAATGCGACAAACCTCAGTTATGGTAAATCCATCTACGTAAATTTGCACAATATAAATAAATATTTTAACTGACCCACCTTTCACCATCCTTTGCACCAGTAGGTTCTTGAAGTTTGTCACCTATACGAAGAGAAGATAAAAACAGTTTCAGTACCAAAGGCCAAACCAAGAACAAGAAAGAAGAATTAACATGTGCCCAGTTTAGTTTCCTGCCTTGCATATTAGACGGAAATTTGAGCCAAAAACCAATAAATTACATAGACCAGTAAGGTCATCTAAAGTCCAGTATTCATTGCACTTCAAGATATTCAGGATTTACTTTGAGCTTTTGTACTGATCAAAATTATTGTTGTGGGAAAAGGGGCAGAGTTCATGGTACATCGTATGTATTAGTAAGTTTGATTTCTTAAATTGCCACTTACCTGTGTCACACCTCCACTATGCTTGAACCAATATCAGAAAGTTTTGCTACATGAACCCTTTATCTAAATATTAAAGGTGGAAAATATATACTACAATTCGGCTCTGATGTTTTCTTGGAGGGCCAAGAATAATAACTGGCCACTTGACAACTGATTGATGTTTCAGGAACTCCTTTCAATCAAATGATGAATTTCAGTAGCCTTAACACTGAATCCTGGACAGCACAAAAATGAAAGAATGAAGTACCTTCTGAACCAGATGGAAATTGCCGAAGGAAACTCTTCAAGTCTGGACCTCCAACTATGCCTGTAAAAGAGTAACTATTATCATGAATATGGCAGAGTGGAGAAGTATAGTTAACAAGAATAAATTTCAGTAAAAGAAGTATAGTTAACAAGAATAAATTTCAGTAAGCAACTTACTAGAGCTTGTGTGTTTAGGAATAGTGCCTTCTTTGGCTCTCTTTTCCTCTTCTTCTTTCTTAAGAACTATGCAAAACAGAAAGAATGTTGTTATGTATTCTTAAAATATGCCAAGCCACACAAACCCCTCTGATAAGCAAAGCCAATTCGCGATGAAGGAAAAGAAACAAATGGGATATTCATAAACCATGTGCTCCTTTTATGAAAAAATATTATCTCGAATGATTGAATGGTATTCCAAAACTTTCATTAATATGTATGGTTAAAACCATCTGGAAAGACATATCAGTTAATAATGTAGGAAAAGGATAACAAAAATAAATACAGGGAAAAAAGGGTTTGCATCAGACATATTTCTAGAATATAAGTTCATATTCTTCCTGTGGAAGTCAACACTTCCGGACCAGTTCATTCAGAGAAAGCTCTATGAATTTGAAAAGCATCATGAATCATAAGACTTTTAGCATCATTAACCAGCCAATAGCAGAAGCATTAAAACAAAAATGTCAAAGTGATAATACAAATAACACATACGAGCTACATTGAGTTTAACACGTTCACGCCTTGCTTCCAGCTCAGCAATTTCCTGAAGAGATTTAAACAATAATTTCAAAGAACATTAGAAGTTATTCTACTAAGATAGCTTAATAAAATACCAGTAATCGCAACCAAGATCTCTCTTTAAACAAAATATGGCCATTGAGAAAACATGTGTTAGATAACCAGACTAACACAACTTATTATGCAATTATTATTTTTCTTCTAAATGGATCATATAAAGGAAAGATGTCAGATAAACATAAGAAAATTCAGAGCTAGTTCACCTCTGGAGTTGGAGCATTTTTTCTCTGCCCATTCAGCCAACATATCCATTCAACTACAATAATCAATATTTCAAACCAATGTGTGTAAGAAACAAAATATACACAGAATAAAAGATCAAAATGAAGTCTGCTTGATGAAACAACCAACTAAAATTAAAACAAAAAGATACCATTTTAATTCGATGAATTGGAAACACTTACCTGGAACTGAGGTTGGTTCTTGCTCTCCTTTGAATACCACCCATCTTTTCTCCTTCACTAGCACATTAACAGATCTATTAACAAAACCACTGATATAAGATATAAAGTAATCAAGACAATGATAATCATAAAACGAAAGTACCCCGTTTCGCATGTAATGTTTGCCCACAAATGAATATCACAATTACACCTTCAAATCATTTACTTGGCATTCAATGGTTAAAGAAAAGGCAGAAATTTTGCTCATGTAAGCAAATAGCTGCATATAAATTCTCTTTGGTCCCATATGACTTTAAAATTCAGAACTTTATAACAGTTATTTCTTATGCTTCATACAATTTATCAGTAATACAAGAACAAGTACAACCCAGTTGCCAAATACAATCAAGTATCACAATTCAATTTCAGAAAAACAAAAACACGATACATGAACAAAAAAACCTCGAATCATTAATCAACAAGAAAATGTTAAAAAAAAAGAGTGGGGGGTCTCACTTACTTTTGCCATCAAGCTCTTCAGTTCTGGTGAAGTATCGGTTTCCTGCTTTGTCCACACCAACTTGAGTACGGCTGCTGAAGAACCCAGCAATTCTAGCTAACAGCCTTGACATTTCTTTTTTTTTTTTACCCCACAAATTACAATATTAATGTATTAAAAAAAAAACTTATGGAAATGAATCAAAATTTGGTTTGTTCTTTCACTCGTTTCAGTTGTTTGCGGGTTGTGAGGGCATCGGTTTGCTTGGATTCATATGCGGACCGGAACGGAATTCTATTCCGGTTCAGTTCGGCCTATTCCGCATGTAACTAGAATGGTCTAATTAGACGTCAATAAAATGCGCAACTATATTAGCAATTTATCTATTTTTTTTTTCATTAATCAATTTAATTAACATATTTATTAAATAAATCGAACCAATTAAACAACATGACACGGTTCATTATTTAATTATAACTTATTAACATGATTAATAAAATCAATTGAAATGTATCAATTAAATTGTATAAGAATGAGAGATTCATTATTTATAAATGTCGATCTTTGAAAAGTGAGTGTTTTTTTTTTTTAAACTTTACAATATATAGGTAAGAGTCCTACATTATTTATTTATAACTTATTAACATGATTAATAAAATTAATTGAAATGTATCAATTAAACTATATAAGGATGGTAGATTCATCAATTATAAATGTCAATCTTTGAAAAGTGAGTGTTTTTCTTTAAAAATTTTAGAATATGTAGGTAAGAGTCCTACATTATTTATTTATAACTTATTAATATGATTAATAGAATCAATTGAAATGTTGGCAGATTCATCATTTATAAATGTTGGTCTTTGAAAATTTAGTACTTTTCTTTAAAAACTTTGCAATATAAAGTAAGATCCTACATTAAAAATATTAGCCAGCACCCTTGCCTATTAACATGTACAGATATGAATGCTTGACTTGTAAATTGATTAATCAATAAAAAGGACTTATTAATAGTCATTAACAAGGAACTTCGTTTAAGTAATTTAATTTTATATTAAATATATTTTAGATGAGTAGTTACAAAGGCAGACTTCTTTTAATTTATGGCTATAACTATTAGTAGCTCTTTACTATAATCTAGAATTTTTCTTAACGTGCTAATATTTCTAATTTTGAAGAATTGTCCTACTCCTTAAATTAATTTACTGATTTTATCTAAAATTAGCTTCTAAATTTTGTCTTAAATTAATTAATAAATCTACAATAAAATTTTGTCGGCTATTACTAGCACGAGAAATATGCACTCTTACTTTAGTCAATTTTAGTCCGTTATAGTACTTTTATCTATTATTTATTAGTTAATTTAATAGTAATTTACCAAGTGTATGTTGAATCTTATCATGTTATCTAAATGTAATCAAAAGAGTCATCTTTACATGTCAATTATCCACAGCTTACTTTATTCTCATCATTTGTTTGTGTGTGTATAAATGACCAACTTGATATTACAAGCGCATTCTATCCAATGAGATTTATAAATTACTAAGAATTTAATGTATTTGAAAGGGATGTTTTATTGTTCTGAATAGTGTGGTTAAGAAGGTTGTGAATATTATTTATTTAATAGAGAATTTCATAAAAAGAATTCTTGTTATTGTTCTGAATAGAAATAATTAAATTAGTGCGGTTAAGAAGGTTGTGAATATTATTTATTTAAGTAGAGAATTTCATAAAAAGAATTCTTATTATGAAACTGTTATTAAAAATTACATGAATAGAAATAATTAAATTTTATGACAGTTTACTAGATTATTTTTTTAATTTCAATTAATTATAATCAGGACATGCTGTCATGTACATGATATTAGCTATTAGTTATGCGTGAAATCCTCTCTCTACTTTCGTTGGAGAGTGAAAGACGATAGTACACCACCGCTAGAATACGGTTTGGCGATCATCCAAACAGACGCTTTGATTTTATCGGTATTACCAAAAACACTTTCATCGCCAACATCTCATGTCTGAACAGTCAACTTCCTTCTAGCTGAATTCCTTTCCCTTTCCCACCAATTTTCTCGGTAACCAAACACAACTCCTCAGCGGTTACAATCTTCCTACTACAGTCTCATTAAGGTAAGAGTTTATATTAATGCATAACCTTTAAAGCTGTAAAAACTCTTGTGAACCTGCATTTTATCTCTTCAACAGAAAGGTTTTTGCAGAGATTAAAAAATAAAAAATAAAAAATAAAACATTAATCTCTGCAGAATCCAACAGAGTAATAGAAAGCAAAAGGGACCTACTAAATCATGTCTTGTTCATATCTAACCACATGGGTATCTTCAAAATCTAATCTTTCTTCACATCTACTTCACTTAAACCAAAACTCAGTTGATTATTTGTACAATTTTTCTTCCCGAAAATACCCTTCGAAATCTTCAGTATTTACACCAATACACTGTGGTCTTCGTGAACTTAAAGAGCGACTCAATACAGTGAAAAACACTCAAAAGATTACTGAAGCGATGAAGCTTGTGGCTGCTGCTAGAGTAAGGAAAGCTCAGGAAGCTGTTATTAGTAGTAGGCCTTTTGTTGAAAAGCTTGTAGAGTTTCTTTATGTTATAAATGAACAACTTCAATTAGATGATATTGATGTTCCTTTGACAAATATCAGGCCCGTGAAGAAAGTTGCTATTGTTATAATTACTGGTGATAGAGGACTGTGTGGTGGTTTTAACAATGCTGTGATTAAAAAGGCCGAGAACCGGATGGCGGAATTGAAAGATATGGGACTTGATTGTGTTGTAATTAGTGTAGGGAAAAAGGGCAATGCTTATTTTAGGCATAGGAGTAATGTTTCAGTTGTTAGGTGTATTGAGGGAGAAGGCTTTTATACGGTAAAAGAAGCACAAACGATTGCTGATAATGTCTTTTCGCTTTTTGTTAGTGAGGAAGTTGATAAGGTTGAGTTAGTGTATACCAAGTTTGTTTCATTGGTGAAATCTGATCCTGTAATTCATACTTTGCTACCCCGGTCAATGAAAGGTGTGATTTGTAATGTGAATGGGACGTGTGTTGATGCTGTGGAGGATGAGTTGTTTAGGTTGACAACTAATGAAGGGAAGATGATTGTCCAGAGAGATAGCGTGACATTCAATAAAGGGGCATTATCGCCTCTTATGCTGTTTGAGCAAGATCCGGCTCAGATTCTTGATGCGATGATGCCGCTCTATATGAATAGTCAGATTTTGAGGGCATTGCAGGAGTCATTCGCTAGTGAGGTTGCAGCGAGGATGAGTGCCATGAGTACTGCTACGGATAATGCTGATGAGTTGAAGAAAAATCTTTCAGCTGCTTATAACCGAGAACGCCAGGCTAAAATCACTGGTGAACTATTGGAGATTGTTGCTGGAGCCGAGGCACTTACACAGTTTGATTAATTTGACCCTTTGTTTTTCCTTGACTTGATTTTTCTATATCCCTTTTTATTTTGTGGTGTGAGGGGGGTTTTAGAATATTGCGGTTCACATCATATGCTAGTTAGTATATTCATCATTGAATGCTGGTTTATAATTTGTATTGATGACTTGAGTATTTCATATGGAAAACTAGAATGTCCAATGAAAAGAAATAACATTGTTTTTTATGGCATTACGGTGTCACTTATCACAATTTATTCTAATTTGTTCCCGTCCATTGGCAGGATTAGGCTTAGAGTTCCAAGTTTTCACGGTCATGTATCCTTCCTACAAATTATACGGCTTAAATCATTGCCTTGATTCTGTCAATTGGCAAACTATGTGGGATGCTCTTCAATTGGATGAATCGCCTTAGTTCGGACTTTGTCTGGTACACAACGGCTAATTTTGTTACAGACTGCATCTAGCTACAGCCTTATAGATAATACATTGCGTGATAGGATATAGATAATACATTGCATGAATAGTCTAAGGAGAGAAGATTTGAAGTAGACCAAAGCCTGAAAATGAAATATGTCAAGTTGCGGACCCTGCATTGTCTGTTTTCTGAGAAGGAAGGAAGATGCTTTACGCTTCCTAGCAGATGTCCCATTTTAATCAAGTGCTAAATTGAATTCTGCCGTTGTTTTGCTAAGGAATTTTAAGCAAATGACTCGGGCACCAAATGCCATTTTCTTGGCATCGAGTGTTCAAATATGTATTAGGACAAGAAGCAAGGTCCATGTCATACCAGAATCAGGAGCTAAAAGCATAGAACGTGTAGGTGGCATCAAGTATGGCTTTCATTTCAATAATTAGATGTTAACAGTTGCTGAAAGGAAGTACGGTTTACCGTGGCTATCAACTTAGGTTCAACTTCCAAAGTTCGAGTCTCGGTGGCTCATTTGCAGCAGGTAATATGGGCCACCGGCTGCTAGGGTGGACTATTTGGAGTCTGTCCTTCTGTGCACGTCACCATCAACTTAAGCTTATGGTCCAGTAGCAACTAGCAAGCACCTGATCCTAACATTAGACATACTACAACATATACTAATGCAAATTTCCCTTGTTGACAGTATTCTGAGAAAATAGAACAAACCTTTTCTGCTTCTCCCTTCAATAGTGGTAGTGATAACAATTTTATCATAGATTGTCTATGCAGTTACTGCAATAATTGGCTTTCCTCCATCATTGAATGATTGAAAATCATGTACATCTAATTTCCATTTTGGCAGCCATAAAGGGGATCAGGCTGCTGTTGGCCTATAAATGTCGTAATAATTATGATTATGCATTTTTGGGTAAGCATGGTAATTATCATTGTGCACTTGGTGGTTGTGGGAGCCAAATTGTTGCCATATCTACTTTACACAACGGGTAAGTTTTTCTCCACGTGAAAAATGGGTAGATAAGTTGAATTGAGGAGGATAGGGCTTGTGAATTTTGAAGGATTAGACTTGGGAACAAGACTTACAAGAATTCAATGGCTTCAACTAGCAAGATAGGGCTACGCATTTTGTTCTGAACTAGAAACAGAGTTACATGCTGAGACATTAGTATAATTTTATAGATTTCACCGATTAAACAAACTCCTAAGTTACCGAGGACGCATATCAGTATATCATCATCATCATCATCATCATCATCATCATCATCATCACTTGTTATAAAGCATATACAGCTGACATAGGGCAAGATACAGTGTATTATTTCATGAGATTTTATAAGTTAAACTAATTCATAATAACAAGCAAGTTTGTACATTATTTAGTAGGTTCGATTATGCTACCAGCATCAATTATAGATGGTGAAATTCTATTGACTTTTATTTATTTTGTTTAACCACGATGCGTTTTTTTTGGAATTTTTTTTGTTACATGAGACTATTACTCAAACTACAACTCATATTACATGAGACTATAACTGATATGTACAAATCATACTATTATTGAGATCAATTTATATTAATACTAATGGAGCTTTACCTAGATTTTAATCCTCACAAATATTCGAGAGATGTCTACTCTACTCACTCTTAGATAAGAGAAAAAACTATCTTCACTCAATTATATAATATAATTAAAAAAAAATATATCCTCACATTACATTTGTGGAGATTTAAACTATTGCCCTCCCACCAATAGTACTTAAACTCCTTAAACCATTTTTATTACATTATTATTTTTATTATTATTATTATTCGTGGAAAAATACATCAGACTTTGAAGCAATTAACAAACGAATAGTGGGGGACATATCACGATCACATCATGGGTCACTTTTGCCGGCTGCACAGTGAGGACCCACAAACGAACTTTCCGGCCGCCGCTCAATCACGTCCGTAAAATGAATCTAGCCATCATATCTATGAATATTTAACTAAAGATTCTTTTTCGGATTTTGCTATGCTTTAAAGCCATTGACGTTACAACGAATATGCGAGCATTATCTTTTTTACAATTTTCATTATTATTTCGTTATATTTTGATACAAAATGTGCCAATACCTTTTTGTTGACGTAAATTTTTTGTTAATTAGAGAAATAAATGAGTGAGATAATATAATAATTGATATACAAAGAATTTATGTATTTCAATACTAACCTACATCCATATGTATAGAAAAAATAATTTTATTAATAAATAAGATTACAATGGATTTTTTTATTTATTTATTTACTCCCTCCTTAATATGTAGCAAGAGTTCTTTATTTATAATATAATTTAGATAATCTAAATCCTTGATCACTTTTTATTTTGATAATTTTGATTAGTTAATAAGAGTTTTATCTGATGTCAACATTTATTTCCTTCTTAAACTAAACTTTATTTCCTTCTTAAACTAAACTTTATTTATTATCAACATTTATCACCTTTCTAAACTCACATTGGGCTTATGGAGCTTCTAGATTCTTCCATTTTAATAACTGTGAATGAAACTTCTACTGAGCTTATATGAGACTTCCAACTATTGGACCCTAACTATTGAATTAGCAGCCGAGCTTATTTAGTTAAACATATCTTCCACGGTTGAGCTCTTGTGCTATCATGCTCTCTGTAGCTGTGCTCTTCTACATTAACACTCATTTGACTTGTTAAGTTTCTTACCATTGAGCTCTCATACTCTTATGCTATCATACTCTCATATAGTTATATTCTTCTATAATTGTATTTATTTGACTTATTGAATTCTCATGCTATCATACTCTCTTGTAACTATGTTCTACTACAATCATACTCTCATGATCTCCTGCTATCATATTCTCACACTTATTTGACTTTTCACACTTCTTGTTACACCATCTTTCAATGGATCTCCCTATCTTACAATTAATGTAAGATAGAGATTGCCTCTTTCAGTATATAATAATCAATTTTTTTTTTTTGTTTCTTTACAATATTTCATCAATAATTCAAAGACACGTACATTATCCTCGTGATGTTCATGCCCTTTACCTCAAATCGAACGTGCAAAAAATAAATAACTAATGCAAGGGAAATTCAATGCAAAAAAAGCCAAAACCAATTAAGAAAATCTAAAATAATTAAAATCCAAAAAATTTGTCTTTTACATTAGAATGGCGTTTGGTGTATATATAGACTATAGTAGCCAGATACGTTGAATGACGGCTAAATCCCAATTGCTGTAAAATGATGATAGCTTCCCGCATTTAATCTTTCCATTCAGTGGGGTCAATTTCGCGGAACATTCACCCCACTTTATTTTGCACTTTACTGATAACTCATCGAGTTACTTTTTTTATTTTTTATTTTTTTACACTTTTTTTTCGGTTTTATAATATTTCTCTTTGAATATTTTACATGCACTGGTCTGCCTTTTTATTTGACTTTAGAAAACCTTTTCGTCTTTATTTATCTCCGCCTTTTTGTATGGTCCCTTACAAATATCATTGAATTTTAGGCTGAAATGAGATGCATTCAAAATTTATTTTACAATGCTACAAATATTTTTATTTAACAAAATTTCCAAAAAAGAATTTATTCTATTTAGAAGATTCGTAAACTACTACTACTACTAACAGTGTTTGCTGGATTTTTCTACTTTTAAAATCACTTTTAATAAATTTATTCTTTAACGCCCAAAACGTTAGCCCAGCACGACTCTATTCATACTCTTGTGCTATGCCCACTCAGTCCATTTTACACCTCACATTTTCGACATCTGTGGCCTGTGACGATAACATGAAGATGAGTAGACAGGTCACCTCAAGTGTCTTTTTAAATCAAAAGGTGTAATTATCATTAGTTTAGTACCTTTTTTAATGGGTTTAGAGGTAATGTTCTAAGGGAAATAATGCTTTTTTTTTAATCATATTGAATTAAAAATCCCATATTAATTCCAAAAAAATAAAGTGGCAAGTCCAAATTTGCAGACTATAAGGTCATGAATCAGAATCATTATCAAACCATGAACCATTTCTCTGAAGTTGCTCACTCATGTTTTAGCTTTATAGGTGATTTACACCAGCAGCCATCTTTAACGTCTAAAGGCAGCAATATCATCATACACTAAAGTAAGCACCAAAATAATAAAAAAAAAGGGAAAACAAAAGTGTTGAAAATATTTGTAATATATAATATCTTATCTAAGACTTTAAATTTTCTTAAAAAATAATTTTCTTCTTAATTTAGTGAAAGAATATAAAAATAAACAAAAAAAATATTTTATTTAGAATAGTTTGGACGACTAATTAATACCGCCAATCGTGCTCTCTTAATTTTTATTACAACAAGATGTTGAAACGATGACCTTAAGTATAGAAATACAATGTACAATGCATCTGAGCTGCACGTGCATGCGAATGGCGGCCACAAGCTGGCCGAAACAAAATTAAATTACAGACAATGCAATAAAAGCATACCCGATGAGCCAACACAAACGGACATAAAAATCTTAGATAGATTATCCCAATATTTTTTTCCCAATTAAATTCCACATTTTTGCCATTTATTATGAAATTAGTTCGATATTATCTGCTGCATCAACCTTTCATTAAAAAAAAAATCATAAAGTATTGTTAAAGCAGGTCAATGGACGTGATCAGATCAACTAAATTTCTATGAAAGTCATATTATTATTTTTTATGTGGCAATTGCTTTCTTAAAACGATTATAAGATAGAACACAAATTACATCAACATACGTAAAGTGATTCCAATGTAACCTAACCCTTTATAAATATATATAGTTCTACAGGGGAACAACTGGAAATTTTGCAAAATATATCTTTTTTCTTTTAACTTTTTAATTTTTTTCCCCCTGTATTTAAAAACCAGAGTATCAGACTTTCCGGGGACCAAAATTTTATATTAATTAAAAGGAATATTTTCCTCTGAAGACAAAAGTGAAGTATGTCATTTTTCTCTCACTTTCTTCTTCTCTCATAGGCGTCTATAATATTCACATGAGCTCTAGGCTCGAGCAAGCACCCCCTTTTCATTACATTTCTCTCAAACAGTTTCAGGCAAGCAACTAGAGTTTCAGCCGATTTCCCCCCCAAAAAAAATATATCATGACTTGTTTTTCCAACTGATGTATAAGAGAGAAAGCTTGTCAATGATTCTTTTTTGTTCGATTTTGACTGAATTTCCTTTCACATGCTGCAGATTCCTCTTAATTAGAATCTAATCAAAAGTTTCTGTAAACTTTGGAGTTGTTTCAATCCAAGCAAAGGTAGATTCTTTAGCAGGGCGCCCACTTGAGAAATTACCAAAAATCTTTCTTTCTCTCTGTTCTTTTTGCAGTATTTAAAGAGTGCCCATTTGAGAGCTTGGATTTTTTTTTTCTTATTTTGCTTTTGTTTTGAGATGCTGTTAAATGTTGGATGTGTAGGAATTGATCATCAATGGAGAGTAGAAATGGTTACCGTAAGCAGAACAGTGCTCTGTGGAGATCATTGAGAGATGGGGATTTTGAAGAAGCAGATGTTTGGGCAGTTCTCAAAGAAAGAAAAGATTCAACTTATTCAAAAGCCGACCAATCTCCTTCCCAAGTTCAAAGAAACCTCTATATGCCTTCAGCTGCAAGAATGATTACAAGAACAAGCAGCAGCAGCAGCAGCAGCAATAATAATAATAATAACACCACCAATGGATTGAAGCAGCAGCAGCAATCAGCACCAGTCAAAATTCCTGACTGGTCAAAGATTAGTCACAAAAAATCAAAGAATAAAGCTCACAAGAATAACTATTATGACGACTCTGATGATGATCACGATCATGGGGTTGGTTATAATGGTGATATTGATAGTTATGATGATGATGATGATGAGGATGGGGATGATGAGAATGATTGTAAGGTTCCTCCACATGAGTTCATTGCCGAGAGGCTAGCAAAGAGTCAAATTTCTTCATTCTCAGTTTTTGAAGGAGTTGGTAGAACACTCAAAGGGAGAGATTTGAGCAAAGTGAGGAATGCAGTCTTAACAAAGACTGGATTTCTTGAATAATATGTGTGTAATTTGATTAGACCTATTGCTTTCTCATAATTTATGGTACTAATTACGTATTCGGTGTATAGATTATTAGGTTATTGGGGTGTTGATTATGGTTGCTTTCATAGCCGTTGAAATTTGCCGAGCTACCTAGTGTATAAGATTAGGGACATCCATTCCTGTGTAAAAAAAAAAAAAAAATTAGTATGTTAATGGGCGTTTCTGTGCTGCCTAATTTTTACGCAGTTACTGCCTCAATAATTTGATGAAGTTTTATCAAATCTTCGTTGAGACTAAAATCTTGTCCCATTTCTCCATCAGTCCTTGGTTGTTGTACACCCCTCCATCTTAATCACAATGTTTAACATGCGTCATCACATGACTACTAATAACAAATCACTCAAATGTTTTCCATTCAATCACATTGTCTTTTCCTCGTTTAATGGTTTTATCACAGAACCAGAGAATTTCTTCGCTTCACTTGAACAAATTCAAAGCATCCGATTGGTATTTTATCACAAGTGAAAAATAATGTGCCGTCCCACAAGAAAAATGTGATGAAATTAATTTTCAAACACCAGCTCAGACTCTCCGTACATCTTCTGCTCAACAATTCAATAAGTTTGATTGATCGGCATTTATTTTCCTTCATTTAAGGAGGTCCCAAATCTCTCTGATAATTGTGAGAGTATTCTTTTTATTTCTTATCCTGGATTTTAGTAAGTTTCAGTTATATTTTAAGCTTTAATCTGAACATTTATACTATGTGTTACGCGCACTCCTTTTTTAATCAAAATATTATTGGGCCGGGACAAATTTATATTATGCGTATTTTTACTCAATTATATTTGCGGGGCGCATAATATTATAATATATTTCTAATCTAATTTTCGTCTTGAAAGGCAATTATTTTAGTTGTCAACTCTTCGTCCCATGTACAGGGGGAAAAGACACCTAGCCACTAGCACTTTTTTTTTTTTAAAAAAGAAATAGGAAAGTGCATTAGAAAGGTTAAAAAATGATTAATAATATTCGGATGCGTACAAACATAAGGCTATTCCAGGTTTAAATATAACATTTAGAATAATGTCTAAGATGTAACTCTTGACAATGAATTTTCACGCACTAAGGTCTAATAAAATACAACGCAAACAATAAAACTCCGGCTCCATTCACTATGAATTTTCTAAAAACCAAAAGAAGAATAAGCAATTTCACGCACTAAGGTCTAATACGATACACATCTATTTACTAACTTGGATGTATGTGATTATTACACCTGAAAAAGTGAAAAAAAAAAAAAATGCATTCCATGCGAAATTATGAATTATGATGGCAAGTCCATATTGAAGACAATGTGGTGGGACATTTCCTACTCTACTATGCTGGACACATAAATGGCAATTTCATCTCTACGACGATGATAAGAATGCTTGAAAAGTGCTTTTGACATTTGATAGGAAATTCTGAAAAGTTCTATTCAAAATTGTATTCATATACACACACCGTATGAGTAGAAAATTGTCTCTCTCCGTGCATAATAAACGTTTTCATTTTTTCAAATATTTGATAGAAGATTCAATTATTTCTGGACGAAAATATTCGATATACATTATAGTTAAGAGTATATTTGAATGACAAATAACGTGCCGTCCCATTAGAAAAAAGTGATGAAATGACGTGATAATTAAATTTTTTTTTTATCACTACATCCTTTTTTAAATACCAACTCATTATGATAGCATTTTTTTTTTTTTGGGAAAAAGCTATTTCCCCCGAATCACGCCCCGACTCAAGCCCCGAAGGCCCGAATTGAAACTCACTGTTTGTGATTAAAATGAAAACGCGCCGTTTCACAACTATAGCCAAAAACGGTTCGTTTTACTCGCCAAATATTTCCCCTTCCCTTCATCTTTTTCCCTTCACTTCATTGTTTCCCCTTCCCTGTCTCCTTTTCCTGCGAGCTTGCTCACATCAAGCTCAAATCATCGTCTTCTTCAAAGATGCCAAGATCCTTTGCTTCCCTTTTTGCCCGCAAGAAATCACAAACACTTGCCTTCAAAGACTACTACACAATCTGGTTCAACACTCTGCAAAAACCCCTCCTCCCTCTCATTTGCAAATCTCTTTCTTCATCTTCTTCGCAAACCCTCCTCTACTCTCACGTCGACCTCCTCCTCAGCCATTTTATTTCCTATTACGACGCATTAAACAACGCGGCCACCCAAGAAAACCTACCCGACCCGTCTTGGTGCAACAGTCTTGAAATCCCATTCCTCTTTCTTGGCGATCTCCACCCTTATGTCTTCACCAACCTCGTTAGATCACTTCTTGATGAAGAAAGCGAAGAAGAAGAAGAAGACGCTGATGATGAATTTTTTGATAATAGGCCCTGTCAAGTGTTCATGGCGAGGATGAGGGTTGAATGTGGGTTGAGGCTGATACAAAGATGAGAAGCATATAAAACAGCGTCGTTTTAATGCTGATAAAAACAAAAAAAATTCACGAAAAGTGCAAAAGTTTAACTTTAAAATTAAAAAAAAAAATTAAACTTAATCAAAACGGTGTCGTATTGGTAATGTTGGGTTCTTGACTCGGGGTTTGTAAAAAAAAAAAAATGACCGTTTTAAAACGCATTTAAGTTCGGGGCATATAGGGGCGCTGTTTTTTTTTTTTTTCTCCTGAGATCTAAAATTTTAAATACATCTGAATTTAACTAAAATCTAAATAAATTTAACTAAAAAGTACTACCTTTTTTTTTTAATATTAATCAAGTGCATTAAAAGGGTTAAAAAATGATTAATATTTAATAATATGTCTTCGCATACATACAAGTATAAAGCTACACTAGGTTTAAATATAATATTTAGAATAATGTCTAAGGTGAAAGTCCTGATTAGTACAACGCAAACAATAAAAACTAAAGAAAGAATAACCAACTTCACACGCTAAGGCTTAATAAGATACATCCCTATTTACTAACTTGGATATATCATATATGTGATTATTACATTCGAAAAAGTAAACCAAAAAAAAAAAAAAAAGGCATTCCATGCGAAATTATGAATTATGATGGCGGGTCCATATTGAAGACAATGTGGTGGGACACTTCCTACTCTACTATTCTCAATACATAAATGTCAATTTCATCTCTATTCTCTACGACAATGATAAGAATGCTTGAAAACTGCTTTTGATAGGAATTTCTGAAAATTCTATTAAAAATTGTATGCATATATGACACCATGTGAGTAGAAAAATTATTTCTCTCCCTGCATAATAAACGTTTTTATTTCTTTTTTTTTTTCAAATATTTGATGGAAGACTCAATTATTTTTTGGATTAAAATATTCGAGATACGCCGTAATTAGTGTAGATTTAAACTGAATGCATGTAAATAATTAGGGGGCAAAAAAAAATAATAAAAATAAACTCTTGATTTTGGATCCCTAAACCTTGTTATAATCGAAACGCCATACACGGAACAAGCACTAAATTATCACATAAAATCAGACGGTAATGTGTCAAATATAGGCTTGTTGGGTACTGTGTTTCGAGCTTGGGCCGGGGGTCTGGAAAACTCAGTTCCAGCTGCAATAATAAACCACTTTGTAATTATGCGAGAAGTGAGGAAGACGTGCGGACCTCCTTTTTTTCTTTTTTCTTTTTTTGGGATCCCATTTTCATGGCAAAGTCAAAATTGATAGTGGCATAAATGCCACAGAGCAAGTTTCCTTTTGCTTCCCGTAGTCTTTCTCATGTCTAACAACTTGCGTGTTTGCTTTTTTGACCTCAAAATAATCCATGTTATCATTACTATTATTATTTTTTATTAATAATTTAATTTAAGTCGTTCTCGTCTCTATTTTAAAAAGTTTTAACAATAATGCACTTAAATGTAGTTAAAACACTAAACGAGGGTGATGTTGGGCCTGGGCTAGCCTTCCAAAAGAGAACGTGATACTAATTACACCGGTCTAAACTTCTACTAAACCCCTCTTATAAATATACCTCATTATTACATGGGGAATAAATAAATTTATATTATTTCTACTAAAAAACCTTTCGACAATAATAATAATAATAATAACGACATACAATAACAACAACAACCCCTTCTATAACAAAAAAAAGGATCACAATTGATTTGCTTCGTTCATCAGTAATAATGTGTTTTTTTTTAATTGTTCTAGTTAATTGCGGAACCCCTACAATGGGGTTCTTGTTATTCATCACTTTTCACTTTTAATTTATTCTTCCTAATATCAAAAATACATAACTAACTAAAAATATCTATCAGTATTTTTATAATTGTCTTTTTTTTGTTTGAATCACGAGGTGGTCTTGAGTGGGCCCCAATTGTAGAAGGCACCTTTAAACTCGTACCACAACCCAAACTAATTCCCACTCGCATCGCGTCGGCCCGTAAGAGATAAAGTACTGGGCAAAATGGTGACTCACACCAACCAACTTTGATTAGTATTTCTATAATAAGTCTACAGTATTTCTATAATATCTACTAGTATTTCTATAATTTCTTTTGTGCATATATATATACATACATATAGTCATTCTTCTCATAAGTCTCTGATTAAATATAATTGTTTTGTTTTTATGCAAATGAGTGGGTGCCACTGCCACATTGACTGGACGATGAGCCAAGCTTTTCCAAATCCTAGAAAAAATTTATTGGACCAATTACCATATAAACAAGATCCGAGAAGATGCGTGTTAGAGACCAATATGACTTGGCACGCAAACGTAATAGTATATGATAGCTTTCAAAGAATACAAAGTTGTTAAATCATATGATAGCTTCACTTCTGGACCTTTTTTTTTCACTTTTATATACATACATACATACATACATACATACATACATACATACCTCTCCACGGAAATTAAGGCAATGACACTCAGTATGACATGCGTCGACACCGTGTTATATATGTGTTCAATTTTTATCTCTTATTTAACATTGAAAGCCACTGAGAGTTGAGAGATCGATTCACCCATTCATTTTGTGGTGGTTGTATATCATCTTGCCTGTAGCTGTACTTGCTGCTGTGTTCTTTATGTTTGTGCCATATCATTTTGCTGATTTAACCTTAACATTGCCCCTGATCTTTTGGATTATTTGGTGGCTGGCAGAATTCGCTTATTATAATTCTTAAAAGAAAAAAGTGTCACTGTCATAAATAATATTCTGGACATGAATTTATTCGTAAACTTTAAAACAACCTAAAACACGTTATGCAGTGTGTTATTCTCTGTCTTAACCCTAGCATGAGAACGTGAGGGTTATGCATATATCTCTAATATTTGCGAATGAGGAGTTTCTTCCAATATTGAGAGTAAACATAACTTAATCTAAAAGTTATCCAACTAACGTCTAATTTGGGATTGAGGCTATTTACCTTTTAATCTACAATTCCTACGAAAAAAAAAACTGTAATTATAAAACAAAAGTTAATAATATGTTGTAAATATAACTTTTAAATAATAATTTTGAAAAAAATTATTAAAGATATAATAGATTTTTCATCATCCAAGTAAAAAATTATATCAACATATCTTTTAAATTATAGCAGACAGTGTTTACCAAACAGTTAAGTGCTATAATTTTTATGTTAAAACTGCTCAATCTCGATCTCAAACAAGTCCAATCTATAATTTTGTTAGATAAAAGAACTGTTTTATTCAAGACTCTTAGAAAATGTTGTTGTACCACAACGGTGCCCTTATATAAATTTAATTGATAACGTAGAAAGAGGGAGGAAAAAAAAAAACCGATTGAAATAAAGTAATACTAATACGACTAAAGTGAGTTAACCTAATTAGACCTCAGCACATGAGTGATATTATCATCAACAAGACTGAAAATTACTTCAGCATTTTCATCATTAAAGCTCTTCACTTCCCTGAAGGCCAACTTTTTGAGCTCTTCTATTTCCTCCTTTGGTCCCAGTCTCCGCGACACTATTCCTTGAATCATCCCCACGTAAAAACCATACCTTCTCAATAACTCGATCTCCTCCTCACTCCCACCTCCTAATATTGCTCCACACGCCGCACCGCACGCGTGCAACCCACCTTCCTTTTTCTTGTATGTTTCATAGGTCATTTCCACATCTGTAGTACCATTCAATTTTTTATCATCATCATCATCATCATATTGACTACATTGTAGCTCATTGTACTGTCCCTCTACAACACCTTGTGATCCCATGGCACGTGTCATCTCAACCATCACGCGTAAAATCCGACCCGAGTTGTTTCCTGCTGGGTTTTCGGAGCTGGCCAACAACTCCAGCCCAAACGGGAGCATTGCATCCCCCACGAGAAGCTCCGTATTTGGTTTGAAAGCGTGAAACATCGTGGGCTTGGATTTGGGGATAAGACTAGGCCTGTCTGATAGTGGAAGATTTTCATGAATGAACGAAGCTGCATGCATGACATGCAAAGCAGCAGCAGCAACAATGGCTTGTTCGCGGTGGCCCCCGACGAGCTCACAGGCGGCCACACACAGCGCGGGGGCCATGTTGACTGGGGCGGCGAACACAAAATGGCGCATGGGCTCGTAAACTTCTACCGGCTCCTTTACGACGACGGCCTGCCGGAGGTGGGCCCCAATATCCTCATGTATAGACGTCCAATATGATTTCTTCTTGTTGGACATGGACATGGCCATGGTGACCATCATAGGTCTGTAGGACAATGATGGACGGTTGTCATTTCGCCTAGGGGCAACATGAGCCGGCAGATTTAAAACGGAGACGGCTTTAGCCATTGGTGCAGACTTCAAAAGACAAATATTAAGGAAGAAATTAACTATATATGAAGAAAGGTGAGTGAACGAGAGAAAGGATTAGGAAGAGAAAAAATTATGAGTGTTGAAGCTTTTGGGTATATTTTGAGTTGTATATATAAGGGAATAAAGATATTCTATGTGAAACATGTGGTTCACATTGCATAAAGCTTTAGATCATTATTGTAGTACCATGTGTGAACCTCGTCAATACGCAAACATCACGAATGTCCAATCAATTTGATATGTCGTTTACAAGATTTATTTCCGTAGTCTTGAATTAAACACACATTAATTTGAACTTTTAAGCTATATATGTGATGGTTATGTTGACTGCCCCAAAAAAGATAAAAAAAATTGATAGAAAGTTGTTATTAAAATAATAGAATAACAATTAATTAAGATAAGTAATCAAATGTTTCATACAAATCACTAACTGAACAATAAAATAATAAGATATAGGTAATCACTTGATAAATTATAATTTTTAATAATTTCATATCGTATGTAGGATGTAGCATCAATTACAACACAAAAAAAGAAAGAAAACAAAAACTTTTTATAGGCATATTATTACCCTTTTTTGTTTATTTTTAATGGCTGATAGAGAATCTGGCGAATTTCCAAATTAGAATTGGCATCTTCATCTCAATTTGCATTTCACGTGTTTCCCATTTTGTAATTTAACGCGTATTTCGATGAGTATAAGGAGGCCCGGGCCCCATCTTGTTGGGGGGTTTTCTTACGGAATCTTCGACGAGCACAATTACTTCACTTCCTAAATATTACGTATAAGTAATCGGAATCAACCCACATACCAAGGGGAAAAACAAGAAAAAAGTTTAATTTATAAATTTATTTATTTATTACACACACACATATATATAGAGGAAGACTATGTGGTAGTATTGTCCTCATAATATATATATTATTTCGACGACATCAATTATCGACGTGCCGCATTGTAACATAACATATCGTACTAAACATATTTAAGGTATGATAAAAATTGTGTCTGACTATTATATTAATATTAATTATTTCAGTTGATAAAAATTTTTATTGTATTATAAGAGGTACTGAAAATATAAAATCTATCGGAGGTTCAAGCGATTGAAAAGAAATTCTATGAGGGATGAATTGAAACTATCATCTTACTAGTTAAATTTTGTCTTTAACAGAAGAAGACAATGGCGTATATCAACCATGTTACTTATAAATAATCAGGAGTAATTAATGAAAATATCTAAGAATTGTAATTATAGAGTAACTGAGAATAGGATAAGAATACATTATCTTTTATCTGATCATTAATTCATTATCTTATAAGAGCTGGATTTGAAGGAATTAATCATGAGAGTGAAGAGGAAGAAAGAACTTGGCTAAAATGTCTCTCATTTGGGTGTACGTGTATCCAAATAATTTATTTCTCAAAATATTAAGTTCATATCAAACAGTAACATACGTCGCTGCATTATTTTCTGTCGAGAAAGATGAAAGGCAACGTTAGAAATGTTCTCCATCAAATTAATGGATAAGGCTGATGCATGATGAACGTGCTTAATTAAACCAAATCAAACTAATTTTCCTTTTGAATATAATATTAATAATACCTACTCGGTCAAGCTTGCTCTTGTGTCAATATATAATTGATGAAGCTGTAAATCAATCACTTATGATTAAATGAAAGAAACACACGTACACGGATGCAGGCATTATCAATACCTAATCACTACCGATTTTGATTTGAATACATAGTTACATTTTTTGATTATACTTTGGCATTTTATACAGCTCAGCCCCAGGTTTTTAAAATGCGTCACCCATGACTAGCAGCCTTGCAGGTACGTATCTAACACTCATCTAGATAAATTTTTGCTTTTGTCTGTATAGATATGATATTTTAACTTAATCAACTGTATAAAGACAATATAATTTTGATTAGTGACTATCTAAAATTTAATAATCTCTCTGTCTGCATCATTTCTTAGGCGGCCACGACTGAGTCTGAATGGTTAATTTAATGCTTTATATAAGTCACATGAGTGCTAGTTACGTATCTTTTTTTTTTTAAAGGGTATTAATTAATAATTACTTACCTAAAAAAGCATGAGTATTAATATTCAATTCTCACTTCACCATCATATTTTTCAAAAAAAAAAAAAAAAAGGCATTCTTGTTGCAAGAATGTTAACAGTATATGTTTGGAATTGCCTGGATTCTCAATTAATCACTTCTAAATTAGATTTCACAATAATCAATTTTCTAAATAATTTTATAACTTGTTTGGTACGTTTAGATTAGAATACATATTTGATAAATTGATCCTAAATATATAGTGTCTGTGTACAATGACTTAAATGTCCACATTTTTTAAAAAAATATAAGTAAAATAGTTTTATCAAATAAGTATTTATTATTTAATAATTAAAAAAACAGTAATTACTGAGACGTGTACATAAAATATGTACCACTGGATCTACTCAATAGTGGAACTTTCTTTCGGCACTAGAGGCTTGATGGAGAAGCACGCGCTACCCAAGTATGTTGGGAACCGTGAGATAGCCGTTCATCAGTGGTAGCTCACGACGGTAGCGGAATCAGACACTTAATAGGGGATTTAGTTAAAAAAAATTAATTTAATTTGAGGTACTTAATTTTTTTTTACGTGAATATATATAAAGCTTTAAAAAACTCAAATTCTATTTTTTTTACTTAAATATATATAAAGTTTCAAAAACTCAAATTTTATTATTATTTTTTAAATTTTAAAAAATAATAGTAATTATTTATTTATTTTAAATGTTGGAGCACATTATGGCCATATTTGTAAGAGTATCATTTTTCTAAGTAATATTCACCAAATATCTATATATATATAAAAAAAGAGCTATTAGGGTTTGAACTAGTCTCCAAAATTACTAAACTACAAGTATTTTGTTATATAAAAAAATGTGCCTAAATTCCTTTTTTTAAAAAATCTTTTAAAAGGGTGAAAAATCACCTGATTCTAGGTCGGATTTTGCTGATCTATCAAATAGTAATAGTGTCTCACCTTCATTGGCCTCCTTATGATGGCGGCGTTGTGGTGATTGTCGGTGAATTCACTACCTCCAATTCCATTCCATTGATGATCCCATCTTTGTTGTATAGGATGAACAATTTTAAATCTGAATGTATGGGTGGAGTTAAAGAGTATTTTGTCAGAAGCCAAAAACGTCGTCGGATGAAACAAATATAAATAATTTAACTCACTTTCATATAGAATATATTTGGAAACATAATTTTATGATGAGGACAATTTTAGTATTATACATTAAAAAATCATATTAAAAAAATCTAATTTTCAAAAGCTGCTCCAAAATAACTTTTAATATTTGGTACAAAAACATATTATTTGAGAATCATATGTTCAAATCATATATTTAAAATGGTGTTTACAATTTGGACATTAGATTATCAAATAAAGTAATCTCAAACATGCTCTTACATATATTGTAAATATGCTTTTTATGCAGGCTAATAAACAATTTTACGTTTGCTTACCAATGCTAGATATATATTGTAAG
The DNA here is from genome assembly GCA_030444775.1 of Atalantia buxifolia. Lineage (NCBI taxonomy): Eukaryota > Viridiplantae > Streptophyta > Magnoliopsida > Sapindales > Rutaceae > Atalantia > Atalantia buxifolia. The sequence goes on along the minus strand of CM059834.1, from coordinate 25,706,735 downwards.
GTACCTATTACATTTGGTCAATAATTAAATAAAGTTAACAGAAAGGAACGTGTGTGCAGTGAAGATGCAATATTTTTACTTAACCAATTGTACAACGACAATTTCGAATTTTCGATTACGACTAGCTGATAATCTCTCTCTCTCTCCATCGATTCTTTTTTATACATCTTAATCCCAGTGTTTAATTTAATTGTTTATACGTGAGTCACATGTAGCCAGTTATGTACCTAGCTAGCTAGCTATATTTAATTCCCACTTCGCCATCGCGCGCGCGCGCGTGTATATATTTTAAACTGACGCAGAATATTTTCGTTGTTTCTAATATTTTCTTATTAAATGCATAAGGCAGTAACTTTTTTTTTAAAAAAAAAATCTTTTAAGGTTCAATGAAAATATGAATTAATAATTAATTAAATATACAAAAATATTAATAACAAATAACATATGAAATTCATATTGATTAGAAACGTTTATCTTAACTGTTTTAATTTTCTTAATTTAACTCCTTTCTAAAATATGCATAAAGTAATTTGAGACTAAAAATAAAACTAATAACCGATATATTTATAGAGCTTATATTCAATATAATTTAAGCATTCAAAATTGTTTGGGGGGAAATTTGAATGATGATATAAACTACTAATTTTTGACACATGACAAAAAAAATTAGTCAAATGAACTCAGCTCGTTTGAGTGAATAGTAATATAGCTCTCAAAGTCAAAAGATAAGCTCCTTGAGGACAAGTGCAATTTTGATAACTATACCCAATATCAAAGGTGTTATCAGAACCTAAATTTTAATAGTTAGAGACAACGCATGAACATTGTACGCCATCATGAGAAAAAAATAAAACATCTTTTTTGTTAAAAATAAGGAATCAATAGTAATAAAAATTCTTTGAGCAAAGCGAGGGGATCAAGTCAGCTATCATTTCCTATCCTCTAAAAGTAGTAGGACCACAAGGTTAAGAGGCTGCCATGTGCCCAGCTATGGAGATATAAATGTGGTTGGAAGTTTCTTCACCTCCCAAGCTCATGATGATACCATCAAAGGACAAGAAGACAAAATACTAAAATAACCTTACTTATGAAGGACAAATCAATGAAAATTCATCAGCAGTCTAAAATTACCAAAGTTCGCTCATGCATACTCCTATATAAGTTCCTCTTGTTTAATTTTGAAGGGGATCTCTAGCTTTATCTTTCTCATTTTGCTTCGTTCAACCCTAAACCGTTTTTTTTTTCAACATCTGATTTCTTGAGAAGCTGTTTCATCTTCTTCTCCCTCCATTTTATACATCCATGAAAGATCTTTGCCACTTCATTTCTCAAAGGAGCACCTCTATTATTCTTGTTTTAAAAAACTCACTAATCTCCATAAGACCCACATCTTTCTCATGTTATTATCCACCATAAATAACTTTTAATAAGGTTTTGTTAATATTGTAAAGCAAATCACGTAATATTTAACATACATAATGGATTGGAGGTAATTACTCCCGTGGATATAAGCTAAAATGCCGAACCACATAAAATATTATGTGTTCTTTGTTGCTTATGATAATTTTCTTGTTATTATGATGGTTTTGTTGCCTAAATCGTATTTAATATATGAGTTTACCTGAGTTATATCAAGAGCTCTACGGACCTTCAAAAAAAAAGGGCTCTATTGAGCTTCGTAGATAAACTCTCTAAAGTTATCCCCTATTCTAACAGAGCTATTTCCTGAGCTCTCTTGAGTTCCCTATGTCAACTATCTAAATTAACTCTTATTAGCTCTACTGAGCCCTTCATATTAATTCACCTTTCAAATCACCTTAACTTTTCTCCCAGGTCACCGTAGATATACCTCTTACGTTAAACATAAGAAAAACACATTTCAACCTTTACTAGCCCAATTCTCTCTAAATATAAATTTTATTTGTTTCAATCAGATTCGACCTGGATCTGATGAGAAAAAACCACTTAATGGTTCAAATTAGATCTTAGCGAAAATCTGGTTAAAACAAAAATATTTTATCATCTAGAATTTAAATTGTAAAACTATGTACATTAATTTTTGCTTTGTGCAATATTTATATACTTACATAAATTTATGGAATTCTATGTATATGTTCATAATATATATTAATATTCTCTATATATAAATGACTACTTTTGAAATTTACACGCGAGTCTTGGTCAAAGGAATAGCACACGTCAAGACGACATAAGTAGTTAAAATATAAAACTCTTTTTAAATCAATAAATTTTTATGTACCAATAAATTAATTAATTATTCATTTATTAATAATATATGACGTTGATAAGATAATAATTTTCTTTAGTCGCAACGATATTAATTTACTGTACATTTAAAATTTTTAAGTACAATTATTTTGTTTTATGTAAATGAGTGGTACTATTGCAACAATTTTATTTTAATCACAAAAAATAGTTAGGTAATTTCTATCTTACATGAATGTAAGATAAATTTCTCTTATATAAATAGTATGTAAATACTATTTATAGTAAGGAAGTGTATCTTATATAAATATGTAAGATAAGAGATCCAAATAATTAATATCCCATTCAAATCATAAATCTTCTCGAAAACTTTGAACCCTTTAACTCCACCTTTCATGTTCGTTCTCGGTCTTTAACTCACCGCACCGACATCACAATTACGAACATGATACATGCGTTTTTGAAACAAGATCCCAGTCATGAGTGCCCTCGATGTCCCATCATTCCGTTTTTTTAAAACGCGGCAAACATTATTTTCCACTCGTTATCCGCAACACCCAATCACACATGTGATACACGCGGCGGGGTTATGCGGGTTCTATTTTTCTTCTCTCATGATTAACATAGAAACTAGAAAGCTCTTCAGGCTTCACCTCAGTGGCATTTCTTCCATCAACCCCACATAAAAAGTCAAAAAGCCATACCTTCTCAATAACTCTTATCTCCTCCTTACTTCCCACCTTCTAATATTGAGGGAAATTTGTATGAGACTGACTCACCATCTCAGTATATTAATATAATATTTATTTTATAGAATGAGAATAAAATATGTGAATTTATTACATTTTATTATTATTTATAATTTTTAAAGTGAGAGTGGAAATTTTAGTTATAGGCCCCATCTAATTTTAGAGTGGAGAGTGAGATTCTTATTCCCATGAAAAAAAGTGAAAAAAAGTGGGAGCAAAAATTCACTCTCTTCTCTATTTTAGCCTTATATTTAAAATAAAATAAATAATATTATATTTATTTAAATAATATTATTATATTATTTTATAAATTAAATCTATTAATAATAATAATTAACATATTTATTTTATTAAATTTAATAAAATAAATAATATTAAACATATTTAAATATATATTATTATATTTATTTAAAAATAATAATTTACATTAATTTTAAATTGAAATTACTTAAAAATAATATTATTATACTCATAGAGAATTAATAATATTACTATATTCTATCTTTATTTGAAAATACAATATTATTATATTTATTTAAAAATAATAGTATTATATTTATTTACTTAATACTAATATATATTTTATTCTAAGAAAATATTAATTTTGTACTATATTATCAATAATAATATTTCATTTGAGTTGCTATTATTAATAATTTTTTATTTACATAATTCAAATTAAAATTAATAAAAAATTATGATTTACATAATTAAGAATATTATTAATTATTATTAATTTACAAATATAATATAATAAATATTTTATTTTTCAAATATAATTTTTTATTAATTTTGGAATTAAAAATTATAATTCTTTAAATAAGGATAAAATTATAATTTAAAACCATTTACTCCTAATCCAGAATAATGTAAACTCATAAATTGAATTCTGATTTTAATTCCATACTCTTATTCCAGTGTAAATAAGCAACCGACTCCCACTTTCAGTCTCTTATACCTCACTCTTAATTTTAAAATTCACACTTCAATCTAAAATATAAACACTGCCTAAGAATCTTTGGGCCAGGTTGTCGTTTATTCTTGGAAAATCTTTGGACACGTTGAAATTCATTGCGCTGAGGTGGTTAGATAGTCTCGCACAAATCTTTCTCCCTATGTCCTAATATTACTCCACATGCGGCACCGCACATGTGTAACTCACCTTCGTTTGTTCTTGAAAAATCCGGTCCAAGTAATCCTTGGGTTAGGTTGTCGTAGTTTGCTAGGAACTCGAGCCCAAATGCTATCTTTCCGTCCACAATAAGTGGCTATAGTTTTGGGCTGAAAGCATGACGCATCATGGGCTTGGGTTTGGGAATAAGACTGGGCCTGTCTGATAATGGAAGGTCTTCACGAATGAATGAAGCTGCATGCTTTGCAAAGAAGCAGCAGCAGCAGCAGCTATGGTTGTTCCCGGTGCCTCCGACGAACTCGGAGGGGGCGATGAAAAGAGCCCGAGCCACGTTCACGGGGGCGACGAAACCAAAGGGAGCATGGGCTTGTAAAATTCAACTGGCTCTGTTTAAATGACGGCCTGTCTGAGATGGGCCTCGATATCCTCATATATAGACGTCCAATACAATCGACAGCACATGGTCACGAATATCATGGATCAATGATGGACTTCGCATAGAAGCAATGTAGATTGAAGTTGGCTAGGGCCTTTGCCATTGCTTCGTGTTCAGAAGCCGAAGGAAGGAACTATATATGAAGAAAAGGCGAAGGAATTAAGGAGAGAGAACGCGTACGTACAGAACTATTTAGGCTCCCTTTAATATTTATCATTGGGCAGTGGAAGTTCTATTTGTAAAACAAAAACTAATAGTGTTCTAGTTACCTTGGTTATTGAGGTCATATTTAGTATTGAAATTAGGTAAAGTTATAGAAGTATAATGTTCCTTAAACCTTAACTATTAGGGTTTGAAAATTCAGCTGATTTTATTTGATTCAATACTTGTATGGTGAAAAATTATAATATATTTATTATTTAAAAAAAATATATTTATTATGCATTATTAATTTTCATTTCATACTTACAATTTTCTTTCTTCACGGCAATTATTGCTTAAACGTGATAATATCTTAATACCAAATAAGACCGAAGACATCAAGACAACAATTAAGTTGTTGTTCATAACCTTTATCCGCAAAAAATATTGGCAAAGAAAAGCCTTACCCACCTCTCTTTCCGACTTGCTCTATTGTTCTGGAAGCAACTTCTTCCTCCATTTTCAGTCAACATGCATGCTGACCTTTATTTTTCTTCCTCCTCATTTTTTTTGTATATTTTATTTTTTTCATTTTATTATACTAATAAAGTTAATAAATAAATAAATAACTAAAGACCAAGGGTGGACGTGCAGTTTTTCCTATGGTTCGCTGCTGCATCTATTAATTTGATCACCAACTATCAAGAAATTTCTTAAGTCACTTCTGAGGAATAGAAAATTTTGTACTGAGAATAATATGATCGATTAGGGTAGGCCAAAATGTCACCAAACCGCGTTATTTCTTTCATAAAATTGATGCCATTGTGCTATTTTTTATACTCGACTTTTCAACCTACTCATAGTCGACATCAACTGGAACCAACTTAAATCATTTTTATTATTATGATAATTAAAATGATTCCATATGTTGCTTTCGAATAGAAGTTTTGATTTGCTTCCAAGAAATTTAATCATCCCTTCCTTATTTTTGTAATGTAAACGACATCCAAATTAGTAGCCAATAAAATATCTGCCCCGTTAAACGAAAGAAACAGAACCCTTTATCCTTTTTGTATTTTATTCTTTTTTTCATTTGGCATCGACAGATTTTATTGTGGAAAATTATAGCAATATGACAAAATATGTTGGAGTGGACAAGCTTTCAGTACTCGTGAAGCTGGTTACTTAATTAATTAGTTATAAATAGCCTATGGTTCTATTTGGAATTGAAATGCTGTAATTTTTAAATTATAACTACTGTAGAAAAAAAATGATAACAATAAAATAAAAATTAATAATATATAGTAAATATAAATTTTAAAAAATAATTTTATTAAAATTATTAAAGATATAATAGATTTTTCGTCATACAAGTGAATAATCATATCAACATACCTTATAAGTTAAAGCAATTATTGTTGACCATGCATTTTAATATTGTAGCTTTTAAGTTACAACTGCCCAATCTCAATCCCAAACGGATTTTATATACCTATACTCTTGTTGGTTGTAGATGGAGCTAAAGAGTGTTAAGAAAAATATCTCATGTCTATTGAGTATTGAATTTATATTAAGTATTTAAAACTTAGACAATCTTCAATTCTTGAGTTAGCTTTTAGGTTGAGTTAGGTCCGTAAGTTTTATATATAGAGAATTAGTGTGGAAACGATCAATTAACAATGGGTGATATCCAAAATGGTAATGTATATGTATGTTAATATTGGAAAGATGTTGGAGCAGTGAGGGATGTTTGGAGCGAGAGGGATCAGCTCTCTTGCAACTTAAAAATTTCTTCAATTCTCCAAAACACTTGTAGACAGGGTAACTAATGATAATGATGATGATGAGAATTATCATTCATCAGACTATTGTCGGCGGGGAACTGGTTGTGTCTTGTGTGCAGCAGCACCATCGGCAGAATCATACAACTAGAGCATCCTCACACTATGATCAATTTGGGCTTCCGGAGAATATTTGTATCCGAATGCCTTTTTGTGTACTCCCTTTAATTTCAACGACTCATGGTAGTTTGATTGAACAAGTAACAGTATAGCCGGCTGTGTTGAGGATGAAGGTCCGTAATTTAATTTAATTTACTTAGCTACAATTAATGAGACTTTAATCTTCATTTATTTCAGTTGTTAGAAGCTTTCAAGGCTCACCAACTTGAAGCTTCTTTGATTAAGCGAAACCTTCTTCAACGACGGCATCTTATCATCTCCAATTGCCTTAATTTCCATCATTAACAAATTTATCATTGCCTAACAATAGATTGAAAAGGAGTACTGATGTTGAAGGCAATTAAGCTTCATCTCTTCTCCCTATTTTACATTAAACTTTTGCTGTAATGGGATTCATTTAATTATGATCTATGACTCCCAAGCAATTTACAAATATAACAACTTTCATATCCTGTGCTTTTTGTATGTCTTGCTTTCAAGTATAAAGAAAGAAACGTCCTTTAGTTACAAATCAAACAGCCGCCTCCGTAAATTGATCGTATTAATTTTATTAGTGGGGCTTTTAAATGTATGAACAAAAACTCTTAGCAGAATTAGATTCTCCAATCAATTTTAGAGAAGCATGACGTTGGCTTTAACAAGGTTGACAAAATTTATTGCCCCAAAAGATACGATATCTAATTGAATACCGAAAAATCTAACGTTTGGTATTGTTTTCAAGTTATATTTTTGTGCTTGATTTATAACATAGAAATGATTAATTTTTGATGAATTTGAAAATGCATTTAACAATTTGTTTTTGAAACACTATTTTGAAAAAGAAGAAGAAGAAGAAGAAGAAGAAATATGTTTGATTATTTTGCTGGAACTATAGTGCCAATGAAAGAGTAAGGGAAAAAAATTATATTCTAGTAGAAGAATTTTTGTAAAGGTAACTAAAATAATATTTAGGAAAATCTATAATTTATAAAAAGTCCAAATAACGATACCTTGTCGGTACTCTTTTTTTTTTTTTGAAGAGACTATTACTCATGATATTTACAATCATACATATACTGAGACCCGTTTACATCAATTCTGATATGGCATCGCTCAAATTTTTAACCCTCTCAAATATTCGAGGGGATCAGATTTTTAACCCTCTCAAATATTCGAGGGGATTAGATTTTTAACCCTCTCAAATATTCGAGGGACGTCAACTCCCCTCTTGGGAGAAAAACTGCATTCACTCAAGCTCTGAGACTCCAAGAAAGGAAATTTAAATTAAACCCCTACAATGCGTCTGCGGGGACTCGAATCTCTTCCCTCACATTTGTGAGGGAGAGGTTCTAGTCACTTGAGCTAAGCCCAAATAATTCCTTCTCGGTACTCCTTAGAACTATAAGTGACATACTGAAATTTTTCATAATATAGTATGAATATTTGATTGTCACTCTGGGCAAAAAAAAAAAATTGTAAATTAAATAACATAAAATCGTCTATACATCGGTAGTTATCATTAAATGCAGGCTAATTATGCGAAGCAACTCAATTGATCGTTAATGTGCTTTTAACATACAATCACTCAAATTTAAGTAATAATAAAAGCCAAAAATTAGTGTTTACTTATTAAAATTTTTCATTCCATTCCAAACATTCATTTTCGGGGAAAAAAAATTTGTGAAGCTGCTATAATTAATACTATTATTATTATTACTTAAACTGTTCAAAAACAGGCCCATCAGAGAGCTGAGATTAAATCTGAACTTGGAGAAGTCAAAACACGAAATTGCGAAAGTAAACAAATCACATGCGCGCAACAAGATCATAATATCATGGTAGGTAAAGTGAGTCCATGTGCATCGTGTGATTTCCCTTCTTCCTTCGTTCTTTCTTATATTCTCACCTATTTAATTTGTGTATGTCAAACTCTTATAAATTATTCCACATGAAAATATTTGAGAATAAAAATCATAAACGCCTCTTCAATCCTGAGAAAGGTCAGCTCGGCCACGGATTCAAGATTTCACGTTGAACAAGATTAAAAATTCGCTTAGAATTAAAGTGTCCTTAGCTTTTAATTCATAATTTTTATAAAAATGGAATGATTGATTTTATCAAGCAAAAAGACTGGATCGGTGTTTGAAAATCCATACTTAAACTGAAAGTGTTTACGTGTTAAAAAATAAGCTGAAGCACTATATATAATTATAAACAAGTAGACCCAAGTAAGATTAACGTCAAATCAAATTCAATGAAGTGTGATGTCGGAACGAGCCAACCATTTATTAGTTGTTATCATAACATAGATAAATAATAATAATAATAACAATAATAATTAATTGATCATCACATGCATTTACCTTCCACGGCAAAGAATAAAGTGATCATCACGTGTGAGAAAGGTTCAAATTAACCTAAGAAATTAATCTCATTAATTATATATATATATATATATTAAAAGAATTACAAAAAATTTGAAGGCAATCATGTTCATACAGTTGCCTACTTGTGAATATATATAGTATCTGTCTTTTTTTGGCTCGGAAATAATGTTATTTGTACAAGTGTTTCGGTAAGCAACTCGATCTCAAAGTGACAATTAATCGTTTGATAAAATTAAGCAAAGAAAATGAAGTCATGCACATATGGGACAGTTTCTGCTATTGGCAAAGTCAAAAGAAGACGGAAGAGGAATTGACCGGATTCAATTTAATTATTTAAGGGACAAAAATTGCGAACCGACATGCAATGTGTGTATATATATATATCTATTTTTTTTTTGGGTTGAATTTAATAAATTTCTATTTATCAATAATGTTGCGAATGGATATTTAAGTTGATAAAAGGATAATGTTGGATGCAGAGAGATTTAAATTAAGGAAGCAGTGGGGCATTATCACTACTACACTCACAGCGAAAATAGATAGAGAGGGCATAAGATATACACGAAGGCAAGGCGTAGTACATTCAACAAGTTTCTTTTTGCTTCCTTCATTCTTTGTCTTACGAATAATATATATATAGCTTGTGGGTTTGCTTTTTTTTTTTTTATATGATTTCTTTCATGTATAGAGACTTAAGTGTAATTTTTATTTTTATGATAGGCTAAAATAAGAACACCTAAATATAACAAGAAAAAATATCTATATAAGTGGTCGTGGTCCACAAATCACGCATATCTTTCTATTCATTCTAACATCTCATCATCACAGAGAGAACACATAGAAAATTAAAAGATTTTATAAGACAACGTGTTGATTTTAATGTCAATCACATAACTTTAGAGAGCAATTAAGCACTATAAATTCAAGCATGCTTTCATATATTTTGTTATTGATTCTTGATGATACAATATAAATATTAAAAATTATTTTTGGCTAAATCACCCATTCTATAATACATTTTGAAAAGCAAGTATAGAGTAGCATTTCAAAATCTAATTTTGATAATTACTTTTTCATATAATGCAATTTCATGTATATCTTCATATACATTATAAAAGTCCAAAAACATCCTTAGTGATTAGGAAATAAAATTATTAAATTTACAGAGATTATTATTGTTACAAATTATATTGAGATAACAAAATAAAAAATAAAATTATTAATATGAAATAATTATTTTGGTTATCAATTATTATATGTACACAATAAAATATATTTTATTTACATGTTTATAAATGTTTAAATAAACTATTTAGCATCATGTTCAATTCAATCGTTTGCATTCTTACAACAGTTTAATAATAAGATTTACTAAACGAGTCGGACTATTAGCACCCCTCCAAGATTCTATTGAAGGGTTTGGCTATGTTGCAATTGTGGTATCATACCACAGTTGCTTTCAACCATTAGATCTATCTTATGGTGACAACTGTAACTTTGCAACTGTGATATGGTACCACAGTTGCAACATAGCTTTGGCCCTTATTAAAACCCCTTTTTCAATTATATCACATTTAATGCAAAAAAATATGTTTTGTTTTCTAAATGAACACTCTTTTGATCATTTATGAGTTTTTCAGTTTCTAATAATTTTCTCACTCTTTTATTCTTAATATTTGTATTATTCTCTTCAAATTTTTTTTATTATTTAATTCCTAAAAAAACCTAAAAGAAAAATGCAAGAAGAACATTATACTTAGAAAATAATGAATATTTTATGGGTTTAATACAATCTACCTTACCTATAAATTTTGATTCAGTAATTAGTTTAAGAATCCTTAAAAAATTATCTGCAGTGGGATAAAATTTATTTTATTTATTTTTACATTGTATTGTATCTTAATTAAGTTGTTATATTTAATTACAAGAATTTTGTTTTACTTTAGAGGATTACTTCTTAAATTCATATTATTTTAATGATAATAAAATTTATATTGTGCAAGGAAAATAAAATTGAAGAGAGAAAGAAAATATAAATAGCTTAATTCTATTTATATTTATCTTTAAATGTAATTGTAATATAACAGGAGTTTTATGAGATTAATGAAGGGATGTCAATAATTTAACTCTTACTAAACACATATAATTATTTATTAAATATTAAGTTAATTCTTTTCACTGCTGTATTTCTACAGTATGGCTAATAACAATTCTTTTAAAAGCCATAACATTATCAAATTGGCCGTTAATATTATAGGATCCAATTCAACCTAGGATAAGATCAAAATATGAATTTGGAAAAGTCAAACTATAAAATTGAAGAAGTAAACAAATTTATTAATCACTTGTACGTTACAAGATCATAATGATATAAATGTAAGGTGATTACATGTGCATCGTGTGATTTCTCTTCTCTATATTCCGGGTATTTTAATATTCTCATTTCTTTGTGTATGTCACCTCCCACAATTTATCACCTCCCACAATTTATTCCACATAAAAAAAAAAAATTAATTGATGTATCGTCGTAGCCTTTTAGAATCAAGTGCCTCGTTTCTTATTATGAAAACATCATTTAATTTCAACGACGGATTCAATAGTTGAAGTTAAACAAGTTTGGAGATTCGTTTAGAATTAAAGTGTTGTGACTTTTATATAATAATTCGTAATTATACTGTAAAATAAAACAATAATATTTTTGTTCCAAAATCCATAAACTGAACTTGTTTGCCTTTTAAAAAGTATGTTGAAGACTTTAATTACACCATTGATTTCATGTCACACACCCGCATCCACCAATTTTTTTTTTTGTTTAATATATTAACGATATGTAATCATACAATGATTAATTTGATCACCACAAGTATATAATTGCTATAACTTCCACAACAAAGAAAGTGAAACCAGCTGTCTTGGCATCTTGCTAGCCCCACTACCCATGTTAGTTGCGAGCAAGATTCAAATTGAAATTTGAAAGGGAGGAGGATTAGGAAGGCAACATTATCAATTATAGGTTGAAAAAAGAGTAATAATATCAATATTTTAAAAAAAAGATGAAATTTATTTATGTTTTCTACATTAATTAAGTGTCTGTTTTGTTTTTTTTTTTATTTTAAGTAGAGCTTATTAAAATTAAATAAGTTGTTTTGTCTTTATTAGTGAAAGCTCCAATTTTAAGTTTTTACGAGTAGAGGTTGAAAAGTTTTTTTTAAATGTTAAAATATTTAGATTATTCGTTACTTATTTGAAAATTTTATTTTATTCTTTTCGTAATATAACTTAAAAAAAACTCGTTTATTAAAGTAATTTTATAATTTTTAATAAAAATTTTCATTGATAACTAAATAACTAATTTTTTTTTGGATAAAAGTTTTACTATTAAATTAATATTCTATTTAAATAAATTTTATTTAAAAAGATATAGCAAACATAGTTTAAAAGAATAAGTAAAAATTAATTTGACGGAGTAAAAAGTTAATGATGTTACTTAAAATACTGAGAAAGAAGTTAGGTTAATTAAAACTTAAGCACTAAAGAAAAAAAGCAATCATGTTCACATTATATCCAACTTCTGCATATAGATAAATAAATTAAAAGTTATTCAATGAAAATTTTTGCACTTCACCAAATAAGAACGGACTCTCTCTCTCTATAATCTATATATCCCCTTTATTTGACTAAAAAATGCTGTGATTATTACAGGTGCTTCGATGCAACTCGATCTCAAAGTGACAATCAATCTATTGACAAAGGCAAGTAAGGAAAGTGAGATCATGGGACAGTTGCTACTTTTGGTTTCTTAAAGCGTGGATGGCAATTGGCAAAGTCAAAAAGCAGATGGGAGAGCAATTTAATAATATAGGCTTTAATAATAAGGGGCAAACATTGCAAACCGACGTGCAATTAATGTAATTTAATTTAGTCTTTGGTTGAAATTTAATAAATTCTCTACTTATGACTGTTCAGAATGATCGAGCATTTAATTAAGTTGATAAAAGAAGAATTAACGTTGGCTGCAATGAGATTTAAATTAAGCAAGGAATGAGGATTATTACCACAATAATTGGTAGGATTTTGGTCTAAAATTTTAAAATTTAAAAATTTTGAATTAATGTAATTTAATTTAGTCTTTGGTTGAAATTTAATAAATTTTGACTGTTCAGAAAATTTAAATTAAGCAAGGAATGAGGATTATTACCACAATAATTGGTAGGATTTTGGTCTAAAATTTTAAAATTTAAAAATTTTGAAAAATTTTTAAAATCATAAAATTTAAAACACATAAACCGTGTGATTTATGTATTAATTTAAATCTTTCCGCACTTTAAAATTCTGAATCAAAAAAATAAAATAACACACACCGGCAAAGAAAAATAGACACAGAGCCGTATATGATCGATGATGATGATAATAATATGATGGTGCTGTCCACATGTCACTCACATGTATGATGAAGCTTCAGAAATAATCGAGTGACAAAAATAAATGGGGTTGCAGCCATCATCACCTCCCTGACCATAAACATTTTGCATGGGTCTGTTGCATAAATAAACTTTTTGCAAAAACTGAACATTGCATGTTTCAGTGCCATGAGCAATATAATGATCTGTTCAGGTAGCTTTTGAAACTTTGGAGCTGTAGAAGACTCCATTATAGTCCATTATTTGAGAGTCACGTGCTCTGCACGTGATCCATGTGTAACAAACATACATTCTTTTTTATCAATCAGGGAGCCTCAGTTCACTTGGTGGTACTTGGTAAAGAATGATTGAGCTCCTTTCAAGTACACACTCAAAAATTGAAAATTCAAAAATTGAAAAGCTAATTTGGTGATCTACAAAGCTTTTAAAAACCCAACATTAGTTGAGGTGACAGCCTTAGGCTGTTAGGCATGTGACTGTGTCTTGTGTTTCTAAGTTTAGCTTCTTTTAGTATTTTTGTTTGCAATTTTGTCTTCGCCAAACGGGACAATAAGCATAAAAATTTCTGAAAAAGTTCACTTTAGTTAATTATTTATTAACCCTTTTGTAATCTAACTTTTTTATATTTATTTTCTCAGTGGTAAGTACAAGCCCTCCTAGTTTTTGCTCTAAAATGCTAGCTCATATGTAATAATTGCCCTCATTAACACCAAGCACAATGACTTTGATTTTAGAACACTGTGGTTTCGGCCTTAATCCAAATTTTTAACCTCACGTAAGTCAAACAACTTAAAGCTTAAAAGTTTGTTGTATGGAATTAACTCTTTGAGTTCGTTTACAAATCTTTTTATTCTCTATTTTTAGTTTTTGGAAGTTAAAATACGTTTTCTAGTTTATAATTTAATCATGCAATTATGAACAACCAAATATAAGTTCATATTTTGTAACACGTGGATGAAAAGACAAACTTATATAGCCAGCAAAATATAAAGGATAATATAATATTTTGATCATAGTAATGGGATTAATATATTGTTTCTACATAACATACATAGAATAATCATTTTGTGCACGCAACTGATGCCAAGATACCAACAAAACATCTTTTGGACTCTGATCAAATAATTCAAATTATTGAAGTGAAGTCACGAACACCCTAGCAAGATGGCTTGATATAGTGTGAAATGATAATTAGTGTACGATACAGCTGGGACAAATTTAAGTTCAACAAGAAAGGTTGTTTCTAAAACTTCTAATTAATAAAAAGTTAGGACAAATTTCAGTTGGATTGAGAAAGGTTATTTAATAAATAAATAAAAAGAATAAAAGGTCGGTTGGGTAATTTGCAAAAAAAATTTAATATGTGTATATTTATATTAAACACTGAACAGTCTTCGTAATTAGTTGAGTTTTCTTCTCCATTTCATTTCATTTCAAGTTTCAGCAACAAAAAACTAACAGACAACTACATTTTCAGTGCAGATACACAAGTTACAACAACCTCAAAGATAAAGACTTTTTTGTTTTATCCTCTGAAGTCTTTTGTGGACGTAGAAAGAGAGATAGAGAGTAATAAAGCAAACAAATTTCCCATTTGTTTGTTTATGAATGTATAGGCTTTGAGTTCTGTTAAGAGTTTTGAGGATTTTTTTTTTTTTTGGTTTCCTTGGATCTGAAATTGGGTCTGCTGAGTTGTTTGAATTGAGATTTGAAATGGGTATTTGTCTGATTTAGTTTTTGGTTTGGTTTGGATGCTTGTAGCTGTTTGATTGGTTTTTGAAGTAAGAAAATTTTGAGCGAAATGAGTTGGAAGAGTAGAGGAGGAATTGAGTCAGCTTCTAATAAGAGTTTTATGTCCAAAAAGTGGACACTTTTGCTTTGTATTGGTTGTTTTTGTGCAGGGATGCTCTTCTCTGACAGGTGATTTTTCTCGTTTCTTTGATCTTCTTTGTTCTTTCTTTTATGGGAAATTCTCAAATTTTTATTTCACCTTGTTTTGTATTGGTTTTCATTAGCTTGTTATGTTTTTTAAAATTTTGGTCTCTGTTTATTTTTTCTGGAAAAAAGATTGTTTTTTATGATAAATTTTCGATGATGAGTGCGGCAAATATTATGAAAATGACTCATTTTTCTTCGAAGTTCGTGATTGGCTGTCCAATTTGGATGTTGAATACAGGGGATCTGCAATTATGTTGTGGGTTTAAATTTTCTCAGAACTTGAATTTGATTTCTCAATTGTAATTTTGATTCCCAATTTCAGATTTCAAAGTCTTAGATGCCAGTCAATTCCATTTTTGACAGATATTAACTCCGTAGTCGGCTGCTACAGTTCCATTTTGTGCGGAAAAAAAAATGATAGGCTTTTAAGAGTCTTAAGAGTGATGGTAACACAATGCTAAGCTCATCTGCTGGTGCTTTTGAAGGTGCTATTGTGGATGTTCTGTTTCTGGTTTCGCAGCTCAATTTTAATCCAATTACCCTGCTCATTAGATTGTTGCCTTGATTTGGGATTCAGGATCTGTTTGATGCTATGATATGAACCCAGTAAATGCCCCAGCATTGCTGCTGATTGAGCCCTTTGTTTTGGCGGTTTGAAAAACTTTCTGTTGCAGCATAGTCTTGTATATGAAGGTTTTATGAAATTTAACTGGAATCTTTAGTCATGATCAACAAATAATTTATTCATGGATTATGGGCTGCATTTGCTTCCACAGTTCTAATTAAACTTGCTTGTACTTGCTCCAACTTCTTCTTGTGTGCTTCCTAGTTCAATCGTTGAATTTGATATGAGCTGACTTCTGCTGTTAGAAGTGCAAATCGACTCAAATGTCGATATCCTTTACTCTATATCCCTGCTGTACTGACTGCTATATGTTGGATGTAGAATGTGGACGGTGCCCGAAGTCAAAGATATATCAAGAGGAGCAGGGTTTGAAGATGAAAAGCTGAAACTAGTTTCAGAGGGTTGTGATTCGGTTATGGTGAGTATCCACTGAAGCACTTGAACTGTTTGTCACTTTCACCTCAATGTTGTCACAGTGTTGACTCTTGGGTGCTTTTTTCCCCCTTCTTCTGTTATTTGTTTCATTAGAAGAATGTAAAGCGTGAGCCAGCAGAAATTCTTGGAGAGGTTTCAAAGACTCATCACGCTATACAGTAAGTTATTGTGCGGGGTTTATATATTTTGCTTGCAATGAAGTTGGCGGTAAGTTGATCTGTTGAATTATGCAAATGCAGAACACTGGATAAAACAATCTCTAATTTGGAGATGGAATTGGCTGCTGCAAGGGCCACACAGGAGTCTATTATTAATGGTTCTCCCTTGTCAGACAACTTAAAAATTAACGAACTAAAGGGAAAAAGAAAATACTTAATGGTTGTGGGCGTCAATACTGCTTTTAGCAGCCGAAAGCGAAGAGATTCTGTTCGTGCTACTTGGATGCCTCAAGGTTTGAAGATTATTTACCTGTGTTTTCAAATTTTTTTAATCAATTTGTAATTGCTTTTGATTGATCATATTGACTTTTATCATTTAATATTTATTTATTTGTATGAAAATTAGGTGATAAAAGAAAGAAGCTTGAGGAAGAGAAGGGCATTGTCATGCGCTTTGTAATAGGTCACAGGTACGTATGGCATTTACTAGAACTGATTGATATCAATGCGTGATTTTCAAAAAAGGAGAATTTCATCACTCTCTTACGGAAAAAAAGGAGAATATCATCATGCATGATAAAGAAAATCATTGTTGCGAAAGCAAGTGCTAGCCCCTTTTCAGCCTAGAATCTTGAAGTCCTCTGAAAGTCAAAATGAGCATCTACATGAAAGAAGTCCTGAGCGTCTGCCTGAAACTTCTGCTTGATTTGAAATTTCTGGTCGAACTCCCTTTCTGACCCTTCCATGAATACTTCAAATTGTTGTCAAGCCTGCAGTGTGGACATTTTTCAGGTCAACCATATTGTGTAATAGTTAATTATCTCTATTGTTTATCTGAGTGATTATTTCCCCAATCTGGTTTTGATAATTAAGCTCATTATTGTTGATTTTCGCTGGACATAGCATCAGAGATGACGTATTAAAGCTTTTGTAGACATATTTATTTAATGATGTAACTTGTCTAAATTAATAACAATACTCATCAGCATTGTCAATATGTGAATCAAATATCTTTATGAATGGAATCTGAGTATCTGACTTAGTTTTCCAACTGGTTGTTTCATCATTAGTGCTACATCAGGTGGTATCCTTGATAGAGCCATCGAAGCAGAAGACAAAAAACATGGTGACTTTTTGAGGCTGGTAGAACCTCTGTCTTTTCCTGTTTCCCTTTTCCTTTTTATAATTATCTTATGTCACCAAAATACACAGATGTGGATAGTTAAAACATTGTCATCGTGAGTTAGTATATGAAGGAAAAACTAAAGTACTATGTTAAATTTAACAAAAAAATAAACCTGTTGGCAGGAGCATGTTGAAGGCTACCTTGAATTGTCAGCAAAGACAAAGATATTTTTTGCCACTGCAGTTGCTTTATGGGATGCAGATTTCTACGTCAAAGTTGATGATGACGTACATGTAAATATAGGTAAGAAGCAATTATTGTCCGAGAAAATTGTTTTTTCTGTTTCTGTACTTCCATTAGGAGAAGAAAACCTTAATAGTGAAGAATTTTATGAACTCTGCATTCCTTTTATTATGCTTGCAAATGTGGCCTTCATGGTCATGGCTCTTATGAAGTAAAACATAATTGAGTATGAGTATTATGGGATATGATTCTGGTCCTTCATGACCTATGGACAGACATAACCACAAAATGGTTTCCTCAATTTACTAAAATTGGAACTGAATTCCCCAATCCCTTCCCCCCTCCTTTTTTTTTCTTTGTTTGCTTACATAGGCGTCTTCTGTAATGTTACTGTAGCAACACTTGGAGCAACATTGGCTAGGCATCGGTCAAAACCCAGGGTGTATATAGGCTGCATGAAATCTGGTCCTGTCCTAGCTCAAAAGTAAGCCAAGCATATTTTCTAGTACTTGTTTGACTCACATATGGAGAATGTAAAATTTGATCTTTATGTTCCTCACCTCTCTGCTTTTTCTGCTTTTTTCCATGGACAGGGGAGTGAGGTACCACGAACCTGAATATTGGAAATTTGGTGAAGAAGGAAATAAGTATTTCCGTCATGCCACGGGCCAGCTATATGCTATATCTAAAGATTTGGCTTCTTATATATCAATTAACCAGTAAGTTCCCTGTTCATCTATAGGATAGGTGGTTGCATATATGTCTACAATACATTTACTCTGACTTGTTTTTCTTTTGGAATGGTTGTTATGCAGACATGTGCTGCACAAGTTTGCTAATGAGGATGTTTCGTTGGGATCATGGTTTATTGGATTGGATGTAGAACACATAGATGACCGGAGACTATGTTGTGGCACCCCACCTGGTAAGTTTTATAAGCTTATGGAACTCTTGTCTTAGCTTCTTTTCTGAAGTTGCCAAGAGTTTCTACGACATTTATTTCTGTTAATTTTGGGAAAGAAGTGGACTTTTGTCAGTTTAGTGAGTGTACTTTGGAAAAGCTGAATAGGTGAATCAATTGGTAGCTTGCCATATTTGGTTAGGAGAGGGTGTTACCAAACTTTTTGTTTCGCAATGGCTTGCTAGTTTTGTTGCATTGAGAATCGATTAACATCGTGATTTGCCAGACGAAGATTGATTAACCTCTGATTTGCCAGGCAAAGGCAGTATATATAGGAACTCTATAATCTCTCCACCCACCATTGTAAAGAATGCCTTTCTTGTTATTTGGAGAGAAGTTAAGACAAGAGTTCCAAATATGGACAACCTGGTGGAAGGTTACTTGCTCTCTTAAGTGGACCCTATCTCAGATAGTGGTTGTTGGTGGATAAAGCAACCCTCCACCCACAAACAAATTAAAAAAGGAAAAAAATTTCTCAACTACTCCTTTGCTGCAACTATTGTTTTTGCTAATGAGAATTAGTGACTGCTTTTTCTTCTGCCTCCAAAGAAATCTTAGCCTTTGCGCAAAAATTTAATTTTGTTCATGGGATCCTAGTATGGATATTTTTTTCTGCCAAAAATATTCCAGTATTAGTTGATGGTTTGTCATTCAGTCATACAATTATCTGTGTGTATGTGAGTTTGTTTTAAGCATTACATAAACAGATAACAATATGTAGATGATAGGAGTAAATACCGGCAAGCCTGAATGTTGATAAAAAAATCTTAACCATGACTGTTTCCTTTACCATACAGATTGCGAGTGGAAAGCTCAGGCAGGCAATCTCTGTGTTGCTTCATTTGATTGGAGTTGCAGTGGGATCTGCAGGTCTGCTGAGAGGATGAAGGAGGTTCACCGGCGGTGTGGGGAAGGTGAGAATGCTTTATGGAGTGCAGCTTTCTGAATAAAAAAATGATACAAGGAAATCTTCCTAACTCAGGAGGGAAGCAAGCAACTGGCTGAAGTTTGTTTTGCGTTCTTGATATAGAGAACTGTATGTAGTGTCAGCGTAAAATGAGACAAATATGTTCCACGAAAGAAGGATTGATTCTGTTTTGCTGGGTTTTCTACCTAAGTTTAGATTAGGGGAGAGACTCAAAGCAGTTCTTAGAAAGGAAAGAGTGTAATTTAGCCATTCTTTAAATGCTTTGTGGAGGCATTTTGTAACCGTGCCACGCCTTTTGTAACTTCATAATAAGTGCCGATATTTAGGGTAGCTTTTGTTGCCATAATAAATTCAGTGGCTTTCAGGTTGCTTATGACAGACGTACCCTTTTTGCGATTGTAAATAGAATAATAATGAACATTTATTTTCTTGATCCTGAAGGCGAACATTTGATTTGTGGTGGGCCATCTTTCAGATGTGCTCCGAAGTCTTATCACCATGAGGTAAGGAAGACGGAAGCGAAATTTCTCAAGCCAAGTGTAGGGAGTTTGAGTTCACAACTAGAGGAATTGAGACCAATGAGTCATCTCTGGCCTCAGGGCGTGAAAAAGATAGAGGAGAAGTCATTGGTCCATGTGGCGTCAATCATGCCACTTCAATTAGATAATTGAAGCAAAAGCAAATCCACTGCTTCTTACTCATCCCACTAAGCATGCTCCTCTAAATTTTTGTTTAAAAAAATATATATTCATTTTCAAAGCCTGAAACAGGATGACGACTTTTTCCCAACATTCCCACTTCAAATCAACAACATTTCACATTTATTTCCCTCTTCTAGTTGGATTTGAGCTCATCTTGCAGTGCAATAAGTATAAAAATGAGAGGAAATGTTAGTGATAATTCATCCAGCTCCATTAACCACCTCCCAATGCTTAAGCTTGTAGATTGTTTCCTTAGAATTTCTGCCATTCCTCTCAGTATTGCAGCCATATGGCTAACTGTGACTAACGAGGAAGATAACAGTGACTATGGGAAATTAAAGTTCAGCAATCTCACGGGACTCAAGTATGATCTATACTTTCAATCTTTCTGCTGCCAAGCTTTGTTTCCGTTTCCTGTGTTGCAAGAATTGTAAGTAAGAACCGTATTTCCTATGCAGGTACATGGTTTGCATCAGTGGTATATGTGCAGCTTATGCATTTATTGCTGCTGTTTCCTCATGGCTCAGATTCCTGGTCACAAAAGCATGGCTTTTCTTTATATCTGACCAGGTTTTAATTAGTTGCCATTTCTTCATTTCTATTTTCTTTTTCTTGCTCTGTCCTCTCACAACTATGAATCATGAGACTTCACAATTTTCTATTTTCGGCAGATTGTGGCTTACTTAATGGTAACATCTGGGGCAGCTGTGTTGGAGATACTGTACTTGGCCTACAATGGGGATCAACAAGTCACGTGGAGTGAAACCTGCAGCACTTACGGGAAATTTTGCGGTAGAATAAAGATTGCTTTTGTTCTCCATGCCATGGCTCTTGGCTGCTTCATCATTTTAGCTGTAATATCAGCTTTTAGGTTCTTTAGCATCTTTGATCCTCCTCCTGTTGCTTCTAACAAGGAGGAGGAAGAAGGAAGGACCTAGTGGTTTTTCCCTCACCGCTGAGTGATTGAGTAATTCTTATAGTAGTTGAGATTGCAAATAAAGAATAAATACATGTATGTTTTTCCTCTGTTGATGTTATGTATACATAGAGAGAGAGAGATACATAAATAATTGAATTATCTACTAAAATTCTTCTTAATTCAAACAGAACAATAGTATTAAAGTTCTATAATAAAATCACCTCTTCGCCCGTTCGAACACTATAGTTCTGAATTCTCATGTCACCCCAAGAGAGTTTAACATGTGAACATGAGAAATAGCTTTCTATATTTTTTTCCTTAAAATCTGAAAATATTAGATGGGTTCAGTGGCGTATAAAGCTATAAAAATTTATCCCCAAAAAATTCAAGATCACTTCAATCACATGAATTATGCAAGCAAACAACAAAATGGATTGGATGAAGGTTTTTTTGGAAAGTGGTTGAACTCTCTGTAGAATACAAGCATGAGTAGCTTTATCAGACCTTTCACATTTCTCAAAACCTTGGTCTTTTTTTTTGTTTCCTCCCTGTTGGAAAAGCTCAACATCTTCATTGAAGAAAGTGCTCTTACCTTGTGCATAAATCATTCATAATATGTCACAGGAAAAGAAGATGCTTCGCACCTACACAAATTCACTTTGTCAAGAAAGTGGAGGTGGAGTACTTTGCTTAGAGAAGCTAAGTGGAACCAATCTCACCTACCACAAAAGAAGCACTTCTTTCTAAACTGCTTTTTACTTTTACCACGTTTTTTTCATCAGTATGAAGTTGTCACTTTTACCTCCATTTTTTTTAAATTATTAAAATGATAAATAATAGTAATAATAATGGTAGTAAGAATAAGAAAGGAAGCAAATGGCCGAATGCCATTTACTTTATAATGGTTGCACTATCAAGACAACTTTAACAAAATGTATTTTACTAATATAAATGCAATGAATTCTATTAGAATTAATATGAGGCACCTTTTATGATGTTCTCGTGTTGCAGCATCCTTTTAATTTGACGAATTTGACATCTGTTTTGAAAACGTAGTCTTTAAGTTAAAAATTTAAAAAACTTTTCCTAAAATAATCTTATTTATTCAATCAAACATTAATAAACATCCAGAAGAAATATTTAATTTTAGTCCTTTTTTTATATTGATATTACAATTAGATTATAATTCATATTACATCAAATTACTACTAATATTTATAACACACTATTATTGAGATTAGTATAAATCTTATGAAGTATTACCACTCATATTTAATGAGATTACTACTAATATTTATAAATGAGATTATTATTGTCTTCACTTAATTATTTAATAATTAAGAAAGACTAAATCCTTCATAATTCTTTTATAGAGGGTTGAGCAGCTAATCTCACATGTGTGAGAGCAGCTGCTCTAACCTCTCGGCCTTAGCTAATTTTAGTCATTTACTACTAAAAGTATTTTCAAAGAGTATTTTGTAACAATAAACAGCTAGTACATGAACTAATGGAAGTTTAATTAATAAAAATAATTTGATTCAAATATGGAAATTATTTATGCACATAAATTAAATTTGGGCCTTATTGGTAGATTTGGGCCGTCGTTATTGACC
This sequence comes from Atalantia buxifolia, assembly GCA_030444775.1. Classification (NCBI taxonomy): domain Eukaryota; kingdom Viridiplantae; phylum Streptophyta; class Magnoliopsida; order Sapindales; family Rutaceae; genus Atalantia; species Atalantia buxifolia. Next base: position 25,683,656 of record CM059834.1, on the reverse strand, counting down.
CGAGCGTCGATAAACGACAGCGTTTCCCTTTCCCAACCAAAAGTTAAATTTTGCAAAACAGGATCCCAGTTGATTTCTCACGGTCCCATATTTGATCAATGCGTATAATACAATCAAGATCTTACCTCCTGTGAGTCTTTTTATTTATTTATTTATTTATTTTAACCCGTCGATTCATATTCATTTTCCCCTTGGGTAAATCTTTTTCTTTCACCCCACTCTTTGAATCATTTTTTTTTTAATTTCTTTAATATCGTACAAGAGAACAAAATAAAAAGGAAGTTTCTTGAAAAATAATAATCCACAACAATAATTTGTCTACTCTTGATCGGCAGAAACAGTGGAAAGAACAAGGAGAAGCTATGGCCAAGAGCTCCTTCAAGCTTGAACACCCACTCGGTCCTCTCTCTTTTTCTCTGATTTGTTAATTTATTTCTTATGTTTTATTTAATTTTGGAGATATGATATCTTGCTTGATGTGTGATATGTAGAGTTTTTCAAAATTTGTGGCTTTTTATCGTTATCTGTGAATTTGGTGATCTGGGTTTTTGTAGCTTAGGGTTCTAATTTGAGATTAAACATCTATGTTTCGTTTCATGAAAGCTTGATAATTTTCTATGCAACTGTTTTCAATTTGGTTTCTATTTATGTAATAAAAAGTTTTTTGTGTTAATTATTGGGTAAAAGAAAATTTGGAAGCATGATATCTCAAGTACATAACTATATATATATATTAGGGAAAGGGGTAATGAACTCAGGAATTTCTGATACAGATACTCTATTATTTGGACCTCTTTATTGCTGAATTGGGTAAATTGTTTAGATTGATTGTGTAGTGATATGTACTACTTTCCTAGTCAGTTGCTCATCTTTGTGAAATTTTCTTGTGAAATAATTGGTTATTAGGAGTGCGCGATAGGTTCATGTGTGTTGGACTGAAACCTGGAACTGTCTTATGTGTTAAAAATATGATAAACAAAGACAAATTCAGTCAATTTCCTGAGGCTTCTCTTACAGTTTTGTTTTAGTACCAAATGAGAAACAATGATTAATGATTGGGAGTGTTCTTTTTTCCTGCATATTTTGATGTCGCTCCTGCTGTTCTTGCATGCATTATTGAGTGTTTTACCTTTCATTGACACTCCGTGGTTGTTGTTAATATATGGAAAGTTTGATCTGAATACTTATTATTATTATTTAACTTGTTCTGAATATTGTACTTTTATGCCATGCCAGAAAGAAGGCAGGCTGAAGCTGCCCGAATCAGGGAGAAGTATCCTGATAGAATACCAGTATGAACTCGTAACTCAATTCATTTTTCATCTCTTTCTTGATGGCTTGCTTGTAGTGCTTGTTTTTGAGTACATCTCGCGACTTGATTTTTGCTATGTAGGTGATTGTGGAGAAGGCTGAAAGGAGTGACATACCTGATATTGACAAAAAAAAGTTAGTCGCTTCTCCATTTTAGCTTTTGATTAAATCATTGGTTTTCTGCTTGAAAAGTTTTACAGGTGATACTATAGCTGTTACTAGTCTATCTTGAATGAAACTGTTCCTGCCCTTGGGCACGAGATTGTGGAAAAGTCATTGCTGGATCTGGAATAGTAGTGTGCTCATTTTGAATTTAGCTACTCTGAGATGCTTATTGGTTATGTATTTGTACTTTTTCTACTGATTCCATTGGGCAATAATCTTCCAAGTTCTCTTGTTATGATAAACGCAGATACCTGGTTCCTGCTGATCTGACTGTTGGACAATTTGTTTATGTTGTCCGGAAGAGGATAAAGCTCAGTGCTGAGAAGGCCATATTCATATTTGTCAAGAATATTCTGCCACCCACTGGTGAGGATTCATCCATAATAATATCTCCTATCCTAGTTGCGCGGTGTTAGCTTCTCTCTTTTATTTACTTACTCCTGCTATTGCAGCTGCAATGATGTCTGCAATTTATGAGGAAAACAAAGACGAGGATGGCTTCCTTTACATGACTTACAGTGGGGAGAACACATTCGGGGCATCTTTCTAAGGGCATCAACTCAACTTCTGTAGATTAACTCTGAAAAGACTTGATGGAAATATGTAAATCCTTTGCTATTTGCTTTCAACTAAGGGAGCACTTGGAAATCATGATCTTCCTGGATGCAGCCCCTTTTTAAAGTTTGGATCTATTGTTACTCCTCTTTATCTTCTTTGTTGCAGTAAATATTCGTGATTTCATATTGGATGAGCAAGTTAATGCAGGTATTGTTAGATTGACTAAAATGCCATAGACAAGTTCCCTTTACAACTGCTCATTGCAACCCAAATGAGATTCATAATATATATATATAATGTTTAAACAAAGGATCCAATTGAGATTCATAATATATATATATAATGTTTAAACAAATTCTCTCGTGTGGTAAAATGACCAGTAAATACAGAGACTGTCAGCAGAACTGGAATGGTACTTTTTATTTATTTATGTTTTCCTCAAAATAGAGATAATTCTATTAACACAAATTAAAGAGTTAAATAGTGATGATGGCGTTAAGATTGTCTCTAAAATTTGAGAATGACTACTGTACAACTGCCGTTGTACTTGGGGACATGCCAAAATTTGCTAGTATGCTATTTGGGAATGGCAATGATACCCGCAAACCCACAAATCCGTTTGAATTTGCCCGCTGTGGTAATTTTATGTGTTGTGAAGAGGTTTAGTATTATATATTGAAACCCACATTAGGTTTTGGGTTTGATATTAACTAAATATTCGACGGATATCCTCATGGATATCTGTAGTTTTTATTTTTTTAAAATTTAATTTTAATAGAAAAATATTTAAATTTAAAAATATACTTATTGTAATTCTTTTTGAATTTTCTTTAACTTAATGTATGGATTATTTCATTATTATAATTTTGTTCTTCATATTAGTATCTAAAATGTATTATTTTTTAGAAAATATTAATCTTAATTATTATTGCAAGAATTGTGTTGGATGGGGATTAGTGGTGGTGAATAAAATGAAGATCTTCTCTTGGAGCATATGTTGAATGAAAATATGAAATGATAATTGTTATGTTTAGGTATTAGTTTGTGGCTTTTTTTTTATGGATTTGTGTGTTTTATATTTAAATTTGAGAATTTGCGTTGAATTGATGTTGAAATTTTAATTTTTAATTTATATTGGTTAAATTTAGAATTGAGTATGTATGTGAAATTTTAAGTTATTATTATAAATTTACATATTGAACATTTATAATTTTAAATATGGAAACCTACAAAAAATTTTCGTGATACCATTACGGGCGTGGTAATTGTCAAAAACCACAGCGGATAGATGTTTTTAAAAAATTAAAATCCGCAGCAGGTTGCGGGTGGGTTTAGTAATTTAAATTTTATGTGGGTGTAGGTTTAGTAATGACAAACCTGTTGTGGGCAGTAATCATTGCCATCCCTAAATTGGTATCACACTTGTGCTGAATTTTCATTTTTGTTGGTTGATTAAGAGATTAACAACGGCATTAATGGTGATTCCCTAAAACTTAAGTGGAGAGTGAATAAGATGGTGATGGTGTGAGAGGGAAAATAGAAGAATTTGTTCAAATATCTGCCAAAATTAAGCAAATATGTAAGGTATATGAACAACATTTTTGCCATTCAGAGGCAAAGCATTTCTACAAGCTGTAACTTTCCCTTAATCTGAGAAAAAGAAGAGAGAGACTCAACAAATATAAATCGTACAGCAAACTAGGAAATTCAAGATGGACGTGTCAATGTAGATATTTTAGGGGCAGGAAACCTGTGCATTCATTATGCATGGATGCACGCTTAAGCTGCTTTGCTCGTGCACTTTTTTTTTCGCAACTCGTATAATATTTTGAGCATGAAAAGCCTAACGTTGTAGTCAAGCTTTCTAAAATTTCTATAAGAAAACCCAAGTCAACAGGTAAATTTATCACCCATTATAAATTTCCATGGAGATTTTAAGTATCTGCCAAACCCAGGCATGTAAATAGTCCTTGAGATATTATTCAAAGAGATAATATAAAGGAATCAATGGCACCAGAAGTCTGAGATCAATGGCAATGTGGTCCTGGCATTGTCCTTGATTAAATTCACATGGGCTGCAGTTCATCTGCACTGTCCTAGCAAAGCAAAGCAAGAGTTCATGTGCTGGTCTCTGGTCTTTTAAACTTTATTGGGTCAATAAAGTAGGAAAAGGTCAGCCATCATTGCCATATTTCTCGTCTTCTTCAGCTTGCACTAGGATTGAAATGGTTTTCTACAACTTGTATGTTCACCAAATTGATTATCTTCTGTCACATCTCTTCTTTTATTAAGCAGCTTAAGCACTTGATAATTCAATGCCAAGTCATGGGAAGTTAAGGTTAAGAATTTTAAGAGACTAAAACTACTCTTTTTAGGTGATAAAAGATGGTGCTACAAGCAACCAATGTGCCATAAACATGAAATTACTGAAAATTAATCTTCAAGAAGTGCCCAAATAGATATATTAATGTGTCATATTCACAGTAAATGGTTATGTAAAGAAATATCTGGGCTTATTTGGAATTTTTGATTGATTCCAGCCTGTACTTGCATATCCACACCCAAGTCAATAGAAATTTTTAAACCCAGTTGCCATGCACAATAAGATTTAACAGCAAATTGCAGTTTTTTCTTCTTTGAGGAGTGATCAATTCTGCATCCTAAATTAGCAAAGATCCACATAGGGAACTTTGAGTAATTAAAAGATATAATAAGCCATTTTGATAATGTTAATGACTAAAGTTCTACTGCTAAATATAGGCAGATAATTAAAGTTTGATCAACAACAGCAATAAAGAATCGGTAAAGAATTAAAACTCAAATGTACAAACAACATACTCAGTCAATATCATTAGGTGACAAGTCTCCTTTCTCAGTATGAGAAAATAATACCATAAAGGTCTCAAACTTGAATAAAAAATACCAATTATTTGCATATTATATATTATTGGTGGGCAGGACAAACCCCATAATTAACAGAGATTCCAAATATGTAAACCCCATTAATGGCTTCATGCTTGGTTAATGGTTAGTGTAAACCATGCATAATCAGCAAATTCTTGGCAAGTTATCATAAGAACAAGAAGCGGGAGCAGTTGTGGAATCGACATGCAAAATTGAAGCTAATTGCTGCAGTTCAAGGCCAAGATTATCATCCGTTACAACTGAAGATTGGCAATTTGAGGCTTCTCCGCTGTCGTTATACCATTCGGGGACTTGCATTGAAGGAATAACATTCAGCAGCTTTGAAATGTCTTCGTGCATATTGATTTGGCCTCCTGTTTCTTCTGTTGGCTTCGATCCTATTATGGATATCAAACGTAGGCTATTGTGATGATATGAAATGGAACTCTGGAAGTGCATTTAAGATTTAATCTAATAATGTTGTTGATGATGACATATTGAGGTGTGAAAGTACTTGAATCTGAAAGCAAAATGTTGTTGATTCCGTTTCAGAAAACATTTTTGTTTTGTCTGATGATAGTTTTAGAAATCAAATAAACAATCATGTCATTTTCTTGGAATCACATGAGGGAGTGTAAAGAGAGAGTTAATGCATTGGATCTCTAATGATTAAATTAAAGCCACAATTTTGATCATAAATAAGAAAGTTAAACTTATAACACAAATGAACATTAATTGATGTTTCAGAACCTGGACTGCAAGCACAATTTGTTTATGTGATGTGATTCACTGAAAACTGAAGCTAGCTAGACTGCCCTATATTCAAACAAGCAAGCAAATCAATGGAAATTGATGTGTCTGCAAATCAATTATTCTGATAACGCTAAAAACGTGCAAAAAAGAAAAAGTAAGAACTAATTACCTGAAGACAAATTCATAGAACTTGAATCACTCCATGGGTTAAATCCTGATAAGTCACGCTTGTCTTCACTAACCCTCCTTGAACTCTCACCATAGTTACCGGCCTGAGTCTGTTCTAAAAGGTCCTCCAACAACCCACTTCCACTCGTAGACACACTCAACTTCTCATTCTCAAAACTTAGGATCTCTGCATTTACATTTTGGGATAATGATTGGCTTGAAGGGAGCTCCGGTTTCAAGTTAAAAACCGAACCAGTGCTTGTCATAATATATTCTTTCTCATCAGGGTTCCGATAAATAGCTGATGAGTTTTGATTACCGAAAGAAAAAGAAGGAGGTGACAACAACTTAGTCGTTGCACTTGGGAAAGCACTTGTGTTGCAATTGCTTGTAGGAGAAGTTAACAGAGAAGGCGATGACGGACTTCGAAAGAAAGGCGAAAATGGCATTGAGAAGTTGTTGCTTCCTTGAAAACTACTACTAGAGTTGATATTATTGTTATTATTAATGTCATTGTGATTTGGCGCAAATGTATTGATGCCAGTATCAGAGTGGAAACGCTTGAAGCGGGGCGGGTTTTGAAGCAGAGGAGGAGTCCTAGGCATATTGAACGCGTTGGAAATGTTATTAGAACTCATCATATTGGAATTTGCTGCATTGCTGTTGTTGTTAGTGTTGGTGTTGGTGTCAAAGAGAGTGAGAGTAGGGAAAGCTGGCTGGTGAGGAGACCGAAGGCCAGGGGAGAGAGGCGGGGGAGTTGGCGGGAGAGAAGATGGGGTGGGGCTCCGGCTGTAGCACGGCGGAGGGAAGTGGTGGTGGAGGGAGTGATGGTGGTGGTGGCCTCCAGTTGGGGTGGTGGGCGTGGTGGCGGCGATTGGGAAAGAGAATGAAGAAGTTGGAGTTGTAGGAGTTGACGGCTGAGAGTGGTAAGAATGATGAGAATGTGAAGATTGTTGATGGTGTTGGTGTTGGGGTTGAATCTCCGGTGGATACAGCGGCAGCCCCTGCCGGTGACGGCGCTTCACTCTTGTGTTCCAGTAATTCTTGATTTCATTGTCTGTTCTTCCCGGTAACTATCAGAATATGAAACCAGAAACAAAGGAAAAGGAGCAAAATGGCAACAAAAGTTTGTTTCCGTACAAATTGAAAATCAAGAAGTCAGAAGACGAAAATGATAAAAAAAAAAAATCTGCTCTGTAAAAACAAAACACGAAATATTATGATAAGCATGATTATGAAGATATATTTGTGTACCTGAGCGGCCATGCGAGCCCATTTGTTGCCAAGCTGAGCGTGAAGATCGACGATGAGGCGCTCTTCCTCAGGCGAGAAGGCGCCTTTCTTCAAGTTAGGCCTCAAATGATTGGCCCAACGAAGCCTACAGCTTTTGCCGCAACGAGCGAGCCCCGTGTTCCTCTGCACGGCGTTCCAGTTTCCTTCTCCGTGCTTCCTCACGTACTCCGTTAATATAGCATCCTCCGCCGCCGTCCACGGCCCCTTCTTCAACTGGACCCCACCTTCACCTCCGCTTCCGTCGCTGACGTTCAGCCCTCCAGCCCCACTTTCCAGTTGCTCTCCGTTGCTGTTCCCCAACAGCATCCCTCCTCCTTGCTCCTCCTTGTGCTTCTTTTACGAATATACGTGCGTATATATTTTGTATGTACAGTATGATAATTAACGTAATTGAAAAAAGAGAAAAAGCAGCTTAATTTTATTTATTTATTGTGGGACCCTATCCAGGCTATAATAAAATTACTTAGTAGGCATTGAGGGGGCCCCGGTAACTCGGTTCAAAAGGACAAATAAAGAGATTAAAACTGAGGTGTTGTTCAGCACTTGTGTCTTGTCCTGAACTCTTGTAATCATAAACCATCAAAGCGATGAATCTTTTTTCTGATATTTCTTCACCTCAATCCTTGCAATTTTTTCTTCTTTTCTGTTTTTCTGTTTTTCTGTTTTTTGGTTTTGGAGAGAGAGAGAGAGGGAGATGGGGTTTAGGGGGGCGCGGAGGGTTTATGAAAGAACCCACAAAGAAGAAAGAAAGAGAGGAGTGAGTGCAAATTAGAAGAGACGAAGTTGTTGTGAAGAGAAAGAGCTTTGAATGGAGGAGCTTTGAAGCCGGCTCTAATCGTTGTCTTTTACAGCAATTTTTGGGCTGTTTGCTTTGCTCTCATTTGCTAGCAAGGTCTTTGCCGTTTCAACTCAATAATCTTTGACTTGACTGCCATTTCAGAAATCAAGATTAAAAATCAAACTATGCGACCTGTCCCTGTCTCCGTCTGCTTGCTTTTCTATATTCCATTAGCTCTTATTTTGCTACGTTTTTTTAAAATTAAATTTTTTCAGAGCAAAAGTCTTGGGTTTATTTTTAACATTTTGACCGTGGGGCGTTAAAAAGTTGAAAGAAGAAAGATGCGAAGGCGAAGCTAATTTGGGAAAAGAGAAAATGTGAAACTTGGATGGAAAAAAGTCTTGATGCATTCGTTGTACTGCCATGTTTATTTATTTAAATGAAAGAATCAATATGCCATCACCCTAAAGTTTTGGGTTATTCTTTTAACACTTTGACTGCGGGGTAAAAGTGGAAGAAAAGGGCAAAAAACACCGTGGAGATAAATTACAAAGATAATATAAAATTGCAAAATAAGAAAGTCAAGTGTAAGTGCATTATTTTATTGTATTTACAATACTCCTACGACTATTTTATCTAAAATTTTGGGTTATTTTTTAACATTTTGACCATGAAGTTAAAAAAGGAGAAATGAAAAAAAAAATTGTGTAGAAGGCACATTTAAAATAGGTACATTGTCACATCTATATACATTTTGTTAGAAATTTAACCTTTGAATTTTATTATTTTTTACTTTGGCTCCAATTAGTTATCATTCAGACATTCACAAATGTAGCGACCCTTCAAATTAGCCTTTTTTTATACTTTGATCCCTAATAATTATTATTTACGACAAAATAGCCCCCACAGTAACAAAAAATTCGGACGTTAACATTTTTCAAATAGATCAAAAAATCTTTTATCAGAAAAGAAAAAAAAAAGACAACTGTTTTGTGCCAGAATTTCAAGTGGAACCACCTGCTCGTCAGGCAACACAACTGTTATTTGCAGGCGATCAAATTTACAAGAACAGAAGAGAAAACAAAATTGAGAATAAAAATAAAAAAAAAAAGAAAAAAAAACAGAAATTTGTTAGATTTGTTCCAGGACCGTTGGCTGGATTGTTATTCATTCTCCCACCTTCATGATTGTTTGGGGAGAAATATAAAAGGTAGCAGAGCGCCACGTGTCAACAAGCTGAATAACCCCGACACAATTTGAGGCATCCCACTCAGCTGAGAATAATTCGGGGTACCCCCCACCCCACAGTTAGAGGTACCTCACACAATTGGAGAAATAGCTTAGGGTACCCCTCACATTCGAGGTATCTCATATAATTTAGGGGTACCCTCTACAACCAGAGGTACCCCGAATAATTTAAGGGTATCCTGCGGAATGATTTCGAGGAAAATTCGTTATAAGAAATGTCTCCATCACTCAAGGAATAACGTTTGATTTCATCAGAATTAAATGCCAAAACGTTGTGCTGAAAAATGGGGAACAGCCGCCTGTCATTTCTGCAAAAAATAACAGACACTACCCCAAGGACAGTGGTCCCCAAACCCCTACCCGACAGCCACTGCAGAGGTACCCCAGGACCACTCCCCAGCATGCGCCACATCTCCAAAAGGTGAGATACGCCGCGAACGCCATTCTTGATCCCCAAGCATGTGTATAACGGCCCAAAAATCATAAGAAAGAGAAAAAGACGCCAGCCAAAGAAGTTATGCCACGTGATAGCTAAGGTACACCATATATAAATGTGCCTAGGTTTTATTCTCGAGAGGAAAAGGAAAGGTTCACACACTCCATCACCACTCACACTCCGAAAATAGGTTTTCTTCAACCTCAAAACCCTAATTTACAGAGGGCTAGCCAGCTCTCTTCTTGGTAAAAGCTTGAGTTTGCTAACTTGAGCGTCGGAGTGTGATCGCCGGGGTACCCCCGGCTTCACCTCTAACCTCGGTTTCACTGTTTTGCAGGTGTGTAGCTCATCCCAAGGGGTATTTTTCTTGGTTCGAACCTTTCACCATTGTTACCGCTTACCTCTTCCCTTCTCACCTTCTCCGAACTCATAAAAGCATCGCACACAACAAACTAGGGAGGTACCCCGTCTCCCCCAAAAATACAAATTCATTGTTCTAGATGGATTAGCCATTTTAGCACACCCAAAATCTGTCGAAAACAATGATTTCCTTTTTATTTCGATTGTTTTAGAGGATGTCAAAATCAGCATTTCTTCAATTTTGTTAATTTTAATTTACTGACACTAGTTGTTTTGCTTTATTTAATTCAGAAGGGATGCATAAATTGAATGCTCGCTTGTTGTATTTAATATTAGGATCATGTTGGCTAGATTTGTTTCAACAAGCACAGCGGTTCTAAAAAAATTTTTATCCTCCATTTTTTTTCAGCTTCTTTTTCCTGGATCTGTACTATATTTATATCATATTCACATCTATCAATTCAGTTGGCCGCTCGCTTTGCAGCCGTCGAGACGAGAGACAGAGATAGTAATCATCTGCAGTTCACTCTGTAAACAGGGGGTACGTATAAGCATGCACTCTCTCTCTCTCCCATACTATTAAATTTCTTCGACTCTGTGAGGTGTTATGGTTTTGTAATTCTGACAAAACTTGATTTGATCTTTTCAACATTTTAAATTAAATTAAGTCTTTCAATAAGTTAATAATTTGATTATTCTTTTCAACATTTTTGATTAAATTAATTAACTCTCTAATAAAATAGAATTCGTACTACATATTATATTATACAGAAAGAAAAAAAATGGGACATCAAGATGTCCTAAAATAATACATCAAATCCACGAGAGAAACTTATATGAGGTTGCGAAGGTGGTGGGACTACCTATATAAGTTTTTCTCCTAATCCACACAATCAATTCAATCCACCATCATAATACTTTTAAAAAGGGACAAAGTCCTATAGTTTTCTGTAAAGCATTTGTTTAGGGCTGTTTTACCGCCTCAGCTGATGGGTGCTCTACCGTGTGGTAGGGCAGTGGGGCACCCATTGGACTGCATTACAGAAGTGAGCTGCAAAGCCGCTTGTCGGAGGGGAAGAGATATGGAAACATGCGCGCATTATTTTTTAAAAAAATAGTGAGAGTATGTATTATGATCACAAGAGCCAATTTTTCTCTGTAGCAAGTCTTATTATGAGAGGATACTATATATATACATATATATATCGCCTTCACCTCCCGCCCGGCTCGGAAATAGAACCCAAACCTCTTCTGATACATTCATTTCTACAAGCAGGGGATCCGGAGCTAAGCCTCCCTTCTATTGCATAACCTAGAAAAACCTATAAGCAAAGTACCAAAGGGAACGATACACTTTGGTTACCGGAAAATGCTTCTAAAGGCAACCATTTGTGAAACTGCACGTATGACTAAGAGGGGACCACACCTAAAATTTGCTCAAGTTTTAATTGTTCAAGTTAACTCTACGGCACTACATCAGTTAAGCGTTATTTGACTACTCCTGGAGTAACTGTTCATGAGTAATATGGAGAAATCCTTTACGAAGGGGATATATTAGTTACACTTATATATTTATACATACATACATACATACATACATACATACATATACATATATTACAACTCAATTTTAAGCTTTGAATGATATGTTTTAAGTCAATATATTGTATTATTTATTATAGGGACATAATAATAATTAAAAATTAAAAATAAATTTACTATTAAAACAAATGAAATTTAATAATAAAAATGGGGGTTATATGTTTTTTATGAAACGTTAAGGGGTTTTATGTCCCTTTTCCTAAATGTTAGGAGTTCACTGTTCTTTTCTCTATATCAAAAGTAATAGTACTTACATATCCATTTACAAAGACTACTAATTTCCACATGTTATTTTCAAAAATAATCTAATCATAATTTTTTTTTTCATAAAAGTTATCCTTTATTCTCTTTAAAAAAAAGGTAATACAAGTTTATCTTTATTGATGTACAGTATATTAAAAGACTGTCAAGTCATGCCAAGACGTATGTAGTTAGCATTTGCTTTTTTATCAGAAATCTAAATAAGTCTAAATATTATTGAACTCTGAATGGGTTCGAACGCATATGTTAGAATAATATGTTTGTTTTTTATTTTTTGACATCTGAGTGTAAGTGGTAAGTTGTTTGTTTTTATAACTCCAAATATCTTAAATATAATGTTTTTACACTTATGACCCTGCAAGTATTATATATACTTGAAGTTTAAATAGGTATAAATTTACAATGTTATCCAGTATAATAGTTTTTATATGTTATAAATATTTATTAGGTGAGCATTTTATATACAATTTGTGATTTATGAAAATAATGTTGATAACATTATTTTTTTTACAATTTGACATATATTTATACATGCCGTAATCTAATAATAAAAGAATTTATTTAAGATTCAAATTGAATGTATGTTAAGTACTTAATACCAAATAAAGTTTAAAAAATTAAGGAAAATTCTAATATGACATCTAATAGTTAGGTAGGAAATAAATATATTTAACAAGAGTACTAGTGAGAGAAAAAAAATTTATTTTCCATTTAGACATTTTATTATTCAGATAAAAGTTAGGAAATTTTACTTTTTCCATTAAGATAAAATGTCTTACAATATGACTTTAAATACAAAAATAAACAAGTCAAAGCATTTTAAACTAACCCAAATTAAGACTTCATATATAAAACAAACAACCCCATAGTCCAATCATATACGAGCTCAAAATTTTGCTTCGATGGAGGAAAGACCTACTTCCCGTTTACTCTCATTTTCTCATATTACATAGGGAGAGGTTCGAAGTGGTTGTCTTTAAATTAATGGAAAATATTTTCAATTTCCCATTTTCAAAACAAAATTTCAGGATGTCAAAAACTCAAGCCAGCTTATTATTACAATATCACATGATCAAAACGTTTTTGGATTGCATCCAAACCTTTTCAATAAAACACGCAAGAAATTGGTTTACTACTGAAGGTGCAAGAATTTACCTTCACACGTACTTTTGATTTGTGGAGAACTTATGACACGTGTTGAACTCGAATCCGACATGGTGGGTACATGAAAAAGGCACTCCGACGCCTAAGTCAGTGTTTGATTAAAATTAAAGAAAGAAGAAAAATGGAAAGGATAAGTTTCTCTCTCTAGATATGAGCAATGCTTTTTTTGAAGGCCAAAGACCCTTTTTCTCTTAGATGTGAGTGTCTATTTATAGATAATGAGTGATGTGAATTTAGGGTTTTTCTTTGAACCCTCAATCAAAAACATGTGTCACCCATCATTCATATACACGTGGAGGTGAATATGATTTAGGAAATTATTCCGGCCCTGTATGTTTCCTTACTCATGTGACCTTTGGACGTGATTTCCTTAGACTAATGGATTGCGGAACTAATTCCCACCTTTTGCCATTTTTATAAGCGCCGGAAGAAGTTTTCCTTAGATATTATTCCCCGGAATAGCTTGGGTCTTGTTTACCCTAGAATGGCTTGGGTGTTGTCTATTCCAGAATAACTTGAGTGTTGTTTATCCCAGAATAGCTTGGGTGTTGTTCATCCCGGAATGACTTGGGTGTTGTTTGTCCCGGAATAGATTGGGTCTTGTTTACCCTGGAATGGCTTGTGTGTTATTTATCCCGGAATAGCTTGGATCTTGTTTACTCCGGAATAGCTTATGTTATCTTATAGGATAGACACGTGGTATGGTTAGGTGCCTTTTGGGATATGGCACCTACAACTACGATGGCTTGATCGATTGATCTTATAATTCTAGACGCCATATATATAGCATAAGTTGGTATTTTTGCTTTTCCGCCTTAATTAGCATTTTATTTCCACCAGCTAAAAAAAAAAAAAATTACCACCTAAACTACTTAACTTCTTTACAACTCGAAATTCCTGCCTACCATAGTCGAAGACCCCAAATTGTTAACATATAAAAAGTTAAAAGCTTAATTTTTACGGCTCTGATCTTCGATAAAATAGAATTCGTATTGCATATTTTATATTATACATCATATGGTACTTTGTCTATAATATATATGTAGCATTCTCATTTAGCCATGATAGAACCAGAAGGCCACCTTAGTTTGATAAAATAGAATTTACATCGCATATTATATATTACAAATCATATGGTACTTTCTCTTAAGCCGCCAGAGTTTGAGTAAGAATAAGGGTAATAAGGAAGGGTTGGTTGACCTGTAGGACTTTTTCGAATGGTTTTCAAACACTTTTATTTGGCTAACCATTAAATTTAAATTTGGGGAAGCTAAAGATAATTGATTTGGACTTTGTCCACACCTCTACCTTTTTTTAATTTATAGAACCAGAAGTGCAATTATTTTAAAAGAGGTAGACTTTACATGTAATTCAATGATAAATAAAAACTAAAAAGCTTAGCAATGGTAAATTGATAGTAGTAATTAGAGATGTCTAGAATTCCTCACTTATGTAATTGTTAGTAATAAGTTTATTATACTAATTTTGATAGGTTCACTAGTAGTTGATATTCTAAAGAGAAAAATTAGACGGACAAATTGGTGCATTGGGTCATCTTAAAATAATACATTTAGTCAAAAAAATTGGTTCGTCATGATATCCTGAAATGATACATCTAGTGCAAGCAAACAATTTGATGCACTGTGATACTTTAAAATGATGACCCGTTATTGTTCACTATGATACTATAATATGGAACAATTACCATAAATCTAAAACCTCAAGACACATTTGTCTTAGCCGCTCGTGGGTGGGAGAGAGGATAGGGGAAACGTGTGCTTTTTTAGCCAAGTTGTTTACACAATCTGATAGATATGTATGAAAACCGCTTTATGTACATATTAGCAACTTAGCATAGGACCTACGCTTATGGTTCGGGCTTGAACCAACTTAGTGCAGGAAGCCCAGAAAATCGTTTAAGCGATTCACAATGCTTCCTCGCAGTTAAGGGGTACTTTACTCAAATTCTTTCCTGCATCATCAATGAAATATATGCTATTCGCCGCAAACCCTCCGCCGGCAGCAGCAGTTTTGGAACAATTTTTACCCAATACGACCACACTCTCTCCTATATTTTCCACCTTAATCCACTTGTTTCTTCTCCAATCCAAATTGTAAACATTAAACTTGTCAGCTGCACTTCAATTTTTGCATCTCAGAACAAGTGACAACTTCCCATTCAACACAACCAAGTAACTGTCCACAAACGATAACATCGGGAGCTGTATAGAAAATTCTACCGCTTGGAAGGATGAAGTTCGTATCCAAATTATTATCCTATGGATGTGACCCAAAAAATCGATGGCATAAAACTCACCCTGATAGAATATGGTATCGCTGCAGAAAAGATAAAACCCTAAAACATATGTCCGCCACGCGTCTCCAGGTCTGCAGATTGACAGTTCGGCCTTGTGAGAATCGGCTGTAGTTCGAGCAAGAATCATGCAATTGGGAACCGCAGGATTAGTAGCTGTGCTCACTCGCAATTATTGTGGCTTCTCAAAATCTTCCGGGGACGTTGCTTGTTGAGAATATACGTTCAGAGAGTTAGCTATGTTAGTTAATTAACTTAACACTTGCATGACTTGGCTGCCGAGTCAGCAAGGTTGTTATAACATTTCAAATCTCAATTTTCTTTTCACTTTTCTTAGTAACCAAACAACACGAATCTGCAAATCAAACTTTGACTGTGGTAACTTAATTTGAGCACCCGTCATTGCATTTAGAAGGCAAATATTTTCATTCCGATTGAATCTAATTGTTAGCAACCGGCCGCCGTCACATGAACTAGAAAACCATCTCCCCTCTAGTTCTGGCAGATTTGTTTTGATTTTTTTTAACCGCTTTGGATGTTGAAAACTGTCTGTGTTTATGTTTGAGAGCAGTATACAATGAGGAGGCAGAATAGGTTTGGTAGTTATTGAGATAAAGGGAAAATAGCGTTTAGGTTCAGGGTATTGATTTTCGATGACTAATGTCCATGATTCACAAACTGCTAAACAATTTAAACGATCATCGCGTTCTTCCAGTTTTTCGAATACCGTGTAAAGGAGATCAGAATAATGGACATGACCTTGAACATTGTTTTTATCCCATAATTGAAAGTTTGAAACAATGGCCGATAGTACTAGAAATTTTTTTTTTTTTTGCAATTTATGTGTGTGTGTTTTTGTGTGTATACACTCAAACGGACTTTTGATTGGATTCTTATTTTGTTATCCGTATAGGATTTTGATCTTGTTAATCCTTGGAGTTGTGAAGTAATAATAGAAGCCTATTGAATCCTCTTCCCTCTATAAAATCATAGACTTGTTTGATATGAGACAGCTGACAAGTGTCCCTTAATTGCTAATTTTGAAAATTAATATTATATAAAAAATTAAAAACATAAGTAAAACCTTGATGAATTAATAATCTTAATTAAATAATAAAATCGTCATGTCCTAATGTGGGTCAGTGTATTAATTAATAATTTTGCTAAATACATAAGATAATAGTTTTTTAGGGCCCAATCAAAATATAAATTAATAATTAACCAAACAAAAAATTTAATGATAAATAAAATATAAAATTTATAACATTAAAGATTTTTTTTAGTACAACTTCAATTATCTGAATTTAATTCTTTGTAAAATATGCATCTAAAGTTGTTTTTTTTTTTTTTTTTTTACTCCTAAATTGAACCCAGTCTCATTCGTAATTATTTTGCAGAGCATGCACTACATTTGGTATATTCTTTTCATGCTGTAGAAAGTAGTTATTTAAGGTTACTCTTGTTTAAAATGCTTCTTTTGAGTAAATATTTGGTAAAATATAACTGCTATCTAGATCCTGACCATCATCAACGGAGGTATCCATTACGCTTTGAATAATCTCTTCATTAGAAGGCAATTCCATCACTGCATCTAAACTATTATTAATGGTATTGTTGTTGAAGATACCGTTGACTTGAGAAAGCGCGATTTGTGCTTTTTATGTGTAAGTATATACACGTACCAACAAAACTCTTCTTAAAAAAAAAAATCTTTCTAAATTTATAAATATTTATTTATCAATAAAATTAATAAGTTATTCATTTATTTGTTAAAATAATAATTTTTTTCTTAGACCCAAAAATATTATTTTATAGAGGTTATGTACAGATTCATTTAACTGTTAATTTTAACCTGTTATTTTAAAAATAATCTAATCATATACCAGTTCAAAAATACGCTTCAATGGAGGAAAGACCTACTCATAGGGTTCCTCATATATATCACGCAGGAAGAGACTCGAAGCCTAATAACAAGTTAACCACTGAGCCAAGATGTGGTTGTCTTTGAATTATACCAAACCCATTTTCAGTTTCTCTTTCTCATATTCAAAACAAATTTTCCGGACGTCAAACCAGCTTTCAATATTACAACAGTATCCAATCAAAAAGCTTTTGGATTGTATTCAATCTTTTTCAGAAACCCGAACAGAAATTATTGTACTAGGATGATTTGATCGATCTTATTTTTGTTGATGCTATATATTTTTTTTTATTAATACTAATAATAATAACAACTACAACAACAATAGCAGCTTATAGAATTACAACTTATATATATTTATATTCTCCACTTGCAATACACCCGTTTTGGTGTGTGAACATGGAAACATTTACGCGTATGATTTTTCATGTTTTCTTGACATCCAAGTGTGAATATAGAAAAAAAAGAAAAAGAAAAAGAAAAAACCCAAACCTATTCTTCAGTCAAATTAGAGACCATGCATGCTTGGTCCATAATCTTTATTAAAAGAAATAATTAATGGTTGTTAAAGATGAAACGTGTCTCACTTTTTGTGCTCAAACAGATGGTGGTGGAAGCAGCCTTCCGAATAATAAAAATATAAAAATAAAACCCGTATGGTCAAAACCTACCAATATTGACATGTTTTTAACGAGTAAAATGTCATTTGCTTCTTGTGAGCTATTATGAATGTATATTTTGTGCAAACACGGCCTAAACCGACACTGAATTATACAGGATCATTTACTTAGAGATAGAAACAAAAAAATCTCCCATGGCATTTTTCTCACATATTTTCGGCTGTTTTTCGGAATCCTTCGACGAAAAACGGTACGTGTGCAACGGCGACGTCTGTGTTTTAAAGGATCAGAAGAAATGCGGGTGGAAGAGTTTGAAGAACAAGAGAAAACATGGAGTATGGATTGCATTTTCCGGAATTTTAAGGAGAAGGGAAACAACTTTTTAGTGATTATTTTCAGCTGTAAGTATATGACTCTGTTAACTTATTGTTGCGTTTATAGTTTTATGTAAAGGTTTATATATTGCACAGGAGGATTTGCATTTGCAATTCGCATGACGGCATGAGTTTTATGAATAAATGAGAGGGGGCATGGGCAATTAGTTTATCTTGTTTTCGCAGTATAAGGTCCAAAATCTTTATTAAGAGGAAGGAGTAATTTTTTTTAAAAAAATTTATTTCTACTGTTTCTATAATGGATGATGTAATTGCCTCTGATCTTTTTTATAGAAGAAAATGTAATTGCCTTGATTGTTCAGCAATTTGATCATGATCCTGCTATCCAGTGGCGGATGCAGAATATTTGATCTGGAGTCATTTTGTTATATTAACAACAACTATTTTTTTGGTCAAGTAGTAATAAGAAAAATACTTTTTAGCGTTCATATTCATAAAAGATTTAGGACCTTACTGCAATTAACGATGACTAAATGAGGCTAAAGTACAAATAAATATAATTTGAGGGTCGACATAGGAAACTTATAATTTGTTTGTGAGATATTATCATTTTTCCACCAAAATTACACATCATGTCAGTACTACGGTTTGGTAAAAACATCATTTTACTACAAAACGTTTAAACTGTTAGTATTTTCCTACCATTCTGTTAACTAAATAAAAATTATGTTAACATCATAAAGGCGTTTTGGACATCTCACGCAAAGCCAAAACGTTGCGTTTTGCAATTGTAAAAAAACAAGCAATTTGGACATGGAAGCCCTAGAAATCGAAATCAACCCCCCTCTCTCTCGTTTCTTGTTCCATCTCCGCCTTCTCTCGCTCACTGTCATTGACCCAATCTCTCTCACTCTCGCAACAATTTCGTATTTTGGGGGTAATTTTATAATTAAATTGTCTTTTGTTGTTCTTCCTTTTTAATGGATAAAATCGTCTTGTCGTCTTTTGGGGGTAATTTTGTAATTAAATTGTCTTTTGTTGTTTTTCCTTTTTAAAGGGTAAAATCGTTTTTTACGCTCCAGGGGTAAAATTGACTTTTTATGCATTTCCGTTAAATATTAACTGAGTTTTAACGGAATGGTGGGAAAATACTAATAATTTAAACGTTTGGTGGTAAAATGATGTTTTTAGCAAACCGTGGTACTGATATGATGTGTCATAATAACTTTGGTGGGAAAATGATAATGTCTCTTTGTTTGTTCTAGCCTCTACAGACTATAATCTACAAAGTTCTGCCATACTCTCACTACAGGACGTACAAGGACTTAAAAGTTGGATTGATCCTATATTTATAAAAATGGATCATATACAATACTACTTTTTTTTTTGACAAAAAAGATCATTCTGCCAAATTAGTCCTACCCATATTAAATAGAACTTGTTCATGGGAAAATTGTTTGATTTTAGATTGGGAGAATCATATGGTTTTATGAAAGTATGTGCTATGGTTTGAATTAGTAGTCGATCTTATTTTTAAGAGTTCAAGTCCTTTTTTTTTTTAATATTGATTACACATTAGACTACTATTATTACATCAGATATTTACAACTGTTATTACAGCAGATAATTACACTGATATTTACAATTACACATATAATTGAGACTACAATATTACCCTAAATTTTATGAAATACTTGCCAGATAAATAAACTCTCACAAGCGATGGATGCTCTGTTTCACGCATTTCGTAAGGAAGAAAGATTATAAATTTATTCCATACAATCATTCTTAATTGTGAAAAGTTGAGTTCATGAGAACTCAAACTGCTGTCTTCACAATTATTAGTAAGAGTTTAAGTTACACCCAAAACCTATCTTACACTATACTACTTGCAAGGAAGCATACTGGAGATCAAAGATCACTCTTTGGCCTCACAAATGCTCCTTTACAAGGACTTAAAAACTATATTGATCCTATATTTATAAAACTGGATCAATGTATATAAAACTGGATCAATGTATACAATACTATATATATATATTTTTTTGAGAAAAAGGAAAAAAAATTATTCTTTCAAATTAATGACAATCATCAAAATCATAACATTAAAGGTTGGTGACATTTGGGAGATAGCCTTAATTGTGACTATACCCTGAATCTAAATTAGTCGAAACTAATGCAGTCACCGAAAACCGGGTGGCTTAAACTAAAAAAAAATTTGATCACATACATTGATGGAATGAGCACACTCGGGTGGTCATAAATCCCAAATTAAAGAGGTGTGCAATTTTGCATACATTTGTGTTAGGGTAAATGCTATTTTAGCGTTTAAAGTTTGAGCCGATTATCAACCACGCCTGATTTACATTGGCCATTCTTCAACAACTAAGACCTGTAAGTTTAAGCGTAAGACACAATACATTTACAATTTGCAAAAATAACACAACAATACTGGCTGACCAGGTGAACTGGCATGACTTATGCAATTAAGAAGGAAGGCATCGAATACAGCTGCAATCTAAGAAATAATTCTCGTACATCTGCAATATATGTACAAGGTACAAGGCATCAACTAAGTTTCACATGTACTTCTAAATCTAATCCAGAACTTCTGAACAATAGACAACAATCGTGCAAAAAATCACCGCACCACTCAACTCTTCCAAGAATTTAGCTCCCGGGGATTTCAGAGACACGTGGCATTCCATTTCAAAGTCAGTAATTCTTGTTAGGAAATGATAACAGAAAGAAAGAAGCTCTAATCAAAATTATCCTTCCCCCCAGAATCATCACTAAAAAGGAGCTCCGCAAAGGATGCAATCTAAAATCTCCATTGGTAAGCTACTTCATCCAAGACTACAGACTTAATCTCATCCCAATTTTGGAGACAGGCCTTCATGGCCATGTCAAATGCTCTGCATATGAGACAGGAGAGTGGCAACAACTCAAGCCGAAATTACTTCAACTTTTCGCTAATTCTCCAATTCCTTGAGAAAACAATCCATACTCAGAGTTGCAAAGCCAGGTCTGGCTGCTGTGAGTCTACAAGAACACCTGTAGATTGTTTCACAGGAGATCCTGGGGACTGGAAGCTAATATTCAAGTCTGGAGGAAGTCCTTCCTGCCTCGGTCTTGGCTGGGAATGTGGGCTAAGGCCTCGCCAGGGGGACTGCATCTGGAACCTAGCAAAATCATTTGTTAATAATTGGGGGAAAACCACGGGTCTATTTTGGAAATGTGCTTCGTTTACTGCATGAACGGGTTGTGGCATAAATCCCTGAGGTGGAAAGCTGTTCTTCTCGGTCTGAAACTGCATGCCAACAGAAAGAGGAAACTCCCCTCTAGCTCGTGAAATTTGGGTATGGAATTCTCGAGTTGGGTTGTATAACGACTCGGCAGAAATCCGATTTTTGGGCGAGGTGGAATTTTCAGCTGGTGGTTTAAACCCTCCAGCCCCAATGGACATCCATGCACGGGCGGCGACAGCTGCAGCATTGCTTGAGTCATCTCTTCTTACAGATGGAACTGATGGCATTACCGGTGGGGTATTAATTGCAGATTGATTTGAAGAGTTCTGTTGCTTTTGAGCCTTCTCATTTAATGTTTTCATCAAATGAACAGAATCACTAAGGCCCTGCTCCGGCCCATGAGGAAAGAATGTAGCTGCCCCGGCCATTTGATTAGGAACATTATTAGAAGATGGACTGATCACTCTAGTATTTCCAGAATTACTTGTCACATTTCCATTTTGCTGTTTTGAGGGTGAAGATTGCAGAAGATTCATGTTCCTTGGCACCATCTCAGTTGACCTAGATACTCCTGTTTCTAATTTAACTGAAACCGGCTTTCCAGCAACAGCATCACCTTTACTTTGGTTTGCCGAGGGTGGCAAGTTCAGTTCCACTTGCTTTGAGACCTTATTCTCAGGCTCAGCAGAAGTCCTAGAAAATGGATTGTGCTTTTGCTTAACAGCATTAACAGGGGTCGAGGGCTTCTTTCCAGCAGAAGAAAAATGCGGCGTCTTTCCTTCCAGGGTGAGGCCATTAGCAGGACGAAACAGAGGAGAATTCCCTTCTGAAATAGGCCGATTCACAGCATGCACCTTAGCCGGAACAGGGATTCTAAAGGCTGTATCACCCTTCCGCGCATCAGCAGTAGACTGCAACTTTGTAAACAAAGCAGATTCTTTCTGTGGACGGGTTTCAAGCATTAATACCGGGGTAGGAAGTGGCTCATATTCTCCAACCCATCCCCGACCAAACTTACATCCTGCAGGTAGTGCTTGTTCAATCCTCCGTGAGGCAACCTTCCAAGCAACAGGACCAAGAGTTGCAGCAAAACGAGCCAGGCTTCTAGCATAGGAATATTCTGCATGAAGGCCAACCTGATAGAAAAAACCAGAAAGAATATGATTTTCAGCACAGGATATAAGTACTGAAAGAATAAAAAAAGATAAATTCTTTTTGTTACATACAGCAACTAGGTGCTTGGTTTCTCCCTCAAAGGTTGTAAATATTGAGTCCGATCTGACCACTGGTTGAGTTGATATGCTATAAGTTGCACGACGGTTCTCATCAGACACAGCCGGTTTTCGTCCCAGTTTAGATACAAGACCCTTCCCTGAAACACCGAAGAAATCAGAATACAAAGAAAAAAAATACTTTCATGATATGATTCTTATCTAATATCAGCATAAAATCAGCCATCACATATTCTGGCATTGTAAATTTTTTATTTTATTTTATTTTATTTTTAACAAACCTGAGAAACTTTTATTAATAAGGAAAACAAGTGCAAAAAGTGAACAGGAAGTCCACAAAGAGAACCAATTTCCAGGAAAACATAACAAAAGTAGAATCATCATCTTATCCTCTTTGAATCTTTAACTCTGAAATTTCAGATTATCATAACTTCAAAAAACCACTAAAGCTATAATACCTGATGACAGTTCTTCCACTTTCTCCAAATTATTATCAGCCAGGGATGAGTTACCATCCACAATTGCATCAGTACTGCTAGGCCTCTCACAACCACCAGCTTGAGTTGCAACAGAACCATTTTGAATATCTCCAGTGGTGGCAAGAGTGGCACCAGAGGAGAAATCAGATCCAACTGGTTCCTGTATGGTGCGGCTGAAATACTTCTTTGTCTGCTTCTTAACCAAAATGCTAGATTTTGTTTTTGGTTCTGTCTTAAGGTCCTTCTCTAACCTGAGTTCCTTCTCTAGGTTGAGCTCTTTCTCTGGCTTGAGCTCTTTCTCTGAACGCTCAATGCCAGCTCTTAACCTATGGAATTTTTTCTTTGCCAGCTCTTGAATGGCACGTGCCTTTTCAAATAACCATATTATTGGATTAACACACCAAACAAGTAGACGAAGAACAATGAGTGAATAAGGAGAAGAAAGCATTATACCTGTTTATGGTATACAGTGTCTGGTGCATTGTATTGCATTGCATTTGTGCATATTAGAAAAACGTCACTCTGCATTAAAGAGAACCAGCTTTACAAATAAATCAATACATATCTAAAAAATAACTTTCCAGCGAAGAAACGGCAGGCTTATGAGATATTAATAACCATATATCAGAAATCAAATGGAACAACAAATATAGAGTCATCTATGTTAAATGATTATGCTCACTCAATTGTGGAACTTTTGGCCAGGAATATGTTGCACAGAAATGATCATCAACTAAACATTTTGAATAAATTAGACAGAAACCAACCATCGCCACTGTCAGGAAAGAGAAGACAAGCGTTTGGTAATTATAGTAAGAGACAGGTTATGTTACAAATCAATGAGTAGTATCCAGAAAATAAATAAATAAAATAACCAAGAACATAAGCAGCAAGGGAACTTGCGAGAAACATACATAGAAAATCAGCATGTAAGAAAATGTCATGGATATTCACATGACATTTGATTATTTGTTTGGCCCAACCTTAAACGGAACATACACAATCTTGATAAGAAAATTCTCATTAACAAGAACATTCATGTCCATCTAAACGGCGGCAACATTCTTGAAATACTACTACATTTTCAAATCTTACCCGAACTGGAAGAGGCAGAAGTGGTAATCATAACAACAGCAAGATCAACTGAAAATGAGCCCAAAAGCTAGGAGGCAATGAACTACAGAAATGTGGTGGTACTCTTATTTTCTAAGGTATCTTCATCCGGCTGATTGAGCTAGATCATTGATGAAAAGAGCAAACTACCTCTATAGCAAGGATTACGTATCCCAATGCAACTACATGGGGCCACAAAGGACCTGCAGTCCTACAATCAATCAACACACTTACTAACAAGGTCTCGCTTTCCACTCCTAAACAAGTGCAATTAGATAGTTTCTTAGCTCCAGTACAAAGCTGCACCTTTACTTTATAAGAATCCTCAAACCAGCCTATTCAATGAGCATGAAATAAAAGTTTTACATCAAATCACAAAATAGGCAACAAATTCCCATTTCACTTGGAACTCAATGAAAATAATTTCAGTTTAATCTGGAAGTGCTAGCAGCCTTGCATTAATCCTACCGCCTTTTCTTTTCCACACAACCCCCCCCCCCCAACCCAAAAAAAAAGAAAGAAAGGAAGTAATTGCAAGTTCATAAGCTTGACAAACAGCTTCTCCTTCCTCCCCATGTATATTCTTGCGTCAGTGGAGGGATGCACCTTGAGGTGATCTATAAACTTGCTTAAGCATATAACCTAGAGGCTACATGGAATGAATAATATCAAACAGTCCAAATACATCCTAATGCAGCTCAGCTAGATATTGCCAGCATAAGCAAAGTTCAAGGGAAGAAGAATCCAATATCTGCATCAAATATCCAAAGACTTAGGCACCATTGAGCCAATAATAGCAGGCGATCTGTTTCATAGCTTGCCTGAGTATACTAAAAGATGAACACTCTCTGACAATGTCGACACCAAAAATGCAATCCGTTACTCAGGACTGGTAAAAAGCCCCAAACTCCAAGCAAAGTTTCAGCACTAAGAACCAAACTTGGGGAAGCATAAGTACCAACCTCAAATTGGTCCAAGGAAGAATATGATCCATTTGCCAACTTCTTCCTCACCGTGGTGAAGTCCATTGGATTCTCTATCACATCATGATAATCCGGAAGCTACAAAAACAATCACTACTTCAATCCCAAACACAAGAAATGTCTTCCAAAAGCAAACTGAGTTTTCAAAAAGAAACTCCACACACCTCCTCAGGATCAACCGGTTCTGCATACACTCCATATGTGTCCTTCCTGCCACAATTAGACCCAGAAACAATAAGCAACCCAACAAACCATTACCCTAGGCAGAAAGACAGAGAGAGTAAACAGCAGTCACCCACTTTTGCAATTTGTCCAGAATCAACTCCAAAGACTTCTTATCAGGCAATGGAATCTCAGATTGCCGATCATTTGGCGTCCCTGATCAAAAGAAGAGAACAAATTCCACAAACCCACATCAAATTTACCCACCATATCTCATAAGTCAAAATACACTTCCAAAACCCAAATTTTTTGGGATCCGAAAACAAACCTGGAGTCGAGTCATGCCCTTTAGACTGAACTGTTCGTCTCCTCCCCTGATAAAAAAATACAATCAGGGTGAAGCAAAAATTTATAGCTGCGCGTGCGAGAAAGAGAGAGGGAAAGACAGAGACAGAGAGACAGCGACAGTTAAAGCAGACAATACAATCCGTAAGTACACAAAACATAAACAAAGGGCGTTGGATAGAGAGAGAAAGAAAGACAGACACAAGTGAAGTGAGAGAGAAAGTAAGAGCGAGCGTGTGTGTATTATCATCAGATTCTGTTGTTAGTTTTTTTTTTTTCTTTTGACAGTTGACTCGACAGTTATCATCGTCCTCTAAAATTCTAAATACCCGACACAAGTCGAACCCAAAAAACAAAGAAAAATTCTCCGATACTTCGGCTGAGCTGGAATTTTCGACCAAATTAACTCGTAAACTTACCTCCTCCTCATCATAATTATTTTCTTCTTCTTCATCACTCTCACTTAAATCACCACCGTTGATTTTCCTCTTCTTCAACGGCTTATCGTCTTCATCTTCCTCCTCCTCATCCGACGCGTGTTCCGCACGCGCCGACGAGCGAGAGTGGCTTCGAGTCGGCTCGGCCGAGTCGCTTCTTTGATTCAGCTTAACTACAAGCTTGAGCTTCTTCTCTCTCCTCCTCTCCTCTTCCTCGTCTTCGTCCTCTTCGTCGAAGTAATCCTCGTAGTAGTCGATGTCGTATCGTACATTTCGGCGGCGGAGGCTACGCCTGACCTCAGATTCCGTAGCCGGCGACGGGGAAATAGGTCGACGAGCTAGATCCGCCTTCGATGGCCTACCTTTCTTCTTCCGCTTCACGATCTGGCCCATTTCTCTCTCTTTCTAGAGCTCTTTCTCTCTCTAAAGAACTCACAGTCTTTCTCTCTCTCTCTTTTTTCACTTTCTCTTATTTGGATGGTGGCTTGGCTTTTTTCGAGTGAGGGGCTGAGGGCTTTGTGAGAACCGAACCTGAGTCCGAGCCTGGTTTTGCGAGACGTGGCTCAGATTCGGGGTAATAAAATGATTGATTATTTGTGCTAATGAAAAAACGGCGTTAGTGGCTGAGAAATACGGCGTTTGTTGCGCCCGCGTAGGGTTTGCGTGTCGGTTGCCAGCTGCCTGTTTAGTCACGTCATCTACTCATCTTTTTGTTATTTCTTTCACTTTTATTCTGGCAGATGTTTCTGAAGTCCGATTTGTCGCGTGTAATACACGATTTGTTAGTCTATCTCTACTGGGCACGTATAGGCCTTGGAAAAATACTCTACCAAATCACCCGAGAAAAATTAACTTCAATTTACAACTTTTTTTTTTTTTTGGGGAATAAAAATTGAAATGAGCTAACTACTCCGATGGTAATGCGTTGCCGAATGATGAAAAATATGATCAATAAC
The DNA here is from genome assembly GCA_030444775.1 of Atalantia buxifolia. Taxonomy (NCBI): domain Eukaryota; kingdom Viridiplantae; phylum Streptophyta; class Magnoliopsida; order Sapindales; family Rutaceae; genus Atalantia; species Atalantia buxifolia. Next base: position 25,656,510 of record CM059834.1, on the reverse strand, counting down.
ATCATTGGTTAGTTATTTAATATTGATTCAATGAGATTTTGTCTTCAATTTTATAATTTAAAGAAGTATAACTTTAATATAGTTAATGCTCACAATTATTCTTAATTATTATGCAACAAATATAGGTATTAGGTAGCAAACTAATTGTGATCGAATCTATAAGTTTAACTCCAATGATAAGAAATGGTCTTTTAAAAATTCAGATCTTAAATTCTAACTTCAATAAACTTATGAGTCAACCATCAATTAAAGTCGTTATGGAATATAAATTTCGAGTTAGATTGCGCATTTCACGTCACTAGTATTTTAATTCAAACATCTTCTATCTTACTTTAAAACTATAATAATTGAAACATCTTAGGTCTAACTCTCAAGTCTCAAGTAATGGTAAAACGTATTTCTATTTTTTGTATTTAATTTCCAAGCAATAAATTAGAATCTTCTATGATTGAAAGTGGAATGAATTTAGCATTCAAACAAACTTGATTAATGCCCATAACTCATTAAATTTTGGACAAAAGTGAAACTTGAATGAAGCTTATTGGTGGACGATTGCACACTAATAATTGAGGAGAGCTTGGTGCAATCAAGCAGGAAACTTTTTAAGCTGATTAGCGGAGCTGCTGGAAAGGCCGAGTGGCGCACCAATTAGAGAATGGTCTTGTATCCACGCGCCATAAAAGCGGGTGGAAAAAACTGTTAAAAATTTTCAAAACAGACTTTTGAAAGACACCGCCATGGGCTGATAGGTCCAACAATAGTGGCCGGTCTATTCCATCACTTTGACTAAACGAGCCACTAAAATTCGCTTACTTCGTGGCTGCTGAAAGGAAACATTCGGTCATTTCCAGCTTATTTACCGCCTTTCCGTTAGTGGGAACAAAATCGTCTCTGCATAACTTTTCGGTCCGCCATTTATCTGAAATCACAACCGTTCAAAAAAACATCGCGATCATTATCAAAGACCCTCTCCGAATATTGAATATTAATTGTACCATTATTTCAAGTCTTAGCAGTCTGATCATTATCTCAACCTAGTCGACGGTGATGTCTCGTCGGGTGGCCCACTAACATGAAAGCCTAAAAGCGTTCAGCAGAGCAGCAGAACAGAGAGCAGGTATACTAACAAGTGTAATTTCGTCCTGAATTTCAGCTACTCGCTTACGTAACAATTCTGGGCCCCACTAATAGCGCGGAGCGTAGGGGATGCGGGGTCCCACTTTTGTATTTTTCTCTCCGGTGGCTGGGGCCAGAGTTTGGTGATGGAAATTATGATGCTTCAATCAATAAACAGTCAGCATAAGACGTGTTTCAAGATCAGACAACTGTGGAAAAAAAATGTTGGCCGTTTGATTCGCATCATGGAGATGCGAACCAAAACTGTGCCCAATCGCGTCGCGTCGCCTCCTTTTCTAAGTGGTGGGACCAAGAATTTTTTTTTTCTCCTCCTACTTTTTTGTTTCGCCCTTTTGCGGTGGCCACATCGGCTCACTTACTTCGAATCCGTGCTTATATTTTGCTGTTGTTTTTTAATTGGAAACGACGGATATCAGCGTCAGCCGCCCTAAAACTGCACTCATGTGTAAATGATACGGAAGCTTAAAATTCTAATTAACTTATTGTAGACGCAGGCTAATTTCTAAGATTTTTTTTTTCTCTCCTTCCTTTCAGCTCTCTCCTCTATTATATGAAAATCTTAATTTCGCTAAAATAAGTCGTTAGCCATGTTAAAATTCTTATATCGTATCAGCACTGAAAAAGGATTTTCCCACCTATTCAACATTGTTTCATTCCGAACCAATAACATAAAAAAGATTAAACGCTCATGAATTGCTTAGTTATTGTGATTTGAAGCATTTGATATTAACCTGAGCTATTTGAAAATTATTCGATTTGGGTAATTTAAACGAATAAAATTGAGTTATTAGCAGACCAATACAATAGTTTAACTAAAATTGCTTGTTGTCCATGACCATGAATTGAAAATATTTTTCAGATCTGTATATTTTTGTTGTTCAATGAATTAGATTACAAATTTGCGTTTGCAAGCAAAGGTTTTCAAAATTTTTGTTGTGCCAATTGGCAATTTAATTGTCAACCATCAAGTTATGAAGTTTTACAAAATATCTTAATGTTAATGAAACCGATTAATTATTTTTTTTATGATATTGATTATTTTAATTTTTTGAAATTGAACGAATCAGAAATTTATCGAAAAAGATAAATGAAACAAAATTTGGAAGCAAGAGGATCCATCAAGAAGACAACGATGTTCATGCTAAGTATACTCTCTACTTGTCTGCTAGCATCTGTCCATTTCAGACGGGGACTTAGATGCTGGTATGGGTGGCGATTCGTACCGGCCATAACTTAGGCATTCTGTACACAACAATGTTATTTTAACTCAAAAAAAAAAATGGGTCATAAAATTTTGATTAAAAAATACAAAAATATAAAAATGTGAAGATAGTTATAAAAAAAAATTACTTTTTATCAAAATATTTTAATCTTTTCACATTTTTTTTAAATCAAAATTTTATAACTTATATTTTACTAAATTATAAATTTATAACCGACAACCATCAAGGATTCTTCTTTCACTCTTATTAAAATTGCTCAATATTTTGATGATCCATGTTTAATTCTATGATAAAATTAGGAAAAATATATCCATGCAACGCTTTCAGAAGATTAGCGATTAGTATATTATAATATTTCTTTAATAAGTCAAGAGTTGCTCCATGTCATATTCAATGAACTCAATATTAAGGTTCTTATATCACCATTGGTGATTTGTGATCGTGTTCGTTGAACTAATTAATATTCAAAACTAGATCCAATACTAGTTCTTTCAATTGTTTGTTTACAAATATCTAGTTAAGTAAGGTGTTGAACAACAAATGAAAGGGACTTTTGATATTTATATCCATCTATATATATATATGTATGTATATATATAACATGAATCTTATTGGAATTGGTTCAATGGGACCCTTTAAGTTATATATAATGTAACTTACATCGACACTCACTCACATGAACATTGGGTGGTGTAGGGTCCACTCGCTGTTCATGTGAATTGTGTAAATTACATTACATGTAACTTAACACTTGCCTGGTTCAATTAGTGACCTTTATTAAGATTATACATAAGAGGATAAATAAACTAAAGAGGAAAAATGACAATATAATTAGGATTAAAAATTATTATTCCTCACATAAAATGCGGTGAGCAATGTTTAATATTAAGTATTGTACTCTTTAGACACAACGGTAGTGAAAAAAAATTTATAAATATGGTATAATAATTTATTGTGTTTGGTAATTATGACTTGTAAATAATATTTATTTTCACAAAATTAATAAATATATTATAAATTTTTCATCAAACAATTATCAGAAAAAATCAAATTGGCTTGAAAGCCACATTTTCTAAAACACTTGCAATTAAGGCTTTTAAGCCTAGTTGCCTCACAACTATACCACGGTAGACCCTTTAGAGTATGTTTGGTTGGGAGAAATGAGAAAAGAGAAGCAGAATGGAAGAGAAGGGGGGGAGGGTGGGGTTAATATCAATTTCATCGTATGGTTTCATATCAAATTTTATGTTCTTCTCTTATTTCTTTCCTTTTTCTCGTTTCCTCTCCTCTCATTTCAATTTTTCATACCAAACATGTCATTAGTTTATTTAAAAGAGAAAAAAAGAGTTCTTCATATGAATGACAAATTTTTCCGATAGGATGGGATCCTGCGGGATCCCATCTCATTTGGAACGGAATTAGAGTATATTTTTGTTCCATAAAAAAGTTTAGGAATGGGAGTGAGATTTTTTTTATCTCACTGCATACACGAGACGGAAGTGGGATTGGTAAGTTTCGTCCCATTTCATCTCATTGCTGGCTAAGAATGAGAATTTTTTCAATTGGGATGGAATCCTGCGGGATCCCATCCTTTTTGGGACGGGATCGAAACATATTTTTGTCTCAAAAAAAAATATAGGAATGGAAGTGAGACGTTTTTTCATCCCTCTTGCATATCCCATCTCATCCCGTCCTATTGCCAACCTCAATTCTTCATATGTAAATAATGATTTTTTGTTTTAATTTTTTTGAATTTCCGAATTTTTTTTTTTTAAATCTTTTTATTTTCTTAATTAAACAACAAAAAATTGATTAAAAACTTATAACATTGTTGACTACTTAGAATCTTCTTTAGGCAAAGTTAAAAGAGCACGTTAAGACGTAGCATACTCGTGCCAGAGGGTAATTAACAGATAAGCAAATTCACTAATAGATAGACTCCATCAAGTGGGCTCCTATCGAGTTAATAAAATGAAGGGCCAATTTCAATTTGGGCCGTCCATCAGATCGAACGGCCTAAGCCTCTACAGTTTCCTCCATTTTCCCTTCCCTCCTTTTCCTAACCTCCCATGCTGGGAGTCGTTGGTTTCCTCCAGTTTCCACTCGTTCGATGGAGAAACTGAAGAGGATAGTGAACGAGATCGCCTACGCGCAAGACCACGCTAAGCTCACTCCTATCCAATCGTCTCTAATCCCTCTACTCTCCTTAGCTTCCTCTCTCTACGGCATCAGTCTCTTTCTTCGTCACTCTTTCTACCGCTTCGGCTTCTTCTCCAAGCACCGGTAATCTCAACGCTTTTTATTTTTACTCATAAATGTGCTTTTTATCCATTTCAGCCGAACACGCCCTAACATTCTTATTTTTAGTGTTGAAATTATATTTCTCTGAGAAGGTGAAATCTTCTGCGCTGAGTATGTTGATCGCATAGAGCTTGAAAATTCTTGAATTTAAATGGTAGAACTTTAATAGATTTGAGCTTTCTTGAATCTTTTGTTTGATTAGTTTAATTGTTTTGCTTTGTATGGAAGGTTGCCAGTGCCGGTGATTAGTGTTGGGAATTTGACGTGGGGAGGCAATGGGAAGACACCAATGGTTGAGTTCTTAGCTCACTGTTTAGCTGATTCTGCAATTTCACCCCTCATTCTTACCAGGGTACTTTTTTTCTCCCCATAATTGCTTGTCTTAATGCTTATGTAGTCCAAAAATTGGCTTAAGGTTTTGGTTATTACTTTCTAATTTACTGTAACCCAAAACTTTACGATAACCTTTTAGAAGATGTGGAATATTAAATGGGAGTAGGATGATTGATTATTTCTCTTAATCCCTGAATTTTTGTATCCACTTTAGAAGAAAGTTGTTCTTTTTGTGTTAAAAAAAAAAAAGAGGAATTGAGCTGAAATTGCGTCACAAGCCGTGTTGCTACCTTGGATTGTGAAGTTATTGGCTTACTTGAGAAAGGAAACTGCGTGTTTGGCAGGGTTATGCTGGTGGGGATGAAGTGAGAATGCTTGAAAGGCATCTTCTTGAGAGACCTGCAAAGATTGGTGTAGGTGCTAATAGGGTCGCTACTGCCGCTTCTTTCATTGAAAAATATGGTTATGTTGATCCTCGTGATTGTGCATCCTCTCAGAAAAATTGCATCAACCCCAAAGTTGGTAGTCATCTCAAGTCAGAAAAAATTGGTGCCATCATTCTAGATGATGGAATGCAGGTATAATTTTCTCTATTATTATGCTTGGTTGGTTTGTGAAGCAGAATTTGTGAGATAATCAAGCACGATTTATTACTTGCTTTCTATAATAACTTATTGCGATTGCCTTGTCATTTGATATGAAACCTTCTCTGAGTTTGTTTCTTGATAACATAATCCAGATAATGTATGATGCCCTCATTTGAGCGATAGAAACAATTTCTCATAGCATGATTTCGTTTTGCATGTATTCTTACTTTATGTTTTTCTTGTGCTTTTGAGCTATTGATTCACTTAGTTTAGCTCTTATAGGTCATCTGCTGATAATTTATATTTTTGTGTGAAGATAGCACTGGAGCTTGAGCCGTGATCTTGAAATTGTGATGGTAAATGGGTTAATGCCATGGGGAAACAGGAAATTAGTACCACTTGGCCCTTTAAGGGAACCTTTGATGGCACTGAAGCGAGCTGATATTGCTGTGGTCCACCATGCAGACTTGGTATCAATTCTACCACTTCATAGTTTATGCTTTATGATGCATTTTCTATAGCGTAGCATCATTCTACCTCGAATTTCTTCAGTTTCCGGTATTTCTGCCTGTGTGGTAACAGATGGATTAAACAAAAGGCAAATAGAATGAACTAAGTGTTCATATTTCTTTGCATGCAGATATCAGAACAAAATCTTAAAGACATTGAGTTAGAGATGCGAGATATTAAGAAATCTCTTTCTATTTTGTTCACTAGAATGGCTCCCTCATACTTATTTGAAGTGGGAAATATCAACTCTAAGATACCATTGACAGCAGTTTGTAATGCTAATGTATTATGTGTTTCTGCTATTGGTTCTGCAAATGCTTTTGTGCAGTCGCTGCAGAAGGTATTCTTACCATTATTGTATTGCCTTTCATTATTTAGATAATGACTATTAGAGATATTGTGGACATGATTATTAAGTTCTTTTTTTTGTTCAACTCTAAATTGCGGATAACTTCTGCAGTTAGGACCATGTTCTGTTGATCGACTGGACTTTAATGACCATCACTCGTTTCAAGCCAGGGTACGGTTATCTTTCTTCTCTTCCTTAAATTACAATTGTTTAAAATACATGGTCTCCCCCCTCCCTCTTCTGTCCCTCTGGGTTCACATGCTGCTTTATCAAATAAATGAAATTATTTGACCAAACTTCCAAATGATAATTCAAAAGCAAAGATATAGGGCCTGTATGAAAGAAATACATTGTCTTTCATTCCATTATTATTTTCCTTGATCTGAATCAGTTCACGATAAAAAAAGAAAAACGTGCTGTTTTGTATGTATCCAGGATATCGAGATGATAAAAAAGAAGCTTGAAGAACTAGAGGGCAAGTTTAATCCTAAGCCAATTGTTGTTGTAACAGAAAAGGTGAGTGGAATTGAAATAGTGGCAGATAGCTTAAGTAAATTCATGGCAGATTTGATTTCTCTATTTCGCAATTTTGCCTTTTCAGAGTGGGGGCAGTATAAGTGTGAAGTAAACTAGCTGGAATATTGTGAACCTTTGAAAAACAAATGTTTAGTTATGAGTATAGAGTTGAACACGTTCTTTTTTTTTTTGTCACAATGATTTGTTACAGGATTATGATCGGGACCCAGAGATTCTGATGCATTTGGAGGCATATAAAGTTCTTGTACTCTGTTCTAAATTACAGATCATACCTTGCAGAGGATGCACTGAGGATAGCTTCAAGTTGCTTTTAAAGGAACTACTGGATGTAAAATGATCAGGTAAAACTAGAATTAAGCTTGAATTTCAAAGGGAACGGTGTATGAAACGAGTTAAAAGAGTTAATAAATTGACAATTCTTCATTGTTAGAAGTTTGCATTCACTGATTCTATTATAGTCTTTTTGTCAATTTATAATATTGCTTGGAGGAAAAGTCACAAGGCTATAAGCCTAGGAAATTTCTCAGGAGTCACCGATGTCAATTTAAAATATTAACTTACAGCAGGAGGAAGGGTCTTGTAACGTAAATGAATTTTTTTTTTTAATTTAAAGATTATAATAATAAATACAATTTAATATTTATCTTTATAATCGAACCACCATCATCAGTGACTCCAAAGCAACGCCGACATAGCCGCTGCATTAAAAATTTGATAAAACATAGTGAAACGAAAAGAATTTGAATACTTAAACGCAAGAAGGGAGAGAGGAGTCGTTAATAGAAACTTGACACGTGGAGAAAGAATTAAATGGCATAACGAATCAGAAAAGAGTCCAAGTTCAATGAACCGTCGCTTTCGCAGGAACTGTTTTATCTCTTGTTGCTTTCTTTAGCAGCATAGAGACGCACGGAGAATCCGAGATATTATTTATTGTTTGTATCAAAATTCGGAGACAAAACCCATCCTTCATAATATCTGTTTTGAGTTTGGCCTCATACTCCCTCGCGTTATGGCTCTCTCTTCTTCTTCTGCTGCTGCTGCTGCTCTTCTTAACGGCTGCGGCTCCATCTCTTCTTCGTTCGCAGTTTGTTATTACGGCCGTCGCCTTAAAGGTAATTCGTTTCGTTTACCAAATATGTAAAATATAAGTGAATAAAATAATTCTTGCTATACGTAAAAGAGAAAGAGTTGCATGCATTAATGCATGCCATGCGTGATCCCTTTTTTTTGGCTCTTTATTACAGCTTCGTGGCTTTATTCTGATCGACGGACGTTGTCGTTGGTTCCGTCATCGACGGTTGGAAGAAATCCATTCGTGATTGTGAAAAAGCCATTACGTTCGGAGCTTAAAAGTAGCGACTCCTCAGCTGTTCCTGATCTTGCCAACACTTCGATATCTCCCGCAGGTTCATTTGCTCGCGTAATTGCTACTACATTAATTAATTTGTTTGCGTATCCATATGGATAATTAATGTATGTGATATGAAAGAAACTATGACCAATACTTTTTTTGTTTATGGTTGTGGAAATTATTATTAGATGTTGAAGGTAAGATTGAGGGTACTAATGATCATGAGGACTATGAGAAATTGGCAAGAGATATGGAAAGCGCTTCTCCGCTTGAAATTATGGACAAAGCATTTGAATATTTCGGAAACGACGTTGCCATTGCTTTCAGGTATATGATTTTTATATAAGGAAGGATGATCATATATAGCACATGCATATTGTTGTTGAATGAAGCAATGATAGGGGTGATTGCACTTAGGATTCCATGATTTCATCAGGTTTAAAGAAAATTACCAATTCGGGTCATTTCAAAATTCTTTCGAGATATATATAAATTCCATGATCAGTTCCCGTTAGTGTCAAATCTTTCAGTTGATTAGTATCCATCTCATTTTGGTTTCCTCGACTGGTATGTTTGATTTATGCAGTGGGGCTGAGGACGTGGTCTTGATTGAGTATGCCAAATTAACTGGCAGACCTTTCAGGGTATTCAGTTTGGATACTGGAAGGCTGAATCCTGAGACGCATCAGTTCTTTGACACTGTTGAGAAGCACTATGGAATTCGAATTGAGTATACGTTCCCGAATGCTGTAGAGGTTCAAGCTCTAGTGAGGACCAAGGGTCTCTTCTCTTTTTACGAAGATGGGCACCAAGAGTGCTGCAGAATCAGGAAGGTGAGGCCCCTAAAGAGGGCACTTACGGGTCTCCGAGCTTGGATCACTGGGCAAAGAAAAGATCAATCTCCAGGCACGAGAGCAGAGATTCCAGTTGTCCAGATAGATACTTCTTTTGAAGGAATCGATGGTGGTATAGGCAGCTTGGTGAAGTGGAATCCTCTGGCTAATGTGAAAGGACAAGACATATGGAACTTCCTTCGAGCCATGAACATACCTATCAATTCCCTGCACTCACAAGGGTACATCTCAATTGGGTGTGAGCCTTGCACAAGGCCGGTGCTGCCAGGGCAACATGAGAGGGAAGGAAGGTGGTGGTGGGAGGATGCTAAGGCTAAAGAGTGTGGTCTTCACAATGGGAACATTAAACAAGAAGAGTTGTCCCAACACATCAACATCAACGGAAATGGTGTTGCTCAACATATAAACGGGAGTGCCCCTGCCTCTGACCTCTTTAACAGCCAAAAATTGGTTAGCTTTAGGAGGACTGGGATAGAGAACTTGGCTAGATTGCAAAACCGGAAAGATCCCTGGATCATTGTGCTTTATGCTCCCTGGTGTCATTTCTGCCAGGTAAAATTTACAATTTTTCTCCATGTATACATCCTTCTGACAAGCAATATTTTTTCGAGTTCTGTTCTATTGAAAATTGGTTTACGTATTGTTTTGAGCAGGCAATGGAAGGATCATACATTGAATTGGCAGAGCAGCTGGAAGGTATGGGAGTGAAGGTAGGGAAGTTCAGGGCTGATGGTGATCACAAGGAATTTGCAAAGCAAAAGCTGCAGTTGGTGAGCTTCCCCACAATTTTGTTCTTCCCCAAGCACTCGTCCAAACCCATCAAGTATCCCTCGGAGAAGAGGGATGTCGATTCATTGATGGCTTTTGTGAATGCCTTGCGATGATCAGTTGGCATCTATTTGGTTCCCTTGGTATGGTTAACACAAGTGGTTCGAGGACGAGAAAGTGACAATATAGATACGAGTAGTAATTAGCAGTTAGCCAGAATAACTCTTTTTAAGTTTCTCCGGCTTTGCCTTACAGATATATGCACTGATGAAGTGTTTGTATAAATTACTGTATGTATACAAGAATGCTCAGTTTTGTTTTCTTGAAACTCTTTAATAAATTCTAGTGAATCCTCTCCTAATCGAATCTTTACTAATGTTTTAAAAGGATTTTGACACGTGTTATTTAAATAATTTTATGGACAAGATTTAATTTATATTTATTTTTCTTTATCAAATATAAAAACTATGTGAAAATATAAAAAACACCCTGTATTAAAGCAATATATACTTACTAGGCCGACTCTATCATGAAATTCGAAGGTGGGGTCGAGAATTCATGAATAAACTGGTTTTTTTCAATTCAAAGACTTGGCCTCTTACATGTAAATTCGCAGTGAGTGCTGTTTGTTGTATTGCTGTAAGAATACAAAGACCTTATTAAGAAGTCACTTTAGGATTGGAAATGAATTACGCATTTTTAATGATTGTAATAATGGAAGGTTTTGAATTTTCTGTTTTTGAGTGTGACTTCTTTACAATTTCCATATGCAACAAATTAAATACACAAGATGAGGTTGAATTTTGAAAATAGGATAAGAGTCCAAGCAATAATGATAGAGGAGACAAATAAGAAACTTTAGCCAGCTGCGTGAACAATGTGAATGAAACCATTACAAGATTAGGGTTTTGAATCACTCCTATATACATATTCTATAGTGGCTAGTGGAAGAGCACCATATTAGCCATACTATAGATAAACATGGCGGTGCACCGGCAGGTACGTTACGCAGGAGCCAGCTAGCCGGCCGGTGTTGGGTCAATGGCTGTAGCGTGGGTGGTTGTATATGTAGTTTTAAATTACTTGTAAATTTAGTGAGCAGGAATGATTCGCTCCAGTAATGTTGGGTTGACGCACATACGAATACATTTGCTTTAGCCGAAGATGAGCTGTTCTGTATACGTGGCTTAAGATGTTGCCCTCAGTCTCCTATATATTGAATTAATTATTTGAAAAGCATAAAATAATGTCATGACTATGGGTTTGACTAAAATTTAATTAAAAGACGAAGGCTTAAAATATTGTTTCTGATCTAAATGTAATAAAAAGTTGGAATTGACGATATTCAACCTCAATAAATGTATGATCCAGATCCACATTAGATTGCGTACACGGCGAAGATCAATTCGGGAAACTAGAATTCAAATTTTACAGCCAAAGAATACTCTATCTTATCGAACATGTTGGTCTTGCATGTAGCACACGACCCACGAGTTTTGCAATTTTTTCTATTAAAGTTTTTCTTCTTTAAATTTTTTAAGTGCGCCGTGACACCGGTCAATGAGTAATTTCATTGAAAATTATATACAAGTTTCAATTAATTTTCCAGGTCAAAGTGTCTGAGCTGTTTAAAATAAAAAAGAAATTAAGTCAAAGTTTATGTGAAAGACAAATACCACCTGCTAAATTGTAGCAGCTAATGGGAGAGGAGACTCAAACTGTCTTTTTCTTTAATTTCATCTCTTTCTTTTAAGGTTGATTTGTTTTTACTTTTTTGAACTCTGCGTCGTAGACATATGCATTGTTGAAGGGCTTGAACTAATTACTGTATATATGGAAGTATGCTCAGTTTATTTTCTTGAAATTTTAATATATATATATAAATGGAGCCATCTTAATTTCCATGGTAAGTAAGGAGTTTCGTATGTGAGGTCGTTCATCATATTGGTAAGTCATATTTGACTGGATGAAATTAAGAGGGTTAAAATCTGGACGGGGTTATATCAAAATTAATATAAATAAGTCTCAGTATATGTATGATTGTAAATATCATAAGGAATAGTTCTCTTTAAAAAAAAATTATATTTGAAATGGATGAAAACTTAGTATTTGCTGCCAATTCGCCATGTATTCTATCATTGTAGAGCTGTCACTGGAGTGAAAATCGGGCTTGTGTTAAATGTTAAAATATACACACACACATACTTTCACGGCAGTCTTATGTTACAGGAAATAATACAATTGACCCCAAAAATGTGGCTGCTGAGATGAGAAAGTGATTGATTGAAATTGTGTTTCCAGCTAGCCGTTATTAATTGTGGAAATGGTTATTCTCACAAAAGAATGAATAGTTTAACATATTGTTCTCTAAAAAAATTAAAAAGCAATCCATATATTTAGAAAGGGAGAATGAGGTATTATTGTTTTGTAATGAATATAGAGAAATTGTAAAATTAACAGAGAGATATATATATAAATACGCTGTTAAACAATATGATTATATATATATATTGAAATTCGAGGAATTATTCTGTAAAAATGTAATTAAGAAAAGGAAACCTCAAATGTTTTGCCCATCTTACCACCTCTAGCATATGGGATCACCAAATCTTATTAGTTAAAGTTGTATATGTTTCTATTTTATTTGCACTAGCACCTGAATTATGGTGCTTAAAATAGGAAATATTGTACAATTGTAGCTGCGAAAAGAAATTGAAAGAGAATATGTGTGAGTATTTAGAATTCTGGTCAAGTTTGGATGGAATCATCTGATCATACCACCAGGACAGTATTCACCATATTTTTATTTTTTAATATCTAGTATCGAGAATGAGTATGAATCAAGTAAAAATATGAATAAATTAATGGCAATGAATAGAGAAGACCATTCTAGAGGATTGAAAATGAAGAACGTACGCGTCTTTGTTTTTGTTTTTTTTTTTTTTTTGAAGAGACTATTGCTCATGATATTTACAATCATATATACTGAGACTATAGCCATTGACCCAACACCGAGCGGCTAGCTGGCTCGTGCCTGCCGGCGCACCGGCGTCTTTGTTGATAATAATGGGAGGATTTGATTTTTTTCCTTTTTTTTAAGTGGGTGTCACATCGCTAGAATTTCCATATGCAACGAATACATAAGACGAGTTTGAAAACATGGATAAAGAGAGGCCAAGCAACAAGTGGAGAAGGCACAGGACGGCGGCTTGCTGTATGAAGCCTATTCACATATATGGAGCCATTATAAAGATTACTTCTGCTCTGCACTCTGCAGTGGTGATACTGCACGTGCGCCATATTAGCCATATTATATACGTACACATGTCCCACCACCAATGACCGACACGCCGGTGCGCCGGCAGGCACGAGCCAGCTAGCCGCTCGGTGTTGGGTCAATGGCTATAGTGGGTTGTTGTATATAGTTGTAAACTTGTAAATTTAGTCACTATTGGCTGGGAACGATTAGCTGCAATAATGTTGGGTTCACACACACACACACATATATAGCTTTACCAGAAGATTAGCTGTTTTATATACGCGGCTTAAGTTGTTGAGTTGACCCTTAAGTCTCCTCTTGAACTTGAATTAATTATTTGAAAAATATACATAGTGAAATAACGATTAGTGGCCCGGAATTAAAAGATAACGAGGAAAGGAAAATTTTGAATGGGTAATAGATTGAGGTTTAAATTTCTAATATTAAAAATTTCTAATATTATTTAAAAGATTAAGGTTTAAATTTTATTTTATTTTATCTAAATTTTAATTAAAAAAAATTGGATTGGGGTTTCAATAAATATATGATCCTGATTAGATTGCGGAGATTATGAAGATCAAATCAGGAAACTAGAATTCAAATTTTACAACCAATAATTGTTTTGCATGCAACGCAAAGACCCTCGGGTTTTACAACTTTTTTCTGTTAAACTTCTTCTTCTTCGAAGTTTATGAGTACAAACTGTGACACCGGTCAAGGCCTCAATGGGTAATTAATTTGCTTGAAGATTATATACAAGTTTCAATTTTTCAAGTCAAAGTTTATGAGCTGTTTAAAAATAATACTAAGAATTTAACTCAAAAGTCTATGTGAAAGAAAATTACCACCTGGTTAAATTCTGCTCATTTCATTTGGGTTTTTTTTTCCTATTCTCTTATAATAATAATAATAAGAAGTCATTACATACTAAAAATCCTCCTTGGCGGCTTTATATTAAGTGGCTGGATTGTAAGTTTTGAATTGTTGATAGAATTTCTAGACCTCTCCCATGTATTTATTGTGAATGAAAATTAGTGATAACGCCTGTGAGTATGAACTAAATTATTTTGAGGTTGACACTTAATAGAATTCTACTCAATTCGATATATATTTATAATTGATTCTTAAATATATCAAAAAACTTTAAACTATTGTCTTCATTAATTCCATAGATTAGTTTCTCTAATATTATTACTTTCTTTAAGTTTTTTTTTTTAAAAATTTATGTTTTTATTATTTATAACAAAAATATCATCCTTATGATTATCAAATATCACTCTTGTGGCTATTTGACATCATGACATCAAATCCATTGCTTAGGAAAACATAAAAAACAAAAAGAGGGCTAAAAATCCAACAAGCTAGATAGGAAGAACTTGAACCAAATAGTGCCCTATTTTATCAGCTTGATCTGCAAGAGATTCGAAGTATTCCTGATTATATCAAGTTTCAACATCCGAAATTATAAACAATTACCAAAGTTTTATCATCATTATGAAGTGTCGGTGACTCGGTTCAGGATTCTAATGAGCTGGCCAAACCTGGGACCGCCACCCCAGAATCAAATGAAACACTTTGCTCTCAGATTGGGACTTGTCTTTTCAGGGATCCCCCATCAAGGAGAACATGGAATTGATATCTCACTTTTCTTATTTATTTTATTTTATTTTTTCTCCATTATCTATAATCAAAGATCATTCCGATCTACACGTTTTGAACGGAGCGTGGACCACCACTGTGTATTTAAACATTAAATAAATTAGCCATTATTTTAACGTTTTAGTTTAGTTTAGTTTTTTTTTTTAATATATCAACTTCATCAGTGTGTTACTACTCGATTTGTGAACATGCAATGAAATAGTGATCAACGATAGTCATCCAGTTTTGCCTTTCAACCAATTTATGATTATGAAAGGTTTTTTTTTAAAAAATTCTATTTAATAGTTAAACAAAATGTCATGAGTTGAGTGGCTTAACAAAAAATGGATTTCAGTACAAACAAGCGTTGACAAGTCTTGTGAAATCGAAGGGATGTCGGTATGTGCTCTTGTATGACATTTTCGTTTTCTCTACCCACACAGAGAGATATATATATACATACACAAAACTTGTACAAATAATCTTTTTCTCATATGCACATCTGATTCAGATCAATCCAAAATATTGAGAAGAGACCAAATTCGGTTCAATAATAGATATCAACACAATACAAGTAGTGAACCCACTTTTAGTTGATCAATCACAGGATATGTACGTGATCATGAGAAAGACTTGTGACTGATGGGCAGTTAATGCACTCGTACTACGTTCTGCATAATAACTTCTGTACAAAACTTAAAAGGAGTTATTAACAACTAAATTTGGATTCCACAAGCAATAATTAATTAACCAACGGGATAAATTAACCTGATATACTGAAAATTAGTTAAGATCTCAATAATAATAAAAAAATCAGAAAAAATCAAAACCGCGCGGTCTCAAATGAAAATGCCATTTAGTGGGTCAAATGTGGTGATCAATCTTTTTCTGCCCCGCAAAGCCTGTTATTCAACTTTTCCCATTTCACACTTCGATATATATATATATTTTTCTTTTATCAACTTATCAACGTCTATATAATCAAACCCTCCTTTGCTAAACTCCCATATAGCAAGCAGCAAATAGCCAAAAAAAACTCTGAAGCACGAGCTCAATAAAATGGCCTCCAATGTTTTCTTGAAAATTTTCTTTTTCTTTATTCTTGCACTCTTCTACTTGAGCTTCAATTCTTCGGAGGCTCAAATGGTTCCGGCTGTGTTCGTGTTCGGAGACTCATTAGTTGATGTTGGCAACAACAACTATCTTCCGATTTCGATAGCCAAAGCAGATTTTCCTCACAACGGAATCGATTTTCCGACGAAGAAACCCACTGGAAGGTTCAGTAACGGAAAGAATGCTGCTGATTTTATTGGTAAGTTATATTATACTTTTAATTAATTTATGTGACCAGGAAAAGTTTAAAGGTTTCTTTCAAGCTGGGTTGCTATCATATATTTTGTTGGTTGCATAACTAGTAGTTTTGCATTAATTCACCTTTCATGGCCCTCTGTTCTGTCGCTAGCTAGTTTATTTATCATGCATCATAATTGTCGTCTCCTGTGTATATTTGTCTCCAAAATTTCATTTTCTATATATACGAGCATCAGTATCTATCAATATGCGCGACATCTCCTGAAAGATATATTTGAATGATTAAAAATAGTCTTGCATCAAATTATCACCAAGTGGGTGTGGCTAATATTTCCAATATATATATATATGTGTGTATATATATATATACACACACACACATATATATATTTCTATTTCTATCACATAGTGGATATATGGCTGGCTGCTGATGGGTGATTGGCACCTGAAACAATTAATCAGAAAGATAGTTATTGAAAATATGATGCTCATGTGCATACCTCAAAATATCATTCATAAGATTCCCAACTTTATATATACCTTTATCTTTATGCCTCAATTGCTCTATTAATTAATTTAAAGTCTTTACACCACATACTCTTTTACTACTAAAACGTGTATCCCACGCTAGCTTTTCTTATTATTGTATTTAACTTATCTAGAAAAATGCTACTTAAAAAAGCTAATAATTTTTAAAGCATTTAATTATTATCATCATGTCCATGCACATATATCTTGTTGGCATCAGGTTATATCTAAACCTTCCATACTAACATAACAAGCTCTTTCGAAAATAATTGGATCACACTCAGTGACAGATCCAACATGATTTTTTAGTGGGGGGCTCAAACTGAAAGGGATAGAACATTGAGAGAAAATATGTAAAAAAGATAAAACAAATGAAAAATAGTGGGCGCTTTAAACAAATTTGATTCTGATATTTTACATGATAAAAATTGGAAATTAAGACGATATAGGGATATTATTTTTTTTCGGACCATATATGTAACAGGTATGCTTAAACAAGTGTGATATTGTCTATAAGAATCTATAATGGAGCTGCAAGTGTTTATATTATAACATTAGGTCAACATTTTGTGTTGATGCATGTTTTAATAAACCTTTTTTTTTTCTTTATATGTCAGCTGAGAAAGTGGGATTACCATCTTCACCACCTTATCTTGCCCTCAAATCAAACAAGAACAAGGCATCATTTCTAACTGGGGTTAGCTTTGCCTCTGGAGGTGCTGGAATCTTCAATGGCTCTGATCAAGCTCTTGTAAGTCAAACCATTAATAACAATGACAAAATATGTTTCATTTCATTTATGTTTCAAACCCTTAAATCATTTCATTTATGCTTTAAAATTGACGTATTTGAAATTGTCCACAACTTGTGGTCGGAGACAAGACAACTCCGTTGGGCCCCAAGCTTTAATGCTGATTCAAAAGATAATGTCCAATAAAAAAATAGGCTTCACAGTCAACATAACAAACTGGTAACAACAGAATAGTGAGAGCAAAAGGCCCGAAACTTAATTTGGAGGAAAAAAAAAAAAAAAAAAAAAAAGAGGTCGTATGCGGTGAGCGTGGATCGAACACGCGACCTTCAGATCTTCAGTCTGACGCTCTCCCAACTGAACTATCCCCGCAAGTTTAAAGTCCCTGATGCTGTGTTACATTTTATCAGGGTCAATCAATTCCTCTGACAAAACAAGTAGACTACTATGGTACTGTGCATGAAGATTTGGTTCAGCACATGGGACCCTCTGCTGCACAGCAACACTTGTCTAAATCGCTCTTTGCCATTGTGACTGGTAGCAACGATATCTTTGACTATTCTGGAAAGTCTGATCTTCGGAAGAAGAGCACGCCAGAGCAGTACGTCAATCTGATGGCCGCTACCCTCAAAGGACAGCTTAAGGTAACTAATTTGCAGTGATATCACCTTAATGACCTTACCATATGTTATCGGGCTATATGCCTATACATTACATTTTTCATATTCTGAGGGTTTTTCTCAACCCTTTTGGGCAGAGATTATATGGTCATGGTGCGCGTAAATTTGTGTGTGTTGGGCTGGGGTTAATTGGATGTATTCCAGCACAAAGGATCAAGAGTCAAACAGAAGAATGCAATGAAGAGGCAAGTCACTGGTCTGTTATGTACAACGGAGCGCTGAAGTCAATGTTGCAGGAACTCAAATCTGAACTGAATGGCATGGCTTACACATACTTCGACACTTACAGCGTCATGCAAAGCATCATCCAGAAGCCAACTCCTCAGGGTAAACTATTCTAGATTATAAGAAAACTTTTTTTTTTCCAAAGCACTTTCTATACTGACACACTCTCAAGACTTGAAATGGGTTTTATTTGGTTTGTAATGAGCAAAATTTTCATTGTCATTTCAGGTTTTACCGAGGTTAAATCAGCTTGTTGTGGACTTGGTAAACTGAAGGCCAGGGTCCCATGCATCCCCATATCATCTTTGTGCTCCAACAGAAGTAATCATGTCTTCTGGGATTTGTACCATCCAACTCAGGCAACTGCTCGCATTTTTGTGGATACTATTTTTGATGGTCCATCACAGTACACTTTTCCGATCAATTTAAGGAAGCTAATAGCTGCTTAAGCTCAGCAATGTAAACAGAAGATATTTGAAAAGAAAATGGTCGTGTTGTTCCTGCAAAATGCCAATCCCAAATCAAAATGAATATAAAATTATTCAGAGAAAAGATTACAAATTCAGAAGATTGCAGTTGCAAAGATACAACAATGCTGTATACCAGGGAAGTTGTGAAGACATAAACGATTAACTTAACAGACGACATAGGTTTTATGTTGTCATTATCACAGAAAGCAAACAGTCAAATATGTGTTGTACTAGAACAACTTCTTCAAATTAAGGTGCAATTTTCGTATTTCATAATTTTCAGATTGGACTATTGAACAAAAGGTCGCACAGAGTCTCCTTTAGAGGTCCGTTAAGAGTTTATAATGAAGTCATTGAACTAAGCATTGAAAAACAGGACGATATAGGCATGATTTTACAGACAAAGTAGAGATGCCAGAGAATGAAGTGGAACAGATTCTTAAACTAGATTTCATCTTTAGACAAAATATATTAAAAGGCAAATGATACCTTCTGCTGTTACAATTAAGAAGGGAGCAAATCTTGAAAGAAGAGTCTGAGATCACCCTTAAGGACATCAAATGCCAACATCTTCTCAACTGCATTCTGCAATTAATTCAAAAAATAACAAATTATATACATATATATATGAGAATAAAGAATATATATATATATATATATGAGAAAGCGGAAGTTCCGTTGTCTTGCTTTTCCAGATCAAGGTTCTGAAGATAAAACCTTGTATTGCAGATCTTGAGTTGATATATTCTCATGGCTCCAGCGCTCAATGTGCTTATTATTTTGAGCAGCTTCCAAAACATATGCTGCTCTCTTAATCACTTCTTCTGGCACACCTACATGAATAAGGTTACTTCTGTTAAAAAACTTCAGGACAGTTTGGTCATAAGCAAAAATACATGTATCCGAACATCAAAAGTTTCCAAATAGAAAAGGTCTTAGATCACTGAAACAGAGATGTAATTGTGTTTCTGGACCTTTTTTAACAACAGGGGGTGCTCATTAAAAGAAAGTCATAGATGTAAGGTCATTCACAGCATCTGTAGCCTGGGTATGGTATTTGGGTTCATTAACACGTGTCAGATTTGTTGCTTGTTAATCATGCACATAAATCTAGATAAGAGAGACCAAATGAAACAGATGGATTCACCAAAAAGTACTCTTGCAGCACAATAAACATAGAAATAGACAAAAAAGACAATAGCTGATGGATCCACAATTCAGAAGTACTTCTGCATGCATCCATTGCTGCATAATCAGTGACCAGAAGAGGTTTAAGAAAGTTTCCTTCAATGTCTTTTAGATTATCTCAAATGTACCTGCGAGCAGAGCGCAATGCAGTCCTGTAGGATATAAACTTACACATGTGAGTTCAAGTAAATTCCAACATAGAACCCAACCTGCATAAATATTACCACACTCACCGTAGCTAAGGAGGGCATGCCCAGGAACTAACCTGCAAAGAACAAAATATATGCATTATGGCTCCATTCCTTTGTTTACGGTACCTAAAGCGATGCCTAAGGCTAGAACACACAATGGAACTGGTTTGAACCAAGAATTGTAAATTTCCACCATTCATACTATGGAAGCGAAGGAACAAATGGCAACATGAAATGCTTGAAGACATTCAGAAACCACAGTTAGATATTCACTGTAAATATCAGATACGGAATATCTTTTTGGATTATCAACCCATACCAACAGTAATCCAAAAAAAAACTATACCGATATAGAAATACGATGTCTTCAACATCTGTGGAGTTGTTTTCAGGTCTCAGTACACTCATGGTGTAGAATCTGAGCTTCTCAGACTGAAAATAATCATAAAATTTTTGTCATCTCAATTTTAGAACTGTGAAATGACAATAACTTAGGCAGAAACGTTGCAAGGCATACCTTTGGTAAGCAACCTTCATTTAGTAACTCGGTCAAGTGAGTACACACCAGCACCTGCAAATCAATTCAGCTTAATCCATCAAAAGTCACCCATAATGTCAATTTTTGCGGGAAGGAAGAAGTCAAACCTTCGGGGGTACATCACACGTGACAAAATAATTTATGGTTCCACCAAGAAGACCAATGCCATCTGAGATGAACATAGAGGAGATTAATGCAAAGAATAATATCTGCCATATTGCAAGAGCAATGTACACGAAATTTCAAATCAAATGCAAGACTAACCTTCTGTAAGGGTACCTTTACCAAATTCATCCAACAGACATAAAGACTGTGAAGTTGCCTGCCTGTAAAATTTATCAACAATGACTGATAGGAATGAGTTCCAAAAGATTCATGAATTACAGAAGCTTCCATCTCCATAAAAATGATCATATATTCCAAAGTAAGCACTTGAGTTACTTGCACTTTCTACTGTTGATTTAGCAGCTAAAACAAGTTCCATTAAAAGCATGAACAGAGTCCATATAACAAGGATCATAAGATGCAGATGACGTAAACAACTCATAATTTAGAATGAAACTCTCCTAACCATCCTCTTCTGGAATACCTCAGCATCATCCCTACTTGATGTAGGTCAATCATAAATGATGATTGCTCTGCAGTCATATGCTTGCTACCCATTGCACAGAATATCCTATTTGAATAGAATTATGGTTGTGTGAATATCCTATTAGAATAGAATTATGGTTGAGTGAAATATGATGGTAATCTCCAAGAAAGATGTCAGCACCTATCAGTCAATCCAACAGTGGCAGCATCAGCAGGTACAAAACTTCCTATGTGGCTAAGGAATACGATCAAAGCCACCTGTTAAGGAAAGAGAAAACTCTTTCAGAAAACATACACATACGAGGACTACACCAACAAAAACCGTACATATATATGCATAGGCATTAAAATGCAAGATGGTTTATTCAAGCAGGTGTTTCTGTCTGAAACGCAGAATAATAAGCCAATAAACAAATGCTCTTTGTACATAGGTTGCAATCAAAATTATATTTAGGAACCTGCTTTATGTAGATACTTTTTCCTGAATAATTAGGACCCGTAATGATATTAATCCTTCCTGAAAAAAATGGGAGCTTGAATTAAATGCAAATAATGGGCATGACAGAACAAGAATGGCATTTTTTACCAATATGCTGCAACTGAATTCATATTTCAGTTACCATCATTATCAATCTTTGTATCATTGGGAATGAACGTATCTACGGTCATTTCTTGCAAAACGTGCCTGCAAATTAGTATAGGCTCCCAGTCATTCTCTCATTGTTGAATATTAAATTTTTTGCATGGCAAGATTTGAAACTGAGACTACTCAAGCCCACCCCAGCCCTTTCCCTTACAGCTTGAATAAAAGCCAAATAGCTTTTGAAATAATTCTGGCTATAAAATGCATTGAAAATAAACTAGTCAATTCTCACCTTCCATTTTGTATATCAAGCAACGGCTCTAAAGTCAAAATGGGTCTCACGTAATTGTTTTGATGGGCAACTAGTGCCAGCGACAAAAAGCTAAAATCAATATGGACATAAAATAGTCAGAAATCATTATCCTTGGAAGAGTGGGAAAGACAAAATTACAAAAAATCCTCAGAAGAGTGAGGAACAGAAGAGGGGCGGGGGAGAAAAATAGAGAAAGCTAGAGTACAATTGAGTTTACCAATCAAGTTCTGCTGCAAAATTCACAGCCTTAAGTAGATGATCCGAAAATAGACGTATTTGCGACACCAAGTCTCTAGTAATTGCCCTCTCCATATCTGTAGTCATGAAGAATGACAGACATTGATAAGGATTATATTCACTATAACTTTGACATGGACTAGGTCATATCCTTTTTATCGCGCTACCAAATTTTGTATAAACTGTACTCTTCCGAACACTTCTCGCATACCAGACATTCTAGTTTCAAACAATAGACAAAATCCAAACATGAAAAATACATTAGAGATGAAAATTCTACAACGCTTACCCAGAATTTTATGATAAATGTCTCCAAGAAGATTGTCCAATTCTCGTGTTTTTGGGGTATGATAAAAGAATCTTTTTGTCTCCCCGTCCATATCAGAGAACTATATTTGACACTATATTATGTTAAGCTCTTGCGCAAACGTAGTCATCATAGAAATAATCCATTTAAACACAATACAAGCATCAACTT
The DNA here is from genome assembly GCA_030444775.1 of Atalantia buxifolia. NCBI lineage: Eukaryota > Viridiplantae > Streptophyta > Magnoliopsida > Sapindales > Rutaceae > Atalantia > Atalantia buxifolia. The sequence continues at coordinate 25,633,576 of CM059834.1, read as the reverse complement.
ACAGCAAATTCAAAACCTTGAAGTTGCTCTAGAGTGGTGTCATCGAGTTTTTCTTCAAAAATACACATCAAGTACCCTGCAACAGGAAAGTGAAGCAAAATAAATTGAAAGAAAATGGGAACAAAATAAATTGAAGTTACTCTATACAGATATTATATGTAAATATGTGTCAAGAAAAAGAATTTCTTCAACTCCATTTAGCCAAAGAAATATATCAACCGCTACGTGACCAATGTGTCTTGCCACAGAAATTAAGATTCTCATGAATGTTAAGTTGCGTATATATTGGCAGTAAAGACAAACCTATTTGATGTATGTAAACGATACAAGGAACAAACATTTCTTTACGCAAATGAGGAAGTTGTACAAGCTCCAAGGATGCCACCTGAAAGGAATTGCTAAAATCAAAACATAACTAGATGCAGATTTAGATTAGATCCACAGGGATCCATTCAGCAAGTACCTCTTCCAAAAACTCTGGCAGTTCCTCATATATTTGCCTTAGCTCATCCAACTAAATGACAATCAAAGAAATGTCGTTAACAGTACGCAACCAAAATTTCAGGCTTTACCCAAGACTAAAGAAAAATGAATGCTGGATTTTCTAGAAGTTAATGAAAGAATGACAGGTACTTTGTATTCCCTTAGAAGATGGAACAAAATTAATGACTAAACTAGCTTTGAACATCAAATATTCATAGAAGAGGGAGAAATAGTCACTGTCAATGTCTAACCTCGTCACAGAAACCCTCTTTTACTATTGTCCCGTACCCTTTCTCTTTGCTTCTATTAACATCAATAACACCAATCACCTACATAACGCTTTGTCAATCTTAAGAATATAATCTATAAAACAAATGGAATTACAAAAGTTAACCATGTTAAATGAAAGAATTTTTTTTTCCTTGGCAAACCTTGAAGACATGAGTTAATTATTTAAATGGAAAAGAAAAGATGTAGAATATTGGAAAATTTGAAAAAATTCTTAACTTTAGGCGACAATTTAACTTTTATTTAAGATAGAGAGAAAAAAAAGGGCTCCGGAGAAGGAGGCAGTATATATTTTCACATCATATCAGGAAATTAATGGTTGATATGGAGCCTTGCATTAATTTGCAAATAGGATATGTAACTTCCAGAAGGAAGAAAACTTGAAAATGTAGAGAAAAATTATAGCCAGGTAAGCGTATAAGCCAATTGAAGCTTTTAAGTAATTAATAGTGACAAATTAAGAAGAAGGAAGTGACATGGATATACCAATTCATAGACATATGCAAGCTCTGTTGTAATGCATGAAGCAGCCTGCACACATTGAACAACGGTGAACCAAATCTTCAACATTGAAACACATCAAGAAATCTGTAGAATAAATAATAAAATATGACTCAATGAAAACTATCATTCAGGATATTGTCTAATACCTTCTCCACAATGTCAAAATTTAAGAGCCTCAATTGCTCCCGAAGACTTTCTGAAATGCCCACCTCAAATATCTTGTTCACATGCAAGAGTGAACAAATGCTCTACAAGTGTAATAATAGAACTTTTATACTCTGTTCCTTACCCAAATTCTCTTCTTGCTTAATCTGTAACTCATTTCCTGATGTAAAATTAAATGGCAAAATGATTCTACCACTGCAATGGAATAATTAATGTCTATCTTTCTAAACTTTTATCATTTGGAAGAAGGAAATATTACAAGGGTTTCCCCTGTTCAAATATTTAGGTAGGCAAAAAAGTAAAAAAAAAATAGTCATAATTTTACAATATGTTTGATCCTTGAATTTAGGAACAGTAGCTATAGCAGAAACCATTCATTAATGTAGATATGTCCTGGAAATCCCTCAAGTATAGCACATGCATATCGTTGGTAATAAAGGATTTAAGTTAATACTTACAAAGCATCCTTAGCATTCAGCTGGCCAGATGAGTGACCAAACAAATATCTATTATGAGAAAGGAATGAGCATGAATTACAAGTGGATACAAGCTTACCTTCAAAAAAGCTGTCCAATCACTAGCAGTATAGATGAAGCTTGGGGAATTGAATTTCTATATAAACAAATTATTTGATTGTCGAAAATCAGAATAACATGAATGGTGCAATAAAGACATGGCAACAATCAAACGTCATTTTACACCATGGGGCATAGAGAGATTAATTAATATGATAATTAATCCCAACTGAATATTGGACTAGCACTTTCCATAACAGCAATACACAAGATAGATTCCAATTCCGCAAATGAAATCTCCACTGCTATTTATATTCACTTGGCTCCAAGAGTACAAAACTAAGAATGTAGGGAAAAAAAATCAGCAATGACCAATGAGTAACACTCTTTGTTTGGGTATAAACCAGTTATAGTTCCAACAACTGATTAACTCCTACATTAACTATTGCTATAAAAATATGGAAATTTTGATTTTGGAAGGAAAATGCTGCATAATGTCCAAGGACAGAAAGAAACATGAGATACAGGAATTATGGTACCTTGAGTATATGGGGAATGTCCTTCACATACTTCAATGTTTCATGTAAAGAAGCCATCAATTCTTCAGAACATAGAAAGAATGATATCTTAACCTTGTTAAATACTAAACTTTAGTAATATCATAAATATAAAGTTAAAAAATTTGGAAAGTTAATTTAAAATACGATATGTTTAATGCATAATCATTTCATCAGTTATGGAATTAGTATATGATCCTTAAGGACTCCAGGTCTTTTTCCAAATCATCTGAAACCCATCCCCTCATCCTAGTGCCGTCAGACCACAAATGAGTTTCATGTTGGACAAAGCAAAAGAATTCTTTCTTGCTTTTTTTTTTTAATAAATAGTCTGTGTGATTAAAGTTTAAGGATACAGCATTGAGACGGCTGTTCAAATTTTCAAGATCCAGTATAGGCCTCAGGAACCAGTTTCTGGAATGCAGAAACAATTTATCAGAATGCGATTACAGGAAATGCTGGAAGCAGAATAATCACAAAATTTTGCAACTTTAATTACCTCAAAAGACGTCTACCCATTGGTGTCACACACTGAACGAAATACAAATAAATTTGTTCAATATGCAAAGAGATACATCAAAACAGAAAATAAGGTAGCTTTTACAACCTTATTCATCATTCCAAACACGGAGAACCTGCACATTGAGAAATCAGTAGATGTTTTGGAAACAAGTAACATGTTCAGAATTGTAAAGAATTTACCCTTCTTTTGCTCTACCAATTCCCATATGGCTCGGATGCTTGTCTGTTTGGAAAATCTGCAATGCTTCATGAGCTGTCACATCAAGTTTAAGAAACTTGTTTCTGTTTGCAGTTGTTAAGCATACACGGAGTTCCAGAGTCTGAACCTATACATTTGAAGCTCGAAAACCCAATATTGGTTAAATATCTTATAATTGAAAGGATACAATGGAACCTCTATCACAGAATCAATTGTAATTGACGCGTTCCCACTCTCCTTTTGTTCTAGGGTATCTACGATCCTTTCATTCTCTAACACAGCGAGAAGGCCACCACTTGCACGGACTTGGACCTCACTTCCCATGTCCATCATAGAATTCAGCTACGGTAGATAAAAGAGATAAGATGCAAGACATCATTATGATTTTGCAGAATTCGGTTCTCGGTTTGCTAACACCACGAAACAAAAGAAGGAAAAAATGAAACACAATAACCATATTATTGAACAAATTCATAAACCCAGTAAATGAACCTCAATTGGTTTCAAACAGAGGGGCAAATTAAAAGGAAAAATCAAATTCTTTTAGAAATTTTATTACTGAAAACAAGCATCAAATTTTCTTTTAGAAATTTCATAAATGAAAACAAGCAAAGGATTTAATCCTGCACCAACATGACAAATTGAACTTGTTGCTGTCATGTTAATATGAAATTCTATGGTTTTTGCAAAAATCTGTAAACCCAAAGGCAATAGCATGCACTAAGAACAGAATAGGTACACATAATAACTGGACCATGGTTAAGCAGCTTGAGTGAACCTCTCCCAAACTGCTGAAGAATGTTTATCTGAAACAGGCAGAGGCTATAAAGTACTATAACAGAGGGTGAAATTTATGGTTTTGTGACTTACATAGCAAATTCTCTCCTTGATATTTAACCCATCATCCATGCCTGTGACTTGAAGGTATATCAATCTATACTCCAAAGAAGAGAAAAAGAAGGGGCAGGAAAAAAAAAATAATCAACAAGAGAAGCATCATATCCTATATTTTGATTTAAGAATGTTATAGGAAAATGATACATTTAGTGTTCTCAACCATCTCACCACGGTATCAACTCACACTAATAAAAATAAAGAATATCAAGAGTTCTGAACATCCTTAAAAAAGCTATAATTAGTTGAGCTCCAGAGATTTTTTTCAACTCCAAATCACATGAAACAAAAGTTTTATTATATATTTTATTGTCCCTTTAATACCTGTGCCAAGCTTGTTCATAGCTGAATATTGAACTTTTAACAAGCTTCACAGTGGGGGCCTCGGTAGTCTCATCTGCATCAAGATGAAGAGTAGGAAGGACACGCAAGTGGATAATTCATAAGTCATAAGTAATTATAGCATACCACTTCGTTGCAAAGCTGACAAAAAGGATTCTTCACTTTTAGTACTTGTGTAAATTATCTGCGGCTGAGCTTGATACTTTGCTGAATCAGTTGTGCAGCCAAAAAGAAAATAATAAGATAGCTAAATACACATGATAAAGGGAATAATTGAGTTAGTGTTTCATATGAAATCTGAGTTACTAAAATGGAGACATTAAACCCATACCTAGATCAATGAGGGGAAAATCTGAGTTACTGTCTTCCCAAACTTCCAGCACATGAAGCTGGCGTATACTGGAATCATAATAAGAAACTCCAACTCTGGATAGGAAGTTTAAAGAATTTATTCATGTCAGTCTCTTCAATACAAAGCACAGACTTGGTCCATACAAAAGAGTAACACTTTATGACACATTTACTTCTACAACTATCATACCAATCCTGCATTTTTTAGTCGATGCCTATTTCATTTTTCACTTTTCTTTTTCACAACCAGAATCTTGCTCTCTCAAATCTACAAAAGTTCATGCCTCGCTACTCTCAATGCATTGGTATTTGCGAACATAAAAAGTACTGTTTATGACGAGCTATAGAACAGTAGTCTTCAAACACTTTACAGCCAAATTCTTATAATAGAAACTTCTTGTTTCTCTTTTGAGATGTACCAAGGATTTTGTAAGTATAATCGGCAAAAAATTGTAAAGTCAGACAACACTCACCGATGACCATGTAGAATGCAAGCCATATAGACCTGCATTCAGGAGCAAATAAATAGATAAAGTACACAAAATGTTACTGAGCAATATATCTTCAGGATATATATCTAACTTAAAACTATAATTACAATTTTCGAACAGTTACACCTGTATCCACTACTATAAGTCTCTGTCCAATATAAACTTTGCAAATTGACATATGTCGTTAAAATTTTCTTGTACTTGGTGTTTCAACTCTTAGGTTGAGCTCAACACTAGAGCGCATGCCATCTTAATAGCTACTGAGATCTACTATCAATTTCTATGATTTTGCAATATTGAGTGACTAATGTAATGGCTTCACTGCTTTAGCTTGAGTTTGCTAGTGTTTTTTTAGGTTAATTCAATAGCTCTTTTGTACTAGTTACTCAAAAGACAGCAATTTTTGGCAGCATCGAATTCATCTACAGAATTGAAATTGACTGGACTTGGATGCCTTTTTCATAAACCAATAAATGAGAAAGAATATAAAATGTCATCATCTCTAATTTCATGCCACAAGAAATGGCAGCTTCACAAACATTTTCAACCATTCAACCTAAAGCATGAATAGACATGTACATCGGGTTGAAATAAACAAAAAGCTCTACAATTTTCTTATTTAGCCTTTGTGATTAGCAGGAACACATCATTCAGCCTTATGGATCGATAACATTTTCATGCTCTTTTTGGTTGGTGAGAAATTTAAAAAAAAAAAAATGCTCTAAGACAACCTAAGAGAAACAAAAACTGGATTCAAAAGAAAAAAAGCTGTCGTCTTGCCACATTTTCTCGGAATCCAAACGGAGGACAAGAAAATGTCGGCATTAGAAAATCAGCTGAAAAATTGAGCTAATTTACTGTATTCAACTTATTTGAGAGGTGGTTTTGAAATTCTAAAACTGAAAAAACTCAATCGATTCAAAATGTATTTTCTATCGCTTTCCTACGCTTTCTCGCGAACCAAGAAAGTTACGAAGATGAAAGAAGAGGTGGAGAAAAGTAGACCTGAGATACGGCTTCAGTCTCGTCCATTTCCTCGTCCATCATCGTCTGCTGTACTCGAATGCGCGTAAAGAGTGTTCGTGATTTTGGCGCGATTTGCGAGTGAGAGAATTTGAATCACATCGTCTGGTTTTATATATATATATATATATAGGCCGTCAATAGTTCCAATTCAAATGTTGGATACACGCGGCATTTACTCATTGACTCTCGCGTTTTTAGGAACTTTTTAGCCCCAAAAAAACAGAAAAATGACTCCGTCGGCTGCGGCGAGTAACAATGAAGTCCATTTATGCAAATTTCAGTGACAAAAACTTGTTGTAAAGTCATTTTTAATTTAAATTTTCTGTCGCTGTTGTCGAGTTCATTAAAAAAGTATTGACACTTTCACTCTCAAATTATGAGTACTGAAAAATCAGTAGAAAGAAATTAAATATGATAATAATAATAATGATAAGATACTGATAATTCCCAGCTACTAAGCTAGCTAGGTAGTAAGGAGATGGCAACATCACTTAAAATCATTTGCTGCTCAATCATTAGGAATTATAATAAGAATCAATGAATAAGAATAAATGATCGTGCTCACTTATTTAAATGATAAGTAAAATGAGAATTAAATTAGTGGGTTTCACATAAAATTAAAAATAATTATTAGAATTTTTATTCTTATAAAAAGGTGACATGGTAATATAATTTCTTTAAGTGATTATATTATCCTCCTTCTTTTATTATTATTATTATTATTAAAAATTTTATTGATAAAAATAATAGTAATTAACAATTATAATAATATTACTATAATAATAATAATAATAATAATTAATATTATTAATATAATGATGGTGATGATGATTATCATCATCATCATCCCAATTTCATATACAACAAATGTGAGAAAGGAAAAAAAAATGAAGTGTATGGATTTCAAGTCCACAGTATTATGCTACAATAGTGTATTTCGATGGCTGCAGTTTATTACGTTGTCATTTTACTACAATTGTAATTATAGTGTTAATTGTCATTAATAGTTAGGATATTATCATTTCACTATCAAAGTTATTCTGACATTTCATGTCAATACCATAGTTTGCTGAAAAGTGTATTTTATTACCAAACGATTGTGCCGTTATCAATTCATTATTATTCCGTTAATAACATTAAAATTTTACTGATGTCTTGCTGATGTTATAAGAGCATCAAAGACATTTCCAGCTGTAAGAGTCAAATTGTCTGTTAATTTGATAGATAAATTACCATTTTACTACCAAGTTTTTAGGGGAATTATTATTTTACTATCAAAGTTATTATGACATATAATGCTTAAATTACAACGGATAAAATTGTCTTTTAAACTCTTGGGGGTAAAATCGACTTTTAACTCAATTTCTGTTAAACATTAACGTTTTCTTAACGGAATAGTAGTGAATTGATAACCGCGCAAAATACACTTTTCGGCAAACCATGGTGCTAACATGAAATGTCAAAATAACTTTGGTAGTGAAATGATAATATCTCTTAATAGTTATAGTTATAATTGGAATTAATATTATAGTTACTATTTAAATTGGATAACCCATCTATCGGATGGTAGATAAGTAGTTTTATAAATTATAAAGTTCGTAATCTACAGATGAGTGATCCACAGTAATTGGGACTGAAATCAGAATTATAATGGGGTGGCAATATGGATCAAGATTCGTTTATTTGATTCGATTCGAATTAAATGGGTTTGGGTTTGAAAAAACTGATTCGTTTAATAAATGAGTGAATTCGATTTGATTCACAAATTAAACGAGTTGAATCCGAGTTTGAAGATGTTAATTTCTTTATTCGTTTAGAATTCGTTTAATAAATGAGTTATAAACGAATCGAATACAGGTCGATTCGTTTAAAATTTATTTAATTAAATTACTTTTTTGTCCTTAAATTTATTTGAAAAATCTTTAAAATTAAAGGTTAATATTGTGATTTGGATGACTGTTTCCTAGAATATGGTTTATGTTATTTGTATTTCGTTGTAGGATATTAAATTTGTGGCTTTTTTATATTTTATTTTGCTTAATTTTGTTTATTAATTATATTTTTCTAAACAAATTGTAAACAAATCCTGATTTGATTCGTTTCGATTTGTACTGGGATAAACGAATAATAAACAAATTCGGATTTGATTCAATTTATTTATTAATTTTATTAAATGAATTAAACGAATCGAACCGAATATTTGTTTAATAAATGAATGAAATCCGAATCCTGAAATTTCCATTTGTTTAATAAACGAATTGAATCCGAATCAGTAGAATTTTAACCCAATTCGATTCGAATTTGATTCGTTTATTCATTTTGCCACCCTTAATTCAGATGTTGTGATCACTTGCATTTCTTTTTTTTTACAATTACAATTTTAATGATTATTATTACACGTAGTTGTTAAAAAATAAATGATCTTACTAAAACAGCGCTGAATCACTTGGAACACCAAACATCGAATGACGCATCGTTCGATGATGAATCTAGGGGATGACATGTCGTACGATTTCTAAGGCTCCACCGACACATCATTTCCGCTCAAATGGAAAACATAAGCACCGGCTACTATTTTTGCATATTAGTTACAAGAACAACTCAGACGACTTGTCATTCGAACTGTTTGTTTCTTCACGAAAAGTCGTTTCTTTTTTAATCAATAAATGACAGATCACCTGATACTAGTGTGCTGATCTAAATTTATTATTTTTGTTGTTGTTGTTGTTGTTATTCTTTTAAGGGTAATTTTTAATTGAGTCCTCACTATTTCTAAAGAAAATTCAAAGACCAGAAGTTTACTAAATGAATCAATTAAATCCTTCCAAGTGCAAATTTATATCATTCAAGCCCTTAACCCAATTCTTCTATTAAAAATATTAGTGAAAATGTTAAGTTAAATATAAAAAAACAATTGTACCCCTATAATCATATTAGTGATTTAAAGTACAATTTTAACCTTGGACATTATTTTTTTTTAGTCTAACAGCCTATTTATCAATTTGAGTAACTAAAAACAGTAAATGAATATCTTTAGTCAATTTTATAAAAAATCAAATATAAAGAAGTGAATTATACATGAAAAGTAATTTGCTATCCAAATAATTCTATCACGTCTATAAAAATATGATAATTGTTAAACTAAATAACATATGAATTGAATATAATATTAAAAAAACCACAATAACATTCGATCTAATATTAAAATATGAAAGTCAATTAAATTCAAACTATACAAATACCTTAACAATACTAAGGTAAACTAAAATTTAAACACAAAAAATAGCTAATTATCTTTTGAATTCTATAATGGAGAATTAAATGCCAACTCAAGGTGAAATTGTACTATCCTACTCATTGTTAACAGTGACAAGTTCTTCATTTTGAAGTTGAGGTACAGTCCACAATAGTTGTGTATGCAGTCCCACTGGTTGAGTGACATTGATTGAAGCCTAACTAGCTTGTTCAGAACTATTGTCAATTAATTGTTCATTGACATCTACTTCTTAAGATTGTGGGTTAGTTCCATGCTGTTCAAAAAGGAAAAAAAAAGACATCAATTTCATTTAATAATAAAAAAAGAATCAATCAATTCAATATAATTCCATAATCAAATCAAACATATATAACTAGTCATGTCTTATTGGCAGCCTAAACATCACCAGGATCACCAAGTTATTAATCCATTTGATAACATAACAAAACATATATAAGGAGATTCAATTACAAAATCAGTTTTGTGCAGTTGATGAAGTGATATAGCTTGCCAGCGCACAAAAAAATCACCAAGTTTTAAGCAATTTAATGAAAAAGAACATGCCCACTTGATTAAGTCTTATTTCTTCCTTGCACAAAACCAATATCACCAAGTTTTAAGCAATATCGAGTGCAAAAGAAAAAAAAATCCTTTTGAATTAAATTTTTATAATTAAATTAAACTTGTGCACTTGATGAAGTTTTATTTCTTCTCTGCATAACATCAAGATCAATATTTGTTAACTTCACTAAACGAAATTTAAAAAATAAAAATGACTCTTATATTATACCTCTATGGTTCTTGTGGTTTTTGGAAAATTAGGGCAGCCCCTTTTGTTGTGCCCCAGACATCTGCAAGCACTATATTTGATAATAAACCTTTTATTAGTTAGTTTGGCCTCACCAGGTTCTTTTGTTCTTTTCTTTTTCGGTCTACCAACTGGAGCCTTTATGTCAGGTGGTCCAACCTTCACAGGCACCACAACATCAGGTGAAGGTTCAGCTTCCGCTTCAGGCCATGCACACTCAACAGAAATAGGATTTATAGTCCCCATGTATGTCATCATAAAAGATTCCTTGGTCAGATAATGATGCACATAATCTTTAGGTTGCCCTCCTTTATGAAGAATAACAGCTACTACATGTTTGCAAGGCACTCCACTAACTTGCCACGTCCCACATTCACACGTACCATCTGTAATATGTACCAGGAAGTTTCTATAGTCAGCTTGACAACTCTCCTCTACCTCCAAAGACCTTAATTCTCCTTGCCTCATTTGAGGATTGATTTAGTCTTTCTCTAGCATATGGGGTCAAATAGTCTTGCCAAGTTTCCTCTTGCTGATATTTTTCCAACATTCTCACCATTAGTTGTCTACGAATGTGCTCAAGAATGGTTAGGATAGGCTTGTCCCTAACCTCATCCACCCATTTGTTAAAAGATTCAGTCATGTTATTTGCAATATGGTTAGATTTCACATGGTGATCAAACTTGCTTCTAGACCACTGTGCAGGTGGTATTTTTCTCAACCATTCACAAAAACTTTGGTCTTTAGCCCTAATTTGACTCATTGCCCTCTCAAAGTTATACTGATTTGCAGCCCTACAAGCTTTCCAGAATAACCTCATGACATTCAAACCAGGAAACTTACACTTCAAATTGGCAAAGACATGCCTAGCACAATATCTAGTACTAGCATTAGACCAATATTTTTTCAGTCCCCATAAAAGACCTTTTTGTCTATCACTAATAATAGTTACATGCCTATGATCATCAGCCCTAATGAATTCATACAACAAAGACAAAAAAATAACCCCAACTATCATAGTTCTCTGCCTTAGATATACAAAAAGCTAGTGGAAAAATTCCATTGTCAGCATCTAATGCAACAGCAAATAATAATACTCCCCTGTATGGCCCCTTCAAGTGACACTCATCCAATCCTATGAAAGATCTACACCCAGTTAGGTACCCCACTTTAAGTGCAGGAAATGACAAAAAAAAAAACTTTTGAAAAACTGGGCTATTTGACAATGGCCTATCAACCTTTACCTTGACACAAGCACCTCTATTCATTTTCATTAGAATGTGAGCATCTTTTAAAAGCTTTCCATAGCAAGCAATGTAATCAGCCCTAGGTTTTTTAATGCAATTTTTTTGCCCTGTATAGTTTTTGTTTGTCACATTCAATCTCATGTTTATCTTTTAACTCGCTCCTTATGACATTTACACCAACTCCTGGATTAGTTTGAATAAGTTCAGCACAAACTTTAGCTATCCAAGATGTTGTTGCATCTTTTTTAACTGATTTAATCTGGCAATCATGTTTCCCTTTAATATACCTAATTTTAAAAGTTATCCCATCAACCATCGATGAAGCATAAAGTTTCCAAGTGCATTTTGGGTTGACACAACAACAAGTATAACTAACACCATCATTTTTAATCCTATTTAACTCAAGACCCTCTTGGATTGCATATTTCACCATAACCTCTCTTAATAATGCAACGGATTCAAAGGTATTTCCTACTTTTAGACTAATTGAGCCATTTAGATTTGGTTTCCACTCATTATCAACAATGGATTCATACATCAATGAGAGACCATTCTCTTCATCAGATGAGTGCCCTCCGATAAAGTCATCTTCACTAAGTTTTTCAAACTTATCACTACCCATGCTAACACCTATATTGACAGGATTTTCAGATCCTATTACAACACTTTCATGGAATGACTGACCACCTGACCCAATGTGCACGTCAAACTCAATAACAGGACAACTATTGGTAAAAAAAACTCCTCAAAAACCTAATACAATTCACTATCATTTGAAATTAGCTTCCTCTGCCTACTTGTAGTCCATGGCAACACAACAAAAATTTCAATCAAATCCATTTCATCGTGTCCATACTTAACCATGACTTCTAGAATTTCATGAAACAACCTAATAATCTTATATTCTTCTAGGTCCCTATATCCTATCTCATACACCGCCCATTAATTTTAACCAACAAAAAAAAGGGTAAAATGGCTACCTGCATCAATTTAAAACAAAAAGTATTGCATCAAAAAATGGTTAAAGTAATACAATTTTATTTAGCAAAGAATAAAAACTCAACCTAATGAAATATACATGTAATTCGGTTAAAAAAAAGTACAAAAGCAAGTTCAATCTAATACATATAAAAATAAAAACTGAAAAGAAAAAATAACCCAGCAACTATAGAGAATTTAGTCTAATATATATAAAAATTACCACTCATAATAACACATAGAATTCAATTTTACATGAACAAAGAAGCAAATACAATGAATTCAATCTTATTAATACAACGATACCAATTCATTGAAATGAAATATTGTACATATACAACAACTCAAGAAAGCCCATAAAATAGGCAAAATATAAATATGGCGTATTTGGTCTAATTATTTTATAAAGAGCAAATTAAAAAAAAGTATATTAACAAAATACAACATTCAATACAAAAAATCCACCAATAATTAAACATAGTCTGTCATTTAGAAAAATAGAGTTGAAAAACCTAATTTTTCACAAAGATCACTAAATATGGAAATAATTTTATCAAAAAAATGCTTGTGAAAATCACTAAAAAATTAGAGTTACTAACATTTAAACTTAGGTTCTCTCGAATACTTGAACTCAACCAATGCTAGCAAAGCTTTGGTCAAAATCACAGTAGATTTATATAACATTTTTGGCCCCATCCCACGTTCTCTCGATCTCTCCTCTCACACGAAGAATATGGTAGTTTCTGCAGGTTTTTTTTTTTTTTTTCGTTTGAAAGAACTTTAACTTGGTTAGGTTAATTGCCTTTGCTTTAAACTATTGCCACCCGTCAAAAATAAAAATAATGAGGAATGGTTCAATTGTTCTTTTACTAAAATGTCCTCAACATTGTTAATATTTCTAATTGAGGAGTTAAGGACTTGAATGACATTAGTTTGTACTTGAAATGATTTAACTGATTCATTTAGTAAATTTATGGTCTATGAGTTTTTTTTAGAAATAATGAGGACTCAATTAAAAATTACCCTTCTTTTAATTTTTTATCGTTACCATTAAATTTATGTAACTAATCTATTGGATGGTAGACTCGTAGTTTTAACATTACATGAGTGAACTACAATTGTTGGGACTGAAATTGAAACTCAAATATTATGATCACTTGTATTTCAGTTTTTCAATTACGATTGTGATGGTTATTACAATTGTTTTCTTTTACTTCAATTGTTTGGAATTGAACGTTTTGGATGATGCCCCATTCGTTAAGAAACCAACCGGATGTTATGACTCATGACTTCCTAATGCAATGGCAAGTTGTTGGTCATCAAAACACAAAAGATGATTATTAACATATGTCAACGTGACTTCATCCTTATCTTTTATGAATGACACGTCATTTAGATACAAAACGATAAACAACAAATCATCTGATACTTGTTTGTCGATTAAAATATTGTTATTGTTGTTGTTGTTGTTATTATTATTATTACTACTACTACTACTACTACTATTATTATTGTTGTTGTTGTAATAGATGATAATGTTACTAAGGACAATAATTAACTAAAAATATTTTTGTAACTTGTAATAGTATATTCTAATCTTAGGCAAAGTAACCACATTAATAGAAAAATACCCTATTCTAATTTCATATACAACAAATATGAAAAAAAAAAAGAGGTTTGTAAATTTTAAGTCATATATATTATGGTACAATGTGTATTTCCATGGTCGATGTTAATTATCTTATTATTTTTTTAATCATAATTATTTTTAATTGTAATTGAAATTGTTATTATAATTACTATTAAAATTAGATAACTCATTTATTAGATGGTAAATATATAACGAATGCAATTTTACTGAAAGAGTTTATTAATTTAATTAAATTTTGAAAAGATCAAATCGATGCTACCATATTAAAAGAATTGATTTAATTTAAAATGTTGAAAAGTCCGCCAAATCAATTACGAAAGGTTTTATTAATTTGTAACATTTAAATATTAGCAACTTGGGCCGGGAAAATATGTAGTTTGAAAAAGCTGACCGTCAAACGACGGTGTATTTACGCTATATTATACAGATACCTTAAAAAAATACAAACAATATCTTATTGGATTTATTTTATTTGAGCTTAAAAATAATATAATTCAATTTGTAGTAAAATTAATATTATATTTGTTTTCTCTACGCTCAGTCCTCGACATCATCCTCCCCAATCATCACAAACCAAACTATATCATTCCTGCAAAAATGGCATCATTTTCGTTGCGCGTCTCACGCCAAAATCCGCTCATTGATTAACCTACGCCTCCCCGGCGCACGTTATGGAGCCCCCCTCCTTTGTCTCCAAAGCCAGAACTGCCTTCCATTCTGCTGCGGCAAAAGCGGAGCGCGTCTTCACCGATTTCAAATCTGACCGAGGTGCCCCCAATTTTCTTCTTATTTACAATTTCACCCTCCGCTACTCAATTTCCTTTTTTTTTCTTTAGTTTATATTATTGCTTATTTATACCATTAAAAAAAATTTGCTTTTACTTGATTTTTTTTCTTGTGCGTATTTGGCTTGATCGAGAAGATTCTGATAAGCAATCGTCGAGTTTAGAAAATGACGACGATTCAACGGTATGCATATTTGATAGCTTGTTGATTTAATTTAAATTTCTGCTGTCAATAAAATTTGGAACTTAGCTGTGATTGTTTTCTGTTTGGTTGTCGAGAAAAGAAAATGGGATTATTATTATTATGAAGATGAAGCAGCTGGCATTGATCATATGTTAAAATTTTACTATTAATTTTGTATAGAAAACGATATATAAATTTCTAATTCACATGCAATAAATTTTCATTGCGGCTTGATATGATTGGAAGATGAAAGAGATTGGAAGTTGAAAGGAGAAAAAACTCATTGTATTTAAATAAGATTGGAAATGTTGAATTCTTTTTTTTGGTGGCCAGTTGTTGTTCTTCAAATCATATCATGCTAAATCTGTTTGTATGGATAAGTTTATTTATTATTTGTTTGTAGATGGTAAAAAATTGTTAACTCAAACTTTATAAAGGTGAAATTTGATTTTATTGTTATTGGATTGTGTTTAAACCTTATGATACAGGATCAACAGGAAGTGAGGCATCCGCTGCCAAAGTGGAGACCTGCACGTATAGGAACAAAACAAGATTGGCAAGATAGGTTTAAGAACATAAGAATAGGAAGGAAAGGGGTAGAAGAAACCGAGAAAGTTGAAAATTCAACCATGGCGGCCCCATTTTATGATGATAATATGTACATACTGAACATGAAAAATGATCTTGAAGCAAAGGCAAGAAACTTTCACGGTGTTCAATTCATTGTGCCTTTTTCTTTCTGTTTTTGGAATAGTAGTACACTTCGCAAGTAGTATCCAAACCTTGTCCATCTCAAGTGAAGTAGCATCCATATATTTGATGGTGCGGTAGACTAATAATTAATTTTGTAAGTTACAAAAGTGACCATCGAATTCATGAATGACACCCCATTACTTGGGGTGGAAATGTTTTGATACTACATGGAAGTTTCTATTACTCTTTTTTTCCCCTTTTCATTTTGATGGGTGAGGCTATTGTTATTTTATAGGCGTCCGATGTGGGTTTCTTGCTAGAACGTTTAAAAGCCACTGATGTAAATAGCATTCCTTCGGCATCGGTATTGAAGCAACTAGCTGCAGCTGTTGAGTGAGTTCTTGCTGTTGAAATTTGTTAATTTTTCATGCTAATACTTTAGTCTTGTGTATGATTTTTTTGTATTTTTTGTCGATTCTTTATTTCTTTTCTGGAGTTGCCGTATTCTGATTTCGTCTTAGTGGATGTTTTATTTATTTATTTATTTTGTTATAATGCATGCTTTTCCACTTTAAGTCTGAAGTATCTTCTTGAATATGCTAATGAAGTGTAATCCTCTAGGATAATAGGTATTCTAACTTCTGAATCACTGACAAGTGACCAAATGAATAATTATCATTTTTCACCACCTGCCTGGTGTTCTTAACCTCCTGAATACATCTTGGAATTACTTGTACAGGGCTGGAAAAAAGCTTAAGTCAATAAAAGATATTTTGGCATCGTCTGGAAGTTCTTCACCTATAATGGAGAGGGCAAGCTTGAGCCTTTCTGCAGTGAAGTCATTGGTTCTTCGTGACAAAGAAGATAAACTTGCTTCTGAATTAGGGGATAATGAGAAAGTGCGGTCTTTGATGCATTCACTGTTCAATGCAGGTAGATCAGTACATTAGGTGACCTCAATAGTATCATTGTGTTGGAAAAAAAAAAAAAAGAGAGATAAAAACTTCATCTATAATATTTTGCATTATCCTGGGATGATTTTTCATTTCCATTGTAATATCTGCAAGATGTTCTCAGAGGGAAATTTTCTCAGAAGGGAGATTTGCTTGGACTCAGAGGCAGTTGCTAACATGACAAATTTGCCTAGAGAAATTCATGGTGCGCCTCCTGAAAGCTTTATTATTAAGTTATCTGAAGTTATTGGAAGCTTTAAAAACCTGCGAAGAATGGCATTGTTCTGGTGCAAAGTTGTTGCTGAGGTAAGTGCTTGACAGAGTTCCAATTCTTGAACTAGATGAATGGAAGGAAAGCATCAGTCATACTACAATCTTATTGCTTGTTCAATGGCGTGATACCTTTTATTGTTTCAAACTTTATACTTCCTTTGAAATCACATTAAATCTGTTTTTTGAAAAGTTGTTTTTTTTTTAACTGCATGATATTGCTTTTGCATAAGATTAGCAGAGATCCTTTGGTGTTAGAATTGGCATATGTTTTAAAATAAGTTCTTGGTCTGCAATTATTTTGAGTTAATTTTATCATGTGTACAATATTCTGCAAACTCATCAAATTTACACATTGAATGTGGATATAATGTTGTGTTTTATTTTTAAATTTTTGCTGACAAAGAATCCGTGGAATTTTTATACATGCAGCTAAGAAGACATTGGTCTGAAGAGCAACATATTCCTGGCATTCCTCTAGATGAGACTCCAGATCTGAACTCCTGTCTCTTATACCAACAATTGCAGGTTATCAATTGCTGTCTTTCAAGGAAAAGGCGCCGTACTATTGCTACTGAATCCTTGGAATCTGTTATGAGGCAGTACAGTTCGAATGTTGAGGATTCGTCTCCTTGTATGGATACAATGCCTGAAACCCCTGTCTTGTACGCTAGAGTTTGCACTGGAGAACTAGTTCTCCGACTAGGAGCTTACCAGCCAACTGATTTAATAATGTTGGAGACTGGTGAACCTGTATACTCCCCCATTACTCAGGTTTGGCTAATAACATGGACTAAATTTACTCTCTCTTCAAAACCAAGTTCTATTGTTTTGATCTATGTGCCTGTGTATGTAAGTAGGAAGGGCCTTTGCTCACAGAAGATCTAATCAAAGAAACAGAGGAGTTAGTGCTTCGAACAGGGAGGTTAGTATATACATTGATTCAGTTTGACCTTGTCAATTATGCTAAGATTTTATGCTAATATCCCCCTCCACAAGTCTTAGGCTTTCCTGAATGAATTAAAAACTAGGATTTATTAAATATTTTTACTTGACTACTGTAGGATCATGTTATTATTTTATTAATTTTTTATGGGCAGTGTTGGTGCTGGGTGTTCTCAACTCCTGTCTGACATGCAGGCTTTCAAGGTAATAATGTAATTTGAAGGTGTCTATTTTATGGATTGTCAAGTAAAATTTGATATGATCAGGGGGGTTCCTTACACCTAGTGTAACCAGGTTTTCTATGATTGTGTTAGGCTGCAAATCCTGGTTGTAGTTTAGAAGATTTTGTGAGATGGCATTCACCGCCTGATTGGACTGAAACTGATCAGAGTGATGAGGCAAAAGAGTCCTCTGATGGAAGTGACTCTTCATCAATGAAAGGGCAACTAAGTCGTCGAATGCAAAAAGAAGGTATCCCCTTTGTCAGTTTGTCCCATTTTCCACTGCTAAGTAAATGTTGTTACTCTTCTTGTTTGCTGAAAGAAAATGTTAAATAGAGGTCGCAGATCTCGGGGAAGAGATTTTTATAGTTAATATTTTTTGTACTTTTTGTTTAGTTAGTAATAATTTCAACACATGCCAACAGTGCTTTTAACTGTATTTGTGATTCATTTGGTACACTAACATGAATCACAATTGCAAGTAATTGTAGAATGATATGTTATAACTGATTATCCATTTTTGGTAAAAATATTGTATATGTTCTAATAAATTATGATGCATTGATGTTAGGTAATTTGTGGCGTGAACTGTGGGAAACATCCAAACCAGTACCAGCTGTTAAACAAGCCCCTCTCTTTGATGAGGACTTGGCAGTGTAAGAATAAAGTGTTTTCATTGACGCTGCGACTGTCAAATTATATGTTTGACTATGTCTATGATATGAACATCTAGTCCGTTGATTTTGCAGGGAGGGTATCCTGAATGCCTTAGAGGATATCTCACCTTCTGATCTTTTTAAACAATTGTTCCTGTCTTTAGTGAGTAACCTTATAGTATAACAAGAAGTTTTATTCGATGGTCACTGATTTATGTACAGATTGTCAACTATGAATCAATCAGCAATCATTCTTTTACGCAGCTAATGATGTCCTATGTTTTGACTTTTCAGCTTGGTTTGGGATTTGTGTTAGCTGAGGACAGACTCTCATCTAATGATGGTTTGTCCAAGCTTTTTTATGACTGCAAAGACTACATTGTTGCCACTTGTCAAGGAAGCACCTGGACTGAGAAGGTTGATGATATTTTCCAGGTTTGTTCTGTTACACTATAGTTGATTGCATATTTATATTTTGCTATACATGAAGCTTCACTAGCATAGAATTAACCAGAATTGTAAACTCTATGTTGACTATTGTGCTAATTTTATCTAGAATTCATTTATTACAGTGGAATAATTTAGGGCTTGACGCATCCAAAGTTTCCCTGAATCGGTAGCATGAATTATACCAGCGGACATTCATCTCTTTCTTCTAATATTTTTTGCAAATGGATTTGCGAATACAGAATGTCCAACTTGGTTAATTCTGTTACTTAAATTTCATTCTTATCTTCAATGGATCGTTCCCTGATGTTTGTATAGATCATTGCAAACTTTTAACTGGAAAGAAATGAAAAATGTTATCATTAAGTTCCATGTTAAATTCTGTTCTAGGTATATGAAACGGTGGAGACCATGCTATCTCATCCGGAGGAAGTCCTGAATAATCATGCTGAAGACACAAACGCTACCACAGGAGATGATCTGAAAAGTCGGTTTAGGAGGCTTAGTCTCAACTTTGGTAGCAAGGATAAGTTGAGAAAACCACCTCCTACTCCTAGAGACCCAAAGAATATAGAAGTGAATTCGACTCGCCAACCTTTTTCCAGTTTCTTTGATGGCAAGTCGTCACTATTTTCAAAGTTATCTCCGAAGCCAGATAGGTCATCCCCAGCTGAGAAAGAGAAACCTTCTTGTCATGATGACAGTGATGGCAAGTCCGATAGATCATCCCCATCTGCAAAACCTTCTTCTCATGAAGAAAATGATTGGACGATTGTTTAATTGTATCCCCATTTTTTCAAAGAATAATTATTTATCTTTTGTATCCTTTGGGTTAAGGAACGAGAGTGGCTTTGCATACAACTGTAAATTATTTATGAAATGACTAGAAAAGGGAATCTTGTATTTTATTTTATTTTATTATTGTTGCCATCTTTTATCTTTTTTGGAAATCAGAAGGAATGGAGAAAAATTGATAGCCATTATATGCCATGAACCGTGAGCAACATTCTCAGTCAAAATAACATGGTTGTGTAATAATAAAACGTGCACAAATTATATGCCAAAATTGGCGAATGAACAATAATAATGATAAAAAGTCCATAAGAGAGCGCGTGGGCTGCCCTTGCCTCGGCTAGATGTCGGTGCTTCTAGAGGCGCTACAACAGCCTCAATTCCTCATGATCGTTTATCACTTGACTCTTGGTCATGGTCTTCATTTACCTTATCGAATTGGAAATACTTGGTGAGAAGATTTGGGACGACAAAATTTGATATCCAGTACAAAAAGAAAAGCCCTGCACTGTATAATTGCACAAAAATATTTTTATCAAAACGTTTTCTAAGATTAAAATGCTTTCTAAATTTTGAAGACAGAAAGACAGAAACCAACCTTGTTATGAGAAACTCCCTTATGTCACCCGACTTTGCTGGAGAGGTGGCGCCAAGAATCAGTGAATACGCCATGGCATTGGTTTTCAACGAGGCACTTCTTTGATTATTCGGAAAAATTGTCGTAGTATTTTGACTGCTAGTGCTTCGGAGCCAACTCAACTTATGATTTGTCTTCAATTTTTGGTTGTGTTCGAGTTGTGAATTTATGGATAACAAAGAAGAGTAGCTTATTGAGAGACTCATGCTTTGAAAAGTTACAGGGTCCAACCACATAGAAGCAGAGTTCAGCATACGATTGAGGAATGAGGATAGTGTTTGTGGCTGAGCGATTGAGATTTTTTTTTTATTTTTTCTTTTTTACACTTAAATGGGAAATGGAGTATTAACATCCGGGTCCCCTAGGTTTGTTGAAATCATAAATAATAAAGATATAGTTAGCAATCTTTTCAAGAAGGGGCATTTGGTGTGCAGTCACTGTGACTGAGACTGACTGATTCGACTGCCTGATAGTTCGATGGGGACTTGAGCGTGGGGTAGCATTATTGAACCGTCCTTAATGTCGCATGTGCTTCTGTTTTTTTAAACAAAATATTTGTAATCCTAATCACGTATTCTTCTTCAAATTATTACTTAATCTTTTTTTTTAAAAATCCGTTTTTATATCCTAAACATCATTAATCAGGTATAATCATTCCTTTTTTTTTAATAATTTTTTCCCTAATGTTGTGTGATGGAGATTGAGCACTTTATCTTTTGCTAGCTTCCAACCTTACCCGTACGATATATTTAATACTGTACTTCAATATTACTATTCAAACCTTTTTGCCCTTTTAACTTATTATTTGATATATACTACCATATATATGAATCATGTTTAATTTTTATGTTAGAGAATCCAGATTTACGACACACATATAGCAATCAGCCTGCAGCTGCCGCTTCCATTTCTCCTTCCATAGTGTAAGAAATTCATTTGGGGTACATACATCGATGAAGTTTGATCTTTTTTTTTTAATGTCAATTAAATTAACATTTAAGTTTATAATTCGTACAGCCATTAAGTACTTCTTTATGGGTGATTAATATGGAGAATGTAGAGATTATGTTTGACAGCATGCATCGAAGTCGCCATATATGTCCACACACATTTTCTTTCCTTTTTTTTTCCTAATCTAAACAAAATAGACAATTTTAGATTTACATAACGTTACAACTTACAAACATCATTGAATAGCTTAGCCTTTGCGATTTTTACATAAATAATCATGTAATGTACTAAAAAAATTCTTCACAAATTTTCAGTAAGAGAATGCTTATTAATTTTCATAATCGTTGTAATCTCTTTCTCCCTTTTCGTATCTTTATATTTTTTTGATAAAAAATTATCACAATTAATAAGTGATATAAAACATACACTCTGGTCCGTTTGGGGCAGTTACGTTGCCACAGTGCAGTTGCTCCCCATGCTTTATTCTAAGGGATATTCCCCTAGAATAATGCATGGACAGCGCAGTTGCCCCAAACGCTCTCTCTATATGTTTAATAGTACTAATTAGATTCTAAAAAAAAATTAGAATAGTCATAAATGCTCCCGCTTAAAACTCAAACTCCATCTACAATGTATATAGTCTTTCTGACAAAACCTTCGTACAACACATAAATTTACTAATGAGTTTTTTTATACATTTATCACAAGTTTATAAATTGAAATAGCAAAGATATATAACACATAACTCAACAGAAAATCAAGGACTATAAAGATATAGTGTCTTTAAAACAGATTTGCCACCTTTACAATAGTGCTTGAATTATATTAGCATTTGTCTCCCAAGATTCAACATATCGGAATAGTATTGGTACCATAACCTCACTATTTAAGGGAATTCCAAACAAATGTTTGAATTCTATCACATTTAAACCTAAAACTAAAGAATATTTGCTTGAGAGGGAAGATTATAAAATCACTTCGGTTTTTATGTTATGCTTGTTTAATTTCCATAACAGCAGCTATTACAACTTTTAATTGATTCAGGTTTAATTTCACAGTGCACTATAAAAAGAAAAGGGCAAAGCCAACTGCAACAGCAATTGTTGCAGCTTCTAATTAATTCAGCAATGCATTATAAAATGAAAATGGCAAAACCAAACTAGGACTTACCGGTTCAAATTTGGATAATATTCGTGTAGAGAAAGTCTTTGTCTTTACAATACTTACCATCGATCACATGTGTTAGTATATATAAAGCCTTTAGTTATTTTTCCAATGTCGAATCTGCATTTTTTTTTCATTCATTTTTTTTAAACAAATGTGTGCTTTTGAGATCCAATTTTTGATTCATCTAACACCAATTTAAGCGTTTTATGATTTATTGTGGAGAGGTCATTTATTGTGAAGAGGTCACGAAAGAGATTCCGAATCATACATATAAGTATATTTGTCCAATATTCATCTTGCTCAAAATTGGGCCTCAAAATAATCATTTTATCCTATTTTTTCCTAAAATCCCCCGGCTCCTTTTTACGTCGTCGTCGTCCTCCCATATTAATTATTCTACCTAGAAGCAAAAAATAATTTGGAACTGAGACCATGAACTTTATGAAGTGGCCCTAGTTCTGGTACCTTGAACTACCTTGTTCATAATTATTCAACGTTCAAAGAAATTCTACTGATCATTCTACCTTGAACGGTGCGTGTTTACCTAATATTAGCAACAATGGCCAACACCATGCCGACACCACATTAAATACTCACATATATTGGACATTGGAGAGAGGTAGAATCGGTGCGGGAATTAAATAAAATGAAACAAATGACAAATTTAAAATAATATCAATTTTCTAGCTTGGCTCTGGTTTGAGAGACTACTCTCGTCCTGTGCTTCAGTTTCAAGGGCACCAGTATCCCCCTAAAATGTTTAAATTTATAACTTAATTAATAATCAATAAATAAAATCATCTATCAAGCACAAAAGGTATCAACAATTGATTGTTTGATTGGTAATGGAGAAGTTGATTAAATGTGAAGTTTTAAACCAAAAAATAAAAAATAAATGTCGAAGTAGTCGCCGGTGCATTGATGGAAAGGTGGACTTTTAATAATATATAACTGAGAAAGGTGAAGTCCAATTTGATAATCTTGATCTCGATCGCTTTTGTCAAACCAAGCTAGCTGGAGTGATATTTGATTATAATTTTGTATAATGGGCAATTCCAACTACGCCATATATCTCCAATTTCTCAATATATTTTTTTTAAGCCTATCGCGATTGGGAATTAAATCTCTTTCATCACTCCTATACATGAGTGGAGTTTCAAGTCTTAAATCTTATTGTTTCAACTCAAGGGATTCTAATCATTAACCAAACTTGCTGCCCTCACGCCAAGTACTTGCAAACATGAACAAGGATCCTCTCCTAATGTTTTGTTCTCTCCTAGTAAAATAAATGGCCAAGATTAAATTTTAAATTTTAAAGTTGATAATTAAACCAGCTTTGTTTATCCTATAAGAAAATCCATGCAATTTAGATAACAATTGCAAGAGCGTGCATGTTATAATAAGAAAATAACGCTACCTAATTCCACTGAAGCGGCACAAATTCATGCAAAAGAAAGAGCAAAATCCATGCAAATTCCAGATCCAAAAGTCTACTCTTTAATCATAAATGATAACGGAAAAACTTGCTTTTGTATTGGTCAGGGGTGGGGCATGGCTAGGGTTTCCCTTTTCTTGTCAAAACTCAAAAGTGACAGTTGTGCGCATTAACTGCCTCAACACGGTTTTTAGATGAGAAGATGAACAAATTTAAGAGCTCAACCGTACATTCTCATGCTTCAAATCCCTATATAATCCCTGCTTCGAGCTCTCACTTCTCATCAAACTCATCTTCCAAGTTAATCAATTACAGCTACTGCATTATCATGGAGATGAGTAATAAGTTTCTTGTTGTGCTGCTTCTTGGTGCTCTTGTGTGCTCCATCAATGCTAGGAAGCTTCTGAACGAAAAGGGTTCTCTTGATGATGAAAAGAACTTCGTTCACCATCATATTGGCGGCGGCCTTGGTGGAGGTGGCGGCGGCGGACTAGGAGGTGGAGGTGGCTTAGGTGGTGGTGCTGGAGGTGGGCTAGGTGGTGGAGCTGGTGCTGGAGGTGGGCTTGGTGGGGGAGCTGGACTGGGAGGAGGAGGTGGTGGAGGCTTTGGTGGCGGCGGTGGTGCCGGAGGAGGAGCAGGTGGAGGAGCTGGCTTCGGTGGTGGAGCTGGATTTGGAGCTGGTGCAGGCGGTGGAGCTGGAGGTGGTGGAGGAGGAGGATTTGGAGGTGGTGGTGGTGGTGGACTAGGCGGCGGTGCCGGTGGGGGTTTTGGTGGCGGAGCTGGTGGTGGGTTTGGAGGTGGATTGCCTTGAAGGCCATATCATATTGTCATTAAGCTAAATATTGCTGTTTACCAAAAAATATTAAAGTTACTGCTCTTTTAAATAAATTTGTATAATTACTATATTGCGTCGTATTATCATCAAGTGTTTAATTAGTCTTGGTTCTAAATTTTAATGAAGAAATAAAGCTTTTTATATGCTGTGTACTGAATTTATTTATTTATTTTATTTAATAGTCTTCGATCTTCAATGAGTTTTTATTTTCTTGTACGTGTTGAGCAGAAGAGTAGTTACAACTTACAACCCTAGTAATAAATTAATTAGCTAATAGTAGGGGACAATATATGTGTTAACATTAAATTCAGAATAATAAAGCTGAAAATATTGGTGTTTAATTTATTAAATGGGAGTTGTATGAGCCAGTGATAATTAATGACATAATAACAATGATGAATCTGAAAACGATATCATATTGAAGTTATTATGAATTAAAAAACGAATTGTCATATTGAAGTTATATCAATGTTTGGAACTAACGCTGATAAATTAAGTTCATAAAATAATAATGACCTAACAATAACGTTAATTGGAAGCTTGCTTTAATAGAAAACTATCTCATCATTTGATTAAAGTTCCTCGAATGTATGGGTTCGCATGGCCGTTGAGTCGAAGAAAGAATTGCAACCCTAGTTGCTCACTTGACCTAAACATCATATGGGAACTTTTTTTGACCATATACACATATTGCTTCAACCCTTATGACCATATACACATATTGCTTCAACCCTTATAAAAAGGAACCTCAAACAAATTAATTAAAGTTACTACATATAAAAACCTTATTGATTATTTACATTATGCGCAATACATGTAAGTGTACATTAATGAAATTTTATAAAGTTTCTACGACATCTTAAATCATATTTCTTTATTTATAGGCCTAGCTTTGAAATAATGACATTGAGTTGATTTTTTTTTTTTTTTTTGATGAGAAAATATAGCTTTCATAGGGTTAAAGTGAAAAGAGTGGCATGATATGGGCCGGGAAAGATCCTGCCAGAGAACTTGATGATCAAATATACAAGAGCTTCTTTTGCCAACGCATGAGCTATAGTGTTACATTCTCTTCGGACATGCTGTATTCTTGACTGACTCATCCTAGCTAAATTGTCTTGAATTGTTGAGACAGTCCAGAAAATTTCTGTCTTGCTGCCTTTCTTGTTCTGAATTAGTTCGACCAGTTCCTGTGAGTCAGATTCCAAAATTAATGGAGAATAGCCTGCACTTTGAGCAATATGAATTCCCAATTTTACAGCTTCAGCTTCCATGAATGCAACACTGTTTTGAAATACTTCTTTCTGAACTGCGGCTGCAACCGCATTGCCATTTGAGTCTGCAACAACTACACCCAAACCTGCAACCGGATCTTTGATTTTTATAGATGCATCAACATTAACTTTGAACCAACCTTCCTCCCGGTGGTGGTGGTGGTGGGTGTTGGGGCGGGGGGAGGAGGAGGGGGGAGGACCCCATGTCTGCTGCCTGAAATTGAGTTGATTTAGTTCTTAACTATACGGTTACTTTAAAAGTTGCATGGGTACAACGTAAGTTAATTATTCAAGTAATTAAGTTGACATACTTTTAATTTCTATTATCTATCAGTGAGGTAGCAAGTAAAGCTTTTCATACTTTTTATATCTAAATTAATTAGATAGATTATTTTTAGCTGATATATTTGTATGCTCTATATGAAAAATGATAATCAAAGTTGATTTGATTTCCCTGACAGTAATAAAAACTAAAGAGAGCTTTTGTTTTTTGATATTGATAGTTCGTTGAGAAAAGGATTAGAAAGGGCTATTAAGCTCCAAGAAACAAAGAAAGTAAAACGCATTCAATAGTTTCAAAATTGTTTCTTTTAAAGGGGGTTCAACGAAATTTCAATTGCTAGTTTGTAGATAGCTTAATTTATGAAGGCGGTTCAAAAGCGGCTTATTTGCTTAATGGCGGAAAAACCCTTCTCATATTCATATAATAGTTGATTTCACCCTCATTTTTTAAATAATAGTCTAAAATATTTTTTTATTTATTTATTGTTAATTAAATATTATTTATTAGTAATTCATTGAGAGTAAAAAAGAATTTTTCATTAAAGGAAAAATTAGAGAAAATAAATAAAATTTGACATATAACTAAAAATAATTTTTATTTAATCTCACTAAATAAGAAATAATGAAAGATGAACATTTTTTATTTCAAGCAATTGTTTTGCACTTTTCTCTATTTTGGTGATATAAAAGCCCTATAAACCCTAGATTTAAACACAAAAGATAATCACAATTTTCATATTCATATAAATATATTCTTTAATTACACTACGAGCGAACTTGGAGAAACAGTGGTACAGACTTGGGGAGAATATAATGGTCAAAGAAGAGTGGCAATAAAGCTCAAAATAAAAATTAGTTAAAGATCAAGAAAATAGTTAATTAGCACATGCAAGCACATAAAATTTAGTTGTGTTTTTGAGTTTTTCTTCCAATGATTTAAAAATATTATGTTAATTATGGTTTGTTGCTTATGATGATTCTTCAGTGGCTACATCAAACTATTTAATCGTTGATTTCATTTAAGAAAAAAATAGTGAGTTTTGCATATTTTATAGTGTTATTTAGTTGTGTAAAAAATTATTTTAACATAGTTTGTATCACTTTAATAAAAAATCATATTTTGTCCTCAATGAATTGCTAGTTAACGGTATTAAACCAACGATGAGTTAGCGGAAGAATATTTTGATTTATTGTTTAAAAAATAAGGATGAAAAGGGTTATTACATAAAACCCTATAGATGAAAAGTGTTTTTTTTTTCCATTAATATATTGTGATTGTGCTTTGGGAGATGAAATCATTGGGACCGAATTAGAATTAATGCATGAATGGTTTCACTAAAGTGACCCATAAAGAGGGTGGGTTTTTATTATTGATAGCACATTATATTTTCAATTCAGAAACTACAATAAATGTTATCACCATTAATTATATTACCATATAAGCAATCTAGAATGGAATCCTAATCCTCCTAAAAAAAATAAAAAAAGAATGGAATCCTAATCACAAAGGGTAAAAGGGGGGATTAAACTAGTGTTTGTTTTTTTTGTCGAAAATTTGAATAGGTTTGAATTTCTTGAAGTCTCAATGGACTATCTCGATAACATATTTGTTTTTTTTAATATTTAAATATAAGTAGCATATTTTTATTTTTAAAAATAAAAAAATCTTCAGCATAGTTATTTGGTATTTATACTCTTGTAAATAAAAAAAAAAGATATCACATTTATAGTTTAGGAAATAAATGTATTTTATAGAATTTTTTAATATAATATTTACTTCTTATTCATACCTTTTTCATTCAAATAAAAGTCACAAAATTTTTTTTTGTTATTCAGATGCAAATATCTGAAAATCAAACATAAATTACAAAAAGCAAAAAGTAAATTTAAAAAAAATCTAAAATAAATAAAATTTTAAATTTCAAATGTTTAACAAACAAACCCTGAGATTTTGTTAAAATCTTGGGATTATGTTAAAATCAGATCTTGCATTTTAATAATTTAAATAGTCTTTTTAATACACCAAAATATAATACATCCAAAACCATTTAATACATCGAAATATAGTACTCTAATCTCGATTTAAATCAAATGTATTAGATTAATTGAAGGAATAAGTTTAATTTGGGTGAGATGGATGAATGATGATAGCTTTAAAAAATAGTACAAAAGCATAAAATAAGGGATTTGAATTTGATTATTCACAATACCTTGGGCCACCCCAAAGCTGTATGTTAAGAGTTTTACTATCTGGCCCATAGGTAGTAAAAGCCCCCTTTATTAAGCATTTAGTCTAAAAGCCCATTCTCATTAAACTCGCCGTTTTAACTCGTTCCGAACTCCCCAATTCATTTCATCAATTTTCTTCTTTGACCCAAAAAGGAAACCAAATCGCACATATTCTGACATTCTCATTCAAAAGGCCAGTCAAATTCCGCCACCTCAGGAGCTCACGTAAGCTTTGCCCTACCGGATTCCCCAAAACGTGCTCAAAAGAGCTTGTTCCCGGCCTCCTTGCATTCCCCTAAGCACAAAAATAAAAATCTAAGCATGCCCTAATAATTAATAGTACCTTACAAAAACAATCATTCATTCAACGTTGTTGTGTTCGTTTGAAGACTCTCTCAAAGAAAACGCAACCTGTTCTGTTCGATCAAGCAGGTCAAAGCTTCTACATCTCACTAGTTTCTTCTCCTTTCTTTTCTCTGCACGTGTTCTTTTATATTTCCTGTTTGTTCCTCGAGAAAAAAAAGAAAAGAAGACAGAGCTGGTACTTTTAAATCTGTTAGATGAATAACCTCATTTGAGCTCAGATTTGGAATTTTGACTCGCTCGTGCTTTTCCTACGTTTTCTCAGCAACCAAATAGAACTTGCACGAACTCCTATGCGTTGTGTAGTTAATTGTTTATTTGTTTATGATTTTTACGTTGAAGAGTATGTATTATTGTGAATTGAATTCAGAGTTCGAATCTTTTATGTATTTTTGTGCTTCTTTGAGTAAATTACAAAAAAAAAAAAATAATTGACTTGAACAGAGCTAAGTCATTGTTTTAGAGAGATTAGTATTGCTAAAGCTGTGTTTGGATTCTTTGCTGCTGGATTTGTAGTGATGAAAGCTGACGTGTATATATATAAACAGAAAATTTTGTTTGCTTATATGTTTATATTTGTTTGTATGTTAAAGTCTTTAACTTATATTAAACTGCCTTATTTGTTCCTGTTGAGCCAAAATGCATTCTAAGTATCAACGGGGAGTGTCAAATATCGCATTAATCAGATAATTGTGTCCATTTGATTTATGAAATCATGTTTTCATACATATCCAACATAATTTTGTTCGAATAGCTCCAATGTTGCTAAACTTATGACTTGGGGAGTGAAATGAGTAGTTTGAGATGGTGAAATCCCAATGGTTGGAAATAGGAATTTTTTTTTTGTTGAGATTGTATATAAGTTTTGTTAAAAATTTGTTGTTGCTTTTTTCCCCCAGCTTTGACATCTTATAAAAGTTTTATGCATGTCTATTGAGAACTTATTGTTGTTTTTGAAACTGTGAAGGCACATACCTAAACAACGATGCTGGGTGTTATACGGAGAAGGGTCGCGAGTGGAGGCTCGCCTGGTTCGGTTAGTTTGTATTATCTGTTCATTAGAGTTGATGGAGATAGGAATTTGATTATGCATGGTGGTCTTCTTCTTTTCTAAAGCTGATATTTTCTGTTTTTCAGATTTTAGGGCAGTCACTGCAGACAGTGAGGCCTGCAATGTCTGTATCTAGAGTCTCATCTATTGCAGGAAAAGAGGTACATATTTCTTTTATTTTTTAATTTTTAATTTTTTTTATTCTTTCATGTCCTTTTCTTAATTATGCTTGCACGTCCTGTAGTCATGAAAGTTCTGTACTCTATTACTGTTTTACATATACCTATGTATTTTTCCTTATCCTAATGATACCAGCATCTCTTATATGTACTATTGGATGTGCGTACTTTGTAATGTTTTACAAGATTTACATTTCAAGCTTGTGCACAGGCGTTACTGCATTCAAGAGGATTAGGGCATGTCCGGAATTTCAGTCATTTAATTTTTCCAGGTAATCTGATAGGTATTCTGTAGTACTTCCTTGGCGGTAGCTGATGCATAGCGATAATATATTGATCGAAAGATTTTCGGATGATTGCAGGGTGCTCTATGGGTTGTCAACCATTAAGGTTAGTGGCATTTGTGTATTATGTTGCTCATCATTTTATGGATTTATTCTAAAATGTGTTTTTCACAATTACTCATTTTAGAATGGTGATATCATGGGTAGGGGACAGCACAATTTTGTTGCTTTTTGTCTTTACAGTTTTTCATGCCCTACGCTATCCAACTAGGTCTAGATTTTGAAATGCTTGATCTGAAACCTTTTGAAGTATCTGTCTTAAGCTGCAACCTTTAGACTCAGTTTGGGGTGGATAAGACAAGCTTAAAGGAGAAGAAACGTTTAGAAATTTGCTTTTCTTAGGCATTTCAAAAAATTAATCTTTTCATTGTGCTTACTTAGAGGTTACTTGAGCTGTCTATTTTTTGAATTTTCAAGTGCATCTATTTTGAGACTCATCATGTGATTCATTGTTTTGAAATTTTGAGTATAACATAGGTGATCTACATGTCTAACTGCCTCCTGTTCTCTGTATAGTAGATGTCAATTTTCATAGTCGGTGTATTCTGATATTGAGAATAAGGGACTTAATAGGTTACAGGTTAAAAGGATAAGAAGAGACATGATTTTGCTTCACAGTTTGCTGCTGCTCAAAATTTTTCTTCATTTTCCTCACTACTTTCCTTATGGACAGGGATGTAATTTCTAGCACCCAGAAAGCAACTAACATGTATCTGTGCAGCCGTCCATTTTCTTCTGAAGGAGGTGTGACATTGACTGGCTTTCCCAAAATTTTTTTTAACTTGTACTAAAATAAACACTCTGAATCAGATTGAGACGGATATTGTAGTGAACCTTATTATCGTATTAATGAAGAGGAAGGATCGGGGCCTGCTTTGAATTTTTTTTGGATTATATAAAGCACATTGAAATTCAGATTCTTCCTGATTTTTATCTTTATTTATGTGATTAAGGGGATTTGGTTGATGCTGTTGTCCCTTTTATGGGTGAATCCATAACCGATGGTACTTTGGCAAAATTCTTGAAGGGTATGTTTTTCAGTGCCTATTTCTCAATAACAATTTTAATTTGTTGTTCATGAGTGTAAGTGATTGATTGTTTGTGCTTCTGGTATTTTGAGAACAGGCCCTGGTGATAGGGTGGAACTTGATGAACCAATTGCTCAAATTGAAACCGATAAGGTAATCCCCCTTCATTCATGTTCCTATTTCATACGGAACTGTCATATTTTCTAATGCTTGTAATGTTGATTTTCCAATAGGTAACGATTGATGTTGCAAGTCCGGAAGCAGGTGTGATCAAAGAGGTAATACATCCCAAATAATTCCAATACCTCTTCTTTGGTTTTTTCCTCACCCCCCAGCACCCCTTTTTTTTTGGTCGGCTTGTTTCTGTTCATGTAGTTCCCACTTTCTCCTTATTCTCTTGGGCATGTTGGATTAATTGCACATATCATTAATGGTAGCCTCTGTACTTAATGGTTGGCAGCTTGTAGCCAAAGAAGGGGAGACTGTGGAACCAGGTACCAAGATTGCTGTGATTTCAAAGTCTGGTGAAGGTGTAGCTCATGTAGCTCCCTCAGAAAAAATACCAGAGAAAGCTGCTCCTAAGCCACCTCCTGCTGAAAAGGCAAAGGAGGACAAGCCACAGCCTAAAGTTGAAACTACTACTGTTTCTGAGAAGCCTAAAGCACCCTCTCCACCACCTCCTAAGCGCACTGCTACTGAGCCTCAGCTTCCCCCAAAGGAAAGGGAAAGACGAGTGAGTCTCTTGTGGTTTACTATTTATCCAAAATAGAAAGTTTCTTAGTTTTAATATAGATAAACTTTAACAAAGCATGTCGGAAGAGAAACCTTGATGGTCTGACGTGTTAGTTCAAAATGCTCATGATTGTAGGTTCCTATGACAAGGCTACGTAAACGAGTTGCAACACGATTGAAAGACTCCCAAAATACATTTGCAATGTTGACGACATTCAATGAAGTTGATATGTAAGTTAAATACTTGCTAAAGTGACTGGCTGCCTATCTCACTTTTGTCATATTTAGGGTACAGAATATGATGATTTTTGCTATTATATCTTCTTCTTGTGATGATTCCTTTTAGGATTATTCGTTTATTTCTTTATATGGCGCCTATTCTAGGACTAATTTGATGAAGCTCCGTTCTGAGTACAAGGATGCTTTTCTTGAAAAGCATGGAGTCAAATTGGGACTTATGTCAGGTTTTGTGAAAGTATGCATTTTCTTATACCTGTTGAATTACTTATGTGGGATGTAAAGT
Organism: Atalantia buxifolia; assembly: GCA_030444775.1. Classification (NCBI taxonomy): domain Eukaryota; kingdom Viridiplantae; phylum Streptophyta; class Magnoliopsida; order Sapindales; family Rutaceae; genus Atalantia; species Atalantia buxifolia. The sequence continues at coordinate 25,600,323 of CM059834.1, read as the reverse complement.
TTATCCATGTTTCTTGTTAGTTAATAATTTAATATATTATTTTCACTTGTAAAAATTTCAGGCTGCTGTTAGTGGGCTCCAGAATCAGCCTATTATAAATGCAGTTATTGATGGGGATGATATCATATATAGAGATTATATAGACATTAGTATCGCTGTCGGTACTTCAAAGGTTTGTCAATGTTTCTTTGTTATAGTTAATTTTTTGTAACATCTATTACAAATGGAGTGAAGAGACTCTGAATGGAATGGCATTAGTTTGGGTCCTTATCTATGTACAACCTTTTGTTTTATGCTGTGTTTCTGATTAGCTCCTTCTATAACAACATTTTGATATTCCCTCAAGTTCAAGTCCAACCAATTATGTGAATTTAATTATAATAGAGCATTGGAATTGAATTATAAGATATATACATATTACATGGATCTTCTAACACCTTCTAGGATTTATATGTCTACGGGCTATTTTAGTGTCACCATGGAAGTATTTCTTATTAGATATTAAATGACTCTAGTAGCGTTTTATGCCCACGTATAGGTGTAGGTGGGCATCTGTCTCAATTTTTTCTCATTCTTACGGTGAAGTTGCATTATCCCTTTATCTTAACTCTTTATTCTCAAAATTTCCCCTTCAGGGCCTGGTGGTTCCAGTAATCCGCAATGCTGATAAGATGAATTTTGCTGATATCGAAAAAGAGATTAACACCCTTGCGAAGAAAGCGAATGATGGATCAATATCAATTGATGAGATGGCTGGAGGCTCATTTACAATATCTAATGGTGGTGTTTACGGAAGCCTTTTGAGTACTCCTATCATCAACCCTCCTCAGGTTTGGCCGCATGCCCATTTTGCTGTGCCTGTTTTCAACAGACTTTGTTTAATTTTAAATTTTCATCTCCTTGCTAAGTAGCTGTCTCATCTGAATTTTGTTGAATTTTTTTAATTTTATTTTTCATAATATTGGATTTTTGTGGCAATTTGGGTAAATGAAAATCTAACTGGTAAGCATTTTTTTTTGCAGTCGGCCATCTTGGGTATGCACTCAATAGTGCAACGTCCCATGGTTGTTGGTGGTAATGTTGTCCCAAGGCCAATGATGTACATTGCTCTTACGTATGACCATAGGCTGATTGATGGAAGAGAGGCGGTTTTCTTCCTGCGCCGTATTAAAGATGTTGTCGAAGACCCCCGCAGGCTGCTCCTTGACATATGAAAACCATGCTGCTTTTTTGTTTAATACTTCATTTTCTGGTCGTACCCAGGATTGCATACACTGCAATTTCAAGAATAAGATACTCGTGAGAGTGAAGTTTTGCAGGGTTTAAATTTTAATTTATCCCTTTGAATGAGTTTTTGAAATGCGGCTGGCCAAAGATTGAATTGGAAATGAGAGACTAATTTATATCCAAATGGTTGTTTGATTTGCTAGTGCTTTATTTCTATGTTTAGCATGGTTGCTTTGTGACACGGTATGGATGAGAACATGAATCAATTGTCGTTGTTGAGTATGCCCCTGTAGTTGTCGATTACTTGGAGCTTTGCAGATGCGTGCGTGTTCGTGTATAGACTTCGTTTCTCTTTGTTGCTTTTCTGTATTCGTGGTGGTGTATTTTAAAAAGAAAAAGGAAAGGAAAGAAAAAAGTGGGAGAAAAAAATATCTGGTCATATGTGCACTCCCTAATGCATGTGTGATGCGCCATTATATTTAGCACTAAAGAGTTTTCGGCCGGTAATTCAGAAACTGCATGTCCGCATATCTCCAAGATTATCATAATGATGTTCTTTATTATGCTTGGTGATTGGAATGAGTTGGATACTTTTTATTAGAAATCCGTGTGGAATTTAAATGGAAGTTAGGGATTAAAAAGAGTTACTGAAAGTACGACCACTCTTCAAAAGAATCTATTTGGTAATAGATCGAATAAAAATTGTTCGATTTTAATTTTCAATTATGTAATGTATGTTGATATACAGTAGTAATAAGTAAGCAGCAGAGGATTCAGGAACTTGTTGCTTTATGTTTTCTATGAAGTTGTGTGACGGTAGATCCCTTTCTGAGTGGGCAGAAGCAAGGAAAAGGGAGGAAAGAGAAGCTTTGAAGCCTGAACAGGAGCTTCGTGAGGCAAAGAGATAGCAGCAGAGGTTTAATTTTGTCATACAACAAACGGAACTTTACGGTTACTGTGTAGAAAACAAGTCAAATCACAGCCCCGTGAAGCTTTGCCCGTGGGTTACAAACCAAATGACCAAGAATTGCTGTCGAGCTCCAGTTGAGCCTGGTCAGGGAGATGCCCATCCCCTTAATCATGTCAGGCTGATCTTTTTTGCTTGATTCCTCCAACCATTCCCAGCTTCTCTTTCTGATTTATTGGCGCCCACAAGTGAGAGCACGAGAACTGGACAGAACTCTTTATCAGCAGACCATGGAAAGATCGACTAGAGAGATTAAACGCCATGATGATTATTTGGTGCACCATCCCCACTTGCATAAATCAGAAAATACACAACCCCATCACAGATAAAATATCAATTGAAAGCTCCCACAGGAAAAAAAAAAAATTCCAGCTTTCTCCATCCTGTCTGTACCTCTTTCCAGGAGGTCACCCAAATCATTGTTTGTGAATCATAAATATGAATTGAAAGTTCCCACTGGAAAAAATAAGCTGTGACTTACTTAAGACTAGCAATTGACTGTTGAGACAGCATAGCCATACTCTCTTCACTGAGATTGAAAGCACATTTTAATCAGAGAATTTCAGACTTGGAGGTACAAGCTTCTTCCAAGCTTTGGTGACAAGGTTGCAGACATATATAACTCACTTCTACTCTCATTGTCCATGAAGCAAATCAGATTTAGTGCTTGTAGAGGACCTTCCCAATATACATAGATAGATTTGGCCATTTGGGTCAGGTTCTGTCACCGACTCTGGGACGAACAAACGCCGCAATGCCGATCCGCTGATGCATGGCTCGGTGTTGCTCTAGGAACTCGCTTATTTGCCTATGTGTGGGTCCAATTCTATAAAAATCCCCACTGTCAATATTCTGGTAATGCAGATAACTTAAAAAACATTTGGAATGTTCTGGCCAAGTAGTTTGGGAAGCAGCTAAGAGTGGTTTTATTCCTCGGATGTGCTTAAATCTCAAGCTTTATCCTCCATTAAGAGTTCCCCCAAAATATGGAGTGATGCTTTTGTCCAGGCAGTATGATGAGGTATAGCTCTGCTATTAAGCCTAATATTTTAAATTTTGAACGTTACCGAGTTTTCTTCACCTTAAATAAAATTGCACTCGATTGGATGCAACAAGTAATCTACATGAAACAATTAAGAATGTTATAATATATCTTACACAACAGGTATAGAGCAAGAGAGCTTTAACATGTACTGTGGACGTGCGTCACTTGTCTGAAATATGTAGAAAATAGAAAAGTATATGCTTGCAATAACTTTAATTGTAAAAATAAATTTTATCAGCTGGGTTCAATAATTAACATTTTGGTACGGTCTGGTTGCTTGAAAAACGTAGTGCGATCTGGTTGCATGAAAAACGATTCTCAAATCTAATTCCTCGGTGCCCAACTAACAGGCTAACGTATTAGTTTGATCCAAGACTACCCATGAGATGCTGTATGCAGTAATACCCATTTATCACAATGTAATAAATTATGGTACCCAAGCCAGGAACCCCCGGAGCTTCACCTTGGAATGTCAATCCAGCAAAACAAGTGACACCCCGACCAACTATAATTCACAGAATTGACCAACATTTTCAGAATATCTTTCGCGCCCAAGTTCAAAATGTCCATAACCATAAATTGGCTGGTGAAGTAACCTTATGTCATACATTTCTAATCCTTGACAAAGATATTTTTGCATTTTAATGAGTTAACATCAGTCAATGAACATACAATAGATTGATTTAATCGAAAATTATTTTCAAACGAAGAAGTGCGGTCTTTATTTACAAAACAGGAATGAGAACACATCGATTCTAAAGACCGAATAAAATGTTTCAATTTTTTATTCGATGCAGTTATAACGGATCCCACTGATCAAAAAATTAAAAAAAAAAGAGATAAAAGAAATTAGTGAAAAAGTTCCTTGATAGTCATACAAATTGATCGATTATGTAGACCAAGAACTAAGAAAATACGACGAAAATGTAAGAGGAGAACATGCATTTCGTTCACGAAAAGTCAAATGTTTAGTGATTACTGTTGATCACCAAAAAAAAGAGAATGTGACTTTGTCCCGTTATTTGAAACAATTGAATTTTCGTCGATATATAATCAAAGGTTCCATGAACGCACAAAGATGTAAAACCGTTATTTGGAAACCAATTTAAGCAAACGTAGTCAATCGTTAAAATTAAGTACTTTTAAGGAGTATTATGATGTTTTATAAGTAAAGAAAACAATTTGAAAATTATCAATTCGAGTAAACTGAAATTAATCTCTTTTTTTATTAACCGAACGTGCCAGAGAGGCCATGCGGTTCTTGGGCCGTGATTGAGTGCTTGCTTACTCATGCTTGAGGGTTAATCTTCTTAATTTGCATTTCATAATTGAATGGAGTGATTGGCACCCCATATTACTCAATAAAAACCTCCTTTTCTAAACATGGCCCATGAAATAATTTTAAAGTATGAATATTACTTTTATTGACACCCCCATTCGAGTTCCACAAATACCATATTTTGGTTTAAACAACAATTTTGGGGTGGACATAGACACTTATTCTTATCAAATTATCAATGATTGGAACTGGCTCACCGATGGAAATATCATATTTTTTATTGTAAAGTCATTGGGGACGAGTGTCAAAGTAACGAAGTTGACTGATTGAAGATACCTGATAAATATAAAAGAAAGGGATGTTATCATTTTCTCAGTCAAGTTAATATCATATTTTGGTGAAAACTGTATTTTATCACTATTTTATTAAAAATAAATTAATATTTAACGAAAAAATATGTTAAAAGTCAATTTTACTTAAGCATAAAAAGATAATTTTACCTTTGAAAAAAACAAATAACAAGAGATAAAATTACAAAGTTACCCTAAAAAGTTGCCGTTAGATAAAAAAAAAACAGCTACTTTTTTCTTGTAAAAAGTTGTTGCCGCTGGCTACCCAATCCATTTCAACACCACTATACTAGCAACCCCTATTCAGAGACCAACCACCACATTTCAACACCGGCAGTCCCATTTCAAACACCAGCAACGCCCATTTGAAAAATCAAGAAAATAGCAAGCAAAATACTAAAATTTTAACACTTTATCATTCAAAAATAGCAACAATAATCCACTAAAAACATTTCAACACTAGCAACCCCAACCCAATTTAACATCAGTAACCCCATTTCAAACATTTCCACCCTCATTTGGGGGGGAAAATGGGAAAGAAATAAAGAAAGAGAGAGAGAAAATGGCATGCCAAATACTCAAATCTTAACTCTTTATCATTTAAATACAACATCAATAAACCACTACAAACATTTCAACACCATTATACCAGTAACCCTGAGCCATTTCAACATCAGCAACCTAACATTTCAACAACACTATACCAGCAACCCCAAGCCATTTCAACATCAGCAATTCTGTTTCAAACATTTCCAACCCCATTTGAAAAAAAAAAGAAAAAAAAAAGAGGAAAATTCCAAGCCAAATACTCAAATTTTAACATTTTTATCATTTAAAAACAACAACAAAAAGCCACCTTGAGGAGTGGTCAACCCATCTTTACTTGTAGTCTTCACTGCCTCATTCTTCATTTGAAGCAGAGCGTATTCATCAGGTTCAATGACCTCTACGATATCTTTCATCTTTGTAGATTATATGTAGTTGTTTTGTTAACATGAACTATATAATAAAAAATGATGAAAAATTATCACAATTGGAAGATAAACAATAACAAAATTCACAACTTTACTAGAAAAAAACCAATGCTAAAGACTTTGCACAGCAAACAACAGAACTCAAATTCACATCAGCAAACAATTAAAGAGAACAATAACATAATTAAAAAAGAAGAGTAACAAAATATGAAAGTTCCTATTACTAAGCCTTGAGAATTACGGCAAATAGCACAAAATTACTAAACCTCCATTTTCATTACCAAACCTTCAGAATTACGACAAATAGTGGAAAATTGGAATTAATAAAAAATAATAAACAATAAGAAAAATTACTGCAAACAACAGAAAATTATGGCAAATGGCAAATGCAAGAATGATGATTAAAAATTTTGCTCAAAATTAAAATCCTAATCTATTAAATTCAAGTATTAATCACTATTTGGGTGATTAAGAGAGCACCAACCATGGATGTTTTTATCTGACTGAGGGGGAATCTCCTTGGTCCAGTTAGTTATAAGCAGATACCATGTTGTCAGAGCACTCTTTGGTGTATAGCATAGGCCGACTAGGGAACTGTTACTTAAAAAACGGGCACAATGCTGCATCAACGTGGCAACTTCACCACGTCCAAACCGTCTGAGGGAGGCACGATAACTAGCGCATGGTTTTCGCAGTCCATGAGATCCATGATTGCTCGAGTATGAAGGATGTGGGGGAATGTTTTAGGCACCAAGAGTGGCTGCCTATAAAACCTAGAAAAAACAACAGAAAAGAGGATGAAAAACAAAAAACAATGGGAGACTCTGTCATTTTGAATTCAGAACTCATTTCCACAAAAAACCTTTAAAAGTCTTTCTGCCGCTTAACAACCATTAGCTTGCATTCATTTAAAATCTAACGTTTTTCCCGAAACCCTACATACTGACTTAAGCATCGGAGGGTCTTCGCCGGAAAAACAACCAGCACCCCTGGTATATTTCTGTGAGTGCAGGTTACAAGGAAGGAGAGAGGTTGATTAAGATTGTTGAATTTTTTTGATTGCAGAAGGAACGAGAAGTGAAGTGCTTTAACCAGAGCTAACATAAGCGTTGACGAGACAACCTGGTCAGCCCTGCAAGACGACCAAATTTCTGCATCAACAATCACAACTCAAAATAATTTAATTAAGGAAAAAAAATGAACAGTAAGTAAATTTTTTTTTTTAAAAAGTCAAAAACTAACAATGGAGAGAGTAGACTACAGTGGAGACAGTAATGAGTCTGCCACGAGAGTCGGAGAGAGAGACATGAGATGACAATGAGTTTGCTGCGAGAGTGAGAGACAGAGAGAGATGCGTCAGCGACGGCACTGCAATGTAGAGAGCAGCGACAATGTTGTGGGGGTGGGGGTGCCTTGCGGGTTGAGAGAGATTGGTGATGAAGTCATTGAAGTGTTCACCGTGACAATGCAAGGGGCCGACTTCGATTTCTGGGTTACAATTTTTTTTTAAAATTATTTACAATATGTTGCGTGATTAATTGTTTGTTTTACAATTGCAAACGCTTGGTTTTAACAGGAAATGCCCTAAACCTCGGGACATTTGTAAATTTTTAACCACATTCACGGAATGGTGGTAACGGTGAAGTGCTGACAGTATAATGGTTTGGTGATAAAATATTATTTATTTTTATAGATTATGATACTAACTTGATATTTAAAAAAAACTTTGTTAAGAAAATGATAATATTCCTAAAAGAAATCCAATTCATTCAGTTAAGAGTAGATTCTTTATGTTATACTCATCTCCAGTGTTTAACTATAATAATATGAGGCAAAATCTGAAACAATATGAGGTAGAAATTCGTCCCACATATAAGAATATTTTCAAAAGATTCTCTAAATAAAGAAATAACCATATTATTATGTTGATGTGGTACCCTCACCCAATAACAAGTTGACATATATAACTACATTGCATTTGAATTCTAAAATTCAAAAAAGAAAATCCAAAATTTGCGATTTACATCTTCTCTTTCTATAAAATATCCAAATTTCCAAATCCCATGTTTTTAGCATCTAAATTATATCTACATTCCATTTCCTATTTTATACTACCTTTTCTACCTAAGTTAGCTGAAGAACACGGAAATGCTTCGAGATTATTTTAGCAGCTTTACAATAGCACCATTAATGATCGAACCCGAAATCTGTTGATTTTGTTTGGCTTTGGATAAAGCACACCCACTTCCATTGCTTAGAGCAATGCTTGAAAAATTTCCAGCAAGTGTAAAGCCAGATGTACAAGGGCCACAAGTTAAGTCACAAGATGAAGGGCTTGTTGGAAAGGGAAAGAAAAACGGTTGAAATGGAAAGCTTGAAGAGGAAATGAGGGAAATTGCTGCAGTTTTGAAGATGAAAGATTCTGCAGAATATGTGAGACTTAGTGTTATATGTTAACAAGGTTTTGGCAGTTTGTAGCCCTTTTTCACTGGTGTTGCTGCAATTGCCACAGCTTTTGTGGCATTCCCTTTGCCTGGTTCACTTGCTACGCACCTTGGAGCATGGGCAAGTTGGTATGGATTTTGAGATGTAACACGACTCTGTGGATTCTTTAGACTGATGGAAGAGACAATAGAATCAACTTTGAAGGAAACAGAAGTTAATAAGATGGAAAATGGAGAAATATTTGAAAGTGAAAGCAGCTCTTGAGCTTAGATGGAGTTTATCAGAGCTCAAAAACCTAGCAAAAGCTTCACAATTTACTTCACAACATAGGGATTCCAAACAAGAGTTTGCATGCAAACTCTTCTGATATTGGATAGTTATTTTGACCTCGTCACAGAAAGCAGTCTTCATGCAATCAAGTACATGAGTTTATTGGTTGAGATTTTTTTCCGAACATGGACGTGAAAATTTCAATCTTCTGAAATTCTTAGCACAGGAAGTCTAATAAATCAAATCAAGTAATTTTACAGGTTATGGGAACCCATAATTGTATTTTGTGTAGTTTCAAGTGAACAGAATTTACTTTGAAAGACAAATTGCAAGACTACAAAGAAAAATATTACTAGACAAAGCGACGTACGCTGCCCAGCTCTAAATTGAGAATCATGAATTTCATGGCTTTCCTTACCCATAATTCACCAAGTTAGATCCTAACTTCTATCCCTTCCTTATGCAAATGCTCTTTTACAGACTGAATGGGGACCTGCAACCAACAGAAAAGAGGATTTCAGACAGCATTCTAAATGTAGATAACATTGCAATTCTTGGCAAAAATCAACAGAATAGATGCCTAATCTAAAATGAGAATTTATCTCATGCAATTGCATGAAATTCAGCCAGCCAACAAAAATATGAAACTTAACAAAAAAGATCATCAAACCTATATGCAAACAAGGAACCGAACCATATATTCCACAACTAAAATGAATTATTAATTGCACTAAGTTGTGTAGTTTTACCTCCTTTCGATGGAAAATGCCAGCAGCAAGGGCAGCAGATGCATTTGTTTTCTTAAAAACATCAGAGAAGTGCTCAACAGCACCTGCACCGCTACTTGCAATCACAGGGATGCTCACAGCATCTGCGATCAACTTTATTAGATCTATATCAAACCCTTTCCCTTGACCTGAAAAACCCACACTAAAGCATTATGTCCATGGAAGAAAACAAAAGAATTTAGTATGAAAGAAATACTATTATAAATGAAGTGTTGTCTTCTTATATGATCCGTATTCCATTAACATATTACAGCTAAGTACTCAAAACAGAAATATCAATCAATAAGTTTTTACTATCATTTTTCCCCACATGCTTAAAACCACAATTTATTGCTAAAGTGAAATGCATGATGGAAACTCCTTCGGGGTAAACAGCATTATTCATACCATCACAGTCAATGCAATTCAATAATATCTCGCCAGCTCCAAGCTCTTCAACTGCTTTTGCAAGCTCATAAGCTCCAATTGGTCGACCTTCTCGCCCACCATTAACCTTAACAACAAATGATAGGAGGTTGTTTAAGATGGAAAACAACATAACTACAGGGTAGTCAAACTCAACCCGACAAACTACAACTAAACAAAGAAGATGGTGATTTGTGATTATGGCTTTTGTACTGCTTTATCAGACTGAGTGGCCTGGGAAAAAAAGATAACATAAAATTAATCTATTTCCTCATCAGTTCTTGTGTTAAAACTTCCACCTACATGCAATCTGCTGGAAAACTATTACTGCTGCTCAGGCTCTGGGTTCTGGTTAACATACTGTACGGACAAATAAGAATGTGACAATGAAGCAAAGAATGCCTACCGTACACTGATACCAGGCATATTCTTCCCCATTTGGACCTGAAATTTTCAAAATAAAAAAATAAATCAAGAGACTTTTAATGTTAACTTGATGTTGAGTCCAGCCAAAACAGATATAAACAGCCACACCACCTACTGGCAAGGTAACGGAATCAAATTGCTAGACAAAGTACTGATGTTCAACCAAAAGATAGTTATAAGTACCCAAAAGCCCTCGAAACATGGAGATGAGTCCATCTGAACCAAAGAAATATTTTGGTAAACAAGATTTTAAGAAAAGATATGAAGGCCGACCTAGTCCTCAACAAGAAGTCAAAATAAGGGCGTGGTAAATCCATGGCTATATAAACCACTGGACAATTGTCTCTGGAGGGTATCAAGCCTAACTAATCTACTTGGTACAACCGATAACACCCACAGGGTAAAGGTAAAAGACCTGACCCCCCCCCCCCCCTCTTTCTAACTTGACTTCAAAGTTGTGTAATCTCCGCCAATCTTTCCATGGACACCAAATAGGCTTTCCATGAACACTAATCATGCATCTGAATAGCAAATCAAAGCCACAGTGACAGAGAGATAGCTGGAAAAAGAGAGGAAAGGAAAGGAAAGGAAGAAGAAAAACTGCTTTCATCACCTAGGTCTGTCATCCTTACAGCCTTGAACTCCACATCATTAGGATGAGTAATGTAGACTCGACGAGGATCAATACTCACAACCACTGCCTGCAAAACAAGTTATCAACAAGTACTCTATGATCAAGATGAATACACCAATCAACAGTAGGGGCACGCATATAGCAACAATCAGACAATGAGCTACCTGATTTCCGTAAACTCTAGATATCTGTTCTAAGCTGCTCTTTCCGGTCTTTACCTGAAAAAAGATACTCGTAAAACCATGATTAGGAACACATAAACATGCACAATCACATCAGATCCAGAACTGTCAAGTAAATGGAAAATCAAAATTACTGCATACTCCTGTTTTCAAATAGTCTTCAGCTGCATAAACTGCATCACTTCCAATGGAAATCTTATCAGCCCCGGATCTAAAATATTCTGATGCTACCTCCAAACTAGAATAGTGCCTGGAAAAAGAGCATCACAAACAGTCTTCAGCATAATGGTACAATTTAACATAAACATTGATCATAAACTAAAGAACCACAAGAATTCTTAAATAAAATAACAATAATAATCATTTAAGGAATTGAAAGACAAAAATTAGAAAATATTTACTACAATGATTCCGACCATAGCAACCTAGAGAATACCTGCCATTCGCGTCTGTAAAATCTCTTATCCCACCACCAACTGTTAGTGGTACAAAAACATTCTCCGATGTTAATCTCAATACCTACCACCAAAAAAAAAAAAAAACTCAAAGAATGATAGATGCTAATAGTTGTCTCGTTAAATGATTTACGAAGTAAAATTCGTCTACTGTCAAGTCAACAAACCTGCAGCATTGGCAAATCCCCTAAAGGGAAGTCACGGAAGCCGGTGATATTCAAGAAACTAATCTGAAATTCAATCAATCCAATAAACAAAAATGTTAGATCTTACATGAAAATCATGTGAAGTATATCTTTGCTTTCTTGTAAATTCAAACATCAAAATATGCGCTATATCAAGATAGCATACCTCATCAGCTCCCTCTTTGTAATACTGTCTAGCAAGCTCTACTGGCTTGCCAAGGTTTCTCACCTGCATAAGTTTAAAACAATCTCTATCACACCAAAATTTAGATATGATATACTAAGTTGCACAGCTCCCAAATAATGGTGAAATTGATTCAAGTTCAATTATCTTGGTCATCCCATCAAATACAGGTATTAATACAAATCATATAAACTGCAGTCCACACAATTTCTATGATGTACCTCATTCTCTTTTGTATGCTCTCTTACATCATACTGGTCACCTTTGGTTACAACAAGATCTCCTTTATCATTTGCTCTCACATCAAGACAAGCAATCACCTGTCAGAGTTAGTAAAATTACAAGAGCTTTCATAATGAGCACCAATGGCTTTATGTGGGTCAACTGAGATATACTTGCAATTTAAAAATCCACAAAAGCACAAGAAAAGACTTCCAAGAGTACAGGTTCAACAGTTAGTACCCGCTTTGCAAGTTTCGAGGCCTTCCCATCATTTGGCTTCTGTCTTCATGTGAACCATTTGATCATTAGATGGATTGACAAAGCAAAATATGAGGCACATATAAGTCAGAGATACAAAAGCCACCTTTGGTATATTAGTCTTGGGATGCAGGAACCTTCTCAATACAGAAAGACCGACATCTGAAACATTCATTTTGTATTATTGGCGTCATTAAGCACTTCATTCAAATCATAGGCATTTTCAAAGGAATTATTTCTCCAGATAAAAGTGTATTTATAAATTTGATGATTTTGTTTTAAAATAAAATTAAAGCCAAGGTTTAAGATTTTCCAGTAAAATATCACTTCAAACCCTCGAAAGTGGTTTTCTTAATTATGATGTTTTTGCCACAAATCTGTGTGTAAAGGTGGTGAATATCAACATCAGAAATTTTATCACATGACAATAATAAAAGAAGAAAAACTCAAAGCAAAGGATGTCTTACCACCACTCTTCTCTGGATGGAATTGAACTGCATGCACATTTCCCCTTCTAACAGATGCTATAAAATTGTCACCGTAATTGCATGTAGACGAAACCCACTCTTTATTGTCAGCTGACTGTGGACAAATAAATAAGGACGGTCACCAAACAGCACGAAATTTAGAACAGTTATAGTCATCGTGTACAGCAATTCATATTAGCAAGGGAAATATAAGGAGGGAAGGACTGGAGGGGGGAGACAAACATACTGGCATGGCACGGTAAGAGTGAACAAAATAAACATGGTGATCTCCAACATCATCCAAAATTTCAGAGTCTTTTGTGATTTGCAAAGCATTCCAGCCAATCTGCGGCACCCTGAAGCCATTTGATGAGTCAAAACGCCCAACCACGCCTGGTATCAGACCGAGACCATTCACTACAACACATAAAATAAAATTGGATTTATTTTTTATTTTCTTCCAAGGTCAACATGGACTTAGTTTCAAAGAAGAAAAAGAAATGATATATAAATGCATAATGTCTAAATCTGATCTTGTTCTGTGAATAGATAGCTCAGACAACAATTAGTCTCTGAACTCCTTTACACATTATTTCAACTGCTTGATGCTTGCAGATCTCCCTATGTTTGAGTTTTCTTTACTCATTTATCAAACAATAATGATGTTATCATTTTGAAAATTGATGAAAATTTAATTCATTGACCTGGCCCATTCTCTTCACTAGACTCAAAAAGCAATTGAAGTCCAAGACAGATGCCTAGAAACGGGCGATCCTTCTCAATATAGGCACATAGTGCTTCGGCCATCCTGCAAACATTAAACAGCAGAAACATTCCACACTGATGTATCAAACATGAAACTAAAGAGTCAAAAAAAAAAAAAAAATACAGAAGACCAAAAATATAACAAGTTTCATATGGTTAACCCCATGCTCCAATGTAAAAAATCACTATTAACATATTAGAGCTTTAGATTTACATTTCAAACTAAGCTACTTACAACACTTAATATGAATTAACAAATATTACAGGAAGCACATACCCAGTCTTGTTAAGCACATCCATGGCGGCAGCAAATGCCCCAACGCCAGGAAAAATAAGCCGGTTCGCATTTAGAATGTCCTCCAGAGTTTGCACCTACATTTCAATTTTTAAAAAGACAAAATTAAATCAAAACTTTAGAATACAAAAGAGATAAATATAATCGTTATGGCAAGACGAAAATTATACATATGGCTTTAGTATTTTGTATTCCAACGAAATAAATATAATGTAGCTTCACAAGAGAAAAAATAAATAAATAACGACAAAGCTTTTTTTTTTTAAAAAGGAAGCTTACATCTTTAATTTCAAAACCAAGATGACGAATTGCATTTCTCACGCTACGTACATTGCCAGCTCCATAATCAAGCAAGGTTACAACTGTAAATACATCCAACAAAATCAAAATAAAAGAAAAGGCAGAAAAATTATCAGAATTATTGATTAAAAAACGAAAAGAAAATATATAATTAGATAGATGAATAAGTAAATAAATCTGCAACATAAGCAATAAGAATATTGAGAGCATACCAGAATCCGAAGAGGTGGCGCGAATTGAGAGAGCTCTGGGAGATTTGAATTTCACACGGTTTTGTATTTTATAAAAATCGTTAGTGCGATTGAATAGGAGTGATGACGTGGACGATATTGAAGATAATGATCGGGTGTTGTTCATTTGTATCGCCGTCGTCGCCGCCGCCGCCATTTTCCGCTCTGTTTGTTTCAGCTCTGCGTGCGAATCTGTAGAACTCAAAAGTGAGCTTGGACTTCGTTACTGGCAAACCCAATACGCACCGTTTTTTTAATTAATTATTTAGGGCATGTTTGGGACTTTGGATTGCCCGATCTCCCAAATATTCCATTTTAGGGTGTGAGTTTTTTTTTTTATAAATAAAATGAAGAAGAGATTTATTTTTAAAAAATTAATTTTACAAATAATTTGGTCACATGATCGGTAATTTTAGATTTCAACATAATTATTTATCAATAATGTAGCGTTTATGTTCGGCAAATTAATGATAAAAGGAAACATGTTTATTGAAATTATCAAAAGGGACAAATTAACAAATGTTACAATTACTATCTATATTTCATATTTAATAAACTACAGAATTATTTTGTTGAACTATTGTAATAATATAAAATTAATATAAATATGTTAATTAATATTATTAAAATTAAAAAATGCTGTTGGCATTAACATTCCAACAACGGCAACACGGAAAAAATTTGGTCTAGTTGAAGCACTTCACCACCAACAGATTCAAAATTCTATCATTTATGCAACTATGGCGGCCACACCGACAAAGGAGGTCTGGAAATGGTGCGAGCCCATCTAAATTATGGTGCCCTCTATTACGCCGCAATCAAACGACAACTAAATAGGATACACTGCTAAAAAACCAATAGCAGTGTAGAGGCGTGTGCACCACCATAAATCTAGGAATGGCAGTGGAGAGGAGAGGGACCGACCTCCCCATATCTTCCACATGCCCTCTTTCTCTCTCCGTCCGTATTCAAAATGTTATAGGGAATTGTTGTCCCTTTCTCAAATAATAATAGAAGATCTTCAAGGATTTATAATTCTCAAATAATTAATATATTTTTTTTTATTTTTAATTTAATTATATTAAAATAAAAAAAATAAAAATAAAATTTGACAATATATCTTAAATTAATATTAATCCGTTACAAAAGTCACATTACAAAATACAAATTATCAAAATAATTATTTTCGTCAATCTCTATAATCCTACAATAAAATATAAGAAATCACTTTTACATCAACAATAAAATAAATGAATTGGATATAGATACTTAATTAATATTTTAAAAAAAAGTATTTAACTCTTGTGCATCCTACTACTCTTGTTATTCCTTGAGGAATGTGGCAAATTCAGAGATAATCTTAGGTTTTAAATCTAAAGCAATAAAAATAATATAAGTAACATATCTTATAAGTGAAAATATTAATAATTATATAATATAGTTTCAATGTAAAATAAACTCATATTGCCATTGTAAGCTTGTAGCCAATTTTGACAGTACATTAAAGCTTCTAATGTGCTTGGATGAAGTCTGTTATGGTGTGGGCTTACAACTTTACCACTAGTGCTAAAAGCTTATTTGGAAGCAATTGTTGTAACTATAATTGCCAAAATATCTCTAATAATTGGAGCCAATATAGGATACCTATATGCATTTGTTTTCTATCAACTCAAAATATATATCTCACACACACTTGCACAATAATTTTATAAAATCAACAAAAGCATCAGAGCTGTTTTCAACTGTAGGCCACCACTTCTATCACATAAAATGACAAAATCTTGGTTTACTTGTGAGTTGTGATTGTGAGAGAAATCAATAATAAAAAAAATTAAACATATAAATTGTGAGAATTGAGAATTACTTTTGGGTTAGGATTGTGAATGGTTGTGCAACTATGGCGACGTAGTGCGTATAAATGGTGGCGTGCAAATGGATGTGGCGTGATGATCGTGAATGGCTATGGCTGCAGTGGAGTGTTAAGGTGGGCGTGGCTGGTGAAAATTAGAAACTAGGTATTAATTAGATCCAACTGTGGTATTATAGTTGCACGGTACCACAACTGGATCCAGCCGTTGGATCCAGTTAATAATTGTTACTAGAACTATTAATAGAAAGTTAAATTGAAAAAAATTAATAGAAAGATAAAAAAGAGTTATGTCCTGTATTTAAAAAAAAACGGTGCATAAGAATATTTTAAGGCATATTTTATGGGGAAAAAACATGATTTTTTTACTTGTTTTCTTTGTTATTTAGCATTCGTTCCAAATATATAAACTCATCACGGACAACATTTCTGCTCGCTTCATCGAATTTGCACAAACTTGTAGAAACGAATCGAAACTTGAAGTAAACAAAGCCTAGGACAAAACGAAATGGTTTGTTCTTGAAGAAGTGATGAAGAAAATGAGATGTCCAAGCAAATGGACACAAATCTTATCATGCACCAAATCCCAACTTTCGAAATTTTCTTTCATGATTAGTGGCAAAGATCAACGTATTGAGTGACTAGATAAGTGAATTACACGATTGGTGTGCTAGTTGCAAAGATCTCTTCAATTCTCGTTATGGTTATGCAGTTCTTAATATATTTTTTCTTAAGTACTAAACGTATTAACAGGTTGGTCTCTCATTTATAGAAAATATTCATTTTCTCAAGTCTCAAACACTCAGCTACCAACTTTCGCTATGTTCTGGAAAAAAGCTAATAGCAATTGCTAATGGCAGTTTTACTTTACCCTATAAGAGGGAAAGAGAGGGAGAGAGGAGAGATTTTGTACTTGAATATGAATAAGCCCGAAGTCCCAGAAAAGCCCAAACAAAATTTGGCCCAGCAAATTCAAATCAACACTATTTGGCAACAAATTTATTATTAAGAAGAGTATAGAGAGAAATCCACTAGAACCTCTGTAAATTAATAGAGCTTGGACCATACAGTTTCTAACTTCTTACCATGCCATTTCTAATGTTCGGTAGCCTTCTTTTCACCAGTTTTCAAGGGTTAGGATACCTAATAAGTCTCTAGAGAATAAAATACTGATGAGGCTGTCTTGTTGCATTCGGTCTTCAAAATTACGGTGTATTCGCTAGAACTCTCGTCGAAGTTGTTGGTTAAACTTATCCAAAAGAGTGCCTTGAGGTCCCAAATTTTGAGTTGTTGTCTCCTAGCTACTATGTATTCTCGCTTCGGCATTTCATCGAGCATTTCTTTACTCCTATCAAACACCAAAAAATCATTGAAATGTTCTTTGGTATTTGTCGCTGTAATCGGTCGATATGTATAGTCATTCATCGAAATAAAATGTTAAAATGGCAGATTAATTAACCTTCCAAGCCAATATAAATCTTGAATCAAATATTTGCCATGCCTTCACATCTCCACTCCACTTCAAGAAGCAAAACTCACCTAGGCGCTAAATATGATTATCCACAAAAAAATCAATTTTTATAATGTTGTAAACTATTTATGACACTGTAAATTTGTTTTGAATTTGAATCCCAAATTTTCAAATTTTAAGTATAGATCTAATAAGTAATTATACACACACATATAGGGCTTATTTGGTAAGGGTTCCCGCACTTTATTAAAATACGGCAATGTTTTGAAATTTATTCACCCACTTTAATAAATACGAGAACCCCTCACTAAAAGTTATATATGTATAAAAATTTTCAATCTAAATTTAGAATTCAAGATGGATCTACGATGTCATAAATCAACTTTACAATGTTGTGAATTGATTTATGATACTGTAAATTCAATCCAAATTTTAATCCCAAATTCTAAGTCTAGATCTGATAAGCACCATATATATATAAGTGAAATGGACCAAACTCCATTAAAAATTTAAAATACAAACTTTGCAATAAAGATGAAGCGATTAGCAAAATTGATAAACACACAATGCATGGATTAATGGAGAATGAAATCAATGTAGAGTACTTTTCCAAATAGGCGAATCCTGATAAAGACATTCATATCGCTGCTGCTGCACCTCAATATCATGGAGACTAATATATGTCACAAAAATTACTCAAGAATCTCTGTTTAGTGACATTGATAAAATATATTTAAGGGAAATTATCATTCGTATACTCTATAGATACTTTGTTATCAAATATACTACAACACTTTGAGGGTGTATCAATCGTCCACCCTAAGTTGATAAAATGTATCTGCCATTCACCAAACCGTAACTTTTCGTTTAAATAGGATAGCGCCAGAAGGGTAATTTGGTCTTTTCATATGATAAAGTGATAATTTAAGGGTATACAAGTGATAATAAAAGAATTTAAGAGTATACAAGTGATAATAAAAGAATTTAAGGGTATACAAGTGATAATTTTCAAGGGTAAAATCGTCAATTCACTATAATTTCGTTAACTTTCAAACGACAGCTAACGGTTTGGCGGTCGGCATATAGCTTTTGTCAATTTAGAGTGGACAATTGATACACCCTCAAAGTGTTGTAATATTTTTGATAACAAGACATCTATAGGGTATACGAATGATAAATATAAAGAATAAAGAAAAAAATGAGTAAGAGTCGAATAAAAGTTAGAAAACATTTTGAACATTTTTATTTCGGCATAAGAAATAAATTCTATAAGCTAATGTTTTATTATGACGATTGATCTGGTGAACAAAAATCGCTCTCCAAAACCTGTTTTATTATATTATTATTTGTTTCGAAAGGTAGCTGAAATCTTTATAAAACTTATCAAAATAGACAATGAGTTATTACTACATTGTCTATTACCAACAAGTGTTGGTAAAATATTAAATATTGTCAATGGACTATGATGAGCCTGTGAATGGTACTCGTCCAGAAAGGTGAATGTTGAGAAAGCCATTTATATTGCTCAAGGGGCGAAGATAGGAGTAAATCTTTAGGAGGCCAGGTTCAAACTTCAAACTTCAAGTATTAATAAAGCTTTGATTTTATATATTTATATTTTGCCTATGACTGTGGTGTAGTTCTTGGGAACTTAGAAATTTCGCTAGTAACTGTAGCAATTTTCATTTAGGGATTTTGATTGATAATTGAAGCTATTGTTACAAATAAAAAATAAAATGAAAAAGTAATTAATAAAAATAAAAATCAAAGAGCTGCGTCCAAACTTATTAAATTTTTAAAAGAATATTTACTATTTTGCCAGAATGAAAAAACAATTAGTAAAATAAAGATCATACAATTAGGCCACTTTGACTTTATTTCATAAAACATAAGATTACATTTTCATCCTATATATGAACTTTACAAAATAACTGTGCAGGGGCCAAATCATATTTTCATATCCAACTTTTAATTTTTTTTAGAAATTTCATAAATTTTTTAAAATCTGTAGGTGTCGTATCTTACTCTAACCTTAAATACCCGCTCCACGTCGTTGTTAATGTTATATATAGAGACCTTTATCCGGAAGCGTACTCTTGAATATAACTTTAGAGTCATCGATAAAATAAATGCAATTTGTCTTCAAGTTTCCAGGGTTGTGATCAATAGCCACCGCTTTTCAACTCTGCTTCCCCAACAATACTGCATTATTGCTGATGCTTTTAACCTTGATCCAGTCTTTCTTATGCCAATCCAATCTGAAGACAGAAATGCGCCAAGTTCTGGAATCATCATGATCATCTTTTGGAAAATGCTTTGCAAGAGAGACGTAGGCCTTGAGATTTGTGCCAGACCGCCATTATGGGATATCTGTTAGATTTATTTCTCACGTTATGTGGACTGATATAAATCATTCTAATTTTTTAATATTTTACCGAATTGATACATGATTGATGTCAAATATTAAGGTGCAATTTTAACAGACTTATTTATTAAGTGATCAAATATTATGTTAATGAGTCTGATTTTAGCATACCCTATACAGTAGTTTATTATGGACAAATATAATCCTTAATTGTGTTATTTTAACTCATAATGGGATGGATAATTTTATACTAACACATGAGGGGTCCCTGCGCTTAACTACTATATTTAAGTAACTTCAGCCCATTGAAAGTTAACTGTTCATGGATCTGTGGCATAAGTGCAGTGCATCTCTCTCTCTCTCTTTGCTTTCCCGTGTGTGTACAGTAAATCAGAAGAAACCCGAATCTTGAGCTGATGTGAAGGAAGCAAGCTTTCAGAAGTTAGATCAAAGCGGTAGCAACTCGGTTAAAGCTTCCAAATTCGGATTCATGGGTGATCATTGTAAATTTTGAAATTTTACATAAAATATGTGTTTATTTAGAAATGCAAGATTAATGGCATAAAGCTCGTATTTATTTCAGTAATAGGTATCAAAGCTCTTGGTTGTGCATTTCTTTGTAAACCATAGTTGATTTGTTGATGAAATCTCGCTCACGGAACTTTTCCTTTAATTTCAAATTTTTTGGATTTTTTTGATTTTGGGCATATTTGAGCAAAAGGTTATTGAATAATGAATGAGTGATGATTTTGGAGTAAAAATATAATTTTTCTATAATTTTGGTGGCCAAAACGGGGATAGTAAAATATGGGTTTACTGTAGTGCACTGTAGCAACTGTAGATTCACCGGATGGTGAAGATGCTGTTGTGGGAAAATATAATTTGGATCCCTAAACTTTGAGAAATATTATTATGGCTCAAAATATTTACAAAATTTCCATAATGGTCCTTTACCGAAGGTTAACGTAGTAAAATATCATTTTTGCCCTTAAATTTTGGTACATTATGTTGTGGCCCAATATTTTATTTTATTTATAGTTTGGGTTGAAATTTTTAATATTTAAAATAGTAAGCATAATTCTGAAAATTCTTTATTTTAGTCCAAGATCCTTATAATTTTGGCGATTTTTCAGAATTTTAAATTTAAAATAATCCATCATTGTTGGATATTATGGGCATAATATTCATATATTTAATTGAGGCATGTAGATATTTAATTTAATTTAATATCTTGGTAGAAACTCTAATTGTATTTGATACAGTTTATTTAACCTCAATTTTGTTAATGTATGAAATATATATATGATGCAAAACTATAATTTAGAGTGATTGTGTATCTGCTTGTTGTAGGACCAATCATGATGAATTATTTGGTGTTTGCAATTGAATGCCCATTTATAATTATTAATTATGAATTATGCGATGGATTGTTATTTTTATTACCAAGATCCGTACGGGTGATGATACTGTCCTGTCAGCAAATCACTACTTGGTAAGATGCTTGGATAGATAAAGAGATTTGTTGAGTATTTTCTACTGAGTGGCTTGATTACCCTGTCGGTAATAGGTCAATGTTGGTGTTATATTCAACTTGTCTGCTTTATTTTTAGGTTAGTGCACTCCTATATTGTTAAAAGATGCCTAACATATTGTATTACTATTAGAGAAATTTAGAATGAGAAGTCATTGATTATAGCATGATTTTGTTTTTGCATGCTTGATAATTTTTTGTTATTAATTCCTTAGCTCTAGATATTCTCTTCTTTCTCCAAGTTGCCTCCCTCAAGAATTTAACTGAGACAAATTTTGAGGACTGACGTGAGTTCATTTTGTTTTATCTGTCTACATTAAACAGAGACTTGACATTACGAGTAGATGAACCAACCAAGCCCACAGATAAGAACTCTACTGCTAAAAAAGCAGAGTGGACAGCTTGGCATGAATCTAATAGACACTGTCTGGACACTATCAAATACACCATTGATAGAACAACTAGAGATAGCATCCCTGCATGTGATTAAGCCAAAGATTACTTAACAGCTGTTGGAAGAACTTTTAAGAAGATAGATAAGGCAGAAAAGGGTAACTATCTGAGGCTACTTGCTAATACCTAGTATGATGGTGTTTCTGGGGTGAGAGAGCACATCCTTAAGATGACTAGTTACCATAAGAAGCCGAAAGACATGGATGTCAATTTGCCTGATGACTACCTGGTCTTCCAAATTCTTGAATCCCTTCCACCACAGTTTGGCAATCTGAGAAGCCAATACAATACTTAGAGAGACACTTGGAATATCACTGAGTTGACTGCTTATGTGGTTCAAGAAGAGGAATCATTGAAGAAGGGGAAATCTCACATTGCCATGGTGGGAACTACTCAAGAGAGTGAGAGTGTGAAGAAAGACTCTTCAAAGGACAGCAATAAATTTTTCAAGAAGAAGAAGTTTGGAAAGAAAACTTCACGTGGTAATTCATCTACCACTTCGGGTTCCACTTCTGAGAGCTTTAAAGGAAAGTGCCACTTTTGCAAGAAACCTGGGCACAAGAGAGCTGAATGCAGGGGATTCAAAGCATGGTTGGAAAAGAAAGGTATTCATGTAGCTTTTGTAGGCTTTGAATCTAATCTTGTTGATATCCCTTCTAATACTTGGTGTTTGGATACTAGAGCAACTATTAATATTATGAATTCCTTACATGAATTCAGAAGCAGGAGGGAGCCCAATGAAGGGGAGTTAATAGTTCACACGGGCAATGGAGTGAAAGCCAAAGTTGAAAGGATAGGAGTTGTCAGACTACATCTAGCCACAGGCTATTTTTTAGATATATTAGATACAGCTTATATTCCTTCTATTAGGAGAAACTTGATATCTGTATCTATTTTGGATAGATATGGCTATGCTTTTTATTTTGATGATAGAAAAGTTTACTTATTCCGAAATTTAGAGTTAGTTGGTTCTGGCACTCTATATGATGGCTTATATATGATTGATTTATTTCCTCGTGCTGTTGAATCATCATCCAATGCTCATGTTATGAATGTTGTTAGTTCTAATCGTGCTAGGGTTGATGAAAATTTCTTGTGGCATAAACGGTTAGGTCACATTTCTAAACAGAGGATGGAAAGGCTCATTAAAGATGACATTCTTTATAATTTAGATTTCTCTGATTTTGACACTTGTGGTGATTGTATCAAAGACAAACCTACTGCTAAAATCAGAAAAGAAAGAACTCGGAGAAGTCAACAGGCGCTGGAGTTGATACATACAGACATCTGTGGGCCATTTACTCTTATTGTTATTGGAGGTTATAAGTACTTCATCACGTTCATCGATGATTTTTCTCGTTATGGTCATGTTGAACTTCTTACTGAAAAGTCTGAATCTTTGTCTACGTTTTAAACCTTTAAGGCTAATGTTGAGCTCCAAAAGGGCAAGAAAATTAAAACAGTAAGATTAGACAGAGGTGGCGAGTACTATGGGCGATATGATGAAACTGGGCGTAATCCTAGACCTTTTGCTCGATTTCTTCAGGAATGTGGAATTGAAGCCCAGTATACAATGCCTGGGACTCCTGAACAGAATGGAATTGTAGAAAGAAAAAATCGTACCCTTCTTGACATGGTGCGGTGTATGCTAAGTAACTCCACATTACCAGATTTTCTGTGGGGTGAAGCCTTAAAAACTGCAGCTTACATTTTGAATCAGGTACCCAGTAAGTCAATGCCCAAAACTCCTTATGAGTTGTGGTCAGGGAAGAGACCGAGTCTTTGTCATTTCCATGTCTGGGGATGCAGAGCAGAAGTGATTCCCTATAATCAACAATCAAGGAAACTTGATCAAAAAACCATTAGTGGTAATTTTATTGGCTATTGTATAGGCTCAAGGGGTTCTAGATTTTATTGTCCCTCCTACGCTACTAGAATCATTGAGTCTGATCGTGCCATTTATTTCGAGGATGATCACAATGGTGAGAGTTCTGAGCCTCGCAATCTTACATTAAGAGAAGAATGTGTGGTTTTACCAATTCTATCTTTTTCGACTTATGCAATAGGATTATCACATATTGATGTTTCTTCTATTGATCCTGAACCTCATCATGATATGGAGCCTATGACCGTAGAGGATGATGTTACTGATGTTCAATTGAGAAGATCAGAGAGAACCAGGAGACATGCAATCCCTGATGATTATGTTATTTACTTGCAGGAACACGACTTTGATGCTGACTCGTTATCCGATCCTGTTACCTTTCAGGAGGCCATCAGTTGTTCAGAAACCTCATCTTGAATACATGTGATGTATGATGAGATGGCATCTATGTATCATAAAAGGGTTTAGGTTTAGTTGAGTTGCCAGATGAATGCAGGCCAATTGATTGCAAATGGGTTTTCAAAACCAAGAGAGATGCCACAAGGCCAAGCTTATGGCTAAGGGTTTCAGTCAAAGAGAAGGTATTGATTACAGTGAAACTTACTCTCCCGTTTCTACCAAACACTCTTTTCATATTATCATGGCATTGGTAGCTCATTTCAATTTAGAATTGCATCAGATGGATGTGAAGACAGCTTTTCTGAATGGGAGCTTGTCTGAAGATGTGTATATGGTGCAACTTGATGGTTTTGTTGAGGCTGGTAAAGAAATTATGGTGTGTAAACTTAAAAAGTCTATTTATGGACTTAAACAGACATCCAAACAGTGGTATCTGAAATTTCATGACATTGTCACCTCTTATGGGTTCCAGGAGAATGTTGCTGATCAATGTATATACTTGAGGGTCAGTAGGAGCAAGTATATCATTTTGGTGCTTTATGTGGATGATATATTGCTCGCTGCTAATCACTCTAATTTTTTACTTGAGACAAAACAAATGTTGTCATACAGTTTTGATATGAAGGATCTTGGTGAAGCCCATTATGTATTAAGGATAGAGATTCTCCGTGACAGATCTAGAGGAGTTCTAAGATTGTCTCAAAAGACCTACATTGATCGTATTTTGAAAAGGTTCAATTTACAATCTTGTGCTCCTGGGAAAGCACTAATTTCGAAATGTGACAAACTTTCCAAGTCTCAATGTCCAGATAATGATGTAGAAAAAACTAGAATGCAAACAATCCCGTATGCATCAGTTGTGGGTAGCTTGATGTATGCTCAAGTCTGTACTCACCCTGACATTGCTTTTCCAGTGGGAGTACTTGGAAAATACCTGAGTAATCCTGGATATGAACACTGGAAGACTGCAAAGAAAGTACTCAAATATTTACAAGCCACTAAAGATTTTGCATTGGTATATCAGCATTCTGACTATTTGAATATAGTTGGGTATTCTGATGCTAATTTCGCAGGGTGTTTCAAAGACAAGAAATCCACATCTAGTTATATTTTTATGATAGAAGGAAGAGCTATATCTTGGAAAAGTGTCAAGCAAACACTTATAGCTTCTTTGACAATGGAGGCAGAATATGAAGCATGTTTTGAGGCTACACGTCAAGCTTTATAGATGCAGAATTTTATCGCAGGGTTAAATTTTGTATTGGTTGTACCGAGGCCATTAAAAATATACTGTGATAATTCTGTAGTTATTTCTTTCTCTTACAAAACAGGAAGTTCCTCACGTTCCAAGCACATTGATGTTAAATATTTATTTGTGAGAGAGAAAATTGCTTTATCTTATGTATCAGTAGAGTATATATCTACAAAACTCATGTTAGCTGATCCACTTACTAAAGCTTTAGCTCCAAAAGTATTTAGGGAGCATGTGAATTATATATGAGATTTTTAGAATCCACTTATATATGCTGAGTCAGTGAGAGTTCTGGTTTGTATTATGAGTTGCAACTTAAATGAGATTATGTATTACTCGTTTTGTTATTATGCATGTATATTGTTATGTGATATTGATATGCCATATATTTTGTACACATTTAGTTGCGTATGGCATTTTGTATATAATGAGGATATTATGGTCCGAGACATTTTGCTTAGTCTCAATATGGATACTAAAGACTGAAGCATTATGACTTGGTTTCAGTGTGCTTTCTTGAGACATTTTATTTCAGTCTCATTATGGTTATAAGAAAGCACGGTTCCTTTGAGACATTTTGGTATTAGTCTCATTATGATGAAAGGGAAGCTCGCTTCTCGAGACATTTTTATAGTCTTATTATGGTTATGAAGAAGCGATGGTCTAGGAGACATATTGTTTTCGTCTCATTTCGCTAGACATGTGGACTTTGTGGAAATGAGCATGTTGATCACATTGTCATGTTATTTCCATAATTATACTTGTATACTACTACATAGTTACGTGTTTATAGGTGTCATGTTATATGGAGCATCATGTCAGTGCACATATGACTTGGTATTTATGGCATATTTTAGACTTATTTATGCTTTGGGTAATTGCTCACATTTGACTTTTAGATATAGTCACATGTTGATTAATTCGGTTGTTTTAAAATATTTTATTTTATTTTTTAAAAACTATCATTAGAATGACTTCTGCCGTCCAAGTGGGAGATTGTTAAATTTATTTCTCACATTATGTGAATTGGCATAAATCATTCTAATTGTTTTCTATATTTTACCGAATTAATACATGACTGATGTCAAATATTAAAGGGCAATTTTAACAGACTCATCAAATATTGTGTTAATGAGTTTGATTTTGTCATACCCTATATAGTAGTATATTATGAACAAGTATAATATTTAATTGTGTTATTTTAGCTCATAATGGGATGGGCAATTTTGTATTAACATATGAGGGGTTCCTGCACACTCAACCACTGTATTTAAGTAACTTTAGCCCATTGGAAGTTAACTGTTCACGAATCTGTGGTATGAGTGCAGTGCATCTCTCTCTCTCTCTGTGCTTTCCCGTGTGTATACAGTAAATCAGGGGAAACCCTAATCTTGAGCTGAAGTGAAGAAAGCAAGCTTTCAGAAGCTAAATCAAAACTGTAGCAACTCGGTTAAAACTTCCAAATTCGGATTTATGGGTGATCATTGTAAATTTTAAAATTTTACGTAAAATATTTATTTATTTAAAAATGCAAGATTAATGACATAAAGCTCATATTTATTTTAGCAGTATCACATTGGGCAAAAACCGGTGATTTGATAGGCAACGTACTGATTCCGGCCGAAGGCCAGCATCTATACGAAAAATGAACCCATGAACATCAACAGCATAATTAAATAGAATTCACCCTTATAAAATAGTGCCACTACGATGACCTGAAACTTGATGAAACTGTACGTTCGTCCATGTCTTGTCTCCTGGTCTCTGCAAAAGGCCAAATTGTGTGGCAAGAACCACGCAGATGGGATCCAAAGGGCTGGTTGATGTTATCATTCTCACGTACTGTTGGTGGTGGAGGTAACTCAACTCGGGCCCTGGTGAAAGGATTTGAAAGTCAAATGGAATTGTTAGCAACCAGCTTCCTTTTAATGCAGGAAGTAACATTTCATGGAGTTGATTTGTTGGGTGTTGAAAACTGAAAAGGGCTAAAGGCTCTTGGGCTGGTTGCTTGCTTTCAGATTTCGAGACCACTCTCTATACTGTCCATTTTCTTTTATGTTTGAGACCAAAAGTAAAGGTAAAATTGGTGTGCCTGATAAGTCTTTTGAGAGGAATGGAACAGAAGGTAATGCAGGTTTAAGCAAAGGGTATAGCGTTTCAATGGTGGATTTTCATGAAACACATACTGCTGCGGATCCTAATTAACATATCATTAAGTAGTTCCTACAATTCTTTCAGTATTGAGTGTAAAGGATCAATGGGGAGATGTGACCATGACTTAATTTGCCGTGCTTCCATTTTGAGTGCACACAAACAAACAATTGCTTATTCATTCTATCAGAATTTAAACCATTTTACCTCCTCCTCCTCCTTATTTTAAATCATAAAGGACATGGTTAGTTTTAATTTTCCCTAAATTTCTAGATACTGCCGAATTTGATGGATTTTTTTTTATATTTTAAAAATTTTGTATGGCTATTATTACTTATTAATTCTTCATTTTATTCTCAAAATTATGCAAGATCAATATATCACCACAGTTGATGATTCTCGTTATCATTATTTAACTAATAACAACACTATCTGCCTTATTTCACTTTTAAAAAAATAATTTTCTAGATGAGATCGCGAATATACTTATGAGAGTAGTTTTTCAAAATGTGAACTAATAATTAGTTTTACCACATAAAAGACTAAAGAATAGCCTACTCACCTATTCGATTTTTAAAATGGGTCACCAAATGAGTAAATTGACTTGTTTTACATAGACAATTTAAAGTCCTTAAATGAAAATAATTTATTTTTTTGAAAAAATAAATTAAAGTACAGAGTGGTGTTACCAAAGCATACATCATGATTCAAAATTTTTCTGAAGTTTAGCATGATTTATTTGTTGTTATTTTCTGTTCTTACAATAAGTACATTAGGAATTTACAATGCATGTATATAAAATTCAACTAGAAAACAAAACAAACAAAAAAAAAATCATACTTTCGTTCATTAAGCATAGACGGTTTCCTCGTGGAAAACAGTTTGAACTTTTTTTTTCCAAAATAAAAAATTGATTTTTGTAAGTATTATTATTATTTTTTGAAAGGTAGCTGATATTTTATTAAACTCAATAAAATGGACAATAAGAGATTACTGACAGGCATGACACATCTGCAAATATAAGTGGTATTTCCGTCATCCTATGGTTACTTCTGTTTGCTTAGTGGGATAATAACATCGTGGTTCCTAATGTTTTACGATTTCTCTAAACAAGCAAATTTCTGTCTATTTGTATCAAACAAGTCTCTGACAGGAACCGGAGACGAAATGACTTAAATATCCTTCGGTCTAAAGGTTGCAAATACCGAACAATCAATTGTCAAAATTCAGCATACTGACCGGTGATTTTATCATTTGGAAAGAGATTAGGACCTATTTCAAACAAAATGACAAACTATGTCCTTGTTTGAGAAATTTTACAAAATTGGGGATTCAATAGTTATTACGTTTCTTATTTTACAGTTGAGGGAGACCGCTCTTCAGACTCTGGGAAACCGGGACGAGCAATCTCGCCATCGCCACCTCCTTTTCCGGACACTGGTAAAAACTATTTTTAATTTATTTAATCATTATTATTAGCTTTTGGTTTATATTTCGACCTATATTACAGCGGATTCGAATTTATTATTAACTTTTGTTGTATATATGAAGTTGCTGATTGAAGCTCATTATTGTGAAGGATTAAATTATGTCTTCTGCTCAAGATCCATTCTATATCGTTAAAGAAGAGATTCAAGATTCTGTATGTTAACTTTTTTTCTGTCTTTTCTTTTTTGAATTGTTTGATTTCATAAATTTTTGTTAAATCAAGAGTTACGATTGGATCTCCCACGATTTCAGTAATTTTTTTGCTTTTTAAGGAATTTGATTTTTCTTGTTTAATAGTGAAATTGAATTGTTAAACTGTCATGTATATTATTTGGTGATTTATTTATTTATTTATTTTTTAATTAGATTGATAAGTTGCAATCTACTTTCCATCAATGGGAAAATAGTGCTTCTGATCCCGGGGAGCAAGTGCATTTGAAGAAGGAACTACTCGCCGGTTGTGAGAGCATAGAGTGGCAGGTACTGAGGATTATCGAAAATTTTTCTTGTTTTCATTTATAATTTTAGATATTTATAGCGTGATTGAATATGACGTGCCAAATGTTTGAAAACTTGGCTTGAACTTGTTGGCTTGAGATTATCTAAGGTATAAAATTCTGGCTCAAGCTTGGTATAGAAAGGGTTTAGTAAGTAGTTCAATTGTGGCTTGAATGAGCTTAATAAGATATGGAGCCTGTTCAAGATTGAACTGTATTGTTATGTTTCCTATTGCAATGTGTATGACATGTAAATTAATTTTAGTGCAACAAGTCTAGTTGATGCAAATTTTGCTTGAGGCCAGGCTTAAACAGTGCCACAAAAGTTTGATTTGGAAGCATGGCAAGCTCACTTATAGTTGGTGCACATATTCTCTGTTTTAACTTATTTTCTCTCATTAAACATCTTAGAGGTGGAATTTCAGTGATAATTGAGTACTTATATTTTCATCAAAGACAATTGGCATGAAGTTTTGGCACAACTTTATGTATTGAATTAAACTTCTTGACTCCAATCTGCAATTTCTGAGACCCTTCTTTCTTGATAGGAAGGTAGATGAATTGGACAAAGCAATTGGTGTAGCAAGCAGAGATCCTTCTTGGTATGGTATTGATGAAGTGGAACTTGAAAAACGAAGGAGATGGACCGCCACTGCTCGTACTCAGGTATCATCTAAATTAATGTACTTGACAAAAGGTTTCTGATGGGAGTGAAAATGTGTTCGATAGTTTTTAATTGCTGAGATGGCATAATGAACCTTGTTTGCTATATGTGGTTACTGTCAATTCTATTATAAACTTTAAACAGTCTACCACATGGTGATTCCTGCAATTGAATTTTTCCAGTTATGGAATCCTAAAGGATTTCTGTACTTTATTAGGTCAGCAGCATGAAGAAAGCTGTATTTTCTGGGGGTGCGAATGGTGTTGGGACTATGAGTGCAAGTGGAATGCGTCGGGAATTAATGAGGCTTCCAAATTCTCATCAGGATAAATCAAGCCAGTACTCTGCGGCCCAAGATAACGATGATTTTATCCAGTCAGAATCTGATAGACAATTGCTCCTCATAAAGTATGGTCTCCTTCTATCTCTTCCCTTGAGTTGTTTGTTCTTGTTCTTGTCTGTCTTGCTGAAATGGTGCCTCAATTGATATCTGCATGCGTATTCATTCACTCTAGTGCTGTGTTTGATTTGTTACTGATTGCCTACCATTTTTTGGTTGTAGGCAACAGGATGATGAGTTGGATGAACTTAGTGCAAGCGTGCAGAGAATTGGAGGTGTTGGGCTTACCATACATGATGAACTCGTAGCACAGGTTAGTATCTGCGGATAGATATTCCTTGTAATGTCTCTATAAATCTCTGGTAGAATGCCAGAAAAGTATTAGTCTCTGCTCTTGTGTGCTCTCTTTAAGCATCATGGTGCATGATTTGCTCTCAGACAATGACAAACATTACCTATGTATAATCTGTTTTTCTCTGACTTTACATGAGGATCAGTGCTGCTGATTTTAATGCTAATATGTAAATCATTGGGTGTTTTAGGAGAAGATTATAGATGACCTTGGTACGGAAATGGACAGCACATCTAATCGTCTTGATTTTGTTCAGGTGATTTCCTTCCTGTGATTTATGATTTATTTCTGAAAGGATATAAATTCAGAACTTGGTATCTAAGTTCATATGATATTTAATCTGAATTAAATTGCAGTTAAATAACGTAATGAAATGGCATAATACTGACCTGGTGTTAATGTTGCCTCATTTTTTCTTGCAGAAAAAAGTGGCTATGGTCATGAAGAAGGCCAGCGCCAAGGGTCAAATTATGATGATATTATTTTTGATTGCTCTGTTTATCGTTCTATTTGTTCTGGTCTTCCTTACTTAGGCTGGAGACGAAAACAGCCTATGATGT
Source organism: Atalantia buxifolia (assembly GCA_030444775.1). NCBI lineage: Eukaryota > Viridiplantae > Streptophyta > Magnoliopsida > Sapindales > Rutaceae > Atalantia > Atalantia buxifolia. The sequence goes on along the minus strand of CM059834.1, from coordinate 25,568,695 downwards.
TCATACATAGACAGGCCTTTGGTTGTCGAAATAATTTCAAACATTTGATAGGGAGGGTACCAGGGATCGATTGGTTGAACTGGATAGGCTCAAGTAAAGAAAATCTATGTGCTTGGAAGGGATTTTAAACAACTGTCAAAGTTAACTAAAATTCGATATTGAGAAATTTTGAATTTAAATACATTGTAAGAGCTTAGACATGGTTCTTCTTTGTTTGTTCTTCATATGCATGTAATGTTTGTATCAATGATAGTAGCAAGTTTTGTTAAATACAGCATCGGTACTCAGAACTCTTAAGCTGCATTGAGGGGCTTAATTGCAACATTTATTGTATTCTGTTTCAGTTTTTTGAACACGCTACAGAATCAACTCGCAGATTTTGTTTGCATAATGGCTTGTGCGGACTAAATTGTTCTATGATGACACAACTGAAAACATAATGCCGACTTCCAGCAAAATAATGGTTGAAAATTGATAAAATATATAAAAATTCCGGGACTCATATAAAGCGGACATAGTTTCCATTGTTTGATAAAATATTTAAATCACATGAAGGAAAAAATTCCGGGACTCATACAAAGCGATCATAGTTTCCGTTCTTATTCGTTTGAACTTCAGCCAAAATGTAAGAAATTGTGAAAATGACCCTAACTCCAGTTATTTCATTTGATTTTCTGTAGTATTTCACAGGCTTTGCTCAACGAATTTTTGGGAAATCTTCCCAAACCAAGCGAGCCGTTAGATTCCAACCTTGGAACATTGTAACCCAAAAGTTGTCATGTAGAGAGGTTCCGAAATATAGAAGAGAATAGACGAGAATGGCGAGAGTTTGTCACAATTTATTCTTCGTAAACCTTCTGCTGTTGATTCTTCACAACAAAGAAATTCAGTTATTTGTCAAGACATGAAAGTATAATTCTTTAACTGAACCATAAGTTTCACAAAAGGAGATGGGGAAATAACACAAGCAACAAGAACCAAAAGGTTTACAAATTCCTTCTCCATGCTCACCCCAAAAATTCACTTTCATATCTGCAGAATCGATTAAACCAAAAAAAAAAAAATCTGGGAATTTCGCAAAGATGATTCATCTTCTGTTTAAAATTGTATTTACCGAAATGGCTTTGATTCTGACACTTCTGTTCAGAAACCCTCTGAGGAAATTCGTGATCATGGGGTTGGACAGATTGAAGCGAGGGAGAGGGCCATTGGTGGCCAAGAGCGTTGGAGCAACTGTACTAGTTGTCTTATGCTCAGCTGTATACAGCGCTATGGAAATCCGGAGACGTGCAAGAGACGGCAGAGCGATCAATCCGACAGATGAGGTTCTCATGGCAAATCTTCTTCTTCAAGCATCTCTCATGGGTAAGTCATGTTCCATGGATGGGTATATATATGTTGTTTTTGAACGAACAAATTGAATTGTGAAGCCGTGTTACATTCTGTTATCAATGCTGTTTCCTAATCATTTGTAGCGCTGCATGAAATGTGTAAGGTTATGTTTATTTTCTGAAGTAACTTCATTGTTACTGAGTGTGGCTTTTACAATGGAGCCGCAAAACTTACACTCGGTTGTATATATTATGCAGGATTCTCCCTGTTTCTCGCAATGATCACGGACAGATTGCATTACTATATCAAAGAGCTTCATCTCGTGAGACAGACATTGGAAGGAGTAAAAATCTTAAACAAGCATCGTGACCGAGAGATCAGGGCAACAGAGGAGACAACTGAGTCCGAAGAGCCGAAATCTGAACGCAGAAGAAGGATTGACACGGCGGCTCAGCACTGAGATTATAAACCTTTAAAACTAAAGATTTATGTACAGTTTTAATACATAGAAAACTAAACCACAGTAATGTCATAAAAACCAATAACATCAAAAATAAAAACAAGAATGTCCTGCAGGTACTTAATTCTGCATCTCAATGACATGCTTCTGTTTAGAGATTTAATATGATTGTCCTCATTCTCTTTCCAATCCATGACTAGTTAATCTAGGATAACGAAATATCTACAGTAGCTGGTTCATAGTTGTTTTACAGATATTCAGGTGAAATTCACAGGCCCAATTTGTTTTAAATTAAACAAAGAACTTACCTCTAAATTATGAAAAACAATCTACCTAGTCATAGTGACCCTGATTGTGGAATGCAACCGGCAATCCATGTTGATCAGTTGCAAATATCCTTTGAAATCAAATCATCGTCTGCAAGACAAAATGGTTAAGCTGGCACAGATTATCAAACAAATCTTTAAGTTTAGAAGATTATAAAAATGAAAGAATTACAAAAGGATATAAAAATGACACAACTCAAGTTTCTCCATCCAGGTTTCGCAAAATATACTTTAGGAAATCATCACAAACCAAAAGAACCCTTTGATTCCAATCTTGGAAATAAAAATACTGTGGGGTGAAAGTTTGTCTGTCCAATTTTAGTCTTTGTAAACCGGCGGCTATTGAATCTTCACAGTAAAGAATTCTGTCGTGTTCCATGTTATGAATAGTATAATTCTTTAATTGCATCGTGAGTTGAAGAAAAGCAATTAAAGTTATCAGGCATATACCTTCAGTAACAGGAAGCCAAATGTTCACAACTTTTAGCTCCATATCCGCCCTATAAATTCACTTTCATATCTCCATAACTGATTAAACTATTTTTGGCAACTTTTGCAGATATGTTTTATCTTTTTTTTACAATTGTATTCACTGAAATGGCTTTGATTCTGGCTCTTCTATTTGAGAGCCCTCTGCGGAAACTATTGATTTTGGGGCTGGACAAACTGAAGCAGGGGAGAGGGCCATTGGTGGCCAAGAGTGTTGGAGCAACTGTTCTAGTGGTCTTATCCTCCGCTGTATACAATGTTATTGAAATACATAAACGTTCAAGAGAAAGCGGTGCGCTCAATCCGACAGAAGAGGTTCTCATGGCAGATCTTCTTCTTGAAGCATCCCTCATGGGTACGTCATGTTTGGTGTTTTTCGAATAAATAAATTGAATTGTCAAGATTCACCTAAGCTTTTGAGCCTTGATTCATTCTTTTATCATTGTTGTCTAATGAAGCAATCCCATGCTGGGCTACATGTGACATGCAAGGTCATGTTTGTTTTCAAATGGTAACTTTAGTTGTTGGCAATTGGGGCGCCATAATGACAGGCTGCAAAACTAACACTTGGGTATATTTTGCAGGATTCTCCCTATTTCTTGCAGTCATGATGGACAGATTACATTCCTATATCAAACGGAAGCAGATATTGGAAGAAGTAATAAACTCAAACAAGCAGCAACACAACCAGTGAAGAAAGAGCAAGGATGCAAAGGTTTCAGGATCTGACACAGCAGCTCAGCTCTGGAATTAAAAATAAATAAGAAGTTATTAAAATATCTCTCCCTTAATAACTCAAGATGTATGTACAGTTTAAATACATAGTAAATTTGACTCCAATAATGCCATAAATGAGAATAATATGAAGAATAAGGAGAATGGCCTCCAGCTGCTGGTTTCTGCATCTCAAAAAGTTATTCAATAATATTCCGCTGTCTAGAGATTTTCTCTTCCAAATCCTGTAGTTATTCTATGCTATTGAATTCATATTTGTACAAAAACCAAGGCGAAAATTCACAGAAAAAATCAGTTGAGATATACCAAATGCTTACATCAAAATTATGAAAGCAAAATCCTTAGATATGTGAGGAGAGTCACTGACACCAAACAAGTTGTTAGTAACCCGGAATATGAAAAAGCATACTTCAACTTGTAATTTTGAACTATCAAACGCAAGGCTCAACTTGGTATTGCCAGACTAAATTCGCGGTCGAAGAGGGGGTTCCATCATCTTGTTGCACCAGCAATCCTGGTTGATCAGTTCCAACTTGCAAGTGACCTTTGAAATGAAATCTTTTTCAGCAGCCAAAATGGTCGAGCCGGCATGCGTCAGCAAACTGATTCCAAGTGCATTCATCTTCTTATTGACTACATCCCTCCAATTTGTTTGACTTGTACTTATTCTGATTTCCACCACCAATTGTAGAAATGACAATGAAAGCATTATTGACCTTCCACTTGCATAAATACCGTTATGTTCACACACATATCCATCAATTATAAAGCATTAGTTGACTGGCTAAATTGCGTAATCTCTTGACTTTAATATAATAATATCCCACCACACCAGAATGGTGCAACTAGAACAAGGGATTAAAGAACAATAAGTTTCAGTTTGGGGAATCTGCATCTGTTTAGTTCATTGTTTAAGAAATACAACGTCATTTACCTTCAAATTCACAAGCCAATAACATTGTAAAATATCATGAATTTAGGGTGACACTTGTATAACCCCATTTGCCGGTCCGCAACCGGCAGTAGGCGGCGGTTCCGAGACAGGTTCCACTTTCTAGATTGACATCTGAATTGGAATGGCACAAACTTGGAAAATTATTTTCATGGACTTTTGTCTTAATTCACCCACTGAGTTGGAGGAAACCTACGTTGACTTGCACTAATTTGCCATATTCAAAAAAGTCTCCTCTGTTCACACGAATAAGTCTAAACCAACCACGGTGATTGACCCATTAGAAGACTTTTGATCAAAGTCGTCCTTGGAAATTGTAATAGAGCCAATTGTTGTACTTTACTGGAATTGGATCCTCTCAATTCTACCTAGAGTTTTTAAAATTTTTTTATTATATGTACTCATGTATAAGATTTTTATTTTTTTATTTATTAACTACCAATTAAATTATTTACTCAAATCATATTAAAAGAGAATCATGATCCGTGCTTCGTTAGCCAAAATTAAATCAGAAAGATTGTATTAAAAAGGGGAAAAAAAAGTTATGTTTGCGCTGAAAAGAAAAGAGTGGAATGGATTGAACAAAACCAGAGTTTCCATTATTTGTCTCAAAATCGAGATTTTCTGATACAAAATTATCTCTAACAATATCAAATGGTAAAAGAATGTCTCGCCTAATACTAACATTGCTACTATCACTATTACTACTGATGGAGAATCCTGCGAACAAATCTTCGATTAATGTTGAATTCTGAACCTCTTCTTCAGAAATTAAATCCCAGGCTAATGTGGCTTCAGCTGATGGTTCATGTGCTATGACCAAATCATTCTCATCGGAACAAATTTTGGGCTCTTCAGTGCCATTGCTTCTAACTGTGATCCAATCTTCATCCAAACTCCAATTGGGCACACTTGAAACTAATGATGGCAGAGCACATCCAATCAATTGTTGAATCCTCTTAACGGCAGAGTTTGCAGAAGAAGAAGAAGAAGAAGGAGAAGCCTTGGGTGATAGATTTTCTGAACTTTCAGCTTCTTCCAAAGAATCCCAAAATCCATGGTTCAACACAGTGCATGGAGAACTCATAATAAATTTCTCAACATCCTTAAAATGATCAAACTCCACTCCACAAACAAATGGATGTTCAAGCAGTTCTTTCGCCGTCAACCTCTCCTTCGGATCTCCCCTCAAACACTTGCTCAAGAAATCCTTAGCCTCCATTGACAACCACCTTGGAATCTCCGGTGTCTCACCGGAGAATCCAATCCGGTAGAGAGCTGATACCGGGTCATTTAGTTCCGGCCAAGGATTAGTCCCAGTTGCCATCTCAACAATTGTGCACCCAACAGCCCATAAATCAGCTGCAAGCCCTTGCTCTTCTCTCCTAGCCACCTCCGGCGCCATGAAAACCGGTGTACCGGAAAAAGCTGATGTGGCAAAAGCTGCGTTGCTATCAATTTCTCCCACATATTTAGCACAACCCAGATCAGCAATCTTTGCACCATCATCGCCTATCAAAACATTGTTGCTTTTAATGTCACAATGTGCAATTCCGTTCATGTGAAGATGATTCAATCCTTGAAGGATCTGCCACGCGTATAATTTGATCATTTGCTCGTCCAATCTTCCTCCGTGTCTCCGAATTTCATCGTAAAGCGTGCCCCGGGACATGTACTCCATGCAAAGATTGTAGGTAGGCGTGTTATTTTCGTTCGTGACATTAAAGCCTAAGTAGTTAACTACATAAGGAGAGCTGATCTTGGACAAGAAACATTGCTCTCTTTGCAAGAACATAGACCGCGAGAGCTCCATGGACTTGACCGCGATGAATTTGCCGGAAGAAGCTAAGCTGGCTAGAGACACCGTAGCGGTGGATCCACGGCCGATGATGGGTCCTCTTGTCCACTCCATATAAGAGAAAGAGAGAGAGCACAAGAAGAAAGGTGAAAGAATAAGAGAAACGCGGTGAATGGATTGAGAATGAGTAATGTTTGTGAATGTTAAAATACGCTATATATACACGTGTGACCTTGTGACTTTCTTGCGTGGATTTGATGACCCTAACTTAATACCAAAGAATTGTTAATAATCATAATAAGATTTTTTTTTTCCACCTAATATTTTGTGTACAGTTGGTAGTTTCTTGCTATGAGTACACATGTACGTACAAAGTTGATTCAACCATAAATTACATATTCAAACTTTGTAAATTTAAAATTAATATTTAAGTCAGAAAATCATATATTTGTGTTTCTATTTTACATTCACTGTATTAGTCAAGAATGACTTAAATTTTAATATCTTTCGATAAAGAATCAACAAATTAATTATAAAATAGTTTGAATGCATAATTTTTTACGTCATCAACAGATTCTACCAATTGAACAAATTAAAGCTAATAAAATAAAACTACAACTCTTAGCATTAAGAGTTGAATAAATTTTCTTCTTTTAATAATTCTATCATCCAGATTTATAAGTAATTATTAAGAGATGTTATTTGCACATAAATTGAGCAAAGAGCGAGCAGTCTAAATATATAGTCCTACTCAAATAGAGAGCACTTTAATCTCACACATTTGAGAAAGCAAGTGCTTGAGCTCCCATAAAAATATTATGAGGATTCCATTCCTTCCTTAATTATGATATAATTGAATGGAGGATGCGAGTGAAATAAATATAAATGCCTTTTGAATATCAGTGAAGGTGACATAAACATCCTTCGAATGTTGGTTAAACTTATCTCTTATGAATTGTGAGCATAGCGGACATCACTTGAATATTAATAAAAGTGACATAAATATCATTTTAATATTAATGACGGTTAAAATTTGGGTAGTATTATTTTTAAACTAGTCTCAGTTATAGTCTAATTGTAATATCAATGTAAAAATATATAAATATTAAAAGAAAAAGCATTGCTAATTTTTTTTTCCCACTCTATTTGTGTTAGTCTGTGCTTGTTCTATGCAAATAACATTTCTCACTAAAACCAATTTATTAAATTAATAAACTAGTATTATCTCCTCAGGAGAAAAAGGCACTGTGTAGTATTTTCCTTTTTCTATATACTGAGTTTTTTTTTTTTTTCCTCTCTCTGTAAAGTTGGTGGCTTCGGTGTTATATTAAAAGCATGGGGTTCGAGTGAGACCCGTGGCAAAAGGAGAGAGCCTCAGCAGCCTAGGCCGCCTGTGGGCGGCCAGACGGATTGCCTGGCCAGCCACATGACGACACGTGAGCACGTGCCAGGATTGCGTGATCAGCGGTGGAGAAATGAATGTGCCAATTGCTATGGCCTTTTGCTTTGTCATTGGATTTTGAGGTTGGTTTTTTGCGGCGGCAATCGAACACAATCACAATGTGAACCAATCAACCGGCGCTGTCGCAACCTTTTTCTTTTTTCATTTTGGGCGAATGCAAGCTGTTAGCTTTTTGTCCAAGTTTCAAAATTTGTAAACAAAATTTCAAATCATTAGCTTTGCTAGATTTGCAGGCTTTTGTATGTACTCTATATATAATATACACAGCACAGTGCATGCATGAACATCGATCGATTCATTTATTTGCTTATGTTACAAAGCAAGTTAGCTGGAACACCGACTCACTTCACTTGTATGAAAAGTAATTGTATAACTCGTACAATACATTATTTATTTATTAAGGCTGGCCTATGTTATACGGCAAATCTTTTAATTTGTCACACATAATAATTTAATTGTTTTATATGTTATAATTTTTTTTTAATTTTTAAGTGATAACTTAAGAGTTAATGTATGTTACATATAGCATAAGATAGCATGACCTTGTTTATTAATAATGATCGTGTATTAGATGAATGTTACCATTCATCGCAAAATTTTTTTATTGCTGGTAATAAATTTCTTAGTATTATATATAAATTTATGTTTTAAAACAAATATTTTTTTATATGGTCTTAAAGGTATTAGGTCGTTTTCTATATTTAGGAAACTTCTTGAGTGTAGCTGTTTTTCTTCTTCTTCTTCTTTTTCTTTCTTTTCATTTTGACCGGAACTATTTTATTTTGTAAAAATAAATAGGTTTCTTTATTTTTAAAAATTTGGAATATCTATTTAGGTTTATTATGCATAATATAAGCAGAAATTAAAAAAAAAATTGAGGTTATTTACACGCTAAAAATTTCTTTTAACACTCTATTACTTTGAATACTCATTTATTAAATTTAAAAAAATTAAATTTTACTTTGTACACTCTTTCAAATATTAAAAGGGTTCTTACTTAAACTATTTAAATTAATTATCTTTATTTACTTTGTGTAGTTATAAAAATACTCTCAACTCATGTTAGAAAAATAAAATATAACAAATTAAGTACTCAAAATAATGCATTTAAGATCTTCTAGAGAAGAGAGATTATAACTTCTGCTGGCTTTCTTTTAAAATTATTTCAGCAGGCATTATTAACGAATATTTCACTCATTCAATTCACGCCATGACTACAACTTAGAAGAATAGAAGATAAATGGATCATGGATGAATGCTTTTCTCTATCAACTTGGTCAGAGTACATTTTCGTTTAAAAGAATTTTCTAACTTAATAAATGTGTGTGGTCTGTAGTCATTTTTAAGGAAAATGCTATTTACCCCGAGTCAAACCCCGGGTCAATCCCCGAAACTAATCCAAACGACGCCGTTTGAATCTTTTTTTTTTTTGTTTTCAATCTCATTAAAACGACGTCGTTTTGGCTTAGTTAAGGCAAAACCAACGGCAGCCCCAGATTTCCTTCTCTTCCTCTTCGTTTTCTCTTATTTTTTCAGAGTTTTTATTTTCTCTTATCTCTTATAGCCTCCTCTATGCTGGTATTGGTTTCACCAATATCCTTACCATTAATACCAGAAGAATCATTGAAAAGCTCTTCTGTTCCCCATCGTCGATTATCTTCCACTTCCTTTTGAGATCCAGATTTATTGACAAAAAGCTGATCAAGCATTAATTTCTTTTTTGCAAGCTGCAAGATGCGCTCCTCAACACTGGCACGGACAACAAGCCTATATACTAAAAGTCTATTTGATTGTCCAATTCGATGTGCCCGATCCATGGCTTGAATATCAGCATGCGGATTAAAATCAGAATCATAAATAATGACTGTGTCAGCTGTTGCCAAGTTGATCCCCAGGCCACAAGATCGTGTTGATAACAAGAAGACAAACCGACTTTTATCTTGGTTAAAACGAGTTATTTCCGCCTGACGATCAGCCATTGAAACAGAGCCGTCCACTCTTTCACAGGTTTTAGGTCCAAATTCAATATTCAAATAATCCTCAAGAATATCAAGAAACTTGGTCATCTGTGAAAAAATAAGAACGCTCTGAAAAAATAAGAGAAAATGAAGAGAAAGAGAGCAATTTGGGGCTGTTTGTTGATTTTGCCTTAACCAAGCTGAAAGGAAGGGGAAGAGAAACAGAGAAATAGAAGGAGAAAGGGGCTGTGAGACGAAGAGAAAGAGAAAGCAGTTTGGCACTGTAACAATTTTGCCTTAACCAAGCTAAAACGACGTCGTTTTAGCTTGAGTGAAAGAAAAAAAAAAAGTGATTGAAACTACGTCGTTTATTGCTTTCGGGGTTTGACCCGGGGTTTGACCCGGGACAAATAGCAGAACTCAATTTTTAATGGCTATGACTCATAATACATTGACATAATCCTGTTAAGGCTCACATTTTATGGCGAATTTTAATTGGGTTTGCTAAACTTAGTGGATGATGAGTGTCGATTTAATTTTCCTGTACAATAACTTTATTTTTTATTTATTTTGAATTAGTGTGATTTTGGTATTCAAAGTAATTGTATTATATTTGTTACTAACAAATTGTCTTTAACAGTTAATAACATCATGGTTATTTTTGTAATATATAATTTTACTGAAATAAGAGTATTTTGAGTATCTTTTAGAGCATAAAAAGTTCCACCAAAAAAAATAAAAAAAAATAACATGCATTATTAATCAAAATTTTTCTCTTCTAAAAATTTGTATTTCTTACCTTTGCTTAGAATTAGATTTCAAGAACGGGATAAACAGTTTAAATATTAAAAAAAATATATTTGGTGTAGAGAAACACGAGAGAAAGACGAGAGAAACAATGAAAAAAAGAGTAGAGAAAGTGAGGGATAGAGAGAGTAAAATTCTCTCGTCTTTCTCTTGTGTTTCTCTCTCTCTGGTACTACCGAAAAAAATCAATAAATACAATATTGTAGGTTAGGACTTAGGACTCGGGAGTTACAGCTGTCGTGGCACTCGCGAAAATTTAGTGACACCGTCACGTAATTTCAGTGTGAAATTAGAATTTTGTAGAATATTATATCATTAGAAAATTCAAATACCAGAAGAAAACGCGTAGCATTCACGTGGTCAGCACAGAAAGGTCCGTGGCCCCGAGCAGACTCGTAACTAATGGAATTTGAAAGTAATAATTAATCAGACTAAAACCAAAATTTAAAAGTCAGTTTAAACTCGAAACGACTGGCGGTAATGCGGGATTAGTGGTTGAAATTCTGGTGATTGGACTTCGCGTAATCCAATTATTAAAGCTGGGTTTGGTTTGAAATTCTGTGGGGTCGTTTCGACCACAAATCACAGGCTTCTAAGACCACTTTGAGCGGGTCGGTGCCGTTATTCTCAGCAGAAGCTGCTATTTGGAGAAGCACTTTTGATCCAAAACTTTCCAGCTATACAACGCAACCCCTTAAGGTGAATCATTATCTTGTTTGGTTCTTTCGGTTTCCACCAGAGCTTGGGGCAAAGGAGATTGATAAGCGAATCTCCCTGTTCCAAGCTTTCTCCGTTCACCTCAGACTTCCTAATTACATAAGCAGCCGCGTTTGGACATCATTTTACATTTCTCAGCTTTAAGAATGCCCCCTTTTGAGGAGCTTTATTTCAAGAAGCGTTTCCAAAGCAAAAACATTTCAACGATAAGATACTTGGACACGTATTATCGGGTACGATGGAGTCAACGACTTAACTGTTTTATGAAGCTGCTTCCTGTACATTCACTTAATCCTAAAATCTACCCAAAACCTTCAAATTCTAGTAAAGCAATTATTGTAATCAACGGCGCTGACCAAAACAGGGGGTTTAAAAAAAAGGGGGATTCATCATGATTTTGTTATGGGAAGCAGGAGCATAACTTTCGGTCAAAGCAATTTCTGCGTTGCATAATGTTCTCACTTCGTTTTCCAAAAGTCAAAGGTCACAACAGATAAAAGTATCGTTTTTCTAGGAACAAAAAAAAGAAAAAAAAAAAAGAAAAGAAAGAAGAGGTATCCCTAAATGTTCACACATAGACATGTGCTCGTGTATATGTATATATATAGTCAAAATGAGAAATCAAATCCTTAAAAAACGTCATAGATGACATAATTACCGTTTATCGATCTGACGTAATATAATCTCTGTTGTGCTACTTCCTTGGCTTCAATTCTAAAAGCTTTCTACCATTTTAGTGATTCCCAGGATTCTAGATTTACCTAATGAAATATTTCCCAATAATAATAATAATAATACATCACAGCTCCTCGACCCGACTATGAATCCAATACTTCTGCAACCAAGAGCACAAACCCAATAAGAGTCCAGGCACGGATTTATAAACAAAGTCCAACGTCTTGGGCTTCTCAACAGCTGTCATACATCAGAGCATTTACATAGAACAGTTATTTAAGGTTTCGTTTCAACATCTTAAAGAAACAACTGAAATTCCACGAGGTACTGTTTACTGAGCATATTTAAAACAAACTTATTTACGCAGCTTCAGCAAATCCCACTCTCATGTTGCCGAAGTCAAAGACTGTGTGGTAGGGACCCATAAAAACATCCCCCAATATCCTGCATTGCAACCACATGAATTTCCATCTCAGTAACACCACAAAATCACTGGTACAAGGTAATTCATAACCAACATGCAGGTAAAAATGTTAACAAGGATAAACAATAAACATACCAGAGAGGTCCACGTGGTGGGGCAACATCTAGAGCTGAGAATCCACTTATACATTGAGCTGCATCTCCCTCGCCCACTTTGAGGATGTACTGTTTGCCATCAACCAACACATAATGAGAGATCAGTGAGACTAACACTAAACACGCAACATTTACAAGATAATATGCCCAAAATGCAGTATTATTATCTCAAGTGGATGGGTGGTAATGACAGTAACAACGCACGCTAATCAGTGGATTATCAACCCACACAATCAAAGACAAGAATCAAGTTTTTTGACTTCATTTTACAAAATATTTTTCACAGCATTTCTCAATATGGTCAAGTCGTATGAAAAAAAGATTGGGCCACAACTCCAGATTCCACTGCCACATATCTCCCAAACCCCCCCCCCCCCTCCAAATAAAAAAAAAAAATCACACAACATCGGCAAGATCACCATTTTTTATATGCTTGGTCTAAATGCCGTGTAAAATCAAGCTAGTTAACCTCTCTTTTATAGTTAGCCAGACTATTGGAAGTGTTTAAATTAAATGCCGTGTAAAATCAAGATCACCATTTCCTGCTGGAAGTGTTTAAATTAAATTCAACACCCACACAAACAGAAGTAACAACAAAGCATCTCATTGTAGCTGTAAAGGATGCATCCAAACCTCGGAACAGAAGAATATAGAAGGAAATGCCATAAGAATATCCAAAACACATTATCATACCTGATCAGGAGTAAGGTCAAATATCTTTCCACCAATCGTAAAGGAAACAATAGGCAAGGAAGACAATCTGCTACAGTCAACAGCCGATTCTCCCATAGGACTAGGCAACCGATCACAGAGCTGGATTAACAAATGAGAGTTAGAGCTAGCACAAATTGAATCGTACCAAAGTGTAATGGATAGAAATGAGGTACTTCAGCTCATTGATATGGTTAAGTAAGCAAATATAATGGATAGAAATGTGATACTTAACCTCATTCACATAGTTAAGAATGCGCTCTTGTGTTTGGTTCTGCTTGAGCTGGTTCTGCATCCACACCACTGCCATCTCACAAGTAGAGCACATTGCATCATGGAAACCACCAGATGCTCTATGATTATTCTCAGGAACGACACTCTCAATACCCATACTGATCACAGCAATTCCCAAAAAGAAAAATTATCGGGTGAATAACAGTCTAGCAGATGCTAATCAAATGTGTATGTGTCGGTATTTAGATGTTTATATATAAAGTAACATGATTGTCTGAGCATGTAGCAAGAGCTATATTCCGTTTAATAAGTACAATAACAAGAAACTGGTCTGAGTATTACCTCACACCTCGAGACCCATCAAATGTGCACAAACCAATCTGTGAGCAAATTTTTTGAGGTTCATCCTGGCAAACATAAGAATGATAATCAGAAAACCAAACAAGCAAGTACTAGCTTATATACTCAACCATTTCTTATAGTGGCACAGAGACAACTTAGCAGACACCTTAGCTAAAAGCATATCGATGATCGCCTCTCCATATTGTGAAACTACAGCCTTGCATTCTTGACTGACAATTCCAGTGGCTCCAATGGCATGGTTGACTTGAGTTATGATGGTCTGCAACAGATATATAATAAATCAACCCGCCATGTGACAGCAGTAACAAAGCATGCATAAATCAATGCAGACGCCATAGTAAAGCATCAACAATAAAATGCCACAAAGACTGTGTCACAGGGCTCATGTCATGATATCGCCAGTATGAACACTAATAAATGCAGTCATTGTGACAAAAAAACAAAAAGATCACAAATATGTATGCATCTAACTAAACATAAAGAGCTGTACTTTTTGCCGCTATGAGATGACAGATAAATGAAAACCATCAACCTAAAATAACATATTCAATGACTTTGAAGTTCTACGATAAAAAGTCAGGAAAGATGTTCCCAATATGGCTCCTGAAAGAAGTATCAGAAACCGAGAGTGTTGACTTTCTCAGCATAGGCCATGACTCGTGTATATTTCATTATAAATAATGTACACAAATTAAAAAAACTAATTTGGATAAAAGAAAAGGACATATCTATGCACACAAACAGAAAAAAGAAAAACCAAGAGTTGGGTCAAACTAGACAAGCCTACTACAGTCACTCTGCACCATCTAAGTCATTCCAAACACAAAATACATCTGCAGAAAGGAGAGATTTGCAGACAAAATTAACTACAAACTAGAACAAAAACATATTAATACACACCGTAGGGCCAGCCAACAAAGAGGTTCCTGAATCAGCAATTGCGGCACAGCCGCCAGCGCAAAATCCTGAAAGAGATATGCTAAATCAGGATGTAAACCAATTAATGACAAAGACTAAGAACCACGATTCCTTAAAACCAAAATCTCCAAATATTTATGTTACCTGTTGTTTGACCATCAATCATGACATCACCCATATCAAACTGCAAATAGAAGAGGCAGCAGGCATATTTAGAGAACTTCAATAAGCCAATTCACCAAACATTTATACAAGAGAAGTTCAGACCACCAACCTGCCAATATCCTTTCTGTGTGACAGGAACATATGTGTGCTCACCCTTGTAATGGTCAGGGTCCATCCCACCAAAAACAATTTCACCTCCTTCTTCCTCATCAGCATTTCGGTTAAACCAAAAGGAGAAAACTGGTTCATTGACAAGGCCTTGATTTACCATATTGTACCTGAAGCAGTTCCAAGTTTGAATCCCAAAACAGAAACTCTAGAGTATTGACTAATAACAAAAGTAACATAAAATCTAAAACATCACATAAGAGAGTAAAGGCAAAGCAACATACCACATGGGCACAGCCTTTCCAACAGAAATCTCTTGGAAACCAAGTCCAAGTATGCCATCAAACTTAGCCAGCAAGAAAGTGAGGCTGGGCTCCCTAGTTGCCTCAATAAATTCCTAAATCATACCGCAAATATCAGTACATACTAGAATTTGAAAAAATTGGTATTAATCAATACAATAGCAATTAGAAGTGACAAAAGACCAAGACTTTAAAGCTACCTGATCTTTGACCACAAGATCACCGATTTTGACATGGTCTTCGCTAAAAAAACCAGAAATAGCTCCAGTTCCATAATGGATATCAGCCGATTTACCTGTTGAAGGATTAACATGATAAGCTTTCTGAAATAATGTCATCTACAGATTGAACTCCTCTAATCAAAGTATTATTGCACTGCTCTCATATAAGGCAATAATTCATGATCTCATGTACATATATAAATGCCCATTCAAATTCCGCTATATTATGCATACATTAAAAAGTGCTTAATGGGAAGATCTAGGTACAGTCATCTATAATTGCTACATGAGATCATGCATCTGCGCACAAATTTCCAAAGAAAAGCAAATCAAGTTACAGAATTCCTTCTGTGTAAATCCATCATACAAGATGAAGCAAAGTTAAGAAGAAATAGACAATCATCATAGGGCATATCATGCATAGCCCATTTACAAAGCTCCACAGGTAACAAAGAAATCATGACTAAGAAGCATACTGTCAGTAGTTTAATGACACACAATTAACAGAAGAAATTTTATATAATTGCAACAATGCAGTAAAGTTCAACATAAACTTAAATGACTACAAACTAATCTAGAGAAATTTTTTTTGATAACATCAAAATGAGTAAGAAGCAGGAACAAACCATTCTTCTTGTAGGTACTTGAGCTGCCTGACCTGTACTTGGAATGGAAATAGCATGCAATCTGCAGCAGATGTAAAATCATTTCACTCTCCAATACCATAATAGAGATATATGCATTTGCAAAGTATAAAGGCAATTGAAAACAGGAATATGGAGACAAGCATAGAACTAACCGAGAAATAACACTTAGAAGAGGGCACCCACAAATTTGAACTACCAGTGTCAAATATCACAGTGAAATTTTGTGGGGGTGTGCCAATACCAATCTCACCAAAGTACTGAGCATCCATGTAGTTCTCCAGCGCAACAATATCAGCATCCCCTGACTCTACTAAGTTTCCACGAAGAGAATATTTTCTGATACAAGTTCTGAATGACTCTCCTTCCTTGGAGTCAAGGCGGGCAGCCACTCTGTTGTTCAGGTCAAACTTCCTCTTTTTAAGTCCGATTCTGTATAACCCACCATTTGGTGTCGAGAACACCACAGGAAACAGAAGCAAACAAAGGAAGAAACCAGCTGTAATAGATTTGAATATCGTTCCCATGTTGACAAGTAACTGCAAATTTTTATAAAATAGAGTTAAGTTAAGATGAACGTGATTAAAAAAGAAAAAAGGCACTATCTACTGCAAACTAGGTACTTTTTATATACGTCCCATGATAACAGCTGATTTCTTAAATATGTTTCAGAAGTAGACAACAACCAAGTTGATAGAAACATACACATTACACACATTTGATCATATCTACATCAATAAATGCCAGTTCCATGTCAAAACAATTGATATGTATCATACGTAATGATAACCACCAAAAGTAATGAGGAAATACTATATTCATGCAACTAATTTGAACAATATCATTTTCAAATAGATGTTAAACAAACCAATATCTAGAATTACATTTGCTAAGCTGAAATACTTTTGCAAATAAGCTAAAATATCTAGTTGATACATAAGGTCAAACAATATTACAAATTATTCACTCAATACACACTCAATAATCACACCCTAGGGTCAAAACGGACAATACATGGTCAATAGATACAGTACTCAGTTTTCTCAGCTACTTACCACCTATCGTCTTATTTTCTCAGCAACCAAACAGAACAGAACATAACACAACATAGAGAAAGTCGAACTGGAAATGGACATTAATCATATCAACAAAATAATAATTAAAATTAAGATCATAATCAGAAACTAAAGAGAGCAAATTAAGTTATGGAGCTGAAAGTTACTCACAGTCTCTTTCGATGATCGATACAGAGAAATGCTTGTGAACTGAGATAATTGAAAGGATGTTAGATATTTTAAATAGCAATTTAAAATTCTCTATGGTTCGGTTCTTTAAGAATTAATTAATTTACGGGGATACTTAGGAAAACAAGGAGCGTACACGTGTCCTTGATGATGTATGCTTTTCTTAGCGGATAAGAGTTTGAGCTTTGACCTTGGAAAATTTTGTAGAGTTTTCGATTTCCTGGTTCGGAGACTATCACGCTTGATGTTGATGCAGTAGCTGTGATTGTCCGATTAGGTTGACCCTACGTTTTTAAATTGGGATAATAACATGTGGATCCCTAATGTTTGGAGAATACTACCAATAATGACGTATTAATATTATCACTTTTAGGACTCGCCTATCGTGCAACTGTAGTATTATGTTATTGGTTTTGTCTTTTCTGTATAAAATATCATTGAAGTCCCTTTTATTTATTTTTATTTAAACTTTACTTTATAAATATTAAGTTCATTTCTTCCAAACCCGTGAATCCTTCAACGGTCAATCAACAGCAAATCAGCTAACTCGGTGGCTGTGGCTGGTCAAAAAAGATAGAGGCAATTGTGGATAACAAACCTCAAGTGGTGGCGTCACCGAAAACCAATGAAATGGCGGCAAATTGAAGCCGCGATTCCGTAGCTTTTCACGGCTTAGATCGGCGTTTTTCCGAACACTTTCCGGCGATAAGGATAGCATGGAGATGACAAGTATCGCATGAACTTCCGATCGGTACCAATCTTAACTGGTGGAGACCCCGAAAAAGGAAAAGAAATCTTGGTAGGGTTCACGGGTTCGGGTCAACCCATTTTTTTTTACCACAAGGACAGCATGAAGATGATCGGTATCGTAGGAGTTTTCGATCGGTACCAACCTTAACCAGTGTAGTGGCTGGAAAAGAAAACGGAATGCGGGTAGGTTCGCGGGAACTGTGATGAAGGAAGGGGTATTTTGATACATGTATAATATAAAATAAAAATTTATAAATAATAAATACTATAAGGGTGCTAACTATAATTTTTATATGAATTAAGTAGAAATTAATTTAATATTTATAAAAAATGTAAATAAAAATAAATTAAAGGAGTTAAGTGAAAATTTTTAAGATAGTGGTACGGTACCACGATGGTACCGTAGCGGGATCCTATCTTTTATATACGGCCCCACCATCGAATCTCCGAGAGAATCTATTAATAAAAATAATAATTTGAGCAGTATGCTCCTAAAATCAGTTTTATTCGAGGAATAGTCACGTCTTTCCATCTCATCATAAAAAAATACAAAATCAAGTCTTTCCAAAATTGTGGTAAATTTCCAAATAATCATTTATTTAAAAACATTCGCAAATTGGGTGTCCTGGTTTATTTTTGTAAAACTCAAGGTCGAGATGCCAATATTATTACCTCCTTAGTTTATTTTATTATAATTAATTAGTAATTAATATACCATATAATTTTAATAAATTAATAATTTTTGTGATATATAATTACTTCTTTTATAGTCTCAATTTGGTCTAATAGACTAAATTAATAATTTCAATAAATTAATAGAACAATTTTTTTTTCAGGAAATCCTTATATAACTCTATGGTCCTCTTTATATTATAAATTCATAATTTATTAAATTATAAATATAGTTGTTATGATGTTTTATTAAATAAAATACAATTTTATTGTTAATTTTTTTCTTGAAATTTAAACGTAATTGGATCTTTTCTCTAATTTTTGTTTGAATTTCGAAGTTACAAGATTGAATTCTCAAATTGCAATAATTTTGAATTTATTTTTGGTTAATTTAATGTGTATTTAGTGAGTTAATTCTTATTGATTGATTGGATTGGTAAAATATCTACGAATTTTTAATCGACTGTATAACAAAATCTCTTTATAGTGATACTCTATATAGGAATAATCTCTATATAGTCATTAAAAATTATGATTCCAATTTTTACCAATTATAAATAAAAATAAACTTCACATTAGTATAAATTATAATTATTCAACATCCCGTCTTAAGGAACTTGCCTTTACATAGTAATAATTGTTTGTAAATTCTAAAAAATATATGTTGTGTTACATTAAAGGTTTAAGAGGAAACAAGATATTTCTTTAAGTTGTTTGAGATAATGATTTGTACAATGATTAGTATTTATACAATTTGCATTGAGAAAAAACATTAAAAAAATAAACATTTAGATTTTTAAGATGACTTTACATAAAACTACATAAATGCTTATACTAATTTTTTGAAATTATGTCTATCTTATTTATCAATGTCTGCACATTGAATTTGACATATTCCTTTCATTAATTATTAATATAGTGGATACTTTACCTCTATATCACTTGTGTTGAGGATCATTAAAATGTAACTACACTTAAACACTTAATCGGACAATAAAATTATAACTACACTTAAATTAAGTTATGACCTCATCATAGTTAGTTTATTTTAAGTAATTTTTAAACACTTATATTGAGTGTTTTTTAAATATTTATACCTTAAACTGAGTGATTTTTAAACAATTTTATTTTTCTAACAGCTAAAAAAGTTAGTTTGGGATTTGCTCATCGCCCCCTGTAAGCAAATCTAAAAGGACTCGAAAAGACTTTATGCTGTCTCCGTGTGAATAGGGCTTATATCAAATTTCGGGTAAGCTAGCCTCACAAGTCAAAACTCCCTGATCCACACCAAGAAGAAACGTGCGTATGCTGGCTTCGAGTCAACTCTTAAACCATTTTTGTTAGTTGTTGATGATATTTAATTGCTCGGAATAGTATAAAAATTAGCTCAAACAATAAAGCTAAAGAAGGAATGTATGCAATATTCATAGCTTGGCTAGATCTCACTTGCACAATAGGTCAAATACGTTCAACTTATCATGGGCAACTTTTAACTTCAAGCATAGCACAAAAGGCCAATACCTCTAGCCTAGCTATAGCAAATTTCGCCGGAAGTGTGAGCAACTGCAAGGGTGAATTATCTGCCATTCTCACCTCAATTCTCTTAACTTTTCTAATTAATTAAAGAACCATTAATGTCCTTTGAAGGAGGGTTATATATGCGAAATTATTCATAATAATGAATGTAGCCTTAGAGTGTCTATAAACGGGACACAAACTAGCCAGCTATGGGCATAAGTTAGGGTTAAGTCTAGAAAAAACTTTACTTTATCTAGTATTAACATACATATAACTCTTATATTAAGTCTGCTTTCATTCTAAAAAAATAAAATTAGTTATTGATGACTAGTACATAAGTTTATGGTCTCAAGAATCGAGAATTAGGTTAGGCTTATATAATAGTTAACCCCCTCAACACCTCATCAATATTGAGCCAATGTGGGATAATCTGCTCAACACGCCCATCACATACAGGTTGATATTTTTGTTCTATTCTTGTCACGTGGTAAAATAGTGTGAGACCACTTGTGAGAAAATACCCTTATTTTATTGCAAAAAATGAGTAGCTAGTTATGATCAAACTCAAATCAAAATGAAATTCAGTAAATGCATGCATATTTGTTAGCTAATATGCTCAATGTGATTCATCATGGACTAGACTAGACAGACGATGCTAATTAACGTCACCTTGAGACGGTAAGAAAGAGTGAACGACAAATATTAATCACAGCTTATTGCATAACTTCTTCAATTTCGTAATCAACTGTTATAAAAGATCCAACATTCCAACTTTTTAATGTACATACAACAAACAGAAACAAAAATAAACTTGTTTGCAATGAAACATATTGCCTATGTTCCTGTTTGAGAGCTTTTTCCAAAGATTTTGGCACTATCTCTACAGCCGGTTGCTCATGACTGTTCGATCTTCTCGCTGCTGTTTCTAGCAGTGCTAGGGCTGTTGTTGTTACCATTGTGGTTTTGGTGATCATTATTGCCTATAATGGAGGCGATGGCTGCTACTAGAGCCGCAGTGAAGCCTGGATCCGACGTAATGGCGGCCGTTGCTGCACTGATGTTGTCACTGATCAGCGAGGCTGCTTGTATCCGATTTTGAGCTGAATTATATGGATGCTCCAATCCCAGAGAGCTCAGCAGCCCTAAGAAATTTGATTGATAATTATTATCAATAAGAGCCGGACTAAGACCGTGTGACATGGGCACAAAATTGTGTGGCAAGTTATTTGGAGAAGTGAAATGGAATTGCCCCAGTGGCCTTTGAAATTGTGAAGGATTTGGACTGTGAGTGAGGTCTAATGTAACAGTAGGAAATGGTGCAGAAGCAGAAAGTGATGCCGAGCTTGGTGAGAAGGGTAGTACATTATTTTTGGCTAATAAATTTGGGCTCATGATCAGGCCATCTGCACTTGGCATTGATCCCGAAAGCAGCATCGACGCAGCAGCTGATGTGGTTGATGCCATTGACATGGCCGCCGGAGGCAGCGGATGGTTGTGATTGCCTTCGTAAGTAGTTGTGAGTATTGTTCGGTCTTGCGGGCATCTTTGTACCTGATTAGAATAGAACTTATTTAATTAACAAAGGACAAAATACTCTCTTGTCAAGGTGACAATTCTTAACTACAAAGACTGATTGATTTGATAAAAAAAAAAAAAGTTTTCCTATCAACTCCGAATGCAGATAAATATGAGTAGTGTTAGGTGTAGAGAAAAACGAGAGAAAGATAAGAGAAATTTACTCTCTCTCTACTCATCCATTCTCTCTCTTCCTTTTTCTTCTTTTTTTTTCTCTTTTTTTTCTACACCAAGCATTTTTCGATAAATATTAGTCCCAAAATTAACTAAATTATGTAAATATTTGAAAAAAGAAAAGGACTCCTACTTAAAGAAGGAGAAAAAGAGAAGAATTAGTATAATTACTTGTTTGCGGACGGGACAACTAGAAGCCATGGTGCAGCGATAGTAAGCTCGAGGGCAAGGGTTTCCTTTAGCCATTTTTTGTCCATACTTTCTCCATTGACATCCATCAGAGATCTGTAAATTAACAAATTAACAAAGATTTATATAAAGATTTAAAATTTTTCGTGAACAAGGATTATAGAGACAATTAAGAAGTACTCCTAGGCAAGAAAACAATTAATATTTATTAAGTGATTAATAATATTGCGGCAGAATGATGGCATCTATAGTTAATGAGTTAGTTTTACACTTCTCTTTTGACTAAACTTCTTAGCTTGTACTTCAACAATATCAGGCGCAGCTAGCTACTACATTACCATCTCAAAGTTGTTATGTACGACACCATTTTTGAATCTCTTTTTGTTATTATATCTAGCTACACATTACTAAATTTCTGAGTCAATGGCTCGAAATAATTGTATGAATTGAAGCTTGCTTTGTTTTATTCATACCATGGTTGCTTCTGATCGAGCACGAACTGAGACACGAGCTCTTCTGATCATGGGCGTGGTCTGTGACTGTGAAGCAGCTTGTTCAACATTTCTTGATGAATTATTATTATTATTATTAAACCTTGCAACCTTTTTAGCTCGTTGATGATCATCTGGGGTTACTTCTCTTTCAGTTCTGTCACTAATGTTCCTCTTACCCATTTGATGATCATCCAATGCAACAATTTCATCATCATTTTGTGATTCCATCGACTCAACAATCTTAAATTCCCTAAATCTTGTTGTATCCTCCGAAGAATTAGATAACGAAACTTTATGATCGTCTTTTCCAGCTTGACCCAGATCCATAAATTGTCGTGCAACACCAACTTTTTCGCCATTTATCATCTAGAATTGAAAGCCCCACATAAATATTGTGTCTATAGCTTGAAATATATAAATAAACGTAAATAAATATGAAATTAATTGCGATCTTATTTTACGGTGTAATTACCCCCAATAATGAATTAATTAATTACCTCACGGCCTGCTGTGTTTCCAGCTAATTTTCCAATCGGTTGGCGCTGCGTAAGTGCACAGAGATGCATTTGCAATGCACGATAGTCATTGTTAACTTGATTAAGCAGGCCTCTTAAACGCTGATTCTCGACACTCATTTTGTTCAGGTCAGCCTGGAGAACCGCCAACTGTAACAGGAGGAATTATATTCTTTAATTTTTTATATAAATGAACATGCATATACATATCAAAAGGTATATTAATTAATTACAAACCTAATTAAGCTAGAGAAATTAATTAATATTCATAGCCTTGATCACTTAATTACCTCAATTTTTGTATCATGTCTCATGTGCTCAATATTCTTTGATGATATTCCAGTATCGACATTACTGGATCTTTCATTGCTTGTATTAGCAGTTGAAAGATTTAAACCAGTCTGCAGCATGAAAAAAAAAATGATAAATGATAAAAAAAATTAACAAGAAATATTTCAAAATCATTTAAATCAAATTCAATGCAATAATATTTAAGCTTACATTAATATCGAGTTTGATTCTTTCTTCGTGTTCATCAAAAGCTGATGAGCTCTCTGTCTTGACATGATCAACTCTAAACGTTTCTTGACGATCATCGGAAGCTTTAAGATGACGATGCTGACCATCATCATGAGCAAAGAAGTTCATCTCATTGACCACTCTTTTCTCATCACGATGATCTTCACCGTTGATCAGATCGTTATCTTTGGCCATGATGATGTCGCGCTTACATCTAGCAGCAGCAGCTGTATCAAAGAGGAGTCCCACTGAATTGTCCATATATATAGATAAAAATATGTGATGAAATTGAGACAAGAGAGGAAAAGAAAAGAAAAGGGATAGAGACAAAGAGAGAGTGAATGAGAAGCTTGAGAGTGTGGAGTCTGAATAAGCAAAGGACTCGGCAATAAAAAGGGTTTGGTCCAAGACTAAAAATGAATGTGAAAATTGAAAAAGAGAAGTGAAGTTTCTTGTTAGTCTCACTTTAAAAAGGGTTTTTAGATTTTATGTGTTTGTTTGTGAGGTAAGGTGGTGCGTCAAGAGACAGATGGCCGTTAAGTATCAAAGTCATAAGAGAGAGAAGGGATCAAAAGGGAAGTGAGATACATGAAGGTCCTTAGGTTTAGGTTAAGCCAAATAAATAATAATAAATAAAAGTAGTTATATAATACATTATTGTAACTATTATTAAGAGAATGATTTTAACAATAGTCTAATTCTTATTAAGAGTATGAAATTTTTTTTTACATGTACATCTAATGAAATTATAACACGTGTGATGCATCTGTGGATTATAAGGATAAAAAATTGATTAAGAGCGAATACATACATATGTTGTATATTATTGGAGAAATGATCAAATTAAGAAAAATAATTCACATAGTAGCTTAATTTTTTTATTTTTTTATTAATAATACTAAGTAAATAGATAAAAATTTCATGGATAATGTCTAATAATGTGTTTATTTTGATAACATAGAACCTAATATATATAAGCACAATTGATATCTTCAAGACACACACACACATATAGTTTAGTATTCGTGTATTTCAATAATTCTTTTGAATTTTCTTGTATTTCAAATTATCCATTGACCATTTTTGTTTTCAATCACACCCATATGCCATGTTAAAAAAAAAAAAAAGGTTTTCGGAAATTCAAAAACGAATATTGAATGCGATTAATATTTAGTTAATTGTAGTTCGTTTTTTGGATGAAAATGTCAAAGATATTACTTGGAAACCATAGAGATGGTGCTGGAAGCAACACTTTATTCATTTGCGCGTCCAAAAGAATCTCAAGTAACCCTTGACAAAATTAAATTTTGAAGTCCTACAAGTGTCGACAAGAAAACCGAGGAAGAAAGTTGTGTGAGTTTTGACTGGTTCTACAATGGACGGTCCTGATTGGTTGGGTGCATCCCACATGAAGCAGAAATTAGTAAAGTCAATGATTTTGACGGCCACTGTTCTCTGACTACTACTGCGGACCCACCGCATAGTTTGAACGTTGACGTTTTTGGATCACTACTGTCTACCATCATAAAATAAAACAAATAAAAAACAAATAAATAAATAAATAAAATGCAAGTTTTTTCAAATAAATAAATAAATAAAATGCAGTTTTTAAATTTTCTGATTCATGAACCAAAGAAAGTAGGCTCACGCTAAGTTGCATTTGCTGTAACTTGCCATCAAACCATATTAGAAGGCCACCCCCGTGTATTGACCCCACCCGTTACCTATATTTACGCAAATTTAATAAGCTGCAAGTTGCTGCAAATGTAACTTAGCAAAAGCCGAGAAAGCCTTCTGGCTCCAGCAAATGGACTTGGATCCGGTGCTGATCTGATCTGGTCCTAAGCACCGGATCAATGGTCAGCAATTATTTTATGTGGACTCCAAATAATTGCAGATCATATCCGGTGCTCAGAACCAGATCAGATCAGCACCGGATCTTGGTCCCCAGCAAATAGCAAACTGAAGGGAAACATGAGACTTCAAAAATATTTCCAGTAAATCAATTTTTTTTAAAAAATATATATATTTGGCGTTACAACATTTGCGATGAATTTTGGGAATTAAAAATTTATGAGAGAACTAAGTGGTAGAAACAATTTCTATGGTGTCGTTCTCCCTATAACGCTTGCATACTATAAACTCTATTTATACAAATTAAGGAATGCAGCATATTGAATGGTTGCCCTATATCCCATATTATTTATTCAGAAAAATGTGAGATATGACAATAATATTAACTTTGGTATATCAATTTATACAAATAAAAGTTTTTTTTTTAAAAAAAAGATCATATAATGTTATTGAATTTTTGGTCTTATTTGGTATTGAGATTATGCTGTTGTAGTTAATTTATAAGTTACAATACTAAATTGTTTAGTAAATATTTATTACTGTAATTTAAAAATTAAGATGATTTAATCTCACACTCGTATAATACAAAATTTGTAATATTTTTATTAAAATTATTATTTAAAATTTATATTTTACATATATTCTCAAACTTTTATTTTTGTAATTACAAATCATTGCATCGTAGTTCTGATGTGTATCTGGTGAGTGATAGACCGAAAAAATCTTGTACACAGAGTCAATCGAAGCTATATATGCAGAAGACAAAAAGAACACCATCCACGTACCTTTCGGACACGTGAACATTATCTTATTCTTATCCACCTCGTCAAAACAATTTGCGTTTGGGATTTTGGGAGCGATGATGCTGATGCCATAACGTTTGAAATCAAAACTCACGTAAAATCAAAGCTGAAACTAATGCCATCATTTTGTCTGATGGGCGGACGATGAAAGACTTCAATTGTACCCTAACTTTGAATAAATACGTTTTGTGATAATATATGATTACATCTCGAGCTTTTCTTTTCTTTTCTTTTCTTTTCTTCTTTGTTCTTTTTTTTTTTTTTGGGTTTTTCTAGTTATTCAAAGAAGAAACTTCAAGATTCAAAGATTTAATCGATCCAAGAAAAACGTTGGTGTATGTTTGCATGTGCTGGCTGCTGTGATCACTATCTGCTGTGACCATCGTTTAATTTCAATCAAATTAGTTAAAGCTGTCGTAATAGTGTCATGGATTGCATAGACTGACCATTTCATAGCTAAAGTTGTATGATTTTATGCCGTAAAATTTTATTCGTTTTAATAAAGAGTTACATTAACTTATATAACGATAGTAATTGGCTTAGCCGATAAAATCTTTTGACTAACATGGCCGATCATTTCATAGCTAGAGTTGTAAGTTCATTATACTATAAAACTTTATCCATTTTAATAACAGAAATGCTACACTTCTTAAATTTTTTTATCCCAAATGATAAAGAGTGATATTAACTTATATAATAATATTAATTGATTTAATTGATAAAATCTCTCGTATTGATATTATCACGAATACGATTCAACTTCTACCCACTCCAAAATTTTGAAAGGAGAGAAAAAAAAATTAGTTTACAATTACCAAATATTTCTTAAAAAAAATATATAACACATTGACTTCTAATCCATTCCTTCCATCACACTTTGACATTAATCCATCGCAATTATTTTTATTATACTCTTTTTTATCTTCAGTGACCGACTTCGTGTGAGCATGTATGTGAACGTACAAATGGCTTATTTTCTTCCCCGCTAATTAGGTCATTAATTAGTTAATTTACTCAAATAAAGCATAATGGTTCTTGATTAATTCCAGTAAATTAAACTGTGACGCATATATTCTGATGGTTACTACTTATTTCTTACTTGTGCTAATTCAAACACCCGACATGCTTGGTTGCGCTGCTGGTAAAACTACAAAAGTCAAGATTTGGCAAATCCATATATTTGTTCATTAGGGAACAGAGATTATTTGGTGAGTTAGCGTGGAGAAGTGGTAGTCTTTCATTAAAAGGATATAAAAAGAATTAAACCAATTAGATTAAGCTGAAAAGGTCCCCAAATTTAATGCCTTAATTTATGTGGATGCACGTGAAAAAGTGATAAAAAGAAAAAGAAAAAAAAAAGGGTGGGTCTAATTAAGAGACTTCGGACCAAAAAAGAAAGGGTCGCACACACAATTTGTCTTGTGTTCTGGCAAAACGATAAAACTAGTTTATGAATATTATTAATGTTGGACTAATTAGGGTTAAGCAATTGACCGGTGGCTCAAGGAACCATCATAGTAAAATTAAATTATCAAATTTAATCAAATGAATTTGGGGGAAGAAAAATAATAATAAGTGGCTCGCAGCTAAAGTCATATTACACGACGCGTGCAGGCTGCCAGCAATTTTATTATTACCCCACTTTTATTAATTGTTAGGCTAGGCAGCATGCATGGCTCCGCTCGTGGCTTATAACCAATTATGACTTCTTCTTCTTGTTTTTTTTTTTCCCCCTTTTTCCCCTTTTAATTTTTCTAATAATTCTACATGATTAGATGAGAATTTAACTATTAATATTATAAATATTTATACTCACTCACCTTCATTGTTTTGCCAAGAAGTGAGTCTTCTAAACCTCTCTCTCTTTTTTTTTTCTTTAATTGAAATAGATGAATAATATATTAATATATATATATATTTAAATTAAAAAGAAGATTTGGAATGCTTCCTTGAAGACCATTTACAATATTTTCCTAAAAGACATTCTCAATTATTCATGCTTATTAGGAAAATGATATTGAGCATTTTGCCAAGAAGCACCCGACAAATGTTTTTTTTTTTAATAAAATAGAGGAAAATGAATTTAGATTCAATGCAGATCTAGATTTTGTGTTTAATTTTTTTAAAATTTTGATTAGTACTTATTAAGTAAGAGAATATAGTTAATTAAATCTTAGGCAGACAATGTTATAAATACCATGCATGGTGAAAGATTTACATAAAGTTAAACACAAAAAGGATTAACGTTGAATTTAAGTTGAAAAAGGAAAAATAAAAACTCCTACAAATTCAGCTTGAATCAATTTAAATACAATATTGAAAGGAATAAAAAAATGAAAAGAAGATTGAAAGAGAAAGAAATTACACATCACATAATAAAACTATGGGCACACATGTATTGCATTAGGTGGGAACTAACAACTAGTGTGATAATAACCCAATTCTTTCAATAACAAAAAGCAACAATGATGTGTAGTACAGAAAAAAAAAAATAATAACACACTAGTATTATAAGACAAAAAAAAAAAGAATAATTATAGCATTAAAAAAAATCACTATAAAACAAAAAAAAAAAGAAAAGAAAAAGGTTTGTATCTTTTGTGGTCTTTATACTATTTTCAGTGTATATATAAGGAGATAATTGTGACAAATACACATACCTGATGCCCCCACATCAGTCTAAATTAAAATCTAACATATGATATGGGGAATCGATGATGATTGATGATGTAGCTTTCATCTTTCTTTCAAGTTTACTGAAATCGTGCTACACGTGTGACAGAAAGAACTCACTACTCAGAAATTTTCATTTCTGCAGCATAACCATTATCAATTTCTTTTAATTTTTTTTTATGGGTATTATTATTAGATGATGACTTTGACTTAGACACCAGATATATCTGTTCTTTTCACACTCACAACAATCAAGCTTAATTTTCTTTTTAATTAAGATTGAAGCATCTTCAAATCAATTGAAGATGAAACCCGGGTATAATTAGAACTTGACCAATACAATTATTAAGAATGTGTTGGTCTTTTTGCCAACTCAGAATGTTGAAAAATTTGGTTGCGATTAGGTCGAACCTTTAGAAGATGCAAGACAAAGAAAGCAGACTCGCAAATTTTTTTTCTTGTATTTTTTTCTTTTAAAATATTGTAAAGCCATCATTTCCCCTTTAAATAGCCTCCCCTAAACTATCTAATTTCAAGTAGAATCGCAATTGCCTCAGCATTTTTATCATTTTTACCCAAATCAGATGCAATTACAATATTTTTTAAAAAATGATATAAATGCTGAAGCAATAGCAATTCTACCTGAAAATAGATAGACAGTTTAGGGGAGGCTATTTAGTATTTACAGGGAGGAAAAATTGACCACACAAGACTAGTGCAGATATTTTGAGCACTAGTAAGCTAACCTAATTGGCAATACTTTATTCATTAAGCAATAATGCATTCAGTATTTCTTCAAGAACTGTGAAATGCAATAAAGAGAGGGTTGAGAGGAGGGACGGAGGGAGAAGAGAGGGGGGGGACCATCTCGAAAAGTATGTCTAAATCCTCTATAGACTGTAAGTTAATCTATGGTGATTCTACATAGTCAATGGACCTTGGTAGTCTTTAATTCTAACAGCTATAATAAATGCACAAGCAGAAAAATCAAGCCTTTTTGAGTTTTCATTACACTGAACCTAACTTGTTGCAAGGGCGATGCACTCCTTGGTCCATCCTTCAAGGCATGACAAATTCTTTGGAAATATTATTTATATATATATAAAAGGGTGTGATGTCATTTTCAAGGCAAAAATAATTAACATGAAAGAAAATTTCTCTTCTAAATTCAAACTCTATCTCCTCAAATAATAAAAGCCTATTCTTTAACCACCCAATAAATAGCAGCCCTGAAATGGAGGCTATATATGTATATTATTACTATAATGCTCGCCACTAATGTGATATGACTTTGGAAGCTTGAGCGTTAGAATTTTTCTTCACTAGATTTTTAATTCTAGGTTAGACAAAGATAAATCAGCTCGAAGTTGCTGGTCCTACAGCAGATGATTACAGGATTAAAATGTTTCTGCTGCTATCCTATGTACCTTAAAATATAAAAATTAGAAACCCTTAGGTGCTCATAGTGTCCTCATAATCTGCTCATTCCAACATAGATTTCTAATTTCTAAGCATGCAGGCAAATGTGGGAACTAGCAAAGCACCCCTGGAGTAAAATCCTTAATAAATCAAGACAATAAAACCCTATTAATAGGGTGGGAAAAGGCTCTTCTCGAATCGGCATAATCTATAGGGCATAGTCCTGGTTGCATTATTCTTCCTTAAATATAAGGGATGTAAAGTGAGAACATATCAGCCAAAAATGGACTTTTAACAAATCCTATACAACTAGAAGGTTGGCATGCGAGGAGAACCAGAAGACGTACCTTTATTGAGGATGCCATCTTGGTTCCCCAACATTCAGCTCTTAGCATAAGCCATTCTACAAAGAATCGTCTGCACCTAACTTGGATCTTTGAACCTAAACATATGTATGCTAAGATAAGCAGAAACAAGCTGAAAGTAAACATTTTGAAAACAAATGTACGTACGAAACTTATGACAAACCAATGTATGATTTGTCTTCCGGAATAGAGCCTGTCTGTAGTCAGCTTGCTACTAGATCCTGCCTAGGCAAAAATGATGCGCTGCAAAAATATGCGATTGCTACTCTAGAGCGTGAATATATCACAGTAGAGAAGTTAAATTTATCATGAACTTTTACAACTTCTGTACTCGCAAATCAAAATATTTCACTTGACAAGCATCAAAAGATATCAAGAACACGAAAACTTGCATAACAAAGGAGGAAAAAGAAAAGGATAATAAATACAGGCAACGCACTTTAAATAGAGCAATAGATTTGAAAAGTGAATTATTATTAAAAACAAAATTTATTCGTTTTGCTACTAATTACAAGGTTGCCATCAACATGGCACGAATTTTGGCTCTCAAATCATCAGAAACTTCATCAGTATTAGAGGGCTGAGAGGAGGCCCTATCATCTTGCCACGATTTCGATAAATCTACAGAAGCTTCCCTGCTATGATGAGATTTTGATACATCTACAGAAGCTTCCCTACTACCAGCATTACCCTCGCCTGCTTTTGATTGATCTGATTTAATCTCCCCTTCCTCCAATTCCACTTCTCTTTCTGAGTAAGATCTCTTTCTATGCTTACGAGATCTACTCCGGTGCCTATGCTCATTATCAGAAGAGCTATCGTGTTTGTGCCGACGTCGAGAGTGCCTGTGCTCATCTTCAGAGGAGCTATCATGCTTGTGCCGACGTCGAGAATCCCTGCGCTCATCATCTGAGCTATCGTGCTTATGCCGACGGCTGGAATGCCGATGCTCATTGTCAGAAGAGCTATCATGCTTATGATGATGCCGAGAGTCATTGTCCTTGGAAGCGGAATGCCTTTTCCTGTCCCTGCTGTGGTGTGAAGATTGATGAGATCGGTGCTTCCTTTTAGAATGCTTGTGATTTTTTATTTCTTCTTCCTCTTCCTCCTCATCTTCTTCATTCCTAGTAGATCTAGAACGATACTTCCTCTTCGATCGTCGATCAAGATCATCACCCAAATCTTTCTTTTCAGACTTCTCATTTCCATCATAAGTGTCAACATCAAATGGAACTGAACTACCTTCTCTTTCTCTTCCTACGAGATTGACAACCTCAGCACCTGACCGAGAAAACCCAGACTCAGGCGGTTCAACAGAAAGGCAATGCTGTTTTACAGGTTCGGGTTTACTTTTAATCATGGCAGCAAACATCTTTGCTCGCTTTAATCTCTCAGCCTTCAACTTCTGCTCTCTGCTCAAGCCTGCGTCACAGGAGTCAGCCTCACTAGCAGCTGCGACAGCAGCTGATTTTGCAATAGCATTTGCAACAGGGACGGATACATTAGGCTCCCCCTTCTGATCCGACTTCTGGTTGGAACTTTCAGGCCGAGAAGAGAGGAGACTACCAAGGCTTGAAGCCTGTCCACCCTCACTGCTAGGGCCTTGACTGGTACCAGTTACAGGCATCTTTGTTAGATATTCTAGGTTGGGGTATCTAATGCCTCTCGTAGCAGCCTGAAGAATAGCAGCAGCTGCAGCTGCATCCACAGTGACAACACTATCCGGTTCAGCAGGTTTGGTAGGTAGATCTGATGCATCCTTCTTCGACTTGCTTATTATCATCTTAAACTTTTCTTTCCTGTCAGAATCATAGGGTCTATCAGATTCTGAGTACATCATATCATTTTCTCTGGATGTAGTATTTTTCTTGTCCGCCTCAAGCCCTGTTGAATCATGCTTCTGAGAAGCAAAGCCCTTTCCGGGTAATTTTGACTGTAAACACAGGAGAAGCAAAATTGTCAGCAATTATAAGGATAATACAGGTTCACCAATGGGATAAACATGCACTAGTATTCAGAACACATTATATCATGAAATAAAAATAACAGAGCAAAGTACCAAGCAATTCAGGATCAAGTCTTTTCAAAAATTAAATAGTAGCATCAATACAATCAAAATCCACAGTGCATTTATCTACTCCAATATTCATGCCAAAAGAGGATTCAATAAACAAACTGACAACAATCCATACAGAGCTGGCAAAAGTTATTAAAGAAAAATAGAGCATTTCAAAGAAACTCACCTCTTCAGCTTTATAAAGAACCTTTAGATAGTAAGGATAATACGGGCTTGACGGCAGAAGGAAGGGAAATCTCCCATATTTGTGATCCTGTTCAACAAGAACAGCCTCAAATTCTTTCCCATTTCTCAGGATAAACTCAACTATCTTATCAACTGCCCTCTTCATATCAGATGGAGGCTCCAAGACAGGTAAATCCGCCTTGGACAACCTAGGCAACGCAGAAGTTTCTGACTTATCCACAGCAATATCACCTTCTTTTTTTGTCCCACATGAGGTTCTAGCCTTTACAGCAGTAATAGATTGATTTTTTTTAATCAAAGGAACTTTTTCTTTCCTAGAAGCAAGTGAATGCTTTGAAACTGTCTCATCTTTCCCTGACACATTTCCTGAAGGTTCTGTCTGTTCTGATGCATTTGAAAAGGAAACATTAACAGCACAAAAAGCTTCATCAGATTTATTTCTTTTAAGTTCAGGGGCATCCTCATTTGCACCATCTTCATCCTCTCCAGTTCCATAGATGGAACCAAGCAAAGACAATGCACCACCTCCTCCGGCATCAAGTCCACTATTGGTCTTGTTTTCTTCACTCAGAAGTTCTGGGTGATCAACAAGGAACCTAAAGTATGCATGCAGACGATGATCAGGCATCAAGAACCCAAATGTTGGGTTGTCTCCTTGTTTTACCCTCAGAACAATTTCTGATTGCCCCCCATGCTGGCTCACAAACATAGCAGTCCTTGCAATGATCTGATGTACCTTCTCTGATGGAGGCTGAAAAAACAGAAAAAGAGATGCATTTGTCTCAAACAGTGGAACTCAACCAGAAAAAGATTGCAGAATACATAAAATTTTACTAATGTCCCAAAAAAGAAGAAAAGAAAACAACTAAATAGCACTAATATTCAAATAACCATAAAGATCAAGAAACAGAACTGTACGAAGATATGTATCAGCCAGTTTGCTCTCAGGGGTTAAGATTTCTGAAAAGCAACAAATTCCTATCATCCTAATCCCACCTGCATGGCCCCTTGTCATGACATCATAAGGAAACAAGGAGCCCACGTATGGCAACCCTGGGTCACAAGAACTTCCGTCTCTGCTTCGAGCATCTGAAACTTAGACATTGTAAACCTTAGAATAACAAAATCACCTTACACAACTCTCATTCGGCCATGCTGATTAAGCATCAAACAAACCATTATATGTTAATTACACTAAAAATCACAATATAAATAAAAAAAAATCAGCCAGGTATACACTTACTAGGTTTTGAAATAAACTTTCAGGCAGTGAGAAGGGTGGCCGAAAACCAGACTCAGCATCTGCAATCCTTTGCTCGGTCGTTTCATCAGTGTTTCCATATGAAAAAGGAACAGCTTTGAAGCCTCCATTATTCACAGGTTGAGCTCCATTATCTAAATCTGGAAATAAAAGAAAAGAGGATTAATAACCAAGCTCATATTGGACCATTACTAATACCCAGCATCACCAGCACTACAAAAACTTAAGGAAAAGCCAGGGTTGAGAAATAATCCTTACTTGTTTCTCTGAAAGACGAAACTGTTTGAAACTACATTTCTTCCTGCAACCTTGGAAGATCAATGCAAATAAACATTCGACACATGCCACACCATCATATTATACACATCACACTAACAACCCATAGAATGCCCGAGTTTAAATTGCATGACATGACACATCACATAGTCATCCCTCATCAGTTTGCAAAACTTCTAATGCTTTCAAGTAGTATAAGAGTTTTAACTAATGAGATATTCCATAAGCACATAAAGTAATTGCCAATTAAACTAGCAGATTAGTTATGCAGCTAACTGTAAATTACAAATTCAACATATCGATAAAAATTAAAGCACTAGAAATTTTTTTTTTAAATATCAATACAGCGCCAATGGACAAAAGATAAGAACTACAATAATACGATGAGTTACGCGAATTTGATTTATACCTTGTTG
Source organism: Atalantia buxifolia (assembly GCA_030444775.1). Taxonomy (NCBI): domain Eukaryota; kingdom Viridiplantae; phylum Streptophyta; class Magnoliopsida; order Sapindales; family Rutaceae; genus Atalantia; species Atalantia buxifolia. The sequence goes on along the minus strand of CM059834.1, from coordinate 25,533,759 downwards.
TTCGTGTTCCAGTGACGTGGAGATTAAGTCCAGATATCTTTCGTGATCGAGCTCCGATTCGGAGGGGGAATCTGGATGGCGCAGCGGAGAGAGTTGGCGATGCTTGGAACGTGGAGGAAGGGCGGAGAGGAGGTGCCGGACGTCGTAACGGTCGATGGTGAGCGAGTTCCATTCGACCAAGGCGTCTGGCGAGTTCACGAACGATGCGCTGCTGTCGTCGTCGAAGAGCAGTGCGTGGCGGCCCACTACCTGGAGATCCATAGAGTTTTGGCCGTTGGATTGGGCAACGGGAGATCTAAGGAAACCCTAATTTTGGTTTTTACAGAGGTGATGATCCTTTTGAGTTTGTTGTCTTCGAATGGACGCACGTGCGGCCTGACAGGCGGCTTTCTTTTTTTCTTTTTTTTCCTTTTGCTTTTTCTGAATTTTGCAATTGGCACTACGAAAAAGAATAAAGAGTTTAGAAGGAAGAATTCCCAAATTTTACAGGTGTGTTTACTTTGAAATTGGAGAATCAGAATTTAAAATTATAATTATTGATAGTATTTATTTAAAAAAATTGTGTGGAATGTATAAATTATGAATAATTCCTATAGATCTAATTTCCAAGAGGGTTTGAAAATCAGAATTCAATTCCCAAAAACTATCTATTTTACCTCTATTGAATTTTCATAATTTGCAAATTGCACTCAATTAAATTATGCCTTTTTATAATTTTATCCCTCCAAAATTTATGAAAATACCCAAAATTTTTATACTATTTTTAAATGGGTCCTTTATTATTATTTATTAGTAATATAATAATAAATATTATTATTATTATTTCAAATATATTATTATTTTCCTTTTTATTATTGTTATTATCATAATATATACAAATAATAGTAGAGAAACAAATATATATTTTACAATTGGTTCAAAAAATATATCCAAAATAAAAAATATATATTTCACAACAATTATTAGTTTGTCTTTCACACGCTCTCCATAATTTTTTTAAAAAAAATTATTAGCCATCCACCATAAGTTTACTATAAAAAAAAAAAAACCTATAAATTTCTTTAGTTTCTCATCATAAGTTTATAACGTGCATCAATCATCTACAATCAAAACAAAATTACGTTTACAAAGTAACTAATACTATAATTTGCATTTACTTTTATTTTTTCATTTTTAAAGGTAATTATTTTTTTAAATGGTTGATACAAATTAAAGATTTAAGATAAAAATTTAAACAAATTTAAACTTTTGTAATATTTTTGATAAAATAATAAACTTTTTAAGGTGGATTACTAATAATTTACCTTTTTTTTGGGGAAAAAGGAAATTAGCCAGGCATAGATTTTTTGCAAAAAAAAAAGAGATAAAAAAGTCCAATAATTAATGGGATTGAAGCAATTAATCTACAATCATAGAACATTTGTACATAACGAATGTACTTTGCTTCTAGTATTTATTTTGTCAAGTGCAGAGATCAAATACCAAATAACAATCAAAGAATAAATGATGTTTCCTAACTATTCACCCAAGTACTGTTATGTCAGATGCTGTAGAAGCTGCAATTCCAGGAGTTGGCAAGTGCTTATCCAAAACCTTGATGGTGGACTGCAGATACGCGTCATAGGTGCTCAAATTTGACTTGGCAGTTTCAATGAGTTTGGAGCAAACTGGTTGTATATGGTGATTGATCTGCTCGATTTACAAAGACAAAAGGAAGTTATCAATCAAGGAGCAAAGAATAATGCGAAACATTGAGATTACGTAATAGGCTAGATTTACAAAGACAAAAGGAAGTTATCAATCAAGGAGCAAAGAATAATGCGTAACATTGAGATTAGATTAGTACGTAATAGGCTCGAGTAACATTGAGATTAGATTAGTACGTAATAGGCTCGATTTACAAAGACAAAAGGAAGTTATCAATCAAGGAGCAAAGAATAACATTGAGATGAGTACGCACTAGGCGTCACACAGGAAGAATGCAAGATGAAATCATTGCCTTGTAGAAAAATCAAGAGTGCCATCAAAACATGAAAGGAACCAAACCTTGAAAGACGCTGCTATGCAGTTGCAAGCTTCAAGTGCCATGCTTCCGCGAGCAGCCTAGTTCCAGTATAGCATAGTCAGCATGTATAAAAAAAAATGAAATTAATATACTGCAATAATAAATTCAAAGCAACTGTTACCCCTGAAGGCTCTTGTTCAATGATTTCAACTAAATTTTGAAGTACATGCTCAGAAAAGGAGAGAAGTTCTTGTACATAGGATGAATCACCGTAGAACAACAAGTCATTACTCAAAATCTGCAAAAATAAAAGGGAGAGAGATTCAGATAAATGATTGTTAAGGACTTCTGAATTCAGAAAATCCATCAAAACTTAAAAACATTAAATAGAAAATTGTGTGTAGAAACACCTCGAGATCTGCATTGTATGGCAGCTGATTTTGAGAAAGAGCTGCTGACAATGAAACAATTGCACAAGATATCCTTATCTTTATTTTTGATGTGATCCTACAATAGTGTTGTAAAACATTATACTGTCATCCAAAATGAAGATTTACTAGAGAATGAAACTGAAGTAAGGTTTCGACATGGAAAAGGAGAGGAAAGGCTTACCATGATCGGGAGTTAATGAGAGAAAGTATACTCTTAAGAGTGTGTGTAAACCCGAGTTCAGGATTACCTTCAAATGGAAAAAACAAAATAATATGAAATATACGTGCACAAGGGTACCACACACATGCATACAGATATATCTTAGATGAAATCTCCATAAACAAACAGAGTATCCTACGCTTAAGATGCTTTTAAGGAAGAAAGTAGAAGAAAAATATAAATAACAAAGTAGCATCACACATGGTTCAAAATATTTTTGCAATACTCAAAAGTTGATGTTTTAGAAAAGAAATTCCAGGGGAAGCTCAGGAAGATCTTAATAATAAAGAGAAATATCAATTCTCCTTGAATTTTTCATTAAAAAATAATAAATAAATAAATCCCTTCTTCTCTTCATATAAGAGAATTTTCTTATCTGCACTGACAAGAAAATGATTCTCTTCAAGCCAAAGAGAAGTTTTCATCACACATTCACCGGTTTCACTGTTATTTTAAAATAAACCAAGCAACCATCAATTCCTTCCAAATAATCTAAGAAGTCCCCTCAAAATGATCCAAACAACCATTCACAGCATTTAAACATGATAACCTTTATTTTTCGGGATTTCTTATTTTTAAGTTTATGTCTCATTTCAATACAATACTGCAAGGCCCCTGAAAGAAAATACAAAGAATGAAGGATGTGATTTAAGCTCCATTATAATTCTAATTATAATTCTAAATATGCCACAAAAAAGTTAAGAACTTAAATAACGGAAAAAATAGTTTACCGACCTGGAACGATAACCAAGAGGCTGCATAATTTTTGAATTGAGGTTACCATACCATCAACATCAACTGGTGTTAAGGAGCCTATCGAGGGGAAAAAAATAAATAAATAAATAACAAATTAGAAACCAGTTAAAACCAAAAAATTCTCACGACTCATAGAACATAAACCGAAAATGATTACTGCACCATTCATGAAATGAAGAAACATAAGGAATATAAGCAATCTAATAAGAGCAATAACAAAATAAACTTGAAAGGGATGGAACTAAATTTAAACAGCAAGTTTGGAGGAATAAAGAAAGAGCATTGAACAGTCATGTGCTAGAATGATGATACTGTGATCTGTCACCAAGCAACCATTTGCATCTAAGCTGAAATCTAAAATGAATCTAATGGTGTTCTAGAATTTTTTTTTTTTTAATTTATACACTTTGACTGTGATTGCGCTGCCTAATCTTCAAAACTAAAGCCAATTCTTATCCCACAAATGATTCAATTATTTTTTTAATGTAAGATTTTCCCATGTTGCAGATCCAAGCTTTAAGAGGCTCCATAAATGCTATTTCCTAATATTCACCCACCATCAGTTCACAGAACTTAAATCATTTGTATCCACAAAGGTTACATCAGAAGGTTACAATCTAAGAGCCGCATAGAAAGAAGCAAGAGTCGATTGCGTGGAAACATGGACATGATTATTGAAGTCCAATAAATATCAACAATCAACTTTTAGTACAGTGAAAAGTTTGTAACAGTTGCAAAGCACCTTCTTAAGCAAGTGTTTCACCATAATAAATTAAAGAACCAACCGTTTATCAAGTCAACACTTTGTAAACAGCTGATTGCTGAGTCTACCAGTCCATCTGAATGAGAAATTAAACCAGCTAACAAGGCAACCTGATTTGTTAAAAATTGAATTAGTAACATGGAGCAACTGACATCAACAGAAACACATCAAAAGAAGAAAGCATTACCTCAGAAGTCTCGATGTATAGATTTAACTGCCTAATGTGATCTGAAATTGAAGGTATAGTGACTTCGCTAAATGCTATGCAAGATTTTACAAAACTTAAATGTTTCCTTCCATCTTTCAAAGCTTTAGTCGCTAAATGATTGCTTGAGTGAACAAGAGTTTCCTGAAGTACATCAACAATTATATTAATACGTTTGAAATAGAGAAAAGAAGTACCAAAAAAAAAAAAAACTGCAGACCTTAAGTTCATTTATGCTACCAAAAGCTCCACGACATTCAACTAGAAATGTTAAATGTCGTTCCATCTCTGCTCCATAGTCAATCTAACAGTAAAGAGCAAACAATGAAATCTCAAACAAATGAAATTGATAGCCATAACATCATCAAAACTTAAAGAGCTCAATTTTTGAGGATCTGATATATGTAGTTAAATTTAATACCATGAGGACAAAACGAGAAATCAGATGTGCCGCTTGATAATCATCACCTTTCAAGTTTACAAAATCTATACCATCATGTAGAGCCTGACAAATTTCAAAAAGCAACTGTACGGTAGTCGGATCATTTATACAATCATTTCTGCAAACAAAAGAAGAATAAATTATTCTTACCCAGAAGTGGAACAATTTTTCAACATTATACAGAAAAAGTAGCAAATATATTCACCGGTAAGAAAAGGGCAAAAGATACCTCGTAGCCATATTGAGGATTTGCATATCAATACTAATCCGTGAGCTCCCATACATTACATCCAATATCTCAAGAAAATGTCCCTACAAGATTACATAATCAATCAATTAATAGCTTGTAAGTAGTTTGATCATATAATATTTTTTAGGGTCTCAAAGAACATACAATTCCTGTATTCTTCTGGTACAACAGCACCAAAACATCAAAAGAGAAAGAAGAAAACAGAAGTCTAGTGAGAAGAATACCAAAGCAAATACATCTTCCAAGTCCTTGAAATGAGAAAGAATCTTCATCAAGATGGACTGCAAGCCTACCACATCATTATCAACGATCTCTTTTTTGCATGCTCTTTCTGAAATACCTTCTAAAATAGTATTCAGATGATTATCCTGATACAACAATTGGACTCAGAGAAATAAAACTAATATGGAAAATATATGGTAATGTGCAAAATGCATAACTGCTCTCCTATTCAAAAATTAAGCTTGCATTAATCTTGAAATGCAGCAAAATATGTACTTGAAATGGTCAACTAATTACAGAACAAGCAGCTTAAAGAGAAGACTGACAAAAGTTTCAGACAAACAAATCAAAATACATAAAATGGTACTCCTGAAACCATTTTGTATTGTGCTTGCACAGAAGTTTCACATTAGTTTCGTTAAACTAATTTTTGTTACATTCTCTTGACATTATACTGTTTTGAACCATGTAAGTTCTACTAAAACAAGAGAAAGAGAAAAAAGCTTAAAAGAGCTACTTTTTTTAGCACTGCTATCACTTCATTTGTGCCACAAGCTACAACACTAAAAAGAATCAAAAGTAAGAAAAAGCTAAATATCAAAAGTACAGTTACTTGGATAAAATCAACACTGTTGCAGAGACATCAATTTTCCAGACATACAGGAAGGAGTTACCTAATATGCAACTTGTGATCAACAACAAAAACTTTGAAAAGTAGCCAAATAAAGACAGCAGAGACAGGATGCCACACATCAGTGTGAGAAAAATGCACATTCAAAAGAACTTAAGAGGCCTGCAAAACCATCAGGTGTCACAATTTCACAATATAGTCAATCTTACCATCTGATTCTGAAGTATAATATCCACATAAGGATCCACAACCTTCAGGAAGTCATCAAGTTCATCAAGTAGAGTAACAACCTGACATAAATCAATAAGAAAATAAACATACAAAATGAAGAAGAGAATCTCTATCCATCCTAGCCTCCTAGGAATTAGTGTAAACAAATATAGCAACGAAACACCAACAACAAGATAATTCTTATCAGTTTAGGAAAAAGTAAAAAAGTTCTAACCTCATGTGAATGATGGGATCATGATTTATTGATTGAAAAATGTATATTTAAAAAAAGGGTATAACCTCTGACCATTGATCTTGCCCACACAAATTGAACATGCATATATTCATGTCTATATGCATTTATCAAAATAATTTGTTTCTTTAGTATAGACCAAATCCCATCCTAACTCTTAAAATCAGTACAATTCAACCAAGATCTCTAGTACCACCTGAAGGTGCCTTGCCAACCGGACTAACTAGTATCCACTACGATTACTCGTAATAATTTAAAGTTATCTCTTAAGTATAATAGTATAATTTTCTGAAAGAAGAATGATCAGAACACCACATCTGACATTTAAATATGACACAGAAACACACAACAGAAAGTATTAAGCCTTACATAGCCTGAGATGAAAAGAACTTAGCAGAACTGACAATTACATTATGAAAACTTAACATGTGAGAATAAAACAAACAAAGAATTCTCAACTAGGAAAAGAACAATCTAAAGACCTGAATAATTCTATCAACCGCCGCATTCAAAATGTCCAGTGTGGGTCTCCTCTCACACAGTCTGAATCCAAGCAATCTGTAATTCAAACACTGCTCCCCCAAAAAAATAAGTAAATAAATAAACAAACAAAATAATATTAATAGTAAACAGCAATGACAATTCATCACATATCATTGAAGATTAAATCTTAAGAAGTACGAGAATGCTTATGGATAATGCAATAATCAGATAATGATACCTGATCATAAGATTTATCATTGCTGCACTCAATCAGATGAAGGATCTCCACAGCATAAGAGCCGACTATTTCAGTTGGAAGTTCCTTGAGCAGATGATGAAGAACTACTGAGACACAGGGGTTACTTCCAAACAACTCAACCTGATTCCTTCCTAGTCCAAGCTCCATAAGGACCATGCCTACTTGCCTCTTTCAATAGAGATTAATATTCAAATCAGCTAGACATATTTAGAAAACTTACCGAGAATGAGATAACTTCATCAGAGTCTACAAGATTGCCAATCGGACAATACTTCTATGCAATTACTAAAAGAGTTCTTAAACAACTTTCACAGCCCTAATTGCTACACAAGTGTGCTGCACTTTAAAATTCAGAAAACCATGCATCGTTAATAGCACATCAAGTTGATGCCTGTGATTTACAGACAGAGAATCAGAAGACAATGACAACTTAAGCTTATGACAGATGGTGTCAGACAAACTCCATTACTGACCTGAGAGGCATCCTTAAAAATGCACTTCATAATATACTCAATGGTTGGTTCCATTAGGCTGACAAGCAACCTTCTGTTGTCTACAGATTTTCCATGTGCTGCTTCCTTTGTTGACAAAACCCGCATTAATAGAATTTTGATGTCATTTATAGATGTAATTAGGTGTCCTGTTACAGCATAGTGCTTTAAATTAATTTTCTGGGATCATTAAGACAATGGCATGACTTATGTATTATACATAAGCTGAAAGTATTTAGGTTCCATGAACAATTATACATGTAGAAGTAGATGTGCATCATCCTTGAAGAGAAGCACGCGCTTTGTCTGCACAAACGTCTAAGATATCTTTACCTGTATCACATGAGGGTAACTTCCGTGCACAGTGGGCCATATATAGCCGACAATAGGCAGATGCCAATGGATCTGCTAATCCTCTTGTCATCAGTACCAGGCGCTGGAGACTGTCGGCAGGTCGGTCGTTCAAAAAACGCCAGCAAGGCAATATTGCTAGCTCCAAGTAACTGAAGTAAGTCAAATAGATGATAAAATATTAACAAAAGAGATACAGAGAGAGAAACAATAGCTATTTTTCAAAGTAAAATTTATTTCTAAAAAGAAGATTAGAAAATAGAGAATTTGAGAAGATAAGGACCTTACATGCGTGGAAGAAGCTCTCGGACAGAACCAACTTTGCAAAACCAATTATTGCAAGTTTCTTTGGCTTCAACGCAAATATTAATTTCCTTAAAATTATCTGCCATATGACTAAAACTCAGGAAAAATAATCAAGATGGTAATATATTTTTAAATTTTTTCAAGGGTTTATAGAAACTTCTCTCCAGCCAAAGTAAACATCAGTACAAAATATATCAAAACTTATCGACTATAGACAATTTGAACAGTGCAGTACACACAGAAAAACAGAAAGAGAGAAGACAAAGAGAGAGAGTGAAAGTGAGAAAAAGAGAGAGTCAGAGGGAGATAGAGGGAAAACACACAAAATGATAATGGATATGGACCTGATAAGTAGCAGAGCCTTGATCCATCTTCACCAAATTCAGCTTTCTGCTTGATGCGTTCCCACACCAAATTCCCGAGCATGTCCATTATCTCCGCGGCAAGAACAAAAAGAGTGGGATAAAATTGTAAAACTGATGTATCCATCAGAAGTCTAGCAACCTGCAGAACATTACAAGAAATTTTAAAGTCAATTAATCCATACATGAATCAGATTATTGCTAAAAAGGTCCAGACCAAAAATTCTCAAACCAGATAAATTTTCATCAAATAGAGAGAAAGAAAGGGCGAGACAGGTAGGGGGTTGAATCTCATTTAATAGCAACATATTAATGGGACAAGTAATCATGCCGTAGAGCAGCTAAAAAGGTGAAATCCTAATGCTAGAATTGTAATGCAAATTATAACACTGTAATAGACAATAAACAGCCCGAATAATTTTTCTTGGACATATAGTTGAAAAAAGAAATCCAAAATTGACAGCATATAGTTTGGCTCTTCATTCAGCTGTTTAATTTTTAAAGGTGACATTGATTTTGGAAAACATAATAAGAAAATAACTTGAATTAAAATAAAAAAAATTACCTTTATGGATAATTTAAGAGATGTTACTCGATCTTCAGCAGTCCAAGCACACTTAATTTCATCCTTTAGCTCATGTAGTCGTGAGACATATTCTTGCCCCATTATCACCTTGCCATCCTCTTCAGCAAAATTTTCAGGATCATCCAATTCCTTTAGATGCTTAGTTGTTGAGTCTTTCACATTTGCTGCAAATTCAAGTGTTACAATAGCTTTGATAAGCAAATATTAGAACTGTTCTGCAGATAACTAAGTAATTTGTTAGAAATAAACAAATCAACAGATAGTACTTGTCCCTGTAAAATAATAAGAACTTTGATTAAAAAGATAAATAAATAAAGGAGAGGATTACCATACCCTTGCCAGTTTTAATTATTACATCGGGCATCTGTCAGAGAGAAAAAAATCAAATTATCACTTACCCACAGAAGAAAGAGCACAAAAGACTGATTTAATGTCCAAGTATTATGCTGTTAAGAAAGGGGAAGTTGTCTTTTAGTGAGCAAAGAAGGAAACTATCATGACAACTACCACAACTCTACTTTTAATATCATCATGGCCACATAAAATGAACAAGCAGGAGAGTATGTCAAACACAAATTCATATTTATTGAAAGCACAGCACCTAAATTCAATAAACATGGAATGTTAAATTCAAAATGATTTTTAATGTTCAAGCAAAAGGAAGTATATGCTTACTAAAGAAACCGAAACCATTTTGGAGACAGGAAATTTCTGCATTAAGAATCTCTTAAAAGTGGTCCATTCTTTAACTGAAACTTCAGCAGCAGCTTCACTTGAAACCATAGAACTACTCTCACCATCTTCCACATCCTTGTTTAAAGCCACTGCATTAGCTGCAGGAGATCTCAGTGGATCAAAGAAATCATGACTTTCATGATCCACGACATCAACCTATATTAAGATAACAACTAACACTGTCATGTCCTTTAACAATAAAAAAGGGAATATTCACCTTCGAGCAGTGTTCAAAGTTTATGCAGTAAAATTCCAACATGCAAAGAAGTTTGTTTCAATCTTTTCAGCTAGAAAGAGAGTACTCGCATGCAGATGTAGGCATTTTTTCTAAAATCTACACGACAGAGGATTGCTAAAAGACCAAAAATTTACTGAACTATTAAAAAAAAAGCTGCAAAATTATGCCACGATGATTAGTCTTTTAGCAACTCTATGTTTGCAGGGTTCATGCTCCAAATTTGGAACATAGTAAAAGAAATATTAACCAAGATATTTCGAAAGTTTATGAGATGCATTAGCGATGCATCATCAAATTTCACGTGTTCTACAAATTCCATACAACGAAGAGGAAAAAAATAGAATGAGCGTTAGCGTAACTAACAGTCGTATCCAGAATTCAAAGTTTAAGCAACATTTTCTAAGGAACCAAACAGAATTAACAAAAATAATGCTCTATTTGGGTGCTAAGAGACTTAAATTAGCTTAGCATGAATAAGAAGAGTTAAATTGGAGCTCCACGTGTAATCTGCTACAAATTCAAAGAACTAAAACGAACTTAAATCAAACAAAACCTTGTGATGGTTGGACGATGTAGATGGAGCGAAGAGAGGGTGATCATCGGCGCGTGATCGAGTCAGCGCGTGGGATTCCTCTTCGGCAATGTAGTTTCGAGGCCTGAACTCCATCGGTGCTTGGCTCTAGTACTGTATCAACTGGCCTTCTTCTTTGGTTTTCCCCCCAGCCTTCGTCAGGATCGCAGGTCGCAAATCACAACTGTTGCTTGGTTCTTGCTTAAACGCACCGTTTTGGAAGATTAAATTTAAATAAATGTAAACAGTTGGGCCGATCACGATTGTCAACTGCGATCCAATTGTGACAAACACGCGGGTCCATAATGTTGTTTCGGCCCATCCAACAGAATTTACAAGTGAAGGGGGCCAGCCAGTCTTTTTCAAAACATTTATAACTTTTTTTTGCTTTATTTAAAATGTTGGGGACCAAGTGATATTTGCCAGAGGCACCATCAAATGAAGGATGAGAGACGCACCGTTATCATACAAATTCATAGACAAAATCAAGTATTTAACATTGTAAATTTGTTAATGAATAACATGAGTTACTTTTTGCGCATCATCTGAAAAAAATAATCAACGAAAAACATGATCATAGTAGTAGCCACATTTTTAACTTTAATTTGCCTTATTGAAGTTATTGGATTAGTATTATATATATAACTAGAAAATAGAACCGCGTTTCACGCGGCTTTGAAAAAAGAATTTAGTATTATTTTTTTTCTTACTTTACACTTGATGACACTGATAAAAAATATGAATTGATTTTTTTTAAGATGAGACAGCCTTATAAAAAATAAAAAAAAAAGTTATTAGCCAACAATACAAATAAAATAAAAAATGCAAAGATAAAGATATATTATAGAGTGATTTTATTCATTCCAATTGTGTGTGTACAAAACAAAAAGATAAGCTTTCTTTTTATAGTTACATAATCACTCCATGAAATTAATGAAAAATTATGGATCATAATTCCTTGTGAGATAGTGGAAGTTATAGGGAAGTTAAAAGGTTCTTTAATGGGAGATAGTGGGGAGACTAAGAGATATATGTTATGAACATCTGCATTTATTTTAATAAATGTATAACATTCCCATTTGGATGTTTATTACAAATAATATGCCTCAATTAAACTTTTACATAATTGTTATTGTGTAATAACAATCAAATTAATTATGAGAAGATGAAAAACTAAATTCAAAAGAAAAATTCTCTATTTATTAGATAATAGAGAATATATAAAGATGAGAAATGGTGATGCCACATCACCTCTCCAAGTCCTAGTTTTAAAATCACGAAACGATAACAATTATTTTTTTTAAAACAGATTAGAATTTCTAGAAAATACACAAACTACACTTAAAAAAGTTAAACTAATAGTATTATTTTAATATTATTTAGGGAATGGGATTGTGACTTTTAGTTTGTATTAATCATCCGAGCGGCCGGGTATTCAAAAACTGTTTAAAGTAATAAATCGTGGTCACATTGTCAACGACGATCATTCCAATCAAAATTAATATTAAAGTCAGCAAAAAATTTATCTAGTCAATTAATTTACAATTAGAATTAAGATTCCTTAAGTTTTTTTAATTATTAATAACTTTTTTATATGATAAGATGGTGAGCATATTGTCTTAAAATTCCTTAAGCTCTTTTAAATAAAAATACATAGTTACGTTGCTAGTTAATTCAACCAATTAAATCTTAAGCTGTTATTAGACACCATTTTAATTATTATAATTTTTTTTTTAACTTTCGGATGCGGGAAGTCGGCAGAGGCAAAGTTGCAAAGATGCTAAGGCAAACACCTATAGTTTGGCTTTGGCGGACAACTAATTATTTTTTATAACTGTAAAAGTGATGATAAGTAATTTTATTTGACAATTATTGGTATTTATCAAACTTTCTTCTATGTTTTTTTTCTTTAAATATTTAGAGCTTTCACTTCACATGAATTGTGACTTGAAACCCACTACATAAGAAAAGGAAAAAGAATTCAAGTTTTGCAATAGAGACTTTGTTAGATCTACATGAATCAATTAATATATTTTAGATCATTGTGAATAAAGCTCATCTTATCTTTAAATACCTTCGTCCTTACTTAAGATGTTATAAGAGATTTAAGGTTGGAAGTAAGTTAAAAAAAAAAAAAAAGAGAATTGCTCTCACATATCACTTTAAAATAATAACAATAATAAATAAAATTGAGCATGGTCAACCATACGGAAGGTAAAATGTCAAGTGAGCGGTCATTTGCTTTGCTGCCTGCAAAGCAAAACTTTTGGTAATGGCACCAAATAAAATTTGTTGGGGCCATTTACACACCTTTCTCTCAAAACCAGTCGTATAAATAATTCATAATTAAATATTTGCCTCAATTTTTCATATGAAGAGGAGAAGTATTGTGTTGGTTGTCTAATCAGACTGCTTTATTGATAGAGTTCTGGACAACACTCATTGACGACTCACACAATTTAATATTAATGCGTTTCACACAATTTGATAAATATTCTCTTAAAATGAACTAAATGACAACTTTTTTACATTCCTCAATAACAATTGTGTGTGTAAAAAATAAAAAGATGAGCTCTCCTTTTATAGTTACATAATCACTCCATGAAATTAATGAAAAATTATGGATCATAATTCTTTGTGAGATAGTGGGAGTTATAGGGAAGTTAAAGGTTGCTAATGGGAGATAGTGGGGAAACTAAAAGATATATGTTATGAACATCTACATTTATTTTAATAAATATATAACATTCCCCCTTGGATGTTCATTATAAAGAATATGCCTCAATTAAACCTTTACATAATTGTTATTGTGTAATAACAATCAAAATAATTATAAGAAGATGAAAAAGTAAATTCAAAAGAAAAATTCTCTATTTATTAGATAATAGAGAATATACAAAGATGAGAAATGGTGATGCCACATCACCTCCCAAAGTCTTAGCTTTATATACAAAATAATTATAAGAAGATGAAAAAGTAAATTCAAAAGAAAAATTCTCTATTTATTAGATAATAAAGAATATACAAAGATGAGAAATGGTGATGCCACATCACCTCCCCAAGTCTTAGCTTTATATATATATATAGATACGTTGCAGTTGTGAAATTATACCGTACGTTTTTCATTGGTCAACGTATATGCATATGCAACGATATTGGGAGAAGAATGTGAACATGTACAAATTAAAGAGTTGACTTTGATATTATAGTCATGAAAGAGGAAATTATTATTTATTTATTTATTTATATTCTCCATCTTGCAATATATTGTAAGTATCATTCAAACGAGGGATCGGTATGTTTACAATTTATAATATACCTTTTTAAAAATATTTTATATATAATAAATGTATACTCCAAGTTACCTAATGTTGTTCTCCAATGCAAGTTATCAGGATCATCAAATTTCAGTGTGAAATAGAACTAATTTATTTCTATATTTATATGTTCGTTGCATATGCCATGCAGCAATTCAAAGCTGCACTCGTATACATATGTGAAATATAAAGAACTAATTTCAAGCTTATATAATCGTTAATTTTATAAGAATATGTACTTCATGTATTATTTGCTTTTATCAGCAATAGCTTCCTTAGAAAATTTTTCTACCCAGCTTTATCACATTTCGAGAAGTTCAAGTGTAACTTATATTTCCACGCGAGTAATGCTACATTTGAGCTTCCGTTGAGTATAGTTTTTAAAAAAGATAGTAATCTTTTATTATATTATAGAGTTTTTATAAGTAGAATTTTTAATAAAATAAAATTTTGTTGTTTGGTTACTATGAGTGCTTTTACAAGAAATTATAAAAATTACTTTAATAAATAATTTTTTTTAAGTTATGTTATGAACACAATGAAAAAAGATTGTGAAATGAAATAAGAGTCCTCTAAATAATTGTTCTTTTTAAAAAAACTCTAAAATTATATCTACTTTTAAAAAATCTAAAATTTAAGCTTCTCTTGTTAGAAACAAAATAGCTTTTTAATCTTCAAAAATTAGCTCCACTCAATTACAAACAAATGACATAAAAATAAAATAAAAAAGAACATTGGTATTAAAAAATCTCCAGGCCTATAGAGAAGTCGTAGCAAATAATAACTTAATTACTAAGTGGTATCTAAAAGTTTTCATCCAACTACGTTCATTCATTTGATAATAGAATAAATGCCCATCCCTCTCAAGTTAGAAAACTTATGATATTACTTCAAAAGAAAAAATTGCAGCATTATTATATCTCTACATGGGGTATATGAAGTTTTTGAAATTAAAATAAATAAAAATGAAAATTTATTGTCTCATTGTGACAACAGCGATTGCCTATTGTAAACACCTAAAATGAGAAATAGATCAAAACAGCCGAAATATTATAAGTTTGGTAAACGCAGCTGGCTTTACTTTGGTACCTCTCCTCAAAGCATCATATTCTTCAAACATGGACCAAATTTGTCAACTCTGATCTTCTCCACTATATAAAGCATGCTTTAACAAGCTCCAATGTCCCATTCTTTAAAAAAGAAAATATTTTTTAAATATCTGTAGTCGAAGCTACGGATAGTCTTGTGCCACTTGGCAAACTTCTAACTGGAATGTGCATCCCATATACAATGTTACCAATATAACTTGCTACCCAAAAAACGTGTGAAATTCAACCTTCATTTCTAGTTAACTTGCATTTTTTTACGTTATTAATACAATAAAATAAAGCAAATTAATAATTGAGGGATTGATTGTACGAAGAGCCAGCTTCGAGTTTAATTAATCATTTGTTCTAGGAATTATAATTGGTCACGCAGCAGGATGTCTAGGGCAATGTTTGCTTAAAAATGGCTGTACAATTTTTCTTAAATGGCAACTTCCCCTTTGCTTTCCCTAACAGCATGCCTAAATTTCCTCAGGTCGGCCATTTGGGCACCCATGGGCTTCGTCGCTGAGTGTGCCCCCAAGTTGAGATCTTCTTCCTGAGTCAAAGGTGGTGAAAAGACACTATCACCCTTTGACTTGACATATAAATAATACCAAACGAGTTATGACGGAATATGAGTAATTCAATTAATATTAACCAATTTGGTCATTAATGTGTCCAATCATTGATTTCATTCTCATTCACGAGAAATTTAGTCCAATTAAGTTAGTAAGATAGATTCACTAAATGTTTTGTGAATCAACCAGTGCCACCTTGTTTAGAATAAATTTTTTGAAATATGCGGCATTGTAATGTAGTGTACATTACAAATCTAACAATATTTGTAATAAAAAATATAGTTGAATATTTGAAATAACTATGTTGTGATACCATTTGATATCTAGACCAAAAACAAACTAAATATACTTTCAAATATTTAAATGAAAATGATCCCCAATAATACACATGAATAGACACAAACTTGAGTAAGAGTCATTTTGATAATACTGTAGTTTTTAAAATAATTGTTATTATATAAATAACCAGCTTGAAAGAGAATCAATTAAATGTTTAGTAAAAACTATTCTAAAAAATTTTGTTAGTTTTAAAAAGCAGTCCAATTTTATTGCTAAATCTTACTGTTAAATTATTGTAAGAATTTAAATGATTGAAATAAACACAATATTAATTTATTTACACGTTCACACACACACACACAATAATTGATAAATAAACAATATTTTTATTTTATTTTCTTAATATTATTGGTAATAATATTAATCCCTTTAAATTTCTTGATTTTGTTTCTTAATTAAATAAGGTTCATTTTGGATTTTTATGACATATGTGAGGATATCTATAAAATTATAAGATTAGATTTTAAAAAACAACACCTTCTCTACTTTTCAAAATCAATTGTAGCCTATAAGAATCGGTAATTTTATCAAAAGTGGTTTTTTTTAAAAGAATTATCAAATACAAAAATTAGTTTTTAACTTATTTAAAATCACTTGAATATCCCAAATATAACTCTCCAATGAGCCTTAAGAAGAAATAGTTTATCATGTTACTATTGGATGGTCCTTGATGCAAAACGGTATAAAGTATAAGCCTAATGATGACTTTATTCCGTTTTCACGGCAAAAATTGGAAAAAAAAAATTATACAAGAAAATGGCAATGAACTGATTTGGATAGCAAGGTCATTTCACGAAGAATGAACAGTATTATTTACGAATGCATAGATTAGCGCCCTAAAATGTGAAATATGAATGCATAGATTAGCGCCCTAAAATGTGAAATATATTAAGAAATAAACCCTAAAATTCAAACACACTCTTCGCAGCAAAACCCAACGAGAGCTACGACCTTTTACCACTTTTCCCGCGTCAACTCCTTCCCCTCTCCTCCTACTATAAACCCTAACTCTTGCCCCTCCCATTTCCCCCACAACTCTCTCTCCCACAACAGTCCAATCCCCGGCCCCTTCTCTCTCTCTCTCTCTCTCTCTCTCTCAAACACACACACAACAAACCCTAAATCCTTAAAAAAATTCCAAACTTACAAATCATCCACACATCTCTTAATTCTCTTTACGTTCTCGATTTCAAAAACAGAATGCATATGATGAGAATTATCTTAACAATAGCTATAACAATGGCGATAACCATCACTCTGACGATGAAAGGCATTGGTGAAGCGGAAGAGAATAATCTACCATTAGAGCAGCATACCGAAAACAAGCTGTTGTTGCCATCGAAGAGAGGGAGCCGGTTTCTTGCTGAAGTGAACAAAAACCCTAGAGCTGCCGATCACTGCCACAAGGACAATGAAGTATGTAGTTTGTTTGGCCGAAACTCAACTTGCTGCAACAACAAGTGCATGGACTTGTCTACGGATGACAAGAACTGCGGCGCGTGCAAGAAGAAGTGCAAGTTCACAGAGGCTTGTTGCAGAGGGCAGTGTGTGAATTTGGCATTTGATAAGAGGCATTGTGGTCGTTGCAACAACAGGTGTGAGACGGGGCAGTTCTGTGTGTATGGTATGTGTGATTACGCTTAATTAATTAATTATATATATACGGTGAGTTCGATCGTGATTTATTCTTAATACAATAAAAATGCCACGAACAATTTAGTGGTTTCTCTAAATGTAATACTACGAAAGTACTTAAAAAGAATTATGTATTAATGATTACTTGTTTATTTATACTATTTTTTTTAAAGAGTGGCAGACACTTGAAATTCTACATATTGAACCCATGGTTCATTGTTTTGTTATTGTTAGTAGAAGATATGCATACTTTTAATCGCTGAACTTTTACATAATTAAAAAAATCAATTACAATATAATCACTTAATTAAATACTTTGTGAGTACGTGAGCCAGACGTATGAGAACGACTAAGCCACTTTATAAGTGAAACAATTTACGAGTAATAATTAAGCTGCATATGTACGCATGGTCAAAATTCTAATTAAACCCCATGGGTGTGCATGTGCTCCTACGGTATTCCTAAGCTAATTAGCCGCTTGATAATTAAGCAAGCGCGCCAGTAGATCTACACCTAGACCCCAATGGAAAAAGAGAAATGGAACGGCAACATGGCAAGCAAAGCCATGCAGCTTTTGTTGATCGTTCGGTTTTTTCAAGATACAAAATATAAAATTAGAAGTAATTCAGTAATTAAATAAAAATAAATAATGCAACAAAATCATCATTGATTCTTCCCTTACGTATATAATGCTTCCCTGACTCCCTCACGATCACATGGTAGTTTTTGGTGCCAGACCGGAAAGGCCAAGCTCGTGGAATCAAGCGTAGTTCGCGAATTTTAAGAAGAAAAGAATCCAGCCAATCCCAGAATTTTAACAACATATATGCAACTTTTCCATGTTAATTTCATCAATTAATACATGTGTTATAACCAATAAAGAATTCATATATCTTCCCATCTAGCGCATTTCTCCTGTGCTTGACGATACGTACTGTTGATTATGGCTCACCATCCACATAATATGAATGTAATCAAAACGAAGCTAGCTATAAACTTGATCTGCTTAATTCATTCCACATACACATATACGTAATTCTCATTACTGGTCAAGTGAAATTAAACTATAATTTCGACCAATATGTTAAGGTGATGCCAAAAAAATGTACTATGAGAGCCTGAAAAGGGATAACTACTCTTTTAGACCTTATAGTTTGAAGTAGTTATCATATCAATTCTTGTATTTTTTTTTTTTAAGTATTAGTATTCAAAACCCTATAATATCATAACTTTCCTAGCTATCGGATCTAATTTTTAGGGTAAAATTGTATTTATATTTGATATAACTTAAAATTCAAAGAAATGCTTTATGCAGCAAGTGAAAGATAAATGATAATTAGATATATTTTAATGGAAATAAATGCAGAAAACATGATTCTTTTTAAGTAATTTTAAAATACATGGACTAACTAGATAATTACTTAAAATTATAGGGATTGAATAAATATTTACCCCACGATGAAATTATAAAAAAGAGCATGAGGATTAACAATCAAACATGCATAATTTCTTATTAACGAAAAATTTTGAGTCTGAATATTAATTTTCTCCCCAACAAGAAATTACGAAGCATAATTGCACGGGCGAAATAAGACACATGAACTCCCATTGCTGCACACCTTTTGTTGCATCCACTGCATTATCTCCTACTGAAAAATGGGTTCATACATTTGCCAGTGCAGCAATTCTCATTGTACTTCCACTTCCTGCCCAAGAACCCGCAGTTCAGGCGATCTCTTAACACATTAACACACTTTTTTCTACAACAATGAGGGCCTGGACTTCCCCTAGCATGACAAAACCCTCGGGAACTTGTTACAAATCAATCTTCGAGCACGTTTCTTTTTAAGACGAATATATCGCCCTATCGCTGAAGAAGATTGATCGTCAGTTTCGGCTAAAAAGGGTTGTCTAGAAAATCATTTTCTAAATCAAAATCACCCTCTTTGTTGTTGGTATGATCAGTATGGTTAATATTTTTATTTGGTGTTGCTGAATTGGCCAGGGCTAGACCAGCAAAGAGAATATACACGAAGAAAATGTATAACTTTTTCATGATGAATGAATAAGAAAGTTCAAAGATATTAAAGGTGAAGCCTTAAGTATGCGGCACAGAAAAATTGTTTTATACCCTCGAGTATATATATGTTGCCTGACATGGGTATTTAAAGGGAATTTGGGAGGGAATTCAAGTATGTTGCGGTTCAAGAGCTTGCATTTGCACTTAGTGGACTTGTCAATGATGGCTGTTAATTAATTAACTACAAGTAAGATTTTATTCTATGTAGAAGATCATGGGCGTAGCAAATTAGTGATCTTCCCCTGGTGTCAACTCAATTATAAAACAAGCTGCTTTTTGACAAGAAGCAGAAAAATAAAGGGGAAGGGAACAAGAAAAACTAAGAAAAGGAGGACAAGCTATATCTAAATCTTTGATAAGATCTCTAACTCAGTGCACTTAATTTGATATAATTTGATAATACAAGAAATGTTTCCTGGACTTGAAATTAACATGACATAGGCTCACATCTAGTCTTCCCTTGAGCTTTTTTTCAACTTTTCCTTTTCTCCACCAATAGAGAAAAAATATATATAATTTTATCGATTTACCACAATCTCTCTGGTTATTGCGAACGAAATCTTAATGCTCTTTATTTATTTAATTATTTGGTTACATAATTTTTTTTAATACTGATTACGCACTAGATTACTGCATTGCACAGATATTATAATAGACATTATCCTGATACTTATATAATTATATTAAATTTTGTGAAATACATGTTCAGACCAATAGACATCACAGACAAAAAATACTCCTACTATACTTATATAAAAAAAAAATTATAAATATTTAACTCCCATAATATTTTTGTTGGGGGGGGGGGGGGACGTTGCATAATTGAGTGTTTTCTATTTGATAAAATATCAACAAAGTGTTTGTGGGATTAAAACCGTGTCGCATCACGATCTCCCTCTCTTTCTGTTTTGTCTCTCTCGGTCTCTCCACCCAGTCAATTTAATAATTACAGGCACAAGTCAAAATGTTTTCCGTACTTACAAAATGTGAGGATTTGAACGCTTCTCTCTCTCTCTCTCTCTCGTTTTTTCCTTCTCTAGTTCTGGATACAGGGATTAGTGCTGCCTATTTTTAATTATTTGGTTCAAGCAAAGTGATTAAAGTGCACAGCATTCATAGCCAAATTATATCCGTGGAATTAATTTTTATTATCGTTTAAAAACAGAGTTGTATAGTTAGCTAATGCATGTATAAATGATAATTGAGGTTCACGAATTGCCTGCGGCTTTACTGCTGAAGAATATATCTGTTTATAATTTACTTAAAACATTTATTACCATAAGATAAGGGTATTTTAAAAATACTAACGCAGTAGAAGACAGGACGCATATACAGAATTATAATATAATTTATTTGAGAAATTCAAGAGATTTTTTACACTGCAGAACATTATTTAGGAATAACAAAACATGACCTCAATGACTAGATTCACTAAATAGTGCTAATCAAATGGCAATTTAACTGGTATCTGTATTCCGTATTTACAAAAACATCTAATATAGCCAAATGATAAATCACTTCTTTTCTATACGGGTGGATAAGAGTTCAAATCGCTTGTGTATTAGTAAGTGTTACTTTTTTCTTCTTTTTTTTTGTACCGAATACTCTCTAATAGATGCTTGTTTTGAGTTCAAAAATTCGAATTAATCTCTTTTGACATTTTTTTTTATTGTAATTTGCAATTATCATCAGTAAATTAATTTCTAATATATATAAGAATGGTGGTCTCATGTAAAGTCTACGAATGGATACAACGACGTCAGGCTTGAGTTAATTATGAAGAGACAACAATCTTTCAATTAAATGAGTAACATTTGTTGCTTACTAAAACAAATCAATCAATCGCAAATAAAAAGATTAAAAAGATCATTAAAAACAACACATCTCTTCTACGCATAATTGCACAGACCAAGAACACAAAACTCTCCATTACTGCAACTATTGTTGCATCCACCACAATGCCTTCTGTTGAATGATGGGTTCACACATTTCCCATTGCAGCATATCTCATTGTACTTGCACTTCTTCCCGCACTTTCCACAATTCATCCTATCCTTTAACAAGTCGACACATTTTTTCCGGCAGCAAGAGGATCCAGGGCTTCCCTTAAAATAACAAATCCTAGGAAATTTGTCACAGGTTAGCCTAAGAGTCTTGTAGCCTGTACGTTTCTTCTGCAGCAACGATCGGCCGCTGCCGATTGACTGATCTTCAAAAGAATCATGATCCTGAGCTTCTTCATAATGATCAGCGTCATGGTTTTGATTTTCTTCCTCTACATGTACTACGGTCGTTGTTGCACTCACAACGTTGTGCAAAACTAGAATTATAGCGAGAAGGAGAATCAGTAATGTCTTGGTGAAAATCATGGCAATATGTCTAAGAGTTTTGGGCAACTAGATAGGAGGGATGTAACGACCCTTAAGCCGCACAAAGACGATAAAAATAAATATATATGATAATTAACGGTCTCAACGTGACTGGCTAGTATAATGCTTGAGGATTTTTGTGGAGGAACCAAGAGAAAGAAAGAAAGAGCTGAAATGGGATGAAGAATAGGGAGAGTGAAGAAGGGTTTATATAGTATTAAATTTTGACATGTGAATACTGTTGGAAATATGAATTAAATTGGTAGATCTATGTACACAGTTAGTGGGGTGGTCAAAGCTCATAGATAATTATGAATTGAATTTGTAAAACATATAGAGGAATAAAAAACTAGAGATATGTTCTATTGAATTCGCATACAAAACTATAGTGGAAGGTACAAGGAAGGAAAAAGTTTTAGTAAATGAAGTGAAAAAGTGGATTGAAGAATTGGACTAATGGAATGTGTATTGACAGACCACCTGTACACATCCGCACATGCATGCATTCCACAATTAGTATAAAATGTACAGCTAGTCATGTGATCTCTTACAACTCTCATATTATTTATGCAAGTGTGAGATCAAATGCTTGGTATAAAGGTTCTTTTGGTTAGTCTCTCCCTTCTTTCTCAAAAAATTAAAATTAAAATCTCTCCTCTTTCTCCCCGAATGAGAAGAAGGTACGACTTTAAATTCTATTAATTCTATTATGCTTTATAATTCATTTATACATGCAATTCATATTATCTTGTTTAATCTATTTTGAACATATCCCTCCATTTTCTGTCGTTCTAAAATTTTATAAACCCGGAAAAATGTTGCCCTTCACTTTAAGGTTTATAGCTTGGCCTATTCCATTGAGAGCGGTCTTTTATGTACCTTGTGCGAGATTTATGTGCTTGAGGGTAAAAAAGTTAAAAAATAAAAATAGAGGGCAAAAAAATAAAAAAGAAAAAAGAAAAAGAAAAGCTGTAAGAATCTGTGTTTCTCATATCTTTTATATTAAAGCAAAAGTGAAGTAAAGAACTTCGCAGTTTGTATGGCAAAGCTGGACTGACACATAAAACGCGATTTTTCATTAATTTTTTAGCCAGCATTAATTGATCAGCTTAATAACCCCATCAGCCCAGCTGACACTTCTATTTTACACTTTGAGAAAGCAGCATACTTCCTTAATATAGAAATTGATAACCTAATCTTGTTGATACTTGGCTTAATAGAGAGTCCTATCCAAGATGGAGTTCTTTTTGACTGTCTATCAAGCTAAACAATCTTGTATAGTTGCAATCGGAAGCTCCTTTTCCTACTTTTTACAAAGTGCCTGGACAAATAATATAAAAAGAGTAGTGATCAAGAATTTGTACGTTACTTGTTCATAACTGGCAGTTAATCACTGAGAATAAAGTTCAATTCTAAATTTTCTAACTTATATTATTGTAACAAAAGCTGATAAGCAACTTAAACTATTAATAACACACCAGCCTGGTGAACAAGCAAAGAAAGAAAGAAGAAATGCACTCTTCTACAGGCACTGGGCCCGTAATTTTCATTTTGGCATTGTTCTCTGTTCTTTCCACTTCCATTTCTCAATTCTCCACTTGTAGTGATGAATTTTTGCAGTTGAAAAGGGAAAAGAATATTACATTTTGCAAGAAATTACCCACCCTGGGAGCCGAATTTGCCTGGAACTACTATGATAATCAAAATGAGACGCATATTGACATTTTGTTTGGCGCGCGGCCGCCCTCAGACACGGGATCATGGCTAGCATGGGGGGTGAATCCCAATCAAAGCCCACAAATGGTTGGCACCAGGGCCCTCATTGGCGTTAGGCAACCAAATGGCACTCTGGCTTTGGGCACTTACAATATCACAGCTGATACAAAGCTAGGCTGCAAGCTTCAGCCTTCACGTATCGACGTCACAGTTGCGAGCAAGCACATTGAGTACGTGAGTTCGCTCGACTACTTCGCTATATCCGCGACGCTGATTCTTCCCCCGGAGTATAATATTTCAAGATTGAACCATGTCTGGCAAGTCGGGTATGATTCGGATGAACTGCAGCCCAAGAAGCATCCTGCTAATCTCCCCAATGTCGACAGCACGGAGACGATAAACTTAAAGAATCAAGAAACTACTTGCTGCATTGGCAAGCATCGACGGCATCTAAGAACTGTAAGTAATAAGAAGCTTTATTTTTTTTTTTAATTATAACTGTTGTGCTTTTGCCCAATTTACAATTTGTTTTTTTTTTTTTTAAAAAAAAAGGTTCATGGGATTTTGAACATTGTGGGGTGGGGAACATTTTTGCCAATTGGTGTGATAATTGCAAGGTACTACAGAGTCTATCCGAACAAATTTGCTTGGTGGTTCCATTTTCATGTATCATGCCAAATTATTGGCTACACTCTTGGTACCATTGGATGGATCATTGGCCTTGAGCTTGGACATGCTTCTAAATACTACAGTTTTCCAACTCATAGGCTTCTCGGAATATTCATCTTCACGTTTACTACATTACAGGTACCTACTATTCTTCGGAAAAATCTCAGAATTAGCTCAAAGTTAAAGATCAAATTACAAAAGTAGTCAACCTACTTTTTTTTTTCCTTACCTTATTTAGTAATCATAACTATTTAGTACATATAATATGAGTAATTTGGCTGCACTAGACAGACACCCGACATGTCGAGTATTTAAGGAGGTTTGTATCCGAAATTTTAGTACCAAACATGATGATCATTAACTACTTGAGCTTAGCCCAAGTGGCCAGAACCCCTCCCTCACAAATGTGAGGAAAGGGGTTCGAGCCCCCGCAGACGCATTGCAGGGGTTTAATTTAAATTTCCTTCTTCGGAGTCCTAGAGCTTGAGTGAAGGCAGTCTTTCTCCCAGGAGGGGAGTTGACGTCCCTCAAATATTTGAGAAGGTTAAAAATCTGAGCGGTGCCATATCAGAATTGATGTAAACGGATCTCAGTATATGTATGATTGTAAATATCACGAGTAATAGTCTCTTAAAAAAAAAAAAACATGATGATCATTAATTTGATGGTCCTGTTTCTATGATTTACAGATGCTGGCCTTACGTTTGAAGCCCAAGAGGAAAGATGAGTACAGGAAATTCTGGGACGTGTATCATCATTTTCTGGGCTACGCATTGCTTGCTCTGATATCAGTTAACATATTCAAAGGAATTGCCATACTGAAGCCGCATCAACTGGTTTGGAAATGGGCTTACATTGGACTTTTGGGAATTCTCGCTGTCGTTACTTTGGGTTTTGAAACTTACAGTTGGTGTAAATTCATTTCAGATAAGAAAAAGAAGGCCGGCCCACCTTTACCAAGAGCTGGCTAGTTATTTTTTGCACATGTTTGCTTTTCTTTGTCGCACTCATTGTTATTTTAGTAACTCTGAGCTTATAGGTATATGTGTGCCGGAATAAGTTCCAGTTTTTGCTGTTTGGATTAATTTTATTTTTAAAACAAAAATTGATGAAATTTGGAAAAGCATTTATCCCTTTTTAAAAAATTATAAAAAAATTCCTTCCGTTCACATCAAAATGGAAGAAGAATGATTGGGTATATTAATCTAATATTAAATAAATATTCGATATTAAAGTTAGGTCTGTTATTTACAGAAACTGTAACTTAGCGGACTCCCATAAATTCAATATTATGGACCAATCTACGTTACAGACTCTGTTAGTAACAGACCTTTAATTTCAAGCGTTGGATGTGGAGAGAGAAAGATGGACGGTCAAAAGAATAAGTGGAACAAATCACCCATGCATGGGGAAACCGGTTTCAAAGGTTAATGTACAACCGGATGTGCGAAGTAACAAAAGGACACGTGGCTGGAAACATTAATTGAATTAATTGTATTATAATTAGGATCGTGGTGTCGGTAAAGTTTAGGTTATTCCTATTTGCAATTTATTTGGAAAAGATCATATCAATTTCACTGGAATATCGGTGAAAATTGGTCGGAAGATCAGCAGGGTGGCAATGACAAATATTGGGGAAACCATAACCACCAAAGAAAACATGTAGAAGTATGAAGATGGACGTGGTGGAGTCGAAATGGTTACTGTAGTGGCGAAATTGTATAACTGAAATTACAAATGATGGGTTGTTCGTGGTTAGATATGACGAAGACATATGCGAGATATATCTGTGAATCCAAGACTGATGATGACAGTATGGTTGCATCGGATCTGAAGCAGTTTCCTTATACTGCCGAAGAAGATGAACTTGGCGCAGCCAAGTTCGAAAACAGCGCAGACGGGGCGGAAGGAACAAGTTGTTATGGTTTTGTTTCGTTTTTTGTAAGTAAAATAAAGTAAATTTTTTGTAAGTAGTTAGATTAATGGATGATCAACGAAAATTGGGTTGCGTTAGGCGAATTTGTTAGATTGGTTGTCCATTTCAAAGTAGTCATAAAATAAGCAAATTGTAACATTTCGTAATGAGGAAAATACAATGTAAAGGAGTTTAGAAAGAAGAAAGTGTCGAATTCAATCCAGAAATGCAAAGGTTATTTTTAAGTGAAATGGTTATTTATATGCAGTGGAGAAGCAGTTCGGAAGATAAAAGCAAATGATGGGAGTGCTTGTATTACTAATGAAGTGAGAGTTTGATGTCGGAAAAAGAAGCTTTATTTATTTATTATTTTGATGAAGCAAATTAATGAAATAACTAGTTTTGTCAACTGATGTATTACGACTTTTAATAAAAAAAATATGCAGATGCGCAAAGAAATTGGAAGGGCCTTCAAGAATCTACCCCCTGAGGTTAAGTGCAAGTATATTGGTGGAAGGCACTGAGAAGTTGGTGTTAATGATAATAATATGAAGTATGTGTCTAGGTGTGTGCCAGAGCGACTGTCAGCCATGGTATCTAATCTGACGTCGGCACAAAGAGATGCTGTTAGTTCAATTGGATTTGGGAAATTAAATGAAATGAAGTGTGGGCGATTGAATAGGAAACTATGTGAGTGGTTAGTAGAAAGGGTAGGTATGTCCAGATCAATTTTGAATGTTCATGGCACAGAGTTGGAGCCGAGTTCGCATAGTTTTGGGTATATAATGGGGATATCTGATGGAGGATTGAATGTGGAGTTAGATGGGAACATGGAAGAGGTGTCAGGATATTTGAAACTGTATGAATCAAATAGTAACGGAATACACATAAAAGAGTTGGCTGCTATCCTACACCGAAACGTGGCTGATGATCAATTCAAGGTGACTTTCACGCTATTTGCTCTATGTTCTGTGCTGTGTCGGTAAGTGACGGGTTACCGGTCAGCAACCGGAAGGATTTCATTATGTCACCGGAAGAAAACTGGAATGGCCGGTTCCATATATAATATCTCTTTCCATCCGCCGTCCACGTGCCACGCATCCATACATTCTCTTATCAAATCGCAGGCTGTTACTAACAGAGTCTGTAACGTAGATTGGTCCCAATATTATATGTAAAAACATGACACCATACAAAAATTGTTGAAATTGACAGCATACAAAAACATGACGACATACAAAATTTGCCCCTTGTTTTACTTGTTACAGAACATGACAACATACAATAGTGAAAAGCCTAAAATTATGTTTAATTTTTTACTTGCTATAACCAAGACCAAGAGAATGTAAATAAATAAATAAAAAATAATGATAATGATGATGATGATGATGATAAATTGAATAAAAATTGTTCTTATCCACGAAAATTGGAAACAGGAAGAAAAAGCTCAAAACACGTACACAAAAAGAAGCTGAATGGCAACTCCAACAGTCGAGGGAGCAGCCGTGACAGCGCTTCGCTCGGTGCTGCACCGGGTTCGACAGGCGGCGGAGCGGTTGGGTCGGGCTCAGGAACAGATACGGGTCGTGGCTGTATCGAAGACAAAGCCGGTTTCTCTGATTCGCCAAGTGTATGATGCTGGTCACCGTAGCTTTGGTGAAAATTATGTACAAGAAATCGTTGATAAAGCCCCTCAGGTTCATTAATAAATACAATGTAAATGCTGCAAATTGTTTGAAGTTAATTAAATAATAATTTAATTAAGTTCATGATAAAATTAAGTGGGATTGGTGCAGCTGCCAGAGGACATAAAGTGGCATTTTGTAGGGCATTTGCAGAGCAACAAAGCTAAAACTCTTCTGGGTATGTTTCATTTTATTTACTGCTTTATTATTATTATTAATTTTTTTTTTTTGCAACTATTTTAATTTTAGTTAAAGTCATTATGAGTTTACCCTCTTAGATCACCTGAAAGTTGAAGATAGGAAGATATTAGGGTAGGTTTGTTGTTGTTGAGCTTCTGTTCAATTTTGAAAGCACAATTGCTAAAATGTTACATGAATACTTGCGTTTGCCACCCAATAATACTTGATGGCTATCCTATAACACTTCAATCCCAAACATACCGATGATTGTATTGGTCATTTGACTGCTAATGGATGAGTTGTTGATTATTTTTGTTTCGAAGCTGCTTCTTTCACAGTAAATAGGAGAGTTATGGAAAAAGTTAAGGCATTGTTTTGTCTAAGCAGGTGGAGTGCCAAATCTGGACATGGTTGAGGGTGTTGATAATGAGAAGGTAAAGACTTTAGTCTGATTTTTGTGCTGACTTTGAGATTCTTTTGTATTTATAGCTGAGTGACGTTACTCGTTAGAAACTTGATAAGTTTCAAATGATTATTAATTGCAATCGGATGATGTTTTCATTGTTTTTATGTCATGAAGTGATTAATGCTTGTTTATCTATGCCATATTCGTCTTGGGTTTCTATAAGATAGGAGTTCAAGTTTAGTAATATCAGTGATCTAGATGGGATATAGCAGCAGCTCACAATGACAGGTGTCTTAACTTGTATTTTCATTAATTAACAGATTGCAAATCATCTTGACAAAGCAGTTTCAAACCTCGGAAGAAAGCCTTTGAAGGTTTTGGTCCAAGTGAATACCAGTGGAGAAGAATGTGAGCAACATATTCTGATTCTCATCATAGTTTATATTGTTTTCGTATTAAAACATGGGAAGCACAAGCTAACTGAATTCAATCTGTGCTTGTTGTTCTCAAGAATTCCAATTCCCAAAAAGACAATGACGTCTTTTTTTTTTTTGGTTTATACTTTCTCTTCTGAAAATGTACAATGTCTTTTTCAGATATTATGATTTCTATAATTTAAGGCATCCTTACTATGATAAGTCATTATATTGAATTTGTGTACTTTCTCAGCTCGTGAATGTCATATAATCTCATGTAATATTGTAATTGTGCTGGCAAGTGGACTTTCTTTTCAATTTCTAAGTTATGTTTATCCTCTAACCCTTCTAGGTATGAGTTCGGTATAGCACCTTTGTGTTCATTTCCTGCAAGAGAATTAGGTTGCGTTTGGATGCATTTTTCAAATCAGTTTTCTGTTTTTATAAACAAAAAAGGGGTAAAAAAATTTGTTTGGCACATTGTTTCCCAAAATGCATACATAAAAATATAATTGCATCATTTTCTTAATGCTTAGTCACCTCAAACTCTCAAAGAACTAATGGATTGATTGTGACTTTGCTGCAGCAAAATCAGGAATTGATCCTTCAGGTTGTCTAGGAATTGTGGAACATGTTAGACTGCGATGCCCAAATTTGGAGTTTTCGGGCTTAATGACAATAGGGATGCCAGATTATACATCAACTCCAAATAACTTTAGGGTAATGGATTTCTCATTTAGGAGAGCACATGTATTGTTGCATTAAAATTGAATTGATCTGTTATTAATGGTCCAGCATATAGATGTTTTATTATTATCATTATCATTTTTCTGGAACTTATTTCATTCTAATCATTACGGTTGATTCGAATAAATGGACTTATTTTCTGAAAAAAGTTTTTCTTATTCCTGAAGTTACTGATATTATATTTTTGTTATCTTTTGATGCTTTGTTGTTTCCTCCAGTCCTGGTGACAATTATTCATGCTCAAAATTGAAATTCAATTGCTAATCCCCCATTATGTGGTCTATTTCTACTAGTTAATGATTTCTTCTGGAATATTTTATTTATTTTTGTGGTGATGGAACAGACTTTGTTGAATTGTAGAGCTGAGGTTTGCAAGGCACTTGGAATGGCAGAGGATCAGTGTGAGCTATCGATGGGCATGTCTGGTGACTTTGAGCAAGCGGTATGTGACACTATTGAATTTAAACCTTAAATTTAGTGAGCGTCTTCATTTCTTCATGTTTCGATGGCATTTACCATAATTTGATTTTGTTGCGCCTGCAAGCTTCAAATGCTCACACGCAATACCGTCTGAGGTGCTACAGCTATCAATGAAGAGGTGTTGCAACTAATGGTTTCACTTTCTTAATGCAGATTGAAATGGGTAGTACCAGTGTGAGAATTGGTTCAACAATATTTGGGCCTAGGGAATATGCAAAGAAGCAGCAAAATTAATATCAGCTGTACTGCTTATGCTCGATGCACTCACTGCACAATGCAAAAATTATCACAGTCAAGTGTTATTAGATTTCTCTCATTCCAATTCATTAGAGCTCTTATAATTGGAAGACACTGTACTGCACTGGCACATCCTGGACTGGGAGCTTGATACTGAGAAGGAATCGTGAATGTCATATGATTCTTATTTAATGATATTTTTTTTTTGGGCTTGGCAAACTATTCTTTAACTGAATGAATTGTTACCCAAGTTGGTGTTACATTTTTTGAAAAGAAAGTAACCTTTCATTCCATCACAACACATCAAATACACTTTGGACCTCTGCTGGTATAAGGTTTAAATCAGACAGCAGGTGAATTTCTCCCTAACGCATACTTTGCTAAGGAATGGGCATTAGCATTACAAGTTGGTGTTACATTGGTTTCAAACGTTCTCGCTATTTTTGTTTACTTGTAGTTTTCCCCTAAATCACTTGAAACATGCTTTTCCTTTTTCCCCCTTTGAAATGAGGGAGCTGAGGAGTCTACGACAGTGGTGAAAAATCTGTTCTTTGAGTAGAAATTTTCTCTTCTCTTTCAGTCTCAAAAGACAATCTTAAACGAGTAGTAAAATCAATGCAAATTTAATTGAGGAATCAAAAATTTAAATTGTTTAGAGGCAAACTGATCTTCCAAGTTCCAATACTAAATGGTGTCTTTACTTAATTAATTGAAGTTCAAAATCTTTTGCAAAATCTAATTATTCGACAAAACTATAAAAACCATCAATAAGTTGAATGTCCCAACATTTTTGTTGTGTTTTCAGAAAATTGAGAAGCAATTTGTACTAGAGTTGTAAAATTACTCTGTTTTTGTATTTCATTTTAAAACAGAGTTTCAAAAATCGCCCGAGTTAAAACCCCCCCTAAAATCTCTGTGTGCGCCTGTGATATGATACGAGTCTTATCTTAAAAACAAAACCCAGTTCACTCTCTTCAAACACATAAAGAAATGACTTCACTTTCTCTGAAAACCAAAATTTCTCTCCATGCAAACAACTCTGCTCTTCATTTTAATACACCAAACAAGCTTCAACACACTAACTTTCCGAAGAAAGGCAAAATAAAAATCAAAGTAACATGCTCAGCCACTGACCAACCACGGCAGCAACAACAACAGCAAACTCATTCAAAAAAGAAAAGGAATGCAAGTGAAGGAGATAAAGGGATTGACCCAGTTGGGTTCCTCCAAAAACTTGGCATTACACATAAACCCTTTGCTCAGTTTCTTCGAGAAAGGTAAACTTTTGGCAAATATTTTGACAAAAAAAAAAAGGCAAAGAACTGTAAATGGTATGTTAATATTGAGAAAGTGGGGGTGAGAAAAAGAACTTGAAGTCTTTAACAAATTCATTTCGCTATTTGTCTGAGCAAGACAGACAGAATATTGAGAATTTTTTTTTTCTTGTTAAACTGGCAGGCACAAAGAGTTGAAAAACCGTAAAGATGATATTTTTAAAAGATTTCTCAATTTGATGGAGTTCTCTACCGGGTTAGTTATTATATTCTACTTGAATTGTTATGCAGCTATGGTACTTTAGTTGGTGTTTTCCTAGGTCGGTAATGATTGATGTTAAAGTCTAAACTTTTAGGATGGCTGGATGATATATATTTTTTTTTTATCTTTTTTAAAGTTGGCAGTGTGTTGATTTTGATCTTTGTGTTGGAAGTTTTTTGGTATATTTTAATTTTTAACAGAGATTTATGTTGTTGAGATCATTTGTGTTGTTAAGGATTTGTTGAGTTGAGTTTTTGATTTCATAGTCTTGATGTTTTTGTCTAGATATGAGATAGTGGGTATGCATCGGAATGTGGAACATCGGGTGGATTTTATGGACTGGGCTCCAGGTTTGACACAAATTAAAATTTTGTTCGTTTAGCAAAGTTCTTGATCAGTTGGAGGATCCCAATTTTCAAAATAATAACTTCAATTCTGAAAATTTTTAATTTACCCGACTTAACCAATCATTTTCCTGAATGCTGTTGTGGCTGCTAGTCACCAAACTATTATTATGTGAATTAACAACATCGTCATCTTAAATTCTAAATTCCCTCATGATAAATCAGCTTTTAATTTGTCAAAACTTCTCTGCTTTTGGTAGATCACATCTTCAATTTAAGCCTTCTTGAATGTAGGTGCTCGTTATTGTGCATTAGTTGGTGACTTCAATGGATGGTCACCGATGGAAAATTGTGCACGTGAAGGTCACTTAGGCCATGATGATTACGGGTATTGGTTTATCACTCTTGAAGATAAATTAAGGGAAGGGGAGAAACCAGATGAACTCTATTTTCAGCAGTATAACTATGTGGATGACTATGATAAAGGTGACAGTGGAGTTAGCATTCAAGAGATTTTCAAGCGAGCAAATGATGAGTACTGGGAACCTGGAGAGGATCGATTTGTTAAAAATCGTTTTGAACTTCCAGCAAAGTTATATGAGCAACTTTTTGGGCCTAATGGTCCTCAAACATTACAAGAACTGGAGGAAATGCCGGACGCACAAACGACTTATAAAGCATGGAAAGAAGAGCATAAAGATGATCTACCAAGTGACCTGCCTTCTTATGATGTTATTGATAATGGAAAGGATTATGACGTCTTCAATGTTGCTAGCGATCCTCGGTGGCAAGAAAAATTTCGCTCTAAGGAACCTCCAATTCCATACTGGTTGGAGACACGTAAAGGAAGGAAGGCATGGTTGAAGAAGTACACTCCTGGAATTCCTCATGGGAGCAAATACAGGGTCTATTTTAACACTCCTGATGGGCCATTGGAGAGAATACCTGCTTGGGCTACTTATGTACAACCAGGTAAATATGCTCTGCATCTGCTAGAAGTCGTTCTTGCTTTTTCATGGTAATCTGTGGAGGAACTGATCTCCTTGTTCTGCATCTAGTTAATGTTTGTACTTTTGGTAGTGGTCTTTTTGTGGTTTGATTAAGATGAATAGGGCAAGCAATTTACCAAATGTTTTTCCATCATAATTCTCTGAATGGTGGCATCATGAAAACATTTCTGATTGGCAGGAAACTTTTACTCTATTTTTCTGAAATCATAAGCTTGATTGATTCTAAATGGAGAGTATACATCAGTTAGATAGGAATATTACTTATTGCTAGTGTTAACAACTTTCAAATTGTACTCTGCATGCCTGTGGCCATGGTTCTTCTATTCATTCTTATCTTGAACATCTCTACTCTTGCGCTCATTATTGCCTTTCCTTTGCTTTGTGGTGTACCTTCTGCTTTGATTTCAATAGA
The DNA here is from genome assembly GCA_030444775.1 of Atalantia buxifolia. NCBI lineage: Eukaryota > Viridiplantae > Streptophyta > Magnoliopsida > Sapindales > Rutaceae > Atalantia > Atalantia buxifolia. The sequence continues at coordinate 25,499,830 of CM059834.1, read as the reverse complement.
TACCTGCAAGTTGCATGTCATTCTCTTTATCTGAATCCTTTTCATCTTATTCAGATGCCGATGGAAAGGAAGCCTTCGCAATCCACTGGGAACCATCCCCCGAATTTGCATATAAATGGAGAAACACGCACCCCAAAGTGCCAAAGTCCTTGCGTATATATGAATGTCATGTTGGAATAGGTGGATCAGAGCCAAAAATATCTTCATTCAATGAGTTTACAGAGAAGGTGACTTCATGAATGTTGCTTTATTACCAATGGCTTATATTGTAGTATAATAATCATTTTTCTCCTGGTTTGTACTAAAGCTTTTCTCTTTTAGGTCCTTCCTCATGTGAAGGAAGCCGGATACAACGTAATCCAGTTATTTGGAGTTGTTGAGCACAAAGATTACTTCACAGTTGGTTATAGAGTAAGTTAATTTTTTTTCCCCCTATTTGTTAATTGAAAAAATGGTAAAATTTACATTTGCAGTTCCCAAATTTGCAGACATCCTACTTTCTGGTTAATATTTGATCATGTCATGTATAATAATCGGAAAGGAAATACTGAAATCAGTAATTAGTAATTAGAAAGTTGAATTTTGATTGCCAAATCATTTCTAGTTTGTTACAATGTAATCATTTTTCATAGTTGGTGCAAACTTATGTCACATGCGTGATATTTGTAGTTTAGCTGCGCATAATACTGGGGGATGTAACAAATTTAATAGCTGGGTTCATATTTTCAAATGTTTCCCACTTTTGTTTTCTTAAAAAAAAAAAAATTGTTATACTTTTGAGATATGTTCATTCACTATCACTTTCTGTTGATCTATTACTTATTTGAGATAGTACTATGGATGTTACAAAATATCTCCACTGTAATACAGGTCACCAACTTGTATGCTGTTAGCAGCAGATATGGCACTCCTGATGACTTCAAGCGTTTGGTTGACGAAGCACACGGTTACCATTCCTCACCTGATTCCATTAAATTTTTTATTTCAATGGTTAACCATAGCAACCGCCTTTATGCTCTTCACATCTGAGCAACTGCTATAATCTTTTATAGCTTCCTGAGATTGCTGTGTACTTGCACTTTCATATTGAAATTCTATTACAGATTCAAGAACAGATTGTGACACATAGATAGTGTTGTAAGATGTTGGCAGTTAGTATAGCTTCTGTAATGTTAAATACCATTTTCATTTGACAGGACTAGGACTGCTGGTCTTCTTAGACATTGTCCATTCCTACTCAGCGGCAGACCAGATGGTTGGACTATCACAGTTTGATGGATCAAATGACTGCTACTTCCACACTGGTAAAAATGTTGCTAATACTGACAGACTAAAACTATCTTCTCTAATTAAAGCAGATTCTTACTTTTGCTTGCCCCTCTACTCAATCAACTTTTATGCAGCACAGATCATATTCTTTTGTGTAGTGTTGTATTCTGCACATATGATACCTGGTATCATGTTCTTAGATGTAGCATCATTCTATTTTCTGTTTCACTAACATCTTTGCTTTGCCCAAATTTTCTTATTTGAATAGGTAAACGAGGTTTTCACAAATATTGGGGAACCAGGATGTTCAAATATGGTGACCTTGATGTGCTACATTTTCTCCTTTCAAATCTGAATTGGTAAATGTTATGAACTTCTATACTTTTAAATTCCAAGATGTAGCATTAGCAGAATGTATCATTTTCTATTTTGCAAGTTTGTACCTAACTCTGGATGCTCTTTTTTATTAGATGTCGGTTGATCTTTTAACTATAAAATGTTGTACATTTACTTTGGGTAGGAGACATTACCGTTGCTTATGTGATGGTCTTTGATCAGGTGGGTTGTGGAATATCAGATTGACGGTTTTCAGTTCCATTCCCTCTCATCAATGATATATACGCACAATGGTTTTGCTTCTTTAACGGGTGACTTGGAGGAGTAAGGCCTTCTATTCAAACATTTGTCAAATCCTATTTTTGATAACATTTTGCCCATGTGTTCTTTCCTTATGTTTCCTTGTTTTGAGTTTTTAAGATTTATAACCAGAATGCCCTAGCTTATAAAAGTGTTGCTTCATTGTAGCCTCAAAATAATCTATTTCTTCATTTGAGCTCTGTGATAACAGTTTTGTCTTTGGTTTTCATATCTGCGATTTCACCATAAGAGTAGATATTATTGATTGTGTGATGCAGTGTCAGTGGATTTGATCCAAGTTAATGTAGGGAGGAAACCGACTGATTTGCAATTAAACCCAATATTCAACTTCACAATTATTCCTGATATGTTTGCTCTGTAAACTTTATTACAACCAGTTCAATGTTCATTTCAACATGAAGTGTTCTTGTTGCAGGTACTGCAATCAGTATGTTGACCAGGATGCATTATTATATCTTATTTTGGCAAATGAGATACTGCATGCTCTGCATCCAAATATTATAACAATTGCTGAAGATGTAAGTATCTCAGTTTGTGTGCTTTTCAGCTCACAATCAAAACTCAGCATTTTGTCTTGGCCTTCTTATTATGGTTAAGATCGAACAAGCGTCACTCACTCTAAAATGGCCTCTTCTTTTCCAGGCAACATATTATCCTGGACTATGTGAACCAACTACTCAAGGTGGATTGGGATTTGATTATTTTCTCAATCTTTCTGCATCAGAGATGTGGTTGTCGTTTCTTGAGAATGCTCCTGATCACGAATGGAGCATGAGCAAGGTGTTATTTGATTATCAGATGTTATTTCAGCATCAAATGAGACTGTGTTGTTGCTTTGTGAATTATCTCTATAATCATTTTTTGTCGTCCAGTTTCAAAATTTATTGAACTTGATTCTATCATGTAGATTGTCAGCACATTAGTGGGCAATGGGCAATATTCCAATAAGATGATTATGTATGCCGAAAACCATAATCAGGTAATCATCTGTTTTAATCTCCTGTTTCACATCAAAGTTAAATTTTCTACAGATTTTAATTTATATGCATTTGGATAATGACTACAGCCTGCTTTAACAATTTTGTGTTTAGTCCATATCTGGAGGGCGGTCATTTGCAGAGATATTGTTTGGTGAAATCTCAGAGCATTCTCCTGACACAAATAATTTGTTGCTGAGAGGGTGTTCACTGCACAAAGTATGCCATACACTTGTATTTTATTCTTTCTTCTCTTTTTTTTATTTCCTCGCAAATTAGATTCTACATTTGTAGGCACAATTATCATTTTCCTCTTTTTTAAATGCAGTGCTTTCTGAATGTTCCACATGCCAATGATTCAACAACTTAATTTGTTTCAACAGCTTTAGAAAGTAGAATTTTTTTTCTTTTTTTTTGGCATAGCATGGATGTCCCATTGTCGCTGCTATAAATTGTTTAAACTTTTTATGTCCAGTTGATTCATTCTTTTGTTTGATACATATATTTTAATTAGTTTTATTTTGTCTTCATACAGATGATCAGATTGATTACATTTACTATTGGTGGTCATGCTTATCTCAACTTCATGGGCAATGAATTTGGCCACCCAAAGGTGAGGTTTTATTGTTCAGATTGTTGAATTCGTTGAATATAAATTATTTGTTCTGATTAATGATTTTTGATGAACCAGAGGGTCGAGTTCCCAATGCCAAGCAACAATTTCTCATTTTCTCTTGCCAATCGTCACTGGGATTTGCTAGCCAACAGATTACATTCCAACTTATATTCCTTTGATCAGGTGTTAGTTCACTTAATATTACAGCCTTTATTTTAGTTTATTTATATATGATAAGACCTTAAGGTTTCTTTTTCTGTTCAAACTGACTTCAATATTGTACTAGATGCTGAAAAGTACTGTAAGCATTTGGTGCTTCTGTTAATTATATTCCCTTGCCACGTGAATGGAGTATACTGCACATGATTTTATTTGGATGCCATCTACACTTGTTTCATGAACTTCTTATGTTGTCTTTTTTAGTCATTGAGCATGATATAGATTGATGGCACCGGTACCAATTTACAACATTTTTGCTCTTTCTAGGAACTGATGAAGTTGGATGAAAATGCAAAGGTGCTTCTGAGAGGTTCGCCTAGCGTTTACCATGTGAATGATGCCAAGATGGTATATAAAATCCTCTTCCTTTCTATTAGTTGTCATTGTAATCCTTGATGCATCTTCTTATGTTGGCTTTTACCAGCTTATAGTGGACCTGCTTGCATTGGTGAACTCATGCCTACATGTTTGTTTGCAAGGGAATATTTTACGAATTTTTACCAGGGGTGGGATAACCCAACAGCATTGTATAGATACAGAGGTTGTAACAGTTTTACAAGTTAATTTTGCATTAACCAAACTGCAATTTCAGTACTGTAGGTCTTAGCCATAAAGTATTTTAATAGTGGCACTGTGTTTTATGGACAATCTACCTTTTCAAATTTTTATTCTCTCAAATTTTTAAACTGTGATTCTTTTAATTTATGTATCTTCTGCTGAATAATTAATGTGCATATGGTAGTATTGTTTGCAATGCATAACTTTCATGCTCGACGCTTTCTGTTTTCCAGCTGATTTTTATTCTTAGTGTTTGTCGGATGGTAAGCAACATAATTTTGTTACTAACTACTGCAAGATGTGGCTGTCCACAGGTGATATGTTATATGAGGGGTCCTCTTGTCTTCGTATTCAACTTTCATCCAACAGATTCTTATGAAGACTACTCTGTGGGCGTGGAAGAAGCTGGAGAGTATCAAGTAAGTATTGTTCAATGCCAATTGTAGTAACTTCTATCAGTCACATATTGAAGTCTAATTCTTACTGTGAAAACAATCTCTGGGAATATTATGATTCCCAGGGGTGAAACATATTTATACCCAAAATATAAATACCGTTGCTTTAAGCAAGTGTATTGGGCAAGCTGAGCTGTGATAGGCTGTGGACTGTTAGGCTTCAAAAAGAACAACACTTACCTTTTTTGGGTTTTTGTGATCATTTGTCCCATCTGGGTTCCTATAGTTTAACTAGAGCAATATTTTTAATGGTACAGATAATACTAAATACTGATGAAAGTAAGTTTGGAGGCCAAGGACTGATTAAGGAGCACCAATATCTTCAAAGGACCATCAGCAAAAGGTGGTAAATAATAACTTTTTTTTTATGCTTTCTGCATCTTTCTAATAATTCTGTTTTCTGCATTCTGTTTTGTTTAGCTCTTTTGCATGATTTTAACACCTGTCTTTGCAGAGTTGATGGTTTGCGAAACTGCATAGAGGTGCCTCTACCTAGTAGGACTGCCCAGGTTGGTAAATTTTGCTGCAATACTCTGTTATAACAATTGCCACATTTCTCACGAGGAACTAATCTTTTCCATATTCACAGGTTTATAAACTGAGCCGGATCTTAAGAATCTAATTCATTTTGCATTCGGAACAGATACTTGCAGAAATCCGAGAATGAGAAGACTAATTACATCTTTGTTAAGTCACTTAAATGAGAAATTTTCTCATTGATGGAGAGATGTTCTGTAATTCAAAACCCCAATGAGCTTGTGAAAAGAAAGAAATGCATTTGTCCATGGATATTTTGCTACACTAGCTTGTAGGGGTGTTCAGAATTCAATTCGATCCGCTCAATCCGTCTGATCCGTAGAAATTCAATTCGTAAAATTCCGATCCATGAATTAGTGAATTGGATTGGATTGACAATTTGAAAATTCGTAGTTTGTGGATTGGATATGGATTCACTTTTGTAAATTTATAAAAATTCGTGAATCTGTAAAAAAATATAAAATATTTATTTAATAAAAAATTAAACTTGTAAATATAACATTGTACTTACTAATAAATAAATAAGTTAAAATATAATTATATTAACACAATATTATATCTTATTTGATAATAATATAAAATAAAAATTATTAAATAAAAAATGACTTTTTATGCAGTTAATTTTTATGTATTGATTTAAATAAATGATAATTTTTTTTGGTGTGTTATATATTGAAACTTTAAAAGTATTTTTAATTTTATTTAAATAATTAATTTATTTAAATTTTATTTAATTTTAAATTTGATCGATAGTAAAATTATTTTTATATTATTTTTTTATTTAGTCAGTTCATAGATAGGAAATGATTCAAAATTTTTAACTTGCAACCAATTCATGAAATGGTGGATTAGATGTGGATTGGGTCAAATTTATATTCGATTCACAAACATATGGATTTGATTTAGATTGAATTTTATTAATCCGTAAATTGAATTAAAAATTTTATAATTCACAAAATCGTGGGTCGGATATGGATCAATGTCTAATCTGCAAAATTCGATCCGCGAATACCTCTACGACAACGAGTAATGGGCGACTAATTTTTCTCATAGAAGCTCCTCCGCGCTAAACTCTATGTGTACATAAGGCAACATGGTGAATCCATCGGTGATGATGCTTGAAGAAGTGGCCTCCTCGGAACAAATTGATGGAAGAAATCTTATCCTGCTTTCATGTAAGTAGAGAATGCTGACAAATGCAGTACAGCATTCCTGCTCATTGCTCAATGCTGAACAAGTTAGATAGCAGGATGAAAATTTTGATGTTACCAATTCTTAAAAGTTATACTGATTTATATGTTCCAATCCTTTGTTGCAGTGTAATTTTGTTGGTCTGAAATAATGTTTCGGAACACTATTTAACCAAATTCATAATTTTCCTATATAATGTTGCCATCGTTATTCCAACATGGTCCGAAAGTGTAAAATGGACAATATAAGATGAAAATTGAAAAGAGTGATTATCATTTTCCTTTATTAACAAGCAAAGGGAAAAAAAATTAAAATAATTTGTATATGAGTGCCTTCAATTTGACGATAATTCTTAGAAGGAACTAGATTTGACTTTACTTTGCAAAAAGGTCGTCAAGCGGCAAACAGAAAATGAAAGGCGCACAGTTACAAACAGTAACGTTCAAAATCTATTACACGAGTGTCTCACCACCCGACGCGCATGTAAAGCACGTGGCACCGATTCTCCAGACGTGAGAAGTAAGACGCAACAAGAAGAAGGAAACGGTCTGTCTCGGTCTCTGCCCTTTGCTTTGTAAATACCGTGAAGGAGACTTGCAGAAAAAGCGCAAGGAAGTTGAGTGAGAGAGAGAGAGAGAATGGCGAATCTGCCACAGTCGCTGTCGATGAACGCGCCGTTCGGCGGCGGGCCCAGTGCGTCGAGCCCTAGCGCCGCTGCAGGAGCTGGAGCTAACAAGGACCGGAAAATGGCGTCAGCTGAACATTTGGTACTCGACCTAAGCAATCCTGATTTAAGAGAAAACGCTCTTCTTGAATTATCAAAGGTAAAATTTATCTTCGCCTCTTATTTTACAAAAATTAAGCCCTAGAGCCTCAGTTTTGGCTTTTATTATTAGTTTCTTATTTATATACATTTTCTTGGCTATGAATTAGAAGCTAGGGTTTCGAGTGAAATCAAATTTGATATTTTGATGCCAATGCAATTTTGTTATGATTTTGATTGATGATGTGAACATGTAAATATGGCTAATGAGTATATACATTTGGTTCCTTTTCTCATGATCCTAAGAGTAACAGCAGTATGGATTATATTTGGTTTCAAGGGGGTCTTTGTCCAACATTGGTGTTTTCTTGGCCTTCTTCGAATCAGGATGGATTCCCTCTTGATTTGAGCTCTCAGTAAATACATGCATGTGATTGGTATTTAATAATCGTGAACATAATAAAAGAGTAGAGAACGTGGATAGAAATGCACACATGTCAAAACGTTCAAAAGATCAAGAGGGAATTCCTATTCTTTTCTGTGAAATGAATTTTTTTAACGTTGTTAACCAAAGCGAAATTGGAACATAATTCATCTTGTTCAAATTTTGCTTCAAAGAATTAGATAGCCTGTGGAGACAGGTTTTCATTTATCCAATGACTAGAGTTGACGTATTTGAATGCATGCTGCCGATGCTCGTTCTATCATGTGGTTTATGCAGTTTAAGCGTTTGAGATTTGTGTGCTGTATATAAACTAGTGTCCACCTTTGGTTTCATTTTTTAGAACAAGGAATTATTTCAAGATTTGGCTCCTTTCGTGTGGAATTCTTTTGGTACTATAGCTGCACTCATACAGGTATGCCTAATAAACTTATGTTTTGTTTTTGTTTTTATTTTTTAGAAGAGAGAATTATTTCAAGATTTGGCTCCCTTGTTGTGGAATTCTTTTGGTACTATTGCTGCATTATTACAGGTATGCTCTTTATTTGTTGGTCTTCTATTATTGTGTTTCTTCCCTCAGCCCCATCATTTGTCATAATTTTATATAGCTCATTCAGCAATATACTTGTGCTTACACAACGAAGCTCTTTGTCTCTTTCATTACCTTTTCCCCCTTACTGAAGCTTCTGCCTTTCTTTACAAAAGTTATGGTATACTACATGTTGTTTAGTTAGGGATAATTTATGTTGTTCTGATGTCGTCATTTGAGAAAGGATTAATTATAAAGCAGCAGGATGAATGGTTATGAGGAAAATGGAAAGTGGACGCTTTTTTAATGGAAAGCCATGCATTTGCTTATTGTCTTTATAATCAACTTCCGGGACGATCATCTGTTGTTTTCTGTGCTACATCTGTCTCTGTGCGGGAATGCAGTAATAATTGAATTGTTATTATTTTCTCTGTTCATCATATTGGATTCACATGTTTTACCACCTTTTATCAGGAGATAGTGTCAATATACCCTGTTCTATCACCACCAAACCTTACTCCTGCACAATCAAACCGAGTTTGCAATGCACTTGCTCTTCTTCAGGTCAGTTTCATTTCTTGACGTTTTGCTATTAACTTATTGATTCATCTTGGACTTAATTGTTACATCTGAAAAATTGGATTGTTTTTGGTTTTCACCTCATATGTATTTAAGTAGCATCCAAGAGAGAGTTAAATGTATAATCTTCGTTGTCAAGTGTCTTCACCATCCTTGGTGGTAGCTTGTCTTATGTTACATTTTTGGGATATGAACCAGGATGTTGAGTGTTTTATTTTCCTGAATAATGTCTCTTTACTGAAAAAAGAGCAAAAAGATGTGAGTTTTCACTCTGCGTGATGATAAAAGGATTAATAGCTGCACACTACAGTAAACGAATGGTATTTTTCGAAGATTCACGTGCTTGCATTGAAAGTCAGTCAAACTGGTTTAAAAATATAAGTTTTATGTCTTGTGTTCTCACTTATTGTACTTATGTGTTAATTACCTGTGCAAATAATTCTGTTGAATTTAGTTATCTCAATTGCTGTAAATTCCTGTATTTGTCAATTTGAAGGAAAAAGTTATTAATGCTTCACAATGTTATTTTACAGTGTGTAGCCTCCCATGCAGACACAAGGATGTTATTTCTCAATGGTAATCTTTGTAATCTTGCTGCATTCATTCGATGATTTTTCTTTTTCACTTCAAGAATCACCACAAATTTTCTATAGGAGATGGTTGTTTGGGAAGGTGCATATTTTAATATTTATTTGTCATGGGGCAGTTCTTGCAGCTGATTGCTTCTCTTTGCAGCTCATATACCATTGTATTTGTACCCTTTCCTGAATACAACAAGCAAGTCAAGGCCCTTTGAGTACTTGAGACTTACAAGCTTAGGTGTTATTGGTGCCCTGGTGAAGGTACTTAATCATCACTGACTTCGAATTGCTCCAATTCATATATTTTCTTGTCCATTTTCATTTGATAGGTATTTTCTTTCAATTAAAGATGATTGTTGTATCCTCCTTTCATTGCAGGTTGATGACACAGAAGTTATTAGCTTCCTTCTTTCAACAGAAATAATCCCACTCTGCCTGCGGACCATGGAGATGGGCAGTGAGTTGTCGAAAACAGTTGAGTGTGCTGATTTATAGCCTTTTCTTTTCTGAGTGCTTTATATATTAAAAATTTTCATTTTCTCTGTTTCATCTGTAATACTATCTGAAAAGGCATTGTTTCTTTTGACATGGAATTTCTGCTTGGAATGTATGTTGAAAACAATGTCTTTTCAACAACATTGTTAAATACCTATCAAATTGCCGTTGAGATCTGAAAAGAGCTACTGCTTTATATTTTAATTATCTATTGACAAATCTTGGTGGAGATGATAAAATTGGAATTTGAATGTGTAGATATGGACTCTGTTTTTGCACTTTGACATTTATGATGGAAGCCAACCCATTTTTTAAGTTCCCCCTTGATGAGAAAGGAGTTGCATTCAAACACGTGGTTCCAATTTACAGTCCATCAATGCTTGACTAAAGCTTTGTGATGGCAGGTCGCGACATTTATAGTGCAGAAAATATTGTTAGATGATGTGGGCTTGGATTATATTTGTACTACAGCAGAGAGGTTTTTTGCAGTAGGACGAGTTTTGGGGAACATGGTTGCGGCACTTGCTGAGCAACCTTCTTCGCGGCTGCTCAAGCATATTATTCGATGTTATCTGCGATTGTCAGACAATCCAAGGTGGTTTAGCTAAACAGATTTTCTTACTTCTCCCATTTCGTTTCCTTCATTCTCTTGCACAAGTTTCTGGCTCAGGTTCTTAATAGACATTTTGTTTGACTGTTCTCTCGCAGGGCTTGTGATGCTCTAAGAAGTTGCCTTCCAGACATGTTAAGAGATGCCACCTTCAGTAGTTGCCTTCGTGTGAGTGCCATTAGTAAATGCTTATATTATTCTGTTTATATTTCATTACCTGTGAATGAGCTTCAGTCACATGCATTTGAGGGGTTTGGATTCCATATGGTGTAGCTTTAGTTTTCGAATATCAAATGAATGAAATTTTGATGCTGACTGAAAATTTGATCCTTATGTCTAATGGGTCAGTTACTCAACTCAGAATCTCTTCTCTTTATTTGATCCTTATGTCTAATGGGTCAGTTACTCAACTTATAATCTCTTCAAAAGAGAATTATCTCATCCAACTTAGCGATGGACTTGGAATCTTTTTATGTTGCTTTCCATTTTTTTGGTTCCATGTGCTCTCACATTCGTTTTGGCCCACACCGACATTATGCTTTTTATCGATGTTGGCAGGAAGATCCAACAACAAGGAGATGGCTGCAACAGCTGCTTCATAATGTTGGAGTCAATCGAGTTCCAACACTTCAGGCTGGAGCGACATTTGATCATATGCTGGTGAGCTGAATTGGAAGCAAAGCAAATTTTCAATCTATTTGATGCCCATCTTAGGCTCATTCATAACATTTTCACCTTTTTGTTTATGTCAATTTCTGTGGTTTAGTTTCTGTAATTAATGGGTGTTTAAGAGAGAATCAGGTCAGGGGCCAAAAAAACAAAGTTGGTTTAATCACCTGAGTTAGCTATAGCTTGTCATCTGCCTCTCATTTGTAGCGTAGTAGTTTGTGATCAAGCTATTTTGTTTTGCATTGAGCGGCATCATGCTCAAACTTTCAAATAATTGTCGTCTTTATTTTCTGTGTTGGGGTGCGTGATGACTCACCATTTACCTTTTGCAGAGTTAAAAACTTTGCTGATAAAATAATTCTTTTTTTTTTTCCCTTAAACTGAATTTTCTCTCTCAGTGATTTTGAAATGGATGGTGAATTAAACCTAATGGCGGGTGTGTTTGGCACCTAGCATTAAACCGCATTATAATTTTGTATTAATAAATACTATACTATATTTGGTTAAAAATTAACTTTGCATGAGACCATATAAAATTCCCAATGCAATACATTCAAATGCATGGCATGGCGTGTTGTAATTACGCTTCATTGCGTGGGGAAGAGGAAAAGAGGGAGGGGGAAAAAATGAAAATTGAAGGAGGCGAAGAAAAGAGGAGAAATGTTCACAACAAGAACGAAACCTCAGAAGGCCTAAAATGTCCACAACTACCATCTCCAATGACGAACGCGACTTCTCTTCCGTTGCCGCAAGCGCTGATTCCGTCACCAAAAAACTGCTATACAAGCACAGCAAAATAGCGATATTCTTTGCATACTGTGGCGTCGACTACGACGGCATGCAAAAGTATGCAGGCGTCAAAACCACTGAAGCGATCCCGAAGACCCAATAATCAAAGAATAATCAAAGAGTAATCAAATGATGTGGTATTTATCAATTTTTTAGTGGGATGGTATAATTAGTTCACCTAAATTTTATAGAGAGTTATCAATTAATTAATAAATATTACATCATTTGAGATAAAAATTTAGAATGTTTATTATTACTCTTAATCAAAGTCACATAACCCTGAGAAATCACCTAGAGGGAATTTGCAAGAAAAGGAAAGAAAGAAAAAAATAAAGGAAAAGAAAAAGAAAGCAAAAGGAAACGGAGAGGGAATTTGTAAGAGAGCGAAAGAAAAAAAAAAACAAAGGAAAAGAAAAGCAAGAAAAAGAAAACGGAGGCAAAGAAAAATAAAGAAAAGAAGCCTTTAAAGAAAGGGAAAGGTAGTAAAAACTAAAAAGGGTACTTTGTAAATGTTGTTCAATCAGACGGATGAGTATTACTTGAATTATGATTATCTAGTACATTTCACTTTGTTAGCGATTGTGTTATAATTATTTTATTATTTATTATTTTATAGTTATCTTGTTCTATATATAAATTTTTATTCCGTCATCATAAGATGACTTTTAAACTAATTTTGGATGTTTTAATTATTTATTAATGTTGTAATATTATTTTGAGGTTATTTCATTGAATAATTTATTTCAATATTTATTTCATAGGTTATATATTTAGAAGATATTAAAAAAATATTATACTGTGGAAAATTTAAGGTCATAAACTTTTATCTTTATGAAGAAATATAATTTTTTTAATATTTATACTATAAAAATAATGTTAAATTTTTAAAATTTAAGACTTCTATATTTAGTATTGTTCTAAGTACCAATAAATATTATTTTTAAATATAAAATTTAAATTAATCACAAAAGATAATGCAATATAATGCTATACTAAACATAGTATAACTAAAAATTAATACATTATAGTGCAGCATCAGACATTGTACAACATTATTAGAATATATTGTTAATGCAATACAATATAATACAATATACTTATAATAAAATAAAATAATATAATATTAAGGATGGCAATGAGGAGGGGAGGGGACCGTTACCTCCATACCCATCCCCGATGTTCGGCATATGTGCCTGTCCCGTTAGAATTGCTTGATGGAATTCTTATCCCCTCCCCGGATAATGACAGGGGATCCCAATTGTCAAATAACATATACATTTTTAGTTTTTAATTTCAATTTAATTATATTTAAATAAAAATAGAGATTAGTGGCTGCTGGCTACTATCGAAAATTAAAAATTAGATTTTATGATTTTGCTTTAACTTTTGTTTTATTAGATAAAATTTTAAAATATTTAATGAATATCAAAATAAATAAAAAATTTTGGGCCAATATGATCCTATCCACCATTTTTAATGTCATTAATAGAAATTTAAGATTACAATTAGTCAACTAGGTCCAAAAGTTTAATAATATAAATATTTTTGTATTTATTATTTATGTTAATATTTAATATTTTATTATTTAAATTTTATTATTTATTCATTAATAATTTAAAAAAATTAAAAATTAAAATTAAAACTTAAAATTAAAAATTAAAAATTAAAATTAAAAATTAAAATGGAGAAATGGGGATGGGATGAGGATTCCACCTCATTCTTATCTCTTCACCGAATAAAAAAAAATAGGTAAAAAATCATCACATTTCTTCCAAAAAAGAGAAATTAAACATAAAATTATCTCTATACCATTTATTAATATGAACAATCTCCAAAAGTCCATATCCTCGTAGAAATTTTTGTCATCTCCATATAATGTAATACAACATCAGCGTGTGAAATGCATTCAATAATTATTAAAGGATAAAATAATAATAATAATAAATAATGAAGACACCGCAAGGCCACGGGTTTTGACGTTCTGAATTGGGTGATGCCGCTGTCTAAAGGCCATGTGATGACCTGAGATTTTGCTTTTAAAAGAAACCGGACGTGGACTGCACCTGCCACTGCAAAACATAAGAAGAGAAGTTGGCAAGTTGGCAGCACACACTGTAACGATTGACTTTGGAAATAAATAATGTTATGCTTGACTTTTAATACCTAATTTTAATCATCATTTAATTAATAATTAATGGCACGTGAAATAGTCTGATAATTGGTATTAGAAATCCTAAAAAGATTATCATGTAATTATGTGGCCAGAAATGCATAATAAATTCTTTTTTCTTTTCAAAAGGGTATAATAAATTCTTCAAAAACTATAAAAAAAACTTTAATTAATAAATAAGTAGAAAATTTTCAAAGTTCCTGCACTTTAATAAAATACTAAAAACTTTTTTAAAAAATTATTATACTATATTGTGGAATAAAATAATGTGAAAATTCTCACCAAATAAGCACTTATAAATAAATATCACTTCAAAGGCTATGAAATTTTTTTTAAAATAACTATTAGAATGTCAAATACCAATGTACCATGTGATTGTTGGCATATATCAATATTTAAAAATTTTTTACCATTGTAATATAAAGTTTTAGCTTTGTACTACAATAGTACTTTCTTCAATCTTAATATATATAAATATATCTCTAATAATAAAAAGTAGTCTTCTTGAGACTTAAATCAGGTGAGTATATTTTTATTTTAACAAAATAAAGAAATAATTGAAATATAAAAATAATTTTATGAAATTCTTACTTCATTAAAATAAAAGATAAATTAAAAAATAAAAAACAAATACACGCCAGTCTTATTTGCGTTGCCATCATTTACCCTAAAATAAACAAAAAGAATATTAATAATAATAATCGTGTCTTTCGCAAAATGTTTAAAATTTTACTGATGTCACCGACTTCGCAGTTCACATTCACTTGTTAAAGAGTTAAAAAAAATCCACTTCAATTTAGACTTGTGAGTTCGGACTTCGGAGTCTTCCCCTCCCCCGCGTCACGCGCCAACATTCCTTCTCAAACTCAAAAGCAATTGGAACTTTCTCTTTTTCTAAAACCCCTTCAGTCCACTCAGCCTGGTGACTGACTCATTGTTTCTCCCAAAAAATAATGAACCCCGAGTCCTGCACACTCCCACGCGCCACCGTCACCGATTACCAGCTGCTGAAGGAGGCGATGCTATCCTCCCTCCCGTCTCCCGAGATGGAAGACGCAGTTTTCTGTGTGGAGAACATCATCAACTACAGCTTCAAAAACAAACGCCTCCTCGAAGAAGCCTTGACGCACTCCTCGTACACCGATTCGACGTCGTATCAGCGGCTCGAGTTCATTGGCGATGCCGCCTTGGGCTTGGCCTTGAGTAACTATGTGTTCTTGGCTTACCCTCAGTTGGATCCTGGACAGCTGTCGCTTCTACGCGCCGCCAATATTAGTACCGAGAAATTAGCGCGCGTGGCCGTCAAGCACGGATTTTATAAGTTCGTCAGACACAGTGCTGCTGCTCTTGATGATAAGGTATAGTCTTAAGTTTGATTTATTGAATTACTTATCTCTTTTTTTTTTTTTTTGGAAATATTAGTGCAAAGCTTTAAAATTTCTTATGATCGAATGTAAAGCTTTAGAATTTTTGAAATGCCTTCAGCAATTTCGATTGCAAAGTGTCTTATGAAGAAGAGAATTTTAGTAGTACCTGACCATCAAATTTTAGCATTAGATAATTTACCTTATTATTTTTTTTAATGTCTATAGGTTAGGGAGTTTGCTGAAGCAGTGAGCCAAGAAGATAATACGGCTGTGTATGGTGGATCAATAAAAGCACCAAAGGTCCTTGCCGATATTGTTGAATCCATAGCGGCTGCAATTTACGTAGACATTGATTTTGATCTCCAAAAGCTCTGGATGGTCCGTTAGCTAATTGAAATTGTCTCTCAACAGCACACTAATACATAATCTTTCTGACATTTTTTTTTTAGAATCCTATAGTTTTGACTAAATATAATTGCTTTTGAATGTTTTCTAGGTCTTTAGGGGTCTTTTAGAGCCAATTGTAACCCTTGAAGACTTACAGCAACAGCCCCAACCAGTCACACTATTGTTTAAGTTATGTCAGAAAAATGGAAAGCAAGTTGACATCAAGCACTGGAGAAAGAACAGAAAAAATATTGCCAGTGTATACGTGGATGGCATTTTTGTAGCCTCAGGTTCTTCTGAGCAGAAGGAAATTGCTAAGCTTAATGCTGCAAGGGAAGCTCTGGAAAAGTTAGCACAATCCATGCCAGTTGATTGTGGGATCTGTGAAATTTTTGATGATATTGATGAGAAGTTTGAGATTGACGCAGCCAAACAGAAATTGCATGAACTCTGTGGAAAGAAGAAGTGGCCCAAACCTAGTTACAAGTATGAACCCATGACCTATTAGTAATTAAATTATAATTTTAGTTAGACTTCGTAGCAAATCTTGCGTTTTAACTTTAATCCTTCTTTTTACAGATAAATTTGCATCTTCAATTCTGCTATGAACATATGCATATGATGATGCCTGCATACAGTAGTTTTATACCAACATAAATTTGTGAGTGGTTCTTATGGATATTGTATGTTTGAATTCAAATTTATAATAAATATTGTGTTATATGCTTTTTTTTTTTTAAAGGTAAGGGTGGGTGGGCAAGCTCATATACAGTTTTTTTACCCCCCTTACCACCCCCAAGAATTGAACCCGGGTTTTGGTGGAGGCTACAGTTGCACTGCAACCAACCTGACCACGCCCTTGGGGGTGTGTTATATGCTTATATCAGTATCTTTTAGCTTGTATGAGAATCATTTACATTTGATGTGTTGTTTTAGTTACTTAAGAATGCAGTCCAGCAGTTGAATTCTTCAGTCCATCAGTGACATGATGTCATGCTGTATTCATTTATTTGAATTGACTAAAGTTTGTGTGAATTCTGAATTAATAAGTCACATATACTTGCTCATCGTCCTTCATATAACAGTTTCATGCCTTGCATATTTCTTAGCCTTCCCACCCTTCCATCGAAGATGTATAATCCCTTTTCATCCTTCCTTGAATTTGTAGGATTGAGAAAGATGAAGGTCCCTCACATGATAAGAAATTTATGTCTTCAGTTCAGATTGCAACTTCAGATGGTGTGCTTTATATCATGGGAGATGAAAAATCAAGAGTAAAGGATGCAGAGAATTCTGCCGCTTCCATGATGCTTCGTGCCTTGCGTGAATCCACCTATCTCTACTAAACACATGAATGGAATTAGATACCACTATCATCTGACTGAACTATCATTTGACAACGTAATACCACCTGCAAGTCCAGTTCTGAGATATTATAATACTCCAGTTCTGAGATATGTTAATACTCCAGTTCACCATTGAGCTGGATGATCCTGTAACAGTATTGTATCGCCTATAATTTTAGTTGGATTCCATCCATTAACGACTTGAGATTGCTGGGAAAACATGGTGTTTTTGCTCCATGATAATTATTGTTCTGTACAGATTTTTGCTATTGTTGACCTACATAACTGAAAAAACAAAAGGAAGTTGTGTCTTATTGCCAGTAACATCGCTTGCGATTTCCAAGACCAAATGTGGACGTACAAATGTTTTGGGAACTGCAGCTAAATCTGTGAGATAGTTTCATTCCCTTCTAAGTCTGCACATCATATTCATTTCTTTCTATTTACTGAATCTGATTACAAATATAATTTCTGATCTTGCAATTCCTCAATTTGGAGGACGACACCGTCCAATAAGTTCCTTTGCTTGAACAATGGTTTCCTTGAACCTCTTTACATTGATCTTCAAATTCTGGGCATCAATATACACAGCTCTAGCAGCGTAATAGCCCTTAGCGAATACACTTGCTGGATCAGTAATAACTGGATGATCCCTGCCATAAGTCTGCATGAGAGAGCTCTCCTCTGGTTCAATCTTGTACTCCAAGTATTGCACGCCCATTTCTTTTGTCGGTGCACCGTAGTAATTAGTCGAAGCCCACTCCAGCCCCAATGGCACCACCTGTACCATCACTGCTCCATCAGGCAAGAACACTTGGTTTGTCAGGCCAGCACCGTGAGCTCCGACCAGAACGCTACACGAGTTCACCAGTGCAGCAAACTCGTTCAAATTTGACATCCTGTTAGGCCTCGTCACAACAACTTCAAATCCTAACTCCTCCATCATGACCACTATTTCATTTTCATTCGAAATCACTCGCGATTTCTTACGAGATATAAGGATTAGTATCGGCTTTTCTCTCTTTATCTCGGAGACATTCTTGATTTTCAGATTGTAGGATTCCCTGAGGAAGTGCTTGAAGTCAAACACAGAGTACCCTCCGGGAATATGGGTGGCGTTGAGGGCTAACTTACCATGGTAGACAAGTCCTATGACTACTCCTGGAAAACAGTGAACAGCGGTGCCATTTGCTGCTGGATTTATGGCTTCATAATGGGACAAATGGGTGAGAACTTTGCTGTATTTACTCACCCACCAGGCCTTGTAATCAGTAATGAGAAATTTCAGGCGCGATCGGAAGTGGCGGGTAGTGATGAATAGAGGAATGATAACTTCATTTATTTCATGGAATACGTTTCCTGTGAAACCACCGGAAGAGAAAACAACTGCCGGTGCATCATGAGTGATGCGACAAGCAGGGGCGTTAAAGTCTCCATTGACTATCTGCACTGGTGAAACTCTACTCATTGCAGTCCCATCATCCCTATTTGCATACGGCTTAAGCGTCCGATTTACGTAGGATTGAGAGGAGGGTATGTAAATCTTTAATCCACTGTTGTCAATTCTAACCGGTTTGTTTACCAGACACAGTTCAGAGTGAAGGTCAATGTGGCAAGAGAAGCCTGTTGTGTCAAGCTTTATACGATCTTCACCTGTACGCAGATTGAAAGATTTTATTACATTGGTTATTAAATAAATAGCTTTACTATAATTGATTTCACCTATTATTATTATTATTTTTTTTTTTTCCAAACATAGTTGTACATGAAAGCAAGTTGAGACTGCCAGTGAATTTATATAAGAATACCAGAGCCCAGAGATGAAGAAAGAACCTCTCACAAGTCTTCTTAACGGAAACTTCACGGACTCATTGATTTCAATGCTTCTATCAGCCTTTTTGTTGTGGATACCTCTCCAATTTGATAACTTTTGCTTCCCTTCAAAATGAAACAGCTCTAGTTAGCCTAGTTAATGAACCAAAGACTCAAAATCTCCTTATCTAATTTTGCCAGGTTTTTTAAGGAAATTACATGACTCAAAAGGTGTCAAATTTGATGTAAAGAGATCAGCATAAAGACAAGTGAGAATAAAAAGAAAAACTAATGATGTTGCACCAAGCGCCAGCTTCTTTTGCTCCTTTCCCATTCCTTATTCTCTATAACTATTTTACACTTGTATAATGGAGGAGAATTCCACCTTACTTAAGCGAAAATAATCATCAGTTGGTGAGTCTATTTGTTTCGATAGCTTGCATCTGTTAATGGTATTCTTTTAATGTATTTGACCATGGAAAGGGACAACTTAGCTATATGCAGAATCATCCTGTGGGTAAGTTCTTCTACAGCTTCAGTTTTCATGTATTAATTTCTGAGGAGTTGTTAGTATTTGATTCTTAATTGCTTGTTTATTCAATCAAGTTATCATTAGCCATCGTTTACTTCTTCTGGCAAGCCTATGGGCTATAAAGACATTTTTTAAGTTTCTTTGACTGCCCATGAGTTTATATTGCTCATCTTCCTTCATAAAAAAAAAAAATTGTCTCACACCTTTCTTGCTAGAAATTCATTCTCTTAGTCTTCTCGCACTTCTATCTTTCTCTATGAGACATTTAATTATTGATTCTCTTCTCTTTCCTAGAAATAGCAGAATTGAGAAAGATGAGGGTCCTTCATACCTTCAGAACAAGGTGCAACTCCAAATCGTCTGCTTTGTTTAATGTAAGTAGTTGTGTTCCTTGTTTATGATTGTGCTGGATAATCCTCTGATGATATCATAGTATAGCCTATTGTGTAGGATTTCATTGAAAAAATTTCATCAATAGAAGATATGGTAAGAATCATTAACTTAGCCTACAAGTAATTGTGTCTATAATGGTTAGTTTTATGACTTGAGACAGGAATAAAGCCCTGTAATAATGCCTATTATATTCATGGGAAAAAGTGAGGATATGCATGCTGTAGATGATTGCGTGGGACATTTTTTGTATATGTATTACTTAACTGCTCATCAAATTACAAGTATCATTTTTGAAACTGCAATTCCTCAGCCCAGAGGACTTGACATTCTAATATGTTCCATTGCTTGAACAATTGACTGCCTGAACCTTGTTAAATTGATCTTCAAATTCTGAGCATCAACATACACAGCCCTTGCAGCAAAGTAGCCCTTTTCGAATAATGATGCTGGGTCAGTAATGACAGGATCATCCCTACTGTATGTCTGAATGAGAGTGCTCTCCTCTGGTTCAGCCTTGTATTCCAAGTATTGCACACCCATTTCTCTTGCCGGTACACCAAAGTAGTAAGTTGAGCCCCACTCCAGTCCCAGTGGCACAACCTGCACCATCACTGCCCCTGCGGGCAAGAACAGCTCAGTTGTTAGACCAGCACCATGTGCTCCAACCAGTACACTACATGAGTTCACCACCTCAGCAAACTTGTTCAAATTTGACATCCTGTTAGGCCTTGTCACAACAACTTGAAATCCCAATCCCTCCATCATAACCACCATTTCATCTTCGTTTAGGAATTTTCTTGAATTACTACGAGATATGAAAATTAGAACTGGTTTTTCTCTCTTTATCTCGGAAACATGCTTGATTTTCAGACCATATGCTTCTCTTAGGAACTGCTTGAAGTCCAGCATTGAGTACCCTCCCGGAATATCCGTGCTGTTGAGAGCTAAAAAGCCATGGTACTTGAGCCCTATAACAGCTCCAGGAAAGCAGTGAACATTACCATCTGCTGCTGGATTTATAACCTCATAACGAGTCAGAAGCGATAGAATTTTGCTGTATTTACTCACCCACCAGGGTTTATAATCTATGATCACAAACTTGACTTGGGAGCGGAAATGGCGGCTGGTGATGAATAAAGGGATTATAAGTTCATTGAATTCATGAAATTGGTTTCCTCCAAAGCCGCCAGTAGAAAAAACCACAGCAGGAACATCATGAATGAAATGACAAGCAGGTAAATGATCAGCATCTCCATTAACTATTTGCACTGGTGTAACATAGTCCATTGCAAGTTTCGAGGGATATGGCCTAATCACTCGTTCAACTTGAGAGGATTCAATGTAAACTGTTAATGCATTGTTGGCAATCCTAACTGGTCCGTTTGCAACACACACTTCAGAGTTAATATCGGTATCGCAAGTAAAGCCTGTTGTGTCAAGCTGGATCCTGTTTTCACCTGCACATGCATTGAAACATTTTCATAGACTATATCCATCTATCTTCAATTTTCATAAATACAGCTTATGTATTATTAGAATGCTAGGGATGAACGAAGAAAGAACCTCTCACAAGTCTCCTTAACAGGAACTCTAAATAATCACTTGTTTCAACGGCTTTGGCATCCCTTTTGCCGGTGGAATTGCATCTGAAATTTAACAACTGCTGCTTCCCTTCATAATTTAATCACTTTAATTAGCCAACTTAATTGACAATAAGCTTAAACTAATCACCAAACTTAATTTGTTCACATTTTCTTCTTAATGCTAAATGTAATGAAAGTGATACTCACATGACTCAAACGGTGTGACATCTGAGGCAAAAAATACAGCAAAAAGCCAGGCAAGAAGAAGTAGGAAAGCTACTGAAGTTGCAGTAAGCACCAGCCTGTTTTGCTCCTTCCCCATTTCTGATTATTATGTAAAATTATTCCAAATATTTTGTATTATATACAATTGAAATTAAAGAAGACAATATCAATCATGAAATTAGTTCCTCTGTTGGCATGTCTATTCTTGCATATCTTTCATCAATTTGTTAGCCACCTTTATAGTTTATATTGTTGTTATACTTTAATGATGCATCAGAAAGTTGATGGAGACACCTTACTTGTATTGCTGAATCGTTTCTTTGGGTTAGATCTGCTAGCATAATAATTTATTTACATATATATATATATATTTTTTTTTTCTCTTGGGTTGTTTGTTAATGAGTAATTGATTTTTAATTGGTCCATGATTGGATCAACTTATGAGCAGCCATTATTTACTTCAGCTGCCAAGCTTATGGGCTACATTACAAAGTCAATTTCCAATTATTTTTCTTTTCGCAGTAAGCCTGTTACACATATATAATATAAACTTAATATGCTAATTTAATCAAATTAAGCACAACCCTGATGCTTGAGATTATCAAGGTTCGTAGTTTTCAATATAATAATCGGATTATATTATTAATAAATCAGTATTGGTTGGTAAGGGGTCAAAGTACAACTTTTCGTTTTCATTTCTGTCCGTGATCTGGCAGTGGTTGAGTTTTTTTATATATTATATATACTTATAACTATTAGAATGATAATGCAAATCTGCGAAATTAGTGAACGTATTAAGAAATATGATCCTATTTATCAGTATAATTTACATTATAACTGCATTACAAATAAGTTTCTCCAAGTCCCCAGGTTTCAAGATTATTTAGAAACAGTATATAAATACTTGGTAATTGCACAAATACCCATATCTATATAAATCTAGGAGTGAAAATCTGCTCATTTGTACAAAGTATTTTGGTGGCTTTTTACACCATTGTTTTAATTTTTAAACAGTCTAGTTCTGGGCATTGAAAGGATCTAAATTTATGATGTGTGCAAAAGGTTTACTAAGTAGAGGACATACTTTGTCATACGATTAGGAGCCACAACTGTGGGAAAACAAAAGGGCTTATGAGGGCTCGATCTAATCATGAACCATTGCCTGGAGTCTGGTCCAAGGCCTAAAGAAAAGATCACTAAAGGATTAGAGGCCCCAAATACGTTTACTTTGGGCCGAGATGATGCTCTGTTTTTAATTATGAGTGATATTATTGGCATCCCATCATTATCTTATGAAATCCCTTATTGGCACCCCTATATAGTAGTATCTTATAAAATCCCTTATTCTAGCAATTACAGTAAAAAAAATATAAATCTAAATAAACCTCTATGTTTTTCTTTAAAGAAAAAGAAAAAAAAAACAACCAAGTTTTCTCTCTCACAAAATTCTTTACCCACACATAAGCACTATACACTTTTTAACCAAAGGAACTATTATTTGGAAGAAGGGCATTTTTAAAA
Organism: Atalantia buxifolia; assembly: GCA_030444775.1. Taxonomy (NCBI): domain Eukaryota; kingdom Viridiplantae; phylum Streptophyta; class Magnoliopsida; order Sapindales; family Rutaceae; genus Atalantia; species Atalantia buxifolia. The sequence goes on along the minus strand of CM059834.1, from coordinate 25,476,558 downwards.
TTAAGGTAAGTGTCAATAGTAATAGTGAATTTTTCAGTATTATTTAATGGTTATTCATCATTAACTCTTAATTATTCATAATCTTAAGCCAGATTGTGTCCAATAATTAATAATGATTAACCATATATGTTAAACTTTAAAGAGAAAATAAGAAAAAGGAAAAGTCATAAAGAGTCAATGATATAATACGCCTCGCATGTGTTCTAAAAATTTTAGAGCAAAGTAGACCATGAATCAATTCTTGAGCTTTAAAATGGCTGTCTTTATATGAAAATGTCGGGAGAATATCAATGGGGAACCATGAAAAAGCAAGATAAGGATCTACGTAAGCAGCAGCTTCTAATGGACCCCGCAACACTACAAGACCCACCATGGAATTCTGATTTGAAAAAAATAAGAAAATATTTCAATTATTTCCCTGTCAATCACTTACAGCCACACACAGTTATTACAAACGAAACAGGGATGAACTTTTAGTCCTTTTGGGAGTTTGGTGATACAGTTGAGTTATCAAAGTTTAGTTATTAAAGTATTTGGTAATACTTATAGTTAGACTTTGGTAGTTTAACAAAAATTTTTTTTTAACTTTTACTCCACAGTTGTAACTTTTACTTTACAGTAGTTGCAGTTTAAAAGTTACAGCACCTCACTCCCAAACACATCCTTTTTAACAAAAAAAGAAGACAAAAAAAAAAATAAAATAAAAAATTCAAATCTAGAATAACAAAGATATGCTATTTGAGCACAAAACACATTCCAGGCAAGAGCTAATGGGATATTCCTTTAGTTAACGAAATGACCGCGATGCATATTGTTAAGGATATATAATATCTCACTTTAGTTGAGAATGACTTGTGCTAAGTATTTAAGATTTAGACGCCTTTTATTTATGAGCTAGTTTTTTAGTATGAGATCTACTTTTTCTTTTTTTTTCATTATTAAACTCATACATGAGTGCCGCCCATATTATAATTCATAATATGGGATTAGGAATATTACCCTACGATCAAAGGAGAGTGAATTTTGAGCAATCCATAACTCATAAGTTTGCTTTTATGTATGAGTTGCATCTATGAGTTTCTATAATCTACACATATGGAAAGTGTCAAGGAGATAAACAACTCTAGGATAATCTCAAGTTCATTAATAATAGTTTTTGAGCACGTATAAGCATGAGACTACGGCAAACCTCAACTCAAGCCCTTTTTTTTTTTTTTTTTAATTTTAAATTTGTGTCGAAGCTAGGCTTCTGCGTGCACCTTGAGATCTAATAAGATAAATATTGACTCCAATATATGATTCCTCCAAGAAATGAACAAACCTTCCATTTTGTTGATATATGCAATGTATCCAAGTTACCATATGGATCGATTGTGAAAAAAATCAATAAAAAGAAAGTAAGTGAAACCGTGTATACTATAAATTACTTAGATGGTGTTGCTTGTGAGATGGAAAAATATTACGTGTTCAATGTATCTCTTGATCTGTTCTAATTTTGCGAAGTTAAAGCTCTTTGAATATGGCTTTTAATTTGTTGGCAGAGGGGAATATATGATAGACAATTTGGTGTCTTTGAAAGTGAAAAGTTTCACTTGTTGGGGATGAAATATGAGTTAAGCATTTTTTTTTCTTTTATCGAATAATTCTGATTCTTCTAAGAAAAGCAAAACATGATTAAAATCTGATTCTTTTTTTCCCCCCTGTTTCTTTATATAAGGTATTTGCCAGTTTGGTATGCAGAATTGAACATGATGTTCTATAAAAAAAAAAAAAAGGAAAAAATGTTGTCGGTTTTCTGTCTACTTGCATTCAATTTTTTTTCGAATTGTCAATTATATCACTTCATTCATATTAAAAAATAAAAAATTCAGTGATTTTTTAAGGAATTCTTTACACCATGTGTACAAAGCTCATTAAGCCCAAAATTAAAATTAAAACTAAAGTGATATTTGCGAATTTCACCATGGCCAATTCTTTTACACTTTTGTCTTCCTTTGTCATATTTGTTGCTTTCCATAGTGTTGTGTGTATATATATACAGAATAAGAACGCAATGTTTGTATTCCAGTTAATATGATTATGACGCTACATTCATCAAAATAAATTGCCGTGTTAAATTTGGTTGACCCAAACCCGACCCATTTAATAATCGTACAAAATATTATGACCCAGTGCATGGAAAAAAATTTTAACCCGCTTTAATTATATTTGAACAAAAATTATATCAAATATTTACACACTATAATACATACGTATGTATATACATACATAATTTATCGATATTATAAAATATATACATCTAACAAAATATTACACATTTACACTATTGAGGTTTTAATTATATATATGTAAATATTATTATATATCAATATTATAAAATATGCATGTCTACAAATATTTTACACATTTACACTATTGAAATTCTAAATATATTTAAAATTTTATATATTTTTTTTGTGTTTATATTTATCCTTTCAAAGAAAAAAATAAAAGAGAAAATCATTTCTAATATTTGAGTTCTAATATCAAGAACCTGTAAATTATTTTAAAATAGAAAATATAATCGGGTCATTGACCGGGTAAATGGGTCAAGAATTTTAACCCGAACCCGACACGGAAAAAAATCGTGTCGACCCGGACCCAACCCATTTAATAATCGTGCTAAATTTGACGACCCATACCCATTTATTTGTGTCGTGTTCGTGTCGGGTAATCGGGTCGTGTCAAATTTTGCCAGCTCTACGCTACATCATCATAAATTGCCGTGCGTGGTGTGTGCACAAGTGCATGGTTTTAATTATTTTATTATTTCGCTTTTACATGGTGATTTATATGGAAATTATGTAAATGTCATGTAAGTTAAGACTACAAATTATATATTCTAAACTTATAATAAGTGTAGCACTAATATTCTTTTTTTTTTTTTTATCTTATCAACGAGGTATCTTAGGTAGGACCCCAACTGTGGGAGGCATCTTTAAGCCCGCATCATAACCCAGACTAGAAGTCCCCGCTCGAATCGGGAGGCATAGGTTCTCCTAATAAAAGCGACTTCTCCTCGGCCCAGCTAGAAAAAACCCAGCCAAGTCACGGTCTAAGCAAGAGGCTCATTCAAAGTGGGCTAATCTTTATTGGTACTAATACTCTTACTCTTGTGGGCACGCATACAGTCCTAATCATATATTAATTTTCAAAAGACATAGAACTGACTTGATTTTTCTTGTATGACTAGCCATAATGTAAATTTCAGTACACTCATCTAACAATAATGAGTTTTTTGTGATCATAAATGAACATATATAGAACGAAAGCAAATTAAGATATGAATATATATAGCAAATTAACATATGAATATATATATATATTACATTTATCAATGTATATTACAGCGTTTCAGAACAGACAGCTACAAATCATCTTGTTTGATAACACTTCCATGTCAAATATCACACGGAGTGTCTAAACTGCTAGCTTATATATACAACTATAGCTAGACTAACATATCACCCGCTACATAAAGAAGCAGTACTAGTTCTTGACAGGTAAAAGACAATGTACCCAATAAACTAATTAAGGGAAGAAGCATTAAAGAAATGGCTTATGATTTCCTCCCCCCCCACCACAATCTGATAATTAAATCATAATAACCCCAGAACCAATGATCCTGAATATAAACTGATAGCTTTTATTTTTTAATATATACGCTTAAAATGCTTTCTGATAGAAGCCATGAATCCTCTTCCAAGAGTCTTCCCTCTGCATCTTCAACTGCTTGTAAAAATTCCCAATAAACATCTCAGCTTTAGTAAACAGCTCTTGCCCACTTAGCCCTCCAACTTCTTCTTCTTCTTCTTCTTCCTTCTCTTTATATAGCCCCTCACCAAGTACTTGATGATCATCTGCCATTTCGGTCTCCCCACTTCCAATGAAGAAAAGGCTCGGTGTCGAAGGGCATTTCTTCAGTTTGTTAACCTTGACAGCACCAGAGATCTTCTCAGAGGCAGATTTTTCGACAGCTTTCACATTCTTTATTTCACTGTTTGGAGGAGAAGCACCAGCTTTTGTAGCCTCATCATCAGTAGAGGCTTCTTGAGCATTCTTGTGATCTTCTGGAGGCTTGGAGGAAGCTGGCGAGAGAAGGCCAGCTTCGGCTCCAAGAGCTATAATGAGAATATTGATGACAAAGTATAGATAGGTTGGCCTTAATGAGGAGGACAAGAGTGGTGTTATGATTAAAAGTGAAGCTAATAGAGAAAGCATTAGGATTTGGGACTTCTTGAACATACCACTGTTCATGGCTTCAATTCAGCTGAGTTGAGTGAGTGAAAATGGTGATGGGATTTTGAACAAATTTGAAGAATGATAAATGAGATGTATAATTAGAAGTGTTTGGTGGTAGTAGAGATCAATCGGAGGCTTGTGGGAGTATTTATAGAGGAATGTATACTATTATTAAAAATAAATAAATAAAGAAAAAGGGAAAAGTGCAAAAGACATCTCTAATGTTAAAGTTTTTATAGATCATGAGAGGCGCTTTGATTATGTTTGATAATTTTTAATCCTTAATCATAATCACATTATGGTCGACACATTTCCATTTCGGATTATAAAGTAGTGGTTGATAATTGATAATGTAGTATATATGAATATAAATTCAATAAAGATCTAGTTGGGTTAATTTGTCAAAGATTTTGTGTTATATAAATATTTATAACAATAGTTGGCGAAGATTTAACCACATAAACATTCTTATTCGCTAACTATCAGTTACTCTCTTGTAAAAAGATCAAAAACAAATCTCAAACTATCACTAAACCTAAATTCAGTATAAAGCTTAAGTGTGTTGAGGAAATTTTAGTGATGAGATGTTCTATTGTATCATTTTTATTGTCTCAATTTGGATTAAGCTAACAAGTACTCCAACCCATAATCTTCAGTACGAATGAAATTCTTATACTCTTATCTTATTAAATCCGAGCCCCTTTTATTTATTTATTTATTTTTGGGGTGTGTGCGGATATATATAGAACTGATCATTATTCTATATTGAGTGCATAAAGGATAAAGAAAAAAAGAAAAAGAAAAAGACACTCTTGCATTATCAACCCTCTAAAATCAATCTCACAAGAGATAATTATAAGTTAATAGATAAATTTTCAAACCAATTAACATTAACTTTAGCAACACAAAGAGATAGAATCAAAACATTTGCATGAAAAGAGAGGAGTAACAATAAATATAGAGGCAAGAGAACATGCAAGGGGGAGAAGATGTAAATATGATTGGACGAAGCTTGATAAGGTCGGTGAAAGCGAGCATATTCTCCAATCTCTATTCACTTTTTTTTTTTTCCATTTGTTTTCTTTTTCTTTATTTTTCTTTTATTTAATTTGTTGAACAAAGAAATGCATATCAAATGAAAGAAAAAGGCCGCTCTCGCCGATTCTTAACACAAACGTGCGGTTTGGGTCGCCACCACAGAACTGTCTCAAACTTCAGTTACCCTCAGTAGTGGGTCCCACATGTGGAGTAATTGTGGAATCTTTGTCTTTTGACCCCACTGCAGAATATGTCCGCCCAACTAGCATGTCTCACTAGTAACTATTGCGCTTGTGGTCCCCCGAGTGCGGTCTTATGGCCCACTTTTTCACTCCTAACAGGCCTTGCTTGGGCTGGCCCATCCTGCCAACCAGGTGACTACCCCTTACAGCAGTACTCGTGTGACTTTAAGTTACAGTACTGGACTAATAAAAAAAAAGAAATTTGTTTTTAACGGGGTTATTTACTCATCAGTTAATGAATATATATTAATTTACCAGAAAATAAATATTTTTTAATTTTAAAAGAATTTTATATTTTACTTGCTTGTGACATCTTAATACGTGTACTATTCCTTTGACTAATATTCATGTAAAAATTTCAAAAGTCATAAATGTTATGTACATGTATATAGATGCCCCAAAATTAATGTAAATACATAAAATTGATGTATGTTAGCATGTACTTTCGAAACTTAATGCCATATAAAAATAAAGTATTTCAGATACTTAAAGTACATTAGTCACTTGTATATAGATGCCCCAAAATTAATGTAAATACATAAAATTGATGTATGTTAGCATGTACTTTCGAAACTTAATGCCATATAAAAATAAAGTATTTCAGATACTTAAAGTACATTAGTCACTTGTTTTATTTTTTAGGTTCAAATCATTAAATGCATTTTTTGGAAAGAGTTGAATTAAGAAAATTGAAGTTGTCCCAAAAAAAAAAAAAGAAAACTCCTTAATATTATAAATTTAATATGTTATTTACTCTTATCATTTTTTGCATTTGATTAATTATTAATTTATATTTTTAAATTCACCTAAGTTAATACCAATAAATTTATTTTTTAATAGAAAATTATTAATTTATCAAACAATAGCGAGAGTTTTCTTTGAAAAAGTTCTTGTGGGTGCAAACAAAGAAGGCATGTCAAGGCAATAATCAATATCAATTTGCTTTTTCAATTCCTAGGAGAATTTTAATTTTATGATACCCCAGGAAAAGTGGATTAAAAAAAATGTGAAAAGTTATTTGGATTTTCGGCAAATATTTTATCCACATCAACCCTCTTTTAAATCTCTGTGTAAGTTTATCCATACTTTGCCCCACCTTCTTTTCTTTTTTCTTTTTTTCCCCCTTAGCAAATTGAACAATTACATAATCATCTTCATCTCCATTGGTGGATATGCAGGGGCTCATTGGCGTTGGAGAATCTTTTCACCAAGTCTTTTCTGACTGCATTTACTTTCCTACATGGCTCTGATAACTCGATTTTATCCTCAAAAGTAGCAAAAGAAATGTTCAACACGCACACTAATCTTTTGTTTACAAACTTAAAATGGGAATTATTCCCTGTCCATGATCGAACTCCAACCATGTGACAACTAATTACCATTGTACTTTTCTTATCATTGGCCCCACCCCTGCGGGGTTCCCGCCCCCCTAAAACAAAAAAAAATCTGTCAGCCTATGTGCAAATTGCCACGAACTGATGCCAATTAGGCTCCGTAGATACACCAGCCGGAAAGCTTGACCTACGCTCTGCTTGGTATGCCGTATGACAAGAATCAAAGGTCGAGTTCCATTATTAGACAAGAATTTGTTTTCGAGATTTTATTCTCCCAAGACGAATTGTGCTCGTAATTCATTATTATTTTGTCGCAGTTTGATTTTATCAAACATCTGTATTATGATGCTAGGTGGAGACACCTTATCATATGCTTCAAGCTACCATAGCTTGAAGCAATGTGAAAGATGAATCTATCCCACTAGGCTCATTCGAGGCAATCCAGTTGTCAATGCAAACAAAACCCACAAGTAGAATTTGATTTATCTGAACGAAATGATCTTCTTTTCTGAGTTTGAACCATTGATTTGGTTGGTCTTTTTGCAAGCTGAGATTGTTATTTGAGATCCCACCAAAACAAAAAGATGGCCATTAGCTGGCTTTACTCTTTCTAGTTTTGGAGCCAATAAGCCTACTCTCAATCCCTTCACCCCTGCAAGACAAACTGGAGAAGTTGATTGTGATTTTCACCAATCCTTGAACTGGTGATCTTCGCCCGGCCTCCTACACTTAACTCCATTAATCTAATTCCAGTTGGCATCGACCTAATTACATGGTCTGTAAGATCAAAGTCATAGTGCAACAATTTCAAATCAGTAGATCTATCGTTAAAAGTTGATAATCAACTTAGTTCCTTTGTAATAAGACAAAGTCCTTAGTTAAACACATATACTGTTAAATGATCGTTTAAAAGGAGAGGTATTACACGACCAAGAAACATATCACTTTGGGAGCTATCAACCTAAGACCATATTCACAAAATGCTCATATGACCAATATCATACTCTAAATGACAACCATGATATCTACATTTGGCTTACATCTTTGTTTTGTCTTTTTCTTGCATTGCTTTATAGGTCATCAAAAACTTGATAACAAAAGAAGCTCGGAACCTCAAGATATTAAAAGAATAATGTGGCATTCTAGCTATGATGGATCTTGGACCTCTCTGTCAGTGTTTCTCTGAGTGGAGTGAAGATATATACTCAGATCATCTAAACTGGGGCAGTCACGGATGATTAAACCATGCTCATTGGCCAAATGCAGGAGGCAAATGAAGCACAAATGGGGTGAAATATCCTTTGAAGCTGCAGCTGCAGAGTCAGCAGGAAATGTTGCCAATACATGTCGGAAAGATACCTTGTCCTTGCATACCTTTCGATAAAGGGAAAAGCACCGCAATGAGAATATTGAGTTCAAGTTAGTTCAAAACCTGAAATTAAAAACACCTGCCATAGACACACGATGATTCTAGAAAAACAAAGATGCTAAGGAGAAGGAAGAGATCTCTAGCAGCATTATAAATTTTAACACAGATATCAATGCTATCAAAAAATATCAAGAGAAATTAGAACACAATGCATACGAAGCGGAATTCACATCCAATCATCTATTTAGAAAAGAACATATAGACTGCAAATTGAATAAAGAAATTAAAATAGACTGACATCTTTGAACAATATCAAAAGAAAGAATAAATTAGCTGATTTTTGAAAAAAGAAAAAAAAGAAAAGGCCTACTTGTTAATTTTTAATACCATTTTTAACAGAAGTACGAATTTATTTGAAAGTTGGAAAGTTGAACGACTCCTAAAAATGGAGCAACAAATTTTACTAAGTATTAAAATTGATACATGTCAGTCAACTTAGCATTCAATGAAAGTTGACCCATTCATCTTCCAAAAAAAAAAAAAAAAGGAAGTTAGATAAATACAAGAAAAATATGTTTCAGAAAATGAATTTGGACCAAGTATAAAGGGAATAATGCTTACTGTTCCAGGAACTTCGGTAATTTCTTGTACATGAGACCATAATGTTTCCTTTAGGACATGACTATTAACTTGCTTAGAAGACTTGTCATACTGAACCTCAATTTTTTCTACCTGAATGTGAAGACCAGAATAGTGTAAATTCCGTACACAATTTGTTCTCTGAATAACATTCAAAAACAATATCCAGCTACAATTAGAGAAATCCACATGGATTGAGCAACGGAAAAAGAGATATTCCTTATAATAAAAATATCTGCATTCCCAATAATTACACTTTGATTTTTAATGCTTTTAGCAGTCTTAGTGGCTAGCCAAACTGCCTCAATCTGATCTAGAAAACATCCATCACATTCATCACTTCTCAAGACAAAGATTCCTTCTCTTTTTATAATTTCCAAAACTTTCACCAACAAATTTCATTTCTCATTAAAACTTTTGTAGAACAATTTACCATTCTAGCTCCTATAATGCACATTGGAACACCTATTCACTTAACCTGGAAGGGCAGCAGCATTGACTTGATTTGAGAAAAATGTTGAATAATTACAAACCTGAAGTGGCTGAGATATGCGTCCATCCAAGTCTCCCAAATCATTAGGATCATATCGATCATCATATTGATCACTAACCACACTCTCGTTATCCCACGATGGCAAAGTTCCCGCATAATCACAGTTTTGTTGCATTGCATAATTATCTGGAACTGAACAGAAAAATAAATACACTAAAACTGGTATACTCTTTCACCACCGTCACTATCAGCTACTTCTTATGATGCCATCATCATTGTCATGAGCAAGAGACATTTATACAATTAACAAAAAGAAATTTAGCTGTATTTTCACCAAAAGAAAAAGTGACAGTCAGTAATTTAGAACAAATGTCATCAAGACCTTTGCTTGTCCTGCTACATATCAGCCCCTTAATTTTTATTTCTTTAGTCTACATCATTTGCCTACGGCATAAAAAATGTGTTTGTTTCTTTCATTTCATCACTAAAACATTTGACTATCCTATTCCTAACATGATTTGACTCGTAGGCCGTGTCACTGTAACCTCACATTTTTACATCCTGTAAGTCGTAACTTGAGAATTTATTTGTATCCAATATAATCTGATGTCTGCAAAATCGCCGAATCAACTTTCCCAATATCATAAAATCAAGTACTAAAAATAAACAAATGTCAAAGAGAAAGAGCCACGACCTGCAAGTTTTCTCCTCCACTTCCCCATACACTACAATCAGTAGAGGTATTGATCAGAAACCAGTACAATCATTGAAAATACTAAAAAGAATTTTCCAAAAAAAAGGTAAAAACATAAAAATTGCCCATTGTCTGCGCAAGGATGGCAGCAAGAAAAAGTTGTAGCAAGTCAATTTGGGTACAAATGCTAACACATACACTCCGAGCACCAAAGTTTGGGCGTGCACAGGCCACTTGGCAATTTTTGCACAAAATTACAATTGAGTTGATTCATTAGACGAACAATAAAAAGCTTAAGTGAGCTTACTCTTTCTAGGCTAAAAAAAATATCAAAACCAGTTTATCCACATGCCACCCCACACTATTGTATTGCCAGTAATCATGCAATAAATAATTAGTGCTAATAAACATGTATTACCAGTACATTAGGAAGAAGAAACAACTTGACAAGATTCTCAGGTTGATAATGACAATCTTCTTGAAGGACGTTGCTACATGAGGGTCTATTTGATGGTAGAAGAAGAGACTTGGGATTTCTCGGGGGAGCAAAAATATCAAGCATTTCTTCATCTAAAGATTTTGTGAAATCAATGTCAACTTCTGCCTGGGATTTCTTCTTCTTCTTCTTCTTCTGTTTCTTGGGATTGACTGCCGATCCACTTTCTGAAGGAGAAGCATTCTCTGAAACAACAGAAAAAGTACCAAATTAAACAGTAAACTAATAAATAACAAGGACAGATTGCATGTACCAGTAATGTCAGTATTATTCACTTCCTGCTAATACCTACCCTTAAACTTCTGATACTTCCAATGATCTGGACCTGCCCAGGCATTCCGTTTTGAAGTGAACCCCAGCCCTTGGAACAGACACATAGTAACATCCTCTAATCTATCATTTATACCAAGTTCATCTGCACCATAGGGGTCATTCTCCTACACAAAACAAATTACAACTCTATTTAAGAGCGTTACATATGTTCTCTTTGCATTTCACAAGAAATAAAAGAGAAAATTTTAAAAGTAAAAGGAACGTGTAATCTATTGGTGAAGAGTATGCAGGAATTCTCACTAAAAATGTAACAAATACCCCATGATCACCAGGAAAAGTAGGATGAAAACTGGAGCTCTCATTAACAACAGATGTTCCCCCATCATGATCATATCCCCATGCCTTATAGTTCCCAAAAGAACTATCATCCAATCCATCTTCATTACCAACAAATGTTTCTTCCTTGGTGTGACATGCATTTGGCCTACCACCCAACCCATCTAACCTAAAATCAGTATTCTCGCCAAGACTGAATATTTGTGACCTTTGATTATCTTCATCAAATCGGCAGATGATCTCCCTGAGAGTTGGAGAAATTTCAGTCTTTGCATGCATGTCACTCACCATCTTCCCAATTAATTCTGTACAACCCATATAAATGGATATAGTTGAAAAAAAAAAAAAAACAACAACAAACAAAAATTAAAGCATGCAAACTAAAGCTTTGTGGCTAGCAAAGTCACATGCCTTTGGCAAATGAGATATCAATCATATCTGAAGAATTGTTTTGGAGTGAGTATGACTCACACCTCCCTGGCACTTCTAAAGAATCAAAAAGTACCCTGCATCCTCCATATACTCCAATATTATTCAGTAGGAGACCTCTGGCCCCACCTTCATCAAACTGTGCAGATGTCTGCTGATATAGAGGATCCACCCCAAATGCAACTGGAAACAGGATCATGAATTGAAAACTGGAAGGGGAAGGAAACCTTTTACTTGAAAGGATAATCTAAGGCTCACCTACCATCAACCTTCTTTACATTAAAAGTTTCAAAAGAAGACTCCAGTGTTGACAGTGGTGAAATCTTCAAAAAGCACTTAAATGAGTTAGAATTCTAATTTGTTTAATCATTTAATGGACAGAAAAAAATAATAATAGTAAATAAATAAATGTGAACCTCTCTCTCAAATGCTCCCTTTGGATGAATTGCATCTGTCCTGTTGTCAACATTTTCACCTGCTGTTATGGTCTCTGTCAAAGAAGAACTATGTTAGTGATTCGACCAAAGCGTAAATCCCTCAGGGAAGTAAAATGCAGCAAAGTTGAAAAGAGCAAATCCGACATTAATACCTAAAGATGACAACTGAAACATGCAGTTGATTGAAAAGTAGCATTTTAAGCATTAAAGTATACTGTATGCACAAGCTTCTTTGGTGGTCTGTCATTTCGGGAAAATGTAAATTCATAGTATCCTCGTGCAAAGACTCCTAACTTATATCCAGTTTTATTACATTGTTACCTTGTTCGTCCTCTTGACCAGCCCGAGTGATTCCACCAAGGACCTTATATGCTTGGGCATGCACTGCATCAACCCTCACAGAGTAAATTTTCACCACTGCCTCCAACGCACAACTTGCCTATCCATTTAAAGAGTCATTAATACCCAAAACAAACACAAAACACACATCTCCACGAATTAATTTTTCATGAAATTGATCCAAACCTTTTGGAAATTAGTCTCTGCGTCTCCAACTGTTTCAACTTTAATAATCTCACTAAAGTGGTCTATCAGCTTCAGCTCCCAAGTGTTCTTCTGGTTTATTTTCTACATTTTAAAATATGTACGCATATCAATCCAAAATGGACTGTAACCTGGTGACTATTTCACACAACTAAGTGAAAGAAACAGTATAGAAAACGAAAAGGAAACACTTCTGCTTTCAAATTTGAGAACCTGAACTCACTTGTCATCTGGGATTCTTAAAATGTTTAAATTTTTAGATTCCAATATTTCAATATCTTTTTATTTTCGTTTCAGAGCTTTCAATTAGCGAACAAATTAACAATTACGTGGAGTCTAAGAAACAAATTAGCAGGGTATTGACTTTTTTTTTAATTAATAAAGGAAAATTTAAAAATATAAAAGTTTTGTTTAAGGAACATGACACGTGGCGCACTGACATTTTCACTAGCAAGGTTGATGCAGTTTTGTAACAACTCAACGATTTGCTCTTCGCTGAGGCACGGGTCTTCAGGAAGTGGGGAGGACGAGGTGGAGTTAGCCTTGCGGCGGCGGACGGTGGCGGCGCGTGCAGCGCGCGCCTGCTCACGCTCGAGTTGGTCGTTGTTGGAGCCTAAAAAGAATTGCCTTTGCCTTGTCGGAGAATGGAGTCGGTTCGTCATCGTGCCCCTTTGTCTCGGGCTCAACGCCTCCGACATTTTAAGGACAGAGAAAAATAAAAATTTGAAATTGGAGGGAGTTAAACAAGCGTAGCGTACGTCGAAAGAAAAGTGCGCTAAGGCGTGTTTGGGAGTTGACAACAAGCGTAAGTTCAAACTTGAAAGAAAAGTGTACTAAGGGCGTGTTTGGTTGTCTACTGTAATATCAGAACGCCATAAAATGATACCTGTCAACTGACACCTCGTAAAGTAATGAACGTCTACGAGGCCACTTGTGTGCGTATTTAGCTATACGCCTACTCGTCATTAACTAATGCTCAAAAATTGGTCAAAGAGTAAGGATCTGAAGTCAATTTTTTTTAAAAAAAATTTACTTATTTATTTTTTTAAAACTTATGTTTGAACAGTAAAGATTTAGAGATGTATTTGAAATCAAGAAAGAACTATATATTATGTAGTTTTTAAAATTAATATGAGTTTTTATATTCATGTCAATATACAAAAACTTGTATAGATGGACAAAAATATAGAACTCTCATTATAAATGGAAATGTTCATGAGAGCCGTATTTGATATTAAGGTTGGATAAATATAGTTTAAAGATTACAGTATCGAAGTGTTCAATAAATACTAACTATTGTGAATTATAAGGTAAATTAATTTGTATCTTTATTATTTTTGTCAAAATTATTATTTAAAAATCATATTTACTATACATAATTAACTTTTATTTTACAGTTATAATTTTCTTTCACAACCGATGTAATTTAAAAGATACAATATCTCAATACCAAATACGGACTAGATCATACTTTTTATGGTTATCTTTGATTGAGCTTCATTGATTGTTGATCTCATATGTTTAACTAGGCCTTAAAACCATTACCAAAAGACTTTTGTAATTTTTTTCTTCAAACACATATTTGTTTACTTATGTGACAAATATAATTATATAAAAATATAAGTCCTAAAAGGCTCTTTAAATAAAAATACGTTTATATTATTTTAATTAAATTATCAAAATAATAACAATTATAATATTTTTCTCCCTTTAGAAATTATAATATAAAAAAATTATATAATACTAAATTAAATATTCTAACAAATATTAGAGAGAAATAAACATGATTTCGTTTGAAAAATCTCATTTAAAAATTTTTTTTACTCTTTTTATTTTTGTGTCTCTTGTAAATTTGTCATTCCCTTTGGTTATTAGGATTAAAGCAGTAAGTGGAGGAAAAAACTCCATTGTGGTTACTGGTTAATTAGGTCAACTGGGGCACCAGCTGTAGCCTATAGGCAATTACTCCTCGGTTTCTCTCAACCACCTCCATTGCCATGCCTTAAAAACATATGACAATGAAGCAACCTAATCTTATCAGCCAAGGTTACTGCTTAACGGTGAATTGGTTTTGTCCCAATCGAGCTACCAATGAAATTGATGACAACACAAGCCTAGCTATAATGATATTTGAGGAACTTCAATTAGATGATGAAGGAATTTCTATTAGAGCGAGCTCTATTTAGGTCTTTATTTATGAACTTAATTAATTAAGTGTTTAGTTTCAGACTTTCGACTTCAATGTTGTGATCAATAAAGGGCACACAAACACATGCATACATAGATCAAACATAATATATTAAAAGCTTTATTTTTTGTTCAATTAACAATTTTTGGAGCAAAGACAAATAAAACATTTGATGATGATAATATGAAGAAGCAAAAGGTGATGACAAATAGTACAACTTAAACAATAATTAATTAATTTATTAAACATTAGAGCATTTAATATATATCTTAATTAATTATTTATTAATTATATAAGGTCTTCAAGGCTATCCACCTCCAAACCCACTACTAGCTGCACCGGCACCAAATCCAACTCCATCATTGCCACCGAACCCAAAACCACCCAAGCACCAACTTTAAAACCGAATATAAAACTAGCTCCAACACCAGCTCTATACTTGCCACATCCAGCTCTTGTAGCCCACATCCAGCTCCACCACCACCACCAAGGCCATCTCCCTCCAGCGGGGTTAAAATGATGAGTGAAGCACTTCTTGTGATCATTAAAAATCAAAACAACCATTTTCATTCACAAGCTTCCAAGCATCCATGGAGCATAAAAGGAGAACACAAAAAGAGTACAACGGGCACATTATTAAAAGATGCCATGTTCAGTTATAACGCAGTAGCTAGCTTTAATAATTAACTTGAAAGATGACTTTGATGACAAGTGGGAGCATGAGGCAGGGATTATATAGAGAGAGATTTGAGTTCTTAGTTGATTAATGCTCGCGATAAGCAATGTGTGCATTTTGTGTTGAAAAACCAACTAACAGTAGTTAAATTTAACTATATATACGTCATTTAACCATTAATTGAATGCATCACCTCCCATTTACCAAAGATTTTCTCCTAGTCATGCCATGCAAAAGTAAATTTTCAAATCCGTTTATATACATAATTCCTTTTGTATTTGGAATTTTTTCTTTATCTTTTTATTTATTTATTTATTTTTTACTTTCATGGAATTAGATATAGCTTGCTTTATTAAAACACCTTCTTACTGTAATCTAAAATTGAATCGATTCAGTTGTTTCTTTACAGCATCAAAATCCACATGACCAATGATGAACAAAGTCATGATTAAAATTTTTATCTTTTAGTTAATTTTGAGGATAACTTAAAGGTTTTGGCTATCTTGGAATGCCTCCAAGGTGGATCCCAGCAATATAAGCCGTTTGATTGCAGTCATATTAATTAACTGTCAAGATGAAATGCATTTATAACGTATTGAATGTTTTGGATTATGTGTTATCGGTAAAAGGGGTGATCAAAACCGAATACCCTAGTGATACATCAATTGATCAAACAGCCGACACAGATGTGCATACAAGAGATGTATAATCAATCCCATGTGATACTTCGGGTGGAGTAATCCCCTTTAAAGAAAAGAAGAAAAAAAAGCCTTAAATTCCATTCTGTCATAATTTGCAACTCCCAGCGCGTTGACATATTTGTTTTGAAAGTCGACGATGAGCGTTTATGGATTTGTGCCAAGTTAGACTGTCGATAAAGAGCGTTGCCGATGGATTTTGGGTACAAGAGACCGTTGTTAGTTTTAAAAAAATGTATACATTTACGATAACGAAATCGTACAGAGTTTGAACAATAATTGACGTCGTTGATTCACAGTTAACAACCTTAGATTTTGTTCGTCGTGTATTGCAGGTATGATTTGGTTAATATACGAGTGTCACTTATTGTTGTTGATTTCATATTTATGGTTGTTGTTGTTGTTGTTGTTCTGGTGCACCGAATATTAATAATTAATATTTTTCAAAAGGGTGTCATGAATGATGTTGTTATAATTGTTCTTATGGATTTGAAAATTGATTGAATAATTGAAACCTGCATATGTTTAGGCATAACACCAACTTGTGACCACGAGGGGGTATGATGTTCTGAGTTGTGGGCATTGATTAATTTTGAAATGACAATATGAAATTTATAGGCAAACTGTTAATGAGTAAGTGGTTAAAGTGGAATTGTGAGTACTCAATACAAAAGTCTAAGATGATTCGAAAGTGATATATGGATAAACTGACATAAGAAAAGGTTTGTGTGTATGTGTGTGTGCGTGTGTGTAAGCACCTTGTTAACCATGACTACGAAATAGGCAATGAGAATCCTAAATGATAACTGAGGAATGGGAAGAGCCATAGCCGGAAACATTTCGTAGTTTATTGTATTGTATATATAGTTGTGTTAGATTCAAATGGCAAAATAATTGGAGGAAAAAGTGAGAACCTATTATTTAAAATGTAATTTTTTTTCGTTTGTTTTTTAAGAAAGACATAATTTCGGTATTTTGGTTTCGCAGGTACTTAGGTAAACTATCGACGTGTTAACACTTGGCAAGGTAGACTGGGCCTTTATTAATGAACGAAGCAGAGGTGATTTTTAGCGCATGCAATAATTATTCTGCAATAGAAGAGGACAGTTCGAAAGATAGGATAAGTGCTTTGCCGAATTCTGTTATGTGCCACATGCTTAGTTTTCTCCCCACAAAGTATGTCGTGGCCACATCCATTTTATCTCGAAGATGGAAGCATGTTTGGAGAGGTATTTATATTCTATGCTTCGATGATGGGCTAGGCAGTATGAACAATGATGTTTTAAGTGTTAGCATGGCTACTTTTGAGGACTTTGTTCACTACGTGGTTGTTTGAACTCAACCGGCAAACATTGTCAAGTTCTTTCTCCAATGTGCGAAATTACTTGATCTGTCTAGGTTTGCATTTTGGGTGTCCTCTGCAATAAGTCGTAACGTTCGGGAGATGGAACTTGATCTTAAGAACCAAGAATGCTTTGTATTACCCGTAAGTTTGTATAATTCGCCGATGCTTGAAATTCTTCAAGTTCATTCAAATTTTGCCCTCTCAGTTCTACCACGTGGTATGTGTTTTCTCAGTGTGAAGATTCTTCAGTTATTGCTGCGGCAAACTTCGAACGAGCTAATTGAGAATTTGTTTTCTCGATACCTTTTATTTAAACAGTTATCCTTAATTGTTTATCCCAGATCGGAAGATTTATCCTCAAACCTTATCATTTTGTCGGCAACTCTGAAGAGGTTAGTGTTGGTGATAACCAAATGTAGTCGTGCAATTGGACCTAATGAGCACAATGTCACGATCAGGGCTCCAAACTTGGAATTCATTGATACCATTGATGAGATACTTGTGTCGTATGTCGTCAATGAACTTCAATCCGTACAGAAATCAGTCATAAAAGTATCGCATCTGCCATGGTCAACCATTGATCCGACACATGTTGTAGAGTTGGTCAGGGACGTAAGTCACACCAGGTTTCTACAAATGTCCACCATGATTGAAGTAAGTTGTGTTAACTGTACTGTCTGGTTTAGATTACTGATAACTCTATGAAATGAGAGTTATCATGGTATTTTTAGACTAAAATCAAGATTACTTAGAGAGTAAATCATGTGTTTTTATTGCATTTTAATGATAATTTGTATTAACATCCATTTTACTTAAATTTTAGTAAATTTTGTTTGATTTTGAATAATTTTGTTCTTAAATCATATACATAAGTGTAGGTAATTTGAAGCTCGAATTTAGAGGAAAGGATATTGTTGCAATGGGCTTGCAAAAAAAATGAAAGAACATACCTGCAGAAAAATTGAAACAAGTCTGGAATAATGCAGATGCTGCAACCATTATTGTTGCAATCCTGGAGCATTAACAGAGAAGATTTCGCACGAGACACTTAACAGGTTGTGATATGGAGTTTTCAAATCTGAAAGATACGCGCCCTAAACTTCCAATTGCCCTAATTTTCATCTATAAAAGGAGCACACACGCAAAGGAAAAAGGAGGCCGTCAACTAAGAATAAAAATTGAAAACAAAAAAGAGAAAAGACAGAATCCAAGAGCAAAATCAAGAGCTGCGCCAGAGGAGAGTTTGCAAAAATCAATTCGAAATCCAGTCCTTCTTTGTCTTTTCTTATTTTCTTGTTTATTCTTTAATCATTAGGATATATTTGATGGCTAAAACTCTATTGTTCATGTTACGTTACAGATTATAAACTAAATTTATTTGTGGTTGAGTGATAAACAATTTTGATGGTTTATTAACTACGTATATGTGTTGCTGCATGTTTGCTATAGCATTTTGTTTGATGGTATTTATTTCTATTCATTATTTCGGCTGACCACTCATTTAGTGATACAAGCTAAGAAAAAGCCACAAAAGAGCCTATATCAGTGGAACATATCAGAGCAATACTTGGTTTTAGATTGAGTTTCTTAAGTTGAGTTTTACTTGATTCTAAAAGGGTTATGCTTAATCTAAAATTAGTGATGAACTAGATATACAGATTCACCCTGTAGGGAAATTAGAATCTAAATATGTAAAATTATATCTTATGTTGGCATAACAATTGGTCACTATTAAGTTGCATAAAGATATAAGACATTCAACATGCGACAACTGAGAGTACAATAGGATTCTACACAGTACTGTAGCAGATGTTGTAGCAACCGAGCCTAAAATCAGAAGAAACAGTCAAAATTATTACGAGAGTTTAATCATTCAACTACTTTATCTCATTGGTTTTATCCTTGTGGTTGCTGTGAGAGTTTCCTTTATTCTATTTTATTTATTGTATTTTAGTTCTTTTATTAGTTTTAATAGTTATCTCATTTTAATTTGAAACAATTTGCACTGTTAAGATTGCTATAGCAAGCCTGATAACAGCAATCCCTATGGAGATGATCTTGAATACTTATTTATATTACTTGTTGTGTACACTTGCACATTAACACCAATAACATAAGAAAAAGTTACAATAATTGACATCATATTGTCATGTTCCATGCATGCAATCTGGCATGGACGCTATTGTTGTCTATAGCCATGACCATGGTTTCCAGTAGTTGATGTTACTAAATTGATGCGCATTTCCTTTTAGTCTTATTGCTATTTATTAAACTTAACTTGGTTGCTTTTTTTTCCCTTTTTTTCCCACTCATGCACAGACTCTTACGCTTGCCAATGCTGATTTATTTTCTTCATTTTCAACTCTGACCTCTTTACATGTAACGGTTGGTGAATGGGGATAGATCATGCTTCCTATTATTCTGAGTAGATCGGCAAACATTAGAACATTTGTGTTACAAATGGTGAGGATTAATAATTATGTGAGTGCAATTACTTATTGCTTGTAGTTATTTATGAGTCAATTTATGTTATTAATGCAGGCATGTTGGTGTGGGTTGTTTGATAAAGAAATTCGATGGATAGAATCAGCCACTGTTCCTCGCTGCCTGATTGGCGATGGGAACTCTTACATCTGCCTAGTGGGGTACTTGCTGAATAATTACAAAATTCATGCAAACGGGGAAAGGCTACGAATTCTCAATTGGAAGCTACTGATGTTACACAGAGGGTGTGTTAGTGCTGAGATAAAACTCGATAAATGGGTTGATGGGTTTAAGCTTTATCGTTGTTTTGATAAATAATGTAAGACTTTGATGGGAAACATTTTGATTGTTAACAACTTAGCATATCATTTATAGTTGGTGTGTGGAATATTCGTTAGTAGCTCATAAATTTAATGATTTTGGTAAACAATTCCTCTCATTGGCTGAAGGTATTAAACAAGATATGAATATTTACGGTTCTATTTGTTAATGTTCACGGGGAATGCATTCATAGTCTGTTGCAAGATTCACGTACCTTTTGGTGGCTTAACGTCCTCGTGGACGTTATGCCATGGCTTTATTGATTGAGCAACAACAAAAATTTCACCATAAAAATTGTCGATTGACTATAAAAATATCGTCAGTGAATATAAAGGTAAAAGAGCAAGAGCCAATTAAAATATGAGACCACCAAGATTTTGTTCATAAGATTTGTCATTGCAACCTCTAATAACATTGTAAGAATTTGTATGAAAACGTGGAAAATTTGAGCTATATTTAATATTTTTGGGTTTTTTTAATAGTAGTGATGATGTTATATTTCATTGCTTAATGTTCCTATATAAATTTTTCCAAAATGATAAATTAAATTTACAAGCAATTAGATGCTACCATGTCAATCAGTAGCCACAAGAAAAATGAAGTTTTACATGTAACAAAGGAGATTAATTAGGTTACAAAAGCAATTAAGTCAAGCAAATAAGTCAAGTAAAACAACGCCAATGAAACATTTGACATTAATGTAGTGACAATATCCCATGACTCAGAAATGTAGCATATCTTATTACCAACTCAACACTTGTACACGAGAACAGCAAATACACTTAGTGTGAAGGACTCATAATTCAAATGTAAACACCAGGAGACCATATGTCAAACTTAGTACTTTGCGGCAGAGTATTTCCAATATATTGTCTCAAACGCTTCCGTGACACCGGAAGCTGAAACTATCCAACACTTGAATATGCCACATGAAGTACTACACTAGTCGTAGGTCATATTTTCTATCAGTAAATGTATTTATCTTTATTTTGGTGACGCGTTAAGTCAAACAAGGGGGTACATTCTCTGTCTCCAACTAACCAAGTTCTCGATCGCTGAACTCTAACCAATCTCCTTAATGAGTGAAAACAGTAAAACATATCATTAACAACTCTAATCCAATACCAAATGACAAAAAATGACTGTTGTCTTCCCTACCTTTGTTAATATAAAGGTATGCAAGTGGGACAAAACAGTGAGGATGGTATAAAGACCTTTCCAACTACATCGTCCAACTGCAACATCTAAAAATATGAGGTTGTCAAATAGAACAAGCGAATAGTTTGCGCACGCCCGTTCAAGTGCCTACGGTTGAAATAGTTATTACACAAACATCAACAATTACATTCGTGTTGGTGTTCACCACATGTTGCAAGAACTAACTACAATCAGTTGAGTAAGAAATTTTTAAAAACACATTGTATTTGTTAATTTCGCAACATTGTCCTTCATAGTTGACAATATATAAAGTTCAGTAGAAACAATAAAAGTGTTGTATATCAACAGCAACAAAATCTCTGGTGGATAATATTTAGCATTCTGGTATATTATGTGAAAGCTTACTATAATAACACTAGCAAAGAGGATCAGACGAGGTGTTTTTGCGACACCTTCGACAAGGTTGCTAGCATGCTGTGGATCAACTGTAACTGATTCCAGATGTGAAAAATCTAAATTTGCTTGTTGTATAGATTGTATCTCATGTACCTCATATTCCATCAACATGTGATCAACAATACGGAGATGTTGGAGATTTAACGCCCTAATTACAGCACGATGGTGATATGACTTACCATGTAATTGGGTGAAGAGGGCAACAAACATGGGTGTATTCAGAGTAGCGGACCGAATAATGAAATTGGCTGGAGGATCGTAGGGTAGTATGGAAACCATTATATTGAGTTTTGTCAAGGAAGGGCAACTGAAAAACAGCTTCTCTTTCATCTAGTTTTCAGGGTTTGCATGAATACATGAAGAATCTTCAGATTAGGAAAACACTCACTATTTAAACGACCTAATAAGGCAAAATCAGAACATAGTTGAAGAACTTCAAGTGTCGTTGAACTGCACACACTATTTGGCAAGTGCATGCGTTCGTACACCAGAAGACCGATATCCATCTCCTGAACGTTACGCGTTATTGCCTTAGATACCCACAAATCAAACCGAGCCATAGGTATAGGGCTTACACACCGAAGAGAAAATGTTTGTATTGATACCAGGTCAGTTCTAGCAATCACTGAATCTATGAACACTTGGAATGCAGCTAGCCTAACTTTTGAGATGGCAACAGTCCCCATGGCAACCCCATCGTCGAAGCAGAGGCTACGAACTGAGATCCAGACAAGCCTCCACTTTTGCAAAAGACTAGAGGTGGCTATTGTATCTTCTATGGGCAGAAAATTAAGGGTGTTGGAGAGAACAAAATCAGGCAAAGCATTGATCCTGTCTTCGCCTTTATTGTTGATCACTCTTGCACATTTGTTCCCTTTGCGCGCGAACCGCATCTGTTGATGTCCTCATCATCAACTACTCACCCTACCAAGTAAGATCATGAACATATTGGAAATTTTGAATTTCCAGCCTGAAAATTCAAACCATTGACACAAACATATAGAAGAGAATTGCAAATTGTTGTTAAATTAACTTCCACAGAAACGATCATAGTATACATTATTCAAGTTAATGACAACACAGTAATCGTTCCTAATGTGTTCCCAAATAGGCTATGAATGAGAAACATACATGGATATCTACCTGAACATAGTAAAATTATAGTGCACTGACTACATTTTAGGTATATTAAATCAGGTAAACAAAATTCTAGTGCCCCTCTATGTTTGACTCCTCCAACTGACATAGTGAAACTTATAGAACTGTAGGCATGGCAATTACCAGAGACATATCAAGTGTGAACCTCATAGGATATGGTTGCACACGACAACGGTATGCATACCACATTAATATTATCCTCACCACCAATCATGAAAAAGGCAACATGCACATTGAATAAAATTGTTCCTTTTTTTTTTCTCTAACCATATTAGAAAACAAATCAAGGGTTTGGACCTCATGTGTCTTTTCATCAGCATATTTACCAATACTAATAGCATGTATAACATTGAAGTGAATCAATGTGATTTAACATACTAGGGTTTACAGCAGCTGAGGTGGAATTATAAATTACCAAGGGCAAATTTAAATTGCAGTAATAATTAATAAGAAAAACTGATCATCTTATAGAATTTAAAAGTATTTTTTAAATTCCGTTGTTCCCAATTTCCAATTATTATCTACTCCAACAGGATTGTGAACCACTTTCATATCCCTCTAGAAAAATACATGCATCACTGATCTAGTTTTAGTTGACTATGTTTCCAATTATGTTTTAAAGTTATCAATTGTGAGTACTTACATACAATATACATGCAGAGACTAAATGGGTTGCACCAGTGACTGCAAATAAAATAATAATGATGTCTAAATAAAATAATAAAAATAATAAATTTTAATAAAATAATATTAAATAATAATGACATTATTATATTCTATTATATTTATTATTAATTATATTTATTAATATTATTAATATTAAATTTATTATTATTGTTAAATTTTATTAATTTTATTGTTTTAATTAATATTATTGTCATTATTATTAAGGATTTTTTAGTAATTTGTAACAATATAATTTATTTCGATTTCGATTACTAGACAAAGTAAACACATTAATGGCAATTCAACTCATTCCGATTCTGATTCCTACAGTTCAGGTAAACAACTTATTTTGATTCTTATTCTCCATTCTAATTCTAGCATATTTCTATTACAGTTCATTCTGATTCCAGTTTAGTAAACATATCATTAAAATATCGGCCTTTAGGGTTTCAAAATATTTCACAATTAAATACCGAAAGCCACTAATGTTTAGTTATACACTATTTAGCTTTTTAAGGTTTTAATTGATATTTAGATTTAGTTGTCAATTAATAATTTTAGTTTTTAAAATTAATAAAAATAAACAAATATGAATTTTTAGATTTATAAGCAAATATAAGTTTTAGTGTTTAACATTTATACCTTATCTGTTCAATTTACAAGTATGAATAATTATACCCGCATCCAATCTTTTTTATAAAATAAAATAAAAAAATAAATTCGATACTCAACCCTGATATAACTGTCCTTGCCAGCCCCGTATCCACTGGAATTTTTTTGCCTTACCAAGGAATTAAGTACCAGCATTGGCTAAATAGCCATACACCTTTCCTAATTATCATGTTATGTCTTTCCATTTTTGGATCTTTAAAACTTGTGCAGTAATATCATGTGCACGAAAGTTCCTCAATCATTGTCAATTTGACTCCTATTGCATGTGATTGATTCCTTCATGTCATGTGTAAATCCTACTAAAAGGACCAAATGTCACTTTGGTGATAAGATTGTGTAACTTTTCTATTAAATGAGGCAGTGCAATTTACCATCCTCCCATAAAATTTTTTCTCCCCCCTGAATTTTTACTTTTTCGAGAATGGTCCGCGAATAATTGAGTGAATGTTATCAAATCGGGGTCCGGCTATGGTACCACGTGCGATACCGTACGACCCCTATTGAAAATATCACTTAGCCCCCTTTGGCTTATTCTTATTTAAACTTTACTTCAATAATATTAAGTTCATTTCTCCCAAACCCGTTTCAACGGTCGATCAACGGCAAATCAGCTCACTCGGTGGCTGTGGCTAGTCGGAAAAGACAGAGAAAATTGTGGGAAATAAACCCCGAGTGGTGGGGTCACCGGAAACCGGCAGAATCACAGCGAATTGAAGCCACGATTCTGCGACTTTTCACGGTTTAGATCGGCGGCTTTCCGAACACTTTCCGGCGATAAGGATGGCATAGAGATGACCGGCATCGCACGAGCTTCCGATTGGTACCAACCTTGGCCGGTGGAGTGGCCGGAAACGGAAACAGTAGCCGGGTCGGTTTGCGGGTTCGGGTTGACCCGGTTCATTTTGCCACAAGGTCGGTATGAAAATGACTGGCATCGCACAAGCTTCCGATCTGTACCAACCGTAGCCGGTGGAATGGCCGAAAATGGAAACGGAATGCGGGTCGGGTTCGCAGGTTTTGTGATAAAGACAGGGGGTATTTTGATACATGTGCAATATAGAATAAAAATTTATAAATAATAGATACTATAAGGGTGCTAACTAAAATATTCAGATGGATGCAGTAGAAATTATTTAATATTTAAAAGAAAAATGTAAATAAAACTGAGTTAAGGGGGCTGAGCGATATTTTCAGCCGGACCCATCAAATCGATTTTAAAACTTGATTTATAACCAAGTGTGTAATGGCATTATTGTATAGTGGGATTATTAAAAAGTAGAGTTTAATCTCAATGTCTCGGTTTAGAAAATACGTCCTATACAAATATTTTCATGAATGGTCTAGAAGTTTCAACTTTGTACGATACTCCAAGTAAAATGCTGTTAACGCCATAAAATTAAGTGCGCAAATATAAGTTAGAGAAAATTGAAAGATAAACTATCAATAATAAGCTCAAAACAATGCGTAACAATGAAACAATATAATATGTGGCTAAGAAATTGGGACTCGAAACTCACTAGGGTAGATGGAAAGAATATTTAGTTATTATTATATTAGTTATAACAGAATATATAATCAAATATTGCATATTTAGTTTTGATATTTCTACGTTGTGCATGCTTGTATATATTTCTGCTTTGTCAAGGAAACTTAACGTTAGGGAATGTAATTGGTGGTTCTTCAATTACTTTCTTTATGCATACAAAAAATATAACTTTCAATATACTAATTTTTTTTTTCACTTTTAGTATGCATTCTTATTTTGTTAAAGCGATAATATTCTTATTAGAAAAAGACTATAGATATATAGAGAGAGATATTATCATTTGTCCACCTAAGTTATATATATATATATATCAAGTTAGTAATAACGTTTAGTAAAAATTACATTCTACCACTAAATATTTATGTTATTATCACTTTACTACTAAAATATTAACGTAGTTAAAAATTTACTGATGTCATAAGGGTATTGAAGGAATTTTACATTAAATCAGAAACGTATTAATTACTTATGAAAGAGATATTATTATTTGTTTATTGGAAGTTTTCTGACATATCAACTTAACAGGGAGATATCTTGAAATCTACATTTTACCACCTAATATCTAAATTTTTATAATTTTACTACTTAATATTTAAGTTGTTATTACTTCATCACTTCTCGTGCACAAATAATATGTTGGAAAAAGTTTAGATATTCACTTAAAAAATTGTAAATTCTCGGGTGCACATGTGGGAAAAAGAAATTCTTTCTTGTATTCACAAATAGATTTGCTTTGTTAATAATTGTCATGAGCCCGTCAATTGATGCATTATTCAAAAAACAATTGATGTAAAATCAAGTTGTCCAAAAAGTAAACATATATTAAAAAATAAAAAAATAAAAAATATAAGCCCACATTCGAACGTTCCTATAAGACCATACTAACAAGTAACAATGGCCTCAACTTAATATCAAAATTAAGGACTTAATTATATTGTAATTATGATACCGTACTATAATTATAATCAATTATTGAATTTATTTAGATCTATTATTGCATCTCTCCATTTAAGTGGATTCAATAAATGATAACATACCCGAACCCCAAAATTAATTCAAAAAGAAAAAGAAAAGGACCAAAACGAAAAAGCAAAAACTTGTTACGCACTTAATAGAATCTGAACCACACGATACAAAGGACCGTTGAGATTCAGATTTGAGCAAATAATTCTCAAAAGATTAACAGAGAATGATCCAGCCTTAGATCCCGAATCTATATATTTTCTCTTACGATTTTGTATGCTTCCTTACAGCTTTCAATTTTCCACCTTATTAGAAAAATAAAACACTTTCAGACCCAAAAAAAAAAAAAAGAGTCACTTTCGTTCAATTTTTTTAAAATTTTTTAATTAACAACCCACGTGTTCATTTGCGAAAATAAAAAGTGAAGGAAAAAATAGACAGGAAAGTGAAAGAAAAGGAGATGATGTGATGCAGGTGGTCCTCGGGAGGGTAACAGTGTCGTTCGCAAATCACGAGAAAGAAAGTGTTGCGTTTTTCGCATGGGGACGTGGCCCAACAACTCATCAATGGTATTTATGGCTCCTTCTTCCTTAAGAAATTTCCCGTGCTTTGGATTGACGTGTCCAAATTTGGGGCTTTGTGCCCACATGAAAATACAAGGAAAATTCAGCCATAAAAGGGCACGACCTATAAAAGGAACTAACGGATTGAGTTTTTTTGTTTTTTTTTCCCCCTCCCCCCTCAATACTAAACGAATTGAGTTCCAAATATAGAGACTGCGGAGTGTGAAAAGCCGAAAAAAAAAGCATATTCTCATAAATGAAGCAAATATTTTACAAAATGGAAGTACTCATTGTATATCAACTTACACGTTACACATAACATTTTTTTATTTACTTAATTAATACGTTTCTTGCTAATATTACACAACAAATTTACTGAAATTACACTTAATAATCGAAATTATAGTTTTTTTAGTATCAGACAACAAATTTACTAATAATACAATCGAAAATTTAGACCTAAATAAAAATCAACACAAAGACCCAAAAATCGGCCCCAATCAAGGAGGAATGTAAATATATTGGCGAACCGCATAAATTTTTTTCCATTTTTCACTTTCTTTTTTTATAAAATACAAAACATGAAATCCAAACCGAATTTTTGTCTGTCCACTTTCCAAAAGGCGCGTGGAGAGAGCGAGGCCGTAAACCTTTCCCAACTAATGGGGGATTAGAGAATCGTTAAGAAGGATTCAGTGGTATGAGGAGACTCTAACCCATGCGCACGCGCGAAGAAGTCACTCTCCCCCACGCCCCACTCTCCCAATAATTGTCCTTCTACACCAACAACAAAAACCTCACGGCAAGTCCTGAGCCACATCCCCTCTCCTTGGCCTCTCCTTCACTCGCCCCTTATCCCTCCTGCTATATAATAAATTAGACCCCAGGCTTCTGCCTCATCTCCAACTTGCCCACGAAGAATTAGTTCTCGCTGCCGTTCAACTTCCATTGAAAGATTTTAAGTTTTGAAAGTGAGTTTGGTTGGTTTGTTCGTTTGTTTGACGTTTTTAGTTGTTGCTTAGGTGGGGGGGTAAAACCCGGGCAAGCAAGTTGTAGACATCACGGCTATACACAGAGTAACGCGGCTTCCAACTCATGTCCGAACTGTACGACGCAAGGGTTGTGTGATTGAGAGCAACCCTTCGCCGCACGGCGGGCGTGGCGCTCTGCCTTCCGAAGGCGGCAGCCCTTCTGATCTTCTCTTTCTTGCCGGCGGCGGTCTCGCTTTTTCTTCTTTTCCTTTGTATTATTAGCCTAGCTCCGTAGATTATATATACGTAAGTTTAAACAAGTATTTTAGAATTAAGGTATTGCAAGCATTAATTAGATCTCAAGAGAGAAAAAAAAAAGAAAAAAGAAAAAGAAAAAGCCTTCGTTGTTCTTGTTCTTTGTTTCTTTTGTTTTTTTGGGAAATTTCATGATGTTGAGGATCAAGAGGGTGCCGACGGTTGTTTCGAATTATCAGAAAGAGGAGACGGAGGAGGCTGCTGCTGCTGCTCGTCGTGTAAGCGGGTGCGGGAGGAATTGCTTGAACAAATGTTGCATTCAAGGTTCTTGTTTAAAATGCTTACACGAAATTTTTTTTATTGTTTTTGGTTTTTTTTCTTTTCAATTTTTGACTTGTTTCGGGAGTAATTTTATCTGGGTTTTTGTTTAAAATAGGTGCAAAGCTTCCTTTATATGCCTTCAAGAGGGTGAACAAGTTTAAAACTGAAATGGGTGTGCATGGACATGAGGTTAGGGAGCCCGAGCCTCCCGTTGCATTTCTGGACTGGCTCGTTCTTGGCGGGGTAAATTTTGTTAAGCAAATGATAAAATGAAGATTGAATGTTGAGTTTATGTTGTGTGTCCTTGATAGCATTTGTTTACCTGTACCGGAGTATAAATTAGTTTACAATTTCATTGCAGTGGGAGGACCGCGTACGGCGAGGACTATTTCGCTATGATGTTACTGCCTGTGAAACCAAGGTATCTTTTTGGTTCCTCTAAAAATTGAATGTTTATTTGATTTTGCATGTTGGTTTTCATTGAGATTTCTTTATTATACATTTGTTTGTTTAGGTCATTCCTGGTCAGTATGGTTTCATTGCGCAACTGAACGAGGGCCGCCACCTGAAGAAGAGGCCTACTGAGTTTCGTGTTGATAAGGTCCTCCAGCCTTTTGATGGGAACAAGTTCAACTTTACCAAAGTGGGGCAAGAAGAGGTGCTCTTCCAGTTTGAGGCAAGCGAAGATGGTGAAGTCCAGTTTCACCCAAGTGCCCCCATTGATGTTGAGAATTCTCCAAATGTTGTTGCCATCAATGTATGTTCTTTGTTCTTAGTTTTAATAGCTAAGAGAGTATGTTAATGTTGAGCAAGAATTTAATTAATTTTTTTTTTGTTTTTTGGGCACAAAATAAAGAGAGCCTAGGAAGCTAGTTGAGCAAGGATGTATGTTAATAATTTATCTTTTTTGGTGCATATAATTTAACAGGTGAGTCCTATTGAGTACGGGCATGTGCTGTTGATCCCACGAGTTCTTGAGTGCTTGCCACAGAGGATTGACCGTGATAGTTTCTTGCTCGCACTTTACATGGCTGCAGAAGCTGGGAATCCATACTTCAGGTTGGGTTACAACAGCTTGGGTGCATTTGCTACCATCAACCACCTTCACTTCCAGGTTTATATCTACTTAAATTACTCAGCTAATTTTCTCAAATGCGGATTTTGCTTCTGAATATCTATCCGCAGTTGCTTAACAGTTGGTAACTAAAATGCAACTTACTGATTTCTATTGCCACAGGCTTACTACATGGCCTTGCCTTTTCCAATTGAGAAGGCTCCCACCAAGAAGATAATCTCTACTGGCGGTGGTGTGAAGATCTCTGGGCTTTTAAACTATCCGGTCAGAGGCCTCGTCTTTGAAGGTGGAAACTCTCTGGAATACTTATCCAACACAGTCTCGGATGCGTGCATTTGCCTTCAAGAGAATAACATTCCTTACAATGTTCTCATTGCTGATTGTGGAAAGCGCATATTTCTCTTACCACAGGTAATAAATTTAGAATCACTACCGAAGTTATTTTGTTTTAGCCATGTTGTGCATGGAAATATTTTTCCAGTTTCACTTTAATTTACAATTTGTTCAAAACGAACCAACAGTGCTATGCTGAGAAACAAGCTCTTGGGGAAGTGAGTTCAGAGCTTCTGGACACCCAAGTGAACCCTGCTGTGTGGGAAATTAGTGGGCATATGGTGTTAAAGAGGAAGAAGGACTATGAAGAGGCATCCGAGGAAAATGCTTGGAGGCTGCTTGCCGAGGTCTCTCTCTCTGACGAAAGGTACCAAGAAGTAAATGCTCTCATCTTTGAAGCCATTGCGCGTGGTGATGGTGCCAATGGAGGTGTTGCTGAGAGCACAATTGGGGAGGCAGATGCGAAACCGAAGTCTCGCAGTGAAGTGGATGCCATTAACAAAAGCTCTTGCCCTGCCATGGTTTCAGGGACTCCAGAATGCCTGGTTCTTCAGTAAGATTGGCTTGGTGACCAGACTGGTTGTGTTTGTCTGGTTTATGTATGATAGCTTAAATAAGTGACTGTGTTACGGAGTGTGGCAGTAGCCTAAATAAGCAAACTTTGTTTGCCCTGCTGTTTGCGTTTGGTCTGATTTGCCGCCTGTGGGCACCGTGATGTATGTAAGATATTCTGTTTGCTGATGAGCCTCTCTGTTGATGCTCATGGAATTTATTTCTGTATAATTATATGCTGCAGCAGCCGTTCTTGTGGCTTGATGATCCGCAATTCCTTTTACAAACCAGCAATTACGTACTGACGGAATGCAAACCGAGAATCTATCTTTCTTATTCCATCGATCCCTTTAAAAAAATAATGGAAAACTTTTTGACCTGCCCACGTCAAAAAATCTCAGAGCCACCAAATAGGACGTAGGAAAAGAAAAATAAATAATAATTAATTAATTAAAGAAAAAGAAAGGGAAAGTGCTTCTGGTGCTTCAACGGTGATCAATAATAATTATTAAAATAATTTAGCGAATTGAGACGCCTCATGAACCAAACATTGCGTCCACACTCAATTAGTCAATTGCCGTTCCATAAAATATATGTAGCGTTTATAAAACGGAACCGTAACAAAGCAAGTCATTTGAAATTCTCAAAAGAAAAAAAAGTCGTTTAAAACTGTCAACTTCCAAGTCAAGACTTCTTTTATTTATAATTTTGATATCATTATTTATTTGTTTTAAAATAGAACATGAAATGAATATTTAAATTTTGAATATTAAATTAAGGGAAAAAACACTTTTACACACTGATAATTCTAAATAATAGTATAGTTTTCAGTTAAATCAAATCATCAATTTTATAAAGACAATCATTATCAGAATCTGATGGAATCTGGAAAAGGGAGAATGGACTTGTGTTAAAATATTTATAAACTGTGCTCTTATTTGTGATTTGTAAAAATGAGAGGGATCCAGCTATTATTGTCCCACACCATATTATAAGCTCCATGTTTTCACGGTACTTTCGAAACTTTTCGACAAAGGCTTGGAAACTCAGATTTCGGTTAGTGTAAGTTTGCAAATCTCTCAACATACTGATGCGCAAATAATTGGGTTTCCATCTAGAACTTTACACCGTATGTTTGATTGACCTTTTGAATCTCATGATGGCCATTTTATTCTCTATACAGAATTTTTGTTTTCTGGAAACTTGAGTATGAATGTACGGAGTACGAATCAACCCTTGATTTGTTTTTCACCCAGAATAATTATCTTTTTTTTTTTTTCCGAAAATTGAGGTTTACCTGTTGGCTGAATGTATACATTGACAGTTGCTGACTGTAGGCTGTAGCTATCTACTTTGGATAAGCAAAGGTAAACCTAATTTTCAAAAAATGCACGCGCGTCAGTAAGAATGAGCCTGGATGGAACAAACATTTCTTGAAGCATCTAAAAATTATTCACCAAGAAATAAACATAATATTTGCTTGATGCATCTTAGTAGTTATTTATTTTTTTTGCTACATGCTTACATGTGCCGCCACAGATCAGGTGGAAACACTTACTCGAAATCTCACTTATCAGACTCCATTGTGGAGCACACTATTTTTTCCGAAGAATTTGCCCTGCTCTATCTGATCCATCCATAATATCATGAAAAATACATACAATTTTTTTACTGCTACTTAGTACCAGCAATAGGTCTGAAAAAGTATCTAAAAATATCGAATTTAGATACTTCTACCCTGTTAAAGTAAGGAACCATGGCATATATGTTTGGAACCGATTCCATTTTGAGAGAGTTGAAAAAGCACTGTCTCGTTGAAAGGTTCTAGACATCTGCCCTTTCTCAATGCATTTCTTTAGACAAAGATTTCGTGTTTTCCTCTTTCTCTTTTTGGATGGTAAATATTTCTAAGAACATGGAGTGTGAATCAAACCCACATTTGAATTGAAATTGAAATATTTATGCAAGTTCTTCTCGTCTGAATCAGATTGATTCATATCTGAAAGAGGTTGACAATGAAATATTTAGTGCTTTCAGCTGTATGTGAACTGAAACATTTATCCTATCCAATTCTATGGGTTATTGTGAGCCTATGTCTTGTGTAGTTCCTACTGTTTTTGCCCCTTATTGAGAAAGAGCTAAAGCATTTCAAAAGAAAAACCTCCAGCTGTGCCATTTAACATCAATAGACTCCCTTCACACCGTTTTCTTCAACATGGTTCACATTCAATGTGTTTAAGCTGTTTTTAATATATTTTTTAGCAATATATTTAAATAAATAACATTGTGTTTATTTATCTAATAATTGATCACTGCATATACATTGGTAAGACAATTATCCTCATTCCATTATTGTTTAGCTATAAAACTTTTTTAAAATGTAAATTTCTGTGGAAAGTTCTTTTCATAAGCTTCTTTTTAATTTGCAGATTTGGAGAAAATGAATAAAGGACTGCACCCTCAGATGCAATGGATATCCTATGCGACTCAGAGTGGCAGACTGATGCATGTTATGATGACAAAAATACACAATGTTGGCAAAGTTTACCATTTT
This sequence comes from Atalantia buxifolia, assembly GCA_030444775.1. NCBI lineage: Eukaryota > Viridiplantae > Streptophyta > Magnoliopsida > Sapindales > Rutaceae > Atalantia > Atalantia buxifolia. Next base: position 25,442,999 of record CM059834.1, on the reverse strand, counting down.
AGGGCAAGGCGCCAAATGGCTCAGAGTATTGGACAAGTTGCCAAGTTCAGGCGACGTTATGAACAGTTGGAGGACGCAGAAAACAGTGAAAAATGAGGCATCTAGAACACATAGAGAAGTTAGGTATCTGTTGTTGGATTTGAATTGCTTTTAAGAAATAAGCATAAACATTATTAATATTAAGTGCACATTTCCATTTTGATGATTCGGGTGATGTCAACAATAGTTCTGAAGTTTTTGTGCAATACCAATCGGATAGTTTGATTGCATGTATATTTTGATAATTTGACTTGGTTTTTAACAGCTGTTGCGGTGGTTTCCTTTCCCTTTATAGCAGCACTGTTTCATACTTACATTTGGTCTTGAGTTAGAATTGGAGGCATAATCCTCCTCTGCGCTGTGGTGTTTCTAGCATTGGCATTGTATATGCAAGCAAGGGTGCATCTTTACATTTTAACCCCATTGCTTTGCAAACTTTTGTTGTTTATGCTACGTTATGCAAAACATTAATTAGTCTTTGTATTTACCATCTCAAGTACGGGTGTGAATATGTGTAATGGTGCCGTATTCATATCATGTCTATTCATGTCGTATTAAATTTAAGTAAATATGGATATGACTTCCTTTATTAATCGTATCAAAACATCAAAATAAAAATAGATCTATTTATTCATTGTGTTAATAGTATTGACTTGTTAACATATTGAATACATAATTATTGAAAATTAATTTAAAAAATAAAATATATGTCAATATTATTCTTAAAAATAGGATATAAATAAATTTTAAAAAATACTGTTTCATATCGCTGTTATGTAATAATGTCTATACCATTTTACCACCTCTATTGTCGAGTGTGTTATGCGTTAACCATTGTTGTGCTTCCAGTTGTTTCCTCTGGGGTTGATAAAAATAATGGGCCTCCGGTTTGCCCCATATGAGGACCAATTCTTTCCAAGAAAAAAGCCCGTCCAATTTTAATGTCAAGGGATTTGATTGATCGCTGCGCTGCCTACTTTATTTCTAATTTAGGATTTGTTACAGTTAAAGCACCTACATGCACAAAGCAAAGCATAAATCTCCTGCCTATCACGTAACTAGTAACAACACGAGACTAGAAATCATGAAGCTCCTGTAAGAAAAACATGAGGCTCCTTAATATATAGTAACTGAAAATCACTTTTCTTATTTCTTTTTTTGGGTATATAAATCTCATTTAGCACTCTTACCTCTAACGCAAAGTTCAAATGATCCGGCTGGCCAATGCCCTAACACCAACCATCTTGCAACTCTTGCTATTATCACTCGTTGTGATAGTAGAAGCGACTTCAACACACGAAGTTGTGCAACAAAATGCCCTTGTAAATGCCTCTACATCAACATCATCGCCATGGCTCAACAAAGTAGCAAACTGGGGCCCGTGGCCGAGGCCGTCCGGGTGCTGGAACAGGAAATGGATATGCAGACAAGGAGAAGCACCGGGGAGCCGAATGAGATGCTGCAGAAACCGTTGTGTTGACGTGTTTTCTGATGTTAATAACTGTGGCTTATGTGGAATTCGATGTCGATTTTCTTGGCAATGTTGTCGTGGATTTTGTACCAACACAAATAGGAGCCCCTTTAACTGTGGAAGATGTGGGAATAGATGCCCTTGGGGTGTCAGGTGCATTTATGGTATGTGTGGATATGCTCAGCCATGGCCAAGACCAAGGCCAAGGCCACGGCCGCAGCCTCCGCATCCTTCTCAGCCTAAACCACCTAGTCCCTGCCCGCCAGGGGGTGATCAGCCACCTAAACCACCTAGGCCTTGCCCGCCAAGGGGTGATCAGCCACCTAAACCACCTAGGCCTTGCCCGCCAAGGGGTGATCAGCCACCTAAACCACCTAGGCCTTGCCCGCCAAGGGGTGATCAGCCCCCTAAACCACCAAGGCCTTGCCCGCCACGGGGTGATCAGCCACCTAAACCACCTAGGCCTTGCCCGCCAAGGGGTGATCAGCCACCTAAACCACCTAGGCCTTGCCCGCCACGGGGTGATCAGCCACCTCCTATGGGTTGAAGTTCATCATATTTCTAGCTGGATATATGGTTCTGAATTACAATGAGCTATTAGCTTTATCTTTGTATTTCATATATTAGTTGATCATGTGTTTCAACTTTCATCAATACTAGTATTTTGGTGTTTCACTTTTATGCAATGCAAAGGTTAATTCAATTTGTTTATAATTGGCTTTCCATGCACGGCATAGATGCAAGCATACACGCATATAGGGTTTCCTCCATTGCATGAGTAATCCCTCTATTTCCCTCCGAGTTTGATTCACGCTCTAGTTTAAATTCATTGTGGATTGCAGGTATAGATTTCGTTTCATTTATCATATTATACTCTTCATTTTATTTTAACTCTTGCTAGCTCCACAAAACTTGCCCATTCATAAATTACTCGAAGTAATTTTTTTTTTTAGTTTAAAGAATTATGCAACCAAGTCATTAAATTGCCCCATAAATTTAAACATCACCCGGAAGCATCATAAACTAAGGGAGATTGTTATTGTACGAATACAGTTTTACGTTTTAAAAAAAAAAAGCAAAAAAAGATCAACCAACTGCATCAACTTTGCAAAATGACACATTAGTTTTCTCACCCATGCTCGTAGTTTCAGAGTGGAAAAATAGGTCGTAATTACTTGTACTTTCCTGTAAGTAAATGGAACTCAAGTTAGGTCCAAGTATACAACATTTGTTGCAAGACTTGTCCGATTGCAATCGCCTATTATTAATAGATAGGAAAACTTGGATCCACATCATTTGCCCAAGACTCCAGGCCTCCAATAATATCTCTTGCAGAAGTGAAACCCAGCTTGTGAAGAGCTTGCACGGCCCTCTGTGAATCATTGCCTCTTCTACAAACTACAAACAGGCTAGAACCTGAACTCACATTTGATTCTCTGTGCTCTTCCTTTTCTTTCATTGCCAATGAAATCTCAGGTAACCTGGATTCCAAGTCTGAGAGAGGGATGTTTATGGAGTTTGGAAGAGAAACAATCCGGAAGTGATGTGCTGGCCTGACATCAACTAATATATGAGCTTCTCCATTAACAACTTTTTCTTTGTACTCCTTGCTGCTTATTCTAGAATCTGCTGTGAGCAAATTCAACTTCAAGGGAAGCTGTATATAATTGGAATGCCAAGGTATTAGATTTTAGCTATATAATAATATTGGCAGTTAAATCAGCAGAATGCAACACATACCGTAGACAGAGGTGACTGAGTGAACTTTTCATAATCAAAATTTCTAAAGTGATCTTGGGTAAATGTTGAATTTTCTCCACAAGCTTCACATTGTGATGATCTGCCTCTAATCTTGACCTAAGCAATGGCATAGAGACAAATATCAGCATGTAAATTAAATATCAAGAAGGTTCAGTTTAACAATTACTTGAACAAAACACGTTTAAGGTATTCACATCAGAAAGACAGAAACCATACAACTATAAATCCATTTTGGTTTCACAAAATATGGTAGATGCTAAATATAATTACTGAAGCTTGTAAATTGTTAAGAATATTGATCATGCTTTCCAAACTAGAGTTGACCAGTAACAAACTTTGAAAAAGAAGTAAAATGAACATACAATTCGGATTCGTGCTGACAATGCATCAAACAGGAGCATCCGTCCTGAGAGTGGTTCACCAACAGCACTTGCAACCTTAATGGCCTCTAAGGCTTGGAGACAGCCAATGATTCCAGGAACTGAAAATTAAAAGCATTAGTATTTCATAAAGCAACTGGCGTTTCAAGAGCTTGAAAATTGGGCATTATGGTAGTAAAATATAACTTCAGCTGTGCCAAATGAATTTCTAACCTACCTACTCCAAGGACTCCACTATCAGCACATCTTTGGCATGCTGTAGTTGGTGGTGGCGTTGGAAAAAGGCAACGATAGCAAGGACCTCCATTGTAATTGTAAACTGTGAGCTACAGTGCAAATTTTAACAACGCAGTTATGCTTGGTGTTCAGGTACTATACATAAGCCAAAACTAAAATCTCTGCAAAATATCTTTTATATGTTTTTAGCAAGAAGAATAGCACAGAACTGCGGCTCAATTGCATACCTGCCCTTCCAGTCCCAGTGCAGCACCTGATACCAGAGGCTGCAGGCATAAACATGGATTAATAATTTTTCAAAGGAAGCACCGGCAGAAAATCATATGTTTCTCACATGTTATAATGCATAAGACATTGCCTCAGCTGCAAACATGTATATTCAGAAGTACAGATATTCTCATAAGCAGAAAGCATTTCCAAGCCTCATTTAAAACGAAATGCAGAAATGTAAACACAGTACACATGTTAGCCTAGTAACCTTGTTATGTAAAATTAAAATTGAATCTCTTACAATTTTAAATGCATTTAGGGGGGAACAGAATCTATGCAAACCAAAATATAACTTCATCAAACTCCAAGTGCCCCGCATCACAACATTGTTTTGAAGTCAATTTATACATCCTTACACAATCATGCACGTCACAGAGTCAGCTTACCTTTCCCAACACCACACAACAATCACTGATCATGTAACGGCTTGGAGCATTATCGGTTGCATCTACAACTATGTCATATCTAAAATGTTGCAACAGTTACGGAACTCTCCAGATTCCAGATGTATTGACCCCAATGGTAAAGGGAGGGAAATTTTATTTCACAGAGAGAATTATTCATTCAACTACTTCCGAAGGATACTGACTCAGTATTTCCAAAGCATTGGACGTGCGTAAAGCTTCTCTGTGCTCAATAATCTGAACAGTGGAGTTGATCCTGGAACACACATTCATATTAGATAAAATCAAGACAAAGCCAATACAACCGAATAAGCCCACCAAACTCTCAAGTGAAGACAAAAATGAGTTCAGCCTTTAGAATAAGGTGGGCTAATGCAAAAAATGCAGAAAAGTAACATACGAACGACAAGTAGCGGCAGCAGATTTCACTTTTGATTGACCAATATATGCTTCAGTGTGGATAACCTGAAATATGCAAATAAAAAAGAAAGTAATAAAAGAATATTTATAATCACAATCACTATCACCATAAGTAGTTTTTCTTTTCTTTTTTTTTTTTTTATGAAAATTCGAGATGACATTCTAGAAAGAGAGATGCAGAAAATAAAGCAATGTAGATATAATTTTTATAAGCATTGATCATCTGCCTACATGTGCCTGTTACAGGAGAAGTTAAAATGTTTTTGATGGTGAGAAAGAGACTGAAGTGACATACGTGCATGTATTCATCATAAGTAATAGCATCAGGTCAATGGTGATAGCAAATTGACAGAATTCTACAGATCAACAATGGTAGCAGGAATAGTGGAATACCAAGTATCATGGAAACAGTAAACACAAGTTTCCTATTTCTACCTGCCTGTGCATGTTGTTAAGCTCAACTACATCATGATCCACAATACCCAATCGCCCTGAAGAACAATTCAAGAAAAAAGTCAAGCTAATGAAACATTCAAAAGACATATATAAACAGCAGCCATTTGATAATCACATAAAACAAACCATTCAGCATAAATCAAAGTGGATGCAGTGGGGGTTTTGGGCTCAGCAAAAGCCCTTCAGATAGTAAACAAGGCGTTGATATCACCTATCTAAAAAAAATTTGATTGAAAAGAAACACTTGCAAGAAGAGCTACTTAGTAAAAGCATTACCAAACACAATTTAAACCATATTCAGTGAACTCTAAAATCATCTTACCAACACCACAAGCTGCAAGATACAGCAGAGCCGGCGAGCCCAAGCCCCCAGCTCCAATCACTAAAATCGAAGACTTGAGGAGATTCGATTGCCCTACAACAAGAATTAAATCCAAAATTTCAAATTTAATTCAATAAGATGCCAAAGGAATGAAATTCTGAAAACAATTTATTTTAAAAGTCAAACCTTCAACACCGAAAGAAGGAAGCAAGAGGTGGCGACTGTAACGGTAAATCATGTCCGGTGATAGTCCAGAATCAACGGGAGAGCTTGGACGATAAGAACCATTAGCAACGGTGTCGGTTTGGGGCTGACTAACAGTCGCGTCACAAAGCTGAGCTTCAAGAGCGGAGATTCGATAATCAATATCACTCTTAGCAGCCTTTAAGGTTTCAATTTCGCCGAGGACTCTTGCCACGTCAGCACTACCTCCGCTTGTCTCCATATTCTGAATAACCGAAGACGTCCAGTGAAGACCGTGAAGTGGGGTCAGAGGTGAAGCGGTAATCAGAGGAACCCTAATTTGACAGAAAAGTGACAAATTCAAAGAAATGATACCGGTGAGCTGGAAACATGACAAAAAAAAAAAACCTTAAACAAATCCTAATTTCAGAATCCTAACGCAAAATGTAAAAAATAATAATAATAAATAAAAAATAGAAAGACGAAATTACCCTTGAAGGAGATTCCAGACCTGTTCGATGTAATTGCTCTCACCAAATCAAAACCCGCCAGGGATGATCCCCATCGGAAACATTGTGAGGACAAAAATGAAATGGCAAATGAATAAACGCCACGTGTCTGTTCACTCTCGGACTGATATGAACTGCGCGGGTCTCCATAAATATACATGATCAATAATCCGAAGTCTGATCATTTTGTTTCGGCAAAGTCAGACCGTCCATCCGATCAGTCGCAACGATCCAGTACTAACAATAAACGATGTCGTTGGTGTCGCAAATGAGAGGCTTGATCTTCCTTTACTTCAAATCTTCACGACCATCTTCTATCAGGCCTCTGCCGGTATATCTCTTCAAGCCCTTCAAGGTACGCACACGCGCATGGAACATAAATGATCGCAGCTGATTAGTTAACTATAAGATTAATTTTTGATCTTATTGTTTTTTTGTTCGTGTCTATTACGTTATTTTGACATAATTAAATAAATGAACATTGTGTCATATCAGAGGTACGGTAGCGAAGGAGCAAGCAATAGAGATCAAACTATAAGTAGTCTTCATCCTGAGAGGCATGAGAGAGCGCCGTCAATAGCTGAAGAGTTCGAGAGAGTTGCAGAGGAAAAGCTTCGAGCTGCGGGTCAAGGTGTTGCAGGTCAGACGAAGGACAAGGTTTATGACGGAGCCGAAGAAGCCACCCGCGGTGGGTCCAATGTTGATTCTGTCAAAAACAGATTCGAGGAGCATGAACAAGGGGCTGACTACCGCGGGAGGGGAGATTGAGATGTTTAATAATTAGTTTCATCTACTGGGAGATCTGTGATTTTGAATAAAGTTGATGGAGTATATGTGCAATTCATCAGAAACGTAAAAATTCTTCTCTGTTTAGTTTCTTGTTTTGATGTTGAGTTTTGGTATGATCAAGTTTGATGACATTGGGACAAAAAAATACAGTTTCAAAGTCTTTGTGTGGGTTCATTCATTCATATTGGCTTTATAATATATCTGTGATTGAATCATAAAAATTGTTGCAAAGAAATAACCGAAGCTGCACGAATATAATTTTCGAACAAGCATTTTATTATCAGAGTAATTTATGACAAATTTCTAAAGCATGAAATGCTGTCTATATCGTCCTCATTCCTTATCAAATACGTAGAAGGATGAAAACCAAGACTAGAACAATAAAATATGAACGTATACATTTGACTCCAGCACAAATCACAACTAGCACGGGCCTATAGAAAAGTCCTGAAAAATTTGGCTCCGTGTCGGTGGTGCTTGAATAAAGAGTGGTGCTATTGGCACCTTCTTAAAACTCACTTGAAACCCCATTTTCATGTTTATAGCTTTATTCTTAGTTAAAATTACATAAAAGGACAAAAGAAATTTAATTAAAATCAAAATTTAATTTCTTTTTGTTACTAATTCTTCAAACCCAATAAATTACTTTATTGGGATTTTTGTTATTTTTGCCTTTAATTTCTTTTTTTTAAAAGTAAAATAAGTGCCCGCTTGGTGAAGAAAATCCAATAATTTGATAAAAATCCGTTGGACCTTTTTTTTTAATTATTTCAAAATCATTTTGGAACTGAAAAAAATGAATCCAATATACATTAGATACTGAAAATAAAGAGTTTATGATGTGTGGGTATGAACTGCGAAGAGTCAAAAAGAAAATACGTATATGGATTGGGGTTTAATAATTTTGTATTTGTAGTTTTATGTAATTTTCTCTTGTGAAAGAGCCGTTAATGTGAAAACGGGGTTTCATAAGGATATTGAGGGAGTGCCAACAGCAGCACTCTTGAATAAATTATATGTAAGAACCTGGGCCTAATTAACTCATCAGTAGAGCGGAAAGAGCCCAACATGAACGGCAATGAGTTGGTCTTTTTCCATCTCTCAAAATTCTTTATAAAACTCCTTTCTTATAAAAATTACATAAACACCTGAAAATTAATTAATTAATTTTTATTTTAAATGAAAATTTAATTAATATATTCTTTGAACAAAATTTCTCCACCTATTCTATTTCAAGATTTTTTATTCATGTTTTAAAATTATAGCTAAAAAATGTTTTTTAAAGAATATTATAAGAATTTTGAGTTTTGGAAATATAAGTAATATAACCAAAAAAATTATATGTATTTTATAATAAATGATTCAAAAATTTTAAGGTGAAATTTGGTAAAAATATGGTTACTTTTTTTTATATAAATATAGTTTATAAATTAAACTGAGATTTTTTGGAAAATAAAAGTTATAAGGATTTTATAGGGTGTTAAAATTCCGCCCAGTGGGAGTACGTGCTTGAGCCCAACAAAGGGCCACTAAAAACATACAGCGGCCAACAAACAAAACCTGGCTTGGCTTCTTCTCCTACTCCTGCTTCGTTTCTTCTCAATTTTTCTCACTTATCCAACAGACCGCTATCAATTAGCGGCCGCCGCAGCAAGCCGCTGGTGGCAGTCACACGGTTGCTCAAATTTCCGGTTTTCTCACTCTTCGCAGTAAGTTTTTTATCTGAAATTAAAATTTACTCTCTGTACGTTATTATCATTTTGAATTTTTTTATCGGCTTAGCACCATTAATTGTATCGCTATCATTACTGAAAATATCGAAGAGCAGAGAAAAATATTTTCTTTTATATCTGATTGAAAGCTTCAATTTTTGGTGACAATTCTTTTTCTTGCTGCATGTGATGTAGGTGACCTGCGTTTTGATTTTGTTTTCTATTGGAACTTACTATTATGAGCTCCATGTTCGCAGTAGTTTAAAATCTTCTCGACAAAGGCTTCGAAACTCAGCCCTCGGTCACTGTAAGTTTTCAACTCACTCAATATATTGATGCGCAAATAATTGGGTTTCCATCTCGAACTTTACACCGTATGTTTGATTGACCTTTTGATTCTCATGATGGCCATTTTATTCTCTATACAGAATTTTTGTTTTCTGAAAACTTGAGTATGAATGTACGGAGTACGAATCAACCCTTGATTTGTTTTTCACCCAGAATAATTATCTTTTTTTTTTTTGAATTTCTAGAAGATAAAGTAGTCCGTGTCTCTGAAATTTGAATATTTTTGATAGATGGGCTAGTGAATTTTGGTTATCACTAATGTGTTTGATGAAATACCTGTGAGAAATTAGTCTTATCATGTAACACATCTACAATCTGTTTGGCCAGGAAGATGTTTGCAGGGAGGGAAATAGTGTGGAATTTTATAATTTTTGAGACCCGGTAATAGCTTGACCTTTTCTATGTTCTTAACCGAGGACTATTGCTGGAACCTACAGCATAGGATTGGAAATTTTTATTGCAAAATTGAGTATGAAGATTGAATTAATTAGAAAACTTTTTACATTGGACTTTAGGATTTAGAGGCATGCTAGTGAGTAGATGTTTGCAATTTCAATGTTTTGAAATTTTAGAGCAGAATTTGTGAGCAAATAGACCAGATGCCAATACTAATATGTTGGAAAGTTCTTGTATTAATGTGTCACTATAAAATCATCTGCCATGTATATACTCTTGATAGGCCAGTTTGGATATCTTATGTATTAACCTTAAGATTGATTTATGCATTAAAAATAGATTAGCTATCATAGGTTTTGGATGTATTCAATTGTTTTGTTATGAGAATTGAGGTTTACCTGTTGGCTGACTGTGTACATTGACAATTGTTGACTGTAGCTATCTACTTTGGATAAGCAAAGGTAAACCTAATTTTCATAAACTGCATGCGCGTCAGTAAGAATGAGACTGGATGGAACAAACATTTCATGATGCATCTTAAAATTATTCACCAAGAAATAAACATAATATTTTCTTGATGCATCTTAGTAGTTATTTATTTTTCTGCTACATGCTTATATGTGCCGCCACAGATCACGTGGAAACGCTTACTCGATATCTCACTTATCAGATTCTGTTGTGGAAGACACCATTTTTTCTGAAGAATTGGCCATGCTGTATATGATCCAGTCATAATATCATGAAAAATGGATACAAATTTTTTACTGCTACTTAGTACTAGTAATAGGTCTGAAAAAATATTTAAAAATACCAAATTTCGATATTTGTACCCTGTCGAAGTAAGGAACCATGGCTTATATGTTTGGAATCGATTCCATTTTGAGAGAGTTGAAAAAGCACTGTCTTGTTGAAAGGTTCTAGACATCTGCCCTTTCTCAATGCATTTCTTTAGACAAAGAGTCAAAGACTCCGTTTTTCCTCTTTCTCTTTTCGGATGGTAAATATTTCTTAGAATGTGGAGTGTGAATCAAACCCATGTTTGAATTGAAATTGAGATACTGACGCAAGTTCTTCTCATCTGAATTAGATCGATTCATATCCGAAAGAGGTTAACAATGAAATATTTAGTGCTTTCAGCTGAATGTGAACTGAAACATTTATCCAATCCAATTCTATGGGTTATTGAGTACCTCTGATATGAGCCTATGTCTTATGTAGTTCCTATTGTGATACCAATATTATCGTCACAAGCCATGCAAGGCATGCATACGTGCATGGGGCTCAAGTTTTTCACATGGTTGTTTACTTACTTAAAATAAAATAGAGAAGTGGGTGCATGTATTTAGTAGCAGTCATGCACGTTCCCAATTTAAGTGTTCATGTTCCTATTTTCAAGTGTTGTGCTTGCTGGACTTGCACGTGATTTTCCTCTTTTCTAGTTTTCAGGGTGTACATGTCTATTTAAAAGACCTTAGTGGACTTGTAATGATTTATGATTGAAATGAAGTTGTCTTTACCCTTCTAATCGACTCATATTCTTCTCTCTAATTCTTTGACTTCCCTTTCTAAACTGGAAACTAAACTATCATATTGTTTTTGCCCCTTATTGAGAAAGTGCTAAAGCATTTCAAAAGAAAAACCTCCAGCTGTGCCATTTAACATCAATAGACTTCTTTCACACTGTTTTCTTCTTTAACATGGTTCACATTTAATGTGTTTAAGCAGTTTTTAATTTATTTTTTAACAAAATATTTAAATAAATAACATTGTGTTTATTTATCTGATAATTGATCACTGCATATACATTGGTAAAACAATTATCCTCATTCCATTGTTGTTTAGCACAAAACTTTTATAAAATGTAAAATTTCTGTGTAAAGTTCTTTTCATAAGCTTCTTTTTAATTTGCAGATTTGGAGAAAATGAAGAAAGGACTGCACCCTCAGATGCAATGGATATCCTATGTGACTCAGAGTGGCAGACTGATGCATGTTATGATGACAAAAATTCACAATGTTGGCAAAGTTTACCATTTTAGGGCAAGGCGCCAAATGGCTCAGAGTATTGGACAAGTTGCCAAGTTCAGGCGACGTTATGAACAGCAGGAGGATGCAGAAAACAATGAAAAATGAGGCATTTAGAACACATAGCGAAGTTAGTTATGTGTTGCTGGATTTGAATTCCTTTTAAGAAATAAGGATGAACATTGTGCTCTAAATTCTGAAGCGAAGTTTGTTTTTCTACTCGCTTGAGGCTTCAATATTAAGTACACATTTCCATTTTGATGATTCTAGTGATGTCAACGATAGTTCTAAAGTTTTTGTGCAATACCAATCAGACAGTTCGACTGCATGTACTCTTGGATAGTTTGACTAGGTTTTAGCAGCTGTTGCGGTGGTTTCCTCTCCTTTTACAGTGTTACTGTTTCATACCGGAGGCATAATCCTCTGTGCTGTGGTGTTTCTAGCATTGGCATTGTACATGCAAGCAAGGGTAGCTGCGAAATAGACATTATTACATTTTAACCCCATTACTTTGCAAACTTTTGTTGTTTACGCTACGTAATGCAAAACATTAATTACTCTCTATATTCACGATCTCAAGTAGGGGCGTCAATTTGTATAATCGTGTCGTATTCGTATCATATTTATTCATGTATCAAATTTAAGCAAATATGAATGAGTCGTGTATAAATTGTGTCAAAACATCAAAATACGGATATGATCTATTTATTAAATATGTTAATTATGTTGACTTGTTTAATATTTTAAATACATAATTATTAAAAATTAATTTGAAAAATAACAAATATGTCAATATTATTCTTAAAAATAAGTCATACATAAATATGTCATGAATAAGTTTATAAAACAATATAAATATGACATGAACAATTAATTTAGTGTGTAGTATATATAATTTAATTTTTTCAATAATATTACCATGTATTAATTAATATTCGTGTCATGTGATCTAACACGAATACAATACGTTATTTATCTTGTATATCATGTCAACGTATTTACTAATACGCTATAGTTATCTTGGGGCTAGTTTAAGGTAGAGCACAGATCATAGCCACATATGCAAAGTGATTAATAGTAAAAAAAATAATGAATAGTAAAAAATACGTAATAATTTTAATTATGCGGTTACGAAAGGGTGCTCTACCTTAGAGCAGTTCTAATATAGCGAACCCTTATTAATATTGTTAATATTTGTAAAAAAATGAAAAAAAAAAAAAGAACTGTATCGTATCGCTGGTATGTAATGATGTCTATACTATTTTACCACCTCTATTGTCGAGTGTGTAATGGGTGAACCGTTCTTGTGCTTCCAGTTGTTTCCTCCGGGGTTTATAAAAATAATGGGCCTCAGGTTTGCCCGGACCAATTCTTTCCAAGAAGACAGCCCGTCCAATTTTAATTTCAAGGGATTTGATTGGTCGTTGCCTACTTTATTTCTAATTTAGGATTTGTTATAGTTAAAGCACCTACATGCACAAAGCAAAGCATAAATTTCCTGCCTATCACGTAACTAGTAACAACACGAGATTAGAAATCATGAAGCTCCTGTAAGAAAAACATGAGGCTCCTTAATATATAGTAACTGAAAATCACTTTTCTTATTTCTTTTTTTGGGTATATAAATCTCATTTAGCACTCTTACCTCTACCGCAAAGTTCAAATGATCCGGCTGGCCACTGCCCTAACACCAACCATCTTGCAACTCTTGCTATTATCACTCGTTGTGATAGTAGAAGCGACTTCAACACACAAAGTTGTGCAACAAAATGCCCTTATAAATGCCTCTACATCAACATCATCGCCATGGCTCACTAAAGTAGCAAACTGGGGCCGGCGGCCGAGGCCGACCGGATGCTGGAACAGGCAATGGACATGCAGACAAGGAGAAGCACTGGGGAGCAGAATGAGATGCTGCAGAAACCGTTGTGTTGATGTGTTTTCTGATGTTAATAACTGTGGCTTATGTGGAATTCGATGTCGATTTTCTTGGCAATGTTGTGGTGGATTTTGTACCAACACAAATAGGAGCCCCTTTAACTGTGGAAGATGTGGGAATAGATGCCCTTGGGGTGTCAGGTGCATTTATGGTATGTGCGGATATGCTCAGCCATGGCCAAGGCCAAGGCCACGGCCGCAGCCTCCGCATCCTTCTCAGCCTAAACCACCTAGTCCTTGCCCGCCAGGGGGTGATCAGCCACCTAAACCACCTAGGCCTTGCCCGCCACGGGGTGATCAGCCACCTCCTATGAGTTGAAGTTCATCATATTTCTAGCTGGCTATATGGTTCTCATTTACAATGAGCTATTACCTTTATCATTGCCTCTTAGTTAATGTCTGTTTTGAGTCTTCCCGGTGGTGAAACTAGTCGTATATCTTTATGTTTAGAGAGTGATCTTGTGTTTCAACTTTCATAAATACTAGTATTTTGGTGTTTCGCTTTCATGCAACGCAAAGGTTAATTCAGTTTGTTTATAATTGGCTTTCCATGCACGGCGTAGATGCAAGCATACACGCATATAGGGTTTCCTCCATTGCATGAATAATTCCTCTATTTCCCTACAAGTTTGATTCACGCTCTAGTTTAAATTCGTTGTGGATTGCAGATATAGATTTCATTTCATTTATCAAATTATCCTCTTCATTTTATTTTAACCATTGCTAGCTCTACAAAACTTGCCCATTTATAAATTAGTCGGGTAAATTTTTTTAATTTCAAAGAACTATGCAACCAAGTCAATAAATTGCCCCATAAATTTAAAGATCACTCGGAAGCATCATAAAGTAAGGGAGATTGTTATTGTACGAAGAAAGTTTTAGGTTTAAAAAAAAATTAAATAAATGAAAAAAGGGCAACCAACTGCATCAACTTTGCAAAATGATACATTAGTTTTCTCACCCAAGTTCGTGGTTTCAGTGGAAAAATAGGTCGTAATCACTTGTACTTCCCAGTAAGTAAATGGAACACAAGTCAGGTCCAAGTATACAACAGTTGTGGCAAGACTTGTTCGATTGCAATCGCCTATTATTAATAGATAGGAAAACTTGGATCCACATCATTTGCCCAAGACTCCAGGCCTCCAATAATATCTCTTGCAGAAGTGAGACCCGGCTTGTGAAGAGCTTGCACAGCTCTCTGCGAATCATTGCCTCTTCTGCATACTACGTACAGGCTAGAACCTGAACTCGCATTTGATACTCTGTGCTCTTCCTTTTCTTTCATTGAACCTGAACTCGCATTTGATACTCTGTGCTCTTCCTTTTCTTTCATTGCCGATGAAATCTCAGGTAACCTGGATTCCAAATCTGAGAGAGGGATGTTTATGGAGTTTGGAAGAGAAACAATCCTGAAGTGATGTGCTGGCCGGACATCAACTAATATATGAGCTTCTCCATTAACAACTTTTTCTTTGTACTCCTTGCTGCTTATCCTAGAATCTGCTGAGAGCAAATTCAATTTCAAGGGAAGCTGTATATAATTGGAATGTCAAGGTATTAGATTCTAGCTATTTATTAATAATATTGGCAGTTAAATTAGCAGGATGCAACACATACCGTAGACAGAGGTGACTGGGTGAACTTTTCGTAATCAAAATTTCTAAAGTAATCTTGGGTAAATGTCGAATTTTCTCCACAAGCTTCACATTGTGATGATCTGCCTCTAATCTTGACCTAAGCAATGGTATAGAGACAAATATCAGCATGTAAATTAAATATCAAGAAGGTTCAGTTTAACTATTACTTTAAACAAAAATGCGTTTAAGGTATTCACATCAGAAAGACAGAAACCATACAAATCTAAATCCATTTTGGTTTCACCAAATATGGTAGATGCTAAATATAATTACTGAAGCTTGTAAATTGTTAAGAATATTAATCATGCTTTCCAAACTAGAGTTGACCAGTAACAAACTTTGAAAAAGAAGTAAAATGAACATACAATTTGAATTCGTCCCGACAATGCATCAAACAGGTGCATTGCCCTGAGAGTGGTTCACCAACAGCACTAGCAACCTTAATGGCCTCTAAGGCTTGCAGACAGCCAATGATTCCAGGAACTGAAAACGAAAAATTAAAAGCATTAGTATTTCATAAAGCAACTGGCATTTCAAGAGCCTGAAAATTAGGCATTATGGTAGGGAAATATAACTTCGGCTGTACCAAATGAATTTCTAACCTACCTACTCCAAGGACTCCACTATCAGCGCATCTTTGGCATGCTGTAGTTGGTGGTGGGGTTGGAAATAGGCAACGATAGCAAGGACCTCCATTGTAATTGTAAACTGTGGGCCACAGTGCAAATTTTAACAACGCAGTTATGCTAGGAGCTCAGGTACTATACATAAGCCAAAACTAAATCTTTTATATGTTTTTAGCTAGAAGAATAGCACAAAACTGCAGCTCAATTGCATACCTGCCCTTCCAGTCCCAGTGCAGCACCTGATACCAGAGGCTGCAGGCATAAACATAGATTAATAATATTTCAAAGCAAGCTATGACAGAATATCATATGTTTCTCACATGTTAAAACACGTAAGACATTGCCTCAGCTGCAAGCATTTATATTCAGAAGTACAGATATTCTCATAAGCAGAAAGCATTTCCAAGCCTCATTCAAAACGAAAAGCAGAAATGTAAACACAATACACATGTTAGCCCGGTAACCTCGTTATGTGAAATTAAAATTGAATCTCTTACAATTTTAAATGCATTTAGGGGGGAACAGAATCTATGCGAACCAAAATATAACTTCATCAAACTCCAATTGCCCCGCGTCACAACATTGTTTTGAAGTCAATTTATACATCCTTACACAACCATGCAAGATGATCAGCACGTCACAGAGTCAACTTACCTTTCCCAACACCACACAACAATCACTGATCATGTAACGGCTTGGAGCATTATCGGTTGCATCTACAACTATGTCATATCTAAGATGTTACAACAGTTACGGAACTCTTGAGATTCCAGATGTATTGACCCCAGTGGTAAAGGGAGGGAAATTTTATTTCACAGAGAGAATTATTCATTCAACTATTTCCGAAGGATACTGACTCAGTATTTCCAAAGCATTGGATGTGCGTAAAGCTTCTCTGTGCTCAATAATCTGCACGGTGGAGTTGATCCTGGAACACACATTCATATTAGATAAAATCAAGACAAAGCCGGTACAACAGAATAAGGCCACCAAACTCTCAAGTGAAGACAAAAATGAGTTCAACCTTCAGAATAAGGTGAGCTAATGCAAAAAAGTGCAGAAAAGTAACATACGAACGACAAGTAGCGGCAGCAGATTTCACTTTTGATTGACCAATGTATGCTTCAGTGTGGATAACCTGAAATATGCAAATAAAAAAGAAAGTAATAAAAGAATATTTATAATCACAATCACTATCACCATAAGTAGTTTTTCTTTTCTTTCTTTTTTTTTTTTATGAAAATTCGAGATGACATTCTAGAAAGAGAGACGCAGAAAATAAAGCAATGTAGATATAATTTTCATAAGCATTGATCATCTGCCTACATGTGCCTGTTACAGGAGAAGTTAAAATGTTTTTGATGGTGAGAAAGACACTGAAGTGACACACGTGCATGTATTCGTCATAAGTAATAGCATCAGGTCAATGGTGATAGCAAATTGACAGAATTCTACAGATCAACAATAATAGCAGGAATAGTGGAATACCAAATATCATAGAAACAGTAAACACAAATTTCCTATTTCTACTTGCCTGTGCATGTTGTTAAGCTCAACTACATCATGATCCACGATACCCAATCGCCCTGAAGAACAATTCAAGAAAAAAGTCAAGCTAATGAAACATTCAAAAGACTTATATAAAACAGCAGCCATTTGATAATCACATAAAACAAACCATTCAGCATAAATCAAAGTGGACGCAGTGGGGGGTTTTTGGCTCAGCAAAAGCCCTTCAGATAGTAAACAAGGCGTTGATATCGCCTATCTAAAAAAAATTTGATTGAAAAGAAACCCTTGCAAGAAGAGCTACTTAGTAAAAGCATTACCAAACACAATTTAAACCATATTCAGTGAACTCTTAAATCATCTTACCAACACCACAAGCTGCAAGATACAGCAGAGCCGGCGAG
Organism: Atalantia buxifolia; assembly: GCA_030444775.1. NCBI lineage: Eukaryota > Viridiplantae > Streptophyta > Magnoliopsida > Sapindales > Rutaceae > Atalantia > Atalantia buxifolia. The sequence goes on along the minus strand of CM059834.1, from coordinate 25,425,164 downwards.
CCCAAGCCCCCAGCTCCAATCAATAAAATCGAAGACTTGAGGAGATTCGATTGCCCTACAACAAGAATTAAATCCAAAATTTCAAATTTAATTCAATAAGATGCCAAAGGAATGAAATTCTGAAAACAATTTATTTTAAAAGTCAAACCTTCAACACCGAAAGAAGGAAGCAAGAGGTGGCGACTGTAACGGTAAATCATGTCCGGTGATAGTCCAGAATCAACGGGAGAGTTTGGACGATAAGAACCATTAGCAACGGTGTCGGTTTGGGGCTGACTAACAGTCGCGTCACAAAGCTGAGCTTCAAGAGCGGAGATTCGATAATCAATATCACTCTTAGCAGCCTTTAAGGTTTCAATTTCGCCGAGGACTCTTGCCACGTCAGCACTACCTCCGTTTGTCTCCATATTCTGAATAACCGAAGACGTCCGGTGAAGACTGTGAAGTGGGGTCAGAGGTGAAGCGGCAATCAGAGGAACCCTCATTTGACAGAAAAGTGACGAATTAAAAAAAGGGTAATTATCAGAAACCTCCCCTGAGGTTTGGCGTATTTTCAGTTTGATATTCGTATATTTTAAAAAATCTCCCCTAACGTTAGTATACTGTTTACCTGACCGTTGTTGCATAATAAAATAACAAAAATAACCCTAATTCAAAAAACATAGTTTTATACTGAAAATAAAAAAATTATTGTTCGTGCTAGCATGTTTGTTTTAGTGCCAAAGGAATGTGAATACAATGAAAATACCAAATCATCCCTGCTACTTTCCAGAATGGACTTTGATGAATGAAACAAACAAAAGATGAGTCAAATATCGCAGAATTAAAAGGAAGCTTTTTTGCACTTTGCCTCATTGCTTTGCTTTTTGTATCAAATTTCTTTCAATCTTGGTAAAGATTTTGCTTTATTTAATATAAGAAGAGTGAAAAAAGTGGGTTGTTTTTTACTCAAGCGATAGAAATACTTTTGAATTTAGACAACGTTACACTATTCACGTCAAGGAAATAAGATGATGAAGTCGTTTCCCCATAAATATAGCCAACAAATTAGTATTTAGTACATGAGCTGCAATAGAATTTTAAATTCTATTCCTATAAGGCTACACATGAATACACAAGTCGACCATGACTAGCTTAACAAAAAGATGATCGAATGCATAAACATGCAAAAAGTTTGCAAATTGCATACATGGTAACTATACCTAAGTAAAATAACAACTGTGATCGATAATACCACCAACAACAAGAGCTTTATACCTTCTTTATTAATCGCTAGTTGATATGAATGCTATAGCTTAGCCAAGCGTAAAATGAATGGCAATCGAGCTCTCGAGCCTCTATATACCATTCATAAGTTGTCCCCAACTTCATCAAGGGCTACAATTATAATAAGCAATAAAAAAATAATTATGATACAATGAGTAACATATACAGCATGAACCTACTTTATATATATCCAAGAGTCTACAGATAACTACTTGGAGCTTGATTTGCGAAATGATCTGTCAGGAAAGTCTCAATGCAAAATCTTCGTCCATATTCCAAGCAAAACCAAGTGTATCAATCCTTTGCCCGACAACAGTCCTATATATGTAAAGTTTCTCAACAAGGAGCTCTGGCCTTGAATTTGGAGTCCACTCTTGTCAATAACTTCAACAGTCAGCATGGATATCCAAATACACTGCAATTTTCATTTATAACTCAAACAAATAAGACACGACTTGTACAAAGACACTGCAATTTGGACATTGACTAACATGCTTGATTGTGTCAGGACTTTGTATAGCGATATAGCTCAGATTCTAGGTTGTTAGGCCAGAGCAAACAGATTTGACATATCACATTATTTGACACTAGAAGCAGGCTGCATCTACAACCAATTTTCCAATGTTCTACCAATCTCTAACCCAGTAAATTGCCTAATCAATATTCTTGAATAATATAGTCAGCAACAACTATATAAACAATTATCTCCAGCCAACCAGGTATGCCAGAAGTCAAATCTAGAGCAGAGAAGGTTTTGCGAATCTCCTAAAAAATAATCCAATCTTTAATTTAACAAAGACTGGCATGAATCCCTATTCAACAATCAGCAGCAGTACCTTAAACGAATAAAAAGTTTTCAGAGCCATTTTCAATAAATCATATGGTAGCATAACAAATCACAAGCCATTTTCAATCAATCATAAGTGAACATGCATTTACAGCAATCATTCACCTACAACTAACACTAATCGACAGAAAAAAAAATGAAAGAAACAGAAATATTCTCAAAAAAATTTCAAGACCCATTATTCTTTTTTTAACCAAATCCCCTAATTTCAGCTAACAAAACTGACATGCACGGAAATAATCCGATTCATACCTTATTTGCGGCTTGAAAACTCTGGGATTATTTGTTGGTCGAAGGCAAAAGTCATTGGTTGGTATTCTTCCACATAGCCATCGTGAATCAGTCGTCTCTAGTATTGGCGTCCCTAAATTCAGTGTCACGATCTCCTCCCATTTGTGAGCAAGCTTTTTAATCAAAGCACTAAAGAGAAGATAAAAGGGATGTTGTGTTTCATGGCTTCGATTTGAGTATAGGAAAGAGATTACCATATTTCCTTTTCCTTTTTTGTGGGTTTTAATATCTGCTGGGTAAAGGCTTTGCTTACGTTCTTTACCCAATGGACATTTACAAAGTTGAGACCAATTTCAGAACCCAACGTGAAATTTTTCAAGTTTCTTAAATTTTTTTTATCATTAATGGGTCCTTTTTCTGATTTTATCCTCACCAACTTAATTTATACAAACGGTATACTAACGTTAGGGGAGATATATGAAAATACACTAATACAATCTATCAAATTGAGAATATACTAAACCTCAAGGGAGGTTTGTGATAATTGCCCATTCAAAGAATGATACCGGTGAGCTGGAAACATGAAAAAAGAAAAAAAGAAAAAACCTTAACACATTCTAATTTCAGACTCTAACTAGAGGTGCCAATATGCCGGACCGCACGAGGTACGTTACGGATCTGTATAATACGATACAATAAGAGTATGTTTTAGTAAAGTCTATGGTATGGTATGGCATGTACGTAAGCCGTATCGAATTTAGATTTTAGGTACGTGGACCTTAGGAACACGACACGATTAGAGATAGACCAAAACACGGCACGTAATAAGTACGTTTTATTTTTTAACGAAAGTAAACTTAAAATTTTATATTTTTATAAATAACTTGAAATTGAATCTTTTAATATATTTTATTAACTCAAGTTTTTTAAATTTATTTAATTCTTAGTTTCAAAAAATTATAATTGATTTATGTTTATAATTTATTAAATAAATAATTAATATCATGATTTTAATAAATAAAATTATAAATATCATGATTTTATAAATATATATTAATATTATTATAAACTATAATATATGACTCTACGTAATTTCAAGTTAACAATTAAGTTAACCCTTAAAAAAATTATTATTGCTATTGTTAAGCACTAAAAAAGAATTCTAATACCATAGAGTCAAACTTAATAATTAATATTACCTTATCTTATTAGTATTAATTTATTATTATTGAATATAGACTTGAGTTTTGAAATTTTTATTTTATTAAATTTAAATAAAGGAACATGGATTCAAAAAAAAGTATATAGGCTTAAAAGATAAGACAATAATTAAACATGCACTCTAAAAAAATAAAAAAAATTAGTAGGCTTTTTTTCTAGACACGATATGACATAACACGTGTGGGTACGATACGAGTGGACATGACACGTGTGTCAGGTTGAGCCTAAGCAAAAAAAATTAGACATAACACGGTACGACATGAAACAAATAATAGGTACGACATAGCACGAACACAAGTACGTATTGATTTTTTTTGATGGGTTTGGGCCGGTACTGTACGGCCCATTAGCCATCTCTACTCCTAACGCTGGATGGAAAAAAAATAGGAAGACGAAATTACCCTTGCAGGAGATTCCAGACGTGTTCGATGTAATTGCTCTCACCAAATCACAACCCGCCAGGGATGATCCCCATCGGAAACATCGTGGGGACAAAAATCAAATGGCAAATGCAAAAACAGCCACGTGTCCGTTCACTTTCGGACTGATATGAACTGCGCGGGTCTCGATAAATATACATGATCAATCCGAAGTCTGATCCTTTTCTCTCGGCAAAGTTAAACCATCCATCCGATCAGTCGCAACGGACGTACTCACAAATCCAATACTAACAATAAACGATGCCGTTAGTGTTGCAAATGAGAGGCTTGATCTTCCTTTACTTCAAATCTTCACGACCATCTTCTATCAGGCCTCTGCCGGCATATCTCTACAAGCCCTTCAAGGTACGCACACGCGCATAGAACATAATTAATCGCAGCTGATAAGTTGACTATAAGATTAATTTTTGATCTTATTGTTTTTATGTTCGTGTCTATTACGTTATTTTGACATAATTGAATAAATGAATATTGTGTCATATCAGAAGTACGGCAGCGAAGGAGCAAGCAATAGAGATCAAAATATAAGTAGTCTTCATCCTGAGAGGCATGGGAGAGCGCCGTCAATAGCTGAAGAGTTCGAGAGAGTTGCAGAGGAAAAGCTTCGAGCTGCGGGTCAAGGTGTTGCAGGTCAGACGAAGGACAAGGTTTACGATGGAGCCGAAGAAGCCACCCGCGGTGGTTCCAATGTTGATTCTGTCAAAAACAGATTCGAGGAGCATGAACAAGGGGCTGATTACCGCGGGAGGGGAGATTGAGATGTTTAATAATTAGTTTCATCTACTAGGAGTTCTGTGATTTTGAATAAAGTTGATGGAGTATATGTGCAATTCATCAAAGATTCTTTTTTGTTTAGTTTCTTCTTTTGATGCTGAGTTTGATGACATTGGGATAAAATTACAGTTTTGTAATATTTGTGTGGGTTCATTCATTCATATTGGCTTTATAATATGTCTGTGATTGAATCGTAAAAATTGTTGCAAAGAAATAACTGAAGCTACATGAATGTAAGTTTCGAACAAGCATTATTATCAGAGTAATTTATGACAAATTTGTAAAGCATGAAATGCTGATGCTGTCTATATCATTATCCGGATTCCTGATCAAATATGGAAAAGGATGAGAACCAAAAAATAGAATAAAACATGGACGCTCAAATTTGACTCCACCACTAATCACAACTAATGCGGGCCCTCTGCAAAGCTTTTCTCTCTGTCCCTGGTGCTTGAAAAATTAATTCATATGGACGCACTAATTTGACTCCATCACTAAACTATATTGGGCCTAATTTACACAGCCGTACAGCAGAAAGAGCCCAATATGAATGGCAATGTGTCGGTCCTTCTCCATCTCTCAAAATTCTTTGAAAAACTTCTTTCTTATTTAAATTACTTAAATGCCCATAAATTAATTAATTATTTTATTTTAAATAAAATTTAATAAAATATTTAAATAAAATATTCTTTCAACAAAATTTCTACGCCTATTCCATTTCATAATTTTTATTTTTATTTTAAAATTATAATTAAAAAAATTTAAAGAAAATTGTAAGAATTTTGAGTTATGGGAATATAAATAATATAACAAAATAATAATTGAAGATTTTAGAGTTTATATGTATTTGAATAATTAAAAATTTTTGAGGTGAAATTTGGTAAAAATATGGTTACTTTTTTTTATAAATATATTTTATAAATTAAACTGAGATTTTTTTAGAAAATAAAAGTTATTAGGATTTATAGGGTGTTAAAAACCCGCCTAATGGGGATTGCATGCTTGAGCCCAACAAAGGCCCACTAAAAACATAAAGCAGTCAACAAACAAAACCTGGCTTGGCTTCTTCACTTATTCCTGCTTCGTTTCTTCTCTATTTTTCTCACTTATCTAACAAACCGCCATCGATCAGCGGCCGCCGCTGCAAGCCGTTGGGAGAAGTCACTTGGTTGCCCAAATCGCCGGTTTCACTCTTCGGAGTAAGTTTTTTTTCTGAGAAATTAAAATTTACTCTCTGAAAGTTATTATCATTTTGAATTTTTATCGGCTTAGCACCCTTAATTGTATCGCTATCATTACTGAAAATATCAAAGAACAGAGAAAAACATTTGCTTTTATATCTGATTAAAAGCTTCAATTTGTGGTGAAATTTCTTTTTTCTTACTGTATGTGATGTAGGGGACCTGCGTTTTGATTTTGTTTTGTATTGGAACTTACCTGACAATCCCAGAGCAATTTTTACAAACTTTCAAGATTATTAATTTGGTTTCACTGCATTTTGTGAATAAGTGGAATCAGAAACAACAGTAAATTCCAAGCTAATGTTTGTTCAGACATGTAGTTGGCTTCTCTTACATTCCATGTGTTCTTATGTTTATTTTTTTTTTCCATTTTTTGTTAATGTTCTGTTGATTTCGTATCTCTAGGGAATAATAGTGGGAACAAGGCTGAAATGAATGCTTTCAAAGCTTTTAAAGCCTGTGTTCCGATTGAATGGAGTCCAAACTTGTATATAACCCTTGTGAGGGGGATGCCAGGCACAAGAAGGCTTCATAGACGCACTTTAGAGGCGTTACGTCTCCGGAAATGTAACCGCACTGTTATGCGCTGGAACACTCCCACCGTCCGAGGAATGCTTCAGCAGGTATCAGGAAAAGCTCAAAGTGAATTTTTTTTTTTTAATGCATTTTTTTGCAAGGGTCTTTCTCTATATTTGGGTTCTTTTGCTGCTTTCAAGTCAGCAGGTATCAGTAAAGGCTCAAAATGATTATTTTTCTTTTTAACATTTTCGTGCAAGTTTCTCTGTTTTTTGGGTTCTTTTGGTGCTTACAAATACCTTATATATAGGTAAAAAGGTTGGTTGTAATTGAGACAGAAGAGATGTATAAGGCTCGCAAAGAGAAGTTGGCCAACCACCGAGCTCTACGCCCCCCCTTGGTCGTTAATCATCTCCCAAGTTCTACAACTGAATCCACTTAGCTACCTTTGAAATTTTTCACAAGCTTGCATTTCCTCCTCCGTTTACGTAGTAACTCAGTTTCCATTTAAAATTGTTGCTTCCTATGATGGTCATATGCTTTAGTCAAATCTGGTTAATATGTCTAAACATTTTAGTGTGAGATGCAAGCTCCTTATGAATAACTGCTTATCTCTTCTACTGTGTCTGAAATCAATGTTACGCAATGCAATATGCAGTCATTCGAAATATGTTTATACATTGTCTAGTAATTTTCACTTTCAGTTGTATGGTGATGAATTTTATTTTTCTAGAGGGGAATGTTCCGGCTGTAACAAATAAAAGTAATTTTTAGACAATAGGCTCCAAGTCTAATACATAATGCAACTGATGAGATGCTTGTCTGGATTATTCAGCCACAAGTTTTTTTAACTAAGCAATTTTCACCTCCAGTTGCTTGGGACTATGACATTTTCCTTTGAACTGCTAGTGTAAGATCTAAGGCAGTTGTTTGCTAGATTTAGGAAATAAATAAGGTTTATGCATATTATTTAATCAATTTTGGCACATTTAGATTTCAAACCAAAAAAAAAACAAATGCCACCTAATTTCTCTTGCATGCCATTCAAGGTTTTCGGATTTTCATTTTGTTGTTTAGTTTTTCTCTTCTCATCAGTCACCTTTTTGGTAGCTGTTTGAGTATGTTTATTACTTCCAGAACTTGATATATTTGGTGAATAAACATGAACGCAAAATATAGTCTGTTCTAGCACCTTCTGCTTGGTGATAAATATTCATGTTGATCAAGGATCTTGAACGTTCTCTCTCTCTCTCTTAATTGAATGTAGAATGCAAGTTGCAATATTTTTACAATCCATTAAGTACAATCCTCCCTATTTCTCGTTTCATTTCTTACCTGTACCAAGTTTTCTGATACCCTTAAAGTTGAAAATTTGACAGAAAACTTAAAGTTTGTAAGGAAAAATTTGGGAGAAAAAACCAAAAATGGGGGGCTAGATCTAGATTACCATACATTTACTGTAAAGTGCAGCTAAGCAAAAATCAGAAACTAGAGCAGGAATGAAGTCGGCCGGTTAATAATTTTTGTGTGATTGTATCTTACAAAAAATGTAAAGTAGCGAGATCCAAAAAAGTTTGAAGGGCTGTAAAAGCTGATGTCGCTTGGTCGAGCTTTTCTTAGATGTATTTTGACAAGCAATAATGACTTGAACTGGTATCATATGATTTATATCCTAAGTGATATTTCTGCGGATTTGTAATTGTGACATCCCTTTTTATACGTTGATAAAAATTAATGAATTCACTGGTGTGACATTTAGAAATCAACTACTCCATCACTTGGTTTCCAAATTTTGGGGTACTGCTTAGAATCGAGCCATTTCGTTTGATAAATTTCTATGTCATCAATTTCCTCATCTTCTGAAATCTATCTCATGGTGATCATTTTGATAACCTAGTTCAAGTTATAAACTGTAAGATCTTCAGGGGTAGTCAGCAGTCATATTATAGATGGCACTATTCTGGATATGGATATATACTACCGATACCCAACCCGGAAACTCGTCGTCCAAGCAAACACTTTCAAGTTTTGAGCGAATGGACCCAGAAAATTGCTATCCACACGCAGAAGTAAAGTAAAATAACAATCGTGTAGTTTAATGGCATACACATTAATCAGTTGTACTTGAAAACGTTAGGCCCTGAAAGGTCATGTGTTCTTCACCTTTGCATTTAAAATTCATATGTACTATCTTTTCTTTTAACTTTTCACAGCATTGAAGCCCTGATATTTTTAAAAGCGGCATGCAATATGTGAAGTGTGTTTCATCGATTCTTGCCCAATTGTTCTACCTATTCAATGAAGCATTTGTGTGAGTGAAATCTTTCATCACATCTCAGCTGAAATAAATTCATTGATTTGTTTCTCCATCGCATTTCCTTCTGTCTTGTTTCATAATTTTACTAAATACGTCGAATATTGGTTGCTCCAATGGGTTAAGACCAATTTATTAAATACTGAGCATGCATTAGCTAGAAGCAATCAAGGGATTATCAGTATGCGAATCAAGGCTGTATAATCTATGTAATTTAGCAAAAACTCCGACGAGTGTTGCGGTATTATACGTGCAGGCCTCTGTCTGCACAAAATTCGACCGTTCATCTCGAAACTGATCCTTCTCATCGGGCCCACCGACAAGGGCCCCAACAACAACATTCGGGTTGGGATCACGCCGTTTAAACCAATCATCATATCCCTGGGTGCACCCGATAAAACCCTGTTCCTGTTTGTAAGACACAGTAGAACCTCCTCTGTGGTGCATTCTTTGAGGGAACTTTGAGCCATAGCCTACCAAGTAACTGACCGCCATTGGATTAGAGCCCAAGATGTAATCAACCTGTGATTTGGCAAAGTCAAAGAGTTCCTGGGGGGTCAACGTGCCGCGGTCGCACTTAAGCGTCTGATTTGTTGACTGAAGGTAATCACTATAAACAGTAAGCAGAAACGCAGCGGTTGACACGTACTGCATGTTGTTCCATTGGCGGATGTACAGTAAGCCTCCCGGTGTGCGATCTACGTTAGTCTCATTGTTCTTGTTGAGGCACGCACAGAGATAAAATTCAGCTTTCGAAAGGTATCGTTCAAGAACTTGCTCGTGTTCCTTGTGGTTATTCACCATTGAAGCGATGATTTGAACGCCAGCGTACTTAACATCCCAGCTAAATTCAGTAATGGCCCAAGTGATCCCACCAAAACGATCGGCATTATCAAGCACGTAGTTCAAATACTCCTCGTTGTCGGTTGCCTTGTACAGCCACACAGCCGCCCATAACAACTCATCCATGTATCCACTCACCGACGGATAGTACCCCTTCACTACCTCTATACTACTGTCGTATTTCCCTCTGTACTTGTCACCAAACTCAAACAACTGCAAAGCAAAATGCTTTTGTAATTTTTAATATAAACTGGAATTAATTAATTAATTAATTAATTAAAGCATCCTCTAAATTTGGTTACTAACTAAACTCTCTTGTTTTGGTGAGTACTGTACCTACCATATATAGGTATATGTTTATGGTCACTATTAAGTCACTACTATTACAAGTTAACAACCTCATTAACTTACTTACCTGTTGCGCGTGGTGCAATAGTAGGTGAGAGTAATGTGGGTTTAGTTTCCTAAACACAATTGATGCTGCCGCCATTGCCGCAGCCGTCTCTCCGGCGACGTCCGATCCGGGGTTCCTCTCGTCTACTCTGTAAGCACGCCGCGACGTCGTCATGTCTTCCGGCCGCTGCCAACAGTAGTGATCGGTGTCTCCATCTCCCACCTGCCAATTGTTTAACGCTGATGGAATCAAAAAAAAAAAAGGGCCATTGTTGTACAAATTAACATTTTATATTTTTTTCCAAGAAACGATTCAATTTTACCTCAGCCCATAATACATGAGGGTGAGTGTGAGCTTTGATGAAATAATCAGTTCCCCACTTGATGGCCTCGATTGCATGATGATACTCGCCAGCGTCGGAAATTTCTCCACCATACTGAATAACTCCCCAGGAGAGCATTGTTATAGTAAATGCCATTGGCAAACCAAACTTCACATTATCACCAGCATCATAGTACCCTCCCACCAAGTCCACCTACACATAATTCCCATCAAAATATTCGTATATATTATTCTTCATCGTATTTGTATTCATATATACATTTGCCATCGCCTGTGTATGGGTGCATGTACGTGCTTAATACATTTATTAAGGAAATATATATGTGATGGGTTTAGAGATTGAACGATCTTACTCCTTGTTCTAGGCCGTCGGTGAGGCCGGAGTGGTGGCGCCAGGTGACTCTTTGGTTGTGCGGCAACCGGCCGGAGCGTTGTGATTCGAAGTAGAGGAGACTCTTGGAGAGAGCATCGCCGTAGTTGAAGGAATCATGACATTGTACTATTAAGGGTAAGGTCACAGCCATCATGTAAAATAATAAACCAAATGAACTTTGGAAATATTTTGGTTGCTTCACCACCATGCACAGCTTTTGCCTTTTCTCCTCCATTTCTATTAATCTCTCCACTTCTATGGCTTCACTTACACCTCTATATTTATATTTGGTGTTTCAAAACGCAAGTAATTGAATAGATAGGCCTACCAAATATACTAAATTCAGGGTTTTGTAATTTAAAATAATAAAAAAACCAAGAACATTTAGTTTATAATGATCTTTGCGTGGTGAACTGCTTCTAAAGATCGAACTTGAAATATTATTATTTAAATCAACACTTTCGGACGTGTGGCAAAGAAGCCAGAATATCAGCAGAAAAAACTCATTCTTATTAGGTTAATTTAATGCGTGAATCACTTCTAAGTTGCAAGAGCGCGCATATATAATATGGTTTGCTCAGGAATTATTCTTGGTTTAAGTTAAATTCGTTCGTTTATTTATAAAAAAAAAAAAAAATTTGAATGGCCAACAAAAATCCCACGTAGAGGTGGACCCATGTTCCTCGCCGTTGATGAACGTAACATCTTTGGATGCCAATAACAGGTAATAATCTGACTGCTGGGCACAGTTTGAGCCGGCTTCCACCGTTATCATTTCTCTGTACAGACAAAATCTAAAGAATAATTACTGCTGTAATAGTAAATGTCTGTGTGCTATTTTTGGTTGAAATCCATCATGTTTAGCAAATATAGATATTAAATTAAGGCAGCATTGCACTTTTATAAATCAACTGTTATCATTTCTCTGTACTGACAAAAATTTGAATTAGTGTTTATGGGTTGTTTGTGGAAAGTTTTTTAAATCTTATTTATGAACTCAATTCTGTCTAAGGACACTTAATCCACAGATTTTAATCCATTTATTCTATTCGGTCTTTGTTTTCATGTCCTGAACCCGTTAAGAAATTGGGTGAAATAATCAAAGGTATTATCATTTGGGTTTGAAAGGGCTCAAAGTGAGCTCATGCTGCTGATCCAATCCAATAGGCTGGCGACTTCCACCCTGCATTTTATGTAATCACAACCCACCATAAATATTAAAAATTACAGTAAAATCTTTGTTGTTTGTCTAAAATTTTAATGATTAATCGATTAAATCCTCTTTAATTTCCCTTTTATCACTTAGGTTTAATGTTTTCGTGGGTAATTCAGGGTGCGTTTGTGATTGAGATTGGGTAGCTGTAGTTTAAAAGTTACAGCATTAAAGTGTTTGATAAACACTAGTTGCTGTAACTTGTAAGTTATGTTAATATTATTTTTCACTTGTATAATGAAAAATTTATTATATGTTTAATAATTTTATCAAAATTATTATTTTAAATTTATATTTACTACATATTATTTAACTTTTATATATATATATATATATATATATATATATTTCCCACAACAACTGTTTAACCTACCACACTTCAATCTTAAACGAGACCCTAATTATTTCATATAACAAGAGTAACATTGTTAAATTAATTTTGCACTGCGGCAAAAGATAAGTGGTCCTAGACGATTAAACAATTCAGGTACCAAAAGATAAATTAAAATTTTAAGAAGGATTTAAGTGATTGATTACCAAACTACCAATCTATTTGAGTTTTAGACAAACTATCAAGCATCTTTATATAAATTGCCTTATTCGTGGGTAGTGGGTGTAATTGTATTAACAAATGGGGTGGAAATATAATCACCCAATCCACTAAAATTTTGCTTTACCCAATACTGTAGTTTGGCCCAACGGGACAAAGTTGGACCTTTCTTACCTCTTGGCTTACTCTTAAGTGTAGGAGCTTGCAGTTGATTGTTGACCATTGAGATCGTCAATTCGAATCGTTCACATCTTGCAAAATCTTTGGCGAAACAGATGCCCTTCTTTGCAAGCAATTGCCTAGGCTTCGTTTGATAAATTGTGCAGAAGTTAGGCTTCCAAAATTAAAAGTTATTAAAATGTTTGATAAACACTTTCAACTTTACATGTTAAAGTTGATTTTACCTTATAATTATTGAACGAAAAGTTTATGCTATCCTTATTAATTTAACTTTATTTTAACTTAAAAAAAATATAACTACCAAACACTTCTATCGGACAACTAATGATTTCATTTTATAACAGTTAGTGACTTCAAAATCACAACATTCAATGCCAAACACAAGCTTAGTCCTCTAATTCCACTCAATTGGTTCTATTACAAACAAAAAAGGGGTAGAAATTTCATTCACTAGCCACAATCTCTATTTTCCTCGTTCATGGTATGGACATGCAAGGAAAGTTCACACGCAACAACATATGTTTCAGCATTAATTCTATAGCATCAAAATGCAAATTAAAACTCTGGCCGATCATATTATAAAATCCTTCAGGCGAAGTCGGCCAACTCAAAGCAACAAAGCCATCCCCCCTTGCTGTGTTTTTGGTGAGCAGAAACCTGCCGACCTCCCTACTTCCATTGACATTATAATAACTCATATTATATAAAATCATCCAAATTTCACACACACAGACACAGGTTGGGACCAGGAGCGCACGCGTGCCTCTTCACCACAAAATTGACATTTATTTATTATTTATTAAATGAAGGATTGAATAAAAGTCAAGTGAAGGGATAAGGTCAAAAAATAATTCGCGGGTCAAGGTGGAGTTGGAAACATTTTTTAACCTTTTTTTTTTTAATTTAATATTTTCAAGGGTACCTAGTGGGGTGGTGAGTGTACCACTCTAATTTCTCAACTGAAACCTACCAACTATTGACATATATAATAAGAGAAAGGGCAAAAGTACAGTAAAATATTTGAGCATTCCCCATAAAAAGTTTCTTAATTCTCTAGTTCTCCTACGCAGTGAGCACTTGCCTTAGGAGTCGTGCTAGCTTTTCATGAATCATTTACCCTTTGAGTGGAATTTAAGTCTCCATGCAACGCGTCAAACGTAATGTGTTCATTTTAAATTTTCAATTTAGCTTCCTGCGAGCCCTAAACGCACTCGTAAAAGTTAACTAACAAAATAAGCAACTTCCATTACTTAATACTCTCGATCATCCTGTTTTACCTTCTTGATTTAGATGCGTATGCTGAAAAGTTAACAATATCGAGTGAATTTGTTCACCCATTTGAACCATTTTGCTGCTTAATTTTTCATATTGCAAATAAACGAATTCAAAAACTACACAGTGGTTCTGGGAAATAGAAAGATCATTTTCCCATTATTTATTTATTATTATTATTTTTTAATTATTGAAAATGAAGGATAACATGCAAATCTATTTTTGATCACGTGAGACCCAGGATACACGTGTCTCGTCTTTTTGGGGCAATTAGTAAAAAAGCAATGGCTAGCCTCGATTGCCATGACATTGTCTGATGATGACAAATATGAAACTGCCAAGAAACATGATGACGATGACTTTGAGACCACCCAAATGCATCCGTCCGCAGAAACCAATAGTGTCAAAGCGTGTGTTTGTTCAATTTCTTGTAATTTTTCAAAGGAGCCGTTGAAGTTGGTGATGCCATTGATTCCTTGTTGATGTTTTACCCAAAAAGGGATGAGTTTTCTGTGACCAATTTGGATTCACATGCAACTTTCATTAAGTTATATATGCAGCACTAATAGATAGCATTTGTTAGATCATCTTCATAACTAAAGTCGAAAATATGACATTCAAATCAAGTTCTAAATTCGTGGGTCAGGCGGAAGAAATTTATTAGATAGCGTATGTGTAAAAAGAAAAAAAAAATGAAAGAAACGTGATGCAACAAAAGTAGATAAGTTATTGTAATGACCTCTCTAATCTACAAATAGAACTTATGTATTGCTAAAATTTAGAAAAGCTTGCAACATTTAACAACTACTGACCACATAATGTTTTAGGTAATCTAAAATGATTTAGGTTGTGCATATGGTGTGGTGAAACAAAGGTTTAATTTAAGAATTGAAAAGGAATGGCAAAATTCATATTCGGATCTGTAAATTTTTTTGCAGTGCGAATCTAGATGCTGGTAATATTTTCGCGGATTGCGAGCGGATTTTTCATATATCTGGATCTACATAATAATAAATTTAAATATAATTTTAAATTTAATAATTTATATAATAATATCAAATAAAATTTAATTATAATTTAACAATTAATAATTCAACATCAATTCAACATAAAAATGTACGACAACACTATAAATTCACAAACGATAAATTTCACGACATAAATCAAACATAAAAAATTAAAAAAATATATAAGGTAAACGAATTCATTATAATATTATTTAATTATTATTATTATTTATTTAATTTTTTAAATATTTTTCATAATCAATGAAAATTATAGAGTTAATTATACTTATAAACATTAAATAAATAATTTAATTTATATATTTTTTAATTAAAAATTAATTAATTAATTATAAAATAATATAAATTTACATATTCAATTTTCTGGATATACTTAGGTCCTAATGTGTTATCTTTTAATACGTGGATCTAAACTATTTACGTATTAAGATTTTCAGATCCGAAGTTTATTGCTATCCACGAATTGAATCTTTTTTGAATCCCTAACTAATGATGTGACAACATGTGAATTTAATATTTCCTAATAAATTGACAGGGACAAACAAAATAATAATGAATGGAGATTGACTTCATTCAATCAATTGCTCCTCTCATGAAGAGGCAACCAAAACAGATAGCAGTTCGATACCTTCAAGGCTAAGCCTCCAGTGTGAACCGACCGACAATTACACAGTACCTGATTTTTAACTATAATGTGCAATCAAATAGAATTAATATGCTAATAATTAGGCATGGAGCTAAATTGTAGGTTTTATTATTATTATTATTATTTGTATAATTACAAGCTTAATGTGAGCCCCCATTAACCAATTCCACTAGTTTGCTTTAATAATTAAAATCAAATCAGCGTAGCTGGCCAATCTCAACGTTCGAATCAGTAAATCCTTAATTTCACCTCAAATCATCATTGCGTGTGGAAACATGTAAAAAGCGGCACAATGCACCGAAGCAACGCCGGCAATTCACCACGAACGAACCATGATACGTGTACGGCAAACAATACACGCCATTTGTCGAAAATCCAACATGGAGGTCGAGATTTTCCGTTAGCATCGTTTACCAAAATACTCTCATCAATAATCTAAAATGTTAATCTCCTTCAACAAAATACGAGCTTAATTAAATCTCAACCGCCCATAAATAACGATATTGTCGACGCATGAAAAACAAAAAATAAGAGATCGTTAACAATTTTGTCAATCAACACGTGGACCCACCTCAACGTCTTCTTTCTTTCTCCATCTTCCCCACTTGCCCCACTCTCACGTTAATTCCTCTCTATAAAACTGCCATTAAACCACCAAATGGCAGAAGCAAAATCTAACCTCACCTCTATCGATGGCGACCCTTGCTGCATTCTCTTCCTTCTTCTTCTTCATCGTAACCTTCGCTTTTGCAGGTAACTTTTATGTTAATTCTTCATTGTTAATTTAGTATAAAATCTTTTCCAATATGATCCCCGTTATTGTCCCCTCAGTTTTACTGATGTTAGCATTACGGCCCCTGTCGAACAAATTTTTTTAATTTCCAATTGAGCATTAATATTTTGTTGCAGATACTGGCAAGGTAGGTATAAATTACGGAAGAGTTGCAAACAACTTACCGTCGCCGGAGAAAGTTGTGGAGCTGCTAAAATCTCAAAGAATCGACCGAGTTAAAATATACGACACGGACTCATCTGTACTCACTGCACTCGCGAACTCGGACATAAGCGTCGTGGTTGCGTTCCCCAATGAGGAACTCTCCAAGGCCGCAGCTGACCAGTCATTTACTGACAACTGGGTCCAGGCCAATATCTCCAAATACTACCCGGCAGCGAAGATCGAGGCCATCGCTGTGGGCAACGAAGTCTTCGCAGACCCGAAGAATACCACGCCGTTTCTCGTCCCCGCCATGAAGAACGTTTACAACTCCTTGGTTAAGTACAAGCTTGATTCTAACGTTAAAGTCTCCTCTCCTATTGCTTTAGGTGCGTTACAAAATTCGTACCCGCCATCTTCAGGGTCGTTCAAATCGGATCTCGTCGAGCCCGCTTTGAAACCCATGTTGGAGTTTCTCCGTAAGACGTCGTCGTATCTCATGGTTAATGCGTACCCTTTTTTCGCCTACTCTGCTAACGCGGATAAGATATCTTTAGACTACGCTTTGTTTAGGGATAATCCTGGTCAAGTGGATTCCGGTAACGGGCTGAAGTACACTAACCTTTTTGATGCCCAACTCGACGCCGTTTTCGCTGCCATGTCAGCAATCAGTTATAACGACGTGAAGGTTGTGGTGACGGAGACTGGGTGGCCGTCTATGGGTGACGAGAAGGAGGTGGGTGCTGGTGCGGCCAATGCCGCGGCGTACAACGGGAATCTGGTACGTAGAGTCTCGTCTGGGAGTGGGACCCCCTTGAGACCAAAGGACCCACTTAACGTTTACCTCTTCGCTTTGTTCAATGAGAATCAAAAACCGGGTCCCACATCAGAAAGGAATTACGGGCTGTTTTATCCCAACGAACAGACGGTGTACGACTCGCCGTTTGTGTCAACTAGTGGGAACTCAAGCTCAACGCCGGCGGCCAATAAGAGCAAGACTCAAGTTCCGGTGAGCGGAGGAGGCGGTGGTGACGTGTCGCCCTCGGCGGCGGGACAGACTTGGTGTGTGGCTAATGTGAATGCTGGCGAGAAAAAGTTGCAAGCTGCAATTGATTATGCCTGCGGCGAGGGAGGCGCTGATTGCCGTCCGATTCAAGAGGGCGCCACGTGTTACGATCCTAACACGTTAGAAGCCCATGCATCGTATGCCTTCAATAGTTATTATCAGAAGCAAGTACGTAAGGCTGGATCCTGTGATTTTGGTGGTGCGGCCTACGTGGTCACGCAGGCTCCTAGTAAGTATCCAATCCCTTCTCCCAGTTCTAATTTGTTGTGTTAAAGGTCAAATAATTATTTGTTTTAATATATAGATTTGATTTTAAGCTCAATTCAGATCAATAAGCCATATTTTGATGGTGAGGGACAAAATGATTATTAAGAGATCAAAAAAAATTATATCCTGAGTTATAGTGGTTGGCTAATCAACCGAGTAATTATCGAAACTGAGAAAGTTAATGAAAATTTTGCAAGTTAATTTTACTTTCAATAATATACGCTTAATTATGGACCCTGCTAGGGGGTGACGAACTCAAATTATTATTATTATTATTATTATTATTATTATTATACATTTATTAATTATGGCTAAAAAAAACTGGGGTGTTTGCTGTTTGTGTTGCAGAATATGGAAAATGCCAGTTCCCAACTGGCTATTGAGTGGGAAAAAATAGGGAGCATTAGCTGATTTGTGCTGCAGATTTGGAGCTTTCTCGCGGCTTATGATGGTGATTATTTTTTCTGATAGATTTAGACGATTGGAACATTAATTTTTCTCCCGTGTATTTAAATTTTATATACAGTACGCTGAGTGGGTGCGGTTGTTATCAGTTGGTTTGACTATAGTGTCAATATGATCAAATCCTTATTGTATTTATTCTAATGATTATGAATTTAGTCCATTATTTTATGTGGATACAGATTAGAATATGACGTTGCAGACTTTATGTTAATGTCATTCGGCATCTTTTTTGTTTCATTTTCTTGGCTCGATATATATGTAATTTATATATGTTGAAAAAAATAGCACACAGATTATTATTTTGAGTCAAACTTATTTGGTATAAGTGCAAGGTAAAAAAACAATTCAGAATTTCTTCGGAGAGTACTTTAAAATAATATATATTAAATAAAAGCAGGAGTTACAAAGAATATAATGATTTGTTAAAATTTAGAATTAGTTATGCAACTAATTCTAGAATTTATTATTTGTAACCGCTAATTAAATTCTGAATTTATTTTGAAATTTTAACAGTTAATTAAATTCAAATATTAATAAGAAATTATATCTAGAATTTAATACATGATTAATGGGCTGCAATTACACTTTAATGAGATATTGAATTCTAGGTTACAAAATTTATGCATTGTGGATTTACACACCCCGCCCCCCCAAAAAAAAAAGAGAGAATCCTCTAAATCAGCACATTCATCTTCTTCATTTTGAGGGATTAAATATGTGAGCAAAATGATGAGAATAGAGTGAATATAGATGGAGCAATAAGGATAGATCATCCTAAATTCCTCCATTATCATATATGCATTTTCATAAAGTTCGAACACAACGGAAGTTTGCTGTAAATAGCATGGCGGTGGCTACAACTATTTGATCTCGTTGTATTTGAAGAGATAGAAACCATATGAATCCTAAAACACCATGGTTTGAGGCATAATTATCTTAAGTATAATATAGTATGGCATAGGCCTCAGGGTTTTCTCCTTAATTATATTACTATTTTGTAATAATTTTATGTTATGTATCAATTATATGCTTAACTATTCTCACGTGTATTTTTTTAATTGCTTGATATGTAATTTGTATTTCAAAAAGCACATTCATTTCTTCTTCGACTTTTTGTGAGGGATTCAATTTAGTCACACCTATAACACAAACATACAAACTTTATAAACACAAATCGTTGTAGATAATCGTGCAAGAGAATTGATGTTGTGTTTTTGTAAAACGATGATCTTTAGGCGCTCAGAGAACTTTCAAGTTGTGAGCTCGTGGCGATGTGCAGAAGCCCAAGTACATTTATCTTGTGAAAATGGCCCAACAAATTTCGGCACCGGTCTGGTCCGATTGAGAATTAACAAAAGAGCTTCTTTGTTCCATTAACACTTATCATGTTTAATTTGATTGATTTGCTAAAACATATTATCATGGTCTTAAATACTTGAAGATAAATATTATGATGAAAAATAAAATACTCCTGTTTATTGATTTGCTTATGTGCTTTGTCATTTTGCTTTTTTTTTTTAATTACATGAGACTATTACTCATACTACAACTCATATTACATGAGATTATAATTTATATTTATAAATCAGACTATTACTAGGACCAACTTATATTAATATTAATGAAATTTTACTCAAATTTTTAATCCTCATTAATATTCAAAGGATGCCTATTTCTCACATTTAAATAAAAAAAAATTACTTCCACTCAATTTTAATTAAGAAAATAAATACCCCACATTAAAATGTGGGAGTTCGAACATGGATATCATTTTCCTTTAAATAGGGAATAATGGCAACATGGATGTCAGACACCATCAGATCAACTTAAACATGATAAGTGCTACAAAAAGTGCAGCGAATTCTATGGGCAAAGTAGTCATTTTCGTTTGTTGTGGACTCATTCAGTCGCTTCAAATACCTTGAGATGGCACAGTAGCAGGCTGGGGAAAATAGATCCTCATTTCAGTTCTCTGCCACCACCCAAACAAAAGTTATCTTTGATGACGAATTAGTTAATTTGTTAAAAAGAAAATTTTACGATATCACGATTAAAATTAAGGTATCAATATCGTGATAAATATAATTTTTATAAATTACATATAAAATTAATAAATAAAAAATAAAATAAGTAAATTGATATAAGAGGGGTATATTAGTGTTTTAAAATTACAAACAAAACAGGTACTTGTAAAAATAATATAAAAATTATAAATCAACACTAAACTTTAGTTTAAAAAATGGTTTACTTAATTTATTTGAGCAAATAAAAAAGTTTCTCATCAATTGAAAACAAAGAATTTGTATTAAAAACAATTGGAATATATTTTATTAAATTGGTTTAACCATAAGTTCTATATTCTTGCAAGGACATTTATAAACTTTTTTTTTTCATTTTCTATCATAGTATTTGTTACTATACAAGACAGTTAAGTAAAATTTTTTTTCTTGATGTTGATCAAGACAAAACAAAATAAAGGTATATTCTTATATTACTAGGCATATATAAAATATCAATAAGATTAGATTTAATTTAGTTTTATACATATTTCACATAATTTCAAACTTTACTTCTTACTTATACTAAAACTTCATTTGGAGTTGCTGTTGAGAATGTTTAGAATAATGCAAAATAAGTTATCTTACAAATAATTTTAAAAAAAGTAAAAAAAATCAATTTTGATTTTGAGAATAAGTTTTACCCTTAATAAAATTTCACATATACCATCACATGTATTACATAAACCCAAAATTATAATTATTCAATTTATAAATAAAAATAGTACATATATAAGGTAATGATTATTATAATGAGTTTTTATTTTAAATTTGTAAGTTTTATTATTTTCAATTACTCTTATAATATTTATTTATTTGACGTTTCATTTATAAGTCTTCTATTTTATTTATATAATTTGTATGCTATTTTACACTTAATATTGATTTATAATTTTTATGTTCTGTAAATTTATATTATGTTTACTAATAATACATCATTTTACTATTCCTATATTAATTTACTTGTTTTGCATTCTATTTACAAATTTTATATTATATCTATAAATTTATGTTTTATTTACCAATAATATGTTAATTTATTGAGTTTACATTCTATTTACAAGAGTTATGTTTTATTTTACACTTAATGTTGATTTACAAGTTTTGTGTTATATTAGTAAGTTTTTGTGTTAGGGCTGCTATAGTTCGAACCCCCACGAGCACAATGTAGAATATTTCTTTCCTTAATTATATTTATAATTGAGTGAAGGTAATCTTCTCCCTTACCCAAGAGTGAGTGGAGTAGACATCCCTCAAATATTAGTAAGGATTAAATCTGGACAAAATTTCATAAGAATTGATGTAAGTTAGTCCTCGTAATAGTCTGATTTGTAAATATCAGTTATAGTCTCGTGTAATATGAGTTGTAATTTGAGCAATAGTCTTATGTAATAAAAGAAAAATAAGTTTTTATTTTATTTACCAATGACACATCAATTTACCACTCTTATGTTAATTTACTTATTTTACCTTTTATTTACAAGTCTTATGTTCCATTTACATCATTTATGTTTTATTTTCCACTTAATGTTGATTTATAAATTTTATGTTATATCTATAATTTTATTTTATTAACCAATAATACATCAATTTACCACTCTTATATTGATCTACTTATTTTAACTTCCATTTTACAACTCTTATGTTTTATTTACTTAATTTATGTTTTATTTTATACTTAATATTAATTTTACAAGTTTTATGTTATATCTATAAGTTTTATGTTTTGTTTACTAGTGTTACATGAACTCACCACTCCTATGTTAATTTACTTATTTTACTTTTCTTTTATAAGTTTTATGTTCTACTTACATAATTTATGTTTTTTTATGTTTAATGTTGATTTACAAGTTTTACTTTAAATTTACATGTCTTCATGCTTTATTTGCACAACTTATGTTAAATTACTGTATTGATTCTGTGATTTTAGTTACAGCATTATAGAATGACCTTTGTTAAGAACTCAAAATTATTACCCATGCTCTGGAGATCTCTCTTCGTGAAAATGGTATTATTATACATGGATATGGATTGTTACAATCACATAATATTACTGTTATTTACGATAAAATATTTACTGGAATTATAAATAAGTTTTTTAAAGATATCTACTTCATCCATATGATTAGAAAAAAAAGTCTTATCTCTACCTCTATCTAATTAGAGGTAATTGGGAGCAATAATGATAGAGTCACAAACAATTTTATATAAATAGTGTGTATAAACTAATGGGGCATTTAGAGAAATTCTCCAATACATTTGATGTGTCATGTAATAAAAAATCAAGAAACATTAATTTAATAGAAGTTATGAAAATAATTATTTGAATAAAGTGCCTTTACAAATCTTTGGTAATCTCACTTTTAATGCTCCTTCTTCTTCCCATCCACGACTTTAATCCCCTACAAAATGGTATATATGGTGTATGTGTGTCTCCAGTTAGCAAATCATCATTGTTTTTTGCATGTGTAGGTTGCCAAGGCATTTACTGAATTTGGCAATATGCGAATTTACATATTAGTATGGTTAAATTTATAATGTTGCTATTGGTACAAGATTAGAAACTTTTTTTTTTCTTTTTCAGCTTCTCAAATTTATTCAAAAAATATTATTGGTTAAATTGTATATAATTGAGCAGCTTGTGAGTTTTTAGTTTTTAGTTTATTTTTAGCACTAGTGCCTGCATTTTGTTATTTAATGAAAAAAAAAGAGAGATTTTGATAGGGGGGAAGAAATATCGAGCAACAGTGAAATTTTGTTTTATGGTCTTTTAAAATTTTGAACATTTGGTTAAAAGTTAGTTATAAATGATTCTCTTTCAAATGGCTTCCCTACAATATTATTGAAAATTCAAAACAGAATTCCATTTATGAGAGCTTCTTTATTAGAAGATAAAACATACATAAAGATCTTACTTGCATTAATTTTAGAATTTGCAAGTAATTTATATAATGGTTACACCTACACATATTTGTCCATCAAGAAATAATGAATCAAACAATTATTTAAAAAAAAAAAATAGCACCAATATCTTAACTTGTTTCATAGTACGTTAAACAAACAGGTAGTGGACAAAAGAAATTTTTGGTGGAGTATGATAACCCATCGTCTTAATGCACTTTGCGAATCTAAAAATAAAGTGTAATAACCCCTGTTTTAATTCACTTTGCAAATTTAAAATATAATCTTGCTTTGATGCTCCTTTTACTTTCCATTCACAACTTCACTCCCCAGCAAAAACAAGCAACAAAGTGAGATACTTCATTGAAAAACATGTTTTTGATGCGAAAACATTCTTCATTTCAAACTCAACATTCTGAATTTGCTTATTCCTCAGCTTGCCATCACTGCAATCATTACAATGACAGTATTTATACGTACTAGATGAAATTGGACTTGATGCATGCAAACTTTATGATGGGTTCATTGTATTATGCAATTGTCAGACTTATGACTAATAGAGTAGTAGAATTGTCCTTGACTATTAGTAGACTTTCAGTTGTTTACAGACAAAAGATCATTCCTTCTATACCCAGCATGGGCTTATTCTCTCCCTGCTTCTATCCTTTCGCACGAAAACATGTTTTTCCGGGGGAACGGAGTTGTGAATGGGAAGCAAAAGGAATACCAAAGCGAGAATATCAAAGATTTATTTTTACAGGGAATGGGATTGTGAATGGGAAGAAGAAGGAGCATCAATGCGAGATTAATAAAGATTTGCAAAGCAATTTATTCAATTAATTATTTTTATAACTTCTAATAAGTTAATGTTTCTTGATTTTCTTTTCTTGAAATTTGGAAAATAGGAAGAGAAATTTTTCAAACTAGAGGAAATAAAGAGAATGGGAGGGAATGGGAATTGTTTGACTTTTAATAAACTGATTTTTAAATTTGAAAATTATTAGCACATGTCAAAAAATAACTAGTTAGTAGTTTCACATCATCTAATGACATGAAACATCAGATGTATTGTAGAATTCTTTAGAGATTGGTTGAAAAATGAGAATATTTTTTTTTTTCAATTATATGGACTCATAGTAATTTTATACAACCAATCTATTTATGCCACATCAATTTATAAATACTTGTTTGCACAAAGTAGTTGTTACTCTATCATTGATCAATTGGAAGAGGAACCGAGGAAGTGTTAAGTCCTCCTCAAGCTGCCCTCACAGAGGCTGAGTGGCGAGTGGCGAGTGGCTTTCTTGCCCTTAGTAAAACCAATGGGCCTTTGAGGCACTAGATCTAAAATGTTGGGGTTGGAAAGAACATAATCAATTATACAACTTCCTTTTTGAAATTAAAATAAAATTGATAGCTACACTTTCACAACATCAATGATGTTAACTGTGTTGTGTAAATAATTAATTGTGATTAAATTATAATAAAATTTATTTTTAAAATACAATACATTTTAAAAATAATAATATATATTAATAAATATTGCTATCAAACTGCAGTTAGTATCTTCTCAAAATTTGCTACTCTCAAGTCTATGATATTTTTAATAACTACCACCACCTTCCTATTAGGCTATTTCCATCACGTAATTATTAGCACCTTCCTATGAGGGATATAGATGAACAGGTGGCATACGGCAATCATTTTCTTAAATAAATAGGGATTCCACTCCTATCTCGTATGAACTTCTACAGTGCTATCAAAATTTCTTGTACATGTAAGCAAGATACTTTCTTTCACCAACGATCAATCACAAATAATATGATAAACAACAAAAACGTGGACCCCACTTTTTTATATTTATAGTTTTAGTATTAGGAAATTTAGTTGTTGATGCCGAAATCCGGATGAGTTGGTTAGCGACTCAATCTCAGGTCCCTGCATCAGCATTAAATTTGTTTGGTGGGAAGCTGCTGGTTGATCTCCATGAGCAGATTTTCTATGAGCAGATAACGCATGAGCAGACGATCCGCGAGCAGAGAACCTGTGAGCACAAATAAGTGGCGAGGCGGAAGTTTTTCCGGCGTAAACCCTCCGACGCTCAAGTCAGTGATTTGGGCCCTTGGGAAAAACCCATACCACAATTCATGTAAAACTTTAAACAAAAAGCTTTAAGTAAATTTTTGGTAAAACAATGGAAATATAATCAATCTTAAAGAAAAAGAAATCATAAGAGCACGGGTAGAGAGAGAAAGAGATCCATCGAGAGGGGAGGAAAAAGAAACCCCTGCGTGATGTTCTTGGGGTTTTTATAAACACCCCACAATGACCTTAGATCGTGGCCATAACCAATAACTGATAGACTTTTCCGGAGGAGGTTTTTGGTGGTTTATTTTTGAGTCTTGTTTCTGGTCAATTAAAATAAAATTGATCTGTTCAGCTCGCTCACACTTTCTTATCAACATTAATGATGTTAACTGTATTGTGTAAATAATTAATTGTGATTAAATTATAATAAAATTTATTTTTAAAACATCACAATTCCCAAAACATTTTAAAAAATGAATCAATACTAGAAACTATAAAATCTATAGTTTTACAAACTTAAAACCCTAAGCAACTCATTTCTTTGACCACACCAGGTGAGCGGGTATTGTATGTCTAATGACTTATCTAGGGTAAGTTTCAAAACTGTTAACATTTTACTGACTTAAGCAATTTAGCTTAATCTTGGTTGGGCAAGAGAAGAAATTTCACTACGAGGAGGTTTGGAGACTTTAAGTCTTTTACTTGCCTTAGAAAGTCATGGTATGATATTTTGAGACTTTGGAGCATTTGCTTGCGTCTGCTCACTTTACATGGTCACCTTTTCGCCATAATTAGGCTTTGAGACTTTCCATCACGTAATCTATAAGACAAAGCTTTGAGACCTTCGCCACCTTCACATGGTCGGCGGGTTGCAGCGAGCTTGACTTCTGTCTCGCCATCGAGGAGGCTTTGAGACTTTGGAGCCTTTACTTGCCTTAGAAGTTTTTGGAATTTTGTGGTCTGCTCACCTTCACATGGTCGGGAGTTTTCTTCGCCATAAAACAGGCTTTGAGACTTTGGAAATCACCTTCACATGGTCGGGCGGAGTTCGGCAGCTTGGCTTCTGTCTCGCCATAAAACAGCTTTGAGACTTTGGAGCCTTTTTGTGTCTGCTCACCTTCACATGGTCGAGCCATGAAAAGGTTGTGGCGAGCTTGGCTTCCTGTCTCGCCATAAAACAGGCTTTGAGACTTTGGAGCATTTGCTTGCGTCTGCTCACCTTCACATGGATACTTGGCTTCCTTCTCGCCATAAAACAGGCTTTGAGACTTTGGAGCCTTTTTTGCGTCTGCTCACCTTCACATGGTCGGTTCGCGAGCTTGGCTTCCTGTCTCGCCATCGAGGAGGCTTTGAGACTTTGGAGCCTTTGCTTGCCTTAGAAAATATTAATAAACTTTATTTATAAACTTTGTTTAGCCTCCACAAGTTTCAAGAAATCAAGTTCGATTTATTTTATGAGCACACTTAATTTAATGAATATAAGGTATCCTCATATCATATAGCAAGATTAGAGAAATAATTAAATTTTCATAGAAAAAATTACTTGTAAAAATATAACTTCCGACTGTTTTGATTATTGTTTCACCGAGGTTTTTGCTTATTTTAAACATGCTTTATGAAAAAATTTGCTTGATTAGATGAAAATTGATGAGTTGTCCGGTCCCCACAGACGGCGCCAAATGTTGATAAACCGGATGAGTTGGTTAGCGACTCAATCTCGTGTCCCCCTATCGATCAAAGATTAAATTTGTTTGGTGGGAAGCCGCTTCACTGGTTGATCTCCGTGAGCAGATTTTCTATGAAGATAACGCATGAGCAGACGATCCGCGGCAGAGAGAACCTGCGAGCACAAATTTGATCGAGGCGCTAGGAAGTTTTTCGGCTCAAACCCTCCGACGCTCAAGTCGATGATTGGGTTTCTGGGAAAAACCCATACCACAATTCATGTGGCTTAACTATGAATGCTTTAAACAAAAAGCTTTAAGTAAATTTTTGGTAAAACAATGGAAATATAATCAATCTTAAAGAAAAGAAATCATAAGAGAGAGAAATTCTACGGGCAGGTAGAGAGAGAAAGAGATCCATCGAGAGCCGGAGGAAAAGAAACCCCTGCGTGATGTTCTTGGGGTTTTTATAAAGCCAGATCGTGGCCATAAGCGATAGACTTTGTGCCCCGATTTTCGGAGGAGGTTTTTGGTGGTTTATTTGTAGTCTTGTTTCTGGTCATCACAGTCGAGGTGGTCGCTCGAGGTCATCAAGATTTACCACCGCGATGATGTCTCACTTGGTAGTCTGTTCATTAAAGTGTGCTCAATCATAGCATTCGATCGGGTGGCCACCATCAAGGCGAGTCTCTTGCCCCAGGCGGTGTCTGAGCCCCGGTCCCCAATAAAAGTATTTGGGCTGTCTGCTCACCACGCGGTCTGCTCACCACGCGGCCTCTCACCTGGGCGGTCTGCTCACCACGCTGTGGGAAAAGTTCACCACGCGTCCTGCTCACCAACCCATTCTGGGGGGATCATTGGGGTTGTTTGCTCACCTGTGCAATTACAGGTGTTCTTTGATGTATGAGCAAACACCTTATCTTGGTCACCTCATTCTATTCCCAAAACATTAGTTTTTTATTGTTTCAAAATTATTTTCATTTTATCAAAAAATTATATTAGCATTTGAGTTGATGATTTGTAAAGATATTTTGTCGAACTCTCATGAAATTTCCGCCAGCAATATAGAACTATGATTGGGGTGTGACAAGCAACACTCAATCATAGCATGTACGAAACTGAGCCCCCGTCCACAAGGTTCCCCGAGAAAAGTTTTGGGCTGTGATCCAAGGAAGTGGCTAAAAAACCCAACAATGTTTATCTTACCAAGAAAAGCCCAATAAAATTCTGCCAAGGAATTAACAGAAAGGACTCATTTCTTCTTAATGAACCCTTATCATTTTCATCCACCGATTACATCAATTATTATGGTCCTGAATTTATGAATACAGTTCGAATTAAAACAACTTTGAAGTGTCAAATTCATCCAATGCCTCTCATAAAGTCATCAAAAGTTGGAACCACTCAATAGTCTAGTCTCTAGTGTTATACCATTGACTCCACACTCAAATATGTAGACTGCAATATCGTGAGTTGATCGACGATCGTACATTTATAATTATAAAATTCTATAGACTTTTTTTTTTGGTTAAATCAAAAAAGGCCATTCAACAACCAAGTATCAAAAAATATTAGAGTGCGAGATAGAATCTCAGTTTAGTTTATAACATAGCACATATAACAAAACTATTTAAACCTTTTTTCTTTTTTTCTTTTTTGTTTTTCCCTTTTGGAAACAAACCGTTCAAAGTTCAAACCGATTTATAACTTGTACATACCTTTTCTTAAAAAATTGATTGTACAGTCTGCATGGACGATTATTTTGGTAAAATTAAGTACTAAACAATAAACACAATGTCTATTAAGCGAGCTATTCGGCCCCACGCTACTATCAATGGGACCCCTCCAAGACTCAAATCTTTGTTTTAAATGAAACCATAAATTAAGGACAAAAGAATGTGTGAATAAAAATAGGGTAGGATTATTTAGACCCAGTATAATTTTTAATGAATCCATCTACTTATTAGTATATTAATTATTAAAATTTGAAAATTTACCTTCTACACTATAAACCTACTAATATACCCATTATACCCTTATCATCTTTATAATTATTAGCGAATTCTAGCTCTAATTCCGACTTTATCTTTTGTCATGGTTTTACGGCCAAATCCTCTTGACTTGTTCCAGTATATATATATATATATATTTTTTTTTTTTCCCACCTTTTCTTCCTTGATTGAAACTTTATCTCCTTTAAAACTCCAAATTTTTTTCTTTTTTAAACGCTAGCTACATTGTTGTTTGGTTTATGTTAATGACAACAAGTCTTACAAATCTTACTAAATGAAACTCAAAATAAATTTGTAATTCTAAAGAGACGTTTTTTAAATTAACATTTTTTTATTTAATGAAAACATAATCGTTAAAGTTTCATTGAGTGCAGTGCATCATACATACGTATTATATGCAATAGAAACTAAGAATCAGAGCTAGTTAATCGAAAGCTTGAATTAAGAGAAATTTTACAAAATATAAGAACGAATATCAGAGATTAAAAACCTAACATAAAGTTTAAAAATAATTATAGAGAAAGAAAAAAGAGACAAAAGGGTGTAAAATACATTAATATTTATAATTTTGGGTTATAATAATATAACTTAAAGGATATTTATTAAATATTAGGTATACATAGAATTTCAGTGGATTCAAATAATTTCATCCTAAAAATAATTTTTTTTTTTTTGTTAACTAGAGAAAAATTCTTGATTCTAAAAGCAATGATATTGGGGGCAGCTGTGTAGCATTGACTATTTGCAAAAACGTGCAAAAAATAG
This sequence comes from Atalantia buxifolia, assembly GCA_030444775.1. Classification (NCBI taxonomy): domain Eukaryota; kingdom Viridiplantae; phylum Streptophyta; class Magnoliopsida; order Sapindales; family Rutaceae; genus Atalantia; species Atalantia buxifolia. The sequence goes on along the minus strand of CM059834.1, from coordinate 25,395,257 downwards.
GAATTCGAAGATATTGATGAGGTAATAGACTTGTTCAAGAGTGGCGTAAGAAAAGAAAAACCATGTATTTGACATTTTGACTACTGTAAACTAAACTAATTTAGAGTATGTTTAGTAGTGAGAGACTGTGACTTCTAAATTACAGTTAAATGGAATAATAGTAATTGCAAGAATTTTTTTTAGGTGTGTGGTAAATTAATATTGTTGTGTATGACTTAATATATAAATTATTAAATTTTACTTTAAAAACGGAAGAACTAAAAATAAAAAATACAGCAGCCACACAGTTCAGTTGTGGCAGTTACCAAATTCCCAGCAGTCCGAAATCGGATTTTGATATTCACTTCAAATTATTTTGCTGCCCTTGGTTTTGTCATAGCTTGCTAATTTTTATCTTCCCACATATAAAATTCGTGAGGCAACGGAACGCTAGAATGTGAAATTGTGAGGTTTTGTCATTAAATTTTGCTTTTATGTCCAATTATTATTATTATTATTATTATTATTATTAGTACTAAGAGGGCGTTTGGGGCAGCTACGCTGTGATCTTAAGACTACTAACAGCAATATCTTATAATTACTTTAAATTCATGATTGACAGCTTTCTAAAATCAGTTAGTTGGTTGAAAATAAAAAGAAAAATATGTTTGGTAAAGTTTAAAGTCTTATAATTAACAAAATATTAAGAAGATAATAAATTAATAACTCCATTCCCATTCGAATTTGGACCCAAATAAGCAAATGAGCCTAAATTTAACAAGTAATAAACTCAAGTCAGTTTTAATTGTCAAATAAGAATAAGTAATGAATTTTTTTACCATACGTGTGCAATTTTAAACTGCGAAAACGAACGATATGACGTTTAGATCAGGAACATTAGGATGATACGAGTTCAGGGTGAGAGTGTATGGAATGATAGATCTTCTTGAAGAAAAAACTGGACAACACTTTGCATATAGTATGCTTCGGCCTATACTATGTAGGATATGTCGTTTGATTTCGAGTGAATGTACGACATGTCCTAAAAATTAATTACAGGCCAACAACATGTCCCTCAAGCACCTAATTTCATCAAAATTTTATGAATTAAAAATATTGTATAAGATTAAATAAAACTCCAAGCTATAACCTTTTGAGACTCTAATGTCTGAGCTACATTACAAACACAAAAGAGAATGAGGATTGAAAAGTGAAAACTATTTCATTGGAATCCGTCATGCCTTTGATCTGTTTTCAGTGAAGTATCTTAAATGAAATATAAGAATATATTAATGAAGGTATAATTCAAACTAGTTATATATTTTCCCCACATCTGCCATAAGAGGACCTTCCCTTAAAAATTATTTTTCTCCTCGTATTTCATCATTTAATTTCATCAAGATGCATTGATTTCATCAATTGCTTGAAATATCCTATAATTATTCTAAATTCAAGATTAACAACTTACTAAAATTAGTTAGTTATTCAATCAAGCGAGAATATCACTGTACCACCTCTATTTTTCTTTATGTTCATCTAATCACTACAAAAGTCTAACATGTTCTCTGCACCACCTTTCTTTTCAAATTTGTATCAATTATTTACTTTTGCACTGACACCGTTAAATAATATGAATAAAATGATAATTTTACCCATAAATAAATTAAAAGATCATTTTATCTTATAAAAGCTTTGAAAAATAAAAAAAATTTATAATTATAAAATACCCCTAAATTTAATAAAAAGTAAATCACAAATAGAGGTGCTCAGCTAACTTTTATTAAATTTAGATTTTGTAAAATTTTAAAAGTTATTTCTATTAAAAAACTATAATTTTTTAAAATTTTAATAAAAAATAACTGAATTTATTTATTAAAAATAAATCCCAAAATTTTGTAATTATTTTTATAATTATAATTTTCTATTAAAATAAATTTTATTAAAAATAAAATTATAATTTTAGGACTTTTTATTAAATTTAAGGATATTTTTATAATTATAATTTTTTAATTTTCAAAGTTTTTATAAGATAAAATTATCTTTTAATTTATTTTGGGGTAAAATTATCATTTTATTTAAATTATTTAATGTTGTTAGTATAAAAATGATTAATTGATACAAATTTAAAAAGAAAGGTGGAGGAGAGAACATATTAGAATTTTGTGGTGGTTGGATGAATATAAAACAAAATAGAGGTGGTGCAATGATAACTTCCTTCAATCAAAACTAAAAAAGAAAATAGGTTCCATAGAATTTTAAAGTCTTATCATTAACAAAATATTAAGAAGATAATATGTTAGTTTTGAAAATAGGTATTTTGGGCATGAATTACGAGTTAACAAGGTGTTTTTACGAATATATTTTCAGAATCAGTTTTAATAAAACTTTGAAAGAAGGATTTTTGCCTAAGCAACTTCCCATTTTTTCTCTTTTTTGGTATTGTTTGGATAAAAATATTAAGAACTAAGTAAAAGTTTATAATAAATTTCTGTAAACTTCTTTTGAACACAATATACATTGGCCCCATTTTACCAATAATACGTTGTTTTGAAAGAAAAAGGTGTTTTGGGCAGCGAGTTGGAAATTTTAAAGCGTGTCTCTACATTCAAAACCAATTTTAATATATGCATTATAACACACCATAAAAAGCTGAGACGCTGTACAATAATAAAAACACTAGCTAGGAATGCAAGAAAGAGTTGCGTAAACACGTTATTCACGAATCAATTTCCCTCAAGAAAGTCGCAATAAACCAGCGGCAGCAGGTAGCATCGCCTCAGCAAAAAGGAAAACGTGTGCGCTAGCCGCTGCCTGCTGCGTGCTGTTGCATTTTTCTAGAGCAAGCTAGCGTGTGATTTTGGCTAGTGCCGCCGGAGTTGATGTTTGGTTGGGCGGTGCGTTACTACTTCACTTACCATTGCGTTATTATTTTGCGCACCAAATGCGTATTCTTCAAGAAACTTCCTCATTGTCTAATTTTTTTATTTGTTAACAGGCGTAAGATTTTTTTGGCACCCTTTGGTTTGGTTGCTCTAATCAATTTGATTGTTGCCGGCCCTCGCAGCTACTTATTTTGGAGCTTTCTTCTATCCTGACTGGCTTGGATTGCGAGATGGTTATTTAACTAATGAATTCAATCATGTCATTACCTACCTAACATTTGGATTCAGGATTTACGTGCGTGTTAAAACTCAAATTGTAAACCAAAGGGAGCAAACGAAGCTTATTAATTGATTGTAAGATAATGTCACAAGTTTCATCTATATAATATACCCTAGATATGATACGAATTGAGCAGGTAAATAGATTTGTATAAATTTAAAAATACTTGATTGTATTATTATTAAGCAAAGTCTATAATGAAACTGTTTTATTGTTCGGCATTGATGATGACTATTAAACTATAATAATAAATATATATTTAATATAGAAATTATTATTTTATATCATTATATAACATACATGATATAATTTGTAAAAATAATATAATTTTTTTATCTCATATTTTTATAATTATTAAATAAAATTTAACGATTGATACATCATCCTGTAGCATAACAAAAATCAATTAATATTTATTTTTATAATTTTACGAACATCAATAATACTTTGCGGTAAAGTAGTTACAAAATAATTATATATAATCCAAATACCAAGACGTCACTCATTTGAGGTAAATTATGGTGACATGGCATTATTGGTCAACCGCTAACGGCTTATCCCGAATCTCACCGGACTCGCCTGACCCATTAATGTGACCCCACTACTGCGCTTGCACCCACCGCCACCTTCCTCAATCGCCCACACTGACACCACCGTCTAAACCAAAGGAAGCTAATTTCTTTCACAATGAATCAAATAGGCAATTATATTTATATATAAACTAAGTAATAATAATTATGGTTGAATTCCACCACCTTGGATTAAAAAAATAGTTTTGACACTCAATAATTCTTTTACCGATTTATTTTCTAAAAACTCATCAATAACATACCTTAATTTATCTAAAGTTATAATATCGTTTTTAATTTATCTAAAGTTATAATATTGTTTTTTCTTTTGTTATGACAAAACTGTCAACGTTTCTAAACACATATAATTTTTTTTTCATATTGAGATATTATAGTTTTTAAACTACAGTTATTGTAAAAAAAAAATTATAACTATGAAATAAAAATTAATAGTATTCAGTAAATATAATTTTTTAAAAATAATTTTGATAAAATTAATAAAAATATAATAAATTTTTCATTATACAAATGTAAAATTAAATTAATTAAGATACACTAACTAGTGTTTACCAAATACTTTAATGTTTTATCTTTAAGCTACAACTATCTAATTTTAATCCCAAATGGGACTTTAGTTCCTTTATATTAAGCTTACTAATAGAGGTTGATGACAATAGTTTATTTATTATTAATTTCTTGCATTTGAAACTTTTTATTTTATATTTATCTGTATTTGTTTTAAACATAGATTATATTCCTCAATTCTGCTGTACGGGTATATTTTTAATTATGTAGGGTTATATGCACTCTAATATATGTTTTGGACACTTTAGTTTCAGTAAAATTTTATATTATTAAAACAACCTTGATATAATTTATTACTAAGGATAATAATATAATTTATGTCAAATTTATTACTCTTTAAACTCGTCTAGTACACGCTATTGCAAGTAGAAGAAATGAAACCTAAAATCTTTTCCTCTTCATCGTCCAATTTAAATCCATTTTTAAAACAAATTACTTAGCTCTAGGAAGTCATCAATGAAGTTTTGAAGTTTTTAAAACAAATTAATATGAAGAAATGAAGTTTTGTAGGGGAAGACAAATTTGAGTAAAATTAACAAATTACCATTTATATAGAAGGATATTGAATACAAAGAAAAGTTAGCCAATGATTATAACATTCTTGCATGTAACGTGCTATTACTTAGAGAATAATGAAATATTTTATGAGTGTAAAAAGAGAACGATGCTTAATATGGATTTAATGAAAGATTATTGAGGCATTTAAAAGGATGTGCAAGGTAAAAAATTACTTTTCAGAATTTATTGAATGGATTTTAAGAATAATAAAGCATTTAAAGTAAATTTTAGAGTATAGATAGTGCCACTCTTTTAATTATTGTGTTTTATCTCAAAACTTTTAAGCAAAATTGACATTAAATAATTACGTTCCGCATTTTTAATGTCAAACAGACCATAACATTGTTCAATTTAGAATCCCCTATTCAATAGTTGGTGTCACTATTCGTTTCTAGATTAAATCCAGAACAATTCAGTGATATTAAATGTTTAATTAATTGCGACGAACTTTTTATTTATGAAAATTTTTTCAAAATAATCAAGCTTGTAGCCGACTGACGAAGAAAATATATAATTCTGAGCATCTCTCTCGTTGGTTCGCCAATCTTTAGTCTGACTATGGTCAGATTTCTTACCACTATATATTGTCCGAACAAGAAGATGACTCAATGACTTGTCATTCCAGTGAAAATAAAGCATATTTGTATAGGAATAGATTTTTAAATATTCATGTGCGAATAGTTTTTCGGGTTATTGCCCGGTTGATTTCGTTACTGTACTGCTAACAATTTCTTATTTATCGGTAAATTAGAATAATTTTAAAATTTTATTAAAAAGTAATGCGATGAATTTGCGAGAATTTCTCTTTTTCGGATTTTTTTTTTGTTTTTCGAGAGAAGATGTAAATGCGATTCAAATATCTCTAAAAAGGGCCGAACCGGTCAAAAATTAGATTTAAAAAATTGCAAAATAATAATAGACGAATAATGTATGCGATGGTAGACGTGTCCTTTGCGTATGAAGTGACGCCGTATAAAAGGCAGCACAGCTGTCGGTCAGCGTGATCACGAGTCACGAGATGGTTCAGAAAGACCCACTCCCCGTGGATCCTGCATCCTGTCGACCCACTAACCGATCAGAGGTGACCGGGAAACCTGCTGCTGCCTGTAAAAGATGGGAAAATCTGTCCCAAGGGGTCAGAGACAGCAGCTTTGGTTGTGGGGATGACAGATGTCTTACGTCTCCTTTATGTGTGGGCCCATGTTCGCAATTTTAGAGACGCTATGTATTTTTATAAGAGGATTGGCTTTTTGATAGCTTTATTTTTAAATCTTAATTAGCTTCGTTTTTATATTAATTTTAAGAGTGTAGAAAAACGAAATATAATCTTTTTTTTAGTATTCTTAAAAAGATAATTTATCTTCGACATTAAACTAATATTTTTTTAAAATATACAAAATAAAAAAATTGTGGTCTTTAGATATTATACTAATTTTGATTTATGAAAATTTGATTTGAGAGCGAAATATTTTACACCGAAAACATTTTATACAATTTTTAAAACAAAAATTATATCTAAAGTAGGAACCACTTCCTTTTCATACATGAGTATGTTGGCGTTCGAGTTCCATTTGTTTTGTGAGAAGATTTTCACTTTCAAATATTTTAAAATAAATTGGGTATATTATGGATTCACTCATGCATATATTTACACCACAATTAAAAGTTTTAAATTCTATATTGTAAATACCGAATTTTTTGTTATATAATATTAAAAATGTACATATTAATAACGAATTGCTTAATATAATATTTGAAAAGTATATTTGTTTTTTTATTATTTATTTAAATTTCCAGTCTCTTATTTATTTTTATGTTTTGATTTTTCCTAGTTTTTCTATTTTTCTATTTCCTTTTTCTTTATGGTGGTGGTTTTTCTCGTTGATTGTTGAACGTAGTTTATCTGCTCCTCTTGAGATCCTTTGTGATTGTACACGGTGTCGGATCGAAATTGTGTCAGTGTTTGAATTGAGGGTATGTCTGTATTAAAATTAATGAATGGCTCTAAAAGTGTTGAATCGAGATTTTGATGACCTGGTGAGAGTTACCAACGGCATGGATTGAGGGCTCATCATTAGACTTGTAGGGAATACTCTAGAGGGATGGTTATTGTTGTTGAGGTTTTTGTGGTTTTTTAGTTGCATTTTGTAGTAAGTATTGTGTTATTTTGTGGTTTTTTAGTTGCATTTTGTAGTAAGTATTGTGTTATAATGTATTGTATTATTTTATATTTTATTATTTTTCTTCTCTGAAAAATTGGAAATTTCTTTTTGTATTATTATTTTTCTTCTCTAATTGGAAAGGGATTTTACCTACATTAGTTGAGTTTGCCAATAGTTCCGTAAAATCTATCCTAATTTTAAACGATTTTAATAGGTAAATTTCTTTTTCTCCTTTCAATTCATATTAAGTTTAGTTGAGGAGTTGTCCTAACTTAAGTTTCAGTTTTGAGTTCTATCTTCTATATATTATATTTAAGCTTAATGTGGTCTGTGTACTAATGCCTGTGTGATATTATATTGTTGGATATTCATGGTCTTAATGAAAGACTATTAAAAGAAAATAGTTTTGTTTAAAAAATTAAGATAATTTTATTATATTGGTGAAAATTTTTAAAAGTTAGTGAGTGGGTTTGGTGGGTTCCGCTCTGATACAGCGGCGTGGTGGGGGCCCACGAGGCGAGGTCAATGAGATCTAATTCTAAATTTTAAATCCAATGCATGTTCTAATGGGCGCCTGTAATTTGGTCTTTTCGTTTTTTGGCATTTGTGTCCCCTCTTCGTTTCCGCGCAAAATAAAAATTTACGCTTAAAAAAATAATACATAAATAAACTAAAATTCTAACACTTGTTTCGTTGCAACGCTTTTTTTTTTTTCAAGAAACAAAAAAGATCGTCTTTTCAACCATTAATTTAAAATCAAAATTCTTCTATTCAATATTTAGCATTTTCTTTTTTCACTTGATGTGAGCAAGTTTTGAATTGATTATTGAACTATCACCTGTAGAAATTTCACTCATTGACAACAGAAAAAAAAAATTGTGACAGCGAAGCATAGATCGGTTAAGACTTTAAATCTAATTTTAAAAAATAATTTTAATTTCATTCAAATTTTTTATTTACCACCAAAAAATATTCTTCACTTATGTTGCTGACTTTGAAATAAACATAAGAATCAATACAATTCAGAATTCAAAAGTCATTTATTAAAACTTAAGAGTCAAAACTATTTGGATAGCGGTTAGCAAAATGTGGGTAGAAAGGACATGAAATTTGTACCTGATAATAATATAATAAATTGCCAAATAGGATGCTTTGTGGATTAGGAAATAAATGTGGGATTAGGTGATTAATGTTTTTTGCTTTTTGTTAATGGACTTTAAAGTAAGGTACCACTTAATTATCTTGGGTCTCAATCTTCTGCATCGAGTTCACATTTGCCATGATTACAATGTTGTGAGAGATCCACAAGAAAAAGCCTTTTAATTACTTCACTTCTAATATAATTTCAATTTAGCCTTCAAGTTCACATTTGCCATTATTACAAGGTTGTGAGGGATCCAAAATTAAAAAAAAAAAAACTTATAATTACTTCACTTTTAATATGAATTTCAATTTAGCCTTTAATATCTTAAATACTTTTTTTTTATTTTGTTTCTTTTGATTAAATTAACAAGAACTCTAATAAACCAATTTACAATATATTTATTTACATCTAGCAACTTGTAAAATTTTTAAGGTTCGATTTATAATTTATCTTACATTTACCCTCTTATTGTTAAATCAACTAGCAAAGACTCTTGCAATAGATGGAGTAAAAATCTCCGAATGAGCGTATTTTGGGGCACTGTCAAGCACATCCTGCAAGAATCAGGGGGAATCTCGTTGTTGCATACCTCAGGTCAGAGCAACGCACCATCGGACGTTCAACAGGCAATCTCACGATCGGGCATGAGTATCCAGAAATTGCCTTCCATTGTCATGCCGATCATGTCGTGAAACATCTTGTTCGCCGGCCCCCCATCTAGTAAATATGTGGCACCCGCGTTCCTAAGCCCCAGGGGCATTACTCTCGAACAGAATACCCCTTGCTCTGTCTTTAGCACATGGGCGGGGACGGTCCCCCCCCCATAGACCAGAACCTGAGAATTTTTAACTAGCTTATGAGCGCCGGGAGAGCATATCCAATTTATTTCAATTATTAAAATTAGCGGAATTTATAAGAATGATTAACCAAATTTCGATGGGTATCAAAAACAGCTGTATAGTGCCTTAAACAAAAAAGGGTCTTTCTTTTGATTAAAATCAAAAAAATGGGGTCAGCCAAATATGCATGCCCAACATTATTAGTAATGATGGACGGTGGTTATGGTTGGCATTTCAATTCAGTATTTTTTCAGCTATGCCAAAAGAGAAAATATGAATAACGTAAAATCAACAAATCCCATAAGAAAAAGAAAAAAAAAAAAAGACGGGAAGAAAGAAGTGGGAACATTTGTACTTTTTGGTGGAGGGGAATTCTATTCAATGTAAATTTTCTACGGGATTATGGAGCTAATGGCGAGATTAAAAAAATGGGTAATATTATTTTATAATTTGTGTATGGAGAATAATTGAGAGCATATTCACTTGATTGGCTGCAATTTCAACTCATACATTGTCTTGTTCCCACGACATTTTCAAGTTGAACATTTTATTTGAGTATCTTTTGTTTCACCGGGGTGTAATATTTAGTTGATTTAAGTAATTAGGATGGGTTGAAATGATTTTTTAATTGTATGCATTGGTACACTTATGATTACAAAGTTGTGAGTTTTATATGAATAGATTCGAATTTCGAAACAAGTCGAATGGTTTAGATTTATAAAATTTTCCAAAAAAACAATCTCACCTAAAATGAGCATTAAATTTCCCATCTGAGCTCGACAGGTACCGCGTAGCTAACCATCTTTAATCTTTTCTTCATTTATTTATTTATTTATTATTTATTATTATTTTCTTTTTATGGCCAATGAGAAGCCACTTTCTATTGGTAGTGGTCCTGCAACGAGCCACGCTGTGTGTTGCCACAAATTGTTTTCTTTGAATCATGTTACTTCAATTTCAAGCCTGTAAATTGTAGTTATTGTTGTTGACAAGTAATCATGATGACAGTAAATTGTTTTGGCCTAATGGCACATGATTTACTATTAATTCACTGTTTCCATTGCATTTTGATTTTGGTTGGTTTGTTTTATACTCATGACATGGTCATCTTTTTTTTTTTTTTCCAAAAGGGCCTCCAATTTATATGTTTAATACTTCTAGCTCTTTACCATCTCTAATCAACAAGTTTATTTCATAAAATGTACTTTATTAAAACCACCCCCATCCTATGTTATAAATTAAATTATGGTCATTAAAGACAAGTAGAAATTGAGTTCAAGAAATTTTTAAAAATTAGTTTACTTGACTTGACTCTTTCACTGAAAATAAAATGTTAAAAGGATCAATTATCTCTCACGCTAATCTTAAAGGAGAAAGTTATTTAATTTGTATTTGCGCATGTGTGCGGAGATAGGTTAAGAGTGTGTGAAATGAAAAAAACAAAAGATTTAATTTCAAAATTTATTCAGTGTATTCATAAAATGGTAAAAACTGAAAAATGTTAAAATAGATGATAAATTAGAACTCACCAAAATAAAAAGGCAAAAACTAGATTCACTTACTTCCCAGCAATTGTGTTCCTAACTTTGACGATAGATTATTTCGGAGACTCACTAATGAATAAAAAAAAACTAATAATGTTACATATTTCAATTTTTTTATCTTAAAAAGTTATCCCAAATGATGTGTCATTTATCAATTAGTTGATAATTCTTTACAATATCCAAGTAAATTAATTATATTATCTCACCAACCAATTGATAAATTACACATCATTTGAGACAATTTTTTAAGATAAAAAATTTGGGATATGTAGCATTACTGAAAAAAAAAAATTGTTAAATTTGAAAAACAAAAAACATAACTTAGACAATGTGGAATTGTAGATTGTTACAAGAAATTTGTTTTTGCCAGATGTTTTAAGGCTTTAAGCAAAGACAATAAGTAGGGTGAACATTTCAACAAATTTAAATTTCAGTTACTTATCTAGAAAATATTTGTACTGTATATGGCATTTTAAGAAATTATATCATCTAGTTAATAATTTTTTAATTTTGATTTTATATATATTTATATATATTCTCTATCGCCCACTAACAATGGAAGGGAGATAAAAATTGCTAAAATAATAGAATGAGGAAGAAGGAAGTGGAAAAATTAGAAAAGAAAATATTTCGTCGCTCTAAAATTTGGAGAACAAGAGGGAAAAAAACCCAAATGAAAAAATGTAAAAGAAAAAAGTGAAATAATTGGATAAAGCGAGATAAAGTTCGTTCTGGCTTGGATCCTTTGATAAAATACGAATACAATCCTCACAACAATTTTACATAAACATGTTTCCGTACGTTTTAACCTTGCCGATTTCACTCACAAAGGAGAAACCAGAGAGATTGAAAAGGTCAACCCAGTAACAAAAACAAAACTTGACATGGCAAAATAATTTATCAGTCTACATTCGGAGAGAAAAATAAGGACATTTTTAATTTTTAAGTAGGGTCCTTTTAAGTAATATAACTGATTTCAGGGATAATAACATCTAGATCCCTTGAACTTTCTATTTGAGGATATGGTTATAGTTTCTCTATTTACATCAAACCGGCCCCTGATCCTAAATTAAACGGCTAAAATAACCTTGCAGTATGGAACTCAGCGTTCGAAACACTAATGGTATTTCTGTCATTTCAGTTAGGTTTAGGATCTACTCTATCGAATAAATGAAGATCAGATCCATATGAGAAAAAAAAAAAATTCCCGGATTCGGACGTCACTATTTACTAACCCATTTATTGAAAAGAAAAAAGAATTAAAAAAATTGGCAATCGAGTAAGGCGTCGGTTTTTGTGTGTGGGGGCAAGAGAAGCTTAGAGAAATCGAGAAAGGGAAAACAAAAAAGAAAAGCCATTTCAGCCAGAGAAACTAAAAAGCACAGAGGAACCCATAAAAATAAAAAATAAATAAAAAAATGAAAATATATCTTTTTTTAAAAAAAATCATTTTCGTGTAGAAGAGAAGGTGAGGTGCTGCCTGCTTTTGCCATCCAGTTCCCATCCCACCCACCTATCCCCTCTCCTTCCTTCCCTTCTCCTTCCATCCAATACATCAAAATCACTCGTTTTAATTTCTTTCTTGAGAATCCCTTTAATAATATTTCTCTCCAACGCGTTCAAGAGAATTTTATTCTGATTTTTTTTGGATAAATTTTCAAACACAAACGTTTGTAAGTATAGTTTTATTTCATTCATTAATCATTTGTAAAGAGGGTCTCAAACTCTCACATACATATGAGGAGGGCGAGAGGAGCCGCAACAACAACTGCAGCCACCAAACAACTTATAGAACCGAACGGATCTGCGGCAAGACCCGCCGCCGCAGCGGGGAAAGAGCCGAGATACAGAGGCGTCCGCAAGAGACCATGGGGACGCTTCGCGGCGGAGATCAGAGACCCCTGGAAAAAGACGCGCGTCTGGCTCGGCACCTTCGATTCCGCCGAGGACGCCGCGCGTGCCTATGACGCGGCGGCGCGTACCCTCCGTGGCCCGAAGGCCAAAACCAATTTCCCGATTCATAACACGAATGTTTCCTCTTGTTATCCTAATAACAATAACGATCCGTTTTTGGATCAGAGATTATACGGCAGCGTTTTCCAAGATTTTCAAGATCAGCAAATTGTAAATCCGCAGAGACCGACGACGAGCAGTATGAGCAGCACCGTCGAGTCATTCAGCGGGCCCCGGCCGCCTCATCCGCCGCAAAGATCAGCGAATCTGACGGATGGTTTACGTAGGTATCCACGGACGCCGCCGGTGGTGCCGGAGGACTGTCATAGCGATTGCGACTCTTCGTCTTCCGTTATTGACGATGATGGAGATATTATGCTGTCTTCGTGCAGGAAGCCGTTGTTGCCGTTTGATCTAAACTTTCCGCCGTTGGAAGATGTGGATTTTATCGGTGATGATGATCTCCAGTGCACCGCTTTATGTCTCTGATGATGGTTGATCTTTGTTATTATTTTTTTTACTTTTTTGTTTTTTCCCCTCTATTATTGTGCGGAAAAAAAAATTAAGATGAAATGATCTTAATTCTACGAGAATGATGATGATGATGATGGCATGTTGTTATTCGAATCCAAAAAAAAAAAAAAACAAAATTAATATATGATGATGATGATGATGATGATGATGATGATGATGATGATGATTTTGTTGTTTATTAGAACACAATGGATTAGGGCTTGTGTTGTAAGGAGATCTGGGTTTCTCGTTAACTAGCCGTTATTGATAACATGCTTTTATCTAAAAATCATCTGATTTCGTATCATATGATGCTTGCATAAAAGAAAATTACAAGTTTTCATCTGCTCTTGTACTTTCCATGTATACGTATGGCATTACAGATTGTTACCTGAATCTTGTTGTTTGGCATTTAACATCAGGATATAAGCTTGTTTTGGTTTGTTCTTTTGTTCATTTTGCAGAGCATAATATGTCTTGTGACTTATGAAGTTCCTTCTGTGAAGAAATCCTTTACAACCGCACAATGATATCTTTGCATGAAACTGCTTTTGCTTTTTCATTGGGTCTCGCTCGTTGGTTCAATAGAGGTTCTTGTGACTTGTGAGGAATGATGGTTGAATTTTTTTTTTTTTTTAATACAAACAATTATCTACACTAGGAAAGTATATGAAATCAATCAGCATTTGAACTATGATTCATCATTCATACGTTGACGCAGGATTCTGAAAAATAAGTGTTTAGAAATAAGTTAGAATTTGTAAATTAAAGATATTTCTTGTGTGTGTGTGTGTGATTAAGCTATGAATTAGGGTTAACATTATTTCATATTAAGTTGTGATAAAATCTACCCTTTTTGGTACGCTTAAAAAGGCATGGACATTGAAGATGGTGGTACCACCAACAACACAGCTGTAATGTTATTTATTCCTCTTTTAACTTTTTTGTCCCTTCTTTGAAATGAATGTGAAGTGAAGGTGCCTGGAAATCCTATCCCTAATCCTCTTGGCTTTGCTTTCATGGCATTTTACTTTTTTATGCACTATTGGGCATTGGCCTGAGTGTGTGGCCGACTTTGTTCTTGTTCTTGTTCTTGTTTGGACCATATGCTAAAACAAATATATTGGTTTTTGAGATCAAAAGTAGTGGTCTGCAATTTGAATCTGTGGGCCCTTAGGCTTTTTAACCGATATATTTTTTTTTCTTTTTCTAGTGTGACATACATAATACCAAGAAATATCACATTCATCTATACACTATGACCAACAAACTCCAAATTGCTATTTGGAGCCACTCAATTGTAAGCTAGCTATTCAGCTTAATTTGAGTGTAGACTCATTCCCTTCCATATCTTCTTCTCCTGTCCTCTGGGTAACTTATGCTATTGAAAGAGTTGTGACCACTTTAGTAGTCATTTAGATGCACGACTTTTCGCTTAAGAGGCGACTGCATTAACCACTATGTTACAAAGACTTCGATGATGGCCATTGACTTTTAGTTATATAATTGATCATATATTACAGTGATAGCAATCCTGAAGGTTTCAAAATTTCAGCATAATCAGCAATTAGTTGTCTGCGTTTTTTTGGAATTACTGTCCTTTCATTTTAAAGAAGTCATACTAATCGGCAGTTTTCGGGTGGGAAATGGTCTATGGACACATAGAGCTAACCGGGGTCAAAATGCTTGTGGTCGGCTCTCTTGGGCTTGCTTCAGAATGGACTGGACTTAATATGGTTTACAGAGTATGGGCTTAAAATGGGGAGGAATAACAATGTCCAACCCCTACTTTTTCCTTTATCACGTCATTATGCTCATTATTATTTATTTGATCTTTAGCTTAGGTTTTATTTAGTGTAACTTTTAAATAGAATTTATTTAAGTAGAAATTTTTATAAGTAGAACAGTTACTAAAAAAATTTTAGTTGTTTGGTTGTCAATAAGAATTTTTATTAAAAGTTGTAAAGTTACTATAATAGGTAATTTTTTTTAAAGTTATTTTCTTAGATGAATCAAATATGATTGTCAAATAAGTAAATAATAATTAACAAATTTTAACATTTAAAGAAAAAAATTCAACCTCCACTTCCACAAGTTCATAGTTTGAGTGCTTGTTAGTAGAGGTAAAATAACTTATTTTATCTTCAAAAACTTGTCTAGAAAAACAACCAAACAAAAAAAATATTAAAAAGAGCTTAAGAGATAAATAAGAATATATGGCCTTTAAATAAGTTATATCAAATAAGTACGTACATGAATACATAAAATACATGAAATACATCACTCTACTCATATTTGTAGAAGAGTATATACCCTTAGCTAATTAAAGTCCTGTTTAGGATTGAGGTATTATATCTTTTAAGCTACAGATATTGTGAAAAAAAACTGTAATTATGAAATAAAAGTTAATTATATGTAAAAAAATATAAATTTTAAATAATAATTTTGACAAAATTATTAAAGTTATAATAAATTTTTTATCATACAAGTGAAAAATCATATCAACATAATTTCTAAATTATAATAGATAATATTTATTAAATACTTTAATATTAGAACTTTTAAAATATAATTGTTCAAACTTAATTCCAAACGGACTCTAAATAAACCTAGAGAAAAATTTAGAATTCCAAAAAAAGAAGGCTGGCGGGACTGACTTTGTGCACCTAATGGCACTGCAAGGGCACAGATTGCCACATGGCCTTGTGGCATAATTATCTCTTGAAATAAACCTGATTTCAAATGACATTTTTGGGCATGCATGCAATATTATTTATATAGGTAGACAAAATTATCTTGTATTTATTTGATTAAAATGTTCATCCAAATTGAGTAATCTTCGTGCTCTTCATTTGTTCATTCGAGGTCGTTTGTCAACTGGTGTTAAAACTTAAAAGATTGAAATGCTGATAATGAACAATTCAGCTTTTCTGTCAAAACTTCACAGGATTCTTTTAAGAAAAATGAAAAAATTGTAAAGCCCCGAATCGACACTTGATCCTCGTGCATATGCAGCCAATAAATTTCTCACACGCGATGACCTTCTCAGTCACAGCACACAAGTTGACCAACCCCATCATCATTTGCTATTTCCTTTGCCAGATTAAAATTGCCCAATAGATTTTTGACAGCTTCTGCTTAAATTTTTGTCCTGTTACAAAAAAAAAACCAGCGTAACCGGAAAAAATTAAAACAAATAATTATGAGACTGATGATCTGGTCGCTGACATACCCATGTGGCGGATTCATGTTGGTCTCCGCCGTAAATAACGGCCCGGCTGTTCACGTTATACATTAGTGGGCCCCGCCACCAGCCGTAGGACATTTTAATTAATTTAATTATGTGGTTTTATTGGATCAGCCCTTTTTCCATCTGGCTGATTAACATGGCTTGGCTCACTAAATTGCTGTGTCAAAAAATATGATAAAGACATTAAATAGATAAAATGAATATCGTGTCAGGATCATGATCTGGGCAGTGGGCATTGTTTCTTGTTAAGTGATACTTTTTTTCATTATTGCTTTAAAGAACGTAACTTAAAAAAGGGGTTTCGACGGTATTCAGTGTTGGTTTTGTGCTAATCCAGAATTTTAATCTGTCATTTGGATTCCATTGATCTTCGTTCACTTGATCAGATGACTAAAGTTTAATAAAAGATTTGACGAAAATGATTGGTTGATTGATGGTACAATGTTTGATTATGCATTAACATACTTTTTTTCTTGGGACTAATTCTGGATTGGTCACTATTATTCAGTAACGTACTATAAATTTTTCCATAAACATAGTTTAAACGGGAGATTTATTGAATTTGGAGGACGTGGAACCTGAAATCAATATAATTTGATCAAAATTAGCAAACACAAAATTCATCCTACATTTGAATTTAAAATTTAATTATTTTTTAATTACATGAGACTGTTACTCAAGAATACAACTAATATTACATGAGATTACAACTGATATTTATAAATCAGACTATTATTGAGACTAGTTTACATCTATTCTTTCTTATGAAACACGCTCATATTTTTATTTTCTCTAATATTCGAAGGACGTATATTCCGCTTAGATTTTTACTTTCTCTAATATTTGAGGGACGTATACTTCATTCAAGAAAAAAAATGTCTTCACTCAAATTGAAAAAAGAAATTAAACTTGCACAACATGTTATAGAGGTTCGAACTCATGACGTCACAATTATGAAGTTATGAGTTCTCACTACTGGGTTAAAACTTAGTGGCTAAATTCAATTGTTAAACAAACTGAATTGAAAAGTTTGATCCATCGGCCTTCCAACGCTAATGCACTATACAGAGAACCTCCCTGTGCCAGATTAAGAAGTTCACAGTTCTGAATAAACATTTGGTACTCAGTGGGTACCTTGACATAACTACTATTCCCAACCCTCAACAAATTAACTAAAGCCACTTTTCATTCGTTTATTAGATATTTAGCTCAGACCATCCATTGGAAAAGCATGGCGTGGCTCTTACTGGAAGTCTGGGAACAAAAATTCAAACAGCTCATATAGTTTTGGGATAATAACATATGAATATATAGTTTTTATTTTATTACATAAAAAGGATCTAGTTTGTTATTATGTTCATGAAGATCCTAAGCACTATCGATTTTTTTTTTCTTTCAATTTTCTCTCTTTTTTAGCATGTATCATTGTATTGTGATGGAAACTCCCTTTTCAACTTATCACAGTAATGTTTGAATATGTATCTTGTACAATTATTAGTAATTTTACTCTATCAAATTTTTTTTTTTACATCTTGTACAATTATAAGTAATTTTACTTTATAAAAAAAAATTCAACAGCTGAATCAATTAATATCAACAAAATTAAATAGTTTTATCAATAGATTTCACTAAATTCTATTTAAAAAATCAATTATTTACGTTTTTAGAAGTGTAACAATCAAGTAATTGATCTTAGTAAAAAGAAAAAATATTTTCAACAAAATTGATTATTGAATTTTTCAAAGTAATTTGAATTATGTCATTGGAACTGAACGGCTTAATTGACTTTTTATTTTTTATAAACGTACTCGAAAACTTTAAAAAAATATAAAATATTCTTAATAAAAATAAAATATATTTACTTCAGAATTATAAGCTATTTAGCTTCATTTAGCACTTGACTCAACTTTCTTAATATAATTGACTTACGCTCGATTTAGTATTTAACTTTATCACGAAAGTCAGGAAATGGGGTTCAGTATTTTTGACTTATTTGATGTTGGTTGGATTTATTGTAAGTAACTTTAAAGAATTGTGGCACATACAACTAAAAACACAATTTTGTACGTATGATTCATTTTACTAAAAGTTAGGGATTCAAATGTCATTACTTAGTTTTCATTGATTCTCAATAGAACCCTTTAAAACCAGAAAGAAGTTGGCCCATAAATAGTAGCAGCTTAGCAAGCACACAAATAACGAATTCCCCCACCACCACCCACCTTCCACAATTCCGCCATGGGAGACGCCACGGAAGGTTTGTTAACGAACCGCCGCAAGAACTTTTCTCGAAGCATATCGCATGCACAGGACGAGTTACACAGCTTCCGATCGTATCTCAAATGGATGTGCGTCGATCAATCGAGTTGTTTTAGAGCGTGTCTCTCGTGGTCCGTGTTCGTTCTCTTCACCATCGTCGTGCCCGCCATATCGCATTTCGTTCTGGCGTGTGACAGCTGCGACGGCACCCACAAACGGCCTTACGATGGCGTCGTGCAGCTCTCCCTCAGCAGCGTCGCCGCTCTCTCGTTCATTTGCTTGTCTCGCTTTGTCAAGAAGTTTGGCCTTCGAAGGTTCTTGTTCTTTGATAAGCTTTGTGATGAAAGCGAGATGGTCAGAAGCCGCTACATGGAACAACTCAATGTACGTATTTATAAATTATAATTCACCCATGTTTCTTTGTAATCGTTTTTCCTTTTTTTTTTTGGGTTTAAAATTTAGTTTTGATTCGATTATCTTGAGAGAATTAGAGAATGATATTTGGTTTAGAATTATAATTTTACTCTACAAATAGTTTCGTAATTTGATCTATTCAGTTCTTCTCTTCAAATGTCAATGGAAACAACGTATGATTTTTTAAGAAGCCACGGGATAACAGAGGAAGCTAAATTTTTTTTTTAAGGGGGGGGGGGGGGGGGATAGAAGAAAATCCAAATATTCCTAATTTATGTCAATAATCGAGTTGGTTTGACTTTGATCAGCTGTAAAGAAAGCTGTTAATGAAAGAAAATAAAACTTTTGTTCGCAATGTCCCCTACTTCTGGCTGCATATAAGAGATAGAGTAATAATTAATTAAGGCATCTTTACGAGGAGCCACAAATGAATAACTCTATTGATAAAAATAATCAATAATAAATGAATAAATAATAAATCAAAAACTAAACTGTATAAACAGTTCTGTAGCTGAACCAACTGCCCAAAATTGTAATTACGAGATCTTGTAGAACTGTCCAGAATTTGTATGATTATCTTAGCCGATAGCATTTTAGGAATTCTTAGCTTTGAGTTAGACTCGAAGGATGTAAAGTGAGAAACAAATGACTAGAACAAAGTAAAGTAAAGATTCTAGTTGCTGATGAATTGTTTGATGTGTTGCTGTCAAGCTGGCAATGACTTGCACTTTTTGGTTAATGGGTACTTTACTCAATGTACATTGGAAAAGAAAACGATCTTTTTTTTGGCTGAACAAGTTTTTTTGAATGTAATTGTTAATGTGATTATTTTTTTTTTTTTTAATGTAGAGATCATTGAAGATCCTCAGTATTTTTGTCCTCCCATGCTTCTTAGTGGAGAGTGCATACAAGATATGGTGGTATGCATCTGGTGCTTCACAAATTCCCTTTTTGGGCAATGTTTACTTGAGTGACACCGTAGCCTGCATAATGGAGTTGTGCTCATGGCTCTATCGGACCACTGTCATTTTCCTCGTGTGTGTTCTCTTCCGTCTGGTCTGCCACCTACAAATCCTAAGGCTCCTTGACTTTGCTCAGGTTTTTCAAACTGACTCTGATGTAGATTCTGTATTAGCTGAGCACCTGAGGATCAGGAGGCATTTGAGGATCATTAGCCATCGGTATCGTGCATTCATATTATGGTTCTTGATCATGGTCACTGGAAGCCAGTTTGCCTCATTGCTTATGACAACAAAGCCTAGTGCTGTTGTAAATATTTATATAGCTGGAGAACTTGCGGTAAGCATTCTTCCCCATTTTGTAACATAACTAAATAGAGAACTCAAAATTGGTCTGTCATTCGCCAATGAAACCATCTATTAAACTGAAACATTTGCATTATGTCAAAATTAGTTGATAATTTTCCTTAAACTCTCTAAAGATCTTGAATAATTAACAGTCTTCTTACCTTCTTAATAATGTGAGTCCATATTATGATGGTTCCGACAACATTATAATATTCTACATATTGATAAACATTATGATTTCATTACATTATTGGCTGTCCAATTGATCCTTATTTTGAATTTTACAGAACTAGTAATAATCATGATGTGGAATAAAGAACCTGTTGATTTACTGGTCATTGTTTATTGTATTGACTAAAGGACAGAGGACACTGACATGATATCATGCTTCACATGCAAGGAGCACTAACTTATGCTTGTATTTATCTTTTTTGCAGTTGTGCTCCATGACCCTTGTCATTGGGCTCCTCATACTATTGAGAAGTGCAACAAAGATCACACACAAGGCACAGGCTGTTACATGTCTTGCTGCTAAGTGGCATGTGTGTGCAACAGTAGACTCATTTGATGCAAATGATGGTGAGACTCCTAGGATCCCTGATGCTGCTGGCCAAGCTTTTCCAATATGCCATGGGGAATCAGACCGTGATGATGCTGGTGATGAAGAAGATGACTTGGACAACTCGAACCTTATCCCAGCATATGCATATAGCACCATTTCATTCCAGAAGAGACAGGCTCTAGGTAAGCCAAATTCTCTAACAAATAATTGCTAAATAAATATTCAGGTCATAATTCTCATTTCATGGTTTAAGTTGGCTGGAATAAAGTTTTGGGTATGTTTAGAAGTTGTATTACCATTTTATTCAAATTAGGAGTAGGAAAAATGATTAAAGTACCAGGGATCTGTTGCTTATCCGAATCTTGATACTGAAAATGATAATGATAAGGTGGTGACTGGGTTAATACTATTGATTCATGCATACACCTTATGTTTATTCATGGTTTGCACAGTTTGATGATTATTTTCTTTTGTATGGCAGTGAACTATTTTGAAAACAACAGAGCTGGGATTACAGTATACGGGTTCACGTTAGACCGGAGCACACTTCACACCATTTTTGGAATTGAGTTATCTCTTGTGCTATGGTTGCTTGGAAAGACAGTTGGTCTGTCTTGAGGAGTATATATATGTTTTTTTTTTCCTCTTTTTGTTGTGCCAAATTCGTCATTCATGTTGTTTATATGAAGAAGAGAGGGCAAGGTGGGGGGTGTAAATTACGGTTTCAAAGCCATTCAATTTTCCATTGTATGTTTTATCTCCTTTTCTCCTTGTAAGTCATCTTTTTTTTTTTTTTTTTTCATGCATACCCACCAGGTTGCTGTATTTTTGTTATTATCGTCGATATTTGTGTTGTTAATGTTGAGGGTGAAATTGTTGTTGCTTCAGTTTATTTTCTTATTGTTGAAGGAGAAAATGTTCTTGCTTCAGCTTTTCTGCTGCTGCTATTACTAATAGCCTACTGGTGGATTAGCTGTGATTAATACAAACAAATAAATGAAACTCCAGGTCTTCACTTTGAATGGCAAGAAATTACTATCAGCCTCCTGTTTTTTTCCTCTTTCACTTCAGTCATCATTGAATATGGAAAAGATTGATTTGTGGTTTTGAGATCACTTGAAAAAGTGCAAAGCAGCCTGAATTTTTAGACTATAGGCAAGAAAACTGGGGGGACCCTTCACATGAAAGAGTGTGAAAAATAATCAAAAGTACTTTATTATGACTACTTGAAATCTTTTCAGGAAAACACCAAACCTGGACTACAAAGAGAAAATTTACTCGTTCATGGCAAAGACTCTTCTGTGCATGTAGTCATTTTTTCTTTCAACTCCTTAAATATGTATTTCGTACTCATCATACCCACCTTTAAGACTTCGATACATTGAAAATTTTACTAATAAAAATTTATTGCAATGTATTTAGCTTTGTGTTTCAAGTTTCAATATCTAATTACATGTCACTAACATGAATTGGATGCCATACTAACACGAGTTCTATTGAATTTTTTTAAAAATTGAGTCACGTTCACCTGTCACAATTTTATATTATTGTTTGGAATTCAAATAGTAATAACATCTTTTATATCTAAACATATATATTGCCATAATAATTTAGCCATCTCCTTATACTTTAATTTTTCTTCTTAGGATCGTATATTTATTAATCACCAACCCATTTATATTTAAAAATATGACTCTGAACAATTCTTCAGTAGGAAAAAAAGTGGTCTAAACATTGAAAAACAAACTTTGATGATTCTTTTAAGAAGAAAGAAAATGTGCCATGTTTGCTAATAGCCACCTCGCTTTTAATTCGGCGCAAAGCAAACTCTTCCTGTTTTGGCGCGAGCCTGTCTTTTGTATTGACAGTGAAAACGCATCGTTTTTATCACCGGCCCCAACGGTGTCGTATTCGTTAATCTCGGCTTTTCCACTTTCGCGTTACGTCAGGCGCACAACAGAGCACAAAGACAAATAAAAGTGTGCTGGTAACTGTTTCCTGGTTTTACAGCACAATCTCTAAACAATAAAAGCAGAAACATATTGCAGGGAAAAAAAAAAAAAAATTTGCTGCTTGATCTGGAGAAACAGCGAATGGAAATCGGTACGGGCCCAATCGGTTCGTGCTCTAAAGATCACCAAAAGATCTACCTAGAATGGTTCAATTATGCCGACTCAGGTACACCGTTATTATTATTCTTCTTCTCTTTTCCATTTTCGTTTTCGTTCAATTTTATGACATTCATCTATTTAATTTTTTTTCCCCAAATAGACGGTGATGGACGAATTACTGGTAATGATGCGACCAAGTTCTTTGCTTTGTCGAATTTATCTCGACAAGATCTCAAGCAGGTATAATTTTCAGTAAAGCTCTTTTTATTTGTTTTATCGTTTATTTATCTGTGTTTTGGGTTTGTTTTACTTCTGTTTGAATCTTATGAGGGGTTGCTTTTGCGCCTGTGTATGTGGGACTTAAATATGGTGAGCAAATGTAGCCTTGAAAGCAGAGCAGCTTATAGTTTTTTGCGAATGCCTACTTTTACTTTGCAGCTATTTGTCAAGTTCATAAGTGGGTGTATATTGCGAGAATCCATTTGCGAGAGAATACTACTTCTTAGTATCTAGTAGTTGGATTTAAAGTTTAGAGACGGATGTATCATACACAATCAGCACGATGAAAATATCCTTATTTGATTGCGGATTGATTCTATTCTTAATCAGTGGGGGACTGGGGAGGGATTCTTTTTGTAAATTTCTTGAGTAGCATTGGTATGTACCCTTTAGTTGTGGGATCTTCAATTATCTTCTTTACCAAAAACTAAAAGCCACCCTTTTTGTTTATTACTTATCGACTTATGTGGTTACCTCTTCATTTGGAGCTATTATTTAGAAATTTTGCTGCTAATTTACTATTTGGTTCTTATGATTTATTTAACAATGACTTTTTTATTTCTTTGGCTTTTTTCTTTTTCCCTTCAAAGGTTTGGGCAATTGCAGATGCCAAGCGACAGGGATATCTTGGTTACAGAGAGTTTATTGCTGCAATGCAGGTTATAGTTACTAAATAGTTTTGTACTGTAATCTTTTTTTCATTTTTGTTCGATTTAAAAACTGAACAGTTCCTAGTTTTAACGTGTAGCTGATTTCTCTAGTACAAGATGGACACCAAGTAACACATGATCTTTGGAATAGTGATGGTAAACTACTTGAGATAGTGTTTTTTTTCCCCCTTTTTCTTCCCTGCATGACAGAATAATTTCAAGTTGACAAATTGTAGAGCAAATCTATATGTGTCGTTTGCTTTTTCTTGTAGTGTCATTTGATCTAAACCAAAATATTTTCAAATGTTTCAGTTGACTTTCAAAATCTGAAACCTCCTGCAATGGAAGGTCTGGATAAGTTACTTGCAGTAAGTATCCTATTCTCAACTTCTACTTGTCAGTTTAGTTATATGCCAACTCTTGCTCTTTTATTTAATCTTTTCAGAATAAAAGGCATTCATCAAAGACAAGTGATCCTGATTTAAATGGTAAGATGTTCCTCATTACCTTAATGATTGCCTTTGCTACCTTTTGTACTCTGCAATATGTTTACTAATTGCCATGTTACAGGGAGTTTGCAGCCACAGCCCTCGCCATCAGCTAATTGGTTTTCTTCAAAATCATCAAAAAAGGTTTGAGGTTTAACTTCAAACTAATTCTTGTGCCTTTAATAGAGAAAATGGAGGAACATCTTCTGTTTTTCACTTATGGCACGGACCAGTTTGTATTTCAAATTCTTTGTGCGTGTGTTTTTCTTTATTAATATTAATTATCACCACTAATACCTAAGATTGGGAGGTTTGCAAATATTTACATTGAAGGTCATGCATGTGAAAGTTGATGTTTAATTGTATAAGCCAGTTTCTTTCCACGTATTTTTTCTTTGAGTGTGTTTGCAGTTCTTTCCTTGTACAGTAATCATGTTATCTTTGGGAGTGCTGCTGCTAGAATTGCTTTATGTACTTTTTCTTGTGTATCTGCAGATACCTATGTCTTCTGTTACATCAATAATTGATGGTTTGAAGAGATTGTACATTCAAAAGTTGAAGCCATTAGAAGTTACCTACCGTTTTAACGATTTTGTGTCCCCATTGTTGGTGAGTGAAATAGCCTTATCTGGGGATAGTTATGTCCACGTACAGTATTTTCCATTTCTTTTTACATTATGTTTCATTTTTTATGGCATTTGCACAAAATTTTATGCGGTAACTCTTCAAACTACATTTTAAGTTGATAAGACACAATAAATCTGTTTTATTTTCTAATGCAGACAAATAGTGATTTTGATGCTAAACCAATGGTTATGTTGTTGGGCCAATACTCTACTGGGAAAACAACATTTATAAAACATCTGCTTAGAACTAGTTATCCAGGCAAGTTATCATTTCTCTCTTTCTTCTCTTCATACCCACTTTCGTTGGAGTAAAAAAGTTAATGGTTGATTTTATCTGATTTCTACTTCCAATTCCCAGGAGCTCATATTGGACCTGAGCCAACCACCGATAGATTTGTTGTTGTTATGGTATGTGCAATCTGTGTTTTTAATATTTCACTTCTTGTTTTTATATTATATATTTATGCTCTTTTTCATTTCAGTTTTAAAAGCAATAAAAGTTTTCGCTTCTTTGTTAAGTCATATCAGTTATGCAAACAAAATATTAAAAAATTCACTCATTTTTTGGGCTATGCTCTTTGTTTATAATCAGTGTGGGACCCTTTTTCTTCTTCATTTAAATATTCCTTACTATCTCTCTTTTCTTTATCACTACTAGTGTTACTGTAATGTTACCAAGGCTAAAGTGGTATATCATATCTGATATGTCGAAAGAGCTTGACAAATTGTTACATGAGAGCTATTTTCCTTGCTAGACGTGACATTGAGTGGTTGACTAAATGTCGAGATGTATGCTTAGCACCTACAATTGTGCTTTTAATACAGTCTGGAGTTGATGAGAGAAGTATACCAGGGAACACTGTTGCTGTCCAAGCAGACATGCCATTCAGTGGTCTCACAACCTTTGGCACTGCATTTTTGTCGAAGTTTGAGTGTTCTCAAATGCCACATTCTGTGAGTAATCATCCTAGAAGTTAGAATTAAACTCCCTTTGGTATTAAACTCTCTTTCTAGTCCTTTTATAACTCTTGAAGTATACTATTTTGTACTTGAAGCTGCTAGAGCACATAACACTTGTGGATACTCCTGGAGTTTTGTCAGGAGAGAAGCAACGGACACAGCGAGCCTACGATTTTACTGGTGTAACATCATGGTTTGCTGCAAAGTGTGACCTAATATTGCTTCTGTTTGATCCCCACAAACTTGATATTAGTGATGAGTTCAAGCGTGTAATCACATCTTTACGAGGTCATGATGACAAGATTCGTGTGGTTTTGAACAAGGCAGATCAAGTTGACACTCAACAGGTAAGAGCACATTAAACCAAGTTGTTCTAAATTTTCCTGGTTTGGAGCATACATAATGTTGTACCATTGATATACCTTTTTCATAGAGCAGCTCAGTCTGCTTACTTTCTTGTTCGCAGCTGATGAGGGTTTATGGAGCTTTGATGTGGTCACTTGGAAAAGTTCTTAATACTCCTGAAGTTGTTCGTGTGTATATTGGGTAGGTTCTAGTCTTTACATGCTAATGCCTGAATAATGATTTGGAATGTCATGGATTTGATGAAATACCAAGTACTTAGCGCTGTGCTTAAGATCATGGCAGTTTTTAACTTTTGGATATCAGTTGTACCTTTAGTCGAACATATATACATGGTTTTTATTACACATCCAAGCAAGTTAGTATATATGCCCCTTCTTACACGCATTTGATGTTGTTTATGATGCAAAGTTAATTTCTCTCATGCATTTGACAGCTCATTCAATGACAAACCTGTTAATGAATCAGCCTTTGGCCCCCTTGGTAAAGAACTATTTGAAAAAGAACAAGACGACCTTCTATCTGATCTGAAAGATATCCCCAAGAAGGCTTGTGATCGACGAGTGAGTTCATTGCATGCTATTTTCGTCAGCCTAGATTTATCTATTTAATGGTAATGGACCAAATTTGCAAATGGTTTCTGACTCAGATCTTATTTCATAGATAAATGAATTTGTGAAACGTGCCAGAGCAGCAAAGATTCATGCTTATATCATCAGTCATCTTAGAAAAGAGATGCCTGCTATGATGGGCAAAGCAAAGACTCAACAAAAACTCATTGATAATTTAGCAGACGAATTCGGAAAGGTTCAGCTGTCTCTTTTTTCCAAGCATGTCAGCTCACATGATTGGCTTTTCCATCATGCATAGGTAGTTGCATATATTGATTTTTTTTTTTATCCTTTTCCTCGAGCAGGTCCAGAGGGAATTCCATTTACCTCCCGGAGATTTCCCTAATGTCGAGCACTTCAAGGAGATATTGAGTGGTTACAGTTTCGATAAATTTGAGAAGCTGAAACCTAAGATGATACAGGCTGTTGATGATATGCTTGGTTATGACATTCCCGACCTCCTGAAGAATTTCAGAAATCCCTATGATTAGGAGAGTGAGTGTGGCCATAGAATATAAATGTATCAATTGTTAACAGAAAATGTTTATCAGTATCCCGCCAGAAAATTTATTTGTTTCTAGATTGCTAGAGGTGAAAAATTCGTGTCTTTTATGCCCTTGTGCCACTTTGTATAATCCAGTTTTAACTTTTAAGGAATCCTAAATGATTCAATAATTTTTAAAAATTATTAACTCTACTTGGGTATGCCAAGATGGTAAAATTTATATTTGATTATTGTCCGAGAGAAACCAAAATCATTGTTGGCAAGAGATCATTCAATTATTTGCATGAAGCTTCAGGGAAAAAGCCCAGAAAGGAAATATGAAAATTGGATCTCTAAGATAAAAAGGGAATTCTAATGTGAAAAATCAAAGATTTGCGGTTAAATGCATTTTTGCATAATCTACTTTCCTAATTCCTATTAGGTACCTTAGGATAATTAAATTAATCAAAGTTAATATGCAGCTAATGTCTTGCCACTTTCTTAAAAGAAATATGATATGGGACTAGGGTTGGCAAAATTCGGATCCGGATCTAGATTAATAATTTTACATCCGGATCCGCAAAAAAATAGGCGGATTCGGATACGGGTAATATCCACAACAGATGCGAACGGATATTCTGGATATCCGGATCAACAAAATTAAAATTTAATAATTTAATATATAATTTAAAAATTCAATAATTTACCTAATAATATCAAATAAAATCAAATCATAATTTAACAATAATAATTCAACATGAATAACATACAAATAATCTCATAGATCTACAAATAAAATTTTATTTTTTATTTCATTTTTAATGTATATTTTTAATTTAATTTTAATTTAAAATTAAATTTAATAATTTACCTCATAATATCATATAAAATTCAATCATAATCCAAAAATTAATAATTCAACATGAATAAGATACAACAACATCACAAATCCACAAATAAAATTTAATTTTTGATATAATTTTTAATTTAAAATAAAATTCAATAATTTACCTAATAATATCAAATAAAATTCAATCATAATCCAACAATTAATAATTCAACATGAATAATATACAACAACATAATAAATCTATAAATAAAATTTATTTTTAATTTTTTATTTAATTTTTAATATATGCTTTTAATTTAATTTATAATTTAAAATAAAATTTATCCGGATCCGGACATCCCGTTTTCTGGATGAACTTGCATCCGGATCCAAATCCGGATCCAAGCGGATCCTCATCTTTCACATTCGGATGCCGATTTATTTGACATCCCTACATGGAACTGTTCATTATGCAAAGTTCTTCCGGCTGTCATTAGTCTAAAATCCGTTATTGAATCAAGTCATTTTGGGTGGGATTCTTTCTTTATTCAGCATTAAATAAGAACCCAAATTTTTGCTCGATGAAAAAAAAAAGGATATTTGTAGCATGTAATAAATAAATCAATAATAGATCTTAGAGCATCAGTTCACGCACACGATTAAAATGGCATGTTCCATTTTTACGCGCGATATGGACATATTTTTCATATCTCACTATCTCAATATATACATACTACTAACATTTTGCCATACAACCAAACCCTACGTTAGCTTGCATTTGAATTAATCTTCTCTGTTAGCAAGAGAGTTAATAACCATTAGAAATCTTTTAGCCATGTCTCTTTATTACAACCCGGAGAATAAGCTTTCAAGCCCTAAGAAAGCATGGAAACGCTTGCTATCCACACTTCAATTACCTAAAGTACTCAACCGTCGTCTTGCTCGAAGCAACACATTTCCTCGACGCCAAAACGTGCATAGTAAATACCATCATTATCAACATCAACAACAACAAAGGATGATCATTCGGAAGAGAGTTGATCATCAAGACGTTGAAAGAAGTGTTGGAGGGAAAGTATTTGCACCAAATGATGATCAAACTTCTAGTGATAATGAGGGCAATAATTTGATGATAACGGGACGTGTTGCTGACGCGGAGAATGTAGTGGAGGAAGTCGATGATGTGGTTGTTGGTTGTACGTCAATGGAATCTGCGTTTGTTGCGCTGAGATTGCATGGAGTTGACGAAAAAGCCGAGGAGTTCATTCGGAGGAACAAGGAAGCTTGGAAACTTGAAAGGCAAAAATCCGTGGAAGAATTCTTTGCAATGTTAGCTCGCGGGTCATGAAGATATATTAATTACAATGTAATCATTGAGTTATGTTATTAATATATTCACTTTTTTTTTGGGTTATTGGGTGAACTAATTTATGAAAGAAAAAGTGATGACGAGAATGAAATTGATCATTTCACTTTTTTGTTATGTTATTATGGTTGCGGAAAACAATTAGATACTGATCAAATCAGGGCAGAAC
Source organism: Atalantia buxifolia (assembly GCA_030444775.1). Taxonomy (NCBI): domain Eukaryota; kingdom Viridiplantae; phylum Streptophyta; class Magnoliopsida; order Sapindales; family Rutaceae; genus Atalantia; species Atalantia buxifolia. Next base: position 25,365,521 of record CM059834.1, on the reverse strand, counting down.
ATTGTTTAAGGAGAAAGAGGAAAATGTAGCAGAACGGTACGTTTCGATGAACGAAATAACTTCAGTATAATTCGAGATATCTTGCATAACTTGAGTATAATTAGAGGTACCCCGCATAATTCGAGAGTAACTCAAGGTACCTCACATAACTCCAGTATAATTCGAGATACCCCACGTAACTCGAGAGTAACTCGATGTACCCTACGTAGCTCGAGAGTAACTCGATGTACCCTACGTAGCTCAAGGTACCCCGTATAACTTGAGGTACCCAATAAATCAAATTCAGAAAAATCCTCTGAAAAAGTTCGCCATGAGAAATGTCTTCATCGCATGAAGGATAATATTTGATTTTTTCAGAATTAAATATCAAAACATCTTACTGAAAAGTGGCGACAGCCGCCTGCCACCTCTGCCAAAAGTGAAGGACGCTGTCCCAAGGACAGTGGTCCTCAGCCGCCTTACCGGACATCCACTGTTGAGGTACCCTGGACCACTGTCCAGCGCGCGCTGTGTATCCAAAAGGATGAGATACGCCGCGAACGCCCTCTTGATTCCCAAGCATATACATAACGACCCAAAAATCATAAAAAAAGGTAAAAGAACGCAAAGGGGCTAAAAAGGACAGCCAATAGCCATAAAAATACATCACGTAGCAGCTGAGGTACTTCATATATAAAGGTGTTTAGGTTTTATTCTCTATGACTATTCGTTCACCCATAAATACTCACACTCCACAAAATAAAATTTCTTTACCATAAAAAAAACTTGTGTTGTTAACTTGAGCGTCGGAGTGTGAACTCCGGGGCACCCTGGCTTCACCTCTAACCTCTATTTCATTGTTTTGCAAGCGTAGAAGCTCATTTCGAAGGATTCTTTTCCTTGATTCAGACCCCTTACCGCAACCACTAGCCCCTTAACCCTTCTCACCCCCTCTGAATTTCAGAAACACCATACACAATAAACTAGTGAGGTACCCTAGTTCCCTGTAAAAAAAAAAATTATATATATATATATATATATATATATATATATTGTTCTAGATAGCTTTTCCTCTTTTTCTTTGAACCCAAAATCTGTCTAAAATAATTGGCGCCGTCTGTGGGGAGACACACAAAAAGCCTCGACGGTGGTTATCAAATTAGTTGTTGTATGTGCTCCAATACATGGCACCTGACGTACCTTCCGAAGGTTTAATAGCAGATACTACAAGGATTAGAGATGACAACAGTGGTGAAGGTAGTGATCCCGCAAGAAGAGTATCCCGTCTCAGCAAAAGCAAGTTTGTTAAATAATCGACTTGTATTTGCCAAGATGAGGAACCCATCTTTCACAAGCATTTCGAGGATCTTGCCCATGTATTTCTTAAGGCAGTTAGATCTTGGGTACCTGAAAATTCACTTTCGCCAGTGACGCTAGATGCTCCACCACCTCAAACAGACCAACAAGTTATAGTAAGAACAAAGGTACCCGAGGCCAGCAAGCCAAAACATGGGCCATCGGGTACTCGTTTTAAGTTTCAAATCGTGGGCTCCCGATACGAGTGTTCCATTGTCTCTTACAATTCCTGCAGCAACCAGGGTATGAGACTTACAAAACGTTCCCACGACGATCTTCGTGATAAGTTAAATGCCAAAAGGGCTTCTCAAATGGCGGCGACATCATTAGATGTCCCGGGGGTACCCTTTGTGCTTATGGAAAAAATGGAGAACCTGAAAGTCTAAGTGAAGCTCTTTTCTGAAAAGAAAAACATCACAAGTGCTCCAACACCAATGACCTACCACTCGTCATTAACCTTAGAGATTCGGACCGCAACTCTTCCAAAAACATTCACCATGCCTTAGATACCCCAATACTCGGGTACCACTGATCCCTCGGAGCATGCTGAGCTATATCGTGACCAAATACTTATCAAGAGTGTTGATGAGAACGCCATGTGTAAGATGTTTACACGTACACTCACGGGACCTGTGAAGTGGTGGTTTCAGTCATTCAAGGTGGGTAGCATATCTTCCCTACACCAGCTGTTATATGAATTCACTAAAGAGTTTTCTTATGCTTCCACTAAAGACAGGGCAGCCTTCAAACTTGCTTTTATCAAGCAAGGGGAAGTCGACCCTTTGGTGGAGTACGTGAGTTGTTTTCACTAAGAGGTGTTACGAATCGGAGCATTTGGAAACCAACATACGTTGACTCATTTTGAGAAAAATTTATAGTTGGGCAAGTTATGACGTTCTTTATAAAAAAACGCCCACTTTCATATGGTAAAGCCCGTTCCCGAGTATTGCAACAGATGGAGATGGATAAGAAATGCCATCTGAAGCGCCAATAAGATAAGGCTGAAGTCATGGAAAGCATGAACAAGCCTAATAGGACAGAAGCCCTAATACCAAGGATTCCCCGAGCACGAAACCCTCCACAAGTTGTCCCACACGGACGAGGGTATAATGCTCCAGGTATCTCGAGGTTACCCCAACCTCCTAGATTGCCGCTACCAGAACAGCTAGATCCACCACCGAGACCTCGATACGAATCTTACCATCCGCTGAATTATTCATTGGAGCAGATCTTCTACTAGATTCGGGATAGTGGCCTCCTCCGTTCGCTCAAGCCAATGAAGAAGTGCCCATTGTGAGTTTCATGAGGACTTCGCTTACAACACAATCGAGTGTTTCAGTTTGCGTGAAGAGATTGAATATTTGATTATTAGCGGGTACCTCAAGGAATTTGTTGCTGGCATGAGAGAAGCTCAGAAATTCATTGACTAAGATAAGGGCAAGCGTGTAGCTGATAGCAGTCCCGAATATGAGGCGCCCTAGGGACCCAAGAAAGACGTGTATGTCAAGATGATTACGGGCGGACCGACTTTAGCTAGCTAGTCTAGGAGGGCCATTAAGAGCTATGGTAGATCGCTGTCGGTAATGCCCAACATTGGTGGGGAAATCAACTTTACCTGACGAGGAACACCCCAGGTACCCCACCATCCCCCGCCAATCCTTTTCACAGAGAAAGATGTAGAAGGTGTCTCGTACCCCTATGAAGATGCCTTAGTAATTACGTTGAAGGTTACTACTCGTAAAGTGGCAAGGACTCTTGTAGATACCGGTAGCTCCGTCGATATCATTTTCAAAGGTGTCTTGGATCAACTATTGATTAAGTCACCAAAAATCATCCCATATACTACACTTTTTATTGGGTTCGTTAGGGATGTAGTCATTCTAAAAAACATCATTACACTACTCGTTATATTTAGTAAGGCTCTTCACAGTGTTGTTCATATGATTAATTTTCTTATTGTGGATTACCCGAGTGCCTACAAGATTATGTTGGGTCGTAGTAACTAAAGTGATGGTATCTATGCACTACCATGCCATGAAAGTCCTAACCGCCCATGAAATTATCACCATTAAAGGGGACCAACAGTTAGTTTGTGGTTGTTACTCCGTGGCTTCCAAAGTCACTTACCAAATAGTTTTTGATCCGCCAATAAAGGGGTCCCCCAATGGTAGTAAGCCCACGATTTGTCCCACAAAGCGAGCACTTGTTAGATAGCGAAGAGCAGCACTCAAAAAAGCTTCTCAAGCAGCCAACCCACCAAAGCAGCTAGGAACTTCGCCAATGGGAGTAGAAACAGTTGTTTCAGATGAATAAGGGGTATTATGCGGTGACCAGATCGAGCAGAGATGTGAATTTGAGGCACCTTTGGATCTCCGATTACCGAAAGATGAAAAATGAGTTACCCTGATCGAAGGGGTACCTTACTGGGCAGGGGAAGATTTATTCTTGTCTTTAATCGCCTTCAGAATGACAGCCTTATTAACATATTTCTCCACGTGAGGTACCTCAAGTTCTGGATCCACGCTCCATACCTCCATCATTATAAAGGAAAATGCCTCATCCACCATCTTCTTTTGACGGGACAATAGATCCTTATTTTTGGCCCTCAGTTTGTCATAATCCCTAACTACCCAAGCTTTTTTTCAAGACAGGTCATCAAGACGTTCCTTCAAAGCCTTAACTCTTGAAACAATTTTATCCTCGCGAGACTATCGACTTTGGAGCCCATCCCTTAATTTTTCAACCTCCAATTGTGTAGCAACAAAGGAATAAATGTTTAGAAGGTAATGGCTAAGGAGAAAGGCCGCTTGCAGATTGTTAAAGACATGAGATATATGTATATGACAATATGAATAAATAAATAAATAAAGAATAAAGGGTGCACTCGGGTACCCGAGAAAGGCCTACCTCTTGGGTAGCCTTAAGTACCTGACTGTAACGTTCGCTTAAACTCATCTTGTCTGTTTCTTCAGTGACCTGAGGGGTAACATTTTTGGCAGAGTAATAAAAATAGCACGCCAGGTGTGAGACCTTTTTTTTAGACGCTGGGTCTAGGTTACCCTCACGTAAATCATCGAGGAAAGAAGAAACCAACCCAAATTTCTTCTTTTTAGAACGAAGGGTACCTTTCGATCCACCCTGGGAGGTACCCTGTGATTTCCTCTTTACTCCGGGTACACGAGGTGGTCGCGTATTCGTTTGGGGAAGTGCGAAATCTTGAGAATCGAAAGCTCCACCTATCACCCTTTGAAAGAAAGTGTCGAGCGCATCGCCCGCTGATTCCATGTTTGCACCCAACATGCAAAAGAGTGATGTCAGCTGGACAAACAATAAATGCTACAAACACAAAACAAGGGGAAGCAAAAAACGGTGAAGCCAAATGAAAAACACAATGATGACAGGGTACCCTAGTCACATAGATAAAAATAGAGTATCCCTCAACACCCAAACCATATATGAGTCACCACCAGAAACAGATGGAAAACCTTTATCAATCAGTCTCGCTCTCCCCAACCTGCTCTCTTCCAACACATCACTACCCATTTGTACAAGTCGGAGCCTCATCACATACTTACTCATTTTTTTCTCTCCCTCCCGACTTGGGCATGACCTTTTCGCCCACGTCACATCTACTAAACCATGGAGAGTCCAAGATTAGCGAGACATTTATGCACGAGGATTACAATAAGGAACAATAAACAGTTATAAGAGGAATACTTACAGTCTTCGTTGAAGAAATTTTAAACTTGCACAGGGTTGCCATTATCACATAGAGTATCCATCCCCCACTTACCTTTAGCAACAAACCAACCTTTTTTATAATCTTTCTTCAAGGCAGGGTCTCTTCTAACAAGATTGCCATGGGCACCCTAAGAAGAGAAATAAGCAACAGCGGGACCCTTGGGCTTCTTGAGTTGATAAAGTCCCATCAATTCCCGAATAGAAATGTCTTGCCCCAGAATTTCCAACCATAATACTTGCAAACCTGCAAGTGTCCTTCACCCTGGAAAAGATCCACCACAAACAGCCAAGAGGAGTTGTGAATCGCCAGAAATTGCTTGAAGGATGAAGCCATGCGGAGGCTGTCCTAGCCACAAAGAAACCTGTTAGGGGTTTCAACCAAAAAAAAATGATGAAGAATAAAGAAATGACATGGGGGAGGGGGAGTGTCATGCGCTAAGATGACGACCGGAATCCCGCTGATCACCGTTCGAATCTAACCCCGATAACCTCGATAGGAACCACTAGGAACCGTCACAAAAAATCGTGAAGAAAGACGGTTGGCCAAAAAAAAGTATGAAAAAAGAAAAAAAGAAAAGAGGGAAGGAGAAGAAGAAGTGAGGAAGACAACGTGGGGGGAAGAAGTACTAGCGCCAAGTTGCCAGACAGGGGTTTCGCTAGAAACCGTAACCCACGACGGAACGCCAGCCAGATCTGAAGCGAAGGACCGCTGCAGCGACCGCCGAGAGTCTGCCAGAAATCACTCGAATGGAAGGTCAGCCGAGAGAGAAGAAAAGGAGAAGAGGAAAGAAAAGAAAAAAAAAGAAGAAAAAAAGAAAATAAAAGAAAAGAAGGAAGAAGAAGAGGAAGCTAGAGACAAGGATGTGGAAAGGCGTAAAAAAAAGGATGATTTTTTACCTGTGTATACAACGTTAAAGAAGCCAAGGAAAAATGGAGAAGCCACCAGAAGCGATCAACTTTATGGGATATTTTTTGGGATTTTTAAAATAAAATGGTAAGAGAAAAAGAGTAGAACAGATTTTAATTAAACCTAACAAAACATACTGCACAAAAAAAGAAGTCAAAGATATTTGCATCAGATTAATGTTTTTAAATTTAAATTGTGTGTCAAATGGTTGCCACTTCCTAAGAGAAGTGGGAGAGACATGAAGACAACTGTTCATTCCCCTAGTTAGTTGAGTTAAAAAAAGAGGGGAGGAGGGAGGGAGGGAATGAAAAGACAAAGAGAAGATCCTCAATTTAGCCGCCCACCAAACTAAACTCCACGTCACCACACGTCGCTCCTGCTTCATATACAAGTTTCTTTTGCTCCCAATACTTCTTACCAAAAACAAACTAGGGGGGTGTTGTTTAGGGAGAAGGAGGAAAATGTAGCAGAACGCCATGTGTCGATGAGTGAAATAACTCTAGTATAATTTGAGCTACCCTGCATAATTCGAGATACCCCACATAATTTAAGGTACCCCGCATATTTCAAGGTATTTCGCATAACTCGAGGTACCTCACATAACTCCAGTATAATTCGAAGTGCCCTACATAACTCGAGAGTAATTCGAGGTACCCCACATAACTCTAGATAATTCGAGGGACCTTACATAACTCGAGAGTAACTCCAAGTACCTTACATAGCTCGAGGTATCCCGTATAACTTGAGGTACCCAACAGATCGGATTCAGAAAAATCCTCTGAAAAAGTCCACCATAAGAAATGTCTCCATCGCTTAAAAGATAATATTTAATTTTGTCAGAATTAAATATCAAAATATCGTACTGAAAAGTGGCGACAACTGCCTGCCACTTTGCCAAAAGTGAAAGACGCTATCTCAAGAACAGTAGTCCTCAGCCGCCTTACCAGACAACCACTGTTGAGGTACCCTGGACTAAGGGTGGGAAAACGGTTCGGTTCTATGAGCAAAAACCGAATGGTCTCAAAACTAAAGAACTTATTGGTTTTTGTTCGGTTCAGTTTTAAACCGAACCGAATCAAAAAATCGATCTGTTCGGCTTGATTTAATTATAAATAATTTTTTAATTGAAAAGTAAATGAAAATATATAAACCAAAAACAAATCTCTCAAATCCCTAGCTGCGTTTCAATTTGCAACCTACCACCTCCCTCTCCTTTCCCATTCCTCTCCTACACCTCCCTTTGTCTCCTCTCTGCCGCACGTTTCTCCCTCTCCACACGGCGCAGAACTTCAGCTCAGCCCCTCTTGGCTTCTTCCTTGCTAGCGTCTCTCCCTCGCGTCAGCTCAGCCCCTTTCTTCCTCGCGTGCACGACTTCCTAATATAACCCTTTAGAAGCGACATAGCCCCTCCCCTCAAGCACAGTGACAACCCCTCACACGCCTAGCACAACCCTTCTCTTTGGTGTTGTAGCTTACATGTGTTTTTTTCTATTTTAATTTATGCCATGGCCCGTTTAGAGTGTCTAAAGAATCTTTAGTTTCTGCTAGTGTTACTTGTGTTAGGGATTGATTATTTGATTTTGTGGACTGCTGATGTATATAATATACTTGTTGGCGAAGTTAAAAATGGCGGGCAGATATTGTGGTTGTGGAGGCTTGTGAGTTGTGGCCGTGAACTGAAATGGTTGTAATGTTGTATTGTATGTTGCGGCCGAGAATTGAACAATTGAAAATAGATAAATGTAGAATGCTTCTATCAATGAAAAATTGGAAATAATATTTGTTATTTAACTTATTTGGCATAATGATTAATGACTCAATTAGCTTCGTGAGGTTGCAATTTAATATTGGCAATTTGGCATAGACAATTCAAATTAAATTAATAATTATTGGAAGTAAATTATGATTTGTTGGCTTAATTTGTTAAATTAAATTATGATTTGTTGGCTAGTAGTTAATTTAACTTTAATTGATCTTTTTGGCATGGATGTTTTAAATTAAATCAACAATTATTGGAAGTAAATTATGATATGTTGCCATGTTGGCTTAATTTGTTAAATTAAATTAAATTAAATTATGATATGTTGGTAGTTAAATTAAATTTAATTGATCTTTTTGACATGAACATTTTAAATTATTAAATAAAATAAAATAAAATAAAATAAAATGATGATATGTTGGCTAGTAGTTAAATTAAATTAAATTGGCCTTTTTCATTTCAATAACTTGTTAATAAAACAATATTACTTATTTATTTTTATTTTAGTCATTGTAGATGTCTAATTATTCAAGAGTTCAAGACAATCTCGATTGTGAAGCCGATGATCTTGAGCATGAAGTTGAAGTTTATAATAGTGAAAATGATTCGCCAACAATTGTCACCAGCGGAAACAAGAGGAAAAAGTCTTCGTCATCCAAACCGCCATTACCAAGGAAAAAAATGGCTCCAAGATCAGCAGCGTGACAACATTTCACTAGACTTCCAAATAATGATAAGAAGTGCAAATACAACTATTGTAGTAATGAATTTGAATGTGGCTCGGTAGGGTACAAGAATAGCACTTTGAGGACTCACTACTAAAAAAAGTGTCAAAAGTACAAGGACCTTCAGAAAGATCAAACGATTTTAACTCAAGATGTCAATAGTGATGAAATTGTAGCAAGAGGTTTTAATCAGGATGCTTGTAGACGAGCAACTGTGAAGATGATTGTTCTTGAAGAATTGCCTTTTTCTGTTGTGGAGAATCCAGGTTTTAAGCATTTTTACAGTGTGACGGCTCTTAAATATCTTCTTCCATCATGAAGAACCATTACTAAGGAACTCTTGATATGTATGTCGAGGAAAAGGCTAAGTTAAAGAGCTTATTGGTTGGGAATAAGCTGAGAGTGTCTTTGACCATTGATGTTTGGACTTCCATTACGACAGTTAGCTACATGGTCATCACAGCTCACTTTATTGACAAGGATTGGAATTTACATAGAAAGATTATTAGCTTCAACACGGTTAATGATCATTCATCGGAGACAATTGGTAAGCAAATTGAAAAATGTTTAATTGATTGGGGCATAGAGCGAGTGTGTGCTGTAACGGTTGACAATGCATGCCCAAATGAGGGTGCTCTCAGGTACTTAATTGATCGACTAAAGACTTGGAGGGATGATACCTTAGTGTTGAATGTGGATTATTTGCATGTTCCTTGCTATTGTTGGGATTATATGCTCCTTTAAAGCATATTAATTTATTTTATGATTAATAAAATATTTGAGATATTTTCAATTGCATAAATATATTAAATAAGATCTGTTTAATCATATTATATGTATTTATGTGATCATTATATGAATTCATAGAAGACATAAATACAAGTTATCTTATGATTAAAGAAATTAAGTTCGTAGTTGATAAATAGAGTTGAGCGATCTATTTATGTTTAGACTATAATAAATTCATTGAATAATTTGTCTTAATCATTTATGAATTTATTGGTGTAGTACGACTACATTGAACATGATCACATATGAGATTTAATTAACCTTGAAATGACTATCAGACTTATTAAATCTCACAGGCATTGATTTTACTGTAATCTTAATCTTGAGTTAGTTATGATTTCATGATTGTAATTGTTCTTCCATTTGAGTTACCAATGGGCACGACATATACTTGTGGTCAAGATTACCCGGTATCTTAGTGGAAACAATTATAAGTATTAAAGTTATAGATTAACAATATAGAATTTGTACAACACATCTCTTGATGGGTTTTTGGTACTTGATCATAGAATTTTCTGGTTAGAGTGTGTCAACATATTTAGTATGTTGAAAATGATCATTAGAGAAAATCAATAAGTATCAAGGAACAAGATGTTATTAAATTGATTGAACAGTTGAGATATCAATTTAATTAACGATGTGGTACAAAGGATTGTGCAGTAAAGAAATCAATATGGCATGAGTCGAATTATTATTCGAAAACAATATCTTGGATAGCATACAATTATGGAGGTTAGTTCCAATCTTTTAGTAGAGTAGATTTGGAATTAAATAATTGGGTTAGTTTAGTTACAAGCCTAATTATTGTAGCCACTTTGTATGTACCTATATGATCCCTGGGTTAGCTCATTTAATTGACTGCACCACCACTGGATTAATAAGCAAGATAACTAACTATTTGGGTGAAAATCCTAAATATCATTTAGTGGGAGGCTCCATTTAATATGCTTGTGTGTAAGGGGTCTTATGTCATTTTACAAGGTGGGCCCTCTATGGAAAAAGCAAGTAACGTGACTTTTGGTTTTTATTATTTGGAGCCTAGGGTTTTCACTAAATGGAGATATAAAAAGTCTTATTTTCTCTAAAGAAAAAAAGACAGAGCCACAATATATAAATTAGAGAAAAAGAATTTTTCTCTCAAAAATTGAGAGGAAAATTTTCTCTTGTTAGTTGCTTTAGTGGTGATAAAGGCGCCCACACGTCAAGTACAGATCAAACTTGAGTCATAACCTCGAAGATTATTTGATGGCAGATCGTGATCTAACAGGAGTGGTGGTGACAGATCGTGATTTAAGAGCCTAAATCACTTCAGCAGAAAAAGCAAAGATTGTTCATCTTCTCAGATTTTCAAGGTACGATTTTTAAATTACGAATTCTTATATATTGTATGGATCAATCCTAGAAGTTTTTATAAAAATTTTAAAAAAGACTGTTTTTTCTCCAACAGTGCGCACATATTGAATTTGATTGTGCTGAAGGGTTAAAGGAACTTGAGCTGAGTATAGTTAGTGTTCAGAATGCTGTGAAGTATGTGAGGTCTTCCACCGCTTGGATGCAAGCATTTCAAATTCGTGTGCAACAAGAGAAGATTAATCCCCGAGGAAGTGTGATTTTGCATTGCCCTACTCGGTGGAATTCTACATATTCCATGTTGAGTACAACATTGAAATTTAAGCCGGCATTTAATCGGATGGCACTTGAAGATAAGCTTTATGATGCTTATTCCAATGAAAGAGAGGGGGAAAAGAAGAAAATGAAGAGGCCACCACTGTATAGTGATTGAGAGAGTGCTCGTCGCATAGTTAAATTTTTTAGGACTTTTTATAACGCGACTTTGCAATTTTCTTCTTCTTTGAAGGTAATATCACATCTTTATTATGCTTTTGAATTTCGATATATGATATGGAATTTGTTTTAGCTTTATTATGCTTTTGAATATTGATATATGATATGAAATTTATTCTAGCTTTATTATGCTTTTAAATTTCGATATATGATATGGAATTTATTCTAGCTTTATTATGCTTTTGAATTTTGATTGATGATATGGAATTTATTCTAGCTTTATTATGCTTTTGAATTTTGATATATGATATGGAATTTATTCTAGCTTTATTATGCTTTTGAATTTCGATATATGATATGGAATCTATTTTAGCTTTATTATGCTTTTGAATTTCGATATATGATATGGAATCTATTTTAGCTTTATTAACATTTTTTTTTCTTTTAGGTGACATCGAACACTTGTTACAATTGGATATGTCAAATTCAACAATTTTTGGAATCGTTGTCTGCTAGTAATGATAGCCTTTTGGGTTTGATGGCTATTAAAATGAAGGAGAAATTTGATAAGTATTGGGAGGGCTATTTCAAGATAAATAAAATATTGATTGTTGCTTCTGTACTTGATCCACGAGGAAAAATGAAATTTGCAACACATTGCTTTGAGAAGTTATATGGCAAAGATAGTGCCAAATGTGTTGAGATGAAGGAAATGGTGAAAGATTTGTTGACTAAGCTTTATGAGTCTTACAATGCACAATATAAATCGAGTGGTAGTGAGAGTGCAAGTGGAGGTAAAAGTGGAAGCCAAACTTTAACTATTGGAAGTGGAAGTGGTTCGAATTTTTGGGATTTGGATGGTGATAATGATGTTATGATTGAGGACCCTTTCTTCGAATTTAGTAAGGCGGCTTTAGCGAAGGTAACCCGAAATTTTCAAATGAGTTGGATCTTTACTGGATGGAGAAGACGTAAAATATTGCAAAAGGTAATTTGGACACTAAATTTGATATTTTGTTATGGTGGAGGGTGAATAATGCTAATTATCCAATTTTGTCATGTATAACAATGAATGTTCTTACTATTCTGGTGTCTACTGTTGCCTCTGAGTTTGCCTTTAGTACTGGAGGCCGTATTCTAGATCAATATAGAAGTTCTTTGACTCCGAACATGGTTGAGGCACTGGTATTATTACAGAATTGGTTGCGGTTTTATATTTTTGTGGAGCCAACAATGGACTTGAATAAGTTAGTTGAAGATAATGAGTTTATGGATCAGCTTGCGGAAGGTATATTTTGTTTAATTTTAATTTAAGTTTACTTTTAAAGAATTATGACCTTATACAATTTGTTTAATTTTAATTTATTTTTTAAGTAATGTGAACCTTATTCAATTTGTTAAATTTTTTTTAATGTAGAACTTGGTAAATCAACAACGGCCAACCAACTTGGAAGATCAACATAAATAATTTTTAGGTGATAAATTGATATGTATTTATTTGTTATTAAATATCACTTCATTTTAGTTAGTTTAATTATTCACTTTCGCTCACTTTGAAATTTGATTTAGGTGATGTGGAATTGTGGATAGTGGATGTAGTTGTGGCTTGTTTGTTGCAGTGGATGTAGCTATGGCTTGTGTGTTATGGTGGATGTAGCTATGGCTTGTATTATGGTGGAGTTTTATCGAATATTGATTCACTATTATGGACTTGTTATTTTTTTTTTTTTTGGTTGCCATGAACTTATAATTTGTAATAGACTTTTAAGTTTAAGCGTGTTTATGAATTGCGAATATTTTGTATTGGGACTTTTATTATTTTACTTTTGATTTAATGGTTTTATACTTGTTTATTCATATATATTGTTATTAATATTATGTGGGGAGATTGCCAATTTCTCCCTTATTAAAATCATCATATACCACTTACCACCCTATTATTTTTATAATGACCAATTACTACCCTACCGTTATAACAATAATTGAAAATGAGGGTAAGAAGGTCATTTGACTATTGTTTTTTGAATTTTAAATTCTATTCTGACATGCGATGTAAAAAATTAGGTTTTAACACAATAAAATATAAACTTAGATGAAAATAAAAGGTTTTTAAAGTAAATTTACCCAAAAGAGAATGTGACTTTTCATCTCCTTTACTTCTTATCATTTCGAGTGTCAGAGAGAAAGTTTCAAAATCATTTTTTTTCTCAACTGTCTTTTTACTAAAGCATTTGTGTACATGTGGAGATGACTCTATTACCATTCCAGGTTAGTGAATGGTTAAAAGCACACATTTAATACAACCAAAATCTTTATCTTTATTTACTAATTGTTGTCCGCTGATGCTGAAGTGATAATGTTATGGGCATTTTCAGAAAAATTTTCTGATAAACATATTTGGGCCTATTAATAATATGGATGCTAAGTAATCAGTATTCCAGTTTTTATTTTAAGGAATAACTCATTTTATGTTTTTTTTTTTCAATATACGGATTGATGTTGAATGGGGAAAAGAAAATTTGGTTTTGTTTATGTTTTAAGGTATTCTTCTTTATAAGTGTTAAAGAAAATCTTTTTTTTTTTATTGTTAGTTATTTTGAATCATGTGCCTGAGTTTAAAAAAATGTTAATTTTTCTTTTTTAAGTATCATGATTTGAATATTTATATTTACAAATGGATCAAATACATGTCAAGGTTCACTTTGATGGTAAACTAATTGACCTAGGTGAATATGAGATAGAATGTTTAAGCTTGGTGGCTCTAATTAATGATGTTATAGAGAAACTAGTTAATAGACATCAGCTGGATGATGAAAAGTTCATGATAATGGCTTAAATTCCTTCTTCAGGTGCTAAGCAGTTACTAAAGAATGACATGGAGTTGTTGAGTTTTGTGAACCTAATGCCAACTAGAAAAACTATTTTATTGCTTCTAGAAATGAAGTCATTGCCATCAGAGGCAATGCAATTAAACATTCTTGAAAATCATCATACATCTTTTATTCCTGAAAATTCTGAAAATACTCTGAAGAGGATGTTTGAGGCTTATAAGGAAGGCAATAAACCTGCAGTGGCAGATGCAATTCATCATGAACAAGCTACTAATTGGACTAATGAACCATTAGACAATGATGATAATAAACCATTGGACAATGATGATGCCAACAATGTGGATTCTATAAATTGGACTGATGATGAAATTGGGGAAATTATGAAGATTGACAATGAGGATATAGAAAACATAATAGATTCCAGTGATAATTATGATTTTGACGATAAGTCACTTTTATCTGATTATGAAAGTGGTGATGAGGATACTTCACCTGATGATTTTCATTTGAACTTAGATGAAGATAGTATTCAGACGATGGCCAGAGAATTAAGAGCACAAAGGTTCAGACAAATGGCTAATGAAGAAATCATATTGGAGGTTGGTCAAGTGTTTTCTACTGTAGATGAATTTAGGAGTGTCCTTAAGGACTTTGCAATCCAACAAGGTTGTGTTCTGCACATGGAGAAGAATGAGAGGGCCAGAGTCACTGCTTTATGTGCAAACAAAAGATGCAAGTGGAGAATTCATGCTTTATTGATGGTAGATAAAATTAGTTTCATGATCAAAACAATCAAAGGTGGAGCGCACACGTGTGTACCACTTATTAAGAACCATGAGACAACCAGAAAATGGGTAGCTGAGAAATTATTTGGTGTAATCAAGTCAAATCCTGGGATTTCTTCATCTTCTATAGCTTCTGTATTATTAAGTAGATTTGGTACTGCTACAAATAGGAGAAGGCTATACAGGGCCAAGAAAAAGGTATTAAAAATGTGTGAGGGTGATTATATTAACTCATATGCTCTACTAAATGATTATGCCAATGTTTTGCTTATGACTAACAACGATGCAACAGTAAAAATTAGTCAAGAATTGGTTGGAAACTAGAATAAGTTTAAGAGAATTTTCATTAGTTTCAGAGCTCAACAACAAGGGTTCATGAAGGGGTGCAGAGTATTCATTGGTTTAGATGGTTACCATTTGAAGACGTCTTTTGGAGGCATTTTGATTTCTGCTGTTGCTTTAGATGCAAACAATGGTGTTTTTCCTTTGGTTGTGTGTATATGTGAGGTTGAATCGAGGGAGAGTTGGACATGATTTCTGGAACTATTTAAAGAGCATATGGATATCCTCAATGATATGGCTGTTTCATTTATGTCTGACAGACAAAAAGGTTTAATTCATGCTCTTCAAGATGTTTTTCTAAGTTCTAAAACTAGATATTGTGCAAGACATGTGTATGCCAACTTTAGAAAACAACATTCAGCTAAGATTTTGAGGGAGCATTTTTGGAAAGCGGCAAGAGCCACTAACAAGACTGACTTTGATGATGCAATGACAGCTATAAACAAAATTGATGAAATGCTTACAAGTGGCTAGTTGACAATGATCCAAGCACATGGTCATGCCATCATTTTGACCCATTTTACAAGACTGATCATGTGACAAATAACATGTCAGAGTCATGGAATAGTTATCTAAATGAGTTTAAAAGGAAACCAATTCTAGAGCTTTTTGAATTTATTAGAATGATGTTTATGAAAAGGATGATAAGGAGGAAGGAGAAGTGTGAGGATTGGGAGTTAAATATACCTCCACGAGCACAAAAAAAAATTGCTAAGATTACCAAGGGTGCAAGACGTGTGTCTATTATAAAAACAAGTAAATATCAATTTGAAATTGTAGAGATTATACATGACATGGAAAGGCACTATATTGTAGACCTGAACAAATGGTATTGTGAGTGTGGTGGGTGGCAGATGAGTGGGCTTCCATGCAAGCATGCCATGGATGGAATTTTACATAGCCACGGCGAGCCATCTGATTATGTTGACAAAAGCTTAACAAGGCAGGCATAACTGCTTACTTATTCACCAACAATTAATCACCTTCCAGACAGGACTAATTGGCCTAAAATTGATAGGCCAGTTTAAAGCCTCCTGTAAAAAAAGTTCAACTAGGGAGGCCTAAGTTAAATAGAAGAAAAGAAGTGAATAAAGCAAAAAAGAAACCATTCTATAAGAGAAGATTCACTGTGAAATGCAGCATATGTCATGAAATGGGGCACAAAAAAAAAATGCCCAGCTTACAAGGTATAAATATTAAATATTAATAAATTTTTAAAATTTTATTGAATTGACATAGCTTTTGACATTGTAAAAGGAGAAGGATGTTTGCTCAAGCTCTGCAAAATTACCAAGCGCTAGCAGAATGAGAAGCTCTACCAGTAGGAGCAGGTAGTGGACTAACCTTAAAAAGTGCCTATATTTGATGTTTATGAGTAATAATAATTTTTTTTTCAGGAACAAATAAAGCTCACCAATTAATCGGACAACAACAATTACCCACATACATTAGAGTGAAGCAAAGTAAATTAAGGTCTATGCAGGCTTCACAAGCACAAATTAATCAAGTAGTTGCACAAGTACAACTTGAACAAGCACCGAGTAATATTTAACCTCTATGTTAATTCCTTGTTTTTATGTCCATGAATAATAACAAAATTAATACTTTTTAGGAATATATGGACCTCAAAGTACAATTGGACAACAACAAGAACTTGTATATATTATAGCGAGGCAAAAGAAGGCTAGACAAGGGCATGATCAAGGAACCGGTAACAACAACAATAACGGGGTTATTAATACCAAGCCTGTTCTAAAAAAAAGTCAGAAGAGAGAGCAAAGATAGGTTGAATGCAACTCAACCATTAGCTTCTATGCCCGATGGCTTTGGTGGTTGCATGTACTATCTAGTAAAATATGATATCTAATTAGTTTTGTTAACTATTGTAGCAGGGGGTAAATGTGGCTTCATTCGTTGGGTATGTGGCATCAAAATTCATACCCATTTGAATATTGTGTTTACTCTTGGTTAGCTATGATGGGATCTTCTTATATTATGATTACATTTAGCTTATATGCCATTGATGCATCAAACAATTACTCCTTGATTTTGATTATAACGAAGATATGTAATTTTTTTTTTGGGCAATGCGGTAAGATTTTGTTGGATTCTCTTTGTAATAAGTGATTGGGTATTTATATTTTTGCAAGATTATAATATTGGAGACATAAATGGTTGAAAGGATAGAATATTCAGGAATGTTTGTGCAAGGAATGTGGTTTGACAGAAGTGACGCAAATTAGGCTTATTGCAATTGTGTATTACGGGTATATATAGCTTGATTCATGAAATTAGAAAATAAACGTTATTCTTCCTATTAATATTCATTTTTTCAATCCATATATTAATGGCAATAAGTCTTTTTGACTCTAAAAGTAAGGGCACTTTTAAAATTTCACTTTGTTATATATCAATTAAAACATATGTGGGTAATTGTGTAATTCTAGAGCTAAGAAAATTGTCGCCAATCTCTTGTCATTTGGACACTAGGGGCAAATAGGTAAAAGTACTTAAAAATTGAGCAACTTCTGTTACTATTATAACGGTAGGGAGGAAATTGGTCACTATGAAAATAGTATGGGAGGAATTGATATATAGTGATTTTAATAAGGGAGAAATTGACAATCTCCCATATTATGTGTGTAGACTATAGTTTGGTACTTGGTAGTTAATAGGAGTGTAAACTGCAAAATTAGGTAAAATTAGGTGGGAAGCATAAAATCTGATAATATTAGGGTAAATCCATAAAATCAAGAAAATGAAAAATCTGAACCGAACAGAATTTAGGAACCGAACAGAATTTAGGAACTGAACCGAATTTAGGAACCGAACGTAATCGAAATTCGGTTCGAGTTTGGTTCACAATCTTAAGAACCGAACTGAACCGAACCGAACCAACTATTGCCCATCCCTACCCTGGATCACTCTCCAACGCGCGCCATGTACCCAAAATGATAAGATACGCCGCGAACGCCTTTTTAATTCCCAAGCATGCACATAACGGCCCAAAAATCATTAAGAAAAAAGATAAAAGGACGCAAAATGGCTAAAAAGGGACAACCAATAGCCATAAAAATACGTCATGTGGCAGCTGA
Organism: Atalantia buxifolia; assembly: GCA_030444775.1. Classification (NCBI taxonomy): domain Eukaryota; kingdom Viridiplantae; phylum Streptophyta; class Magnoliopsida; order Sapindales; family Rutaceae; genus Atalantia; species Atalantia buxifolia. The sequence continues at coordinate 25,347,428 of CM059834.1, read as the reverse complement.
GGTACTCCATATATAAAGGTATCCAGGTTTTATTCTCTATGACTATTCATTCACGCATGAACACTTACACTCCACAAAATAAGCTTTCTTCAACCTTAAACTTCAATTTACAGAGGGTTGGCAGCAAGCTCTCTTTATCATAAAAAAAGCTTGAGTTGCTAACTTGAGTGTCAGAGTGTGAATGTCGAGGCACCTCGGCTTCACCTCTAACCTCTATTTCATTGTTTTACCGACTCAGAAGCTCATTTTGAAGGATTTTTTTCCTTGATTCAGACCCTCACCGCCACCACCAGCCTCTCAACCCTTCTCACCCCCTTCAAATTTCAGAAACACCACACAAAAAAAAAAACTAGTTAGGTACCCCAGTTCCGCGTAAAATAAATTTATTGTTATAGATAGGTTTTCCTCTTTTTCTTTGAACCCAAAATCTATCTAAAACAAACATAATGGAGACCATACTATGTAGTGGCCTCTACAAAAATTTCAATTTTTTTTTCAATATACATGATATGTCTTAAATTATAATAAAAGTTAAAAAAAAAATATCTTTGAACTAGGTAGAATTCACTAAATCATCATGATATTTATCTTTTTAGTCGTTTATATTTTAGTTTTTGCAATAAATACATGGCCTAATAATTCATAATACCTAAATCCTACCTTTATTATAATTTGATTATAATCTGCCCATTTTTATAGAAAATAGCATGTAATGATTCCCTTCTCTAACTCAATATCCAATTAAAAAAACTCACTATCTAACTCATGTCTACATATTTATTATTCCATTCTTTTACAATCTTAATTTTTTTTTTTTACATTATTGACCAGGCCCCTATAATCAAAATTTTGAGCTTCTGCCCCTAGATCAGATGATCTGAGACTTGTTTATTTAACACTTTATTAATTTGTTGTCTTGTTTTAATTTCAGCACATTTAAGTAGCAATTTTGCATATTTTGAGCAATTATTTTGTCTTTTAATGTACTTCAATAAATTTTAGGCATCTCTAATTATATACACAATTGTTCCTGATGCAAGCTGTTATGTTAAATTTACTTGAGCTTTTGTTGATGTTCTTTCTCCATCCGGGCTTTATAAAAATTTGAATTTCGAAAGACGATATTTTTATTGTTAAAATTAAGGTCTCTCCAATTATTTTTATTTTGTTGTCTTAGTGTTGCCAAAAAAAAAATTCGGGTCTTATTAACTTAAAAAATAATTCTTATCATTTGAGACAATCGGTCAAAATTCTTGAAATGCATGTACTCTATAGATTAGTTATTGATATAAGAAAATAAAAAAAGAAAAAGTAATTAGTTAAAGAATGTTTATTATGTAATATTTTCCAGATTAAGATTCCACTAAATGAAAAAGATATTTCGGAAATAATTAATACCACCTTCAGTTGTATAAAAATGGAATCCTAGTTATATCATTCATGGATCATATTACCAAGAGACAAAGAAATTGACATATTTGAGCCATGTTTCTCACTTGGTTTATCGTTAGAATCATCTAGCCGAACTGCCAAACCCATCATAAGATTTGAAGGCTTGGAAGACTACTTACTCTTTTAAGATACAATATATAGTTGTGAATTTCTTTTCCCTGACACAAATGTTGTTGTTACTATTATTATTATTATTATTAGGGTTCGGTTATTCAATGAAACAAGACGCGCACGTCTTGTGATTAACTAGTTAGATCCATTTAAATGGATATGGTCTACTTAAATTTAAGTGGATCTAATAATTAGATGTAATCGTGTCTGATCTTCTGATTCTTGCACTGATCTTGTCCTTATTATTATTGTTATTATTATTTTGAAAAGTGAAAGAATACTCTTCCCGTCTTCCGTATCTTTGGAGGAAACTAGCCCAAACTGCTCTTGCACTGTCCAATGGGCTTATCTTTATCGAAGTCATGGGCTAGTTAACATTTGGGTGGGGCTAGTTAGCAACTCAACTCTTTCGCCTTCCTTCGTAAAAACGGCATTTTCGATTTCAGCTTCAAAGTCGACCTCGCCATCCCCTGTGTAAGACTGTAACATCTCTTTCGAGGTATCAACTCAACCCATTCTCTTTCCTCTCTTTTACTTTTTTATTTTTATTTTTATCTTTTAAAATGGGTAGTCCACTTTTTGAAGTTAACTTTTGGTTATCTCTTGTTTGTAATATTCATACAGTAACATTCGTATACGCGTATCAAGTGTTCGATAAAATTCCCCTTAAGACTCAGTGACATTACTGCGAGGCATGAGAACGTAGTTAGTTTCGTTTACCTGGTGGTTTAAAGTGGAAGAAGTAATCAATTTTATATTATACAGTGGCTTACCGTATATATTTGTTTGTGAGTTGCAGGAGCAAAGCAAATAGGAGAGTGTGATAATGTTGCCACAGGGAGTGAAGAAAACCGTCATTGATAACCCGAAGAAGCTAGCCAATTTGATTGACCTTGTAAATCTCCCTTCCACGCTTCGAGAGTTTGTGGGTCAGTCTCGGATCTCTCGTTTGGGCTGCTTCATGCGCGTCTGGTCTTACATCAAGACCAACAATCTCCAGGTTCTTAATCTTGCTTATTATTATTTTCCAGTTTCCAATAAAAAGTATATATGTTGGTGATTTTACGTGTGTCTCCAAACTTTAATAAATAATCAATGGTAATCATGTGTCTATCCCAAAGGTGATGCTTTGAGTGTCCTAACTGTGATGCTTTGAGTGTTTTATCTTAGCATATAGTACATGCAACTATCTGTACGAATGGAGGTGGCATGATATGGTTAGATGAGTACGAATGTTTTTTTTTATTCTTGTTTATTCATTTTGACACTTTCAATTTTAATCTTCCAATCATTTTGTGCAACCTTAGTTTGTATATATAACTTAGTTTCGTCGTGTGACTCATTATTGTATGAATGGGGCTATTATTTTAGCAATTACTTATCTTAACCAAGGAGTTGGAATTTTGCATATTGCTTTTGATTTTTAGTGCTATGATGCCTATATACCATCATTTTCTTTCCTTTTTATTCTATAGCAATTTAGTTGAAAATATTTATTACTAACTTTTATACTTTCATTGGTTAGGATCCCAATAACAAGAACGTGGTTAATTGTGACCAAAAGTTGAGGAGTATTTTGATGGGCAAGTCTCGGGTTGAGCTAGCTGAACTTCCTGCACTTATCAAATTACATTTTCCTAAAGAGTCAAAATAGGCTGCAATTTGAGATAAGGTGTCTGTCTTTCTAAAATGGAGCCATTTCTTCATGTTGTATCTGTAAGATCAATCATCTACTTGTGTACGTAATAGATAAGGATTTGGACATATAAGTTTTCTTTCATTGAAATTTTTCTTTCTTTTACACTCGTTTCTCCTATAATTATGATTTGTGTTTTAAATTTAGTTCACAATGCTAATTTTGTTGTGATCGCATGTCCACATGATAGAGGGAGTCCATTAAGCAGATGTTTGAGTATTAATTTGTATATGCTTTTCACGGAGATCCCTGAAGAACCATTTCTGTTATTTACTTACACTATTGTTGTTTAGATCGGAATTATCTTCTCAGCTGCTTGTATTAAGAAATATTTTTAATCGTTAAACATTTTATGGGTCTGAACCATTCTGCATTGTGGATTTTGTGGAATTATCATCTGGAACCTTTCTCTTAATTAATTAAGTGATCATCTCATGAGATTCCATTTGTTATTCATATTTGATCATCTCATGAGATTCCATTTGTCATTCGTATTTATAAGAGAGCATATTCTAAGAATTTTTTAGGGTCTATACTTAGAGAAATTAGAGACAATCTTCTTGAACGTTTATAAAATTTTCATTTTGGAGAAATTGTTTTGTATTTCTTCAGAAGAGAATTACATAGCAATAAGAATGATAAATATCAACAAATGCTATTGTGAATGATTCGGACTAGCATTACAACCATTAAATGCTACATAATACTTTGTGATCTTCATAAAAACATAGCTAGGGAAGTTTGAACCACATGATCCGCAATAATCCAATTAGTCTTCTCTGTCGGATGGAAGGAATCCCAAAATACATATTTGTTTGCATCTGAACATGTAAATGGGTTAATTTTAGAACACATGTAACCCATCTCAAAGAATCCGGTTCCACAACATGCTTTTGCTATGTCTTCGAATCCTGGGATTAGAAATTGCAGTAAGATACTTTGAGAACATATGCAAAGAGGTGCATGCACAAGCTCATTCACGCAATGCACAACCTTGAAGCTAAAAATACTTAACCTTGTTAGTACGTATGATAAACTCCCTTTGCTAAGTATATTTGCATGGTTTCATTCTCCTTTAAGTTAATGTTGTTAGGTATAAAAGACTGAGAATTTATAACTCAACAGATGATGAAAAGTACTGAGGGACAGCTCCAAAGTTACGTATTGGTGCTCATTTCAAGGAAAATAGAATGAAATCGAGGCCAAGCCAGAAACTAGACAGTACTACTTTATTCATATCAAATCATGAAAAGTGGATCCCTAGGTTTTTCTCTCTTATTTTTGGGTCTGTTGGAGACTCCTCTTTCCCTGTTGCAAGCGAGATTCAATCATTCATAACTTCCCTAATAACTTCACGGAATTTGTGCTATTTAACTACTTATGCAAATACTGCAGAAAACTTACCAAATTTCTTTGGGTTCTGAATGATATCTAAAAGAATATCATAGGGATTTGAAAACACTAGCCGGATGCCAGCAAGCTCCTTGTTCACCTTCATGATCATACCCTGCAACTTTTCATTAAATTCCTTAGCTACATCATTGTACTCCTGCACACAGTCACCTCCCGAGAAAATATTTGTCGCTCTTTCCAGTGGTAAACACCCCATTGGAGGAAGCCCGCTTAGACATATATTTCGAGCTCCTAGCCGGTAAAGCTCCGTGATAAAATCTTTTGCAATTCCTGCAAGAAAATTCTGGTACTCCTCAATGTTGTACTCTGATGATCTACGTGGAATTACATAGTAATTTTCCAGGAAATCATTAGTCCCTATGCTCACTAGGTACAGTGCTTCCCCAATGACCTTATTAGCTTTGTCATTGCCGACATACCCTCTGAGCTTCTCCTGGTATTCTTTATAGTACTCCATTTCCTTCCAAAGAGGGATTACAGACTGCAATCCACGAGGCACAAAGAAAATCATCTTGTGATTAGAACATAGATAAGTTACTAATTCATTGGCTAATATATTCCCAAAAAGTCAAAATCTAAGCGATAGATGTTTTGTGAGGTCTTCTAAAAACCAAAATGTTAATGGGTAAGAAAATCAGAGTCAGTTGAATGTATTTACTGAAATACCCTAATCCTTTTGGGAAAGACCCGCGCAGACTTACAAATTTTGACAACTTAAAAGTAACTGATAAATACACTATTGAATTTGATTTTTTTTTTTTTTTAATGAGAAGGCATGTCAGCACCCACCTGGAAAATGAGTAAACCTAATTGAAAACTGATTGAAAACAAGCTTTCTACGGACTGGGTGAGTTTTGTCTTTATCTTGTTTTACAGAGTCTGAAGTCATAACGGGACTTACCAGCACATCCGAAGTGGCGTTATCATAACCAGTTCCAGCTGAAGCAAAACAAACTCCAGTAGAAAAATCTGATATGTTATATGTGGGATCCAAATATGCAGGTATTGTTGGCTTGATACGAAAAGCTTCAGAAATGAAGTCAGTTGGAATCCGACCATTGGAAAACCGACCAGTGGGCTTGCTATCGATAAAATCACGGCCATATGGCTGAAAGTTGCTCTTTAGGACCGTAGAGATCTCATTGTTATTCCCTGAATCAACAGAAGAGTCGCCAAACACAATGATTGCCGGAACTTTTGCATTTATTTTAAGGATTTGCACAAGGAGATGAGCTAAAAGAAACCAAAGCATGGCCTCGTAACCCATATCTAATGCTTCTGTCTATCTATCTGGTTTATATTGTTACGAGTCTGGAGCGTTTGTTGGGCAAGTTGGTATGAATGACTTTTTGTGCAGTGGTGAGGTAGGGAAGTAGAAATAAGTTTAAGGTGGATGAAGTTTGTTGAGACTTTTACTCGCCTTTTGCTTTATACAGGTGAGTTTCCAAGTCCTATATTGAATTTTTTGATTTATTGGTTGCAGAGTCAAGACAGATTACGTGATATTTATGGTTAATGAAAATGATGGAATAAGAATCTTACTTGAAATAGAAGCGTTTCTCCATTTGTACTGCTGTAATAAAAAAAATGTGAGAAAGACATGAGCAGCTTGTTAGCTTCTTTTTCGTAGCTGTTGTATTAACTGTTTCACAAAATTTCTTCTGAGTGAATGTCTTCAACCTTGTTAACTTGTCACAGCAGCTAATGCCATTTTGACATCTTGCATGTTAATTTCAAGTTACATTTAATAGTAAAGTCATCTGATACCAATTTACAGGTCAAGATCAACAACCCTAATTTCTCTTATACAAATTGTTTGATGCAATTTATAGACTGTGTTTGCGTTTTTGGTGAGCGTTATTTACTTATTTTCTGGGTTACTGCTTGAAGTTTTCAGGAGCATGGTTTTGTAATTTGTATAGGCTTGACGTGAGGAAGAATTCATGCGGTTACAACAGCAGGCTGGAACTAAAACTTCTCTTTCTTCTTTTTGTTGTCGTTTAGGACTGGTTCTGCGCCCCAAAAGTTGGCTGGAATCGTGAAATTGATTCATGGCAGAAATGTGATACACCAGTTCATGTGGTTTACGGCTGTGGCTTTGGACGATTGATTTTTCTCGCATTGGCTTGTGCATTCGACTACGCCAAAGTGACAATAATTAAATAATTTTCCTATTGTAAGAATTTTAAAAATAGAATTAACAGTTGTTTTGATTATATCCTAAGTTTTTAAATGTTCTGAATTGCCATTGTTTAGTGCAAGTATTATTACACCGAGTATTTTTTTAAATAGGATTCGGATCCACTCAATCCATGTATGGATTTTTAGACCATTCAGAATTTTATTCTTTCCTAATTTTTAACTTGGTCAAAATATTGCTAACAAAGCAATCCAAATTTGAAGAATTAAAAAAAAATATTGTGGACTCGGCAATATTCAACCATGTACGACAATAATAAAATAAAATAAAAAACAGACGGAAGGAAAAGAAACAACCCCCCATCAGTTATAAGAAAAAATATTTGTCTCCCTGGTCCAGCTTTGATCACCAACAAATTTTCTCCACGTGGCATATGCAACTCTGCTATTGGCTCTTAGCTTGATCCGATTCTGTGACTGTACTTGAGTCGCAGACGATCACATGACAGAACGACACAGTGCCCGCAGTAGCGTTCTGATTCTTTCCGAACTGTTGTGGTAGACGAGCAGCAGTGCTGTAAGGGCATTTGCGTCTTTCGACATGACACTTATGTTAGAATTTACAATCCGCAAAAAACCCCATCATCATCACAGCGACCAAACAAAAAGAAAAGCGAAGGAGAAGAAGGAAAAAAAAAAAAAGAAATCGATCTGATGGCAGCTAACAAGCTCCTAGCTTTATGGAACCACCCGGCTGGTCCTAAAACCAGTACGCTCTTATTCCTGTTCTTGTTTGTTTTCTTTTTTGAACTTTTTCCTTTTGTTTTTATATGGCTGCTTGGTCGTATCAAATAAATGAAATTTGTGAAAATTAGTTGGAATTTTTTTTATTGTGTTTCTTGATCAATCAATCCGTATTGACCTACGGTTGTTCAAAATTCTTGAAAGAATTGTAAATTGACATCTGGGTGTACGTAATTGTATATGATGATTAGTGTTTAATCCTGAATTATCCCCTATTAATTGATGGAAGTAATTGATAATTAAGGAATCGTGGAGTAAAATTGAGTTGTGTGCTTACTTATTTTATTTACTCCTTAATGTAGTATATCTTAGCAGAGCTTATAATTTTGGCAGTTCATTTTTGGGCTCCAACATTTAAATGGGGCATCAGCATAGCAAACATTGCAGACTTTTCAAAGCCACCAGAAAAGATCTCCTATCCTCAGCAATTAGGTGTGCCTTACTAGAAATTTTGAAGTTATTTGTTCTTGCACATATGGTATTCTAATGTCTTTCCGATGCAGCTGTTACTGCTACTGGAGTTATTTGGTCGCGCTATAGCATGGTGATTACTCCGGTATGTTTGCTTTCTAGCTTTAGAGAAGGATAAAAGAATTGCTGTTTGCTGTAGAGATCTTATGCCCTCTAAAAGTTGGAACTTTGCACACTGTTGTTGTGCTACATAATGGCATTGGTTGTCTCCTTTGTGTTTGTTTATCCATCATGCTAGCAGTTTGAAGTTGCTTGAGTGATCACCTGTTGGCTAATTTTACACAAGTTTTTTTCATCTTTCCTTATTTTGTCTCCAATGTTGTATTCCAGTTCTCCGTCTAAGTGTGGAATGATGGTCCCATTGGGAATCTAGATATAAAAATTCTTTCTATTATGTGCAAAGAAGTCACTGGCATAGTGTGATTGTAGAGTACTACATTTTGTTTAAGATATGTTTGGGAACAATTCTAATACTATATTACCTCCTGAGATTGTAGAAAAACTGGAACCTTTTTAGTGTCAACGTTGCAATGGCTGGGACAGGCTTGTATCAACTATCACGCAAAATCAAGTAAGTTGGACGTCAAAATCTTGAATATCGTGTATGATTTTGGCAATAGCTTTGATGTTATTCTAATTGTACGTGAAGAATCTGTTTGGAGTCAAATTCTGCTTTGAAGGTATTTCTCATTTTGATGGTTTACAATGTCATTGTTCTGAAGGAAAGGAAAAGAAATTGAAACTGTTGTCAGATTTTTTTGCCAATGAGAAAATATAAAGAATAGACCTTCCAGTTTCTGAAACTAATTTAATCATATGCTGTGACTGAGGTAAAGTTTTTCATGTTCTTTTCAAGCCAAGAGAGCTTAACATTCCAATCATCTTTGTTTTGTTCTCATTAATTTTCAAGAGCTGGGAAGAGGCAGAAGTCAGAACCCTTGTCAAGGTTTTATCAGTTCTTCTTATTATATTGTCCAAACACATAATTGTCTCCTGTTAGGCCTAAGATACCATGATAAAATGAAAGCATAGGTAGATGAAGTGGCCCTACTCTGGTTTGTTTCATTGATATTGTCCTGAGCAAGCTCTCTATTGTTAATCTGATTCCTAGTCAACTTGTTCCGTTTGAGTTAGTCTTAAGGGCTATGTTTGTTGCATCGCCTTTTTCCTGTGAATGATATTGTAACTTAATGTGATTGATCTATATTTTGTTTCTTTTATAAATTTTCAGGCATGATCTCCATATGATCTGAATGCTTTTATCTTTTAAGTCTTATGCCAATGATTTACTACTATAAATTTTCAGGCAAGATTACTTCTCCGAGAGCACCAAGATAGAGGCAGCTGCAGTGCAAGAATGATGTTGCAAATTTCCTAAAGCCTAAACTTGTACCATTTTCCCTTTTTCTTTTTGCTATTGTCAAAAACTGAATGCATTTCAAAAATGTTATCTTCGTTTGCTGTTGGATTGGTTGGTGCGAGTTGTCTAACATCGCCAAATTGATTGTATTGAAAATTAAAATGAATATGATTACCTTAAATATATATGCTAAACATGTTTATGATCATGATTTCTTTCGTCCTTTTTCTTTAAAGAGTACATGGACTGCATTTTAGGTGTTACACCGCGTTATTGAACCTGAAAATTTCCATTCTAGGTTCAAAATTGATACAGATTTCAGGTTTTTTTTTTTAGGCCGTTTTTTGTTTTTAGGATTTTTAGATGTCTGCTTATTGTTCTAATTTTGCAGGTTTAAATTTCCCAGTCTGCTCTTTTTCTGGGCGAGATTTTTGCAATTAACAACCACTTTGCTTATGCTTATAGCTAGAGGAACAAACTATCGATTTTGGTCAATTTAGCTTGAAAATTCCATAAATATTAATGCCAAATCAAATTCAGTTGTAAATGCTAACGGGTTGACCTTGTAGCATTTGTTGAAATATAGTCATTTAAAATTTATTTTAGGGTTATGGGAAGGCTCTTGAAGCATTGTTTTTCGTCTATTCACAATTTATATACATATATGAATACTATCAACCCTTTTTTCTTTTTTTTTCCCCTTTATTTCTGTAGATAGAACCCTAGGATCTACGATCTTATCAAAGTGGTACTAGAGGATCGATCCAGATACTCCATGGCTCCCACAAGAATATCACAAAAAACCAGATTTGACGCAATTAGAATTTAGAGGGAAGAATAAATGCAAGGGCCGAAGTAAAAATTGCCGAAGAGATGGCCGAAATAAAAGAAAATTCTTGGTGTCATCGCTTAAGCAGTTGCCAACTTGTCACCGGAGGGTCCTGTAGAACTGCATGGACAAAAATTGCCTGAACAATAAATTATAAAAGAGCCTGCACAAAAATTGCTTGAACAAAGGAAAAAAAAAATAAAGAAAAATAAAGAGTTACCTCAATCATAGATCGCCTAGGACAAGGCATAATTTCAGGGGCAGGGGAATGTTAAAAAAATCCAATAGAATTAGGATTAAATTTTTTTTTAATATTTAAATGAAGAATTATATTACTATTAATTTGTTTTCTTGGAGGTTTTAATATTTCTCTAGAATCCTATAAATAATTAATGATCTAAACTTTTGGATTGAAGCAATCGAATGAATTAGTTAGGGATGGCAATGTGGAGGGGAGGGGAAGGGACCGACATCCCCGTACCCATCCCCGATATTCTCTATGTATCTCCATCCCCTCTTCGTCCCCATCAGAATTATTTGAAGGGATCTCCGTCCCCTCCCTGAATAATAAGAGGGGATCCCCGAAGGGTCCCCGATCCCCGAATAATTGATATGTTTTTAAATTTTGAACTTGATTTAATCATATTAAAATAAAATTTTAAACAAAAGAAAGGTTTGACAATATATTTTACACTAATAATAATCCATTACAAAAATCACACTACAAAATACAAATCATTAAAATAATTATCTTTGTTAATCTTCATAATCCTATAATAAAAAGAAATTACTTTTATATCAATAATGAAATAAATGAAATGGGTATAGATACTGAAATTAATATTTTTAATAAAAACATTTACTCTTACACGTCATGCTCCTCCCGTTCTTCCTTAAGGAATGTGACAAATTGAAAGATAGCATTAGGTTTCAAATCTAAAACAATAAAAATAATATAAGCAATATGATTCATAATCTAAAATAGTTTTTGGGTCGTGGTTTTAGAATAAGGTGCAGTCGAAAGTAGTAATTTAGGATTACAACTTATTAAGTAAGCTCGAAATTTGTATAACAGATTTAATATTTTATAATTTAAATTTCATTATTCATTTATTAAAAATTTTAAAAAATAAATCAAAATTAAAAATTAATATAAGAAAATGGGGAAATGGGTAAGGGATGGGGATTCTACCTCATCCCCGTCCCTTCCCCAAGTAAGAAATTAGATAAAAAAATTATCCTCATCTCTTCCCTAAATAAAAAATTAGGTATAAAATCATACTCATACCCTCCCGAAATAAGAAAAATTCCTAAGAGTCCTCATTCCCGTAGGAATTTTTGTCATCCCTAAAATTAGTCTTTTGACAAACTGGAGTTTTCATATTTCAATTATAATCCTCCAATTGTTATTTCTTCCTCGACCGCTGTGAAAGGGATTCACAAGAAAATGATCATGTTAATTTTATTGAGGGGTGGATCATAAGAAAAAGGTTCTCGACCCTTCCTTCCAAAACCTAACTTAACTAACTACCTTCAAGACAATAATACCCCAAAATGATTCTTCTAACTATCCACTTCACCGGTTCAAAAGCTGCACATTCACGAGGGCAATTACGTCTATTCCCAAAACGCCCTAAAACCCCAACATTTTCCTCTGTAGATCTCTTTTCTTTCTCGCCACGCACTTATTTTCCCTCTTATTTCCTCCCGTTCTGTTCCCCATCCCAATTAAAAAAAAATCCAATCTTTGCCCCTTAAACCCTAAATTTTCCTATTCCAAAACTAATCTTCCAGTCATTCTTTATCTTCCTCGGTGATGATGGCCTCTAGGGTTTTGTCACACGCCTCTCGGTGCGTCGGCCGACGCGCGTTGCTTCTTGTTCCTGCTTCGGGGAAGCAACATTCACCTGCTCTCTCAAATCAGTTTCATTCTGTTGTTTTTGAATCTCCCAATAAGGTAATAAGAGCAAGTTTCACTTTTCACTCGTAATTTTGAATTAGGGTTTTGCTAGGGTTTAAGACTTTTGACTAAATTTGACTATTTTTCATTCAATTTGTGTGTGTGTGTGTGTGTGTGTGTGTTTTTTTTTTTTTTTCTTAATTGAATACGAGTTCCCATGTGCTTTCCGTTTATGTCATTAAAGTTGGGGACTTAATCAAGTTTCTCTATTTTAGAGATTAGAGTTTGTGTTTCTGATAAATCACAGAATTGCCTGAATTCTGTAGTTGTGAGGATTAATTGGTCTATCTTTGTATGAATGAGAAGGTGCTTCAGGATTTATAAGCATCGATTTTTATCATGTATGTAATCAGGGTTTTGCTCGGTAGGTTAACTGTTTTTCTTTTACAATTTATTTGGAGTGATATGAATCAGCAGGATTTATTTTCTCTCTTACATTTGATCCCCCTTTTTTGAAAGTCCCCTGCTGTTAAGAGTCTTAATTATGAATATGAGAACTTGCAAAAACTGAACATGAGTGTTTATTTCTTCTGGACTCTAATATGGCATGGAACATAGGTAAAACTGAATATGAGCAGACGCTTTTTTTTTTGTCCTTTAACGGTTAAAACTTGCTTTTTTCTTTTTCCATGCATTTGAATATAATCCATACTTGAATGCTTCTTTGATGTTTTCTTTTCTTCCTTTGTATGGTATAACTTCAAGTTTGAGATGCAAAAGCTTGATTTATATGATTTTTTTCTGTGTCAGTTGACACAGGTGTCTCTGTTTCATCAAACGACACTCAATTCATCTATATTTCAACGATTTGGATTTTCTTCAGCATCCCCTGAACCTAATGAAAAGGAACAAGGGAGCGCTGTGGATAATAATGGTGCTGAATCCCCCAAACCAAATGGAGATGCTAAGGATTCTGTCAATAATAATGGGGCTGAGGCCCCCAAACCAAATGGAGATGCCAAAGCTTCTGATGAAGGGATGGAAGCTACTGATCAAACAAATGAATCAGGTTTTGATTCAAAACCCCAATCTACCGTGTACCAATCTAATAAAAGGAGGAGAAGAGTTTCTAAACGAACTGCATTTTCTGATTCAGATTCGGAGAGTGAGATTGAACTTTCAAGGGATGATTTGGTGAAACTTTTGAAGGAAAGAGAAGAGCTTCTCATGGCAAAGAATGAAGAGATGAAGCAAATGCAAGATAAAGTTCTCCGTTCTTTTGCGGAAATGGAGAATGTCAAGGACAGGACAATACGTGAAGCAGAGAATTCGAAAAAATTTGCCATACAGGTTTCTTTGTTAGCATCTTGCCTCCGTATAATAAAATTATCAAGACCTATTGGTATTTTTCGGTGTTGTATTTAGAATTTTTACTCTGATGTTTGTTGTTTTACAATGTTCTGCAGAATTTTGCGAAGGGCCTACTGGATGTTGCAGACAATTTGGGTAGAGCTTCTTCAGTTGTTAAAGAAAACTTCTTAAAGATAGATCCGTCTAATGACACTACTGGAGCTGTGCCCCTTCTGAAATCGCTTCTAGAAGGTGTGGAAATGACTGAGAAGCAGCTGGGAGAGGTAAAATTTTATTATTGCTTTCCAAGTCACATTTCCGCGTCACTTAGGGGTGTTTAGAATACAATCCGATCCGCTCAATCCGTCTAATCCATAGAAATCCGATCCGTGGATTGGTAGATTGGATTGGATTGAAAATTTGATAATCCACAATCGGTAAATTGGATATTAATCTACTTTTGTAAATCCGCAAAAATTTGCGAATCCGCAAAAAAATAAAAAATAAAAAATATTTATTTAATTAAAAAATAAAATTTGTAAATATGGCATTAGTACTTACTAGTAAATAATGTAAAATAAAAAATAATTAAATAAACAAATATAGCTTCGTAAATAGTTAATTTCTATGTACTGATCTAAATGAATGAGATTTTTTTTTTGGTGTGGTATATTTTGAAACCTTAAATGTATTTTTTAGCTTTATTTAAACAATTTATTTTATTTAAATCTTATTTAATTTTAAATTTGATTGGTAGTAAAATTATTTTTATATTAAATTTTTTTATTTAGTTAGTTCGTGGATTAAACAAAATTAAAAATTTTCAGTTTGCAAACCAATCCACAAAATGGTGAATTGAATATGGATTGGATCAAATCCGCATCCGATCCGCAGATATATGGAGTAGGTTGGAATTGAATTTCGTCAATTCGTAGATTGAATTAGATTGAAAATTTGTAATCAGCAAAATCATGGATCAGATATGGATTGGTGTCCAATCCGTAAAATCTGATCCGCGAACACCCCTAGCATCACTGCCTCCTGAGCACTTGTACGAATTGGGCCATTACGGTTTGATGTTCATCCATCTCATTCCAGGAAATCATTGATTTTCTATATTTTATTCCATGAGAAGGGGGGGGGGGGCGGGGAGGAATCAGCTTGCTTGTTTTTATGAATCTTCTCTGTTCTATTTTATGCTTGTCAACCTTTTGCATCTCAGTGTGCTTGAACAATGGATTTTGGGACATCATAAGTATTTTTTGAGTATCAGCCTTTTGCATCTCAGTGTGCTTGACATGATGGATTTTGAGGCATCAAGAGTAAATTGGAAGTTGAATTGGTTGCTAACTGTTTCCTGAACATTGTGCTTCTAGGTGTTTAAAAAGTTTGGAGTTGAAAAATTTGATCCTATAAACGAACCATTTGATCCACACAGGCATAATGCAATGTTCCAAGTACCAGACAATTCCAAACCTCCAGGCACTGTAGCTCATGTTCTAAAGGTATAATTTAAATTGATCAATTTTTCCTTGATTAACTATATAAATATTGCATTGATTGCTTATAATGTTGTTTGCCATAGATAAGCATTTCACCCAGGGGAAGAAAGTATTATACACTTTAAAACATTGTTTCTATTTTTGTTAGAAACTGAATTATACACTTGCTTAATTGATGTGGTTGAATGTGAATATTTAGACCAATCTTTGTGATTTGTGTGAAAGCAGGCATGATTACGTTGTTCAATTCTCATAGTCTGTTTGCTGGGCTAGGAATGCTTATGGTCAATATTTCATTTTAAAGTGTTGTCCAAGACTTATCAGGCCATGGGTTTGTGATACATACATATTCTGTTCTCCTATTTTGCAGTCGGGATACACACTTTATGAGCGAGTTATTAGGCCTGCTGAAGTTGGGGTTACTCAAGCAGTGGAAAATGATGGTACTGAGAATAATGATCAGGCATAAAGACAAAGCTTATCAAGTCCCCATATATAAATTTTGGCTTCAGTTGTGATTTGTCGGTTGAGAAGATAGAAGTACAATGGTTTTCTTGTTAGATTAACCTCAAGTGCAGCAGAGAACACTTTTTCCTCCCCCTTTTTTTTTGTACCATCTCTTATCAAATCTCTTGTTATTTAGACATAATAATGATGCTACAAAGATTGCGATGGTGCATTATCATTATTATTAATTATTTCAAGCATAGAGAGAGTTTTGGAGCTTTATAAATTAGTTTTGAGCTTTATAAATACCGATAGGTTCAGAGATCTGGTTTCATTCCTCGGAATTGTCATTTTATCCTGTTTTGTAAGTTAAGCTTGTGATTTATTTTGTATAATTCATTATAAGTTCTTTGAGGATGAAAAAAGAAATGCAATAGGCTAAACTGTAATGCGGAGAACATGACCAAACCCGAAGGTATCTTAATAATTTTCTTCAAGATTTTCCGTCCAATGTTGGCAATGGGTTTCTCGAGCATACCCAACAACAGCCTACATCGAATGAGCGAAAGACACCACCGCATGCCCAAAAAAGGTGTCATATTGCACATGCTTCATAGTGCATAGGTTATATATATACAGACGGTACGCCAAGAACAAGATCAAACGTTCACTTATTTGCTAAGAACCTATCTAGATACTATATACCTAGATATTAAGACTACATCTTAATTACAAACTAAAGCATAGCTTCCTGTTTAACAGTTAACAGTGCACAATGATGATGTCATGGCACTAAAACAAGTCATCAATCGCTGACTTAATCAGCTGATTGTCTTTGACGTGGCTGACAGATTCCTGGTCGTCACTCTGGCCTCTCAAGCACAGTCCCACATCCCAATCACTCATGTTCAAATCCTGCAAAGCAAAGAGAATAATGTATTATTGTGACCTGTAGTTCAAGCTCCATAAAGTACTTATATGCACATAGATGCTATGCACATAGATGCTTCCCTTCCCCCTACTTAGAAGGGGAGGGATTTTACCATTATCAAAGTTCATCACAAGCTAAGGCAGATCTAAAGAAGCAACGTAAGTTCCAATAAATTTTAAAAATTTAAAAGAGAAGCGGGTGCTTTTTTTGTTGTTGTTTTTTTTTTTTTTGGGAGGGGGGGAGGGGAGGGGAGGACGTGAGGGGAAGGCTTGGTGTCATGGTGGATTAGCAGCTGTAGCTGTTTTGGAAAGGTTCCAATCAATTCATTTGGAACAGGCACAGTGTAAGTCAATATTTTCTTTTCAAGATAAGCATCTTCCATCATTCCCATTCTTGACAGGTTAAGAATGGATGCAATTAATTAGAAGAAAATTCTAGCAAAACACAATATATGTTTTATAGAGTGGAATCATTTGGAAAAGAAAACAAAGAAAACACAAGGAAACTTTTGTTACCTGAGTTTCTTTTGTTAAAGTTTTGTCTACCTTCACTTCACTGGTCTCGGAATTGGGATGCCCATTAAGCATGTCAGTCTCAATTTCTCTAGCTTTATCGTCATCCTTCTCCAAAGCAGTCTTCTTCTGTTCCACTAGAACAGCAACCTGCACAATACGACAGTGATCAATCAATGCTCAAGACAACAAACATAATGGAAACATCCCAAAAATATAATGTCAACAAATTGGTATGAAATGATATCAACATGTTCAAATTCTTCCTACTTTCATAATCCCGAGCATTGACAAACACAACCCCAGCAGACCCACAATAATAATTTAGAACCTCTCACATGAGAACACTATCTCCTAGCCACTGAACCAAGGAGCCTCTCACATCATCACATCTTCCACACTTCTAACCTTTGCAAGAAACTTTTAAACCAGATTTATCAAATTAAGCTGTGTAAAAACAAAGATGCACTACATACGACTCAAGAAATGATATCATTGCACTGCAAACTGAATCAACCATCCACCTTTGAGTAGAAGTTTTGAACACAAACCAGTTATACTAGAGTACTAGTAAGCACTGGAAAGTGAAAATATAACGAAATTTAAAAATAATAAACAACACAAAGCCCCCCCACCAAAAAAATAAATAAATAAATAATCCAACATCAAGCAAAACCCAGTATTTAGGTAAATAGATGAGTAAATAACAGTCCAAAAAAAAATTAAAAAAGAAAGAAAGCAAGCAAAAAAATCAAACTAAAATTTCTCGAGTCATCTAGAAATAAGCCAAGCAACCAATTTTCTCAGAAAATATTACCCCCAAAAAAAAAAGGAAAAGAAAAATTTTAAAACCCTGCTTAAACCCCTAGATAAATTAATAACTTATCAACTTACTGGAGTGTAACGGAACCGTCGCTTCGGCGGCTCCTCCGGTGTGGCTCCGTTATTATCAGAGGGGCTCGAAGAGAGTGGGGTCCACTTACAAAGAAGCAGAGGAGCGCCGTTTATGCTGCTGCTGTTGTTGTTGTTGTTGTTGTTATGGCCGTTGGATTGGCTAATTGTGGACGGGGATGATGATGACACGTGGACCCACCTCTTCTTCCATTTCCTCACCGGACCGTTGAACACCGTCTGCGTCGGGCCGTACCGGGCCGACGCCCGACCCATCCTGGAGCCCACTCCTTCCATCTCCTTTTTTTTCTCTCTCTCTCTCTTTCTCTCTTCAAGTTCCGAACTTTTTCCGATGGCCTGACCGGTGATACTGAAGACAGTTTAGTACGTGTTGTCAGTGATCCTAGCCACTGCCCAGCTCAAACTTTTGGCTGTTTCGCTTCTTATATAAAGCTGAATTCAATGAAGATCAGATGTTACGATGTCGTTTTGGCAAAGCCAAGTGGCCTAACCGTTTTTGTTAAGCGCCAAATGGTGGAGTTTGTCGGTTCATTGTACCCTTTGTCTTATTATTTCGTAGATCAAAAATTAAAAAAAAAATTGTTTAATGTTTGGGAAATCAAGGTTAAAGTTGATGGTATTTGTAAATATAGTTATTAAAATAATAAATTCGTGTAGAAATATTGTTAATAGTAATTAAATATATTATTACATTTATTAAAATAATTAATTCTATACTTTTAAAGTCTAACTAACTAGTGCGATTTAGTTGTCAAGTCACAATCTTATTAATTAAATAAAATTAGTCTTTATGTCTAAATTTATGTAATTTTATCACTTTACTATTTTGTATGGCTTGCTACAAACTCTTTCATGCAATGAAAGTTTAGCTTGTCATTTAATAATTTACATAATTTTGTATTAGTTAATATTCCAAGGGGCAAAAACGGTGCAGCGTTTGGGTGTTAAATGATTCAATTCTAAAATATTAAAAAAATTGAATGTTATATAAATCAAGAAATTATTTGTTAGAGAAGTATTGCATTGCTCGATTGGAATAGAGATTGATTAAAAACTAATTAAAACACATCTCTAATATTATAAAGTTTATTAATTATTTTAACAATATAATAATTTAGCATTTCGTTGAAGAACGTAAAATTTGGAATAATCCACGTCGGGTGAAGGCGTGAAAGTAAGCACCAAGCGCCACTAGGCTAAAACTACTACGGTGAGAATTCGTAATTTTACAATTTTAAAATTATAAGTTTGACCTCTTATAATATATTGCGAGGATTAAAATTTTTTTAATATGAGTGAAGGTAATAGAAAAAATTAAATTATAAATATAATTTTAATAATAATTTAATTTATAAATATCAATTCTAATATCACGTAATTCTTAACAATAGGATAAAAAAACACATAATTGGAAGAAAATGTAAATATGCAAAACGCAGCGTATTAACTGAATAGATATTAAAGATTCGAACACTATCTTCAACAACGATCTGTTAGAGAAGTCGAGCTCTTTTTTATCATCACACAATAAACAGAAAAAAAAAAAAAAATGGAGCTTTGCATCACCAACTCAACGAGAATCCTCAACTTGAACTCTCTCAACAGAACAGAGCTTCCTCTTTCTGTTTCTCTAAAGAACTCAACTGTGGAGTTCATGAACCAAAACTACTACAACTCTCAGAAACTGTCATCATTTTCCCGCCAAATTCACTTCTATCTCCATCAACCTCAATTTCATCGAAGCCCACTTCGTGTCTTTGCTTCTTCATCCTCCTCGGTGGCTCTCGGACCCGAGAAGGATCGGCTTCCGGCTGATATCGAGGTCACAGAGAGTCCAGAACCTAATTCGACAGTGAGCTTTTTTTTTTTTTTTCCTTTTCTCTATCTTTTTGTCCATTTTTTTTTATAGTCTCTTGTTAAATTTGCCACATTTTTCTTTGGTGTTTCTTTATATTGTCACCTTAATTTTGAGGTTTTATTTGTTTGGATTACTGGATATTTTTCTGTTTCGGTTGTTTTAAATCCCATAGGTTGTTTCATTACTGCATTTTTTACTATCTTACAAGTTTTAATTCGTTTCATTTCTCATATGAATATGTTTCTTTTGTTTTATCAATCGCCTTAAATTATGATCAACACTGAAGTTTTATCAGTTAAAATGGCCTTTCGTTCATTTCATTCTCCGAATTTGTTGTAATAATATTTTTGCTAAATGCTACTGTGTCATATCACCGCCTAAATTGTGCTGTGTGTATGTATGTTTTCTTTAATTATTATCATTTTTTATATTAATTCTTCTTTACTATCTGTGTCTTGGTTGATATTTAAGTCTGCTCTGTTATGTAGTTATGGGCTTCTTTTTTCTTTTCTATTCTTTTGGTAGTCTCTTTGTGATTTGTATCTTTCTGTGTTTCTGTTTATGCAGGTGAGGCTGAGTGTAGAAGTTCCAGAGCCAGTATGCAAGGATAGCTACAAAAGGGTCCTTAATGAGTTGATGAAGCAAGTCAAGGTGCTTCTCTCATTTACATGTGAATTCCTGCTGCGATGTAATAGATGATTGTTAACTTGTGTAGGCAGGAGTTGAATTCTGGACATGTAACTAGTTTTGTCCATGCAGATCCCTGGATTTCGTCCTGGGAAGATTCCAGAGAGTGTTCTTGTAGGTTTTGTTGGGGAGCAGAATGTTAAAAAGGCTACGGTTGAATCTATTCTGAAGAGGACCCTTCCTCATGCCATGACTTCGGTATTTTATATCATAGTCTCTTCATTTCTTATTTTATCAGAAAACAATTCGAATTTATAAGCTTGTTGTGGAATTATATTGCTTAGGTGACTGGAAGGGCTTTGAGAGACTCCGTCCGCATTGTGACTAAGTTTTCTGAAATGGAGAAGAACTATTCTTCTCTCAACTCTCTCAGGTTCAAGCTTGCTTTTTCTTCTATCATCTTCATTGTACCGTATTGCAACTTTTACCTCTCAATTTCTTGTCACGGGCTTGTAATTTTAAGCCTATCGACGTTTCTTGACTTACATGCAATAATATGGATTCTGCTTGCTGATTTGACTTGTGCTCCAGTTATGATGTGCTTGTTGATATTGCGCCTGAAGTCAAATGGAATCCTGAAAATGGATACAAGAATTTGAAGATTGTTGTAGAAATAGATAATGACATAGCTGCTCAACAAGCTGCTGAAGAAGAATTAAGACGTCGCCATAAGTCCCTTGGATCACTGAAAATTGTCACTGACAGAGGACTACAGGTACCTGGTTGAAATCACTCTAGTCTCCCTATTTAATGTCTTTTGTATGTGAGGTATTAATTGTATGCTGTAATAATGAACAGCAGTTGTTTATGTAAAAGGATTGGTAGGAGTGTCAATTTTTAGCTATTTTAATTGTGATGGTTCATCATTTTTGTTCAATGGAACTTATGGGTTGTTTCTAACTTTCTATGAAATAAGAATGTTAGAGAACAGATGCTTGGATGCTTACAATTGTACATATTTGTAAGACTCCTCTAGAGCTTATTTAATCAATCTATTTTAGTAAGAATATCAAGTCCAGCCTGACACTGAGGGGAAGCCAGCTTAGATTTCATTTTTCCATTAAGGGCCCAACTCTTTCAATAGAATAAGAGTTCTATGCGGTCACCATTACCATTAAAAGAGAAAAATTGCAGAAATATTACTCTTATCTTTTCCTAAAGCGGAGGAAGATGTTCATGGCTTCCACCTTTCAGTAGGTTTGAGAAACTGACTTTTGTTAGAACAGCTTATTTGATGATTTATGTATTTGTTCCTTTTTAGATGTTATTGTACTCATCATATGTGTAGTAGAGGTACCTTTCCTTTCACTTTCAGTTTAGATTTTGGTTTTTGCATTTTGTTGATAGGAATTGAGTTTATAGTTTTACAAGTCTTATTAGACATATTGAAATTGAGATGTGTTTAAAAACTTCTTTCTATTATCACAAGGTTTGTACGTTACAAGAACTTGACACTTTCACAGGTCGGTGATGTTGCAGTCGTTGATATATCAGCGACAACAATAGATGAAGATGAATCAAACGTTCGAAAGATTCCAGATGCAGAGAGCAAAGGTTTGCCATTATCAGCCTGAATTATGTTGCCTGCATTTCATTTTTTCCATTATCCTCCCTGCTCATTGCATTTCTTACTATACACTAAGAAAGTTAGATGAACTAGTCTCTAACTGAACTACTTCTAAGAATTTGCTTTTCTTCATTTCTAAAAGCTCCAATGTATGCATGTCAGTTGTTCCCTTCTTCCGAAATGTGTTGATGGGCATATCTTTAGTTCTTTACCATTGAACTCAGTGTACTATCAAGTGACTGCATCCTCGTCTCCCTTTCTTTTGCAGGATTTCATTTTGATACAGAAGATGGGGACAAAGTTCTTCCAGGTTTTCTTGATTCTATAAGTGGAATTCGACGAGGTGAAACAAAGTCCTTTCGACTCACATTCCCTGAATCCTGGAGACAAGAACATCTTCGTGGTGTTCAAGCTCAATTTGCTGTGAGTTTCTTCCTGTTTTATAGAGTTTAGCACCATTGTTGATTAACAGGATTCTATAAACCAAGATTAATACGAATTGAAGGAATCGTGTCTAGAATATGTCTAGGGATATTTTCTTTTCTAATGTCCATTTTCTTTTCAGGTTGAATGCAAAGAACTGTTTTATAGAGATTTGCCGAAATTGGATGACTCCCTTGCTGAAAAGCTTCTTCCTGGATGCACTACCATAGAGCAGGTAAACATTGCATTAAAACCATAGGAACAGTTCTGGTTCGATGTATTCTTCCATTGATGATTTCTGCTGCACAAATCTGCAGGTCAGGGAAACATTATTGCAGAAGTGTCGAGAAGTGGAGCAAACTGCAAAAGACCAGGCGACTGATAATGCAATTCTAGACCAGCTTCACAAGGTTATTTGATGTAGTGAAGTTGCAACATTTAGATTGGATTGATTTCATGAGGCCTTTAATTGGTGCTTCCCTTGGACATTGGCTTTGTACAGCGAGTCAATGCCTGGGCTGCTGTTCATTTCTTATGGGAACATTATCGTCAAACAAAAGTATTGTTATTTATGTGCCAGCCATATATTATAACTTCTTTTACTTACTATATTGCAATCTTTGTTAATGTCAGATGGTGGAAACTGATATTCCTCAATCCTTGTTTGAGGAACAAGGAAGGCAGCTTTACGGAGCTCAACTTTTGCAGATGCAGGTCAGTACTGAGTGTTTTTCTTTCTATAGGTACCCTAACCCATTTGATGGCCTTGGATCCTCAAAAGATTAACCATTTTCCATGATTTGATTTTGCAATATCTCTTTGCAAGAACTAGTTCTCATTCCAGCACTTTGTTACTACAGGCAAGTATGAAATTGAATGAACAGCAGTTGGCTGCTCTATCAAGCCCAAAAGCAGTAAAAGAGTTTCTGGAAAACCAGAGGGAGAATATAACCAATGCGATAAAACAGAATCTAGCTGTCGGAGATATCTTTAAACGTGAAAATTTGCAGGTATGTATGTGTCTCTTGCTAACTTCTGGAACGCCCTCAGGAACATTAACTCTTGAGATTCATTGTAGAAGTAAATGTATTGACCATTGCTGCAGTTTTCGACTGAAGACTTAGTCAAAGAAGTTGAAAACTCCATTGCTGAATTAAAACAACAGAAACAAGAATATGATGAGGATCGCGTAAGAGAACAGGTTAGCACATTTTCTTACGTGGGGTTAATCTGTTGTGGCATAATGCAGAGTCAATTCATCTCACATTTCTTGCTTCTGGAACTTATTACATAGGTGCAAGACATACTCGAAGGAGCTAAAGTTCTCGAATGGTTGAGAGAACATGCAGAAATTCAGTACATAACCAGATGAGAACATAACCAATAATATGGAAAGGAGCTAGAGTTGGCAGGAGCCGGATACGAATTGCATTGCAGATACATTGGTGTTTCTGCAAAATTTTGTATTGTAGAGACTCGTTGTATAGCAATTGTTGTACAAGATAGTTTTTTACAGAAGTGTTTTCGCTGTGTGGGGTTTTTAGAAAGGATAGTTCATGATCAGCCCAAAATGCAATTTTGGTCCATCTAATATGAATTAACTTTCTTAATACTAGTTACCATGTGAGCGGATAGTTGAATTTAGTTTTCTTGTAAATTTTATCGATTGAACCAATTAACATCTATTTGCAAAATCTGCATTTCTTGTTACTAAGGAGATCATTAACTAAAAAGTGAAAAAACAAAGGTCAATTTGGTCATCACATGACTACAAATTCACGCATAAACAATCACATTAGGGTCTAAAACTCGCGTGATAGGCATAGCTTTATGAATTATATATTTATATTGTATGGTGTGTAAACATAATAATAAATAACATGAAAGGACAAAATGCATGTGAAGTGCTTTCGGCTTGTTCAATGCACCAAACAAAATCCCATACGTTCTCTGCCCAGCCCACATCAAGCAAGCCCTACAAAAGTGCTTCTATTGGTCAGTTGTGTGATAATTTTAAACAAACATCACTCTCTTCTCTCCTGTGAAAAGAAAACTATCCATGTTGGGTCAGTGTCTAATCAAATTAGAGCATCTCAAAATTTTCATTTTGCATCACTTTGGTAAATTACTTAGTGGCGGACCTACAGTTGGTTACACCGGACTATAGCCCGGTCTTGATCAGAAAAAAATTATTTTTATTCCTTATTTTTTTATTAAATTTATATAATAATAGAGTTTTTATTTTATTTTTAAATATATCCTTAATTAATTATATTTTATAATTGAAATTAGTGACTTTATTTTATAAAATGATTAATTTATATATTTATTGAATAGATTTAAAACATCAGAGGACTAATGTTATTACTGTTTTAGTTTATTTTAAAAAATCTAATTAAAAAAAAAAGTATGTCAATCTAATATAAATTGTCACTAGTATTAAAAATACTTGCAAAAACAATATTTAATAGCAATTAACAACATTTTCACAATCTTTTTATGTGGATTTTGAGTTTTCATTTAGTAGTTACAGTAGCGAAGATGACAAGTAAGAAAATAAAATTTGAATATTTTGAAAAGTTTTTGATAGAAGAATTATCGACATTTAATTCTTCAAAAGAGAGTTAGAGCAGCTACCCAAAAAAAATAACAACACTCGTATATGTTTTTATTGGATGAGCTTCGTTTATTATTTAAGCTTTTGACTAACAATATATTTATAATTTAAAAAGATGAATAAATTTTAGTTGTTTAATTTATTTAAGCATGTTAATTAAGTACTTGACTTCAAACATTGAAGTTTTACTTGTGAGTTTTAATTGATTGTAATTACATATATTGATTTAATTTAGCATAAAATTCTTAATTGCTTTATTAAACTTTGTACAATTATATGTTATTATAAGTTGCAATGTCGGATTTCATAATTAAAAAAAAAAGTATTTTAGCCCAGGATAATATAAATTATTGGGTCTGTCCCTGCCTAAATATTTTAATATGTGAATTTTTTTAAGGAAAAAAAAAGTTATCTTCACTCGTGCATTTTTATCTTGAAAAAAAAAGTCTCTTATGAAATGCTTCTTAAAAGATATTATGTTGAGCGTGTTTTTAATTTCATCATTCGTATTTGTCAGAATACTTAATATGTAATGAATTTTTATTTGTAAGATTGCCACTTTCCCTATAATTTCTTTCGGCTTTCAACAATTTTTTTATAATACCTTATTTACTTTATTAACGTAAAAGTTTACTAAATAAATAAGAGTAGGACTATTGGAACCCCTCCAAATATCTCTTCAAACTCCTTTAATTATTTTACAATTTTAACCTTTATTAAAATTACATAGTAGAACAATTTCTAATTAAACCTATACTCAAAAGTCAAATAATTTTTTCCCCTTATAAAATCTAACATTCTAGCAATTAAAAAGGTTGTTTTTTCCTCTAATTTTTTAGTAAAAAATTTACCACTAATAACTATAATGAAGAGAATGAAAACTCATTGTTGTTCCTTTTAAATGGAAGAGACCATATTGTTGAAATAAGGTTTAATAATAAAAATTAGAGATTGGGGTTTACACAATAAGTGTTAATTAAGGGTATTTTTATTATTGACGGAGGTGTTAAAAAAATTATATAAGTTTTTAAAATATTTTAATGGGGTTAATTAAGAGAATGGGTGTTAAGATATATTTAAAGGGGTGCCAATAATCCCACTCATAAACAAAAGAAAAAGTGACTTGTTTATGGTTGAGATGATTGAAGAAACTTTGATGTTAATGTGGTAAGATGTTGTGAAATTTGTAATGAATAAGTTGAATATTAGTATATTGAAAAAAAAAAAACAACAATCCCTCTTTTTACGTCGATGGACTTCTCATCTCACACAAAGTTAATGTAGCTATCCAATAAAGCAAGAACTTAATTGATATCATCAAAAGGTATTTCAATTACAACCTTATTATATATTAGTTTCTCTTTGGATTTAGATACTGCCATGTTTTAGCT
This sequence comes from Atalantia buxifolia, assembly GCA_030444775.1. NCBI lineage: Eukaryota > Viridiplantae > Streptophyta > Magnoliopsida > Sapindales > Rutaceae > Atalantia > Atalantia buxifolia. Next base: position 25,321,056 of record CM059834.1, on the reverse strand, counting down.
AAGGATAAAATGTGGGACAATTGGGTCCAAGCCAAATTTTTTTTTTAAAAAAAAAAGGAGAGAGAGTATAATAGATATAGCAAAATCTTTAGATGATACCAAAAAATAATCAATGAATTATTATGAAATTGAGATGTTCAAAACCTAATTCTTGGTGAACTTTCTCTTGTCAAGTATCATGACTATGCATGCTCATGATATTAATTATGCATTAAGATAATGACTGATTTGTTTCCTCTACGTGACACCTAGCATCAAGCAAGCAAAACAAAGCAATGAACCATGACTTTTTGCTTCCCAAATATGGCATCTCATTTTCCTTCGTGGGCACAAGCTCTTTAGCATTAGCATTCATGTGAACCCTCCTTTTCAATTGGGTCACTATTCCCATGCCCTTCTTTGCTAAACTTAACCTCAAAAATGCCCCTTTCATTCCAATTTAAAATCTCCAATAGTGGCAGCGAAGGCTATATCCTTGTCCTAGTGTAGAAGTGTTTTCAAATACTTGCTTTTGATGATATTCAAAATTGTTCGACCACCTCTATTTTTTAATATATTAGATGATGAAGCCAAAACTCAAAATATTGTCTTATTATTGAGCATCGACCCTCATTGTCAAATTCTTATCCTACCATATGATCCAGGCGCAAAAAAAATATTCAACCAATCCTTCTTCAAATTGCATAAACTATCAAACCCGTTTAAAGATCTTTTTTTAATTTTATTGGGTCACAAGCACCATCTAAGCACTTACTAATGTTTATAGAAGCATGTATAATTACGCATTTACACTTTTTAAGGTATGTAATTCGTATTTCATCAATAATTATTATGTTTTATGTCATAATTTGTTTATTTTTCTCTTTAACGAATTAGAAATTCAGAAAGTATAAATGCATAAACCCATATCCTTGTCGTGGGAAAAGCCAAATGGAGCTCAAGCAATTCACCAACTCAAACTCAAATATATGCAACAGTCTTTGTGGCCTCATTAATTGTGATGCAGGTTCGAAATTTGATGTTCTTTTAACCAATATGCCTTTTCGAACTCCCTTTAGTGCTTGGTCTGTTGATTGATCCAACGCCAATTTAGCTCCCATTAATCCTCTCTTTTCGTTTTCATTCATAAAAGTTAAATGCATATATTGATCACTTTTTTTTTCTCTTTTAATCTTCTTTAGGTTAATTAATTAAATCTAAGTTAACCCATCAATTAATTTAAGGAAAAAGTACATATTTCTATCCAATACAAGTTAGAGAAACTAATACTAAGACTCAAATGGACGGTGATACTTACACACTTTAAATTTAAAAACGTTGTATTTAACTCTTTACATTAACCATTTAAATTATTTTATAATGAAAAAGTCCACATCATCCCTAATCAATTTAAGTTCATTGTATCATGAAAAAGTCCATATTATCCCCCAATAAATTTAAGTTATTTTACAAATTAAAATAAAATATCTTTTTATTTGTGATGTGATAATATTGTCTTTCATAAATTAAATTAATTTCCTTATATAGGTTTTTTTTCCAAATTTAGAATTTTGGCATAACATAAGTTATTTGTGTATTTGATTTTCTTTTAAGTTTTATTTCATAATAATATAATTTCATTTTATTCCAAATTACATAAATTAGTTCATTAACTCGACTTATTTAGACAATATTATCATAACACGTACATAATATTTTTATTTTCATTAATATTTTACGGTTTGTAAAATAACTTGAATTGATTAAGAATAGTACGAACCTTTTAATTGTAAAGTATAAAGAGTTAAGTATAAATTTTTTTTTAATTTTAAGAGAATAAGTGTCACATTCTATTTAAAATTAGGTGTGAGTATTTTTAATTTGTATTTAAAGGAGAATCAAGAATTTTCCCACTAATCTAATTGTCGGTTACTTCTTTCCCTTCCTTCAAGTTGCTGGTCTTTATTAAATTCAAAATCCCGGTGCTTACTTTCTTTTGTCGTAATTTTGTCACAATTTTATCATTTCAATTTAATTTAGTAGAAGATTAATTTATTTAAAATTATAATAAATTGATAAACATTAACAACATTAAACTTTTTTCCTAAAAGTTATTACTATCACACAATTGGTAGTTTGATCGCCGGTCAAGACAACTTCGCTCGGAGTCAACCAACCGGACAAAAACGTCATTTCAACTTTACTGACAGTGTCAATTTCGTAGATAACCCTAAAATCACGGGCAAATAACTACAAGCGAAATCGTCTAAGATAGTCAGATAATTGTTGTAGTATAGAAAGGGCCCCACTGACCATGTCTCTCTCTGAATCCACTTCCATTTCTCTGTCCTATCTTAGCTCACTCTCTCTCACATCTCTTTTACACTACACACTGAAACCAAAGACAACGAAAAAAAAAGGAAAAAAAAAATTAAATCTTTAGATCTGATACCATAGAGGCTGAGTTTCCCTTCAGAAGCCTTCATTCAAGTTCTGATCTTTGTAAGCAGTTTCTTTCTTGTTCTTGTTTTGCTGCAAAATGTAGCTTTTTTTTTTTTTGGTTCTCTTAATTTCTTGATTTTAACTGTTTCTGGGTTTTTTCTTTTCTTGTTTTTGGGAGTTATATATAAAAAAAAAGATCTGGGTTTTCTTCAAGTTGAGTGTTGTAGTACATTTTGTCCAAAAAGAAGGTTCTTTGATGACTTGAAGTTTTGTGGGGATTAGGATCAGTAAGTGTGTTCGGTGTTTGTGAAGTTGAGATCTTGTATTTTGACGTTATCTTTGAAATGGTAGGTGATTTTTGGTTGTGTAACTGTCGTGGGTTATAAGCGAAATGAAGTGCATGGCTTTGTTTGGTTGATTTAAGTGTGGGTAAAAGTTTGTGGCTTTGAGAAGAATGAGTAGTCTTATTATAGATGCTGGATTTTGATGTTTGATGAGTTTGGTGGATAATGAGTTACTGTGTCTATTTGGTGGAATTTGGTTAAGAGTGAAGCTAGCTTTACTTGGTTTCTGCTAGGCTATGGGTGGGACACAATTGTTTGAAAGATGTGGGTTTTGCCAAAAATAAATTAAGCCCCTGCTTGGTTGCTCAGACAATGTGTGATTGGCGAAGAAGTCGATACTTTAATTGATTCAAATCTATGTTCTTTTCCTCGTTTAAATGATCTAAGATCACTCCAATTACGTAAATATTGGCAGGTTTTAACTGAAAAGTGGCTTTTAATTCATTGGTTAGGAACAATGATTTGGTGAATAATGTCATACATCATATTCACAATAAGTTGTCTTTTATTTCATATTTTTGGGTTTTTAAAATGTAAATGCCAAGCAATTGAATGGATTTGAACATAGAGTCTTCATTTGGTATTATGGTTGTCCATCTAGTTGGAACTAATACCTTGATCTCTATTTATCCTGATTCCCATGCCATGTACTGACTAGTTGATTGTTTTCATTTGTGAATAATCTAACAGTTGTGTGTGTTTTATATTTCCAATGAACTAGTTTTACTTGCTGATCAATTAGGTATATAGTTTGTGTTTGCCATTCCTTGCTTGTGTTGTTTATCTGCTCTGTTTTAGAAAAGTATCTTGCCAACTGGAATGATGAAATTTGCATTTGGTTACAGTTTGACGCAGGGGAGGCTGTAGTGGCTTCGTGAATGGCGGTGACAGATACTGAAAACCCTCTTCTCGGAGAAACCACTTGCAGTTCTTTACTGCACAAACTACAGGTAAGTTGTGTTCTTGTTCTTATTTTCTGTAGTTCTCATAGTGCATGTTTGTGGCATAAAAGAATTGCCACTCAACCAATCGAATTTTTGCCATAGGAAATTTGGGATGAAGTTGGTGAAAATGATGAGGAAAGGGACAAGATGCTTCTTCAGATAGAGAAAGAATGTTTGGATGTGTACAAGAGGAAGGTGGAGCAGGCAGCTAAGTCAAGGGCACAGCTTCTTCAGGCCTTGTCAGATGCCAAAATTGAACTTGCAAGTCTTCTATCAGCCCTTGGTGAAAAAAGCATTGCTGGACTTGGAATCGTGAGTAATTACTTAGTTTTGGTCTTATATTTTGCAGTCAAAATGTTTGAGAAGTGGGCGCATTGATGTTGTAAGATATAATCAACTGGGTTACCTATGGATTCCTTGGTTTTGTTGCAGCCAGAGAAGACTTCGGGGACAATCAAGGAACAACTTGCGGCTATAGCACCAGCACTTGAACAGCTGTGGAAACAGAAAGAGGAGAGGGTGAAGGAGTTTTCTGATGTGCAGTCACAAATTCAAAATATATGTGGAGAAATTGCTGGGAATTTGAGCCTTGGTGATGAGGCACCTTCAGTTGATGAGTCTGACCTAACCTTGAAGAAGTTGGATGAATATCAAGCCCAACTCCAGGAGCTTCAAAAAGAGAAGGTAAGCATTTCCTTTCTATAAATAATAAGGTACTTAATGACAATTTTTCTGGCGTCTGATGTCTCATAAGCATGGAGTTGATTGATGCTAATTGCTACCTCAATTTGCAGAGTGATAGGTTGCACAAGGTCCTTGAATTTGTCAGCACTGTGCATGATCTGTGTGGTGTGCTTGGCATGGACTTCTTCAGTACCGTAACTGAAGTTCATCCAAGCTTAAATGACTCTACTGGCGTGCAATCCAAAAGCATTAGCAATGATACCCTTGCTAGGCTGGCTAAAACTGTGCTGGCACTTAAAGAAGATAAGAAGCAGAGGCTTCATAAGGTATATTTTAAAGCTTTACGGTTCATTCTGTTAAGAGTGTATCTAATCTCACTTGCATGACACTTTGCTACTGGTTCTGCTATATAGAAATATTTCCTAGTAGAAACAGAAAGTCACTATTACTTTTCTGTTCAGTGGCTATTTGTTTCCATCTCTTGGCATACAGCTTGTTGCATTTATATAATTTCTTCATGTTATGTGCAAATGACATTAAGTATTTGATACTCCCACAGCTTCAAGAATTAGCTACTCAGCTAATTGATTTGTGGAATCTGATGGATACTCCCCCAGAGGAACGGAGATTGTTTGACCATGTTACCTGCAACATATCAGCTTATGTAGATAAAGTGACTGTCCCTGGCGCTCTTGCTCTGGATCTGATTGAGCAGGTATCAATTCCACAGCGTCCACAAAATCATGTTGTAATTAAACTTTTCCAGCTGTTTACTCGTTATCTTGTTATTTCGTTTTTAGGCCGAAGTTGAAGTCGAAAGGCTTGATCAACTAAAAGCTAGCAGAATGAAGGAAATTGCTTTCAAAAGGCAAGGTGAACTTGAAGAGATATTTGCTCGTGCTCATATAGAGATAGATCCGGTGGCTGCTCGAGAAAAAATTATGACACTAATTGACTCTGGGAATGTTGAGCCTGCTGAGTTATTAGCTGACATGGATAATCAGATAGCCAAAGCTAAAGAAGAAGCTCACAGCAGAAAAGAAATTTTGGATAAGGTCGAGAAATGGATGTCTGCCTGTGAAGAAGAGAGTTGGCTTGAAGACTACAATCGGGTGCTTAGAATATCTCTCTTCCTCCCTCCTTTCCCTGTGCTTCCATGCATACTTATGCATGAAAGTGGATGTGTGGATCCATGGGCTTGTCTTTCCTGTTAAATATGGAGACCTCATTTACTTATTCTTCTTTTTAATTATTTATTCCATGGCTGATTTTGATTATGTCAACTTTCAACCTTACTGACGTTGGCTTGCTGAAACAGGATGAAAACAGGTACAATGCAAGCAGGGGTGCTCATTTAAATCTCAAGCGGGCAGAAAAAGCTAGGATTCTGGTCAACAAGATTCCAGGTATGCCTAGAATTCCAGAACAACCTTGTTATGTCAATTGAGTTTAAGATAGGATTAGTGTGTTTCAAGAGGGAGTGGGAGTGAGTTCAGATTGTGAATGAATTTCTTGACCAGTGAAAGTCCATTACATATAGAATGTAAATGTAATGTTAATGGAAATCATGTGGTGATGCAAGTGAATGTATGAATAGGGCTGACTTGTGTCCATGGTCCTAAGAAAATCGTGATGCTGCCATGTGTCCTCTTCTAGTTGTGTATATGCCAGTTGGTCAGTTAAATTCTTTGTACTAAAAAGCGTCCTTTTTTTTCATCCAGCTCTGGTTGAAACCTTGGTTGCCAAAACTCGGGCTTGGGAAGAGGACCATGGCATATCATTCACTTATGATGGAGTTCCGCTCCTTGCAATGCTGGATGAATATGCCATGTTGAGGCAGGAAAGAGAAGAAGAAAAGCGGAGGATGAGGGTAAGTTTTATTGATTGACTTGATTAAATCATCTTTAGTTTTATTTTTTCGTCCAATCTGTCATTTTCAACATCTACATTTTGTGGTTATTTCTTGTGCTAAATGTCGTGTTATAACTGTTGGATTTCATAGGAATCGAAGAAGTTTCATGAGGTGCAAAGCACAGAACAAGAATCCATTTTTGGTTCAAGGCCAAGCCCTGCACGACCAGCTGGTCCAAAGAAGGTTGTTGGTCCACGCGCAAATGGTGGTGTTAATGGAACTCCAAGCAGACGGCTATCACTAAATGCTCATCAAAATGGCAGCAGATCAACAACTAAAGAAGGAAAGAGGGAAAGCACTGGCAGCATCAGGCCAGCTGCTCCCATCAACTACGTCGCCATATCAAAGGAGGATTCTGCATCTCATGTTTCAGTCTCCGACACAGTTCCGGCTTCACCATGACAATAAAAAGAGAGAGAGGGAGAGAAAACAAATTAGTAGTTTACACACCTGTGATATTACTGTTGTTATTACTAGATCTGTTGTAATAGGGATAGAGACCACGAAACACTCAAGAGTTGACTGGAGAATAAACTGCTTTTCCTAGCTGTGTATGTTATATGTTATAAATTTGGCTTTTCTTATCAATCTCTTGATTCGTGCTTTTTATTTTGTCAAACCACTTGTGAGTTGTAGGCTGCGGGCTACAGCACCTGCCACTGGCAAATGTGAGTTGTAATGGAAGGCCCTGTGGGGCTGTGGGTTGCAGTAGGGACCACAGGCAAAATGTTCATTCACAAAATATTGGGTGTTTATAGGGATGGCAATGGGGGTGGAGTAGGGTGGGAGACTTACTAATTTTTTATCTTATTAAAAATTATTGTTTCTATTCTCTAATAAATTAATTAAAAATTATTGTTTTTATTTTTTAATAAATTTAATGGAATGGAGATGGGAAATCACAAGAATAATTTTTTATTTTTATTTTATTATTTATTTATTTATTTTATATTAAGTATAAATATATGATTTCAAAAAAAAATTAAAGACATAAAATAAAATTATTATCATATTATAAATATTTAAATTATTTTAAAAAATTTTAAAAGTTTGAAATAATATTTTAAAATAATATTAAAAGTAAAAATTTTTTAAAGAGAATAGTATTTTAAAAGAGAAAATAAGATATAATAATATTTTAAAATTAAAAAATATTATAAAATTTTCTTTTATTCATATCTTTTTTATATTATATAAAAATTAAAAAAATTATTAATTGACATTATAGTTGATAAAATAAAAATTATTAAATAAAAATTAAAAATATATTTATATATAATAGAGATTGCAATGGAAAGTGTAAAACTACATTCCACCTATTAAGAATTTACGAATTATTTTTCTTCTATTCTCCATCTTATTTTTTAAAAATTATTAAAAAAATTTTTTATTTAAGATAAAATTTTCAAACCCATCGAAGAGTGCTTAGTAGTACTGCTTTAGTACGGTGGCAAGAGTATTTTATGTTGTTGCAAATCAGCGCTTTCAACATGACTTAATGCGATGCCTTCTTTTTTTTTTAATAAAAAAAAAAGGTAAACAACGTTCCGCATATTAATGCATCTTAATATAAAAAAAAAGTAAAATAATTTAGATTATTTTTTTTTAATTTAGCAGTCTATATTACCTTTGGTCACCATGGAATAAATAAATAAATAATAACAAAAGAAATGCAACTTTCAAAATTCAAACCTTGGCATCTAAGCTTAGTCCTTCATACATACGACGGCGTTTCGATCATCTCCTTTCGCCGACAACAAAACAACTGGACTCGACGCTCAAAAACTCTTCACGCATCCAAGAAAAAGGCCCAAGCGAAGGGGCATGGCGAGCGAAACCGAGCCAGCGAAGTTGCTGTTACCGTACCTACAACGAGCCGATGAATTACAAAAGCACGAGCCTCTCGTCGCTTACTATTGTGAGTTGTATCACAGTTTTTAAAACCCTAGGTTTTCGTTACAATTGGATTGGTCACTGGATATTGTGTTTTATTTTCAAAACCGACGCCGTTTTATGAACTTTGTCGCTTTGTTTATTAATCATTTAGGCCGATTATATGCGATGGAGAGAGGATTGAGGATTCCACAGAGCGAGCGGACCAAAACCACTAATTCTCTCCTTGTCTCTCTCATGAACCAGCTCGAGAAGGTCAATTTTTCGTATTTCTGATTAATTTCATATGCTTTTTGTTTAATCACATTTATTTTCTTATTCGAAGTTTGTTTGTGATAAGATGGAGTTGATCATCTAGTTGTTGAATTTTGAGAGAAGTGAGTATGGATCATTGATGTGTTTAGTCAACCGGGTGTGTTTGTTTTTCGAGAAAACGAGGGAGAGAAAACGGGCGTGGAAATTTTTATTCATTAAATGTAATGAAAAGTCACTTCTGATTGTGTGAAGCGGATGCAATGTTGGTTTGAGTTGTAGTAATGCTGCACTAGTACTGAGGCTCTGGATCATTATTGAGTTACCTGGTGCCGAATCTGTATGTGCAAAAACAATTGTTGGTATCCGCTTTGCAGCTTAAGCTATTTTTGGGTGTTTCTGCTGCCTGTAATGCCCTCACATTGTTTAGAAGATTTTAGTTTACAGTGACGATTTTTTTTTTGGATAGATATGAACTGTTTACTTGGTTGTTATCTAATGTTTTTAAGAAATCGAATGGTTTATGTAGTTTTGAGCTGTGGAGCTTCCTTTTGGTTATTTTATTTCATTGACTTTTCTGAAATTGCTCACCTTGTGACTGTTATTCAGTGACATGTAAATTCGAGGCTGTAAACTTATAATATATTTATTCTCTTCCAGATTTATGGTTCCTTTCATCACTATGTATTTTTCCTAATTGGTGAGAATGATACCGGTCCTTTGCAGGATAAGAAATCATTGAAGTTGGGGCCTGAAGACAATTTGCATCTGGAGGGATTTGCTTTGAATGTTTTTGCCAAGGCAGATAAGCAAGATCGCTCTGGACGAGCAGACTTGTATGACAAACTTCAATCTTTTTTATATGGCTTTTTACTTTTTGACATTTGGTCCTTATAATGCTTCAATACTACCTGTAGCATTAACCTTGTTTGCATAAGCATCTGGATGTCTATATCTCTTATTTTGAGGCATTTGTGGAACCAAGTAACTCATATCCTGAAGCTCATTCTTTGCTTGTTTGTATGCACTTCATGCTTACCTGGACCTACAAACTCAGGGATTAGTGGGAATTTGTTCGTTCTTTGTTCGTAACCAGAAGGATGTGTGGAATCTAGTGTGCATGTAAATGCACGGTTAAAAATGGTTTAATTTGGAAGAGATTCAAGAGAACATGTCAAAATCAGAATGACAAATGATGTTAATATGAGTCATATGACTCAGGGCGGGTCCTGGTCCTGTAATTCACTGGTGTTAAAGGCTATCTTTAGGCTCCACCTATCATCGAGTGTCATTGGCAAACTCTGGTGTTGTATGTTGAGTGTCATATTCATGTTATTTCTTGTGCTAACTCTACTTCTTCTATATTGGCATTTCATGAGAAGTTCGTTTGTTTCTGTACTTGATTCAGGAATTAATGCATGATTGTTACAGGAATACTGCTAAAACATTTTATGCTGCGAGTATTTTCTTTGAGATCCTAAACCAGTTTGGTGCACTTCAGCCCGATGTGAGTTTTATGGTCTTACTATTATCTTATCAAAGCTTCATCTTCTCAAATTTTTAGGTTTATGTTACCTGAATTTAAATGATTTTTGCAACTTTACTTGACATTTACTCCGATATAACTGGCTCATTTATGCTTTTATGGAAATCTTTTTCAGCTTGAGGAGAAACAGAAATATGCAGCTTGGAAAGCTGCAGATATAAGGAAAGCCATGAAGGAAGGAAGGAAACCTGTCCCAGGCCCTCCTGGTGGGGGTGAAGATCTATCAATTCCACCAAGTATGCCTGGTGTTTCATATGTATGTTTCTGAACTGAACAGATATATATTCTTGAGTTTGTTGTGTAAAACAGTGCATATGCACATTATGCTTGCACCTTCTTTTTTGCCTTTTGGCTTCTTTCTAATGACAAAAACTGATTATGGGAAAGGAAGAGAACTCTGGATGAATAGGATGTTGTCACACATATAATAATTTTAGCTTCTTTGTATGTGAACATGATGATTAGGAAAAACATGCTGCCGTTGTTCTTGGTGGGTCTTTAACTCTATCCACTTTTGCAGGACATTGGAACGGGTGAAACACCAATTAAGAGTCCTGGATCTGATTCTGATCCATCGTCTCAGTTCCCTGATAGACTTGATCATTATTCTGCAAATGTTTCACCGCCACCTCAGTTCCATGACAAAGTTTCCAACCAGCATTCATCCGATATTCCCCCACCACCTCCTACCCATGATTTTCATCCAACTTCATTGAACAGATCAGATAGTTCTTCATACTCTCAACCTAGTGCAGGTTACCCTACTCAAGATTTTCATCCACCTCCCCCAGCTAACAGATCAGAGAATTCTACGTATTCTCAGCCATACCACCATCAATACTCTCAAGAACCCCAGCAACATTTGCCTCACAATTACCCATCTCAAGAAAATCCCACATACAATTACCCCAACTTCCAGTCTTATCCAAGTTTTACTGAGAGCAGTATCCCATCCATCCCATCTCAGTATCCTTCTTACTATCAAGGCTCTGACATTCCCTACTCTCCCCAATCGGCTGTTCCTGCTCCCACTGCAAGTTATCAGTTAACTTCTGAGTACTCTTCAAGCAGTAGAAATGGGACTATCTCAGAACCTCCCCCAGCACAAAAATATCAATATGACAGCAATTATCAACCCCCACCTGAGAAAATCTCTGAGGCTCACAAGGCTGCGAGATTTGCTGTTGGAGCCTTGGCATTTGATGATGTATCAGTTGCTGTGGACTACTTAAAGAAATCGCTTGAACTGCTGACAAATCCATCTGCCGGTCAGTGAATTGTGTTTTTCGTGGCTTGGTCTTTTTCGTTGATGTTTCATCCTTTGTTTCTGGCTATTTAATGGTTTGATCTGTAAAGTTCATCGGACGCTTGCAGAAACGAAGGGTTACCCACCGATGTGAATGAAAGATCTTGATATTTTCCTTACAATTTGGAGGTTCCAATTCTTTTCTTAGAAACTTGGTTGGTATTACAGGATTTTGAAACATGTATATATACAGGAATGTGTCTGCCTATAATCTCTCTGAACAAAACCATGTTTCTATTTGGAAACCACTTATGTGTGACTGAGATACAATGGTTTTTAAGCAACTCTTTTTCCTTGCAATGATTTTTGAGGGAACTCCTTTCATAGGCGGTTTCTACTTTCTAATGACTCGAGTTGTGCCTTTCGCGTGTTTTGTCTTCTGTTCATTAATTTCTCAATGGCAACTTTTGTGAGTGTTCATCGAAGGATGTGTATGAAGCCAAAAAGTTGAAAATGTAATGGAAAGATAAGCAGGGAAAAAGCTGGTCTGTTGGCATTGCCTTCAAAAGAAAGTGAATCAACGGGAAATGAAGAAACGCAGCCTCACCTAAAACAGCAAATTTTTTTTTTCTTTATTATTGTTATTATTGTAGGAGAAAAATGAGTGTCTTAAAAATTTGTACAAGCTGATGTGGTCGATGGGAAATAAATCATAATAGTATTGTTTTTTTGAGGTATCCGAGAATGATACATGAGGCTACAATGTAAGAATGGAAAATGATATCGGAAGAGAGTGGATATTAATTGGAAATTGGCATGTTTGATATTCTATGCGACACAGGTAGGAAGCTTCAGCTTCAATATCTTGGAGAGGAGAAATTCGAGATTCCCGCTGACATACTCCATAGAATCTCTGCCTGTAGAGACCGAAGGATGATGCAACCAAGAGAATCATCGTTAATATTTCTAATTTTATAACTGAATGTAATAGCTGTCGGCTGGAGCAAACAAGAGCAATTTCCTCAACAGCAACTAAAACATGAAAGTTGATTATGATTTAGTATCCTATAGTAGTTAAAGTAAACCAAGGGCTTTGACATTTCAGGGGTTTTGTCTCATTTGCTCTGTATGGTATGGATTAACATTGTCGATTATGCTAATCTTGCCTTCATCACCAGCTATGCTAAGAGTTATCTGGTGGATAAGCCATAGGGACTTTTGTCTTCCATGTTCAACATAATTTAAAGGTTGATTAGCTGACAGTCTAATCACTATTTCAGAGAATAAAAAACATTCGGATAATACAAATATTACTTCAGGATACGATGATGATAACTATGCTCACTTTCAATGAAAATCCTGTCATCTTGGAAAGCCCGTCAAGATTTTTACCATATAAGGTCATTTTACACACAGGAAACTTCGGAAAGAAGGAATGGGAGCAGGCTTCTCTAGTTCCAGGCGATCTTCAAGCCCCCAGAAGCTGCCTAAGGAATATTTAAGTGATCAAAATTCTGTTCTAGCATCATCGATTACCAACTTCATGAAGCCTAGATGCTTATGGACAGATGAAGAGAACGAGCAGCATCAGCCGGTAAATGAGGCGAAGCTGCGTACTTTAGAGGAATGGCTCTTAGCTTCACCAAGCTTGAACAAGAATAGCAGTAGTGGAGGTGAATACTATGTGTTCAAGAACTTATCTCCCAAGGTTCATTTTCATCGGTCTTTATACGTAGATAAAGCAGATTACATGTCTAACTCACTTGAGGGATTTCTGAAACTTGATGAAGTTGAAAAAGAGGAGCTTAGAACAAGCAGCCAAAGTGGGAAGACAAAGAAGAGGGTGACCTTCAAATTACCTGAAGAGGCTGATATATTCATATTTTATTCACCAGCAGAAGATGAATTTTGAAAGTAATTTAGTATGTTCCGTAATCAACCTAATTTAAGACCCTGTATTTCAAGCAAGCCTCTCTCTTGGTACGATGAATCAAAGCTTATAACATTGAAATGAAAGTAGCATCAAATTGTGCGGTCTCTTGTTCGAGTTAAATTCAATATATTTAATTTATAGTTCGTTTAATATCCACTTCAAGTAAAAATAAGTAAAATAACCACTTGTTTCAGCTGCAATTTGCTTTTGGGTTAAATGCTGCTTTTGGAAAGAAGCAAAATCTTTTCTTTCATTTTGTAACTAAAATACCGACCATCGTACCTTACCCTTCTCCTTCAAATTAAATAACTGAAAGTGAGGGATTACAAAATTTTAAAGTACCTAAAATCAGCGGCATAAACAAGTTACATGGGTTTGGATTCAAGAAAACACAAAGTCTCGAGATCCCACATGTATAAAGGTCACTACACACTTACATAATCATTCATAAATAACACACAAAATACAGTCTTAATAAGGACATTAAAAAAAAAAAGACTATTTCCATTTTTTTTTCCTTTTGGATACCCTTTTTCTTAAGCAAAAGAAAGGGACGCAACTATATGGAAAAATTGTAGTTGCTCTATTAACTCTTTGGCATAGCAACTGCCGCGGCGCTCCACCCGTTTAAACAACTCCTCACTCAGCTGATCACCAATGTGGGCATCCACAAGGACTCCGGCCACACTCCGACAGCTGTTGGCTAGGGCTTGGCCCACCTCGGCTGCATCGTCCGGCCGTTTAACCACCAGAGGACTTCCTCCTTTGAAAACCTCTAGCTTGTTGATGACAAATGAACCATTAGCTTCAACTACTTCCTTGAATTCTTGTAAGCTTGATGCGTAAACCGGTATGTTGAAAGAGTCGCGTTTTTCACTAGTAATAAAGCCCTAAAACATTGATGCAAATGTCGAAGTTAGTGCTTAGCCCAATTAAAAGAGCCTGAAGGCCCAAAATAGATAAAGGAATAAAGCTAACAAATCCATGAATACCTAATCATAATCTATGGACCATATTGATTATGGTTGTTGTTTAAGGGACATGGTAATACGTTAATGTACTCTAAAATTCAATTGTTTGAGGACAAATTTGGGCCCTCATAAATTTCAACGTTATCTGATCAACCTTGCTATGATATATGATGATGATTGTGTTGGGCAACATCCATCAACCTATTGATTTACTACGGTGGTCAGTTAAATTAGCACACATCCATTTGATTTGGCAGTGTTTATCGTACTGCCGACAAGAGGATTGACACATGGGCCGCTAGATACTACTGCGGGGAGTATATCGAACGGCTAGGATTGATCTTGGTTGATCATGATAACTGACAAGGGCCGGCTAATGAGCCCAAGCACACCTAATCATAGCTACCCTTTATGCATGGCGTATTATTATTGCATTTTGGTCTGCCAACAAAAATAAAACGCAAAACAAAGACCCAAGTCCAAAAAGGAGTTGCCCTAATCACCCACACAGAGGCACATGAGATGAAAAGCTTAAAAATCGAAATGTAGCTGTGATGATGATGATGATTACCTCTTGGACAAGATCATTCCAAGCATCCTGAAAGTGGGTCCCAAAAAGAATCCCAGGCCCACCTTGGTCTGTGGGGTCCGCTGAGGTCCTGCCCAAGCAGACAAGAAACATGGACCCACCTCTTTTCATCTCTTTTGATCTCGCTCCAAGAAATGCTGCCAAGTCCGTTTGAAATTGTTTCTTGTATGCATTTGCTGTGCGCTCATTTGCACCGTGGATGTACACTTTCCCTTTATTGTACGCCATTGATCTCTTATCAAGAGCACTCTCAGGCACCTGTTTCATGCAAAGTTATTCTTTAGTGTGTAGTACACCTCAAATTGATTTTGTCGCGGTAAAAAGCACTTTAATTTCCAAGGAATCCTTCTAAACAGTAAACATAGAAGAATGATGCGGTGCGCCGGTGCGGCTTGTTATTATACGCGACATTACGTGTCACTTATTATTAATCGAGCTATTAAATACTAATTAATAATCAAGTGATATGTGATCCCTCTCGTAAAATTACGGGCACAACAACGTATATCTCTAAAACCATTATTTGAATTTAACTGTTACTGTTTATTATTTTGTCACTTTCTCACTGTAGAACAAAAGCAAAAAGTAATCTATCTATCAAGAGTAGTGATTTTGAAAAGAGCAACAGCAGCTCGTAAAATTCTGCCAATTGAGGACAATTTTGCTAAATGCTGCAACTTTTTGACCTTCTAAAAGTCGGCACAAATTCAGAGTTTGAGATCATTCATTTTGACTCTTAGTTGATTTGAATACTAAATATTTTATTGTCTAATAGAATTATAATTTACACCCGAAAAATCATCCTAGGGAACGAACTACTACTACTGTTGTTGTTGTTATTATTATTATTATTATTATTATTATTATTATTATTATTATTTTATTTTGTATATCAAACTCAGAACTTTGAATGCAACATATAATAATTATGAACGGTGACAAAAAGTCATGTAATGTACGTAGGTAACGCCAAAGTTATCAAGAAAAATAATTTAATGATCACCTGAGACAGCCAGTGCAAGGAGAATGCGGAGTGGAAAAAGTCGATTGATCTTGTCGGAAAAAGGCGCCGGTAAAATGAACCTGGGACTCCGGCGGCGAAATAAGACCGGTGAGTGTCGGAAGCCAGGCATTCTTCCATGCTGCTGCCTATGGGAGGCAGGAGTTGAAAGAGAGTGTTGAAGTCATTGCTGGGGAGGTCGGAGAAGAAAGCCGAGAACTCCGGTGGCTCGTGGCCCGAGGCCTCGTAACGTTTGCTAATGTGTTTGATGATCACGTCCACGATGTACAGCGTGTTGTTGCCGCATGAACAGCCTAAATCTGCCAAGGCAAAGGGGACGGTTTCTGATGGTGGCTCCATTAACTGAATATTGTCTAGGGTTTCTCTTAGTAGATGAAGCATGGATCGAGCGTGTATTGCCTGCATGTCGAATATAATGAAGGAATTACGCATAATACGCAAATAACAAATTAAAAATGAGTGAAAATATAACTAGAAAGTAATCCAAGAGGAACCTGGGCTTGAGAGTTATTGGCATAGCTGGCTTCACCGTTGCCTCCTTTCATGCTAAGTACCATCTCAAGCTTTCTGTCAGAAACAATAACATCATCTCCTTTGGGAGCCATATTCATTAATGCTTTATATGTATGCTATGTGTGTATATATGTAACAAGAACTATAAGAACAAGTAAGTGCTTTTGCAGCTTCTTGCTCTGCGTGATGTGAATGTGAGAGGAAGTGCTTTTGGCGGTTGGTTTTGTGGACTGGAGGAGCCTAGGGAAAGTAGACTATATATAATGAGAGGATATTTGATACAGGTTGTGTATTTTGGTGAGCGAACGAGAATTAAAAGGGATATATATATATATATATATTCAAAATAGAAAAGAAAGCCAAATATGGTAAAAATAAGTTCAAAATGTGCTCATATGGACCTCACATGCAGCAACAAATTAAGCAACAAAGTACCCAAAATTGACGCCGGATTTTCCATGTTTCCGATCTCTATGTAACTTCACTGTTGTCGGAATTATTCCCCTGAATAAAATAGTAGATTGTGAAACATAAAAACAGTTGAATTAATAATATATATATATATATATATATATATATATATTCATTCATTATTTTTTTTTTTTTACATTCTTGATGATATGCATATTAATTACATGAGTAATGATAGACATTTTAAATTTCATCTCCAATGATGTATCATTCATTAAGTTAATCAGGAAATTTTTAAATAACCTACTTAATTATGTTATTTCGTTGATCCCTATTCTGTTTTTTGAAGTATTTATGAAAAAAAATTTAAAAAAAATTAAAAGTAAATGAAATTTGCCAAGAGAGAGCGTGCCAAAGTTAACATCCGTGGCCCCAACATAACCTAAAACAAGCCAACAACAATTCTTGTTATACAATTGCATAATCAAGTAGCTTCCAATTAGTAGAAAACAAAATTGCAAAACGGCATTAACATACTAATTAAAAAAAGAACAAAAAAATTAAAATTTAAAAATAAAAGCTTAACATGGTTGGAGACATTATTTTTAAGCACATGCATGCAAAAAGGTTTTTGGGCTATAAGCTATGATGTAATTTGCCTAGCTAGACTCAGTGAATATATTATAAACTAATTAACAAAGAAATTATTGACTAATTATCTGCTTAACAATACAAATAAATTATAAAGATCCTAATTAATAAGCCCGAAAAGCATAAGACGACAATCACTATTTCTTAAAGCTATTACTAATTAATAATTTCTAAAATTTAAAATAAAACCTTGACATGCTTTGGGGCATTGCTAAGTACATATATGCAAAAAGGTTTTTGGATTATAAGCTATGATGTAATGTGCCTCTGATTGCATGCGCCTGCATAGAGTGTACATATTTATATTATAAAGTAATTACAAAGAATTATTGAGTAATTATCTCCTTTGCAATACGTATAAAAATGATAATGAACCCATTAAGCATAAGATGACAAACACTCTGTTTCCTAAAGCATTTAATAATGTTAATCAATTCATTTCACATAATTATGGGTTTAAAGAATGATTAGGAGGCGTTGCTGATACAGTTAAACCAATTTTAGTAAGCCATGCAAAGCACTACGAGCTTTTTTCTTTTTCATTGTTTAATAAAAGGTAAATATTTTTTTTAACTATACGAGGGCTTTATGGGTTAATTCCTTTTTATTTTTGGAATGGGACTTTAGGGCCTAAGAGGGATCTATTAAAAGCTTGATTAGGATTGATTATTCTCTGATTTAATTAATAATTAAACCATCACCCCAGAAATCAAGGTTCAGATTTTTACCTAGCTTCTTTTAACTACTAACTAGACTACTAGTCTTTGTTGGATTGATGTTGGATACTCGGACAAAAATGAAATGCCGCCACAACTTGCATTTTATTGCGTGCGCTTTACGCTCCTCTTGTGAAGAAATTAACCTAATTAATTTCTCCAAAATTTCCAAGATTTGAATTATTTTTGTTTAGTACCTAATTGCTTGGGATCTCTTATTGATTGTGACCCCTTGGTTCCTTGAGTAAATTTTTTTTTTTTTTTTTTTTTTTTTTTTTTTTTTTGGGTTGGGGGAGCAAAAGATTGATTGTTTTAAATTAATATCTTTCTATCTCTTTGAGTGAAGTTTGATTCAACCACATACTTCATATAAATATTTAATAATTCATAATACTAGCTCCTTAGTAATAATAATTTTGAATTGTTAAAGAAACCAGTCAAAAAGCAAAAAATTACGTGAATAATAGATTCAAACGTAATGTTTATAATTTTACTCATATCTATCATCACATTAATCGATAGTCATATATTGATAACAGCCCTTAGCGTTGTAGTTGTCCTCACATATGCATTCTTACCTCATTGATGAGGTCAATGGTTCAATGAACCCTTATCTTTTTTAGAGAATATTTTTGAGTTAGCATTCAAATGATGTTTAATCAATCATGCGCTGGTAATTGATTTAGATTATGTCATATAACAAGAAATGAATAAATAAGCGCCAATATTTTCATGATTATCTTACACGCTCTGCAACAGGCAGTGAAAAAGGGGCAGAATTTTCACAGAAGCATTAGCACTACTGTAACCCTAATAGCTATTAATTTAAACCCTAATTAACTAACTAAAGACCTGGAATCTTGTTCTCTATTTTTCCACTAATCAATCTTCGTGTACTTGACTGACCCCCCTCACACCTACAACATATTTCTTGCAGCATTAATATTCTCAAAGCCTTAAACTAGCCGTGATAGTCGCCGGTTCACGTGAATCTAGGCCGGACCGCGTAATATATTTTACTTCACCATCTACTTCTACTTGTGCTTCTGCCTTTTTGCTTTTGCTTTAATTTGTTTAACTTCTAATTAACTACCCTATGCAGCTATACTTAGGTTTTTGCTTCTACTGATTAATTACGTTCATTTTTACTCTTTTTTTTTTTTGGGTTCAAATAGAAATATATATATATAGTGGGTATTTGCTCATGGCAATTGGCATGAACTTTATTGACTTTTCTGTGAGACTCTTTGCTTATATTTTAAAACTTGGACAAGAAAGATGCTTTAGCATTGGTGGTGTTAGATGGGTCAGAAATGGTTATATTGCTGTGATTTTGGACAAAGCGTGACAAAGTTTCTAGCCGGTTAAAAGAGACAAGTCCGTAGAGCACAGTACGTGGTGGAATGGTCAAAAAGGTGTAGGTAGAGTCAATTCTTAGGGTTTCATGAAGCTATTGACTAACATTTCACCATGGACCACAATTTCATTTTGAACCTCATTTCCGATGACCACGTGAGCCAAAGTTCAAAACAAAAGAACACTAAAAAGAGTTCAAGAGGAAATTAAAACCCATGATTCATTTTGAGTGCATCTGCATGTTAAGTGCTACTTCGGTAGCTACCCTTTTTAATGTAAATAATAAAACCCTCATTAATGTCCCTGCTGCAATTATTATTTTTTCAGCACAATGGAGTGACAGAACAAGGGGAAGAAACAGGTTTCAGCACCATTACGAGCGACGGCCGATGATTGATCTGCCTTACATGGATTTGTCCATTTTCGGAGACAAGGACTTCAGAAAATCAAACGAAAGAAAGTGTTGCCAGTTACCGTTGAGGCTCCCAACATATACTATCACGCAATATTAATTGCTTGGTAAAACGCTCCCAACTCCCTCTTGAAAACCTCGTATTTCTATTTTTTTCTTTTTTGTTTTTAATCTCAATTTTTCTATTTTAATAGTGATGTGTACAATGTATAATAAGGTGGGTCAGGAAGCAATCAATGTAAAAAACTTGGGAAGTTTTTTTGACCAAGAACTAGCGAGGTTGGCGTGCTGCACTAGACATTGCAGTAGTGTAGTCGTTCTCACCATTTGAATGCTAGCTAAGGGATTACTTTATATGAATTTGCTGACATAAAGCTAGCAAATAAGAAGTGACACATGCATCCTTTGAACTGACATCTTATAAACAAGTCATCACCTTAGATTATTGAAAAGGTGCCAAAAAAAAAGGGGTTCGTCTTTTGAAAAATGTAGAGTCTAGATTCTGCAAAGCATGGTTTGAATTTGCAGTACTTGAGAGGAACAAACTTCCAGCAATTATTGAGAAGCAGTAATGGTCTGGTTCTGGATTTATCAGGCAAATCCTTAAGCTCGGTAGGGTACAGAGACGACAAAGATAATAAGTTTCAACGAATAAAAATTTCACAATAATAAACATTTTGCTAGCTGTGCCTCTTCTGGTATAACTAAAGCAATGGCATGATTAAATTAATGGTTTCTTGCAGATAAAACTTATTAATTAAATGGAATAATTCTATTACTAAAAGGTTAATTGGATCACAAGACAAGTTGGCTAGAGATTTGCAATATCTCTCTGAGTTTACGGTCTTTCCTACAAGTAAGTGCAAAGAAGAGAAGCAAAGCAACCAAAATATTGTGCTGCAACCATTAATGCAAAAATGGATCAGAATAAGCAACAAAAAAATTTTTAATTGTTGTCTATTACTAGCTCCCTAGATGTAGCAGCTGCAAATTCAATGGTATTGGGAATTGCAGATTTGCTTGAAATTCTGGGTTCAACTTATTATTATTATTATAAATACGACTGTTGTTAGATCGAGGACGTTCAGCTGAACAGTATTTATTCAAGTACATCAAGATCACAGAATATGAATTGCTGAAATACTTCCGAGAAACTTTTATGATGGTATCAAATTTGAGTAAATATTGAATGATATCCTCAAGCGAGGGAAAATAATAATAATAATAATCACTAAAAAGATCCAAAATACAACACAGCAGAAATATGACATTTATAATTTACTTGGCCTTCATGCAACAAGAAGTGCGAAGCACCAAAAATGGGGCAATTTAAATTGCTATTGAGATGATCATACAGACTAAATACTAAAGCCATCTACATATGATACAAGATGAGAGTTCTGGCGCTCCTTTATACATCAAAACTCGGAGCACCCATATGTCAGTATCTGTTTTCATCAGATCAACCGGAAACTGGCCGAAAAACACCTTTGAGTTCATCATAAAACCATCTGCAGTAGAAAAAGTTTGTACCATTAGAGATAGAGAGAAAAAGAGAACAAATGAATTGAATTCCTTTTTCATTACAATGTTGATTAATCTGATGAGAAAATTGCCCAAGATGTTCAAATAGACTAAAACTAAGGCACGCTTCTTTTTATCACTGCTGTAGCCATTTTTATGCCATCTCAGGGACTGTGTATCTAAGATGTCTCCCCATGATTCTAAAAAAGTTAGAAACGAGGCATGTAATGCATCTTCTGAAAAGCAATGTTGGTGAAGGGTTTGTACGGAATGAGTGAAAAAGAAATACATACTGGCACAAGAACACTGGATATCTTCCTTTATTTGCCTCATTTCCCAAGTGATTTAGTCTTTGATTCTCTTCCTTAAACTTGCCAGGAGGGAGAACTTCACATGGACCTCGAATCAAGGCAGCCATGACAGAACTCTCATTATTAGATTCATAGAGCTGCACATCAACAGCGAGTTAAAATGAAAATTAGCAATGCATAACTAAAATTAAGTACATTCAGACTCCAATCCAAGAAAAAGGAGAGGTAAACATTCAATTAAATGAAGTAAGCCGTGTACGTGACCTTCCTATTATCTTACCCACCCCCCCAGCCCCCACAAAAGAGTACACCATCAGGCAAACCATCTAAGAGTAATTTTAGTTTAAAAATTATTCTTATACGTCTAGTAATTCACATAAAAAGAAAACATTTCAGAAACTAAATCACCTCATTGCTTTCAGGGGCACAGGGGCAGCCAACTGCCTCTGGCAAGTCACCAGGAAAGAAGCACCTATTGACCATAACCCACTTAGAACCAGTTCCAGTATCCTCCCACATGGTCTGCAATAGAAAGTAAAAACCATACAAATCAGAAACCAAAATGGAAGATATGCACACGAGAATATTAGTAAAGATTACAAGTAATAAAAATTCCAGGGCATGCACTATTATATTCTTGCCTGAAGTTTAGACGGCATCAATTTGTCATTGCTAGAATGCAAAAGAACATGATCCTTTACTTTATATGTTACTCCACCAACGCGACAAGACTGGTAAAACTTTTTCCCATCCACAATTTGAAGTACATCCCCAATCCATTGCACATTGTGCAAAGCATCAGAACAAATCACAGAATTTCCAACAGGGCTTAGCCGTCCAACAACTTCCTCATCTTGCTTTATTGTAGAGTTGCTGTCATTACTATTCTTTAAAGAAACTTCGGCACTGTTAGCCAGATCTGTACGGATAACTTGTGAATTGTGTGAAGGCTGTGATGCAGCCGAGTTATTACTAACAGTCTCTGATGAGATAGCAGGATGCTCTGATTTTGATTCAGAAACCAATTTCTCCAACTGTGTCGAAGATTCACATACTTGAGTAGGTTGGATCGGTCCACAAGAATCACCAGGAGGAGGAACGACCCCCAAAGGTTTTGTGAAGTTACTTGGGCAAGTTCCAGAAGAAGTTTCCTGATCCTTACTCTTTGTGCTCAAAACCAAACTACCACCCTGTGTTGCTCTTATATTGTGAATTTTCGAATCAGAGTCATTGGAGTTGCTGCCTAGAGCACCAGACCCACCAGAGCTTCCATTCACTGTAACCTTCTGCTGATTATTTACTTTTTGATCTGCGGATATGACTTTCTTATCTGAAGGAGACTGAATTACTGATGTGTTGGAAGGCATTTTTGGTGTATTTATGCTTCTCATGACACGACCATATTTAGGGGGCAAGGGCTTTCCATTGGATAATTTCAAGCAACTCATGCAGTGCCACTCACCACCTCTAGGAATTCCTTTCTGATTATTCATTTGCAGACATTTTAAGTGAAATCCTTTCTCACAAGCATCACAAAGAACTACAGTTTCTACCTCATTGGCAGCAAGTTTGCATATTTGGCAAGTAAAAGCCTTGTTCATGTATTCTCTTGAAGGTGGGGTCCATGTGGGATGCTGAGGAAGCTTCGGATGCAATAACTTCTGAACAATTTTAGCAATTTCACCGTGATTGCTGCCAAATTGTGGGGCTTGGACGATATTTGTGCCTTGCAAAGGCTGATGCACGTTAGGCATATTTCCAGTTTGAGAAATGAATGGTCTAAAGCTCTGATCTCTTGCAGCCTGAGGAGCTGTCCGTGACATATCAGCAGGTCCCTCAAGCTTGACAGGAATATGATTCGGCACCTTATTTTCTGGTACAGCTTTAGCCGATGAGGCAGACTGGGGCTGTACAGACCAAGTTGGAGCATTCACTAATGGATGATTTGCAGAAGCATTTGCTGCAAATGAAATAACATAGGCATGAATCGTACAATCAAAATGAAGCAAAAATATTTCCATATCAAACAAAAATATACTAATGGAAAGTATATGATAACATTAAATAGCTGAGTATATTATTTAAGAAAAAGAACGACGGCTTTTAGACTAAGCCACAAAGTGAAAATGATAACATCATTTACCATGTACACCCATTATTCGAAACCAGAGAAAAGAGGGAAGGATTACCTTGTACTTGTGACACATAAGAAGACCCATTTGATCCTCCATCCAATTTAACTTGTGGTTTCTCCACCCTTGGCAGTGCTAATGAAGATAAATCCCTTCCTAGATGGCTGCTAGGCAACCCAGTGGAGACTGTGGGTGGTCTTGCATCATTGTTCAGCGACTGATATGGTAGAGATGTAGAAGTTGCAGCATGAACATGGACAGGAGGTGATGAAGTGGAGAAACCTCCAGAGGATA
The DNA here is from genome assembly GCA_030444775.1 of Atalantia buxifolia. NCBI lineage: Eukaryota > Viridiplantae > Streptophyta > Magnoliopsida > Sapindales > Rutaceae > Atalantia > Atalantia buxifolia. The sequence goes on along the minus strand of CM059834.1, from coordinate 25,296,980 downwards.
GAGTTGGTGAGGAACCTACTTTATCTAGTGGAAACATTCGAACAGTATGTGAAGTCCCACGGTTTTCAGGTGCTGTGCCAAAACTTGTTTGCAGCGAGTTAGAAGTATATGTAGTAGGTTGTGTTGAGAATTTCTTAGGTTCTTCCATCTGGGTTAGAAAAGAGAAAGAAAAATATCAGAATTTGCATACTATATAGTTTTACATGGCATGTTAAAGTAGTTGGGGAAAATATCAGTTCAAGATACGTTAGTGCAGATCATTGTGATCGTGCAGAACTACAAACATTTTTTTTTTTTGGGGGGGGAGGGGAGACTACAAGTTGGATCTACTATTCTAACAGAAAATACGATGTCTCAGAGATTCACGCAATTTGAGTCCCAATTAACAGAAATTTAAGAGAATCTCAGATACAATTTCTTTCAACTCCTAAGCCCTTTTAACAACACCAGACATGCCAAATCTCATGATTACAATCTCTAAAGTCACAAAAACGACAAGATTAATATCAAGTAATGATACCAAATTCAATGGACCAAACAAATCAGTAAAATCACCTAATACATAAAATCCACATCAATCAAACCCAAAATGCCAAATGGATCCAAATTAGTTGACTAACTCTAAACTGACAGAACCAAAACCCTCATCTCCCCATGGGCAACTCAACCTTCTCAACTTGAGTTTCTTATATATTCTAATGAAGAAACAACTTCAACTTGCTTGCTCTTCCTAAAATATTCACTAACAAAACATATAGCATGAAGAATTTCAAATTCAATGAAACAAATATCAATTAAAAAAAAATGCTAAAACACTACCCAGTAATTGCAGCTGTAGATTAAGCAAAAAAAACTCAATTAATGCTGGTAATTGCATTAATTTCATAAAAAATAAAAAAAAATCTCAAAAAACCACTCCACAACCACCAAAAAAATAAATCTAAAACAGAAATTTATTCTCTACCTCTCCACATTGTTACAACATTACATAGAGAATAGTCATCAATAACTATAATAATTAATGGCATAACACAAAATTAAACCAACCTACAATTTCAATCCTACAAAAACCACATAAATCCGCAAAAGGAAAACCCTTTACCTTCCTTACTAAACTCACCGTTAGCAACAATTGCCAAACACATAAAAGCCATATTAAACATCAAATTAACCAAAATCAAAACCAAACCGCTATCCCTCATCCCATGAAAATCATCCAACCCCGTTCAAGAAAACCCTTTACTTTCTTCCCACTACTTAATTTTGAAAATACGACCACTAAAGTCCGTAGAAAACACCCAATTTTACTTGGGAGTCCAAAATTAAAAACCAAACTATTCATTCTAAACCAATAAACACGAGCTAAAAATTACAAATAAATAAATAAAGAAATAAAATCGTCTTTTTTTTTTATATGATAAAATAAAATCGTCTTTGTTACCTTCCTCTTGCTAAGCTCAACCTTCTCCTTAATACTCAACCTCTGTCCACGAAACCCTAATTTCTGCTCCTTAACCCTCCCGTTAAGGCCCAAATCCTCAATCAGCCCCACAATTGCGTCTCTGGCCACAATGTCCTTAGGCGCCAAGCCCTCGCACATCTCCACCAACTTCTCTCTCGCTTCCGCCATCAACCGCCGTTCCACCTCCGTCGGGCCCTTCCCTCCCCCGGCCCTCATCCGCCACATAGCCGACAGCACCAGCACGATCTCCGCCACTCGCTTCGCCTCTTTCCCCGCAGCCTCAATTCGAGCTCTTTTCTTGGACTTCATTTCAGGGTCTTCTCCGTTTTCTGCCGCCCTTTTCTCGTTTGTTTTTGAAACGTCTGGCTGGGGATTAAACGGTGCGTTTGCGTTTGGGGAAGTAATTGGCGCTGGATCCATTGTGTTTCAGAGTTTAAGCGCATGAACGGTGTCGTTTATGCGGGAGCTTGATTTGAACGAGAGATGTTAATAATGTTATGTTACGGGGCACTGAGTGAGAGAGAGAGAAATATAGAGAGAAAGAGGGGTTTGTTTATTATTTCCAATTTCTTTGGTTTATTTCGCGAACCGGGTCTTTTTTTGGGGCTGGAAGGACGGGTTCATTATTTATTTATTTATTTTTGGTTCTTACTATTTTTAATTTAATAATAAACTAAAATTCCAAATGTCAATTATTAAATCAATAGCATTCTAATTACTGTAGAAATAAAAGTACTATTTATCTTATAATAATGTTCACTTCAATATTAAAAAAATAAATATGAAAGAAAATCTTATATAAAACAGACATATCATATCATTTATATATTCGTTTAATAAGATTACAAGATACTCACACAAATACATTCTAAAACTGACCAAACATAAAGTGAGAGAAAATAAATTTTTAAGATAAATATCATAATTTAATTAAATGATCTCATTGAAACTGTCTCTCACATTAAATTTTTTTTTTTTAAAATAAGGAGATGTACACTTAGTTATTGAACTTGAAGGAATTAAACCCTTGTCCAATTCACCACAAAAATAATTATCTTTATTAATTATTATACAATATTTACAGCACATATTATAATTTACATCTAAAGTTGTTGGCGTATTACACAAATTGCAATACTATCATAATGTTTTTGTTTATGATATTCGTCGTCACTCTATCAACCGTACTGCTGCTACCAAGAGGGTGCATTTTTCATTTTAACTAAGAAAGGGTAAGGAATTCAATTAATTGCAAAATATAATGGATGAATTAACGGATGAGGGTTCGTATGTTTTTTAATCAAACCTTATGACATAAGGGCTTACGACCCTTTCCCTAAATAATTACTTGACAAATGCCACTTTTCACTTTAAATTAATCTTGCTGCAGGTCATCCTTTTCTACATAAGGCAGTATGTACATGCAAATTGATCAAATTCGATAATGCATTTTGGCAATTGATACAACAATCAAGTAATCAACAGTGATAAATCTTCACTTCTATTTAGCTTCTTAACTTACAGCTACATTTGTAAAGATCATTTTATTTTGTCAAGCTTAAGGCCAGATCACTGCAAACAACCACCCAGGAATTGGTGCAGAAAATTTCAGCATTCTCAAGTGTAAAACCAGGAGGAAGTGGCAGAGGAAATCCTCTTCTGAGATGTGCGTTTATGTATGGCAAGAAGCCAGTCTTGAGAATTATGGACATCATGGACTGCAAGCACATTTTCAAACTATATCAGACGATGAATAGCCAATTAATGGAAGACAAAGTAATAGCTGCGTTAATATTACTATGCTGAGACTCGGCAGAGATATATGTAACAATGCGTATTGAAATGATGAAACTCAAACTAGATATACCTGGAATATGTGCATGTTGAGATTGCCGATGTTGCTCCACGTCAAAGATGCTTTAAAGTCATTTAATCCAACGACACCGGCCAGGTTATCTCCTTTGATTTCTGGAAAACAAGAAGTATTTATTACCTGTGCCAAAACACCAGGCTCTCAGCTAGCACAATATACGCAAGTGAGTGGGTCAAAAAGAAGATGAATGGAGTTAGTAAATGGCTGTATGTTGTGTGCAGCTGATAGATTTTCAATTAAGCTCACCAATGAGATGCATGCAACCGGTATAACTTCACTGGAATCCAGGACATTGATTGTCATATCTAAGTCAATGGTGGCACCTATGTCATGCTCTGAAACATGTATCTTTGGAGGACTTGTTACGGATATATATAGATTCATGCCATTATTTGGGTACTGCAAGTAGAGTTGAGGTATAATGTGCCTCCACCCAGAAGTGTTGAGAACAGACTTCTCTGGTATGTCATCTATGATCCAGTGCAGACGATTTGCCTGAAATGGAAAACAAAGAATAATAATTAATAAAAAGAAGAATTTAAGGGCCCAGTGATAAAGTTGTGCAGTTTCAGCTAGACCGAGATCGGTTCAGTAATTGGGCGCAATCCGTTTCATAGGTAAGCTAGCCCTCACCCAAAATAGAGCAAAGCCATCCAGGTCTAGCACAAGCCAAGCTGAAGCCATAAAAAGAACACTGTCCCAGACTCCCAGATATACAAGGCAGACAAGATTACATAAGGTTATTTTTCTTGGCCAGGCTTATCCTGGTAAAAGAGTTGTTTAATCATGTGAAAACTCAAAGTTTAACAAAGAATGAACTTACATTGAAGTAGACCAGTGCACCTGAGCTGAAAACATTTTCATTCAATTGAATTCCAATCATCTTAGCTGGACTACTGCAGGAAGCAGAAGACTCAAATCCTTTACTACTGCAGGAAGCAGAAGAGTCAAATCCTTTGTGGTAATAGTTCAACATTGAAGTGCCACAGCTTGCGGTAAATAAACCATTGATTTCAACTTCAACAGAAGAACCACTCAATACAGGACTTCTCACAAAACTAGTATTTATTGAAGCGATATCACTAACTGGGAATTGCTTCGGAAGTGATTGAAATAGAGAATCCAGCTTTGTTATCAGTTCACTTATTTTCTTGGTGACAGCACTTTCGACTGCAGACTTTATTTTACCTTCAAATGCTTCAAACAACCTGGAGATATCAGGCTTAATAGAATAAATTTATGAATTCAACAAACTAGTATCTGAAAAGAAAAAAAGGTGTGAGGGGATTGCATACGCTTGATAAAGCCAGGATGCTCCGCCATCCACCTTTATAGAGATATCTCTGACATGACTTCCACAGTCTACGAGAATAACCTTAACTATTCCTCCTTGTTCCTTCAAAGATACAGTTAGCCCCAATTCCAGTCCTTCAACCTTGAAGAAATTTTGTTGATCTCATCATCAGCTTGATAAAGGAAAAACAGATGATCTAAACCACAAATACATGGTTAAAAAAAAAAAAATCGGAAACCAAAGCATCTACTTTGGTTGAAGTTCTATTTCATTCCAAGATACATATCACTTCGACATCTAGTAACGGTCTTCAGACGCTTAATCAAATTGTAAGAACTTAGGGTATGTTCGGGGTCGAGGTGCTGTGACTTTCATTCAATACACATTAGTTGCTTTTTACTTTCAAAATAAAGCACACCAGCACAGCAATTACAAACATACCCAAAAGGATATATGACTAATCCGGTATAATTTTCGATGATTTATAAAATAATTTCTTATAAAGTAAAAGGGTAAGTATTCTAGTTTGATACCAGAACAGTAGCAGCTCCAGAATCAGAAATGGTTGGCAGCAACCAAGAACCATAAGAGTACTCCCAATTCATGCCGCAATCTGCGGTAGCGCCCGAAACAGCTAGCAGTAAATCTGTGTCTCCTGTTTCAACATATGAAGAATCAATCTCAACACTGTAGATTAAAATATTGGATAGAGCCAAGTGAACTTTCCCAATTAGTGGAATTTTCTTGGACTTCTCAACATCTGGCAGCTCGAGTGGAATTATAGAGGAAGTAGCCTTGCTTATTAGATAATTTTTGAAAAAATCAAGACCCTTTTTGGATATAACAGCAGAGACGTATGCTTCTTCATTGACTCGGACATGGGCACTAGTAGGAATCAGCAGTAACGATAAGAACATGAACAAAATAGCTGGTGACGAGAATTTTATGAAGCAACCCATTAGAGCTTAGGCTTCGACTCAGAGAATTCTTCAGCAGAAACTCTTTACTTTGGATACTGATGGCTTGTACAATTATTGGTTTGTGAACAAGAAAGTTTGTTGATTCAAGTTTTGTAGTTTTGTTCATCATTTCACTCCATCGAAGGTTGGAAAATATTTTAACCAACAAGGAGTGCCACGTGCATCAATGTCAGCATTTTATAAAACGACTCCAAATACGTGGGACTCTAGCTTTCCTAAGTTAGCATGAATGAATCAAAAAAATAAAAAGTTAGCATCCATGCCCGTATAAGATTCGCATGAATTCTCGTCTTATTTCCACAGCAGCAAACCTCACTAACTGGGTGTCTGACCATTGCCCGATCATGTTAGAAGTGGAAGAAAGGAGTGGCATGTCGAAATATGTGTGTAGGTCTTATCCGCGTGAGCATTACGAGACATGTGGAGCTCGTACGAAACCTGTAGAAATATTGTGAAAGATGGGTGGGACAATTTTATGGTCAGAGAGTGGGAAGATCCAGTCCAGCGCTATCAAAGGGTAGCTAAGAACACTCTTGCCCAGCTCAAGTTGTGGAGTAGAGAAGAGTTCGAAAGCCGGGAAAGAAAGCAGCATGAGTTAATCCAGCAGTTGCAAATTTTCAAGCAGAATTACTCAAACTCAGAGCATGGAGTCAAGATTATAAAGCTTGAGAACCAAATAAACAACATGCTGATTGACGAAGAAATCTATTGGAAGCAACGATCAAGAGCTGACTGATTAAGAGAGGGAGATAAAAACACCAAATTCTTTCATTCTAAAGCCTCGGCCCGGAAAAGAAAAAAAAAATTTGGGGAATCGAAGATAGTCAAGGGGTATGGACAGCGAAGCGAGATGAAGTGGTGAGGGAGTTTTGTGGATACTTTCAGGAGCTGTTCACCTCTTCTAAGCCTCCCCTGTCCCAAATTGAATTAGCTTTGAGAGATATGCAGTCAAAGGTTACGGAAGAGATGAACACCCAACTGGAGGAGCCGTTCAAAGTTGAAGAGATTTCAAATGCCTTAACCCAAATGTGCCCCACAAAAGCCCCTGGTCCAGATGGGCTGCCAGCCGTCTTCTTCCAGAAGCATTGGCAATCAGTCCGCGAAGGCCTCGTTACTACATGTCTACATGTCCTTAACCATCAAGGGAGCCCAGCCTCCATTAACCATACATATATAGCCCTTATTCCCAAGGTGCCTAAGCCTAGAAAGGTTTCGGAATTCAGGCCTATAAGCCTCTGCAACGTAGTGTACAGAATTATAGCCAAGGCAATAGCAAACAGATTGAAGCCAATCCTTTCGCGCATAATCTCTCCAACTCAGAGCGCATTCATACCCAATAGGCTCATCTCGGATAATGTGATTATTGGTTATGAATGCCTCCACAAAATCCGGCACAGCAAAGGAAAGAAAAATGGCTTGGTGGCGCTAAAATTGGACATAAGCAAAGCGTACGACAGAGTTGAATGGTTGTTCCTAAAGCAAGCGATGGAGAAGCTGGGATTTTCCAGCAAGTGGGTGGAGTTAATAATGAGATGTATTACTTCTGTCTCCTTCTCGGTAATCATTAATGGAGTGCCAAGAGGCTTAATCCAACCGGAGCGAGGTTTGCGGCAAGGGTGTCCGCTATCCCCGTACCTGTTTATAATTTGTGCCGAGGTTTTTTCCAGCCTGCTGGAGAGGGCAGAGGAAAAGCAGCTGATCAGAGGTTTGAGATTTTCAAAGGAAGTCTCAATTTCCCACTTGCTCTTCGCGGACGACAGTCTTATCTTCGCACGGGCATCGGTGGCTGAATGCAAACATCTAAAAGAGATTTTTGACTACTATTCGAATGCCTCAGGGCAGCTGTTCAATTTCGAGAAGTCATCCATGTTTCTTAGTGGCAAGGTCCCCGAAGCTCAAGCTAATGTAATCAAAGGCATTTTTAACCTCAAAGTGGTTCCTAAGTTTGAGAGATATCTTGGTCTTCCTGCAATGATTGGTAGAAAGAGGACCAGTTTTTTCAACGAGGTTAAGCTGAAGGTGCTCAGCAAAATTTCCGGGTGGCATCACAAGATGTTTTCTAGTGGCGGCAGAGAGATTCTCATCAAAGCAGCAGCCCAAGCAGTCCCCGCTTATGCAATGTCTGTCTTTAAGATCCCGAAGGGTTTGTGTATAGACATCCAGAGGGCTATAGCGAGATTTTGGTGGGGCTCTAAGGAGGATAAGCGAGGAATTCACTGGGCTAGATGGGACAAGCTCAGCCATGCAAAAAGCAGGGGTGGTATGGGCTTCCGGGAATTTTCTTGTTTTAACCAAGCGCTTGTGGCAAAACAGGGGTGGAGAGTTACCCAATTCCCTAATTCCCTGGTCTCTAAAGTCCTTCAAGCTCGCTATTTTAAGAACTCTAATTTTTTAAGTGCCAAATTAGGATCCAATCCATCTTTTATTTGGAGGAGTATTCTTTGGGGTAGGGAAGTGATCAAAAGAGGAATTCGATGGCGCGTGGGCAATGGCAAGAAAATCTTAGTGTATGGAGATAACTGGCTGCCAAGGCCAGACACCTTCAAGCCGGTATCCCCACCAGCATTGCCAATGAATTCAGTTGTGGCGGATTTAATAAATGACAGAAATCAATGGGATGAAGATAAGCTAAATTCTCACTTCATGCAGGAAGATACAGCAGTGATTCTTAAGATTCCCCTTCCAAAAGATCAGGCCGAGGATAAAATCTTGTGGCACTTCGATAAAAGGGGTGAATTTTCAGTTAAAAGTGGGTACCAGCTCGCTCTCAAGCTCAAATTCCCAGTAGCCTCCAGTAGCTCAACACCGAGCTCAAACCTATGGAAAACTCTGTGGTCTCTCGATCTCCCTGAAAAAATTAAAATCTTCATGTGGAGAGCTCTCAAAGGTTTGCTGCCCTTTGCGGAAAACCTATGGAAAAGGAAGGTATTACAAGAGCCAATTTGTCAAAGTTGTAGACGGGAAGTTGAAACTACAAATCATGCTCTATTAACCTGTAAAGTAGCAAAGAAAGTCTGGTCCCTAGCTCATTTCCCTTTCCTGAACCCCCAGGAGCCTCATAAAGACATGATGGGCGTATTCCAGGAGCTGGTCAATCGATTAAGGAAAGCTGAATTAGAGCTTTGGGTTACTTATTGTTGGGCAGTGTGGTTCTCAAGGAACAAGCTCATATTTAAAGGGAAAGGAGTGGCTCCGGAGATATCAGCAGCAAAAGCAGAATCAACATTGGCTGCCTATCAAAGAGTAAGGATGCTCGACTCCTCTCACATTGAGAAGTTAGTCAAGAAGAAGGAGATGAGCTGGTCTCCCCCCCCTGATAATCATTGGAAGGTTAATGTGGATGCAGCGATAAATAGCAAAGACCAGCTGGTAGGGCTGGGTGCTGTGGTGCGCGATTCATCCGGTCAAGTAATAGCTGCTGGATGTCAGCAGATGCAGTTAAAAGGAAACATGAGTTTTGCAGAGGCTGAAGCCATCAAGTGGGGAATGCAAGTGGCAAGAGATGCAGCTACAGACGTGGTGATTCTAGAATCAGATTGCCTAGATGTGGTGGAATTAGTAAACAACACAAAGGGTAGTAGAACAGAAATTTTCTGGGTCATTTCCGAGATCCAAAAGCAGATGAAAGTTTTTCAAAAATTTGTAGTGAATTACATCCCCAGAAACTGTAATGCTCATGCCCATCTTTTAGCCAAATTTAGCCTAAGAGAAAGCACAAGTGCTGTCTGGCTTGGAACAATGCCAGCGAAAGTTCAAGCTGTTTTTTCTGTGTTGTGATTCAATGAAAGGATTACTTTCTAATCAAAAAAAAAAACCGCAAACTGTCTTCCTACAAGAAGGCAGAATGATGAATTGACCTAGAAAATTTCAAGTTCTATGTGAAATAACATAAAATCTAACGTGTTAAACTTGCAGCTGAGGCATCTCGTTATGGGCAATGGCCGCAGTGCTCTTTGGATGACAAAGTCAAGGCCAAAATGCCTCCAGTTGCGATCATACAATAGTGCTTGTGTTCAAGTGTTTCACATGCAACGCGAAACAAGCATAACACAGAAAAGAGAGCCATTTTTTTTTTTTAAGAATCATGGTATAAATTCCTCCAAAGTCCCTCGTCAAATCACTTTTCATAATCTACCGATGAAACAGAGTTTCCTCTGGTAAGACCCCTTTCTCGCTCACTCTCCTCCTCTTTGGAGAACAAAAATGGTGCGCTGTATTTCGTGATTCATTTCCACGTCAAATACTACATACTAACACACTCTACTACAAGCAAAACATCAAGCAATGGTGGATGCAGGCAAACCCCAGAATTCAAACGGATGAACTGGAAAGTACAAGTCTTGCTGTTCATTTGAGGAGCTGATCATTGAGTAGCCTACAATCAGTTCTGTTTGTATTGCGAGATCATCACCATGTACCGGCAAATCTTGGTTTTCCCATACAAGCAAATGCTCTAAGAATATAAAACTTCAACCCTCATAAAAAGTAATCTGGTGCAGGTTTTTTGGCAGGAGCCCCTCTTGATTCCTGCATTTGATTATAAACTTTCAGTGGATCAATGTAAATCAATTTAACAAACAACTCTAGCATAGTAAAAGAAAAAGAACAGAGAAATAAAAAATAACTTTTATTTTGGGGGGAAAAAAAGGGTTTCTTGAAAAGGTAGAAAAGCAACATGGAATATATGACCCCCCTCCATATGCAGCGAAACACGCTCTCAGATTTGTATGAATTGTAACTGATTAATTTGGAGAATGCAAGGGTGGAGAAATGATTTCCTATAGGATCCAACTGTAAGATCATTGCTACCAAATCAAAGGATACTTCATTCCCAGCCTTTTCAGGGAATTAAAAAAAATTACATCTTGGTAAGCGAAAACCAGTGTGCCTTTTAGTGACTAAAATTTTTTAACCCTCACATGAGAAGTATATTATGATCAAATAACTGGTCAAAAGAAAAACCAAATCGTGCAATTAACTAAAAGAATATCACATGCACATACCTGTGGGGCAGCATCGAATACACGAAACTGCTTGTTAAGATTTTCATCGAGTTCAAGGATTGCTGCTACATTGCCACACCTGTAACACATCCAAGTATGATGAGATTACTTTCCTTTAAAAGAAGAAAAAGGAGAAAATTTCCAATTGATGATTGTTTACCGATAGCAGTAATTTGGAGCTGACCAGACTGTCACTATCTGGTTGTTGAACATCCATTTATATCCTTCCATTACCAACTGATGAGCACGACATATGTAGTCAATGTTGTTTGAGTGGTTGAAACAAGTGACAACACTGCCACCAAATAGGAAACCAGCACCACGGGGACTCAATCCCCAACCATCTACAATATCTTCAGGATCTGACCATAGAAGGTCACACATGGCACCATCATGAGGTACTTCTTGTTTACGATCAATTGTTCGAATCTGCGAAAAGGGGTCATGTTAAAAGTGTCCTCTACAATCTTCAGAGAGTTTTCTAATGCTATAAGGATGGGTTCATGTACCTGATCCAATGTTGAGATGGCAGGAGAGAGACCACCATGGACACTAAAAATCTTGTTCTCTATAAGAGCAGACAAACTGCAATAAAAGAATAAAATTCAGTAGAAATAGTAAAAGGAAAACATTAATCACTGAACGTAGTTTAATCCAGAAGTAACTTAAACATAAAGAAATGGCTGCAAATGGCCACTACAGTATAATCTCAATTTAGTGAAGGAAAAACTAGTAACTTAGTCAATCCTGTTATAATGACTTCAAAGAAGAGAGTTCAGGGAACTAATAATATAGGAAGAACATACGGAGAAATATAGACAAAAGGATTTAATACAAAAACTAACAATTGCTGCCACTCGGCCAAAGGCCGAGTGGTCAGGGCTGCTGCTCTCAACTTGGAGGGCAGCAGTTCGAACCCCCACATTTCCTTCCTCAATTAAAATTTGAGTGAAAGTAGTCTTCTTCCTTACCCAAGTGTGAGGAGTAGACATCCCTCGAATATTAGTGAGGGTTCAAAATATGGACAGAGCTCCATTAGTATTGATGTAAGTTGGTCCCAGTAATAGTCTGATTTGTAAATATCAGTTATAGTCTCATGTAATATGAGTTGTAGAATGAGCAATAGTCTCATGTAATAAAAAAAAAAAAAAACTAACAATTGCTTCCGAACACACCAAAATATAACAAAACACAAAAGCAGTGCACTTGTTCAACTCGATAATAACAATTGGAACATATCAACTGCAATAACTACGAATGCCAAATAATAAGGAAATAAACATGAGCTCCAAACATAGACGCAGATAAAAGGGTATTCAAATAGCAATAACATAATGGTGAAATTTCCGATGACACCAAAATGTCATAAAATAGCTCCAACTTATGACTCTCTTGGGTGCAAGTACTGAATAAAATTTGATAATTACAACCATCTGATTGAATGAAAAATCAAACCGTTCAACTGGCACCATATGAGACCCTCCCATACTCATGCAACTTTTACAACTCTGCGGTTCCTAAAACTCCCTTAATTTCCAAAATACAGTATCCAGTGTTTTTCTGATGGAAATTCACAAACCTTAAATAATCAAAAATATCGGTGCAATATCTCCAAACATTCACAGAGCCATATTTACGTAGGCACTCATCATAGAATCCATATACCTGTAAGGAAAAGACAAACAATAAATATTCTGAACAAATAACGAGTTGAAAAAGGAAATGTCAATTATAGAGGCTTCACCTGTGTGATCTGACGACTTTCATGGTTCCCTCTAATGAGTGTTATCCGATCTGGATATCTCACCTGATAATACACACATTATTAGTCGAAAATGCAATAGAATCTCTAGGGAGGACCTCAAAGAGTAGATTCAAGTAATTGGATAAGCATGACCTATCAATGTTTTCTAACTGATGGTGAAAAGTCAAATGAACAAGGCACAGTCAACAAAAGTGATGCGAACAACCATAAACAGTAGCAGATTATGAAGCCTACTTGATGTAGAATGGTAAGATTAGGATGATCAAATGGTAGTTTAGCATATATGAAAGGGGTGTAATCCTTTAGCTTTAGCTACAACATGTTGGACCTACAGAGGGGCTTATGAAGATAGAATAGAAAGCTATAGTGTTGGGATTATGAAGATTTCTATTTAACAGTCCTAGTCCAAAAAGCATTTTAACTAGAACTGCCAATATGGCATCTCCTACAATTAAATCAATCAACACTTTCCTGATATTCAACCCAATTAAATACCATTAACTAATTTTCGGATCAACATGCAGGAACTAATTTTGGAATCAACTTGAACCCAGCTCTTCCGTTTTGCATATAGGTCTCCTTATATCCCTAGAAGTCCAGAAAAACAAGATAGGCTTTTAAAATAGCCATGAAATCCCAAAAACATTTTTTATCTTAATTTAAAAGAAAGTTTACCATCAGCACAAAATCCACCAAATAGTATGATATCATGCATGGATCAGATAAAGCATGACATCTTCAGAAAAAATGGTGTCTTCCACAATGGAATCTGAAAAGTGAGATTTCTAGTAAGAGTACATCCACCAGCATGTTGTTTAGAAGTAGTGCCGCTTGCTTCAGCAAATTGCAAGAGTATGGTAGTGAGTTTTTTACGCAACATTTATTTTCAATCCTTTTTTTTCCCTTAAAACAAAACAAATACGGGTATGCTTTAAAATCCAACACATGATATTTATATGAAAGTATCAGAGTGAGAGCAAATTGGATAATATCTGAAGCAAAAGCAAAATCAAAAAGGGTCCGGTTCATTGGACCAATAAGCCAACTAAAATTTTCAAAAGAGAATTGTGTATTACTGTTACCTTAAGGGCAAGCAGAAGTAGAAATGTCTCAACGGAGTAAAATCCTCTGTCAACAAAATCTCCAAGAAACAAATAATTTGTCTTTGGGCAGTCACCTCCTACTTTGAAAAGCTCTTTCATGTCATAGAACTGCCCATGGATGTCACCGCATATCTGTGCAATAGAACAGCCACATAACATTAGCATCCTTCTTCGAAACTAAGATCATACTGAAGTTCAACCCAATTAACTAGATGGTTAACCATACCAAATAGACAACAGCCTTTATTTAATTGTTTTCCTGACCAAAATCTACCTAGAAGAACTTCATCTTTGTGGTTGTCAGTAACTTACACTCGGATGCGCCGTGCATTCTCTAACTCTATATTTGTAAACTTAGATTCTAAACAAATGTGAATTAGCAGCATAAACTTTTATAAACACTAGTTTAGCTGCTACTGTGGCTTTTAAAAAGATTCATAGACATTTAACAGTTCAAAACCAAGGAAGAAAACACTTTCAATAGCAGCATTTCACTTAATCCAAGCCATATTACGAAATTCTATGCATAACCCCAAAGTCATAATGCATAATGCAGATCCATGCCTACTAAATTCTACAATTAAGAAACATCTTTCAATCAAATCTGATAATCTCCCTAGATTTCAATACATAACTCTTTTGAAATAACAATTTACGTCCAATTAACTCAAAATTCAGACTATCTATTTCATTCTCCAATATATCACACCTTATTAAGGCCTTTTTCCCCCTCTTTTGCTTTCTATTTTAAGCATAGCATTCTGGGAATTAAATCCCCTTGAATCCCACACCAACAGTCACAACCCCAAAGGTTTTACCAGCTAAATTAGCTATCACCCACCACGTCTTATTAGTTATACACAAGCAGACCCATCAATTTTCTTTTAGTAATAATTTGCGTAAATAAAAATAAAGGAGAGAAACATCGCACAGCTCAAAAGCAAATCCTAAATCCAAATTAAACCCAGAACCAAAAACCAAACAACAAAAATCAGAATAAATTTTATCCTATTAATTTAATCACAACCATATGTAACATTCAAACACACACAAGTCACAAACATATGTTCTAATATAGATACGCAAAATAGTATCAAAACGGGGAAAAAAAACCTACAGTGACAGGGGCGTCAACACGTTGAACGTTGCTTTCTTCGACGAGGATTTCCATGGCTTTGAGACAAAGGGCTTTAACCTCCGACTCTTTCAACGGCTCACATTTCTTCAGCTGCTCTATTTGCCTATCTAAATCGGACATCTCTTTTTTTATCTTCACTTCACTTGCGTTCCTCTAACCTAAGTACCTAACTGATGCCCACCCGATTTTGAGCTGCGGCTTGTCTCTCTCTGTCACCTACTCTGCGTGAATGAATGAATCCTTCTGCATCTACAAACTTTTCTTCACCACACTTGAGTCCATGTGCATAATAGACTACTAATAATATTAAACTTAATGCGCGAGCCTATTTGGGGTTATCTGCGCAGTAATTTGTGAAAGTGGCCACTTTCTGGATGTGTTTAAAATAAAATGGGCACCGCAAACCTAACACTTCGTGACTAACCCGAGATCAATTGCATATTACCACGGTACCCTCAAAATGAATTCTGGAGACCTGTTTATTCGAGGCTGTGGCTCAAATATTACAAACTACTTATTTCATAAGTTTTGAGATAAATATTATTTAATAAAAATTTAAAAAATTATTTATTTTATAATTTTTTTATTTTGATATTAACTCTTAGAAGTAGATAAGAGTTTTTTTATAAGTAATTTATTAAATAAGATACTATATCTTTTTAAAATTTCTATTATAATCTTAGTATTTTAATAAAAAAATAATTATATCTTATTTTTCATAAATAGGGGTAGACTCAGGACTTTTTATTATCCTCATATATAAGGGTAGGCCCAAGACTTTTTATTATCTAGACTAATTTATAAATTTATGATAAATATTTGTGTGAATGACGGTACATATAAAGAGTTAAAAAAGCAACATTAAGAGGAATGAGAGATTTGCAAATACAGTAAGAGGCTCAATCCAAGAGTCGATGCCTCTATACAAACGAAGAGCTTTCTTTTATAGGCACAAGGGACTCATTAATGTATAATGCTCACACTACTATCCTTATCTCTAAAGAATCTACTTTACAGCTTATCCACTACTTTAGGTCATATTTTACTTTATCTTTATGTAAAGCTAATCCTATGTGTTACACACACTCACATGTGATACACACCATAATAATTACATATATTATTAGTTCCTTTCCCTACAGAAACAAGACCCCTCTATCCATGTGAAAAATGCCAGATCGAAAACAAACATTCGTCCCTATGTACACACATGCCTAGAAGATCTACCTCATGTAGAATCATGAGTCCAGTTCTCATAGTTAACACCCCAGATCTTGACAATGAATTCATCAGGGATATGTCAGGTGGCATCGCAGCAGCACGATGGATGGTACAAAAAACAAACCTATCGGAGTTTGGCCCAATTGAAAAGGCAATTAATTGGTCAAACATAAATGCTGTGGAACAAAATCAAACATTAGGAGAAATCCTAATCAGCCAGCAGCAGATTCTCAGAACTTAGAGAATTAAAGAAACAGATAAGAAAAATAAGAAAAAGGATGACTACTCAACAGCTTTCACAGCTGCATGAACATCCCAGACCTGTCAGAATGATTTGCTCGACAGGAGCTGCTTCTAGGGAAGAAATGGACCTAACTTTACAATGCTTCACAAAAAAGGTGTCTAGACACTGGAAAAGCAAGCCCATAAAGCTATGGTACATTTGGGAAGAAAATGCATCTGGCAATAATTAGAAAGCATTCTGGAGAAGCTATGCACCACCGCCACAACAACCTTGGCCAGTGCTAGCATCAGGATGGGGAGATGACAATGATGAAACTGATACATCTTCTGGAACAGGCATAACTCCATATGATGAATCTCCAAAATCTGTTCTTATGGAAAGACCTAATCCTAATCCATTCTATGTGGATACCAGGAGAATGTTCACTGCATCAACATTTGAACAAAGACAGGGATCTAGAGCACCAACTCCAAGCCCATCAAGTGCAACATAGTTCACTGCACCAGAACCACCAGCATCAGGAGTAGCATGTAAAAATCCTGATAGAGAACCCCCTAGAAATGCCCCTACAACACAACAAGAGGATCCCATATAGTAAGGAGAAGAATGGGAGACGAGAGTTCAACTTGGGCATTCTACAACAGGAAAAATGTTCTGGAACATTGATGGAATGAAGCCAAAAGAAAGATTGGCTTATTTTGAAAAAATGACAGTATGGTATGAAGGAGAATGTCAAAGAGCCCCTCAACTGACACATAGAGCAGCAGCTTTGAGACTTATAGCAGGATTTACATGATCACTAAGACGATGGTGGTCCAGAAAACTCTCTGTTGAAAAAAGACACTTCATTCTTGGCAGAGAAGATCCATGCGAGACTCTAATGGAGAATTTGGGCTTAGATTTTCCAGGCCAATATTCAAGAGAAAAGGAGGTTGCTGAAAAGCAATTTCTTCAAAACAAATGCTATGATGTCAGACAAATTGAGGAGTACTACCTAGAACAAGAAAGATTGTATTATATCTTTCATAAACCAACTGACACCATACATAGGACATTCATTCTCAACATGCCAGAACTACTTGCGGAAATAATGGAAGCAAAATTCTAAGTTGACGGGATTACAGACTTATCAGCATATAGTTTGGCTCAGCTATATCAGATTGCAACTGAACTCATTCAGGGACACTGCAGAGCCCAAGAATTAAGAAAGCGTATGAAGCAAATTGAGAAGACACTATTACAGAAATTCTGTGATGATAAACCAAACAAATTTGGCTGCCAACATACAAACAAAACATGCAACTGCAGACCAAAAGGCTACAAGAAAAAGTCTTGAAAAAAGAAGAAATCTTGGAAGCCGTACAAAAGAAAAGATTTCCGCTTTATCAAAAGGCGAAAACAAATGAAAGGCTCAGAAAGGTGCTTTATTTGTGGCAAAAAAGGACACTATGCAAAGCAATGCAAACAAAAGGGGAAAATTCCTATGAAACTTCTTCAAATAATCCAGCAAGAAGAATTTGATGATAACGATTATTGCTGGACCAACAATCCTTCTAAAGCAATCTTTGCCTTAGAGGATGGAGAAACAGAGGAAAGTGGTTACAGTAGTACCAGCAGTGATGAAGAAGAATCGGTCATGACAATACGACCCTAACTACCGGTGGATATGACAATTCACAGTGAAATACAGTTTAGACCCCACATCAAAATCATCCTCAAACCTTCTGAAACAGAACAGATAGCACTCACTGCCCTCATTGATATAGTCTCAGTTGTCTCATTCATCAGACAAGCCTGTATATCTAAACAGTATCTTCTACCTACTAGAGTCTCTTTTGGAGCAGCCAGTGGAAAAGACTTTTACAGCAAACGATACACAAGACCTGTAGAAGTTCAACCATTTGGTCTTAGGCATGGATTCTTTGCATTTGACACATGAGAAGATATTCTGTTTAGCATAGACTTTTTAAGTCTTGTTACCCCTTTTGCTTTTCTACCAGAAAAATTCTTCTATACTATCCAAGATCTATTGGGTGGTAAACCTAAGTCATTCCAACTTCCTTGGGTAGAAAAACAATCCATTTTTTGAGAGGGTGATATTGGGCAAAACCCAGTCCACAAATTTGAAGCCTAAACAAAAGAACTACAGGAGTGTTGTGCTGAACTCCCAAATCAGTTCTGGGCTCGAGAAAAATACTTTGTTTCCTTGCCATACAAGGAAGGATGGACTATACCCCACCAAACTGCATCACATCTAGGAATGCCACATGACGAAAAATTATACAGAACAGATATCCAGGCTCTTTTGGATCTTAAGCTGATCAGGCCCTCTAAGTCCCATTGGGCCAGCCCAGCCTTTTATGTCAATAAGCATTCGGAGCAAGTACGTGGAAAGAAGAGATTGGTGATTGATTACAGAAAGCTCAATGATTGCTTACATGACATCAGATACCTTATCCCACGCAGAACACACCTTTTGAAAAGAATAGCCGGTGCGAAAGTGTTCTCAAAGTTTGACATGAAGTCAGGCTTTTGGAAAATTAGGATAAATGAATAAGACATACATAAAACACATTTGTGGTCCCCCACAGGCATTATGAGTGGAACGTGATGCCTTTCGGCTTAAAGAATGCTCTGTTAGAATTCCAAAACAGAATGGATGAGGTGTACAAATCTATTTCAGATTTTTGCCTTATCTACATTGATGATGCTCTTATCTTTAGTAAAAGTGAAGATGAGCATGCCAGACACCTATCTGCATTCAAAGCCCTAACCTACAAGCATGGGTTAGCTTTATCTGAATTAAAGATGAAGATAGGACTAAATGAAATGGATTTCTTAGGACTACACATAAAGCAAGGATACATCATTCCTCAACCACATATTGCTGAAAAGATAGCACAGTTCCCAGAACAGCTGTCCAGTAGAAAGCAGATACAACAATTCCTAGGGATAATCAACTATGCAGCTGATCATATCCAAAACCTGTCAAAAATGACGAGTCAAATATCCAAGCACTTGAAGAAAGGTGCCCCACAATGGTCGGAAGAAGCGACAAAAGCAGTAAAAGAGTTAAAACAAAAGTGTAAGTCATTTTCGCCATTAAAGATACCTGACAGTGGACAACTCATCCTCCAAATAGATGCTAGTGATAATTATTGGAGAGCACTGTTAATAGAGGAATCCGAGGGAAACATGAGAATCTGTGGCTATAAAATCTGGCCAGTTCAATCAAGCTCAAAACAACTACCCATTTTCAAAGAAAGAAGTGCTAGCAGTAACAAAAGGAATCAAAAAATTCCAGTTCTATCTCTCTCTAACCCCTTTTGTGATCGAAACAGATTACAAATATTTACAGGGACTCTTAAGGAGAAAAGAAGGTGAGATCCCATATCCTCAGCTAGCAAGGTGGGCAGAAACATTGTCCAGATTTAAGTATGAAGTCAGACACATCAAAGGAGAATCCAACACTGTAGCAGATTTCCTTTCCAGACCAGTCATGGTGATAAGAAGGAGCCTGCCAAGACGATGGGAAGAAGGCAGTTCTAGAGCTCATGAAGCTAGAGCACACTTCTTGAAAAATCTTGACACTTTCATCTCATGGCTTCCCGGTGAAATTTAAAAAGAAATCTTTGAAAAGGTCATTGATCACAAAAAAGATCCAGAAAACAGAGCTCTCACATGGCGGCTATGGCAGCTTATGAGTCTCCAGGAATTCAGACTAGGACACAACAGGCTATGTCAAAGGCCATTTGAACCTCGCCCCGATCTAAACCAGATGCATGAAACAGTCTTCAAATTAGGTTGTACTTTTCATTATGTGATAGATGAAAACTCAAACTGAGGACATTATGTTATCTGTGACATAACCCTACAAGCCTATTACATATTCTGGTACTGGTTAGACCTTTACCCAGTGGCAATCCTATTCGAACCAAACCTAATTCATACTAGCAGACGCTATGCCAAAGGAAGATGGTTTGACAGAATGTTCGCCCTAATATTTAAAGACATCCTTACATTAAAACTAATTGGAAGATATCATATCACACATATAACAATTGTGATTGTAAAGCTAAATGATATTTGGGGAAGATACAAGCCACCCATGATCCAAGTCATCCAGCATGATCATTCAAAGGTTAATGTTGACTTAATGTGGTCTGAATGCTTGACAACTAGAAAGACCCTAGCAGAAGTCTATGGTACTATACCTATGTACATAACTCACAGTCCAGTCTCTCCAAATGTCTAATCTACTCCAGATCTCTATTTCAGAGAAGAGATCAAAAATTTAAGACTCCACCAAGATGAGAATGAGGCCATATATATACAGGAAAGATACAATGATTACCTCATAAGAAATGAGAGATGTGATGAGGTATATCCAGGAAGAACGCCAGAAATATACAGATGGAGGAACGAGATTGAAGAAATGGCAAACTAGCTTGACCTTGATGAATGGCCAGAACCATAGGTGGACCCACAGCAGGATGATATAGACTGGTAGGAACTAGCAGACAAGATGGACGCAACATCATAAGAAATGAGGGCCAACTATTCAGGAATGGACACACCATCAAGTGGAAACTCTGGATTGTAGCGTAAGCTTAGTGGACCCCGCAGTGGAAGCGATGGTGATAATAATATATGTAATTATTATGGTGTGTATCACATGTGAGTGTGTATAACACATGTGATTAGCTTTAGATAAAGATAAAGCAAGATATGACCTAAACTAGTGGATGAGCTGTAAAGTAGATTCCTTAGAGATAAGGATAGTAGTGTGAGCATTATACATTAATAAGTCACTTGTGTCTATAAAAGGGAGCTTTTAGTTTGTGTAAAGGCATCGAGTCTTGGATTGAGTTTCTTACTATATTTGCAAATCTCTCATTCCTCTTAATGAATCAATCAACCACTTAATAAAATACATATATTTAAAAAAACGAGTGACGACAATACAACAAATAAGCTTGTAATATGAACTATTAAAATTGTACAATAAATTAATTATTTATGAAATTTTTTTATTTTAGTTATAGAGTATGCGATATTTTTAAATAATTTGATTTAATAAAAAAGAAAATAACAAGTATGATTGCAAAAGAAATAAACCATTAAATTATGAAAATGTTGTTAACTGTTACTATATCATTTTATAACTTTCTAACACTAGTGACAATTTTCCACTTCCAATAAAAGAATATGTTACTTTATGAAATAAGGAATAAGTTAAAAGACAAAAAATATAAATTTCAATACATTATAAAATAAAATATATTACATTAGAGTATATTTAATGACAATGTTATAATATCCAGCAAAACCTCAATAAATTAATGATGTCGGAGCTATATAAAACCTATTAATTAAAGAGGTAGTAATTAATGGATAAATTAATAATATATTAATTTATAGAGTGCATGTACAATTCAATAAGCATACACTGTAATCAGGGGCTGAGGCAGTGGAGGTTGTAGCCCCCACTGGCTAAAAAAAAAAAATTCTAAGAATAAAAGAAGAAATATTTAAGATTTCTAATTAGTCCCCATTAAATCTATTAAAATTGACCCTATAAATTTATAAATTCACAAAATTTAAACTTTAACTTTTAGAATGATAAAAGCTTACACTATAATTAAAAATAATGATAAGTCATCACCACAAATATTTTTCTATTCTTGAAAATACGTCGAGAACAATTATAAATGTATGAACAAATATTTTATACATTCAAAGTTTTAGTTTTCAAATTTTACTATCATGTAGTCTAGCCCCTAATAAATTATTTTTCTAGGTCCGCCACTATTTGTAATCAACTAAAAATTGATTATATTTCACCAATATATGAAATACTATCTAAGTAACCCAAGAGGAAGGGTGAATTGTGCTTTTAAAAAATTAATCTAAGTAAACTACACAACAATTTAAACTAATGCCTTAATAAATTCGAAAATAATAAGTTCAATAAAGGACAATATTAAATGAGTAAGGGAAGAGAAAGCAAACTCAATGATTTTTACGTGGTTCGGCTATCCTCGCTTACGTCCACGCCTCCAAGCAACCCAAGCTTGAGGATTTCACTATCGAAACTTTCCAATGCTTCAAAAACTTACAATTGACTTCCAAGGTGTCAATGAACCTTTACAACAAAGAGATTATCTCCCAATCTCTTCACTTAAGTGTCTCACACACTTAAACATTAACAAATTTGATGAGAATTGAAAGTTACAACAAAAACTCTCTCAAACAGTAGATATACAAATTGAAGAACAAAGATAATTCAATAAATGATGATTTACGAAATTGAAGTTCAATATATGTTGTGTGCACTTATTTGTGCTTGTAAAAATTACCAAAAATGAATTGGTTTTGAGTTTATATAGTTTAAACTCAAAAACTAGCTGTTATTCACTTTTTGTTGATAACCGGCTTACCGTTTATGTAATCCGGTTAGCCGCTTCTATGTTACCGTTAGAGTAAAAATTTGAATTTTAGAATATTTGGCATGCCGCTTACAATATCCGAATAGCTGTTTATGCTCCAGAAGTTTGCTGTCCAACAACCGAAGTACCGCTTACGAAATCCGAATAGCCGCTTAGCACATCCGGTTAACCGCTTACTACAGCAACTGGTACAGTGCACTATTTTCTAAAATTATAATTCGATTCCAAAACTTTTCATAACTATAATATGGCCCAAAATGTTATAAACTTTACAAATAAGTCTAATTTCAGAATTTCTAAATAATACTTTGTGAATTCCAAAATTTTATGAAATTATGATATGGCCCAAAATGCTATGAAACTTTTTAAATAAGTCCTCCAAAATTTCAAGCAATACTTGTTGATTTCAAAGTTTTCAAAATTCTTTCAATTAAACCATAAACTTGAAAAACAACTAATTTCATAAAATCATTTTTCCATCAGATATAAAACCTTTATAATGTGAAAATAATGATTTATTTAAAATGTATGAAAAATAATTTAAGCTTTAAAAAACTTAATCATTCTTAATTTTGTTTGTTATCATTAAAATCAACATTATGGTAACATAAATGTTAACGATATAATCAATAAAAATTGAATTAGTTCACTAAATATAAATTAAATTAATATAAAAATCCAAAACTTTTAAAACAATAAACAAAAATAGAGATAAGATCTAACTATTTTTAATTTCTAAAAAAAATAACATTAGAATAATCTTTTATTTAATAAAATATTATAACAATAATATTTGTAATTTTAGCAAATTATTAATTTATAATATGAATGAGACCACAATTGTAAATGGGTTCTCAAAAAAATTATTATTTTATTAACTTATCAAAATTATTAATTTAGCCTTTTGGGCAAATTGGGCCTACAAAAAATTATTATATAATAGAGGTTATTAATTTATCAAGTATTAAATTATAAATGTTTTACTTTATTGCCTTTTTTTTCCAATCAAACTAAGCCATAATATATTTTTTAAAAAATAATTTAAAGTACTACTGACATTTTATATCCTAATGATTTCAATTTATTCAATAAATATATAACTTAATCATTTATACAATAAGTCTTTACCTCTAATTAAAAAGAAAAAGAGTTTAATTAGGAAAATACTTGAAAATAGACTAGAAATTTTATAATTATATGATGAATTATAAAAAATTAAGGGTATAGACAAAATTTTTGAGGCAGCTATATAATTTAAAATAATTTAAACTTATGCCTATTTTAGTCATTACATAATAAAACATTAATTTTGTAATAAAGCTTACTAAATGTATGTATTCTACTTTTCAAATTCAAAGCTACCACTACAATTATAATTTATTAAATACTAAGTTATTTTTTTTAATTAGTAACTTATTTTATCAAGTATTGCAGTCAAAACTACCTTGAATTATGTGTGAATTTTTGTTGGCACTCATGTTGGAGAGCTCTACCAAAATTTTTTTTATCAGTTAGTGTAGGGAGAAAATCAGGTTTATCAATTTTTCAATTAAAACCTTTTTGGACCGATCTCATACAACATATAAGAATTAAGTAATCTAAAAACTCGTACCTTTGATGATCTGAAAAGACGAACGATTGAGAGTTGTAGATCTGTCTCCAAACGATCTTCCAGGCTATGACTCAAGATCGATCAACACTGGACGTGTGGGCGTCTGTTTCACCACTCCCAATTGTAACTGACGTCTCTTAGATGTCTTCTGTGTTTTTCTCAAAAAAACCCTGGAATCCTCTTCCCCCACTATTTTGGAGAAAAGTACCACTTTTATAATATCTTATGAAAAACCCTAGTATGTAAGGATTAAGATTCCTCTTTTAATTTAAATATTTAAATATTTAAATTAAATACTATCTCTCCACTTACGTAAAAGTGGAGTGAATGTAGAACTAGGGGTGACCACCTCAGTAAAATATCACAAGCCCCTTTTTACACTTGAATATAACATACTGCGCTTTAACAAATATTATAATTATGATTTTCACCTAATACGTCGTTTTTTCTTGCTTTTGGGTCCAATGATGGTGTTGTCAATTAAATGAAAGCTAACCTTAGGGATCATTTTGGGAACATACTGATAGTGGCTCTGATAATTAAATTTGTAATTAAATAAATATAATTATTTAATTCCAATTCTACTCCACTATAAGATTGGAATCGACTCCATAATTGTATCTTTCGAATAATAACCGCCCTGCCACATTGATTTCTTTATCGCATAATCCTTTATACCACATCATTAATTAAATCGATATCTCAATTGTCCAATCGATTTAATTACATCTTGTTCCTTCGATACTTACTTGGTTTCTCTAATGATCATTTTCAACATACTAAATATGTTGACACACTCGCCAGAGAATTCTACATGATCGAAGTCGAAACCCCATCAAGAGATGTGTCGTACAAATTCTATATTGTTAATCTATAATTCTAATACTCATAATTGCCTCCACCAAAATATCGGGTAATCTTGACCACAAGTGTGTGTCGTGCCCATTGGTAACTCAAATGGAATAACAATTACAATCATGAAATTATAACTAACTCAAAATTAATATTACAGTAAAATCAATGTCTATGAGATTTAATAAGTCCGACAATGGTCATTTGAGGTTAATTAAATCTCATATGTGATCCTGTTCAATGTAGTTGTCTTACATCAATAAATTCATACATGATTAAGACAAACCATTCAATGAATTTATTTACGTCTATACCTAAATAAAGTGCCAAACTTTATTTATTAACTGCGAACATAATTTATTTAATCATAAGATAACTTGTATTTATGTCTTCTGTGAATCCACATCGTGATCACATAAATACATATAATATGATCAAATGGACTTTACTCAAAATATTAATGCAATTAAGATACTTGAATAAAATACCTCATTTATTTTATTAATCAGAAAAATTATTTATTACAATAAATATATAAATATGCTTTAAAGAGCATATTTTTCCAACAGTTAAGACATCTTATTTATGTATATTACATACAAGTGTAGAATAAAATTCTCAAACAAAATCATTCTTCAAAAATTAAAAGAAAGTTGAATTACTCCATAGTTAAGTTGATTGACATCTCATTCTTTTTAATTATTAAGTACATATTTTGAATCTTTTATATGAGAGTTTATTATTATACTGGGTTTCAATGAGCTATATTATTATTATAAT
Organism: Atalantia buxifolia; assembly: GCA_030444775.1. Taxonomy (NCBI): domain Eukaryota; kingdom Viridiplantae; phylum Streptophyta; class Magnoliopsida; order Sapindales; family Rutaceae; genus Atalantia; species Atalantia buxifolia. The sequence continues at coordinate 25,271,204 of CM059834.1, read as the reverse complement.
TCTAGGCTTCAACAAATTTTATTGCTCAAATTATATTAGAAACTAATATTGGTTTGATTTTACATTTGGCTGTTTTGATATTTGTTAGAATTTAGATATTCTCATGGTGTGGCCAACTGGCCGTATAGGCAAAATGTTTGTTAGAATCCTTATGAGGTGTTGCATTCTAGTCTTTATTTTTTTAAGAATTTTTTTTAGTATTTTCGATTAAAACAAATAAACAATAAATCAATAATTATTTTTTTAGCATCCTACAACCACTAAAAAATCAACACTGTAGCCACCATACAACGCAGCGTTTCGGTGGTCTAATTTCTTAGTGGATATCCAAACGACAACGTTAAAGAATTATTGTTGCTTTTTTCGCCTTTATTTTTTTATTATTATTCTACAATTCTTTCTCGTGAAGTGAAACGAGGACGGGCCGCACAAAACCGGCAGTGTTGACGCTAATTCCCGTCTTTTAGCTCGTTAATGCGACTTAGCTTTGCTCCATCCTAAACTTCTCCAATCCAATCCCTCTCTCAATCTAGAATACGAAATCTACCCATAATCTGGTATGCAATTTTTGGTTTTAGGGTTTCCATCTCATGCTATTATTGGATGATGAATGTGTAAGATTTAGGAATTTAGTATTTAGCTTGAATTTATTGGGAATTCATTTAATTAATGGTTTTCTTGTATTGTGTCTGATCGATCAGTATCTGATACTCGAAATGAAGTTATTAGCTTTGTATATTTGGGACAATTTTGGGTTAAGCGATGAAATTGTGTTGAACTATGGTTTCTGACAATGTGAATTTTTTGATCGAATATGGAAAAGGAAAAAAGTTATTTGATTTTGTATTGAAGGGAAAAATTTTGATGATGGGAAAATTGTGTAAATTTTGATTTGTAATTATTGAAGGAAAAAAAATAGAAAAGGGGATGGCATTTGCTGAGCTCTTTTGTCGTTGAATGGGGACTCAAAGTGTACAGAAGTTCCCTTATTCTGTTGCACTGTGTAATTTTTTCGTGATTGTAACAGTGTGTGATTAACCTCAATATATTTGGTTCTTTTAGTTCAATGGCTTCTGCTTCAGACTCATGGATAAAGGAATATAATGAAGCAATAAAACTGGCAGATGATATTAATGGCATGATATCAGAACGAAGTTCATTGCCCGCATCTGGACCTGAATCCCAGCGTCATGCATCTGCCATACGGAGGAAGATTACCATATTAGGGACTAGGTTGGATAGCTTGCAGTCCCTTTTATCTAAGCTTCCCGGGAAGCAGCCCATGTAAGTAGTTCCATGTGTTTCTTTCGGGAATTGGATTCAGCAATTTTGTTTAGGTTTGATTTTTTTTTTTTATGGTTATCAGTAATTCAGTATTTTAATGTTGTGTTTTTTCAATATGATTTTCCATACCTTACTTGCTCTGTGTTGTCATTCAAATGGATTTGCCTGCTGCTTACGAATTGTGTGTTCATTGATGTTGTTGGTGGTTCTCCTCTTTGTGGAAAGTAAAATGGCTTTTGATTGCTACAAGTTGTATTTGAGCCTCCTCTCTGTTCATGCCTGATAAAACCCAACTGCTTGCATTGTCTTTCTTTTCGTGATTCACTACCGTGGTTTGAGAACAGTACTACACTTTCCCTTTTCCTTTTCATTTGGTGAGCGCTTGAGCAAATACTTGAGCTGGAAAGAAAATGAAATTAGACATATTTCCATGGAATGAGCTTTCCTTTTAATTGGGAAAAGTTATGACTTGACACATATCGCTATCTACAGTCGTTGATTTGTTTGATTCAACATCATTCAATGTTATTTTACACAGTTTTTTTATAGGTAAGACTATCAGTTAATTCCATTCTTTCTGCATGTTTTTTTGAAAGTGTACCTGCATTTCTTAGATGGAAAAAGAAGGCATGTGAAGACGGGCTTCTAAGAGTTAATTAATTCTTGACATATTTATTTCATTGCTAATCATTTCTTTTTCTTTTTTTTTTTATATAACTTTTTTGGGATTTGGAAGGTTCCTCATTTTCTACAAGTACGGCTTCTTAAAGTATAGTTTCCTGTCAACAACCATAGGTCTTTTTGGTAATATTGGCAGTTTCAATTTTTTAGGTGTGGCTTTTGAATATAGAACCTGTTGCTGATTCTTTCTTGAATAGTTGTGAGAATCATGGACCGGCAAATTTTCTGTTGAGTGAACATGATGACTCTGTGATGTTGCTTTGTGAGGCATAAATGATTTTGTCTACGTACAGTTATCTTATCATTTTTATTTATGTGCACAGTTCGGAGAAAGAGATGAATCGTCGGAAGGACATGCTTGCTAATTTGAGATCCAAAGTGAATCAAATGGCTTCCACGTTGAACATGTCAAACTTTGCTAATAGGGATAGCCTGCTTGGACCAGAGATAAAGTCAGCCGATGTCATGAACCGAGCAACTGGCTTGGACAATCAGGGCCTTGTTGGTTTTCAACGACAAATTATGAGAGGCAAGTGCTCTTGATTATTGTATAACCTATTCTTAATATGTATATTGCTTAGATTTTTTTAATTTATTAATTATTATTATTTTTTAAATGCTGATCTTAATGAGAGTATTTCTTTTAACAGAGCAAGATGAAGGGCTTGAGAAACTGGAGGATACAGTAATCAGTACAAAGCATATTGCATTGGCAGTCAATGAAGAACTTGACCTGCACACTAGACTTATTGTATGGTTTATCAGTTCATGAGTTGTTTTCTTTCTTTGATTGTGTAGTCAGCTGAATGATCAGTGCTATGTCCATAAGTTTAACAATCTCTTGCTATATCACCTTGCAGGATGACTTGGACCAGCATGTGGATGTTACAGATTCTCGTCTACGGGTAAATATTCAATTATTTGCTTGTTAACTCCCTGACAATTGCACTTTCATTTACTCTGCCCCTAGCTACTGGAAATTTGCTGTGACCAAAGAAGGTTCTTTGGGATACTGTGTTCTATATAATATATAATTTAAATAAATTCTGTCTTCCTGTAACAGCGAGTGCAGAAGAACCTGGCAATTTTGAATAAGCGCACAAAGGGTGGTTGCACGTGTATGTGCATGCTTTTAGCTGTTATCGGAATCGTTGTTCTGGTTGTGGTCATATATATGTTGATCAAATACTTGTAAAACTCACAATGGTGAATGCAACTGTTTCCTGCCTTGCTGTCTGTCTTATGGTGTGCTGGCTGGGTTTGGCTCTTATTGTTGTGTGCAAACTTTTCGTTTGATTTTCTTTTTTCCTTTGTCTGCTTTGTAAGTGAAGTCAAAAGGTTGAGGCATTCAACAACTCAGTAAATTGCTAGTAAATTTGTCGTGCTCGTATTGCCATATTGATCTTTTTGTCCTCTCGTATTTTCCCGCTCCCTTCTCTTGTGGTGCAAACTTATCAATCAGATAGAAATTGCAAGTTGAACCATGAAGGTGGGAATGTGCTCCATTCTCCCTAAGTCTCGATCAAATGGTGGATGAATGAATGGGTAAAAACGAAAGGAAATGCATTTGAAATTCCTTATTTTATTTCTTTTGAAATTGCATCTCGTCATCATTTCATCAAGAACATTCTGAGAAACCCCATAGCTTAGAAGGTTGGCTAGAAAATACAACACTCAAAAGAGAGTCTCAATATTCCACTGAAGAGCGGTTGGCCAATGATTTGTGTAATTCTTCATCCGATCGCATTATTTTAATTTTCTAATATTTTTATATCATTAAAGAGAAGATTTGAAATATGCACAACGCATAAGAAATTTCTGCCATATTCAAATAAAGAGAAGTCAAAACCTAATAATAATTGGGCTTAACTTGAGCCTAATTTTGACACCGAAGCCCGTAAGCAAAGCCCAAGTTAATGATTCCCACTCTGCATTCTTTTACAATCGCCCCTGAATTTTAGCTTTGCGTGTCATCATTCGTTCGTGTCTGAAAAAAAACAAAAAAAAAGGAATTCGTTTGAAAAACTTCAAATTTCTTTCATTTATTTAATTTTCTTGGGTTCTAGTACACCCACATGCAATTGCACTAAATAATCGACTTACTGAGGAAGAAAATGAGCATAGTACCAAAAGAAACAATTGAGGTAATCGCACAGAGCATTGGAGTTTACAATTTGTCCTCCGATGTCGCACTCGCCCTCGCTCCCGATGTCGAGTATCGGGTCCGCGAAATCATGCAGGTACACTTTGTATTTCTTTATAATTTTGTTTTCATTCATTAGCTGGTGTAGTAATTAAGCTTTATTCTTTTATAATTGAAGTTCAACTTTTAGTTACTATATGAGTTTGTTGGTGAAGTTTGTTGCTTTCAAATTGTAGGAGGCAATTAAATGTATGCGACACGCGCATAGAACTGTATTGACTACAAATGATGTTGATAGTGCACTTAATTTGAGAAATGTGGAGGTATTTTTTTTTTTAATTTTTATTGTTGATTGATATGTATTTTGATCTTAAAAAAGGGTTCGTTTGAGATTGAATTGAACAAATTATAGATGTTTTTGTTGCGATTTTTTTTCTCCTCTCTAGTGTTGTAGTTTTGAATTTCTAAATATTTAGTTTGTGTTTTCCTTCTGCATCAGCCGATCTATGGATTTGCTTCTGGTGATTCTCTGCGATTCAAGAGAGCTTCTGGTCTCAAGGATTTGTACTACATTGATGACAAAGATGTAGAATTAAGGAATGTAAGGAATTGGAGATTCCATTTAGATGTGATATTTGAAGCAGCTTTGGTTGTGGTTGCTCTCTGATTTTGCTTGATGGATGCAGGTGATTGAAACACCGTTGCCAAAGGCACCACTTGATACATCCGTTGCTGTGCACTGGCTGGCAATTGAAGGCATCCAACCTGCTATACCCGAAAATGCTCCAGTTGATGGTATATTTTTGAACTCTGATGCCATGTAAATTTAAGGAATGAAGGATTGGTTTTTACTAAATTCATATATGTGGGGTGAAACCTTGAGTGGCCAAAAGTTGCTCTGGATTAGAAACTATGGGTATTATCTTTTGGAACTTGTCTTGTTTATATGTATGGTCAATTATAATTGCATTTAGTTTGCTGCTGAACCATGTAGTATATCTCTGTTGGATGGTCATGTGGATAGCTCCAAGATGTGCTTTAGTGATCTTTAATCAATGAAGGGATTAATTTTTATGGGCTTGTTTGGAAAATGTCGACTAACTTTTAGATTTTTTATATCATGGGTATTTTAGCTCTTTATGTTGCTTTATTCACAGCGCTTACAGCTGTCTCTGATGGTAGAAGATCAGAATATAGGGAAGATGGCATTTCTGTTGACATTAGATTACCTGTAAAGCATGTACTTTCTAAGGAGCTTCAGGTACATTTACTGTCCCATGCCAATATGCTATATGTTTTTTTCCCCTCCCTAATTTGTTTACCCTTAAAAGAAAAAAAATTATGAATATTTCAATGATAACATCTCGCTGTCATTGCCTGTGCAGCTTTACTTTGATAAAATAAGAGGGCTTACTGTGAGCAGATCCAACTCTATTGTCTTCAAACAAGCACTATTAAGCTTGGCAATGGACTCAGGACTTCATCCATTAGTTCCTTATTTCACATACTTCATCTCTGAGGAGGTAGTCACTAGGATCTTCAACTTTTGTCTTTCTTGGCATAAATTATGAAAACTTGTTTTTAGTGATATCAGCTGACGTCTCTGTGTTTTCTTCAGGTCACAAGAAGTTTAAAAAATTTTTCTCTATTGTTCGCTTTGATGCGTGTTGCCCGAAGTCTTCTTCGAAATCCACACATACATATAGAACCTTATGTAAGTGTAGTGCATTCTATTTGGTCCTTCTTTCATCATTTATATTGAACCGTACAAACTATCATACGGATTTCTTTTTGAATCATATCAGTCAAGTTTTGCAATGATTACATGAAATTATCTTGTGAAGACCTCTAGAAGGGTTTAAAAAATTATAAGATTCTTCAAATTTATTTATTTATTTCTAATAAGAAACGAGACAATAGAGTGCAGCAATTGGCCTTTTTTCAAAATAATATTTGACTCCAGAAATCTGTGTTTATGAATTAATTGATGGACAGTGAGTAACCTCGGGAATGTTATTTTTTAACAATTATCACATTGTTGGGATCTGTCAGGTCCTAAGTTTTGGGCTTGGAACTGCAAGTGCTAATCAACACTAATGGTGTTAATTTTCTTCAGCTACACCAAATGATGCCTTCCGTTATTACCTGCCTTGTCTCTAAAAGATTGGGGAATAGATTTTCTGACAATCACTGGGACCTTAGAAACTTTGCGGCTGACCTCATTGCTTCAATATGTACAAGGTGATTTTCTGTTCCTTCTGATTTTTACATATTTTAAAGTTCATTGTAAGAAAAATGTGCTTGACTCAAAATCAGTATGTAAAGCCAATTTACCTTATTGTGAATTTCTACTGTTGGAAAGTTTACTTCTACGTGTTTCTACTTGAGAATCATTTGTAAATTGCCTTAGTCATGCTTGTTTATAATTAGAGCTGAATGGATTTTATATGTGCTTAAGTTGGTGTATTAAGTCCTGTATTTTTCTAGATTGATTTGTTTTTCTTTTCTTCATTTTTGAATCACATGATTTCAGCTATATACAATATAGATATGCTCTAACAAGTAGGGAAATTAGAACTTGTGTTTGAGAGAATATCATTTGCGCCCTAATTTGTCTTTATAAACACTGTAGCTCTATTTCTTCTCATGTGTAAACTTTTGCAGATTTGGGCATGTTTATCAAAATTTCCAATCACGTGTGACAAGGACGCTGCTCCATGCTTTCTTGGACCCAACAAAATCATTGTCTCAGCACTACGGTGCAATTCAGGGGCTGGCGGCCCTCGGACCCAGTGTGGTATTCTTCATCCACTACGCTTTTTCCATTTTTGAGATTAGGGGGAAAAAAAAATCTTCTTTTATGGGGTGGGGAGAATGGTAGTAAATGCGAGCCTTAAGTTTGAAGATATTGTGATAACCCATTTTTCTGGAAAGACTATTTCAGCCAGTATTTACTGCAAGTTCTGAGGAGAAAAGCCGAAAGGGGAGACATACATTTTAGAATAAGTGCCAATTTTATGAATATGCTCTTGTTCTATACATTTTCACTTAGTAGTATCACATTCTTCGAACTTCTTGAGAAATTCGGATATTGTTGGATTTTGTTTTGCATATTAACCATAGGGTGTTTATCTTGCTTTGAGCTGTCATTGTAGCATTTATTTTTATGTCTTATAGAGTTCATTACTTTTTTCTGATTCTGGGTAGGTGCGTCTTCTTATACTACCGAATCTTGAGCTGTATTTGAAATTTCTTGAACCAGAAATGCTTCTTGAGAAACTAAAAAATGAGATGAAGAGGCAAGAAGCTTGGCGTGTTTATGGGGCTTTGCAGGTTGACTTTTTCTTCAAGGAGTTCCTCTACTTGGATTACTATTGACATGGTATGCATTGACACTAACATGACCAAAATTTTCAGTGTGCAGCCGGTCTATGCGTATATGATCGACTGAAAACTGTTTTGTTGAGGCCTCCAAAACAGTCCAGATGGGAGAGTAATAGAAAAGGCATGATTGTGTTTCCAAGTATATCATTGAATTAGTTTTTTCTTTATTTGCATACATACATATGCCGGTAGACACTTGCATCTTTTTGTAGGCTGGGTAACTTATTCTGGAATCCAGAGATTTTAATCGCTTGAAAATTGTATTCTTAGTAGTATACCGGGGAGGCAAAAGAATAAAATTAAACATTGATCTCCCATGGCTGTATATGTGAATGAATGGACTTGATTTGAGTTTCAGTGGCCAGTATGTCTTTTAATGTGGTGGATGTTGGTAGCAAATTTGGTATGCTGCTAACTAACATTGCAGAAACCAATTTAATTTGCTCCTGTAAATCTTCATCATTCAGGGTATCTAGCAAATGCAATAGAAGCATTCATAATGTTGCTAGCACACTCTTACCTTTAGAATTTGCAATAGATAATCGCTCTCATCCTCTTACTATATTGTCTTTTTTCAACTTATCAAGGTAAACGTAAAGCAAGCATGGACAACTTAATGCTGCAACCACCGGTCAAGAAAATGGCAACACTTGGCCCCATGGGTGTGATGCCAGTGAACTCCATGACTGTTAACATGCAGGGACCATCAGGTGGATTTTCGACTCCTGTAGAAGGTCCAAGGGCTGGTGTATCAATGTTACGGCATTTACAAAATGAGAAGATGTTGAGAAGGGAGTTCAGCAGTCAAGCACTAAAGACTTCAACTGTTCTAGCTCAGGCTTGGAGGGAGGATGCCGAAGGAGGGCACTTGCTGGCATCCCTGTATGAACTTTTTGGTGAAAGCATGTTCTCTTTTACTTGCAAATCCGAGTTATATTTCTTCTTGTGATAATTAGGAAATAAGATCTTACAATTTACAATAATTCTGTAAATTTTGTATTATTTTTACAATCAACAGGTTATAGAAGCTCGTAAACTATTAGCAGATAAGTGAATCAATTACATACATACTGATGGTTGAGATTCACCTATTTTCTTGGACTTTTTGTTTAATGAAGCATTGTGCACCACCTGTGTAATTCGTTTCACTTATTTCTAGAATTAAAATAAATCATTCATCCCGTACGGCTGTGGATTGAAGCTCCTTGTGAAAAACTTTTTAGGTTTGGATGATGTGCCTGAGGGCATCAACTTTTATATCCAGATCGAATTATTGAAGACCGCTAATTATGGGATTAATTTAATCATTCACATTACTAATGAACAAATGACAAATGTGATATAGATGAAAAGAAAAACCTAGATATCTGGTAAACTTGAGCTTCAAGATCATTACACAGCTTAATAGCACCACGAGATAGAAAAGATGCAAAAGCAAGTTCAAAAGAATTAAAAGAAGAGCTTTCTTGGTGGTCTGGAATTAACAGTTGAAGCTGAGGTAGGTGTATTTAGGGGAAGGGGAACCCCTCTGCTTTCTTGACTTCCTGCTGCTTTGTCAAGCACTTTTGCTGCCTTAGGGTTGGTTAGAAGTGTCTTCTGAAACGACTGTGAGAAGCCTGTAGCAATTATAGTCACGTGTATCTCCCCATTGTAGCGGTCATCCACAACAGCCCCAAATATTATGTTAGCTGAAGGATCTGCCAAACTTGTCACAACCTGAAAATATCCAAAACACAACAAATTACTTGTTAAGCTACTGGCTAAAAGAGCCTTTTCTTAATACTTATAGTTTTAACTGTACTGACTGCATAAAATCATTACATAGCTTCAAATATTCCAGGTTGCCAACCAATTTTTGTTAAGTTTATGTAAACTGACACCTCATATAGCTTGTAAAATTCTACAGTACCTGGGACACTCGATTAACCTCCTGCAAGGTTATGTCCTTTCCTCCAGTAATATTATATACCACACCAGTTGCCGACTGGATTGATGACCCAATCAAGGGAGCCAAAGTTGCCTGTTCAGCAGCTTCTTCTGCACGGTTTTTGCTGGATGAAACCCCCACTCCAAGCATTGCAGTTCCTGAATCTTTCATGACTGCCTTGACATCTGCAAAATCCACATTCACCAGCCCAGGTATCTGCAAAAACGGAAACAACATAAGCAATCTGGATTTTCAAACAATTAACAACCATTGAAAAACATGGACATTTAAGCCCCTTTTTTTTTCCCCAAATTCAACCATTCCGGAAAGTCTGCCTCTAAGAGTATCATGAAAGTCTCGGATGCAATGGTAGTAATGGTGGAAGAAATTTCAAGAGCCGATGGCTAGAAAACTCTTGAAATGGTAATTTGGGAGGAAAGTATAATTGAAAAAAAAGATTATTCAGTTTTCCACCAAATAACTCACAGTGATTATGTCTGAAATTCCTTGAACCCCTTGGCGTAGAACGTCATCAGCAAGAAGGAAAGCATCCTGAAGGGCTGTCTGCTCATCAGTAATATCAAGCAGACGGTCATTGGGAATTACTATTAGAGTATCAACATTCTTTTGTAACCTCTCGATGGCCTCTAATGCCTGCACACAAACACAGGAAATTAAATTTATTTATGATCGATATCCAATGTTCCAGAATTTTCAACGGAAGAAAAAAAAAAGGATCCCATAGAGCAAACTGGAAATTAATGGATCATAATACAACAGCTGAATATTTCCACCAGCAAAGTTCCAGATTATACATCACATATTAAGAATAAACTACTAAGCTAGTGCTCATGATATCAAATAGAAATCAAAATAACACCTACCTGCGAGGATCTTTTACGTCCTTCAAAACTGAAAGGATAAGTAACCACACCAACAGTTAAATAACCAGCCTCCTTGGCTATCTGTGCAACGACTGGTGCAGCACCTGATCCTGTGCCTCCACCCATACCAGCAGTAATAAACACAAGATCTGAGCCCTTGAGAGCATTTGCGATGACTTCCTTTGACTCCTCAGCAGCTTGCTCCCCCAAAAGTGGATTCCCACCCGTTCCTACATTTCAATCAAGCAGTTAGAATAGAAGAAAAAACAGTACCTACCCACAAAACAAATAACAGCAAAAGACAACTGCAGACCTAGTCCACGAGTCAAAAGCTCTCCAATTTGAAGTGGGTTCTCTGCAGCTGACTGTAAAAGGGCTTGGGAATCTGTGTTTATGGCATAGAAATCAACTCCCTAGGCATGAAACCGAGCAACATTAGCAACAGCTTACATAATATAATCCTTAAATCATAAAATTGCCTACATCCTATAACTGAAATTGCATGATGGACTATAATTACAAATTAGCACATATATTACATGGCCTTGAACAATATTACTTAATTACATAATAATATAAATAGAATAAAATTTTCACTCCACAATAACAGAGTAAACGCATAAGTGATCAGAAACTCAAAGAGCCAATAATAAAAATGCTTATCGACCTTCTACTATTTTAGAAATGAAACTAGGAATTCCAAAAATTTTACTACATTTTCAAAATTGTCATTAATGAACAAAAATATTTGAAATTTTGTAATAAATTTGGAGCCTTTATCAAATTTCGGCCAAATTCACTATAATGTTACTGATAAATTCTGAAATTATAAATCAAAAAACAAATTTTTTCCTTTAAAAAATCCTTTAAAGATTAAAGAAAAGAAACCCCACCTGCAAGCCGCTGCCAATCATGCGATTAACAGCATTGTTGCCGCCTCCACCGACACCCACAACCTTTATCTTAGCAGTTTCCATTGGCGCAAAGGAGCAGCTTATATTCCCAGAACAACACCGTTTCCAGGCACTTTTCCGCATAGTTTTGCGACTAAGAGAGCGTGATTTATTGTAATGAAATGAATTGGCAAATGAGGTTGATGATGAAATTAACTCATTTGGGTTTGTCACTTGAAGTGTTGCCATTTCGATTATTATTATTATTTTTTTAACTTTAATCTTCTTGTTTCTTTCGTTTGCTAATTGTTTGGAAAAGTGGGGGAGGTTTTAGGGTTTAGATGGAGGGAATTGATCGGATTTCACAGATTACAGTTTGTATTTTTAGTTCTGGGAGATACTTGCAATTAGAAAGTTTGGGTGGACCACTTATGAACGGCGCCGTATTGAGCAACAGTTTTCATTTATGTTATGATTAATTAAAAAAATGATTTTAAAGATAATTACTCTTCAGTTTAAATTGCGTTTGAATTTTATATTAATGGTGCTGGAATGGTTTAGAATTAGAATTGATGAGAATCAGAATGGGTTAGGATGAGAATGGAGAATGATAATTAGAATAAGTTGTTTAATTGAACCGTAAGAATCGAGATGAATTGCCATTAACCTTTTTTTTTTTTAAATAGAAATCGGAATGAGTTAGATTGTAACAAATTATTAAAAAATACTTAATAAAATATTGTCATAATTATTATTTTATATTTGAATTATAGTGATTATTTATTCAAAATTTATTGTTATTAATAATTATTGTTAATAATATATTAACAACTAATTGCAAAATTTTTTAATTAATTAATTGTTAACAACTATAATAATATATTGACTAATAATAATAATTATTATATTAATTAATTAATCATGAAAATATATAAATTATTGTAATTATTTATTAAAAATTAATACTAATAATAATAATAATATCATTATTATTTAATTGATTATAATAATATATTATCAATTATAATTTTTTTGAACTAAAGATAAAATGGGTATTTTTATTTTTTAAGATAAAATGGTCATTTATTGAATCAGAGACTCATTCCCAACCCTCTCCTGAAAATCATTCTCTCATTCCTTATTCTCAAATTGAGGTGAATCCATGATTCTAATTTTAATTCCCGACTCTATTTTATTAAGTAAATACTGTCAATAATTTCGATCATCTAATCTAAAAAATAAACACAAAGATCCAATTGTATTAAGCTGAATTTAGTTTGCTTACATCATTTATAACTTCCATCAATTATTTTTTATGCATAAGCGTTGTGCGGAGGGCCTGAAACCCTGATGAGCTTCTGTAAATTTTTATGTGCATTTTTTAACATTGACACATCATTGCTTTAAAACACCAAAAAATACTCCTCTTAAATTTTAAAAATATAAAAAAAATATAGCATATTAAAAAAAATACTTTATGACTTCACCTTAACTGTTGTTAGCTCATACTTTGGGCTGCTAGTTTTCTTCACTCCTCTAATTCTTCACACTTCACTTATTTTTTATCTCTGGAAAATTAAGCTGTCTTAAGAAGCTTACTATTAATTTGCTACTCTAATTATTTAGAAAAGTATTTCTTTATTGCCTATCATTTCTTTAATAGTTTTGAGGATTTCTGTTGGATGAGAGAGCTAGGATTATGTTCTAGTGTATTTTTAATTCTCATGTTGATAAAGAAATTATCCTTAAATGTTTTCAACATATGAAAACATATTTGGAACAATTGTAAATACATTAAAAGAAATATTTTAAAGAATTTGAGTATTGATACTTGTTATTTATTGAATTTTTTAAAAAATTATATTATTATTTGAACTTAATCCCTGCTACATTGAGTTCTTGGTACCTCCACTATTTTTGTGTATGATTTAATCTTAATTATCAAACTAATTCTTTAAGAGATAACGTAAATTAGTAGCTGCCACTTGCCAATGGAATGATTAACAATTTAGCATTTAGCGAGTGGAATTTGACATCTCAATCAAATCTTTAAGAAAAGAAAAAGTGGTGTTGTTATTATTATTATTATTAATTAATCAGAGGAATCGTTTCGGTTCGAGCTTGAATACCACTAGCCCACCCAAATTGACACCCCTAGCTTGCTTAAGCTTGCAAAATTTGCATAGCAATCTTAAAAAGATTTGAAGCCTGAATACCCTACCCCGAACCCTGAAACTTATTTCAACTGAACATTAGTTCAGAAATGAATGAAAATCCTTCCACAGTAACCAGAATCTCTTTCGAGTAAAAATCAGAAGTGCAGCCATGTTGCTCAGATCTCATTCCGAAGATAATATCACACTAATATATAATATATATAGCGCAAGGAATTACCCCAAGCACAATCAGGAATGACAGACTTAAGATGGAAAAGCTCTTCTTGAAGCTTTATTTCATTCATGTTGAAATGTCGAGTAGAATGCCCACTAAAAGCTTGGAAATGAATGAGAAGTGAAAAATTAACAATTCAAAATGAGGTAGTGTTAACTGTCAAACACCAATACAAACTCAGGTTCAAAGTTCATGCCCTCGATACATACAGACCCCAACAAGAGCGAAATACAAATTGATCCATGACACCTGGAAACAGATATTATCTAGGGGCCAATTCACAATAGACATCACTGGATTACCAATAAGATACTATAAGCTTCTGCACAAGAACTTCACTCCTCTTCACTCAGAATTGGAACAATGAGAGGCTTCATTTGCGCCAGATATACGATTGCCCACCTAACATAGCAAAAGGATATAGTGAATATGAATTTGGACAAAAGCAAACAGAACAACATTCTAAATAAAAGGAATTGTCGCTTTTTGGTATAACATCAGAAGTGATGTTCTAAGAGAATATGACACTCTGCGGCACCAGTGCAGTGCCCGTAAAATGGCCGACAGCCTAACATTCACCAGACTATTGGTGAAGCTTCTGGTCCAAAGAACACAATAAAAAAGGTAGACAATCATTTATGGAAAAAACATAAATCACAACCAATATACAGTTCACCTTCCACTCTTTATTTAAATTATGACATACAAATGCATAAATGTATCCAGGACTGAAAATCCTCCACAATCACATTAGTTACAATAAAACACCAGATTTAAGAAATCTTAAATAGCACAAAACAAAAATTAGAACAGAGAGAGAATGAATTCATACATCATCCAGCAGGAGACTGTGGCGGTAATAACCAAGGTTAGGTGGAGCCTGCATCATGAAACACAGGTTTCGCATCTTCATAAGAATATTATCATACGAAAATATGTTCTGATACATGAATATCATCAGCAAGCAAGAATGTGTGCACATTAATTCGCATTAGCAGGCAAACATTATTGCAAGTGTTCATGAATATCAATATATGAGGATATTTTATAATAAAAAGGGAACCTTTTCTCTTATTTCTAGAGGATACACTTATGCCCTTCGGTAAACCATGAACACAGAATATACTTAAAAGTTATTACACGGAACTTGTCCTGCCAAGGTATAATCCAACAAAAAATCCTACCTTCAGGGAATTGTACATAATGCAGAAGCTAACTACACTAGAGACCTCAATATTGTGCTCGTCAGCACAAACTATTAATGCATAATTGCACTGGACAACGGCCCTTACATATATGTTAAAGTGAGTGCATACGCGTGGAGTTGTGAAAACCAAAATGGCTATGGTACCTAGTGTCTCAAACTTCAGTGAAAGATACAAGTGTTGGTCAAAAACCAGCATCCATTAAAAAAGGGGAAAAGAAAAAGAAAAGATATGGGTGAAGCATTAACATGGTTCATGTACGAACATTTTTCAGACACAGGATTATATGTAAGCCCATCAAATTTACTAGATCCATTCCCACTATGCCAATCACCAAAATGGTCCTAATTGAAAATTGTACGATTAACGACTATCATCATATGAAAATATGAAATAAGAATATTATCTTTCATAAGAATATTATCATATGAAAATATGTTCTCATACATGAATATCATCAGCAATTAAGAATGCATTCACATTAACGTCGGTGAGTTCGCAATAGCGGGCAAACATGATTGCAAGTGTTCATGGATATCAATGCATGAGGATATTTTATAATCCAAAGAGAATCTTTTTTTCTCCTTTCTAGAGGATATACTTATGCGCTTCTGTATACCATGAACAAAGAGTATACTAAAAATTATTACACAGTGCTTGTCCTGCCAAAGTAATCCAAGATGAAATCCTACATTCTCACCTTCAGGTAATCTAACATAATGCAGAAGCTACCTAGACTAGATATTGTGCGCGTCAGCACAAACTATTAATGCAAAATTGCACAACGGCCCTTACATACACGTTGAAGTGAGTGCATGTGTGGGGAGTTGCAAAGACCAAAATTTCACACTTCAGTCAAAGATACAAGTACCAGTCAAAAACCAGCATCCATCGAAAAAGAAAAGATGATATGGGTGAAACATTAATACGGTTCATTTTCGAACATTTTTCAGATACAGGATTATTTGTAAAACCCATCAAAGTTACTAGATCCATTCCCACAATGCCAATCACCAAAATTGATCCTAATCCAAAATTTTCATAACATTCTAATTTTCTTCAATGGTCACATTTACAATTAGCACTAAATTGCAACATTCTTTTAAAATCCAAATCATGCACAGAATCTCAAATCAGCAGATATACCAACTTTAAACCCTAATTAAAAAAAAATAACCAAATCCAGAAAATCAAACATTGAGCCAAAAGAACAAAAAATAAAATAAAAGAACATACAAATTGGCAGAAGGTCCCCTGTTGCAGCAAATTCTGGTACAAAGAGAAGCAATGATCCCAACCACTGAAAATATTAGCGTTGTCACCAAAAACCCCATCTCGATCCGAAATTTAGGAGATTTTAATTCGATTAGGGTTCGTGATTAACTAAAAATTCAAACTTTATAAGCGGAAAAAAAATCGGTTCAAATCTAGAACATGAAACTACGAACGACAACGTATTGGTTAAAAAGGAAAAACAGGAATCTGGAACAAATAATAGGAATCTTAACGGGAATTTGAAAGCTTCTGATCTTACTAAGTCGCTGAGAGACGAAGATCCTGGTGCGTGTGGTCACGAGTTTAGGTGTACGGCTGGCCCATTTTTCAAGTCTTGGGCTTCCTAATTGGGCCTTGATTACTGTAGACACTCGCGCTTCTCTAAAGAAGCCCGCAAGAGTTAACGCCATTTTAGCCTTATCTATTTTTTTCTTTATAAGTTAACTAATTACTAATACATAACCTCTCTCTCTCTCTCTCTCTCTCTCTCTCTCTCTCTCTCTCTCTCTCTCTCTATGTATGTATTGTAAGCGTGACTAGGGATGCCAAATCCGGATCCAGATTGATATTTTTGCATCTGGATTGACAAAACAAATAATATGGATCCGGATACGGGTAAAATCCACACGGATTGCAGGCGGATATTTTGGATATCCGGATCCGCAAAAATTAAAATTCAATAATTTAAAATATAATTTAAAATTCAACAATTTACCTAATAATATTAAATAAAATCCAATCATAATTCAACAATCAACAATTTAATATTTAGAATAACATACAATGCCATAAAATCACAAATTAAAATACCACAATACAAATCAAACATCAAGAATAACATAAATTCAAATCTAACGTTACCATAAATCCACAAATAAAATTATAAAAAAACCATAAATCCACATAAAATAATGTGAATCCCAATATATTTCTTAATTTAATTTAACTTCTATATTTTTTAATTAATCCTATTATTTTTTATTTAATATATATATTTTTTTCATTTAATTTTAATTTAATAAATAATTAAATAAAAAATAATATGGATTCTAATATATTTTTTAATTTAATTTAACTTCTATATTTTTTTAATTAGTCTTACTATGTTTTTTTCATTTACTTATATATTTTTTTCATTTAATTTTAATTTAATAAATTATGTAATTCAAAAATAATACGAATCCGGATATCTGGTTTCTTGATGCATTGGCATCTGGATCCGGACCCGCACGGATCTTAATTTTAAGGAACTGGATCTGTATTTTTTAATATACGGATTTAGATTTTTCCGAATCCGGATCTTCTTGATCTTTACAAATCCAGGCTGGATCCGGATAGTTTTACCAACCCTAAGCGTGACTATAGATTAAAGGCCCCATTTGTACAGACGTGTATCATGACATTTGACAAGATAAGAATCAAAATGAAGATATAAGAGTGATTATTCTCAATCAGCTTTGACAATCAACTCCAAGATTAATTAATTGTTAATCAGCATTAAAATTTTTGTAATACTTTCAGTCTTTATGTAAATAATTTAGTCTTTATGCGGGTGTCTTACTACTAACCATCTTCCTTTTATTGTTCTTTGAAAGTTTCACCGGCCTGTCGTTCCCAAATCTCAATATACATATACCCTACTGCGTCACCACTGACGTCTAAAGCCACATGTACCTGCTACCTGCTACCTGCTACCTGCTACAAGATTCTTGCTCTTAATTAATTATTTAACAAAGAAGACCTAAAGCAGCTTAATTTGACAATGTGTGTATGTGTGTGTATAGATTTCGATCTTACGTTGCATTGCCATAATGTCCATTAACTATATATTATGGATTATGTGGATTTATCATGAATTTGGTAGCCGTATATATCCGCAAATATGCTTAATTAATTTGAGAATTATTAATAATATGTAATAATACAACAATATTACTTAGAAATAAACATGCATGGACAGTGGAAACTAAAAGTGTGACGTGAGATGATGCGTAGCCATGCATAAAAGAACAAGAGTAGGGTTCTTCAAAGAAAAGATAATTAATATAGCATTATAAAAAGTATGAAACTGTGTAGCTTGTTCTGTCTGAGCCTATGTGACACAACAAAGGACGTGTATTTATTGTATTATATTGTGCTGTGAGATTGTATATGAAAAATATTATACTAAAGCTTGAAAGTAATAACAGATAAATTTTTTGGTAATCTTTTTACTTTCTGATTAATTTACGCAATTACATGGATCGTGAAAGTCATGAATTAGATTAATTAAACCATTATTAGTACAACTGAGCTTGTTTGCCTATGGTTTAAAATAATTTTGATGAGAAAATTTTCAAAAGGGTAACACACTGCAAGGTGTGAAATCACAAATCTCTTTTAATTTTTTTCTCTTAATTTAATATTAATTCTGTGTGTTGACTCTTGGGCTTTGTATGTGATGATCATCAAATCAAACAAAAATTGTGGACCGGCCTTACTCTATTCTCCAATTCCTTTCACTCACAAAGTAGTATAAAAAGGGGGTGCTCGCATTGCACTTGCTCAATGAACCAGATAGTAATTAAAGAATCATTTATAACAATTAGCTTGAGCAACAACAATGGCTTTATCCAAGACTTTCCTCCTTCTTGGCCTTGCATTGGCTGTTGTTCTTCTCATTTCCCCTGAGGTCTCATCAGCTCGTGAGCTTGCTGAAGCAACCCATACCAGTAAGTTTTATTATTTAGTATATGTTCCAATTCAGAATTTTCATTTGTTAAAATTCGGAAAAGTTATTAAGTTAAATGATTTAATAGTGTAATTTACTTATTACAGATTACTTTTATGCATATTTTTTCAATCCTTCGTTCATTAATTTTTGTAGAGAGTGCGGATCATTATGGGTACGGACACGGATACGGTCATGGCAACGGAGATGGAGATGGAGACGGACACGGATATGGTTATGGCCATGGAGATGGAGACGGACACGATGGATATGGACATTACGGCCATGGCGGTCACTCCGGACACGGTGGTGATGGAGGGAACTAAATAAACCCTTGCTAACCTGGCTAGCCTTCTTCTTCCTTGTTGGCTAAGCTAGGTCTTTTATGAATATGTTGCTTGCTGAAATAAATTAATAAACTTTAGTTTATGAATGTTTTCTTGACAATAAGTGTGTGTAAGTAAGGCTCGATATTGAGATGTGGCCATGAATGTTCTTTTATTAGGCACCATGGTTACATTGATATTGATCGGGTAATTTGTACTACTGTAAAATATAAGTCTTGTATTACTTTGTACTTTGATGTGCCACGAAATATTTGGGAGTTTTGGCTATGTTAAAAAGAAGTTTAGTTAATTCCCAAATAAGCAAATGACGAATAAACTAAAGTCCGCTTTTATTGTCCCTAGCAGCGACGGATCTAGACATCTCATTCGGAGGGGGCTACATCTAATAACACGTACAAAATGAATGAGCAAGTAGAATGATTGAGCAAAAAATGTTGTTTAAAAGTAAAATGAAAAACAAAAATAAAGAATATGGATTATTAATTTTAGAATTATTAAGGGGCTTATCTCAAACAAACTCTCTCACTCGACTAAAAAATAATTAAATAAATCAATGACGGTTTAGTCAATTAAGGAGCTCAAATAAAATTTTACTACACATATTAAAATTTTTTACTTCAAAAAACTATCAAGTTAACCTAAAAAAAAGGTGCATGGTATGCTTTTTTTCTTGAGTAGAATAGATGGTTAGTCTCACAATGGTTTTGCTTAGAAAGAAAAATTTTAGAATTATTAAGGGGCTTATCTGAAACAAATTCTGTCATTCAACTAAAAAATAATTAAATAAATCAATGGCGGTTTAGTCAATTAAGGAGTTCAAATAAAATTTTATTACACATTAAATTTTTTTATTTCAAAAAACTATCAAGTTAACCTCAAAAAAAGGTGCACGGTATGCTTTTCTTCTAGAGTAGAACATATGGCTAGTCTGACAATGGTTTTACTTACCTAAACTGAGCTAAATAAAGTCAATCAAATTATGTGATATTCATCAATTGATTGATGAGATAATACAATTAATTCACTTGGAACTTACAAATAATTACCTATCACTCAATAAAATGGCATACTATTTGGGATTAAAAAATAAAATAAAATGTCTATCATTACTCAAAATTTTATAAGGATTGTAAAGAAGAAATTCTTGCACCAAAGACTTAAGTTCCATTGGTCACTAGTTAGGTCAATGTTCCTCAAACCGCAGAGTAATTTTCAAGCATTTTTCTGTAATTGTTTACTCGAGTTGAAATATTTAGGATGGAGGGAAAAAACTAATTTTGTTTTGCCACTCCCCTCCTTTTTCAGAAAATGAAAAAGAAAAAAAAAAGAAAGAATTCCATCTCTATTATTAGTCAACAGTTGTTGGTAAAGTTAATGAATAAAATGCAATCACAATTTGTTAGAAGGAATATGGTTGAGGTTATGTTTCTCTGTCTAAACGCAAATGGTAGGAAAAGATCAGGGCTCAAACACGAGTGTATCCATGATCTGTTAAGAGCTTAAAATGAAACAAATGAAGTGTATCAGCCGATAAGTAATGAATATGAGTAAAATGTGACATTTGAAAAGAGCTTAAAATGAAACAAATGAAGTCCCAACAGACTTATAAGCTTGAAAAATCAGCCGATAAGTAATGAATAGGAGCAAAATGTCAGGACATTTGAAAATGAAGCTCATTTATATACAAATTTTCTATTACAGCTCCAATAAAGAATTAGACCCACTGTAGTAGTGTGAAAATGGGTTATTCTATAATGCTGTAACTAAATTTATGGCATTGATGTCGTAATGGATGTGGATCGTTAGATTTTAATAAAAAATTTCTACCATTAATTCTAAATAAATAGGTAACTCATTACTTAAGTGGCAGGTAATTACTATTTTTTGTTCAAGTTCTAAGTTACATTTACTAATCTTATGTGTGATTTACAAGTTTTATGCAACATTTACAAGTTATTATTGATTTACAAGTTTTATTGGTTTACAAATTTTTTGTTTCATTTCACACTTAAGTTTTTGTTTTTGCCATTTTTTAAGTTTTTGTTTTCTTGCAAGTTTTTTTGCAATTTACAACTCCTATATTAATTTACCCATTTTCCATCAATTTACTAGTTTTATGCGTGGTTTACAAATTTTTTGTTTCATTTCACACTTAATATCACTTTACAAGTTTTATGCCATTTTTCTAAGTTTTTATTTTGTTTACAAGTTTTTTTTGTAATTTACAACTCCAACATTAATTTACCCATTTTCCCATCATTTTATTAGTTTTATGTGTGATTTATACATTTTTTATTTCATTTCACACTTAATGTCAATTTACAAGTTCTATGTTATTTTTCTAAGTTTTTGTTTTGTTTACACTTTTTTCTTCTAATTTACAACTCCATCATTAATTTACCTATTTTTTCATCAATTTACTAGTTTTATGTGTGGTTTACACATTTTTTGTTTCATTTAATAGTTAATGTCAATTTACAAGTTTGATGTCATTTCTCTAAGTTTCTATTTTGTTTACAAGTTCTTCTTGTAATTTACAACTCCAACATTAATTTACCCATTTTTCCATCATTTTACTAGTTTTATGTGTAATTTACACATTTTCGTTTCATTTAACAGTTAATGTCAATTTACAA
Source organism: Atalantia buxifolia (assembly GCA_030444775.1). Lineage (NCBI taxonomy): Eukaryota > Viridiplantae > Streptophyta > Magnoliopsida > Sapindales > Rutaceae > Atalantia > Atalantia buxifolia. The sequence continues at coordinate 25,249,444 of CM059834.1, read as the reverse complement.
GTTTTTTGTCATTTCTCTAAGTTTTTGTTTTGTTTATATGTTCTTCTTGCAATTTATAACTCCAACATTAAGTTACCCACTTTTCCATCAATTTACTAGTTTTATGTGTAGTTTACAAATTTTTTTATTTCATTTCACACTTAATTTCAATTTACAAGTTCTATGTCCTTTTTTTTAAGTTTTTGTTTTGTTTACAAGTTTTTATTGTAATTTACAACTCCAACATTAATTTGCCTCTTTTTCCATCAATTTATTAGTTTTATGTGTGGTTTACAAATTTTTTGTTTCATTTAACAGTTAATGTCAATTTACAAGTTCTATGTCGTTTTTCTAAGTTTTTGTTTTGTTTACAAGTTCTGCTTGCAATTTATAACTCTAACATTAATTTTCCCCTTTTTTCCCTCAATTTACTAATTTTATGTATGGTTTACAAATGTTTTGTTTCATTTCACACTTAATATCAATTTACAAGTTTTATATAATTTTATTTTTTTATTTATAAGTTCTTTTTGCAATTTACAACTCCAATATTAATTTACCTCTTTTTGTATCAATTTACTAGTTTTATGAGTGGTTTAACCATTTTTTGTTTCATTTCACACTTAATGTCAATTTATAAGTTCTATGTCATTTTCTAAGTTTTTGTTTTATTTGTGAGTTCTTCTTGTAATTTACAACTACAATATTAATTTACCCATTTTCCCATCAATTTACTAGTTTTAGGTGTGATCTACACATTTTTTGTTTCATTTAATATTTAATGTCAATTTACAACTTCTATGTCATTTTTCTAATTTTTTGTTCTGTTTATAAGTTTTTCTTGCAATTTACAACTTTAACATTAATTTTCCTAAGATTTTGTTTTGTTTATAATTCTAAAGATCAATTTACTACTCCATCATTAATTTATCCTATTTTTCATCGATTGACTAGTCTTATATGAGGCTTATACATTTTCTTTGTTTCATTTTATAATTAACGTCAATTTACAAGTTCTATGTCATTTTTCTATATTTTTGTTTTATTTACAAATTTTTTTCTAATTTACCACTCCATCATTAATTTACTAATTTTTCATCAATTTACTAGTTTTATGTGTGGTTTACAAATTTTTTATTTTATTTAACAGTTAATGTCAATTTACAAGTTCTATGTCATTTTTCTAAGTTTTTATTTTATTTACAAGTTCTGCTTGCAATTTACAACTCCAACATTAATTTTCCCATTTTCTCATCAATTTACTAGTTTTATGTATGGTTTACAAATGTTTTGTTTCATTTCACATTTAATGTCAATTTACAAGTTCTATGTCATTTTTCTAAGTTTTTGTTTTATTTGCGAGTTCTTCTTGCAATTTACAACTCCAACATTAATTTACCCATTTTCCCATCAATTTACTAGTTTTAGGTGTGGTTTACACATTTTTTGTTTCATTTAACAGTTAATGTTAATTTACAAGTTCTATGTCATTTTTCTAAGTTTTTGTTTTGTTTACAAGTTCTGCTTGCAATTTACCACTCCAACACTAATTTACCCCTTTTGCCTTCAATTTACAAGTCATTTGTGTGGTTTAGAAATTTTTGCTCTTATTTCACATTTAGTTGAAATTTAGATTATTTAGTTTAGGTCAACTGCCTCAACTTATATCCAATGTTAAAATGTTTAAATAGTTGGATTATTGGCATCCTTTTGAAAGTCTTTGAAAATCTAATTGTGCATTTTACGATTTTAGATAGTATAATATAAGGGTGGGCATGAGTTGAGTTGGATAGGGTTAGTGAAAATCTAACCTAGCCTACTTTTTAATGGATTGGGATAAAATCTATCTAACCTAATTAAATAAACTTGTTTAACCGAATTATACCCAAATCTGAAATCATCTGGTTCAGTTGATTTGGTTGAAGGTCAAATTAAAATTTAATATTGAACAAAGAAAATTATATGAAATTTGAAATGAAACTTATTAAAATCACATATAAATATTTTATAACATGAAAATTTCATTCACTGTCTAGTGTATGATAAAGAAAGTTAAAAAATTAACTATCTTCAAATTAAGAAAATTTCCACAATAAGCATCTAGACTTTATTTCTCATGTATCTCCTTTTCCAATTCCAAAATTAGACTTTTTAGATAATTAGCTACCATTATGTATAAGAATAAAATGAAAGTGATATATAATTATGTTCCGTTAAGTATTCACTAAAAAATAAAAAGAAATTGAAACCAACTTACTTTTAAAATTAATCTTATAAGATAATAAATTCACTTATATGAGAGAGTGATTTTAGTTCTGAAATTATAGTCCAGAGCAGCAGATGCAAGAATGAAATAGCCTCTTCTATTAAAAGAATAAAAAGAATTAAAAATTAGGTTAGCGGTTTAAGTCTTTATAATTTTACAATTGAGAATTAACATATTATCATTATCCTTGTTAGCTTATTATTATTATTATTATTTATGTGCATTTGGTTGGGTTAGACTGGTTAATTATTATTAATCCCACCCAAACTAATTGTTAATTAGGTTAAAAAAACCAAACTCAATCAAACCACAATAATCTACTCATGGCGTGTTTACTAATCAGTAATCGGAATGAGCTAGAATCAGAATTAGAAATATCAGAATAAGTTATTTACTTGAGCTGTAGAGATCAGAGTCGAAATGAGATTCATTTCCATTGATGTTTTTACTTTTTCTTTTAATCGGAATTAACTAACATAATTTACTAAAATGCCCTTTGTTGATTATTGTTAGTAATAATAATAATAATAATAATAATAATAATAATAATAATGAAATAAATAAAATTATAGTATTAGTACTTGTAACAACTTATTATTATTATTATTAGAATAATATTTTATTAAATAATAATAATGACATTAATAAAAAATAATAATATTATTATGAAATTATTTTTTTATTATTATTTATGAAGAAATTATAATTATAACTTATTTATTATTTTCATTATTATATTATTATTATTTATGAAAATATTATATAATTAAATTTATAATAATATTTATTATAATAAGTTGTTGTTATTATTATTATTATTATTTATTAAAATATTTTTATAGTTATAATTTATTATTCTAATTATTTTTAATTTTTAATAATTATTTAAATCAAGGATAAAATAGGTATTAGGAAGTTTAGTTGGGAATAAAAAAAAGTCATTTCTAGAAATAGAATTATAATTTTTAAGCCCCCTTAGGAATTAGAACTTTGATAATGATTTTCAAATTTGTAGGCCCAAATACTGTTTCGATTCTGAGTCCATGCCTTAATTTTCAAATGCATTATTGATTTCGATTCCATAATTCCCATTCCCATTGTTGGTAAGTAAACACATCATGAATCCTATCGAAATTAAATGGGGTTGGATTGAGTTTGCTACCCCTAGTATGAGATTAAAACGATATTAACATATTGAGTTCGCTAGTATAATTTTATTTTTCTAATTATGTAAGTCCATAATAATTTTATATAGACCTTTTTATGTGATATAAGTTTGTACACACACACATATATATATTAATAAAGTCACAAATCTATTAATTTTATCTTTAAATTAATTTTAAAAAATAATGTCATAACAATTACGACTATCTACAACAAAAAAGTTCAAAATAAAAAATTCAATATTTTTGTTCCAAGAAAGCTATGCTAGTGGGTTGGAGACTTTAGCGCGTACATTTTTTTTTCCCCCAGAATGAAGGATGCAGGGTTCTTTGACGCTAATTGGGAAGAGCAAATTTATTTGATGAACGAGCAACACAGGCACTGAATTTAGGCACTGCATCGTGCACAGTGTAAATAAAATTGAATAGAATTTTCATTTTTACTAAATTTAGTTAGCTAAAGGTAAATTTACTCGTTAGCCTAAAGTTAAATGGTTTCTCTAATGCTTGGAGGGCTTACCATAATGAGCCAGTAACTATATCAAACTGTAAAATATTTGGCTTTAATTTTCAAATAAACATTTCAATTCAAAATTCAATCGCCCAAGCAACAATTAGGAACAACTTTCAAAAGTTAAATTGGTATTTGCTTCTATAACAGTGACGGACAATAACCATTTACAACATTAGTTATAATCCTTAAAAAAATATTAACCAACTTCAAAAAAAAAATATAGACGTTTTGCAATATGACTGATGGCTTGGCACATCAATCTAAAGCTCACAAACAGTTTGCATTTCTCATCATCTCTTTCTTCTTCCCTCTACTGTCAATGGATTCTAGAAGCTCAAATGGAGCAAGTAGCAGCAGGAACAACACAAGCAACTTTTACTACCAGTCCCCATCCTTCTCCATTCAAAATGCATCACGACCATTTTCCAGCCAGCTCCATACACAAAACAACAACAACAAATATATCCGGAAACAACAAAAAAATTAACCCAAAAATAGTAGTAAATTTATCCAAAAACAGTAAAAAATTTAACTGAAAAACAGTAGCAAATTAACCCAAAACTAGCAGAAAATTTAACACAGAAATAGCAGCAAATGAAGCTCAAAACACCCAAAAAATTTACCCAAAAACAACAAAAAATTTAACCCTAAAATAGCAGTAAATTTATCCAAAAATAGCAGAAAATTTAACTGAAAAACAGCAACAAATTTACCCAGAAGCAGCAGAAAATTTAACACAAAAACAGTAGCAAATACGGCCCAAAATACTAGAAAAATTTACTCAAAAACAACAGAAAATTTAACCCAAAAATAGCAGTAAATTTATTCAAAAATAGAAAAAAATTTAACGTAAAAACAGCAGCAAATGAAGCCCAAAATGGCAGAAAATATAACTGAAAAACATCAGTAAATTTATCTAAAAACAGCAGAAAATTAAACTGAAAAACAGCAGCCAATTTACCCAAAAACAGCAGAAAATTTAACCCAAAACGATAACATATGAAGCCAAAAACACCAGAAAAATTTAACCCAAGAACAGTAGCAAATCATCCCAAATACAGCAGAAAATTTACCCAAAAAAAAGCATATCAAATCATCCCAAATACAGCAGCAAATCATCCTTATGTTTCAAGCATGCTTCTCTGGGCTAACTATAGACTTAATTTTGAAATACTAACTAGGGAACCCAAGAGGGAGGGTGAATTGGATTTTCAAAAATTAAACTAAACAAACCACACAATAATTTAATCTATTGCCTTAATCAAATCGAAAACAATAAATTCAATAGATCACAATAATAAAAGAGTTAGGGAAGAGAGAGCAAACACAATAATTTTTATGTGGTTCGGCAATCCTCGCCTATGTCCACGCCTCCAAGCTCACCCGACTTGAGGATTTCACTATCCAAACCTTCCAAGGCTTCAAAATCTTACAATTGATTTTCAAGGTGTCAATGGAGCTTTACAATCAAGAGATTATCTCCCCAATCTCTTCACCTCAAGTGTTTCTCATACTTGTACACTCACAATTTAATAAGAAATAGAAATTATAACAATGAAACTATCTTCAAGAGTGAATATACAAATGATAGCTCAATAAAAAATTAATCTATGATGATTTACGAATTTGAAGCTCAATAAATGTTGTGTGCACTTGTTTATGCTTGCCAAGATTACCAAAAATGATTTGGATTTGAGTTTATATAGTTGGAACTCAAAACTAAATTATGCACTTTTTGCTCATAACCGGATTACCGTTTATAGTATCCAGAATTCCGCTTGCATGTTATCGTTAAGGCAAAAATTTAAATTTTAAATCATCTGGAATGCCGCTTGTGATATTCAGGATTAGTTTATCTTTCCGAAGCTTTCGCCTCTGAATTGGATTTCCGTTTAGCACAACCGGATTGTTGCTTTCCATCCGCTGAGATTCTGCACCGTAACTGAATTTTCGTTTAGCATATTCGAAATGCCGCTTGCTACAGTAACAGTACAGTGCACTATTTACTAAAATTATAGTTTGACCCCAAAACTTTTCATAACTGCACTATAGCCCAAAACGTTATACATTTTGTAAATAAGTCTAATTTCATAATTTTTAAATAATACTTTATGAATCTCAAAACTTTCTGAAATTATGATATTGTCTAAAATGCTATGAAATATTTCAAATAAATCCTTCTCTAAAATTTCAAGCAATACTTGTTGATTTCAAAGTTTTTAAAATTCTTTCAATTAAACCATAAACTTGAAAAACAACTAATTTCATAAAATCATTTTTCCATTAGATATAAAACCTTTATAATGTGAAAATAATGATTTATTTAAAATATATGAAAAATAATTTAAGCTTTCAAAAACTTAATCATTCTTAATTTTGTTTGTTATCATCAAAATCAACATTATGTTAACATAAATGTTAACATATTTTCCCTTCATTACCTCAGTGGAACTCATTCTAACTGGTAATATTTATTCGTGTAATATAAACAATAATTCACTTTCTATTGAACTAAGAGTTGATGAAATTCATTGATATTGAAATTATTTGCAGTTGATGAACCTCGTATTCTATTAAACTTCCAACCAAAATCAATGCACATGAGAATACAAAATCAAGGGCACAACAATTAACGAAATTTACCTTCAATTTCGTCCGAACCTATACATCGCGCCAAATTAAGGTTCAGTTTCTATTTCTTCATTAACCCAAGTGACACAAAACAATTCTACTAAATTATATGTTGAAATTATTTGTAGCAAACAAACAAATATACCAAAAATAGGCTTACTCCGTGGAATTAATAACAATGCAAATGCAGTGGAGGGGAATCAGTGGCTGGAAGTTGCCTTGCCTTCTCTTCCAATCAATAAGATTGAGGGCAGCAGCAACAACTTATGATCAACATCTGGTCCTCCGCTTCAGGCACTATCAAATCTCATCAAAATTTCTTTGTCCCTCAATTCTCTTGGAAACCAAACAAAATACCACAACCAATCCAGATGCACAGTATCCAAAAATTATAAAAAAATCCAATTAAAAAAACTTTAAAAAGGGTTAAAAAAAAAGTCTTACGAAGATTTTAACTCCTGAATCGCTGATGCCCAGCCGCTATCGTTGATCCGAAACCCCTTCACGAATAAGAACACAGCCCGGTTCTCCTCAACTAAGTTGTTGTAGAGCTTCATCTTGTTGGATTAAATAATCTATTGGTATTTAGTGATGCATTTAAAGAGGAACTCCTTGGTACTGGGCAAATTTCAAATCCGCTTCTCTTCTGCTGCAAGCATATTTCAAATCGGTGATGGGCAGGAACACGAACTCAGCCCCTTCACCAACACGAACCGTTGTGGAGCTTCTTCTTTCTCGCTTCTTTTTGGCTTCAAGCAGTTTTCAAAGCGATGATTGGCAGGAAAATAGGAACGATTGAGGAAAACAAAATTTGGGTTAGCCAACAAGCCCAATCGTTTCGAAAATACAAGATCCGACGTGCTGTAATTTCTTAGACTCGATGCTGTGACCTTCGAATTATGAGAATCTATTTGGATTTTTGTAGATTCGGTTTTAAAAAATATATATATGTATATAATTTTGAAAATTTTAACCAGTTAATTTTTTTTAAATAAATGTTTAACCAGTTAATGAAAAAATTTACAAATTTTTTTATTATAGAGGAATTATCAGTCATATACCTTTAAACGACATCCGTATTAAACGTGTGTGAACACTTTTCAAGTGTATTACTCGTATACCCTAAGTTGACAAAACATTTCTGCCGTCCACCAATCCGTTAACTTCAGTTAGAAAGTTAACAGAATTGTGCCAAATTTATTATTTCGCCCTTGAAACTCAAAATAAGGTAAAAAAATAAATTTACCCAAAAAATTAACATAAATTTTCAATACACAATTTTTTTATTATTTTGTTATTAACAAGATATTTTTTTGATTAAAAAAATATGAATTATTAATGGTACATGTTATTAACAATTATCCACAAAAAAATATCCATATTATATCATAAAAAAATATTAACAACATATTATTTACAATTATACATGTTATACCATAAAAAATTCCAGTTGGAGCTTAGAGGAGTAGATCTTCAAAAATTTATGTTAACTTTTGGAGGAATAGATTCGGTTGGAAATTAACTTTTTTTTTAGCGATTATTAACAATTATCCAATAAATAGGATGACATGTTATTTTTATCAATATATATTATATGACATGTCATTTTTTACTTGGTAAATGGGATGACATATTTTTAAAAAAAAGACTAGATTACCCTTATGATGTCAGCGCTTGCAAATGAAAATTAATGGATTAGTGGATGGCAGAAATGTTCTGTCAACTTAAGGTATATGAGTGATACACTTAAAAAATATTTACACACGTTTGATACGGATATTATTTAAGAGTATATGACTGATAATTTCCCTTTTATTATATTATAATTATTATATGCCATTGATTTAATCCAACGATGTATAGTAACTACGGCATTAGTGCCGTAATTTTTATTACGGTATTATAGAATTTTCCGTGTGTGAAAATTATCCGCACGGATGAGGTTAGAGTGAAGTACATATTATAGTGCTAAAAGAGAGCATTAGGTTATATTTGCATGCTAGTTGATCTCATTGATTCACAGATGAGATCTCTTGAGATAGTCCCAACACTCCAATTACTGTTACCATGAACAAATAAAGGGTGAAGTTTCAGACACAATCACTTCAAGATCCAAAAGAGAATGAACTTAATAAAATGTATCTTTTGACATTTAATGTTAGTATGAGTTTGTTATAATGTTAAAATGAGTTATGGCGAACAATTTTTCTAGTTCAGAAAGAAAATAACTACAACAAAGGAACTTAATTAGATTAGATGAACATACAACAAGAATTTTCTGCTGGAACAGAGAGAAAAAAAGGGGAAAAAAATTTGAATCACTGTAAATGAAAAGGCAAAAAAGAAGAGCCAGTCCTTTTCTTTCCCCCATAAACTTTTGGCCCGGGGGAGGGGGGTGTGGTATCTGCAAAAACTTTGCAGATATTCAACGATCAGAATCTGAATTCAGGATCTACATCCATTGCCCACGCAAACTTTGCGAGAAGAGACTTGTTGAATATCTGCAAAAACTCAAACAATTACCTTGCTGCATAAAATCAAAAGCAATATGTGCTTGCACAATTATATGGTTACAGGAGATTCATTTCCAACAAGAAGAAATGCATAGTAATTAGCAAAACTATTTTATCCAGAAATTACTTGTAGAAGCTGTTTACCTTCTCAATGGGAACTTTGTGTCGCTTGCACCAAGCAACTGTGATCCTAGGGTCAAGGTAATTGATCTTGGACGTGCCTAATGCCACGGTTTTCAGATCCTCTTTGGTCTTCATGTCTCGTTTCATTTTCTCGATCTTTGAATTGGTTTGAGCTATCTTCCTCTCCAATCTGTGGATCAAATAATAGGTCATAACATAACAGCATTGGACATACACAAATAACTCGAAACAAGTGGTCACAAATTATATTACGCTTCGGGTGCCAAGTTCCTCTTTCTCTTTCCATCAGAATCCTTCATCAATGGGGGCTTCCCTTTTTTAGCTCTGTCTAAATCAACTCTCAAGTCTTTCAGAACACCCTACAACAAAATCACAAAAAATCAGCTCCAAAAATACAAGCCCTACTTTTTTTTTATTTATTACTATTTTTTTTTAGGGTAAGAGAGGTGGACAAAGCCCAAATCAATTTTTTATCCCCCTACTTCCCCTAGAATTTGAGCTCGGGTGGCCAGCCAAATAAAGTTGCTTGAAAACCACTCGGCCAGCTCAGGACATGAGCCCTACTTCAACTGACTCAAATGATTTTGTTAAGGTAAAACACCATATCATATCCCTCAACCAAGAGAGTTCAATTATTTTCCGATTAATATTATCCAGTACCGCTCATTTACCTTAAGGTCTTCTATCTTCTCAGTTAATCTTGACATCTGTGCAGAATGAGTTTTTGAAACAGTTCGCTGATGATTACAAATAATAGCAACCTGCAGAGAGAAAAGTCAGTTCATAACAAATGCCATTAAAGTTACTTAAATGGGCATCACCATTATCTAAAGTAATTTTTTTTTTTTCAAAGCAACCATCTTTACCTCTTTGTTTGCACGCTGATAAACATCTATTTTAACTGCAACATCACCATCTCCAGTTCCCCTATTCAACTGTTACAGGTGAAACCAAATCCAACAGGCATAAATCACAAAAGCAGATTAAAGAAAAAATTTCATGACGACCAAGTCATATAAGAAATCCTAGAAAAATACCTAAAATAAAAAATTATGAAAGAAATCTCATTAAACAATGTTGACGTCCAAACGACAAAACTAGAGCCATTACTCAATGACTTATTGACTTTCACCTGAGGTATTCATCACTGCTCTTTCAACAAAGGCAGTAAATTTTTGACTCTCTAAAGGCATTATGCTAAATAAAAGGACTAATAAAAATGAACCTAAGCTATTACTTATCCAGAAAAACTGCTTGTATAAAATTAGCTTAAAAAACTAGGAAAATCTATGACAGATTTCCAATATGCTCTGCCCCCTTATCTTTCCTTCGCTCGTATTAGGTTAAAATCATTTTTCAAATCTTTGATACGAGACTAAAATTTATAGCTAGCCAACAAACCAAACAATATCCCACACTCCACTGGAAACTTACCATCTCATCCAATGTGATAGAGGCATTATATGTACGGAAGACTTTGGCTGTAAGTCCAGGCATGAGTTCCTCCAGGTGAGCATTCAGTTTAGCTGTATCCAGTTTGTCGAAAGGAACATCATTTTGCTTCTTTCCTGGAAAGAAAAAAACAATAATAATAATAAGAAGAAGAAGAAAACAAATTAATTGGCCCCAATTTTTCAAGTCTTGGGCTTGCTAATTGGGCAAATTAATTGGCCCCAATTTTTCAAGTCTTGGGCTTGCTAATTGGGCTTTTGGTTACTGTAGACACTCGCACTTTCTCTAAATAAGCCCGCAAGAGTTAACGCCATTTTAGCCTTATCTATTTTTTCTTTTTATCTAATTACTAGTGCATAACCTCTCTCTCTCTCTCTCTCTCTCTCTCTCTCTCTCTCTATAGATGTATGTATTGTGAGCATGACTAAAGATTAAAGACCCCATTTGTATTGAAGTGTATTATGACATTTGACAAAAGACCACTAAAGAAAATGAAGAATAAAAAATATCTTAAATTAAGATGGCTACGTAACTTTTCCCGCTAACTTGAAAACGGGCGATAAGAATCAAAGTGAGAAAATAAGGTGATTAGACTCAATCAGATTTGACAATCAACTACAAGATTAATTGTTAATTAGCATTAAAATTTATGAAAATCAATTAAATTATCAATTATAATACTTTCGGTCTTTTGTATAAATGATTTTGTCTTTATGCGGATGTCTAACTAATAACCATATCTTCCTTTAATTGTTCATTAAAAGTTTCACCAACCCATCGTTCTCAATATACATACACCCTTCTGCGTCGCCACCGACGTCTAAAGCCACACGGAGCTGCTACCTGCTACAAGATTCTTGCTCTTTAATTAATTCTTTGACAAAGAAGACCTAAAAAAGCAGCTTAATTTGACAATGTGTGTGTGTGTATAGATTTCAAACTCACGTTGCATGACCATAATGTCCATTAACTATATATTATGGATTGTGTGGATTTATCATGAATTTGGTAGCCATATATATCCGCTAATAGATGCTTAATTAATTTGAGGATTATTAATAATATAGAATAATAGAATAATATTACTAAGAAATAAACACGCATGGATGGTGGAAACTCAAAGGGTGACGTGAGATGGCGCGTAGCCATGCATAAAAAGTCAAGTGACAATAAGAGTCGGATTCTTCAAAGAAAAGACAATTAATGTATAGCATTATAAAAATATATGAAATTGTGTAGCTTGTCCTTTCTGAGCCTGTGTGACACAACGAGGGACGTATATTTATTGTATTGTATTGTATTGTGCCGTGTGATTGTATATGAAAAATATTATACTAAAACTTAAAAATAATAATAGATAAATTTTTTGGTAACCTTTTTATTTTCTGATTAATTTACGTAATTACATGGATCTTGGAAGTCCTGAATTAGATTAATTAAACCATGATTAGTATAACTGAGTTTGTTTGTCTGTGCATGGTTTAAAATAATTTCAATGAGAAAATTTTGAAAAGGGCGACACACTCAAAAGTAAGTACATAAATTCTTTTTAAAAAATAAATGAGATCCAATACAACAAGAGAAAATTCTGATCAGACTGAATTAAAAAAAAAAAGTTCAAATCAGACCGATTTTTTTCAGATTTCTTGCCACCTAACACCATTAATTAATCAAAAGTGACAATATATTAACCATTAATAGTAAAACCAAGTCATTTGTCTACAGTTTAAAATAATTTCGATGAGAAAATTTTCAAATGGTAATACACTGTGTTAGGATTATCCCATATCAACTGTGGACGGGGTTGGTGTTAAGACCACCTAATGCTGCTATCAAAGTTTAAGTTTACCAACATAGAGAATGAGTGTCCATACTTTTGATTCATTGAGGTAGTTTTTAGAGTTGAGAGAAGCTGAGCGAGGCTCAAAACATTCAAATCAGACTGAATTTTCTAGATTTCAAGCTATTAATTCATTTGCTGCCTAGCACCATTAATAAATCAAAACTGACAATGCATGAAAAAAAAAAAAAAACCGTGAAGATGAAATTAAGTGATTTTGTTTTAATTTTTAATTTTTTTTCCAAAAAAAAAGGAGTTTCATGATCCATGTATGCAAGATGTCGATCAAATAATTTGATCGGCACTACTATAATGAGTGGTTTTCGAATCCAGTGTCCTGGATTGGAGTTACGATCCGGGAGACAATTTGTAGTCGTCGGATCAAATCCAACGGTGAGTTATATTTTTATTTCAAATATTTATTCCGACAGTAGAGCCCACGTGTAGACTTTTATAATTTTTAATATTAAAAAGTAAAGCTGCTTTTAAAAATAGAGAACTGATATTCCGTCCCGGATTCTTCATCATCTGACTCAAGTCAAAAAGAACTGACATTCACAAATCATCATTTGGGATTTCCATTTTTTCATCATCCATTTTAGTACAACTTAAATCAAGGGGGGAAAAAGGAATAAAACAAGCAGATGATTACACATTCACACTGATTTCCATTTTTGTCGCCATTTCTTGCCGATGTTGCCGTAATTTTTTTTTTTTTATTCATCTCAAACTTTGTTGTAATTTTATTAATATTGAGAGCATAAAAAACAACGAGTTCATGATCCATCTGATTTTAGTAAATCAATCAGGTGAGCTTTGCTATTAACTTTCCTTCACCGACGACTATAGAGAAGTGCTGGAGGCCTGGAGCAGGATCTCCAGACTCCAGTCGGGCATCAACATCCATCAAAAACTCACAAAACTTTCTCTCTTGATCGCCTTTACAGACTCTTCGTTTCTCATTTTTCCCGCTTTCCCTCTTCATCAGCCCCTTCGCCATCTCTCAACTCACCTGCGGTCACACTGCGTCGGTCACAGCCCAATCGTTGAAACCCCTCATATCCAGATCCAAAGATTAAAACGAAGCCTTAGAAGTCGCAAAAGAACCGATCTTTAACCCCCACGTTTCGGTTCTGATCCTTAAAAAGTCAAATGGGTCAATTGGAATTGAGTAAAAAGAGACGAAATTTGAAGTCTCGGAGGAATGAAATGGAGAGGATATTCAGATTCTGAAAAGCACTGATGAAGAAACCGACGGGGAAGATCGGTTCTCTCTCTAAAACTTTATCAGGCAACTTTATTTTTTAATATTAAAAATTATAAAAGTCTGCATGTGGGCCCTTATGTTGGAATCAATATTTGAAATAAAATATAAGCTGCCGTTGGATTTGATCCGACCGCTACAAATTATCTCCCGGATTATAACTCTAATCCAGTACACTGGATTGGAAAACCACTCCTACTATAATAGCCTTATTAATCAAATCGATTTGCCATCTTCTACAGGGGTCTTTATCATCATTAATTAATCTCTCCAAGTCTCGAGACTCCCAACAAAATTTTGACTCTTTCATCTTCACCACATCTTCAACAATCACAACGATTTGCGAGAAATACATAAAATGAAGAAAATAAATAAGGTCCGGGGTCCCATCTCTAGCCATAAAATTTGACTCTTTGGGCTTTGTATGTGATATCATCAAAATCAAACAAAAATTGTGGACCCTCCTTACTCTCTTCTTCAATTCCTTTCACTCACAGAGTAGAATAAATAGGGGGCGCTCGCATTGCACTGGCTCAACGAACTAGACAGCAATTAAAGAATCATTTATAACAATTAGCTTGAGCAACAACAATGGCTTTATCCAAGACTTTCCTCCTTTTTGGCCTTGCATTGGCTGTTGTTCTTCTCATTTCCTCTGAGGTCTCATCAGCTCGCGAGCTTGCTGAAGCAACCCATGCCCGTAAGTTTTATTATTTAGTATATGTTCCAATTCAAAATCTTGATTTATTAAAATTCAAAAAAGTTATTAAATTATATGATTTAATAGTGTAATTTACTTATTACAGTTTATTTTCATGTATATTTTTTCAATCCTTCGTTCATTAATTTTTGTAGAGAGTGAGGAGGACAGGACAAGATTAGACGAAACCAAGTACGATACTGATCACTATGGGTACGGACACGGATATGGCCATGGACATAAATATGGTCATGGCAAGGGACACGGACACGGTGGACATGGACATTACGGCAAGCCTGGCCATGGAGGTCACCCCGGACACGGTGCTGATGGAGTTGAAACCGAAGATGGAGGGAACTAAATAAACCCTTGCTAACCTAGCTAGCCTTCTTCTTCCTTATCGGCTAAGCTAGGTCTTTTATGAATGTGTTGCTTGCTGAAATAAATTAATAAGCTTTAGTTTATGAATGTTTTCTTGTCAGCAGGAGTGTGTAAGTAAGGCTCGATATTGAGATGTGGCCATGAATGTTCTTTTATAAGGCACCATGGTTACATTGATATTGATCGGGTAATTTGTACTACTATAAAATATAAGTCTTGTACTTCTTTGTACTTTGATGTGCCACGGAATATTTGGGAGTTTTGGCGCTATGTTAAGAAGAAGTTTAGTTAATTCCCAAATAAGCGGATGACGAATGAACTAAAGTCCGCTTTTATTGTCCCCAGCAGCGACGGATCTAGACATCTCATTCGGAGGGGGCTACATCTAATAACACGTACAAAATGAATGAGCAAGTAGAATGATTGAGTGAAAAATGTTGTTTAAAAGTAAAATGAAAAACAAAAACAAAGAATATGGATTATTAATTTTAGAATTATTAAGGGGCTTATATCAAACAAACTCTCTCATTCGACTAGAAAATAATTAAATAACTCAATGGCGGTTTAATTAATTAAGGAGTTCAAATAAAAATTTTACTACATATTTTAAAATTTTTATTTAAAAAAACTATCAAGTTAACTTGAAAAAAGGTGCACGATATGCTTTTCTTTTTTAGTAGAACAGATGGTTAGTTTGACAATGGTTTTGTTTAGAAAGAAAAATTTTATAATTATTAAGGGGCTTCTCTGAAACAAATTCTCTTATTCAAATAAATCAATGACAGCTTATTTAATTAAGAAGTTCTAATAAAATTTTAGAGTAATACTATACATCTTAAATTTTTTATTTAAAAAAATTATCAAGTTAACTTGAAAAAAAAGTGCACGGTATGCTTTTCTTCTTGAGTAGAACAGATGGCTATTCTGACAAGGGTTTTGCTTACCTAAACCGAGCTAAATAAAGTCAATCAAATTATGTGATATTCATCAATTGGTTGATGAGATAATACAATTAATTCACTTAGAACTTATAAATAATTACCTATCACTCAATAAAATGACATACTATTTGGGATTTAAAAATAATTAAAATGTCTATTACTCAAAATTTTATAGGAATTGTAAAGAAAAAATTCTTGCACCAAAGACTTAAGTTCCATTGGTCACTAGTTAGGTCGATGGTCCTCAAACGCAGAGTAATTTTCAAGCATTTTTCTGTAGTTGTTTACTCGAGTTGAAATATTTAGGAGGGAGGGAAAGAACTAATTTTGTTTTGCCACTCCCCTCCTTTTTCAGAAAACGAAAAATAAAAAAAGAAGAAAGAATTCCACCTCTATTATTAGTCAACAGTTGTTGGTAAAGCTAATGAATAAAATGCAATCACAATTTGTTAGAAGGAATATGATTGAGGTTATGTTTCTCTGTCTAAACGCAAATGGTAGGAAAAGATTAGGGCTCGAGTGTATCCACAACCTGTTAAGAGCTTAAAATGAAACAAATGAAGTCCCAACAGACTTAAAAAGCTTGAAAAATCAGCCGATAAGTAATGAATAGGACAGAAATGTCAGGACATTTGAAAATGGGACTCAACTAAGTTGCAGATTCTGCAACTAACAGCTCAGTCCACATTGGCCTTGAATCAGCTGAGTTTGGGTTGCTTTTCCTCTCTCCTGCAACGCGTGGAAGGGCCCCATTTGCTGTGTTACATACAGAGACAGTACCATAGCAAGCCCCTTGAAAATGAAGCTCATGTATATACAAATTCTCTGTTACAGCTCCAATAAAGAATTAGACCCACTGCAGTAGTGTGAAAATTATCCCCGCGTATGAGGTTAAAGTGAAGTATATATTATAGTGCTAAAAGAGAGCATTAGGTCATGTTTGCATGCTAGTTGATCTCATTGATTCAACAGATGAGATCTCTTGAGATAGTCCCAACACTCCAATTATTGTTGCCATGAACAAATAAAGGGTAAAGTTTCAGACAATCACTTCAAGATCCAAAAGAGACTGAACTTAATAAAATGTATCTTTTGACATTTACTGTTAGTATGAGTATGTTATAATGTTAAAATGAGTTATGGCGAACAATTTTTCTAGTTCAGAAAGAAAATAACTATAACAAAGGAACTTAATTAGATTAGATGGAACATACAACAAGAATTTTCTGCTGGAACAGAGAAAAAAAAGGGGAAAAAAAATTTGAATCACTGTAACTGAAAAGGCCAAAAAGAAGAGCCGGTCCTTTTCTTTTCCCCCATAAACTTTTGGCCGGGGGAAGGGGGTTGTGGTATCTGCAAAAGCTTTGCAGATATTCAATGATCAGAATCTGAATTCAGGATCTACATCCATTGCCCAAGCAAACTTTGCGAGAAGAGACTTGTTGAATATCTGCAAAAACTCAAACAATTACCTTGCTGCAAAAAATCAAAGGCAATATGTGCTTGCGCAATTATATGGTTACAGGAGATTCATTTCCAACAAGAAGAAATGCATAGCAATTAGCAAAACTATTTTATCCAGAAATTACTTGTAGAAGCTGTTTACCTTCTCAATGGGAACTTCATGTCGCTTGCACCAAGCAACTGTGATCCTAGGGTCAAGGTAATTGATCTTGGACGTGCCTAATGCCACGGTTTTCAGATCCTCTTTGGTCTTCATGTCTCGTTCCATTTTCTCAATCTTTGAATTGGTTTGAGCTATCTTCCTCTCCAATCTGTGGATCAAATAATAGGTCATAACATAACAGCATTGGACATACACAAATAACTCAAAACAAGTGGTCACAAATTATATTACGCTTCGGGTGCCAAGTTCCTCTTTCTCTTTCCATCAGAATCCTTCATCAATGGGGGCTTCCCTTTTTTAGCTCTGTCTAAATCAACTCTCAATTCTTTCAGAACACCCTACAACAAAATCACAAAAAATCAGCTCCAAAAATACAAGCCCTACTTTTTTTTTATTTATTACTATTTTTTTTTAGGGTAAGAGAGGTGGACAAAGCCCAAATCAATTTTTTATCCCCCTACTTCCCCTAGAATTTGAGCTCGGGTGGCCAGCCAAATAAAGTTGCTTGAAAACCACTCGGTCAGCTCAGGGCATGAGCCCTACTTCAACTGACTCAAATGATTTTGTTAAGGTAAAACACCATATCATATCCCTCAACCAAGAGAGCTCAATTATTTTCTGATTAATATTATCCAGTACCGCTCATTTACCTTAAGGTCTTCTATCTTCTCAGTTAATCTTGACATCTGTGCAGAATGAGTTTTTGAAACAGTTCGCTGATGATTACAAATAATAGCAACCTGCAGAAAGAAAAGTCAGATCATAACAAATGCCATTAAAGTTACTTAAATGGGCATCACCATTATCTAAAGTAATTTTTTTTCTTTTAAAAGCAACCATCCTTACCTCTTTGTTTGCACGCTGATAAACATCTATTTTTACTGCAACATCACCATCTCCAGTTCCCCTATTCAACTGTTACAGGTGAAACCAAATCCAACAGGCATAAATCACAAAAGCAGATTAAAGAAATCCTAGAAAAATACCTAAAATAAAAAATTATGAAAGAAATCTCATTAAACAATGTTGACGTCCAAACGATAAAACTAGAGCCATTACTCAATGACTTATTGACTTTCACCTGAAGTATTCATCATTGCTCTTTCAACAAAGGCACTAAATTTTTCACCCTCTAAAGGCATTATGCTAAATAAAAGGACTAATAAAAATGAACCTAAGCTATTACTTATCCAGAAAAACTGCTTGTATAAAATTAGCTTAAAAAACTAGGAAAATCTATGACAGATTTCCAATATGCTCTACCCCCTTATCTTTCCTTTGCTCGTATTAGGTTAAAATCATTTTTCAAATCTTTGATACGAGACTAAAATTTATAGCTAGCCAACAAACCAAACAATATCCCACACTCCACTGGAAACTTACCATCTCATCCAATGTGATAGAGGCATTATATGTACGGAAGACTTTGGCTGTAAGTCCAGGCATGAGTTCCTTCAGGTGAGCGTTCAGTTTAGCCGTATCCAGTTTGTCGAAAAGATCATCATTTTGCTTCTTTCCTGGAAAGAAAAAAATAATAATAAGAAGAAGAAAACAAACTAATTGGCCCCAATTAGAAATTAAAAACATATGTAATTTAATAACAGGCCATCACTAACCAGTTTGAAATTGTCCAATTGCCTTGTAGACAGGAAGCTCAACTTCAACTGTGTTTACATATTGGATCGAATCTTTACCAAGGAAGTCAAACTGAATGATCAAACAGGAGCATATGTGTTACTGGTTACAGATTGGTGTGAAGAGGGGAAACACAATTAACAAAAAAGTGTGGTATTGAACTACTACAAACTAGTTTTCATGCACTGCCTTCCAGAACAAAAGCCATACCTTCAATTTATTTGGTGGGATACACTCAACATTCCCTACTTTTAAAGTACAGCAACCAACAGTATCGGCTTCATCATCATCCTGCAGAAAGTCAACCACAAAATGAAGAAAAACAAGGAGCAACATTCCTACAGCAGGAAAATATAAGAAGGATGTATGGTTGAGCTATTAGAAGTTATCCTGCTCACAATGTCAAAAACCAAAACTAGCCAGCAGCACGTCCCAACAACACATTTAATCCCATAACAGCAATGATTGAAAAAGGTTTTCATAATCAAACATATTATTGTAGGGAACTCTATGTTGTTGACATGGAGCAGGGGGGGGGGGTGGGGAACCAAAAAAAAAAAAAAAACTCAATTCGGAAAAGCTGAGCCATGTATTACATTTAAGCAGCATGAATCGGCCAAACAGAAGTCACTATGAGATCCTAAAAGAACTAGCTGCTGAGAACTTTTTTACAACCAGAATAAAACATCAACTTCACCACACAGATAACTCTTGACAAATATACTATTCAACTATTAAAGAAATATGTATTCATTCATTACAACAGACACATGTAAATACCTTCTCATTACCCGCCCTAAGAGCTAGTTTGTCAATCAGATAGGTTGCAACAGCTATTTGTTTCCTTGTTCCATCTCTGCTGACAAAATCTTTTGTGTATGCTGCTCTGATGCTATGTATGTAATCCTGCAATTAGCATAGAGCTAGCTATTTAAAACAGGTCAAAGATGCAACAATAAATATGAAACACACATGTATGTGCTGAATAGCAAGTTGCTTAATCGAGAACGCCAGAAAACGCCAGTCTATCAAAAGCATATGGGTAATACCTTCAGCTTTCTTGCTTTCTCATATTTCTCTTTGTCACTTTGCCCCTTCAAGGAACTACTAGCCGCCAAGAACACATACTTGAACTCTTTTGGATTAATCGGATCATTCCAGAAAGCTAGCCATGTAACAGTGTTATCATGTTTTACTTCTTTCCAGCTGCCAAGGTAAAATACCTCACGAGTTATGAAAATCTGAACAAAAGAGTAGCTAAACATTTGAATTTCTGAAATATCAAATATCTCTCCTTTTCCCTTCCCCCGAGAAAAATATCAACAGAAACAAAACCTTTCACCAGGGATAGGACATTCGGGAATTGGAGTATCCTTTCCAATATTTATGGTAATGTCACTTGGATGGATGCGTTTTTTAAGCTTCCCCATCTGGTACATAAAATAACCAACCCAAAAAAAAAAACAAGTCATTTACTCTTGAAATGCATTAAGAAGTAGCACAAGTGTCAGAAATAGCCATGACATAAGAATGACTTATGTTTTAGAAAAGATGTCACAATAACCTTTGGATGCTCTCCTCTGCCTCGAAATAGCCCAGGTGGTTCAACTCTGAAGTTTCCAACCTGGCATTGACATCATCAACATCGGCATTCACACTCCAGAAATAATAAAATACGGATAATAAAACCAAATTCATGCATTCAAACAATAACACATAAATCAAGAACCTGTTACCTATATGAAGCAGCGATCAGAACATATTGGTGAAAACATTGGACCTTAGGTCGTGCTTAGCAGCATGCACACATGCACGCTTAATTACATACTTAAAACATATGTGTGTGTATATATAACATATAAGAGGTTAAGAGCAAAAACAAAAGGGTAGAAGCAATGAAAAAGAAAAGAGAGGAGAAAAAGCACTTGTCAATATACATCATCACTTCCCATCAAAACTGATCTATAAAATCAGGACAAGAACAAGATAAATTGCAAAATGTAGATGCAAGAAACAATAAAAGAATCATATAGTGAAGAGGAGTAGAGGACAGAACTGAGAAACCCTTTCATCATCCTCCAGTGTAAATAATTTAGAAGTTTAAGAAACAAATACCTACAAGGCTGAAATCTCCTTAAAACAAAAGCTATCATGAAAAGTATTAGTGAACATGATAAGAATTGGAAAGAGAAACACATTGTGATGGTAATGACTCTGCATGGCAGTCCACGATGCATAATAGGACTACATGTCAGCTAAGAAAGTGTTTCCAATCATCAACCCAAAAAAAAAAAAAAGGAAAAAAAAGGTCAGCTGGATTTCATTCGACCTCAGGAGAGAGAGAAAAAAAAAAACAGAAAAGAATTCTTGAAGCTATTTTCTATACAGGATCTCCCATTCAATAATTCTTAGGGTTAAGTTAACTACAAAAAATAGGCAAAAGCATTAAAGAGTTGATTCCAGAGACACTGAGCCCATGGAAAAAGAAGCATATAACAAATAAGCTAAAAAGAGACCTTCTCTTTAACACCATCAACAATAGCCCACATGTACTTCTCCTCTTGTTTCAATTTCTCTTCTTTCAAGGCCTTCTTCTCCTATATGAACAAAAACTACTACATCAGTAATTACCAAACAGGATGATTTTATCCAGTCTAAAAGAACAACAACCAAGTACAGATGTTGGTTTTAATGCAGACATGCCAACAGCAAATATTATGTGAAAACAGAAAAGCAACTGATTACATGCATTTATAATTACTATGTCTACAATTGTTCTTCATACCTGCAAAAAGCAATCAGGAAAGAAAACTTGGATTTCAATCAAGGGACAATACTTATAAAGAGGTGAGAGTGAATAAGTGCAAAACAGGAGACAGAGAAAGAGAAGGACCGTAGCATTCGTGCGCCTGGGAAGTGAAAATTATGCATGAACTTCCCAACAGAAATGAGTTTATGTGTTTATATTAACGGCATTTTTGAATCCCTAATAAAAGAAGGATGTGAATTTTTGGGACGCACAAACACAATGCTGTTTTTACAGAGCGTAGAAGTTTAAAAATGCAAAGATGGCACATTTTCAATAAAGTCTTTCCAGTGAATCAATAAAATTCCATTGTAAATGCTTCATATCAGACATATGGCATAAGTGATTTTCTCATACACCAATAAACATAGCAAACAACTTCACCCTCTAAAACTTTGTATAAACAATAACAAATAGACAACATGATCCTCCTTAAGAAAAAAAATGGAGATATTCGATGAGCCATCGGTAACTGCAATCATAACGATTGAAGTTGCACCTTGTGAGTAAAATAGTCAAGCACAGAATGAAATGTGGTGAATGCATATCCAATTGAAAGATAGGGAAAAAAGAAATCTCATGGTGGCATACAATTCAATATTTTATCATTTTGCATGTCAAACCTGTACATTGTTCTGAGTACAACCAACTTACTTCTGAACTCATCTGTTTCTTTTTCTCTTTCTGCTCTTGATGCCAATCATAAATTGGCTTAAAGTCACAATCCTCCAGATTCTGAATTACATGGTTCTTGCCCAGCAATTTGCGCCAATCGGTCCAAAAGTTTTCTCTGAATTTAGGTTTCTGCATGTAATCTGTATCTAGCATCACTGCAAACATTGTTGCAACCTGCAGATTGAGGTGATCATACATTAAAAAATTTCAACCAAACAAAAATTTCGGGAAAGAAAAGCTAGCTTTCAGAACTTCTAGCAAATGCGATTTAGCATCCCCTCACAAAACGTAATGGGTTGGGATGCAGAAGCTAACATAAATCAAACATTCAAATGACAGTTCTTTAAATAAAGAAAAAAACCTCCTCTTGTTCAGGAGTCAAATTAACTTCTTTCCCCTTGTAGAGCATCTTAACCCCATGAGGCGTGTACGGAGGTGGGAAAATAACACCGTTGTGAACCAAGGTAGTCCATTTTTTCTGACCATCACCTGAACCAGGTAACATTTTTGTTGACTTTGAATACTGTGAATTTTTTATTATTTTCTTGGTCTTCTTGATTATTTTCTTAGAGGAAGAAGAAACAGATTTTGTTGCTTTTGCTGTATTTGTCACTGATTTCTTATCTGACGGTGCTGAATTCTTCATTCTCTGAGAAATTGGAATATGGTCATCATCATCAGCCTTCTTTTCCACTTTCACTGATATTTGCTTAACTTTTACTTCTTTAGATGTATCAGAAACCTTTGGCTTCTTAGCTGAGGAAGCACCTGATGAACTCGCCTTTTGTAGAGGTCTCTTAACAGGCACTGAGGAAGACTTTTGTTGCTTCTCCCTCAAAGTGGAACCATTTTGCTGAACTTTTGAAGCCAAAGGTTTCTTTTCATCAGAATCAATAGACTTAGCGCCTGATGTCCCTGCATTGGACTTGGGGAACCTTGAAGATAGTGGAACTTCATCATCTGAATCTTCAGGATCTGTTTTAACATTAACCTCAGATATTGCCGCATCTGCTTTGGAAGCACCAATCCCTTGGTTGACATTGTTGGTGTTACCCTTAAGCCTAGCACTCAATGGTTTGTCATCCTCAGAATCATCGTCATCACTTTTCAAGCCATTGCCATCCTTAATTTCTTCCTTCTTCACAACAGCCAATGCATTGTGCTGTGGCGATTGTTTTAACCTATCATCTAAAGGACTTGATTCTTTTGAATTAGCCACTGGTGACTTCATAGGTGACCTCATAGGTGACTTTACAGGTGACCTCATAGGTGACTTCGACGGTGATGCCTTGGCAGATGAAGTAGTCGCTTTTTGGCTTGGTGGAGGAGATTTCACTGGCAACACCTTGGAAGATGAAACTGTTGTCTTATCCTTTGGGGCATTAGAGTTTTGACCATTGGCTGTGGATGACGATGGCCTTTTGACTTCTGGGTTTGCTAGGTTTTGCCTAGAAGCAGCAGTATTCCGCTTAAAAACTACTGGACCATCATCGTCATCATCAAAATCGTAGACCCTGTTTGGTTTAGAAGAAGCTTCAACAGCCATTATTCCACCACTTACTATGTTGGCATGTATATGACACCAGTTTCTGATAAAAATAAGAGTACCGAAATTACAGTTAATACACATTTGAAGCAGTTTAACACTAATATTATTACAAGAAAATATTCTCAACATTCAATGTTGAATGAAAATATTTGAGATATCCAGCACTAACCATGATGATGTCAAATTCAACAAATAAGTCACCATAATCAACAAAAACAATGCTAAGGAACCCAAATGTACGTCAATTCTTCCTGAGGATGAAACTCTACTAACTTTCCAGAGAAAAACTAAAACATGGCTGAAAATTAAAAACCAAACACGACCACCCAATCAGGAAAAAGGGGGCTTTGCTTCGATGAGAAGTAATCCATTACTATAAGGACAAATTTTCTATTACAGACCTAAATTAAATAACAATGAGCTAAACATATCAGTTAATAAATGTTAAAGAAAAGTCATCAAAATCAAACAAATTCATGGGCTCTATTTTGTCCGAGCTTTGGCAACTAGTAGCTGCCAATTAACCAAATTCAATGCAAACAAAGCATGATAACATTTAAAAATACAATTTTTTTCTCGAAAAGAAAAAAAACTAATTTCAGGACTAGAAACAACCAGAACGCCGCCCACCAAAAAAAAGAAAAAAAAAAGAGGAGCACACTCAGAAACTGAAGCTAGAAGCAAAAGCTTTTACACAATAAATAAAAATAATTAAGAGAAACTCAGATGAGGGGAACAACAAAACCTAACAAATAATGCAAAAATTAAGCTAAAAGAGACCCTTTTTAATCATTGAAAGGAAAAAGTGGGCAACCGTTTATCATAAATTAAGTAGAAAAACAAAATGAAATTGAACCTTGATAAATAATAGATCGAGTTGGTGACGGAGCAGATCAAATGAGTCCTTCAATCTCTCCTCCCTCTCTCTCGTTTGCTCTCAATTTCTCTGTCTCTTGGTAGTGGTGGTGCAGATGATAAAGCTGGAAATTTGAGCCCTAACGGATGAAATTTGGGGCAAATATTAATGGGCCGAGCCTTGCCTTTTTTGTCTCGTTTAGGCCTTAACCCACATTTCATTCAAAAGCCTTAATTAGAATAAAATATTTTTATTTTTTACTCAATATGACGAAGAAGCTTGAGGAGGGAAAAATGAATTTTGAAGGAGGTGAATTATTATGGGGTTAAGGGGAGGGTTATATATAGAGTTATTAGAAGTTGAGAGTCATTCTTTTTATGAATTATTTTCATAACTTAAAATAACAATTCAATAAAAAAAAAAGACTTCAAATCCGCTGAATGCATCTCATTAAATTCTAATAAATTTTTTTGAATTTCAATAAGTAATATATTTTAATCTATGACAATAAGGAATCACACTGAATTGAGAAGCTCGTGATCTTCTAAAAGGTTATGTATTTATTCTTCTACCTTTACATATTTAACAAGAGTTAGGTTTTAGATTATAAACCTAATAAGTTTAGACACGATTTATCTTATAGAGTACGAAATATTTCGTCTAAGTAATTTTAAATTATTTTGTTAACGAACATAATTAATAGTGTTTTCATGTTTAATTGGTGACTGATCTTCGTGTAAAATATTTTTTAAATAAAAAGTAATTGTAATCAAGGTGGTCAACAAAGTTTAAGCTATGATATTTAAAGAATTATCATTTTTTTACTTTTTAAAATTGTTTTTGGGTCTAAAATTGAACTCGAAAGCCATTTCTTTTTTTCCCCCTCCTTCGGGCTTCTTGCCGAACTCTCTAATTATATAATTTCCTCAAATGGCTATAGAGATTAGAGATTAGGCATTTTAACTATAGCATAGATGAAAATAGAAATGAAAAGAATAATTAAAGCAAGTTAATTTAAGATAAGGATTCAAGGCCTGTTTGGAATAACTATTAAACAAAAGTTAATAATATGTAATAAATATGAATTTTAAATAATAATTTTGACAAAATATTAAAGATGTAATAGATTTTTCATTATACAAGTGAAAAATAATATCAACATAGTTTATAAGCTACAGCAACTAGTGTTTACCAAACTCTTTAGTACTGTAGTTTAAAAGCTACAGATGTCCAACTTCAATCTCAAACGCACCCTAAAGATACAATTACTTGGTTGAAAGAGTGAGTTAGCTAGTGCTCAAAACAAACACGACTTGTTGTATCACTGAAGTCGCAAGTTATGTTATAATTACTTGGCTGAAAAGAAGACCTCGGTTATGGAATTTTCCTTCAATTTGTTTCTGAATATATATTTGAGCGAAAAACAGCCAAAAATTGGTTGCCACCACAAATATTCACAAAATTGGTCAAAAGCAACAAGCAGAAGCTTG
Organism: Atalantia buxifolia; assembly: GCA_030444775.1. Taxonomy (NCBI): domain Eukaryota; kingdom Viridiplantae; phylum Streptophyta; class Magnoliopsida; order Sapindales; family Rutaceae; genus Atalantia; species Atalantia buxifolia. Next base: position 25,223,015 of record CM059834.1, on the reverse strand, counting down.
AAGTTGGCAGGCCAAACAAGGAAGAAGGATGTGATGCCACAAAAATGTATAGAGGAAAGATTTAAAGGTAGGATGAGGAAGAGGCAGAAGAAATGAAAGAGAGAGATAAGCTTTAAAGCATGTTCGGATCCATGAAATTAAGAGAGGAAAAGAGAGATTTTCCATTTCCTCTGTAATTTCCTTTGTTTGTTTAGTAAAAGTGAATAGGGAATTAAATTTCATTCTATACCCAATTTCTGTTATTTAAGGAATTCGATTTCTTTGTTGAAGAGTAGGGAAATTCAGATTCCACACCATTAAAAAGATTTGTTTTCCTATTTTACTCTCATTGAATTTTGATTTTCTAATTTATTTCCTAAATAAATCTAAAATGAAAAAAAGTCTCAATTTACTTTCTTCAAATGTTGATTAAATCTCACTTAAAATCGACAGATTCTTTAAACTTCCGATCGCTTTCACCGGCAATAAAGAACGTCGGTGCAACTTTTGAGTGTTAAAGACCATTCATAGCTTCAGCAGCATCTCATCATCTTGCTTACAGTCTCAGTTTCAACTTTTGATCTTCACTTTCGGCTTCAGTCTCTCAGTAGCAATCGCAGATTCAATCTCTCTATCTATCTTTCAATTTGCAAGGTAGGCTCTCTCATTGATGATCCGATTTTCAAGGTCATACGTAAATAACATTTAATGTTGATTTTTTGGTTCGACTGTGTCTATGAAATTATGATTGATAGCATTTATTTTGTAAAGGTTACGGTGATTTCGAAATCAATGTGTTATAGGCTTTTTATTCCATGATGTGTTCATGTCATCTTACTTTTGCTTTTATTTGTGGGTTTGGTTTGGTTTTGTAAAATCGATTGTGCTTTCGCTTTTGTATGTGTGATGGTCTTCACTGCTATAGAATCATTTGTTAATGGAATCATGAGCCATGTTATAGATTTTTTTAATGGTCAGAAAATCTTGTTAGGTAAAACAAGCCATTTGCAAAACTATGCATGTCCTGTTAGTCAGACATATGCATACATGTATAACTTTGAACTTTGAAATTAATTTTTTGTAAGGGTTACGGTGATTTCAAAATCGATCTACTGTAAAATGTTTGTTCCATGATGTGTTTATGGTCATTATGTCAACTTTCTCTTTGCCTCTGTTTTGCTCAAAATTCTTTTGTTTTGTGTTAAAAAAAACTTTGTATAGAGCTTTCCAAGTTGTCAATATTGATTTTCATCAGGTACATTTCCTGCTTTATGAGCTGTTACTTTGTTGTTGTTGTTGTTGTTGTTGTTGTTGTTGTTGTTGTTGTTGTTGTTGTTGTTGTTGTTGTTATTTATTTAATGAATTGCTACATAAACATCTTGTAGGGTGTTTTTATTTTGTATATGCTAAAGTTAATTAAGAAGATTCATTAAATTGTTTGAAGTTTTAAAATAACATGAATTTCATGTTCTAATAAATTTTCTTCTATACATATACTGGCTATTGATGATACTTTTCTAATTCTTCCTGCTTGTTTATTTATTTATTTATTTTAGGTTAAGGAACCAACTAGCTTCTAAAGGTGTTTGATGAAATGAAAAATTGGGTGCAGTTAAAAGAGTTTGATTTTTCCTTGTTGATCTTCTAATTTTATTATATGCTTATCTGTTTTATCTGCTTTCGTAAACTATGAGGTTCGTGAATTATGAGCTTTGTAGTCATGTTCTGCACATGTTGAATACTTGAATATCCCATAAACTTCACCAAAGATTAATAATATAAACACAATAATATATTTGTTTGAAAGTTTGAAATTTCAATATTTAGACTGTTTGGTTACTGAGAAAATTATAAAGAGACTTCTAGAATCTCATACCTTTTATTATACTTTTTATCGATAATAGAATGATTACAAAATGTTCTTATTTATACTTAATTTGTTTTAGCTAACGAAATTGCAAAACTAACTAAAACAGAAAACTCAATGTATTTAACTAACTTCAGCTGAGCTGGCACTTCACTCTTCAACTAATTCAGCTAACTGGATTTTACTCACACGTGAGTTGCATGCTTCCATACATTATGAGCTTCCTTAACAGCCTCCCTCAAACTCAAGGGGCATGGTTGCACATTGAGTTTGGCCCTGAAATAATTGAAATGAATAAATGTCTGAGGCTTTGTCAAAGCATCAGCAATCTTTTCTTCACTAGGGTTATAGTCAATCTCCAAGTCTTTTGCCAACACCTTGTCTCTAATAAAGTGCATATCCAGTTCAATGTGTTTAGTTCTTGAATGATAAACTGGATTCTTGGCCAACTCTGTTGTACTCATATTATCACACCAGATAGTTGGTAATGAAGTGCATTTGATACGGAGTTCACTGAATAATGATTGGATCCATGTTATCTCTGTACTTGCAGAAGTCAGATCTCAATATTCACTCTTTGCACTGGACCGTGTAACAACAGACTGCTTCTTGGATGACCATGAAATTAGGTTGTTTCCAAAATAAATGCAATATGCTCCTATTGATTTTCTGTCATCAACATCACATGCCCAATCTGTGTCTGTAAATCCTGTGATTTTCATTTCTCCACCAGCTGAAAACTTCAATCCATAGTCTGTAGTTTTCTTTAGGTATCTAAGAACCCTCTTACAAGCCATAATATGCTGGAGTGTTGGAGCTGTCACATATTGACTCAGTTTATGCACAACAAATGCTATCTCTGGTCTGGTTAATACTACATATTGTAAACCTCCAACTAAGCTTCTATAGCTTGTTGCATCCTCAATATACTGCCCCAAATAACCTTTGACTTCTTTATGAAGTTTTGATCCAGTAACTATGGGTGTGTCACATTCTTTGCAATTTTGCATGTCAGCCTTAGGTAACAGATCCATGATATATTTCTTCTGAGATAGATAGATGCAATCTTCAGCATAGGACACTTTTATCCCAAGAAAATATGACAATACTCCTAAGTCTTTTAAAGCAAAGGTTTTACTGAATTATGAAATAAATCTCTCCAGCTCTCCATTGTCAGGTCCTGTGATTAGGATGTCATCAACATAGATTAAAATGAGTATTATTGAACCCTGTATTTCCTTGAAGAAAAGAGAGGTATCAGCCTTTGAATTCTGAAACCCCCAATTAGCAATCAGACAGTTCTTAAGCTTGTCATACTAAGCTCTAAGAGCTTGTTTCAAGCCATACAAAGCCTTCTTCAGTTTACAGATATAATTGGATTTTTACTGATCAACAAATCCTTCAGACTGATACATATATACATCTTCTGTCAATTCTCCATTCAAAAAGGCATTATTCACATCTACTTGCCTTATTTTCCATTTATGCATTACAGCCAAACTCAAAACAACCCTTACTGTAGAAGCCTTTACAATCGGGCTAAAAGTCTCAAAGTAATCCACACCTTCAGTTTGTTGAAAACCTTTTACAACTAACTTGGCCTTGTATTTAGCTATGCTTCCATCAATATTCTGTTTAAGTCTAAACACCCATTTGCTGTCAACCACTTTATATGTATTTGAAAATGGTATTAATGATCAAGTCTCATTCTTTATCAAGGCTTCATACTCATCTACCATGGCTTGATGCAAATTCTGACTACTAAGAGCTTCTTGAACTGTACTGGTTCTTTGTTGACTAAGGTAACTGTATAGACCTTTGGTTTGAAGATTCCAGATTTTGATCTGGTAATCATTGGATGAGAGGATGGTTGGGAAAGATTTTTGGTTTGATTTTGGTCTATGTTTTGTGAAATGGATGGTTGTGTTGGCAATGTGTTTCGTTCAGTTTATAATTGTGTTGGTAATGTATTTTGCAATGGTAAGGTTGAAGATGACAGTTCTAAAGGTGTATGTAATGAATGTTCTTGTTGATTAAGAATATCTGTATGTGTAGGAACAGAGATCATTTGTTCATTTCTTGCTGCGCCTGCTGACTGAAGATCTTCAAAGCTGTTATTGGGTAAGGACATTGTAGAAAGATGATAAATCTGTTGTTAAGAGAAATTGGACACTGATGTTTCAGAGGATATAGGTTTTTCTAATGAATGAGGTGTGTTGTTTATTGAATAAGGGAATGTGCTTTCATAAAAAATGACATGTTTAAGAACATAGACTTTACCAGAACTTGCTAAGCATTTGTATCCTTTATGAGAGGGATTGTAGTCAATGAAGATGCATTTAGAAGTATGAAAATCAAATTTATGTTTGTTAAAATCTCTCAAATATGGATAACAAAGACAACCGAAACACTTCAGAAATGTATAATCTGGTTTCAGTTTGAACAATTTTTCATAGAGAGATGGAAATTTTAGAACAGGTGTAGGTAATCTGTTAATATGGTATACTGTTGTGTGAACAGCTTCCCACCAAAATTCAAAAGGAAGATTTGCTTGAGCCATGAGAGTTAAGCCTAGCTCAATTATATGCCTGTGTTTCCTTTCAACAAGACCATTTTGATGATGAGTGTAAGGACATGAATGTCTAAAAATTATTCCACTTTGATTAAGAAAATCAGTAAATGTTCTAAACTCTCCCCCAAGGTCAGATTGTATCATCTTAATTTTGCTATCAAACTGATTCTCAACTTGAGTTTTGAACAATTTAAAAACTTCAAATGCTTGTGATTTGAGCTTAAGAGGATAGATCCAAGAGTACCTAGTATAATCATCTACAAAGCTAATGTAGTATTTGTATCCATCTCTAGATATAGTAGGTGAAGGCCTCCAAAGATCAGTATAGATCAATTCTAACACCCTTTTTGTTTTTGTTTCGGTTGTAGAGAAATGTTGCTTATGGACTTTGCCTAATTGACATGCTTCACATAAAGTATTTGCAGAAGACAACATATCTTTTTGAGAGACTTTAAACTGTTTACATGATTTAAGCAACTGCATCAATGTCATTGAGCTTGGATGACCAAACTTTCTATGTAACAAAGTTATTGTATCAGGTCTGACATTACACTTATTTGAAATAGTTTGATAGCAAGCTCGAGTACCATTATCACAATACTTGAAAACAGATAACATAGAAACTGGTGAGTTTGATTGGGATTGACAAAGATAAGATGAAGGTGATGAAGAAAGAGAATTAGATTTCAGCAACAGCTTGTAAAGACCTTTTTCAGCGATACCCTACAGAAGAACTTGACCCTTCATGTACTTCACAAAACAAACATTTCCACAGAATTTAACAGATACAGGATTGTCAGATGTAAGTTTGGAAATGCTTAACAAATTTTTGGTAATTGAAGGAACAAGTAACATATCTTTAAGTGCTAGTTTGGTATGTGTATATAAAAATTCAGAAGCTCTTAATAACAGAAATGCACATCCAACATGAGTAATAAACAAACCTTGACCATTTCCAATGATAAGTTATCAGTACCTTTAAATTCTTCACTGATCTGTAAATTCTCTATATTATTGGTCAAATGGTGAGTTGCTCCACTATCCAGATACCATCCATCATCAGTTGTCCCTTCAAAGTTAGCCATGAAAGCTACTCCAGTTGCTCCATGAGTATAACCATCCATTCCAGAATAACAGCTATTTCCAGATATAGAATCATACCTTGGAAATGTACTATTGAGATTTTCATATCCAACAAAATCTGGGTTAGAAGCACAACCATCAAAATTAGAAAAATATGCTGCTCTCGGTGTTTTTCCTTTGCCAAAGCCTCTTGGAACATGCACATAGTCTTCAACAAATCTGTACCAACAGACATCAGCAGTATGGCCAATTTTCAAGCAAATATGGCATATCAACTCTCCTATATTATTGAGAATTCCTTGTGATCCACTCATGTTAGCAGATCCATTCTTAACCAGAAAAGATGGGTTCCTAGGTACTGGATTCCTCGGTGCTGGAAAAAGGTTGAAACTAGTAAAGTTATTGCCAGAAAAATATCTTCTGCCATATCCACTTCTAAAACCTCCATTAAACATTCTTGGAGAGTAATTCATACTTTCTCTACTAAAGAAAAGATTTCTACCACCAGAATAACCTCCTCATTTAAAACTTCCTCTAGGCTGTGCATAATAAGCCCTAGGATAATATGCATTAGTATATGCATAATTTGTATTAAACATAGTTTTGTCATCTTGCTCCTGTTCTAATCTAGTTTCATGAGTAAGCAACAGTGCATAAGCATCATCAAATTCCATCCGTGAACCAGTTATAAATGTAGCAATATCACGAAAACCTGGTCCTAGTCCATTAAGAATATTTAACATAAGATCCTTCTCTGTAATTGGACTACCAACACTGCCCATTTTATCAGCTATTGCCTTTATTTTTATACAATAATCTTCAACACTAAGAGCTTCTTTTTTAAGAGTGTTTAGTTCATATCTGAGCTGAAGAACTCGAGCTTCAGATTGAACTCCAAATTTCTTTTCCAAAGTTCTCTATATATCAAATGAACTCTTACAATTAATAACAAGACTTAAAATACCTTCACTTAATGATGACAGTAACCAGCCAAGAAGTGTCTGATCCTGTGATCTCCAGATCTGATATTCAGGATTTTCAAGTTGTTGTGTAGATCCATCTGCTTCAGTTAACAGAAGATACTCTTCAGGTGCTGATCTGGCTCCTGCAACAAAATCCTTTAAGCGATTGCCTCTAAACGAAGATAGAACTTGAGAACGCCAGTGTAAGTAATTCGACCGATCTAACTTGATAGGATTAGTAAAAGAAAAGTTGATTTGAGTAGGTTGTTTTGTGTTGTTTGTTGTTTGATTACAAAAACTTGACTGCTGATTACTAGAACTAGGTCTGTACGGCTCTGATACCATGTTTGAAAGCTTGAAATTTCAATATTCAGACTGTTTGGTTACTGAGAAAATTGTAAAGAGACTTCTAAAATCTCATACCTTTTATTATACTTTTTATCGATAATAGAATGATTACAAAATGTTCTTATTTATACTCAATTTGTTTTAGCTAACAAAATTACAAAACTAACTAAAATAGAAAACTCAATGTATTTAACTAACTTCAGCTGAGCTGGCACTTCACTCTTCAACTAATTCAGCTGACTGGATTTTACTCACACGTGAGCTACATGCTTCCATACATTATGAGCTTTCTTAACAATATCTGCTTGCTAGTATATTTGGCAAATTGTTTATATTTGTTTTGTTTTATTTCTCCTCTTTCTAATATGGTTTTATTTAAATAGTAAGATAATGGATTATTTATTGTAGCAGTGGCATCCATAAGTATTATTAGATGCATGGTTAATTTTTTTTGTGTATAAAATTTGGTGTTTTGGTCTTTGGAGTCATTTTCTTATTAGAACGTTCATGGTCAATTTTTTAGTAGTAATAAACAGCAAGTAGATAGATGACATGAAAATTCTTTAAAATACACTAGGATTATCATTTCATTTTCTAGATAATGGATATAATACTCATTTTATTTTTTTACCACCTGTAATTTAATTTGAGTTTATTTTATCTGATGTTGGTTTAGTTTCTATGTATATGCATTGAGTTTTGTATGCCTATGTATGTGTATCAGTTGCCTATGTATGTGCATCAGAGGCCAGGCCTCCTGGGTCAGTGTATTTATCCTAACCTAACCATAGATTTTTTTTGTCATTATAGGATGTTGGAAATAACTTTCCTCGTATTGTTGTAGGCTTGGACTTGGTCAAAAAGTTTCATGCCAATCAACAATTAGACCCTCAAATGATCCTATTGAAAGAAAGTTGCAGGTCAGGTTGAATGTTGGAAAAGAAATGCTACCAAAAATGTTGAGTCCACCCCCTCTAGTAAAGACAGACATGGTAACGATGACGGAGATGAAGATTCATAAAGGAGAACTAGTACATTTTCAAACAAAAGACGCTACACCAACTTTATTGTTACAAGCATTCAAAAAAAACAAAAATAACTCGTTACATTATCAAGACTCAATTACGGGTATGTGTGTTATTATTGAACTTGATAGCGACACCAATGTCTGATACTTGGTAAAATTAAGAGGCTAAATAGACATGATTGCATTTATGATAGATGATGGTATGATTTTCTTGATTATTTTCCAATTTATTCCTAGCTTATGAAATTTAACTCATTTGAACACTTGAAATTTGACTAAGCTTTTTGTTATGTTTTTAATTTTTTGTTATATTTTTGTTTTTATAGTCTTTGTGATGAGGACAGAGAAACATGAGGTTAGACTTTTCTTTAATGGTAAAATTTAACTCATGCTAAGTTTATTGATGTCAAACTTAGGAAATTTAACTCATTTAAACACTTGAAATTTGACTAAGTTTTTTATTTTGTTTTTGTTAGACTTTTCTCTGTGAAATAATATTAATATTTCTTATTGGAGAAAAAAAAAGAAAAAGAATAAACTGGTTTTGATAGAAGCACTTGGATAATTATTAGTAAAAGCACTTTTGATAATTGTTGTGCAAATTTTGTTGAACTCGCAAGCGCACGAATCTATTATAGAATAGATCAATGGTGTTGAGTGTCGATCCCACGAGGAGGTGGATTTTAATTGTGTGTAGAATTAATTTTGTAAATGGGTGATTAGATTTATGGGGAAATTGATTTAAAGGATGCTAGAATTTAAATTGGAATAACGGAATTAAATTGAATTGGGAACTATTGAAATAAAGTACTTGGGTATCTGGATCCGTATCAACATGCATCATGGGCTAAATAATCCTTATTAATACCAATTAAATCATGAGGGGGGAATTCACACCTCATGAACCACGCTCTAATCAATATGGTGCTAAGGGCTTATCGTGCCAAATAATAATAACCTTATACTAGGGTGCCGGTAAAACCAGGGCGGTAACTAGACAAGATTATTATTATTTGTCGACGAAAAGTCAAAACCTCCACAGAAATTAGAGGGGAAGAGAAAATAAATTTACCAAATAAAACCCATGACACATGTTGAGACTTCACCTTCAACCCAAGCTTGAAAGAAAATTAGCTACTCATTATTGAACTAGGGGTAAAATAAAAATTTTATTAAAATACGTAGAAAATACAAGATGGAGAAGGAATTACAGAAAACTAAGCTCAAAATTGGATTCAGGGGTGTCCAATTAGGGGGGGGAGGCCCCCTTTTTATAGATACATTGAATGAATCATGGCCATCGGATTAAAAATAGTTTGGATACACAGGATTGCGCCACGTCATCAGTGAACAGTAACACGGTTTGATCACGCGGTTTGAACAGTAACACGGTTTGACCACGCGGTTTGAATAGTAATACGGTTTGCACACGGTTTGAACAGTGACGCAGTGCGAGCATGTGTCGTGAAGCGATCCCAACGAGCGATTATCGTATATGTGAATAGTGTCGTACGTGTGAACAGTGTAATTTTTCCTTTTATGCTCCTCTTAAGGTTTTCGACTGTCCTGAGTTCAAAAGTGACATCCATTTTGCTATCCGAAATCTCGTTCATTGTGAAATGACCATGATGTCCCTAAAATACATAAAATACTTAATTAAAACAAAACACTCATAATTAAATAACAAGAGATTTAAATAAATAAAATTAGAGATGTTAGTAAAACTTGAAGTACAAAATGACGATTTTCTCCTTTATAAATATACACTTTCTGCCACTCAACAATAATGATGTGTAAAAGCACTTTTAATAAAGATACTATAAATGTTGCTACAACATTGAGAATGAATATTAATCTTGAGGCTAGTTTTTAAATAATTAAACATATTTGTAGTTTTTTAATTAATTTAATAATGACTATTAAAAATCTAATAGAAGGGTAAATTTGTCCAAACAAAAATTATTAAATTCTTTCCTCTATTAATTATATGCCAAACCGGACAACGGAAATTAATATCTTCATCATTTTCTGCTCCTTTCCTTTCTCTTTCTCTCTTTTCCCTTCCTCTCCTCCCTCCTTCTTTCTTGCAACTAAACATGAGCTAAAAGTCCTTACAGAAATTTTGATGCTATCAAGTATCAATAGCTCAAACATGAAATTGCTATAATCCATACCTTGATCAAGCTTTTGATTTCACCATCCATCTTTACTGTTCCCTAATTAATCTTCAGCTTCTTTGATTTGCAGAGATTGATCGCCGACTATTCCTCTTGCCGTTGATCTCCCTTGTGCTCATCTTTGAAATCTAATACTGGCTTTAATATAAAAAAAAGGTGTTTTCACTCTTTGTTTTCATTTTCACAAAAATATGTCTTTCATGCCATGTTGAAGTTGATATTATTCTATTTAAAAAGGAAAGGAGAAAGTATAAATGTACACACAAACACAGACATTATATTTATGGATGTTAATCGAAGTTGAAATGCTAAATATTAATTAACATTTTTTTTAAAAAATATTAATTAACAATATATAACGCATGCATGTGCCAAAACCAAGGCCACTAGCCATTAGTATTTTTTAATACGAGATGTTAATCAAAATGATGCTTCCAGTTTCCACGTAATGTAAACCAAAATCTTTAATTATAAGATAGAGCTATTAGCACCCCTTCAATCTCCTATCAAAACCCCTCTTTGAAATCTATACTTCTATCATCAATTAAGATTATATTAAAAAGCACAGTATAAAATAAGAGTACCAGTGATGTTAACATTCTAACGGAACTTTTTATAATATCCTTATTTTGGATATCATCATAAACAAGTAAAATAATTATAAAGTAGTTTCTCAAAACTAATTATTATGATGAATTTTAATTATATTGCTAGCTATTGAATATTTTTTTTTAATCAATGAACCATTTTCTACAGTGCTAGGATCCGCCATCAACACCTCCTACAACTATTACTTCTCAAGAAATTGATAAAAATTTGTCTTTATCCACGGCAAAATTGCAATTCAATTTAAAAAATTTTATGTTGAACTTGTAGACTAACAAATGCATAATTTAGTTATTAAGTTTAGAATTCTGTTTTTTAAAAGAAAATTTTAGAACGTATTTAGCGATTTGCAGTTTTCTTATCAGACCACTCAAATATTTCTACCAATACAATATGTTGAGCTTTCTTCTGTCACCATGTACTTTTCATATTGTCAAACTTAGGGGTGGGTATTTTACCCGACCCGACCCGAAAATTTTCGGGTTCGAGTCGGATTAGGTCGGGATTGAAACCCGATCGGGTTAAAAATTGCAAACCAGATCTGGTTGTGATCAGGTCGGGTGATCCGAATACCCGATTGGGTCGCCCAAAAAAAAAAAAAAATTCTCCCCACCCGAACCTGATTTTGAAACTTTCAACTTTCAAGTTTCATAAGTCATAACTTTCATGGTATATATATACTATATAATTATATATGCTTAATTGGTTATTATGTAATTGGTTATTATTTGATTGTAGTAATTATGTATTTATAAATACTAGTAATAAAATAAAAAAAATTGGTGTATTTATGATTTTGTTATGAATAAATTTTTATTAATTGTTAATAAATAAATTTTTTTGTTAATTATTAATAATTGAAATTATGTTAATTGATAATTGTTAATAACAGTTAATAATTGATTTTTTAAATGAATAAATTAGGACATTAGGTAGATTAAATATTAAAATTAAGTATTATGTTACATATATTTTATAATTATAATGTGTTATGTGATTATGTGCAATATATAATTATAATCCTATTCTAGCATTTTAACTTTATTCATTTGATTTCATAGCATTTTCTTTTCTTTTTTTGGTTGAACATTAGTAAAAAGGACTACAATTAAGAAAAATGTCTTAAAACCACCCTAAAAACTACAAAAATAGAAAAAAAGAGCTCAAAATTGCATTAACCGAATTTGACACGAATTGACCCGAATTAACCCGACCCGACTTGACCCGAACTGACCCGATTAGACCCGAACTGAATCCCACCCTTTTTAAATCTCAACCCGATCCAACTCGAATTAACCCGATAGTTCGGGTCGAATCGGGTCGAGTTAATAATTTGGGTTATATTCGGATTGATTCTTGTCTAACCCGAAACCCGATCAGGTTGACCCGAACCCGATTTTGTCCACCCTTAGTCAAACTCATATGAGAAGGTTGAACAATTGACTAATTTTAACGAATGTAACTACCAAAGAAAAGGAGTTAGGAGACATAATTGTGTAATTTACGTAATATTTGAGATTTGACAAATAGATACTCCTTTAAGCAAAAGTGAATAGGGTTATTTGTGAAATTGTTTTGACATTAATAGATGTAATATGATACTTCAAATCATATTATGTGGTATGTTTAGAAAATGGGTTTTACGAGATTAATAATGGGGTGCCAATAGCTTCACTCTTATTTTAATTTATTTCAATACCAACTGCTCATTTGAGATTATTTATTAGAAGTTTAAAAGTGATTTTAAAAAACTAAATGTTAAATTATCATAAGTATTATAATTTAGTCTATGACAACAAAGAACCACGTTGAATTGAGAAGCTCGTGATTTTCTAAAAAGTTATGTTTATTCTTCCCCATTTTTATATTTAACAAGAGTATGGTTTTAGATTATAAATCTAACAAGTTTAGACACGATTTATCATATAGAGTATGAAGTATTTCATCTAAATAATTTTAAATTATTTTGTTAATGAACATAATTAATAGTGTTTCCATGGTCAATTGTCATCACATGTTAATAATCACGTTAAAGGCCAGCTCAATTGAGATAATTTTAGGGCTTAGGCAAAATAATTTTAAATTATTTTGTTTCAAGATTTAACCTTGTCTATTTTTTCATATTTGGATCAAAATAAGAATTATAATTAATTTTGAATGAAAAAATTTCAAAAGATCTTCCCGTTTAGTCTAAAACTATCAACTAACTTGTATGTTCAAGCTTTAATTAATTGCAGGATTCCGTAGGTTATATTACTAATTCTTTATCTTATGCAAGATAATATTTTAGATTAGGAAGAATTGTAGAATTCATGAATTCTTCATACATTTATATTTTAATATCAAATATAATTGAAAAAGAACGTTTAAAAATTAAATGGATGGATGATTAGGGACTATATTGAAAAGCTACTAATTTCCCCCTTAATGGTGTATTTACTTCATATAATGACAATGAGGTGGAATGAGAATGGGTTGGAAATGATAATGAGCTGAAATAGGAATGAGATTCTCATGTTTACTTGGCAAAAATAAATAGGAATGAGAATGTACTGAAATGTCACTGATATGTTTACTTGGCAAAATAAATGGGAATGAGAAGGAGAATGAGAATCAATTTACCAAAATATCTATAGTATTAAATAATATAATTTTCATTAACTAGATACATGTATAAATATTATTATAAAAATGATATTAATTAAAAAATAGAAAAAAAAAATAAAAAAAAATAAATGTTAATAATGATAATATTAATAATAATAATAATAATAACAATAATTAGTAGTAACTAAAATAATAAATTTAATAATAATAATAATGACATTTAAAATAATAAAATTAATAAATTTTGATAATAATAATAATAATAATAATAATAATAAAAGTTAATAATGATAATATTAATAAAAATAATAATAACCATAATTAATAATAACTAAAATAATAAATTTAATAATAATAATAATGACATTTAAAATAATAAAATTAATAAATTTTGATGATGATAATAATAATAATAATAATAATAATAATAATAAAAGTTAATAATGATAATATTAATAAAATAATAATAACCATAATTAATAATAACTAAAATAATAAAGTTAATAAAATTTAATAATAATAATAATGACATTTAAAATAATAAAATTAATTGTGATTTGAATGAGGGTAGTTCGGAAAATATGAAAAAATTAGAGGGATACAAAAGTAAACATGAGTTTTATTTTCATTCTTTCATTATCATTCTCAACCTCCCTATTGAAATGGAATTCTCATTCCTTATTCCCAAATTGTGTGGGACCCACACATTTTATTTTCATTCCCAAATTACAGTTTGCCAAGTAAACATGAGTTTCATTCCCATTTCCTAAACCCTCAAGTAAACACACCATAAGTTTACAGTGTTTCCGTTACAACCTACTCAAGTTTATGGTTTCTATATTATGGTCCCAATTGTTGGCCTTCTCAACTTTACTAATTTTATGTTATGTTATAGCCGAATCAAATTTAGATTTCTATATTATGGCCCCTCTCGAACCAAGATTCTAGTTCCACCTCTGGCCTTGATCAAAAGTAAAAAATAGAAACTTGAAGTTATTGACAAACTAAACAATGAAAAAAGTAGTGACCACATAAATATTAAATGAGGAAAGTAGGGATGACAATAAGGTGGGGTGGGGTGGGGTGGGGTTAGGGGTGGGGAGAGCTATCCCATTCTCCAATAAATTTAGTGGGGTGAGAATGAAGAATCCCCACGTAGGAAATGATTTCCCCACCCCATTCCCCATTTATTTATTTTATAGTAGATATAGATATATGGTTTTAATAAATTAAAAATTAAAGACTTAAATAAAATCATTATCATAATATGAAGTGTTTAAATTATTTTTAAAAAATCTCCACATGTTTGAAATAATATTTGAATGATATCAAAATTAAAAAATATTTGAAAAGAACAATATCTTAAGAGAGAAAGGAAAACATAATAATGTTTTAGATTGAATAAAAATTATATTGTAGGGTTTTTTTTAGTTATAACCCATTTATGTGAAGTAAAAATAAAAAGAAAATTTATTAATTAACATTGTAATTGAAGAAACAAAAATTATTAAATAAAATTAGAAAAAATATTTATATATAATGGGGATTGGGGTGAGGAGTACAAAACCAACACCACCCCATTAAGAATTTGGAGATTATTTTTCTCCTATTTCCCACAAATTATTCAAAATTCACCAGCCCCAAATCCATTGAGAATTTTGTCATCCGTAGAGGAAAGATTATAAGGGACTATGGAGAGGATAACAAAGAGGAATTTCAGGCTCTATTTAGTATTAAGATGATGTAATTTTTAAGCTATAATTGTTGTAGAAAAATTGTAACTATAAAATAAAAAATTAATCATATATAATAAATATATTTTTTAAAAATAATTTTGACAACATTAATAAAAATATAATAAAATTTTCATAAAAATAAAGTCAACTTATTTTTTAAATTACAACAACTAATATTTACTAAATATTTTAGTGCTATACCTTTTAAATTACGGTACCCAACCTCAATTCCATATAAGGTATTAATATGTTATGTAAGTAGTAATAATAACTCAAATGTAACCAACAAAGTGTTGGCTCCATTTGTGATGAGCCCCCCTTAAGTGGTTTGATTGGGTTTCTTTTTCAGGTTAAGTCGCATGAGGAATCGCGCTTTGTTGGGAGAACCCTGCCTCCCGATTCGAGCGGAGATTTCTAGTCTGGGATGTGCAGACGGGCAAAGGTCGCTCCCACAATGATTGGCCTACCCAAAATATCTCGTGGATAAGACCAAAAAAAAAAAATAATAATAATAACTCAAATGTATATAACGGACACGTTGATCAAAATTTTCAGCTCTCCATCCATTTTTTTCAGCCTTCTTTTGCCATTTGCACTGCGGCTCATCGCTTCAACTTTTAAGTTCTTTTGATTTTAGCATTGTTTAGTTCTAAGGATCACATGCATCATGCTTCTTCATGATTCTAACGCATTTACATTGAATTGTATTTGAAATTTAGAAACAAAACTTCGGATTGAACATGATAACTAATTATTTTGCGTGGTGACTGATCTTCGTGTAAAATAATTTTTTAATTAAAAAGTAATTATAATCGAGGTGATCAACAAAGTTTTAAGTTATGTTATTCAAAGAATTATCAAAAGTTTTTTTTTAACTTTTTAAAATTCTTTTCGGGTCAAAATTAAAGTTGGATTTGGAAGCTTTTTTTTTTTTTGCCCCCTCCTCTTCTGGGCTTCTTGCCGAACTCTCTAATTGTATAATTTCCTAAAATGGCTATAGAGATTAGAGATAAGCATTTTTTTAACTATAGCATAGATGGAACAGAAATGAAAAGAATAACTAAAGCAAATTAATTTAAGATAAGGATTAAGGATACAATTACTAGCCAGTGTTCAAAACAAACACGACTTGTTCTGTCACTACTAAAGTAGCAAGTTACGTTATAATGCTTCTTACAAAATCTAAAAAAAAGAAGACCTCCGTTATGACCTTTTCTTCCAATTTGTTACTGAATATTTGGGCGAAGAACAGCCACAAACCGGTTGCCGTCACAAATATTAACACTAAAGCTCCTGAAACTGCCCGGGGCAGCCGGCCGCATCGCTTGATCAACTTCTTCTTGAGCCAAACCTCGATAGCCACACATACACCATGAAGGACAAAAAACCACGTCACCTTCCACGTGGGAGGCACACGTGTTAGATAATAATAAATTACCTCGTGCATTAGTCCCGACACAATAAAAGTGGCAATGACACCAAACAATTGTGGCCACACGTGCCGGACTTTATTACGTCTACAAATATATTGTACCGGATCGTATACGGTGGGACGTAGGATACTTGTGACCATAAGGTTCCATCTACGGCCCCAGAAGTCTTGCAGTGAGGTGGCTAGATAGGGTTCATTGAATTGTGGCTCGAGCTCAAAGCCAAGGACCCGAGCCGGGGTTGAACACAAGGCTAGGACCAGTTCTAGCTCAAGATAAATGTGGCAACAATATAGGGCTAAGACCATGTGTTGGTGTAGATGCTGTCTATATTCATAAGCATGAAATATTGACAATAGAAGTAACAGCTTTGTGACAAGTAAAAGCGACTTTAACGGCACTTGATATGATTTCTGGGTGCTTCGTTGATGAGGCTTTGTAACAATACCTTGAGGTGGGTTTGGTTTGAATTTTATGGGGAGACAGGCTACCAATATGAAATGGAAAAGTTTATGATTGAGCTGACATGACAAAGGGCCACGGTCAAAAGCGAAAAGCAGGAGCTTGAAGATGGCAAGCCAAACAAGGAAGAAGGATGTGACGCCACAAAAATGTATGGAGGAAAGATTTAGAGGGAGGATGATGAAGAGGTAGAAGACGGGAAAGAGAGAGATAAGCCTTAAGAGTCCTTTCGGGAATTTTGATGCTATCAAGTAACAATAGCTCAAGCATGAGATTGCTAGAATCCATACCTCGATCAAGTTCTTGAGCTCGCCGTCCATCTGTGCTACTCTCTAATTGTTCTTCAGCTTCTTTGATTTGCAGAGATCCCTAGCTGTTCCTCTCTCTCTTGATCTCCATTGTGCTCATCTTTTAAATCTAATGCTTGTTTTAATATCGAAAAGGGGGATCTCAATGTTTTCTTTTTACTAAAATGCCGATCCTGCTCTGGCCAAGGCCAATATTTAATTATGGCTAATATTATTCTATTTGAAAAGGAAAAGAAAAATAGTAATATATATACCCCATATTTATGGATGTTAACCGGAGTTGAAATGTTAAATATTAATTAACAATATATATATATATATATTTTGATATTGTCAAACTCAAATTGAACTAGCCATTGATATTTTTTAATAGGAGATGTTAATCAAAATGAAGCTTCCAGTTTCCACCTAAAATAAACCAAAATATTTTATTCTAAAAGTAGAGCTATTAGCACGGTTTATTCTAAGAGGATAATTTACACTTTTGCCCTCAATTAAAATTACATTAAAGCACGGTATGAAATCAGAGTACTAGTGATGGTAACATTCTAACGAACTTTCCACAGCATATTGTATTTGGTAGAAATATTTCTATAATGATTATTAGGATCCACCATTAACACCTCCTACATTTGTTACTTCTCAAGAAGTTGACAAGAATTTGTCTTTATCCGTGGCCAAATTGCAGTTCAATTTAAAAAAACTTTGTTGAATTTGCAGACTAACAAATGTGTAATATAGTTATTAAGTTTAGAATTCTTTTTTTTTTTTAAAGAAAAGTTTAAAACTCATTATAGCCATTTGCAATTTTCTTATCAGATCACTCAAATATTTCTACCAATACAATATGCTGTGCTTTTTTCTTTGTCGCCATGTGCTTTTGATAGTGTGAAACTCGTGAGAAGTTTGAGTAGTTGACAAATTTTAATGAATGTAGCTACTAGAGAAAATGAGCTGGGAGAAAAATTTATTTAATTGAATTTGACGTATCAATGGGTTAGGCAAAAGTGAGTAGGGTTATTTGTGGAAATTGCTGTGGTGTTAATAGAAGTAATATCATATTTTAAATTGTTTTGTGGGTATGTTTAGAAGAGGGGTTTTAAGAGATTAATAATCTGGTGCCAATAGCTCCACTCTTATTCTAATTTATTTCGATACTAACTCCTCGTTTGAAATTATTTTTTTAGAGGTTCAAAGGTGATTTAAAAAAAAAAGAAGTTAATTTTGATATTTTGGTAATTTTTTAGAAATCATTTTTTGGTAAAATTTCTCAATTTTATAATAAATTTTGAAAAGTAAGGATACTTTTCAAATTTTAATTTTAAGAATCAGTTTTATATTTAATTCAAGTTTATATATACTCTCGTTTTTATTATAAAAATTTTAAATTATCATTATTAATTAAGAAATAAAATCATTAACCTTAAATAAATTATTATTATTATTATTATTATTATTATTATTATTATTATTATTATTATTACTACTACTACTACTATTAGTACTACCAATTATTTTGAGATAACAAAATAAAAATAAATTTAATAATATAAATTTTATTTTAATTATCAATTATTATATATAAATAAAAAATATATATACATGTTTATAAATGTGTAAATAAATTATATTCAGCGTTATATTTAATTTCGTCATTTACACTTTTACAACGGTTTAACAATAAGATTTATCAAACATATATAATTGTTTTTAAAACTTACAACACATTTAAAAATAAATTTTATAAAAAATTTAACTAATTCCTTTCACAAGTGATTATTTCTTTAACACATATAATAACAAGTATTTTAAAATCTACAGTATTAATAAATTAGTCCTAAAATTAATTCTACATTGTGACACATTAAGATTATGAATACGACACATAAGTGAAATCCTGCTCATGCAGATAATGTGAAACATTGCGTAACCCACTGCATAATGAAGAAGATATGATCCAAAATCACATGGTAATAATTCAATTAATATACAGTGAATGGTATGACAAACCTCGACCATATGTTATAAGCTGAAAATAAATTAAGGGCTGCTTGATTGACAAATTAATAGAGTGAATGGTGGTACAAATGAATACAAGGCAGAAACTAATTTGTTGACAATGATGCTACCTATGTCACAATGCCCTTCATAAGTTCCAAAAAATTTGAGCACTCCCTTAAATATTAACCCGAGAGAATGGTTTGAGTTTTATGGGGAGACAAGCTATCGACATGAGATGGAAAAGATTATTATTGAGTTGAGACTTGAGATAAAGGGCCTTGGTCAAAAGCAAAAAGCAGAAGAAGCTTGAAGTTGGCAGGGAAGAAGGATGCGGCGCCAAAAAAAATGTATAGGGGAAAGATTTAATGGGAGGATATGAAGTGGTGGAAACAGGAAAAGAGAGATAGAAGCCTTAGAAGTGCTTCTGGGAATTTTGATGCTATGTACGTGGTAATTAACCACAGCTCAAACATAAGATAAAATTGCTAGAATCCATACCTTGATCAAGTTCTTGACCTCACCATTCATCTTTGGTACTCTTTTAACTAATCTTCAGCTTCTTTGATTTGCAGAGATCCCCAGCTATTTCTCTCTCTGTTGATCTATCTTACGTTCATCTTTAAATACAATAATGGCTTTAATATAAAAAAAGGGATCTCAAATCTTTTCATTTCAACCACAAATGATATATGTAACGAAATTTCGTTAAATCGAATCGACTGAATCTTTTTTTTTTTTCATTTTTTTGTGGATCATCCCATCATCCAAAGAAACTTGGTTGGCAATGGGTTATCTCCCGATTTTCTATTGATTTTAACATAAGACGTTAATTTTAACAGAGAGAATTGTGGATCATCGGTTCCTTCTTTATCAAAGCAATATTCAATTATGGCCAGTGTTGTTCTATTTAAAAAGGCCAGAAGAAGGGAAAAAAAAATGTGCATATATATATACACACACATATATACACATGTTCATTGATGTTAACACTAGCCGGTTTATGTTATTAGTATTTTTATCACAGTTTTTTTCATGTGATTTTACAGTCATTATTTAAATGGGCTTCTGGACCAACCGGCTCGGCCCACGTGCATTTTCTGATGGCATCTTTTTCCCTGCAGCTTTCTGTCTTTTCTGTTTCGCTCCCTTCTTCAAGGGCCATTATCTTTTTACTCCAACTTTCGCAGTTGGTCCATGACCAATGCTGCATGACGGAATCAAGATCAACCAACAGATCACAGCGTCTGTTTTGAGTAATGAAGCAGGAGCATTGGATAGAGAGAGTAATTCAATTGAAGAAGCGTTTCATAAGGAATTTAGAAGGGTGTCAAAAGGCTCACTCCAATCTTAATTATGGGTGATTTAAAATCCTCGCAACAATCCTTTTAGATTTATTTCTTAAAATATTCTTAATTTAATTAATAAAACACAACTCTATGTATTAAAATTAACCATCTTCTCATCAAATTTTATTAAAAAATTAATTTTTAAAATAATATACAAATCCTAAAATACTAAATTCATCTTTTTTTTATTATCATATTATATTTATTTTCATAACTCTCAATTCTTATAATTTTCTCAAAAAATATCTTTTAATTAAAATATAAAATATAAATATAATTACTAAATGAGGTTGGTGTAAAAAGTTCGTTAAAATAATAACGTATCCAAGTGTTTAACTGAATTTTCATTCAAAACAAGAAATTGATTAATTTATAAATAATTTCAATTGGAAGAGAGTTTTATGAGGAATTTTGAGTGCTGCTGTAAAAGAATTATACTATCAATAATGAGATTATTATGGGTCATTTGATTTGAAAGGAAACTTTTCCACACTTAATATATTTTTTTATGGATAGTTACTGGTTACTCAAGTTATTGGTAATTGCTCAATTTAAATTAATTTCGTAATTTAACTGATTGAAGTCTCCTTTGTAAATCTGGTTGTTTCCTGTCATTAAAGAGAAAGGATTTTTAAGGATGTCGATTCTTGTAATTAAATCTGGTTGTGCTGTTTGTTTGCTTGGATTTATTTGTTGTTTGGCTTTATATTTTATATTAGGGTTAATTTACTCAATAAGTTCGGGATCTTGGGGCTGATCTTGATAGGATTAGATTAATATTTCGGTAGTTTCTTTTACAATGAAGTTTTCTCTTCCTCTCAAGCAAAAAAAAAAAAAAAAAAAAAAAATTTAATTGGTCAACGCTATTAATTGTAAAATAAGAAAAAATGAATAGGATATTAAAAGACAATGAAGTAACTCTAAGTGGTTAAAACAAATTTTAAAAGAGATAAAACTGTAATTTGACATTTTTGAATATTATATGAAAGACAATAAGCGGTCTTGAGGTCAATGCAAATGTCATGCTTAGAGGTGTTTGTGGAGAAGTCAATAAGTGGCTTTCAAATTCAAAATTACAAGTAGTAGAATATGTGATTTTTGACAATCTTGCACCGAATGAAAAAAATGAAAAAGGTTATAAAAATTTGTCAAATTAGACAGATAGAAGAATTGACAAATTACAAAGCAGATGGTGCAATAGTGCCATTGTTTTGCGTATAAATAAGTGACACTTTTTCTATTATAAGCATCCCAAAATTTTGAGAGCTTAAGGGAAATTACAAGTGAAAGCAATTCTAAAGTTATGAGAGTGTGAGCAATTGAAGAGTGTGTGAGAGTACTGGGTGTATTTGGGTTCTGGAAAAGTGAAGTTTTTCTTCTCAAATTTGGACTTTAATAATTGTTTGTAATACAATTATTTTTTTTTACTCCCATGGACATAGGCATATTACCGAACCACGTAAATTTTGTGTCTATTTATTTTTCTGTGATTATTCGGTGCGTTTGATTCTGCAATTTGCGCACAACAGTGTCAAAATTTGACATGATTCAATTACTTGATATGAACATGACACAAATAAATAATTATGTATCATCATATTTGACATGATTATTAGTTCGGGTCGATACGATTTTTTTCCGTGTTAGATTATAATTAAAGTTTTTAACCCATTTACCGAACCAATGCCATAATTATATATTTTTTATTTTAAATTAATTTTAAAATTTTTGTAATTAAAATTCAAATATTGCGCATGATTCTCTTTTTTTATTTTTATTTTTTGAAGGATGAACATATGCATAATATTTTACTTATAAAATTTTATATAAATTTAAAATTCTGTAAATATGTAAAATATTGTGATGTAATCAATTAATTGAAGGATATTTTAGACGTTATTCATGAAGTAATCGAAACCTAAATCCACCCATCCCCCTCGGTAAGTTAATATCTCGAATATTGAAATTCATGTCGTAAGAGATTAAGAAAAATAGTGCAAACTTTCACCTACCTCTTATAGGTTATACCATAAATGCATGAAATACTCGTGCCATAGCTATAGCTTGAATAATGAAGCCTGAAGCATGACATTTTATGTAGCCACTACAACTTATAGCCACAGGCTTATTCGAGTTAACAATGGCCCTCACATTCTCTAATTTGCCCTCATGTTATATTTGGAAGCCGTCTTTTTTGACACATTCTGCTTCTTACCTAATTTCCACACACACAACAAATGAAAGACTATATAATTAATGAAAAGAAACCAAAGTTTTTTTTTATTTTAATATACATACAATTTTGATTTTGTTTTAATGATTTATCAATTAGAATGTCTTTAGTCTTTCTACTACAGTAATGTTTCTTAACCATTCATTACTTGAATATGTACATACATATAAATTATTATAATTAATTAAAACACATACATGACAAACATTGAATGATTAAAAAAGAGCACTACTTCTGGAACGCGAAAAGACTCTGTCGCATAAATTTGTAATCTTTAATGTATATGCACATTAAAGTTTTTTTTTGCATGCACACCATTGACTAATGTACATAAAGTTACATTCAAATGGAAAACACATACATGGTCTTGTCATGTAAAATCTTCATTAAAGCTATCCCTTCATTCTTTATCAAATTTGCAAGAGTGGAGAGCTCCCTCAGCAGTTTCTCATTCAGGCCACCTCTCAATAGCGGAGGACTAAACAGCCAAAGACTTGACATTAACAGAAACACCAACAGCAAGAGACGGGAGACCGCCGGTTGCAACCGCCACCGGCCGTCAGTCAACTCCCTCTTGACCGCCAGCTCCATAGTCAAACAAGTGCCATGTAGGACAAAAAATGACATCATCTCCCACGTAGGAGGCGCACGTGTGAGATAACAATAAATAATGTCGTGCATTAGGCCCGACACGGCGAATGTCGCCAAGACGGCTGGCAGTGCGGCCCACTTGTCATCGATCAAACGCGTAGAGATACGGCGTACGGGATCATATACGGTAGAGTGTAGAATACTGGTAACCATGAGATTCCACCTACGTCCCCAGAAGTCTTGGAGTGAGGTGGAAAGGTAGGGCTCATTGAACTGAGGCTCGAGCTCCAGCCCTAAAATGGCCTGAGCCAGAGCTGCGCACACGGCTAAAACAGTTTCAAGTAGAAGGTATATATATAACATGCAGATGATAATGACGAGTTTTTGATGCAAATATTGTTTATATTTATATGCATGGAGTAGGACAACAAAAAGAACTACTTTTATAGCCAACAACGTTGACCTAGAAAAGATTGGAAATGACTTTTGAAGAGGTTTTTGCATCTTTTTGTGAGATGGGTTTGGGTTATTTGTTTTGAGCTTTATTGGAAGACAAGATATGGAGATGAAATGGGAAAGTTTTGATGGGGGTGGAGATAAAGGGCCTTGATCAAAAGCAAAGAGGAGGAGCTTGAAGTTGGTGAGCCATACGAGGAGAAAAGCCGTGAAGGCAGAAAGATGAATTGTGTGAAGTTTCAAGGGGAGGATGGTTAATACGTAAAAGATGGGAAGAAGAGAAAGAAGCCTTGAAGTTCCGCTTGGGATTTTTGATGGTATGTAATAACAATAGGTTAAACAAGTTATGGCCAAAATCCATACCTGAAGAAAGTTCTTGAATTCACCGTTCATTTCTTAATTCGTTTCTCTTCCTTTGCAATACTCAATTTGCAACTTCTCGATCTCTCTCTCCATCATGTTTTAGATGGAAATGTTGATTTGGAAATAAAAACTAATCTTACCATATATAATTGCCGTCTTTGAATTATTTTGACTTTATTATTTTAGAAACTATTATAATTTAGAGCAGAACAAAGTTGAAATTTATGTAAAAAGTTCATGGCACAATTGACATGACATATTGCACTTTGTTGGTGGTCACCATAAAATTCATCAACTAGTAAATGAAGCGATAAGACAAGCAATCTCTTCAGAGAAATGATATATTTTCAAAACAAGGACAAAATCTCTTTGTATCCCAAGATGAAAATGGAGAGACAATGCCATTTTGATTCTCTTCATTTCTCATCACTTCGGTACAACAATTTATGATAGTGTTATGCAATACGTCACATTAATTGGAATATGATTGATAGAAATTAGTGATATTAACACAGAAGACGAATGTTCTCGCAGCAGGTGTATATGAATAAAACCTTTTAACCACAGTCATTTGTTTGTTCTTTTTCATTTCAAAGTAGTATAATTCCACATGAATTAATTAAACGACTGTTGCCCTATTGCACCTCTAGCTAGTACATGAAGTAACATTCTAAATGGTAAAAATAAAGATGGAATCCTAATTGCAATTTTCATTCCCAACCTGCTGCGTTAAAATTAAAGAAAGGAATTTGCTCTTCATAAGATTAATCAGCCACTGAGAAGATCGAACTCCGTTATTTTTGCTCTTTGTAAAATCTACCACAGTGAACAACTCACGACTGATGACCCTTTTGTCTACTCCATTTCTAAATAACTGTGGCAGAAACAATCAAACAAGCCTGATGCAACCCCCACCTGTCAGTCAACGCCGATGATCAAGATCAAGCAAACTCCATGATGCAGAAGTATTGTTTATAGCCAATAAAACTGGCCTACGAATTGGCATGTTTACTCCTGATTTTTGGTTTTTGTTTAATTTTGTTGAGTTGGGTTGATGTTTATTTGATGGTGGTTCTTGAGATGAAATGGAAACGTTCAGATGGGATGTGTGTTTTTTTTTTTTTTGTGTGTGGGAAAGCCTCTTTATTGAGGGCAAAGAGAAGGAGATTGAAGTTGCAGATCAGAAAAAAGACGGCTGTGCAACAACACCGAGATGGACGGTGGCAAGATTCAGAGGGAAAATAAGAATGATGAAGAACAGATAATGATTTGGAAGAATAAAAATGAAGAAAAAAGGAAGAAGGCTTTTATTACAACTATTTTTTCAACCGCACGGCCATTGTATTTTAGTTTTATTCAAAAGATAACCACCCTTTCTTTAATTACTTAGTACATTTATTATTACGAATTCTAGAGAGAGCGTAAGACTTGCAATCCGACAAACAATAATTCGAACAAAAGCACAAATGTAAAACAAAATTTAAGATATAATTCGACTGACGTGGTAAGTTGGTATATCAAACACAAACCTTAACGTGTTTGAATTTCGTTTTAGTAAGCATAGAATATATGTGAATCGAAGGCAGTGCACGCACATGAAGGTCACAGCAGGAGGACTCACTAGCTTTAAACATCTCACTAGTAACAAATATTATCAAGAATAGTCAAACGGATTCATTTTGCTGTTTGAAAAAGAATATCCATCAAGACAAAATCACATTATGTACAACACTGTTTAATTCCCCACTAGTTAAGGGGGAAAAAAACATACATATAGCTTGCAGCAACTATCTACGGGAACGAATATGCTACTGCTCTATCATACCTGCAAAAGACAAGCAAAAGATTCAATCATCGAGCCAACCTCCAGAGCCTTGTTGTGGAAACGGGGGATGAAAACCGGGACCAAAGTCCATGTCTGCAAAGAAGCCAGGTTGTGGTGCTCTAGAGTTGTCATAAAAGCCAAATCTACTCGGCATGAATGGCTCAGACCTGAAAGTATTCATCCTTGTGTTATTCAATTGATGCAGTCGAGGTGCATAACGATCCATAGCAGATGTGCTCATTCTATAGGATGCTTCAGCACTAGAACCCAGATTCCCATATAAATTGGATGGCACTGATCCCATCTGACCATATCCAGGGGAAGGTGCTGGAAAGTCTTGCCCGTATATTCGTGCCAGCGGCCACATAGCCAATTCCCTGTCAGCGCTCATTGAGGGCCTATAACCAAGGCTATCTGTGTTTCTTACATACCCAGTATACCGTTCATCCAAGTTAGCACCATGTGAAAGTCCATTGTTTAAACTGCTCATGCCATAGCTCCCCATGTCATTGGGAATACCAGCCTGGGTCCCATAATAAGTTGTTCCAATATGTGAGCTAGATCTGGTCCGCTCATGATGTTGATAATCACTGCCAAACCCAGTTTGTGAAGGTATGTCGTTAGATTTAGAGGATTGATCTTCCAATGAGGATTTGGCAATCACTTTGGCGGGAGAACAGTGAGGCACCCCCTTGTCCTCAAAATGTTGATGAACATTTTCGTCAAATTGAGTATATGAAGGCATCTCAATAGATTTGGCCAAGAGACCTTGCAATGAAGATGCACCATCGATCACAGTGGCTGCAGAATGATGAGACATTCCATCACCAAAATGTTCATAACCATCGTCACCAATTCCAGAAAGGGCAGGTATCTCAATAGGCTTGGATGATTCACCTTCCAATATTCCACTACTCACATTGACAGGGGACCTGTGAGGCATTTGGTCACATTGATAACCATCATCATGAGATAGCATCTCAATAGTTTTGGATGAGTGAACTCCCAATTGGGACGTGCCATCAATAACAATGGGTGGGGAAGAGAGAGGCATTCCCTTGTTGCTGAAATGTTGAGAATCATTATCTCCGGATCCAACATGTGAAGGCATATCAATAGACTTGGATGAGTGGCCCTCCAATAAGGGATTGACATTAGTTACGTTGGCTGGTGAATGTTTTGACATTCCATGTATCCCACTCGCTAGATGCCTTCCAAGATTCTGCCCATCCAAAGGTGAGTTTTCTCTTATTCCACTTCCATGTTTTTTCCTATCGCGCTTCCTCTTCCTTGAAGTCTTACGAGACTGGTTGTCCCCGTGGCCATGACTGCTTTCACCCCCTCCTTCAGTAGCGTTGTCAGGGAAGCCAGCTTTGTCATCTTCTCTTGCTTCGTTTCTGTGCTCCTTTGATACATTAATTTGCAAAGGAAGATCAATTAGCATGGAGGTATCACCTTGACCTTCCTCCTTTGGATGATCTACGGCATGAGTTTCATAGCAGTTTCTCTCCATCTGTGTCCGACTCTGTGGCCTGGATATGTGACCATGCTTTTCAGCCTGCGCTTTGTGATGGGCAGCATAATCATGACGGCTCCAAAGATAGAGAGGTGGTGCTGTCATATTCCACTGATCCATTTGTTTATCATTTTCATCAACAGATCCAGGCAGATAAAATGACTGAAATCAAAGATGCCAAGAAGAAGCCACCATAAAGCTCACATTCCAAGAAATTAATATGTATATTTACATAAAATGGAAAAGCACAAAACATTATCATTTACCTTTCCAGATAAAAACTGATCATCCTCCCAAACAAGTTCATAAGCTGATTCCTTTCTATCTAACCTGGCAAAAGAAATGAACATATGTGAGATAGAGGAAGCTAGCAAGTCAGCGAGGGAGAGAAACCCATGTCCCTACCTTTCTGTTTCTGGGGGAACAATAAGAATAAGGAGCTTTGGGTTAAACTCAAGAGCCTTATTGATAAACTTGTTTGCTAAACCTGCTTTAACCCCAAAAGGAGGATTCAGACCCATGACCTGTTCAAAAATTAAGAACAAGAAATTGAGAAACATCTACCAACAAAGTTTCAAATAACTGCAGCATATTCGTGGTTATTTATTCCAAAATAAGAAATAGAACCTATCCTACCAATCGTGACCCTGGTGCCAACTCTTTTGGTTCAACAGTCATCCAATCCCTCTTCTCAAAATTAAAATCATTCTGCAGGAAAAGAGGACAACAACAACCAAATACCATTAATTGAATTATATATAAAAAGATAACTCGAGAACCCAAAGTAAAGAACAAAGTACTTTTTGGCTATATTTCATTAGATTAGAAACCAGAAAAACAGTAAAGGAGTTCCATGATCTTCACGATTATGAAAAAAAAAATACCGTTTAGTTAGGGGTGGGTAACAAATTGGTTCCAAATCGAATTAAACTGCTTTTTTAGAAATAATAATCTGAACCAAACCAAATTGTTTAAGTTTCCCGTTCAGTTTGGTTTTCTTGGTTTTAAATCATAATTTCCTTTGTATTTCTAATTTTTTCGGTTTTCCCTTTTTCTCATATAAACTGATCTTTTTTTTAAAAAAAAAAAATTTAAAATCAGTTCGGATCCCTTTTATTGAGGCAACGATTTTTTTGCCCACCCCTAATTTAGTCAGCAGAATTTGCTTAATAAATTCCGTATCTTGTCAAAATACACAACCATATTGTGTTCATCCATCATTTACCTTGCGAAAAATAAGTAAATAAACAAAATGAAATTGGGCCAAAACCCGTCCTTCCATCTTCCAATTTTACCACGAGAGCAATTTTAGAAACTGAGTTAACATATTATTGATCAGCAAAACAGTGAGTTGAAGATTACCTTTGCTGGCAAAATATCATAATTTTTGTACAAGCAGTTCTTTCCCATTTCGTCAAGCTTCTTTTTCATTAGGCAGCTAAAATCATTAGCGCCGCAGCAGAAGTCCACAATCTGTTCCCAGGAGAACCGACAATCAGACAGTTCACATAAATATTTATGGATGTAAATTAAATATAAACAATATACTTGTAGCCAACATCACAAGCAAATAATAAGTGTAACTTAATCTTCATAGAGCTAGGCAATCTATCTAATTGTTTAACAAAATAATGTGGCTAACAGAACAATAGTTGCGAATTGAAACTCAACACAAATAAAGACGACACAAACAAATGCAACAGCAGCTAGTGGAACATCACATACACCACAAATGAAAAAGACAATTCTATAGTTAACTTATGACCGAGTTATAATAGCAAGATTTCATTCAGTATTGACACAATTCCCAGGTGAATCTTAGATGGTAACTGATGACATTGCAATTAATGTCTCTTCTCCCTGTTAAAACTGCCACTGGCAGAAGGGAATAAATAAATAAATTTCACCAAATTCCTATTCTCCTTTTCAAGCATGTGGTTTCCATCCATTTTAGATGGCCTTATTTACGACTGTGTGAACAGATTGTGTCATATCCTACGCATAAATACATAACTATCCTCACCCAGAATAACCATCTTATAGAATTGTACAATTTGCATAATCTATGTGGATACAGCTACAATTCAAAGATTCAGTAATTCCAGCCACTAAATTAGAAGTGAGAAGGATATTATCCAACAACCATTAAACTCAAAGCATGTTCTAAGCCATACTCCATAATAAAACAGAGATAGAAAAATACTCAACATACAAAAAAAATTAAAAGCTAAAAAAAAAAGCACATAAATACTTACCATATCACCATCATTTACATACCAATGAAGCTTGTCAACTATCTGCACATAAAGTACCATTCTTCATAATATTATATGCTCGTCAACAATCAAAAACACTGCTTCTATAGACGGGGTAAAATATAAACTCCCCCATTACTTTGATGGAAAAAGTATGCAAGACGAAAAGAAACTTTAAAATAATTATACTAATAATAATTTTAGAGAATCACTGGGGGTTAGTGAACGAAATGAAATAAACTTACCGCTTGAAGTTTGTCCACTTTAGTAAAATGGCGACCAAATGATGTATACCTCATACCATGTAAAAATGGTGCAAGATAAACTTTGAGTTTGTTCTAAAACAAAATGACAAAAGAAAGTTATTTAAAATAATAATCAAAATAATAATAAACAAAAGATAGAAGATAATCTAATATGAAAAACACCAAAAGTCAAAACTCAGAGCACTGATATCATGAGTTATACAATATGGCCAAATGTGATTTCCTTGTAGTCTTCTGCCCATGAGAAAATAAAAGATGAAACAGGTTTTAGCTTATTTAACAAACTTGTGCAACCTAATTGGAAAAACATAAGAATCTCAGTCAATTTTCAAGAAAAAATGTTCCAGTTTTCAAAAGAATTACATGCTTTTCTCTTATAAACACAGTTGTAGAGAAAAGTCAAAATCTTTAGTAACATGATAAAAGGCAAGAGTCAAAAAACTAAGTACAACCAGCTAGGAGCATGAGTTACACGATGGGCATCCATGAGAAATTGAAGATAGGTGACAACTTCCATGAACATGTCATAGAGAGTTGAGAACAGCTGGACTACAAGCAGAAAATAAGTCTCAGGTCCAAGCTACATAAATCTACCTTCCTACATCTAAAATTGTCAACAAACTATAATTCAAAATTTTCAATATTATCACGAGGAGAAACAAAAAGAAGAATACCAATTTAGTAAACCAATTCTTCTTTAATCTATTTCTAAACACAAACAATCCTTACATGCACAATCAGTGCAAAGGTAATAGAAAAAATAATGCAACCACCTTCCACTTAATTATCTGGCTTAGAACTTCTGGCTCACAAACAGCTTTTGCATCTTCAATACTGCTTCCATCTACATCTAGCTTTTTTAATGCAGTACGAATAGCCTGCATACATAAACATGAAATTGACAATATACTCAATGACTAAGGTACAATTAACACCATCAAAATTGACAATCTATATACCTCAACTGAGCCTTCCACCTTTCCTAATGTGATGGCCTTGTCCACAGCAGATTTTGATGAGTATGCATGGGTTGATGGAATTTTGTGCCTTTTCAGAATCTCTTCCATTCTTACTGAAGAAGCAGCATCTTTCATCAAGGACGACAGTCTACATTGTAAGAATAAATATAGATTGAGAGAAAATATACCGTAAACATGAAAGCATTAAAAAAAGTCAGTCACTACTATCATGCACCCAGTGCTCTAAGATAAAGTTAATAAAGGTAAATATAACTATTGTAAAAGATGCAATAATATGAGATCACCTTCTCTTAGAATCTTCATCTAATGAAGGCAGCTCACTAATTAACTTTTTTCTAAGAGGCTTAACTGTCACTGTTCTACTGTTTTCTCTGTCTGAGTTATCCTGTTTCCCAAACTTTGTTTGTTCAGTCCCCTCAGTCACAAAAGCAGTATATAACCTCTCACCCAGGGAGGTTTTCTTTGAGTCAACCGAGGAGGACCTATCAACCTGAACTGAGACAGACTTCACATTTCCCTTGAAAGACTTTCTGGATACATCAGCTGCTTTCGCTCTCCTTGAGGAATCTGATCCCACAAGTAACCTCTCACTTATTTCCATAGTTTCACCCTGACCAGCATTAGAAGGCACACGTTTAAGTGCTTTCACGGCAAATTTTCCTTGAGGTGGAGCTTTTGAGGTCAGACTGCTTTTCATTGATGCAACTTTCTGTTTTCCTGTAGGTAGAGCCAACAACTGTTTTTTTCTAGGTCTGTCAATAATAGTCCTCTCTTCTTCAATACCAGGAAATATAATATGGTCTCTGATTGGAGTCCCAATTTCATCAACAATCTCATGTTTTCTGGGGAAATATATTCAGCAAAAAATTCAGCATGTTACTTCCCAAAAATACTAAAAATAAAAGCAGCAAGTTTCAGATACTTACAGGCAATATATTAGGATACGATGATTGGGTAATAGACCCTCCCAGGCTCTTGTGATTATACCTTCTTCTAATTTGTCCTCAAAGGCAATCTTCCTGATAAACACATTAAAATACAAGCATTTAAATGTAAAATAGACAAACATTCTGTCAACTACTATCCAAAAATAAGAAAAATGAAAAAGAATAAAAAGAAGTACCTCGGTAAGCATTTCCTGTGGTATGCCTTGGGGCAACGCCTGCAGACAGCAAACTGTAGGTCTGAATCTGCCTTATTCTCTCCTTGTTTACAAATATAGCACTTATGAAGCGGACAAGTAAAAGATTCTCCCGCAATTATGCTTTTTGCCAGCTGATCTGCAGCAACTTCGTCATCCCGTAAAAGCAATTTTGATACACAATGTGGGTGATAAAAATGACCGCAGGTAGCAGAAACACAAGGAAAGACCTAAAAAAGTTGTTAATTGAAAAAGTAGGAACAATCAGAATGCCTATCCACATAGTTGATTAAAAAGACACTTTGAAAAAAGGAAAAAACTGTTCATAGAATAGCTGTTGAAAAGGACATCCATACACCAACTAAATTGTTCAAGTCATGTTAATTTGTGGCAGAATAAATCAATATTAGTCAACCATTCTGACGGAATAAAGACCGGGGATTATAATAGTGCACTGGTACAGATAAACAAACACTTTTGACAATAAATGTAATGGTCATCTAATGCTGAGAACATGAATATGAATGAAGCAATACTAGCTTTCTTGACAACAAATCTAATGATCATCTAATGCTGAAAACATGAATAACG
This sequence comes from Atalantia buxifolia, assembly GCA_030444775.1. NCBI lineage: Eukaryota > Viridiplantae > Streptophyta > Magnoliopsida > Sapindales > Rutaceae > Atalantia > Atalantia buxifolia. The sequence continues at coordinate 25,190,287 of CM059834.1, read as the reverse complement.
AATGGAACAGCAATAGCTTTCTTCCCCCCTCCTGCATACTTAGTGTGGCAAAGAATTTGAGTAGGAGAACTAGTTGTTAAAATCACAGAGCATTGCTCTTGGGTACTATATTCATGGAGATCATCTCAACAAGTTGAGCAGATCTAAAATTATAAGATCTAGCTTCTCAATGTCTTTATTAGAGGTAAAATAAAACCATGATGCAAAAGAAGATGACATGTTTCTGACTAACCATGTATTGTTTCTTGAAGAAATTTAATGTTATTTCTGAAATTGATTTTTTAAAAAAGAAAGAAAAATATTTTGTCTCAAAAGCTTGTGCCTCGAGTATGAATAGAAAATTATACATAGAATTTAGACAGCCAACATTGAATATTCAAAGTGACTCCACTTTAATTTTTTCACCATGTTAGCTCACATCATCGTCCAAACTAAAACTTTTTCCTTTCAAACAGGGAAATGCAAATGTTATATCTGAAATTGATTTTAAAAAAAATGAAAGAAAAATATCTTATCTCAGTGTAAGACACACAATGAGAAAACATGCAGTGTTTGATATAGCAATGACGAAGAAGTCAGGAACTTGTAGCCCTCCAGTTTCTGATGGAAAAACTCTACCTCAGCGCCAGTTTCCTTATCAGAGGAGCCTAGCTTCCCACAAGCAAAGCACTGGTGCTGCTTATATTCACAATTCTTACAGAAAAAGTTTTGCATTGCCTGCCATGTTGAGGGCAAATACAAGTTAAATCATACAGACATCTAGAAAACAAATGAATTACATGGTAAAATGAAGCTATTGCATACTTCCACTCCATCCTTGGTAAGGCCAAGAGAAACACACTGAGATTCTTCACCGGCATCGATAGTTGCGTGAAAGGACCTCATACACCTCCCTTCACAACTGTGAGATATCAGACATCAAAATCATACAATAAATTAAAGACGTCGATTAACCAAAAAACAAGAGATCAAAACCCCAAGAAAGAAAAAATATACACAAGGAACATCTTTTTTTTCAAAAGGAATAGAAAAATGTTCTATTCAGTCCAAGCTTCATTACTGTTTGGAAATCATATCTAAATAAAACAGGTGCAGACAACAGTTTGCAAATGCATAATTCAAAGTGGCATGATCCCTATTGAAACACAATTTGCTAATAAAGTCCTTTTGGTTACAGTGATTTTGAAGACAAACAAAATGATATCCATAACTTTTCTTTTCCTTTGATAGGAAATCATATTGACGATTTTGACAACAACAACACCAGCGATGAAATAGATGGTGATGCTAGTGATTAAGACCACAATAAAGCAAACACCGTAAAAATAAAGTAAATTAATTCATTCAAATGACAAAAGTCAAAATAATTGCTTCAATGACATATAAGATGAAGCTTAACCAACAAAAACTCATACCATAGAAGGTCACCACCATTATCACAAAAAGAACAAACGGAATCAAATAATTCATCCTCTTCATTGGATTCATCTTCCTCTGTGTCATCGACCATGTCTTCCATATCATCGACTATAAATCCAGACATTGCCTTAGTTTGAACAACCTGAAAATTCAATCAGCTCGCTACCTCAAACAGTCGTAAGCTTATTAAAAAAATGGTAGAGAAGAAAGGTTATGACAAAAAACATGAAAAAAAAAATGCACCAAGACCAGCTAAAGCAAGCACAAGAGTATAACCTCATCTGATAGTTTCCTTTTCGTCGGCTTCTCCTCAAGAAATGTGACTAGAAACTGTTCAAAAAATCATACATTTGTCAGTATATCTAAGATTAAATTTTGAAACAGACAACAAAACTTTCTTTCCTTTTGGGTTCTGACTATGCTCTGCTTTTAAAAGCATCTAAGAGAATTGCTGATAGCTAAGCCATAACTAGAAGGAACGGATACCTCACCATTTTTCCTTAAAACCACAGAGAAAGCAAGGTGGCATGTGCTATCTACTAAAACCAATAAACTTCAGATCCAATTTGTCAAAAGGATGAAAAACAAAAATGTAGGTTGTGGAATATGAACCAAAAGCAACAATTACCTTCATTTTCAAATTATGCTAAAATAGCATCCTCTTAAAATTGAAATGACAAGTAAATAGAAAAGATATACAAACCTTAGACTTTGCTAAAACATCATCCCTTTCAAGCGCTTCCTTGATCAAATCCATGTGATCCACCAAATCATTCTGAGAAGGTCTCACCTCATACAAGCTATAAACCGAGAGGAGCAAGTTAAAAAAAAAAAGAAAAAACCATAAAAAAGGAATTAGTGCAAAGAGAAAAAAAAAAAATTATGACAAGTTCGTAATATACCTAGGAACCTAAACAAGGAACCCCAAATAGATTTCCCAGAGAAGAAAAAGTTAAAAAAAAAAAAAATGAAACCCAAAAGTTTTTAAAGTTTGGAACATACCAAAAAAACCTGGACAAGAAATCCCAGATAGATTTTGCAGTTGCTTCTGGATTTCTCTTTGCGTATGAAAGGCAATGCACTGTAATCAATATTGTCCTATAAATTTCCTCATAGCACTTCCTTGGCTTTTGAAGTTTTATCCAACTTTTCCCTTTAGAAAGCACAAATATCTCAGGAATCACGTTTGTAAGATCAAATTTCCATGCTATTACAGGCTTAAAAATCTTTTGGAGTCCACAATCAGCAGCACCACGCAAGTATATAATTTCCTTACAACCCCCAGTCCTCTCATTTTCATTCCATTGAATTGGCAAAGCAGAAAACGAAATTATCTCCTTTTGTTTCCCCTCACCCTCATGCTCAAAATAATAATCCGAGACCAATTGTTGCTCCACCTCCACCTCATCATCTGAAGAGGCCATAATAAACCCCTTACTTCTTATTCACACCTGAAACAACAAATTCACAACAAAAAATAAGAACAATGATAAGACTCTACAGTAAAGGCAGCAAATAATTAAATACAATAATAATAAATAAGAAAAAAAAAGTGTATCAATATTAAAAAAACCTTCAAAGTTTGGTTAACACTAAACACACCATTTGATTGACAAATAGAAAACCTGAAAATTTAAAATAGCCAAAAAAAAGTCATCATTTTCCCACTCTTCTTTTTAATTTCTTCAATCTTTTCATTCATGTTCTCAGTAACCAAGTACGGATTCACAAACGAAAAACAGGAAGAAATCAGAAAATGGGATAATTACACAATTAAATCAAACAATTAAATGAAATAATCAAAACTCAAAAAGATAATTACACAATTACCTGCTTAACAAAATCAGAAACCAGCAATGCAGAAATTTGGGTTTCTCCTTAGAGTGTTCGATGATTTGGGTTTACTATTCTATCAAAAAGAAAAAAATTATAGACCTTATTCACTTTCTCAGCAATCGAGTTTTACCTACTTAAATTTTGTAAATGCAGTAAATAGAAGAACAACATCTCTCTCTATTTTTTTATGCTGTATTTAAGTGAGACTGACGTGTCAGTTGGCTAACGAGAAGAGACCTGAAGAAATTCTTCAATCTTATATTCTTCCCTTTTCATTGATTTTCTGACTGACCAAACAACAAATTAAGGTTTCTATCACAACGCAAAAACCACAAACACAGCAAGAAACCATTAAAACGAATTTTTTTAAGAAAACAATTACAGATTGTTACCTGACAAGTGACATGTAAGCAATCACGCAGATAATTAGGGTTTCACCTCGAGTGTCTTATTTCTATTAAGTAAACCCACGTATTTATTTTTCTTTTATACGGATTCAGTTCAATTAAACAGAATGTACTAAAACAAGATTAAATTTTGATATCGGGACACGACAATGTTGACCCTTTTTGTTTTCTCCGCTACGTTTTGGCGGTTTAATGCCGATAGTGACGTGGCAGTAGCAGTGGACGGGTCCTTGAGTCCATCTCAGTGGGTCCGATTGCGTCTCTTCGGATCTATTATGAACAGTCGAGATCTTATAACCGTAGGACGCCAATTAACGTTGTATTTCAGTATTTGGTTTGACCTTTCTCTTTTTCTTTTTTCTGAATTTGACCTACAACAAAATTACATTCTAAAAAAAATATAATATATATAGACACACACAGAAAAAATGATGAATGCACACTAAAATATTAAAAAATAAATTTTATTAAAGAATGCATTGTACTATGCATTTTTTTCAATTAGTGACATTTTACTTTTTTGAAATAAAGATGCCGTCATTCAAGAATTATTATTATTATTATTATTATATATAAATTTTGCCACATTGCCATGTAATGTACATTTTAAAGACAAATAGATTACATCACATCTTAATTCTTACATTTTATTAGATCAAAACACAAATAAATAACCATCATATCCTGAATGATGACACAGTTGATTTTTAACTTCCTTGGCAAGGCACGAAAAATACATATATGCATAACTTTGTTGTTACAATGGGGCATTCCAAAAGAAAGATACATGCACATCTGCAAATTAATCCAGAAAATTGTAGTACTGTGTGTCGAAATATCAAGAAACACGAGACATGAAAATCTGTCTTCTCCGCATACAAAATCAACTCTTTGATTTGCTAATGACATTATTCAACATTATTGATCCTCTTATTGCTTCTTTTTAAAAAAAAAAACATATAACATACAGTCTACCTATGCATGTATGGGAAAATTTTGAGAAACAAAAAGTTTGCAGCATTTCTCTAATTTTTTCAGAAGCATACAAACTCGGCAAAATGTAAGATTTCTACCTAACTGTGAATATGTTCACTTCTTCTCGGGTCTGATCACATGCTGGCAGTTTTTGCAATTCAGATGGTTCATTATACAACCGGTGTATCTTCATTCTCAACTTGCGAAGACATCGTAGTATCTGAGGCAGCATCATCTATGGTCAGGTTTGAAACATCACCACTGAGAGATGAGATTTCATCTTCACCGCTTACAGATGGTGCCGGGGATGCATCAGGAGTAGTGGTGCTACACCCGTTAGCCGGGGAGGGAACCAGGGATGCATCAGGAGTTGTGGTACTACACCCATTAGCCGGGGACGGTATCGGGGATCCATCACGAGTTGTGGTACTACGTCCATTAGCTGGGTAAGGCACCGGAGATGCACTGGGGGAAATTGTACTGTGGCCATTAGTTGGCGAGGGCAAGGGCGATGACTCAGCCTCTTCTACCTGTTGCTGCAGGCTCCAGTACATTATGCTAGCAGTTAGAGTGAGGATCATCTTCTGATTTACCTGCCAAATTATCACGAAATGAATGGTCATCAAATTGAATCACCGCTATGTCTGTATAAATCCGAATGCTACATCCAAATACAGTAGCATTCATACCTCCATAATGTCCTCCGGCAACAAGAAAATGGAACAGCCAAGCTTCCTAGCCACACTAATTATGTATGTAGCATTTAACCTCTTTTCCTCATCTACCATGTCAATCAAATCAACGATGAAAAAAAGTGAGATTATATATTTATAGGTATCTTTCTAGAAATGAGATAAAAGAGCAACCAAGTTCATATGTACCTCCATCTAACAAAACATAATTAATAAAGTTTTCATCCAATCAAAAAGTAATTGCAGCAAAATATCATACCGCTTTCACCCTTGGTGACAAGATTCCAATTGACCACCCTTGGCTCCACCGAGCTTAGAAGCTCAAGGAAGAATAATCCATTTGATAGGCTCTTATCCTGAAGAAATTCAGTATACACAAGTAAATCATGGCTTAAAATAAGATTCTTGATAACAAAGGGAAAACATCAAACTTTGTTTAACCTTGAAGCTCTCCATTTGAGAAGTTCTGCCCGTACTCTTGACTTTGTCGTTTGCCCACTTAAGGATATCTGCATCAGTAATCTCCTTCCCTTGGGAGCGTGATCTCAAGTTCTTCAGGAGTTGAAGCATATTAAACCTCATTAACTGCCACAGGAAAGCTGAAACAAAGAAAATCAAATTTCCTATTTTGGACAAGAAGCTCTCTCAGTGATAAGGATTTGAACTCACAGTTACAGGACAAAGGTATTATCTGTCAGCGCAAGTGGAAAGAGGGAGGGAAAAATGAAAATTACCAAGTATGAGCTTCTTATTTCCTTGAACAAAATCATTTCCAGCTACATTCACTAGGGAAAATTTCAATTGCTTTCCAATCTTTATAACTTGATTACAGTTCTCCACTTTTCTAAATGGCATCTTAATTGGTGGCTTGGATGCCTGCTTCCAATCAACCGATCCAGGAGAAACTTTGTCCAGCACTTCTAGAAGTAACCATCTGCATCCATAGCCGACGCTTGTGAATCATGATTTCAATGGTCAGAATACTCAAATGAATCGACTATATAAGCTCCGCCATCAACGATTATCTATCAGTTATTAAGGTGGCAAGATACACTGGAGAAAACAATTCACAAATCAATTATAGATGGAAAAGTCATACATCATCCCACTCCACCCCCAGTAAAATAAAATATTCATGTGATTTGGAACCGTCAGAATGAAGTCAAAAGTCTGTCCCTCGGTTGGAAATTATAAGGTTTTCAAAATTCAATCAGTAGGGATCGCTTTATACAGAACTCAGAGAATGCTGTCCCAACGAAGAGCATTGCTAAGAAATAAATACTCACCCATTCCTGACATCCTCAAACACATTATTGCAGTAAGTAACAATTCCAAGACTGTTAATCCATAGTCGAAAACATCTCTCTTCTCTGGATGTTTGCACATCATCTGTGATCATCTCGGCAAAGGAAATCTTTTTGCTGTCTGTAGTCAGGCCACTCCTGCAAAGTACAGATATAATTCCCTATTAACCACAAAATTAAGAAAACAACGAACGTATAGACAATAAAGCAAACAGACTGGGTGTGACCAACCATCCTGAAGTAACAATATAAGCATATATACTTACAGACAGCCCCAAGGTCCCCATTAAACTGACGAGAAAAGAAAATTGGGCAATAGGGATTGTACATTAGGCAGAGTAAATCAACTGAACTAAAATCTAAGGATGATAACTTTCCATGAATTTGTTATCAAGAAAATACATTTACAAAAATTTGATAGTTGCTTATGAGAAGCAAAAATGTGTGACCTGGAAAACTAAAGTGCTTCAAGAATCTGCATGGGTACAAAATAAAAATAAAAACTAAAAAATACAACTTGGCTTCTAGGATACATTAAATAATTTTCATTAATGCACGCATGCTAATAAGGCTGAAACCCAGGACTAAGTCCTACGGGAACCACTCCTCACAACTGGAGCTAGAACTTAGCCTAATTCATTCATTAATTCATGAAATTCATTACCAAAGATGCAGCCAAAATGTTCAGTCTATTCTAGTAACATCTGAAGAATGGGCCTTGGCCAAAATTAAAAAAAAAAAAAAAAAAAATCTCCAAAGGTTTCCAACCAAATAAAAACAGATATGGAAAGAAGACTTGAGCGGAAGTTGCAGATAATGACTCAATATGAAAGCTTCATATGAAATATTAGTGTTTTCCAATCCAACCTTTGATGAAATACTTGTGCCACAAATGCAAGATTTAAATTTGCTGATCCCTCAACTATATCTTTTGGGCTCAAATATCGTTTGCAGTCCATTCTCTCCGCATGATCAAGTACCAATTTAGCCCTTTCAGTGGGATCCTTCATATCCAATGTAGCTGGATTACAGTGTTCTGGTGCAAGAACATTAAGCAGGTATGTATATGCCTTACCATCCTGCATGTGCAGGAAACAAAGACATCAATAAAACATTACAGATGCAAATCTTACTAAGGTAAGTGACACAATCAGAATCACTGCTCTAGTTGTAGCTGAAAAGCTTCACTCTTGCTAGAGATAAGAAAAAATAATAATAAATAAAGATAAGAAGCTGAAGCAGAAACAGCCCCACTTCAGCAGACCAAAAGTATTTCACTTTAAGTGTTCTGCCTCCAGTTTTCTTCTTGCTTTGCATTAATTATGAGAATTCAAGAACAAATTACATAAAGTTTCCCAGACATGTGACATAATTTCAACTTCCTACTTGAAGTGTGAGTTATGAACTGCATGGAGTAGTTGCACCAAGAGTTAGAGCTCTGAACCCCCACAATGGAGATAAAAATGTCTAAGCCAACCATTAAAAGAAAGGAAGTACTTCACTAAAAAAAGTTATAATCTTGACCTCCATTTTGTTAAACCTAAGAGAAGGAAACATAAAGTCAAATTAAGGATGAAGAATTAGTATACAAATGTCCAAAGCATGAAAATTTAGCAAATCATACGCTACCTTCAAGTCGGAAGAAAAATTTGTAACAGGCTTCTCATATCCTGCCTTTTTCAGATGGTAATTCATCCATTTTAGTAAGACCTTCTCAGGAGCTAATCCCATGAGCTCCTCAACATCCTGCGAGATTGAAAATGCATAATAAGAAACTTACAACCTGTTTCAGTACATGCATCATCTGAAAGAATATGTTGGTTAACAAAAAAAATTAATAGGGTAATTAAAAATTGACTTACACTGTTGTCTTCCACCAATTCGACAAGCTGGGGTGTCTTTTTAAGATTGAGATCTGCTAATAGTTGGATCTGAAGGTAAAAACAGTTAGGAAGTAAGTGAAAGTCAAAATTCTTGGCCCTCATAAACAAAATATTGATGTCTAAGGGACCTATTGGAAACAATACCCTATTCTCGGAACATAGAACTGGTATCAAAGGTTACACAACCATATGAGAGTCAACATTAGTGATAAAGTTCAGATGCCCACCTTTATGATTTGAGAAATCAATCCTAGAATTAGATGAGGCTGCATGAAGAAGAAACAACACAAAAAACCTTCAGACTAGCAAAACATAGGTATGTAAACGTATTAAAATATTGATAGCCTAAACTCACCCTTCCTTCAACCAGATCTTGTGTACCAATGTTAACCACAGTACAGCCAATAGCCTTTGCAGAGTTTAGGCAAAGAGTGTGGTTCTCATTCCTCTCCCATGGGTTGATTACCCGTTTTGTGTTGATAGCTCTTTCATCTATTGTTCCCGGCACAGCAATATTGATCAGCTTACTGCAGCAAACAACAAGCTAAATTCAACACCACCATCAAGAGTTACCAGCTTCAGCTGGCATAGCAAAGTAAAGAGTAATTAGGCAGATCCTGCTTAAATACCATAGAAGAACTCCATCTTTCGCAAGATCAAACAAATCATTTGTAGTTGGGTCTAAAGGAAGAAACTGCTTCAGGAAAGGATCATCCCCAAGATAGCTGTTTATGTGAGCAACATAAGATGCTTTCTCTGATTCACTGATTGTATGAAGAAGGGTGGTTGTGGAAGCCTTAAGAAATGATGAAGAGTTCTTTGCACTTCCCGGTTTTGTGGTAGCTCGACCTTGCAAATTTATATATGCCTGTCCATTTCATATGGTTTATAAACATGTTATCCACATCACCGTCACTCTGGTTCCAGTCTATGTTAAAGACTGAAAGCTCACATTTCCGTGAAATTAATCAAACTGTTACTTCCAATGTTCCTAGCTCCATGATAGTTAAAACTAGTGCATATTAGTCCAATTTTCACTTCTTTGCATTAATTTCATCCATCTACTTTATAAAAAGAAGAAAGACACAGTGATATGCAAGAGCACACATAGTTTACCCTGAGAAAGGCTTCAAAATCAATCTCATCACCAGGGTCAGCATACGACTCAGCCAAGATCCCCTTGATATCTTCCTCAGTGAACATTGTACTAAAAGCCTTCAATTTTGCCATCACAGGTGGCAAGTCTGCCACTGTAACTTTGCCATTTTGATTCTTTATTGAAACAAACTAAAAAAGCCAGAAATAAGATACACATCATACTACTGTTAAGACAAAGAAAATCATCACACTATTGCACTAAATCTAATTTGAGCGAACTTACTTTGGATTTAAGGCTGCGAAGCTCAACTTGTGTGAACTGGCTTTGAAGCCATTGATCAGAAACAAGAACTCCAACATAGCTTGACATCTCCGTGAATTCAACACGGAGACCACCAAAATTACCCTAATCTTCTTGTCCGAATGACAATGAATTGTCAAGAGTCCAGCAAGAATCTTCAAATTCAGATTCCAGAAACCAATACCACACTATCAGCAACCCAAATTCAGATCCCACAACAAATTTTATTTCTTATAAAGAAGAACAAAGAAGAAAAATAACCACTCTGAGGCCACCAGTTTATGTGGCTTAGCTTGCATTAACAATAACACTAAGCCAAATGCAAAAAATCAGACAAATACAATGAGACAAAGAACCCAATAAGATTCATGGTAAATATAAACCACAAAAATTAAATATATAACCAACTAATCCTTTCTTGCTAATTTACCACAAAAGAAAAAAATCAGAAAACATCGATCAAATTAATATATATATATATATATATATATATATATATAAAACCAAGAAGAACCCAGAAACGAAATGAAAAAGAAACTAGTCCTCTTAAAGTATTTTAATAAAACAGAGTGCTATCAAATAAGTAAACCCACCAATGAAAACACAAAACTCAATCAAATTACTAAACGAAAGATCAAACCAACAGCTATAAATAACACAAGAAACAAACTTCAACACCCACAAAAAAAAAAATAAAAACAAAAATATTGTATTGTAAAAGACAAGCTCTTTAATCTTCTGTATCAAAATATGAAACAAACCCATCAAAGAAAACTTGAAACCAAAGTGAACCCAGAAGAAAAAAAAAACATACCAGTTTCAAATCCAAGATTTTCACGTCCAGTTTCTTTCAAAGATTTGACCCTTCTTCAAGACGTATGAAGCAAGAAACATACAGTACAGAGGATCGATTTTTCTTCGTGAAAGAGCAAAGTGGAAGATAGAGGTAGAGGTTGTTGATTTTTATTACCATACAAGAGACAGCGAGGAGTAAACTGGATTATGAACTCACTTGTCAATGGGTTTTGTGTTTTCGCGTGTATAAATTAAGAGTGTACTCGCTTCTTCTCCTCGACAGCCAGGTTGATTTCTTTGTACACGTAACTTGGGAGTTTGGGATCTTGTGCAACTACTTTTGTTTCATTGTAAAGTTATGTATACAATTATAAATCAATAGCGAATTGAAAAAAATAAATAAATGGTAAATTGGAGACGGGATTTATGGGAAATTCATTGGTTAATTTACAAGTTAATGATTGATTAATTGAGATTAATGAGGCGATTAATTTAATGGTTGTTGGGATTTTCTTTATATGGTGATTGGGTTTGTTGGATTTTAGATTCTACGCTGAGTCCATATTATTTATTGATAGTTATAAAAAGAAAATAATATGCAATAAAAAATTTTTAAATAAAAATTAACTAGAAGATTATAAAAATTTTGGGATGCAAATTTTATGTTGTTATATTCATAATAATTCGTTAATTACATAAATAATTGTGATTGTGCGATTTAAATTATTATTTTAGAATTTAAGAGGTATTGAGCAGAAGAGTTTTATTAAGAAAAATAAACTACCACAAGAAGAAATCAATAAAAAGAACAATAAATTCTTGTTGATAAAGAAAACTAAACCGAGTGAATCTATAAGTAGGGCCCTTAATAACGACCGGCTAAAAAACAGTGCCCACAAACGATAGTGAAGCGTGATCCCGATCACGGCCCAGTTTCAATCCATTATAAAATGAATTCACATCTCATTATTACAAACTTTTCGGCCAATCCCAATTCTTTAATTGGTGATCAAGGTTATTCGAAAAGAATGTCTCATCTCCATGCAATCAAGCCAGGAATCATCATTACTTTTGAACATTTCATTCTAATTCCAAGATTTGTAGCTACTATTTCTAACTCACTTGTTCACATAATTCATCTCCTAAAGCCGGGAAGCAGCCACCGGCCAAACGACAAATTTCGATTTAATCCATGTGGCTTTGCACTGCATTCTAAATTTTTGGGCCCGAATTAAGAATATTTTAGGTACAAGTTTTGGGTAATAAACGTGATTGGAAAAAGCTGCACATTTGATGAGCTTATGAGAATGACTTGTATATTGAGAAATGCTATAAATATAATGGCAAATACTTACGGCCGGAAAATCATGTGAGCTGTGTTGCTATGTTACTGTTTATATGAAAGGAGTAAGTTACAACTTAGTTGGATTGATATATATAATAGAAATTTTCTAATGTAAGATTTTAAAGTGCGGAAAAATTTAAAAAAATTTTAAAACTATACAGTTTTTAAATGTTAATTTAATAATATTTCTTGAATTTTTCTGTATTTTAAAATATTATATATATATATATATATGAGTAATTTTTTAATTAGGAATCAGCTAAAAGATAAAAAAAAATTAAATTTTAATACACTATATTACATAATTCTAAAATCAAGGATCTCTGATTGGAAAACTACTATATATATATATATATATATATTAGAGCTATGCATGCGAAGCCTTGATATCCTCTCAAAAAGAATTAGATATGTTCAGCTACAATTTTTTGGTGCCACGGTGACTGACCAAGGAATAGCACTAGCAGGCATCTGATATTATATATTACCATCTGCTTTCTTTAATCATTGTCTTAAAAGAAAGGCCTGCACAATTTCTCCTTCACAGAGTGTAGGTTACCAAATCATTACCAAGAAATACGGAAATCAACTCGAGGCAGTAACCCATTTTCACATGACACGCCTAAAGACAAGCTACCAATAAGCAACTGCAACTCTTCCCGGAACATCTTATAAAGTGAGGTCCAAATGACAGAATGTGGAAAACCAAAATGGGCAAACCGGCTAGCAGAGTTTTGGTTCAAAGGGTTGTGGCATTCTTGTTCATTGCTTCTTCGGTGAATGGAGGAGCAATGGCCATATCCATATGCAACATCGAGTCAAGCAAAATGAATCTTTGTTTGCCTGCCGTCAGCAGCAAGTCACCTACACGACCAACCGAGCAATGCTGCGCTGTGGTTAGCAGTGCCAAGTTGTCATGTCTTTGCAGCTACAAGAATCTCCTCCCTGCATTTGGGATAAACCCAAAGTATGCCTTGGCTTTGCCAAAGAAATGTGGCCTTGAAACACCACCTGAATGCAGGGGTAGGTTGTGAAGTATTTAATGTTCTACTTTCATTTGCAAGGAAGGCTACGGCTTCTAATCCTTTGCTCTTATTGATTACAGTGGCTTGAGAAGTCAGATTTACATCAAATATTCAAGCACTCAAAGGTTTGGCTATCTAGACATATTTGATCCAGCTTCCACTGGAGCTTTTAAGAAGAATGATATTATGGCATACTGAGAAAATTTGTATTTGTAATCATCAATGGGATTGATTGCTTTGTCTAATTGTCTTTATATTATAGCATCCTACACTCAGAAGATGCATCATACAGCTACTAAAGGAGCATTGCACTGCAAACAGGAGAAATTAAATCAGCTAATTTAAAATTAGGGGGAAAGGAACCTGCATTTCAAAACTACTTTGGTTTATAATCTGCCTAGTTGAAGTTTAGCATAAAAAGCATCTGATATACTCAACTGATAAGAACCATCTTCAGTAAATAGTAAAAGCATAAGATCCTTTTACATTAATTGTAGGGGCATACAAAACTTGATTCGCCTATCCGATGTGCTGCAGTCTCAAAACAACTCTTGTGCTCCAAAACTGTATTCATTCTCATCACTTAGTTGTGAAAAGCTGCATCTTCATTTTTCCTTACTGAAGAAGTTGATGCACAAATAAGTTAACCCCAATCTCAACTTTAGCCGTAAATTGATTAAGGGATGTTTTGATGGCATCATTGCTATGAAGCAGAAAGATAACCTAACATTGTGACTGATTGCTATCAGGCCCCCCAAATACGGGCCTCATGTAGGTATCATCAAACCTCCTCCAGAAGGAGTGTATTGTATACACAGGACGATCTAATAGCATCGACAAGCTATCCTTTGCACGAAGAAGGTTGGTAGCGGTAGATTCATCAAATGAGAGCAAAGGCAGGTTCATGTCCTCATTAGGAGACTTTGGTTCCCGACAGCTGTTGTTAGTTGCATGCTGAGGATGAGGGAGCAGATATTTGACAAGCGGCCTTGTCAAAAATCCAAACACCTGTAGAGTTATGCCATTATCAATTCATCCTAAATGCAGACAGAATATTCGGTTGAAATGCCAATGGATATGCTATAAAATTGAGGTAAACATGCCATAAGAATATCACAGAGCTCCAACTGCCAAAGGCATGTAAGGAAAAAAATATAGAAAATGCCTTTTTTTTTCATTCTCAAAGTTACAAGTATCTTCACCAATTTCGAAATGAAGAACATTTACATACCAATGTAGTGAAGAGGACAATAATTATGGTGGTTGTAATCATGGTAGCACTATCTGGATCACTTGTGACTCCAGAGTATGTGAACTTGCACAAGCCAAGTGATAATTGATTCAGCAAACCATATTCCAGCAATCTTACAAGTTAAATGATATTGCAACAACCATTCTTAATGAACAGAAACACACCTGTTTGAAAGCCAAAGCAATAGAAACTGCCCCTCTCATGAGCCCAGCCCACCAGATAACTACCTAGAAAAAAGCAAATTCAGAAGCTTGTGAACTAAACAGATTGAATCCTCAATTTTTGTTAGTGCATAATACAATTTCAAAAGCAAACCTGGTGCTTGAACGAGATTGATGGTGACCTATGGCTGTTAATGTGATTGGACAGAAAGGAGAGAGGAAACACAAATGCAGCACGTCCAAGCAATATCATCAAGATTAAGGCACTATAGACACCCAAAGAGGTGACAAAACTGCAACACAAAAAAAAAAAAAAAGTTTAAAAGCCATATTAACACATTAGAAGAAAATAGTCTAGGGAAAAAACAAACATGGCTTCCAAAATGGGCTATCAGAATCCTTTTTATCATACAAAACTAGGCAGGGAGAGGCTCTGCTTTCCGGTCATAGTAAAGAACTAAATTTTTGAAGCGGATTTTTGGTTTATATGGTTTATATTTTCTTTTTCCCATTGGGAATTCAAACCATAGGCAGGCAATAGATAATCCAAGGGGTTAGAATTATGCACAATAGGTTCCTGAAGATAATTGAATCCAATTCAACATTAAGGAAATAGTACCTCAACTTACTCATCCTCCATTTCTCAATGTCAAAAGCATCCATTCCCACATAGAGAAATATGAAAGTTTCTGCTATAAACGACATCATGGCAAATGTATACCTGTTGACAAAGAGTGAGAAGTGATCAGTTATATAACTAGCAAAGTTCAAGTGGAACATAAATTAAAGATTCTGACTCGATATTCATGCCTGGTTGTAATTCTCGAACTGTCAGTCATATTGTGCCATGCATAGTGTGACATGAAAATCCCACAAAAGAAAACAGTGAGAATTCCACTTAGCTCTAACAGCTGCAAAATGAAATTTCAATAAATGATTGAACCAAAGCAAAAACCTATATAATGCATGAATACCAACATGGCTTGAGGTACAGAAGCTGTACTTATGACAAAGAGCAGTGATTCAATTATAAAGTGTAGATAAAATGAATAGTTTCTCTTGAGTAAGCATCTGAAAATTAACAATATTAATATTTTAAATTTACTGGCACCTTAAATTAATGGACTTCTGCATGCATTACCTCAGCCAATATGTAAGACAGATATGCCATTAAAACCATCAAAGCAATTTCACGAACACTTGAATGTCTGTAAGCAGATAGTGAGTCAGATTTCTAAAAGGGTGTCTTTAGAATTTATAAAGCATATTGAATGCAGGCACTTTGAGTTATATTTATCAGAGAAAAGCTTCAGGGGATCATTTTCATAAATGGTAGTATGGCAGGTAAAAGAACTTACTTTCCAAAGTATAAGGTTTTAAGTACCAATGCTGTCAAAAGGCCAGCCTGCATGAAATACACAGAGTGTTTGAGCCAGCTGGAGGATGAGACCAGATTATTCAGTCAAGTAATCACTTAAAAAGTCCTTTCATATTTGTAGCCAGTCATCTCTACTCACAGTAACTCCCAGTATAGTGCTTGTTGAGAATAAGTACAAGAAATCTCTAAATATTCGAAGAGCTGCCTTGCCGTTAAGTTCTCTGACATCAATTTTTTGAACTGCATTAAAGAGAACCACTGATGTTGCATCGTTCACAACCCCTTCCCCAAAGACTAAGCTGTAAAGCAAAGGAGTTTCATCTTGATTGAGAATCTACAAGAATGTGTAACATTTTACAACGTCAGTTTATAAAAGCGGCAGGTAAACGTAAATGTAAGATGATAATTATACAGATAACCAACCTGCAGTGTACAAACTGTATCTGTGGACGAAAAAATTGTCCCTAAAGCTGAAACAAACAGAACAATAATTTCAGGTGCAACTAAAAGTTTTGTACTAGGTGAGATATGAATGCAGAGAAAGTGAATTTCATGGATAATTTTATAAATGACCTACAGAGAGATCTCACCGAGATAATCTCGTATACACAGACCCATAAATCCTAATTTTGGAAACAGCCACCAGCTGCCTAGGTGAACAATAAAATGGGGGAATTCAGAAGAATTGTGCAAAATAAATGACAAAATGACTAAAAGTTACACAAAATTTTCCATTATTACCTACAGTGATGATTGACACCGAAAGAAAGACACCAATCACACCAAACATCATGATGGTTACAAAGTTGTGAAAGAACTGTTTCTTCTTCACCTGAAACCTGAAGTAATTGAGCGCAATATACTGTTAACAAGATTACTTGTAATCTTGTGAAACAAATCCAAGTTAATTCAGGAATATAAGGTATATAAATAGCAGAACTTACCCAGCATTGAATATAATGGGAGGAAGAAGGTATATGAAGAACAGTTCTTCATCAAACCTTAGAATGTGAGAACTTTTCCACTTGGTTAGAGATAAAATTATTATTCCAGACACACATCCCTGGTGAGAAAAAAATTAATACAGAAAGATCATAAGATTATGCAACCTTATACAATTAATATTCCTGACGAGAACTTACATACTCTTCAGGCCATTAAAGCAATGCGATTATGATTTTTTCAACAATAAATCTTCCTCTAAAGCAACACAACTTACATCTATGTGCTCATTATTCTCATCAGAAACTCAATAAAACTGATCAAGTTACATGCTCAATAGGGTAATAGATGGAACAAGAAGCTCTAAAATTTCATGCAATTAAACAATGTGAACTAGTTGGTGGAGATAAAAGAACTTTAATCAGGCACAACATTATTTCCCACAAACAACGATATTCAAATTCTCATTTGCTATATCAGAAAGCATGACAAATGGTTTTACTGGAAAAGCACCTACAAATGGAAAATCGATCCCAGCCTCACCTAGTGTGACCCAAACGTTTTAATCCGGAAAAAAATCATTTCTCACAATCTTAATAATTCTTGCAGTTTAACTATTGTATTAAAATGTAATAGCCACAGCCACATGCAACAATGAAAAGCGTCAGCAGGAAATAAATAAATCAAATAAAACAGAGAAAAAGACAGCAGCTTACTATCAAGATGGCCGTGATGGATTCATTAACCCAGTGGTTCTCTTCAAGCAAGTGACCAACAATTAAACAAAGGCAAAGAATTGCCACAAACAAAGAGATTGGCACAACTTGTGTGTGTTCTTGTGTTATGTTTTTTGCAAACTCACTGATCTCCATCATCATTTTTGTCCAGGTGTTTGTCAACTCTTTACTCGTCCTAAATCAACACAGATAAATTTATGTTATATATATGTATATATATATATTTAGGAAAACAAAAGATTCCTAGTAATCTCTGTATCTGTTCTTTTATGTGGATATATTTGTTCCGTGAAGAAAAGATCCCGAGTGAAAGCGGTGTGAGAGAGAGCGTTATTACCGCCCTCGAAGCACGGTGAGGTAGAGTGTGTCCAGGTGGGATTGACACGTGTAACTTGTTCCATTCGTGACGGCCACGTGTTTTGAAAGGTCAGTGTCAGCATGGGGGGCTCGTGTTATTTCGGATTGCTTCAGCGTGGAGATTGTTAGGACGCATTTACATGAAGAAGACGAAAAACAGGAAAATTTCCGAGAGAGAAACACACAAGGGAAAGAAAAGTGTAATAACAATTAAGTCCCTCATTTTACTGTAATTACAAAATGCTATGGTTACGGAATACGTGCGTTTTGGCATGGTTGAGGTTCCTACCACTTTTCTGAAAGTGTTACGAAACTCCATTTTCTTAATATTTGCGGTGCTTATCAGAGTTATAATTATGAAAAAGGATAAAATATTATCATAGAGTTAATTAAATTTTAAATGTACGTTTTAAGAAATAATAAAATTAGATAATTTGTTACTTTTTTTTGTCTCAAATTTAAAAAATTTTAATTATATCATAAATTTAAGATTTGAAGATGGGAGAGTTCATAATTTGAAGGTTAAAAAACTTTAATTTAGTTAAATTTATAATTGTCCATGTAATTTCTTCCAGTAATATGGTTTTATAAAAGATTTTAAAGGGGCCTGAAAGATTTTAAAAAATATGGTTTTATTGAGAAGGAACATTTTAAACCGTTGAAAAAAACCACAACGGAATTACTGAATTAGCGAAATTTAGTGTGCAAATTGACCATCCCATTGGCATATATCATTGTCTTGATGAATAAGAAATATTGAAAACAAAACAAATAGACAATTTTGCTTTTGGAAACATGCTACCAAAAATATCTGATTTGATCGCATAGGTCTTTTTTTTTTTTTTCAGCAAATTTAATGCGCACTTAAACATTAAAAAAACAATTAGATGTACAGCACATTGGAGGAGGATGGATATAGTTTTGGAGCTGATTTGAGGATCATGTTTTATATCTCCCTACAACCATGTAACAGGAGCTTATGCTTTTATCGTTCCTGTATATGGTTCTTATCAATTGAGTATATATATCATTGAACATTATGATGGTTACAAAATAATAGAAGGTTAGGTAGCCCAAGTAATTTGAGTGGGGCAGATTCTGGTTGAGGGCAATAAGTATCATATACGTGCATAATGCATGGGAGCGTACTGCTTTAAAATTCAAAATCATGCAGAGAGATAATAAGAATATGAATTCTCCAGCATTGCAAAGTCCAACACCTAAATTGATGAGCTTATTTGCAATCATAAATTATGAATTCTCTGAATTGACAAGATTTTGCTTTTATAATTTAATACCATTTCACCATTTGTCTTTCAAAGCTTAGGCGCGTTTTGTGGTCATATCTAAAAACTTTTGTTGCTTGATAATAATAAAAGCCAAACATCGAATTCTTACTATTATTTTATTTTATAAAAGAAAATTTTATATTGAATTATTAAAGCCAAAGCTGCTAAAGATCGATTGCTTGACACCTGGTGTACTACATTGTAATATAATGTACCAATTAAAATTTATAAATAACTTGAGAAATGCAACTCAAATTCAAGAATTGTATGCTCAACTTTGAAAAATAACTTAAAATTTGACATTCCTAACATTATTGTATGTTTTGACCTTGAATAACTTTTATATAAATAAATTATCTGTCCAATACTTCTAGGAATCAATAAGGTAGTTATACAAGATAAAAATTTGAAATTAATTGCCATAATCCTCATTTTGTGTATTTATCCAAAATTTGAATAGCATTTCATTTGATAGAACTTTTTGTTTATGCCGATCAGGTATTTGGATCATGAAGGATATAAATGGAATACAATTTGTAGATACCCAAGTTTATATACTTAAAGATAATAAGCTATTTACCCTTTTAATGATTAATTAGAATAAACAATATATATTAGTGTAGCAAAATTATTTTATCAAAAGTTAAATTGAATATATCTTCTTAAATTATACCTAGATTATTCAATTCATATTCACATTATTATCTTAAATTCTCATTTATAACCATCAATTGATTTGTTATTCATCGACCTATGCTAGCTGAATAACAAATTTAGAATATCTTATTCATAACCATCAATTATAAAATACCCATTAATCTAAATCTTTGTATGTATATGGTAATAATAATCAATATCTTTTTCATATTATAAATCACTCAACTGCTGTTATTTATTAACCATAAATTATCTAAATAACCACAGATTATACATTCTCCTTTGTTATTTTGATATTTGTTATCTTATTCATATCAAATAGCTGTTGTTGTTGTTTAGCTGTTAAGTAGTCAAATCAGTCTACTTAGACAGCAAATGTGGAAATTTCGAAAAGGTTGAACATGATGAAATTTAGAAGCTACAAGAAAAATATCACCCATGAAAGTGCAGCCAAGAAATGGTTGAATATATGATAAAATAGCTAATACATTTGATGAAAACTTATGACTCTCCCAGGTTATTTCTAAGCCACTGAATCAAATATATTCATTCGATAAGATATGAAATTTCTTAGTTTAATGGGGCCAAAACAAATGCATAACTATTCCCATTTAAAGGTGCCCAGCCGAGCGAACACATGCCGGAGGAACAACAAAGCCTAACAAGCTTTTTACATTCTATGCAAATAAATTGAAAGCTAATCCTTTTTTGGTCAAAATATTAAGCTTGAATTTGCAAAAGGGTTGTTTTCAAAAGGGAAATTATTATTTGTATATCATAAATTTATTTTATTATCAAAAATATTATAGCACTTTAAGA
Source organism: Atalantia buxifolia (assembly GCA_030444775.1). Taxonomy (NCBI): domain Eukaryota; kingdom Viridiplantae; phylum Streptophyta; class Magnoliopsida; order Sapindales; family Rutaceae; genus Atalantia; species Atalantia buxifolia. The sequence goes on along the minus strand of CM059834.1, from coordinate 25,169,615 downwards.
GTGTATCAATCGTCCACCCTAAATTGACAAAAGCTATCTAACAACTACTAATCCGTTAGTTGCTGTTAGTAAGTTAATAGAATTATAAGAAAATGATGATTTTACCCTTAAAACTCAAATTAAAGTAAACAAACATAATTAAGTATTTAAATAAAATATGATTAACATAAAAACATACCCTTTTTCAAATTAAATTTTAAATGATAAATGACTAATAGATTTTTTTTTTTTAATTATAAACAAAGAAATCTCTTGTTATCTACATATGCAAACTACAGTATCCTGAGAATACATTGAAGAAAAAAAAACGGTAGGATCACATACATATAATACTCATTATTTTTCTGTCACTCCCTTGAATAATACTACACTAACTTAACAAGAATTTCAAGTGCAATAAACTATAACTCTAAATGCTGTATGAAACAACAGAGGAAAGAATTGCTATAAACCAACACTTTGTAAGTATTATCACCATCTCATGCAAGAAGTTTATGTGTGCCTTATACTGAACTCAAATTTAGTGAAGTTCGTATTAAAGCTTAAATAGGTTGCAGAGCAGTAGATTCAATGGGTGAGATGCAGGTTGTGTCGGTGATTGCGGGCTGCCTCTATGTCTATTGTATCATCTTCGATCATTAGTGTTGCAGGCAGTTGCTTTGTTTTTGCATTATGTGTGTGAAAAGAAGAAGAGATTCATTCATGGTTGTGTGTGTTTCAATTTGATTTTTTTTTTTAAGTTTCTGGACCTTTTGGTTAAATGATGTCATTTCATATGGTGAAACAACGTCATTTCACATAAGTGAAATGATATTATTGTCTAGAAACAACATGTTGTTTTTGTCATTATTTATAGGATGACATGTCATTTTATATGGACGACATGTCATTTTTTTTATGTTTTTTTATAGAACAACATGTCCTTTTATATAGGATGACATGTCGTTTTTATAAGGATGACATGTCGTTTTTTTATGAGAGTTTCTTTTATCTTAAAAGATTAAATTACCCCTTTATGACATCAGTAATTACTTTCAAAACAATAAATCATATACAAATATAGATCCATGACAATATGACATGACACAAAATACAAATCCATCTACAACTCAAAATCATAATTCACGGATTTAGTTCACAAACTTCAACAATCGGTGTCCGGCGAAGTAACGAACATCGGTGGCTGATGATGTGATGATGATGAACACGTCACAGCCGCGAGCGTGATTTCCAAAAGGCGGATGAACGGCAGCCAAAACCGAGATCGCGATGGACAAACGATGACCAACGGGGGCTGGTGATAATGATAAAGCGAGGAGTGACGGCGATGATTTGATGAAGAGAAGAACTAAAGAGAAAAATGATGATTTGATGAAGAGAAGAAGTGAAGATTTGATGAAGAGAAAAGAAAGAGGTGGAGAGGCGGCTGTGAAGAGAAGAGAAAAGAAAGAGGAAAAGGATTAGGGCATTAAGATTTTTGCCCTTTTTATATTAAAAAATAATTTAAATATTATTAATAGCCGGGTCCGGGTTCCGGATGTACGGGTTATCCCAAACCCGGAACCGGACCCGGATTCATCCGGGTTATTAAAATTTATTCCGGATCCGGATTTTTTTATATTCCGATACGGGTTCAACCCGGACCAGATTATCCGGGTTCATCCGGGTCCGGGCCGGGTCCGGGTTATTTTGTCATCCCTACTCTCATCCTTTTCATGTGCTCACTACCTTAAATCTCAAGTACTTATTAAACCTTGGAAGAAAATGCTTAAAGTTGAAACTGTATTTGATTTTGATTGAACAACAAGCTAGTGCAACTACAGCTTACTCATGTCAATTATTATTATTATTATTATTATTATTATTATTATTATTATTAAATGACTAAACGATAAGTTTTTGGGAAAATATGAAAGCTTTTGGCCAATTAGAACAATTTGACAAAGAATCTCTTCTCATTATAGTTTATAAAAATCAAATAAATAGAGTTATCAGAAATCCTTACATAAATTATATTATTGTTAAAACAATAACTAGTAAACTCATGATAAGTATGTATAAATTTTAGTTATTCTGCCAATACCGAACTTCATTTTGTTATGCTCTTGTTTAGCTTCCAAAAGCAAGTTGTGTACCGCTCGGCTTGCAACCCCTGCTACATATGCCTTCACGATTTTTACTATTTTCGTATGTTTCGGATATGTAACATGTATTCTTTGTTTGTTTGTTTGTTTGTTCCTTCTTTTTAACAATATAAAATCCACATTTTAACACCCGAGATTCCATAACGAGTAAATACTTTCGCTGGAGCTAAGCTTCAAAATCAGGGTTTTAGTCAATCTTATTTTTATTATCAAGACCTCTCCAGTAAGTAATTAGTTATCGTAGGCCCATCAAAATTCTACCATAAACTACAACATTACTTATACAACTGATACTCAAACAAAATTAAAGTAAAAAATTGCATTTGAGGATCATGTTTCCGAATTCATGGGCGCAAGAGTCTTCCAATATATATATATTATGATGGTCTAAGAAATTTTGAATTCTTATGTTAATAGCATTGAGTTGTAGCCCCTGCTGAATCCCTCAATCAATAAATTGCATTAGGAAAAATATATAACCAAAAAAACCCTCAAAATATGAGCACCTATACCATATCCCCATCCAAACAATTGCACACATCAAACACATATATAGATTACCAATTATCCCATTCCAAAGGCCACATATTAAAGGAACAAAAATGGAGACAAAAGCTTAGCAAAAACTGATCAATAAACATTGAAGAAGACTTTATACTCTTTTTTCGAGTGGAGGGAGAGAAGTGCTTGTAAAAGCAGTTGCTTAAGCCATCCCTAATTGTAGAATGAGTGTCTTTTGGGGCCGTGTCATGATCTACAAAAACTATTACTTAGCTATTAAGAATATATATATTGAGCCATAACACTATGTAAGCTATTGAGTCAAATTGTCATGTAAGCATAGTGTTTAATCAGTCGTTCTTTGTAAATAATGGACCTGGGTGATTCCTTATTGAATAATGCCTTTAGCCCTTTGTCAAAGACTTGCCTTTTAGGAATTTTATTTATAAATATTTTCTAAGTGCCTAGGTCATTCTTGTGAGGAATAGACGTAGGTCGTTTTTTTTGTAAAGAATGAACGTAGGTCATTATTCGTAAAGAATAGTCCTAGGTCATTATTTGTAAAGAATGGTCGTAAGTCATTATTTGTAAAGAATAGTACTAGGTAATTATTTGTCAAATCATGCATTTAACACTTTGTCAAAGACTCGCCCTTTGGGCGTTTTACTTTTAAGTTCCTAAGTTATTCTTAAGGAATAAACATAGGCCATTCTTTGTAAAAAAATTGGACCTAAGTCTTTGTAAGTATAGAATTTATGTCGTTCTTTGTAAAGAGTGGACTTAAAAAGAGTGGACCTAAGTCGTTCTTTGTAAAGCGTGGACCTAAATCGTTCTTTGTAAAGAGTGGACCTGGGCCGTTCTTTGTAAAAAGTAGACCTGGGCCGTTCTTTGTAAAGAGTGGACCTGGGTCGTTCTTTGTAAAAAGTGGACTTAGGTCTTTTTTTATAACTAATGGACCTAGGTCGTTCTTTGATGAATAACACTTTTAGCGTTTTGATGTATTTTACATTTAAACACTTTAGTTAGAATTATAAACACTTTGGCCGTTCTGATAAAGAATGGGGTTGTGTTATTTTGTATAAATATTTTTATTTAGTTTATATTTTTTGTAGGTTTTTGGCCTTTTATAATTTGGTTTAACAATGGATTTTCAAAACTTAGAAATATTACATACAATGCTAGGATCATCAAGGAATACATCGAAAGATAATCATTCGTCGGCCCCATAATTTTAGTTTCATAGTAGGTTCACGCTTTTAACATGAAGATACTCATTTGTGAACAATTTGTCTTTGCCTATGATTGATTTAACATGTTCAAAGAAAGCCTATGTTTTTTGCCTATCCATCTTTTGGTATGAAAGGTGAACATTAAAGCTAGCAACAGTAGGCTTAGTGATCGAGACCCTGGCAGGCACAAACTTGAGCCTTTTGATGAGGAGGTCTTCCAATTTTCCACGACCTATCTGCTTTCCTTTTTTAGGACCATTTAACTTCCAAACAGCTGACCACACACAAGACTCTTCCTTAGAAGTCACAACACACTCTGAATCTCGAATCTGCACGGCCAAATTATAGTTTGACTTTATAATGCTATAACACTCTATCCTTACAAGGCTGATACGATACTTTAATCTTCAAAATCTATTGAACATTTATGTATAAAAAATGTTGTCACAACATAGGGACATTCCAGTAATTTCTATCCAAAATCAAATCCACAACTAAAGAATCAATAGGTAAAATTAGCGGCGAGACAGACTTAAGAGTACTCAGTGGCAGCCAGTTACTGCTATATGTTGCAATACTTCCATCACATCCCACACTCCACCGAAGGCCCTTCATTAACAATTCCCTACCCCAAATCATACTACATCAAATATAAGATGGATTACTTCCCAATTCTACCTTTAGAAAAGCACAACTCTGAAAATAGCAAGCCTTTAGAACACACGGCCATAGAGAATTGTCATACAATAACAACTGCCACCCTTACTTAACCAACATTTGCCTGATTAAAACATCCTAAATCTCAAAAACCAAGTTCACTTAATTTTTTTGAGCAACTCAAACTATCCCACCCTAACCAGTGAATCCTTCATTGCTAACTCGTCGGTCCCCACCAAAATGCTATAAATTTTCTTTAAAGTTCATTATAAAACCATACTGGTAACCGGAAAACCCCCATCGCATAGGAAGGAATTGTTTGGGCAACCGCTTTAACTAGCCCTTCTTTGCCTCCTCTGGAAAAATATTGTGTAGACCACCCACTCAACTTCTTCATTACACGATGTTGAAGCTCTTGAAAATACCTTTTTTTCTTTCGTCCCACCATTGCTGGCAACCCTAAGTATCTCTTATTTGCAGGTACAACAATAAACCTAAAAATCTCAGTCACTGCTTAACGAACATAAGCACATACATTTGGACTAAATTACATTGAGGGCTTTGAAAAATTAAAACACTATCCAGATGTAGCAAAATATAACATCATTTTTAATTACATTGATTTAAAAGAAAAGTTATAAAAATTATACAATTAAATTTAAGGCTGAAATTGAAAGTTACTCACTATAGTGAATAACATGCACTTCCAAGAGGTATAATTTTTATGTTATATATGTGTTTAAGCAATTAACTATATTACTATTTAACATAGTTTATAAAATGAAAATAATGAAAATAATGAAAATCACTTTTGTTTAAGCAATTAACTATTATTTAAAGAGAGGTATAATTTTCTTCAGTAAAAATTATACTTACACCTTTTATTATTGTATATATTTTCACTTTTACAACCTAAATATTATTGTACATATCAAATAGTTATTAAACTCTATATGCAATAGTAAACTGGGAATGGGTATATATATATACTCTTCCCATTTCTATGTCTAAGATTGATATAATGCGATAGAGTCAAAACCATTATTAAAATTATAATAAATTTTCATTCAAAATGAAATTCTATAAAATTTGGGAGCATGATTAACGATTGTATAATAATTAAATATTTGAACAACGTTGTATATTTTTAATGTCTATACCATATAACATAGAATAAATTGATTATAATAATATTTACTCGTTAAATATTTTATTATAAAATATTGATGTCTTTTATCAATAATATTTAATAAAATGTTAGGATATTTGACAAATAATAAAAGATTATGTTAAAAATAATATTTTTTATATTAATTGATATAAACTAATTAATTTTATTAACAAGCATAATTGATGTTGCGATAACGTAATAACTCAACAGTAACTTAGTCAAATGATAATAGTGTATAATAATTGATGTAATATACCTCAATTGAACAAAGATGATTAAGTCTCTTGAAAAAATTCTCAACTTCTTTAATCAAGTCAGGTAACAAGTAGAGTATACTTGACCTCAATTAAATGACAACCAACTAAGTCTCCCAAAAATTCTCGACTTCTTTAATGAGTAGTGAGTTGAGATTGGATTTCAGTTGAACCACGACCAATTAAGTTCCCTGAAAAATTCATGATTCTTTCATGGAAGTCGAGTAACAAGTTGAATATATTTGACCTTAATTGAATCACGACCAATTAAGTCCCTTAAAAAATTCTCGACTTCTTTCATGGTAGTCAGGCAACAAGTTAAATATATTTGACCACAATTGAACAACGACCAATTAAGTTTCCTGAATTCTTGGTTCCTCTTTGACAATACAATTCTAATGAAGAAAATAATGGTTAGTTGATTAAATCTAACACTTAAAAATTAGTTATTGTCAATTAACTATTGTCATGCTTAAATTTAAAAGTGAAAAAACGCACCCACCATAAAATTTTCAACAGGTAGCAATCTCGTTGAACATTGATTATAATAATCTGGAATCTTATAAAAATTGAAAGACTTCATTGTCGTAATAATTGAAATGGTAAATCACTTTATTTGACTTAATAAATTATCCCTCTCCTTAAATTATCAATATGCATGATTATGTGCTACTTTTATTATAAACTAAACTTCCAACATGCTATTTGGTATAATTTTTATACATGCTATTCACAATAATTATAACATGATATAACATTTTCTTAAAACAAATATGAAGACTTTCACCACATAAATTTTATACAATAACCTAATTACATAATTTTATATTAAATTATCATTAGTTGTCTTCATAAAAGACGAATTTATGAATGTAAAATTTAACGGTTATTTATATTGATTATATGAATTTTAAAAAATAACAATATTATTTACTATTAAGTTAATATTAATATGAGTGAATTAGTTATAATAATGAAATTAAGGACATTAATACATTCCCAATCCTAATTGTATTACCATAACAATGACTCATTGTTTAAGCAATAATAATACAAGGATTGAGATATAACTTAAAGAAATGATAAATGAGATCAATGAAAAAAAATATATAACATACATTTTGACCATATATATACAAGTATTTAGATCAGTGGACATTTTATAATTGATGGTTATGAATAAGATATTCCAAATTTGTTATTCAACTTGAAGATATCAAAACAATAATTAATATTTTTGTTATTAAAATATAGGTGACTTATCAATATATCTTATAAGAAATTAATGAGATACTAGTGATATATTTATCTAATTCATAGATAAGTATAACAATTATAACTAGACTACAAATTTGTAAAAAACAATAATTTAATGAATTTAACAGACATTTAATGTTATTATGAATATATTTGTAGTGTTATTTAAAATAATAATTTTAAATTAAATGATGTACACCAATATCTCATAACCATAATTTGATTACTCCACACATTAGTTATTGATATAACACTATTCGACGTAGTAATGAGATATATTGATACAATATATTTTTTTTTCCAAATTTTAAACAATTTTATTTATATTACATAAATTATGGCTAAATAAACACTAACCATTTGTAATAACACTAACATTATTATATTTGTAAGCCATGGTCTTAAATAGTAAAATTGTTTAAGGTGATATGGATCGAATATATAAATTTGTCAAATTAAAAATTGATTTGTATATAATTTATTATTGAAGATTTGTATTACACTATTAGTTTTATCAGATATATTAAACCACAAATTATATTATGTCGTTGAATGATGAATAACAATTTATGTTGATATCAAATATTAAGACATCACCTAAAATGTATTAATGTTTTTGCTAACATTTTTATGATAATAATAATAGTGTAAAACATTTGAAGTACAAATGATGGTTATGAATTAGATACTCTAAATCAGTTACAAAATTTTCGACTAGTAATTCGATTATAAATTTATATCAATTCTTACAACTTAAAGAAATGATAAGCAATAAAGGAATACTTTCCTAAATAATTAGAGTAGCAAATTAATAGTAAGCTTCTTGAGACCCTTTAATTTTTTAGAGATAAAAAAAAAGTGAAGTGCAAAGAATCAAAGAAAAGGATCAAAGAATTAAAGAACAAATAAGCCAGCAGTCCAAAATATTAGGGATGGCAAAAATCCCTACGGGACGGGTACCCTCGGGGATTTTCCCCAGTCAGAGAGGGTATTGGGATAATTTCTTACCCAATTTCTTATTCAGGGAAGGGACGAGAAAATTTTTTTACCCAATTTCTTATTCGGGGAGGGGACGGGGATGAGGTGGAATCCCCATCCCCTACCTATTTCCCCATTTTAATTTTTAATTTTATTTTTATTTTTTAAAATTACTAGTAAATAAATAATAAAATTTGAATTATAAAATTATAGATATTGGTAAAAATAATAAATATCAAAATATTTATATTATTAAACTTTTATGCCTAATTAACTAATTAAAGTCCTAAATTTTTATTTAGGACATTAAAAAGACCGAGTAGATTCTATTAGTCTAAAAATTTTGTTTTAATTTTAATATTCATTAAATATTTTAAACTTAAATCTATTTTTTATTTATTTTTAGATGTTATAATTGCCCACAGTAAATCACAATTTTAATATATAATCTAATCTAATCTAATCTAATATTTTCTCTTGATTTACTCCGATTTAACTATTATGCTGCAAAGGAAATAGTCTACATTTATAAAGTGTCCACGCCACCATTGAAAAAGTTAATTTTGAATCTAAATTCATTTTTTTTGTAACAATTTTGTATTAAACTATTAATTTGTTCATGATAGTTTGTAAAAGAAGTTTGTATCTCTTGCATGTTACGTTACTGACTAATTTAATGGATGTGACTTTTGTAATAGATATTAATGTAAGATATATTTCGAACTTTACTTTTATTTGAATTTTTTATTTTAATATGATTAACTCAAAATAAAAAAAATATATTAATTATTCGGGGATCGGGGACCCTCGGAGATCCCCTGTTATTATTCGGGGAGGGGATGAAGATTCTCTCAAGTAATTATGATGGGGACGGAGAGGGGACGGGGACATACGTAAAATATTGGGGATGAGTACGGGGAGATTAGTCCCCTCCCATCCCCTCCCCATTGCCATCCCTACAAAATATGTGCTAGCGGTTAAGTTAATGCTATAAAGTATTTTTTTAATGTGGGGTATTTTTTATATTTTTAAAATTTAGGAGGTTTTTTTGGTATTTTAAAGCAATGACGGGTCACTTAAAATTTTACAAAAGCTCATCGGGGACTTTAGCCCCTCCGCACTACGCTCATACGCTAAATTGATATAAGTTATAAATGATGTAAGTTCACAAAACTCAGCTTAATACAAAAGATAACATATATAATGTGTGTGTGTGTTTTTGTGTGTATATGAACATATTATTAGGTTAATATATCAATTATTGGTCAATTAATTTTGTTTTGGAATTGTTGTACTCAATTCTAGTGGAATATTTAAATAATTGAAAATGAAGTCATTGGAGTATGTATTCTTTATTGTCTAAACCCATGATAATTACAGAAGAATAACCTTTTATTTTTGTACAACATATACCAGTTAATAATGTAGTCTATGTTGTTATTATAATGTACGAAAGTCAACATAGACATAATGATATATTATTTTCACAAATAATAGTCACTTTCTAGTAACCAATTTTAACGTATGACAATATTAATTTTTTTTTAAAATAATAATCCTCATAAAATCAGAAAAAATTCAAAGATAGCAACCTATTGACTGTGGAAAGTCTTTTAGCACTACAAACGATGAACATGTACGAAGAGCATACTTTGTTAGAGCATCCCTAGCTTGGTTACCACTCCTTGAATATGCCGAATCCCAAAGTCCTATTTTCCGTAGCATTAGTTGTTGCACATCATCAGGGTAACCTTACGTTACATTTGATGTAAGAAACAGAAGTGACATGACTAATTAAATCACCTACGAGCAACACGTGGCAGTAAGGAGCATTATGAAAAATATGTTCCAACTGGTTGGAAACTGGTTACAAAATGGGTCAACGGTCAAGTCAAACCATGCTTTCCTTTTTATAGCAGGTTGAAGCTTGGGCGTTTATCAATGAAAATTTTGAAAAGAGAGGAAAATTTTCAAATCTGTAATTTTTAAACGCGGCTTTTAAAAGTTCACATTCCATAATCTGATGACTTGCTTGTTAAAGATGCAACAGCTCCCCTTTGAAACATTATTTGCGAAAATTTCATACATCTATATGATAGAGTTAACAGAACAAAGGTTGAAAAAGGTGGGGAAAAAAATGGTTTCAGAATTGTTTTCGACTTTTCGTTACTATTACATAGAAAAATGATGGGGAGCTGCAGTTTCAGAGGTTAAAGAGTCGTTCGAAAATTTATAAACTATTTCGTTATTTTGTCTTTCATTGGACTAATGAAATTGTAATATCATTGATTGGTTTAGCATTTAGTTGAATATTCTCATTATTTTATCCAGCTTCAAATTCTTAAACGACCCATATGTACTAATTATTCGATGAGATGTTTAATGGCGTTTGCGAATCATAGTTGGCTAATATTAAACATGTTAATCAGTTTACAAATTAATTTATGGATTTGAACAACAAATGATCTGCTTTAAATCCAGTGAACTTGTTAAATCATTGACTTAATTTTCACAAAAACCTTTTTCCCTTTGTCCTGTCATTTCTTTCCATCTGCAACTCATTTTCCCTTTTCATAGAATGAAACCAACCAAATTTCTATTTTCATCTTTTCATTCTTAACCTTTGATATGCGCTCTTCAATGAGTTTCGATTCCAGTTTTAACCATGTTTTTAACCTCTGGGTTTCGTCAGGATCGATTATGGAAGTGTTCCAAATAAAGTTGTTAAAATAATAATGAGCCACCCATAAAAATGAATCATGTGCGGAAAATTATTTGGTGAAGATAACTTAACAAGAAGAGGTTGAAAATTTTACCTTTTTCAGTGATGTTTGTGTGCCTGTAGCTTCGGTTTTGGAATGCATTTTTCAGTGATGTTCGTTGCGCCTGTAGCTTTCATTTTGGAATGCAGCAAATTTTTTTATTTGCCCAATTTGTGTATCAGTAAAATTGAACGAGTAAATTAATAATGTTTTCTCCTCTTTGGAAACCTAATTATTGTATTTTTTCCCTCTTCAAATTTTCGTATACCCATATACCCACTCATCACTTTTCTTTTCCCTTTATAAATTTCATTACTGAATAACCCCTTAACTGCATTACTCCAGAACCGTAGCAGCAGGTTGCCCTTCTTTTATTTATTTAATCATTTTATCACTTACACATGTACCTGATTTTGCGTTAGATTCATTTACATCCGTTGGATGGGAGAATTGACAGATCCAACGATCGATTTTTTCGGGAATGTTACTTGCAGCAAATGTAAGATAAGCGCTGCCCATCAGAAATTATCCACGAAAGTTTTGTACGAGTATGCTGCTTTCTGTAGATTAGTTATATAACAAACAATGAGCACAATGGAGACAAACCATCCTCCTTAGCAAGTCGGATCCCAAAGCGAATAATTTCTGCCTCAGCAACAACCACGTCATCACAATAATTCCTAAAATCAGTTCCTACCAACATAACCAAACCCCCCCCCCCCAATGATTTCTAATAACACCCCCATAACTAACCTTACCACTTTGAACATCCACTGCCACACTAACATTTATCTTAATCCAACCCAACTGTGGAGGCTCCCAAATCACAAGATTTTGGAAAATACACATACTAGTTGTATCCCTGTACTTTCTACTTACACAATTATCCTAAATTCTTTGGGGGAGAAGCCACCACACAATTAGAAGATGGTACAACCCCATCATATAAAATCCAATTTCTCTCCCTACAAATCCCCCATATAATTAAGATAAAGAGTTGAATTTCATTGAAAGTAATTTTAGAATAAATAATATCCCACACATCCCACAAACATGCAACACGGCCAAGTAAATTCAAAAACTCCCGCACGTTATGCAGGGCGGCTCTTCCTATAGGCAACTTATGCAGTTGCCTAGAGTCCCATTGTATATGAAGACTCTAAATTTTTCTCTAACATTATAGCTATTAAATTATTAATTTATATTTATTATTATTATTATTATTATTTTATAATAATCTTTACTCAAATAAATTATTAAATTCCTACCGACCTCCAATTCAACCACCACTTCTCCGTATTTCTGATGCTCAGCCCCATCTTTAATTTCCCCTTCTTAAACTCGCTTGACTCCCAAAGCTAGAGTAACATAAGACCTTTATTCATGAAGTTTCCACGTCAACCGCTTCCACTTTCTTCCTTTGTTAGCTCATTTTACTGTGACAATTTTTTTCCCTCTGTTCCCTCTAAATTTTCAGTATTTTTGCCCTTACTATGTATTATTTTGTCAACCGTATCACCTCCAAGACAAGAAGCCAAAGCTCTATTTTGTGTTATAATTGTATTTTCCTCTAAATTTTTTAATATGGCCCACAAAAAGCCACGTGACTAGCCTCATCTCCATTCATTCCATCATAAGCATTGTTATTTGCTTCCACACATGATGCCCTCTTTCCTTCTTTAGGCACGTGCCTTGTAGTAATACAGCTTGGTAAATCATGTGTACGAGAATTTGAATTTGCCCAGTTTCATTGTTTTTTTATTATTGACATCACCTATCCCATAAATACAAGAATTATTCTCATGGTTACTAGCATTTCTTCCTCGATCTTTTCTAAATTCGTTTTTCTCATGATTAGTTGTAACGCGTGGAACATTCATTGCCTCATTAATTCCTATCTCATGCTCAGCCAAATCCGATTCTCCCCCACCATGATTTGACGAAGGGCTGTAACCTTCTGACTTGCGATGACCACCCCCAACATTAGCCTGCATCCAATCCCCATACTCAAATTTAACATTCTCACCCTTCTCTGTATTAGCTAAGTCATAGGCAAAACAACCCTAAAACAAATTATCGACACATTTGCAAAAATAAAAAAAATTTGGTGGCCTTTCATAAATCACAGGGAGAGCATGATCATCATCACTATAAAACTAAACCAGCAAACCAAGTTTAAGCGGCTCAGCAATATCAATAAAGACTTAGACACGAAGGAATTTTCTTACAAAATACCCTCAAAGACCAGCATTCAAGTTCTCCACGCCCCCTAGGATTCCTCTAAGAAATTCAGTCTCCTCTTTCGACATACAACAGATGGGCACATTGTAGATACGAACCTAAGACGAAACGGTATTAAATTGTTGGGCAGCCAATTCTCCACTACTAGCTAAAAGAGAGAGAGCCAGTAAGGAGCGATTAAAATGCCAAGGCTCTATCAATAAAATATGATGGTGATCATTTTTATTAGCAAAACGAAACAGGAAAATATTTTGTTCAAAATGCTCTACTCTAACACCCTTAATGAACTTCCAAATCAGAGGAAAATATTTTATAATTTCTCTTGTTGGGGAAAGGACATTCTAATGAAAACAGTACCACATGTAGGGTGTGTTTGGGATTGAGATGCTATAGCTTTTAAGCTACAACTGCTATGGAAAAAAAACTGTGACTATGAAATAAACATTAATAATATGTAGTAAATATAAATTTTAAATAATAATTTTGATAAAATTATTAAAGATATAATAGATTTTCTATTATACAAGTGAAAATTTATAGTAACATATGTAAGTGTGCTTTTGGTGGGGGTCTTAGAGAAAAATACAAAGTGTGTTTACCAAACACTTTAGGCACAAGCGGGGATGGTGTAGTTTAAAAGTTATAACTGTGCAACCTCAATCTCAAACGCACCCGTAGTTCTTTCATATGTGATGAGTGTGTTTCATTAAAATCAATTTTTAGCTATATATTCAAAGGATCTTATAGTAAAACAAAAGATTTAATATTTCTTATTGAAAACTTAAGGACCCCTAAATCTTGAGTTGTGACTATCCATGATTATATATTTTTTAGAAAAAAAAAAAACGAGGAAAGGTATTGAAAACTTATGTGTGCGGACATCTAGCGCAGGTTTACAGCCTTTTGGTGGGGGTCTTCAGAGAAAAATACACTAAATGGGATGGACTAGTATGAATCGTGCAGAGGAGGGTGGTACGAGTTCTCAAAACCTAGTTCGTTTTAATCAGGTAATGTTGGCACAAGCAGGGATGGTGTTTGCTCATTTAAGAGGAGACACTTGCTTCGCGGGTATTAAAGGCAAGATATTTAATTAACCAAAATATTTATTTAAATATTTTAATAAATAAGAATATATTATTAAAATAAATATAATACTGTACAGTTTTAAAATTATTTTATATTTTTAAAAATATTTTTATATTATTAATCTACTAGACAAATTAAATTACATGTATTCTATTGTATTTATTAAAAAAATCTTAAAATCAATTTTTTAGCTAATATATTCAAAGGATCTTATAGTAAAACAAAGATTTAATATTTCTTATTGAAAACTTAAGGATTTGTTTGATTATTTTTCTAAATCTTGAGCTGTGACTATCCTTTTCCCATGATTATATATTGTCCTCGTTGAAACTGAGAAAAAAAAAAAAAGAGAGAGAGAATTAGAAATGATATTATATATATAGAGTTCGGCCCCATTAATTAACCCAAGGAACATAACTAATAACATCAAAATAATCCCATTTATAATAAGTTCAATTTGTGATAACAAATGTGTTAAAATTTAACAGATATATTCAAATCACACGTACATACTCTAGCTAGATTAAGCATATAATAATGAATTAAAGTTACGATATGATAACGATATATATGCTACACGTTAGTGGGTGACTCTTGATCGATGTCCTCCCATGGTTTCGCCGACCATGAAGGACGCCTTTTTAGTTTATTAACTAAACCCACGGAAAATTATTTAACATTCTCTCTACCTTCAATTTGTCTTCATTCTTTTAATATAATTAATTAAGCTCCAATATTATTCTATTCATGAATTACTAATCATTAACATATCGATGCCAAGAACAACTACATATTTAAACTTGCATATGGCCTTTGATTCTAGAAACAGTTGACTATAAACACTCAAAATCATGCATTGCTTAAATGGATATATATATATATATATATATATATATATATATATATATATATATATATATATATATATATATATATATATAAAAGTTGGATTTAGGTGATTATACATACTGAAAATTTACTAAAATTAACGCTAATGGAAATATGAGTAAGATTTTATTTTAATTAATTAATAGAAAAACACTTGGGACTTGGGAGTAGGTATCACTTTCAAATGGTTGAAATTATACATCAATATGGAAATGTATTATAAATACAAAATCTATCTTTTTCACAATGTCTCAAGAAATAAGTGGACGCGTCACTAGGGCTTGTAGTCCAGTGGTGGACCATTGCCCTTAAAGTCAAGCATGATTATGAGGGCAATGGTTCGTGGGGAACTCAACCTCCCTCAATTAAATTTAATTGTGTGGAGATTGTTTGAAACTTTCTTCTCCCTTGTGAAATACAAGTGCAGTGAAGACATCCCTCCTCCGTGAGGGTTTTGTTGTACTCTCTTCTTTTGGCATGTATCTTGTAGAATAAAAATGTAATAATGTAAGTCCCAGGTATATATCTGATTGTAAATATCAGTGCAATGATCTGTTGTCATAACAGTTGTAAATATCTATATAATACAGCAACCTGATGCTTAATCAGTTAAAAAAAAAAAGACCTCATATTGTTGTAGGTTATAACATATAAATTTGGTTATAAGTGTAATTATCACATAAATATATTTTTATGTGGAAAATAAATACAATGTTATACAGCAAACATAATAACTATAACATATAAACATATATTATTATTATTATTAACAACTATACATTAAATTTAAAATTAATGCATAATAACTATACTATATAAACATATAAACATATATTTTTATATTAGTATATAAACATATATTAGTTTTAAATTTAAACGATTGTAATTCACTGAGTTAACTTATTTAAAGAACAATATAAAATTCTTCAACTCTAAGTAAGGCAGAAATTCTAAAGATACTATCTCGAGATGATATTGTATGTTTTATTGTTGTAGGTATAATTTATATAATTTATTCCAAGATAAAATTATAAATAATAATTTTAAATTGGACATTTTAATAAAGATCGGTGTAATTGATGGTTATAGGTAAAACATCTGATTAATATGTGTATTAAAAAATTATCATAGACCTTATTAGTGGTTATTAAATATAAATTAACTGCAGTATAATAATAATAATAATATTCAATAACAATATTATAATAACACGAAATAAATTGATATTTTTAAACGATGATTTAAATAACATAATGTTATTATTTTTATCAATAAATAATTTTATAAAAGCTATTAAGGATGGTTACTAAAAATATATGTCATTAAACAAACCATTTAAAATGTATTACAATTTTTTGGATTAAGTTTAATTAGGTATAGTTATAATAATATTATGTTATATCATTAATGTATTACAAATATAATTAAATACCATAATATCGTAATTATGGATATAATTTATTGTACTTTTGAACTAAGTGTTACTATAAAATTACCACTTAATATTGTTTACAAATTAATGTATAAAAGTCATTTGTATAACGATTAATAATCTTAATAGAGTACAATTTAATTGTTAGGTATCTTATATAAACAAAACATAAATCTAAATTGTATATGTTAATGTTTAAATGTCAGTTTAATTTAAAATAACAATTTTTATTTAATATTTACCATTATACTTAATCAAAACTTTTATTTTTTAATTATGTCATAAATATTTATGTGAAAATTATTTTCATTTTTTGTAAGAAAAATTTATGCATAAAGATTAAGGTTATAAGTAATACTTATATGATTAACTGAATTGGACATTTTAATTTCTTTTTTAAGATGATAAGCTGGGATTGATGTTATTAGACTTACTACAGCAATCTCAACGGTGCAATCTATGCTTTAAATTAAACAAGACAACTAACAGAACTAAATAACTAAATAAAAAAACGCAATAATTAAAAATGCAATAAATAAAAATTGCACATTAAACATAAAGGTAAAACCAATAAGAATGGAGTAGTTGAGTGATTAAACTCTCTTAATGGTACTGATTGTTTTATTCATGTTAAGTTCAATTGCTGCAGCTACAGCACTGGGCAGAAACCATCTTTATCCTCAGTGGTAGCATGTTGAATATCTTATACCTTTATACGACCTAACAGCGACCAGTTGTTATGTCAACATAAAATATAACATTACACATTCAGGTTCTCTTAACTTTACAAGGTGAATCCCTATATCTAATTTATCACTAATATTAGATTAAGCATGGCCATTTTTTAGACTCAAGTTAAACTCAATGTAGGAAACTCAATCTAAAACCAAGTATTGCTCTAATATTTTCCACTAAGATAGGTCTTTTTGTGGCTCTTTCTTACCTTGTATCATTAAATGGGTGGTCAGCCGAAATAATAAATGTAAATAAATATTATTAAAAAAAAATGCTATAATAAACATGCAG
This sequence comes from Atalantia buxifolia, assembly GCA_030444775.1. Taxonomy (NCBI): domain Eukaryota; kingdom Viridiplantae; phylum Streptophyta; class Magnoliopsida; order Sapindales; family Rutaceae; genus Atalantia; species Atalantia buxifolia. Next base: position 25,151,989 of record CM059834.1, on the reverse strand, counting down.
CAACTCATATATTTCGTCAATAAACCATCAAGAAAGTTTAACACTCAACCACTAATAAATTTAATTCATAATTTATGAAAGAAAAATAAATAACCAAGTTCTAGCCATCGAATACATCTTCATGATCAAAGAATAACAAGAAAACAAGAAAAAAATGAGAAAGAACAAATTCCAATTGATTCTTCAATTTCTTCCACTGGTGTAGCCTTAAGTTTTGCTAGTGAATTTTGTTTCTTCTTTTTTTCTTTTCTGTTTTGATCTTGATTGACGGCCTCTTCTCTTTTTCATTTGCTTGTGTGTTTCTTTTATAGTCGCAAATTAGGGTAAACGAAAGTTTAGGGCGCGTATTTTCTAGATTAGGAAATTACAAATCGCAATCTGCTAAGTTGATCACGCGAAATCTTTTCTATTCATGCTTTAGGATTGCTACAACAATGGCTACAACATCTGCATTGATCCAGATTTACTTCAAGTCTTCTACAATTATGTTCTTTTGTCCTTTTTGTCAAACCATTGCAACAACAATCCTTTCCATGAAGTTTACGTTTCCACTTGCCTATAATTAAGCATATGTTTTAAGCACACACTTATTCAAAATTTGACAAATTTTAATTTAAAATTAAACTACGATATATGTTGATGTAAACTATCATTAAAATGCACTAAAACACATTATTACTCTCTAAGTAATCTTAATTCCAGCCTAAAAGTGTCATGATAAATTTATTTTCCTAGAGTTATCAGTAGTCAACCGCTTGGGATTCTATTTGACGGACACCAACAATTTTGGGGTGGTCATGGGCTTTACGAAGGTAGAAAATAGTAGAGGAATATGTAGGGGCTAATCTTACTGTTACCAAGTGTTTAGGTGGTGAAGGATTTTCTTCCGTTGGACTTAGGAAGTACATAAGTAATTTTGATAATGAAATGGTTACAGATGCTAAAAGAGATGAAAGTGAGTTGAAAACTATTAATAATAGAATTTCGAGTAAGTGGTCAAGTGATAGTGCTACGGGGTAATTCGAGTTTAAGCAAAACCTTGGTGTCACTTAAAACGATGATAAAGATGATTTAGGATATAGGGTAAGGATTCTTAGTAAAGCTACATAGATTAGGAGGAGGACAAATAAAGGTATCAACAATTATTTTAGAACCGATTCGGTAGCTGTTGAAGCAATTTGAGGAGGTTTTCCAGATGCCCAGTAGTCTACTTTCGTGACAGAAACATGAGCACACAATGGTGTTAAGGGAATAAGCCTTCCCTATTAGTGTCCAGCCATACCGATATCCCCAAATACAAAAGGATGAGATTGAGAGGCTAATTAGGGAAATGTTAGAGGCCGAGATAATACAACCGAGCGTAAGTCTGTTTTTTAACCCGATCTTGTTAGTGAAGAAAAAGATAAGAGTTAGAGATTTTGTATTGACTATCGAGCCCTGAACAAGGAAGTGTTGCTTGATAAGTTTTCGAGTTCGGTGATCGATGAGTTGTTGGATGAGTTGAATGAGGCGACAATGTTTATAAAGATAGATTTAAAGTTGGAATATCACCATATTCGGATGCGATCATAAAACATGCATAAGACTGCATTTAGGATTCATGAGGGACATTATGAATTTCTAGTCATGCCGTGTGGCCTTACAAATGCATCGGCCACATTTCAGTCATTGATGAGTAAGGTATTTCAGCCCTATTTGAGGAAGTTTGTCCTCATTTTCTTTAATGATATCTTAGTTTACAGTCGCACTTTGAAAGGTCATGTATGTCATTTAAAGTTACTGTTGAAGACGTTAAAGAAACAACAATTGTATGCCAATCAGAAGAAATGCTTGTTTGCCCAGACGAAGGTAGCAACAATGCTAAAATGGCTTTTACTAAGACACTGAAGGAGTAAGGAGCTTTTTGGGGCTCACTGGATACCGCCTTAAGTTTGTGAAGAGGTATAACACCATAGCATGGCCTCTGACATAACAGTTAAAGAAGGATAATTTTTAATGGAGGGAAGCAGCGATGCAGGCTTTTGAGAAACTAAAACGGGCCATGACTAGTGTTCTAGTGCTAGCAATACCGAAATTTAACCAACCATTTGTCACAGAGATAGAAACATCGAGGTATGTGTTAGGTGTAGTTCTCATGCAAAATCAACACCCAATTATTACTTAAGCCAAATGTTAATAGTTAAGGCATGGCTTAAGCCAGTTTATAAGCGCGAACTTATAACAATTATGTTAGCTATTAAGAAGCGGAGGTCATACCTCTTGGGGTAATGTTTCATTGTCTGAACCGATTAGCGAAGTCTCAAGTTGCTGTTGGAGCAATGGATGGTGAATGAAGAACGCCAACGTTGGTTGTCAAAGTTACTAGGCTATGATTTTGAGATATAGTATCAACCAGGGTTGGAGAATAAGGCGGCGGATGCCTTATCGCGACAAGAGGAAGAACCTTAGTTGGTAGTTTTATCAGTGCCTTTGGTGATGGAATAAGATGCATTGTTATGAGACATTGAGGTGGACCAGGGTTGGAAAATATCCGAGTAGCATTGTTGAGTGGGGAACTGGGATACTCGAGCTATTTCATGCATTGATAATCACTGTTATATCATAGGTGTCTTGTGTTGCCTAGGACATTACACTATATACCGAAGTTGTTGTAAGAGTTTCATAGAAGTGCTATTGGGGGACATTCTGGTGTTCTAAAAACTTATCGGCGTTTAGTCACAGAGCCATATTAGGAGGGGATGAAGAAGGATGTTGAAGAGATAGCAGCAAGGTGTGATATGTGTCAGCATTACAAATACATGGCAATGGCGCTAAGAGGGTTGTTACAACCATTATCACTATCCAATAAGGTTTGAGAGGCGATGACGATAGATTTTATTGAAGGATTACTAGGGTAAGATGAGTACACAGTGATTTTGGTGGTGGTCGATTGACTAAGCAAGTAAGCTCATTTTATGCCCCTGCGATGCCCCTATACTGTTGTGATTGTTGCAGCAATGCTTATGCGAGAGGTGGTACGTTTACATAGAATTCTCAAGTTAATAGTAACGGACCAACACAAAGTTTTTCTAAGCCACTTTTGGAGGGAGTTGTTTAGGATGCAGGGTACAGTTTTGGGCCTTTGCTTTGGGATCCTCCCAGTTGACCTTACTAGTTTTATGGATCCCGTCTCTTCTTTAATTCATTTAGGCTTATCTATTTATTAGTAGCCTTATCCACTAAGTCTGAATAATCTGTTAACCTAAGATCTTCTAAAGGATCTCGGATAATCGGGCGCAATCCCTCAATAAAACGTCTACATCTCTTCTCCTCCGTGTCGACTAACGTAGGAGCAAAATGGGATAAGGTATTGAACCTATCCTCATACTCAGCCACTATTTTGTTCCCCTGAATTAGATCTAAGAATTGCCTCTCCATTTGTTTGGCAACACTTCTAGGGAAATACTTCTCATAAAAAGCATCAACAAACATCTGCCATATGATCGGTTTTATCAGTAAACGGGCCTTGGCCTCCCACCAATAATTAACCTCACCCTGAAGGATAAAATAACACACGTGTGTGTGTGTGTGTGTGTTTGAAGACATAGCTTCAAAGTAAATAAAGTTTCTTGCGTTTCTTATCGAAAAATAGCCTTTGTATTGTGATTTTGTGCTTTATCACTTGGACTTTTACGCATTCTAGTTTATCTTTCCAAATTTTGAAAATTCAAAACAGTAGAGTTGAAAACTCAACATCCTTTAGGATGTTGAATTAAATAAAAAGTCAGAATTGCTGTAGTTGTATGACTTTCATGTATACTGTTAAACAGAGGAAGCTTTCAAATGTGAATGGCCATCATGTTTTTCCACCAAGCTGATTAATGATCAGCGATGTTCTGTGTATCTTGACTAATCGAACTCCAAGTGAATCACGTGTAACAATATTTACTTGGTATCATTTCTTTGTCACACTAATTTTATATACGGTGTTAAATCTTGTTTGGCGCCAATTAGTCAAAAGGCAAGGCTCTGTTAAAATATGTGAACCTTACATTACTCTCGTTGTCATTGGGAAGAAGATTCATTGCAGAAAAATGATAAATCAACAAAAGTATTTGCCTCTTGTACACGTAACACAAGACCTGTTCTTAGTTTGTTACTTGTCAATGTGGAATGATAGAATCATAGAATAGTGTACAGCACTGATAAATTTCAGTATATAATCACCTCTGTTGTGTTTTCATTAGAAAAAATGGGTCAGCTAACATGGTCTTTCCAAATTTTCTGCCTCCTCTTATTGATCTTGTATTTACCAATTTCTGCAAAACTTTGCTCCCATTACCAGACTTCAATGCTGCTCCAGTTTAAACAACTATTTTCCTTTGAGACCGATCAACCTTTTGCCTGTGATAGGCTACAATCTGATTCTTATTCAAAGATGATATCTTGGAAAGAGGAGAAGGATTGTTGCTCATGGGATGGAGTAACATGTGACATGATGACTGGTCATGTGACTGGCCTTGACCTTAGTTGTAGTAGACTTCATGGCAGCATCCCTTCAGAAAGTAGTCTTTTCTCCCTTCCTCACCTGCAAATCCTCAACCTTGCTTTCAATGATTTCAATTACTCTGATATTTCTCCTGGTTTTACCAGATTCCCCAATTTGACACATCTGAACCTCTCTGTCTCCAGTTTTTCAGGTCAAATTCCATCTGAAATCTCCCATTTGTCAAAGCTAGTTTCACTTGACCTTTCTGGCAACTCTCAGCTGGGACTTGATACCCTTGTTTTGAAAGCACTCGTTCAAAATCTAACTGAGCTTGAAGAACTTGTTCTGAATTCGGTAGACATGTCTTATGAAGTGCCCAGTTTCTTGACGAATCTATCTTCTTTAACTTCTCTAGCTCTCGGAAGTTGTGGATTACAAGGGAGCTTCCCAGAAAATATCGTCCGCCTACCAAACCTACAGATCCTCATTTTGAGTTATAACAAGAATCTGACAAGTGTTTTTCCTAAGGTTAATTGGAGCAGCCCCCTCAGGTTTATGGATCTTTATGGTTGCAATTTCATGGGGCCAATCCCTGCATCACTTGGTAATCTTTCTCAACTTACTTATTTGGATCTCTCCGACAACAACTTTAGCGGTCACATTCCATCGACCCTTTCAAATCTTCAGCAACTCCGCCATTTAGATCTTTCAAACAATAAGTTTTCTGGGCAAATTCCATGTATTTTTGCCAACCTAACACAACTTTCTTTTTTAGACTTCTCAAATAATCAGTTAAATGGTCCAATTCCTTCTTCTGTTAGTCGGCTTCATAGTTTAGTTACTATATATCTATCTTCTAACTCTCTCAATGGGACTATCCCATCTGGGCTATTCACTTCACCATTATTAGAGTCAATAGACCTCAGAAATAACCAACTAACCGGCTCAATTTCAAATTCTATATCTGAGCTTGTGAATCTTATTAGTCTCTCCCTTTCTTCAAACAATTTAAGTGGCAACGTAGAACTTCACATGTTTGCTGAACTCAAAAATCTTCGCGGGCTTGATCTTTCTCATAACAGTTTATTATTAAGTACTGTATTACCAGTCAACTCTTCTTTTCCGTGTCTTTCCATGTTGAGTTTATCTGCTTGTAACATCAGTGAGTTCCCAGACTTCTTAAGAACTCAACATCGGTTACAGATTCTAGATCTTTCTGACAACCAAATCCGTGGTGGTATTCCTAATTGGATATGGAACGTAGGGAAAGATACTTTGAATCTTCTGAATCTCTCTCACAACTTCCTTACAGGCTTAGAGGAACTTCCATGGAAGAATCTTCGATATCTTGACCTCCGTTCCAACTCCCTTAAAGGATCAATTCCGTTTCTACCACCTTCCTTGAATTTCATTTCTGTTTCAAACAACAATTTGTCAGGGCAGATTCCTCTATCTTTTTGCAATATGAGCAGTATTTTTTATGTCAACTTGTCTAATAATAGCTTGAGTGGAATGATTCCGCCATGTCTAACAAACTCTTCGCTATGGTTCTTGGATATACGGATGAACAACTTCCACGGCAGCATCCCTCAAACATTTTCAAAGGGCAGTAGATTGACTGTTCTTAACCTTAATGATAACCAGTTAGAGGGATCAGTACCACTGTCTTTGGTCAATTGTAGTTTCTTGGAAGTTCTAGATGTTGGTAATAACAGAATTAATGATACATTTCCTGCTCCGTTAGCAGCTCTTTCTGAATTGCGAGTGCTTATCTTGAGATCTAATAGATTCCATGGGCCAATCACCTATTCGATTACAAGATTTCCCTTCCCTAAGTTGCGAATACTTGATCTCTCCAACAATGATTTTACAGGTGTCTTGCCAACGAGATATTTTCAAAATTTTCAAGCTATGATGCATGGGAACAACAATAGTGCTGAAGGTGGAAATATGTATATAAACTATGGTAATGAATATTATTCAGCAATTTTGACTGTGAAAGGAATACACTTGGAGATGGAGAAAGTTCTAAACATTTTCACAACCATTGATTTGTCTGGCAACAAATTTCAAGGACGGATCCCAGAAGTGGTTGGAAAGCTTAATTCACTCAAAGGACTCAATTTTTCTTACAATAACCTTGTAGGTTTAATTCCATATTCATTGGAAAATTTGACAGAGCTTGAGTCATTGGACCTCTCTTCAAACAAGCTAGCTGGGCAGATTCCTTGGCAGTTGACAAGTTTGAATTTTCTTCAAGTTCTAAATCTTTCGGAGAACCAACTTGTAGGACCCATTCCTCAAGGCAAACAATTCCAAACCTTCTCAAGTGATTCATACAACGGAAACATGGGATTGTGTGGATTCCCGCTCTCAGAAAAATGTAGCAACGATGAGGTAACAGAGCCTATCCAAGACAGAGAAGAAGATGATACTTGGAGCTTGTTTAATTGGAAAATGACTGTGATGGGATATGGCTCTGGATTGGTGATTGGCTTATCAATGGGATATTCTGTATTCGCAACAGGTAGGCCGAAATGGTTTGTAAGGATGGTTGAACGGAAGCAGTCCAAGAACATCGTGATCAGAATGCTGATCCAAGGAGCTAGATGAAGAAGAAATTAATATGAAAGTGCAAGTGATGCTCTTAACTAGGTAATCATTCTTCTAGTTTTCTCTTCGAATGTATTTCATAGCAAAAGAACTATTCGTTTAAATTCTCTTTGGGAATGACAAGAATTTAAGGAATAAGCAGATGTAATTTTGGTTTATGCTAAATTAAGAACTGCAATTCTGATGAGATTCGATTTTTAACAGTGAATTCTTTTGATTGAAGTTGTTTGTTTAATAATATTTTTCTCCCTATTTCTAGGTAAAAGAAAGAAGTAATGGTGAATGGAAGACATGTTTTTCTTTTCCCCTCGGGTGAAAGAGATGCATGCTTTAGTATCGGAGTTAAATAAATTTTTTATTTCGTGAGGTTACCTAGTTCATTACTTACTTGCAACCATCATCATTTATCTTTCTTTTTTCAGATTTTTATAGCTTGATGTTGCGGGATGGCAACAGTCAGAGGCTCAGAGCACCAGAATACAATCATTGAATCGTTGGACTCGGAATTTTTCATATTCTATAATATCTTACTCAAAGTATAGTCTGGAATGAGAACTTGCATACTTGTGCGTGATGAATTTCTTGTTTCATGATTGAATAAAAATTCCACAGGAGGGAGACAGATTTCTTCTAGCTTGGATTCTAACAGACATTAATGCAACTCTTGAAGCTCATTTGCAATTTGAGGAGGTTTTGTTGGTTCCTCGTTACTGTAGAAAATTTTCCTGTAATTCACGCAATTGAAGACAAAATAATAAATAAAAGTTGAAAAAAGTAGCTTATGGTGGTTTACAATGTCAGGTTTACAACCAGTTTTGTCGGTATGTATGTTATTCTTTGTTACTCAGTCTATTTAGATACATTACGTTACGTTAATTACTTGATAAATTGACGCTGAAGTAGAAAAAGAGTAAAAGACCATTGCAAAAGGTGATATTTGACAGCATTTGTGTAACGCTCTAGGCAAATTCCACATTAACAAAACACAGAAGAGATATTAGATTTATAAGGGGTGATCTAAATTTTAATTGGCAAGACGAGTTTTAGGATGTATGGGCGCCCTAGAAACAAACTCGTGCAGGCTTTATTAAGGCCTAAAGCAGACAATATTTTGTCTGGGTTGGGTCATGGCATTATGGTATCAGAGCAGCTCTGCGTGTCCCATTTAGCAATGGTAAGACAAATATCAGCGAGGAGACTGAGTCCCCAAGGGGGAACCCAACCCAGACCTAACAAGATATTATCCGCTTTGGGCCTTAACAAGGCTCGCACGAGTTTGTTTATAGGGCACCCATACACCAAAAACATGTATTGTCAATTAAGGTGTTGATCACCCCTTATAAACCTAGTATCTCTTCCGTACTTTGTAGATATGAGATTTGCCTAGGGTGTTACATAAACCCCCGTAGGGACTTAACATCCTCGTTGAGGTTTGCCCTACTATCGCTCAAAAGGAAACGAAAAGCTGCTCTAATACCATAAATGTAACACCCCTAAATTTATTCAAGAATCTCAAGAGAAATTTGGAATGAAACCTCAAAACATTAATCTTATTACAATTCCTGGAAGAAAATTAATAATAGCCGTTGATGCAGAAATATGGTCGTGTTGTAAGGCTGACCAGATTGTCCCGTTAATGCTCGAGTTAACTTTAGTTAGGGCGCTACGCTACTCGTTCCTTCCCCAGTCGAGTGGATTCTGCAACCTGAACCAACCTCACTCCCTCTCTTCTGACCTGCACTCACAGAAATGGATCAGAGGCGCTGTTGGTTTTTCCAGCGAAAACCTCTGATGCTTAAGTTAGTATGTAGGGTTTCGGAAAAAAACGTTAGACTGTAGATATATGCAAGCTAACAATTGTTAAATGAATGAAAGGTTTTTTAAAGGTTCTGTGAAAATAAGTTCTGAATTCAAAATGGTAGAGTTTCCCCATCCTTTCTATTTTTCTTCCCCCTTTTTTCTGTCGTTTTTCGAGGTTTTATAAGCTGCCACCCTTTGTGCCTAAAATGTCCCCCTACCTCCTCCATACTTGGGACATCATGGATCAAAGGGCATGGGCAAGGCAGCCCTCACACATGAGGGCATGGGCAAGGGCAAGGGCCTAAGAAAAAAAGTTCGGACAAAGCTCAGGCCCACTACTTTTTTTAAAAAATAATTTTATAAATTAGAATAATATAATTAAAATTAAAAATTAATTAAAAATAAAAAAGAAAACTTAAATTCTTAACTTATAAATCAATTATAATTCAAAAAAACTAAAATTATAATATTAAATTCTCTCTTTTGTGTCAATTAATTAAGAGAGCGTTTGAATTAGAAAATCCAGTATTAAAGAAAATTAAAGTTATGAGCTTTTATTTGCTTTATTTGAGATTTTAATTTGAAATATTTATTTTCTTTAATTTATCTATAATTGTAATAACTTGTTGATCATTAATTTATTTCAAATTTACAATAATTTAAAATTTTAAAATAAAAAATAAAGCCCAAGTTCGGCCCAAGCCCGCAGTAGGCCCAGGCCCACACACTTAACTGACAGTGGGCCTGGACTTGGGCTTGAAAAAGCCCGACCCAGACCCGCTGTTTGCCATCCTTAGCAAAAACCATGCATTGGTTATCATGCCTCCCTCGAAATGTTTGGACGTGGCGAAACTGTTGCCTTGATATGGCATCGTGCCCGATTTTTAAGTAACAGTTCTCTGGTCAACCTATAGCTATACACCGAAAAGGGCTCTGGTGCCATAACATCTGCTCATCATTAATAGAGCAGAGGAGATTCCACCTCAGCTGGATGAAAGCACGCGTGGTTGGTGCTCTTTTAATCACCCAAACACTAGCCGTAGTCGAAACATAGCCTCTAAAATAATAAATATAACAATAATCCTCCAAACCAAAAATTCAACTCTAAGCAACAACCAAAGCAGCAACAATTTATTCATTTAGAAAAAGAAAAGTGCCAAAGTTTTTCAGCTAACAAAACCTCTCCTCTAGACCAAAAGCCCACATATCTGAAATTAATCTGTAAAATATTAGAGACGAGTGGTGAGTTGTCAACTCAGTAAGCCAACTCATGCATAATGTTATTAATAGTAATAAAATACATAATAATCATTATGGTGTACCTTAAACCACAAACAGTAATCACTTCATAATGTAATACATATATATATGATAAAATTCATAATCAGCTAAGTTATAACGCAATAATACACACACACACACATATATATATAATCGTTGGTTGATGTGCACAATACAACTAGCTGTTCAGTGATATCAGTAATGATATCTAGAGATTATGAGCCAAAACCTTAAATACAGTTTTCGGTCTTTCAATTACAATCTTTCAGTAACATTTCGATAAAACGTTCTTATAAGACATTGAATTGACCAAGCTTTACAAATATTTTTTTTTTAAGGAAAACCATTTATTGAAAAACAAGTACTTTAAAATTATTTTTAAAACAAATTTAAGAAAACATTTTAAATAACTTCAAAACCATAAATTGCCAATCCATTTGAACAATATTATTATATTCATAAATATTTACATAAATACTTAAAATAAATATTATGTATAAATTTACTTACCCCGATCCAAAGCAATCAACAATAACTCTAATTACATGAGCTCACTCTTGGTCTATAATTATTAAGACAAGATTTTTATCAATATCTTATTCAATTCTGACCTAGATAAGAAAATTCAAAAATCCTTAAACCATACACTCTTATTTAAGTGTATCAATTCACTAAAGTATACTAGACGATCATACATGAGCTGATTTCTAATAAACTATAAATATGTTGAAAAATTATAATGTGAACATGTTGGCATTCAATATAAAATTTAACAAGATTAATTAGATTTCATAATCGTTTCTGAAAATTGATTTTCCACTAAAACATCAAAATTGTCCAATGATGAGATAAACAAACGACTGCTGATTCAAAAATTCATAACTTTAGTTATACATGTTCAAAAATAGTGATTCTAATTTGGACAATCAAAGGAGACAACAAAGAATCGGAATTAAAATCTATAAGGCATTTAGTGAAGAATAAGTAACCCAAACTCACTTTAATATCAGCCCTCACAATTCTGGGAAACAGTTTCTAGGATTGCGATAGCTCATCTCTATGATTTTTATATAAAGCCAAAAATTACGAAATATAAAACACAAAAACTAGACATAATGCATATAATAATAAAAATTCCTAGAATTTTCAGAAGTCATTTGGGTTATAAAATAAATTATAGAAGCGAGAATTACTACTGAAAATCAGAATTTTCAAGCACTAGTATTCCAACGTCAAAAAATCAAAACAATTAATGTACGATAGTTGTGAACAATAAACATACGGATAGAATGATCAAAATGTCTAGTTTGATAAACTATAAGGTTTCATCTATAAGACTCAATGAAAATAGCAGTCATACAATATTCAAAACACATTATTCACAATTTTTGAAGATAACATAATAGCATTATTTTCTCTTAATAACAACATAAATCAATACATGATCATGCTTTCACAATTTTAACAATATAACATACACAAAGTCATTCAATTTATCACATAAAATCACAATTAAAACCAAAACTTCAAAGGATTATAAATTTTTACCTACCTTTAGAACAAAATCAAAACTTCTTTAATGGAAAACAGGAAAACAATTAAAATCTTCCCCTCTTCTTTAAAAAACGTGAGTTTATTCTTGTGTTTGCTACTGTATTCTTTTCTTTATTAGCCTCTAAGGTTTTGAAAAATAAAAATAACGTAAGAGGGGTTTTTATCCAAGCCTTTTAATATCCTTACCTATTTGGGATTTTATATCCTTGTTTAATAAGGCATTTAATAAATTGAAAAAATAATTTAGTGATTTTAAAAATTTAAAACACTTATCATTAAACTAAAATACTATGCTCTATAAAATACATATAAAATAATAATAACACAAAATACGGATGTTACAATTTCCATTTTCCTAAAGAGAAATTTCATCCTCAAAATTTAGAACCTCACCGTATTCTTAAAAAAGCCGAGGGTACTTCTCCTTAATCTCAGCCTCTCGTTCCCAAGTAGTTTTCTATATATAATGATTTGCCCAGCGGATTTTAACTAAAGGTATGACTTTTCTCCTTAAAACTTGATATTTCCTATCCAGGATCTTCAACGGTTGCTCCTCATATGACATATCATTTGAGATTTTATAGGCTAGTAATCTAAAACATGAGAAGGATTGGCCATGTATTTTCTCAATACCGACACGTGAATTACATCATGAAGCCTTGAAAGGTTTGGTGGCAACTAGAAAAGCCACTTGATATGCCACTATGCCAATTCTCTCTAGAATCTCAAAAGGCCCAAAACACCTAGGGCTTAGTTTGCTCTCATCCCAAAATGAAAAACTCCTTTCTAAAGTGAGACTTTAAGAAAACATAGTTCCCAACTTGAAACTCTAGATCACGTCTACATCGATGAGCATAACTCTTCTGCCTACTTTGGATTGTACGAAGACACTCTCATATTAACTTAACTCTGGCCCCAACAGTTTCCTTTCGCTAACCTTGTCCCAATAAATAGGTGACTTATACTTCCGTCCATATAAAGCTTCAAAAGGTGTCATGCCTATGCTAGAATGGAAGCTATTACTATATGTAAACTCCACTAATGGCAAATGTTCTTCCCAACTACCTCCTAAATCCATCACATAGGCTCTTAACATGTCTTCAAGAGTTTGGATAATCCTTTTCTATTGACCATTAGTCTAAGGATGAAAGGAGGTGCTGAACTCAACTTTGTCTCAAATTCCTTTTGTAACTCACCCTAAAAATTAGAGGTGAATCATTAATCCCTATCTGAGATAATAGACACTAGTACTCCTTGTAATCTCTCTATCTCATCTATAAAAAGTTGCCTCAACTTCAAAATCTTGTCAGTACTCTTCATGGGTAAAAAGTGCACTAATTTGGTCAATCAATCCACAACAACCTATATCAAATCACAACTTATCCTTGAGCGAGGCAATCCAATTACAAAAATCCATAATGATGTGCTCCCACTTCCACTCTAGAATAGGGAGTGACTGAAGCGACCTAGTAGCTCTTTGATGCTCAATTTTCACTCGCTGACACACTAAGTATTTCAAAACATAATCAGCTATATCACCCATCATATTCTTTCATCAGGAATTTTGCTTTAAGTTACGATGCATTTTAGTGCCTCTGGGATGAGCACTAAAACTAGAGTTATAGCCCTCTCGCATAATCTCCCTTTTCAACTCATCCTCTGCTAGTATAAAAAGTCTCTATCCAAACCAAAGAACATTATTCTCATCAAGTCTGAACTCAGAATGTCCAGTCTTCACTGTTTTCAATTTTTTTTTAAATTGTGGATCCTCACTCTGTAGGGCCTTAATTTTATCAATTAAAGTAGGTTGAACCATCAAATGAAATAAAACCTCAGTTTGCTTATGTAAAACAACTATAATACTTATCTTCTTCAAGTCCTCCAGTATGTAACCTTGAGTAATAATTATATAAGCCAAACAATCTGATGACTTTCTATTAAGGGCATCAGCCACTTCATTCACCTTACTAGGATGATAGTTAATCGAGCAATCATATTCTTTCACTAGCTCTAACCATCTCATCTGCCTTAAGTTTAATTTTTTCTAGGTGAACAAGTATTTCAAACTCTTTTAATCTGTATAGATTTCACAAGCTTCACCATAAAGATAATGTCTCTAAATCTTTAAAGTAAAGACTATAGCTGCTAATTCTAAATCATAAGTAGGATAATTCTACTCATAACTCTTTAATTGTCGATAAGCGTATACAACTACCTTATTATGCTGCATTAATACACATCTCAGTCCCTTTCTAAAAGAATCATTATAAATGACATAACCACCACCACTAGAAGGAATTGTCAAAATAGAAGCATAAATCAATCTATTCTTTAATTCTCCAAAACTTGTCCCACATTTGTCATCCCATTCAAACTTGACGTTCTTTTTAGTCCACTTTGTTAATAGAGCCGCATGACTAAAAAATTCATTCAGGAATCGTTTATAATAGCCAACCATATATAGAAAACTTCTTGATAACTCTATGAAAAAAGAGTTATCATGGTATTTCTAGGCTTAAACTAGTATTACTTAGAGAGTAAATGATAAATTTTTATCTTATTTTTCAGTTACTCTTTGCATAAATATCTATTTAAATTTAGTTATAACAATTTGATATGTTTTAAACTATTTTGTGCTTTGATTAAATGTACTATTGTAGGTGACTCAAAAACTCATGTCTTGTTGATGGATGTTATAGAAGAAGAACTACATTACTGTAGCAACATGCCTACAAAAAACAACAAAAGATTTATCTGCATATGAACAAAAACAAGTCTGAACCAGAGAGAATGTTGTAGCAATCTAGGATCGAATGCAGATAAAAACCATCCAAATTGTTCACGTGTTACCAGGCAAAGTCTACTGCAGCCATTACTGCACTACCACTGTCATGTACAGACAAAACAATGGCAGACAACATAAAAAAGAATGTGGTATTAAGATGCTAAGAAAAGACAAATATCCTCATGCTTTTAGGTTGCCTTAATCCTAAGATATACAGTTCATAGATGTAAAGAGAGAAAAAAAAAAAGAGATTTTAGAGCTGTAACGAGGGCATTTTTAATGACAGAAAGAGAGTGAGTGAAGATTAAAGCATGGCACTTTGGTTCTTTTGTATCTTAACTTTTTTTTATTTGCTTATTTTGTTCTCTCTTGATAATGTATTTAATGGCAAATACTTGTGTTGTTACTGTTTCAACACTTATCATGAGCTAAACCTTAAGTTGAGTTGTGAATAAGCTTAATGGCTATTTGACTTACATGTGTACGTCGCTCAAAACATATTGTAGCACTTTGTTTTAATTTTACTTATTTCAATTCCCTATTTCAGTTAATTATCTATTTAATTGATACTAGCTAAAAAAGAGCCTAAAAAATGTTTGACTTAGTGGAATAATTCATGGTTTTATATTAGGTTTCCTAAGTTGAGTTAATCTCGATTTGAATAGGGTTATGCTTAATCTAAGATTAGTGAAAAACTAAACATAGAGATTCATCTTGTAGGAAAAATATAGTAAAATATATAATGCTATGTCTAATGCTAGTTTAACAACTAGTCACTGTTAGATTGCATATAAATATAAGATATCCAAAATGCAACAGCTGAAGATGCATTAGAGATTATATTCAGTGTTGTTATAGATGTTGTAGCAAATGTGCCTCAATTGAAAGATAAGTGAGCTTAGAACTAAACCATCCCTTTGCCATTGAATATACCTTTGTGTTTGACTTTAGATTATCTTTATTGCATTCTATTTATTGCATTATAATTTCATTAGATCATTAATCTCATCATTTGATTTATTTAGTTTTCTAGAATTGCATTATTAAAATTGTTGTAGCAATTCCTATAACATCAATCCTTGTGAAGACGATCTTGATACTCATCATCATATTATTTGTTGCGTACACTTGCACATTGATACCTCAACAAGTTATCTTGGCTAGGGATTGAGTGCATATTGTGAATTGTTAAGTTAATTTGATTTGGTGCCAATTTTAGTTTTCTTTTAATTTGTTTGCTGGGTTGACAGAATTGCTCTAGCGACCTTTGCATGCACAAGTATAAACCTATTGAATTTCAGTTTAATCCAGAAATTGAAAGAACTGCAAGGAGGATGAGAAAAGAGCATAAAGGTCTAGGATTTGTTCCAGACATGGCTGATATACAAAATATTGAAGATTTGAATCTTCACGGAATAATGAATCCAATCAATGTTCAAGAAGATAATCATCTTCCCATCCTAAATACAAATAATGCACAAAGAGTTCAAGAAGGTCAGAATGGGAAGAATGGTCAAGGGAAACCAGAGATTAACAATATCATCTACATGGCAATTGATAAAGACAAAGCTATTAGAGATTATACAATGTTGACCCCTCAAGCCATAAATCCTGGAATAGTCAAGCTTAAAGTTCAAGCTGCTCATTTTGAGCTCAAACTAATAATATTTCAGATGTTGCAGACAATGTGACAATTTAATAGATTGCCATCAGAAGATCCTCATCTCCACCTTAAATTGTTTTTGGAAGTGAGTGATGCTTTCAAGATTATCGGAGCATCACAGGAAGCATTGAGGGTAAAACTCTTCTCATTTTCTCTAAGGGATCGAGCAAGAGCTTGGTTGAACTATTTACCATTTGATTCCATTTCTACATGGAATGACTTGACTGACAAATTTCTGATGAAGTACTTTCCACTACTAAGAATGCAAAGTTGAGGAATGAGATCGCATCTTTCCATCAACTTGAAGATGAAAACTTGTATGATGCATGAGAAAGATTCAAGGAGTTACTGAGGAAATGTCTTTATCACGGTATCTCTTGCTGTATACAGATGAAAACTTTCTACAATGGTCTAAACTCAAGTACTAGATTGATGGTAGATACTTCAACAAGTGGGGCCTTGTTATTTAATTCTTATAATAAGACCTATGATATTTTGGAAATGATAGTCAATAACAACTATCAAATACCATTTACCAGACAAGCTACAACAAGAGGAAAAACAAGAGTTCACAATATAAATGCCTTTACAACATTATCAACCTAGTAACTTCATTGACAAATATGGTGAAGGCTATGTCTACTGCTCCAGCAACTGTCAACAAAGGAACAAAGTTGCTAAGGCATCCTTTATTTATTCTGAAGAAGGACATTTATTTGATAGTTGTCCTGAAAATCCTACCTTAGTCAACTATGTGGGCAACTAAAACAGACAAAAACTAGAACAACCTTTATTCAAACACTTACAACTCTGGATGGAGACAGCACCCAAGTTTCTCATGAAACAATTAGAATAAAAATCAATATGTTGCAGTATCCAGTGGACAGAATAGACCTGCTCAACCACTTAGATTTAATCAATAAAATCAACGGTAAAAAAACACTAGTAATGATCAACTCAGCTCCTTTGAAACTTGGATTAGGGAGTACATTGAAAAGAATGAAGCAGTTGTTCAAAGTCAAGTTGTATTCTTAAGAAACCTAGAAAATCATATGGGACAACTTGCTACAGTGTTGAGCTACAGACCTCAATATGGTTTACCGAGCAACACAGAAAACCAAACAAGAGAATGGAATAAGCACTGTAAATTAATTAACTTAATATCTATAAAGGATGTTCACATCCTAATTAGTGTACATAATAGAAAAGTTGAGCCCACTTCAATCTAAAAGGAAACTCAAGCTGAAGAAAAGCCACAACCCTCCACTTCACAGCACACTGGTGAGAACAACAAAGCAACAACATCTCAAGACATGTTTTGGAATGTATGGATGCCTTAGAAAGAAATCTTGTCAGGTTTGGATTGGATCATGACAGATAGTATCAAAGCGGCTCCGTGTGTCCTTTTGAGCAATGGTAGGGCAAACCTTAACGAGGATACTCAGTCCTTAAGGGGGTATATGTAACACCCTAGGGAAATCTCACATCAGCAAAGCACGGGAAAGATGCATGGTTTATAAGGGGTGATCCACAACTTAATTGGCAATACGCGTTTTGGGGTGTATAGGTGTTAGCCTATATGGCTATAAATATTGATTTTGATGATAATAAACCACATGTGTTGATTAAAGAAAATTAAGAGTAGTTAAAATAAAGTTTTATATATTATGCTTTTAAAATAAGAAAATAATTTTGTGGAGTTAAGTTATTTTTCAAAGTTGTGAGCCAAAATGAAAGAATATTAAAATCTTTGATTTTAATCAATATTGTTTTGAATTTCAGATTTGGACCTATTTGGAAATATTTATATATTTTAGGTCATTCTATAATTTTACATATTTTAGGCGATATCATAATTTCAGAAAATTTTGGGATTCACAAAGTATTATTTACAAATTCTGAAATTGGACTTAATTGTAAAATTTATAACATTTTAGGCCATAATACAGTTATATAAGTTTTAGGGTCAAACTATAATTTTGGCAACCAGTTCTCTGTACCATTCCTGTAGTGCTTAAAAACCGGATATCTTTGAACGGAAATCGGTTCACGGGGCGTAAACTCTCCGGATGAAAAGAAAGCAATCCCGGATTAGTAGTTGTAATCCGGTTGTTGGGCAGCAAGTTTCTGGAGCATAAACGGCAATCCAGATATCACAAGCGGCATTCCGGATGTTTGAAAATTCAAATTTTTGCCTTAACGGTAGCATGCAAGCAGAATTTCAGATACTATAAACGGTAATTCAGTTATGAGTAAAAAGCTCATAACGGCTAGTTTTTTTAACTCCAACTATAAAAACTCAAATCCAATTCATTTTCAAGCCCTCTAGCAAGCATAAACAAAAAGCACACAACTTATCTTGAGCTCTCAATTCGCAAATCATTATTCTTTGAATCATCTTTGTTCATTTGTCCTTATGGAACCTTTACCTTTAGAAGGATGTCATTTGGCCTGTGCAATTGTTGTAGAAAAAATTTAATATACTCGAAAGCGCACGAATCTAGAAATAGAATAGTGGTAATGAGGTCGAACCCACAGTGATTGCTATAAATTAAAAAATATAATTGAAATCTAAAATTAATATTAATTCTCACCTAGTTGAGCAAATTGAGTTTTAAGAGCAGTTAAAATAAGAAAACAATTAAAGCAAATGAGAATTCAATAAGCAAAAAATTACAAAGGTTTCAGAATCCACCACTATTCAACTAGGAATTATCAAATTGTTAATTAATCCTCAATTTTAGAGTAACAACTCGAAATCAATGTATGTTGTCTCATGGATATAACAATTGAGCTCAACTAAAATTAATTTTGTGTAGATTCTTTTTCTACTTAATAATATGATATCTAAGCACACCATGTAAACATATTAAATAACAAATAGTCAAAGTTTTCCTAAGCATTCTGTGTAAATAATTTAATGAAAGACACAGAATCAAATATAATCATATATAGACTTCATAGATCTAAGTATATATTTAGTTAGATATTAATACTAACAATCAATAATGCATGACAGAATTAGTGAAAAGATTTAATCATATTCAACTAATCATGTGAAACAAGAACCATAAACATTAAAGTATATATGTAAGAAATTAATTAAATAAAAATATAATTATTTCATTGAATAAGATTTCATCCTTAACCTCAGTAAAACAAAATTGAGAACAATAAAAAAAAATAAAATCAGCCATAGGAAACCAAACTGTGCTGCTGCCCTTTTCTTCTCTAATGTCGAATACTGCTTCTTTTCCTTCCGTCTCTTGCTTACCTTATCTAATGGCCACAACCATGCAATTATTGACCTGATCCTATTATGATTCTAATCACTAAACCAACTCTTACAAGCTTAAGCCTTAAGCCTGCCACGTATTTGAAAATAATAAAAGCCAAAAACTATCGATTTCTTTCCTTAGTCTATTTTGACTTTCCATTTCAAGGCTTAATTATAAGCTTTGTTTAATATACTGCCCACTTTAGCTTTAAACTTCTTCTTTGTTTGCACGAGCATGGAGATTTAATTTATTGGCTTCGGTTTCTTCAGATAGAATTTCATGCACATCTGCTTAATTGCTTCCACAAATTAATTTGATCTTTAATGTTGCCAATTGTTATTCCTTATGCACTTTTTATCCATAATCTCCAATTAATTGCATATTCAATAAAATAATTCATTTAATTAAAAATAGCAAATAATAATAACTAACAATTAAATAATTAAGGGTAAAATATGTATATATTATATGCTCATTAAATACCCCCAAACTTAGATTTTGTTAGTCCTCGAGCAAAACTAAAACTGAAACAAAAATAAAAATAACGTAAAGTAAATCCTAACTATACAACTTTCACAGGCAATCGCGATTGCATTTAGTGTATGCAATAAGTCTTTAAACCCCTAGACGGCCCTAGTGAACGAGATATAGTCTAGTGAGGGTTTTAGCAATGATACCCACAAACATCTTTCTTTTTTTTCAAAATAAAAAATAAAATAACAAATAAAGAACAACAGACTTTAAATAAAACATAAAACTAGCCTCAAAGATTGCATAAATTATATAGCTCAAAGAAAATTTTAAACATTGGCGAAATTTTAACTTTAAATCAATAGTCAATCCCTTCTCCCTTTTGATTCGTGTAGTGTGCGTGTGAATCAATTCAATTAAAACTATTCTCAAAATCTTCAATACCAACATCCTTTGCCTTGAATAAAGAAAAGAGTATGTCAAACTAATCTTATTATCTTGATTTCTAATTTTTTTTCAGGCTTTTATATGCATTTTCTTTTGATTGATTTTTTTTTTCATTTCTGCATATGCACTTGATTTTTTCTCTTTTTTTTTTCTTCTTTTTCTATAACCAACCATAGTAATGAGCTTTCACTTTACCTTGTAAGTTAGCTTTCTTCTCATGATATATTATTCTTTACATACTTGTAGTACACTTGCCTAAATTACTCAAAAATAACTTCACTCTAAAAGGTTATAAGTAGTTATTTATGACTTTGGTGCCTATGTATACTATTCTGTATTGTGGAGATAAGAATCGAGACAAATAGTCATTTACTCAATCTAAAATTCTCAACTCAAGCTACGTCAATCTCAGATTTCAAGTCAAAATTATGAAAGAATTGATATTAGTGCTCATGATATATAAAGAATCTCAATCAAGAGAAACTAACACAAAAATCAAGTATAAATTAGTATTCAACCATTTCTAAGAACCAAGAATTTACTTTAGTTAAATTTATAATTGTATATGTAATTTCTTCTAGTGATAGAATTAAGGGATTACGAAAAATAAGGTTTTATAAAGATTTTAAAGGGATCTGAAAAGCATATCTCTTGCATGGCCCAATTTTTGATATTACACGGAATGAGAAAGGAACATTATAAACCGTTCAAAAATACCCACAACGGAATTACCGAATTAGCGAAATTTAGTGTGAAAATTGACCATCCCATTGGCGCATAACAAACATACAATTTTGCTCTTGGAAACATACTGTCATGCTTCCATAATTTCTGATTCGATCGCTTAGGCATTTTTTAAAGCAAATTAAATGCACACGTAAACATTAAACCAAAGAAAGAAAAAAAATTTACAATTCCAGCACCTAGGACGAGAATGGATATAGTTTTGGAGCTGATTTCAGACAGTAGCTTGCCCATCGGCTGGGCGAATCAAGTTTTGTATCTCCCCACAACCATGTAACGGGGAACTTATGCTAGCTTTTATCGTTCCTGTATATGGTTTCTTATCAATTGAGTACATATCATTGAACATTATGATGGTTGCAAAATAATAGAAGGCTAGGTAGCCCAAGTACCTGAGTGGGGCAGATTATGGGTGAGAGTAATAAGTTTCATATATGTGCACAATGCACGACAGCGTACTGCTTTAAAATTTAAAATTATGCAGAGAGATAACCTACCACATGGTCATGACCAATGATACTATGAATACTTTCAGCTTTCCTCTTAGCTCATGCACTAAATTGAATGCTGTTTTCAACTTCTAAAGATATGCAGTATTGCCAACAGTTGCATGTTATTGATTCTCATGTGCATCCACTTATAGATCGATGTCATCATCATGTACATACGTTATATGTGTTCATTAAATATAGAAAGTTTGAAAGCGTTGAAGACTATTTATTTAATTGAAAGCTCTTTTCCTGCTTTTATTTTTCTTTTGTGGCTGTCAAGTATCAGTCTAGACATTATCACCACTGGATGACACAAAAATGCTTATAAATTTTGATGTTTGAATAAAAGAACATACATAGCTATCATGCATCATCGGCAAACAGACATACCTAAGAGTCCTTTGAACAATTCCCGTTCATGGCTTCTTGTTTCTTCTTCTTCTTCTTCGATGTAGTGCTTCCCCACCACTATTAAATCTTTGACTCCACCTCCAATCGTGCGCTCAAGCATGAAGCACCCATTAAAAGTTAGATTCCTGCTGACATGGACAAATCATAGCCGTCCATCACAACCGTTTCATATTTGATAAACACTCCCATGTGATCGTATCATTTATTGCTAAATTAAGAACCTTCCTATGCCCGACAATCTTTACAATATCATGAGCGGAAACTCAAAATCAATCAATTCAATTGTTTATATCTTTTGAGTAATACGATGGCAGCGACTCTAGTTTTGTCTCACAGTTTGACCTTGGCTTTTTGGCTTGTTGCATTATTTTTATCTTGATTATTATTTTTATTTTTATTTATTAGACTTGATTAGGTAAAGGTATATAACATTAAAATAGTACAAAAGAAACTATGGATGCTGGGACGTTTCATGTTAGTTCTATTAAACTAAAATATGTACAAGTGCATACGTAGTGTAAGATCTAACAATCTCACGAAGGTTAGACATTCAGTGAATCAAAATCATATTTTATTATCTTATTTGGATCTGAAGACGGCACGCGCTTGCTTGATAATCCGTGATTAAACCATTCAGATAAATTTTTAAAATTTAGCGTGATGAAATAGATTTGATTGCGATTCTTGATTTAAGAATGATAAATTTTATTCACATCAATTGGTTTTTAGACGTAGGGACGAAGTTATTTACGAGAATTTTGATTTGTTTATTTGTTTAGTCGCATTAGCCAACATTCATACCGTTTGTACGGATCTGAATATAATGATTTTAAAAATGACCCAAAGATTGATTTTGTTGATGTCATTAAAGATAATTATGGTGACAAAACAATTAGCCACTTGCAGCGTTAGCTTTAATTTTTTAGATTTAAAAAGAGTGGTTGTATTATCATCTTCATCCCCAGTTGTCATTCATAAACCAGCAAAACAAAACACCGAGAACAAGCATAAGCAATAAACAAATGCAGAAAATGGCTGTAATGCATTAGTGTTAATTTGTAAGCTTTTTTTTTTTAATTAGATAAGATAATTCATATAACAAATTTGTTTCATTAGACAAAATTCCCTATTTTATTTTTCGTGTTTTTCTTGAATATTACTGTCAACATGGATGATGATATTATTAACTTTAATTGAAAAAATAAGGATTTCCCTTAATTTAATTAGATTTCTTGCAATAAACTTTTTATTGTTTTTTTTTAATTTAATAAATAGTTAGCATTCTATATAATAACTTATTGATTACATTTTCGCTCATATTAGCAAAGTTTGAATTCATGTGCCAGTATTATAAGAGATTGAACCAGTTGCTCACGAACATTTCTTTGACAAAGTGGGGTAAAAGTTTTTTAAAAAGTAACTCTAATTAAATACAATTTATGCCAGCCGAATGGGTGTGTGTAAACACTTTCATATGGATTAAAGGTCACCTTTACAACTTTTGAGAATGAAAATTATGTAGTTACTGGTGAGCATCGATGCTTCACATAACTTTAGACTTTTGCCAACTTTGCCCAAGAATAAAAAAAATCATAATGATAAAAAGATTGGAAACTTAGGATTACAGTTTGAAAATTGAGGGATCAGTCACTTTGCATGCAAGTTTTCCCAAAAGCTGCACGGCCCAGGGCCTCTGATGTGATATTTTCTTGAAGGGTCTCTTCATTAATTTGTATAGTGGGAATGGGAATAACCAGTGGGTGATTTTGATCATTTGGTGTTTTCCTTTCGTTAGTTTCTTTTTAAAGCTTCCCGTCATATTTCGTGTTTTTTTGTTCTCCCCTTTTTTTTCTTTTAAATTAATGATTTTACTTTTAGGAAAAAGAAATTTGACGTGAAAAACAGAATATATATATATATATGCGAATCTCATTCGCATACCTTTTTTCTTTTTCTTGTATTTGGTATGCTTTAATTGGATTTATGTTCGAATAAAATTGTAAAATATAAATGTTAAGTTGTTAACTCAAAATACCAAAATCATGTTGAGCTGCATGGAAAAATTAAATGTCATTCTTCTAATTCTTACTTTCACAATATATATTACAAGATCATCTCTTGCTAACTAGATAATTAACTGCTGTTTTCATCGTAACCTCTGCACAAGTATGGAGCCACATTTATTTTTACCATTATCAATGTTTAAATATTAATAGTTGTCATTCTCTTCTACCTCATTTGACATACATTAAATTACCTTCTCTCATTACTAATCGCAACATAACAAGTATCATTTACATTCTCGTAACAAAATATTTGGTCACCTTAACCATATAAAGGTGTCACAAGTAAAGAAGCCCTTAGAATGAATCTAACTTAATTTGCCAAAAATAAAAAAAAATAAAAATTAATGTTGTTATTTTTCAAAGTCACTTTCTATGACAATCCCTTACGCATTGACTCCTCAAAAAAATTCCTCATGTTGCCAAACGCATCAGCATCACTACTCACAAGTCACAGGCAATGACCAAAACCATAGAGTCTGTTTGTTAATGACCACACCCTTTGTAAAGGTAGGGTCCCACATTCCACGTGACCATTTTGCGCGTTTTGGGTGGATGTGTCCAATGACAGGGAGCCACGTAGGAGCTCGCCAGGTTGGTCTAGCTGTCCTCCGATTAGGATTGGTGAATGAGGCCACGACTTTTGTTGCCGGCTCGCTCGAGCCGAGAAAACGACCGGTTCAAACTTTGCGCTTCGCCCCATGCTGCGCGGTGCAGGCCAGGACGTGTGTGGCTAGCGAAGCGAACCGTGTTATCAATCAATTATCCTTGGAATGGATTTTATTCGTAAAATTCAAAACATCCTAATCGTAATTGACTTAATTTTATTTTTTTTTAAATATGATCAGTTAATATTTTAAAAAATACTTTATGATGAAAAAAATTCTTTCAATAGTATTTTATTTTAGGTAACAGTAAATTTTTTTAATAATTATAAAGGAGTGATTATTTAAAATAATTAATTAATGAACTTCTTAATATAATTTAATTTTAAATAAGATGATCTTATAAAATAAAATAATTTAAGGGTCTAGACCTAATGAAAATATGTTCTTAAATAAATTTTTGAACTATTTTTAGTTTATTTATGAAAGACGAAAAAACTGGACTTCGTAAATATTAAAATTTTTAAAAAAAAGGGAACTTCATAACTATTAAATAATCAATTAAATGCCTTAAAAAAAAAAAAACAACTTAGTCAAGCTTTATATATTTTCTTCGATGGAAAATTAAGCTTCAACTTTACTTCGGACAGCGGCTTCGGCTTGTCCAAGCCGAATTCTCGAACTCTCAACAAACACACACATACATGAGAACTCCGAACGCGTAATTATAATATATATATTAAATATAAAAAAAAAACTCAATTAAATTATTAAAAGAATACAAACCAGTAATATAAAATAATCGCCAAGCCAGCCTGCAAAAAGTACTCATTCATTTTGCTCTTTCTCTCTCTAAAGAGGAAAAATCTCGCACACTCATCAAGAGGATCGGCTGGAACGGCGGAGCTCCGGCGGAGTTAAATTTGTCGGCCATGCGTAACACACGCGCTCTTGGCCTGCTACTCTTTTCAGCTCTGGTTGTACTTCACTGTGGAGTTGTAGTTCAAGTCTCGGCTCAGGGATCTAATGCTAGGAGTCGATGGCGGACACTAACCGGTACCGTTTTTGTTTGTTGAGCGACTACAGTGAGTTTGTTTTCTGTTTGGTTGTTGAGGAGGAAAAAATGTGGTGATAAGATGAGAAAATGCAGCTCTAGCTCAGTATAAGCTCTGAGATTAGCGAAATTAAAAATATAATTTTTTTTGGAGGTTTAGAAGCTGAAACAATAAGTAAAATCAATTAAATATAATATAGTGAAGTAAAGATTAAGTGTTTCTTTCGTTTTTCTTTTGGGTTTTATAATGAAAATCTGAAGAAAATATGAGGATCGACTGTAAAAACGAAGAACGCTTTGTATTTGGAATAGAGTCAGTTCAGTGAAGCACTTTCTTATTATTTTCTTTGTTAATTTTGTTTTATTATTTTGAAAGTCTAAACAGAAACTGTCTAAATCAAAAGATATTTGTTTATCTGGAAAGAAGAAAAAAGAAAAAAGAAAAATAGTATGCCATTTTTGTATTAAATGGAACTGGAAAAGTTAGTCCGGACATAATAATGTGTTTAGCATGAGCAAATTCTCATTAACTTTATCAAAGGCTTTTTGTTTGTATCTTTATTTTCTTTGGTATACTGTTGGATAATCTTACGTCTTCGATTATGCTTGCAGGAGATCCACCATTTGTAGTAGCGCATGGGGGATTTTCAGGTATATTTCCAGATTCTAGTTCTGCAGCTTATGGTTTGGCGCTGATGACGAGTGTGCCCAGTGTTATCTTATGGTGTGATGTGCAATTGACCAAAGATGAAGCTGGGATTTGCTTCCCTGAACTTAAGCTTGATAATGCTTCTAACATCGCTCAAGTCTTTAAGGCTCAGCAAAAGAATTATCTTGTTAATGGGGTCCCAACACCAGGATGGTTTTCCATTGACTACACACTTAATGACCTATCGACTATAATCTGTAAGCTTTTCATCTTTTCTTTCGTTCTTTCTCTTTTGATGAGCAGGTAGAATTCATCATGGTTAGATTTACATTGTAATAGTCTATATTTTTTTGATAAGTTGCTCTTAAATATGGATATGTGCATGTTGGTTTCCCAACCAACATAACAAGGTTGATCATACTGGTTTGAGCTATTAAATTGCTCACGTTATCTGACTTCTGTGAATGTTAAACTACTTGACAAGTACCTACGAGTGATTATCCCAGTCTATTGTTGAGTGTTTGGTGTTTTACATTTTTTCTTTTTTAAATTTTTTTTCCTGATCTGGACAGTAAATCAAGGAGTCTATTCTCGAACCGATAAGTTTGATGGCACTGGGTACCTAATCCTCACTGTTCAGGATATGGCAAGACAAATAAAACCACCGGGCTTATGGTTGAATATTCAGGTAAGAGATATATTGTTTAGTCCCTTCTTCGCAAGGCTATTACTCTTTTGATGTCAATGTTATATTTTCTCTTGCTTTGGCCTTTTACCTTGTCTCTTGATACTGGTAGATTCTACGCTTTTGATATATTTTGGAGCCAACCCTGTTGTTCTAACACTTCTGCAGCACGATGCATTCTACGCACAACACAATTTGAGTATGAGAAGCTTTGTACTTTCCGTATCCAGAAGTGTAGTTGTCAATTACATCTCTTCACCTGAGGTGAATTTCTTGAGAGCTATTGCCGCAAGATTCCGACGGAGCACAACGAAGCTGGTTTTCCGATTTCTTGGAAAATCTGAAATCGAGCCCACAACCAACCAGACTTATGATTCTCTCTTAAAGAATCTTACATTCATCAAGACTTTTGCCTCTGGAATCCTTGTTCCGAAGGATTATATATGGCCTGTAGATGAAAGTCTGTACTTACTACCTCATACCACTATTGTGTTAGATGCTCATAAAGAAAGACTAGAAGTTTTTGCATCAAATTTTGCAAACGACATTCCAATTAGCTTCAACTACAGTTATGATCCATTGGCTGAGTATCTCTCATTTATTGACAATCATGATTTCTCTGTTGATGGTGTGCTATCAGACTTCCCATTAACTCCATCATCGGCCATAGGTATGTTGTCTTCCATAGCCTATGCGCATCCAAAAAAATCATGAGGTTTTTGGAGATCTTTTTGTTTATGAATGGTTTTATATCTGTAACTTACATTATGAGGTTTCACCCAAATCTCTGGATAACCATAGACCTAAATAAATATTCAACTACTTGGATTCAGACATGAAGTTCCTATTACTGATAATCTCCTCGCAATTGTCTTGACCTTGTATCCTCAAATCTCTACTGGTTCATTCAATTGTTTCAGTGTGCATTGTAGACTGCTTCATTTGGCTATTCCTTATTTTGATTTTGAATTGGTGATACTCTAGCTTCTTTTCAGCAAATTTGTATAATTTTATATTTAAAGCTCACTTAAATTTGTGACAATTTAAAATAGTTTTTTTTTCTTTTGCGGAATATTACTGCAATTGCCTGAACTTAAATAACATTTTTGTTCTTCGTTTTATACAGCTGAAATGGCATATCCAATATGGTTACATGGATTCGATCATTGCAATTATGGTTTCTTATTTTATTATCTCTTGACATTCTGATTTATTTCGTTGTGCTACAGATTGCTTTGCTCACCTTGGAAAAAATGCATCTAAATCAGGTATGCCCCTACTGTATGGTGCTTTTTACTAACAAGTTTTATCTTTCTCACTCATTGGTGATGTCACACTTTGACTAATGGCATAAAAAATTGCTATGTTCCAGCAAATCTTTTGGTCATTTCAAAGAACGGAGCAAGCGGAGACTATCCCAGTTGTACTAACTTAGCATATCAGAAAGCTATTTCAGATGGTGTTAATTTTATTGACTGCCCTGTCCAGATGTCGAAGGATGGAGTCCCATTTTGCCTTAGCTTTATAAATCTTATTAATAGCACAAATGCTGCGCAATCGAAATTTAGGAACCTCGCAACTACCATTCCTGAGATCATGGCAAGCAGCGGAATATTTTCTTTTAGCTTGACATGGGATGAGATTCAAACCTTGATCCGTAAGTTAAATTGATTCTTGTTTCTTTTTTCTTTGGTGTAAAATGACCTTCAACTCAGTGCTCTTTGTTATTATTTCTCTCTCTCCTTATATGTGTGGGTGGGTGTGTGTGTAAACTCTCTCCATGCACACTGAGAAAATAGCCAATATGTACCAGAAGATGGAGAGAACACGGATTTTAGAGAATCTACTGGGTCCACTCTAGATTGTAGGTTGATTTTTGGATATCTAAATTTATACTTTTATAGAGTGACATGGTTTGATAATTTTCATTTTTATCTACTTCATTGAACAATCACTTCCAACCTAACAGTAGAATGACAAATGAGTTCTTTCTTTGGTAAACTACATGTATCTCTGGGGTGGACCCCATAATCTACTTTTGATTATATATTTCATTTCTATTTTATCTTCTAGATCTGCCCATGGTTCTACTATTTGCCTAGTATTATCGTTATTATTTCTCATAATAAATATGATTTGCTGTTACCTTTTTTGGTTGAACAAATACTCATCATCTGATGTATATTTATTTTCTTTTTCACTGTAGCTCAAATTTCTAATCCATTTTTTAAGTTTAAATTATTCCGCAACCCGAACAGCAAAAATGCTGGAAAGTTTATGAAATTGTCCGATTTTCTGGAAATGGCAAAGAATGCGAGTTCTCTTTCTGGTGTCTTGATCAGCATAGAGGTAAGTTTTGTTGCGGCCTCAATACTTGAAGATTTCATATCCAAATTATAATACTACATAACTTCTAGCTGTATTGAATCGTACTTCTGGCTGTATCGTATCATAATCACTTTCCAGTTTGACTCAACTATTTGTAGCAGCTGACTTTGATCTTTATTTTCCTGCACCGCCTTCAGAATGCAGCCTATCTTGCGGAGAAGCAGGGAATGAGTGTAACTGATTCAGTAATTGAGGCCTTGGGAAATGCAGGTTACAATAATCAGACAGCTTTGAAGGTTATGATTCAGTCCACAAGCAGTTCTGTTCTAATGAAGTTCAAGGAGAAAATTAACTATGAGCTTGTCTACAAGGTCGAAGAAAATATTCGTGATGCTTTTAACCAAACCATTGCGGATATTAAAAAGTTTGCTCATTCTGTGGTCCTCAATAAGGAGTCTGTATATCCTGAAAATTCAGCATTCATTACTGGTGCTACAGATATTGTTCAAAGGCTACAATCTTTTAAACTCCTAGTTTATGTTGAAACATTCAGAAATGAGTTTGTATCTCAAGCGTGGGACTTCTTCTCAGACCCAACCGTGGAGATCAACACATATTACAGCGGAGCTGATATTGATGGAGTTATTACAGAATTCCCTAAGACTGCTGCTAGATACCGAAGTAAGTTAGCTCGGAAACTTTCATCTCTTTGCTTATATGGTGCATGAATACATTTCGTCCTCAAAGTTTGGTAATAAAAGCAACTTTGTTTCTACATCCTAGAAGTCCAGAACCTTGACAAATTTAAACATTCTAGACCAGACTTATTGCTAATTCTAAGAAGCCTCCGATATATGCTTGCTTGAATGGACATCCGTAACACAAAATATGCGAATTAATGCTACTAGTAGTCTCTACTACTACCAACATTACGACTAAGAGCTTCTATCTCATCTCATCATTTCTGTTTGTTGTTATGAGCACTGTGAAGAACAGTTGAGTTGTTACCTTTTTATTAACCCCTTCTTGCTTTAACACTCTATTGCAGGGAATCGATGCTTAAAAATGGATGACAAGACACCTCCTTACATGACCCCTGTTCAGCCTGCTGGTCTCATTCCACTCATCACCCCTGAATACATGCCACCAGCTGAGGCACCAAATCCCATCCTGAAAGAGTCTGATGTCACAGAGCCACCTTTGCCTCCCATCACACCAGTCCCGTCTACCAGCCCTAGTAATGGTTCGGCAGCACCTGCTACACTGCCAAACGGACAGCCAAAAGTTGCCACGGGCATTTTCCTCTCGACTATGGCTATGCTCCTTATCACCCTTTTACTACTATAATAAGGTCACTTCAGATTATTTGTGATTGCTTGGATGTGAAAAGGTTCTAGCTTTTAAGGTTTTGCTGCTGCTATCGTCACAGCTAGTTAATTTTTTTTTTCCCCCCATCAAAACGGTAGCAAAATATTTTTCGTTTTCATTTTAATTGTTGGTAGGTATGTTCATTCTTCCCCATCTATTTTGGAGTCACAAGTTCTGGAGAGGTATATGCAATGAGGTATTCGTTTGTCATTTCATTGTTGTAAGAAATATATTTTGCCGGTTATTCTTTGTGTATTTATAATTATCTGTAACGCAAAAGCTTCGACACCGATGTGTCGTTTTTGTTTTCTTTGTGCTAAACTACATGTCGGTTATCATGTTTAATTTCTTCCAAATTTGGTTCGGAGTTCGGACGCCGCCATCATTAACCAACATTTCTTACCCATTCAAAATTTCATCGTTCCACTCAAATTACCAAATTTGCTAATCACCATCTCGACACTTTTGGGCGGGCAACAAAGAAGGCCAAAATAAATACAGAAAAAGGCATGCTAATTAGGTTGATTAATTAGCTCATGAAGCAGTTGCAAGAGTAAAACTCTCATATTAAGATTTACTAATATGGTATTATTCATATTTCAAGTAGCATTAACTGTTGTCAAGCTAATTTTTCTTTTTCTTTTTCAGTGAAAATTAAGTACACAACAGCAGCCCCACAATCCACATAGAGGTAGAACCGTAACACCTCAACGTTATTTATATGAACATGACATCTATTGATGGCAATAGCACGTATTAATCTAATGGTGCTGCTGGCTTCCTTATCATGTCGATGGGATATAACTTGGACAGGGCGGCAACCTCAATACATAAGGCTTATTTAATTCAATTCTACACAATTTTTTTATCGCAATTATTTCACAAACATTCCCCTAACACACGCATAAGTCTCCAAACATCCATTGAGGGAGAAGTAAATACGCTAAAAATGCAAAAAAAAAAAAAATTAAAGCTTTTAGGAAGCAAATGAAAATTAGACAAAACATACGGTACACGACCTTGAGGATTTCGTTACACTTGGAATTCAATTCAATTTTTTCTTTCTTCTTCATTTAACATCTATAACAGCATATGTACTTATTTCGTTAGCATGCATATAAATAATATAGCTAGTGGTTTCCTAATTAATTCTATGCCATGTTCGAATGGAGAATATATATAAACAACTTTCATATGCCCAACCATCTTATTTTCATTCTTTTTTATTTTAATTCTTGAGTTCATATTTTGCTACAAATTTTACAGCAATAGATGGCCCGAAAAACTCTGCTTTAATTTGCAGATTGTAACAGAGGAAAGGAGTTTTTGTGGACAGTTTTGCTTCATTTTCCAATTATTTTCAACTTTCCTACTGCCTAAAAGCATTTCCAAAAACCTCTATAAATTTTACTCTTCAAATATCTATTTGTTTACTTATATGGCAAATAGAAGAGTGAAAAAATATGATAATTTCTAAAAGATTCTTCAAATAGAAATAAATTAATATTATTTTAATGAAATAATTATTTTTTAAAAAGAAAAGTCAATAACAATTAAAGCACTTCTCTCTTTTTCTCCAATGAAAAGTAATAAAATATAAATTGAAAAAAAAAAAGAAATCAACTCTCTAAATTTGAAAAGAGAGAATCATTTCTTATCTGAAGAATCTTAATTGGAGTGTTTTTTTGAGCTTTAAATATTAATGTGGCTCTTCAAATAAGTAATAAAATCTTATTTGAAGGGTCTTTTAGTGATGCTCTAACCAACTTCTATTATTTCGAGTTCATAAGTTTTTCGTTTGACAGCTTAGGTTTAATATTTACCGAAAAAGAGAATAGCTTTAAATAATATATTTACATACTTAAAAACAAATGGGACATCAAATATTAAACCATGTATTTAGAGCTAGAGCATGTAGCTTTCTTCCCATGATATACGCGAATTTGAAATTTTGAAATCCTAAACCGGCTGGGTAATTTAAGACTTGAAAATCCTAATTCTAATTCTTTTTGAGAAGAAAAAGGAAATCCTAATTTTGGTCGGCGAAGGTTTTAATTATTATAAAAGCTCAGACGCTCTCGTAGAAGTTAAAACTCAACTCAATATCTCCAAGTTGTACTTTGCTCAGTATTGTTTTTCTAGAACTATGAAGATAAATTCCCTTTTCCCACCGGCGCCTAGTCCATCTCAACCTCCTCGGCCGCCTGCTGCTTGCACTCTCAAAAGAAGAGACGTTGAGGAGGTGTTTCCTTTTTTATATGATTTATGAAATCCTTTTAAGATTGCCGGCAACATCTTTTATCCGTTTTCGATGTGTCTGTAAGAAGTGGTGCAGCATAATTGACCGTGTTTCTTTTGCTAACAAGCATGTGTCCGCACGTTCTATACCTGCTGCTGATGAACCTCAGATCGTGCCTATGCCCACTTTGGCTGGTGATGAAAAACCTTTGTATTCATTTATATGCGATATTAATCTTGTTAAGCGAAGTGAACGTCCAGTCTTAGAGTTCTATGGCCAAGTTGTGTGTCGAGTCAGCGACATTGCTCATGGTTTAGTTTTCTTTTTTGATATGGGTGATCCAGGGAACATCTGCTTGTGCAATCCTCTTAGAGGAAAAATCTTAGAGTTGCCACGACCACGGGCAGCGGTGTCCCATCAATTGGCCAAGCACTTGACTTGTTTTGGAATAGGATTTGACAGCGCAACCAATACATACAAGATTGTCCGAGCATCAAAGCCAGTAAATGATGAGATTTTTCATCTCCTATCGTTTAATAAATTTGAAGTTGCAGTTTATACTTTGGCAATCATGTCAAACGGTCTCAAAAGTACTCCTCTTGGAAGACTGCTCGTAAGGTTTATGTTTCTCCATCGACTCTCTAATTATGAACATTCTTTAAAGACTGTTTGTAAGTTTTATCTTTCACCATCGACTATTTAGTTATCTGTTGGAGGAGAAGAAGAAATCAAGGAGTGATTGATTGATTTGCCAAATATTATGGAAGATTGACAGTGATTGTCCAAATATCATAGAAGATTGATAGTGATTACCAGCTCTCATTCTTGTTGCAGTGGGCCGTTACTACCTTCCATTTTTTTATTCATGTAATTGCTTTATATACTGGATTGTTAGTAACTTTCCAACATGAATAAGAAATATATCCTCCACTCTTCTCCCGTGCATGTAGGTTGCTTCTATGGCACCGAAGCACGTAAACTATTGAGCATTGTGCTGATATTTTCATATTACATTTTGCTATAATTTTGCTATATGGTATCAGAGCAGGCAAATTGAGGTAAATTTTCTTCAACCATTTTTTTTATCTGTTGGTCCAATGGCTGAAAGCGATCCAAATCCTAGTTTGAAACTCTCTTCAGTTGATTTAAATGGTTTGAATTATGTTCCTTGGTCAAGGGCTGTTACTTTGCTTTGGAGGAAAAAGAAAATTAGGTTACATTAATGGTAACTCTGTTTGTCCGAATTCTAAAGATCCAAAATATGAAGATTGGATTGCTAATGACCAACTTGTTAGATCATGGATTCTTAATTCCATGGAGCCTCATATTGCAGAAATTTTCACATTTTCTAATTCCTCAAAAGAATTGTGGGATTCTATATCTGAATTATATGGTAGCAACAATAACAGTGCACGTGTTTTTGAATTAAAATGTAAAATTGATGTAGCTAAACAAGGTGATAAAACCTTTAGTGAGCACTTGGGTTATCTTAAAAAGTTATGGGATAAACTAAATATGTATCGTCCATTTACTGCTGACCCTATAGTGCTGCAGCAAAGAGTGGAAGAAGACAAAAATTTTTCCTTACTCAGCAGTTTGAAGCCAAAGTATGAAAATCTAAGAAGCAACATTCTCATGGCCCCAAAGCTTCCTTCTTTCTCCATTGTTTGTCAAACTATTCAACGAGAAGAAACTCGTAAGAAGACCATGAATGCTAATGTGAAAGTTAAAAACCAAAATCACATGCACTTGTGGCTGAAAAAAATGACAGAAAGGAGAAGTACGGGAAGAGCAATCGCAATAAAGGAAAAAGGGAAAGTTACCTTTGTGACCATTGCGGGAAAAATGGACATACAAAGCATCGATGCTGGGATTTGTATCCACACCTTAAGACTGGTCCAGATAAAAATAAAAAGGATCATGCTGCTGTTGCAGATACCTCAATCTCAATAACTTAGCTCAGTCATCTCCTTCAACAAATTAGTAAGTCCATGTCATCTGAAATTAATCAAATCACTTCGACTAATGTTTCAGGTAATCTACAAGCTTATCTTACTTCTTCCTACAATACAAATTCTTGGATAATTGATTCTGGAGCCACAGATCATATGACCAATAATCCTAGTCTTGTGCATGACTTTACTCCTATAAATCATAAACATGAGGTATCTATTGCAAATGGAGCTACTGTTCCAGTATCTGGAAATGGAAAAATAAAATTTTTTCCCTAAAGTTCCACCTCCAAAGTTCTTGTTGTTCCTTCATTTCCAGTACAACTTTTATCGGTTGGAAAAATCACTAACTCTTTGAATTGCGATGTTATTTTTTCTCCCTCATCCGTTATATTTCAGGATCGAAAAACTAAGAAGACGATTGGTGAGGGAATTTATTCACATGGGCTATATTTGCTAAACACAACCGATAAAGCTTGTCATACAAAAAGGAAAAAAGGTCATATCTTACATAAACGACTTGGACACCCTTCAGATCGTATTTTATCAAGCCTTTTTCCTTCTATTTCTATTACTTTTAATGCTTGTGATGTTTGCCAATTTTCAAAACAAACTCGTTTACCTTTTAATAAATCTTTATCTATGTCTTCTAAGTCATTTGAGCTGATTCATTTTGATTTATGGGGCCCTGCACCTGTTGATTCTTATGATGGATGCAAATATTTTGTCCTGTTTATTGATGATAAATCTCGCGCTACTTGGTTATTTTTACTGAAATCAAAGACAGAGGTGTTCTCTATTTTTCAAGAATTCCATAACATGGTGATTAATCAATTTGATGCCAAGATAAAATCTTTCAGGACTGATAATGGAACTGAATATACCAGTGGTCCATTCTCTGAATATCTTCGCAACCATGGGATTCTTCATGAAACTAGTTGTGTGGGTATGCCACAACAGAATAGCGTGGCCGAAAGGAAAAACAGACATATTCTAGAAACTGCAAGGGCTTTGATGTTTCAAATGAATGTTCCAAAGAATATTGGTCACATGGTGTCCTAACGGCAACATATTTGATTAATCATCTTCCTAGTCGAGTTCTTGAATTTAAATCTCCTGTGGAAGTCTTAAAAAATCAGAAGCCGAATATTTTCCATTTGCGAGTATTTGGCTGTGTCTGTTATGTTCATCAACAAACTGTAAATCGTGATAAATTGAATCCTCGAGCAATTTGATGTGTATTTTTTGGATACTCTTCAATAAAAAAGGGCTACATGTGCTATAATATCATGACTCGAAAGCTTATTATTTCCCGGGATGTGAAATTTGTTGAGTCAAAGTTTTTTTTTCAACCATAAGATGATAACAAAATTCAATCCCAGGGGGAATGCTTATCTAATTTGGTTCTACTACCAACAATTACAAGTGATGACACTTGTCTAAA
The DNA here is from genome assembly GCA_030444775.1 of Atalantia buxifolia. NCBI lineage: Eukaryota > Viridiplantae > Streptophyta > Magnoliopsida > Sapindales > Rutaceae > Atalantia > Atalantia buxifolia. The sequence continues at coordinate 25,115,596 of CM059834.1, read as the reverse complement.
TAATGAAGCTCAACAAAGTCCTTATATGAGTAACCGTGGTCAAAAAATTGAAGAATCTACAAGTTCAGCACCTGTTGTTACAGCCCCTTTATCTACCACAGATAATACAGTCATGCCTCCATCCCAATAGTCCCAACGCAGATCAAAAAGGCAGACTCATCCACCAGGAAAAATGAAGGATTTTTTCACTTACCATGTGATCTCTTATCCCATGCAGGCTTACTTGACATATGACAGGATGAAGTCTTCTCATTCAATCTTTCTTGCAGTAATATCCAATAATCGAGAGCCAAAAACTTTTAAAGAAGCTAACACCAATTCCATTTGGAGACAAGCAATGCACGAAGAGCTACAAGCCCTTGATGAGAACAAGACATGGAACATTGTTAAGCTACCACATGGAAAGAAAACTGTTGGTTGTCGTTGGATATACAAAATAAAGTACATAAGTGATGGGACCATTGAAAGACATAAAGCAAGATTGGTTGCTAGAGGATTTACTCAAACTTATGGAGAAGATTATAAAGAAACATTTGCTCCAGTTGCAAAAATGAATACTTTTCAAGTGCTTGTATCTCTTGCAGTGAGTGAAAATTGGAGACTACACCAGATGGACGTAAAAAATGCTTTCCTTCATAGAGAGCTTGAAGAGGAAGTTTATATGAGGTTACTTCCTGGCCATCCAAAAGAATCAGAACCTGGGTTTGTATGCAAATTAAACAAAGCATTATATGGGCTAAAACAATCACCACGAGCTTGGTATGCAAAGTTAAGTTAAGTTCTCATGATGAATGGATTACAAAGGAGTGTTGCAGATTCTTCATTATTTGTAAAAAAAGGCATCTCTGGCATTACAATTATTTTGGTCTATGTTGACAATATTGTAATTACAAGAAATGACCATGAAGAAATATCAAAGCTCGCACTTTTGCACAAAAAGTTTGCTATTAAGGATCTTGGCATTTTGAAGTATTTTTTGGGGATAGAAGTTGCTTACTCAACCAAAGACACTTTTCTCAATCAACAAAAGTATGTGTTAGATTTATTACAAGATAGCGAAAAATTAGGGGCAAAACCAGCAGAGACACCCACAGAGATTGGAGGTAAGCCTGATGATGAAGGGGAACCATTTCCTAATGTTGTTCAATATCAAAGATTGGTTGGTAGATTAATCTATTTGACAATTACTCGCCCAGATATTTCCTATGCTGTAAGCTTGGTTAGTCGATTCATGCATGCACCTAAGGTTCAACACATGGATGCAGTAAACAGAATCTTGTGTTATCTAAAAGGCTCACCAGGAAGGGGGATATGGATGCGCAAGAATGGCCACACTTCTATCTCAGCTTATACCGATGCTGATTGGGCAGGATGTCCAATTGACCGTCGATCTACAAAAGGATATTGCATTTTTGTGGGAGGAAATTTGGTCACATGGAAGAGTAAGAAGCAAAATGTTGTGGCTAAGTCTAGTGCGGAAGTAGAATATCGTGCTATGTCTATTACTACTAGTGAAATTATTTGGTTAAGAGCCTTATTGAAAGACTTAATTAAACTTCTCTACAACAGAATAAACTCGATTATTCTGTGATAATCAGGCTGCTATACACATTGCTTCTAATCCAGTTTTTCATGAACGAACAAAGCACATTGAAGTAGACTGCCACTTCGTTTGAGAAAAAATGGTAGCTGGTATAATTTGTACTCCATTTGTTTCTAGTGATTTACAGCTAGCCGATATCTTTACAAAAGGCTTAACAGCATCTAGGTTTCAAGAGATATTGTTCAAGTTGGGCTCCATCGATATTTTCGCACCAACTTGAGGGGGAGTGTTGGTGGAGAAGAGAAAATCAAGGAGTGATTGATTGATTTGCCAAATATTATGGAAGATTGACAGTGATTGCCCAAATATCATGAAAGATTGATAGTGATTACCAGCTCCCATTCTTGTTGCAGTGGGCCATTACTACCTTCCATTTTTTTATTCATGTAATTGCTTTATTTACTGGATTGTTAGTAACTTTCCAACATAAATAAGAAATATATCCTCCACTCTTCTCCCGTGCTTGTAGGTTGCTTCCATGGCACCGAAGCACGTAAACTATTGAGCATTGTGTTGATATTTTCATATTACATTGTGCTATAATTTTGCTATATTATCACCATAGGTTATGTTTGTGTTTCTTCATAAACTATTTAATTATGAAGATTAGTTATGTTTATATTTCTCCATAGACTATTAATGTTCTATTTAATTTTCTCAATAATGTGCTTATTATTCTTTCTTTTCAATTTTAAAGTGACATTGTATTTCTCTCCTCATTAATTTTCTATAGTTTTGCTGAAGGGAGTTCATTTCCTTAAAAAAGGTAAGGTCAATTTTGCCTTGCTTGTCAAAGTTTCTTCTATATATGGCCATCCCATCTCACTAAGTGGAAAATGCTGCGACTTATGTCTATTAATTTTCTTCTTTTTGCTGGAGATTTTTGTCTTCGAAGACTGCAAAAATGTGTAGGCTTCTGTTGTTACCATGTGTCTATGAAAAAACCCGATAGAGAGACATGGACAAAAACTTTACTCGCCCTCTATCTACCAAGAGACAAATCTCAGCCACAAATCAATCACTTTTAAAAGGCAAACACAAAAATCAATCCTTACTATCCCACCTAATGTCCTTATTCAATCAGCTGATCTCTAATGTTTTTACTTTATTTATCTACTAGTTTGCTGAAATTTGCTTGCGTAAACTCTTGTTTTTGTTGTTTACTGTTAATTATACTTTTTTTTTACCTTAATTTTGTTTTGCGGTTGAAATAATACGAGGGAGATATTAAAGATATTATAAATTTTTTATTACATTATAAAATCAGTTTAGTTTCTTAGATTAACACTATATGACCGTAGTTTTTTCAAACTGCAACTCTCCAACAATAAGCAGCCAGTAGTGTTAAAAATATACGCGTAGCAGAAGATTATAAAAAGTTCAATACAATTCAACTTAGAACTGAATCTAAAGTCGCCAAAGGAAGCCTTAATTTGCTAGATAACTGGTTATTGTATTTTGGTTTTTGGCCTTATATGTATCATTTCCTTTTGGTTTAAGATCATCATAGGGCATACTTAGCATAGCTAGATAGCTTAAGATTCGGTGATATCTTACTTTGCGTGAGTTTAAACATTTTTACTTTCCATATCATTCTCTAGTCAACCTTTTACAGACTAGTCAACAATTGTGATTGTGTATGATTTAGGGATTGATATATGTTTTGTCAAATTAGTAATCCTTCTTCGTGTGTTTGCATAGTTGCTAAGTGGACTTATGATCTATTCACACATGATTTTAGCACACTTACTGCAAGTTGGAGTGTTTATGAAATGATACAATTAAATTAAGTTTTTGACTGAAGGCTGGCTTGAGCAATTAATTTTTCAGGGAAAGTCCCAATGGTTGATCATCAGGTTCAACATCCATCCCTGGTGCAGAAGGCAGCTGGACAGCCCCTTCACTCTAAAAAGTAAAAACATCCAGGGTTATGACGGGGCTTTCAAAAGGCCTACCGTGTGCCAAATTAAGATGTGGTAGCTGCATATGGGAACTACGTACTCCAATGCTACTCAACTTCAAGAAAGATAAGGATGCTTACTGGAAATGGTTTGCTGGTAACTTAATTGATTGGCATCCGGACATCCCTTCTCTTTGTGCACCCACAGGACTATGCTCGGGGCCATTTGGCCAATGATGTCGAGGTAATTCAAAGGTCTAGTTCATGATGTCTACAGAATATATTCAACACGCTTAATTTTTTCATCTTCGATCATGGCATTTAGTTATTGTTTCAGGATGATTACTATGATGTCAAAGTAATAATTCCCGCAAATCGCGCCCTTGCTGTTGCTGTTCCCGTCACCTGCTCTTGCTTTCCTACCCAATCGACACGGTCCGCAGAAGAATGATGATGAGTTGATGACGGACAAGTACAAGAGAAACTCTCCCTTGATGCATGCAATTACTCTTGTTAGTACGTACTTCAAATAAATAAATAAAATAAAAAATTGCAAAACAAAGGGATACGCGTGCATTGTTTTTCCAGCAACAGAGAAAAACATTGTTTTTCCAACACCCTAGAATTTTCTTTTTCATTATGGGAAAATATTAAATATAATTAACAACCAACCCAAATACACTAGGATTTTTAATCTCATTTTGTTAACTATGCAATCTGCATTAAAGTCAATTGGATTCTTATGGAATTAAAAGGCTAAAGCCAATATATATATATATATATATATATATATATATATATATATCATACCAAAACAAGAAGTGCTTAATGGTTCGTTTTCTTAATTATTAGATAAACTAAGCTACATTTCATTCATGATATGGATATTCATAGTGGAAGAACTCAGAAACTGCAGAGCCTCTCAAACCTTACCCCACCCCCGGGCCCCCCATACAAAAAAAAAAAAAAAACCACAGAGAAAGGGGTTCAAGATCAAGTTTTCGAAGTTCTTTTCTTCCTACCATTAATCTTATTATTATTTATTACTCAGGTTGAAGCTCAAAGAAAAATTTTTAATGTGATGAAATTTGGTGCTAATCCTGATGGAAAATCAGACAACACTCAGTTAATAATAATAATCATATACAAAATAACGAAACAATTTTTTGCTCTTGTTCCTGTTTTTATTTTTGCTTTTGCTTTACATATTTTGCATGCATGTATATTTGGGGGCATTTTACAAAGCATTTGAAGTAGCTTGTCAACCGGACGGTGGAAATCTTCGATTTTTATTGACCATTGGATTACTTTCCAATATCTTGACCATTTGAATACCAACGGTGGTGGTTTGCTGGATGGCCAAGGGTCCTCTGCTTGGCCTTGGCCCTAACAACAATTGCAGATTTGCAGTAAAGATCCACACTGCCCGGCTTTTCCCGTTGTAAGTTTTCTTGCTTCAATTTTTATTCCCTTAATTTCTATAAAATCATCATATATTATCATTGTTTTTATGAGAAAATAAATATTCATCCCACAAAATTATTCCTTGTTGATCTTAGTTTTAAACTAGCTTAAGTTATATAAAAATGCATAAGAAGTGATACTTTGATCATTTTAAGAAATTGTTTTAATTTATTGCTTGGGTTGGGTTGACTCTTATAAGTTTTAATACATGTATCATATCATTTCAATAATATTAATTTAAAGATTTATAAAGAACCCAAGTAGTTAAATTAAGACCTATTTGGGAGTGCCGGGTGCGGCACCCTTACACTCTCTTCATACATTAAAAATGCCTCTAGAAGGATCAAGTCCTTTATATTAATAATTGGATGACTCTTAGAACATGATCAAAGTGACGACTTTAATGGTGTTTCTTTAACATGTTGTTAACAGACATTGAGATTTGATTTTATTACCAATTCAAGGATCAATCACATATGTATAACATCAAGAGACAGCAATAACTTCCATTTTAACATATTTAATTGCAGCAAGATGTTGATTGAAAGGATCAACATCCAAGCTCCAGAAAATAGTCCCAAAACTGATGGAATTCACATAGTAAATTCAAACAACATTCAAATCTTGAATTCAGAAATATCAACAGGAAATGATTGCGTATCAATGGGTCTAGGGTCCCAAAACATTAACATATCAAATTTTAAATGTGGCCCTAGACATGGAATCAGCATTGGCAGCCTTGGTGGATCCCCAAACGCAAAAAAAATCAGTGAAATTACAGTGAATGATTATAACCTCACAGGTACTTGAAATGGTGCCAGGATTAAAACTAGGGCCAAATCTTAACCAAAGTTTTGCCACCAAGCTTACATTTGAACACATCGATGTTATAAATGTTGCCAATCTCATAGTCATTGATCAATAGTACGGTCTATGTGATAATGGATATTAATTGGTAGGGGTGTTCGCGGATCTGATTTTACAGATTGGACATCAATCCATATTTGACCCATGATTTTGTGGATTGTAAGTTTTTAATCCAATCCAATCCACGGATTGACAAATTCAATCTAAATCAAATCCATATATCTACAAATCAGATGTGGATTTGACCCAATTCATACCCAATTCACCATTTTATAAATTGGTTTACGGATTAAATTTTTTTAATTATGCTCATTCTGCGAACTAATTATATGAAAAAATCTAATAGAAAAATAATTTTACTACCAACCAAATTCAAAATTGAATGAGATTTAAATAAATTAAACGTTTAAATAAAGTTAGAATAATACATTCAAAGTCTCAAAATATAATATAGTGAAAAGAAAAAATCTCATTTGTTAAAATCAATAAATGAAAATTAACTAAAATTAATTGTTTAGAAAGCTATATTTGTTTATTTAATTATTTAATCATATTTATTATATATTATTATTAGATAAGATATGTATAGTGTTAATATAAGTATATTTTAACTTATTTATTTATTAGTAAGTTGTAACACCACATTTACAAGTTTTATTTTTTAATTAAATAATATTTTTTTGTGGATTCATGGATTTTTACAGATTTACAAAAGTAAATCCATATCCAATCCATCGACTGCGGATTTTCAAATTTTCAATCACATCCAATCCATCAATCCACATATCAAATTTTTACGGATCAAATAGATTGAGCGGATCTGATTGGATTCTAAACACTTATATTAATTGGTATGATTTTTCTTTCATCTAGTTTCTTTAAGTTGTAGTTTATTTATTTTGACCACATTAAATCAAAGTCATGGTTCCAACACTGCTGACAATTATTTTATTTTTTTTTTGGTATTTCTTCAGCTTATGCCGAAGGTAAAAATTTAAGAGCATATCCACACGAGGAGACTTGAACCCTTATATAAGGTTATATAGATGACAAATTGCGAGCTTAAGCTAGGCTTGAAGGGGAATTATAAGGGTTGGGCCAAGCTTGACTCAGGGACTAGGTTGGGCTTGCCTCGGGCCTAGGCTTTCACCTTTTTTTAATTATTGTAAAATTTTAATAAATTAATAATCAACAAGTTGTTATAATAACAATAAATTTAAAAAATAACTATTTAAAATAAAATAATAAATAGAGAAAAAAAAGTAAATAAAAGCTTACAAATGTAATCTTTTAGTACTGCATTCTCTAATTCAAATATCCTCTTAATTAATTAAGGCCTAAGAGAGAGTTTAGTATTATAATTTTATTTTTTTTTTAATTGTCATTGATTTATGATAAGGAATTTAAGTTCTTTTTTAATTTTTCTATTATTTTTTATTTTAATTTATAAATTTAATTTTTTTAAAAAAATAGAGAGTCCAATCTAGCCTAGCTTTTTTCTTAAGTTCTTATCCAAACCCTCATGTAAAGCGTCAAACAGTGAGATAATTTAACTTATTCGCTTTAACGGATGGCATATCAAATATTAGGCAACGACTATATTACATTTTGTGTAATAACAACATGTCTGGATGGATTGGTAGATTTGAGAATTTGAAATCCAATAGATAAAATCGAATTTAACAAAATATAGAGTACAAGTTGTATTAGTCCAAGCTTATTTCAAACAAAAGGTGGGCAACTTGAGGCAAGAGTTAAAAAAAAAAGCTAGTCAATGGAATAGCTAGTAATCAAATTTAAAAGGGAAAAAAAATCAAAGTATAAATTATACAGCTTGAAAGGGAAAATGTGTTGAAGATGGGAAGAAATGACAGAAAAAAATTAAATAGATTTATCTACTTTAGGGGTGAATGAAAAATGGCTAAAGCGAATTTAAACCAACTCATTTATAGTGAAAAGAAGAAAGTAGAGTCCAAAAATAATGAAGATAACATATAAGACAAAAGTTAATATTAATTACAACTTATTCCCTATTTATGCTCTTTCTTCTAAACAATTTGTGTGAGGTTCGCAGTTACTGAAATAGTGTGAAGTTTTAATTTCTGTTTAAGGCTTTGTCTAAGATGATTTTTCATAGAGCTTATTCAAGTATAACTTTTATTAATAGAAGCCACAAAGTAGATTTTTTATGGAAAAAAAGAAAAAAAAACTTTAGTTGGGGTTGTCAGTGATAAATTTTATTAAAAATTGTAAACATTACTTTAATAGGTCCAGCTACAATACATTTGTGGTTTCATGCCTTTTTTTTTTTTTGTCTTTTTGTGATCCAACCATTGGATCCAACCCGAGGGTTGCAAAAGCTATTCCAACGGCTTGGATGTTATTATTTGGTTATTAACAATATGGTTCCTTATATAAGAAAAGATTAAGTTTCAAAATTTTTACACATTGGTCCGTTAAAATATTTTATTATCAAAGGTAATTTAGTAAATGAACATATTTATATATTAAAAATATAGATGGATTATTTTAACTAGCTAAAATACTCTCAACTTCCATTTACTTAAAATACGAATTAGATTTTAATAATACTATTTTGTATTTAGTGTAACACAAAATTAGACAAGGTTTTATATAAGTTTTGACAATATTAAAATAAAAAATAAATAAATATTTAAATAAATGCTTGGATAGTCATTTAAATTCATTATAGAGTTTATAAATAATATTTTAAAAATAACAAATTTCTATTTGTAAATTTGAGATTATGTAAAATTACTTATACTTTATCACACGTATGAAACTGATCAATTATTTATTTGATATGAAAACAAATAAATTGTATGCTATTTATTCTATTACTTAAATTTAAAATTTGTTGAGAAGGAGATAGAGAGAATAAATTTTTTAGAATTTTAAAATTATTATATTTTAATTAGGTTTATTAAATAAAATTATTAAAACTTATAATTTTTATTATTTACATAAAACAATCGGAATTGTTGAAGAAAATGCCAAATAAATTTTTTAGAATTTTGAAATTATTATATTTTATTTGGGGCTTATTTTATAAAATTTTTAAAAATTATAATTTGTATTATTTATAGAAAACTATAGGGAATGTTAAAAAAAAATACCAAAAATGGTGTTTGGTACAATAAGCGTAATATAGTTTTGCCCTACTTTAGGGTCATATATAAGTTTTTAAAGTTATGTATGTTATGAAAGATATGAAATAAGATTGTGAAAAAGAGTATTTTAAATAATTAAAAAAAAAATTTTGAAAAAGCTCTCAAAAAGGTCTAAAATTTGAGTTTTTGTTAGTGGATACAAAATAATTTATTGAATATTCAAAAGCTCCACTCAAAATCTAACAATATAACACAAAAATTTTTGATAAATTTTTTAAATTAATTGAGCATTTTTTTCATTAAATAAATAATGCTAAGCATGCACTAAAGTAAATTTGCTTTATTTTTTGTTTCCCTTACTGCTGGGAAATTAAAATGATGGCTACAACTTAAATTATGAATGGAGTCATTGGAGCATAACGAAACCCATTTAATTTGGATGGTGCATTAAGGAGCAAAAATAGGGGAAAAAAATTGAATTTTGAAAATTTCTACCGCTAACTAATTCAACTGGTTGTTGTAAGGAATTGTACAGCGACTAACCGTTGACAACTTATGCAACCGGATTACAACCGGCTAGTTCAAAAATTTTACATGCCTATTTAACCGCCCCGGGCTGCTGTTACGTTGGCCAATTAGTCATGTTATTGCTACCGTTACATAACGGGACCCCAAATATCAAACCATTGCTTTGTTGCTGTAGCTATCATATGCGCAAATTAAAATTTGAAATCCGAAGCTGGGTGGCTGAAAATCCTAAATTCTAATTCTTTTTTGACAAGAAAAGGGAAATCCTAATTCCAATTGGGTAAGGTTTTAATTGTTATAAAACCCAAACGCCCTCGTAGAAGTTGTATTTTCCTCAGTTTCGTTTTTTTCTGAAACTATGAAGAGAAATTCCCTTTTCTCGGCGGCGCCCAATCCATCTCCACCTCCTCGACCGCCTGCTGCTTGCACTCTCGAGGAGGTGTTTCCCTTTGATATGATTTATGAAATCCTTTTGAGATTGCCCACAACATCCCTTATTCGTTTTCGATGTGTCTGTAAGAAGTGGTGCAGCATAATTGACAGTTTTCTTTTGCTAACGAGCATGTGTCTAGACGTTCTGTAACTTCTGCTGACGAACCTCAAATCGTGCCTCTGCCCTGGTTGGCTAGTCATAAAAAAGATCTGCATTCATTTATATTCGATATTAATCTCGTTAAGCAAAGTGAACATCCAATCTTAGAGTTCTATGACCGAGTTGCGTCTCGCATCAGTGTCATTGCTCATGGTTAGTTCTCTTTGTTGATATTGTTGATCCAGGGAATATCTGTTTGTGCAACCCCCCTAGAGGAGAAATCTTAGAGTTGCCACGGCCAGGGGCAAGGGTGTACTCCCACCAATTTGCCATGAGCTTGACTTGTTTCGGAATAGGATTTGATAGTACAACCAATACATTCAAGATTGTCCGAGCATATGCACAGCCACTAGATGATGAGATTTTTCTTCTCATACATTTTAACAAGTTTGAAGCTGAAGTTTATACTTTAGGCACACGTTCATGGCGACCAGTGTCTTTGCAAGTTTTGCGAGTTTCCTTTTCTCCTTCGTGTCTATCAGGTGTATCTGCATATGGAGACACGCATTGGCTCAATCGGGATCGCAAAAGCAAAAAGGATTCTGTAGTATCTTTCGATTTTCAATCAGAGGAGTTTAAGGAAACTCAACTTCCCCAATTTGGATACCAACAACATTATAATGATTTTCAATTAGTAAACGTGGAGGGATTCTTGGGTATTGTTAGTTATTCATCTGATACACTGATTGACATATGGATGCTGAAAGATTATGACAATAAGAAGAGGGAGTATTGGGTAAGAGAATACAGGATTTGTACTCAAGTGTGGACGAAGCAACCCGATGATGTCACTGTGGATGTTGTAAGACCGGATATATGCTTTCGGGAACATAAATGTTATTTCTTTGGTAATACTTGCGGCCGGGGTTGGTTTTTACTGCCCTTTTTCCTAACCGAACATTTGTTCTTGATCTAAAAACACAGCGTATTTGGTACGTGCAATGCCCATTTGTACAGATGTATAGATGTTTCAGAGGAGTGTCCAATTATACAGGGAGTCCTCTTTCTCTCAGATACTTTGGCAATCATGTCGAGCGTTCTCAAAAGTACTCCTCTTGGAAGACTGTTCGTAAGGTTTATGCTTCTCCACAGACTATCTAATTATGAAGATTCTTCAAAGACTGCTTGTAAGTTTTATCTTTCACCATGTACTATTTAATTATGACCATAATTTATGTTTGTGTTTCTCCGTAGACTATTTAGTTTATTAGTTATGAAGATTAGTTATGTTTATATTTCTCCATAGGCTATTTATATTCTATTTTTTGCAACAACATGCTTATTGTTCTTTCCATTCAATTTTAAAGTGGCATGGTGCTTCTCTTCTTCTGATTAAAATGGCAAGGTGAATTCTGCCTTGCTTGTCAAAGTTTCTTCTATATTTATATATGGCTATCTATCTCGCTAAGTGGACAACACTGCAACCTTTTTTTTTTTTTTTTTTTTTTTTGGCTGGAGATTTTTGTCTTGGAAGACTGCAAAAATGTGTTTCAGTTGCTACCATGTATCTATGAAAGAACCCGATAGAAAGAGAGACAATGGAGAAAAGTTTTTCTCGCCCTCTTTCTCACGGGAGACCAACCTCAGCCGCAAATCAACCACTTTTAAAAGGTAAGCACAGCAATTAATCTTCACCATCCGACCTTATTCATTCAGATCTATCATTTTCCCCCGAATTTTGACTCGTTTACGCTTCACATAATCTGTAACTCTTTTCGTTTCGGCTGCTGTTTGAAAATGTGAATGAGTAGTATATGTTTTTACTTTAATTATCTACCAGTTTGCTGAAATTTGCTGTATTATAATTTTAAATTTGTGTATTTTTCTCTTTTGTAATTTGTTCCTGAAGCTACAACTCTCCAATAGCATGCAGCCAATCAACAGCGTTATAAAAAGCTCAGTACAGTTCAGTTCAGCTTAGAACTGGACATCCAGGGTTATAACGGGGCTTTCAGAAGGCCTACTATGTACCAATATGTGCTTGCTGCGTACGGGAACTAAGTACTCCAATGCTGCTGCATTCCACCAATACCCCATTGTCGATCGGTGATCAATCTATTGTACCATCAACTGCGTTTGCTATTTGCGTCCAAGCAGCCAGCGGAGAAAAAGCTGGGCCGCTTTGGCAATGATTTCCTTTTGGGTGGATATTTATTTGTCCGCCGCGAGTGGGTCAGCTCTTCCTTTTTTATCGCTTTGGGCTTCTTAAAGGTGATCATGAATGGCAGGCTATTTATCACTTTGCTAATGAAGTTATGTTTTATTTATCCCAGAAGTTCTCTACTTTGCTGCTCTGCCTTCCTACCCAATCGACACAGTCCGCAGAAGAATGATGATGGCAGACAAGAACCTAAGTACTTAAAACAATTTCTTGGGTCGATCCTTGCAAGTTTTAATACATATATCATTTCAGTGTATTAATTTAAAGATTTATAAAGGACCCAAGTGGTTAAAACAATTTCTTAAGACCTATTTGGGAGTGCCCGGTGTGGGTGCGGCACCATTGCATTCTCTTCATCCATTAAAAATGCCTTCAGAAGGACCAAGTCCTTTTATAATAACAACTGGATGACTCTTAGAACATGATCAACGTGACGACTTTAATGGTGTTTCTTTAACATGTTGTTAACGGACATTGAGATTTGATTTTATTACCAATGCAGAATCAATCAATCACGTATATAATATCAAGAGACGGCAAGAACTTCCATTTTAACACATTTAAGTAACATATTGAAGTGCAAGCAACATGTTGATTGATAGGATCAACATTCAAGCTCCAGAAAATAGTCCCAACACTGATGGAATTCACAGAGCAAATTCAAACAACATTCGAATCTTGAATTCGGAAATATCAACAGGAGCTGATTGCGCATCAATGGGTCCGGGGTCCCAAAACATTAACATCTTAAATGTTAAATATGGCCCTCGAACGAACGTGGAATCATCATTAGCAGCCTTGGTGGAATCCCAAACGAAAAAGAAGTCCGTGGAATTACAGTGCAAAATCGTAACCTCAAAGGTACTTCGAAATGGTGTCAGGATCAAAACTTGAGCAAAATCTTTAAATTTATAGTTTCTTTGACTTGACCACATTACATCAAAATCCTGGTTCCGACACTGCTGACAAATTGTTTTTATCTTTTGTAATTTGTACGTCTTCAGCCGATTTCAAAGGTAAAGATTAGTCATGTGAGGTTTAGGAACACGAAAGTAGCAGTAGATTTACGATGCAGTAAAGTGAAGCCACGTGATAAAATTGAGCTGAGGGATATTGACATGGCTTGTCATGGTGCTGGAGGAGGACAAACTGTATCTAATTATTCTAATGTTCGTGGTGTTGCTTACGGCAAGCAACATCCTCCACCATGCACATAAAGATTAATTCTTCTAGTTGTTGTTGCTCCCCACTTCACGTAATGTACATCACTTGGGCAGATTTAATTTTTTATATATAATTTCGGTACAAATTACATAAAGCAAAAGTATCCCACATAGACTTTTGTACTCCTGCTACTACTTGGAACATATCTAGTGAGCAATAAAAATTTTAACTTAGTTTTGATTTTCTCAACTAACTACTATGCATGTTCATAAAGACTTGCAATTGAGTAATACAAAATCTAAAAAAAGTATTTTTAAATGGGTTGAAGTGGAATAGAATACGGTTATTTTATGGAAAAATAATATAAAGAATGTAAGTTTGCTATTCTAATATAAGAATCTACCTTAAAAAAATAATAATAAAAATCATAAACAATTCATAGATGAATGACTAGGATTGAAGTTCAAACTATGGCAAAAGTAAGTTTTTTTTTTTTAATTTATCAAATAAAGCATACTTTTTGACAATTCTTCTGGCATTTATATTATAAAGTGATCACATCATCATTTTGTAACACCTAAATCATCATGAGGAAACATTGGTTGTCTTAGCTGTTTTTGACTGGCCTTAAAAGTCTATACACGTTATGGTATTGAACTTGAAATGCGGCTCGTGTTTCCTCATCAATGGATTTGACTTGCTTTCTTTCTCATTTATCCTGTTATCCATCCAACGCTCCAACTGCGTCATGCTGCTGTGTTAATGATGTCATTAGGTTCTAATCATGGGCCCACGTGATTAATTACTTAGTTAAATTTTGTGGCCCACCCGCTAAGCCCATGAGCCACCGTATTAATGCAAGTAAGCCCAACACAAAAGGATGTTCTGCGAGTTTCAGTACCTGATTTTGATGATTTTTTTTGGTTTAATTAACTATCATTTGATGTAATAGTTATTTATTTTTCTATTTTCTTGGAATTGGGAAGGTGGTTATGGTGACAAATGGATCCACGATTTCTAAAGAAATTAAATTGTGGTCAATTGTTCATATGAGGACAAGAAAAATTGACAAACTTTCATTAGTTGAAAGGGAAAGTGAAGCATATGCAAGATTTTACATAATATCTAGTCTTAAATCTTGATCAAAATGCAACAACTTTTTGTTTTTTTTTTGGGTTTTTGGAAAGAGTGATTAAATATACCATACACGTAGGCGTAGATATTCTAAAGTGTTGAAATTAATCCTTGTACCATTTAGAAATAATATCTATCACAATTTAGTTTCATGAGTTATAGTTCACAAGTTTCATTCATCACTATGTGTGATGATTTCGATTGTGATTGTGACACTATTTATAAAAAATCTCATTCGAGTGAGTTTTATTCTTGACATGAAATTCCAATGACCAAATCTTTTATATATCAAGATAATAGAACTTACCTGCGATAACATGATAAAAATAATTTTAACTATTGTAACCACCTATTTGTTAACCCGAAATTTTCTCAAATTTGACACCAGATTTGGTTCTTTCACGTCTGATGTGGAACCCGAATTTCAAGAACAAAAGATAAAAATGTCCAACATTTGAAATCAACATGAAAAAAAGGAGAATATCCAATGAAAAAGATTTGTGGACCAAGATTCATACTTACGGGTTCCTAAATCTCAAGTCCCATCCAAACATCACCCAGACGTCAAGTTCCCCCCAATCGGATATTTCTTCATAATTCCCAATTTCTCATTCACCCAAAAAAGCTAAATGAAAACTTTTTAAAAAAAAAATCATGATCTGCCACGTGTCACTCATGCAACGGCCAAGATACTTAGCACCTTAACACGCATCAGGCCAACGTTATGCTGACATAACGCTAGAGTAAGAAACCAAACGGTGTTACCTGACCTGGAGGAAACTCCCATGTGGGTCTTGATATTGGCGGCCAACACTTTCACTTTGACCTTCCAAATTCATTAAAAAACTCTTATCTCTCTCTCTCTTTTTCTCTCCCTATATATACTCGAAACTTTCTCGTTCTGTTTCTCACATTCGCTGCATAAAAAACACTTCCATTTGTTGCATAAATTTGCTTCGAGATTCATTGAGATAAGGAAAATTGAAAAAAGCAAAATGCCTGAGAAAGAGAACTCTGATGTTGTTGTGAAAGAGCCTCGCTCAGTGGTGAGAAAGTTCTTGGCTAGGCCTCAAGGTGAGGGCCTGGGAGCCATTGTCAGAAGAAGTATAGGAAGGTGAGAGAAAAAGAAAAAAAAGAAAGAACACATTTGCTTTTGTTTTTGGTGTCAATGAAATGGATGAGAATTTGAGATGTTTCGTCTAAATGGGTTTATCTGTGTGTTGTTTCAGGTTTGAGTTGAGACACTTTGATCCTTTCCTTGTTTTGGATGAATTCTCAGGTGGGTTGCTCTGTTTTGTTTCCTCTGTTTTCACATGGTATCATGTATGTAGGGGCCTCGTTTTTTAAAGTGTTTTTTTTCTTGTTTTTGATGTTCTTGGCGTTGTATGTTGCAGTTACTGCTCCTGCTGGATTTCCTGATCATCCACATAGAGGTTCGATTTTCCTGAGAAAGTTGATTCTTCTGTTTACACATGGCAATTACGATGAACTGATTGACTGTTTTCTTTTTAACAGGATTTGAGACAGTGACATACATGTTGCAGGTACTACCAATTAGTTATTTAATCTTTTGAAGGATGCAACTATTTTATTGTTTTTTTTCTATATTTTTTTTGGGGGAGGAGTAAGAAACTATAATTTAATAAGTCAATTAGGTAAATGAACATGATTGTGTGACTTTAAATAAACACGGTGTTAACAAGGCAATCCTATGTGGCCGGCAACATTTAAACGTAAAGCCAGCATGCCATGCCAAATAATACACGCACGTTGCCCAGTTATGCAAGTCCTGACCAGAACATTTCTGGGCAGTTGCCGCGAAATCGTGTCAAAAACGTATATATAAAGTGCGGCATATTAGTACTACTTTTGTCATTAGTTTGAATCTTCAGCATAAGCGGCGCATGATACTGTTGCCTAACTTTTGTGCAATGATTTGGTGACAGGGAGCTGTTACGCATGAAGATTTTGAAGGGCATAAAGGGACTATAGGGCCTGGTGATTTACAATGGATGACCGCAGGAAGAGGGATTGTTCACTCAGAAATGCCTGCAGGTCAGGGCACTCAAAAGGGTTTGCAGTTGTGGATCAATCTCTCCTCCAAATACAAAATGTAAGTGGTGGTCACTGGTGATTTGGAACTTTAGTTAAATTAGAATATATGCTTGTCTAATGGACCTTTTTTTTTTTTACCCTCAAAAGCCATTCTGAATACAGCACATATTTTATTGAATGTGCACCTTGCCTCAGTGCCAACTTTTTCCAATGTGCTTTTTTGTTTTTGGTTCATCTGAAGAAGGAATCTTTAATCATGATCTTCCAAATGCTTGAGACACTAACTTCAGACTTTTGTCAACAATCTCTATAGCATGTTGCCATAGGGCTAAATTTAAACCTTTGTACATTTTTTTTTCCTCCCTATCTCAAGCTTCATTAATTGATTTTAAATTCGTTAATGCAGGATTGAGCCAAGATATCAGGAGGTTTCGAGTAAGGACATTGCAGAAGCTGCAAAAGATGGGATCAAGGTTAGAGTTATAGCAGGTGAGGCCTTGGGAATTAAATCACCAATTTATACTAGAACACCAACGATGTACTTGGACTTCACTCTGAAACCCGGAGCTGACCTTCGACAACCGATCCCAAGATCCTGGAACGCATTTGTGTATGTCTTGGAAGGCGAGGGCTTATTTGGCACCGTGAAATCTTCACCGGTATCAGCTCATCATCTTCTGCTTTTAGGATCCGGGGATGGCTTGGAGGCATGGAACAAGTTTTCTAAGCCTCTGAGGTTTGTCTTAGTGGGAGGTGAACCAATAGGCGAACCTGTAGCGCAGTTAGGGCCATTTGTGATGAACACACAAGAAGAGATTGATCAAACCATTGATGATTTTGAGAACTACGTGAATGGATTCGAAAAGGCAAGGCATTGGAGATCAGAAGCTGCACTTACCCTTGGTTTCTAGATCCTGTTTCATTGAAGAAATTATTGGTTTATTTCAAAAGTAGTAAAGAAATTGTTGCCAGTTTATCCTCAAAAATGCAGTTCAAGGTGCATGATTCAAAATTCTTATGGTTTCCTGCAGATTCTTTTCAGAAGCTCCATTTCATTTGTTTCCCAGAAGTTTAATTTCTAATGTTTTCAAAGGAAATTAACTCATGATGTTTGATTATGAAATTCGTCGTTACAGAGTAGGAATTCAAAATTCCAACCTGGCTAGCATGCTTGCCTGTAAATGCAATCATGTCAAACTTTTGATAACCATGACGCCTTGCTTCGTACTCATCGGGGTTGTACTTATTGGGCTCCTTTTATATTATATTAAAATAACACCATAAGCTTGGAATTTGTAAAATTCGGAAATTGTTGACATAACTAGACATTCCCTTAATTGGTAAATGCCAATATCTGATACAATTGAATATATTTGGTTACAAATTGCATTGTTTTATAAATCAATCAGCTGTGATAAATATTTGACTAAAGCAAGAAAGCCCGTTTCATTCTCCATCAAGTTTTTATAATTTTTTCTCTTCCAAAATGGGGAAAAAATAAAAGAAAAAGTAATTCTTTTCTTGTGGGCAACTACACTTGATTTTCAAAAATTCTGGATGCCTAAAAATTAATTATATCTTTTTTAAAAGCCAAGAGAGTGAGCAAAGCATAAATTCTTTTTTTATTTTTCTTTTCTTTCACCTCTTTACTCCGTTCAAAATTCGAATTTGGATAGCCAACCAAATAAAAGTGTTTGGGGACATTATAACTTTATTCTTTCTTGATACTTATGTAATCGTAAATTCTCTCAATTGAGTTGAAAACTTAAATTCAATAGAATTATTAATTGTCAAACATAAGCCATTTTAGTTGTAAACACAAGGACTTGGAGCTCTCTATAGCCCTCCCTTCTAAAATAGTCGGGTTCTGAATTAATATTATAATTGTATAGATTTAGAATTTAGATGTTTGGCCGACTCATGATTGTAATATAAATTGTAAAAGAAAAAATCATCAATTACAACTGAGTGAGTATTGGGAAATAATGATTCTCATTTATTAGTTTAATCAAATGTTAATCCTAATCTAACTCTTCTTTTCTAATCTTTAAAAAAGAGAACTTAGTTGGGAAGTAATATCCAAATCCAATGGCTGAAACCTTCATGTTACCCTCTGAAATATTAGGATCACAATGAGAGCCAAATATTGAAATATACTTCTAAGTTCTGCTTGAATGGAAAAGATTATCTTTCTCTGATGCGTACGAAGACTAGTAATTCCTCCATGTCAACTTACCTTACTTCTAAATTTGAATCTAGTACCTACAAACTCGGATTAGTGGGGCAGGAATTAACCATAATAATGTACACAGTGTGAGAAAAAGGATTTACCATCTAAATGGTTACCAAAAGCAGATGAAATTAGGCTTTCAACAGGGCCAAAAATCTACCTAAGCAATAACCCAGAATCCCCCATCCTACTACTTGTCATCAGCTTATTGGTTACGTTAACCCAAAAAAAGAGTGCCAAAACTGGCGTTATAAGAATTTCCATATATAATTATCTTCGATTTAATATCAAAAATTAACTCACAGAAGGAAACTCGCGCAGACTTTTAATGCAGAAGGAAAATTAAAGGCTGAGTTGGTGGTGTTCCATTTTTACAAATCCAAGCCATGAACAAAAAAACTTCGAAGCTCATCAAAATCCTCCTGTCTCTCTTCGCACTCAACTTATTCTCTCTCTATCTCTACTTCTCTCACTCTCATTCTCAGTCTCAGCACCATAACCAGAACCAAAACCGCTTACCGTTCACGGAAACCCACTTTCAACTTCACCCTCCTCACCATTTCTCCAAAGCTTGGCCAATTATCCCCTCTTATTTGCCCTGGTCACAGAATCCTAACGTGGGTTACCGTTCTTGTGAGGCCTTTTTTGGAAATGGGTTCAGTACCCACTTGGATCTTTTGCCTGCCGCCGGCTCCGGCGGGTGGTTCCGGTGTTACTACGGTGAGACGTTGGGGAGTTCGATATGTGAAGGGGGGAAGGTCAAGATGGACAATCAGAAGATCAAGATGTCGAGAGGAGGTGAAAAGTTGGAGGATGTGATGGGGAGAGCAGATGAAGAGGAATTGCCTGCGTTTGAAAACGGTGCGTTTCAGGTTGAGGTTGATGGCGATGTGAAGTCAGGGTTTAAGGGGAGGAGAAGGAAGAGGGAAGGTGAAAAGCTGATGAGTGACAAGTTTATTGATAAGTATGTGCCTCGAGCTGATATTTTGAAGCATACCATGAGAGAGTTGCTGGGGTCTATTAGAATTGTTGATGCTAAGGAGTTTGACGATTGCGATCAGGTATGTTTGGATTTTTAAAGTTTTTATTTTTGGATAATTTTGGGGAATATGAGGTATGAAGTTGATCTGGGTTAGAGTAGATGTTGTGATCTGCGGATTCTTTTTGTTTCGAAATTATGGAAAGTGTTCATTTATTTTTTGAATTTAAGGTTAATTATTGATTTCCTGATTCTTTGGAAATAATTTATTAATGAAATGGATAACTGGAAGAAGGGTTTATTTGTGGTTTCCCAATTGATTGGAAGTGATTTAATGCAAAATCATACCTTTTTTGGTGATCATGAGGAAGGGATAGATTTATAATCAGAAACAAAGATTATGGGTTGAGTGTGGAATTTTGTGGAATTGAAGTAAAGGAGCTTAAAGAAGATTAACCGGTTAAGAGACTCCTCTTTTCTAATTCTTTTCAGAAATCTCTCATCAGTGCTACTTTTATTGTTTCTGACATTAGAAGCATACTTGCAGTGGGTGGAGGAGCCAACACTTCTGGTTACTCGGTATGAATATGCAAATCTTTTTCACACGATGACGGATTGGTACAATGCGTATATTTCTTCAAGAGTTACAGGCTTGCCTAATCGACCCCATGTGGTTTTTGTTGATGGCCACTGCACAGTATGCTTTCTCAATTCCAAATGACTAGTATTACCAGCTGCATCTTTCATATTTATTGACATATTAATACGTGGATCAAGTTCGGATAACACGATTTTTCTCATTATTGGCATGTGGCATGTGAGTTTTGAAAATTTGAGATTCATGAAGAATAGATTGCTAAAATTATTTTCAGCTTTCTGCATTCACGCTCATCGAATGAAAAAAAGTGCCAGCTGAACGTGAATAATTTGAACTGGTTTAGTCTTTTGGCTTGTTAAAATGAGATCCTGAATTGTGGATGTGCTGAGCTTCAATCTAATAGTGTTTGAGAACACATTTTTCCAACAGTGATTTTTTGGCTGAATGTGTATTTTTTATGTATTTTTATTGTTGTTTTATTTTTTGTTTTGTGTCTTTCGTGGGGCGGGGTGAGAGCTGAGAGGTGTGCATACTGCCTGAGTGATCGTGATCGTAAGTATGGTTTATGTACATTTCAGTTGGGTGATGTCTGGTTAAATGCCTGTATGTTTTGGATCCCATATTATTGATCACGTGTCTAGTTCGTGAGTATCTGATTAACTTAGTTAGCGTCTGGGAATAAATCTATAATGACCCTGCCACTTACTTTGCATAAATAGACAATCCTTGCTGCTGATTGTGTTGCTTCTCAACTGGTGTTAAACATATCATTTGTAAATTCAGAGTAATCGATGTTACTATTTTGGCGTACTAGATACAATAAATTCACTTACTGGATTCTCTAATGTTTCATTATAAGATAAGATCCTCCTTTAGGACCTATTCTAATTCTTTTCTGTTGTTCGTCATCTCCTTGGTGGTTACATCCTCATCACTCCATTGGTTTCTCTATCTCAATCTATTCTCCCTCTCAGTTTCTTGACTGTTGTGTTAAACATACTGTAGACAATGTTTCATACTGCTTCTGATTCTCGAACTGCTTGATCTTGATTTGTACTTTAGCATATTAACTCTCTGTCCCGAATATCTCTTCTTTGAAATCATTCAGGTTGCTGGGGAACTCCCACAATCTGTGTTCATTCCTGTTTTTGTGTAAATTGTCTGCCTAGTTTGTTTTGGTTGTGTTCCTCTGATTTAGAAGTACTGCTTATTCATGCTTTTTATCTTACTTTAACTTATATGTTTCGTCTGTTGAAAATTTTCCAGACACAATTGGAAGAAACATGGGACGCATTGTTTTCAAGCTTTAGATATGCTAAAAACTTTAGTGGTCCAGTTTGTTTCCGCCATGCCATTTTTTCACCTTTGGGATATGAGAATGTTTTGTTTAAGGGGCTGACGGGAGATGTGGATTGTCATGGAGCAACTGCTCATGATCTATGGCAAAATCCTGATGATAAGAAAACCGCACGATTGTCTGAGTTTGGAGAAATGATTAGGGCTGCTTTTGGGCTTCAAGTAAATAGGCACCGAACCGAAAAACCAGGTTCAGGACATAATGTCCTCTTTGTTAGACGGGAGGATTATTTAGCCCATCCACGTCATGGTGGTAAAGTTGAATCGAGGCTGAGCAATGAACAAGAGGTGTTTGATTCTTTACGGAGTTGGGCATCTAATTATTTGGATTGTAAAATAAATCTTGTCAATGGATTGTTTGCACACATGGCCATGAAGGAGCAGGTTCGAGCCATTCAAGATGCATCAGTTATTATTGGTGCTCATGGTGCCGGTCTCACTCACATTGTATCAGCGACAGCAAAAACAGTGATTCTAGAGATAGTTAGCAGCCAATTCAGACGACCGCATTTTGAATATATTTCCAAGTGGAAAGGATTGGAGTATCATGCCATTTATCTTGATGGATCATATGCGAAACCTACAGTTGTCATCGACAAGCTTAGCCACATAATTAGAAATCTTGGATGCTAAATTTTTTTTGGTTTTGTTAGGAGTTGGTCCATCCTCTGAGAGCTTCGGAAATAGAATTAGCTGTATTGCTGCGATTTCACATTATTTCGGTAAAGGGAAGTAAAATTCATGAAACGGGATTAATACATGCTCATTCCAAAAGAACTGATTTCGGTCAATGCCACAGGCCTCATTATGATTACAAATGGAGTTGACATTCTCCAGCAGTTCAGCAGCCACAAATTGCATTAGGATCACATATACTCCCAGTTTGGTATGTCATCCTAACACATCACTATTGATCTAATAATTCTTTCTTTTGAGAAGAGGTGGAGAAATTGATTATTCTTTTTGCAAAACCAATTTTTATTTTCTTACACAGTTGCCCTGATTGCTTCTTGTAACTTAAAATTACTGGATAATGCACATATTGGAAATTCAATCAAATTTTAAATGAAACAAGGCATCCCTTGTCTGTCTTTGAAACTTTTAGATGAAGGTGATTTATCTTGCCAGAAAAAGTTGATTGCATCAATTTCATTATTTATTGTATCTCATATTCTCATTGTTGTATAAACTGTACTAATTTATGACTTTCTTATAACGTCAATGTTTACACATATAAGTCTCTGTGTTGATCCTTATGGTACTGATGAATGAACAAGCTGGGAGAAATGTCATTGTCAATATCAATCACCATATTCCACGATAAGATACTTCTACCCTTGTAAAAATTGAAACAATAGTATCTTGAGCATCATAGTGATTTTCAGTAGGTTGCAATCCAATAGGATATCCTGTGGCTGGGGTTATTGACTCCTGATGCTGATGATCCACTGATGGCTAGTGGCATGAGAAGGTCGATTAAGTAATTTCATAAAAATTAACGGGTTATATTCAGGTTGCTGGTAATATGTTTTATTTCTAATTAATTGATAAGTATTTTTTAAATCACCAAAAAGATAAAAAATGAAACAGTGCGTGTGTCAAGTTCTCATTGGGCAAGTTACTATATATGGATTGGCTCCGGTCCGGATGAGATTAGAATGCAATTAAACCATCATAACGACATCTAGTTAAATAGAGGGAAACAGAAGCGACAAGTCAGTTTGAAGACTTACTTCCGAATTCATCTCCTGATTGAGCAATGAGCACGGTTTCCCTCCGTAATGAGGAAACTGTTATCTATAAAATATACGTGCAATACATGTCTCAATCTCAATTCTCAAACGAAGAAGAAGTGTCGTATTCTCAAAACGATGAATCTTTGCTGGAGAGACGGAGGGGGATGATTAAATTATGCATGATTTCTTTGATTGGATATAATAAATCAATGGAGCAACCCATGCACGCATCTGATCTCGCTCCGTCTCCCTCGCAAGGGTACATCGTCTCTGAGACAACTGCATCTGCATGCATGCAGCATTACAAATTCATCGTTACACCAGTTGGCCACATAGTCACAGTATCAGCCTCAGGTATATTATTCTTTCTTCTTGAATCTTGAAAATATATGCACGTCAATCAAGATATCATATCAATATATGTAAATCATTAGTTAGTTAGTTTAATTGATTCTTTTAACTTATTCATAATGTTAATTACATTGTTACTTTGTTGATTTCTTTATTTTATATATACGCCCTTCAAGTTGATGGTTCTTTTATATTCACGTTCTTTTCAAAATCAACCTTGCTATTTCTTGGTTTTGCTCTATTGTTGATCGTTGATAATTGCAAAGTTTTCGTCATTATTCTTGAAATATATATGTGTGTGTGTGTGTGTTATGAAGATTTAGTTAAAGTGTCACAACTCAGTTTTACAAAAATCAAATTGAACAAGAAGCATCCAGTCCATTTTTATGATAAAAAAATAATAATGCTGGTGGGGGAAGCAATAAAAGCCCACGGCGGATGCCCCTGGTGAGATTCGAACTCACGACTTTTCGCTTAAAAGGCGACTACATTAACCACTATGTTACAGAGGCTTTTGTGCCGAAGGCTATTCACTAATAATTAAGTGAATGCAATTCTTTCTTGACATCCAACTAAAGATAGGTTCTTCCAAAGCAAGCTCTTCTAGTTCTATTCGCTCGGTCCTGTTAGTAGTAAATTTGTTATTGATCAAATTACCTTTTGTATGTCTTTTCATTTTCATTCACATTACGTGAAATTCTGAGAAGACAAATTTGAATTAGATCATTTTTTCAGGTACCAATGTTTTGGCCGCAATATGACAGGTACCAAGTTTTCATATCTTGGTTTGCTTGCTGGAGTAATTAATCATCTATATATTTGTAAAGCTTTGCGCGAACGAATGTAATTTATGTGAGCGTAGTGTATGTATATGCTATTAAACTTGATTACCCATGTGCGATTTCTTGATTATTACCGGATACCTAGGGTTGCAGTTGAATCACCTTCCACATGTATGATGAAATGCCTCCCAGACATACCAGCTGTTTCTCTGCTTTTTATCGTATGCTTATTATGCATGGTTTGGTTTTTGTTACAGAAAAATGATCGCACTTGCAATTGCGCTTCCTTAAGAGAGAAATGGTATCGTGCTTTCCTTCGACGCCCAAGAAGCTGGCAATGACTGTGGGATACTTCATTGCCGGGGCTGCCCTTTTTGCTGTTGGCCTGCATTTGTCTTATGTCAATGTTGCTCCTCAACAAGCAAGAATTAAGGCTCGCAATGATTTTGTCAGAGAACGTTTAAGAAAAAAGTCTGGCAAGCCCTAGAACTACAAGAAGCTCATTATGCCCATGTTTCAGTAACAAATTCCTATGTTACTGTTCCCCCATTCCTACATCTAAGAAATGAACTCGAATAAAATGGCATTTACGTGTCCGCATTTTTGTTTTTTTTCCTTTTGGTTTTGTTTTAACGCCGGTGTATTAACTGCGAAATACATGTTCTTGTTTCGGTAACCAATTACTGTTGCTTGTTATTTCAATAAGCTGCAACGGCTTGCTTTTTGAACATCCCGATAAGCTTCCTCCATACATACTCTGAATGTTCTTGTGATGGCAAATTCAAGGATCGTGATTTTTGCTCATCTATTGCCACAACATATGGTGTGCACACGGACAAAGGTCAAGAAACTAGATTCCGTGTAGAGAATCCTTCCAAACAAACTTCATACCAACAAAAATATTTGTTACAGAAAAGATGTTAGAAAACATTTTTTACGTGAAACTAATTCCAAACAAATAAATTATCCAAGTTGCTTGTATATTTAGGGATGGCCTCACCCATAAGTAATGCCTAAAATGGGTGTGTTATTGTATTGCACATTCGTAGATATTTAAGGTTCATATTCGGTGTGGAATTAATACATCAACCTTAAGCAATAATAACCATTAAGGCATTAGCTACCAAATTCATTGATGGCGTAGACAGAATCAAGAAAAATGTAGAGGTGCGGAGGAAATTCTAACGCATGCACTGGTAATATTCAAAAACAAAATATAACAATAACAAAAGTGAGAAATCCAAGTTCCACTGTTGATATCATCTCGATTCTCGAAGTTTTAACTTAAGACTAAAAACAAGAACACAAGGCAAAACTAGAAATTCCAGTATGGAGTTTCAATAAACAAAAATTTAAGCAGCACCAGCACCCTTGCCCTTCTTCCTCTGTATCTTCTTCATGTAGAATTCCAGCTCTTTCCCCTCCAAGATGTATCTGTCGGAAATGAAAGAGCTCATCAATGCAAGAAAAAAGAAAGCAAATATTACCATTATACCATCTTGTTCTCCTGTGACTATCCAACAACTACCATGGAAATAAAGAAAAACAAGGAACAGCTTTGATGGTCTCCAGAGCCAATCTTAAGGTGTTTAATGTCATAAAAAAATGACTTCTAGCGATTGTTTAATACCCATTACAAGTCAAGGAAAATGATATATATATATATATAGCTTAGGCTAACTCATATCCAGCTTCAACAGCATGAAAGTTCAGGTATGATGGTGTTTGTATACTTTCATTCTTGGTGCCTTCAATAAATCTTGAAAACCAAAAAGCAATAAAAGGAGTCACATACCCATCAGCACGTCCACACTGGCCAGGCCGTGATGCGATACAAGCTAACAAACGACCGCTACCAAACTGCTCCTCAATATGTGGGTCAAGCGTGCGATCTTTTTGACGCTTCTCAAGCTTTCTCAAGACATGGCTACTCTTCTTTGCCTCCTCAGTGGCAGGAGCCTCTCCTTCCTATCCACCAGTGAAACAAGACAAGTTAAATATCTAAGTAGTAATCTCGCAATCAAATGAAATGAGTTATGCATTTAATCGAATGAAGAAAAATACGGAGAATCATGCTAAATTATATTCTACGAAAACAAGCTTATGAAGCATAAACACTAATAAGAAAGCTTTGTCGCAATAGTTTTCTAAGCAAGAGTTAGAAAGATAAGAAAACCATGAAAATTAAGTGCAGAAAATTTGATGCCGTCCAAACAAGATAATAATAGTTACGATTACCTTACCATGCATACAAATACTCTTATGTTCTTCCTGATAGAGTGAATTGACACAGATAATTCTTCCATTCCACAAAATGAATAATATAAGTATTGAAATATATATATATATATATATATATAAAAGCTGATTAAGAAAATATAGAACACCATATCTAAAACCACAATTGCAATACCCCAGCACATTCAAGGCAACCCAAGTAAAAAGAAATATAAACATAAGGCACCAACTCAAAGAATAAGTTGATCAAAAAAATTGTTATACCTCTCCTTCTTTCTTGGTTGTGGCAGCAGCTGCAGCCTTCTTCTTGCGCCCAATGTCAACACCATAATGCTGGAGATACCACTGCTTGAATGGTGCTGCATCAACCTGAACAATGGCACTCTTCACCAAAGTTTGAGTACGGACCAGCTCATTATTGGAGGCATTGTACACCACATCCAGAATTCTGGTCTTACGAGTCACTGCTTCACTTCCCCAGGAGTAGTTTCCTGTGTCAAGCCTCAAAGCACGCCATTTCACATTACCTCCACGAACCCTAATCCTCCTCACTGTCTTGTTGCTTGATAGCTTAGTATTTGCAGGTTGCCTTCCAAGCTCATACCTTTAATCATAGGAATGAAAAGATAAGTCAATTAAACATTACAAACAAATGCTTGAAAATGTAAAATGGGTGGTAATTTTTTTTTTATAGACAGCTTGCACTCGACTATCAAAAATAAGACAACCCCATCATATGAAACACAAAATAGTCCAAGCCCCCTTAGACGCGTCAGCAAAATACCCATATCTGAAAACAAGGTTTAAAAACTACTTTTTGATAGATTATTTTCGTTTATGAAAGATAATAACCTGAGATCAAAATCAAATGTTTTAACTACTCACAGCATCTACAATCCAAAAGGCATGCAACGATTGTAAAGAAACCAACAATATCCAAAATAGCAGTGAACATTATGAACATTAACAATCAACAAATCACAATCTCTAAATTTAGAACTAAAAAATGGAACTTACTTTCTCTTCTTCCTCCAAGCCTTCTTCTTGCCCCCAGTAGCACGCCTCTTGTGCATGGAATCACGGGAAATACCTGTAAAAGGACACAACGTAAATGATCTTCTGTCATTTTTTTTTTTTACAATTAAAACGACTAAAATAAAAAAAAAATAAAAAATCGATTTTTGGAGGTGTACCCATTTTCGCAGAGAGAAATTATTAGGGTTTCTCTGTCTGTGGGTGATTGATAGGTGATTCAGGGTTTGAGGCAGAGAAAAAGAAAGTGGCTGAGAGATGCTGAGTTATAGTGATACACAATAAAACCCTAGTTTTTGAATTACCATAATAACCCAACCCGCTGCCCCGTCATTCAGGGGCAAAAGAGTCCAACAAGAATAGGGACTTCAATATAAACGACTGCTGTTTCTTTGAAATTGAAATGCTCGGTTGGGCTTTGGGTTGATAGCGAGTTGGGCTACGGTTCGAATTCCAGCCCCATTTTATGATTATGGTAAAACAGTGAAAATATGATTTATTTCCCATTTGAAAATTTTAATAAATAATTAAAACTCAATTGGAGAAAAACTTTTCACACAAATTTTAGAATTTTTGTAGTAAATGACTATTAGAAAAGCTTTTCACACCACTCTAAAAAGAACTTTTAATACTTGAATTCGTTGAAGCTTGTGATACCCAAAATAATGTGAAGGCCGAAGAAAATAAGCCCAATACTATAACTAGTCCACTTGTCTTGAACTTCATCAAAATTAGGCGCTACGTGTTGGGGAAAATATTATTCTTATAAAAACATCGCTGCCACCCTCTCTACACGCACCTGCAAATAGTATGAGATCAAATACTCAACCTAATAAAAGAAGCAATTGTCCCTTGTGGACCTCCCAATCGCTCAGTTCAAGTGGATCTTCAAACTAGATTCACCTCGCATGGCATTCAATAAAAGAGTGATGTGCGGACTCTGGATGAAATGTATCTGCTCAATGAGTAGAGGAATGATTGTTCTTTGTAGCCTTCTTGTGGGATCATTGTTCTAACATCTGCAATGTGAGATGGATGCAGGGATCAACTTGACAAAAAGAGGGTAGCCTCTTAAGTAAGGGCGACCACACTACTATCACAACACATGCAATTGCTTTATAAATAGTCTGTTATTGAGTGAAATATTTTAATAAAACACTAGGAAATTTTGAAAAATATATGCTTTAGCATGAATTGCGTGTGCACATATGAAACTTTTAAATCATGGATTAAAAATGTACTCATAAAACACTATATTTTAGGAAAATTTGAAAATATATCACTTTAGTATTGCATGGTATTGCATGATTAAGAGTTGTATTTTGTGCATAATTGTTGCATATAAGATTTAAGTTTGCAGTGTTTCATTTCAATGTATATATTGTATTCAGGTTTACGTTGAGATATTGGAGTAAATTAATATGAATTATAATATTTTGAGATTCAGATTTAACATATCGGAGAGGAGTTCTTTCAATTTTCTTGCTGCCCATTTTTCTTGCTTTTCTAGTACCCATCTTTACCATTTTTAATCAACATATCATTTCAACTCTAATCATCAATATCCCCTTGCGGCAGAAATGTCTCTAGTAAAAATAGTTTCTTCTTTTTTTTTTCTCTCTTTATTTAGAAATGTCATGACCATTATTTTGATCTATAATTATTTTGCTGGAGTGATTAAGGATGAAGAGAAATAGTAGTGATGCAAAGATTGCCTAAATTATAGGAAAAAACTCTATTTTATTCCATTACCACATTGTCCTTCCTTGTTTAAATATACTCCAATGTAAATGATTTTCATACCACTAGTGAAATTTTCACAGTTGAATTTATCATTAATCAATAATATGTTCATTTTATGCTTTAAATGTTTTTAAAATATTAAGAAACAACATCATTGTTGTAAATTGAGTGAGTATGATTTTTGTTAAAAAATAGTGTTACCTTAAATCTATCATGTACAATAACCCTCATAATTTTGTTGGCAGTGATTGCAAATTTTTCATCATCATCTTACGAATCAATTTTTTTTTTCATGTGTTAATATGTATTGTTTTGTAACATTCATAAACTTGTATATTGTAATGCAAAAAATAGATAAATAAATAAATAAAATTAAATGTAAAAATTTGAAACCATTCACCACTTTAAATATATTTTTGAAACAATACATAAACATGTCTTATGTAGTTACTAAATTATTTAATATGCAAATTAGAAAAAATCTTTGAAATTTTTTTAAAAGAAATTAGGTTTTTGAAAAATTACAATGCTCTTTTAAATTATCAAGGCGTAATTCAATAATCTTAATGTACTTATAAAATTGAGATATTAAATTTGGATCCCAACTATATAACATATATCATACATTATATTATTAGCTCATGCCACGAATAATTACTAAGTTCAGTAAATTTACATCAGTGCCAACCAGTAATCAAACACTTTACCTACTAACATTTCAAAAATATCAGTTGATTCGGTTAGAGGTAGGCATAGAAACTGATACCTTGAAAAAAATAAGTTGGGTTCTGTTTGAAAAAAAAAAAACTATCGATTCATCAAAATAAGAAAAAATGGACCTGAATTAGAAAATTGAAGATTTTAAAGATTAAAAATCAAAATAGTCGAACCAACCGGAATGATTCGGTTCGGTTTAGTTTATAATTTTAAAAGTTATCATTCTATGCTCCGTTTGATGGAAAAAACCAAATAGAACCGAATTGTACCCACCTCTAAATTTCGTTAAAAAAACCAAAAAAAAAAAAAGTCAAACAAGAAAACACTATGCCCTTTCAACAAAATGGGCACTAAGCCAAGTTGGCAAGTACCACGACACATTGGAGCCCAATTCCTGTTGTTTCTGCAAACTCTCTAACAAGCTTATATCCCAATTTGCGGCAACTTCGCAGACACACATTTTGTTATTCTCTTTCAGTTACCTTTATTACTTGCCTGTACCTGCATAATCGCTTCTAAATAACTAGTCTTTCAATATTTTGGAGGGTCTGAAAATATGGGATTTTCAATGGTGGGTTCATTTGGTCACCATGTTTTTGTCAGGAATTCTAGTCACAGGACTGTAAAGTTTGGGTCTTTCCGTGGGGAAAAATTGATTAATTATAATGTTACGATTCCAAAGTTTAAGACTTGCGCAGGAAGAGCTTTGCTTTGCAAGCGTGAGTTCGTTGACTTTGATGAGAGATCAAGCCCAGATGAGGTAAGCTCAGTTTTTAGTTTCATTAAAGCTACAAACTTTTGTTCTTTTAAAATCAATTTTTAATTGTGGGGTTTTTAGTTGTATAGTTTTGTTTGCTATGCTATCAATTTGATCAAATGATTTTAACAGCTATGAATTTGATCAGATGATTTTTACCCCGTTAGCAAAATGTGGATTATTGCGAGATATCGTAAATGAAACATTTTGATGATTGATTCATTGCGGAAAAGCTATGAGGCAGACCAGAGAATAAATGTTGGTGCCAATGTAAGGTTGGCTTATCTGCAGCTGACTTTCAGGCTAGGCATCTTTCAATTGAATGCCGATAATGCATAATGTTATATGGAGATGAATTTTTCTTGCAATTACATTAGAGGGAAGGATTGTCAGAATACTGTTTATGTTTTGACAGCAGATTTTATGGCTGTGCTGTTCTCCTGTAATTCAAACTTTGATCTGTGGATAATTATTCTCGAATTCCCCCGGTTACTGGTATAAATCCTTGGAACAGAACACGAAATCGCACTTCACAAATTAATTGATTTTCACAATCTCAGATTAGCATTGATGGCATGTGGTATGCTTTTGGATGTCTGCTGGACTTTGAAGCTTCATTTTTTATTGCCAAATTATGATTGTTATGCTACTGAAAAGTTGGGATATAGGGCCATATCATCTCTAGCCCTGCTACTTACTAGTTGCTTGTGCTTTCCTTAAGGCATGATTACCAGCTAGAATCTCTTTTAATAATTGTTTGTTATAGATTTTATGTGCTACCTTGGGCAATTGCTTTCTTATTTGTGGAGTGGTTGTTTTATTGTGAATATGAAGTGCTTTACAATTTTGATAAACAAGAAGAAGCTCATTCTCTAACTTGGCTTTCTTGTTTGAAAGGTTAGAAAAGAGATTGAGCAATGCTACGAGCTTATACACCGACTAGGAAGGGGAGTTGTATATTTGGGTTCTTCAAGAATGGGACCTGAGCATCCGCATTACTTACAATCATTCAAGTTGGGTGGAGAGGCAAGGCATCTCGTATTATAGTTTCACATCTTTCTTTTTAAATGAATATTTCATCAAATATAATTGCATATTATCTCACTGTCTGATTTTTTCTGATAGCCTTTTTTATGACTTAACACTGTAACTCAGCAGATTGCTAGGCTTTTGGACTGTACTACATGGTCAGGAGCTGGTCCAGGACTCATGGATGCTGTCACCAAAGGTGCTATGCAAGCAGGAAAGCCAGTTGGTGGATTTAAGATAGGTAAAGAAGCTGGTGAATGGACAGCCTCTAATTTCCATCCTTACCTTCCTTTAGAAACCTGTCTTACTTGCAGGTAAATAATACCATTGCTACATTTTGCTAACACCATCTTTGAGTTTGAGGTTTCTATATTGCATGAGTATTTCAAAGAAAATGCAGGTTTTTCTCGGCAAGAAAGCATGGACTCGTCGATTGTGCAGTTAGGAATGATAGCTGCGATAGGACTGCTGTAGTTGCTCTCCCTGGTGGGGTTGGTACTCTGGATGAGATGTTTGAGATTCTCGCTTTAATTCAGTTAGAAAGGATTGGATCGGAGCTTCCAGTTCCTTTTCTTGTGATGAACTATGACTCATTTTATAAGAAGCTATTAGACTTTCTTGGTGATTGTGAGGAATGGGGTACTGTGGCCAAAGATGAGGTAGCATCATTATGGAAAATCTGTGACAGTAACTCAGAAGCTTTATCTTACTTGGCAGAATTCTATGATCTCTCATCTATTGACAAACGTGTGCATGAAGTTAACTTGAAAAGTACACATGGAATGGTTTCTTAACAAGCTGCAAAGTCTATGTGCATGCTGACTGTAAGATCTCTGTCTGTCCAGCTTAAATCAAGTTGAAAACTCTTATACTATGCTCACAGAGATGGCTATTCTGCCATTGCCCTTGAATATCAAAACATTCAGCTAGGCATTTGTGTTAGTTTCACTTTCCTAGAAAACTTTTCCTAGTTTCTGTCTTTTGTTCAAAGATTTTCATTAAATTATTCGACTCACATATTACCGTTGAAACATTTTAAGGAACTTGAGAAACACACAAAAGAACTTGATATACAGATAGCGACTCTGTTTCTGCCTTAATGTTAAATATACAGTGGGCTAAACTCTAAACCCTTCTAGCTATACAGAAAAACAAGCAATTTCATGTCCCCCATATGCATGGTTCACATCACTGAACAGCCGATAGGCTTCTTAGGTTTGTGATCCATTTTAGCAGCCGGCAGTGGTGCCTGTGTAGGTTTTGCTTCTGGCTCTGCTGCATCCAAGTCTTCCTTACTTGCGTGTTCTTGGCTCGCATATTGTTTCTGAAGATTATCCCAATATCGATCAAATCCATAGTCTATTCGATCTGGTCTGATATGTTTTCCAACTTTTGCTAGCTTTTTCAGAAGAACATCTGGAGCTATTTTCCCTGAAACTTGTGCATACCCCATTTGTGCATCCAATGTGTAGGATCTATCTGACAAAAATGCATCAAAATTTGGCAGCAATATTCATGTCGGTGAACAAAGACTACATTCAAAAAAAAGGGAAAGAAGAGAAGGAAAATGGAAAATGTGCAACCTTCAACGCTGCTCAGCAATTTATCCATTGATTTTTGCCAGCCAGGAGTCTCAGTGTCCACTATCAAAGTACAACTCTACAGCATAGTATACAGGCTAAAAGAGATAAATAACCAGAAAAGTAAAACAAAAATAGAAAAGAAATGGATTTGAAAATGAATAATTTAGCTTAATTTCTGTGTTACTATCTTACCATGAATCCTGGGGATGGAGAGGCCATTTGAGGTTGTTATTGAGAAGTGGTGTATAGTTTTTGATAATATATTATATCCCAATTGTTGGAGAGAGAAATAAAAAGCCTTCAGATTTAATCTTGTGGATTAAGGAAGTTGAAGAATTTTCCATTCGTACTGATAGCTGAATAAGGAAATTGAATCAAAGAGATTGAAAATTAGAAGGGTAAGTTATTTTGCTTGATTAGGGACAGATTCATTTTCCGTTTATATGCTACTTAAATCATGGAAGAATTACTTATTGGAAGTATGTTAATTAATGTGCTCAATATCATCTATATATATATATATTGGCAGCAACACCTGTGGCTTTGAAACCGGAATTTTAGTTATAAGATTTGGTATCAATGTGTAGCTAAACTACCCATATTTATGAGCTTCTGATGAAGAAGTCGGTTTTGATCATCTTGATACTATATATTATCAAAATGTATTACTTGTATTATAATTAATAATTAAGACAATGATCTAGAATTAGAAGGAAAAATGGGGTGAAAATGTTAGGCAGCACTGTTAAGTATGCAACAGATGTTGATGATCTTAACGATAGGTTAATTAACATGATGCAAAAAGACTTGAGAACACTTATATGATTCCCCATTATTCTTCCTCATATTACTCCCATAGAACCCTAATTTTAAATGAACAAGATGAAGCGCTCAATTTGATGTTAACTGAAAATTAATCATTTAAATTTTAAAGTATTCACATCTTAAAAGTCCATAATGATCAACTAGTTCAGTGTTAATTAATTTGCAATAAGTGATCTTGACCCCGATGTCTCAGTTCTTGTTTCTTTGCTACATGTTCTTCATCATCAAAATAAATGAAATATATAGCAATTAAAGACTGCTAATTTGCTTGCCAATATTTGAAATGCGACTAAAGCATAAAGAATCAAACAAAAGTGAGCTCTATATATAAACAAGTATGTAATATAGCACAGAAACCTGAATTACAAATGAACAGTTCATTCCGTGAGATATAATTTTTATTATTCAACCAAAAAAGGCTAGGAAACATATTACCAAATCCCAACAGAAAAAACAAGGATTTGTAATTGTACAAATCAAGATACCAAACTAGAAATGGTACATGGATCTCCAAATATTCATGCACCTACCTATAAAACAGAAACAAAAAAAACCTAGAGTTCATCATCTCAAAACAAAACTCCTTTAAGTCTCCTAAGAGATTAGTTATTACTCAAAAAAAAAAAACTCTAGAGCCAGTGATGATAATCATGATGATATGGGTAAGCTGCCATGGTATGCCTTGGCGGTGGATAGTAGTGAAGCATGGGATGATCATAATGGTGGTCGTGCCAGTAGCCTGGTGGTTGCAGTTGACGTGCGTTGTAAGTGTAAGGTGATTGCATTTGCATTCCTTCATGATAAGCACTGCCATAAGTTATCTGATTTCCAGCACTGACCCAGCATAGATTCGCATATTTTCCTGATTGCAGCTTCCTCAGAAGTTTTATTGGATTCGCTCTACCTGTAATGTAAGCCATTCCTTCCTCTGCGTCAATGGTGTATGACGCTCCTGAAAAATAAATGAACGAACACATGAGATGTCGTTTCTATTTTAATCATTAGAACAAAAGTCCTGTCATTTCTTGAATGTTATGTTCATTCAAAATAAAAGTTTACCCTTGATTTTCCGCAAAACCTTGGTCATGGAACTGAACCATGCAGGATCGTTGGTGTCAACTTTTAGGCCGCAAGTCTGCATTGATGATAAACATACATATGCCGTATTGATAATATTAAACTGAATGGGAAAAAAAATAAAATAAAACCTAAGTAAACAGAATATATAGAGATATTAGAGGGTCTAACCATTTTTGCACTGCTGCTCGATGAAGAAAACATTTTGCTGCCTCGAAAATGAAAGACAATGCTATATAGATTTCAATATGATTCTAAGCTGTTTGGAAAAATGAGAAAATGTTTGCTAAAGCTAGTGAGGGGCTATGGCTATATATTTATAGGGTTATAATATCCTGATCTTTAATTAAGCTACCATATATATATTATAAGGTTTTTTAAGATTTGTTTTTCTCCTTATTTGTGTGCATATTTTGCTTTTGATTCTGCTGCTTCTAATTGATTTAAGACGTAAACTTAGCTTATATATTCTTTCGTTAATTTTCCTTTCATGGATGCATCACATAGCAGCTTCAGAAGATTTTTGCTTCCATCGCTGCACGGAAAAGAGATATTCTTTTTTCCAAATTTATATCCTCAATAGAAGCCTCGTGGTCATTTCTGGAGCTTATATATAGAATTTGCTTCAATAAATATTTGCAGCTGTTAATTCGCCAATTGAGTTGTGACTGTTCTTAATATCGTATAGCTCGGACATTTTTAATTAGTAACAATCTATTTGAACAAGTTAAATCATAAAATAAGTATTAGTATCCCATTTAATTAGCAAAGATGGATGCTTTATAGTGATGGCAACCGTGATTTATCCAATCACAAGACTGTGTATAGAATTTCCTATTTGATATATCTTCAAATGATCAAATCGTCAGAATAAAATCCATTTTTTCAACTTTTATTTTTACTCTAGTTAAAAAAATAATTCTACAAAATACTAATGCAAAATTATAGTTATCAATTTAGGGATGGCAATTGTGCCTGTAAACCTGCTCAAACCCTCTCGCAAAAACCCGTCCGCTGCGGATAATTTTGCGGGTTGCGGGCGGATTTAATATTACAAATTGAAACCCGCACTTGGATGCGGGTGGGTGTGGTATTAGTCCAATCTTCGATAGATACTCACATGGATATCCGCTAGATCCATAATATTCTTTTAAATATTTTTTATTTAATTTTACTTGAAAAAAATTTAAATCTAAAAAATATATAAGAAAAATAATGTAATTATGCAAAGTGCCAAATAATCAAAGTGTTTTTGTATGGACTATCTTTCTTTAACTTAATGTATGAATTATTTCATTATTATAATTTTTTTCTTTGAATTAATATTTGAAAAGTATTATTCTTTGAAAAATATTATCTTAATTATGATTGTAGGTATCATGTTGGATGGGTGCTAATGATGGAGAATGAAATGAAAATCTTCTCTTGGAGCTCGTGTTGAACGATAATATGAAATGTAATTGTTATTTTTAGATACTAGTTTGTGATTCTTTTAATAGATTTATGTATTTTATACTTAAATTTGAGAATTTGTGCTGGATTAATATTGAAATTTTAATTTTTTATTTATATTGATTAAATTTAAAATTGAGTATGTTATGTGAAATTTGAGGTTATTATTGTAAATTTATATATTGAACATTTGTGACTTTAAATGTACAAACTCATAAAAAATCCGTCGAGTACCATTGTAGTTTTGGTAATTGTCAAAACCCATGGCAGGTTGATTTTCTTAAAAAAATTAAAATTTACTATAAATTATAGGTGAGTTTAATAATTTAAATTTTGTGCGGATTTAAGTGTGGTGATGACAAACTTGCTGCCGGTAGCCGTTGCCATCCCTAATTTTCATTCTCTTTAATCCCTCATATTTTGTTTACATCCATCGAGGATGGCAAGAGTTTCCCAGAAAGGAAAATGAAAACAAAAGGGGGAAGAAACAAGAAAAAGAAAAATGAACAGCAGTAGTTCGTTGGTTAAAGAATATAAATTAAATCAGGAAACAATTTCATCACCCGTCTTGCAGCAAAGCTTCAAAATCTCGACTGAAAATTAAATTTACATAGACCACATGAGCAAATCTAAGAAATGACTGCAAAACATAGTCAATATATCCCCAGGTTGTTCAGTGGGCAGCACGAACACCATGCTTGTTGGGTTTTCTCAAGGACTTGCAGAAAGAAGAGAAAGCGTCTTTCAGTTCATCTGGAAGAGGGAGCGCCAATGAAGGAGGCACCACGAACTGCCCACTTCTGCTTGTCACAGATAATGAATGTGCCAGTGCTGGCTGCTGCTTATTCAACCCATCCATTATGAACGAGAGAATGCTCCAAGAGTCCAAGTGAGATACAGCTTGTTAGGAGGGCACTGGGCTCACCTGCATAATTTTGCAGGCGCTAATGATTACGTTAAAGCAAACTTCAGCTGATATCAAACAAAAAAGAGATCACGGTGATGACTTGAAAAGGGGCAGGGACCTATGTGATGCAAACATATTTGATACAAACGGACAAACTACGAGCTTGTTTGAGAAAACATGAAAAATCAGGGGCCTGAATGTTATTATCAACCATAAAAAATCAATTAAACAGGTGGCTCTCTCGCTCTCTGGGTATAATGATTTTCAGTTAGTTAATGTGGAGTGGTTCTTGGCTATTGTTAGTTATCCATCTGATACACTGCAATATTGATATATGGATGCTAAAAGATTATGACAATAAGAAGAGGGAGTATTGGGTAAGAGAATACAGGATTAGTACTCAAGTGTGGACAAAGCAACCCAATGATGTCGCTGAGGGTGTTGTAAGACCGGATATATGCTTTTGGGAACATAAAGATCATTTTTTTTTTGTTAGCACTTGCAGCTGTGGATTGGTTTTTACTGTTACTTTTCCTAACCGAACATTTGTTTTTTATCTAAAAACACAGGGTATTTGGTATGTGCAATGCTCATTTCTAGAGATATGTATATATTTCAGAGGATTGTCCAGTTACACAGGGAGTACTCTTTCTCTTAGATACTATTCATAAGGTTTATGTTTCTCCACAGACTATTTAATTTTGAAGATTCTTCAAAGATTGTTTAGAGATATTTCAGTGAATTCTAATTATTTTGGAGATATCTTTTAACTATTATAATAATTTGAGACATAATGTTTGTGTGTATACCAAAATTTTTACAGAGACTACGCTCTTGTGATTATTTTCAACAACCATAATAACAAAACAAAAATGTGAAATAATTAATTTCTTTCTTATCATCACTTGTTGTTTCCTAAATTATTTCACCTTAACAATAACTCAATGGTTGCATTGTAATATATCTTCATGACCCACGAGTTGCAAAGAATTCTTCCACAGATTTTTGCCTTTCAAGTCTCCAAGCTTCCTTGTTCCCCTGAATGAACTGCTCAACTTTTGCATCAACTCCATGCAATCTCAGCACCATAAACTCAGATCGCATTGACGTACAACGAAAGACCACCTCATCGTCTTCCTCCACATTCTCCGCCTCAGCAACACATCTCATTGCCATCAAATTATTGGCCTTAAAATCAATAGACGTTTGATCATCAGTTGGTGCAAATACATTTCTTCCAGCTCTTCTTTCAATGTCAACGCTCCTTCGAGTGATTGTCTGTTGCTGCTGTTGTTGTTGTTGATGTTGATAATGATGGTATTTATTATGCACATTTTGGCATCGAGGAACGGATAAGGATTTTCGGTAATTAAAGTGTGGATAGCAAGCGTTTCCATGCTTTCTTAGGGCTTGAAAGCTTGTTCTCTGATTCGTGGTAACGAGACATAGCTAGAAGATTTCTAATGGTTGTCAACTTTCTTGCTAAAAGAGAATATTAATTCAAATGCAAGCTAAGCTAGGGTTTGGTTGTATGCCAAAATGTTAGCAGTATATATATATATATAGAGAGAGAGAGAGAGAGAGTCCCATCCAAAATGACTTGACTCAATAATGATTTTTAGACTAATGACAGCCAGAACCTTACATTATGAACAGTCCCATATCATATTTCATTTAAGAAATTGGCAAGATATTAGCTATTATTAACTTTGATTATTTAACTATCTTAAGGTCCCTGATAGGAATTAAGAAATTAGATTATGTAAAAACGCATACAACTGAAAATCTTTGATTTTTCACATTACAATTCCCTTTTTATCTTGGAGATCCAATTTACGTACTTCATTCCTGGGCTTTTTCCTTTGAAGCTTCCTTCAAGTAATTGAATGATCATTTGCCTTTAATGCTTTTGGTTTCTTTTGGACAATAATCAAATATAAATTTTATCATTTTTGCAAACTCAAGCTAGAGTTAATAATTTTAAAAAGGTTAAAGAATCATTCAAGATTCAATGGGGTGTTTACCACTAGAAAGAACGACAAATATTTTCTAGGGCAGTGACTTTGTGTAGGAATACAATGATGTAGCTAAGGAATTTAATGAAAAGTTGCAGGGTGTCATCATGAAGCTAAACGAGGAGCTTGCTGGCGTCCGACTAGTGTTTTCAAACCCCTATGATATTCTTTGAGATATCATCCAGAACCCAAGTAAATTTGTTAAGTTTTCTGCAGTATTTTCATATGTAGTTACATAGCGAAAACTCCGTACAAGTTAGTAGGGAAGTTATGGATGATTGAATCTTGCTTGCAATAGGGAAGGGGGAGTTATGAACGAGAGACTGGCCTCTATAAGTATCTGATCCGCTGTGTCTCCAATGGACCCAAAAATAAGAGAGAGAAATCCAGGGATCTACGTTTCATGATTTGCTATAAATAAAGTAGTACTATCTAGTTTTAGATTTGATTGTATTTTCCTTCAAATGAGCACCAACACGTAACTTTAGAGCTGTCCCTTACACTTTTCATCGTCTGTTGAGTTATAAATTCTCAGTCTTTTACACGAAACAACATAATTTAAAGGTGAATGAAACCATGCAAAATATACTTAGCGAAGGTAGTGTATTATACGGACGAACAAGGTTAAGTATTTTTAGCTTCGAAGTTGTGCATTGTGTGAGTGAGCTTATGCGTGCACCTATTTGCGTGTGTACCTCAAAGCATCTTATTGCAATTTCTAATCACAGGATTCGAAGACATAGACATAGCAAAAGCATGTTGTGGAACCAGATTCTTTGAGAAGGGTTACATTTGTTCTAAAATTAACCCATTTACGTGTTCAGTTGCAAACAAATATGTATTTTGGGATTCCTTCCATCCTGTTAGTAAATTGGTGGGTGAAGCAGACACGTAGCTAAAGTAAAATTAAGAAATAATAAGACAACAAAATTACACAGGGACACCAGGAAATTACGTGGTTCGGCTTTTAGCCTACGTCCACGGGCGAAGACAGAAGGAAATATTTTACTAGTAAAAAGGAATTACAAGTATTGTGGTATTTTAGCTTACTACCCAAAACTCCAATACACCCAACTCTCAAATCACTATATATATTGAAACTAAATGCTTACAAAGAGTAACTTATTTTTTTCTCTTTTATAAGCTCTCGGATGCACTCAAATTGGGATACAAGCTCTAAGTTGAGAGCTTGTATTTATAGGCAAAACTTTGCCTGGAAAGTCAAACAAATGGTTCATTCTTCAAATGCAAATTTCAAAGTTTGAAATTTTGCTTTGAATTTCTTCTCTTTTCTTTTGTTCCAGTCAAGGACGTAAGCAATGCATTCTTCTTCAAATGGGCGGGCCCACCTTCTAGAAGAATGGTGCCCACATGCCATTTCTGTCATTCTCCCACTTGGAGATTTGATTGGAAACCAATCATTCTCCACACTATCCTTTCTGCTTCGCCATAATCATGTTGCCTACGTTTCTGCTAGGCCAGAAGAGGATCTACTCCAAACAAACTTGTCAGTATTGATTGGCTTAGTCAAAACATCTGCTAGGTTCTCCTTGGTATGGATTTTCTGCAAATCGACACTTCCATCTTCTACTACTTCTCGAACGAAGTGATATTGAACTCCTATGTGCTTTGTCCTGGAATGAAAAGCTGGATTCCTTGCAATATGCAAGGCACTCTGACTGTCACAAAACACAGAAATTTTCTGTTGTTTGTGCCCGAGCTCCTCCAATAACCTTTGTATCCAAATAGCTTCCTTGCAAGCTTGTGTAGCTGCCATGTACTCTGCTTCTGTTGTAGATAAGGCCACAACAGTCTGCAGTTTCGAAACCCAGCTTACAGCTGCTCCTGCAAGTGTAAACATATAGCCAGTAGTGGATTTCCTTTTATCAAGATCTCCTGCAAAATCTGAATCCACATAGCCCCTGACAGTAAACTCTGATCCTCCATAACATAATGCAACATCTGAGGTTCCTCTGATATATCTCAGAATCCTCTTCACAGCTATCCAATGCTCTCCACCAGGATTCGCCATATATCGACTGACTGCTCCCACTGCTTGTGCAATGTAATCTTGCATGTTGAAGCGTTGTAAGATTTTCTTCAAGTAGTTCTTCTGAGAAAGCCAAATCTTCCTGTTATTTCTGTCTCGGTGAATTTGCATCCCTAGAATCTTGTTTGCTGGTCCCAAGTCCTTCATTTCGAACTCCCTAGCCAATTGTGCCTTCAATTCTTGGACTCGATCTTTGTTGGGGCCTGCTACCAACATGTCATCCACGTACAACAGCAAAATGATGAAATCATTATCTTCAAACCTCTTGTAATATGCACAATGGTCTGAGCTGAGTCTGTTGTATCCAAGGCTCATGATGAAGGAATCAAATCTCTTATACCAACACCTCGGCGCCTGTTTGAGACCATATAGAGATTTGTTCAACCTGCAAACTAAGTTCTCCTTTCCTTTTTCAGCAAAACCTTCTGGTTGAAGCATATATATTTCTTCTTCAAGTTCTCCATGAAGAAATGCAGTTTTCACATCTAACTGCTCAAGATGTAGATCAAATGTAGCACACATTGCCAAGACTATTCTGACTGTTGTGAGTCGAACCACCGGAGAAAATATCTCGTTGAAGTCAATACCTTCTTTCTGAGCATATCCTTTCTCCACCAATCTTGCACGATACCGCTCCACTTGGTCATTACCATCACGCTTGATCTTGTAGACCCATTTGTTACCAATGGCTTTTCTTCCATGTGGTAGTGGTACAAGTTCCCATGTCTTGTTCTTGTGTAGAGCTTGATTTCTTCTGCATTCTTTGTCATCCACAAAGCAACATCGAAATTGTTTAAAGCTTCATGGAAAGTTGATGGTTCTCCATCCTCTGTTAGAAGACAAGTCACGCAACATTGATCTCGTGACATACTCCGAAGTGCCACGTGGTGGTCGTCTTTACGAGTTGATCGACGAACACGGAGCCTCAGACTCAACTGGTTCTTGTTCCTCGTGCTCTGATGCTGCTTCTGAAGAATCTGAATCTTCTGGATTATTTTCTACAAATACCGGAACAGTCTCTGACTTTTCTTTTACAGTGCCATCATCTCTATCTTTCCTTTGTAGTTGATCTTCTGCAAAGATCACATCTCTGCTGATGACGATCTTGTGGGCAGTGGAGTCCATGACGATACCCCCTTAACTCCATCAAAGATATCCCAAGAAGATACACTTCCTAGATTTTGGATCTAGTTTTGTTCTTTCTTGGGCATTGTACATCACGTACACAGGACATCCGAATGCATGTAGGTAGGAGTAATCAGCTGGCTTTCCAGTCCACATCTCCATCGCTGTCTTTAGCCCAATTGCTGTAGATGGCGGACGATTTACTATATAACAGCAAGATTTTGGGCTCGCCGCCAAAATGAATTAGGTAGACCCGCAGTACTCAACATAGCCCTTATCCTTTCTGTAAGAGTTCTGTTCATCCGCTCTGCCACCCCATTTTGTTGAGGAGTGTATGCCACCGTGAACTGCCTCTGAATACCTTCTTGCTTACAGAAAGCAAGAAATTCACCATCTGTATACTCTCCACCATTATCCGTCCTCAAGCACTTGATCCTTTTCCCAGATTCAAGTTCAACCCGTGCTTTGTACTGTTTGAACACTAAAAATACATCTGACTTTTTCTTAATTGGATACACCCAACATCTCCTGGAATAATCATCAATGAAAGTCACCATGTACTTTGCACCTCCCATGGACATATCAGGTGATTCCCAAACATCAGAATGAATCAAGTCTAATATGCATTTACTTCTAGCAACAGATCTACTGAACTTTAATCTATGCTGCTTACTTATAACACAATGCTCGCAAAATGGTAAACTTACCGATTTGAGCCCCGGAAGTAATTTTCGCTCAGAGAGAATCTTCAAACCTTGTTCCGACATGTGGCCGAGTTTGAGATGCTACATCATCGTTGATTCCTCTCCATTTGATGCGACACACGCATCAGCCTCCTGTAGTGTTTCTCCTTTAAGCATGAATAGATTAGCACCGATCTTTTCCGCCTTCATTAATACAAGCGCGCCTCTAGTAATCTTCATGATCCCATTTTCAACATGAGTTTTGCACCCATGACTATCTATTTGTCCCAAGGACAATAGATTTTTCTTCAGGCCGTTGACATGTCGTACCTCCCCAATTGTGCGAATTATACCATCAAACATTTTAATTTTGATAGTACCAATACCAGCGATCTCCAAGGCATGATCATCTCCCATATATACAGATCCTCCTGAGATAGGTTCGTATGTGTGGAACCATTCTCTCCGAGAGGTCATGTGCCAGGTAGCTCCTGAGTCTATAAGCCAGACGTCAGATAGTCGTTTTCTACCTTCTGAAACAGTTATTGCCTCGCTGTACAGAATTTCGCCATCATCCGAGGTACTTGCTACACATCCCTGAGCATTTGATGACTCAGGTTCTTTGCCCTCTCTTTTCTTCTGGTTGTGCAAATTTTG
The DNA here is from genome assembly GCA_030444775.1 of Atalantia buxifolia. Lineage (NCBI taxonomy): Eukaryota > Viridiplantae > Streptophyta > Magnoliopsida > Sapindales > Rutaceae > Atalantia > Atalantia buxifolia. The sequence goes on along the minus strand of CM059834.1, from coordinate 25,071,075 downwards.
TTGAACTCGCAAGCGCACGAATCTATTGTAGAATAGATTAACGGTGACGAGTGTCGATCCCACGAGGAGGTAGATTTTAATTGTGTGTAGAATTAATTATGTAAATGGGTGGTTGTATTTGTGGAGAAATTGATTTAAAGGATGCTAGAATTTAAATTGGAATAGCGGAATTAAATTGAAATGGAAACTATTGAGATAAAGCACTTGGGTACCTGGATCCGTATCAACATGCACCATGGGCTAAATAATCCTTATTAATACCAATTAAATCATGAGGGGGGAATCCACACCTCATGAACCACGCTCTAATCAATATGGTGCTAAGGGCTTATCGTGCCAAATAATAATAACCTTATACTAGGGTGCCGGTAAAACCGGGCATGTAACCCAGACAAGATTATTATTATTTGTCGATTTAAAAGTCAAAACCTCCACAGAAATTAGAGGGGAAGAGAAAATAAATTTACCAAATAAAGCCCATGACACATGTTGAGACTTCACCTTCAACCCAAGCTTAAAAGAAAATTAGCCACTCATAATTGAACTAAGGGTAAAATAGGAATTTTATTAAAATACGTAGAAAATACAAGATGGAGAAGGAATTACAGAAAACTAAGCTAAGAAATGGATTCAGGGGTATCAAATTAGGGGGGGAAGGCCCCCTTTTTATAGATACATTGAGTGAATCATGGCCATCGGATTAAAAATAGTTTGGATGCGAGGATTGCGCCACGTCATCGGTGTGAACAGTAACACGGTTTGACCACGGGTTTGACCACGCGGTTTGAAAGTAACACGGTTTGCACACGGTTTGAACGAACGCTGGTCAAGCGAGTGTCGTGAAGCGATATCCATGAACGAATACATGTGAATACGTGCGTGTGAAGCAGTGCCATTTTTCCTTTTATGCTCCTCTTAAGGTTTTCGATTTATCGCCCCGAGTTCAAAAGTGACGTCCGTTTTGCTATCCGAAATCTCGTTCATTGTGAAATGACCATGATACCCTAAAATACACAAAATACTTAATAAAAACAAAACATATATAATTAAATAACAAATGACTTAAATAAATAAAATTAGAGATGTTAGTGAGATTTAAAGTGTAAAATGATGAATTTCTCCTTTATAAATATACACTTTCTAACACTCAACACACCCCCCAACCAGCTTATTGCTAGTCCCTAGCAAATAAAGCGAAAACAAAATTTAAACCCAATTTTTTTTTTTTTTTTTTTTTAACAAACTTGTTTATTCATTCAGACTAATGATAGCAATCAAATAAAAGTATAAGCATTATCTCCAGTCTAAAGAAACATCACACCCACATCAACCATCCACATGAATCAACCAAGTAAATACAGCTACTTTCAAAAATGACATGTCAAACCCCAAAATCTCACCGGTAATAGTGACACTCTCACAAAGAAATTAAACCCAATAAAAATTGTCACTTCAATGAATGATAAATAGAGTGAAGATAGTAAAGAAATAATATCACACACTCTCACCAAGATGAAAAGAATATGCCCACAACTTAGAAATAACACGATCTCAAGTCAAACAAAATGCTAGTCAACCCAATTTATTTACTTTTTTTTTTTTTTTTAATTATGCATTACTACATCTTTTGGCCCATATAACTAGCTTCTACTTCAGACTATAGTTCCCTAAAATCAAGAAGGACTTTTATTAGGATGTAACGTAGGCTAGGGGACATGGCTAACAAAGAAAAGGAAAATAGAGGAAACAAAATATATGTTTGAGAAAAATAATATCTTTTGGAAACTAAAAAGTAAGTGCATTTTACTTATTTATTATTGTATTATATATCTCTCTTTTTTTTTTCTTTTTTCTTTTTTTTTTTAGAGAAATTTTTTTTTTCCTTTTTCTTTTTTTTTCTTTTTTTTTTTTTCGGTATTGCACAACTTTACTAAACAAAACAATTATTTATATTTTTCTCAAACATGAATAGGTGATGAAACTTGTAAGATATTGGGTAATACTCCAAATTGGAGTGGGTAAAGACGATAAGTTGACAAAGAAATGTTTTTTTTTTTTTTTTAATAAAAGGCTCAAAAGGGCTAACTATTGATATTTCACATAAGGGAAGGCTAGAAAGGCTCAAACGGGTCAAAGACGGCCTTTCCATCATCTTTTAGGGCTCTAGATACTCCTCCATATCTACTAGTTAAATGGACCTTTAGATGTAGCAACACATTTTTTTTTTTTAACTTTTTTTTTTTTTTAAAGGGTTGACTCCAAGGAAATCTAAAGATCATGTATAAAATAATAATCTTGCTAAGCCAGAAGTATGAAGAATGGGCAAAAAGGGTTACTCTCCAAGAAAAATAATAGGCTCAAAAGCTCACTTGGTATTTATTATGACATGTCAATTCTTTCAAGCAACTCATATTTATCTCCGACATCAACATGTAGAGTAGCAAACATAGTGTAACATCACTCAAGACCAAAGATAATACAAATACTAAAATTCGAAAATCATCATGTCATCCAAAAATAAAAACAAAATCACACCATTTTTTTTTTAAACAACATTCTACCCCCCAACCTATTCTAAACATGAAAGGAAATTATGCATGCAAAAATGTGAAAATGATGCAGAAAAACTAATTGAAAATGTTACACTTAAAATGATAGAAAAATGATTGTTTTTTTTTTTTTTAACTAAGAAGATGCGTTTCTAGAGGCACTACACTCTATATTCAGCCATCTTCAACTCAAAATTTGAAAATGCATATTTATAAAGGAGAAGTCAAAAAGTTAGAAAGATCACACGAAAAATAAGAAAATTTTTTTTTTCATTATTTTTTTTTTTTTTTTTACTGAGAAGATGCGTTTCTAGAGTAACTACACTCCATATTCAGCCATCTTCAACACAAACGATTAACATGAGTTAGTTTCTACAACAAAAAATTAGTAAAAACTTAACCAACATTCCACAATTGTCAACTATCCCCTCCCCCCAACCAGAACGAAACATTGTCCTCAATGTTTTAAAGGAAAGAAGTAGAGTTTAGAAGACATCACCTGGGTGGTGCAACACAAAATAAAATATTTACAGGCGGAGATTTAAATCTAATTTGTACTTCTTACTGCTGCTTTATTATTGTTACCATCGTTATTTGTACACTCCAACACCAAGGTCTTGGGATCGCTCAGTCGATAAACATATGCAGATCAAGTAGCTCATTAGCGAGTGTGAGCACAAATAAAAAGCTTTTTCAAGTAGAGGGAATGAAGTAGTTTTTATTGCATGGTTAAGAAATGCGATAAAGCCATCATAAAAATTATTGACATTTAACAAACCGATGGGTTTCGATGAATGTGCGAGATGGGCCCAAGATGCTAAAGTGATGAGTGCCTCTAGAGTTGCAAGATCTCTGGTAAGAAAATAAAAGCATCGGCATGATTAAGCATTTCGGTTATTCTTTCTTGCATACCGAGACAACTAATTCTTCTCCGGTCGGTGAGTTAGACAAGCGACCTAAAGGTTTTAGGGTTTGTGGTATGATGCCTAACACTTGACTTCCTCGACAAAAGCGAGTTTACGAGACCAATTTTGATAACCCTCGGTCACCTCCGCCGTATACTAAGTGTAATTTTCTCTGCTATGCATCGACCAAGATCAATGGCTGCCTCAAAGAACTCTTTATATTTGCCATAGTTAAATCGGAAAGCACACAAATGTTCTTGAATTGTTTATTGGGAGTAGCTGCCATTATGATACTTCTCAAAAATAATTTGTGAGTGTAAAGCGAAAAGAATCATATTTAAGGATCTTGGCGGCAATGGGTCACTGCATTTGTGAATGAGGTGTCATGTCTATGTCAATTAATCGTGTAATGCACATGGCTTGAGAGTCAAAAGGAAAATGAAAAAAGGAAAAGCAAGAAATGACAAATATAAAATTATTAAAGACAATAATGCAAATGGTAAAACAACGGTAAAATAAAACAATGAGTAAAGTAAAAGGATATTTGGGTAGTTGCATTTGTGGCTCACATCTTCCTCACGGTTTTACGTCGAAACGGCTTCAACGCCCTCATGGGTGAGGATAGGCTTCCCATCCAGTTTTCTTATAAAGCGGCAAGCGGTCGTTTATAGTGATTCGAGATCGTATCGTGCATGCTCTTTCGGAATGATGGCCATAAGCGGAGAATCGCTCCTTGCACATATCCACTAGGATGCGTTTCAAGAGACAAAAGAATATCATCCAATGACTCTTATTCAAGCCATCCTAATGAATTGAATCTTATCTTCTCTGTTATCGGACACCATTCCTAAAGAACATCGTTTTTATTGCATAACATTCTCGGCACACTTATGACAAGCAAGCAGAAATTTTCGAGCTCTTCGCTTTCTTGCGTAATTTCCTTTACCACAACCAGGCATGTATGCAATAAATTTAGGAGGTAACTCACCGCCAAGCGTACTTTGGCCTCTGATTAACCGGCGGATATCGGCGGGTATGTTATTCCTCATGAGCAATCGCATGCGTTCGGATCGAGCTTTATAGATTGTGAGGAGGGCATTACGAGGAAGTGAAGGGAATCGACTATGAAGCTTTGCTAAGATCTCGTTTCTATCCATACCTTCGCCTCGGAAGATCGGTAATTATGGGAAGCTGGAGTAGCAGGCTTGATTGTCACGAAGTACCGTTATCCGCCACTTGACCAGGGGTGACAAACTAAAACACACAAACTAAAACACACAAACAGAGTAACAAACAAAAACACACAAAGAAAATCACAATCGTCCTCTTATGGAATTTACCTCAAGCTCCATTGGATGTTGTAGACACTCTCAATGTCTCTACGAGGTTGGCTTTCTAAATCCTCAAGCGTGGGATATTAACTCCGGTGGTTGTAGCTTCCAAATACGATGTGTTTTACAAAAAAATATATCGGCCTCTAAGATGAGATTGGACACGTTGAAGTCTTAAGGATGTTGAGAGGCTGTCTCATGATTAAAAGTGATAAAAGAAAACTTAATGGTTAAACAAACACACTTATGCACAAATGATTTCAATTAGCGAGAAGAAAATAAATAAATAAATAAATAAATAAATCAGAAAAGAAAAATCTTAATTCAAATCGGTGGGTCACTTAAATTTATTTGGTGTCCTCTCCGTGTGGTTGGTACTCTAGATATGGCTTTAATCTTTGACCATTAACTTTAAACGTGACACCATTTTTTGGGTCCTTAATTTCAATTGCCCGTGTGGAAAAAGCAGTGTGAACAATGAAGGGGCGGACCATCGAGGCGTAGTTTACACCGGGAATAGGTGCAAGCGAGAATTGAATAAAAGTACTTTCGACACTGGAGTGAAAGATTTTCTCATGTCTTATCATGAAAGACTTTCATTATTTGCTTGTAAACCTTGGCGTTTTCGTATGCATCATTACGAATTTCTTCAAGTTCGCCAATTGTATGTCGTCTTTCGAGCGACTTGCTGCATGTCAAAATTGAATTTCTTGATGGCCCGATCACGCACGATGCTCGAGTTCCACGGTAGGTGGCAAGCTTTTCCATACACTAGCTTTGTAGGGTGACATCCCAATTGGGGTTTTGAACGCCGTTCTATATGCCCATAATGCATCATCAAGTCTTAATGACCAATCTTTTATGCGGCCTCACGGTCTTTTCTAAGATGTGCTTTATTTCTCGATTGGAGATCTCAACAGCCTTTGGTTTGCGGATGATACGGGGTCGCCACTTTATGAGTGATGGAGTACTTTGTCAAAAGTGCTTTGAATGATTTGTTTCAAAAGTGGGTACCACCATCACTGATTATTGCTCGAGGAATCAAAGCGTGAAACAATGTTGCTCTTTAAAAACCCTATCACCACTTTATGATCATTGGTTCTGCATGGAATTGCCTCTACCCATTTTGATACATAGTCAACAGCAACCAATATGTAATGATGGCCAAAAGACGCGGGAAAGGGTCCCATGAAGTCGATACCCCATACATCAAAAATCTCAACCACTAAAATTGGATTTAGTGGCATCATGTTCCTTCGTGTAATGCTCCCGTTCGTTGACACCTATCACATGAAGAACAAAAGGTGTAAGCATCTCGAAATATAGTTGGCCAATAGAAACCACATTGTAGAACTTTAGTCCCTGTTTTCTTAGCGCTGAAATGGCCTCCACAAGCTTGTTCATGGCAGAACGAAAGGATGTTATGAAATTCATTCTCTGGGACACATCGTCGAATAATTTGATCTGCAATACTTGAAGCAGGATAGGGGTCATCCCGGAAAAAATTCTTTATTTCATAAAGAATTTAGCCTTGTCTGCTTGGTCCAATGCTCTGGAAGTTTACCTGTAACAAGATAATTAACGATATCAGCATACCAAGGTAATACTTCCATACTCATTAATTGCTCATCCGGAAATGACTCATTCAATGTTAAGGGTTCTGTGTTGATGTCAAAGTGGAGACGAGAGAGATGGTCAGACCTGACATTTTGAACCTTTCTTATCTTTGAATTCCAAGTCAAACTCCTGCAAAAGTAACACCCAACGAATTAGTCTAGCTTTTGCATCTTTCTTTGTGAGAAGATATTTCAGAGCAGCATGATCTGTGAACACAATAATTTTACAACCAATAAGATAAGACCGAAATTTTTCTAATGCAAACACTCTTTGCTAGCATTTCTTTTGAGTAGTTGAATAGTTCAACTGTGCATCGTTTAATGTCATACTAGCATAGTAAATAACATGAGGAATTCGATCTACTCTTTGTCCTAATCTGCTCCTCTTGCATAATCGGATGCATCACACACATGAGTTCGAATGGTAAGCTCCAGTTTGGTGGCTGAATGATGGGTGATGACGTCAACAAATGCTTTAGCTTTTCAAATGCTACAAGACATGAATCATCAAAGATAAAATGTACATCCTTAGCAAGTAGATTGCATAAGGGTCTAGAAACTTTGCTAAAATCTTTAATGAAACGTCTATAAAAACCAGCATGCCCAAGGAAAGATCTTACTTCTCTGACTGATTTAGGCGGAGGAAGATTAGAAATGAGATCCACCTTGGCTTTGTCAACCTCAATACCTTTGCATGAAATGATGTGACCAAGAACTATACCTTGTTTTACCATAAAATGGCATTTCTCCCAATTTAAGACCAAATTCTTCTCTATACATCTCTGCAAAACTTGTGTTAGATGATGTAAACATTGATCAAATGAATCTCCAAAAACAGAAAAGTCATCCATAAAGACCTCAAGAAACCGTTCAACCATATCAGAAAAATGCTTAACATACAACGTTGAAATGTAGCAGGTGCATTACATAATCCAAATGGCATTCTCCTATATGCAAAAGTGCCAAAAGGGCAAGTGAAAGTGGTTTTCTCTTGATCTTTTGGTGCTATGGGAATCTGATTGTATCCTGAATAGCCATCTAGAAAGCAATAAAATTCGTGGCCTGCTAATCTATCAAGCATTTGATCAATAAATGGTAAAGGAAAATGGTCTTTACGTGTGACAGAATTTAACTTTCTATAATCAATGCATACACGCCATCCTGTAGTCACTCTAGTGGGTATCAATTCATTATCAGCATTGGTAACTACTGTGACTCCTGACTTTTTGGGGACCACTTGCACAGGACTGACCCATGAACTATCAGAAATTGGGTAAATGATACCTGCATCTAATAGCTTAAGGACTTCTGTTCTAACAACTTCTTTCATGTTAGGATTTAACCGACGTTGCATTTCCCTAGTAGATTTAGCATTTTCATCAAGGTGAATGTAATGCATGCGTCTATTTGGGTTTATACCTTTTATGTCTGCTATGGTCCAACCTAATGCTCCTTTGTGCTCTTTTAAAACATCCAACAACTTACCTTTTTGCTCGTCATTTAGGGATGATGAGATGATTACCGGTAGAGTGCTTTCTTCTCCCAAGAACGCATATTCCAAAGTGTTGGGTAATGGTTTGAGCTCGAGTTTCGGTGGTGACTACGATGATGAGATGATTTTCTTCTCTCGATGGTGCTAGTTGTTCAACTCTTGACTTCCATTTATTAGTGTCCATGGATGGTCTTTGAGTCAAGTAAGGCGTTGACCTCATCGGTCGATCTGTCAACATCAAAATCCAAACCAAAGTGAGTTAAACATGTTTGTAAAGGGTCATCACTAAGGTTTGAAATAAATGTATCATCAATTAATGCTTCAATTAAATCCACATCAACAATTCCATCATCTGCATTGTGAGGTTGTTTGGCAATATTGAAGATGTTGAGCTCCATGGTCATATTGCCGAAGGACAACTGCATATTTCCAGTCCTGCATTGAATGTGAGCATCGGCAGTTGCCAAGAATGGTCGGCCTAGGATAATGGGGATGTGCTTCCTTGAATCCTGTATTGGTTGAGTGTCAATTACAATGAAATCAACAGGAAAATAAAACTTGTCTACGGATAAGCACGTCCTCCACAATACCACGAGGGATTTTCGTGGACCGATCGCAAGTGTAACACCACTTTGGAGTTGGGTGTAATTCTCCCAATCCAAGTTTCATAAATCTTGAGTAAGGCAAAAGATTAACACTAGCTCTAAATCCAACAAAGCATTCTCAATTGTGTGGTTCCCTATACTACATGAGATAGTGGGGAGCACAGGTCTTTACATTTTAGAGGAATTTTGTGTTGGAGTATAGAACTAACATTTTGAGTTAAAAATGCCTTTTTACGAACATGAATGTTTTCTTTTTAGTGCAAAGGTCTTTAAGAAACTTGGCATAAGATGGAACTTACTTTATTGCATCAAGTAAAGGGATGTTAACACTTACTGTTTGAAGACTTCAAGAATCTCACTGTGGATTTTCCTTCTTTCCTTTAGCTAACCTCGAGGGAATGGAGCTTTAGGAACGTATTCCGTGGGTTGGTTTCTTCTTTCTCCTCCGGTGTGAGTCTTCAACATTTACTGGTACAATTTGATTTTCTTTGGTGTTGGCATCTCCACTTTATTGTCGACTTCTTTTCCTTTTCGCAAGGTCATGTGGCTTTGACCTCTCCATCTTTGTTGCGGTGGCTGGTAGTTGCTTCATGTACTCCTTTAGGATTAGGCCTTTGGTTGACTTGGAAATTTGCCTTTCTCAACAGTCATTGCCAAAGTCTCGAATCGAAGAAGCAAGTTGTCCCACCATCTTCTCGAGGCTTGAAACTGATTGGGCTTGTGAGTTAAAGCCTGCTCTCATCTCATTTCGTAGTCCATCAATGGTGCGGTTTGTTGCTCGATCATGGAGTTAGTAACATTCTTGACATTCTGGAAGGCATCCTCCCATTATGCGGGTTGAGAGTAGTTTTGGTTACGATTGTATGGTCTAAATGGTGGGTGAGAGGCTTGAGGAACTTTGGTTGCATTGGTGGAGTGGAGTTTGGTCCATTCTGTTGGAACCCTTGAGACCATGAAAAATTGGGGTGATCTTTCCATCCAGGATTATATGTGTTGGAGTATGGGTTGTAATTTGATGGCTTCCTCATGACACCGATGGCATTGGCTTGATCTGAATACGACTCATGGTCATGTGGCTCTGTTGATTTGGCGATCGTCAACGATGCTATTTGTCGAGAAAGACCTTGATTATCTCTTTGACTTCTTTAATTCCCGAACTTGACTCGCCAATGTGAACCTCATTTACTCCTTTAATTCTTCTAGTATTCTGAGTGATCGACTCATTGTTGGGAATTATCGCTTGTCATTTGGAAGAAATCCCAAATCTCTGATGCACTTTTTGACATTAGCTCTCCTCCACTTGTCGCCATTAGCCATTCTTGCACATTTGGCAATAATCCTTCCAAGAAGTATTGGCATTGGTGCCATTTCTCGTACCCATGATGTGGACACTTCAAAAGTAGCCCATTGAATCGCTCCCACGCTTCAAAATGCGTTTTCTTCTCTCTGGGTGAATTCTGAAATTTCCCTGCGAATAGCATTGGTTTTATGCACTGGGAAATATTTATTCAAAAATTTTGTTACCATTTGTTCCCATGTTGTAATGCTATTAGCAGGCAATGTATTGAACCATGAACGAGCTCTATCCTTTAAAGAAAATGGGAATAGTCTAAGTTTAACATCATCTTCTGAAAAATTCTCATATTTAAAAGTTTGACAAATTGTATGAAAATCATTCAGATGATTATACGGGTCCTCATTTTCTAGGCCATAGAATGTTGGGAGACAATTTAGCACACTAGGTTTTAATTCAAAACTCCTAGCGGCTACATTTGGGTATCGTATGCATGATGTGCTCAAATTAGCTAATGGGTGAAGTAGTCCTTAAATGGCCTCTCTTGTGGTTCTGGTTGTTGCAAATCCATTTCAGTTTTATCTTTACGTGCGATGTGTTTGTGTGTGCGAAGTGTTCTTTCTAATTCAAGGTCTATAGGTTCAAGATTAGGTAATAATGACCTACGACCATGCATGCAAATAAAGAAAATAAATTGAGAACAAAACAAATAAAGAAGAAGGAGAAATTACAATACTAACCTTATTGCGCTGTTACAACCTTTCTATGAAAGCACATAAAAAAAATACGTGAAATAAAATAAATAAAATAAAAATAAATTAACAAGATAAATGAAAAATTACAAAGAAAAATAACTTAAAAATTAAATTGCAGAAAAAAATAGAAGAGAAAAAGAAATTCTTACCAAAAAATGTAAATTCACTTTTTTTTTTTAATTAATTAAAAAAAAGAAAAAAAAATTACAAGGAAACAACTAAAATAATAATAATAATACTAACAGTAATAATAATAATAATAAAATTATTTACAAAAAATTAATTCTACAAATCAAAATACTTACCTCCCCGGCAACGGCGCCAAAAACTTGTTGTGCAAATTTTGTTGAACTCGCAAGCGCACGAATCTATTGTAGAATAGATTAACGGTGACGAGTGTCGATCCCACGAGGAGGTAGATTTTAATTGTGTGTAGAATTAATTATGTAAATGGGTGGTTGTATTTGTGGAGAAATTGATTTAAAGGATGCTAGAATTTAAATTGGAATAGCGGAATTAAATTGAAATGGAAACTATTGAGATAAAGCACTTGGGTACCTGGATCCGTATCAACATGCACCATGGGCTAAATAATCCTTATTAATACCAATTAAATCATGAGGGGGGAATCCACACCTCATGAACCACGCTCTAATCAATATGGTGCTAAGGGCTTATCGTGCCAAATAATAATAACCTTATACTAGGGTGCCGGTAAAACCAGGGCGGTAACTAGACAAGATTATTATTATTTGTCGAAAAAAAGTAAAACCCTCCACAGAAATTAGAGGGGAAGAGAAAATAAATTTACCAAATAAAGCCCATGACACATGTTGAGACTTCACCTTCAACCCAAGCTTAAAAGAAAATTAGCCACTCATAATTGAACTAAGGGTAAAATAGGAATTTTATTAAAATACGTAGAAAATACAAGATGGAGAAGGAATTACAGAAAACTAAGCTAAGAAATGGATTCAGGGGTATCAAATTAGGGGGGGAAGGCCCCCTTTTTATAGATACATTGAGTGAATCATGGCCATCGGATTAAAAATAGTTTGGATGCACAGGATTGCGCCACGTCATCAGTGAACAGTAACACGGTTTGACCACGGGTTTGACCACGCGGTTTGAACAGTAACACGGTTTGCACGGTTTGAAACGATGCTTGTGATGCGAGCGATTGTCGTGAGCGATATCATGAACGACCGTACATGTGAATAGTGCCGACGTGTGAACAAAGTGCCATTTTTCCTTTTATGCTCCTCTTAAGGTTTTATTTGTCTCCGAGTTCAAAGTGACGTCCGTTTTGCTATCCGAAATCTCGTTCATTGTGAAATGACCATGATACCCCTAAAATACACAAAATACTTAATAAAAACAAAACATATATAATTAAATAACAAATGACTTAAATAAATAAAATTAGAGATGTTAGTGAGATTTAAAGTGTAAAATGATGAATTTCTCCTTTATAAATATACACTTTCTAACACTCAACACTCAGGTTCTTTGCCCTCTCTTTTCTTCTGGTTGTTCCAACACTCTTTCTTGACGTGCCCTTTCTTGCCACAGTTGTAGCATTTAATATTCTTCTTACTTCTGGATTTTGACCTACCATGATTGTGACTCCCACTGGGGCCACGTTCTGTTGATCTCCCTCTCGTCATCGATAGCGCTTCTGCTTGTTGCGAACTTACTTGTCTGTCTTCCTTACTTTTCCGCCTACTTTCCTCATTTAATACAGAGGCTGCAACATCGTCGAAAACTAGACTGTCCGCTGGATTGTTGTTCGTCAGGTTGATGATGAGTTGATCATACGAATCTGGTAAACTTTGAAGTAGAAGCTCTGCACGTTCATTTTCCTCTATTTTATGACCCAACGATGTGAGTTGTGAAAATAGAGTCTTCAAGGTGTTGATATGGTCAGTCACCGTTGTAGATTCCGCCATTCGAAGAGTATAGAGTTTCCTCTTCAAGAAGATTTTGTTGTGTAGTGACTTGGCCTCGTACAATTTTGTGAGAGTATCCCATATTTCCTTCGCTGTATTTTTCTCCTCTACACTGGATAACACCCCGTCTGCAAGTGCCAGGTGTAGATCAGCAATTGCATTGCCGTCCATCTCATTCCACTTGTCATCAGTTATCTCCATGGGCCTTTCTCCAATTGCTGCTAAGCAATTATTTTTCCTCAGGATTGCCCTCATCTTCATTTTCCACAACGAGAAATTGTTCCCGTTGAACTTCTCAATTTCATACTTTGCCGCCATTTTGTTGATAAATACCGCACACAAACTAGTGTACCACCCTGAATAGTTGTGAGTATGTGTGAGAATGCACACCAGGAAAGTTCCCAGGAAAGACTGGAGGGGTCACAAACGGTCCCACTTAAAACCCAGACTCCTTAAGCTCTTATCGCCTTTGTGACAGAACTTTCCTAGACATGTACAAAACCACACAGTTAGTTTACTCACACCACTACTCCCTGCTTTGCACCGCAAAATTCTTGGATCGCTCCCACCATTTCTGGTGAATAGTACCGTATACGTGAACAGTGCCGTATACGTGAACAGTGCCGTATACGTGAACAGTGCCGTATACGTGAACAGTACCCTTACGTGAACAGTACCCGACTCCAAAAAATACAACCAATAGCTCTGATACCACTGTTAGTAAATTGGTGGGTGAAGCAGACACGCAGCTAAAGTAAAATTAAGAAATAATAAGACAACAAAATCACACAGGGACACCAGGAAATTACGTGGTTCGGCTTTTAGCCTACGTCCACGGGCGAAGACATAAGGAAATATTTTACTAGTAAAAAGGAATTACAAGTATTGTGGTATTTTAGCTTACTACCCAAAACCCCAATACACCCAACTCTCAAATCACTATATATATTGAAACTAAATGCTTACAAAGAGTAACTTATTTTTTTTCTCTTTTATAAGCTCTCGGATGCACTCAAATTGGGATACAAGCTCTAAGTTGAGAGCTTGTATTTATAGGCAAAACTTTGCCTGGAAAGTCAAACAAATGGCTCATTCTTCAAATGCAAATTTCAAAGTTTGAAATTTTGCTTTGAATTTCTTCTCTTTTCTTTTGTTCCAGTCAAGGACGGAAGCAATGCATTCTTCTTCAAATGGGCGGGCCCACCTTCTAGAAGAATGGTGCCCACATGCCATTTCTGTCACATCCGACACAGAAGACAAATTGGATTATTGCGGATCATGCGGTTAGAACTTCCCTAGCTACGTTTTTATAAAAATCACAAAGTACTTATGTAGCATTTAATGGTTGTAGTGCTAGTCTCAATAATTCGGAATAGCATATGTTGCTATTTATCTTTCTTATCGCTACGTAATTCTCTTCTAAAGAAATACAAAACAAATTCTCCAAAATGAAAATTCTATAAACATTCAAGAAGATTGTTTCTAATTTCTCTTAAAGACTCTAAAAAATTCTTAGAACATGCTCTCTTACAAATATGAATGACAGACGAAATCTCATGAGATGATCACTCAATCAATTAAGAGGAAGGTTCCAAATGATAACTCCACAAAATCCACGATTCAGAACAGCTCAGAGCCATAGAACATTTAACAATAAAATAATATTTCTTAATACAATTAGCTGAGAAGATAAATCTGATCTAAACAACAATTGTGTAGGCAAAATAACAGAAATGATTCTTCAGGGATCTCCATGACAAGCAGATACAAATTAATACTCAAACATCTGCTTAATGAACTCCCTCTTTCATGTGGACAAGTGATCGCGAAAAAATTAGCATGAACTAAATGTAAACCACATATTATAATGATAGAAGAAACAAGTGCAAAAGGAAAAAAAATTCCAATGAAACAATCAAAACTTATATGTGCAAATTCTTATCTATTACGTACACAACTAGATGTTTGATCTTACAGATGCAACGTGAAGCAATGGCTACATTTTAGAAAGACAGACACTTTATCTCAAAATTGCAGCTTATTTTGGCTTTTTAGGAACAATGTAAGTTGGTAAGTGCAGAACTTTCAACTAGCTCAACCCAAGACTTGCCGATCAAAACACTCCTCAACTTTTGGTCAGAATTAACCACATTCTTGTCATTGAGATCCTAATCCAATGAGAGTATAAAAGTAAGTAATAAATATTTTTCAACTAAAATTGCTATAGAATAAGAAGGAAAGAAAATGATGGTATATAAGCCGCATCACGGCACTAAGAATCAAACGCAATATGTTCGAACTCCTTCAGGTTAAGATAATTAATTACTAAAATTATAGCCCCATTCATACAATAAAGAGTAACACAATTAAACAAAGTTAAATATACAAACAAATGAGGATAAAAAAACATGTACTATTTGTCTTAGCCTAAACCTTGATCTAAAATTTAATTTAATTCAACAAACACCAACAAGCACTTTGACTTATAGAAAAAGGCAACCAACTCTTCTAAGTTACCTATATCAATCAAATAAGTTGGTAATAAATTAATTAAAATGCGTGAAATGAGAAAATTAACTCAACAAAACTAAAAACCACAATCCCTCTAGAAAAAAGTACTCTAGATACATCCCATAATTGGCATCTTAAAAATCATTAATTAAGTTCACACACAAAATCCACCCAAATCAAGCAAGAAACTTCTATGAATTGTGTGTCTTGTAAGACTTACCAGATTAAGCAAAGCAAGTCAAGAATGCCTCATTGATGATAATACACGTTAATGGTCTGCTGAGATATGCTATTGAACTTTGCATTGATAAACTCCACATTATAATTTTTCTAACGCTATATTATGTTGTATGTGTTCTCAAAAGCATGTTCTATCTCATTGAGTGTATCTAAAATGAAAAAGAAATATTGCTAAAATCTATTTATAGCCTAAATTGAGAATTTATGGAGAAACTTGCTTTTGTTTACGTGTCGTGACAGCTTACTGCCTGTCAGTGCACATACTAGCGTGAGAACGATAAAAGGATAATTTTGTGCGGCAGTTGTTGATGTCCATTCAAAAATTTTTGGGATTTCATGCACTCGTTCCCTAATCCGAGTCCAGTTATATCATGTTCAGCTAAAAAACTAATTACTATCTAAATATTTAAATAAGATAAAAAATAAAAAAATAAAAAATTAATTATATTGAATAGCCTGCCGCTCTTTTTCATTACAATTCTTTGTAATGTCAAAACTATATCCTCCAAAGTAGTTCTTATAAAGTACCCGAGCACTTCCTCGAAAACCTACATTTAATATTTTTATAAATAAAACTGACATCACATTCTTTTTTACAGCCTTTACTGGTGTAATTATTACCTCAAAAGGCGTTTGCAGATTTCTAAAGTTTAGTAAGATCACATATAACACCAAAATCATCAAAGTGTACGTGGAAATGTAGTTATCCTTTGGCCTTATAATGCCTACTTCATAGTAAGACCATGCTTTTAAAAGCAATATGCTCTTTCTGCAGAGAACTTATTTGCCTATTGCTTCAACGATAGTATCACTATAAAGATAATTTTGTTGTATGGGTTCTCAAAAGCATATTCTGTTGTATTTTATTGTATGTGTTCTCAAAAGCATGTTTTATCTCATTGAATGTATCTAAAATGAAAAAGAAATATTGTTAAAATCCATTAAAAAAAAGCCTAAACTAAGAATTTATAGAGAAACTTACTTTTGTTTACGTGCCGTGACAGGTTATTGCCTGTTATTGGATATACTATCGTGAGAACGATAAAAAGATAATTTTGTACGACAATTGTTGATGTCCCTTCATAATTTTTTGTGATTTCATGCACTCGATCCCTAATCCGAGTCCAGTTATATCATGTTTAGCTAAAAAACTAATTACTATTGAAATATTTAAATAAGATAAAAATTAAAAAAATTATAAAAACTTTTTTCATTACAATTCTTTGCAATGTCAAGGGTATGTCCTCCCAAGTAGTTCTTATATTGAATAGCCTGCCACTTTTTTTCATTACAATTCTTTGCAATGTCAAGGGTATGTCCTCCCAAGTAGTTCTTATAAAGTACCCGAGCATTTCCTCAAAAACCTACATTTAATATTTTTATAAATAAAATTGACAGCACATAATTCTTTTCAACCGTTATTAGTATAATTACTACTTGAAAAAGCGTATGCAGACTACTAAAGTTTAGTAAGATCACATATAATGCTGGAATGATCAAAGTGTACATGGAAAGTTTGTCATACTTTCGCCTCAGAATTCCTTCTTGATAGTATGACCATGCATTTAAGAGAAATATGCTCTTCCTTAATAGACCTTGTTTGCCTATTGCTTTAGCAACAATGTCACTATAAAGATAATTTTGTTGTATGCGCTCTCAAAAGCATATTCTATTGTATTATGTTGTATGTATTCTCAAAAGTATATTTTATCTTATTTAATGTATCTAAAATGAAAAAGAAATATTGTTAAAATCCATTTAAAAAAAAGACTAAACTAAGAATTTATGTAGAAATTTATTTTTCTTTACGTGCCGTGACAAGTTATTGCCTGTTAGTGGACATACTATCATGAGAATGATAAAAGAATAATTTTGTGCGGCAGTTGTTGATGTCCTCTCACAATTTTTTGTGATTTCATGCACTCGTTCCCTAACCCTAGTCCAGTTACATCATGATCAGCTAAAAAACTAATTACTATCGAAATATTTAAATAAGATAAAAATTAAAAAAAATAATTATATTGAATAGCCTGCCACTCGTTTTCATTACAATTCCTTGCAATGTCCAGGTTATATCCTCCCAAGTAGTTCTTGTAAAGTACCCAAGCACTTTCTCGAAAACCTATATATTAATATTTTTTAAATAATATTTTTCAGCCTTTGCTAGTGTAATTATTACCTCAAAAGGCGTCTGCAGATTTCTAAAGTTTAGTAAGATCACATATAACGCCAAAATCATCAAAGTGTACGTGGAAATGTAGTCATCCTTTGGCCCGATAATACCTGCTTCATAGAAAGACCATGCTTTTAAAAGCAATATGCTCTTCCTGCAGAGAACTTGTTTGCCTATTGCTTCAGCGATAGTATCACTATAAAGATAATTCTGTCGTATGGATTCTCAAAAGCATATTCTGTTGTATTTTATTGTATGTGTTCTCAAAAGCATGTTTTATCTCATTGAATGTATCTAAAATGAAAAAGAAATATTGTTAAAATCTATTAAAAAAAAGCCTCAACTAAGAATTTATAAGGAAACTTACTTTTGTTTACGTGTCGTGACAGGTTACTGCCTGTTAGTGGACATACTATCGTGAGAACGATAAAAAGATAAATTTGTGCGGCAATTGTTTATGTCCCATTAAAATTTTTTGTGATTTCATGCACTCGTTCCCTAATCCGAGTCCAGTTACATCATGTTTAGCTAAAAAACTAATTACTATCGAAATATTTAAATAAGATAAAAATTAAAAAAATAATTATATTGAATAGCCTGCCACTCTTTTACATTACAATTCCTTGCAATGTCCAGGCTATATCCTCCCAAGTAGTTCTTGTAAAGTACACGAATACTTCCTCGAAAACCTACATTTAATATTTTTATAAATAAAATTGACAGCACATAATTCTTTTCAACCGTTATTAGTATAATTACTACTTGAAAAAACGTATGCAGACTACTAAAGTTTAGTAAGATCACGTATAATGCCGGAATGATCAAAGTGTACATGGAAAGGTTGTCATACTTTGGCCTCAGAATTCCTTCTTGATAGTATGACCATGCTTATAAGAGAAATATGCTCTTCCTTAATAGACCTTGTTTGCCTATTGCTTTAGCAACAATGTCACTATAAAGATAATTTTTTTGTATGCGTTCTCAAAAGCATATTCTATTGTATTATGTTGTATATATTCTCAAAAGTATGTTTTATCTTATTTAATGTATCTAAAATGAAAAAGAAATATTGTTAAAATCCATTTAAAAAAAAGTCTAAACTGAGAATTTATGTAGAAATTTATTTTTGTTTAGGTGCCGTGACAAATTATTGCCTGTTAGTGGACATACTATCATGAGAATGATAAAGGATAATGCAGTTGTTGATGTCCTCTCACAATTTTTTGTGATTTCATGCACTCGTTCCCTAATCCGAGTCCAGTTATATCATGTTCAGCTAAAAAACTAATTACTATCGAAATATTTAAATTAGATAAAAATTAAAAAAATAATTATATTGAATAGCCTTCTACTCTTTTTCATTACAATTCCTTGCAATGTCCAGGGTATATCCTCCCAAGTAGTTCTTGTAAAGTACCTAAGCACTTCCTCGAAAACCTACATATTAATAATTTTTTATATAATATTTTTCAGCCTTTGCTTGTGTAATTATTACCTCAAAAGGCGTCTGCAGATTTCTAAATTTTAGTAAGATCACATATAACGCCAAAATCATCAAAGTGTACATGGAAATGTAGTCATCCTTTGGCCCGATAATGCCTGCTTCATAGTAAGACCATGCTTTTAAAAGCAATATGCTCTTCCTGCAGAGAACTTGTTTGCCTATTGCTTCAGCGATAGTATCACTATAAAGATAATTCTTTCGTATGGGTTCTCAAAAGCATATTCTGTTGTATTTTATTGTATGTGTTCTCAAAAGCATGTTTTATTTCATTGAATGTATCTAAAATGAAAAAGAAATATTGTTAAAATCCATTAAAAAAAAGCTTCAACTAAGAATTTGTAAAGAAACTTACTTTTGTTTACGTGTCGTGACAGGTTATTGCCTGTTAGTGGACATACTATCTTAAGAACGATAAAAAGATAATTTTGTGCGGCAATTGTTTATGCCCCTTTAAAATATCTTGTGATTTCATGCACTTGTTCCCTAATCCGAGTCCAGTTATATCATGTTCAGCTAAAAAACTAATTACTATCGAAATATTTAAATAAGATAAAAATTAAAAAAATTAATTATATAGAATAGCCTGCCACTCTTTTTCATTACAATTCCTTGCAATGTCCAGGCTATATCCTCCCAAGTAGTTCTTGTAAAGTACCCAAGCACTTCCTCAAAAACCTACATTTAATATTTTTTAAAATAATATTTTTTAGCCTTTGCTGGTGTAATTATTACCTCAAAAGATGTCTGCAGATTTCTAAAGTTTAGTAAGATCACATATAACGCCAAAATCATCAAAGTGTACGTGGAAATGCAGTCATCCTTTGGCCTTATAATGCCTGCTTCATAGTAAGACCGTGCTTTTAAAAGCAATATGCTCTTCCTACAGAGAACTTATTTGCCTATTGCTTCAACGATAGTATCACTATAAAGATAATTTTGTTGTATGGGTTTTCAAAAGCATATTCTGTTGTATTTTATTGTATGTGTTCTCAAAAGCATGTTTTATCTCATTGGCTGTATCTAAAATGAAAAAGAAATATTGTTAAAATCCATTAAAAAAAAGCCTAAACTAAGAATTTATAGAGAAATTTACTTCTGTTTACGTGTCGTGACAGGTTACTTCTTGTTAGTGGACATACTATCGTGAGAACGATAAAAAGATAATTTTGTACGGCAATTTATGATGTCCCTTCACAATTTTTTGTGATTTCATGCACTCGATCCCTAATCCGAGTCTAGTTATATCATATTTCGCTAAAAAACTAATTACTATTGAAATATTTAAATAAGATAAAAATTAAAAAAAAATTATATTGAATAGCCTGCCACTTTTTTTCATTACAATTCTTTGCAATGTCAAGGGTATGTCCTCCCAAGTAGTTCTTATAAAGTACACGAATACTTCCTCGAAAACCTACATTTAATATTTTTATAAATAAAATTGACAGCACATAACTCTTTTCAACCGTTATTAGTATAATTACTACTTGAAAAAGCGTATGCAGACTACTAAAGTTTAGTAAGATCACGTATAATACCGGAATAATCAAAGTGTACATGGAAAGGTTGTCATACTTTGGCCTCAGAATTCCTTCTTGATAGTATGACCATGCTTATAAGAGAAATATGCTCTTCCTTAATAGACCTTGTTTGCCTATTGCTTTAGCAACAATGTCACTATAAAGATAATTTTGTTGTATTCGTTCTCAAAAGCATATTCTATTGTATTATGTTATATATATTCTCAAAAGTATGTTTTATCTTATTTAATGTATCTAAAATGAAAAAGAAATATTGTTAAAATCCATTTAAAAAAAAGTCTAAACTGAGAATTTATGTAGAAATTTATTTTTGTTTAGGTGCCGTGACAAATTATTGCCTGTTAGTGGACATACTATCATGAGAATGATAAAGGATAATTTTGTGCGGCAGTTATTGATGTCCTCTCACAATTTTTTGTGATTTCATGCACTCGTTCCCTAATCCGAGTCCAGTTATATCATGTTCAGCTAAAAAACTAATTACTATCGAAATATTTAAATTAGATAAAAATTAAAAAAATAATTATATTGAATAGCCTTCCACTTTTTTTCATTACAATTCCTTGCAATGTCCAGGGTATATCCTCCCAAGTAGTTCTTGTAAAGTACCCAAGCACTTCCTCGAAAACCTACATATTAATAATTTTTTATATAATATTTTTCAGCCTTTGCTTGTGTAATTATTACCTCAAAAGGCGTCTGCAGATTTCTAAATTTTAGTAAGATCACATATAACGCCAAAATCATCAAAGTGTACGTAGAAATGTAGTCATCCTTTGGCCCGATAATGCCTGCTTCATAGTAAGACCATGCTTTTAAAAGCAATATGCTCTTCCTGCAGAGAACTTGTTTGCCTATTGCTTCAGCGATAGTATCACTATAAAGATAATTCTTTCGTATGGGTTCTCAAAAGCATATTCTGTTGTATTTTATTGTATGTGTTCTCAAAAGCATGTTTTATCTCATTGAATGTATCTAAAATGAAAAAGAAATATTGTTAAAATCCATTAAAAAAAAAGCTTCAACTAAGAATTTGTAAAGAAACTTACTTTTGTTTACGTGTCGTGACAGGCTATTGCCTGTTACTGGACATACTATCTTAAGAACGATAAAAAGATAATTTTATGCGGCAATTGTTTATGCCCCTTTAAAATATCTTGTGATTTCATGCACTTGTTCCCTAATCCGAGTCCAGTTATATCATGTTCAGCTAAAAAACTAATTACTATCGAAATATTTAAATAAGATAAAAATTAAAAAAATTAATTATATTGAATAGCCTGCTACTCTTTTTCATTACAATTGCTTGCAATTTCAAGGCTATATCCTCCCAAGTAGTTCTTGTAAAGTACCCAAGCACTTCCTCCAAAACCTACATTTAATATTTTTATAAATAAAATTCACAACACATAAATCTTTTCAACCTTTGTTAGTATAATTATTACCTAAAAAGGCGTTACAGACTACTAAAGTTTAGTAAGATCACGTATAATGCCGGAATCATCAAAGTGTACATGGAAAGATAGTCATACTTTGGCCTCAGAATGCCTGCTTCATAGTATGACCATGCTTTTAAAAGAAATATGTTCTTCCTTAATAGACCTTGTTTGCCTATTGCTTCAGCAACAATATCGCTATAAAGATAATTATGTTTTACGTGTTCTCAAAGCATATTCTATTGTATTATGTTATATGTGTTCTCAAAAGCATGCTTTATCTCATTGGCTGTATCTAAAATGAAAAAGAAATATTGTTAAAATCCATTTTTAAAAAAAAGGTCTAAACTGAGAATTTATGGAGAAACTTACTTTTGTTTACATGCTGTGACAGGTTACTACCTGTTAGTGGGCATATTATCGTGAGAACGATAAAAGGATAATTTCGTGCGGCAGTTGTTGATGTCCCTTCATAATTTTTTGTGATTTCATGCACTTGTTCCCTAATCCGAGTCCAGTTATATCACGTTCAACTAAAAAACTAATTACTATTGAAATATTTAAATAAGATAAAAATTATAAAAAATAAAAAATTAATTACATTGAATAGCCTGCCACTCTTTTTTATTACAATTCCTTCTAATGTCAAGGTTATATCCTCCCATGTAATTCTTGTAAGGTAACCAAAAACTTCCTCAAAAAACTATATATTAATATTTTTATAAATAAAACTGACAGTACATAATTCTTTTCAACCTTTATTGGTGTAATTATTACCTTAAAAGGCGTCTGCAGATTTCTAAAGTTTAGTAAGATCACCCAAAATCATCAAAGTATATATGGAAAGCTAGTCATCCTTTGGCCCCATAATGCCTGCTTCATAGTAGGACCATGCTTTTAAAAGCAATATGCTATTCCTGCATAGAATTGTTTGTCTATTGCTTCAGCTATAGTATCACTATAAAGATAATCCTATTGTATGGGTTCTCAGAAGCATATTCTGTTTTATTTTGTTTTATGTGTTCTCAAAAGCATGTTTTATCTCATTGAATGTATCTAAAATAAAAAAGAAATATTGTTAAAATCCTTTTTAAAAAAGCCTAAAATAAGAATTTATTGAGAAACTTACTTTTATTTACGTGTCGTGACATGTTACTACCTGTCAGTGCACATACTATCGTGAGAACAATAAAAGAATAATTTCTTGCGGCAGTTGTCGATGTCCCTTCATAATTTTTTTTGATTTCATGCACTTGTTCCCTAATCCTAGTCCAGTTATATCATGTTCAACTAAAAAACTAATTACTTTTGAAATATTTAAATAAGATAAAAATTTTAAAAAATAAAAAAAATTAATTACATCGAAAAGTCTGCCACTCTTTTTTATTACAATTCCTTCCAATGTAAGGCTATATCCTCTTACGTAGTTCTTGTAAACTAGCCAAGAACTTCCTCAAAAACCTACCTATTAAT
Source organism: Atalantia buxifolia (assembly GCA_030444775.1). Lineage (NCBI taxonomy): Eukaryota > Viridiplantae > Streptophyta > Magnoliopsida > Sapindales > Rutaceae > Atalantia > Atalantia buxifolia. The sequence goes on along the minus strand of CM059834.1, from coordinate 25,047,701 downwards.
ATTTTTATAAATAAACTGACAGCACAAAATTCTTTTCAACCTTTATTGGTGTAATTATTACCTGAAAAGGGGTATGCAGGTTTTTAAAGTTTAGTAAGATCACATATAACGCCAAAATCATCAAAGTGTACATAGAAAGGTAGTCATTTTTTTGCCCAATAATGCATGCTTCATAGTAGGACCATGCTTTTAAAAGTATTATTCTCTTTCTGAATAGACCTTGTTTGCCTATTACTTCAGCAATAGTATGACTGTAAAGATAATTATGTTGTATGTGTTCTCAAAAGCATATTTTGTTATATTATGTTGTATGTCATTATGTGTTCTCAAAAGCATGTTTTATCTCATTGAATGTATCTAAAATGAAAAAAAATATTGTTAAAATCCATTTTAAAAAAAGTCTAAACTAAAAATTTTAAAAAAAGTCTAAAAAAGCTTTAGCGACAAGCAATTTCATCGCTAAAAATTACAATTTTCGTCGTTGAAGGCTATAGCGCTGAAAAAATTTTCATCACAATTTGGTTACCATAGGAGCGTCGCGTTAGGTCTTTAGCGTCAAATTTTCAAATATTCGTCGCTAAAACAATTTCGTTGTTAAAAGCATTTTTTAGGGACGAAAATTTTTTTTGTCACTAAAACTGCTTTTAAACTTTTAGCGACAAATCTTGTTTTGTAGATAAAGGTACTTTTCATCGGTAAAAATATACTTCATCGCTAAAAATTCATGAAATTGGATGTTAAAATCTATATCCCCACCTGGAAGTAATGTTTGCAGTGGGGTGGATCCAAATCTGACCAAAGCTCGTTTTCTGTCTTGAAAGGCAAATACCATTATTCTGTTTAATAAAACCCAGACTTGTTCTCTTTGATCAATGCTGGACCGTGTGAGCCATGCCAGCAATAGAATATCACAAGACTTTTAATTAGCAATGCCAAAATTGATTTTGTTCCATTGCGACGCCATTTAAAACTTCCAAAAAAAAAAACCAGTTATTTTTTAACATACAAGTACTTTTCTTAGTCTTCATTGCCAGTTAAAATAAATCGCCACCTTTTTTTCTATCTTTTCTTCTTCTTTTTATTAAGCCCTAATCGGTCACTATTGTTAATAAATTACTAATTTCTTCTCAGTAAACCGAACACATAAAATTCAAAAACCTCAAATTCTTAAAATATGTAATAAGCTAATTCAGTCATCTAGACTTTATTTATTAAACTAGTTATGTGGGCAAGAAACGAACATAAAAGAAAACCCAGCAAAACCTAATACCTTAAATTTTTCAACTAATCAATAATGTGATTTGATTAAACGAACTTTATTCATTATCAAAATTCTTCATGCAAAAATTTACCTCAAGATGCAAGATTTTCAGAGGGCAAGCAAGATTTTGACTTAAGCAAGAGGCGTGCATCCAACTATGTCGTTTTAAGAACAAGGAGGGCTTTGGTTTTTGATTTAGGAACTAACTCCGCTTGTTTTTGAGTTTGCAACCGAGGAGCAGTTTTGTTTTTGAATTGAAGAAGAGACGCGCCGCCTCAAACTACGTTGTTTTAGGAACTCAGGAAGAAAGGGCAAAAAAAAAAAAAGGAGAAACATGTAAAATTCACTTGTTGTCGTGTGAGACTGAACTACTACCAAAATAATTAAGTGAAATTGAATTATTACCAAAATAACTAAGGAAACTACAATTAATTACTAATAATGCATAATTATTTTTTTAGAAAAATGTATAAATAAACTAATAAGACATACACATTACAGATAAGCTAAAAAATTAATTGAATAAAAACAAAGTTTAAATTTTATGTGTAAGATGCAATTTCTTAGCTTTAAAGGTAATCAAGTTTTTGAACTTTCTTAGAGTTTTATAAGCATAAATTGACTAAATTACCTAGTACTTTACCCTCATTTGCTTTTAAGTTGAGACAAGTAACTACCATAAATTAAAAATTTGTCATGAAAAATTAATAATACAAAATATAATTATCATACTATGATCATTTAGCCTATTTGAGAAATTTAAAAAAACATGTACTATTATACTTATTGTAAATTTTTTCTTAATGTTGCCAAAAATATGTTTAATCATACGATTGATTTTATCACGATTGCTTATATGAGTTTCTTGTAAGAAAATATAGCACATGGCCACATTAGATGCCCCTAGTGAGATTCGAAACTCACGACATTTCGTTTAACATTTCGTTTAAGAGACAACTACATTAACCACTATATTACAAACGCCTAACATCTAAAGTCGTGAGTTTCTAAAAAAATTTTATAAAACTCTCTATCATGAGTAATTTTTTCATGTTTTACTTTACAGCTCTAGCTTCTATCAATTTATTCTTTCGCTTTTAGGAACTCTTCCTCTTCTCAACAACCATTGCAATGAGAAATAAAAAAAAATAAAAATAAAAACCAAAAAAAAGCTAGACCATTGAACGTAACTTGCACAACAATAATACTCCAAAGAGGTTGTAGATTATTATTTTGTAATGCTTCTTAATCTCACTATAGTTTTATCCTCTTCTTCTTAATATAATTTTAATAAGTTTGTTGTTTGGGTTTTCATTGTTTCTTTAAATGGCCACTCGTTTGGGTTTTCATTGTTTCTTTAAATGGCCACAACCGATGCTCTTTCAGAAAATTAATTTGGGTGAATTAGATTGGTGATGCAACCTCCCACATCCAGTTGGAGCAACCGGCATATTTACAAGAAGAGCAGCCCATCAAAGAGTCCAATCATGAGCAGCCCATGAAGGAAGCCACAACACAGGTTGAAGTAGCAGCAGCTCGGAAGGATCAGTACACAGCCACAAGAGTGAGAAGACCCCCTAGGTGGTTTAAGGATTATGTCGTGTAGTGCAATTGTTACAGTCCTATATTTTATTAGATTATTTTGCTGTCATATTTTCTGTTACAAGTTGTTATTGAGCTGTAACGTCATAAGCAGACAAGAGGAATATATGTAGATCGTAACAAATTCGTGGGGAATAGAATGAATCATTTCTTTTTTTAACTTTCTCGATTCTTCTCTCCTTCTCAACCTCTCCTTACACTCTTGTCCTTCTTCTTTGAATTTCTTTTGGAGTCAGCCCTCACTCGAAGAGCGCAAGTTTCATTGATACATCCTGGGTTGCAGAGAGGTGTATCAATTGGAAACCAAAATATGGGATGGATTCGATTGCCTATATTCTTAATTAATTAGTTATATATAGCTACAATATTGAATAAATGTTTTCAGCTTTCATCGGGATTAATTTTGAATTTAAATTTTTCATTGTCAGAGCCGCCTATTCAATTGCTTCTGGTGATTAGTAATATTTTTTTTTTTTACCTTCGATAACACGTTTATGCAATTGCTTGTTTTTCATTTAACATGTTATCAAATTCGAAGATTTTCATTAGATTATCCAACTCACATATTACTGATTAGTGTAAAAATTTTATGTTTATTAACAAGTAAAAATGTTATTTTGTGTTTATAATATAATTTACATTTGTAATTATGTAATTTATTATAAATTTTTAATTGTGTTTTTAAATATTTGATTTTGTGTATTTTTGTGTGTTTATTAGGTAAAAATAATAATTTCACACAATTTGAGGCTCCAACAAATGTACGAATGTCAAATCGGTAAATGTGGTAATTGTGAAATTATAAGTTTTTACTATGTTAGGTATTGTAATTGTTAGTGGTATGTGTTGGATGTGTTTGAGTGAATTAACTTAGGTTTATGTTTTGTTAGTGGAACAAATGTAAAGCTATGATGTAATTTGTTTTATTTATTTGTGTGGTATAGATTAATCTTGTATTAGTATAAATAGAGGGGGGACACACCTCTCCACACATTGCCTTCTCTTCTTTCCTCTCAAATTCTTCTTCTCATCTCTCTTTGTAATGTATTTTCAATAAATAAAATTAGTTTTATTTTCAATTTTCAAATTTTTTTAATTATGTTTTTCAATTTTAATAATTCCCTTTATTTCAATTTTGTTTAGTTTAAATATTAATAGTTAGGGGAAGACGAAACTCTTAGTAAAAAACTAAAAACATATTATTTAATCAAATTATATTTTTAATTATATAAATTAAATTATTTTATATTTAATTTTATCCATATTTTATATTTTGAAACTTTGATTTATTGTACACAAATATGAGAGTTTGGCACAATGAATTCTTAATATCTTAGTATAAAATATGGTAAAATGGTATTTTGACTTATTGTAGACAAGTTAAGTTTTGGCACATTAAGTACTTAGTGCTTGTCTGATATGACTTATTTAATGGTCATAAGTGCTTATTTAATACCATAAGTTTTTATCATAATTTTTGTTATTATTTGGTTGTTTTTCTAATAGAACTTTTGAAGTTTAAATAAACTCTTTTGCCTCTACTAGCAAATGCTCAAATTTTGGGTTTTTGGAAGTAGAGGTTGAAAAGTATTTTTTAAATGTCAAAATATCTAAACTATCCTCTATTTATTTAAAAATTTTATTTATTCTTTTCATAACATGACTTTAAAAAATTTGCCTATTAAAGTAATTTTATAAATTTTTAATAAAAGTTCTTATTAACAACCAAACAACTAAACTTTTTTTTAGTAAAAGCTCTATTTATAAAAGTTCTACTTAAATAAGCTATACTTGAAAAGCTGTACCAAACGGAGCCTTAATCCATAATAAAATTAATGGAAAAATAATTGTAATTTATACAATTAATCTTTTGGGCAATAAAATAAAAATAAAAAGAATTTATTAAATTATATTTACTATTAAGAGTGGATCCATAACCCTAACTAATTTAATTTCATAATTTTTCTCAAATTAAATTGCATATATTTAAATTTTATTTTTAATTTTTTTAGATAAATTTAAATAAACAAATTAAATTATTTCTCTGTGAATCAACCTCAGACTCACCGAAATACAGTATAACTAAGCACTCTTATGCTTGGGAGTAAATTAAACACTTTTTAAGTCGTGTCAATTACCATTGAAATATTTGAAGGAACTTGAGAAACACAATAAAGAAGTTGAGATACAGATAGCATCTTTGTATTCTGCCTTATTGTTAAATACACAGTGGGCTAAACTCTAAATCCTTCTAGCCATAAACAAAAACAAGCAATTTCATGTCCCCTATTTGTATGGTTCACATCACTGTACAGCAGATAGGCTTCTTAAGTTTTTGATCTATTTTAGCAACCGGCAGTGGTGCCTATGTAGGTTTTGCTTCTGTTGGCTCTGCGGCATCCAACTCCTCCTTACTTGCATGTTCATGGCTGTCATGTTGTTTTTGAATATTATCCCAATATGGATCAAACCCATAGTCTATTCGATCTGTTCTGGTATGTTTTCCAACTTTTGCTAGCCTTTTCAGAAGAACATCTGCAGCTATTTTTCCTGAAACACGTGCATACCCTATTTGTGCATCCTATGTGTTGGATCTATCTGACAAAATGCATCAAAATTTGGCAGAAATATTCATGTGGGTGAACAAAGACTACATTAAAAAAAAAAAAGAAAAGGAAAGAAGAGAAGGAAAATGGAAAATGTGCGGCCTTTAATGCTGCTCAGCAATTTATCCATTTGATTTTTGCCAGCCAGTAGTCTCAGTGTCCACCATCAAAGTACAACTCTACAGCATAGTATACAGGCTAAAAGAGACGAATAACCTGAAAAGTAAAACAAAAATAGAAAAGAAAATGGATTTGAAACGAATAATTTAGCTTAATTTCTGTGTTACTATGTTACCATGAATCCCGGGGATGGAAAGGCCATTTGAGGTTGTTATTGAGAAGTGGTGTATAGTTTTTGATAATATATTGTATCCCAATTGTTGGAGAAATAAATAAAAAGCCTTCAGATTTAATCTTGTGGATTAAGGAAGTTGTGGAACTTTCCATTCGAATTGATAGCTGAATAAGGAAATTGAATCAAAGGAGATTGAAAATTAGAGGGGTAAGTTATTTTGCTTGATTATGGACAGATTTATTTTCCATTTATGTACTACTTAAATCATGGAAGAATTACATAGTGGAAGTATGTTAATTAATGTGCTCAATATCATCAAATAATATATGTATACATATTGATTGGCAGCAATACCAGTGGCTTTGAAACCGGATTTTTAGTTATAAGATTTGGCATCAATGCGTAGCTAAGCTATCCAAATTTATCAGCTTCTGATGAAGAAATCGGTTTTAATCATCTTAATACTATATATTATCAAAATTTATTACTTGCATTATAATTATTAAGACAATGATCTAGAACTAGAAGGAAAAATGGGGTGAAAATGTTTGGCAGCACTGTTAAGTATGCAGCAGATGTTGATGGTCTTAATGATAGGTTAATTAATATGATGAAAACAGACTTGAGAACACACTTATATGATTCCCCAGTATTCTTCCTCATATTAATCACATAGAATCCTAATTTTCAATGAACAAGATGAAGGGCTTAATTTGATGTTAACTGATAGTTAATCATTTAAATTTTAAAGTATTCACATCTTAAAAGTCCATAATGATCAACTAGTTCAGTGTTAATTAATTTGCAATAAGTGATCTTGACCCCGATGTCTTAGTTCTTGTTTCTTTGCTATAGGTTCTTCATCATCAAAATAAATGAAATATATAGCAATCAAAGACTGCTAATTTGCATGCCAATATTTGAAATGCGACTAAAGCATAAAGAATCAAACAAAAATGAGCTATATTTATAAACAAGTATGTAATATAGCACAGAAGACTAAATTACAAATGAAACAGTTCATCCCGTGAGATATAATATTTATTATTCAACCAAAAAAGGCTAGGAAACATATTACCAAATCCCAACAGAAAAAACAAGGATTTGTATTTGTACAAACCAAGATACCAAACTAGAAATGGTGCATGGATCTCCAAATATTCATGCACCTACCTCTAAAACAGAAACAAAAAACCCCTAGAGCTCTCAAAACAGAACTCCTTTAAGTGTCCTAAGAGATTAGTTATTACTCAAACAAAACAAAATTTAAAAAAAAAATGAAGAAAACAAAAACTCTATAGCCAGTGATGATAATCATGATGATATGGGTAAGCTGCCATGGCATGCATTCGCGGTGGATAGTATTGAAGCATGGGATGATCATAATGGTGGTCGTGCCAGTAGCCTGGAGGTTGCAGTTGACGTGCGTTGTAAGTGTAAGGTGATTGCATTTGCATTCCTTCATGATAAGCACTGCCATAAGTTATCTGATTTCCAGCACTGACCCAGCATAGATTCGCATATTTTCCTGATTGCAGCTTCCTCAGAAGCTTTGCTGGATTCGCTCTACCTGTAATGTAAGCCATTCCTTCCTCTGCATCAATGGTGTATGACGCTCCTGAAAATGAAACAAAATCCTATTAAAAAAGAAAGAGAGAAGAACGAACACATGACATGTCGTTTCCATTTTGATCATTAGAACTACCTGTCATTTCTTAAATGTTATACATGTTCATTCGAAATAAAGATTTACCCTTGATTTTCCTCAAAACCTTGGTCATGGAACTGAACCATGCGGGATCATTGGTGTCAACTTTTAGGCCGCAAGTCTGCATTGATGATAAACATATATATGCCATATTAATAATATTAAACTAAATAGGGACGAAAAAAAAAACCTAAGTAAACAGAATATACAGAGATATTAGAGGGCCGAACCATTTTTGTACTGCTGCTCGATGAAGAAAACATTTTGCTGCCTCGAAAATGAAAGACAATGCTATATAGATTTCAATATGATTCTAAGCTGTTTGGAAAAAAAAGAGAGAATGTTTGCTAAAGCTAGAGAGGGGTTGTGGCTTTGTATTTATAGAGTTATCATATCCTGATCTTTAATTAAGCTACCATATATATATTATAAGTTTTTTTTAATTTTTTCCCTTTTTTGTGTGCAGATTTTGCTTTTGATTCTACTGCTTCTAAATGATTTAAGACATAAACTTAGCTTATATATTCTTTCGTTATTTTTCCTTTTATGGATGAATTCACATAGCAGCAGCTTTCAGAAGATTTTTGCTTCCATTGTTGCACAAAAGAGAGATATTCTATTTTCCAAATATATTTCTACAATGGAAGCCTCGTGGTCATTTCTGGAGCTCGTATACAGAAATTTGCTTCAATAAATATATGCTGCTGTTACTTCGCCAATTGAATTGTAATATTGTATAGCTCGTACATTCTTAATTAATAACAATCTCTTTGAGCAAGTTAAATTATAAAATAAGTAATAATATCCCATTTAATTAGCAAAGATGACTAATGCTGAAGAGGAGTTTAAGACGATGGACTGACTGTAGTATGATGCTTTATAGTAACGGACATCATGATTTATATAATTAGGAGACTGTATAAAGAATTTCCTATTTCACATATCCTCAAATCATCAAATTAAGATTCATTTTTCTCAATTTTTATTTTTATTCTAGTTAAAAAGTAATTTTAAAAAATATTAATGCAAAATTATAGTTCTCATTCTCAATAATCCCTCATATTTTGTTACATCCATCAAGGATTGCAAGAGTTTCCCGGAAAGGAAAATGAAAACAAAAGGAAAGAAAAATGTGTAGCAGCAGTCCGTTGGTTAAGAATGTCAACAATGTCAATTAAAACAGAAACAATTTCATCACTCTGTCTTGCAATGAAGCTTCAAAATCTCAACTGAAAATTAAATTTACATAGATCACATAAGCAAATCTAAGAAATGACTGCAAAACATAGTCAATGCATGCCCAGGTTGATCAGTGGGCAGTGCGACCACCATGCTTGATGGGTTTTCTCAAGGACTTGCAAAAAGAAGAGAAGGCGTCTTTCAGTTCATCTGGAAGAGGGAATGCCAATGAAGGAGGCACCACGAACTGCCCACTTCTGCTTTGCCTTGACAATGAATGTGCCAGTGCTGGCTGCTGCTTGTTTAACCCATCCATTATGAAGGAGAATGCTCCAAGTGAGATACAGCTTGTTAGCAGGGCACTGGGCTCACCTGCATAATTTTGCAGACACTAATAATTACGTTGAAGGAAACCTCAGCTGATATAAAACAAAAAAGAGATCATAGTGATGACTTGAAAAGGGGCAGGGACCTATTTGATACAAACGGAAAACTATAAACTCATTTGAGAAAACATGAAAACTCAGGGACCTGGATGTTATTATAAACAAAAAAAAACAATTTAACAGTAGGAATTTCTCTCTCACTCTGGGTGATTCAAATGGTGCATGGACAGAGAAAAATGAACATAGAGAAACACCCTACACACCCACGCAACGTTATTTTATTAACGCAGGAGGAAGGGGTGGGGGTTTGGTTGAGCGGGGCTTGAAGTGGTGGGAGGATAGTAGGGATAAACTTCTTGACAGCAATTGTTGAATGAATGTATCAATGAGATATAATCACCAGGAAAACTCAGAGCAATTCCAGTACAACATCCAGCTACTCCTGCATTTATAACTGGAGAGAAAGGAATAATTGTTATAGTATAAGTCAACAAAATAATAAAAAACCAACAAAATAACAAAAAACCAACAAAATATATGGTTGAAACACCATACCGTCATCTTTCCCTCGAAGCCTCTTTAAGCAGCAGACAACCAAACTGTGAACGCCAGACAAAACTGCAAATGTCTAATGAAGGAAATTATGACATGTGAGATTTTCATTGCCAGAAAGTCAGAAAGCACTTAGACACAGAAACTGATAAAAGAGAGCAGAAAGTTTCACCATTCAGTTTAGTCAACCAAATTTAAGTGAAAATATGGCAGAGATTCAAGACCTAAGCCCACCTCCTTTTTTTAAGATAAAACCCTGATAATTGTCATACCTTGGCATGAGATCCTGCTTCACCAAAGGATCCTCTCAAACCTTTCTTTTTGAACAATCCCGCACCTGAGAGACGAGTCCATGCAGTGAGTCATACATTAGCAAAACATTCTCAGCAAAGAGTACAATAAGGTTGATCATAGAAAATTAATTTTGTTCAAAGGTATAATTGATTGCAGCCTCAGTTTTAATTGCAACAAAGAAAAATATATCTTAAAAAAAAGCATAAGAACTTTTAGAAAACCTTCATTCCAACAACACCTTCTTTGGGCTTACTGCAGGCATTATACAATAAACTCAATACAACTTCATCATATGATAAACTGCAGAGGACTACATTATATGATGAACTCCAGAAGAACATATACTGCAGAAACTAATGTATAAGATTACAACAGCCCCATTGCCTCATTTGCATGTATAATAGGTAGAAAAAGTTAATCAATAACTTAAAAAATTTTCTCTCTCTCAACATAAGCTCCATTTCAATAAGGGATTATCAAGGAAATCATGGTTCACTGCAATCTTTTACCCAAGCAAAAACTAAATCACCAATATATGTGTCATCCAAGAATTCCCATCCACTACCCAATTGCTTCAAGCCGAATGTGTGCCTAATGAGTGTGTGCATGTATGGAAGTGTATGGCTTGCCAACTAAACTTGAGCTACAAGGCATGAGGAAATAAAGCAAATAACATCAAAAACAAAATTAAGGCCAGCAGATTAAGAATATTTCAGCCTAATACGACTGCTATTTCTGATCTGAGCCCAACAACTATATACAAACTAGGGATATGCATATGTTGGCCTAATAGATATATGTTGGCCTAATAGACTGCTGCTTCTCATCTAAGCTAACACTCACATATGTTTCTGTGCCAAAATTATATAAATCAGCAATTTGAGGCTCATCTATTGTGAAGCAACAAAATCATGCCAAAATTATACCAGTACCAAACTAGTTATCATTGAAGCAATCACTTAGATGCTTTGTCTTTTCTTTTTGAGACCCATAAATCCTTCAGCGGCCACAAAGCTTGATCCAATCAATAACACAAGCTTACCGCAATAAGATACTCCTAATATTATTATTTAAAAACAATATACATTTTCAAGAAAATAACATAAAGATCCAAGTTAAAAGTCTTAGAATTTCACCCAGCAAATCTCAAAAACGCAAAATAAAAGTAAAAAATAATGAAAATATCTTTTAGGACTACAGAAAGAAAAAGATTCAATATACAATATACAAAATCATCACAGAAACAATAATCAGAGGCAAATAATACAAAATAACACCCTTGAAACAGTTGAAAAGAAAAATCAACAATCAATTACAATACAACCATTATTAAAAAACAAAATTAACAGCAACCCACTTCAAATTTAGCCCCAAAAATAATATTAAAAAACATTTCCATACAATATAAGCCAGAATCAAAGGCAACGTGAAAATAATAATAATAATAATAAAACCCAATATTCAACGCACGAAATGAAAGAATTAAGAAAGGGGTAAGTGAGTATATGTGTCCAATTGACGCATAACTAAACCTACCATAACCGAAGATAGAGCCCATGAAGGCGCCGGCGAAGGCATCACCCGTGAACTGCATGAGGCATACAGCGGCAGAAGCGGACGGAACAGCGACAATTGCTTTAGAGGAATTAGGGTTAGGGCTAGGATTAGGGTTAGTTTCGGCATCGTTAGTGTCGTTGTTAGAGTTTGAAGAAGAATCCGCTGAGGCCATGTTTTTTTTTTTTTTTTCACCACTTTGTTGATGATTTGACTAGCTCTATCAATAAGCGAAAAGAGCTTCTAGGTGAACTAGTCAGTGTACAATACCTATCTTGACGCTTCCAGTTTTACGATTAAAAAGATTGGCATTGCTTCTCAAAAAAAGAAAAAGAGATTGGCTTGGGGTTTGGGTTTCGGGTCGGTTAAATCCGACTCCGACGTGGCGCTCTATTCATTTTAGATTTAAAGATCGTCTGTAGACTGTAGTGATGCCCCTCTTTTTTTTTTAATTAACGGCATGAATAATGTAATAAGTATATACTTTAGTTTTTGATCAACAAATGTAATAAGTATATACTTTAGTTTTTGATCTAACAGCGTAAAATATTTGTATAAATGAAAAGATATAAATTCTTCAGAAATATTATACTAATTAATAAATTGTTAAAAAGATTGTTTATAAATTAAAAAAAAAAGAAAAAAGTTATAATATCACAACATCTCTTTTTTTATGTTGAATTCATAAGTATCTTTATTTAATTTGAATTCATCAACTTAATTTTAAATATTACACATTTTACTTATTAATTAACTAATGATAGATATTAAAATATCTAAATTTTAGGATCTAGAACAACCCAATTATCAATGCTTTAAAAAAATATATAGCATTATAAAAAAATCCTTTGAAAGAATGACCTTTGTACCTTATCTCATATGGCCGTAAACATGAAAACATGGTCGAGATAATACAATAACACAATAATTACACTTTTACAATGATTGATTGAATAAAAATATATATAATAAAATAAATTATGTAATAGGAGTCATCATCTTCTTGGGGTTGAGTTGAAAAATAACTAACATGAAACAAGAATTAACAAAGAATTTGAATCTGATACAAATATCAAGCAAGAGAATGTAAAGTAGAACACAACATACAAGGGAAAAAGAATGAACAAAATAACAAAGGCCAATAACCCAAGTAGGGTCAGGGGAAGGAAGAAGATTTCATTTTAGATAGGATCTTGATATATAGCTCCAAATTCTGCTCTCCAAGCCTGGTCATCATCCAGGATCGCACTGCTGTGTGCCACATCAGAATCCTCACGGTATAGAGGCTGCAATGCAGACTCCGGTAATTTGCTTTCTGCTAAGTACTGCTTCATGGTGATCATCTCCATCTTGTGCTTTCTCTTAATCTTGTCAATCTGCTTCTTTATCTTCTCATTTTCTTGCTGAACACCGCAAAAGTTCGCCTACAATCATGCAAGAAATTGAAGTTAGTCATTTAGTCGGAAAACATTAGAAGAATCCAAATATGGGACTAATGAATTATTATTTAATACCTCAGCAACTGAGGCAGCTTGCTCGGCTTCTCTCAGTCGAACAAGCAGTTCTCCAGCAGCATGAACAGCCTCTGCTGTGTCTCTAAGCTGGATTTTAAGGCTCTTGTTCTCCTTCTTCAAGAATTCCCTTTCCCTATCCCTTTCAACTCTGAGAGCAGAAAGCTCCGCAGCTACTGACTTGGCAAAACGCGAGCCATGGCCCTTTGTCCCTACTTTTGCTGCTGCTCTCTTAACCTCTGCTACTCCTTCCATGATTGCACGGTGACGTGAAACCAAGTCATTATACTTTTCTTGGAGATCAGCATAGTGCTCGACCATCCTAGCATGCCCGAGCACAGCTCTACTTAGTGCATCGTCCAACTCCTCAGTGACCTTTTTCTCTAATCTCAATTCTGATTCTACTTTCTCCGCATGCCGTCTGCTGGATTCAATATCAACTCGTAGCTCATCAGTTAAGCATATCCATTCGCTCTCCATTTCAGTCCATCTTTCTCTTTCCTTCTCAAGTTCTTCTGCAGTATTTGGCCGTGCATCTATGCTTTTCTGCAGTTGAATGGATCGTGACAATAGAGAGGATCTCAGATTCTCAGTAGACTTGAATGGAGATGCATCAGTATACTGCAACTTGGTCCTTAAACTTTCTATTTCCTTAAGAAGTGCTTCTTTCTCGTTCATTTCAAAGGAAATGTTCCCATTCTGATGACCTGACACTTCTTGAACTTCCTTAATTTCACATTTGTCATCCTTCATTAAATGCTCCTCAAATTGTTCATTTTGCAAAGCCCGACCAAGCGCACAGCTTTCTTCTCCATGTTCTGAAATAGTATGAATTCTTTCACGTTCGTACTTCTCTACCTGAAAAAATTCAGATTGTCATCAACAATGTCAGTTATACACTTTGTGGACACCTCTTATTTAGAAGAAATATAAATAATCACCAGACGGTTTAGCTGCTCAATTTTAGCTGCTTGTTCTGTACAAATATTTTCAAGCTCATTCTCTTTCTTTATGGGCTCTGCTGAATCATTCTCAGCATCCTGATAAAGAAAAAGGAAAAGTTAGTTTTCTAAGACAAACCCGTAAAGACCATATATGGCACTTCAGCAGAAATTAAGTTTAAAACATACTCTAGCCACAATCCAAGTCTTCAGGCTGTCCTGAACCTCATTAGTGTTGTTTTCCATTTTTTGTCGGCAAGATGCACAGAGAACCTCTCTTTCTTCGATATTAGTTTGGACTGAAGCATTGGTTTTGTCCACCTCTGAACTAGCTTTCAATGTCAAATGCTCAAAGGAGAAGGCAACTGAAGATCTATTTGATGCTGAGCTACGCTGGTGAGAGTCAATGACCTGCAGGCCTCTTTGAAGACTAGCAGCCAAGGATTCTGCAGCACCTGGAAATATCTTGCTTGAACGCAAAGAGGATCGGATGTGCTCACTTTGTTTTAGTGACTGTCGTAATACATCTGATTTGGAACTCTGTGACATATCAGTCTGACTCGCCAAAGGTGAAGAAATGGCCAGGCTTTTTCTTAGAATATTCCCAATTTTCGGAGACTCAGAGAAAGTTGGATCTTGGAGAACTGGAGACTGACGGCATGAGCTGATTGAAATACTGTCTCTGAATACATGATTAATGGGTCTTGATGTGTTAAGGGTACTTGAAAGGTCATCTGATGATGGTGTTCTGTTTTCCTTGGGAGGAAGATCAATTTCTTCCAAGTCTTTTTCTTCTGGACACTCTATGTCATCTTCACTTATCAAGTCTGCATCATGGAATTCTTCTACAGAAGAACAGAGAACAGAATCTTTGCTCTCAGATGGGTCTTTTGAGCTTTCGTCATAAGAACTTTGCAACTTAGATAGCTGCTGACGCAGTTCGCTAACATCATGCTCATCAACTTTGACCTCTTCCTCCAATTCATTATCTATGCGTGGCAGCATCAACGAGCGGTTAAGGCTTACTCGCAACTGATTTAGGCTTTCCCGCACATTTCGCCCTTTGAAGTATCCAGAGTTAACATCAGACTTAGCTCTTATAAGTTCTTCCTGCAACCAAAATAAACAGATTTAATAGTACTCGTGTGTTGAATATTACTTCAAAACTAAATTGAAAATGCAGCTTCTGGGGGGGAATTAATACCTTTAATTGACGAATCTGGTCACTCAAATCATTAACATCATCCTCTGATATTTCATTTATCACTGGATCATTTCTTATTGATTTAACTCGCTGTCCAAATCTTATAGTGCTCAATATTTCACCTACATCTCTGCATTCAACAAGCACAACTTTTGCATCAGAAAATATCACCACATAGATCTCAAGCACAACATCAGGCAAATAAAAGACAGTCCATACTAGTGCCAAAATCATGACATTATCAGATGACAAGAAAGCATCAAAGTTAGGTGATTTTTTCTTCCAATATTTCAAGTTATCTCAGAGAACCATACATCATATATATTATATAACTTGGATCATGAAAATAACACAGGGAAAATACTTTTCTAAGCCTACCACTGTGGTAAGTCTCTAACTTTGACATGATTATTTCCTCAAATTTTGTAAATAGTTAAAATAGAAATTGATGTTACAATAGCATACTTGTTATCTGGGGAGATATTGCAGACAACTGTTAGTTTGGCATTGCCACCAAGTGATTCTCGCAGTAAATGTGTTAAGCAGGAACTTCTGTATATAACATCTTCAGATTTCCCTAGAGTTTCTTGTGTGAGAGCTTTCACCAAAAATCTGTTCAAATGAAACAAATGCGTAAAAAATAACATTATTATTTTCTTAATCTCATACTTTAAGTAATTATTTTTCAACAAAAAGATATCCATGTCCTGTGAAAGGGCATCATACCCAAGCTGTGCTAGGGACTTCTTCACATATTTTCCTTCCTTCACACTTTTTCGACCCACATCATCAAGTTTATTTCTATCTGCTCCGGCAAGGTCAACAAGGCAGATTCTGCTTGTTTTCGAACTACTGAAACATTTTGATGAGGCTTCCTGAGACATGAAATCAACAGCATGTTTTTATTAATCTCATGAATCCAAAATGTTACTTGATAAACCACCTGATCTACGAGAAAATTTCCTAGGATACCTTGCACCAAGACTCAACAATGAACGTGAAAACAATATGCGACCGAGAGCTCTTAGAATTTACACTTGTTGCTCCAACTTTCCTACTTGAAAGCCCCTGCACATGACATAGGTAGAACAACATCAGAACATAACTATAGAAAAGGAAAACATTCATGTACAGCATCAACATAGTGATGTAGCTGTCCTACTTGCCTACCTTGATCAAAATTTGAGTTATATCCTCAAAGCCAGTCACATATTCTTCTGTCAAGTTCTCAACATAAAATCCATGTTTGGGGTCATCTTTTATCTGAAACAATTAAGAACAAACAGGAGATTACCACCAAGCACATGTCAACTCTGAAACTCAAAAAGAAAAGGTAATAAGGAAAGTGATAAGTAATAAAGAGAGTACAGAAAATATCCACCTCAAGGTTTCGTTGAGTTTGATCCAGCAAATCCCCTATTTGCTCATTGTATATCTGCAAATCAGTCACACAATAAATACCTTATATTACACAAATAAAAAAGTCCAAACACAACTCACTGGATCTTCAAAACTCTTAGCATACCTCAAGAAAAGAACAACGACACTGGTAATTGATTTGTTTTCCATCGGAGTTTTCTTGCTCCTGTACATCACATTTAAAGCCATAATGTCATCAATAACACTCGATATTCCTTAATCTTACTAAAAATGAAGGCAAGGTAAAAAAACGTACTCTCTGAATCTCGGAGAAGAGCTTTTGAAAGATCCGAGGTACAATTCCCTGCTGGCTTCTTGGGGAAGGATCCTCAACCATAGCACTTGGCGGCCCCCACATTGTGTAGGTTTTTCCACTTCCAGTCTATTAAGAATCCAAAGACAAAGCTTTCTTATTCACACATACATAACTACAATAAAAAGTAACACTTGAATTGTATTTATGTTCATGAAACTGCTAAACTTGTAGCATATATTAATGGATACCTGCCCATATGACAAAAGGGAAACATTGTAACCAGCCAGTGCATTTTTAACCAAAGGCAGACCCACTAACTGAAAGATATCTTCCTGTGAACAACAAATGACAGCTTATAAGTAATGATTGAAAACAGAATACTTCAAAAATTTGAATATGATTCACTTGAGCCTCAAACGATTTTCAAACCTGATTTGAATTCGAATCAAGAACTGAATCAAATGCGAATTTACGTTCTCCAACAGCTAATGAATCTGAAGAAACCTTCTTTACAGTTTGATTTGCATCTCTTTTAAGATCATTTGCAGGTCTAATCCTCACCACAACCTTATCAATCGCAAAACCACTAGAATTAACTCCTAATTTACCAAAAACTGTATTTATAAAAAATAAATAAATAAAAAAAGTATAAAGTACCTTCACCGATGGATCTGAAACTTGCGGTACTTCACCCTGAGTGTCTGATCTGGTAGTCTCCTTTCGATTCTGTAAAAGTTTGATAGCATAAAAGTTTTCAAAATTTACATATCCAAAACTTTTTTTTAACAATAATAAAAGTGAAAAAATCGATAAACTAAGCAAAACCTAAAATTTAAATTGAAATTCTAATAAGAATTTATACTAAAATCAAGATAAATTTCATTTTTCAGAAAAGAATCACAAACTTCTCACAAAGCACTAGGTTTTGACTAAATTTTGAAATGATAAAATTTCATTAAAAGAAAATCTCGATAAATACCTTGAGTTGTGAGTCCTCCTGTGATTCGAAAACTTCGGGCGGCGCGTCGGACCGGGGGATCTGAGACTGAGAGTGAAAAGTCAATGATTTGGACGGCGGTGGCGTAGGAGAGAGTTGAGGCTGAGCGATGTTTGGATGGAGGGGAGGGGTATTCTCGGAATTCGATTTGGAAATTTTTGAGTTTGATTTTTGTTTCGAAGAGAGTGATTTTGAAAGAAGGTTTCTGATTGACGAAGTTGCCGCTGCGCTTGCTTTCATTTTTGCTGTCTATCTTTTTGTTTCTTAATTCACTAAGAAAGTGAGAAAGGGAGAGAGAGAGGGATGAGTTTTGAATTGTGAGTTGAGAGGGAAGATCAGTGAAAGAGCGTTTTTGATGTTGATGCTGGCCCGGCGAGAGGACGCAAAGTGACCGTTGGGGAAATGAAATTCTGTATTTTTGAAAAACTTGTATGATGTGGAATTACCATTCTACCCTTCATTAGAAGAGAAATTATTATTGTTGTTGTTGTTGCTGTTGTTGTGGTTATTTTTGCCAATAATTTCTCTAATAGCAGATAGCTCAAGTTCACACAAAGTAAATAAACATCATAAAAGCTGATTTGGCCAGGCATTTTAGATTTTTTCTCATTATTCTGGTCTATCCAAACATGATTCACGTAAAAATATATTAACAAATTAGTATTTTTCAATAAAAATATGAACAACAATTTAAAAAACAAAAAATTGATATGATTATTTTTTTTAATAAATGATACTAAATTTTATTAAGGGAAAAAATAAGAGAAGAATGAATATAAAAATACTAATTTGAAATGATACTTAGGGACCACAAATATTCACATGCAAACTCTGACTAACAGAAACAAGTGGATCATTTTACCAATCATTAGCATTAAGATTTAGCCCCAAATTACTAATGACTATCAGCCAAAATATAGAGTTTGTGATTCTAATTTACTCTTAAAAGAAAAAAAAAAGTACTTTAATATAAAACATTAACACATCCATGTTGACATTAATATGTATGATCTAAAACAATTATGACAAACCCCCTTTTTTTTTTAATAAAATCATGCGAGATAAATCATATCAATAAGAGTGGGAAAGGTTTTCACAAAATTAAGGATAAAAATATCTCAGAGTATAATTTCCTAAATTATCAGCTCTTGTAGTAATAATGTTAGGAGGACAAGGAGTGTTTGGTCCATCCATAATATTCAAATAACTAGCCGTTGGGATCGAGCATCAACAGTCATCTCAAAGCGGTTTCTTTTTTCTTTTATAAATATAGTTAGGGCAAAAATAGAAAGTCAGCGGAGATCCCTCATTATACTTTAAACTTAGGGCTTAATTTTACTTTAAACATCCATAAAAAGGTCATTATATTGCTTCGGATTGATTATTGGCCAAATTTTGGTTAATGAGTATTTTAAAAAATGAAAAAAAAAAGCCACAATGTATGACAATTTCATTTTTGCAAAAATACTTAAACAATTTATTTACATCATTGATAGTAAAATTAATGTGGACCATTAGTTTTAAATATCTTAATCTCAATCGTCCATTTAATATAATGGATAATTAAATAATTAATGAAAATGTAGCAAGTAATTTTACAAGTTACTTGTAAATATTTGTTATTTAATTTTTAATTAATATTAATTTGAGAAAAAGCCACACACACCCCTAGGTTTGCTCAAATAGTCATACAAATCTACTTAGTTTCATAAATGGTAATACAAACACCTTAATTTTCATAAATGACTATTATACGTTTTGATTTAAACAACCTAAATAAATATACATATAGTAATAGGATAATAATAATAATAAATGTCATATGATACAAATAAAATATTACAATAAGTATAATTAATAAAATAACATGTATAATGAATTTTTTTAATATTAAGTTACTATTAATCTATCTCGATGGATTTATTAGAATCTATTAATCCAAAAATTGACTTTAAGATAGATATTAATACAGATATAATTAGAAAAGATATTGTAAATAAAACACTATAAATTTTTATAAATTGTTGTGAGTCTTAGGTATAACTATTTCAATATTCTATATCATACATCGTACTTAAGAAGTTGATTTTGTTGAATTGTTATGTTATTAAACATTAAGCTTTGCATTTATAATGTGCTACAACTTTAATGTAAAATGTAATAAAAAATATAAAGACATTTTTAGTAGTCAATTGTATCGTAATATGATCAAATTACGATAGAGTTATCATATTTTCACTGTTGAATATGCATACGATTCTTATTGAATACGAAGGTGCATCATTACGAATAGCACAGTTTCATCATCATCATCATCTTGCATCCATTTAAAACATAATGAAAATATATACCTAAAAAAAGTTAATGGAGGAAGACCAACAGTCCTGAAAAGTTGTTTCATAAATTTAAACTTACGGACTACGGTGATACTTATTTCTAGGCTGACATTCCAAGTAACTTAGGACATGTTCAGTATCATTTTATAGCCCATATTTTCAGTTTCATTTTAATAGTACAAGTGTAGCATATGTTTGGCGAGCCTAAACCTTAAATCAAATTATAAAACGTATTAAACATAATCTATTTGACAGTAATAAAAGTTAAAACATGTTAAACACATTTTTTGTTAATTACAAAACGAATTATAAAATAATATACTACACTCCTCTGAAACATAACAAATAAAATATATTTTACAAACACTACTATAGAAAGACATACAAGACATATGTTAAGTTAGTAGAGGTGGTTTTTCTTGTAGTCATTAAGACACATGAATTGATACCCACACACACACACACACAAACATATTGAGTACTTCTATCTACCCCTATTTATTAACAGAAGGAAAATTAAAATCGTAATTACCCCGATATATTATGAATTGATATGTCATATATAAATATCAGTGAAAATTAATTTTTAGATTAATGAAGTAAACCACATATAGGCATTTAATTAATCTAAGGTCAAATGAAATATATCATATGACATTTCGTGCAGTAGTCCAATTTGTAACACTTGCATATAGTTTTGTAAGCTAATAAGCTAATAAAATATACCACATGAGAAATTGAAGGGCTATTATTTATATTTCACTATTGGATGAATATGGATCTTCCAATTCTCTTCCATGGCCATAAATTAGAATAAAAAAAATCATATAGTAGAGCCTACATCCGTTTGCATGCTCTCAAAATAGATTTTGAAATTAGTTTTGCATGCTTTCAAAATAAATTTTGAAATTAGTTTGATTACATGATAATCAAATTATCTTATAACATTAATGATACAATTTAAGCACTATTTTAGCAATTGTGAGTTTTACATTAAATCTTCAAATTAATTACATATTGTCACTCTTTATTGTTTTGCTTGAAATTTCTATTTAATAAAATTACGAAAAGTCGATAATGATACATAGGTAAGATAAACTTTAAAAGTATAATGAAACATTCCTATGAATGTGGGTTTCGTATGCATGTTCATATATTTCATTGAAATCATATATTTGATTGAATTTTGTGTTATTAAACGAAATATGTTATTTAAGTGAAAAATGTGAGAATATTTAAAACTGTAGGGGTGGCCATTGAAATTTCTCATACTTCAACCAACCCCACGATCCAACAGTTTTTTTAAGAATTCCCAACAGTTTAGCCACTTTGTTAACCGGTTATGTTATTTTAAAAATAATTAAAATCTTTATTAATAAATATAATATACACTGATGATTAAATCTAATGGTTAATATTGCTTACACTGTTGATGCTGTAAAAAAATTACAGCATCATAGAGGGACCCTTCTTTTGGTCCAAATTGTGAAGGTTGCTTTATATTAAAATTGAGATTTGAGTCTTTCTGTAACTCTGTGTATTGTGACGGGTGGAATCTAAAAAATTAATTTATTAGAGGTAAAATTATAAAAAAATTAATTTATAAAATTGTCTACAACATCAATTTTTTTTTTAATTGTGATAGTATTTCTCATAAATTTTCTGAATTGAGCTTTTGATGCAATTATTTGTAATAGGTTTCAACTGTAAATTTATGGGTTAACCTCACTTAGTTGCCCGAGACAATCAGAAAATTTGAGATAAAAATACAATTTTTTACATGGAAACAATTACTTGGATTGTAGAAAATTCTGTCAAAGGCACAATGAATTCTGAACCCTTTTTTTTGTTTGTATGGGTGGGGGTGTTTAACAGTCAATTCCAAACACTTGTAGCAAATACCTCTCTATTGTATTTGTAATATTTTTCAACTGGGCTTACTAAACTGTGCAGTGAAAAAATTATGGGCTAGTGTAGGCTGGGCTTGGGCGATGACATTTTCCAAGACTTGGGCTTGTTACATATTTGCTATGCTGGCTGAATATCGATCAGCCCAGGCCATGAGTTAGGATTTTTATTTTATATGTTTTGATAGAGACTGATTGTAATTAATGTTGAAACTCTATAATATCCTTATTTCATAATTTTTCATAAAAATAATATTTTTTAAAATTTTTAGGAACTATTTATCTAATTTTTTTTACATTTTGACAATAGATTCTAAAAACAAAAGGTTTTCTTTTTAGTAGCAGCATATTAAATAAGTTACCACATTTTTTTAAATCCTTATTATAATGTTATTATTTTAACAAAAAGATAATTATGCCTCATTTTTCATAAACCCTATATATATATAAATAATTAGATATCATATTACCGCCATGACTAGTATATATTTTCTTCAGTAAGTTCAAAGTTTTGATATAGTAAATATCATTTTGTAGCTTACTTTTATTTTCTATTAGGAAAATCAATAAGATTTGCATGTGATTGCCTAAGTTTTCATTGCACAAGTCTTCAGTAAGTTCAAATATTGAACTATGATCATTTCAATGTTATTAAAATGAAGAATATGTTCTACATTGCACAATATATAAGGAGGCATGCAGAACATATTATTCATTTTAATAACATTGAAATGATCATAGTTCAATCTTTGATAAAAGAAATAGAAAGAAACAATGATATTCAAGAAGAGTGTCGCAATACTAATAACTCTTGATCACAAGAAACAGAAAATTTAAGAAATATCATCGCAATAAATTTAATATAAATGTAGTATATATTAATTTTTATTTTATTTGGATGTATATATTAGTATGAATTTTTATATCATTTTTATGTGGAGATTATAAAGTTCATTAGATTTTATTTAATTGAATTTGTTCACCTTATGTAATTTCACATGTTTGAAAACGAAAAAAGCATGTCTAAATAATTTTAGACAAACTTACTCTAGAAAATAAAAGATAATTTAAATATAAATCTATTGTAATCATTATTTAATAGAAGATCACCTTTGGAATAAGAATTCATGAAATGTATGTACTTAACTTTTCAAACTCACAGCAATCACAACAACATAATTAACTAAATGCCAAATTACTTTTTTAATCAACATATTATTTCATTTGTACAAGAAAAATAACTTATCAAATGCATGTTTAGTATGATTTATCAAATGGTTGTAAGTGCTTGTTTATTCAATAAATTCTTTTCAAAATTTTTAGTATTGTTGGAGTGCATTTTGCATAGAGCTTTTGGTGATGGGGGAGCCTTACGAGCAGAAGTTGCACAAAACATTAAATAAATTATTTTGTTTTTATTAGTAAAATCTCAAATTTTAAACTTTTGAGAATAACAAGTTATAAAACTTTTATAAAGAATCAAAATTATTCTTAATTTATTTCATAATCTTATTTCATTCATTTCATAATATGATTTTAAAAAACTTATTTATAAAAGTAATTTTATAATTATTAATAAAAATTTTAATTGACAACAATAAAAATAATTTTACAATTATTAATAATAAAAAATCTCATTAATAACCAAACAATTCAAATAATTTTTGTAAAAAAATTCTATTAAAAAAAATTTATTTGAACAAACTATACCTAAGTCCTAACGGAGCCTCGTTGCAATTTAGAAGAAGCAGATTTTTTCAAAAGCATTTCTAGAAGCCCTGACATATTTTTGGACAGTTTTCAAAGACCGCAATTTAATCAATGCTCAACGGCTTCTTAAGTTTTGACTTCGGCAGATTGAAGATTCTTTTTTTTTTTTTTAATTATTATTATTATTATATTCTCCATCTACTATAGTGAAACTTCAATTATTATTAATGCTTCATATTATAGTTTTCAATAATCTTATAAATTACAAAATGTTTTAAAATAAATCTGAAAATAGTTACTATCATCTGGAAAGCCTTCCATTACTGAAAATACTTTTTAGCACTCTCTGAAAAACAGCTTTTAGCTTTTCCAACAAGTTATCAAATAAAAATGCTGATTCTTAGTACATTTTTGGTTATGGTATTAAATTAGAAAAAAAAATTAAATAATGGGTTGTTGTGTGTGTGATCGTAGTGGCACCACAGGTTCTAGGAGGCTGCCCAAATTATGTGTGAAACCAAATTTAATTTGAGCGAGTGCAAATCTACAGTGCATGTTAATAATTTTATACTAACCCATAACTAAATAATGAGTGGCGACGATGAGTGGCACAGGAATGTTCTAAAACGTTGTTTAGTAAAAATGGGGCGTTTTTTCTTTAATTACTTAAATAATTATTTTGGGAGGTGTGGAATTGGGTCGTATTTTGATGAGGCTCAAGGGTGATCAAAGGTCAAAGAAGTGGAATAAAATACCACCCCAAATGATTCTACATTTCTCAAATATTTAATGTCTGATTTTTAACTTTATCTTTTGGTGTTATTTCAAGAAGGGTCAAGATTTGCTGACATTTTGGTTAATTGGACGGCAATCTAGAAGCCCTATGCTTTACGCATAATTCATGATTAAATCAATTTTAACTAATCTTTATGGTCTTTGGAGTGCTTATAGAATAAATTATAAACCTCTTTTGTTTTTTTTTTTTTTTGTCAAAATAATTGATTCTGCCTATTTTGGATCCTATGCCATACACAGTGAATGACAAATTATAAGCTTCTAAATTTTTTTAATATTATTCTTCAGAGCGCGGAGGGCGTGAATCGAAAAAAATTAAAACAAAATTAAAATTAACGCGCATTTTTTACAACACACGTTATCCTAATCTATCGTTAGATTCAATATTTAAATGCTTGAAAGCAATGCCTCTCTCTCTTTGTACAAGAAATTCAGTCCGAAAGCATCACTGCATACGCCAATTACGCATCAGATGACCTTGGATAATGGTAAATGAAAAGCATTTAAAATTTAGAAAAATGTTTGTACTAAAATGGGTCTCATCCGTCTATATCAACTATTTATTAAAGAGAGAGGAAAAAGCAAAAAAATAAATAAACAAATAAATAAAGAGTCAAGAGATAGGGAAAGAAAAAGGCTCAATTTAAATCTCCATCACGGGAGGACTTTTCCCGGGCAAGCAAACCAACTTGAAATAAAGATAAAAAGACCCGTTGATTGAAGGATTTGTTTAAAGTCTACTTTGGATGGATTACATAATTTCAAAGAGATAGTTAAGGACCTGAGGTTCATCGAGACATTTGAATTTGAAGAGCACAATCTGTCCCTTTTTTTTTTTTTTTTTCTCTCTTCAAAAGAAGCAACGAGACCCTACCATAATTAGCCTTTGATTTTCTGCCAATTTGGCTTTAGAATAGTGATTTTGTTTGAATATAAACACAACCTTGGAGGAGCATGTTATCAACTTTTTATAGGGCCCATGCATGATAAAGGCATAAAGCTATATTGCCTTTTATCCTCTTAAGTGGAGCGTTTTGGTTTACTAAATGGGGCATTCTTCCAAGTTCTCCACATTCTTTTCACTTTTTGGTGGTCTTGAATCTTGATTGATCTAGCATCTCCAATTTTAATTACCCTTTTTCATTTTCTAGTTTTTAAGATAAACAATTACATGTTCTTGTTACATCTACTATGAGGATACATTTTTTTTTCTTTTTAATGATAACTTTAGAGGGATTTTTTTTTTTTTTTTTTTTTACATTTATGTGATTTTGTTGGGGTCTTATAAGCCAAGACTTAGACAATAAACATGTCCATCATGTCTTCAACTATTATTTATTAATTGAATAATAGACAAGTCATCTCACAACAGTGATGTCTTTGTTTTCTTGTTATTATTTTTGTTCTTGCTATTATTTCCCTTCAACTGGCTTCTTCTATTAGCTGATTAAGACCTAATTATTTGTTGTTTGTCTCAAAAGAAAGCTGAATTGTCTAAATCCACCTAATAATTGACTCTTTCCAGCTGCACATCTCAATAATCAATTGTTTATTAGAGAGAAAAAAAAAAAACCCAAAAAATTAATCGTATTTAAGGAGCAAGAGACACAAAAATAGTCTTAGTTTGAGAGGAATTTGTATGAATCAACTTGAAGGTTTAAGAATAAAAAATGACAATTGGGGTCCATCCGAGTTGCAATAATGTACAAATTTGGCAATTTCTTGCTGCAATTAAAATTCTGTTTCCACATAAATAAAGTTTGTCCTAATAAAATTATTATTGCTCTTTGCCTGCCAAAATTCACATGGGAGACCAGAAGTTATGGTCCAGCAACGGCTCTGTCAATTATTCAATTTCCAATTTCCAATTTCCAATCTTAGTAAACTTGGCATTGTACACTTGTAAAGCTTGGCAGCCTTGGCTGCTTCAATATATGTAAAACAATATGTTTCCATGTGTGTTATGATGATTTTCTTTAGGAAATTCAAAGACCAATTATTATCAAGATAGGAATTTTTTAAAATCTTGGTCTAATCCATACATTGCTTTTAGATAGTTATTGTTACTATTATTTTAAAAAAAAAATGGAAGTATTTTTCTTTTGAGAAAACAATTGTTCATTACTGCAATCAATTGTGTGGAATTTTTTTTTTTTTCAAGAAGAAAAAAATCGACGTGACCTAAATCCTAAAAGTATCCACCCAAGAACCACATTACACTGGAAAAGTACTTAGCAAACAATGAAATTATCCTAGTAACCAAACAATCCACTTTCAGCCCCTTGGATATATAAGACAATAATGTTGTTGTTGTTATTATTATTATTTTTAACTCGAAGCAAATTTTTATTTTTAAAAAGGAAAAAAAAAATTGAAGCAAAGTAGTAACCAAAAGTGGGCTCTTAGCCCATTGACATCCGTCCAATCCTATCACTCCCAACTTCGTGGCGGTACTCTTTTACTCTTAATTATGGAATAATTAGATGGGTGTAGGTACGTCTTCCATAAATTTATCAATTAGAAATTTACATAAATCTTTGAAATTTTAATTAGACGAGCGATCTCGTACTATATTGTTCGTATATTAGAAAAGTTCTGATTATAACACAATTACTAATTTCAGGTTAACTTTGGTTTAGCTGCTTGTGAATTAATTATTTTTAAACCACCCAGTTATTTTTAAAAACTTTAATTTATTTTATTATTGTTAAGAAGACAAAAACAAAATCTATCCATTCCATTTTTTCCTAATTTTTTTTAACAAAAATAAGAGTAACTTTTAAAAATAATTAGTTTACAAAAAAAAAAATCCAAAATCTATCTAAAATAATGAAGCTACTGCTGCTAGAATACGAGTTAATTTTTCCTAAGATGTAATTAGTGAAAATATAATTTCTAAAATACCTAGTCGATTTTAAGGGTCTAATTATGGTATCATAATTATACGATATTACAGTTAAATTTAATTATTGAATTTAATTAATAGTTGTTCTTCTTCTAAATTTAACGGTTGAATAAAATTGTAATACTATATAATTATAGTACAACAATTCTATTTCGATTTTAATTGTCCTACAATTTTAATATAAAAAAATAAAAGTCAGTAACCGAATTACATAAGCCATAAATACAGAGCCTGAAAAAGTTGACGAACGTATGTATTTTGTTTGTACAAAGTTGAAAGTTGAAACAGGAGCAGCTGTTTAGGCTCGGGTTCTTTCAATTCCTTGACCCACCAACAAAACCCACTCAACGCATCTCTCATTGGTCCACAATGACAAAGGCGTGGGGCGGTGTATCTGTAAATTGCATAGACTCCAAGGCTCGATGGCTTTTCGTTTTTCTAATCCCAACAAAGAGCAAAGGAGAAATGAAAAAAAAAATCTGAAAAAAGAAAAGTATTATTAAAATATCAAATACCCACAAAAAAAAAAAAATCCATTATATTATATACTTTGCATAATCATACAACACGGCTGTATACTTTCTTTCTCTTTCCGACAAGACTCAGCTGAATGCTCAGGACTTGTGTGATTTAATTCTAACAGACTGTTTTTTTCTCAGTTCACAGCTCGATAAGTGAGCAAAGCGAAGCGAAGCAAAGCAAAGCAACCTGGTTTAGTGAAGTGAGCTGTTGTTGGATCTTGGATTAGAGCAAACAGTTAGCTGTTGTTTTGACTTTTGGTGACTAAAGGCAGGTGATAATAATGGATAATAGAGCAATCTCTGTTGTTGATTGTTTTTATTGTGATGATCACTTTATTTTTATTATTTTTTGCTTTGAATTTTAGTGGGTATGTTTTAGAATTGTGTGACAGGATCTGGGTTACTGTGAATTGTTTTTCTTTTTTGGCTTTGACTGATTTGAGTCTTCCTTGGATTCCGGCTTCTGAGTAGTAAAAGAGATGGTTGCTTTGCTTTATTTGTATCTGGTCATTAATGGGCTTTATTTAATTGTTTATGGGTCTTTGCTTGCTCTTAAGTTTTCCCTGTTCTGGGTTTTGGAGTAATTCACACTAGAGCTAAAAAGTTCCAGTTTTTGGCGTTTTGGAGTAGTTGACGTGAAAAGCTTCATCCTGTAGGTATTTTTCTTTTCTGGATTTTTTGAATTCCAGTTCAGGTTTAGCGAACTTTTAGATTTGGGACTGCGTCTCAGCTCTTGATTTTGTTTAAAGGTGAAGGAATCATGATTTGAAGCTGATCATAAAATTTTCCGTGCTGTTTGTTTTTGGGTTTCATTTGAAGGGTTTTTCTTTTGTAAAATTGGCTTATTCATGTTCAGAGTTAGTGTTTGCTTTAGCTTTGGCAAGTGATTCACTTTTTGGGACGCAGCTTATATGTTGGTCTTAAAAGCATATTAACATTTCAGAATTTGCCTTGAATTTGGAGCTCTCTGCCTCAAAGGTTTTACCGACAAAAATAGGCTTTTAAGCTCTGAGAGTTTTTTCTTAGTCTGTGAATTTCTGTTCCAAACATCAGTTGTGCTGTCAATTTGCTCAAGTTTCTTAGCTTTGAATTGATTCTTTGGATTGGTTTAAAGGGATACATGTTTCTGCTTTCTAGTTGGGAATTTCATTTTGCTTGACCTGATTTTTCAGTTATATCTTTTGTGCTTTTCCAGTTTCAGATTCTTGGTGTTCCCATGGATTCTCCACAATCTGTTGTCTCACCATTCAAGTCCTCTGTTGCTGAGCCTGAGAAGCAGAAATCTGATTTCTTTGCTCGCTCTGGTAGCTTGACAAAGGGAACTGAAGCCAACAGAAAAGAAGCTGTTATGTCAAACTTAGGGAACTTCATTGGTGTTCTTGAAGTATACATACATCAAGCTAGGGACATTCATAACATCTGCATTTACCACAAGCAAGATGTTTATGCTAAGCTTTGCCTCACCAGTGATCCTGAAAACACTGTCTCCACCAAAATCATCAATGGTGGTGGGAGGAATCCTGTTTTCAATGAAAATCTTAAGCTCAATGTCAAGACTGTTGAATCCTCCCTCAAATGTGAAATATTTATGATGAGTAGGGTGAAGAATTATCTTGAAGACCAGTTGCTGGGCTTCACTTTGGTGCCTTTATCTGAAGTACTCGTCAAGAATGGGAAGTTGGAGAAAGAGTTTTCTCTTTCTTCAACTGATCTCTTCCATTCTCCGGCTGGATTTGTTCAGTTGTCTCTTGCATATGCTGGAGCTTCACCTGATGTAATGGCCATTCCAGTGGTGCCTAAACCTTTGGCTGCTGATGAAACAGCCCAAGAATCAGAAATATCCGAGTCCCTTGATAGGATTGAGTTCCCAGATCCAAAAATTGTGAATGAGAACCAGATGATGGTTTCAGAGTATTTTGGGATTTCATGTTCCAATATGGACACTGAAACCTCTGAGAGCTTGGTGTCTTCTGATGCCCGAAACCAAGTTAGTTCGGAGATCAGAGCTCCTGTTGTTGAAAGCTTTTCGACTGCTACAGTCGAGTCTGTTCAGCTTCCAAAGCTTGATTCTCCTCCAAGCAGTGTTTCAACCAATGGGGTCTCTTCCCCTTCAGTTGCTGCTAGCTCTGATTCCTCTGATTCTCCAGCAGTTTCAAAGCCGCAGAATCAGGAACAAGTACCTCCCTCAAAAGAGAAAAAGGTTGATGTTGGAGAAGGAGAGAGCGATTCCTCTGGTGGAGTGCCAAGTGATGCAATTAATAAGCCTGTTGTCACTGTCAACATTGAGCCTGAACAGAAGGTGGTGCAGCAAGATATCGTGGACATGTATATGAAAAGTATGCAGCAATTTACTGAGTCATTGGCCAAGATGAAGCTTCCTTTGGACATCGATAGTGGACCACCTAGTTCAACCAGTTCGGGGAATTCAAGCACTGATCAGAAATTGCAGGCATCTAAGAACACTGGTTCCCGTGTGTTTTATGGGAGTAGGGCTTTTTTCTAAAGCTCATATTCCAAGTGGTTCAAGGGAAGACACAGGTGACTTTAGATTTTAGACCCGAGACTAATACTAATAGTGAAGTGTAATAATGTATCATTAGTGTGGTGTTTTCCTTTGTATGTTGAGGTGTTTCAGATGACCGGAAATAATGACTTTGTCCCGTTATTAGCTTTATTTCCGTTGCATCTGGTGTTAGTAGTGTATGTGAATTGTCAACTTTTCAAGTTTCATAATTCTTCCTGTTCCAGCTTCTGGTTTCAAATTTTAATTATTGCGGAATCAAATTTCATCTAACAATTGGTTAACAGTCCATCTAATCACATGATATATTTTGGTCCAACATATCCCATGTGATTTACTGACTTGAGACAAAGTAGGGCAAAGACTTAGATTTAGCTTTTGGAACATTTCTAGCATTAAATTCAACATCCCGCTGATTTTATTTTTGCATTTTCACACCATAATTGACAAGCAGAAGGCGGCTCTTTTATTTTTATATTAGTTAGGTTGATTTTGCCGTAAAATTGAGGTAAACTTGTTCAGACTCTGGGATAGCATATAGTTCTGAAATTATGACTCAAGCGCTTAGTTGTTTAACAGTGGAAGTTACAGCTGCATGGCAGGGTTTATAATCTGCAGTAAGGAAGACAAAAAGCTCTTATAAAAAGAATTTGAAGAAACCCCATTTATTCCACGCGCTCAAGTATCAATTTCAAATGGGTACTTCAATGACTTCATGGGCTCTGACTATCATATGCCTTCTACAAATCCATGCAATATGACCATCATCTCTGTATCTCACCCTCCACAGTCCAAACTTCTCAGCAATATCCTTTCCCGTTGAGCACCTCCTCTCTCTTAAAAAATCCACCACCCATTGCTGCACTGCTATTAGCTCCTGCTGGATATCTCCGGCCCTGCTTCTACTTCTGTTTCTGCTTCCTTCCACTCGTCCCATTGCCACAGCTCCAACTGCCCCAGCAGCAACCGCTCCTGCTGCCCCATACACAAGGGAAGAGTCAGCCAGATGGGCAACTTCCTTGCTCAAATCTGGTATCAGCTGCCCCATCCCAGTTGCAAGATGAGCTCCGATCTTGAGGGCAAATGTCAATAATTTCATGAACTTTGTCATGTATGGAGCCAAACTCTTTACAGTCCGGTTGTCAACCTGCATAATTTCACAGCCCATTTGGTCTTCAACAATGTGCATTTCTCGCCTGAATTCACATAACATGTGCAGCCTGAGTGCAGTCATGCCAGAAATTATGTTGGTGATCAATTTTCTCGAGTAGTTTTCTGCTCTGACAAAGTATATCATGTTGGGCACTTTCCTCTCTTCAAGCTGGACATTGAAGTTCACCATGTAGTTCACTTTGCGATGGAGCTCAATAAGAAGTCTGTGCTCATAATATCTTAGCCCTTGGATCTCTTGTTTCAGATCCTTTATTTCTTGTTCAATGATTTTCAATCTCTGTAATACTGTTTCCAGACCCTTGGCAATTCCACCAAAAGTTGGTTCGACTTTGCCATCAGGTTCGTTGCTGGGATCTGGTTCTTCAGGATTGTTTTCTGTGGGGACTTGCAGTTCAACAGCAAGGTTGTGAAGGTCATGATACCTTCGGTGCAGTACTTCTCGGAAGTCATCATCTGACAGGAGGTCTCGCGCTAAGTCAAACCCAGCTCTTAGAATAGGTTTGCCAGAATCCAAGACTGGATCCCAGGTGTGCTGATAATCATACATGCTGTCTGCAGGAAGCGAAAGCAATGCCTGTTTCAAAAGTTGCACATGCACAAACTGAGTTTTCCTGTACCTTGGGGGAGTCAGATTTCTGACACATTCTGGCCGCAGGATGTTTTCAGTTAAGGTAACTCCTTGGCAGAGGCTTTGGATAGCTGGAATTATGAGTTGATGAATGAGCCTAAGAGTTTCAGTCAGGTTCTTGGTAGAGCAAGCGAGAACATCAATGTAGTATCCCAATTGTCCTCCAAGTTCTACTCTAATATATATGCCATTGATGATTATGGAAATTAAATATTTCTCAAGATTGTAAGTTGCTCCATGCTGGTTCTTCAAAGCCATAATCCTGTTATGTAGATGCACCTGAATTTACAAACAATCAAACGCTGATGAGAATTTGAACATAGGATTTTAGTTTGGAGCCTTTTAAATGCTTTATAACTTTTTTAGTTAGTAATAACAAATACTATCTCCATTTGAATTTTCATGACTTTAAGCAAATTAGAAAATGAAGTTTAAACGTTAAGAGAAAAGGAATATAGAACTCTTGCCTGTAAACGAGGAAAGAAGCCTGGTGTGAGAAACATGTGACTTGAATCATCACATTCAAGATGCCGCCCTGCATAGATGCAATCAGGCGAATCTATTTGCCATTTCTGTGGTTTTCCTCTGCCTTCTTCAAGAATTGATGGGATGAGTAACAAAGAATCTGGATCTGAAGGATCTTGCTCGTAACATAGTTCTAGTTTCAGCATCATTCTTACAAGGTCACTGGCCTCCAAGTTCTCAAATACTTTTGAACCCATTCCAGGAATCTGACTTTGCAAACTTCCTCTCAGAATCTTCTCCAATTCTTTTCTGCTAGTGAAGCCATTGTTCTCTGCAGAGCTTTGCTTTCTAACTTCTAATTTTATGAGTTTGCTAAGCACTTCGCTGCAAAACCACTCACAATCTAGAATTAAGAAACCCAGTTCATCAAAGTAAATCACCTCGCCTATATGATGAAGACAAGTAGCGATAGCACGCCTCCTCATTTCCACCTTATCCTTATTATCATGCCTCGATCGGATTCTCAAGGGTGGAACCTTAACCTGACATAGCTCAGCAAACTCTTTCCACTTCATTGCTGGCTTGTTGTAGTTCTCCGATCTCCAATCGGATAAAATTTGTATGAGGTCATTGCAGAGCTGATAAACACGAGGGACTCTTTGGAGAGTAGTCTTGCTTGTCTTTCGAATGTGATGAGTGAGTTTAGTGACAGATGCAGATGATCTAGCATCAATTGTGAATACAGTTGGATAGAAGTCAACAAACCCTTGAAATTTGTCTCTTAATCTCTGTATTGAACTCACAATGAGCTGCATATCTTGTGAAGGTTGATTGATTTTATCACAATGAGTGAGGACTACAGTTACATTTGGTAGCATGCATTGTTGCACAGCTCTTCTTGAGTTGGAAACTATAAATCTGAGCCAATACCGAAGATCTTCTTCTATCTCTTCTGGGGTTTTCAGTTCTCTGTTGGTGGGTTTCCTGAACAAACTGGATATGATAAGGAAGCAAGAAGCACTGCCATGCCCTGGAAACATAAGATCATGGAGAGAGTAGAACTCATGCTGACCAGCAAGATTCCATATCGAAATCTTTGTGTCTTCATCTTTGAATGTCTTTATCTTCATTCCAACTGGTCTAACTGCTTGTTCAACTGGATTTACAAGTGTTCTGACTTGTTCTATGTAGGGAAGCTTTGAAGAAGAGAAGTTTTGCGAGATGGAATTACACAGCGTAGTCTTACCTGCAAGTGGGAATACATAGAATTGACCGTTCTCAACATCAACCGTCAAGTTCTACCAAAATATAGGATAATGCAAGTTCATAAACCATTTCATATTCCTGAAAAGCCTACCTGCATATTCTTGACCGCAAAAGAAAACCCGGCAGCTCTTTGGTTCTGTAAGTGGCATGTCTTTCAGCAAATCTATTTCCGGTTCACTCGTCCCCTTTTGGCCCAATCTTTGATAAATTCCATCAGCTTTCCCTGAATTCTTCAATGGAGTTCTCTCAAGATCAATATCTTCAATCCAAGGATTCACCTGCAATGTCTCCATTATAGCTTGCTGCACCAACTCTCCTCGAACCCCTTTGCAGCCTTGTAAAGACAATTGTCTCAAACTGGCATTCTTCTGTAAGCTCTTGAAGATTCTGACAAAATCATCCGGTCTCAAACTCTGATCATCATAAATTCCTAACTGTGTCACAGTTTCATTTGTTGTCAGCATTTGTAAGATGGCTGCGATCCCATCCCTTCCGATTTTCGTTCTCCCACCTCCGAAAGTCACAGACCTAAGTGTAATATTTGCTTGGCTTTGCAAGGATGAGAATCTACTCAAAGGGCATAGTAAGTGTTCAACACCAACTCCACTAAACCAGTTTCCATGTAGATATAAAATTTCCAAACTTCTATTCTTGAATAGTCCAGCTGCAACATACACTACCCCCTTATCTTTAAGGCAAGTTTTAGATAGGATTACCTCCTTCAGGCTCTGATTCTGCTCCAGCACCCATCTGAATTCCTTAGCCCACCGGGACTTAAGCCGGACTCCGGTCATATCAAGTGATTTGACAGTTGTGTTGCATCCAAGAGAGCAAGCAACTCTGCGAGAGCCTGAAACATCAAGCCTGTAAATTCGAAGTGTGCCATTCTCAGGTAAAAACTCCACAACCTTGGAACTTTTCTCTCCATTTTCTCCACTCCAAACATGAACTTCCATTGCTCGATTTCTGGCTAAAACAGCAGATATAAGCGGGGTTGCTGTGAGTGAGCTTGAATCAAATATTGTCAAAGACTTGAGTGTTGAGTTCGCTTCAATCATCTTTGATAACTCCTCGGCCCCTTTTGAACCAATTGAGTCTTCCCATATTTGCAACTCTTCCAAAGTATCATTCAGCTTGAGTGCAGAAGCAAGAAGTGAAGCCCCAACGTTTTTAATACCAGATTCAGTGAACATGACCTCTTTGATCACTCCATTCCTCCTGACAACATCTGAAATCTCAGCCAAGCACTCTGCATCAAACTTGTTTCTTCTGAAAACAACTTGCTTGATGTTTGAGCTGCAGTCAAGCAACAATCCAAGAATCCGCATTTGCTCTATTTCCCATTCGACACTGTGGAACTCCAAGTGCTTCAATGAAGTGTGAGCCTTTTCAGCTGTAACCAATACAGTCAACAAGTGGGAGAAGTACAAAAGGGTGTCTTTGCCAATGTTTATGTTCATGGAATTTTCTGTTTCTTGGTGACAACCTGAAGCTGGCTGGGAAAGAAAGAATGACAGGTTGTGTAGGTTGAGGCTTTCGGATTCGATTGCTTGGAAAAGCCATTGAAGGTCCCTTAGGTTCTCGTTGTTTGGTGCCATTGTCACAGTAAGATGTTACAAAGCACGAACTGAAAAAAAAAAAAAGGGATGGGATTGTTATGGTTTCATGATGAGTAGATATGATTTGATTTTATCTGTTCTTTTATGTTAGACAAATACATTGGAATGGAGAAGTTGCCTCGTTCAAGCCTTTTTGTGTCCGTTATTGAAAATGATGTCCATTACAGAAATTATGCATTGAGCTTCTTCTGCAATGATATGCTTTTTTTCTCATGTCATATTCTCTTCTTCTCACTTAAGAAATTCGTTCGGGCTATTTTATTTCAAAGGTAGGCGGATACCTTTACACATGCTCCCATCAAAGGATCTTACTAGTCACTACTGTATGCATGCACACATATGGGTTACAATATAAAATAGTGCTTACAACATGAAATTCACACGCGGCCAAATGTGAACCGTATGATTTGCGAGGCAAAATTGACATCCAAGAATGAGATCCTCTCAAGTTGAAACCATTAGACGTGCTTTGCACTGGATGGGAGGCAAGTGGCGACACTGTAGGTGAAAATGGAGGTGATCTAGCTTTTTGACCCTTTGTGCTGTTAAAAAATCGTAATTTTTTATCAAAATTTTTCTACTTTTCCCATTGAAAAGAATGGAGAATCCTATAAAGATAGTAAAGTATAAGGAAAAGGCAACTTGTATGTTGGACAAATCAACCTCTTTAAGGGATCCCACCACTTGCTGTTGCTATAACACTTGTTTGTAGCCTCTTTAATTTGGTTCAACTAAAGCCGTGTTTGGGTGGGTATGTTCAATTTTATACAAATTAAACTCTCAAATTTTTTGAAAATGTGGGTATTGGTTAATTGTCGATAAAATGAGTCCAGTCATGGTACCATGTCTCAACTGTATTCAGTCATTAAATTTAATTATAATAATAACTATAAATTAAATTAATAACTGAATATAACTGTAATATAATAATACAATTATACCATAATTTTACCCCGATAAAATACTGAAAGGTGGTTTGTAGGTTAAGTATTATATTCAGTTCTTTATAATTAAAAAAAAAGAAAAAAAATGGGAAAAGAAATTAAGAAGGCAACAACCTAGCATAGGGTATGTACCAAGGCGATCAGGGGAATTATTGTTGACCTGGCGGCAACTCCCACATGATCATGCCTAGATAATCGTGTAGCACGAGCCCATTTCGGTGCGATCGGGACCGTCAATAAGATCTTGATTTGATTGATGGAGGGCCCAGTAAAACGTCACACCCATTATTCTCTTAGAAATAAATGACGATCATACGTGTAGAAATTTTAAGCACCAATTGTTGACTGTGTTATGGAAAACAACTTAAATGACCGTTGCCCTTTACCCATTTATTTTTATTTGGTGACTATAAATAGAGCGGCATGGTTAAAAAAATAATTGAAAAAAAAAAATTCATATTATGGTAAGAATATTTTACACAACAATTTTGAACTAAAAATGGCTCTGAAAGCCCCAAAAGCCCTCGAAACTTAAGAGGTCCAAGATAAAGATAGAAGACTTAAAACCCATACTAACAAAGCATGGGCTTTGTAATAAAAGTCTGGTACATTCAAAGCCTCAACCTTTTTTTTTTTTTTTACCTATACAATAAAGTATGTATACATTAACATGGCACCCATAAAACAATTCCACATATAAGCGAAAATTTTCAAGTACTTAGAAGAAGAGAATGGTTACGACATAACATTTTGGTTTTTTATTTATACCACCTAATGTGCACAACTATAACACATAAGGTATTAACCATAAAAACCTTAGTTTAATTTTAAAAAATTAGAAATTTTCCACGAAAATATCAAATAGCAATGCATTTTAGACCACCCCCTTAGAAAAATGTTAAGGTGAGGGTGACTTGAGGACACATCATCATCCTATTGTAGGGCAGGTATGGATAAGAGTCAAAGTACATCCACACACACATTACTGAAAAATAGCCTAAAACAGACCAGGAACTGAATATATTCACAAGCTAATGGAATACGATGAAAAATACAAGGCAGGCTATAAACGCATTATTTGTCATTTTGCACATAGTTGCAGATAATCCAAAATTTAATCAAACACCACATATAGCCTATTCCAAAAATGAGAGGTAGTAATCTGTCATATGAAAAGAAAAAAAAAAATGGAAACGCCTATTATCTTATTTGATGGGGATCTTAAATAGGTACCCCTCTTGTGTTTCACACTAGTAAATCAAACAGAACTTCACATACAATCCGGGAGAAAAACATATCCCAGATAAAAGAGGAAATGTTATACGTACAAGAACCGGCAACTTCGCCAGGTACTACAGCAGTTTTGAGGAAAAAAAATCAGAAACTTTATACTCTACTGTTTCATGCACTGTATTGGCATGCCTTGCCGGGTATGAACAATACGTTAATGGGAACCAATCATCTTGAGTATATATTCCGCAATCTGATCTTACACCTCACTTGAATAACCAATAAAGAAATCTAAGTTTTAGTCACTATATGAAAAAGAAAAAATATCAAATTTCCAAACCTTACACAAAATCCATTATAACTGCTTTCTCTCTGAATGCGTATACTTCAAACCAAGACCACTGTTAAAGCTATAAGATCAATTTCCTCATAAGCTGAAAATGTAAGAAGAGGGACCTTTGTGAAATTTTGCAATCCTTCACCCGTTTTATCTGATTTTCTTTACCTACAATTTACCTTATGACAGCACTTAAAACTCCTAGGTAGCAAAGACAGATCTCCTAGGTAGCAATTCCTGAAATCAAATTTAAAAAAAAAATTAGAGCAAATCATGACAGCACTTAAAATTCTCAACATATCTGTTAAGATTAATGCTAAAAACCAAGTACCAACTCTTTCATAATCATAATCAGAGGAAATATGGTATTTTCACATCACATTTATACTTCAGATCAATTGGATTTATGATTGCAGAGCAATATAATGATGGCCAGTGCATTGATCTTATAGTTCAAAAAAATGTGTAGCATGTTTATATCTTTCACCCATCATCATAAATTGAATAGGCATGCTTCTGAAGATTATAGACACTTTCCAGTCAAAACTCAATCTAGATTTTCTCTCCATAAGGAAACCTTATGCTCTCAAAAAAAAAAATCTAGATTTTCTGTCCATAAGGTAAAGGCCGACAGGAATGCACTATCTCGAATAGCTCACACAAAGCAATACCATATCCATAACATTGTAAATAGTTGTACCTCTATTTGATTGTCTACTTGTAACATTGTAACTTCCGATAAAACCCTCAGAACTTTTGGCTGCAACATTCGTGGATACAGTCCCAAGCCCGTAACTAAATGAGCCAGAAGCATCCAGCTCGGGGGTGGCAGAACGCCAAGTTGGATCACCATAGCCTGATCCACTCCGATACGAGTCCCCATAAGAACCCTCATAACCACTGGTTGACCCAGCAAATGATGATGTTAGGCCTACACTAGCACTACTGGTTCTTCCAAATCCTCCCCCTCCAAGCCCGTAGTTGCCATCACCACTCCCATAACCCATGCTTCCAGTACTATAGCCAGAAGCACTTCCTCCTCCTGGAGCCGAAACAGGACCCCAATTCGCACTATTATTTCCAAATGAAACTTCAAAGTTCCCACTTCCAGAGCCCAAGAAAGCACCGGGGCTGGCAGGATTTGTGGCACTATTAAGGCCCCCATTTCCCCAGACATTCCAAGTTGTTGAGCTCAAAACAGAATCGCCTCTTCCACTTCCCCCACCGAAGCCAACAGGAGTGCTAAACCTATTTGAATTCCCACTAGGAAAAGGACCCAGCATTCGCCCGTATCCTAGACTGTTGCTGAAGTTGGAACTCCCACCATAGCTTGGGCTCAACCCCCCATCCAGATTCATACCTACTCCATAACCAGCACCACCAAATGGAGAAATGCCACCCCGACCAGTAGCAAGAGGGCTAAACCTGCCATCCATTCTAACTCCAAAACCTCCAGCAGGGCTCAAATTGTATCTCTGAGCAAAACTATTGAGGACGTTGGTGGATCTATTAAAACCAAAGTTATTATAACCTATCATTGGGCTACGGCTGGGCCCTGGAGAGAACTCTTTTGGCACTGCCCTCTTGACCTCAACCATTTTACCATTAAGTTCATGAAATGTTTTATGTAAAACTCTGTCCACTGCTTCCTCAGAATCATAAGTGATGAAGCCAAAACCTCTTGGCCTTTGAGTATTGTGATCATACATTACTACGACATCAGTAATTGTACCAAACTGATCAAAGTACTTCTTAAAGTCACTCTCAGTGACTGTAGATGCTAAACCTCCAACAAAAATTTTTTTAGTGCGTCCTGGGCCGGGGGAACTATAAATGCTAGAAGTGTTTCTATTGAACATGTTTTGATCATCCCTAGGAACAGCTTTCTTTGCTTCAACCTGAAAATTGCCAATTCAAAAACTTAAAATGAAAAAATCAAATGTCATTTTAATTTTCAGGCGAACAATGGGGATCGAATACCATTCATAATAACTGATAGGTAACAAAGAACATCTCTACTGTTGAACATTTAGAAAATTTCTACTGATTTGCATCTAAAGGTCAAATTCGATCCAAATTTTCCCAATTATGCAACATCAATAGCTCAATGCTACCCCAAAAAAAAAAATTGAAAATTCATTATGCCAGGGAGAGTTACTGACAAATGATATCAATCCTTACCTCGATATAGAAAAAGAAAAACAAATGCTAATTTAACATTTACATAGAAGACCAAGAGCAACTGTATGGTACAAAATTTATACATTTACAAGCACTAAGAATTGAATTCAAATAACAGAAATGAGAAAATATCAATTAATTGATAATGAGAAAAGCATATTTGGGATGAAGCAAGCTACTCACCGTGCGGCCATCAATCATGTGCTTATCCATGATGACCCTCTCAGCAACAGCAGGATCTGCAAACACCACAAAGCCAAATCCTCGGGCCCTGCCCGTGGCTCGATCTCTCATGATCACTGCCTCCACTACTTCTCCATACCTGCTAAAGTATTCCTTCAACCGTTCTTCATCTGTGTCCCAAGAAATCCCACCAATGAAGAGCTTACCAAGATCTGATTCCATCTCTTCTACAGTAATCCATTACGATTAATCTCATCAATGAACAAATTCAATCTTAACAGCATAAGAAATCACAAAACAAAAAATCCAATTGGATTCAAAGCTACTTCAGAATTGAATCAAATCGACAACATCAATCCCATATATGCAGTCTCATGCACAATTGGATTGATTTTATACAATGACACGCTATAATGGTAAAAAGTCCAACCTTTACATAAGAAAAAAGCAGCAAACAAATCAAAGTGTGAATAAAAACAATTAAATTTAAAATTTAAAAGCACACACACACCTTAAGCGATAAATTGGATAGAATCTGATTGGTAATCCAGTCAAACAAATAGTGGGAAATTGTCAAATCCAATCAAGGATCATAATTCGATCACTCAAGCTCTAATCAACAGATGACCCCTGATTCCTGATGAAACAAAAAAAAAAAATGAAACATGAACCAAAAAATTGATCTTTAACAATAGCCAGGTAGAGATAATAAGAGATGAAGATAAAAAAACAGAGAGGATACAAGAGAATTCACCATCATTGAGCAGAACCCAGATGAGGAAATGAGAGGAGGTAAGATCTGATTAGCAGAATCAGAGTAATGAAAAACAGAGGAATTGTTCATTCATATGTGTTTTTATACATAAACATAAAATATTATTATTATAATAATTGAAAAAAAGGGGCTGTTTCTCTCTCTGTCTGTCTCTCTCTCCTTGCTCTCTGTTTTTTTTTTTTTTCCTTTTTTGGTTATTCCACTCCTCTTAATTAATTAAATCAAAAGACATGGAATTTGTAGAGAAATGGGCAAGAGAGAGATAAAGAGAGAGACACACAGAGAGAGTCAGAGGAATTTTATTTATTTATATATAAATAGATAGAGAGATTTGGGAATTGGCAAATGCAATCCTCTGGTGTAAGAATATTTGGAGGAGCCTAAAAGAGTGATGGCAAGAGATGGTGATCTCTTTTCTATTTTCTGTTTTTTCATGATATATAAAATTTGTGATCTCTATTGATTTTTTTCTTTTCATTTTGGTTATTCTTCTTATATGTCTAATAATATTTATTTAATATTTTACCCACATGAGCATATGACATACCATTCCTTGCTTAGACAGCGTGTTAGCTATCACAACCAAATCATATGGATCCTTTTTGTTTTCTTTTAATCACCTAACATAAACATTTATTGAAATATTTCAGATTTTAATTTGATTAATTAAACAGAAATTTAACGCTAATTAAAATGTTTTCTTTATTTCTAAGGTCCAAAGGTTCTTGCTATACTGAACCACAGGATGCAGATCCAAATCTGGCTGTTGTTTCAAGGCCACATAATGCAATGCAGGTGGATTGTCAACTAAGTTCAATGTTTATTTTATCGAAACTATTTACTTTGTTAATTAAATTATTACTAAAGAGCTGTGTTAAACATAATTAGGGGCAATCTTAATGTATAATCAAGGAGATAACATACACGACTTTTATTATTATATCCCCAGTAGGTATTTTGGTAGGATTATGTGACTGTTCAGTCTGTTGAAACTGTAGGAATTTTTATATATTACTTGATTGGTTGAACAACTAATTATATTTTATACCTAAACGGGCTTCAACTGATTAGAGGCATCATTTTGTCTAGTTTAAACTTCACTTCACATTTGTTTTCTTGAATTGGATTGCGTGAGAAATGCGAGTATTTGCATCTGGGTTGCCTTAAGGTCTATGGTTGAAGCATCTTTTCAACATTGTCTAAAGAAAAGCATCTTTCAAATTGCATGCTACAATTTTTCTTGGCATAATTAATGACACAGGTCAAAATAGCACCACCATAAGATCAATTAATTATTAATGCTGAGAAGGCAATTTCCGTCCTAAGGCTCAGTTGTGTTGAAAATAAAGTGCTAAAACTGATAGAAAATCTGAATCACCATTGAGGTAATATCTTGATGTTGGCACTACAATTAGTAAAGTTGTTAAGTCACCAATTACTTGAGAGAGGCGACGACAATTGAAGCTAAGCAGTCAGGATCAGATAAATGAGGGAAAATCAAGCAGTTTTGTTTGGTTATCTTCTATTTCAAGTGCAACTCCTATGACTAATAATCTTGTTTCCCATTTCCCTTTTGAGTGTGTGATAAATATGAAAATAGCTGGCACCTTGGCCTTGTGGGTAGCCAAAGAGATATAATTTTGGAATACCTATAATCTATTTTCTAAGCAACCTACAAAGGTTTGTTTGGCCTTTTCAAGCATCACACTCTAGAAAAGAAAGTAATCATTGCCTAACAGTAGGTCTGGTTGTGGTTTTGGCTTTGGCTGATTGATGGTAATTTGATCAAATGAAAAATGCACATGAAATGGAGCAAAGGAAAAAATTAGGAAGAGAAAGATATTCAGTACTCTTCTTCACATGCACACTGGAATGGGCCTTCACTGTTAGTAAAGGCCTAAAATGGGTAGTTTATTATTCTGCTATGCAAATCGTTACATGCTTAATGAAATAAAAGAGCTACTGAAATGTCCCAAAAGGGGAAGAAATGTGAAGGAGTTGTTAACAAATGTGTAGTAACACTAATAGCTTGATCTTGGGGTATCCCAATTCTCTTGTATGACAGTGTGAAGCAGACAGCTATCGTGTGGGATGGATTCCATGGAAGAGAAAGATGAAATGGAATGATCATGATCACGTTCGTCATTTCCATTCACAACTTCCTCAATCCTCTCTAAAACTTCTGCCATTGTTGGCCGATCGTCTGGGGAATTCGACACGCATTTGAGGGCAACATTCAGCAATGGAAATGCCCATTGCCTGCCGGCTTTTGCAACCTCCTTGTCGAAGACTTCTCCTGTCCATTCCTCTCTCACCATGGCCTTTACCCACTTAGGAAGGTCTATTCCTGTCTTTTCAACAGTTTTTCCGGTTAGTAATTCAAGTAGAATCACTCCAAAGCTGAAAACATCACCTTGTTTTGATACAGTTTTCTCAGGGGCAGTGTAACCATTGGATGAGAAGAGACAAGTTTTCTTGGGGTCAAGAAATTTTGTGTAGCCGTATTCACTTATCAGTGGATCCTCATTTTCATTCAGCAGGATATTTGAAAGCTTGAGGTTTCCATGAGGGATCGTCTTCTCTTCATTGGAGTTCTGATATATGAAGTCTAGACCTTTTGCAATGCCCGTTGCTACGGACAGCCTAAGTTTCCATGGAAAATCCATTTTGCCCTCAATGTACGCTGCAGATTACCAGTAGCAATTTGATCAAATTTAGAAACCCTTTACGTCGCGTGTGATAAAATTTTTATGTGTGTGTGTATGAAAGTGTAATTGCGAATTTAAGAAATATTTCAAGATTCATTACTTACCCTCTAGCCGGCTGAGCAGGCTGCCATTACTTTGATACTTGTATACGAGAAGTTTTTCTTCATTGGTTGAATTGTAACAAACAAGAGGCAGAATGTTGGGATGCTTCAGGTTTCCTATTTGCCTCATTGTTTGGCTAAACTCGTCCATGGACACCTGTAATTTCTTCAGTCTTTTGACAGCATAAACAGCACTGTTCTTGAGTCTTACCATGAAAAGACTGCTACAAATTGTCTGGCTTCTCAGGTCAGCCGTGGCTTCAAGAAGATCATCCAATTTGAACCTTTCGTTTTCATTAACGAAGAACACAAGCTCTGACCGCCTTACCTCTGGCCTCACTTCTTCTATGTCCATAACTCGAGGAGGACTTTTCGAAGGAGAATCCTGAAGGGCCTTAAGAATCTCCCCGTCTCTTGCAATCCGAGCAGCCTTTTTGCCCATACAATATGCTATCAAGACGACGAGACCAATACCAGCAACTAGTGGTATGATTGTCATCCAGTTCC
The DNA here is from genome assembly GCA_030444775.1 of Atalantia buxifolia. Lineage (NCBI taxonomy): Eukaryota > Viridiplantae > Streptophyta > Magnoliopsida > Sapindales > Rutaceae > Atalantia > Atalantia buxifolia. The sequence goes on along the minus strand of CM059834.1, from coordinate 25,003,124 downwards.
TAAACCAATGTCTCTTTTCTCCATACTCAGACTCGTTATGAACACTTGGGGGCTGTGTGTCTTCCAAACCTCTGGCCTCTACCGTGCTGGCCCTATTTATCTCTGATGAACTTCTCTCAACTACGTACTTATCAAAATACTTGATTTCCTGTCTGAAATTATCAGGACTGGTAGCAGCAAAATGATTGTTAGAGATGTCCAAGGTCTTCAAATGCTTCAACTTGGTTAGAGCCAAAGGAACCGTTCCACTCAAAAGGTTGCTGCTAAGATTCAAAAATGTCAATCTTCTGCAGTTTGATATTGAGTTGGGAATCCGTCCTTGGATGAGATTTTCTGCCAAGCTAACAACTCGAAGGTTTCGGAGCTTGCAGAGGGATTCTGCATCAATTATCCCACTAAGATTCATATTTTCAAGTCTTATTCCTACTATGCTAGTAGCATGCAGATTGCACTTTATCCCCTTCAAATTATAAGGGCAAGGATGTCGCAAATTCCCATTCCAGCCAATTCTCAGAACATTTTGTGAATCAACAGCTCTAATAAACTTGAAAAACGATTCAGACTCTGATAACTCACCTCCCACACAACCAGTGAACAAGCGAGGAAGTATTGCAATGCATATTAGCCCCTCCAGAAACAGAAACAGCTTGGAACCCCTCATGCTACACAATTTAGTAACAATCTTTAGGTCTTTGTTATTATTTCATCCGATCTGGACTGAAAGAATTTTTGGTCAGTTCTGTTTTTGCTAAGTTCTTAGAAGGTAATATCAAAGTAGATTCAAAATTTTATTGCCATTTCGCATAAGGACATTTTTTTCATCATAGATTACAAAGTTTTCTGGGTATATTTAAATTATCCCTTAACAATAACATTAACTAAAGATAAACAATGGGCGAAAACACATTAACTCGATAAGTTCTAAGCAATGATATGTTATTATAAGAGAATATATGTTAAGGTGATTCCATTATCTTCAATACTTTTGCGACGATCATTTTCAATTACAGTACTGGATTCTGATAACAGTTTTCAGGTATTAAGCGATTTCTCGAGAATGTAAAACATCATACTAAACATTTTAAGCTTCTTATGTTTGATTTGTGCGATAAGAATTTGGAAACTATTATTAAAAAACACAGTGATGACAAGGTGTTAGTGAAAATCAATGCTGGCGATTTGGAACTTGGGAGCTCAAATTTGGCATATTCTAAAGATGTCACTTATGGCTTTATAGTTTGGTTTTATCAGTAGCAAAAGTTTATGCTGGGTATCAGCGTTACATTGCTGAAAACTGCAATATTAATAAGTCAAGTTGTTTATAATTAGAAAGCCTACACAAACAGCAAATTGATGATTAGATGGAATTTCTTATTGTATTTGCCAAGTGGCTGCCAACCCAGAGCTGAGCAAAATTTACATCCATCTCAACTGGTGCCCATCTTTGTGTTTTCAGATGCCGCGTCATGCTTCATATAACGCAGAATCCCACAATTCCGGTTAAAAAACTGCCATGTTTTGCTGCAGGATTCAAGAATTTTTAACAAATCAGTCAAGAAAACTAGTAAGATATGTTCGTGATGAACAAATGCTAAAACAGCTGTATTTTGCACCATTGGATAAATCTAAATCTAAATCTAAATCTAAATAAAAATGGTTTGATTTAATAACTTTTAATTAGATATAATACCAGTAAATGGGCCCCACCAAGCCACCTATTTGGGCTCGAAGAGGGTTTTGTAATTTATTAACCAATGGAGCTCCGGCTTGAGCTTGAGCCATATTTTGTTGGAACGTTCCAGCACTTGATAAGTTTCTCTCATTCATATTGGGAGAGTTTGGCGCACTATTATATTACTGCATTGTATTATTTTAATATTAATATATTATATTATATTAGTACTATATTATAATAATATTATATAATATTTACTGTTACACTGTATTATATTAATTTTTAATTATATTTTATTTAGTGTTATATTATATTGTTTAATTTTTTGTAATTAATTTAAATTCTATATTTAGAAAAAAAATGTTTATTAGTACATAGAAAAATACTAAATATAGCAATCTAAGATTTTAGAAATTTAACAATTTTTTTCTAGTGTAAATGTTGAAAAATATAATGATTCTTCATAAAGATTGGAGTTTATAGCCTTAAATTTTTTTGAAGCATAACATTTATTTTTTAGTATTTTCTAAATACAGAACCTGTGAAATAAAGATCGAAGCAAATAACTTAATCAAATAATCTTCAAATAATATAACAATATAAATAAATATTTTTCATAAGACATAAATAAATAGTTAAAACCTATAAGATTAGTTCAAAAGTCATCTTAAGATGGTAGAATAAAAATTTATACATACCATAAGATAATCACAAAATAATAAAGTAATACAATTGTTATAACATATTCACTAACAAAATGAATTGTGCTAAATAATCCAAGTCTGTAGCATATGTAATAATATTTGTATTATTATTTATATTATTATTAATTTTAAATTAATATTATTTAAATATTTATTATTAGTTATATTAAATTATTTAAAAAATAATTAATTTTTATATATTAGTTATTGTAATACAATAAAATAATGTAATATTATATTCTATTAAATTAGAAGGGTTTGTTTTTTTTTTATTATTATTATTATTATTATTATTATTATTATAAAACAAAAGTTTTAAAAAAAGGCAACAGCCACATTAGCACACCCCCTTAATGCATTACAATTTTATTCCAAACAAATGATAGTATTAGTTTAATGGGAAATAATTCCGTAATGCTATGCAATGTTGTCTTCCAAACATGCCCAATGGGTACAAACGAAACGACAATCAAATACTTGTATTTTTATCATGGATATTTGAACATCAAAACGACACCAGGATGACAGAATAATGACTATAGCACACCAATATGATGTACTGTTCACGTACAATACTATCATTTTTGTCATTCTGATATTACTGTATGCATTTTAAAATTAAGAACTGAAATTCGAATTCCAATAAATGTATGTATTTTAAAATTTTCAGTATGTTCTAGATTGTGATAAACCGAAATAAAGCTGCCCAAATTTTGGTGCGAATTTATGTGAACAACCCATTTTCTTTTGGAAAATAGTTTGGATGTGATGGCAGCAATAAATTTCCAACGATATTTAGCGTGACAGGCTGCAGATAGCAGACACAAGGCCTCTTTTTCCAACCGAACCACCTCTCCAGTATTATTATAAATATATGCGCCTTTGGGTTAATTTTTAATTGACTAATTAAAAAATAACACACCAAGAGCCAGCTTTCGTTAAGGGTCATAATAATCTCTATTCTCTAAGTTGGCATTATCGGCAAACGTGCACGCGAATCCTTAGACCTCACTTTTGTTTTACTTTGACTTTGCTTCAAATGAGAAAAAAGAAAAAAAAGTTGGGATTAATTAGGTGGATTTTGATTGCCTTCAAAGACTGATTAGCCTGCAATTGCAAGAGCGGATTCCAATGTTAGAATTCACAAGAAAAATTCTTTGAATTGAATGAAACTTACACGTATGACGCTTATTTATATGTACACTTCAAAACAACACATCTATAGATCAATCTCTTCATCCCTTGCCCCGCATATTACCCACTTACATTAATTTTGATCCTACGAAATATAAATCAATGCCGAAAGCATCAATAATCATCATAAGCTTAAAAAAAAGAAAATAAAAATCACTGGCTGCTTCAGCCATTCACATATCTACTTCAAAGAAAAGACACGATAATTTGGTTACAAATCGTTTTCGTCATCATCTTCAATCCCGTCAAAGAAAGGATCCTTAAGCAGCTCGGCCGCGGACGGCCGCGCCCTAGGCTGAGCAAGACACCTCTCAATGAACTCCTTCACCTCTGGATCCTTAATCTTGTTCAGTGCATCAGGCCTCTGCCCAGATGACACCTTCTTGTAAATTTTGGCCACATTGTCGCATTCGCTGTAAGGTATCTCCAATGTCACCATCTCTAGCACGCACATCCCAAACGAGTATATGTCCACAAGCTCCGTGTAATCCTCATCGTACAGCTCCGGCGCCATGAACTCCGGCGTCCCCAGCATCGAATGCGCCGAATGGCTCTTCCCCACTATCGCCGCCACCCCCAGATCACCGATCTTAACCTATACACAGACACACGATTTATGTATACATGTCAGCTTAATTTTGTGATGGCACAGTAACCAGGCCAGGTCAAAACGCAAATTAATTATATGTACCTGGCCAGTGTTTCCATTGACGAAAACGTTGCTACAATTGAGATCCCTATGGATGACACAAGGCTCGTGCGTGTGCAAATAATTCAAGCCCTTCAAGATTTGCTTTGACCATTTCTTGAGCGCCTTCACGGAAACATGCCGGTGCTTTTTCCGGTACTCCCTCAAGTTGCCGGAAGTGCAGACTTCGGTGATGAAATTCAATGTGTTGTGATCCTCGTCGCGCCACACGTAGTGCAAGGAGATGATGTTCTTGTTGGCTAGGGTTTTTAGCAAGCGGACTTCCGAGTAGAGCCTTTCGATCATCGCCGGATCGTCGCAGAAGGCTCTTAGCTTCACTTGATTCCATGCAACTTCTATGCCCTCTTCTTGATCAAATGCTCGGTACACTTTCTTCACGGCGCCGGAGCCAAGTAGTTCATTGTATCGGCCGTATCGGCCGGTGGGGTCGATCTCTATAAACGGCTCGGAGTCTTTGTCGGATGGATCCGAGTTAACAGCCGGCATCTAAACGTCAAAGCATTAAAATAATTAGCCAAATTTAGACATAAAACCTAAAAAGAACATTCCTGATACCTGACAAAAAAGATTTAGACAAGAACGAGACAATAAAATCAAAACATAATAACAACAAAGAAACTGATACTTAAAAGAAAAAAAAAACAAACAAATAAAAAGTAATGAGATTAATACGAGGAACTCACCATGAAAAAGCAAATAAAGAATGGAGAAGCGGAGGCTTTATTTGCGAAAAAGCAGTTCACAGGAACACCAGGTATGGGAAAAGCTCAAGGGATTTGGGAGTTCGGTATTTATAGGGGAAGGAATTACTGGGGTTAACTAACTAGGGTTAAGTCTAAGTGTTTCTTTTCTTCTTAAATGGTAATTTAATTCGGATTAGGAAGGTTAAAACCTTCTCAATTAAGGTTTTGATTTCAATTTAATTCTGATTAGAACTTTTTTTTTTCTTTTTTATTTTCTGTAACCGAATGTTAAACGGAAAAAGAAAGAAAGCAATAAATTTCTATGTTGGTTTTTGAGTTTTAGTAGTTATAGCCAGCTATTTGAATTTGTTTTTTTTTTTTTGTGAATAATAAAAACATGTTGCTGCGTCTTTTTAGGTAATTGTAACGTTTAATAATTCTATATGGGTTGGAAAGTCAACTTTGGCAACATTGGGAGTTTAATCTTGGCCGTCAACGTCAGCATCTGGGCCACTTTTGTTGTGGGGTGATGATCGATGGACGGCCCGGATACAACTTGAGGATTCCACTAATTTGGGAGAAGTCTAGGGCTTGGTGATACCCTATTCGCTTTGGTCAATCCGACTCAATCAACAACAGCTAATCAGTCTTTGTTTATGTTTGACTTGCAAGAAAATACTGAAATTATGAAATCCATTGCTTTCAAGATTTACGTTTCCTTCTAATATTATATTAAAATCACACCGATATAACTCCTGAAGCTGCCTAGATTAATGTAGCATTCCGAATATTTGTGCCCAAGCCACTCGGGCTGCTGCCCTTCAACCCGCACAAACGCAATATACAGTATTTCATTCTTTATTTATAATATATAATTGAGTGAACATTTTTTTTTTTTATCTAATCTCATATAACATGAGTTATAATTTGAACAATAGTTTAATGTAATAAAAAAAATATTTGTGTCTAGGAACGGCACATCTACTTCAAAATATTAAAAATAAATTAAAATAAATTCAGTCCTACTAATTATTCGAAATATCAAGAAAAAATTAAATCAAACTCAGACCAACTAAATTTTTTTTAAACTGATTAAGTATCAGGTTACTGTATTACACAAATATTTACAACTGCTATGACAGTATATCATTATACTGATATTTACAATCAGATATATACTTAGGACTTATATTTTTACATTTTTATTCTATTAAGTACATGCCCAGCCGAATACCCCTCACGGAGGAGGGATGTATCCACTCCACTTGTATTTCGTAAAGGAAAAGAAAATTTCAAGCAATCTCCACACAATTAAATTTAATTGAGGGAGATTGAGTCCGTAGAAAATCAAATCATTACCCTCAAAGTCATGCTTGACTTTAAGAGCAATGATCCACTACTGGAATACAAACCCAAGTGGCAGACCAGCTAATTCAAACACAAAGAAAGCAGAATATTAAATTTCTAAGGAGGTTGGGACCCTTAGCTAATTCTATACCGGCTAGGCTGGCATTTTCTTGTGATATATCATAGGGCTCTGCAAAAGGGAAAAGATAATGAATGATCGATGAAGAAACATGTGATTATTTCAAGTTGGAAGAAAGAGCTCGCCCCTCTTTGCAAACTATGTCGAAGCATGTGAAAACATCTAATTGGGCTATAATATTATTCTTTTCAAATTTCTTGGTTGATCTTTTAGGTTTGAAGTTTATTGATCAAGTTTATTCTGCAAAATAGGAAGGTAGTTTTTTTTTTTTTGGGTATTTCTTTAATAATACTTGAATTAGAAATTTTTTAAATTACAAATAATAGAAATGCCTATTTTTTAGACCATAATTAATTTTTTTTATAAATTCAATATTTGATAACCTTAATATTAAATAGCTATAACTGATAATATTTTTTAAAGGCTAATTCATTCATTATTAGTATTTTCAAGAAAAAAATTAACTTCTTTATCTTTATAGATTTTTCATAAAATCTTAATTAACTTCTTTATCTTTATTAGTATTTCCAAGAAAAAAATACCTTCTTTATCTTTATAGATTTTTTTATAAAATCTTAATTAACACAAAAAAATTTCTTGCGCTTCTCTATAAAGAGAATTATTATATTTATTGACTCACTTTAAAGTAAAAAGAAAATAATTTCTTAAAATAATGATTTTTAAAGGAAGAAAAAAGATACCTTCTTAACTATTTTTATTTTTAAAAAAGTTTCTTAGGATCTTTTTTATTTAATTCATGATATAATTAAACATTAATTAAATTAGGATCTATTTTATATTTATTTAAGTTCAAGTTGTTGCTAAAAAAAAAAAAAAAAAATTAAGTTGCTAAATGCAAGAAACCCTCATAAAAAGTTTGGCCCAAGGCCCTCAATACTTAGAGCGGATCCAGTAAATTACGGTAGTTGAGATGACATGCTATTGAAGAATTGAATTTTAACATCTCAATTCTCAAAACAGTATGCGATAGAAATGGCATGTCACTACTTAGGGCCGATCGTAAAAGATTAACCAGCTCATGACTTAGCAACTAAGTGATCAGGACATTAATCATATCAATTTCCTTCTTAATTTTCTGAGTAAATAATCTTTTCTTTAAGAGAATCAAATAATCAAACTGAAAAGAGTATTTTTTTTTTTTGTGTTATTTGATTAGTCATCTAATGATTTAAGTGGTGAGTGTTCGTTAATTTATAATTTGATTGGAAATCGAAAAACATATTTTCCAAAGATGGAATGAAGTTTGAAGTGATTTAAATGTTTTGTGTGAAAATAATATTAATAATCCAATTAAAAAGGTTCTTATTACAAAAGCAATCCCAACAGTTTGACTTGAAATATTGAGCCAATTACGTGTTTTCATGTGTTTCCATTTATTTATGCCGGTTGTGACTTTTGAGAAACTTTTGCAGACCAAGTTTGATTTGCATAATCAAAATCAAGTTGTTATAAGATATGCCGTTAAACGAAGTAAAATTTGACGGGGTCTTTGGCCAAAGACTCAAAGCTGAAAACAGCCATCCTTTTTGTTTTCATAATGGTCTCTATGGGGCTTTCATGATGACAGTCAGGAACCGACCAAAAGCTAAGCCAAGAAAACAAAAAATTACCCACTTTCGATCTGAAAATCGTGATCATATTTTGGCCCCTGAACCATTTTCAGATTCAAAATAACTCTTGACAATCTTGAAATGATTTCTAATTGCCATACTTTTGCCTTATCTTTTTTCGATACCAACTACACTATGCCCTGTACAGGAATAATGAGACCCCCGTACCGTGAGTCGTCGTCAATCCGCAATGATACCTCACTACCCCACCATGTTATTTTAGTTTTATGTATCTGTTAACAATACAAAAATATATCTGTTTTTTTTTTTCTGGAATGGGAAGGCATGCATCAATGTCAAAGCATTTGATAAAGAGGAAGACTAACTGGTCAGTGGTCACCACTATTAGGGAGAACATGAAGGCAGCATGCGCACATGCCTCTTTGCCCTTTACTTACTTTATTTTGAAAGATTATGTTGTGGAGGATAATTGAGGAATATGCAGCCGTCATCATATTCCCCCTAGCGAGAGCCTTTAAAAACACTTTATTAATATCTATCGTTTTTTTTTTTTTTTTGATGCGAAAGTAAAGCTTTCAATTAACCGGAACCAGAAAGTAACAAAAGAATTTCGGCTGGAAATGGTCCCAACCAAACAACCAGATTATCATAGTTCAAAGCTAAATGAGCTAAATCATGGGCTGCTGTATTACAAGCTCGGGATACTTGCTGAATTTTGGACTGGTTTAAACTCTTCAAGCTGGCTTGAATTGCAGATATTTGCTAGAAAATTTCTGACAAACAGCCCTTCCTATTCGACGCAAGGTCAACTACTTCTTGGGAGTCTGATTCAACAATTATTGGCAGGAGCTTAGCATTTTGAGCTACTTGAATGCCTAAATTAACAGCTTCAGCCTCCATGTATGCCACATCCCCTTGGTACCTAACCTTCTGGACTGCAGCTGCTACTGCTTTGCCCCTAGCATCTCTGATAATCACACCTAGACCTGCAGTTTGGGTTGAAAATTTGATAGCGGCATCCACATTCACTTTAAACCACCCAATTGGGGGAGGTGTCCATGCTTGCTGATTACAGCTTTGATGCTTTGGACCCATCAGATCAGTTGGGATTTTAATTCTCCTATAAGCTTCCAGAATCCCTATAGCTCTGGCCACTGATAAATGAGGGTCTTCCCTTTTTCCTTCGAATAAGAAGATGTTCCTTGAATACCAGATGGACCAACACAAAACAATTATCCGCTCAACATCATCTTTGCTCTTGCTTGCTGCTAGCTTCTGAAGAACACTTAACATATCCTGCCGAGCCAGACCCTTGATATGCTGATAATAGTCTGTTAACTTCCAAACCTTATCAGCAAGTTTACACCTCATCAATGCATGAAACATATCTTCATTCTCCTGCTGACACCTACAACATATAGGCTCTTTACTAATCTTCCTCTTCTAAAGATTATGGGCTGTAGGCAACAAATTTTGAGCAGCTCTCCACATAAACACCTTAATCTTTTCTGGAATTTTCTTGGCCCAAATGACATCCCAGTGGGTTTTGGAATTGTCTGAACTGCTAGCTGCCTCAGAGAACTTCTGCTTTCATGCAATTTGGTACCCGCTTTTGACTGAGTAATTACCATGCTTGTCATAATGCCATATTAGTTGGTCCGGCTGAGGAGACTTTGGCAGAGGAATGCTCAGGATTATTGAGGCCTCATCCTTCAAAAAATTCTGAGTAATAACCTCTTCCTTCCACTGTTGGTTTCTGATCAACTCAGCTACCACAGCACAGGGATGTAAAGACTGAGGGGAAACTGGTTTTAGAGTTGCCGGCTTTGGAATCCAGTTGCTCTTGTAGATGTACACTGTCTCTCCATCTCCAACCCTCCATCTTGAGCCTTTACAAAGAATTTGCCGACCACACAATATGCTTCTCCACACGAATGAAGGCTTTGAGCCAAGCTTCACTTCCATAACATTAGAATGTTTGAAGTACCTTGCTTTTAAGACTTTTGACATCAATGTCTCTGGATTTTGCAGAACCCTCCAACCTTGCTTCGCAATTAGGGCTTGGTTAAAGCTGGAAAATTCTCTAAACCCTAATCCGCCTCTCTTTTTGGCATAACACAATCTCTCCCATCTCGCCCAATGGATACTTTTTTGTTTTTCAGAATCTCCCCACCAAAATCTAGCTATAGCTTTTTGTATGTCTTCGCAAATACTCAGCGGCACTTTGAAAACACTCATCGCATAAGCAGGCACCGCTTGAGCTATTGCTTTGATAAGCACTTCCTTTCCCCCGCAAGAGAAGAATTTACTTTGCCAGCTGGATAACTTGCTAAGAACTCTCAACTTGATGTCGTTAAAGAAACTGATCTTCTTTCTCCCCATCATGGAAGGCAAACCAAGATACTTCTCATGCCTGGAAACAATACATAGATTAAAGATGTTTTTTATCTCTTCCATCTGACTCTGACTTGTTGAGCTGCTGAAAAACATTGAGGACTTCTGATAATTGAATATCTGACCCGAAGCAGTTGCATACACATCAAAAATATTTTTCAAATTTCTACAGTCTTCAGGAGAAGCCCTTGAGAAAATCAGACTGTCATCGGCAAAAAGGAGATGAGAAACAGACAAATTCTTGCTAAAACTTAGCCCCTGGATTTGCTTGTGTCTCTCTGCCTGCATAATCAAATTCGAAAAGGCCTCTGCACAAATGATAAAGAGATAAGGTGATAAGGGGCAACCTTGTCTCAATCCCCTTTGGGGATATATAAGCCCATTTGGCACGCCATTGATTAGCACAGAAAAACTCGGAGTGGAAATGCAATTCATAACAAGATTCACCCATTTTGCAGAGAAACCGAGCTGCTGCATTGTTTTTTTAACAAAACACCACTCAATTCTATCATAGGCTTTGCTTATGTCTAATTTTAAGGCAACCAACCCATTTCTTTTTCCCCTACTTTGCCTAATTTTATTAAGACATTCATAGCCTATGATTACATTATCTGTGATCAAACGATTTGGGATAAAAGCACTTTGGGTGGGCGAAATGATCTCATTTAGGACTGGTTTCAATCTATTGGCTAAGATTTTTGCCACCACCCTATAAATAACATTGCAAAGACTAATGGGTCTAAAATCAGCCACCGTTCTAGGATTATGCACTTTTGGAATTAATGCAATATAAGTATGATTTAGGGGTGCAACACTACCTCCCTGATTGAGAATATGCAGACAAGTGGTGATTACTCCTTCATTGACTGAGCTCCAGTGCTTTTGAAAAAAGGCCGTAGGGAGGCCGTCTGGACCTGGTGCCTTGGTCGGACACATCTGAGCAAGGGCGGTTGAAATCTCATCTTCAGTAAACCTCTGCTCTAAACAAGTATTCATCTCCCTGGTTACTCGTTGAGGAAGGTCTGTTAAGGCTGCATTCAGTTGGGCTGTGGAAGGATCGGTTGTGGTAAAGATGTTGGTGAAGTATTCACAAAACATGTGTTTGACATCCTCAGGGTTTTCGTTCCAAATTCCGCAGCCAATTTTTGTGTTCCTATTCTGTTCTTCCTTTTTCTCGCTGAGGCTTTGGAGTGAAAAATTTTTGTGTTCTTATCCCCCTCACGCAGCCAATCAGCTCGCAATCTTTGCTTCCAATAGATTTCTTCATCCAGCAAAATATTGTCAATCTACCTTTCCGTTTTTCTGATCTCCTCCCCACCAATGCGATGACTCGGATCTTCTCTGATCATCTTCAACTTATCTTTCAACTGTTTTAACTTCCGTTGTCTGCCTTTAAATTCTTCATTGCTCCACAGCTTCAACTCAGCCAAAACTTCCTTCGATTTCTTTTTAAACAAATCCACCGGGTTACCCCTCCTCCAGCAGCTGGTGTCCTCCCATTCACTTTTAACGATCTCCTTACATTTCTCATAGGGACTCCATAAATCTTCATAATGAACTCTGTGGAATGTTCTCTTAAAAAATCTCCCTTCTTTTCCTTTTTCAATTACTTCCATCCTAATTGGGTGGTGATCGGAGCACCAGGAAACTAAATTCAGAGCTGCTCTTTCTTGGAAATAGTTACCCCAACCTTTATTACATAAAAACCGATCCAATCTTTCTTTGATCAAATCTACCCCAAACCTCCTATTTGACCAGGTAAACGGGTACCCTGTAAACCCCATATCCTTCAACTCACACTGCCTAAGAGCTTCTCTAAAATCAGTTATCATGCTTACATTCCTCTTGTTTCCTCCTATTTTCTCATTTGTGTTTAAAACTTTATTAAAGTCCCCAAAACAAAGCCATGGTAAGGAGGAAAGGTCTGCTAACCTTTTCAACAGCTTCCACGTATTCTGTTTCTGAACTGTTTCAGGATGCCCATAAATACCCGTGCATCTCCAAAAGCTTCCATTCTCACTGTGCACAACCGCGTCAATGTGATGAAAACTGTATGACTTCACCTCAACCATGACCTCAGAGTTCCACAACATGGCTAAACCACCACTCATTCCTTCTCTGCCAACAGCAAAACAATTTGGAAAACAAAACTGCTCACTCTTTTTCTTCATTTGCTGCACTGTCATTTTTGTTTCACAAAGAAACAAAATTTGGGGCTTATGCTCACGGATTACCTTCTGAGCTTCTCGGAACGTTCGGGCCTTCCCCAAACCCCGAACGTTCCAACTTATAATCCTCATGGCTGTCAGCGGGGCTGATTTCCAGCCGCCGCCGATATTTCATCAGCAATAAGTGGTAAATCCTCCATAACTTTAGTTTCCTCATCCTCAATCTGTAGCTTAGATGCTGCTGCGATTTGGTTTGAAGCTCGTTGAAGTAAGGTAAGATTTTTTGGACTACTTCCTTTCACTCGTTTGGAATTTGGGCTGTTCCAATTGAGAGTACTCGCTGGCCTTTTCATTACAACTTGCCCATCTTTGTTGTCCCTTTTTTTCTTCTGTATTGCGGGCTCGAGACTTCCATTTTCTCCTTATGGGCTTGCTTTTATTTGCAGATGGCTCATTACCTTTATCATCAACTTGTGATTCCCCTTGGCCCATGTATACGTTTTTGTGTTGAGGGCCTATAGTTTCTTTTTGCTTATTATTTTTCCACTTCATTTCCCGCTCATCATTCGCCTCTTCCGTGATTTCCAAAATCATTTTTTCATTTAACACGTCACCTTGAGGTTTTGCTTCCCTCCCTATTCTGTCTTCAGTTTTCTTTCCTGCCCTTTTTGCCTCTTCCCCATAAGGTGTGATATTGACCATTGGCTTTTCTGCTGCAGCATGGCTATCCTTTGACCCTCTAGGATCTGCAACTCTATGCATTAAATGATCTGCACCCACCCCTTGCCTCTTGTCTTCCCTAGTATCTAGATTTTTCCAACCCGGATCCATTCGGATTTGGTTCAAACTCTCTGTTACTTCCTTCTCTATTGAAGCTTGTGATTTCTCCCTTGTTGCTACCTGCATTAATTCTATGTTTGCTTGATCTTGAACTTTCTTGGTTGGTTGACCAGGTTCTGCTTCCCATCTTTCTTTTCCCCTACTTTGTTTTAGCCTTTCAGCTGAAGTAGTTGCTTTAAGCCATGGACCGTAGGCTAGTTCATCCTTTGATTGGGACTTATAGTGAGCACATTCCCTGTACTGGTGGCCAATACGCCCACAACAAAAGCAAAAATCAGGGAGTCTTTCATAATAAACCAACATTGGGATTTCTTCTTCTGAACATCTTTCTTCGGCTTCCTTTTCCTTCTCCATGTTTTCCAAAACTACTAACTTCTTTAAAGGCTTGGTGATATCTATTGAAATCCTCATTCTCAGGAATTTACCAATACACCCCCCTGATGAATCGGTTTCAACTTCTTCAACCCTTCCGATAGCTCCGCCTAGTTCTGCAGCCGTTTCTTTTTCCATACACATGATGGGCACATCGTGTAGTTGAACCCAAAAGGAAGCATGGCTAAAGTCCTGCTTCTTTATATCCCCGATCCCAGACGGCTCTGTGAGAACGATTAGCGCCCTATCAAAGTGCCATGGTCCTCCTGCTAGGATTCTCCGCTTGTCTTCATTTGTTCCGAATTTAAACATAAAAACATTATCACCAAGGCTTTCTATTTTTATTTCCCTACTTGTCTTCCACACCTGCTGCATTGCTGTCTGCAACCTTTCTATCTTTACTTCTCTAGATAGAAGTATCTTGCCCACCAGACAGCCACTCAATATTTTTTCCCCTTTTGTTTTCATTCCCCTCTTAAAAGTTACTTTTCCTTCCTCTTCTTCACTTAATCGGATAGATCGGCATCGCTTTATTAATTCCTCGGTATCCATCTGAACTTTACAAGGCTCGACCCCAGTATATGAAAAAGTTGGATGCTAACCAACCTCAGTAACAGCTTACGAGCTGTAAGCTCCTAACCCTGGACAAATGTATTCAAAGATGAATTCGACGACATTAATGCTATTGGACTCAAAAACACTCATCAGAGAGTGACTAAAACCAGAGTTATGACAACTCTCTTTACCCTCTCATCCTTTTAGTTTTTAGAGAAAACCGCAGGAGAGAGAATAATATCTATCGTTTATTGATATACGAAGTTGAGATATAAATTTTATATCATAAATAATAATAGGACATTTGACATGTCATGTGTTTATTTATTAATGATGTAAAATTATCTCATTAACAATTGTATAAATAATTATGTTATTATTTAACACACAACAATCATTGATTAACAACATATTGTACAAAAATACAAAAATAACAATCATTAATTAGGAGGAAAAAAAAAGAATTAAGCCGTGGCTCATGGGCCAACTGACTTAGTCTTGATAAATGTAAGAAAAGTAATTGGGCTTTTTAATCTCAAATACCCTGGACTTTTAAACTGGGCTTCAACAATGGCAAAACCGCAAAAATCCTTTAGTGCATGGTGAAAAAGTAGTGTATCCGCAAGGCAAACGGCGTCGTTTGATATTGATTAATATTTTACAACTGTTACATGAGTCGCATTTCACACCAACGAATCAAACGGAAACTTAGAAGACAATTGAAAGAAGAAGAAGAAGAAGAAGAAGGAAAAAAAAAGAATTCAAGAAACAATGGCAACCCTGGAAGCAATAGCAGCGGCAATAAAAGAAATAGACAGCAAAAAACTCAACCTCAAGAAAGCGTTCGATGACCTGCAATCCCACTCCTCGCTTCTCTCTTCCTTCCCTCTCAATTGGTCCGATTTGGACGCCCACTACACCCAGGTCCAGAACAACCTCACTCACCGCTTCCGCCTCCTCGAATCCCTGGCCTCCACTCAGTCCCAATCTCCTCCCGGCCGAGTCGACTCAGTACATGACCCTTCTCCGAGTCAGGACCGAAATGACTCGGCACCGACTCTTCCGGAGTCGCAACTACCGACCCAGTCGCAACCTCAGGCGGGCCCGTTGGTTTCTGTCCCTGTCGTCTCAGTTGTGGCTCGGCCGGAGTTGAAAACGCTGTGTGAGAATATGGATGGTAATGGGTTGAGAAAATACATTAACGACAACCCAAAAGAGCGGGAATTGATTCGGCTTGAGCTCCCAGATGCTATCCGGGTCGCCCCTGATCCGGCTTTGATGGTCTTGGAGGCTGTGGAAGGGTTCTATGGGGTTAATAGTCACTTGAAAGACAGTAAAAACCCAGAGTTGTGCGGGTTTAGGAGGGCTTGCGTGTTGTTATTGGAGGTTTTGATGGGAATTAATGTGGATATTGGGAGCGAAGTGAGGGAGAAAGCAAGAAAGGTGGCCTTTGGGTGGAAACAGAAGGTGAAGTTGGATGAGGAGAGTAGTTTTGAGGCACTGGGTTTGTTGCATTTGGTGGCGGCCTACGGGTTGGGATGTGAGTTTGAAAAGAATGATCTTGTTGAGTACTTTGTCATTGTTGCAAAGTACCGGCAGGGTACCTTGTTGTGCAAGGCAATTGGGTTAGGAGATAAGGTTCACGGTATGATAATTAAGAGCTTTAAAGTTAAATGCAACTCTTCTCTTCATGGCAATTTTATGCTCATGTTTGTTTTCTTGTTTTGTTGAGTGGTATTGTTGAATATGATTTATGGATTTGAAAAGTTAGGTTAGGAGACAATTTTTTTCATGGAGGAGTTTTTGTGATCATATTGTTTACAAACTTATAGGAAAATCATTGTTTACTCTATTCATCATTTGGTCAAAGAGAAAGAGGTGAATATATGAAGGAAATTACAGATAATATTCTAGAGGTCTCAAGATGATTAAGGAATATCTGTAAATAGTCCTGAATTATTGAATGAATAAAGAAATGCGACAAATGGGAGCATTTGTGTTTGATAATTAGGCGGGAAATGTAACTGATTTCCCCTTCTGGAAATCATCTTTACTGATTCTGTTTTTAAGTGATCACGTGCTTGTCGACCTTGTGCACATGATCTTCCACTTCACTGTTTTTTAAGTGTTCTGGTTCTCCTCAAGCTTGTGCACATGATATTCCACTCTTGCATTTATCTTTCTTCTCCAGCTAGATACGGGAAAAATGGGTTTAGTACCATCTTATAGATTAAGGACAAAAGCCAGTAGGTGGATGGCTTGTTAGAAAGCTGTCACGTACAAGGCCAATCAGTGAAATTTAAGTTACAGAAACTCAACCTGATTCCCTAAACTCATGGAGTAGCCCAGAGTTTTTATAAGATTTTTCTATGTGAGTAGTATGCTTTTAATGATGATATATTACTGATATAAATTTGTATATCCTGGTCCCTCTCTTTCTTTTTTTTTTTTTTTTTTTTTTTTGAAGCTGATAAATGTGAAATAATGAGGAGATTTAGAAAAGTTAAGATTTAATTTGAAGTTGGAGACAGGAAATGCGTGGGATGACCTCTTAAAGTTTCATTTTAAGCATATGCACACACATAGTGTATGCTGGTTGTGGATTGTGTGCATAAAGTTGCATTTGTGCTAACTATTTTTTGCCAGAGTCCAACTACCATCTTCATAATTTCTTATTTCAAAGCTCCAGCCAGCCATCGCAATTTTTGATCTGGGTATTTGATGTCCAAATCTTGTGTTCTTTTAATTGGATATATAATGCATATTTTTATTTTTATGATATCCCTGAGTTTCCTTAATGGAATTGTCTGATGGAAACTGTTAGATTTATCCTTTGTATTGTAGATCTCATCCAAAAACTTATGGATAATGGAAAACACCTTCTGGCAGTCAAATATGTTTTTGAGTTGCAGCTGACTAGTAAATACCCACCAGTTCCCATCCTGGAAACCTATGTGAAGGACTCCAATAAGATAGCTATGAAGATTTGCAAGGATGGAAAAAACTCTCTTAAATCACAGGTAATTTTGCTTACTTTTTGTGTTATTTTCAGGATCCTTTTCAGAGCTTAACTTAAAACCATTGGTTGTAAATATATTCATCAATCATACTATGTAGAATGAGGCCACAGCCAAGGAAATTGGTGCATTGAAAGCGGTGATTAAAGTAATTGAAGAGCACAAACTTGAATCTGAGTACCCAAAGGGGACACTTGAGAAGCGTATCGAGCAGTTAGAGAAGCAGAAAGCTAATAGGAAACGCCCTGCTCCTTCTCCTGCTCCTGCTGCCAAGCCTCAGCAGCAACAAAGGAACCCACAGCAGGGTGGAAAAAAGCATTCTCGTCCTGCTGCTTCTGTTGGCCATCCACCACCTAATCTTTCTTGTGTCAATTCAACTGTTCCCCTAGTCCAACAACCTCATATACAGCCAGCAGGTTTGATGCCTGATAATTCTGCTGCGTATTTGAACACAGCACCTGGGCCATATGGCTTGGTAGGCTCTTCTCCTGCTGTTGCCCCTTACGCGGGTTCATCAGCTGGTCTGTATGGTTTGACAGGAGGCCCTATGGGTTTCCCTGGCAATTCAAATCATGCTACGTCACATTTTTATAATCCAGAACAACACATGCCATCGGGCCATTATGACAGATCAACTGCCTATGGTGGATATGGTGTGCCACCTCAATACCAGTCGTCTTACTATCCTCAGTAGCTGTGGAACTACTGTTGTATTTCTGACTGACTTTGCAGTGATGGTTGTCAGAAAGTCTAATTTACTTCTGGTCTCCATCATCATAGTGCTTCAATTAGATTTAATGATTAATACTTGTTGATATGTTTATGTCACCGTGCACGGTGTGCTGTGTGACAGTATTTAGTAAACAACTTCAATATGCCTTGAAGATTTTATAGGTCAATTATGAACTTTTGGGTTTCAATGAATTTCATTTTGTGAGAGTATTTGAGTTTTTATTTTTATTTATTTATTTATTTTTTGGTAGATCTTTGAAAATGAATACATCAATTTGAAAGTACCTTATAGTTTTCTCTGTTTTACATTTTGTCTTTTTAATGGCCATTTAAGATTGCAGTTTTTGGCCACACTTCAAGGGACCTACCTACTATTCCTGCATTTGCGAATTTTAGTTGAGTGACTGGAATGGAAGTATTAGTGAGGTTATTCTCACTTCCGTGTTTTTGGGTAAAGAAGCTGTTACCACAACAGTGTCTTTCATTAGCTTTGTTCATTTATCTCTCTATTGTTAGTGGTTCCACGACCATCATCTTCATCCTTCATCTCCACACTTTCAGATCAGAGATCTGATCTCTTTATTTGATTAGTTTTACATTTTCCTTGTTGAAGAATTGAATGATTCCAGAACCTGCGTCAGATATCTGGCAAAAGTGCGTGGCATTTTTATCTTTCATTCAAACTTCTCTTGCATCTCATGCAAGTTTGATTTTGATCATTTATCATTGTGTTCTGTTTCATTCTATGTACTTCCGAGTACTGTTGCTGGTCTATTCTTGTGTTTATTTAGAGGACTCTCCAAGGCTAAGTCTATGACTACCGTACTAGTTTAGCTTTGAGAATTAGTGATTCCATTCCACACCAGCTATGGATAAAAAGGCACTGTCCCTCATCTCAACTTTCTTTCAACATTACTGAGTTGTGTTGTGATCAACACAATGAATGAAGCAAAGGGAATAACTGCAGCACAAAATCTGCTTAATTTTTAAGCAGAAAGAACGATTTAGGTTGATTTGTTAAGGGGGTTCGATTATGTTGGAACCGCTTCACGGTAGAACACTCTTTCATAATCACACGATTAAGATTATACTATATTTTTAACTATTTATCACTTTGCGTGTGTGGTTGTGATTTGCATTCTACCTTAGAACCACTCTAACATAGTCATGACCTTGTTAAGGCTACTTATGTGGTCTATTATTATTTTTCCTATTGCTTGGCCGACGGCTTGGACGTAGACAAGCAGTTACAAGATTTGTCCCCATTAATGGCTGAATGTTATGCTGAAACAAAATGCAATGGAGGGACTCAAGTTGCATAGCAGGCAGCGTGAATGTATGAAGATTTGCAAGATACAAGCTGACATTGTATTTCAGGTCTATATCTATTATTTATGCTTAACAAAAAGTATCTGTGTGTCCTTGTTTCAGCTTGCTTGTGTGGAGTAGGTTATTTTATTTTATTTATTTATTTTTTTTACTCCTTTCAATCTTTGATGTTTTGCCTATGGCCCAATGTGCAAATTTATGTCTATTCATTTTGTAAAATGTATGGTTATGTGGATTGTGGGGAACAGAAATTGTATTATTATTTATTTTATTTTTAATATCATGTAACGCTTTACTTGAACAATATGATATTTTGTTGTTTGAACAAAACAATGCTACAATTTCGATGTAATTCTCAAGGGATTCTATGGCAAACGGCTTATAATTCATGTATTGAATAATAAATTTTCATAATATAAGAAATTGTTTATTTAACTATCTTACCATTCAAATGTTCAGATGTTGAATGCCACATTATTTGAAAGTAAAGTTCATTGGAAAAATAATTAATTTGATTCTGTTTATGGAGAATAAATAAAGTGATGGCTTCAAATTTTTTAGTAAGCTTTAAGTAAGATTATATTTACAAAATTTAGTCATAAATTTTTTATTTTCAATTTTTGTTAGGCTCCTAAAAGTTGAATTTCCATTGATGCCATACAACAGTTGCCGACCGCAATGGACCAATGCTTCTTCAAAGCAACGTTAATTTTTAATATAAATTTTGAATTCACACTCTAGCTATTTTTCGTAAATTTTTTTTTAATAAATGAAATCATCTCATCCATGATTAAAAAAATTAATTAATAACCTTCATTTTTTTTTTCCTACATGGACATGGAATCTTTCGATAAAAGAAAAAAAAAATTAAAAAATTTGTAACTTGACTTGAAATTAAAAAAAAAAAAAGAGAAAAGAAAAAACATATAAAATTGGACAAAACAAAAAAGGCATTTGTTGTGACTTGCGGTCTCAGCTCAGATCCAATGTAACAAGTCAACTAATACATACATCGTTTTCTCTTTCTCTCTGACAACCTCCACTCTTCACACACACAAACTCAAAAAATTCCAAAAACGGATTTATAAAAAAAGAATTAGAAAATGAAAAAATTTTGAATTACCAAATTACCCCTACATCTCCCCTATACACTGCACTTGCAACTCCTCCCTTAATCTCCCTTGTGTTTTCTCTACTCACTCAAAATTACATTCACTTGAATGGACGACACTGAGGTTCGAGTGGGTGACGGGGCGGATCGGACACGTGGCGCCGATGTGGCGTCCGCTTGTGGCGCTGGCGGAGGAGGAGCTAGGTACAAGTTGATGTCTCCGGCGAAGTTGCCGATCTCGCGCTCCCCCTGCATCACGATCCCTCCCGGTCTTTCTCCGTCGTCGTTTTTGGAGTCTCCGGTTCTTCTCTCTAACGTTAAGGTTAGTTATGTTTTTGGGAGATCGTTAGCTGTTTCTGAGTTCCGTTTGGCTGCTGAGAAAATGCAGGAGTTTTTTTTTCTGTTTGTTTGCTGTGAAAGCGTAGGAAAGTGAAAGAAAATGGAAGAAAGTGTAGGAAAATGGAATTTTTTTAAGCTTAGATGCTGTTTTCTCTGTTGCTACTTTTTCTGCCTTTTTTTTTTCCCTTCTAAATTTAAGATCTATTTTAGTGTTAAAAATAAAGTTCATTGAACGGAAACATGCCTTTTTATTTTTGGGTTGGGGGTGTGTGGGGGTGTTAGTGAAAAAGAAGCATTTTGGCAAATGTGTTATTCAAAGTTTCTATTTTGAATTTTATGTATAACATAACTGTCGCTAAGATTTGATTGTGGCCAAAAAGAACGGTCTAATGTGTAGATTAGTGGAGAATTTTGTAGGCTTGAATGACGCAAGTTGGATTTAATTTTTTGCTAAAGTGATACTCTTTGTTTCACTAGAAATTTGAAGTTCTTGATATTGTATTTTTTGTTGTGTATCTCATCTGTAATCCATTAGATATTATATTTGGGTGTGCTAACGTTGACACCTTAATAAGATTCTGATGCTTGTTATTACAATAGTCTTGTATTGGTCATTGACATCCAGGTGGACTGTTCTGTGGAATATGGCTTTTGTTTAAAATTCTTGCATTTTTTTTTAATTGCTCAGTTTTTTTTTTCACACTATAATGAATCTTCTCTTTTGTTTGTGGAGCTTGTTGGTCTCTTTTGTTTATTTTATGTATAACAGCGTTGATGGGTGCATGGGGAATCTTTCCATTTTGTGTTCAGAATATGGAATAAATGCTTGTGTGACGAGGAGTGGGTTATACTTTGTAACTGTGATGTGATGGCATTAGGAATGATAGACTAGGCTGGGAAGGATGAGAGTCAAGATTAAGCGGAGATATGTGATTGCAATTGCGTAAGATATAGGGAGTTAGGACCTATGAACTGTTCCAGATTGAAGCATTTACACTATTTGGAGTCAGAGAGCACATAATTTTCCAGATTGAAGCATGCTGGGGTAATTGGAATAATAGGGTTAATAATCCCATGAACTGTTCTTCTCTTAAGTAGTCAGGTTTCTTTTAGATTCTCTGTTATCCAGGCGTTGAAGTCCTTTGTTAGGATTTACACTATTTGGAGTTTGTTTGTTTATCATAGTTGAATAAATGAGTTTTGCCGTTGTCTATCATATTGATGTCTCTGAATGTCTGCTAGCAGCAGTTTCCTCTTATTGGATGGATGCAGCATATTTTTATGTGATCATATCTGAATTGCTGGCTAGTGCCGTGTCTCAGCCTTTGGGCAGGGATTATCTACTTCCATTTTGTTCCTCTCTATACCAGTCAATATCATGAATTGTTCATTTTGTGCTGCTTACTCGCTTTTAATGAAAAGGTTTTTCAAAGCTCGATTCATTTTCCTTTCTTATATTGCAGGCAGAACCTTCCCCAACTACTGGTTCCTTTTTTAAGCCTCAGGCCATGCATGCGTCTGTTGGCCCCAGGACATATTCAACGACTACAGTTTGCTCCAATACCTTGAATGAAGGAGAAGCTAGCTGCTTTGAATTTAGACCCCATTCTAGATCTAATATGGTAATGATAATGTTAAGATGAGTAATCAGTTGTTCAAATTGTTTGTAACATTTCAACACTGTGAGTTTGGGCCTAGATAGTCAATTATGTGACTGGTATGTAGAGTTCACACCTTCCTACAAATGCAATCTGCCTTTAAGTTTGCTAGAGGTCTCTGAGATTAGGTACATCAGTTGATCCAATAAGTTACAATACCTTCCTGGAGTTCAACCTTAACTGCTAATATCTTATGATCCATAATATTTTATTAGAAATGCTTCTTGCTTATTATTTTGTCTAGGAGCAGATTAGATAATGATTTGTGAGTTTCATTTTTGTGTATGAATTACCTGGTGTATGCATATATCACTTGTAATACTAGCCAAAGTATGTAATAGCAAGGAGATAGATGATGCAAATTTCTGAACTGAACTGCCTTTCTCTTCTCTATCCAAAATAAAATTATTGAACATTAATATGCTCATGCCATTCCCATGTGCAATCTACTGGTAGCAAGTTGCTTAAAGTCTTTCATTTATTTCAAGGTCCCTGCAGACCTGAACCCCCAAAGAAGCGAACAATATGTGCAAACCCAAGGTCAGTGTCAGACTCAGTCATTTGCTTCATCACCTACTATTAAAGGTGAGATGACTGTCTCCTCAAATGAGCTGAGTCTATCAAGACCCATTAAGATGGCGACTACAGGGGCAATTGTGCCTGCTGAAGTTGATTCTGATGAACGAAAGCAGATGGGGCAACCTAGTGCTGGCATCCAAGCTTCACATTCTGATCATAAAGGAGGTGTGCCTTCGATGCCATCTGATGATGGGTATAATTGGCGAAAATATGGTCAGAAACATGTTAAAGGGAGTGAATTCCCTCGCAGCTATTACAAATGTACTCATCCTAACTGTGAAGTGAAAAAGCTATTTGAACGTTCGCATGATGGACAAATGACAGAGATAATCTACAAGGGCACTCATGATCATCCTAAACCTCAACCCAGCCGTCGCTATTCTGCTGGCAATATGATGTCCATACAAGAAGAAAGACCGGACAAGGTCTCATCCCTAACTTGTCGAGACGGTGAGAGAAAACGTGCCAAAATGATCTCTACTTATTGGTATATTTTTGACGGTCCACTGATTTGCCTTTTTCTTCAGGCAGCATGTATGGTCAGATGTCTCATGCCATGGAGACAAATGGTACCCCTGACCTGTCTCCCGTAGCAAATGAAGATAGTGTTGAAGGTGTGGATGTTGATGATGATGATCAATATTCAAAGCGGAGGTATTGTAGTTTAATGAAATTTCCATATTTATTGCCAAGTATATTATCTATCTGCTAACCTGGACTTTTCAAATTCTGTCAAGCAGAAAGATGGATGCCCTTGTAGCTGATGTCACTCCGGTGGTCAAGCCTATTCGGGAACCACGTGTTGTTGTTCAAACTCTTAGTGAGGTTGATATACTTGATGATGGATACCGTTGGCGCAAGTATGGACAGAAAGTGGTGAGAGGTAATCCTAATCCAAGGTATGTGTCAAATTTGATGATTTAATTTTTGTTCTTTTTTGTCTTCAACATGAATGTTTTGATAAGTAACTTCGATCCTTATAAGAAGAGTCCATGAAATATGTCAAGCTTTCTTTTCACACTGAATTGATGACTAGTTTTTGTGAAAGTGACCAGATCTGGCTTTGATGGTATTTCTTGTGACTCAGATGTTAGGACCTCCATTAGCTTTCCATCTGTAATGATCTTGCAACATTTTTCTTCATAGGAATCTTAATCTAGACGTCATAACTAGGGACTTCCATTAAGTTTGCATCTATAATGTAATATGCAGGTTCTGTAGCATTTTGATAATCATATTGATTGTGCTCTTATTATAACGTGAATGGTTAATCTTCTGGCTCTTGTATATATTCACTGCATTATGCACGAATTGGGAAGCAGGAGTTATTACAAGTGCACAAATGCTGGATGTCCTGTTAGAAAACACGTGGAGAGAGCATCACATGATCCAAAAGCAGTTATAACCACATATGAGGGCAAGCATAACCATGATGTACCTACCGCAAGGACTAGTAGCCATGATGCAGCTGGACCATCAGCTGGGAATGGACCATCCAGCATTATATCAGAAGAAGGCGAGGCAATTAGCCTGGATCTTGGTGTAGGAATAAGTTCTGCCACTGAAAATAGATCAAATGAGCAGCCACAGGCACTGCATTCTGAACTTGCCCATAGCCATTGCCATGCTAGCAGTACCAGTTATAAAATCATTCAAGCAAACGCAGTCACAGCTTATTCTGGTGTTGTAAATGGTGGCATGAATCAGTATGGATCTAGAGGGAGTCCAACTGAAGGACGTGGCGTTGCCTTTCCACCGTTAAATCATTCTTCTTACCCATATCCTCAAAATATTGGAAGAATACTAACAGGTCCATGAATTTGATTATACATAGCCGAAATAAAATCTCCATGGTTTAATTTGCTTTCTTCTTTTTGGCTGGTAAAGAAAGAGAGGTTGTAATCCATATCGGAAAATTGTTCTATATATTATAGTTCCTTGACACTAGTAGTGGTGTTGTTATGTGTTGCCACTACACACCAATTGCCTTATTCTAACTGCCGTTTGTATTAATTTCTTATAGTTGAATGCTTTGTACAAATGTGAAACTTGTACGAGTCATATTTTCTTAAAAGAAAACAATATTGTGTAAACCAAGTTCTTGAAATGGAATTTGTAAGAAATTGTATTGCATTTGGTCATCTTGCTTGACATCTGCATCTACTGTGGCTGTTGCTTTAGGCTCACTTAACATGCATGAAAGATTGCAGGTCACTGGACAATGACGTATCAATCTCCGAACATATGATACATTCGCAATGGAATGCAAAGGAAATATCAATCTGTCCCTTCGATTGATTGGTGATTATGTTCCTTTGTTAGGAGACGGGGACAAATTGCAATGATCACATATCCTGTCGGATCCTTTTGTTTCTTCTGGTATATGTGAAGCAACTTGGTGAACAAATGCTTGGACGCCTTTGTTCATAATATTCACTTGAAAGTATATTTTTACTTCATGAGCCAATTGCAAATGATTAAGTGTGATCTTTGTAAAGAGAAACAAAAATAGAAAAATCCAATAAAAGTCACGTTCTTGAAGACTGGATCTTGTGTTTCTTTCCTCTCCCTTATTGTGTAATAAAATAAAGCAAAAACCTGTAGTTTCTTGATGCTTCATTAGGGGGTGGGCTAACGTATATTAAATGCACTGCAGGTAGAATACAAAAAAGCACTTAAATTCACCATTTTGTCTTTGCTTCGGCATGGACTGTACAAGCATGCGGCCACGTTGTGGCTCAGTTCTCCACCCACGGGCAAGCTAAGCTCTTCAAGCAGTAGCTCACCTGCCCTTCATTAAAGAATGTGCTATTTTTGTTCATTTCTAATGAAAGATTAAAAGACCTAATGCCGGGTTCAAATCATAATACTATCCGGTATTCCCTTCACAGATTAAATTACACAAGGAAAAAAGAAAAAAAAGAATTGACATTGACCATTGATACTTAATAGTCTAGCAGTGCACCTCTTTTATTCTAAATTCTTAAATTTATCTCCCTTTTGAATTCGGATATTCCAACAGTTTCAAAGAAATATGCAGGCAATGTGGGTATATTTGAAGGAGAATGCCAACTGTAGAAGTAAGCTAACTGCTGTGGCAGGCCGGCCACACAAATATAGCAAGGAAAGAAGCTTCAATTCCGGAAAAGAGAACTTGGAAGTTGAGCTTCATCAAGCAGGGAATCCGGTAAAGAAAGTGCTTCTCAGGCCAAACCATCCAAAAAGACATGAAGTTGAGCTTCAGCCAAAAGGGAATCCCGTATGTCAAGTGCTTTTCAGGCCAAACTTTCCAAGAACAAGGCTTTACAGTAAGTGCCTGCATGCTCCTATTTAATTTGCTTCCCTGCTGCTTTAACATGTCAAACTTTTAGTTAGGCGGGATTGTACTAATCTCAAACCTTCAAGACTTACTCATATGCACTAGTTTCATTGAAGACAGACATTTCTTAGACATTGAAGACGATTTAATGATTATCTTAGTATTGCTCTCTCTGTCCACAGATGGGCATATATATATATATATAGCAGCTGCATTATTTTTTTCAGAATATACGAAATTAATTCAGGTCAGAGAATCCTATTTACTGGTATGCTCTATAGCCGTGCGGCAGTTATTGCAATTATAAATTAGCTGAATCATCATGTGTCTAAGCATAACAAATTAGTAACTAATTGACTTTAATTTCATACTAGCATACCATTATAGATAATAGGCAAACCGTTTGTTTTATTTTTTGAAAATAGAGACGGGTATGAATTGAATGCTAGTGATTTAAAGTTTGCACAATGGTCCCTCCGTCAACTTTTTTGGTTGTATGATGATCACTATTCCGATTTCCAGGCCATTAGCTCAGTATATTTTCTTAAATAATTATCTAGTTTTAACGATCACAATTGCTGTGGTAATCCAGGGATCAGGATGGGGGATCCGTCAAGAAAAATTATTGAGACTATCTTTCAAAGGGCATTAAAAGATCCTTCAAAGCCTTCCCGTAAGATCAAAAGGGTGCTCAAGGTGAAAAGCTCGGTAGAAACACTTGAAAGGTTTGAAAAATACAGAGAGAAGGTGAAGAAGAAAGCCTATGATGAGTCTGAGCAACGCAGGAGACATCCAAGAAGCTCGGTGGATGGAAATGAGATGTTGCGATTCTATGGCACAGTGATGACATGCGGCAAAAGGCCAGCAAATGTGTCCGATCTGTGCAGAGATCCCTTCTGTCGAGTCTGCAGAACAATTCAATCAAATTTTGACACGCAACACCTGAAGAAGAATGGGATCCGATTGAGTGCCAATAGCGAGGACCTGTGTGACACCATGGTTGCCTGGACTAACAAGGTGAAAAGGGCTGTGATAGTTTGCAGGACAATTGCGGGTAGAGTTGGTGATGTGGCTGATGATGGAGCATACGAAGAGTGCGATTCATTTAAGAGTGGACTGCATTCCGACATAGGAGATTTGATAGTTAAAACTCCATCTGCTGTGCTTCCCTGCTTTGTCATAGTTTTTACTTGACTCTGTGTGTGTGTAGGTATATATAAATCTCAACCACCAGCAGTGATCAATTAAATTATTCTTGAAAACAAAAAAAAGGTTACAATTAAGCTACAATCAACGTGATATGTTCAAGATTCTACCCCAGGTTGCAAGCAGAAGACCAATAAATATGCATGGCTTATATTTGTTTATAGCTTGGTTTTTTCCAGCCATGACAAAGAACTCACTCGATCACCTTCTTACACCGTATACTTGTCATTGTAGTTTCTCAGATACTTGCTTTAAAAGAAGGACATAGCGTAGCGGATAAGGTTTCTTGATGACGAAGTCACAACACTGGCTTCACCAGGTCGAACTCCATGGTTTTTAAGTTGAACTTCAGAGTAGCGGCTTGAAACTCGAAAGGTAACTTTCTCTGCAATCCCCGACAGTCTTTGACCCACAATTTCAATTTCAAGCATAGCCTGATACATCAGTATTTATTCCGCAATCGGAATCGGTATCAAGTATGCGAAGTGACACAAAAAGAAAGTGCCAGTCAAAGTAACGTATGTGATTAATATTGGTTAATTGGGTTCCTCTGTAATTTTTTGACAGTATTAATAATATTTTAATTGTATACCATTAGATTAAATTTAATGATATACAATATTTTTGTTAAAAAAAATTAAAAATAACGGCTAACAGCCTGTTCAAGAGGTGGAGAAATTTTTGTAAAATAATTGTGACCACCCTTAGAATTTGAAGCAATTTCACTTAAATAGCATATTTTATTTAAAATTACTTTTCAACTCTCTTTTAAATTTATATTGTAATAATCTTTTTTAAATAAATCTTCCAAAATCTATTACTATTAAGTATAAAATATAATATGCAGTACGTTATTTAACACAAATCAAATAAATAAGTTACAATTATAAAATTAATTATATATAATATAATACTATTAAATAACGCAACTAAATACATATACTTAAGTAAATGTCATAGGTACATTAATAAACTCATTGGTGAGATTGATTGTAACATAAAAAATACTTAATCACACATATTTTAATAAAATTTAATATCTTATATCAAAATTCTTATTATTTTATATAATATTAAGGACCGTTGTATAATTAATAATGAAATATATATTATTTTTAACACTCATTTAACATACCTATTCTCTAAGCCTTTTGTTTAGGATTTCTCTATAATACTATATGGGTTTTTACAGCATTGATAATAAAATTGTTATGAACTCTTGGATGTTAGGGTTTTCATATTTACCATTCATTTGATATAGTGAATAAAAAATTAGTTATTTAAATTATAACAAGTCATTTGCAAGTAAACATAGATTTTTTTAATTTTTAATTAATTGATAAAAGAAAATTTATAGTATAATGGATAAAAATCCCATAATCAATAATGGGATCATTGGATTTAATATTAAAATCTTCACTCTTAATTAATTTTAATGGATAAGTAATTATGTAACAAGTAATCTGTAAGTTGTGATATTTCTTCATATTTTAAATTATTTTTTATCTAATCAATTGATAAATATTTTAAATCATCAAAAAATGAAAGAAATACAAATAATTTGGAATTAAAATTATTAAGTATTAATTCTCTTACTTTACAATTTTTTCATTTTTTTTACTTTTACATTTAGTATTAGAAATATATTTAATAGCATTAAAATAAATGTAATTAACAAGTAATGGTATTTCAATAATACTTTATGTAAAGATATTACATAAAGTCTTATACTTATTTGTATTGTATGAATTTTTTTTTTTTTGAATTATATGAGACTAATGCTCAGATTATAACTCATATTATATGAGATTTACAATTGATATTTACAATCAAACAATTACTGGGACTAGTTTACATTAATTCTCATATAAAGATCGCCCAGATTTTTACCTCTCAAATATTCGAGGACGTCAAACTCCCATTTAGGAGAAAGACGCTTCACTCATTTCGGGCCCAAGGAAAGAAATTTAAATTTAACCCCCATAATCTTTTTTGAAGGCTGCCACTTCCTCCACTCACACTTGTGAGGAAAGGATTTACCACATTTGGTAAATTTAAGCCATTAATACATAAACAATAATGATAATAGAAGGCGTTGTAATAAAATATTTTTTATATGTTTTAATAGTAATACTATGAGTCACAACCAATGAGAAATATTTTATTCACCAATGAAAAAATATATATATGGCTATATTAATTTTATAATTCCAATCAATGGATGTCAATAAAATAATCTTTTATGATTCATAAACTAAAGCTCATTAGGAATATATATTAAATTTTACTTTTAGAAATTAACAAAGTGATATTTGAAAATAAAATGAAAATATATAGGCTTATAAAACTTAAAATTCCTATCATGTAAGAATATTAATTATAAGATAAACAAAAAATTCAGAGAATAGTTATATTAAATAGGTGTTAAAAATAATATATACTTCATGATCAATTATACAATGGTCATTAGTATTATATAAAATAAGGAGCATTTTAATATGCGATATTAAATTTTATTAAAACATGAGTGATTAAGTAATTTTTAGGTTACAAGCAATCTCACCAATGAATTTATTGTAACTATGACATTTACTTAATTATAGGTACTTGGTTGTGTTATTTATTAGTGTTATATCATATATAAATTTTACAATTACAATTTATTTATTGGATTTGTTTTAAATAACCTACTTCATATTATATTTTATACTTAATGGTAATAGATTTTGGAAGATTTATTTAAAAAAGATTATCACAATACAAATTTAAAGGAGAGTTGAAAAGTAATTTTAAATAAAATATGATATTTAAGTGAAATTGGGTGGTCACAATTATTTTACAAAATTTCTCCACCGCTTGCACCGTTAACAATCTGTTTAATATTATTTTTAATTTTTTTCTTTAACACAAATATTGTATACCATTAGATTTAATCCAATGGTACACAATTAAAACATTATTATAAAGAAATCTTAGTTAATAACACTAGATAAACACCAAGAAAATCAAGACAAACAATTATTTAGTAATAACATTTCATAGATAGAGAACAAAATATCAGAAGTATCCTAGATAAAAGTATGCATTTCCAAAAGTATGCATTTCATTGCAACAATACAAATTTGTTCACAATTAAGAATTTTATAAAATTTGAAAAAAGTACCGTTCGCGGTCGTCTTCAAAGACGAAGACATGGTCAGTCTTATTATTGGTAAATTGGATTCCAATTTTTTTGATCTCTTCAAATGCGGTGCCATTATGATATCTATCGAGAAAAATGAGACGTTGCAGTAGTACTGTAAAATCACCACCGCAAGAGATGACGCCGCGCCGTCACTTGATCGTCTAATGGAGCCTTCGTGACGTGACGTGACGTGACTGCCAGCCACCCTAACCAAACGAAACGTAATCTGCCGACATGGAATCAGGTGGCAATACGCGTAAATGAGTCGTCGTTTAAAGGCGACTCAATGCAATGCAACCATCACTTGTTTGGTGGTTTTCGCTCCACCAAAAGGCCGTGTGTGCCATCGAATAGAACATCAACAAATAAAATCTGATCATTTGTCTGGTGCCGGTGCCATCATGCAATAATGACGACGCTGGCATGCGTATTATAAATGAATTGGAAATTAAAACATTCATTTATTTTTAGAATAATCAAATAATTGATCTTATATTTTTAATGAATGAATTTAAATTCAAAGTCTTAATTACAATTAAAACTAAAGGTTTTATTTTCACTTGTAAAAATACAAATTTTGTAATTACTGTGATTATTCTTTTAACAACTAAAACTATAGATTTTATCTACTAAAACTATAGATTTTTGCAATTATTATTATTATTATTATTATTATTATTATTTCAAACATACCTTAAATCAACTTAAACTGAAACTAAATTAAAAATTATTTAGGTTGGATCGCATTGTAACAATTTTGAGTTGGTTTGAGTTGAAACCAAACTTATTTGAACTGGTTTGGATTGAATTCTCTCCCTCCAAAAAAAAAAAAATAAAATAAAATATTCCTTTAATTAAACCCCACTAAACTAACTATGCCCATCCACTTAAGATGGTCAGTTTGCTGTCAGAAATACAAACTTAGACATAAACTAATTGTAACAAAACATTAAGCAAAATGGAAAATTAATCATGAACAAGTTAACTCGAGGAAATTTAAATCTCTTATAAAAATATTATTGATGTGCCAAAGAACAGAAAAATTCTTATGGTTACTACACTGCCAACTTTACTTCAAGGTCACAAACCTAAGTACCTAACAATAACAAGTATAAAATATATTCTCCATCATGCTACATGAGACGATGTGACTCCACAATATGGGCAATCATTCACTTGAATTTTTCGACTAATTAAAATCCAATTACAAGTAAAAATAAATACTAGTAACAACATTTAAAAAATTAATGTGCAAAGATTGTATCATTTACCTTACCATAGACTAAATTTCTATTAGGGTAAATCTTCGTTTAATCTTGCTATTTTGACGTAAGTGTTCGTTTAGTTTCTATATTTAAAACAGTACATCAAAACATCTCTATAATTAAATATATTATATTCTTATCCTTACTTTTTCTTTTTGATTGCAATAGTACTTTTCTTTCAACAATATTATTGACATTAATTAATTTATTTATAAGAAAGTTAAAATTAGCAAATTAACCAAAAATTATTTATTAGCAAATTAACCGATAAAAATCAGTATGAAATAACTAATACTTTTTGCACCTATGTGACAATCTTAATAATATTATAAAAAAATAATTTATCAAATTAATCCTAATTATAAATTAATAATATAAAATTTGTGTAAATTTACATTCCTTTTTAATATTAGTTAGATAAATTATTATTTTTCTCTTTATTAATATCCCCAATAATATTTTTGCCAGGGCAATATTACAAAAGGAAAGAAAAAGAAAGGGTAGTAGTGTAATATAATTCAACAAGGGTGTATTGAGGTATGTTTTCAAATATAGAAACTAAATAGATATTTAACTCAAAATATAGGGATTACATCAGTATTTACCCTTTCTATTATATTTCTCACCATTTTTATTACACGTCTCAAGTTTTTCATTAAATTACCTAACATATCTATTGTGAACAAGTCAATAATATACTTCAAAATCAAACCCAAAATTTGAGAAGTTCAAGAAAAAAAAAGGCTTCATATCTTTAACAAAAATTTGATATCTGTAAATATACAGCCCCTGTATTCTAACTGTATCCTAGATATTGAAGGTTAATTTATTCAGATTACATTTTCATTTTTTCGTACAAACAGTTAAAGGATATAGAGAAATAGCAACAATTTTTATTCTAGATTCTAAAATATTTGAATTTTAGAGAGCCAAATGAAGCACCTTGGATAGCAGATAGCCATAACTAGCATAGGGTGGTTTCATTGGGACCATAAAATGACTTTAGGCGGCCATTTTAAAATAATGAAAAAGGATAAATAAAATATACAAATTCAGATGCTTTCCTAACTTCTGATGTTTTCCTGTTGCAATTTATTGGTTTGATACTTTGCT
Organism: Atalantia buxifolia; assembly: GCA_030444775.1. NCBI lineage: Eukaryota > Viridiplantae > Streptophyta > Magnoliopsida > Sapindales > Rutaceae > Atalantia > Atalantia buxifolia. Next base: position 24,969,900 of record CM059834.1, on the reverse strand, counting down.
TTTACAAACTTGAGTTTAACTGATTGTTGCAAGATTTGTTATGGCTATTAGTGGCTTGTTGTTCATCATCACATTCTTTATTTTTTAGTGTTAATGTTTCCATAGCTTTTGTTTCTGTTTAATTCATGCAGAGGTTCAAGGATCTGACAATCCTATTCCACTTTTACCACAGTGGTTTCTGCCAAAGCCAGGGGAGAGTAAACCTGGAATAGGAACTGGGGTGTGTTATAAATTACTGTTTAATTACATATTTTTGTCAGTTTATCCGAGCAGCATACTTGTCAGAGAACGCAAATATGATTTTTTCTAAATTTATTTTTGTTCTTTTATAATGAATTGGCAATCAACATATATGTCACCATATGTGTTTGAGCAGATTGCTTGGATTTCAATTTTGCTTTAGTTACTGGAAATGATATGATTTTTGATGCTGCTTCGAAGCTATTGATTTCATCTTTTTAGCAGAAAGGTCACTTCAGCCAGCATCCAGCTCATGGAAATCGCTCAGAGATCAAAAAATCATCTGGAACAGGAGAAGAGATGAATGAGATACAAAAGATAAATTTCTCTAAAATAGTTTGTCCTCAGCAAGACAACAACAAAGTAGATATTAATTAGCTGTTTTGGGCAGATAATTTGTTAGATTGGCGTTATTGGACTTTATAACTTACAACAAATGGCTTGTAAACTGGTGCCGACACTCAGTCGTTTCTAATAGTGTAGCATATTACACTCTCCCTCACCTCACAATTGTTTGATATATGTTAGTGACGATTGTGTAGCTTACTAGCTTGGCGCTACTCGCTTACTAGTTATTATGGTTCTATTTCTCTCTAAAGTTTAGTGTGCTGTTACGTTTGAGTTTCCTTGTGATTATTTGCAGTAGGTTTTAAGGGCCGGTGGCCCTTATGACATGGTCAGGTTCAGCCAAGGGAGAATTAGAGTGAGCTGATCTGTTGGCTGACTTATTAACACATTCACAAGTCCCTCTAAGAGATTGGCTTTTAATTCGAAAACCTTAATGTCGAAGAGCTCATCAGAATAGATCTAAATACAGTAGAATCTCTATAACAGGGTTGGAAACATATAAAATTTATTAATTAAAAGATATTAAACAAACGATAAATTAAGAATTTATTAATTTATAGAGTTATTTAAAATTCAGTTAATATATATTTAATAACTAAATATTTATTGTATTTTACCAATATTAAATATGGATTAAACTATACATTCAATGAGAAAAATAACAGTTGAGATCCACCTTAATTTAAATTTTTTTAAAAAAGTAATAATAGAGTCATATTTTATGTAAATAAGCAATAATAGAGTTATATTTTATGTAAGTAAGATGTCACTGTCAACTACATTTGTAATTTCAGTAAATTATTAATTTATAATTTGAATGGGACCACAAAATTATATAAGATTTTTCTAGAAAAGTATTATCTTATTATTTTATCAAAATCATTAATTCAGTCCATTGGCCCAAGTCGAGACCGTAAAAATTTATTACATAACGGAGATTATTAATTTATCTAGTATTAATTTATAGAGGTTCTACTGCATGTTTAATTAGTTATGATAAAGTTATAAGTAGATTTATAAGGAAATACAAAAAAAAAAAAAGTGATATGTGTATAAAAATAACATGTCATCAATACAAAATAAAAAAAATTAATTATAGGATAAAAATTTACTACAAGACAAAAAAAAATTTATTTTATCTTTAATAGGCTTTTTACTAGACATTGTATTATTTTTAATACATATAACATGATTTTATTGACAAAAATGATAGAAAATCAATCTCCTCGTATTACATCAATTTATATATATATATATATCATAAGGCGCTTACCATCACACCAAAAGTTTAAGCTGTTAGTGGAGGCGCTATTTTAATCTTATAAGCACCATCTCCAGACCACGTGTGCACGGTTTGAACCCTTAGCTCCCTTTCCCCCCCAAACCGGGTTAACGGGGGACCCTTAGCTGGTGGGACCCACGCACCTCGGCCCACAGTACCTGGCCAGTCTTTGCTGGAAATCTCGCAGGCGTCTGGACCTTACCAAGGACTCGAACCCGCGACCTGGCTCTGATACCATAAGACGCTTACCATCACACCAAAAACTTAAGCTGTTAGTGGAGGCGCTACTTTAATCTTATAAGCACCATCCCCAGACCACGTGTGCACGGTTTGAACCCTTAGCTCCCCTATTGGTATCAGAGCCAAGGGGAAGATAGTGTAATATTGTTGTAAAGAATCTGTATTGTCTGAATTTTGAAATTTTTTTCTGTGTGAGTGTTGAATTTTTACTGGTAGTAAGTCCCGTTTTAGGACAGAGATCCGTTTAGGGCAGTAAAACCATACCTGTAGGCATCCACATAGGATTCGATTAAAGATTTTAACAACATGGACTCTCTACTCCATAGAACATCATCTTTCTCTAGCTCTTCTTCCGAGAAGACTAGTGTATCAAAGAACATAGTAAATTCAGAAGAATTCACTATTGAAGATTTTAATAAAGCAATTGATAATTGGGATTTACCGAAAGTTTCTAAGGATAAAATATATAAAATGAAAAAACTTGATTTTTTAAAGACTGATTGTGTAATAAAGACAGAAGAAAGAGATATCACCCTTTCAAAGCCATTTGAGACAATCCATTTGTTTTCTGAAAATTCTTTAAAAAAGTTAAAAGAAAAGAATTTTAATTATGTCCACATCGGTTTAATCCAAGTAGGCATAAAACCACTAACTAAAGAAAAATTAAATACTTCAATTCTTGTTGTCCTCAGGGATGGGAGATTCATCTCCTTTGATGATTCTTTACTTAGTAGTATTGAATCTAGTCTCTGTAAAGGACCAATTTCTTTTGACTGTTATCCAAACATAACGGTTTCACTAAAAGATAAAAATATTTTGAAAAGCATGATTTTACAGATCAAAACTCATAACTATCACATGTTAGAAGGATCTGTTCCAGTTGCATTAATTTTCAAAATATCATACAAAGCCATGATCTCAGCGTTTAATACGCAACATAAATTCCAGTCAAAAAGAGATGAGACTCTTCTCTTGCAGACTGACCTTTGCAAAGCAAACACTGTTATTCCAAAACTCATTCAATGGAAAGATGTCAACCTTCCCAATGAATGGATTCTTGAAGGAGCCACTGCTCCAACAGTACCAAAACATCTTGAGCCTAATACAGAGTTGTAAAATGTAACTCAGTATTCAGATGGTAAAGTTAAACTTTCATTCAGGTGATCTACGTCTACTAGATTCTCCGATAAAGATTCCAATGCTAATGTTTCCTCACTAGAAAGAAAGTTTACAAAAATCCCTTCAGTTATAAATCTTCCTTTTCAACCTGTAAAAAGTCAACCTAGGTTTTCCACCTCAGATATACCTAGTTCTTCCATACATTCTGTTGACTATACCACTAGTGTGCCACACCCAATTTACACTAGTCATCAACAGGAACAAAGACAAAAAGAGAATGAACCTTCTCCTCCAACATCTCCTACATTTTCTGCAGTTACAGAAAATGTGATTAATGTCATAGAAAAAGAATTTGAATTAGATAAAACCATACTTCATAATGATTTTTATTCTGACATTAATAAAGAAAAAAGACTTTGGTTTTTTAAACATTTCTTAAACCAGAGAAAAGAAATACAAGAAGAATATTACAAATTTGTAAATTTGCATAAGATCCATATTTTGTTTTTTGATTGGTTTGAAATGTATGCTTTCAAAAACAACATCTTTTATCCCTTTAAAGATTTAAATCCTATTACTGTTAGAAAGAAAATTGCTGAATGAAACCTCTTCGACAGTAATAAAACCATAGAATCTGAGCATCCACCTCTTAGGAGTTTATCCATTGACCATGGTGAACCACCTATTAAGATTAAAGCCTCACCTTATAAAATTCATAAAGACTCAGAAACGGATTTAGATAGCATTATCCAACAGAATAATTTCTGTAATGCTAATCTAAATACGATAGGAAAACAGTTAATTAGGATAGAAGACCAAATCCAAAAGTCAACCATAACTGTTTCTCCTGTTTCATCAAAGACTGTTACAACAAAATCAGATTCTGATAAAAAGTTTAAAGAACCTATTTTCAAACCTTTTTAGGTTTCGAAACATAGCCAAAAGCTTATCCAAGAATCAAAAACAGATTTTGCTAAAGCTATTAAAGAACAACTAGATAGGATAGAAGCATCCTCTTCTATTCCGATTTCTAAAGTTGCATCCTCCTCTACTCATATTTCTAAAGCCCAGATTACTCCTGACAGTGCTCAATCTAGCAAGATTGCAGTACTAGAGCAAGATCAATCTTCTATAGCCTCTTCAGATATAGAAGCCTTCAAAGAAGAAACTACTCCAAAAATCAATAAAATTCATTGGGAATTAGCACTCCCAACCACTAAAAGTCCACCAGATCTGACCATAGATAATAGACCAAGTGCATTAAATCAATCTCATTATAATGCATCTTCAGTCTATGAGTGGAATTTAGATGGAATGTCTGAATATAATATCTTAGGATTATTGCAACAAATGACCATGGCAGCTAATGCCTATAAAACCCAACCAGGAACTTCTGACAAAACCATTGCAGAAATCCTAATTGCCGGTTTTACTGGTCAATTAAAAGGTTGGTGGGATCATCTTCTCACTATACAACAACATTTAGATATTCTAAATTCTATTCAAACAGATGAGGATGGAATCCCCATTCTGGATGAAACCAATAGTCCAATTCAAGATGCTGTTGCTACCTTGATTTTGACTATATCCCTTCATTTTATAGGTGACCCTTCTCACCTCAGGGACAAAAATGCTGAGCTTCTACATAACTTGAGATGTAGAAAATTTAGTGAATTCCAAAATTATAAAACTACTTTCTTTACCAGACTTTTCCTTAGGGATGACGCAAATCATATAACTTGGAAGGAGAAATTCCTTACAGGTTTACCTACCCTATTAAGAAAAAAAGTTAGAAATTCCATTAAAGCCTTATATGATAACCGTATTCCTTATGATGAGCTCACCTATGGTGAACTTGTCAGTTTCGTTAATAAAGAAGGTTTAAAGATATGTCAAGATTTAAAATTACAGAAACGACTTAAATGGGAGCTTAGAAAATCTAAGCAAGAGTTGGGAAGTTTCTGTAAACAATTCAATTATGACCTCTTTAAAACTTCTACTTCCAAAGATTGTAATGGTAAGTGTTCTGCCAAACCTTACAAGAAACATTACAAGTCCAAAAGCCATAAGAAATATTTTCATAAGTTTAGAGAACCTTTTTATAAAAAACCTCCGAAGCTTTATAAAAAACAATTTTCTAAAAAGAAAGAATTCAAACCAAAACAAAAAAGCTCATTTTAACTACAAAGAAGCCACATGTTTTAAATGTGGAATGAAAGGCCACACTGCAAAGTTTTGTAAAATGAGCAGAAAGCTTCACGAGCTTGGCCTTGATGAAGAAACATTTTCAAAAATAACCTCTTTAATGATAGAGTCTTCTGACTCTGAGTGTTCCATGACAGGAGATGATGAACCCTTACAGATTGACGAGTTAGTTCACTCTGATTCTGTAACTGATTCCAGTAATGATTCTGACTCAAACCAATCCGAATCTTACTTAAAGAAAATCAATGTTTTGACTAAAGATCAAGAAACTTTTCTTGAGTTGGTTAAACACATTTCTGATCCTACCTTACAAAAAGAATATCTTGATAAACTTTTAAAAACCTTAGAGGTAGGAGATAAATCAGAAACTTCAAAAATTCCGATAATAAAGAAAAACACTTATGATTTGACTCAAATATTGGATAAAAAGAAAACAAAAAAGAAAACAGTTCCTAATATTCAAGACCTTCAAAAAGAGATTAAAGAAATTAAACTCGAGATTAAAGAATTAAAAGAAAAACAAAAGAGTGATTCAGAAACTATTCAATTTCTATTACAAAAATAATTAGAAGACAATTCTGATAAAGAATCAAATTCAGATAGTGAAAAAGAAATTGATTTACAACTTGAAAACATTGAATCTGTACCCAATGATTTTCTTTTTGTTTTAAATCAAATTACCACAAGAAAATATTTAATAAAGATTACCTTAGTCTTTTCCAAAGAACTTGAAATTGATACCATTGCCTTATTTGACACTGGTGCCGATTTAAATTGTATTAAAGAGATTTTTATTCCAGATAAATTTAAAGAAAAAACAAAAGAAAAACTTTTTGCCGCCAATAATTCAAAATTGAATATTCATTCTAAAGTAGAAGCATATGTTATTAACAGTGGTTTTGAATTTAAAACTACTTTCTTTTTAACAAATGACATTCATCATATTGTCATATTAGGAACACATTTCATAAATCTCATTACCCCATATATTGTTAATTATAACAATATATCCCTTAAAGCAGGAAAAACAAGATTAAAATTCCCTTTTATAGAAAAATCTAAAACCAGAAATCTAAATATTATAAAAGCCAATTATGTTCATCAGAGCCAAATAAATGTCTTACTTAAATCAAAACAGGCTAATCTAACCTGTTTACAAAAGGATTTAAATCTACAAAGAATAGAAAATCAATTGAAGAATGATTTTATACAAAGAAAAATTTCTGAATTTAAAGCATTAATTGAAAAAGAAATATGTGTTGATTTACCAACTGCTTTTTGGAACAGAAAACAACATTTGGTGGATTTGTCATATGAAAATTCTTTTGATGAAAAACAAATACCTACTAAAGCTCGCCCTATTCAAATGAATATGGAATTAGAAAAACATTGTAAAGAAGAAATTAAAGATTTGGAGACCAAAGGACTTATTGTTAAATTAAGGTCCCCATGGTCTTGTGCCGCCTTTTATGTTAATAAAAATTCTGAAATAGAAAGAGGAACACCAAGACTAGTAATAAATTACAAACCTCTTAATAAAGCATTGAAATGGATTAGGTATCCCATACCTAATAAAAAAGATTTACTCCAAAAACTCCACTCTGCATTCATATTTTCAAAATTTGATATGAAGTCGGGTTTTTGGCAAATCCAAATTCATCCTAAAGACCGTTATAAAACAGCTTTCACTATTCCATTTGGCCAGTATGAATGGACAGTTATACCTTTTGGTTTGAAAAATGCACCTTCAGAATTTCAAAGAATTATGAATGATATTTATAATCCTTTTACTGAATTTTGCATTGTTTATATTGATGATGTATTGATTTTTTCTCAATCAATAGATCAACATTTTAAACATTTAAAGACTTTTTATTTTGCAACTAGAAAAGCAGGCCTAGCCATTTCCAGTTCAAAAATTTTCCTATTCCAAACTAAAATCCGATTTCTTGGCCATTATATCTCAAAGGGAACTATCACTCTCATTGAAAGATCCCTTACTTTCACTGATAAATTTCCTGATAAAATTCTTGACAAAACTCAATTGCAAAGATTTTTAGGAAGTTTAAATTATGTTCTTGATTTCTGCCCTAACATCAACAGAATAGCAAAATCATTGCATGATAGGTTAAAAAAGAACCATGTTGCATAGTCAAAAAATTATACTGAAGTCGTAAAATAGATAAAAAGTATTGTTAAAGACATTCCATGTTTATTTCTTGCCAATCTCACATTGCCTAAAATTGTTGAGACTGATGCATCAGATTTAGGTTACGGTGGAATATTAAAACAAGTTGAGAATAATAAAGAACAAGTAGTACAATATGTTTCTACCCATTGGAATGAATGTCAGAAAAATTATTCTACTATTAAAAAAGAAATTTTATCTATTATTTTATGCATTTCAAAGTTTCAAAGTGATCTACTAAATCAAAAATTTCTACTTAGAATTGATTGCAAGGCTGCAAAACATATTTTAGAAAAAGATGTTCAAAACATTGCATCAAAATAAATATTTGCACGTTGGCAAGCTATTTTAAGTGTTTTTTATTTTGATATTGAATTTATCAAAGGCGATACAAATTCACTCCCTAATTTTCTAACCAGAGAGTTTCTTCAAAACAGATAATGCCTCCCAAAAAGACAAAAGACAAAGGGAAAGGGATCCTCAAAGACCCTGTGTCCCAGACACCCTCTAAAGCCTCCTCTCCTCCAAAAGAAAAACTGCTTTCATCTGCCATGCCAATTAGATCTTGGATTGACATGGTCGAAAAAGAAGAAGAAGATTCAAAGTCTAAAGCCCTTACCTCTCAAGAACAGGTAAAAGAATGGATGAACTCCATCACAAAGTCCCCTGAACTTTTATTAGCTTTAAAAAATGTTACACAAAATGTTCTTTCTGAGCATCATATTTCTCATGATTCTGAGAAAGAAAAATCTGTTTCTAAAGAAATTATAAAACCCTCTTCCTCCAAAGAAATTGTTTCCTGTGAAAGTTCTTCTTCTCAGGTTATAGTTTCACAATCAAAGCTTTCTCAAAAAACTTCGGATTGGTATAATAAAACCTATTTCCAAAATATTTTGTTTATGGAAGATGGATTTTATCATTCTGATCCATTTCAAGCAACTACAAAGTTTTTCCCCAAAGGTTGGTTTTTTAAACCTTGGGATTTAACAAAACCCCAGCCTTATTACCAAGTTATTCTTGAAGCGACTGAGTCTATCAAGTTTAAACACTTCTTTCTTAGTGAAGCCCATTCTGAGCCGGCCTACTCTACGACCACTATTTTAAAAGTTTTGAGCCCAAAACAATGGGGTGACCAACTCCATAGTCAAAAGTCTTTCCCATACTGCTTGACTTTCTCATACTGGGATTATCAACAGGCGTGGTTCAATACATTTTTCATACAAAACCCTAAAAGATCCCATTCTTGGTTATTCTTCTTTAACTCGAAGATAACTGCACAAAACCTTCCAAATTGGTTTCAACAATGGTGGAACTATTTTGGTCCAACTCCTCAAATTTTAACCCCTAATGCTTTAAATTGTTTAAACCTTTTCAAAGCCCATTACACTCCTTCGGAGCATGAGAAAAGATTCCCTCATTTTCTCTGTTTCTGTACAAATTTCTTCCTCCCTTGGGTTTGGATGTGGAACCTTCAGTACCACACTCAAGATACCCAATTAATCCTCCAAAGAACCTTTAAAGTCAAATGGTGGTCCAAATTTGATGAAAAATCAAAACTGTCTGAAGCCACGGTCCAGACCTGGCTTAAATTAAAAGGCCTCCTAACCCCTACTATTGAGGAAACAAAAGCCCAAAGTATTTTTCTCACACAAAAATCTAAAGTCCAGTCTCTTTTGGCTAGCGCCAAAACTGAAGAAGAATACTTTAAAGTCATGCAGCAGCTCCTTGCATCAAGATCGGAGACATCTGTCGCCAGTTCGTCCGACAATGAAGAAAAGCCATTTATTTCCCTTGGAGACGACAATGAAGACGACTGCTTCGGAATATTGTCTCCAATAAAGTATTGTAAATAATTTATTTACTTAAAAAAAAAAAAAGAGTACACACGGGTGGTCCTCTGGACACAAGTGAGAGCGCACATGTCTCTTCACCCGGGTTGTATTTTCTATTTTGTATTTCGTATCTTCTTTGTACAAAGCAACAACTCCGCTACAGTGCCAATTTCCAAAGTTTACTGTGCACTTAAAGCCCCGCTACAGTCTACAGTGCCAATTTCCAAAGTTTACTGTGAACTTAAAACTACGCTACAGTGAACAGTTTAAAAATTTTGTATAAAAACCAAGAGGAAGACTTAGACTCCTCAGGTTTTTCATTTTCGAGTTTAGAACTTCTCTCTCTCTCTCTCTCTCTCGCCTTCCTTCTCTCTTCTTTCTCTCTTGAGACAAAAGAAGTCTTCTGTATTCAAGGAATTTTTCCTATCATCGGTTAAGTTCCTTGTTTTCAGAATTTTTCTGGAATCTCGCTTGTAATCTCTTAAAGCTGTCGGATTAAAAGAAATAAATGTAAATAATTTAAAGCAATTAAAGTTTGTAATTAATTTTATTTTTCCGCAATTTACTTTTATGCACTTTAAATTCCAGCAATTTACATTTAAAGCAATTTAAATTTATGCACTTTAAATTCCAGCAATTTACATTTAAAGCAATTTAAATTTATACACTTTACTTTTTTGCGATTTATTTAAAACTTTATGCATGATCGGCGATCTGATCTTCCATATCAGATTTGCCCATAAAACCTGTACGTTCTCGAAGAAAGAGACCAGGATCTGCTTCTGTACATTGTATCTTCTCTTCTCCCCCCAATCAATCTAAATATTAGTTCTGGGATCCAGATCTAATATTTCTGTTTGAGCCTTTGTGGTAATAAGATTGCTAAAGTCTTAATAAAATTTTAAATCAATTAAAGAAAGGAATATAGGCTGGAAACCGTAACATGCGGGCTACTGGTCCAAAGGAGATTTAAATATCTTAACTAAAATATTTATCAAGGATCTCGTCGTTCTGGTATAACAACGCCACGTACCACAATTTGGTAAATTTATTTTGCTTGTTTAAAGTTTGCGTTGCTTAAATTTGATTAAACAATTTGGTAAAAGCCTTTTTAAAATTACCTATTAAAATCAACCAATAGTTAATTTTCCTGAAACCACTATCGTCCTAGATCCTTTTATATATATATATATATATATATATATATATATATATATATATTTATTTATTTATTTATTTATACAAAATAATTGCAGCTCTAGCATTAGTCTTCCATTAAAGATAAATAAATAGTATGTTTAAAAATAGTAAATCTTAGTTATGGCATGCAAGCTGGCTATAATGATTAGCGGATTGAACGCATTCGGCGGTGCTCACTGATGGTCCCAAGTAACATGATAACAGCCATGAGTTTCCTAAGAAAACAATCCTCTCATTCGAGGATAATCCTCCCGGCAGCAGCCCCCACACACATAAGAAAATAACATTAGTTAATTAATTGTCTAAAGACATGACAACGACTCTACCAAAAAAATCCTTTTGTCCGTTTTAGGGTTTGTTTTTGGGATTTCATTTCTGATAAATTTTTTCAACCTCATTTTATTTTTAGTTTTCAGACATTAACTCAAAAAAAAAAAAAAACAAGGAAGAAAAAGAATATATATTATTTAAGGTTAAATATGAATTTCCAAGAGATGAATTGACTGTAATTAATTTATCATTCTCCTTGTACTAAATATTCAAACTTATGGAAAAGCTTATAAAAATGCAGAGAGACTATAAAAACGTGCAGTCTCTCTGCATTTTTTTATATATATATATATATATATATTGAATCTTGGAAGAGTCAGAGAAACTGACCAGAGAGAGATGCAGGGGCACGGCATGACGGCATTTGGTTAAACTCGAAGGAGAATATCACGTGTACAATAAGTAAGTTGACAGGTGTTGGTAGCAAGCTAAGGAGCTACGCAAACGCTTGTAGAACTCAAGATGATGATGATGATGATCCATGCGCAACCGCAAGCAGAAATTTCTTTGCATGAAGTGCTTTTCAGGGGCAACCATAAGCATCCGAGGACAAATATTGAAGCCGCAGGAAATACCGTATCTATAGTGCTTTTCGGACCAGCCCGTCTGAGAACAAATGAAGTGCTTTTCAGGCCACACCACACCATCCAAGAACTGAAAGGTTTTATGGCAAGTTTAACATAGTGAGTTTAAATTAAAAGTTAAATTCATCAACTTAATTACTTAATAAAATAGGAGGGCCAAATAAGTATAATTATTTATAATATGATATATTTTAAAATTTGAAATCGACTAATCAAGTAAAATTTAGTAGTGTAGATAAAGCGATGTATTCATTCAACCATTCATACCGATTCTTGAAGTATGCTTTCAAAAATCATTTCTGGTCTATCCGTATTGGCGAAATCTGTCCCACAAAAGAAAGGACAGTTCATTCTCCAGGGGGGAATGAATAGAGACTACTGCCACAGGATAGACAGAACTTCGGGATCAACCTCAATGAATTATGGGGTAACCTTCATTTGTGCAAATTAGACCGTGCCGATATCATTGCACTTTTTAAATTACATCAGCGAGGCTTTAATGATTACCTTGCTAGAAGCTCTAATTATTATCATTGTTTTCTCAATATATTAGGCGTGGATTTGTGTGCTTGAAATTTACGGCTTTGCACGATCGTCTCTATAATGCAAACTTGAATATCCTTTTTAAGGAATAAATCTTGCTGATCACCAGCTTGCCGTTTTACACAGAGATTAACGTCGGACATCCATCTAGAAAAATTATTGAAACAATCTTCTAAAAGGGATAGTTGGATGCTTCAAAGCACTGAAGATCAAAACGGTATTAATACTAGAACGGCTTGAGAAACACCAGGAGAAGGTGAAGCAGAAGGCCTATGATCAAGAGACATCCAAGAAGCACAAGTGTCCGAGCTTTGCAGAGATCCCTTCTGTCGAGCCTGCATAACAATTCAATCAAATTTTGACACGCAAGTACCAATAGCGAGGAACTGTGGGACCCCATGGTTTCCTTGACTAATTGGGTGAAAAGGGCTGCGATAGTTAGCAGGACAATTGCCGGCAGAGTCGGTGATATGGATGATGACGGAGCATACGCAGAGTGTGATTCGTTTACAAGTGGACTGCGTTTCAACATAGGAGACCTGATTGTTGCATAATCTGATATTATTATTTGAGTTTTGATCATCAAATCTGTTCATGTATTACTAAACACATAAATTACTTCCCGTTTTTAATTCTAAATAAACATGAAATTAAATAAATTTCGTTTATAATAATAAATCGGTTACCATTTTGGTCAGGCAACAAATTAAATATTAATCATCAGTTTATTAAGCATGCAATACAAATGATTTAAAAAGTAATTCTCATATAATCTTGATTTTCCAACCACTTTTACCAGATTATTTACAAAGTCGATTATCAAAGAGTCTACATAAGAATCGATTATTTGGCAAGTCAACAGCGCCACCAGCTGATTTTAGATTGGAGGAAGTGCAAATTCTTCATCTGTGGAAGAAGAATATTGTTCAATCTGTTTGGAAAAGCTTGCTGTTTGCCAATTAGTATATCTGTTGATTCAATGGAGAGACAAAACAAGAGATGTTTGATCTTACAACAATTAGCATCAACATAACGCTACATGCTTAGGAACTCGTACACTTGCCAAGCTACAATTATCATCAACTACTACAGTAAACCAAATGCAATATTGCAAGGGAAGCTATCTACCAGACACATTATTTTGGATGGGTTTGGGGGGAGAACATCTAACTTAGTAAAGGAATATGTAAAATAGTACAACATTGTAACAGAGTTAAACTCGAAAAAGCATGACACATTCTCAAAGATTCTACCTCATTTTGCCAGCTGCAGAACCATGGATATGCGTTGATTGACATTGGATCTTCACCTCCATGCAGAGGAAACAATTATAGCTTGATTTTTCCAGCCAAGAAAGAGCGCCCCATCCCTCTCTTCAAGTGTGTAGTTGTCATTGTAGTTTTCCAGCAGAGTTTTGATGGTTGCATTCACAAAAGGGCTCAATGGATAGGGTGTAAACCCAGCCATTATAAAACGCGATCTCCACTTGCCAAAAGGCTCATGGCGTTCCACTCTCTCAGCTCCTTCGCATGCTATAAGGTTGACAATCTCGCGTGCCAAGCAGTGCTGCTCCACATTGATTCGGTCCTTGCTATCTCTTGGCAGAGCAACGTCGATTGAATCAAAGATAGTGCCATAGTGATTCATCGTTTCAAGGAAACGGTGAAAAAATGGGGCAGTATTAGTGTTGGCTTCCTGCTCAACAAGTGTCACCACCTTAGGAGACAAGCCTTTTACCAGCCTCAGGAGTCTGTCTCGATGATTCTGGATGCTCACACTTTCATCCGGCATGTGATGGAGCATCATGGAAAAATTCACAGCAAGGGCTTCACCAGGTCGAACTTCAAGGTTTTCAAGTTGAACCTCAGAACCAGAAATTGCAGCAGCATTGAACTCAAAAGGCACCTTATATAACTCTGCGAGCTTTGATAGTCTCTGACCCACAATTTCAAGTCCCCCTCCTCGAGCATAAGCTGCTGTAGAATCATCAATGCCTGTAATTCGAATGTGTGGGGGCCCTCCAGGACGAGAAGCGAGAGCCATAATAAGTATGATCCACTGGCTGCCTTGAGCAATTAGAAAATCGATGATGTGGATTTTATTTTCGTCCTTCATGGCTTCAGCAATTGCCCCATTTGCTGACATATATCCAAACTTGAAGTATGGACAGATCTCATACAGTAAATGCATGTAAGATAGGAGGTCAGCACCGGCAGGCTCTTTGCATCTCAGGGCTTTGTAGATAGAACTTCCTGACGAGGCCAACCTTGCAATGAGCCCTTCCAACATGTAGGCTCCTAAACGTTGGATAGGATCACCAGAAACTGACACCATCTGTCGTGATTCTGACATCAAACTTTCAGCTGCGTACATATCATTATTCTCTATAGCCTTTGCACAAGCACAAAGCAACTCTTTCAGATCCCCTCTGGAGATTATCTCTACCAAGCACTTCCACCTCTCTGATTCTGATGAGATTTGGTCTTCCTTTGGGCTGGTAACATTGTACATGGCAGGGTTATCCAAATCAGGTCCCAGCATAACGGTTTCCAATTCTCGCAGTTTGTGCCTCAGATCACTTTCATTTTGTGTTATACAAGACCCACTTACAGGTGAGCCACAGGTATGATCAGGCGACTGATACAGTTCTGAGGAATATGACTGCTTGTTTGGCCAAGAAACTTGGGTTTTTTCAGGTGAGAAACTGGCAGTGGATGGAGAATTAGGAGCACCGTGACCGCTTGTACCAGAGGATGACTCAAGGGTGCAGTATTGTTCAAAAGTATCTACTGACAGGCGTGCTCCTTCGTTGCTGTCATCAGAGGGTGGCTGGTGGGCTATGTTCTGATGGGGAGGCCAATTTTTGGAGGCCAGCTTTTGCACAGGCTGGTCATAGAACTTCTGAGTTCCATCTGACATCTTAAGCATCCGCGAAAACTGTATTGGGTAACGCTAATTCCTTGATATAAAATATGAAGTGTGGCTCAATGCAAACCAGGAAAGTTCAAGCAAAATCGTTCTGAAAAACACAGATAAGACAGCTTTTGAGGATGACAAGTCTTGGTTACTCTAATAATGAAACTCCATCATCATCAGACATGCAGGAAATGCCACATGATAAGTTGATAACATGTTGGTTATGACTAACATAAACTGAAATGCGGCCATAGGCTTAAATCGTTCTCTTAATTTTTCTTGGTGTTACCATCGATGGATCCGGGCGATTGCAAATCATCATATGGTGGATAAACTAATCCCAGTTGAGAAATTCACTTACTCTAACTTGCAGATGACCAATTCCGTTTCAAATATCACTATGATTATCATAAAAAGACTGGCTATTGGATTCAAAAGCTAATCACAAACTAGCAAAGAGAAGATATTAGATACAAATCTTCCATGTGTCTGTCAGATGAAAGTGTGATTGAGAGACAAAATCATCCACAACCAGCATCCATACCATCAAGAAAACCACAGCTATAAAAATAACGCATCATCAGATAAATGAAAAGATCAAAAGTATATGAATAAAGAATCACCTCATGAAAATAATTTTCAGCTCAAAAACAAATAACTGCTTTCACCGCAAAATATAGTAACTTTCAGCTCAAATAAAACAGAGAGCTAAAAAATCACCACCTCAGATTATCAAAACACACCCACATCATCATCATCTTCATGGTCATGCAGAAGTTGTATTAAAAAAAAAAGAGAGAGAGAGAGAGAGAGAATGGAAAGAAACATGCAGAAATTAATACGAGACAGCTAAAAATGAAAAGGAAGAAGGAAGTAAAAGGGGAATCATGAGATATTGAGCCTTGGCATACCTTTAGGCTTTGCCTTGAAAGCAGTTTCAAAGTCGAGAGCTGGGAGTTGAGACCGACAAAGACACCACAAATATGTAATCTTAATCTAAATCTAAATCTCAGCTCAGGTTTTTGTAAGTGCCCGGCTGTTAGTCAGTCAGTCGTTCCCTGTTTCTGAGAATCTAATTTAAAAGCTGCCACAGTTTATTCAACTACCCTATTCAAATGCCCTTCTTCATTTCCATAATTACATTGCGGACCCACTCTTTTTGTTTTTTTTGGGGGGAAAAAAATAAATAAATCATACGTCATTTTTTGTTGTTGTAACTTTTTATAAAATACGACGCCATTACACGTCTACATATATTTTAGAATAATAATAATAATGGTAATAAAGGTTGTAATAAGTAGATGCATAAAAAGTTTGTTAGAATTTATCTTGACACTATCGAATTAAAGTCAACGAAAAATATTTAATCCTTGAAAATTAAGATATAATTGGATCATTACAAAAAAAACAAAGAGACCCAAACTACCAATTTCTACAATTAACTAACAGATAGTTGTCAGCTACTCATGTTAATATTAAGAAATATTTATCCCGCAATTCATTTTTTTTATTGAAGGGGCATTCGCCATATTTTTATAATATGAAACATCCAATCCATTGCGTCACTCACTTTAATATATTCAAATCATCTTCTAGATTATTTAATCAACCATATTTAATATGCCCCCAAACCTCTCGGTCTTTCTCTCTCCAACTTCATTTTCTTCGGACCCCGATCGCTGCTCACTCTCATCCAATAGCATTTTACGTAAAATCACTTGGGCTTAACCCAAGTGGCTAGAACCCTTCCCTCACAAGTGTGAGGGAAGTGGTTCGAGCCCCCACAAAAATATTACAGGGGTTTAATTTAAATTTCTTTTCTTGGAGTCTCAGAGCTCGAGTGAAGGCCGTCTTTCTCTTAAAATGGGAGTTTGACATCTCTCGAATATTTAAGAGGGTAAAAATGCAAGGCGATCTTTATATGAGAATTAATGTAAAACTAATTAAAGAGTAATTGTTTGATTGTAAATATTAATTGTAAATCTCATATAATATGAGTTGTAATCTGAGCATTAGTCTCATGTAATTCAAAAAAAAAAAAAGCATTTTACATAACGAAAATTGCAGGTCAATGGTTCCTTTTCAATTATTTATTGAGAGGGCTAGGGGTTTTGATTTTCTTTATCCCGTTTCGAAGAAAATACGAGATAAATACAATAATTCATTTATGGTGAGTCGTTGAATCAACGGCATAAGAAAAACAATATGACAATAACATCCTTCTCTAAGGCTAAGGTATGACTGTTCTTATAGATGCCCAGATAGACTGTATATATAGGATCAGCAGAAAAAAAATATAAATTATATATATATATATATATATACATAGTCAGTCAAATGTGTAACACGCCGGTGGTCGGCAGAGGCCTAGGGCCAAGTCATTTATTAAGTACTAACCAAAGTACGGTTTCAATTTAATAAGAATTTAACTTAATTAAATATTGTCATTATTCTTTATATACGTACAGTACAAAGGGGTGCCTAATTTGTCAGCCATGCATGTTGAACTTAACATATTCAAAGTTAAACCTTATTTCAAGGAAAGAAATGAAAAAAGTAAAGACATGCAATTTACAAGAAAATTAATTTGGTTGGTACTTGGTTATGAATAATCAAAACGTCTTCGTTACGTCAGAGCCTCCACAAACAAGATTATAAAGCCATATATATAATCAATGATATGGGGGAAACAAGACAAGAATCAACAAAAGGGTACTGCGGGATTAACGATGCTCTGGTAAAAAGATTGAAGATAAGCCCCCCAACGTGTGGGTAAGGAGTAAGGACCAAAGACTAATCAATTAAGGACCCACGCGGCGCGTTTATTGCAGCAAGCGGCAGCAACGAAAATACTTTTTTTGAGTCTCAGTTTTCATCTTCTGCTCTTTTTTTTTTGAATTTTCTCATTGACTGCCAGCATCTGCATGACTGCATGAAAGTTGATTTTCAAGAATAGAGAGTCGTAATGTGATGAAGACCCGCAAAAGTTCATTGAGACGCGTTTTCCTCGTAAACCTTTTATGCCAAGAATAATAATAACAGTAAGTGCTCGATGACTCTTTGAAATGGAGGTTTAACATGAGAGACTATCCATAGTTACACTTACAGAAATTGCAGGGGGGATTAAAAGGTAAAACAAAATCATTGTAAATGATTCTATATATATATAAATTTTTGAGTTCAGATGAAGTTAAATGATTTTAGTGTTGGTTCTCCAATCATCAACAAGAATTGTGCTCCGCAACTATCGATCCTGCATTTATAGTGTTAAAAAAGACCGTTTATACTAAATCCCCTTTTTATTGCAACTTTAAACCAGATAATTAATCGCTGTCATTATCTGTTGTTTTAGTGGCTGTTGACTGTTGTAATCAAAAAGTAGACAAAGTTGAATTATTTGTGACCCACTTGCTTGCATGATGTTACCTCACAAAATAATTATGTATATATCTTAATCTTTCAACAAGGGACATTAAGTCTCATCTTCTTACCATAATATTTTTTTAACTCTATTAATCCAACAAAATGATTCTAATATTTTATAATAAATAGAGATGTAATGTTAAAATTGGTGCAATAATATGTATATTTTAAAATAATTTCGACATTTAAAAAATATTTTAAATCAGTTACAATCTACTAGATAGTAGATATATTCTTATTATATCAAACTAAATTTTACAGTAAATAGAAGATAATATTAAAAATAAATTATTTTGAAAATCTTATAAAATAATTTTAATATTATCAATATGTGAGATATGTTGAAGTAATTGTAAAATCTATTTAATGAACCAAAAGATTTATTTAAATATGTAAATAAATACAAATTTATTATTAAAATAAATATAATACTATACAATTTTTAAATTATTTCGTATTTTTAAAAAAATATTTTTATATTATTAATTTGCTAGACAAATTAAATTACATGTATTATATTGTATTTATTAAAACAATCTTAAAATCAATTTTTTTTAGCTAATATATTCAAAGGATATTATAGTAAAAAAGAGATTTAATGTTTCTTGTTGAAAACTTAGGGATTTGTTTGATTATTTTTTCAAATCGTGGGCTGTGACTATCATGTTCCCATGATTATATATTGTCCTTGTTGAAACTGAAAAAAGAAAAAGAAAAAGAAAAGAAGAAGAGAGAATTAGAAATGATATTATATATATAGAGTTCGGCCCCATTAATTAACCCAAGGAACATAACTAATAACAACAAAATAATCCCATTTATAATAAGTTCAATTTGTGATAACAAGTGTGTTAAAATTTAACATATATATTTAAATGACACATACATACTCTAGCTAGATTAAGCATATAATAATGAATTAAAGTTATGATATGATACCGATAGATATGTTAAACATTGGTGGGTGACTATTGATCGATGTCCTCCCATGGTTTCGCCGACCATGAAGGGCCCTTTTTAGTTGATTAACTAAACCCACAAAAAATTATTTAACAATCTCTCTACCTTTAATTTGTCTTCATTCTTTTAATACAATTAATTAATTAAGCTCCAATATTAACCATTAACATATCGATGCCAAGAACAACTACATATTCAAACTTGCATATGGCCTTTGATTCTAGAAACAGTTGACTATAAAACACTCAAAATCATGCATTTTATATAAGTTTGCTTTAGGTGATTATACATGCTGAAAATTTACTAAAATTAACGCTAATGGAAATAGGAGTAAGATTTCATTTTTTTTTTTTGAAAAGATTTCATTTTAATTAATTAATGGAAAAACACTTGGGACTTGGGAGTAGGTATCACTTTCAAATGGTTGAAATTATACATCAATATGGAAATGTATTATAAATACAAAATCTACCTTTTTTTCGCAATGTCTCAAGAAACAGGCGGATGCGCGACAACAAAAACATCTTTGTCACGAATATTTTTCACGAAGGGACGAAATTTCAAAGATGACTTTTGGCATTCAAAAAAAGGATGATCTTTTTTTAAAAAAAAAATTAATTAATTAATTAAAGAAACCCAACCAAAAAAAAAAAAAGAGTTGGTGGCATCGGACAGACAGAGAGGTCGACGTTGATTAATTTTAAAAGCAAAGTCAAGCACTGAACTGAAAACGCTTAAAGGGAAGTTTGATAAAATTGAAAGAAGACAAAAGTGCACAAAATGATGATGAAGCAAATTGTCAACTTGGAGGATGAAGTTAGTCAATGGTGACCGTTGATTTTCATGAGGAATAAATATTTAAAGTCAATCAGAGTCATGATAAATGGATATATGGTGTGTCAATCTCGTTTAATAACATGAATCTAGTTGATTTCATGTCTCCATGGGAATTTTATTTGATTGAGAAAATGGGTTGTGAGAAATTAAACCCCATCGGCTGACTCGAGAGTCGAGACCGACCCTATTATTTATTTATTTATTTATTTATTCATTTACTTTTGGGAGATTTACTGAGATATTCAAAATCTGGGAGCGCTATTTGTAATTTTAGTTAACGGGTCATTTTCTTTACATCACGAAGTCTTTACTCACCATAAGCCCATAATAAAAGGATTCAGGATTGAAATGGTTATGAAACTCTGGGCCCAGTCCAGGTTTTTTTATCCCGGCCTGAAAGCCCAGATTTTATGTTCTGTGAAATGGTTGTGAAACTCTGGGCCCAGTCCAGGTTTTTTCACCCGGGCCTTCAAGCCCAGGTTTAGTGTTCTACAAATTTTTTTACTTGTTCGATTCGATCGCTCAGCTCTGTGGCCAATTTCATTTCTAATTTTCTTCCTCTTATGGGACCCACAGAAGAAATCGGTTTCATTCTCTTTTCTAGTGGGACCCACACGATTTCATGTAATAATTGTAAAGTTGATGTGGGACCCACACCGGAATTAATTTGCAACTGAAGAAAAATGGAAGCAACTCGATTTTATGTTAAATTAGTAAATTGCAAATAAATGTCAAGTAAGTTTTACAAACAAAACCTAAAAACAATTCCAAACTAAATCTTCGCTATTTTAAATTATGTAAGTTTTACAAACAAAACCTAAAAACAATTCCAAACTAAATCTTCGCTATTTTAAATTATGTCAGACAAGGTTCCCCCACCCCCCAAAAAAAAAAAAATTGAATACAATTGAAATAAACTACATGATGATCAAATTATTTCACCACTTTTGTAAACAATATGTCGATACATTGGATTTAATTTGTTGATGTGCTTTGTTCCTTTTTTCCTTTTTTGATAATTATTGTAAACTGAGGTAGAAAACAAAATATTAAATCATCAAGGATGTTGATTTTGTTAAGCCCCGTATAGTTAGTTCTTTTAATGGGCACGCCAGTGTGTAAAAATAAATTTATTGACAAAAATGAAGAGGATTTAGATTATAGATTTCCAAATATACAAAGGTATATCATATTTCTTCATACAATAATAGTTGTAATCAATAAAGTTTTATTCAGATCTACAACTTAGATTTCCTTACATAAAAATGAATTTGACTCAGCATATTAATCAAGTTCTAAACCATTGAATTAATCTTAATGGTACGTATATGATGAGTACTGATAATTAATTGTATTTGAATAATGTCTCACAAAAATTAACTAGCTAAAATAGTTAGAAATATCATCTGAATATTTGTTTTTCTCATTAGGTTATTAGTTGTAGTATATTGTATCATTTATTAATCACATTGTTAAATTGAGAAAATACATTTTATAATAATCAATATCCAATATATAGCAATAGTTTTAAAAAAATAAATTGGCGCCAATTTCTGCGTCGTCTTCATCCTCGATACCTTAACGGTCACTATCTAAATATCTATCTATCTATCTTTTCTAATCAAATATATTACAGTTCCATTTTATATGTCATCTCAACCACAATAATCATAACATCCATCACAACATTACCTTCTACATCTACTATTTTTCAATCAGAAAACATAAATTTTCTAGACAATTATTGAACAAGAAAATTAAAGCCAAAATATATAATAACCTTTTTTTCTTAAAAGAAAAATCATCCAAACATGAAAATTTTCAGTTTTGCAAAATGAGTTGAAAAATTGAAAATGATACCCAGCCCCACTGACTTAAGAGTAAGCGTTACATGCAACAAATAGACTGCCACCTCCAACCAACGGTAAGCATTTGGATGCAGCTCCTGGAGGCAAAATATTGCAGCTCTGTCTTTTTATATCAACCAAGCGTTTAGTTTCCAGTAACTCACAAATCTTCAGCAGCCTCATTTCTTCTCAAAAGCAAAATTAGGATTAGGGTTTGTGCAAGTTTGACAGTAGCCCTGTACCAATACTGCTCCATCATGTCAGCAAGCAAAAAGCCTCAACTCTCAGACTCAGTCTCTTCCTGGGCTGATCTCCCCAAAGAACTCTTGCTTCTCATTGCCAAACTCCTTGATACTGATGATGATCACCGTCATCACATCAACCTTCGCCGTTTTCGAGCTGTGTGCCCGCAATGGCGCAACGCAGCCTCTACTCTACCCATCAAGTCTCCACCACTACTGCCCATGAATTTAAGATTTCCAATCACACTTTTCAGCAACACCTCCTTTTTCCCATTCACCTTGTATGAAACCACTGTCTATCGCATCGAAGAACCTGGCAGTTCTCCCAAAAACAGCTGGCTCATCAAGGTCAGCGAGCAAGTCAATGGCAGGTCCCGTCTCATGAATCCATTTTCCTCGCTTCCCATTAAATACTTACTCGACAACCGTTTACCAAAGCAAGTGAACTTGCTCAACTTCCGATTTTCGGAAGTATGCAACCGGTTTTACCTTCGCCCTAACAGCGGCACCGCCGGCTTTGATGATCCCGACATCATGCCTTGTTTCAAGGCGGCGTTGCCGTCTGATTTTCTTTCAAGCGATGATCATCAGAGGTTTCTCGTGATTGATCAGGACGGGGGGCTGCGTTGTCCCAGAGACGGGGCTCATTTCTGGAGGAGGATTGAGAGAGATTCTGAATTTGTTGACGTTGATACTTACAAGAACAAGTTCTACGCCATTGAAATGAATGGCAACGTTAGGGTTTTTGAGGATTTATCGTCTTCTTCTCTTGATCCCAGCGCTTGTTCGGTCAGACTTTCTCAACCAAACGATCGGTTGTGCACTTGTGGTGAGTGGTATTTTTTGCAATCTGATGGGGCTTTGTACTTGGTGGGAAAAATTATCCATACATGTCAGCAGCAAGCAGCTGCTGTGGTATTTTATCAGAATGCTGCTGCTTTTGCTGCTGCTGGTGGTGGCGGCGGTGCGGCAGCTGGTACTGGTGGTGACGATGACGACGAAGATGATGAAGATAGTGATGGGACCGACGGTGATGGTGATGGTGATGCTGATAATGATGGTGATAATAATGAAGATACTGATGAGAGTGATGATTATGGTGATGATGATGATTATGAGCATGATGTTAACGATGATGACGAGGAGGAGGAGGAGGAGGAGGATAATCGTGGAGCTTTTTTAGGAGTTAATTTTGTTCCAAATGTAGTATTCAAAGTGTATAAACTGAATGACAGTCATTCAGTTGAATACACTTGGGATCCTGTCACGGATTTGGGTGATCAGATATTTTTCATAAGCCGCGATTGCTCGTTTGCGGTTTCATCCCAAGATTTTGCCAATTGTGGTGGGAATTGCATAATCTTCGTGGACGGCCCAATTTATCGAAATAATTATTGGCATTTTCGCATTGCCGATGAGCCTGCTGGACTTGCCGAGAGAAGAGTTGGCATATATGATTTACATATGGGAGTACTGATCAGACCTCTCAAACTGATCCCCAGATATTTCAACATGTTCTGGCCACCCCCGGCTTGGCTGAGTTCCGATCATCAATACTGCGCCATGAATGTAAGCTTTTGCCAGCTTTAAGTACATATACATGCTATTTAATTTGATGGTCCTCGGACGTCTGGATTTTACAAAATTCGGATTTGAACGTGCAACCCTAACATCTCTTCATAATTACCTGCAGTACTTTTGGTTAACGAATTATATGAACGCTGTAAAGATGCAGGCAGCCAACATTTCTTACCTCAGACCAGGTAATCAGAAAAGCACTCATGGATATGTTTCTAGCTGTCATATATATATATATATATATATATATATATATTCTGATTCAAATCATTATTATTATTATTTTTCAACAGATTTACTGTTAACCGAGATGAAACTTCCAGAAATGTAGTAATCTTGGGACATAAAAGTTGATTACTCCTGTTTGGATCTGGAAGGATCGATGATAGACAAATCAGGGCTTCGTTGTTGTGTTAAGTTTCTTTTATATTGAATTACCTTCAGACAATTTTATTCTCGCTAAATGATGACTTTGTTATTTAAATGGATCTTTAAGGTTGTGATTTTGATGTTTAATTAATTTTCGTATCTTTAGCCTATATATATTAATTGTTAATTACGTGCAGCCGATAATCACATCTCCTTGTTTTGTTTATCCAACCATAAGCATTACTTTGAGGAATGGAATTTTACTAATAAAGAGTAATGCTGCTACGTTTACAAGGTTGAGGGAGATGTCAAGTAAACTTTTTATAATTCATTAGATGGCAATGGGATTACAAGGTAAGTAATCATTTGCTACATGGCAATTTAAAATGTTGACTCATATGACATACAAACTAGCTGAGATATATAGCAATATTGGAAACAATGTTGGAAAAAAAAGAAATTAATGCGAATTTGGGAATGATTTTCGTAATTGTCTTAGCTGGTATTTTGGTAACATATAAATGGTTACTAAATAATGAGTGTGCTTTTTATGAGTATAAATAGTCCCATCCATTTGAATAAAATCATTACTTGGTATTAATTGAAAGAGATATTTCAAATGTCAGTAAACTATAGTTACTAATTCTTATCTTGAATTTACTTTTTATTATCTTAGGATAACCAAAATTATGAAATCTTGATGATGTTATTGTATATCAAGGAGGAAGGATTCTTTCATTAATTATATTTCCTTTCTTCCATTTTATTTCTAAATTAATTTTTCTTTTTTCATACTAGTTAGTTGTTTAAATGTAAAAATACATTTTATTTTTGCATCTGATGCATGGCTAGCGTTTTATTTTATAATTAATTACATTAGTTGATAACCGACTTCAAGAGGGAGAACTCTTTCAAATAGATGAAGTTGCAAAATCTACAAAAATGACCTAAAAGTTTTTATAGGTTTCACAATTAGCCATTGCCAAGCTTGAAAATATGTATTGAACCAATAAATTGAAAACTTTCGACGACTTTCGTGCTGTGCCCGTAGAATGAATTAATATCAATAATGAATTAATATCAATAGAAGCAGTCATTAAAGTATTAGAAAAGTTTAATTTCTATATTAATTGTGTAGAAACCATACATACATTTTTTTTTTTTTTTGCTTATTAGCATATCGCTATATATAGATACATTGAAAAAAAAAAAAAAAACTTTGATTGATTCAACCGGTAAAGAATCGCTTCCATGATTGCCAAGGGAGAAATCCACCTACGATTAATAAATCAATAGCAAAAAAGTTTAATGAAGAGAACAAATACTTAACCAATTATAAAAGTAACACAATTTCTGTTAGCATAATTAAACTGATATTTGCACTACAAATTAAGGTCATGCAAGCATCGAAATATGATTAAGTCCACGACTGCGCTCCATTTGGGGCTTGTGATAACATACCACATTCGGGGCATTTAAAATAATCCTTTTCCCTTAATACCAGTCCCGACCCTCCGCAAACCTCACATCTTCTCTGTGCTATCTGCAGCCACAACGATGCAATCATTCTACATGTAATTGAAAAAATAAAATTATCAAAATAACTAATTTCGTCTCTACTCTAGCATTAGAACAATAATGATTAAAAAAAAAAAAAAAACATATTGTTGATGGGTAAATATGATATTATTGATCATCTGAGAGACAAGATTTCTAAAATTAAAACTAATTAATTTTTTTTTTAATAATAATTGAAAGGTCATATATGCTGATATGCTCTTCAACTGTCTGTTTTCTTTATTATTAATTTCTTAGATGCCCAAATATTAAAGTATATATATATTAGACATTATTGTAAGTAATTGTATAGATGAAAATACAAACACATACAATTAGTTGAATATATATATCGATATTTCTACTATATGTACTTACAATTCTCTTGCTGAACTCAATTCCTGCAACTACAAAGGGGGTAACACCAGCTGCATTGATCCATGCACACGTGATAAACAAATTAAAACAAGAAAAAATATATATATGTACAATTATAAGAATGAAAAATTATATATATATATATATATTTTTTTTTTTTCTTTTTCAATTTTTATGGAGATATAATACATACCAATAGCACCCACAATAATCTGCCATGTGACCTCGGCCGTGACCGGATCAGCTACACTAGAAACGTCGCTACTAGCTGCACTTGGAGCTGCCAACCCCCGATTTCCAGTCAGATTGTAGCCGCGTCTACTTCTGTTGCAACATGCAAATTCGACCGTTGATTTAGAATACTTTGTGGTTCTGTTTACTGATGGAGTGTTTGAGATTGGAGTTGCAATTGAAGGAGAAAAGATTGAAGCTGCTTCCATGGCATATAGATGAAGCTGTGTTTGAGTTCGCAGTGTGGTTTTAGATCATTTGGGGATAATGACCCGTTTGAAATGGGCCACGTTCGCCTTCTCTTGGGTCGGGTTGGCGCCAACCACATATGAATCATGTGGTTTTAATAGTGTGTACGTAAGTGTCTGCGCAAGGTGCTGACAGACGCACCGTTTTGTTGAATCGGACGACAAACCGTTTCACTTGTCCCGGGAATTTAATAATTAAAACTGACTGATACCGTATGACCTATTTAATGAATTCACTTGCCTTATCCAATCATTCACCACGTATTTGTCCAAAAAAAAAAAAAATCTTAGTGCTCAATTAAAAAAAATTAATCAAAACAACTTGGAAACCATTTACAATATAAAAAAATCATATAATTTTTACATATCTCCGATTAAAAACCTAACACGCGCATATACATACATACATATATATATATAATTAAGATTAAAAGAGGTGATATGATACCATTATTTCTCATCTTTGTATATTTTTATTATTTAATAACTAAACATTTTTTTTTCAGATTTGATTTTTCATCTTCTCATAATTAATTTGACTATTATTACACAATTAATATGTAATAATTTATCAAAAGACCCACTATTTTCTCTAATTGAAACTTTTTTTATCATAAATTAAGTAATAATTTATAAACATTTTTAATCACTCTTCTCCTCTGCCTCACCTTAATTTATAATTAGCAACAAAAAATATGATATTCCGTGTAAACATAAACACAACATAAAATAACAGAAAATAACAATGGCTCTAAAGCATGTGTTTTTCATTTTGACCCTCACTTGCCTGATCGTGGCAAGTATTGCGAATGAAACCAGCAAGAATGATCGCCTCAACAACAATATGAAACCAGACTACGATCTTGCAACAAGACTTGAAGGTAGTGGAGACCTAACGAAGTGCTGGAACACATTAATGGAGCTGAAATCATACTCAAATGAGATTGTTATATTCTTCCTTAATAGTCAGGCTAATATTGGCCCTAACTGTTGCCGCGCTATTGATATCTTCACCTGTAATTGCTGGCCTGCAATGCTCACCTTTGTCGGATTCACTACCAAAAAAGGAAACATACTGAGATGCTACTGTGATGCATCTTCTGCTCCTTCCCTAGATGGCCTCGAGATAATATCTCAGCCTCAGGTTTTCAAGGTTTTATCTTAGACAATGTGTTTTTATGACACTTCTATTTTTGTGGTGTTAATTTAGCTAATTTAATTTTAAATAATAAAAAAAGCTTTTTGATTTTAGTTTTACTTTATTTTTTTTTTTAAAGTCTTGACTCTTAATCAAATAGAATAAATTGTTAAAAGTAGAATAAGAAAAAAAATATAATACTAAATTCTTTTTCAAAGCCGCGCAAAACATAATTCTATTTCTTAGTTATATAATAAACCATAGCATTCTGCAAAGTGTTGAAATGTCAAAAAAAAAAAATAGAACTAAAAACACCATGATTAAAATCCTAAACCTTAACTCTAAAATTGGATAATTTCATGCAGGACTCAGGACGGGCTCTGTGAAATTCTCCTCTCAATAAGTTGATAATATGTATCCAATTATGTTTTTAATTGATAAAATACAGAACGGGTTTAGATGGTAATATGGAATTTTTTTTTTTTTTTCACAAAAGGTTCCCAAAAATCAAATTCCTAAAGTTTTCTACCCAGAAAAAACATGACAAGATAACGAAAATGACAGTCACGACAGATACAGTAAGCAGAGCAAAGAAAGGTTTAAGCTTTACAGATTCTCCCACTATTAGGGTTTTTGGGTATATTCTCTTTTTCTTCTTCTCTTTCTTATCTCCAAAAACCATGTCAGTTCTGTGTCTCCACCCGCTGTTCAGTTCCCCGGCGACAACTCTTCACTCTCACTCCTTGGTTCAGACAAGACCCAATACGCCCCGTTTTGTGGTCTTATCCACTCATTCTAATGCTAAGATTCTTAAGACTAATAGGAAGTCGAGGTACGGGCAGACGCTGTCTTTGTATGACGATGACAGTGAAGAGGAAGAAGAAGAAGATGATGAAGATGACGTTGAGGGGGAGGAAGATGATTGGTTAGCTGATGATGACGTGAGTTCTTACCCAAAAAAAAAAAAAGAAAACAATATTTCTTTTTTTTTTTTCTATCCTTCTTGCTATGGATAGTATTAGAAGTTTGCGTTTTCTTATTAACATTTTTTCAGTACTTTATATCTTTAATTATGATTGCTGATGTTCTATTTGAGGTTTTTGAATGTGCCCTTTGTTTAGATTGCTACAAAAATTGACAATTAAGCACAAAGGTTTGAACTTTCTGTTTGATGTCGTTTCTCTGTCAATAGCTTGCTTCAATTGAGTTAATTCGGTTATATGATGCTCAGTTAAGAACAAATTAGCCTTTCATTATTTGTTTTTATTATTTTAAAATTAACCAGTGATTGCTCTATTACTGGAAAAGTGAATTGCTCTTCTTTCCGTTGTATTACATTAAGGTTCAGTAGTTTAGATTTGGATTCAATTTTCCCAATGGCTGGTCATGATGCTGTCTCTAGTAATTTTGAACTTGAGCTTCATTTGATATTGTGGTATTTTGGTTTTAAGCACAACTACTGTGGAATGAAAGCTTTAGCAGTTAAGGAAAGTTGATGTTTTCAGGTAGACACCAATAACCATCAAGCAAAAGTTTTTATTAAATTTAGAGCTTATTTTTTGGTAAACAGCTGCCAAGAAGCTTAAAACAAATGGAGGAATAGTTTTGAATGGGAATCATCTTGGAAGCATTTTATTCTTCAGTTTGTTGTATAGGATGGCTTCCTATTTTGCTTATGACCTTGTTTAAGATGATGGATTTGTACTAAATATGGACATATTACTCTTAAGGCAAGTATTGTTGACTCCGGAGGGTACTACATATAAGAAGCTTGTGGGTATAACACATACAAAAAAGCTCTGGGCATAACACATGCAAAATAGCTAACTCATAACTTGAAGGTTGCCCAAGCCTCGTATGCTTAACCTAAGATCATTCTCAGCCACTGTGGGATAATCTGCCTTACGCTACATTGCTGAAATGATTCAGCCTATGACCTACAAGCATGTTTCATTTTTATCTGTTTTAATTAAATATTCGATTGACTTTGTGTTAGTGCTTTTCAACTGTATGCATAATGATAGATAGGTTAATACCGAACACATTACTTTTCTAGTTTCTTTAACTTACAGTTTTGATAAGAGTTTTTTGTTTTTTATTTTGTTAATTTTTTGCAGGACTTTGCAGAAATCAAGGAATATGATGTCAATGGAAGTAAGTATAGGTCACAGAAGGGAGTCAATAAAAGTAAAGGTATGCCTTAAGAGTTAAAAGCATTCTCCAAACATATTCAGAAAAGTGCAGCTAAGAGATAACTTCTTCGTGCAGGCAGTCGGAGGTCACCAGTGAAGGGCTGTGGTGTAGGATCATTCAGATCTGGACGAAGCCTTCAAGTTGCACAAGAGCAATTGGACATCAGAAACAGACGGAACACAATCAAGAAGAGTTTTGATGATACTTACTACAATAGTAAGGATGTTGATCAGAGAGGAAAGGTATGAAAGTCGTCAAATGTTACTATGAATTGTGTGCCAATGGCGAAAGGGTTTTTATATAATTTCTTTTGCTGCAGATGATGACAAGGAATGCTACAGAAAACAGGTACCAATGGCTTTCAGAAGAAATTGAGTTGGATGAGAAATGGCTTCCCCTTCTTGATTATTTAAGCACCTTTGGGCTGAAGGAATCTCATTTTATTCAGATGTATGAGAGGCACATGCCTTCCCTTCAGATAAATGTATGTTCTGCTCG
Source organism: Atalantia buxifolia (assembly GCA_030444775.1). Classification (NCBI taxonomy): domain Eukaryota; kingdom Viridiplantae; phylum Streptophyta; class Magnoliopsida; order Sapindales; family Rutaceae; genus Atalantia; species Atalantia buxifolia. The sequence goes on along the minus strand of CM059834.1, from coordinate 24,939,374 downwards.
GGAAAGGTTGGAATACTTGTTCAGTGTTGGTGTCAAACAGAGAGATGTCAGAAGAATACTTTTGAGGCAACCGCAAATTTTGGAATACACTGTTGAGAACAATCTGGAGTCTCATGTTGCTTTCTTGATCAGTTTGGGTATACCGAATTCCAAAATAGGGCAGATAATTGCCGTTACTCCATCCCTGTTTTCTTACAGTGTTGAGAACTCATTAAAACCAACTGTGAGATACTTGGTTGAGGAGGTTGGTATCAATGAAAAGAGTTTAGGTAAAGTTGTGCAACTGAGCCCTCAAGTCCTGGTTCAGCGGATTGACATATCATGGAATACTCGCTGTATTTTTCTCTCAAAGGAATTAGGAGCTCCAAGAGATGATGTGGTGAAGATGGTGACAAAACACCCCCAGCTTCTTCATTATAGCATTGACGATGGTTTACTGCCAAGGATAAATTTTCTAAGGAGCATTGGAATGCGTAATTCTGATATCTTAAAAGTCTTGACAAGCCTTACGCAGGTCAGCTTACTTATAGCGAATTGGGCCATGTTTTCTTTTGTCTGTGCCCCTATTGAATTCCTATGCTTCTTTGTTGATGAAAGTGGTTTAGGTTTTGCACTTACCTTTTTTTCTTAGTGGGTGTTCTTGTTTTTTTTCTTCATTTGCTATGAAGATTTTCAAGTTGAACAGAAACAGAGTGGTTTCTTCAACCTTGTCTTTTAATTTTAAAAGATGCTATGCCGTTTACTGGAAATATTTCTAAATGAATGTTCTGTGAATGCATTTGCAGGTACTGTCTCTCTCACTGGAAGACAATCTAAAACCAAAGTATAAGTACTTGATTAACGAGCTTCGTAATGAAGTGCAGTCCTTGACCAAATATCCCATGTACTTGAGCTTGTCTTTGGACCAGAGAATTCGGCCTCGACATAGGTTCTTGGTTTCCCTTAAGAAAGCTCCAAAGGGACCATTCCCTCTGAGTTTGTTCATTCCAACTGATGAATGCTTTTGTCAGAAGTGGGCTGGAACTACTGTAGACAAATACTTTGCATTTCGGCAGAAGTTACTACTTAAAGACTTTGCTAAAAAATATGAGAGGCGATGATAATATGTTGCCCCAAGTATTTCCTGTGTTTTCACTTTAACAGACTTATAGAGGTGCAGAGTGATCTAATTTTAAACCAGGTTCGCTGAGTGGTTTCAAGGATATTTTGGGTTGTCAAAGAAAAATATAGAATACCGGGGTGATCTGTTCATCATTTTCATTGACCAATAAAGCTGGATTTATGCAATTGTTATCTCAGGTTATCAGAGTACTGTAAGCCTTTGGTAAGTACTTAATGCATGTGTGTATTCAATTTTGTTTTTCCTCATTTTTCTTTCTTCTATATGTAAGGTGTCACTATACTAACATTCTGTTCAGTATCATATTGTGCAGGAGCTGCTCCTAGTTCGTGTTTTGCATTTGATGCTTATGCTTTTAAGTCAATGGCATGCAGATGAGGATATTTCTAACTTCAGGTGATGAAAGACAAGAAGAATAAGTCATCAACACTTAGTTTGTAACCATAAGGTTAGTTATTGAACATTTAACTTAGTTTTTAACTATAAGGTTAGTTATTAAACATTTAACGATCGATTCGCATAAGTGGGCATGGAAAATTCAAGCTGCATATTTGGCAATGGTAGTTGCCATGGCAATAGTATGGCTGCCTGTCAGGCCTCTGATTTAATAGACCCTTTATATGTTCCTTACTGTAAAAACTCCATACTTTTTTATGGTTGCTACATTACACTTTTGTGCCTTCGCACCATTGGATGGCCTCACTTCAGCAATCCGCCTTTTTTTGTTATTTGGGTTTATTTAAATATTTACCACTATATGCGAAGAACTTGAACGAACTATTTTCCAATGAATTTTTTTTTTTCTTCAGATCAGTTATTTGGGTGCTGCTGGTTACAAACTCATGGTTTTTAATTTTTACCTGACCCTTTGCAGGTTTGCATCCTGCTTCTGAGTCATCAAGAAGACAATTTTGTACAAGCAAGTTGTATTTACTGCGGGTTTTCTAGCTTCCAGAGCACTTTCAAATTTTCATTTTTGAATTCTCTTATACTTTCTACACATTATAGTTAGCTTTTGCTCTCACACATGTAATTGTTGCAATTTTCTATTGTATGTACCTGTGTTTGGATGAGTGTAAATTAGATTTACACTTTGCTTAATATCATATCTTACAAATTTAAATCCTTACAAAAAATCTTAAATTGAAATACTTCAAATTTTTAATTAACTAAAGCCATAAATTCTTATGTCTAATACTAAATAATCTCTCCCAAAAATATAAATATAATAAAAGTCTCAAAACTCTTAAATTACAAGTTCATAAAATAAATAAACTTAAAAGAGACATGAGTTTATTCATTCTTTTATTCAACTAGTAAAAAGAAACAAATCTCTAACTCCATTGGTATGCACATCTCTCAACAATATACTTAATCTACAAAAAGTAATGACGAGGGTGAGTCATCAACTTAGTAAGTAAAATAATTCTCAATACACTAGACTTATCCATACTAAAAATATTACAAGCATTCTTTTTAGTAAAGCATATATTATAATTCATAAATTTTTTATAAAACAACACATCATGATAAGATGACATAAATTCATGGTAATTCCAAATTTCAAAAGCATAGTTAAATATGAAAATAAATCGTATAACACATACATAGAAAACAAAAGGTTAGGTTATATCATATAATATCACCTATACTCCCAGTGACCCGCCCAGAAACAGAATCAGAATTAGAATATCGTGTGTACACTTAGAATAAAAACTCAGTACTGGTCCAAAACATATGTATATCGTATTATACGATCAAAATAAGAATAAGAATAACTATGAACAATAAGTCAAAATATTCAAATTAATTTTTCATGTGTAATGACTTGTACATGACACTTTGTACTGTATGTGGCACTTCACGACACACTGACCCTTGAGAGGTGACCCCCATATAGTCTCAAGATGTGGTTCCCATACAATCATAAATAATTTAAATCGTACATTGGCACAAAACATTCGTAACAAACTTATAAATGTCTATAACAATAATTTAGGGTTACAAAATATTTTACAAACAAAATCATAAAAGGTAATCATGTAATAACATAAATTACATATTTAAAAACATTTATAAAATTTTTAAAAAATAAAAATAACATAATTTTTTAGATTTAAAAACATTTACATAAACTAATTTTGTTATGAAAATCAATTAATCTTTTAAGTAGCATAAAAACACTTATAATACTATCAAAATAATCATAAATATCCAATATATTAGGAATGAAATTTCTTACCCCAATAAAAGAATTTGATCTAACACACCTCTAAGCTTTTAAGAGTCTCAAACACCTCCAACACCTTAAACAAATACAATATATAACTGTTAAGAACTTATTTTAAGAACCTGATTTTCTAATCATACTCGTACAAGTCTGATTCTCAGAATTTTATATCTTAATCTAAAAATTAGAAAGACACAATATTTTACAAAACTATTCTGGACATCCATGGGCATTTCATGTAAAATTTCCAAGAAGATCTGATGCCCAAAACATTTTCAAAACTATTTGTTTCTCGACAATTTAGAAACTATCTCACAGTGCCTTAATTGAACAGAACAGCTTACCAAATTTTTATAAAATTAGAGATTAATTAGAAAATTATGAAATTAAAATTGAGAATACTAGACGCATAAATTAATCTCTATTTAAAATTTCAGAATTTTTTGAATTCGTTTGGTACGACTAATAATCTTTTGAAATATGTCATTCTGCTGAAGCCACAGTTTTATAGTGCAGCAATGTCTATTTCGAAAATACATACAGAAGAACCTCTAAATATGAATACTCTATATAGGAATAACCTTTTTATAGTAATAAAAAATTGTAGTCCTAACTTGGGACCAATTATAATTAGGAATAAACTTCACATTGTAATAAATTATATTTTTTTATATGTCTCGTCTTAATAAACTTACCTCCACATAATAATAATATTTCAAAAATATATGCCATGTTACATTAAATAATTAAGATGGAACAAAATAATATTTCTAAAGAAGCTTGTGACAATGAGTTGTTCTTTAAATTTTCAACCACATTTTTCAACTTGCGAGTATATATTAATTGGTCAGTATAGACACTTAATAATCGGTCAACAAAATAATTAATTTATTAATGTCTATACATTGAATTTGACTCACTTATTAATTTATTAATACATGACATAATTTACCTTTATATCGCTTGTATTAGGGATAATTAAGTAAAGACAATAATTTTTGTATTATACCTCTATTGAGTTATAATCTTTTTATAAGAATAAATTTCTTCGTCCCAACAATATGACTATATAGAGGTTTTACTACATAAAATTGAAAATGAAGTCAAATATCATGAAACAAAATTTATTCAATAAGTCCTACATGTCTAGTTTTTAGAAAGATGAGGTTTTTAAGAAGAATCATTTAGAAAATATATGTATAATTTTGAGATACTCATGCTGTTAAGAATTGTCCAATGTGCTTAATGCATCAATGATTAATTAACAGGACTCAACAATAAATCAAGCCCAAAACAAACTTAAAAACATCCTAGATCATCCATTATGATCTGTAACAATTTAAAATTATGCCAATTAAAACCCTAAATAGAGTAATATGAAAACTTGTGGAGAATAGGGAGTGTAAACTTACCGACCGTTATGATTTTTCCGTAAACAAAGGTTTGAATCCTAAGGTATGAGTAAGAGCGTAACGAGCAGCAGAGATAAAGAAGAAAACATCGTGGACTTAAGGTTATGGAAGGGAAAAAATATGAATTTATAAAGAGTTTTAAGAAACTCTATTAAATATTAAAAAATATTTTTTTTTAAAATTACTTTATGAATAACTCTATTTATAAATTTAATACCCTTATTAATAAGGGTTATGGAGCTGTATATGATTTCTAATAAAAGCTGAATTTTTATAATTTAAATATTACGGAATTTAGCGTTACAAAAAGCACTGGAAAGATTCTCAATTACCTCATCATTGGTTCATTACTTGCACGACGCACCACTATCCAGATTGCTTCAGGTGCTTTTGGCTTCAGTTTCAAGTTCTTTGGTGATGGACTGATGGGTCTCCTTGGAATCTGCCAATCGAGAAAGGCAGTTGAGTTGGATTCTCAGCATAAATGCTAAAAGTTGTCTTCTGTGAAGATCTCTTTTATCCTACTCATGAAATCCTGATACATCACCAATAATTGGTGTGATCCATTATAATGGATTATTTACTTGACAAAACTGATAATAGAAAATTTCAACTTCGGTCTAAATAATGATTGATGTGATCTGGGAATGAGCTGATAAACGGTCACTAGGTTCTCTATGGAAACAGGGCTTGTGGCTCACTTTCAAGTTGTGCCCTTGAATTGGTCATAAATGTATGTTGTTCATTCATGTTGTTTATTGATCATCTCTTTTCTATCCGTTTGTTTATGGTGATGAAGTGCATTGTGAAGCTTGAAACATGAAACCTTTGCGTAAGAGTAGAATAATAATTTTATATTATTATAATAAAAGGTTGATTTATCATTGTTCTTTCCCTTGTTGTAAGTGGATGTTATTATCATATTTAAGTTTTTTTTTTTGAAATATTGTTATTCAGGACTGTTACTGATATCATATCAGGTATTACAATTAATATTTATAAACAGATTATACGTTCGTCGTGGACGCCCTCCCTAAAAGCGGTAGGATTCTTCAACCCTCTCAAATATTTGAGGGGACTGTGTCTCCACTCAATTATATGATAATTGAGGAAGGATTGAAACTAACTTCATAAATACTTTTATGGAGACTCGAACCCTTACTCTCAATATTGTAAATACAAAGACTCTCTCACTAGACCAAAGGTCCATTGGTTATTATCATATTTACGTTAGTTCTCTCCTTCCGCGCCCAAAAGACAGGTCTGAATTGGTAATTTACTGTCATATTCTCTTGTCTTTTCGGCAAACAAATCTTTCTAGTCCCATCTTTTTATTGTTCTGCACTATCTGGATCACATTTCCTTTTTTTCAAATATGTTTACGGCACGCCTTGAAGAAACCTTTCTAGTTTAGTTGATGCATTGGTTGCCAGGTCTCTCTCAGCTGCTCTTTTAACAGTCCATTATTATCTGAAAATCGTGATTTTACTGGTTGATGGTGTCAAATCAGCCAACAAGTTAAAGTTTTGGCAAGGTGGTGTCAATTTTGCGGTCCGCTTGTAAGCGTGTAATCCAACAGGATGGGATAATGAAAGAGACAAACTTCAACAATGCAGGTCGTTTTTTTCCCCACGATGTTGATTTGATTACAAGTTCAAAACTTACCACGATGGTGACCTTATCTTTTTGTCACTTGTGGAAACACAATTGCACTTTGCTTATGTCTTGCAACAAGTTTGATTTTGATGAGATATTGAACTCATATCAGTACCATGCATTTGTTGAGAAGGTACAAGCTAGAGTCATCATTAGTCTTCAATCTCTCTATATATTCATATTCTCTATGAGGATTAGGATCTTCATCTGAAATTTTTTGGGCTTTTAAAATTTTTCTATCATGTGTTTTTCTAGTGCATGGATAGTATCAACTTTTCTATTTTTTATTTCTTAACCGCCAAGCACCATTAGAATTTTTCTTAGTATAAAATCAGGTCACTGAGAAAAACATAATCTCTTCAAATCCAAAGTTTCATGTCTTTGGTTCTGATGCTCTACAAATGCATAAAACTCAATGCCCCATTGTCCCCATATCACAGAAGATCAAAACTTCAATCTCACTGTTCTCTTTAATCTCAGCACTGTCATGTGTAAAAGCATTAACTGCTAAAACAAAAAGATAAAAACGAATATGCAATTTTAACTTAATATGAAAGCCAAAGATGCCTTCATAAGAGAGTGAGAATTTACAGAAACTAGCAACAATTTATAAACTGAATAAACTGCTACCCACCCTTTTGTTAAAAATTAATAGCATCTATTATTCAGTGTTAACAGAGATTGTAAACATTTGAACTCATCCCAACACTACTCATACCCTAGTTCTTTAGTTCTACTAAAGACTATATTATCAAATCCTCTCTTCTAAACATTCCATAGCCTTCTTTCTGTGATTAATTTAAAAAAGAAAAAAAAAACCTGTAGAAAGACCTTCATGTAATCTAAGTATCATGTTCTTCTTTGCTACATCGTTCAAAGTCGAAAAGGCTTCGAGTGTTATCTTCTAGAGCCTGTATGTACTTTGGAGAACTTTCCAGTGACAAACAAAGGGAAAAAAGGAGCTGTTTATGTATCAAACCGTAAGATGTTGCATTTGAGCATAACTCTAACTCTATAGTTCTTCTGTGTTGCTGAACCTATGTGACAGTAGAAATGCCGCTAGCTATTGGATTAGCAAATGGGCTATCAGGGAGATTAAGACCTTCACTGCTAGGAAAAATTGAAAATGTCAGAATGCAAGGAAAAATTTAGAAGGAAAATTATTTCGAATGAGGATTGCAATGCAAACACTATTAAGTAAATCTTTACAAGAGGAAGTAGTCTTCAGGTTTGAAAGAAAGTGGGATGAAGAAAAAATTTCGCTAATCATAAAAACGGAAACGTTAATTACTACCATACCTTTCCTGGTCAGTGTAATTGGTCTCCACATGCTTTACTCTATCATCAGTGGTTGACCTGTTGTTCAAAACTCCAAGCAGATAATCAATACGCTCTGCTGCTGGAAAATTGAGACGGTCTGCATTGAGAACTAAAAACATATTAAAGGAGAAAAATGGATAAAGAAAAAGAAAACAAGAAAAATTTATACAGACTACTCAAATAAGCATTCAGAACGGTTGTAGACCTTCTGAGATTTTGAAGCCATCCATGTAGCCGCCAAAATATGGTGGATTGGGCATAGGTTTTCGGACTAATTGAAGCTCTGCAAGACGCCTCCTCTCAAGTTCAAAGGCCTGTTCCTGCTCTTCCAAAAGCTGCTTCCTGATAAACCTAGAGGTTTCGCATCCTCGTGAAACTGAGAGAAGAGAAAGATGGCATAAGTGTGATTTCTGTAAAAACATGATTCATTCAAGAAACAAGTTGAATGAACAAAGAAGGCAATGCCAAATGACTTAATCCACTTTTTGTAAATCACAAAAGTGGGGCAGAAATATTAGTCATAAAAAATAGATTATTTTGTCCATGCCATTCAAAAAGATAAAAATCCAATCCTAAAATAAAAATTCAAATGAGATATGAAGAGAAGTGAAGTGCTTGGGTTCAATTTCAATATAAGACCGCCAAATAGTAGAAATCTGCTAATGTTCCATTTCCAATCATCAAATTCTAAAAGAACCTACTCACATGAGTGAAGCTCAGAATCCATATCAACATACTGCGGAGAAAAATACATCGGTGACTCCATTCTCTCTTGGTACTTCCTGCATTAACATAAAACTCCAAATGAAAGAAACACGAGTTGTAGTAATAAATATTATTGAACAGTGAGCTACAATAACAAAATCCATGAAGCTGTAGTTGGTAACGGCACACATGTAATGTTTGTAGCTTGTAATGCCAGATGCGCACACAATCTTTCCAGACGGTTCAAAAATGCAGGAATTGAGGGAAAAAGGGATAAAAAGCTGAGATAAACAGTTTAAGTATGGGTGAAATATTTCTGCTGAATGATCAATAAATAATTATACCTATTGCACCACCAGTAGATAACTTGAGAACTATATAAATTTCACTTGGTTCTAAACTTTTTTTTTCTGCATTTTCTAAATTACTAGAAGTTAAGATCAGGCATTATATTTACCTATCAACAAGCTTGGATTTCTCCCGGTAAGGTTTCACGAGAACACGAGCCCCACAAACAAAATGAGGATTTCCCTTTGCCAAAATCATTTTCACAGTATCTGCACTGGCAAAGGTTACAAATCCAAACATCCGTTTCTGTTGGCATGGAATTCTTACGTCTTCAACAGGTCCATAGGTGCTGCAGAGCAACCACACCACAATAAGATAAAAAAAAAATTTTAAGAGTGAAAATTAGATGTAACGAATTGCAAGAAAATTACCTGAAGTAGTTGGAGACATCATCTTCTGTAAAAGTACTCTCAGCTGGAAAGGTTAGATATATCTGCCGAGATCCAGTAACAATTGGACCAGGATCACTTCGCTCATTCCGATTCTCCAAGTATTTTGGTGCATCTTCAGCCAAAATCACTGCATGTTGCCCATGAGGTCTGAAATTCATTGACGAAAAATGCATTTTAGACTCTGATAAATCAAATTTTCATCGGACACAAATCACTGGATAGAATACAACACAGTATGCACCTGTCAATCAACCGGATACTGTTCTTCAGTCTAGCTAGAAGCTTGGTCAAACTGTAACCAGCTTTACCATGCCTCTGGCTCTCGGTAAGATAACCGTCTGCTTGAAGAACTTTCCCATACTTCTCATAATACAACATTGGCAGAGAAGCAATGGAAATAGGATTTCCTCTTCTTGCTTTCAGAAGCTCAATGATTTCCAACTCTATCTTCTCAAGTGACCCAGGTGAGAAAAGATGGTCATCATTAAAACCATCTGGTGAAGTTTGACCAAACATTTGAGTGAAGCTCTCAGAGACTAGTCCATGATAGTACCTACAGTTGCTTCCATGCTTACAGAAACCCTTATTGAAGTAGTGACATGTCTTCACAGGAAGTTCAGCATTAAGGCTTTGATATCGACGACCAGCTCTTGCACCTAAATTACTCAAAGCAGCATCAGAGTAGTAACAATCACTTGAAAATCCTGTATTCCCCAAATTGACATGCTCCATCTGATCCTCTAAACTCAAGGATTGAGTTTGACTTTGAAGTTCATTGATAGAATCTGAATATCCTAATGCCACGAAATCTGAGTTGTTCTTGTTAGTGACTTGGTGATCCCAGTAAGATGGGACACTACAGCCTGCTGGTGACACTGGAGGCCTAGAAGAAAAGGGATTGAACTGAAAGGAAACCTCATTCACAGGTGAGTTCATGGAAGGTGAAATTGGGGATGAAGCTGATTTCATAGCCAATTGCTGAAGCTCGGCTTTGGCCTTGTAAACAACTTCCTGAATTACCACATCAGGACTCCTCGCCAGATGAATCATTTCTTGCTCTTGCAAGAGAAGGTACCCAATAATCTTTGTAACATTCTCTGGGTCCAATTTCTTGATTCTATTGAACACAATTCTTGTTGACTCTGAAAAATCCATGTTGCATTTACAGTATGTCTAATCAACCAAAATAAAATTATTAGATTATTATACTACCATCAGCAAGCAAAGGTTTTAGAAAAGTGCTAAATAATAATATAAAAATCTTAGAAATCGCAACCAAAAAGTCGAGGAATCCAAGGCCTCATAGCTAATAAAGAGTTGCAGATCTTCATACATAACTCAACCAAACAAAAGGGGGAAAAAAAAAAAGGGCCATGTTTCTTAAGAATGAAGAAACTACCCCAGGAATCTACAATATATGACACCAATAAAAGGGGAAAAATACCCACAAAATTTTCTCTTAAATTTATTTCCATTTTCTTCTAATATATAAAAGGATATGTGTAAAGAAAAAGCTGCAATCATTGCAATAGAAGACCGCCAGTCTGGCAGAGCCTGAAATGAACCTTTTTCCTAAATCTGGAAAAATAATTGCAAATACATATTGAACTTTTGTTTCCAAACAAACACACAACAAAAATAATTGCAAATACACTTGCTGCAGAAATAAAAAAGAATCTTTTGTTTCCAAACAAACACATAACTGAAAAAAAAAAAAAACACAGTACTTTTTTCTTCTTCCTATGGTGGGATACAGTTTATACAGAGAAGAACAAAAAGCAAGCAAGCAACAAAACAAAAAAGCACTTCCGAAGAATCTCTATAAAGACAAGAAAAAGCATTTATGCTAGAGAACGAAACCCCTTTGAAGTTTTTGAACTGCGACTCAAGCGTTGAAGAGTTGTAATTTCTCACAAACTTAACAACCCTTTTCCTCTCATAGTTAAAGGCCTGCAATAGTTATCAAAGACTGTGAAAAAAAAATTCATATCTTGAGTCTTACTTGCAGAAACCTGCATGAAAAACACATCTTTTTGAACAAAAAGAAGAGCCTCTGAACAGGTCTCATCATGCACGAAGAATATAAACACCTCACTCTCCGAAAAGAAAAGATAAACATCATTAACTGACAAGAAAACTGAAGAGAGAGATCCAACATACCCACCAAATCTTTCTGTCTCAAGTTGCAGTTGCAAAAGCACTTAAGTCAGAAGTACTTTGTAACAAGGAAACACCATGTTTATTAAAAATCTATATCTATGTAGGTCTTTGCTTTTTCTCTCCCATGCTTTCAATTATCCGAAGAGGAAACATCATGTTAATTTCAGAAAGCAAACTGACAAGATCATGTTGCTTTTTAAAAGCAGACACTGCCCCTTCTCTTCGTTTGTAAAATAACCATTCAGTTTTTTATATAATCATTGAACGAAGAAACCCAATCTAATTTTAAATTAAAAAAAAGGTAAAATATTTTGAAGGGGTTTAAATAATTGTATTTACTGCTGTCAGTAAACACACCCTATAGAGTTCATATTTTTGCTATTTTCTTTTTACTATTTTTAGAATATTACAGCTAGATTTTCCAATAATAAGAGACAATTAATTAAGGCAATATATTTTGCTTAATTTTGGAGTTTAGTGATAACTGTTTAAAACTGAAATGACATCATTAACCTTTTAAATGCAACTACAAAAGTAACCACAACCCGCATTTTTTATTTTAAAAAAATTAATATAATTCGGAAAAAACAATGTTCTAAATTTGAAATTTCGCACTACGCATTTGAGTAGATTTTTTTTTTTTGGGTTATTTGAGGAGATAATCCTGCTAAACTGTGCACCGTTTGATCATCCTCGATGTTGACAATGAACATGATCTCAAGGGGTGAGGAGGACACATACATTGAAAGCATGCAAAAGCTCTGGCAAAGCATGCAACTTATTTTGTTTTCTGTACAAAGCTCAAATAAAGACAATACAAAGAGACACTAATTTCTTTTCTTTTTCTTTTTCTTTTTTTTTTATTGGAAGGACACCAATTTGATTAATATGATGGATTAAGCGGCATTAGATGACAAGCCCACTGGCATCATGTGGCCCCATTTTCTTTTATTTTTTTCCTATTTGTCAGTTGGGGCCATTTTTTTTTTTAGGTTCATTTTTGTTCCCTTTTAAAATACAAATATTTCTAAAAAAATTAAAACTTATCAAATAATAAAATATTATATTCTACACATATTATAATATTTAATTTAACTCAACTTGCAATGACATAGTATTTAATTGAAACATAATGATTTATTTATCAATTGTGCGTAAACTTTGTATCTCAATTTTGTTAGCCTATCAATCATTACTCATAATTGAGATATCATCAATATTAAATATTTTTAAAAAAAAATTATATTATTGACTTGTAATGTTATTTATTTATTTTTTTAACTCGTTATTGTTACTAAAAAAATTGAATGATTAGATTAACAATCTAGTGATTTAGTTAAACAGTTTTAAATTAAATAAAAAATAATTAAAATATTATGAGATATTTTAATATTTTAACATTTTCCAGAAATAGAGTAATTTGTGAATGATTTTTATAATTATCAATATTTAAAAATGGGGAAAGTGAGAGGAGGATAAATTGGTAATTGGAATAAGGGGAGCGGTCAATTATGGTAAATGAGAAGCTTACGTGGGAAGGAGTGACCGGATCAACCGGCTCAATAGCTGGAGTTCTACCGGTCAAAGGATCTAAGGAGGGAGAGATTAAAGGGTAAGTGACGATATTTAAATTAATTAGATTTATAGATACGATTAGAGATAATTAAGCGGGGGATTCCGTTATGATTATCATTATCTCCGCCTCTTTGTTAGGGCTTTTCTCTTTTGACTCCATTGTTTAGCTCTTCTCTAGTAAAATTTAGTTTTACTTAAAATACTACTCCCTTTAATTTTTTTTTTATATATAAAATATCATAACTAATTATAAACATAGTTGTGTTCATGATTATTTTACTTGATTTGCACTTGTCATATATAGTCTTATGAGTATGGAATTTGATGTAATATAATTGAAACTCACTTTAAAATACCTACTCGATAAAAGAAAAAAAGAAAAATTACTCTCACGACACACATCGGAAAGAAATTTAAATTCTAAATTATCCCCTTAAAAATGTAGTTGGTATGGTACAAATTATTAATGATAATCCCACCATACCTTTTGTCCATCAAGCTATGAAAACTATGACCATCATTGCATGAGGCAAAGGTAGATTCAAAATAATTTTAATTGAAGTTTGGGGATGGTACAAATTATTAATTTCAAAATTGCTACCATTTTTATGCTTTGTCTAGCAAACTTTATTAACAGTAAAGCTTACTTACCATGGCAATGACATGATTAATGTGATCGGTATCGTCTAAAATTCAAAATAAGAAGCTTATAATTAAATAATTTTTCACTATAGAGATAAGAGTGTAATGTAGTTATAATTATCATGTCATTATCTTCATAATTTGAAGAAATAAGAAAAAAAGATTTTTTTTTTTGATGGTGGGTCATAATGCAATCCATAGCCACCAAATAAAACTAATCCATGTTTCTTTCTTTCTTGTCTCTTTCATTATAATATCTCATTTGTTTTAAGTAGGTCCATTTTTTTCTTCAGGCATGTAAAGCAATTATTAATTATAAAATTGAGTGTATGTTTATTATTTATTTATTTTTCTTTTTTGAAAGATAGCATATTGTATTAAATCAAAGGAGAATGGTTCATGTGAGAGTGATTAAAAATATCGGAAATCAAAAGTTTTGTACTTTTAAATCGATCTCAGGCATAATCAATGAGGCTAGTCTTAAGTTTTAATTAGTTTTGAGGTGTTATACTTTTTAAATTATAATTATAGTAATACACACATATGCACATATACGCGGATTAAGTAAAAGTTATTATGCAGTAAGTATGATTTTTAAATAATAATTTTGAGAAAGATAGTAAAGATATTATAAATTTTTTTATCTATAAGTGATGCATAAAAATAACTTAGGACTTGTTAAACGTTTGAAGTTTTGAAACTTTATTAATTTCAGGTTTTTTCTTTAATTTATTTATTTGTTTGTTTTTTGTAATTTATGTATGATTTTTAGACATTAAATTTGAATTTAAAAAAAGTAAACTTTTGTAACTTTAATCTTAATAAAGAAATATTTGAATGAGAAGTAAATATTATATTTTAAAAATCTCTTTATTAAATATATTTATTTCTTAAACTATAAAATCTTTTTTTATTTACAAATATATAAATGTCCAATAACTATGTTTTATATATGTGTGTGTGTGTGTGTATGAAAACAAATAAGATGTCACTTATTTAAATATTAAAAAAACAAAAGTAAACATGTTATTCAAATATTTATATTTAGACCTATTCAAATTTAAGAAAAATTCAGTTCCATTTTGATTTCAAACAAAAAAAAAATAGTATTCTAAGTTTCCAAACTAGAGTAGTCAGTGTTAACTATAATTACCCAACTTTAATACTAAATCGGATCTTAGTTAATTCCAATTGAGAATTTCATCATGTTAAAGAATTAAAATTAAGTTATTGCTTTGTTGTCTTAAATATTTTATAATTTCATTATTTGGTAGGTATAACTTATGAGGAAACGTTAAATTGCATATTTCAGCATTATTTCACCTCCATCAATCTTATTTAAAAGAGTGTGAATATTTTGAATTCGAAAAAAGAACAATTCAAATGAATGAAGATGTTTTCAATATTAAATAATGTGATTGCGCCCACCTTTGTTGTTTTTCATCCAAAATAATTAATAATTTAAAAAAAAAAAGAGCCATCAACAATTAAAAATGCTTTAATGGCTGTCATTGTAGTAGATTATATACTATATTGCTTAATCAGTCTCTTTCAGTGGATTGTATAAAATCCATCCAAGACAGCGAAGTAGCTATTCATTCTAACTTAAGAAACTTACCGTCTCGATCAAGTTAATAAGCGGCTATTTTTCATCTCTCGACCCACGTACTTTACTTATTGTTTATTTGCAAGTTCATAAACCCTAATTTATTGTCATTATATTTGATTCATTGCTCCCCTTCATACGAGGGGAACTGTGTTTTGAGTTTTTCTTTATAAATATTTATAAATAGAAGGTTAATTTCGTTTGTATTTAGTTTAATTTTCAAAGATATGTTTGGTAAACAAATGTATGAATTCAGGCTGTCGAAACATATATCATAATAGTATTCACATGAATTTAGACTCTTTATAAATTCAAGTTATGTTGTAATCATATAGTTTTAGATTTTCAACAGTTATCCTTCTATATCATAGTTTTATGAAGTTAGACTTAAGATAGATTCTTGACTGTAATATATATGTTAATAAATTGCATTATAATAATTTAAAAATATTATACCCGAAAAGAAAAGTACTTGTCTCTTTGTATATATGGGCAAATAATATGTGTTCTATATTATTATAGTTGTATTTATTTTATTTTGATAACGTCACACTTCTTTAATTTAAAGTAACGTGATATTCATCTATTAGATGAAATGATGAAATAGTTTAATAGTTATTTACATAGGTTATAAAATCTCACCATCTAACCAATCAAACAGGGATTACAAGATACAATAACAATTATAGAATATATTAAGATCAATTTTGAATCAATTTATTAATTAATCCGAGCATAAGGAAGCATGTATGGTCCTATTTTGAAAATTGTCAAGATCAATACTTTTGGTGCTTAGCTAATGAATGGCTAGCATTTGCGTCACATTTTTCACCTCATCATTGTTGGCTTTCCAGGCAACATTTGGTGCATGCCATGTTGAAGATATAACCCCCAAAAAAAGAAAAAAGAAAAAAAAGTTGATACCAAATTAATCTCTCACATCTTTGATGTCACAAAGTTTTTCGATAATAATAGTTTTTCATGTCTCAATTAACCCACGTAAGAATTTCTTCAACACTTGCACAATAAAATTTATTGATAATATATTTGTTATTTTCAAACACTCAATCGTTTTTATTTTTATTTTTATGCTGTCTATATGATTATTACTTCGCACAACGAAAAATCATTATCTAATAAATCATAATATACTAAACTCATCCTTAAATGATCACATTTATATTGTATAACATTCATATTTATTATTTCTTATAAATGCCACGTTTGATATTAAATACATCTAAAATTATCAATAAAATTCAATAACTACTTCACGTAGACTTTTAATTAGGTATAGTATCCGGTTGAGTTGGCACCCAATAACATATCCCATTTGGTAAATGGTTGATGCCAAGTTGTACACCATGTTGAGTTGAGTGAATTAAATGAATTAGCTGCGCTTAAGTCCACAAATTGATATCAAATGAATTGTCATTTTTTTAAAAAAATAATAATAAAAAAGAAAGAAAGAAAAGAACTTGTATTTGCCTAAACATGAACCTAATCTTATGATAAGACCTCAATGTTGTGCCGGCAAAGCATATTTGCTATTGCAATTACGATTGCAGCTACTTTGTATCATAACGTCGGATCAACAATATCTTGTCATAGCTAATACTTGAGAAGAGTTGCGAAAATATTTTCCTGTTTCTTAAAGGAGGCATATTCTATCTTAATGACATTTAAATTTATGTTTTCTTGTTTTAAGTAGATTACATTAATATGTGCCCTAAAGATCATATAGTGTGCTTTAGTATAAATACCGAAATAGATTTCTTTAATTTTTAAGTTAATCGTTGGACGACATTAATTGCGTTGGGCTAATTAAAGTTTGATTCATTCAAATTTTCAATTGTAATATTAACAGAATTGTATATAATATTCAAAAAGACAAAATAAAAAAGACATAAGAGTATTATTCAAAAGATGTAATCTAAGAACACAGATTAAAATCACTCTTAGAATAAATATATTTTTATTTTTTAATTTTTTTTACTAAATTCATTTCATTTAGATAAACTCATTTCATCACAATTTTAACTTTTATCAATCGTTTGAGTGTCCAATGGGCGAAAAATCTTTCTGGGCGAGGCCCATTGGTTTAGCCCGATAAAATGTTTACAGCAACTGTATTCTTTATGGAGGTGCGCTTTTCACGCCACTCAAATGTACTAAAAAAATCCGCTCTTCCAAAAATGCCTCATTTTAAAATATTAAGATAATTCTAATAACACCCATCTAATTTCAAAAATGCCATCTGTGGAAGTAGAATGTTGAGGGGGAGCAATGAATCACCTATTAAAACTCCACTTATATACATACATACATACATACATACATACATACAAACACACACACAGACACACACACACACACACACACACACATATATTTATATATAACTCTAATTTTGATGAAAATTATAAAAAAAAGGATAAAAGGTTGACGGAGAATGTAATCAAATATTAAATATAAATTTTTTATAATAATAAAAATATAATCATTATATAATTTATTATGTTATCACCTTAAATTTTTTTGTATTTGAAAATAATCATTTATATCATTTAAGATGGAAGGGTTCATGATATGTAAGCGTAACAATATTCTAGTTTAGTTAAATTCATATTTATCATTTTATTGTAATTCCTCTAGCAACAAAACTATGATCACAAATCTGGGGTTTTAAAAGAATTTTAAAGCAGTGTGGAAAGCACTATTCTATTTACAATTAAGGTTAAAAATGTAATAACAGTAAAGGGGGTTTCTACGATTTGGAAGAGGGGTTTTAAAAAGAAATTTCAGGGCTCCACTCATCTTTATGATTCTCATTGGGCTTGAGTTCTTATTCAGGCCTACCGCATCAGTTCTCTAACATTTATAATTTTTTGGAGGGAGGTTATGGTTTTTGAAAATAACGTGTAGGAGCTTAAATCGAATGAAAAGTTGGATTTAGCTTAAAAAAAAATAAAAAAATTTATTTATGGATTCCCAAATGCTGATTTCTAAATATATGAAAAATATTTCTTATAAGTTTATAAATCGTCAAATTGCTCCCACCTTGACTCAAAATTAATATATTAAATATTATCACAATTAATATTATTCTTTATGGGAGATACTATTTTAATTCGAATCTTTTACTTAAATTTTTGGCATAAATTTTAAGCCATTGACTTAAAGCAATTCAATGATAAATATTAAAAGTCAAAGTAGTGGTTAATGTTAATTATTCATTCACAATTAGACTTTTTATAATCAATAATTTAAGATTTACATAAAAATTTAAGTTAGAATAATCTAACCCACTTTTTACAGCTAAAATGTTTTAAGAATAATGTCATAGATACCAGCTCTTTCTACGAACTATTTTGTGCTACAATTATCTACAATCATAACACTTCTATGCAATGACGAGAGAAATTATATGTTTTCCCCCCTAAGCATGGGCATTAATATTTACCTCCTATTTAAACTTTAATTATGTAAAAATGATTTGACGCAATTTAGGCAAACTCTTTTAAGGCAAAAAAGAAAATAATACTCTACATACAAGAAATAGTATTTTTCAGAAACACTTTCCCAACACATTGTGGTATTTGGTTTTTGACAAAAATATTAACATTAAAAAAAGTAAGTGACAAAATCATATTACGGTACAATAGCAACCGATATCAATTGAGGCTAGTAGAAGGAATATCAACCGATACAATAGCAACCGATAAAAAAGGGGCTACCAAAACTAAATGGGCCGGATCCAGTACGAATCCTAATCGTGCTCCGTGCCTTCATCATTGTTTGTCACTTATTATTTAATTTAATTTTTTAATTTTTCTAAATTCACCTTCTACTTTGTTTCTGGGTCCTTGTTTTGGATCTAAGGTCCTCAAATAAAGACTAGGAATCCTTGCAATAACAGTGCTCCTTCGATCCAATCACCAGCCTTCTCTCTTAATCAACGCTTAGTTTGGAGATTTTTCACTCATTCTTCATCTGGGTCCTCTGTCCAATTTTCGTCGCGTGGATTAATTTTTGATCAGGTAAATGTTGAAATATTTAGGGCTGCTTCTATGCTTCAGCTTGTTTGATCGATGTGTATGGTGATTTTTGTGATTGTTTGTTATTAATTTTTCTTGTTTTAATGTTAAATTTGCTTTGTTGAATTTAATCGACTGTGGGGTATCGATAAATTTATGTGAGTTTGTGTTACTAAGAGAAACTGGCATCTGGATATTTCTTGTCATCACTATTGTGATTGAATTGGTGTTGGTGAGAGGAACTGGCCACTGGGATCCGTTAGTTTATGTTGAGTGAACTGTGTATATGAGAGAATTTAGGCAACTGGGTGCCGATGATTAGGCATTGGGCAAGTAGGTTTTACGTTACGTTCATGCAAATAAGTTTGCATTGAGGTGCTGGTTTCGAATCAGTAGGTATAGTTTAGCTGCTATCGAATTCTTGAAACATTACCCTCTCATTGTTTCTGAAAATACAATATCCCCTGTTTTGAGGGTTAGATATTAGGACTTTTGCCACTAGCTTTTTCTGGATGATTTCTTTGTAAAATTGTCATTGTGGCACAAGCTTCAATGTTAATGCTTAGCTATGATTATCCCTTTTTCTGTTGGCTATTTAATAAATATATTGTTCAAGCTTTTCATCTTTTACTTTCTTGGTTAATAACTGTGATCCATGAGTCGTATGCAGTATTTAATATTTAATTAGGGATCAGATTTTCTTGTATTCCCTCATTATTCAATTTTCTTTGTGCTATGTTTTAGTACTTTTATTTTAGCGTGGATGCAATTGTTATATTGCTTATTTTGGCAGGTTTAGATCATGGAAGCTTAATTTCGTGGCAATTAGGTCAAGTTATTTCAATCAACGATGGGGACAGAGAATCCGGGTCGTTCAAGTTTTCCTGCTAGACCTTCTGCTTCGCCTTTTGCCTCTGCTCCTCCGACTGTGACACCATTCTCATCAGCTGGTCCTGTGGTTGGATCTGAAGCCTCTAGTTTTAGACCTGCTCCACCAGCTTCTCCGCAGACTGCTGCACCTTTTATGTCAGCTGCAGCTGGGGTTGGGTCAGATAGCTCTGGTTTTAGACCTTCGACACCACAAACAAGGTTTAATGATCCATCTGTCTCTTCTTCACCTACTACGTATGTCCCACCTACTAGCGGACCTTTTCAACGATTTCCAACACCGCAATTTCCCCCAATGGCCCAAGCTCCTCCAGCACGTGGTCCACCCATGGGACCACCACCAGTTTCCCCTCCTATAGGTCAAGTTCCAAACCCTCCAGTTCCAATTCGTGCGCAGCCACCTCCAGTGCCGATGGGATCTCCAGTCCAAACAGCCAATTTTGCACCATCCGGCGTGAATGTTCCTCAACCTTTGTCAGATTCCTCATTCTCAGCTTCCAGGCTTAATTCTCCCCCAGATTCATCTTATCCTTTTGCTAGACCCACTCCACAGAAATCTTTGCCTGGATATGTGAGTACTCAGCCAAATGCGATTTCCCAAGGACCAACTATGCTGTCTTCTTTTCCTTCTCATCCAGGAAGTTACGTACCTCCCCCACCAACATCAGCGTCCTCTTTTCCTGCTCAACAGGGAGGTTATGGTCCACCACCAACATCAGCGTCCTCTTTTCCTGCTCAACAGGGAGGTTATGGTCCACCACCAACATCAGCGTCCTCTTTTCCTGCTCAACAGGGAGGCTATGGTCCACCAGTTGTTCGGGCACAACATTCAGGGCCTCCTGTTGGTGACATCCAAGGTTTGGCTGAAGATTTCAGTTCTCTCTCTTTTGGGTCTATTCCAGGATCAATTGAGCCTGGGATTGATTTGAAATCACTGCCAAGGCCATTGGATGGTGATGTGGAACCAAATTCTTTAGCTGAGACGTACCCCTTGAATTGCCATTCCAGATATCTACGTCTTACTACTTCAGCAATACCAAACTCTCAGTCTTTGGTTTCAAGGTGGCATTTGCCTCTTGGTGCAGTTGTTTGTCCTCTTGCTGAATCTCCTGAGGGGGTTAGTGTCCTTCAGTTGAACTACTTGAATTGGTAGTAGATAAACATTTATTACAGAATTTATTTATGTTTCATTAATTGTGACTCTTCTTCTCTTCAGGAGGAAGTGCCAATAGTTAATTTTGCTTCAACTGGGATTATTCGCTGCAGAAGATGTCGCACATATGTGAATCCATATGTGACGTTTACAGATGCTGGGCGAAAGTGGCGCTGCAACATCTGTGCTTTACTTAATGATGGTAAGCCTCAAAATTTTATAGAATCAAAGATCTGATCTGAAATGAAAAAAGTGGCTTTGTTGATTCTGTTAGCCACTATTTTGATTTTTAGTTTGCTTACAAAAATTTCTTTGATGTGTATGGCTTTCATATACTCAATGCTTTCTAGTTAAATATAATTGATGATTCTATCTCATATTTTTGGTTGAATATTGTAAGATGAGTAAGCTCCTAATTATGAATCATGGGATAGAGTTTTGCTATTGACTTGGATTTGTTTGTTGAAACCTATTTCGTAATCTTTTCATATGCTCTGTAGAAGATGCAACCCAACTTGTAGCGACTAATTGAGATTCTCTTTCGCTGTGTCATAGTGCGATGCATTTTTTTTATTTGATGTTTGATAGTCACTCTCCTTTGTAGAACATGATTTTACTGTCTTTGCTGGTTACCTTTTGTGTTGTATGCTTTATCTTTATAATAGGACACGGTTGACTTCTTTATTAATTGTTTTCAGTTGCAAGTTTACTCAATTTGGCAGGAAATGATTGTTCTGTGGTAAATTTTTTTACCATACCTTTTTTGGTCCAGGTCGATACTAATTGACTTCATATTTTTGTGTTCAGTTCCTGGTGATTACTTTGCTCATTTAGATGCCACTGGCAGAAGAATTGATATAGATCAGCGACCTGAGCTTATAAAGGGTAGTGTGGAGTTTGTTGCTCCAACAGAGTATATGGTGCGGCCTCCAATGCCGCCCCTATACTTTTTTCTCATTGACGTATCCATTTCTGCAATTAGAAGTGGAATGCTTGAGGTAAGGACTTGGAGCTTCAGATGCCCAAATATTACCATAAAATATTGGGTCCTTTTTTTCCTGATATATGGTTGTCACAAATCTTATCTTGCAATTCTTTTATGACATTAGCACAGGTTATTTCTCCATCAGTTTTATGCATTCAAATATGACAGCCCGTAGATCAACTTAGAAATTAGGTTCTTAAAGTGCTCATCCATTTGCATAATACCTAAGAGATTCCTTGGCTTTGGCCAAAGATTATTTTATGGTTGCGCCCTCTGCAAGTGGTACAATGGATAAGATTGCATCAATTGGGTTGCTTTTACCTCTTCCTTCACTGACAATGTAAGTCTCGCAAGCATGTCTCTGTGCCTTGTCTGAGGTGGTAAGTAGGTGGGTGAGGTTTTGGTCAACTTTTGGTTCTACTACTGCCTTGTGATGGTGGTGGTTCTGGTAGGAGGGTTTTTATTTTCTTTGGTTGGCCGCGGGGGGGGGTGGGGGGTTGTTTGTTACGGGAAGTGATGTTGTGGTGATAAAGTGGCGGTCTAATTGAGTTCTTCATTTTTTGGGTGAAATTTATTGGACTTTTGTAATAGTCGATTGAACATGAATTGAGGTTGACTCTTGGCATTGTTATCAGGTTGTTGCTCAAACTATCAAGGCATGTTTGGATGAGCTGCCTGGCTTCCCCAGAACTCAGATTGGGTTTATAACTTTTGACAGCACAATACATTTTTATAATATGAAGGCAAGCAACTTGTTACAATGATTTTTTTTAATTATTATTATCCTATTTTAAGTAATACTTCAATCTTTCTCGAAATTACATGCTAAAATTACTTGTGGTTTTCCCTTTGCAGTCGTCTTTGACACAACCTCAAATGATGGTCGTTTCTGATCTAGATGATATATTTGTTCCATTGCCAGATGATCTCCTTGTCAACTTGTCTGAATCTAGAAGCGTGGTGGACACTTTATTAGATAGCTTACCCTCCATGTTTCAAGACAATATGAATGTAGAATCTGCTTTTGGTCCAGCTCTTAAAGCAGCATTCATGGTCATGGTTTGTATATTTCTCCCTATCTTGTCTCTTTGAATTTTTACAATTGATGAAGTAGTTTCTTTTGGTTTTCCTTTAAGATTGTACCAGTAATTTCCTTTCCTCCAAAATTGGTAGTTGATCCATTCCTTTGTCATTTTAATCTTGTTTGGTGACTTTGGTTATCCATTTCCTTTGTATTATTTCTCTCTTTCCCCCTGCAGAGTCGACTAGGAGGAAAACTGCTTATTTTCCAGAACTCACTGCCTTCTCTTGGTGTTGGTCGTTTAAAGTTACGGGGTGATGATCTTCGTGTATATGGAACTGATAAAGAACATTCATTACGAATACCTGAAGATCCATTCTATAAGCAAATGGCTGCTGATTTGACCAAGTTCCAGATAGCTGTGAATGTGTATGCATTCAGTGATAAATACACTGATATAGCCTCCTTAGGTATGTGGCTGTTGTTCTAAGTAACATGGCTTCAAGTATAAAATATGATGTTAGATTTTTAGTTTTTATCTTGGTAATTCTTGATGTTTGTCTTTGTTTTGCTGTGTGTTTCTCCATCTTGTACTTCTGTTTCGAAGCACCAAATTGTGCTATGATGGCCTATTTTTTCAATTGATTGTATGGAATGAGAGAAAAAGAAGACGACTATATAGTGGAGACTTCTTTCCCATCTATGGACGAAGTGAAAGTTTATGCTTCTCTGTAGGCATTGATAACTATGGATTCCGGTGATGTGCCGTTCATTTTTATCCTCCGTGACTGGGAAGCAGAAAATTGTATCTGTTGTTTAACTGTTTTTCTGTGCATCCATATAATTTGCTGCGGTTTCTGACCTTAAGCTTGGGGGCGTATTTTGGGGGAATCTGTTGGGTGACCAGATATCTGCACATTTGATAGTTTTCTGCCTACATACTTAGTTTGGGTGGATATTAATAACATTCTTTTGGCTTCTACTGGCAAGTTGTCAGCAATTTGTAAATATTTTCCGTCCAACAGAATTTGTTCATGGTGGATCTGTATTATTTAAGCTTTTCTCCTGTGATTTTTAAAATTTTTTTGGAGATAATTCTGATTAGAGTTCCTATTAAGGATTTTCCATGTGTTATCTATATCTGCTACCAGAATAATGGGGCATAATGGTTTTTGGATCCTGCTAAAGAGATCTACTTTGCAAATGTATATGTATTTCTTTTATCTTGGGCTTCTGAGTGTTGATTTTAATCCAATTGTCTAAATGTTTGTGGGATTAATGTAATGCAGATTATTTTCTTTTTTCTCTTAATTAATCTCCTTTAAACCAATTGTAGTGAAAAGCATACAAACATGAATGTCTTCTGATGCGAATGATCCATTTTTGTAGATTAGAAGTTAGATGAAAATGCAAAATTCTTATCATTGGATTATGTTGACATTTGCTTTGTGGAAAAGAAATCACTTTAGCAATGCTTTCTAAGACCTTTTACAACTTCCTTTTTCATTTGGATGCAGAAAAGTATGACCTATTAAAAAACAAGCGATCTTGAGATTTGACATATTTCAGTAATCTCATTTTTATGCAGGTACTTTAGCAAAATATACCGGAGGTCAGGTTTATTATTATCCAAGCTTCCAGTCCACTCATGGAGAGAGGCTGAGGCATGAGTTATCAAGAGATCTTACAAGAGAAACTGCTTGGGAAGCTGTCATGCGTATAAGATGTGGAAAAGGTCTGCACAGTTTTGCTCTAGGATAGCCTGTACTATTGAATTGAAGATGCATGTATACAGGGTGATTTCTGTTTACCATGAGGAAAAGCTGATTCTTTTTATCGTGTTTCTAGGGGTTCGCTTTACGAGTTATCATGGAAACTTTATGCTAAGATCCACCGATTTGTTGGCACTCCCAGCTGTAGATTGTGATAAAGCATATGCAATGCAGTTATCTCTGGAAGATACATTGCTGACAACTCAGACTGTATATTTCCAAGTTGCTTTGCTGTATCCTTTACGAGACATTACTGACAATTTTGAGTTTGCTTGTTTAATATCGTCATAGTCTGTTAGCAATTGATTGCATGCTTTTAAAGCCTGAAAAGCATAATATGTTCCACACACAAAAATCTGGTGGTTAATTTCTGTGTCATTTGCGTTTATAAATGTGGTTTTTGAGGAAAGTGAGAAATTAATGTCCAACTGTTGAGATTCTTCTGCACAAATCATTGCTGGTTTCTCATTTATGGGTTCTCTTGTCTTTTTCTTCTATTATTCTTAAGACATTTCTGTGGCCATCTCTCTCATTCTCCTGCCTTCACTTCATCTAGTCAGTGATGTCAGTTTTGCTCAATATACTTATCTTGTCTATCAATATTCGTAAGGTAATAATATTTATGCTGATAGAATAGTGCAAGTCCTTGTGTTCTTTAACAATAAAAAGATACACTGCATCTTGTGGAGAGAGGCGTATCCGGGTACATACTTTAGCAGCTCCAGTTGTTTCAAATCTTAGTGACATGTACCACCAAGCTGACACTGGTGCTATTGTTTCAGTGTTTAGTAGGTTAGGTATGAGATCTACACCTTTATGCTGGAATTTCTTGTTTAATCAATTTTATTTTGTGATTAGTTCTTGATTTTCATTTCTGTTGATAAAATGAGATAATTTTCAGCAATTGAGAAAACCTTGTCACATAAGCTGGAAGATGCACGAAATGCTGTGCAGCTAAGGCTCGTCAAAGCTCTGAAGGAATACCGAAATCTCTATGCGGTGCAGCATCGCTTGGGGTCCAGGATGATATATCCAGAATCTCTGAAGTTTTTGCCATTGTATTGTTTAGCAATTTGTAAATCAACACCCATCCGAGGAGGGTATGCTGATGTTACACTGGATGAACGCTGTGCAGCAGGTTACACAATGATGGCGTTGCCTGTTAAGAAGTTGTTGAAGCTTTTATACCCCTGCTTGATTCGAGTTGATGAACATCTCTTGAAGGTAAAAATTCTTTGCAGTTTGCACATTTGAACATTTTATAATAGTCATGAAGATTGTTCAAAGCTTTAATTGTTTGTCTGCATTTGATACATGCAGCCATCTGCTCAACTTGATGAGTATAAAAACATCATGAAGAGATTACCACTAGTTGCCGAAAGCTTAGATTCAAGAGGACTTTATATATTTGATGACGGTTTCCGTTTTGTTTTGTGGTTCGGTAGAATGCTGTCTCCTGATATAGCTATGAATTTGCTTGGCTCAGAGTTTGCGGCTGAGTTATCGAAGGTATGTTCCGTCTTTGGTGTCTACAGATTGTTGCCAAGAATTTCTGCCTATTGCATGTTCAAAGTTCATTTGCTAGAATTATCTTTTGTTTGGAAAGGATACCAACATTGATGTTGGTCTTCATCATAGATGGTCTGTTGTGGAGGAGGGTCTTATTATTGAAAAAAACTTAACTTTGAGCGTCAACGTGAAAAATAACTGAAGTTATTTTTGAAAATAAGATATGAAGATATCAAAATTGGAGAAAAGTGGAACTCTACTTGTTTCTAATTCGTTTATTGTGATGTTTTTTCGTTTTCATTGTATTACTTTTTGTGGGCTCAATGTTTTTGAACATTTGTCTTCAGAATACTCACTTTTTCTTGTTTCTCCTAGCTGCTGCATGATGTGGCTGTAATGAACTCACCTGGTATTGTTTCTTTGTTAATGAGAATCAGGTTACGCTTAGAGAGCAAGATAATGACATGTCAAGGAAGCTATTGGGGATCCTGAAGAAACTTAGAGAGCAAGATCCTTCATATTATCAGCTGTGTCAACTTGTAAGACAAGGTGAACAGCCCAGAGAAGGTTTCCTTCTTCTTGCAAACCTTGTTGAGGACCAGATTGGGGGCTCCAATGGTTATGCAGATTGGATTATGCAGATACACCGCCAAGTACTGCAAAACCCATAATGTACAGGTAAAAGCTTCTAATTTTGATTTATTTATTTAGCCGAATTGGTTGATGCTTCAAAAGATGTTGCCCTTTGGTCCATGCTACATGATATTTTTCTATTGGATGAGTTAGATATACAGGCTAGTATAGCTGTTACAGACAAGTTCTTATGTGAATTTAAGGCTTTTCACTTGTATTGTTTAACATATTGGTTCTACAATAGCTGTATACAATGATTACTTTTGATAAAGTTACAGTTTATGTGGAATATCTTTTTTTTTTTTTAAATTCAATCAACTTAAGGCTTTGAAGTGACCAAGCATGCAAATATTAGCATATTTTGTTTTAGAATGAATGTGTTTTTGGAGATTTATTTTGGTTGAATTATTCGCTTAGTCTCAGGTTTTAAGTTTTCTTTTCAAGTTGTCATGTAGGTGAAAAATGAGGCTATGAAGTGCTTCGTTTGCTTTATCCTGCTAAATTTTGAAAAATTATTTGGCAAAATTTATATTAAAAGAATTCCCACAGAACTTACTTTAATGCTGCAGAGGATTATCAGTAGATTGTTCTGTGCTCTTCATCGACGAGTGATCGGATGTTATGTCCAACGGCATAAATAAAAATTTGATTTCAGCTACTCATTCCCTACAAAATGTGGATGGTTGAGTTAATGATATTGATCACCAGACAGATTCTTAGAGAACATTATGCCGGTTTACTACGAGCTTCAATAATTAGGGGAGATGTACTTTTAGTGATACATTGTTTTGAAAGCAGTTTCCATTTGGAAACCCAACAGATTACAATTTTATGTGATAGCTTAAATTATTGTCAGCAAATTTTTTTATCCGTCATACTTGGAGAACGTTCTAGGCATTTGTTTGTTTAGTGAGGAGGTGTGTCCAACTTGCTTGGCATTGTTAATTAATACTCAATTTTGGTCTAATATTTGAAGCAAGTTTTGTTTCTGCTTTTCTGGGTTTCGAATGGAGTTTACTTTTGATAAAGAGTGAGTCCCTTTTACTATCTTGTGTCTGCAATAATAAGAAGAAAGTTGGGAACTGTGTATATGGCCGGCGGTTAAAAAATGTTTGGATATAGTAGCAGCACTTTCCGTAATCGCAGTCTTGCTTGAAACAGACCACATTTCTACATGTTGCAGCCATTTCAAATTTTAAAGCAAGTTCAGAACATGAAGGAAAAGAACCATTTATAAAGTGATTAATACTAACTTTTTAGAATTAAAAAGATTCTTATTTAAATTACACGAGTAGAGCCGATTAGTGATGTTAATGGGGGCGGGTTTTAATGAGAAACTAAAATATAACTCAAAATTGAGAAGTCTATTGGCGGCAACAAGTTATTTTTTTATTTTATTAAAATAAAGGTTTAGATTTTCAAAAAATATAAATTTTAATACATTAAAGTGCATTGGAGTGTAGATTTTTTTCTTTTCTTTTATTAAAATAAAATAAGGGTTCTTTTATTAAAAATTACTTTAGTGGTTGCAATATACAATTACTGTTCAAACAACGATATGTAACTCACAATGAACCTCATCTCAACCCTCTAATGCCAAAGTAAATTTATGGAGTAAGTTTGTCATTAATTTAAAATTTGAGTCAACTTTATAAATAGTCTAACTTTTTTTTACTCTTGTATAAGTGATTAAGGTAGAGTTCCTAAATTAAAGTGAACTCTCTATCATTCCTTTTATTTTTATTTCTTTTTAAATGATAGTCTCTATCATGTCTCTTATTGTATTGTATGTAAACTGATGATTTTTTTTTTTTTTTGGGATTAAGAATAAACTGATGCTTGTCTAATGCAAAGGTAACCATACCATTTTCTTTCTTGTTTACCTTAGCCCTTAGGAGGCTTCAGTGACAAATACTCTTTATTGTTTCATCTTTCTAATATTCTGAAAAACTTAAAGGGGCTCGGCGAAAGTTTGCAGAAATAAGTTGAGTGAGATAAAATAAGAAAAGTAGAGTAACTACTCTTCGGTTCGGTGCTCTGCTTCAAACCTTAAATCAAAGGAAATTCTTTCGTCCCATCTCATCAAATAGCATCACTTACCAAATTCCTTTTTCGTTCCAAACCTTGTTTGTCATCCAAAAAATCAAAATTTTCTTTCTAAAAATCTTTCCTTTACGTTCATTACTATCTATATTTTCCTCTTCTCGTTGTGGAATTTTGAAGTTTCATAATTGGGATTGAGAATCTTGTATCTTCGACGAACGATGGGTAACCCAGATACAAACTGGGAAGAGGCGTTTAATCGTTTTGAGCAAGCCATAGTTTCTGGGAGTGAAGCTTTGCAGGTAAAGGCTATCATGAAACTTGCCAGTGACTCTAAATTTGCCCCACAAGATATATTAGCAGCCACTATTCCAATCCTTGCGAGGCTTCTTGGTGAAAATAACTTTTCAGGTAATCTGACTCGTTCCATTCAACAAGCAGCTGCTTATTGCTTAAAACAAATTGCTTTTCAAGCTGATGGCACGTTGGCTACTGAGATAGGCCAATCTGGTGTTATAAATTCTGTATTGAGGTTGTTTCCACAATCTGATGATAGTTTTAGAACTATTTTAATAAAATGTTTAAGAGTTTTTGTCACATTTGGAAATGAAAATAGGGTGATTGTAGCTAGGAATGGCGGGTTGGAGATTGTTATTGATTTGTTGAATTCATGTCATGATGGTACTAGGAGGTATTTGTTAGAAATTTTGAGTGCATTGGCATTGTTGAGAGAGGTTAGGAGGGTTCTTATTTGTTTAGGCGGTTTAAGATATCTTGTAGAGGCGGTTAGTTTTGGTAGTGTGGTTTCTAGAGAAAGAGCTTGTCAGGCTATAGGGTTACTTGGGGTTACTGGGCGTGCTAGACGTTTGCTTGTTGAGTTGGGTGTGATTCCGGGTCTTGTGGAGTTGTTTCATACTGGAGATTGGACAACAAAGTTGGTTGCTAGTAATACTCTTGGCGTGATAGCGGCTCATGTTGAGTATATTAGGGCAGTTGCTGAAGCAGGGGCGATTCCTTTATATGCTGAGCTACTTCAAGGACCCGATTCTACTGGTAAAGAAATTTCTGAGGATGTGTTTTGTATATTAGCTGTTTCTGAAGCAAATGCAAATGCAATTGCTGAACACTTGGTGAGGATTCTTAGAGAAGGTGACAATGAAGCAAAAGCTGCTGCTGCTGATGTTTTGTGGGATCTTGCAGGTTACAAGCATTCAGTACCCGTTATTAGAAACTCGGGTGCAATCCCGATCCTAGTTAATCTTTTGAGAGGTGAAAATGATGAGGTTAGGGAAAAGGTATCTGGAGCTATTGCCGAATTAAGTTATAATGAGGCAGACCGAGTAGCATTTGCTGATGCAGGGGCAGTGCCAATTATGATAGAGTTGTTGCATGATGAGTCAGAAGAGCTGAGGGATAATGCTGCAGAGTCACTTATAAATTTTTCTGAAGATCCACTACTGCATGAGAGAATATCTGAAGCAATTGGCATTCCGTCATTTCAGAGTATGCAAAGTAGGCTTACTAGAATTCGTGCTTCTGATGACCCGATGGCTAGGTCCATGAGAAGGATGAGCATCGAGCAACTCACTTGGGACCCAGATCTTGTGTGATTGTTTTCTTGGTTACCTCTTGAGTCTTGAATCTCTGCACTTTTTGAAATGTGTGCAGATGAAATTCTTTATCCCTTTGGGCCCTTTTGTATCTGCGTTTGATAGTTTGGACTGAGTAATTCATCTGCATATTGCTATTGAAGTTGCTGAAGGGATTGCCGTTTGCATCATTTGTCAATTAAAAGGTAGCATGTGAGATGGATTTAATTCTCTTGTATATGTCTTCCATAATGCTTCTTTCATAATTGATTTCATATATATATATATATATATATGTATGTATGTATGTATAAATTGATAAGAAAACTATTTGTATTAAAAAATAATTGATTTCATATTACCAATTGACTTTCTTTTTATTCAAACAGACATCTTGGGGTAAGTAATTTCTCCTTTTCACTTGGCTGAACTTGGTTATAGGTTCTGTATAAGGCATTACTATGTAAGGTATTCTTAGGTAATGAAGTAACTCATAATATCTAGTCTGGATCATTTAGTGCGTGTCGTTCTGGGATGGAATGCACGTGCGCTCTCATGTGGCTGCCTCACCTCCTCTTTCTTCTCTGTGATAAAATGGAAATATAAAATGTGCTCATGACAGCGTGTTGGGAGTATGAAGATTATGAAAATCCTTAGAAAAGCAGAAAAGGGTGAACAAGCACATCAAAAGTTCCATAATTGTATTTCAGATGGTCGAATTATCTTTGTTTGAGAAGCCTTGAACTTTAAGCTTCATTGATGCCGCACATGTTTCACGATTGGGTCCTATTTTATTCATCTACATTTGATACAACAAGTCAACCAAATCACTGATGCATGGAAATTAATTAAACACAGAAAGACAATGTTGCAGGTACCACAAGACACTTTGAATTAACCACAAATTGGGAATTAAAATGAAAGAGCTAGAGAAGGAGAAAGAAGATGAAAAAAAATGAGGATGCAAGTTCTTGGTGAAGGGTCATGAACCACTGCATATAATCCACATGGACATTGTTGACAGCTTGATGCACAATGTGTAATTGGGCTCGGACTTGGACTCGGCGGTTTTTAATCTTTGGTTTCATCAATACCAACTCCTGGTTTCTCCTTCATTTCTTCCACGGTTTCTAAGCTTGCATGGCCAAGTTTCTTGCCCAAACGTTTGGCCAAGCTGGCTGAATCAACTCCATCTCCAGTCACCACAACTGTGTCTTTGTATTTTCCTTGTAGTGAAACTGAGATTACACCTGCACCACCACCACAACAGTACTTTAAAATGCTAACTGATGGTGTTCATATATTTTCATGTTTGAGTCTTGAAACACCATGCCTGAATCTAATTAATGTTGGAGATTTTAAGTAGAGAGAATATTACAAACCGTCTGTATCAGCAGCTATTTTCATGGCCTTGGACCGGCATTTGTGGCATCTCACTTGCACCTTTATAGCTATCTGTTGCTGCACCATTACAACAAGCAAGCATGAAATTTACATGGTCAACAAGCTAATTAATTGTACAAGGGAAAAGGAGGCACATTGGTTGTTATCTTAATGTTATAGTTTTACCTTCATCTTCACAAGCCGAAAATGGAAAACCAGCACTATTGTTTAGAGAATGTGAAGACTGGAATTATGTTTTACACTATGCACGAAGAAGAAGAAGATGAAGAAGTCTATTTATATTATGTCAAATTGATTGTTCAAGAGTATGCAACTTAATTAAGTTGGTGATCCGCTTTTCACGGGCTCAATGTATTTTCTTTTAGCAAACGCGTAGTGCATCTTGCTTGTCTCACTAAACTTGGAGTTCTATTTTTAATTAAGTCAATTGTTATTGTATTAAGTCAACTATAAATTTAGTTATAACACTATTAGTTTATCAGTCACGCGGTTCTTCTAGAACTTCAATATTTGCATGGTATGTTTTTACCATTTTGGAGGGTTTGTTAAGTGTAAATTTGTTGGATGAGAGCCTTCTTGAACTGATTGAACACTAAGTTAATGATTAGGATTTATTTATTTACCTTTTCCCTTTTTTTTTTTCCAAAAAAAATCTTGGACATTGATTTATGCTCAACTGAGTATGAATTCCAATTCTTCTTGAACGGTACATTTTCAGAATCCTTTCATTGAGTTTCATCAATATTGATGGGAAGAAAAATTTTAAGCATTCAAAATGTAAAGTCATAATAAATATTGCCAAGAGAGAAGAGATAGCAAAAAAGTCATGCCCCCGAGGAACAATGAAAGTTGTGAAACAGACAAAGGAACGGACTAAAATCAACCTACCTTTCACATTGTATCATGTTCCATGAAGTTTCCAATCTAATTCTAAAATTTTTCAATATATATAACTTTCTAACAAAACCATCCACCAAAATCAAACCCTTGTTCTTTGGAATTTCTTTGGAGTTTCAAGAATAGATGAGTGAATTGTAAGATAGCTTACCACCATGACTTTTGCGTTACTAGCTATCATATTTTCAGGAAAATAAAGCTGCTGTTGACGGCCTTAATTAACAATTTGAAGAGCTTTTTCGATGGAGTATTTTCTATAGAAATTCAATATTTCTTGTCTCAAGATGTTATTGGCTTTTAAAAATATCTTTTTCTTTTGATATGTATGTTCTTATTTTATTTAGCTTTTTGTCTAAGATATTCTCTCTTTATTGTTCTTACTGCTATGATTTGTCTCTTGGGGATAAGACTCTTTAATGTTATTCTTAATTTAGTATTTCCACTTCGCTTGTTTCATTAAGAAAATCCCTTATTAAATTGGGGTTCATCCAAAAAAAATTAAAAATAAAAGAAAAAACTAATGAGAGAAAGGTTGTCTCGTGTGACATATAATTATTTATGTACAAGAATTTAGTTTGTGCAGAAACTAGAAAATTATCATGGCATTGGAATACACTTGGCCACCATGCCAATGGGCAGAGTCATGACGGCTATGCCAATGCAGACGCACCAATGCTTTAGATCCATTCTTGTCCCATGAGTAACGACCGCGACCATCTCAATAGTTGCGATCTCTAAAATGAAAATGAGCCCTACAATTATAATAAAACAAAGATTTTGACGCAATCTCTTGCCCTCGAATATATTTAGCGCCTCAATCTCTCTAGCGTTGATCAGAACAAATACCTGGCAGAGAACAAAGCTGTTAAATAAAATGGCCTTTAGAATAGTCTTATTTGCTTGGACTTGGAGAAATTCTTTTCCCTTCAATTGAGTGACCGACAGAACGGAGACTTGGTACAAAACTTGAACAATGATGTTTCTCCACACGGTTTTGTTTATTAATGGAGAAGCAGATGCTGCTGCTGCAGCGTGTGCCGGCAGCTGCACCCGGAGGCTTACTGGAGCTGCAAGAGCTAAGGCGCCCAGCACATCCATAGTTAGGTTGACCCACAAGAGCTGAAATGGTTCAAGTGGAATTTCACCAAAGAAAATTGCGGCAACTAGGTTTATGGCAAATGCAGCTGCATTGACAGTAAAATGCAATTGGATGGACTTTCGAATGTTGTTACAAACACATCGACCCCACTTCAGATTGGCTGCAATTGTCGCAAAATTTTGGTCCAGGATGACAATTTCGGAGCAGTCTCTAGCAAATTGTGCACTTCTTTCACTTATTGAAACACCAACATCTGCTTCCTTCAGTGATGGAGCATCCCTAGTGCACGTTCCCGTGACCGCAACTACTTCCCCTTTCTGTTTTAAGCACTGCACCATTAGAAGCTTGTCTAATGGAGAAGCATTGGCCATTACCCTAACTTTATCGACCATAAGTGACCGAGTCTCTTCTGAACTGCTTCGAAATACAGACGCTTCAATCACTGCAGCTTCGTAATCGTTTGAGTGATCTTCTGCTGCAGGCTTGTGGATTAACCCCGAATTGGTTGCTATTAGTCTTGCTATGTTAATGTCATCTTCTAATATCAACTTGATCTTAATTCCGGCTGATTCTCTGCAATCTTCAATGGCCTGTTTCACCTCGGACTCATAAGGGCTCTTCAAGCGCACAAGTCCTAACCAAGTTAACCCACACTCAGTGAGTTCGATTATTTCTTCTTTTTTGTCTTGTTCCACTTGTTTGCATGCAAAAGAAATACACCGGAGACTATGATGATTAGCTTCAATGTCTTTAATAAAATTATTGAAAACGTCTCTTCTATGCTCATCTAGGGTTTGCAAAGTTCCATGTCTATCCAAATAATGCGTGCACATGGAGAGTATTATCTCTGGAGAACCTCTCCAGTATATGTGAAAAGAATTATCTCCTTCTGATTCTGACCCATTCCATTTTAATAATAAACCAGCTCGATTCTCACTGATATCAAAAGCTTCAACGGTGCAATTTTGCTTCATTTTGTCTCCATCAACACCCAGAAAATCCTTGGCCCACAAAAGAAGTGCATCATCATCATCAGCTGCAGCCTCATCAAATGACGTGGTTCCAATGGCTTCACACAATGCTTCAAGAACATCTGCAGATGTTGATTTTATGAAGCTATTATCATTAGCGATCCATAACTCGGCCATGTTTGCATGATCCAAGGAAAGATCACTTGTTTTGCCAGTACAGATAGTGGTGACCAAGCCCAGTGAACCACAAACAGGAAGATTTCGAGCTGTGGCTCGAAAACATGCTAATTTCTTGGATCCATATGCTAAACATATGAATAACCCTATAGGCAATAAGCCATCCCTTGAAACAAACACCAATATGGAAAGCATTTCAACGTATCTATTATGGCTTGATGCACCTTGTAGTCTGATAAATTTTGTGACCGCCTCACCTATAATTTCCTTCACCGTGTTCCTTACACCACCTTTAGGTTCCGGATCATGATCATCGTCGCCCCATGCGAAACATCCTAGCACTTGCACCACAAGAAAAAGCAAGCAGAGGCTCAAACAAATCTTTTCCATTCGAGAACCCATCCTGTCAACCGAAATCTGCAGCTTTGATTCCTTGTAATCTTGACGATTTATACGGCCGTCTTTGGACAGCAATTTCATTAGCTTGCTAGTTTCCGTGTTCTCGCCAACAGATGTCGCGAGCATGGAACACTCTCCACCAACCACCTTTGCACCAGTGAATATACAAGGAAGCTTATCATCTCCATCGTCAAGCTTGAGGTTTCTGCCGTGAACAAATAGCCCATCAGCTGGAACTTGATCGCCAGTCTGTAAACAAACAACATCGCCAACCACAACCTCAGATACTGCTATCTGTCGCACTCTCCCGTCTCTCATGACCTTCACTGCAGCTCTTCTGCTTGTCCTTTTAGAAACAAGCAGTTCATTTATCCAGTTCTTTACGAACCTGAATAACGAACTGATGCATACAACACTGGATATTACAACAAACGCCATTACCCCATCAAGAATTCCTTGTTCAAAACCATTCCTCTTGATGCCTAGCAAAAGAGAAAGTGTTGCGCAGCACAGAAGAAGGATAACAGTGGAGTCCTTAATGGAATCAGAGATTAGTCTGCCAAAGTGCAATGAAGCTGGATGCTTACAATTATTTTCTAATGACAAAGTTAGGCCGTTTGAGCCGAACACTTGACGACGACGACGAAGTTCCATCTCTTGACCACTTAATCCTATATCAAGATTGGTCTCTAAAGAAGCTGCAATGGCTTGAATTCCGCCTGATTGACGAAAGGTTGTATAGCTGTCACTCTCTACTAGTTTTTTCAGTGTTTCTTGGTCGATTGAAAAGCGCCTGAACCCATGATCACAGGTTTCTTCTTCCATGAGTACTATTGACACTGTGAGAAATGAACAAAGACACGATGTACGTCAACAAGAAGAGGAAACATAGGGGGCAAGGAGAAGATGATATTGTATTAGCTTTACATTTTTAAATTTAATATATATAAGTGACACATGATGAAAAGGGTTAATTTCGTCCTGCCCCCAGATGTTTCAACATTTTTCACTGTGTGCCCAAAGATTTTAATAATTTTTATTTTACACCTAAATCTGTTAATTTGACCGTTTATTCTAACAGTCAAAGGGTAGATTTAGAACTTCATTCTCTAAATATTATTTAAAAATACATAAATTTAATTTATTTGATAAATTAATTGATGGAATTATTGTAATAAATAAATACCAATTATTGAATTAGTATTTTATGTCATTTAATTATTCTCCAATTCAAGATTAGGGGCATTTATGATATTTACTTAATCTTCAAACAGCTCTAATAAAGGTCAAATTAACAGAAAAGGGTGTGGGATGAAAATTATTGACACATTTAGAGGCGCCATAAAAAATATCAAAATATTTGGGGACTAGATGGAAATAACCCTAAAAAATGCAAAAAGCATATTTTGAGTTTTTTTCAAGTTTTTGTTTTATAATATTGTGATTGGAAATAAGAAATAATATAATTATGAATACTTGGGGTCCAACTATACTACAACATTAGTACCATACAACTGACAACTTAACTTCTTTTGTCTTGTGTGACAAATTTTCATATAACCCCCAATCACTTTTATTTAATATTTGTTTCATAAGTATTAAACTTATTTCTACCTGCATCTATAGGTATAATTTAATTAGCACATTATACTATATCATATTTATGTATTTTTAAATAATATTGAATTCGTATCATAATACCCCTCTTTATTTTATTTTTTTCATAGACCTCTTTACTACTTTGAAATTGAATCATTGGCATATTTAATTTAAAATCTTACATTCCATTTTAATTATAATTTTTTTCATTATCAGGTTTTGTTTTCATACATTCACTATCAAATTTCATTTAACACTTTTACATTCTTTTTATTTCAATTTTTTTTATAAATATTGTGGTATTTTTTTTTCTTACATTCACAACAAATTATGTAACCACAATAGCTCTATTAAAAAAAATTATAATTTTTCATACTTTTACTTTTATCATGTTATTTAATCCTTTAATTTATCATGTTATTAAAAAAGTTTATTACTATATATGAGGGATAAATATTTTATAAAAAATATTTAATACAACCTAATAAATCAAATAATGTGATAAAAAAAATAATATAATACAACCTAATAGATCAAATAATGATGAATCAAATGCACCCATAAAAATAATAATAATTGAAATAAATAACATGATGAAAATAAGATAAAGAAAAATCATAATATTTTTTGTATTTAAGTTGTTAAGATTACATAATTTGTTATACATGCAAGTAAAAGGTACTATATATAATATTTATTAAAAAATTATAATAAAAAGAATATAAAGTGTTAAATAAAATTTGAGAGTAGATTTAAAAAAAAATCCTAATATTAAAATAAAAAGAGTTTGAGGTTCTAAATTAAGTATGGCAATTATTCAATCTCAAAATAGAAAAGAGGGAGTATTGTGATAGAATAAAAATATTATTAAATAGCGTAAGGTGCTAATTGAAACGTGTTTGTGGATGCAGACGGAAATTAATTTAATATTTATGAAATAAAATTTAAATAAAGAAGAGTGGAAGTAAATAAAGAAGAGTGGAAGGATTGTATGAAAATTTAGGATGATGCTGCAAACGACAAAAGAAGGGGTGTGGTAGTGGTAGTACCACGGTTGGGGATAAAATTATAAAAAGTAATTTGAAATAGTAATAGATTTTGTCGTTTGCAGCAGTTTAAGCCTCAGGAGATTTTTCTTTATGAAGTTATGTCATCTGTGCATCCTAATTAAAGGTAAATAGTTCGATTGAGATGACTGACCAATGAAGTTATGGAGACAATTGACCAATGATGCTATTGTCTTACTGACTTAAAACTAATTAAAGCTGAATCTGAAATGACTAAAGTAGTTGAATTTTCTTCTTTGACGATGAAAATCTTTCGAAATGTCCTTGTAAGGACTAAGGAGGAAGACACGATGAAACTTACTCGCACGTCCATCTACGTAGAATTAATTGATTGTCACGATATATATATCTCCTTAGATGCCCATTCATTTTTTACCAATTTATTGAGAAGAAAGATTATATATGTGCATCTTTCGTTTGAAAGATACTTTTTTTTTTCTTTTTTAAAATAAATAAATAAATAAATAAATAACAGTTATATATCTTTTAAGATACAATTTGAACTACAGAGTTATCAGCTAGGAACATAGAAATATTGATTAATTTTTTCCTTTTGCCGGAGTAGCTTTTCAAGTTATATTTCTTTTATTATATTTTATTCAATTTTGATGCTTCACAGGATTTACATTACATGTGATCAAGAACAATGACTAATTGAGTACACGTGTTCCTATTTATTTCTTAATTATTTTCAGGTCGGGTCAAAAGGGCTGGCTTTTTCAAAAATTTAGTATGCACTAAAGACTTTTGGGCAAGGGCGAACTCTTTGTTTGTATCTTCTATCTTGTGCCTTTTGCTGTCGTTTAATATTCCGCGTAAAGGGCATGAAATTGTGCCTCGCCTTTTGCTTTTAGTAAGATATGCGGATTTTTCCTTGTAAATAATAGTGGGAAGAAGGAGGGCACGGTATCGATCTCTAGCTCCCGTTGTTAATATTTAACTTTCATCAATAATTATATATATAAATAAATAAAAATTGGAAAGCGCATGGTGTTGAACCTAATTACTTGATAAGTTGATATTTATGCCGTTGATGACATTTAATAACGAACTAAGGCTTATTAATGTATGCATTCCCCCCAAAAGCTTTCACACTCACCAACCATTATTATTTATTACAACAAAATATAAGTGTCCACGTTATGTGGCTTGAAAGTAACCACAATTCTGATCTTTAATCCTTCTGGATAATAGAAAATCCTATTTTTCGTCTTTTGTCTTGCGTTTATGCGTTGTCTTTCTTTGCTTTTGTTTACGAGAGATTTAGAGTGCCTCTCATCATATTTAAACAAAGAAATTCTATAATATATCAAAGTATCATATCAGCTATACAACAAGTAAATTATATTATGACATCTGTGCATTTATTTTGAGCATTACCTTACAAGTGGTAATTACATTAAATTCAATTACATATATCATTCATGCATCAATTGGTACATAAGATGACCAAATTCTCTTTACCTCATAGCTTGGTTTCAATAAATATACCCAATACTTTCTTATAATTTATGAGTAACTATTCATCGCGGTTTAAAATATGACTAATCATAGAGCCACAAAATATTTGTTCAAATATTAGTTAGATGATAACATCGCATGAGCTAATGCCAATTTTAAAATTGCTGCTTATAAAATAATTTACTTTTACCATGTTGATGAAATAGTCAGCTGGACAAATTTAAAAAGTAGCTATTTGCTTCGTAGATTGTACTAAAAAATTATTGCAGAATGTATGTATTTAATAAATTATATTGTTTAAGTATAGTTTAATTGCATAATGACCTAAATAAATATAAGTTGAAATTGACCATACTCATTTAATTTTAACTTTTCAAAAACACAGGTTTCGTAATGTGGAAAAAAAAACTCAATAATAGACTAATTTAAATAACAGCACAATAAAAATTAGATGAACTTATTGGGTGAAATATTTTGATATTAATATTGATATAAATTATGAAATAAAACTTTTTATTTCAATATTCGAACTCAAGCGATCAACTAAATAATCCTGCTTGAAAACTATTGTGCCAAACACTTGAAGAAAGCATAAGTGTATATATTAAAGAGAAAGGGGTTCATGCACGCAAATGCTTCTAGTTTCTATAAAGCATGCTCATGTTTAGCTTAAGTATGTATCTATTGTGAGAGAATTTTAATCCCACTACAAATCTTGCAAGTAAAAATATTAAACAAATAATAAATAGAAAATAGATAAAGAATAAAACCAATCACACAACACAAAAATTTACATAGAAAACTCCTACACAGGAAAAAAAAACCACAGCTGACAAAGATAATGAGAGAAAAATTCATTGTCTATTATAATCACTCTAATATCGTTTCTCAGAGTCAAAACTCCAATAACAGTCTATCTCTCAATAGACTGAACATTTCTCTCACATTAAAACTGTTTATTTAGATAGAAACTTATTGTTGTATTATATAACCAAGTGAACCCAACCTCCTTATATATAATTATTATTTCTTGTAGAAGAAGTATTCATTTTCTTATGCTAGTAGTATTTTTTTTTGAATAAGCCAAGTTCCAAAAGAAAAATTATTTATACCTCAAATAAGAATCCTTCTAAATAAGGTAGGCATAGTAAATGTTTTAATTTAATATTTACAAATTTCCATTGAAAAAGGAGACATATTTCCTAACATCTATTTACTTTCTCTTTTAACATCATTTGTAGCTCTTCATCTACTCTTGCTTTGCACAGATCTACACACTTCTACAAAGAAGACATTAAATACTCTTTTTTTAAGTTTACTTGCTTTTTGAACGATCGTTCTTATGGTGAGTATAGGATAACAACACTTCCGTAATTTAGTAAAATAGTCATGAAACTTTTGCATTTTTAAAAATAATCACACATATCCAAATATAATACATTTAAGTATATGTAATTAAAGAGCGCAATTGTCTTAAAAAATATTCTTTTTTTTTTTAAAAATAAAGTGGTATTTGTTTTTTTTAGACCTTAATTAGTATAAATTTTGAATAAAGTTGAATGTCTGAATCTAAATAACATGTTTTTTTTTCTTTTTTCTTGAATCGCTAAAAATAAATATTAAAATATTTATTTTTTTAACTAAAAAAATATGAAAATTAATATTTTTATAGTTATGCCATTGTAAATTATAAATGTTAAATAAATAATAAACGCTCAAAGAACATAAATAAGACAATATATTATCATTACATAAATTATATTCAATTGAATACAACTCTTTAATATTCTAAATTAGTATTTGTTAATCAAGTATATTGTAGCTCATGATGTTTTTATATGAAAAATATTCATAAAAAGTTATGAAGATAAATAATTCTAATTTGAAGAAAATAAAAAGATAATAATAATAATAATAATCTACCACTATTATCACAAGTTATGGGTAATAATGCTAATTATTAAATTTTATTTAAGTAACGATGAAAATTAATTAATTAAATAGAAACATTTTGGAGAATATTTTTTAATGATATAATTCAAAATTTTTACATTAAGCAAAAAGCTAAAAATATTAACTTAATAAACTAGTCACTTAAATGATTGAAAATTTTTATTAAGTTGAAAAATACAAAAAACTTTGATGGTGGAGTTGCTTCTAATGCAGGTGAAAAAATATAATAGACGAGTTTAATGGCTTAACTCATTAAAATTAAGGACTCGCCTATGTTGCAACCGTTGCAACATACAACTACTTTTGTCATTTTGTAGCTTGATTACACCACACCACCTTATATTTTCTATAAAATTAAAAAGGTACCAAAAGTTACAAATGTTTACATATAAATCCTTCTTTGGATAAAATAACATTTGAAAAGAATTTTAATTATTATTATTATTTTCATTAATATCATTATTATTATATAATATTATTTCTATTAAATTTTATTATTTTTATTTATTTTAATTGTCATTATTTATTATTATTACTATCATTAATGTCATTAATAATAATAATATTATTATTAAAATTTATTACTTTTTTTATTTTAATTGTTATTATAATGTAATTAAATCATTATTATTATTATTAATATTATCTGTTAGTGTTAAAATATATTTAACTTTATTATTTTAATTATTATCATTATTAATATTGTTATTGCCGTTAATTTCTGTTGTGTTTTATTATTATTGTTATTATTCAATTTAATTAAAATTTTTTGTCTTTATTATTATTATTATACAAATAATATTCGGGACATAATTGACAAAAGATATTTTAGTCTATTCTAATTCTAAAATAAAGGGAATGTTATTCATTGTGATTTCAATTCATACAGTTTAAGTAAAACAACTTATTTTAATTCAAATTCTTTATTACGATTCCAGTTCATTTCGATTTATATTTAGTAAACGCACCATTAGAGTGTGTTTGGAACATAATATTATCTAGTATTATAATATTATTCTCATTAATTTATTGCTTACCTATGTTTGGACGTTTTGAAAGTTAGATTGTGGTCCATCATATAATTCACTACAATACGCCAACTTTTTCCGTAATTGAAACATTGAATATATTTAAATTTTTATTTTTATTATAATAATTATAATAAAAATAAATTATATTATAATATTATTTTATTTTATCATATTGTATTTATATATTGATAATTAATATAAAAATAATAATTAAATATAATTAATAATAAATTTAAATAATGAGAGTAGATCTGAAAATGATAGCAATAATTGGAGAATTATGAAATATTTAAGAATTTGTGGAATAAATCAAAGGATTTATCTTTCTAAAGTAAGAAAGCAAATATAGACTTTATTTTATATTTAAGGGATTGTGGGTCTCATAAACAGATACTGAAACATGCATTGTAATTGCCTGATATCAATAATAAAAGTCCTCTCAAAATTTTCTGCTTCATTTTTATTCATGTCATTTAACAACTTAACCAATAAATAAAATAATAATTATTATATTTTTTCCTGACATTTTAGGAAACACGAGGGATTGAAATGATAATAGCCTAAGTAAGTCCATCCTCGCCGTTGCTTTTACTTTATCTTGATCCAATGTGTAGACAAAAAAAAGACAAAAAAAGTGGTATCATACCACAGTGGTAATGTAGGCGGATCCTAAAATTAAATTAATTAAGTCATTAAATCGAGAAAATAAAGACTCCAAAGTCTTTTCATGACTGTTTCAGTGTCGCGATCCTTTCCGATAACATGGGCGACAAATTTCTATCATTGCAAATCTTAGATCTCATTTTAGTCGACATACAAATAGAAATGGGTGAGAATTTATATCCGCTTCAAACAAGCTTAAAAGAATTAAAGAAAAATGGAGGAAAGCATACATCGAACATCTCGAGCATAACGTCCTTCACTCCTCCCCATTCAATTCCCATCAAATGATTGTCAAAAACGA
This sequence comes from Atalantia buxifolia, assembly GCA_030444775.1. Lineage (NCBI taxonomy): Eukaryota > Viridiplantae > Streptophyta > Magnoliopsida > Sapindales > Rutaceae > Atalantia > Atalantia buxifolia. The sequence continues at coordinate 24,895,556 of CM059834.1, read as the reverse complement.
TAGAGAGAAAGCTAATGACTCTTGCTACTTGGACTTTGATTTCAGGTGGGTTCATTTTCTATTCTTCTCTATGAAGTAACTAAATCAATTAAAAATAATAATAAACTCAACAAATGATTGTTCATTCCAGTTTCCAACAATGTTCTTGTGTCCACATATTTAGCTTTCCAGCTTAATGAAAAAAGAGTATGTTCTCACTGGGTTAAAATAGAAACATCCCACAAAAAAAAGTGGCAACATCTTCGCCAAAGCGCTATTGCAGCTGTTGAAGAAGACAGCAATTCACCAGGCAAAACCCTTCCAAAAACTAACTTCCATAATTCAATTTGGCTTTAATTTCATACCCTTAACTTATAAAGAAAAATTTCCCTCAAACATTCACAAATTCAACTCTATAACTTTCACATACCTTTTGCCTTGTTGGACTTTCGTACTGGGCTGTCGTTTCTGCTTTTTCTTTAATGTCATTCGGAATATAATGGAGGCTATATTTAAAAAGTCAAACCATTTTCAATTATATTTGATGCCCTATAAATAAGAACAGATACAAACTCTACCACATGTCCACAGGGCACTCCGTAGTCCACCAGTCTCATTGAAAACATTGTTCATCTCCGATGGATAGGCCAAGTGGTAAACCTACTATTCACTCCATTGCCCTCCTGCAAGAGAGGTTCAGACAGCTGCAGAGAGCAAAAGAGATAAGACAGAAGAGAGAGCTCTTACAGCTGTTCTCCGCATCAGAGCCGCTTAGTCCAACCAATAAGGCACCATCCAGGTTGTTATGCTTCTGTTGACAGACCCCTCCCGCTAGGCCACCTCTCCATGGTTCCTTTTTACATCAACCTAACAAGAAGAGCACAAGATTTGATCTCCAGCACACTGAGACTCCACTGCTGGTGAACATTTATGCAACAGATGATATCATGCAAGAAACAAACAACTATAATGATTCGCATGTTGATACCTCTCTTCATCTATAAAATTTTGTTTTAAAATTCCCTAGCAAAAATAAGGGAGAATGTTACTTCATCACTCGCTCTTATTTTCTTTATTATGTTCTCAATGCTTTACCTCAATAGGTGATCTAAGAATGAAAGCAAAAAATAGCAATATAACTAATTTTAACTGTCATCATCATCCTCATGTTCAGAAATTACAGAGGCAACATGAGTATGATCTTCTGGTTTCTTTGAGTATGTATAATCATCATCTTCAGTATGATCCAACTCATCATCACTGCTCCATTTCCTCTTCATAATCTTAGGAACCATGCGAGTTACTTCTTTTGCATCCAACTTTGCTTCACCATTGTTTATACGTTCAAATCGAACAGCACTAACCTTTCTGGCATTTCCGGCTAGAATCTGCATCAAAGACCAAGTAACCTTGCATATCAGTCAGCAGTTGTTAGAACGGCAAATTAAGATATATTCACTTATTTTGCATTCATGCCATGTTTGACTGCTGGGGAGAAATAAAGGATATGAATTCAATTTAATGATGGGCTGAAGACTGACTCCAGCAAAATAAATTCATAAGCATTACTTAATGCAATGGAGTAACTGGAAAAATCCGAACAATACCTCAAGTTTGTAAATTTGGTGCTTTTCCTTAGAATCTTGGCGGTCAGATCCATTTTCAGTATCTTCATCATTCTCTTCCTGATTTTCCTTTTCAACAACCACTTTGATGCTCTCACCTGTCCTTGGGATGTATCCAAATGCTTCACATACAAAACCTGAAACTGTTTCATACTGATGACCCTGTAAACAATAAAGAGAAAAAGAAGGTAAATGGACCTGTGGAATTACACAATCATGGACATTTGATAATGTTTCAGTCACTTCATCTGCTTCCGCAGCACAATTAAACACAAAACCAATATCCAAGACTAAAAACGTATCTTAACAAAGCCATACAGTAGTTATTTTTAGTCATTACTATGATGCCACTAGAAAAAATGAGGATTATTCAATGTGGTCTCACCAAATCAAATCCTTGAAGGAGTGATCTAGATAGTCTGATCCTTTAAGTCATGCACAAAATGGGCAGTCTCAAGGCTAATCCCAAGCAATTGTTCGTACAAGTAATATTTTCATATTAGATCATGCTATGGCTCCTAAAATATATGCCCATACATGTTTTGAAGCTCATCCTATCCACATCACATAACGAACAGCTTGATTGATGATTCTCAAAGCCAATAGTATCATGCTAAAGAGATCGTATTGAACAAGACACTACCTCGACACCATTCATCTGTTGGGCAGGTTAGAGCCTGTTAGAAACACCTTAAGACGGGTTTCTATTAGTTAAGGGGAAATGAAGTAAAACCTGGAGAACTAGAGAGAGTAATCCATATGCAGTTACAACTCAACATATCAGACAAAGACAATCAACATTCATTCCCCCACCATATACTTTAAAATCAATGCTATTAGCATTTGCTCAACATAATCTGTTGAGTGATACTTTCAGGAACAACACACCTCCGGCATTTTGATATTGAGATCTTCAGAGAGCTGATCAATAGATGTATTAGCATCCACATCATATATCCCCTCCGCTCGCATAACAATATAACCAGTTTTTTTCTGGATCTCCTCCTATCATACAAAAAGGGGAAAAAATGAGACAAAAATGCAGGAATAAAAATCAGAAAAACTATAGCATCATCATTTATTAACAACTGCCATTACTATTTGCTAACGTTCTTTACGTCAATGTCAACTATATTGGCCTCCAAATAAAATAAATTGACAGGAAAAAGACTTGAAAATCAGGAGCAAAATTTGGCCTCCACATTTTTCTCACTAGATCATATGAAGAACCTTTAGGAACACCACAAAGTACCTATGGTGTTCCATGCACAAGAATAACTGTTGATCATATTTCTCGTCATTACATCCTACTATTAAATCTATTCTGAACTGGGAAAAACTTGACTCAGAACAGCTACTTAAAATATCAACAACAGTTATCTAAATGGCTAACAAATATTCCCATGATATTAAATGCTAGCATACTTCGAGATGAACAGATATTACTAAAAAGACACAAAACAAAGAGCAGATTCTGGGCTTCAGATATGTAGCACCTGGAAAGATAATTAAACACACTCGTGGAAACATATTAACTGAAGAATTTCTAGCCTATGACCATTAAAGAAAATACTATTAAATCAAATTACTACAAACTTTTATTAACTGTCAGTAATATGCATATCACTCAGTATGTTATTAAGAAGTCATAGAACTCCACAGAACGCATTACTTTTGAGTCATTTTCGTCGAAGATTTCACCAACAATTTCCTCAACTACGTCTTCAAGGGTCACTATCTGTTTCATCCCAAGAAAAATGATTAGCCAAAGTAGTACCAACTAACTTTGGTCCAGATTTCAGGAAGCATTCATACCCCCACTGTTCCGCCATACTCATTAAGGACAACAGCCATGTGAACTTTCCTAATGCGAAACTCTCTAAGAAGATTCCAGACAGACATTGAATCTGCAAAACCAATCAGATATTCCTTTTTAGTCAAATTATAGAAAGAAAACATTAATACGAAAGATTAAAAGAGCAATAACTACTGTAAATATCATTTTGACACACAAAAATAAATGAATAGGCATTAAGGATTACCAGGCACAAAGTATGCAGGTTTGTGGGCCATGTCTGCCACTTTAGTACTTTCTAGTAGCTCACCCTTGAAAATAAAAGATCACAATAATTTCCCACACTGTGAGATTGTCGCATAAAATTAATAAACAGAGTAATATTAACTTAGGCAGGAACAGGAAAAGAAAATTCCCTGACCTTCTGGACATAATCCAGCAGATCCATTGCATATGCAATACCCACTATATTGTCTATACGTTGCTCAAAAACAGGCACCCTACAAATAAAAATTCTCAAATTTCTTAGCATGTTGCAATATAAATTCACTTACTGCAAGATGGTCTTCTATTACTGCAAATTTCAAAGATATCTATTTCTTCCTTATTACCTAAAGCCGTATATTTTTCATTTTTTCTTAAGGGATTTTTGGATTAGCTGAGGTTCTTCATTGTAGAGTTTTGGCATTTATTTTCTGTTCTTTAGGAGGTTTTCTTGTTTTCGTGGACTTTTCAGTCCTCTCAATTGTACATTTCTCTTATTGTTGATTTTATTCTTTTCTTCTGTTTCTTAGGCATCAAATAAAATATTAAAAAGAAGAGAGGGAGACAGACAGAGAGAATTAATTTACCTTGAATATTGATGAGTCACCCACAAGTTGTGGAAATCAATAAGAGTTGCACTGCCATCAATTGCAACTACATCAACAAGAGGAGTCATCACCTCCCTAACATGAGTATCCTTTATTTCTAACACATTCTCAATCATATCCTGCGAAGACAAGAGCATCTTAACCACAAAACATACAGGGACAGATTATTGGACATTTTGACATGATTGAGGAGATCATCAAAATGTAAAATATTGAGAATGACTTGGATAAATTTTTATAGCCTTTCAGCATCATATTCTGTCAAGAAATGAGCTGGGTGTCTATAAAATGGACAATAATTGCATGGAACTTACAGAAAACTTTAGTTTATACAAGCAAAGTTAAGTTCCTGTAGTATAAAATAGCCTTTGTATTTTAAGAAAAGCAGGTAAAGTACACACCAAATGTACTATAATTCTGTGCATTTGTTAAAATTTGCCAACAATTCAATTCTAAATTGCAATATTGTGTGAATAATTTAACAAAATTGACAGACACAGAGCTTTTCTTCTCAATAACATAGGCCAAACGAGGTACAGAAACCTTAAGTGAATTTTGCAAATGTCGATGCAGTGTGCTAAGAACTCTCTATTATGCACATGGTTGACTACCAAAAAGATAATACTCAGTTGAAGGCATCATATAGTAAAACAAATCCTAGTAGCCAAAAAGCTCATTTGATGATCCAAAAGGGTCTTCAAATATCAGTAGTTTGATTGTTTCACTCCTTTGAAAAGATCTTGGTGGATTCCTTTGACTACTATCAGTCTGAAATTTTTCAAATAACTTATATTTAATATGAAAGCAAGAAGAAAATCATAAGTAGTACCTGTTCCTCCTCCTCTATTGCACCACTTAATTCTGCCCCTCGCAACATCAGCTTCAGCTCATCTTCGGTAACATATGGCTCACTAGTAAAGAAAATATTGAAAGACAAGGAATGCGGAAAGTTTAGAAAGAGAAAATAATTAATACAACCACCCACGTAATTAGCATGTTAATGCATCTTTTTCAATCGGAACAGTAAATCAAGGATCACCATCATGATTATTATTTTCAGTTTATTATTCATAAATTAGTTAATAAAGATTATTAGCAACCTATTTGTGGCTTTGTCTCACTGCACCAATTTACAAACTTACACTTACGAATATATAACCAGCATTCTGAGCCCCACTCTGATAGCCTACAATCACTAGCACTTAAATAATGCACTTGCTCAAAATATGAGATGAATCGTACTCACAAATGAACATAAAATAAACATGAAAGAGACTGTACACATAACACACAGGAAACTAACTGTAATAACTAACATAATCCATGGTTATGAGCCCATTATTATTTTCCTTGAACTCAGCAAAACAGTTTACGTTAATTCACACAAGATATGTAAAATCAAAAGATCTAGGGAGGGCAAGAAATTTGTTGGAAAAAATTGACATGATAAATTAAGAATGATGAAGAACCAAGCAGGCTACAGAAGTTACAAAAAAAAATAAATATATAACTATAATTAACTTTTACCTTCTTCCTTTCAAACCAAGAGCTTTTAGCATTCCCATTGATATGAATGTGCAAACTCTTCCCACAGGGTATAATATCAAGGATAGCCATGCTACTGGTCTGACCTAGAGTCAGCTCAAAGAACATTACTCAAATATTGCTATGGGATTAACATAAGCCAATTCAAATAGAGATATGGTGCTACATAAAGCATTAAAATTGGCGAAAACAAAAGGGATGGGCACTTCTACCAAGCACTTCTACCAATTCAATTTTAATGCTATGGGATTAACATAAGCCAATTCAAATAGAGATATGGTGCTACATAAAGCATTAAAATTGGCGAAAACAAAAGGGATGGGCACTTCTACCAAGCATTATTCACATAGGGAAAAAATAATCTAATTTCTGAACTCACCACAAACCTAACAACATCTGTAGCATGATGAACAGCGATACTTTTTGGAGTGATTTCAGTCAGAAGCAATATGGCAACCTAATATCATTCAGGAAATAATGATCGGTTAACAAAATTTGCAGAGAAACAATGCGCAAATGTTCAGGTCTGCATAAGTTTCATCAATTGGGCATTTGACTATATGTGTTCATAAAGCACATGTGTGTTTATACGAGACAGAAAGAGAGAGAATGGAGATTTATGCATACAGTCATTACTCCAGTTGCTGCACTGACACCAGCCTCACCAAATATTGTTGTTGCTGCCTCTGTGACCAATGCAGTTGCTCCAATATTTACCACACTGAATTCACAAATGGAATCTAGTAAGAAATAATTTATAAACTCTGAAGTTCAAATCAACTATAACAACAGCAAGGATAAGGGTACTAGTACGTTGTTCCAATGAGAATAGTTGTCAAAAACCGAGTAACATCAGTGCGGAGCATTTTAAAGACACCAGCTTCATCCTCTTTTTCTGCCAATTCACGCACCTGAAACAGAATAACATTCAATGACAAAAAGGAAAAATTGAACATAATCTGAAGAAACACTCGTTATCTATACACAAAAGTCACACATGAGTTATTTCATATTTTAATTTCCTACATTGAAATGGGTACTACAGTTTAGAATTCAAATTGCTTTTAACTTTTAACAGAAAATGTCAGCTCAAGCATTATTGCAGTCAAAAATTGTATGCAGCATGAATTTCTCAGTTGAATTTAACGGAGAAAGCAAATGAATAATACATTCCTTCATTATTTAGGTCTAAAATTTTACGCAGCATGAAGTCCTCATTCAAATTTAACATATAAAGCAAATAAATCATACACTGCTTGATATATTTGTACTTGCTCCAACCTACACTTAACTCACAACAACAGAAACTAAGCAGCATATCACACAACACTACTACACTGTGTCTAATTTTGAAACCTAAAAGTGTTATGGGACTCAGAAAACTGCAAATGATACACAAACACTAGTAAATAAAATCAAACAGTTTGTTCCGCACAACTGCCAAAAAAAAATGTCAATATATAAATTGTTCTAGTGGACTACTAAATCATCGACAATCACGTGATACTTATACAAACATTGATAGAGGAAAATTTGGGCCAACATCTCCTATTCCATTTACATATCTCTCTTGTGTTGCTGCAATATTGAAATGGATGACTTTTGATGATAAAATTAAACATAAACAATTAAATAATATACCTTCCATGGCCAAAGAGTGGTGATTGAAGTCTCAGCCATCGAGAAGAATGCAGACAACCCCAAAAGCGCAGCCAAAATTAAACCTTGCTCTTTAAACACTCTTAAAACCTGAGAAAGCTTCGGCCACGAACTCTTTAACAGCAATATACTTTGCCCTATCACTCCATATCCTGCATTCACTGTACTCTCCACAGCAAACACTCTCTGGCACCCAACAACCAATACCACACACACCAAAGCACCCAAAGCGATTCCCCCTTTCATTAAAATTTTAACTTTCTCTAAATTAGAATCCAAAACTTCATTTTTATCACGACTCAGTTCATTATTGGCCTTGTTAAATGGTTTTGCAAGGGTTTTAATGTTCAAGTTGTTTCTTGGCAATCTTGAACTGAAAATTCTCGGGTATTGATTACCTTTGGGTGAAAGCCTGACTGGAAAATTGGAACTTCGATATTGTGGAATGGAAAATGAAGTTTTTAAGCCTGAAATCAATATGGGTCGTTTCAAAATCGATGATTCAAGAGCAAAATCCATCAAAAAATAAACAAAAGTTATAATTTTTAATACAAAAATGATAAAACCCTGCGCAAAAAAAAAAAAAAACCCAGAATTTAGAAGAGAAGAATTAAAGGGAATTTTAGCCCAAAAAAATATAAGAAGCAAATTAAGGAATGTACATGAACTGTGGGTTTTGGCAATTGGGTTGTTGGGAAGTTGAAGTTGGTAGGGGTACAAAAGGTATTTAGAGTTTTAACAGGGATAAATGAAGAAATTGTCTTGGATTTCCAGTTGAAGTGCAAGGGAAAAACAAGGAAAGTGAAATTTGGGGCCTCCACATTTTCAACGTCCGCTTGGCGGCTCTGAAGAATAGCTTTTGAGTGAAAAATGAAAAGTCGAGGGATGTGAAATTGCGGGGTTCTGTTTTTGTTGGTTATGGGGACTGGGGAGGGCATTGGCAATTGGCAAGTGGCAACAGGCAAGTGGGAGACTAAGAGCAACATGACTAGATTTGCCCTTGCTAAGTTCTTCAATGACTACTCTATCCCACGTCCGTTTGTTTATTTTATAATAGTTTTCTAAAGGATACCCTTTTTAAGAGCCAAACAGTAGGATTTTTTTGTTTTGTTTTTTTTAATCCTAAAATTAATCCAACTGTTCATAATTCCATTTGTTTAATTGGCCTTAATCAAGCTATAGTCTTATCAGTCCTGGAATGTACCTGTTTGTTAATGTTTACAGTCAAACAAAGTTGTAGAGTTAATGGTATTAGTGGGTGAAATGAACGATGCTGCATTAAGATGCACCAGTTGAACCCTGCCAAAGCTAAGTATTGAGCAAAAAACAAGTTTCGTATGGTTTAAGGATATCGTCTAGATCTACTTCCAACCTATCACATTGAAAGGAGAATCTGACAATGAAAGATGAATATGAGATGAAGACCAAATCCAATGAAATCTACTCGCTGCAGTTGGATGGCCTTGACCAGTCACGAGAAAACATTTCGTCCCCAAAAATCTACTGAAAATCCAAAATGTCAATAAATGTTTTTTACATTTTTGCGATTAAACTCATGGTGATCTAACTCCACAATCAATCCGAACCCATTTTAATGATAATATAATTCCATGATCTATCAAACACAATCAATACTTGTCCTTCTAGCTGATAGAAATGAACTAAGACTCTAAGGGTGTGTTTGGTTCAAGTATAAAATTGTGAGATTTGATAATTTTAGGATAAAATTATCTTAATGTAGTGTTTGGTATCCAAAAATAATTGTGACCTAAAATTAGTGGATCTTGTTATTTAATTCAATACAGTGTCAAAATTTTATCACAAGGGGGGCATGGGATAAGCTAAAACTTAGCCATAGGATAAGAAAAAAAAAAGCCTAAAATTCCTCTCTATCCTTCTCAACGCCGGTCTCTCTTCTCGCTAGATCTCTTCTGTTCTTGCAGTGAGTCTTCTCAAATCTTGACTAAAAAAATTCAATTTAGTTTATTTGTTGTAATTATTTAATAGGATGAATTTTTGTATTTTATATAGTAGTTGAGTGTTTCTATTTTAATTTTCATGGTTATAAATCAATTTTGGAGGTTAATCGTTTGTGTTGAATGAACTATTTTATGTATTTGTTCATGGTTATTTTATGAATGAACTATTTTATGGATTTGTTAAATTAGATTATATGCTAATCTGATGGCATACCAACCATAAGTCATGAGATATGATTATTTATAGTCTAATCTAATATTACACCAAATATAATATGACATTAAATATAATTCAGTATTATCCAATCTTATCTTATCTTATCTTATCAAATTCAATCCGGCATACCAAACGAGCCCTGAGAGACAGCAAGCGATGGTGGTCATGACGAAGAGAAATTACTGAAGACACTTTGCAGCAAATATATTTTTGTATTTAGCGCTTACAAAAGCGCTGCCTCTCTATTTTTACCCACTTTCAAGCGTCCTCATGTGTTAACAAATGAAACCCGTGATCTTTTTATACATATCATTCAATTCATCAATGCATGTTGATATTTATTACAAAGCGCTTTTTAAAAGTGATCACAATTGTAAGAGCACTTTCTCAGAAGAAAAACTCGCACGCTAAAATATTAGTACCAGTGTAGATGTGAACTATGAGACAGCAAGTGATGGTGGCAATGATGAAAAGAAAGTACTGGAGACACTGCAACAAATAAATTGTTGTATTTAGCATTTACGAAAGCGCTATTCTTCTCTTTTTACCCATTTCTCAGAGCCCTCGTATCCGTCGCATGTTGACAAATGAAACCCTTGATCTTTTTTTGTACATATCATTCAATTCATCAATGCATATTTATATTTTATTAGAAGGAAATACCTATCTTACATGCATGTAAAATAGAAGAACCCTTATTAAAAAGCACATTTTAAAAGTGTTCACAATTGTAGAAACACTTTGTGAGAAGAAAAATTCACATGCTGGATAAAAGGCATCTCCCCTTCAATGAATGGGGGAAATAAAATAAGTGGTAAAGTAAAAGATCTATGATGGTGAGAGACTAAATTCAGAGATAAAATAACAATTTTTTTTTTTAAATTATCCTACTAACACTATTAAGCATTGGACATTGAGGTAGCAATTTTTTTTTTTGTCTAAATTTTAAATAGATCTGAATTTTTTTAAAATCTGAATGAGTTTGAATACGAAAATCTAAATGACATGTTTTTTTTTAAATATCTGAATTTAAATGGCATCTTATTTGTTTTTACAATAAAAAAAATCTTAAATTTGGTTATTTGATATTCATGTCCTTGTAAATTTAAACAAAAAAAGGAGGATTAGATTTTATAGTTTAGTAAATAAGTTATTTTACATAGATATTTTTGGAATATAATATTTATTTGTCATTCAGATATTTTTCCATTCAGATAAAAGTTACAAAAATTTACTTTTTTTATTCAGATGTAAATGTCTGAAAATCATATATAAGTTCCAAGAAATAAATAAATATATTTTAAAAAATATCTGAAATTAATAAAATTTCAAACTTTAAACATTTAACAAATAATCTCCGAGTATCTTTATATTTCGTTACATTCAAAATAGATTCAATTTGATTCCGAAGAAGGGAGCATTTCCATTTAGTCAAAAGAAGATAAATATTTATTGATATAGCTTCTGCAGCGTGTCAAAGATGTTGAGCATCAAGTCATATAACAGCAGGCCTCTTCGAGGTGTGATCCTAAAAAGCTCATAAACAGTCTATTTGATTCATCACGTTGCAAGCAAGTCGCTCTGCCGGCGTGTTGGCACAAAGATCTCGCAAGGAGAGACTCAAACCAAGTCAACTTGAAGAATCGGTCAAGAGTCAACTCAAGGATTCTCTTAGAAAAATCAAGGTACAATCCTGACTAACTAATGACTGCTTCCCCTTATACAGGAACGAGAGTCTCGATGCTCTATAAGAACCCTGAAAATTCAAACCAGGTAATTTTTTTTCTTCCCCTCTCTAGACTCTTTCACTTTCTCTCTTTTGTAAGTTTTCTTCAGTTCTTTTTTGGAGATTTCTTTGAAAAACTTTTTTTTTTGGTTAAAAACAATCAAAATTAAGCCACACTAGTTGCGGCATAAGTTTTTCTCAAAAAGACTTGATTACTGACTTGAGTGTCGAAGAGTTCATGCTGGTCGTAAGAATCTGATCGAGCAAAGAAAGGGCAAGCCAGAACGGCAGAGCCATTCTCATTAATACAAATTGAGGTGTTTTCGTGGACATTTAGTCGTAACTCTTCCACTGGCCAAATTTCTGCATCAACAAATTTTAAAAGAATTAATCTGGTTAAAGAAACACCAAAGGAGAGCACAGCACGTTCCATAATTCTTTGCATTCAACATTCTTCAAAATTCGAACGACATTTCCAGGCACTTGGTCTCCAATGCTTATCAGGGTGACAGAGAATTGCAAGTAGAAAAAATATTCTCGTAAGAAATTAATAATAATAAAATAAAAATAATCTTCTTGAAAATTTTCAGCACCAATATCAAGAGACAATACCTTGTTTACTTTTCATCAACTTTACTTGTATATAATTTCTCACTATTAGTCATACACACAAAATATAACTATTAATTTCAACCCCAAAAGATCAGTTGCACTGAAACTTACAACTCGAAAATACAAACATACTAATAATTTCATCTAGTGATTTATTCTGATTAGGCTTCTCATCTTCTTGGATTGCTTCCTTTCAAATATACTGACGAACCCATATGACCTTCCTATTGTGAATACCATGTATCCTAGTGACGCCAATCGCCAATCCAGATCCGTATCCTATCATGGCCGTTTTCCAATCAAACCTGCTAGAAGCATCATTTTCTCCATGGAACATTGTCGACGCTGATTCTTGAGCTTCATCGTGGTTACATATTTCTTACACTGGGAATCCACACAAACTCAAGTTCCGGAGTTGTTTGATAATGTATTAAATTGCTGCCCTTGAGGTATAGGTCCCACAAGTTGGTTGTGTGAAAGGTTTAACACCTCAAGAGATGTCAAGCTTTCTCAGTTCCTTAGGAATCTCTCCAATAAACCTGTTTGAAGAGACAAGAAAGGTCCAAGAATTCAAGTTCTGTCAAATTCCTGAATGAAGATGGAATTTGGCCTATAAGATTGTCGTGAAAAAAGTTGAGCCTTTAAGTGAATAAAGCTTTCCTACCACTTCTGGAAGTGTCCTTCAAATAGGTTGCTTTACCAAGCAAAGAAGGTGAATTGCTGAATAATATTCAGCCATATATACTTCCACCATATATTCCATTTTGTTATCTACGTGCATCATACATTTAAAATTTTGAAAGTATTCTGTTGGTAAAAGGCCAGCAAATGCAGTGTGAGAGAGATCAATTATTAGCAACTTAGGAAACAGATATCTTGCATTGGAATTGGAATTGCCAACGGGACCATGGAATCTATTAGATCTCAGGATAAGCGCTTGCAATTCTGCAAGATCAGCCGGCCAATCTGGAAAGTTAACATTGATCTTGTTATTCCCAGCATCTAAAGTGTTCAAGTATCCACAACTGACCAGAGATGGTGGTAAAGGCCGTTCCAATTGATTGCCATTCAAGTAAAGATTGTTGAAATTGCAATCCTCTGGAAATGTTTGAGGGATACTGCCGCGGAATTTGTTCATTCGCAGATCCAGGACATTAACTGTAGAGTTTACAAGATTTTCGGGAATCACTACACTCAAGCTGTTGTCTGACAAGTCAACGTATACAACAGAGCTCAAATTGCAAGATGAAGATGGACCAGTCAATTTGTTTTGTGAAACTGAAAAGAACTGCAGGAAAGGTGGTAGAACCCTTAGTGATCCTTGAAGCAAGTTAGAGCGAAGGTCAAGAAGTTCAACATTCTTCCACGGAAGCTGTTCTATGATGCCTGTTAGAAGGTTGTTGTAGTATTTATCTCATAAAATATCAATAAAATCTCTTATTTAAAAAAAAAATTTTGTTGCTCAAATAATTTCAGTTTTAAACAGTTTAGTCCTCCTCAGTTTTCAACACAACGACAGTGTTATAAGAAAGATCAAGCACCTCCAGGCTTTTGAGTTTTGTGAACATGTAAAGCTCTGCATTGCCACTTAAATTGTTCGAGGACAAGCTAACTTTAGTGAGATTCACAAGTTCAAAGATGGAACTTGAAATCGAGCCAGTTAGTTTGTTTTCGCTGAGATAAATGACCTCTGATGATGTTAGATTATATAGACCAGACGGGATGATCCCATTAAGAGACTAATGATACAAATAAAGAGTAGCTAAATTTTGAAGACCACCAACAGAAAAAGGAACTGGACCAGCCAGTTCATTTAGGGAGAAGTCTGAAATGAAAGTTGTGTAAGGTTGGTGAAAAATTTCTGGAATTTCAGCGGAGCTGCTCCAGATTTGAAAGAAATGATGGGATTTGGCCACTAAGAATGTTAGAGGAGAGGTCCGAATGCATAAGCTGTGTAAGGTTACAGAAGGATGCGGGAATCGACCCTCTGAAATTCCAATGACGAAGATTAAGGATTGTCAAACTACGGAATGGACTAAAACCATAAGAAATCTTACTGTAATTGAAATCATTGCCACAGAGATTGAGGGTTTTGCGCGTGAGGAAGGAAGAAAAGGCTATTGATGGAAGGGATGTTTCCGCGAGGCTCCCGTTCATTGCAAAGATAAGATGCTTCTTTCTTGAAGGAAAAGAGTTGCTTAAACAGGAGTAATGCAGAAGTCTGTTCATATGAGCACAGTTTCGCGCACGCTCTGAGAGTACAAGAGAAGCAACCGGAGGCAGAAAGCCTGACAAGACAAAGTTAAGCGTCCGTGGATTTTTCAGATGAAATCACAAGAACTGATATGATTACACACACACACACACACACAAGAGAAATGGTGTCCAAGTATGATGAGAAATTAAGAAAGGAATTAGCACCAATCATAGATGTGAATGAGTGATTAATTAAATCATATTACATTTTACTATTTTGGCAAGCAGAGACTGACCTATCTGTTTGAGTGAACCTCAAAATATTCCTTCTCTTGCATATCAAGAGAATTTAGAACATGATGGGCAATTGCTCTGGCGAATCTACAAAAAAATTTTCAAAGTACGGAAACTTTACAGCTCAAATGAAACTCATGGAAGGGATTAAAAGAAATGAAAAGTTGAAAGAGCCATTATCGCAGAGAGCGATTGCATTTAGTTTTTTTAAGCAGCCGCGTTAAGAATTAAATAATGAACGCTTAAGCGAAGTGTACGAGTAACTGAAACTGTTTCCAATTCTTCCAGGGTCATTGATGATTTGATTCGGCAAAACTTTGAGGGAAAAAAGAGCAATAAAACTTTTTATGATTATTCCACTACCAACTCCAACCATTAGACACTGATTGTCTCTCCTTTCTTTAACACACCGAGCAATGCGGTAAACAGCGAACACCACAGCGATAATCAGCATCAAGCATTCTTTTCAAGCGATAAAATTGAAAATTAACATGTAAAGGCTATTACTTTAAGCCAAATACTTTGTTTTATTACAAGCAGTTGATTATTACATTGCAAGATCAGGAGTCTGCCGGAATACAAAATCTAAAATAAAATATCCGTAAGAAACATTTGGACAACTTGTTCAGCAAATTTCGCTACAAGTTTATAGCACATACGAAGTCAAAGTCATCCTTTAAAACATGATTTTGATCATCATTAATCAATTCCTTCTCATTTTTCAAAACTGGAATTTGACCTCTGTGTGTACTCTGCAACCAGTTGTGCAAATGATGACGACTTGTTCTTTATCAACTTCGTGGGAGAATCATATTCCTCGATAAGGCCTAGACAAAATTTTTGAAAAATCAGAAAAAAATAGTTAAAATGGAAATTATGACAAAATTATTAGCTTATGTGACCCTACTAACCATAACTGAGAAGAAGAACCATATCACTATCAATAACAGATGTTATTCGATGTGCAATGGTTATGACTGTGCAGTCAGAAAAGTGTTGTCCAAGAGTATGCTGAATCAGATTATCAGTAGCTGTGTCAACAGACGCTGTAGCTTCATCAAGCACCAACACCTTACTTTTCTTGAGTAGCACACGTGCAAGACATACCAGCTGCCTCTGGCCCATACTCCAATTCTCTCCATTCTCCGTAACTGCATCATCCATTTGCATACAGACAATTAAACATCTATGCCATAACAAAGTACAAAAATTTTACCAGAGGATATTCAAATGAATAGAGAAGAAGACAGACCTCTTGATTCTAGCTTTCCTTCTTTCTTCCGAACCTCATTGCCAAGTTGGCATTTATCCAATGCCTAGAAGATTTTTAAATTTATGTCAGCAAACCCATTCGAATCTTCAATGATCAAGTCTAAAAACACAGCATGCTAGATTCAGGAATACACAAGGCTATCATAGCTTCTTTCTGAAATCAAATTAATATGAACCCACCTCCCAAATTTCCTCATCTGTATATTCTTCAATAGGGTCCAGATTGTTACGTACTGACCCTTCAAACATGGTTGGATCCTGAGGAATGATGCTCAGTCTTGTTCGCAAATCATGCAGACCAATTGATGAGATATCTATGCCATCTATCGCAATCAGACCAGCTGTAGGTTCAACAATCCGGAAGAGTGTCTGAATGAAAGTTGATTTACCGCTGCCTGTTCTCCCAACAATGCCAGTTTTCATTCCTCCTGGGAAAGTGCACGTGAGACCCCGCAACACAAGTGGCAAGTGTGGGGCATAACGTACCTATGCCAAAACCATAATCATTGAAATCATGAAAGAACAAGATATGTAATCATATAAAACATGTAACCATACCTGAAGCACACGAATATCAACTTCTCCTTGTGATGGCCAGGAACAGTTGGGTCGACTAGCTTCTATCACAAGAGGGGGCTCACTGGGAATACACATATACTGAAGTATTCTCTCAACTGATATGATCCTGTTCTCCAGATTGCAAAGCTTTGATATAAGCGAAGCTTGTAACATATTTAGATTGAGTCCAAACGTCACAGCCAAGCCTGCAATTGCTGTAGAAATGGGAACAAAATAAATAAATAAATAACTCTCTTTCAATATTCACTATCAACAGCGACAAGGATAACGAATAATACATGGGTTAACCATTTACCTGGATCAATAACTCCCTCTGGGACAGAGATTATGAAAAACAAAGAGAAGACAAATATGATAGAGGACAACATATCAATGCGGAAACACAGCCA
The DNA here is from genome assembly GCA_030444775.1 of Atalantia buxifolia. Classification (NCBI taxonomy): domain Eukaryota; kingdom Viridiplantae; phylum Streptophyta; class Magnoliopsida; order Sapindales; family Rutaceae; genus Atalantia; species Atalantia buxifolia. The sequence continues at coordinate 24,878,817 of CM059834.1, read as the reverse complement.
TTGCATTGCAGCAACAATATGGAATTTGGGCCGTGAATATCCATCTACTAGTTTCATATTTGTGTCTTGAAACCTCGAAACTTGATCAAAACTCCTGATAATTGTTGAACCCGAAATGGTTTCAGCAAAATGCTGTATCACTGGTGCTTTTCTTACTCCAACCAACCGCGAAAGTTCTCGTGCTGAAGGTAAGTAATATTGCTGATACCAGATACTGATAGCAATCACCGGAATAAAAGCAATAAAAACCTGCCATCCCGCCTGAGATATCACTGCAATGACTCCCAGAATCTGTATCACTGAGAAGGCCACACCCCCAACATTAGATGCAATGCTCAAGTCCACTGTACTTTGGTCAGAAGAAGCCTACGAGTGAAAGAAGATTAAAAAAGAAATTACTATTACTTGGTATTGTTTTCGTTCTCTGAAAAATTAAGGTAAAAAAATGAAGGAAAATGTTGATTTAAGCTAAATGGATAAACCTGAAAAAGAAAAAAAGAAGCAAATAGATAGTATTTCATATCCATGAATTAAGCTAATGCTTGAAAAGCCCAAGTCAATTAGATATGAACATATGCTTGCTCACCCTGTTTAGAACTCGTCCGCTAGGTGTTGCATCAAAGAAGGACATAGGAGCACGGAATATACAAAAGTGCATTTTATTAAACAGCAGAGTAGCTGTTTTGAATCCAGCCGTTGCAAGAAGTGTAGATCTTGCAAGGATGCAAAAAGAACTTCCAAGGGCCAAAGCTACATAGACAATTATCAGTGTGGAGCTCCCGACCGCAGGTTTTACATCCTCGGACACTGGCGTTGCCCAAGCCATCCAATAATTGCTGCCAATTTGAAGGATCTGAAAGAGAATCTGAGCCAGCAGTATAAAGGGCACAAGCGCTCCTCCATATGCTGTTGTGATATATTGGCAGTACACCGAGAAACCAACTCTGCCCTTCTCTCTCTCTTCTTCCTGAATAAGCTGCCCTTTTGGTCCTGCTACTTCGCCTACTTTATAAGTATGAATATCTTTATTTCCTTTTTTCTTGGTGATCCCATTATTAGTATCAATACTACCGTTCTCTTTACTCATACTATCAGTATCAGAAATAGGCCCTCCCTCTATGGAACCAAGTGCTGATAAGGCTTGCTGATGTGCATCAACAAGATCCGTAAAGTCAGTTCCTGAATTTAAGATCTCACTGTACTTTCCTGCTTGCATGATCTTTCCATCTTTCATGACCTAAAAACAAGATCTTTTTTGTTATAATGGATTTAAAAACAAAAAACAAGGGAAAGATAATGTTGAAAAAATCATGTGAATAATTTTGAGGGGTTCCACTTAAAGAATACTTCAAAATATGTTTACTCAAAAATGTAATTGCTCACCAGGACTAGATCCGCAGCAGGTAGGAACTCCACTTGATGAGTGACATATATCACTGTTTTGGATCTTGAAAGGCCCAACAAAACTTCCTGCCAAACAATTAGTTTACAAAGATAAGTCTAAAATTCTTACAGTTATCCTAGCAAAAACCCAACCTCATGAGTAATAGCACTAGAGAGAGGAATAGATTTCACCTTAAAGAGGTGAGATCCAGTATGAGCATCTACAGCACTAAAAGGATCATCAAACAGATAGATATCAGCATCTTGGATTATTTTTATAACAAAGAATTGCTCACAGGACTAGGCAATCTGATGAGTGACATATATTGTTTTGGATTGCCAACAAAACTTCCTGCCAAACAATTAGTTTACTCAAATTGTTATCCTAGCAAAAACCCCTCTCACCTATCACTGTCTGATCACCAAAAGGGAGTATTTCCAGATCCTTATTCAGGGTGCATGCTTCAAGCACTCGGTCATACTTTTCTCTGTCCATCTGCTTACCAAACAATATATTATCTTCAATATTGCCACTCTGTATCCAAGGTGACTGAGCAACATAGGCCTTTGTACCGCACAACTTCAGGGTACCAGATATCCTGGGTACTTCTCCCAAAATACAAGAAAGTAAGCTTGATTTCCCAGAGCCAACAGTACCGCAAAGTGCAACCCTCATGCCATGAAACACTTTCAAATTAATGTCTTTCAATGTTGGAACATTGGATGAAATATCCCAGGCAAAATTCCCATCAACTATCTCAATTGCTGTTTCAGAAGTACCACTGGGATGCATCTCTACAATATCAGACTGCAAGTCATCAAGACATAGGAAAGAAGCAATTCTGTCAAGGGAAACCTTAGTCTGAATTATCATTGAAATGGTTTCAGGGAGATTATTTATAGCCTGTTGAAGAATCCTGAACGTTGCAAGGGCAGATAAGATCTTCCCCGAGTCTAGTGGGATTCCCAAAAGCACACAAGCACCGAAGGTGGCAGCAGACACAAAATTGGGGCCGCTCCGAATGACAAAACCAGTCACTGACCCAGTGTAAAGAAACTTTTTTAGCCATTCAGCCTCAATCTTTCTGATATCAATAATCTTCGACAAAAACTTTATTTCCCAGCCCTGGAGCTTGAGGATTCTCATGTTCCTCAAAATCTCCGAAGTTGCCTTCATTCGTTTACCTTTTGATTTCATCAACTTGTCCTGAAATTTCACTTGCAATCTACCCAAAGGAAAGTTCACTAACATAACTAACACCGTAGCAGAAAATGTTGCAATCAATGCTGGCCCAAGACTTTTATGCAAGATCAGCATGGCCAAAGAAACTTGCAAGAGGACCAACCATGAATCATGCATGCGCCAACTGAAGTCACCAACCCTCTGAGCATCAATGGTCATGAAATTAATGACTTCCCCACTAGTGTAGCTCTGCTTTGCTTGGCATGAAAGGCTCAAACACTTATTGTAGACCATTGCAACAAGTACTGAGCGCATCTTAATCCCAGCCACCTGCAGGCGAAATATCCACTGCGTGAAGGAGAGGCTCTCCACAAGCTTTGCAACAAAGAAGGTAGAAACCATAACATATCCCTCATATTTGAGTTCCTGCCTTCCGTTCAGGTATTGAACGAATGAATCAATTAGATATGGACCAACATAATTGGCCAACGTGTATATGAGGGCTAGTATTGCCGTGAAGACAATCTCTTTCCAAGCAGTGAAGAACAATGCCTTCACCAGCTTGAGTGTAGTCACTGTATTCCCCACACCAGTATCTGCCTCAAGCTTATTTCTAAACTTCGGAAAGCCCCGCATTACACTATCACCACTGTCTAGTTGAGGAACGTCCTCAAGGTCTAAAATTTTCTCATTCCCAACAGCAATTAGAGGACCCATCCAAGAGAACGTAAGAATACTAAATAGACCAGCATTTGAATAAGGAGTTACTACATTAGCCTTTTCGGACTTGATTGATGACACTTCACCATTATTTATACTAGAATCCACATCCAAAAGGGGTTCTTGCAGGAGGAGGGTATCTTCACCTTCAATTTTCTTCAAAAACCCCGTATAACAGAAAAACAATCCACTAATAACCGAGACAACATCAGACACTACATAATCAACCGGTAAAGGCACATGCATTGTACAAAGAACAATGTCAATGACAAGACAATAACAAGAAAAACACAAATAAAATCCCCACCAAAGTCCCAATAAAAATGGGAACTTCTGTTCACCAGGATTAAAGTTCTGGGTCTGCAAATAAACACAAATTGCTCCCCATCCAACTGTTCTGAGCACTAAGTCAGCAAAAGCAACTAGTTTATCTTCGGACAGTCCATTTTTAAACCAAAAAGAGTAGTTCAACAAACTCAACACAAGATTGATTGCTGAAACACCTAAACAACAAAACAGAATCAGCTTATACCCCGAACAGTTGTTCCTCAAACTCTCTTTGGACCCTTCACATACACTAACACCAACTTTCAGCTTCTTCCCAACCCATGAGACAAGCAATCCAAGTATCAAAACTAAGTGCAAAGAACCAGAAATACCACGAAGGAAAGCTGGTTTAAGAAGAAAATCAGTAGCTGAATACATAACTGAAGATGCGTTTGCAAAGATAGTTAGCAATAGTTCCATTGCAGAATCAAAAAGTTCCAATTTTTGAGGAGCTTGTTTTAAAAAATGAATGTGCTTTGAAGTATGGAAGTTATATATGTCAAGTTAAAGGGAACTTGTTCTTGTACGCACACATATATAGATACATGAAGGCACAAAATGAGAAAGACAAAGGTGCATTTGTTGGGGAAGAGTTGACGTGGAGACCAAGACCGACTTGGCAAATGTTGAAAACATACAAGGCCGCAGCTAAGTTCCATCGATCTGTAGCTAACAGACGTGCATTTTGATTCGTTAGATTTAAAGACTGGAATTGGACGGTTGGGATTAACGGCCATTGAAATCAATTGTGGGCAACTGATCTTTAACATTTAGAAGAGTTCATTTCCATCTACAACCCCAAATGTTCTGACAAATGCCAGTACCCACCCATTTGTTTTTGATGTATACACATCCAACCTACTAACTTTTCTACTATTGGAATTAAAAGACCATGATGCCTCTCAATTAAATTAATTTGATTAGGTAAAAGACCTCCTATAAATTTTTACAACAAAAAATACGAATATATTAAAATCAAATTTAATTTTTTATTTAGCAAGCAAACTTTTTTTTAACAAAAGAATTCTAAAACCAAATTTAAGTTGTATGCTAACCAACTAGTTTATAATATATTAAACTATTTTTTTTCACTAAAATATCTTTTGATAAAATTACTTATAGAGACGTGTTAGTTTTAAAATTACTTCATATTTCAACGTCTATCTATTTAATCTAGTGTGAACTTTTTAGTTTGTATTAAAATATAAAAGTTGGTTAGAGAAATCAAATTTAAATTTACAGATAAAATAGTTTTTTGAGTTTAGATGCATGGTATATCAAGATTATTTTGATGGTTTAATGAAAAGCTTGTGTGACAAGATGGAACTACCTCTTGATTTTTTTTTATTTCGTAGAGTTTATGTAAAACAAAAAAAAAAACACTTGTTGATCCTTTGCAACCTTTTGAAGGGATGTTTAAGAATATGCAAGTTCTTCTCGTCCTTTAGAAAAAGAATATTTAGCACAAATCACAACCAAGAAAACCGATTTGATGGTTCAAAAGGATTTAATTGAGGATGGTTAATTGAAATTTATCTTTGCATGATGCAAACATTCTTCAATTTAACAAAGTTAAGTCTCTTCGTTAAATCAAATCAAGAACAATTAGAAAAATATTAATGTACATAAATTCTATTAAGGTTTATTTTTGGAATTCTCAAAGTTATAGAGAATAAATAAATAATTTCTAAATTTTAGTTATAGGTTTATCTAGAAACGAATTTAGAGAGGAATCTAAGAGGTTCAAATAGTCCATTCTTCCTTTAATTATTGGGTGTTTAAAACATATGTAGAGTAGTGATATAATTACAAACTCTTTTCTACAAACTATTTTATATAAATTATTATGCCATCACATGAAATATTGAAAGAAAATATCACTTAACCCACATGATATAATCTTTATTACTTTATATTTTCATTCAATTAATCATATTATGTCATATAGTAATTTTCATATAATTTAATATTTTTATTCAACCAATCATACAGTTTGTACAAGAGTTTGTAAACATAACATTACTCATATAGTGATTGCGTAAATGGATATATTATTCTCTTGCAAAATCAATCTAATAAAAAAAATCAGCAATGGTTATATTTATCCTTTTATCAATATTTAGCAGATATGTACAATTATCGATCAATTATTATTGACAGTTTAAGGTAACTAAAAAACTAATTGTGTGGAGGTGAAGTAATAGATTTTTGAATTCTTAGGAGTTGAATAGTAGTAAATTTATTTGGGTATGTAGTGAAAATTTTCCTAATATTCACATAAAGTAAAATTCATTTTTTTTTTCATTAATTACATTGTTAATTTAGCCCAGTTTTAGTCTTTTTCAAGAATTAAATTATATCTATTTACACTAAATCTTAGATTTATTGAGAAACAAATTTATTTATTTACTTACAGTGAGCTAACATTTAATTAAGGGTAATAATGCCTTTGTGTTGGTCAACAATGTTCAGTAGTTGAGCTTAACCATACAGAGCAAGAATTTCGGGGTGGGTTGATGAACTTACATTAAATTTTGGGATACTGATGATTAATAACAATGATGGAGGCTATATGAAATTAACCCCTACAAGTCTATTGGTTTACTTAGGTTTCTTTGTAGTATTTGTCTGTGGGACGGAGAAGTTTCCATCCACGTCAAAAGGGGTCTTTGTCTAGAATTAAATAAGAGCAAATGTCACACAACTGTATACGTGGCAGTACATTATTTGTCACCTGTCAATTCAATTTCTGTTGAAGTACAACTTCTTTAATTGACAGCATGACAAAGAGAGAGGTCACTTACTGCAGCTTTGGTCAATGACAAATATTTTCTCAGTGTTTGTGGTGCGTTTGGTGGAAAGGAAGGATGCTTCCTTCGCACTTCCAAATGCTCCCACCAATGAATAAAACAAATTTGGTGACATGCTTATGGCCCACGTTTGGGTTTCCCGTGCGTGATGAGCAAGGAGTCAATAGACATTATATTAATATTGTTTTTCTTTTTTCTTTTTTCTTTTTTTTCGGTTTTCTTGGGAGCCAAGCAAGGAAAAAGTTATGGCCTTCTGGCGGGCATTCCAGTCCTTCGGTCCCGCCAATTATGGGAACTGCTGTTGCAAGAGAATGTTTTGTCATTTTTCTCCAATTCTTAAACTTATCAATAAACAACTTTCACTTTGATTAGATTTATGATTTTTTATTTTTAAATATTTTCAACATTTAATGTTAAGAGCTATAATTTTAACGAGTCAAACAAAATTATTAAAAAGCTAAAAACAAAGAGTATATAATTATTTTTCGTACTTTGCAAAAGTGTGTTTTTTTTTTAATTTTATACAGTAATAATTAATTTAAGATAAGTTTAACGTATAAAGTATATCAGTTACTAACCAATTTTATTCTAATCCAATCTAATAACATACCAATTACAATATAATATTATATCTAATCTAATTCGATTTTATCTTAATCTATTATATCTTATTATATCACAATCTTATCCCCCCATGGTACCACCAAACAAGCCTACATTCAGATTCATGTTCCATGTGAGGAAAGGACCCCAACCATTAAAGTTGACTAAGGTTAGCCAAAAAAGTGGGCCCTACATACACGATACAATTGATACAATTTTTCATTTTTATAAATCGGTGTTCGACCAATTTTGAGAAATTGGCGCATCATTTCAACCGCCATTTTCGTTGGAAATTCAATACATTTTCTCTGTTCCAGTTTGCCGCTTCCTTTTTATATCTTGCTTTTTATCTTCTTTCCCTCCATCCCTGATTTATTGTTAAATTTTTGTCTCTTGTGTTGATTTATTGTTTTATTTTTACTTTCTTGTCACTCAAATTTTTTTTTTAGTATTATCTCATAAAATCACGTGATTATTAGTTATTGAGTTTTGTCATATTTTATTTAAGAAATGAATTTATATTGGCGCCACATCGATTCACATATAAAAAGCGCATCGGTACTGTATTTATTTATTTGTGATTTAAATATAAAATTTTATTTCAAAATAAGGAAAAATGAAACTAACCTCAGTTATAATTACTATAATATTTTCCATTAAATGGTGAAAAGTACTAAAATTGTTTGCCATCTGTTAGCGTTAGGGGGTCGAGTGAGATGGAGCGTGGGGTAAGAAAAAGAAAAAGTTGCAATGAAATGATCAAATTTAAATCACCAATAACTTGAGTCTGTGGTGGTTAAGAAAAAAAATCAGTTATGGTAGTTATAAGGGTATCCTGATGGGTCCCACGTGAAGGCTGTTAAATTTATTATGTAACTGTAACCGTAACTGTAACAGTTTCTGGAAACACAGGGGAATATGTAAGCAGGGATTTCGGGGACTCTAGAGAGATGATTTTCTCTTTCCTGAGTGGGAACTAGAGAAGGTCACCAGGGAGAATTTTTTCTCTCCGTCGTTAGTGAACGGTAGCTGGGAGGGAACGCCTTGCAGCGCGACTCCAAATTGTTAACAGTGTTATTATGAAATAGAAATATCCACAGTACTTCCATGGAGTCTGCGAGAGAAAAAGGAAACAAGATTACAAAAGGATCGCTCAAAAAGGTCTTGGGCATTATTGCAGACTTGGCGCATAGGTCTTGACGACTTTTACTTCGAACGACTTAGCTTCCGATGCAATGCCTGCAAATCTGTCGGAATACATAGACAATTTCATTTGCGGAAAAGAAAAAGGAAAATTCGTAAAAAGAAAATATAAAAAAAAAAACCATTTAAATCAAGATTGTGAAGGGATTTTAGTTTCTTATATTTATGTACTAATAATGTTTTTATGGACTAATAATGTTGTGTCCCAAATAATACCAATAGTTTACTTACGAACCATTCATTCAAGGAAAGGCAGCTATGCAATCCTCTACTAGAAAGAACAGTTACTTCAAAATTCAGATTCATTTACAACTCTTCAACATTGCAAAATACACGAAACACCGCAGCCATCAATGCACACCATTCATTCTTTCTAAAACTGAAAATCAACATATAGAAACTATTTTTTCACAGGAAACAGAGAAACTTTTATTACCTCAAGCAAAGAAAAATACATAATTTTATTACAAGCGCTGCATTTGAACCACTTGGCCACGAAAATTTCACTACGAGTTTGTAGAGCGGCATGGTCGAAGTCTTCCGGAAAAACTCAATTTTCATCATCATCAAGAAACTAAGCAAAATTGTGTTTTGCAACGGTATGGCTTCAGTTTCTGCCTTCTACTCTAAACTGGAGCTGGACCTCTGAGTGTACTCTGCAACAAGTTGTGCAAAAGATGATGACTTGTTCTCCAGCAACTTTGTTGGAGAATCATATTCCTCGATCATCCCTAAACCAAAATATTCAAAAATCAAAAAAAAAAAAAAAAACAGCCAAGGAATTTATTTGGAAAATATTATAGATTATATGACCGTACTAACCATGACTCAGAAGCAGAACCATGTCACTATCAATAACAGAAGTTATCCGATGTGCAATGGTTATGACTGTGCAGTCAGAAAAGTGTTGTCGAAGAGTTTGCTGAATCAGATTATCGGTAGCTGTGTCAACGGATGCTGTAGCTTCATCAAGCACCAATACTTTACTTTTCTTGAGTAGCACACGCCCAAGACAAACCAGCTGCCTCTGGCCCATACTCCAGTTCTCTCCATTTTCGGTAACTGCATCATCCATTTGAATATAGACAACTAAATTTCTACCATAACTATGTATAAAAATTTTACTTGGGAAAATTCAAATGAAGAGAAGAAAAGGCAGACCTCTTGAATCTAGCTTTCCTTCTTTGTTTCTAACTTCATCCCCAAGTTGGCACTTATCCAAAGCCTAGAAAAGAAAAATTTATAGTTATTTTAGCAATTAGCAAATGCATCCCAATCTTCAATGATTGAGTCTAAAAGCACAGCACGCTAGATTTAGGAATAAACATGGTTATCATAGATTCTTTCTGAAATCAAATTAATATGAACCCACCTCCCAAATTTCCTCATCTTTGTATTCTTCAAGAGGGTCCAGATTGTTACGTACTGTCCCTTCAAACATGGTTGGATCCTGAGGAATGATGCTCAGTCTTGAGCGCAAATCATGCAGTCCAATTGATAAGATATTGATGCCATCTATCACAATTTCACCAGCTGTAGGTTCAACAATCCGGAACAATGTCTGAATGAGAGTTGATTTACCACTGCCAGTTCTCCCTACAATGCCAGTTTTCATCCCTCCTGGGAAAGTGCACGTGAGACCTCGCAACACAAGTGGCAAGTGTGGTGCATAACGGACCTATGCCACAACCATAATCATTGATTATGAAAGCATCATAAAAGGATAAGAGATGTAATCATATAGAACAAGCAAATATACCTGTAGATTACGAATGTCAACTTCTCCATGTGTTGGCCAGGAACAGTCGGGCCGACTCCCCTCTATCACAAGTGGGGGCTCACTGGAAATACACGTATACTGAAGTATTCTCTCAACCGATATAATCTTGTTCTCTAAATTGCAAAGGTTCCATATTACCCAAGCTTGTAACATATTTAGGTTGAGTCCATATGTTACAGCCAAACCAGCAATTGCTAGAGGGGAAAAAAACCACAACTTTTAACTCTCTTTCATTATTTACTCTCAATAGCGATGAGGAGTTGTAAGTGGTTAACCACGTACCTGGTTCAATTACTCCCTTTGGGATAGAGATTAATAAAACCAAAGAGAAGGCAAATGTGAGAGAAGACAACATATCCAGGCGGAAGCAAAGCCATTCCATTGCACCAGCAATATGGAATTTGGGCCGAGAATATCCATCTACCAGCTTCATATTTGTGTCTCGAAACCTTGATTCTTGATCAAAGCTCCTGATAGTTGTTGAACCCGAAATTGTTTCAGAAAAATGTTGTATCACTGGTGCTTTGCATACTCCAACCAACCGTGAAAGTTCTCGTGCTGAAGGTATGTAATATTGCTGGATAATTGTAAGAACATGAGAAATCTTCTTTCCAGGAAAAGTAAACTAAAATCAAGATATTGAATATTGGAATGAGTGGGAGACAGAATATAATACATCAAATTAACATTTCCTTGCTAAGTTCGATGGGAAAACACAATTTATAACCGGATACGCAGTCCCCCAATAGGTGCAAAACAAAGACAGCAATTCTAATTCTTGACTGCTATATACTTTAAAGTCTTTATTTAGATATGCTATGAATACTGCTGCAGACCTATGGTAAAAGCTATTGTTGGAGAGAGAATTTCAGAATTCATTTATGCTGGTATCCCAGAGTCATTCACTGCTTAAGGGCCATCATACTAAGTTATCCAAAATATGCAACATTATAGCATCACCAAAAGCCTCTTCCAATGAAAGTTTACTTATTATTTGAAGAGCCACATAAGCAAAAAGCGTTTCGAAAGGCTCTCCAAATAAGATTCTTTGAATGAGATTATTCTTCTCTCTCTTCAATATGCAACATTAGAACATCACCAAAAATCTCTTCAAATGAGATTTTACTTATTATTTGAAGAGTAGCATAAGCAAAAAGTATTTCAAAAGGCTTTTCAAATAAAAGTCTTCAAATAAGATTGTCCTTCTCTCTTCAATATTAAAGAAAGAAAAGGACAATCTCATTTGAAGAATCTCATTTGGAGAGACTTTTGGAGCCTTTAATTTAGTATTATATTATTTTTTATCTTCTCATTCTTGAAGGGAGAGATGTGTTATAATTGTTATTATTTTGGTGGAAAAAAATTTGATCAAAATAAAATGAACATATTTTTATTTGAAGAGCCTTTTGGGAGATGACTAATTTTTTTACTCTTCCATTTACCACATGGGTAAGCAAATAAGTATTTAAAGAGCCAAATTAGAAGAGTCTTTCAGTGATACTCTTAGACTGTGAAAGCATGTTTAATAGAAGCCTTAGGTGATTTGGATAACATAAGAATGGGCCAATAAAGGTACCTTTGATCCATTGCACATTGATAGCCTTAAAAAAAAAATCTCATGGCCCAATTATTATTACAGCATTCTCTACCATAGAATTCGGTCTTTGGGGTCAACCGGACGGCTTCTTTGAGGAAGGCCGCACAAAGGAGCTCAAGGGCTTGTTAAGAAAGGCCACAAGGGCCGACAAAGGGGGGAAAATAAAAAGTGTTTTCTGGTTCCACCTGAGCAATGGCTTAATAAAGGTACATTCTTAATCAAGAGATCAATCTCACATTGATAGACTTAAAAAACCATCTGGTAGAGGACAATAATCAGCACAATTTTTATGAAATATGTAGTAAGCTCACTGGCAACGCAAAAAAGTTTAGGTTTTCTAACTACTTGTCATCTTGAGCAATCAGCATTTGATGCATAACCTAGAACATCTAACGTTTGCAAAAGTTGAAAATAAAAATTAGAAAAACGAAGAGATAAGAGTTGAAAGATTACCTGGTACCAGATGCTGACAGCAATCACAGGGATAAAAACTATAAATACCTGCCATGCAGCCTGAGACATCACCGCAATGATTCCCAGAAGCTGGATCATTGAGAAGGCAAAAGCCCCAACTTGAGATACAATGTTCAAGTCAACGGCACTTTGGTCAGTAGAAGCCTATGAAAGAAAGCAGATTAAATAAGCAATTACTTGTCTTATTTTGGTTCTCAGAAAAACTAATCGACAAAAATGAAGTGCACTAGACTTGAACAGATGCTAACTTACCCTGTTTAGAACTCGTCCACTAGGTGTTGCATCAAAGAAGGACATAGGAGCTCGGAATAAACAAAAGTGCATTTTATTAAAGAGCAGAGTAGCTGTTTTGAATCCAGCAGTTGCAAGAAGTGTAGATCTTGCAAGGATGCAAAAAGAACTTCCAAGGGCCAAAGCTACATAGACAATTATCAGTGTGGAGCTCCTGACCGCAGGTTTTACATCCTCTGACACTGGGGTTGCCCAAGCCATCCAATAATTGCTGCCAATTTGAAGGATCTGAAAGAGAATCTGAGCCAGCAGTATAAAGGGCACAAGCGCTCCTCTATATGCTGTTGTAATATATTGCCAGTACACTGAGAAACCAACTCTCCCCTTCTCCCTCTCTTCTTCCTGAACAAGCTGCCCTTTTGGTCCTGCTACTTCGTCTACTTTATCAGTCTGAATATCTTCATTTCCTTCTTTCATGGTAACCCCATTAGTAGTATCCATACCACCATTTTCTCTATTCATACTTATCCTTTCAGAAACAGGCCCTCCCTCAATGGAATCAAGTGCTGATAAAGCTTGCTGATGTGCACCCACAAGATCCATAAAGTCAGTACCTGAGTTTAGGATGTCATTGTACTTTCCAGCTTCCGTAATCTTTCCATCTTTCATAACCTAAAAAAAAGGTTTTGTTTATTGGTAAGGGATGTATAAACAAGGGATATGCAATCCAACAGATAAAGAAATGCATTGTAATTGCTCACCAAGATAAGGTCCGCAGCAGGCAGGAACTCCACTTGATGAGTAACATAAATCACTGTCTTGGATCTTAAGAGGCCCAACAAAACTTCCTACCAAACAAATATTATGAAAAAATAAGTCTCAAATTCTAAGTTTTTATTAGAAAGAAGATGACAACAACAGAGTGAGTAGTGGTACTTGAATAACCAGATACAGTTATCCAAGCAAGAGTCCACCCTCACGAGTGGCATACCTCCAGTTCCAAATATACCAGGAAAAGAAAAAGCAGGAAGTCCAAAAGTAAAAGCACAAGAGAGAGGAACAGATTTCACCTTAAAGAGGTGAGACCCAGTATGCGCATCAACAGCACTAAAAGGATCGTCAAACAGATAGATATCAGCATCTTGGTAGAGAGCGCGAGCAATCTGTATTCTTTGCTTCTGTCCTCCACTTAAATTAATTCCCCTCTCGCCTATAACTGTCTGATCACCAAATGACAGGATTTCCAGATCCTTTTTCAGGGAACATGCTTCAAGCACTCTGTCATACTTTTCTCTGTCCATCGGCATACCGAACAAAATGTTATCTTCAATATTGCCACTCTGTATCCAAGGTGACTGAGCAACATAGGCCTTTGTACCACACAACTTCAGGGTACCAGATATCTTGGGTACTTCTCCCAAAATACAAGATAGTAAGCTTGATTTCCCAGAGCCAACAGTACCACAAACTGCAACCCTCATGCCGTGAAACACTATCAAGTTTATGTCTCTCAATGTTGGATTATTGGAAGAAATATCCCAGGCAAAATTCCCATCAACTATCTCAATAGCTGTTTCAGAGCTACCTCTGGGATGCTTCTCTACAACATCAGACCGCAAGTCATCAAGACATAAGAAAGATGCAATTCTGTCCAAGGAAACCTTGGTCTGGATTATCATTGAAATTGTGTCAGGAAGATTATATATGGGCTCTTGAAGAATCCTGAATGTTGCAAGAGCAGATAAGATCTTCCCTGACTCAAGTGGGATTCCAAGAAGCATACAAGCACCAAAGGTGGCAACAGACACAAAAGTGGGGGCACCCCAAAAGACAAAACTGGTCATCGCCCCAGTGTAAAGAAATTTTTTCAACCATCCAGCCTCAATCTTTCTGAGCTCAATAATCTTGGACAGAAACTTCATTTCCCAGCCCTGAAGCTTGAGGATTCTCATGTTCCTTAAAATCTCGGAAGTGACCTTCATTCTTTTATCCTTTGATTCCATCAACTTATCTTGAAAATTCTCTTGTAGTCTACCCAAAGGAAAGTTCGCTAACATAATTAATACTGTAGCGAAAAGTGCTGCAATTGATGCTAGCCCAAGATTTTTATACAATATCAAAAGGGCTAAGGAAACCTGCAAGATGACCAACCACGGATCATGCATATACCAACCGAAGTCACCAACCCTTTCAGCATCAACAGTCATGAAATTAATTATTTCCCCACTAGTGTAGCTCTGCTTCGCTTGGCATGAAAGGGTCAAACCTTTATTGTAGACCATTGAAACAAGTACCGAGCGCATCTTAATTCCAGCCACCTGCAGCCGAAACATCCAGTGCCTCTGGGCAAGGCACTCCACAATCTTTGCTACAAAGAAGGTGGATACCAGAACATATCCCTCATTTTTGAACTCCCGTTTCCCATTGAGATATTGAACGAATGTGTCAATTAGATATGGACCAACGTAGTTCGCAAATGTGTATAAAAGTGCTAAGATTGCTGTAAATACAATCTCTTTCCAAGCAGAGAAGAACAATGCCTTCGTCAACTTGAATGCAGTCACTTTATTCCCCTCAACACTATTTGCCTCAAGCTTATTCTTAAAAATTGGAAAGCACCCAACTACACTATCGCCACTATCCAGTTGAGGAACATCCTCAAGGTCCAAAGTTTTCTTATTCCCAAGGGAAATCAGAGAACCCATCCAAGAGAAAGTAAGAATACTAAATAAACTAGCATTTGAATAAGGAGTGGCATTATCAGTCCCTCTGGACTTGATTGATGACCCTTCACCATTACCTATACTAGAATCACCATCCAAAAGGGGTTCTTGAAGAAGAAGGGCATCTTCACCCTTGTCTTTCTTCAAAAATCCCACATAACAGAAAACGAATCCACTAATAACAGAGACTATATCAGATACTAAATAATGAACTGATAAAGACACATGCTGTGTGTACAGAACAATATCAGTGACAAGACAGTAACAAGAAAGACATAAATAAAAACCCCACCAAAGTCTCAAAAACAGTGGGAATCTTTGTTGGCCTGAATTAAAGAACTGGGTATGCAAATAAACACAAATTGCTCCCCAACCAAGTGTCCTAAGCATTAAATCAGCTAAAGTAACTAGTTTATCACCAGGCCAGTCATTTCCAAACCAAGAAAAGTAATCTAACAAACACAAAACAAGGTTGAACACTGAAACACCAAAACAACAAAACAGAATCAGCTTATGTCTCAAAACCGATTTCTTCTTAAACCTCCCCTTAGACCCTTCACTATCACTAACCCCAACTCTCAACTTCTTCCAAACCCAGGAGACAAACAACCCAAGTAACAAAACTAAGTGCAAAGTACCAGAAATCCCGCGAAGGAAAGCTGGTTTAAGAAGAAACTCAGTACCTGGATACATTTTTGGAGGTCTTATTCAAGTAGTCCAGTGTATGCAAGTGGAGTTAATGGAACTTGGTTTTGTGTGTGCGGGTGCGCATATATATATATATATATATATATATATATAAATAGAAGGCAGAATGATGAATGAGAAAGACTAAAAGGCAAAATGACAAATGAGAGAAAACAAAGATTGATTTCTTGGGGAAGAGTTAACGTGGAGGGTAAGAATGGAGAGGCGGACAGAACAAAGGACACGTTTCTTGAGCCAAATGCAGAAAAAACAAGGAAATGATAGGCTGTATCTATGAGAAAACCTGATTGAATGGACACACGAGATTTCAATTTACTGAAATTATATTTCTTTATTTTCACAAGTATATTGCTGATCAATAAACACCAACAATAAACGAGTTCAATGATAGTAGTCAACGAGGTCCCCGCGCCACACCCCAATTCAAGAGGCTCCCCGACTTGGTCGAGCAATTATTTAGTCTTTTTTTTTTTCAATTGATCATACGTGTTTAAATTCTGATCGGATATATATATATGCTTTTAATTATTTCTTAACAGATTTAAAAAATCAATGATATTTTTTTAATTGGTTTAATTGTAATCTCCATCGCTATGTAATTTAGAACTAGTAAAATTTAACACGAACTAATTATCCGATACTAACACGACATGAATAAATGAGTATGGGCCATCAAATCTAACATGATTATTAAATATATTGGATTTAAGTTGACATAATTTTTTTTCATAATGGGTTAAAGTTAAAGTTCTCGATTTTATTTACCTGATTAATGATACGATTATATTTTTTTATTTTAAATTAATTTGTAAGTTATTATCATTAAAACTCAAATATTAGATATGATTCTCTGTTTTTATTTTTTTTTTTTGTAAGGATGAACATACATGCAATATTTCATTTATAAAATTTTATTTAAATTTAGAACTCCAATAGCATAAATATGTAAAATAGACATGTATATTTTATAATATTAATATATAATATTATTTACATATATATAATTAAAACATTAATAATATAAAATGTGTAATATTTTAGTAGATATATTTAATTAATAATATTAATAAATTATATATATATATATGTATGTATATGTATATATGTATAGACACACACTCATATACATATAATGTAAGTTTTATTAAACATATAAATATTAAACAAGTTATTCGATAATTCGTTTATTTTTCATACTAAATTTGGGTCCTATAAAATTAACACGATACGAATACGATTCGATAATCTATTTTCACAGCTCTACTAAAATCACCCTTGTGATAATGATTTTCTTTTGTGTCATAAATTGGAGCCATACTATAAAACAAAAAGTAAAAGCATTAAAAAGTTGTTTTTGGATAATTACAATACAAAGTACGAAGGCTTTTTGTTTCCCAAAATGAGCTTCCTGTCATTCATTAAAAAAGAAAACGAAAACAAAAACAAAAACGAAAAAAAAAAGAGCTTTTTATAAAGTGAACAGAGGAAACGGAAGCCCGTCAACGTTACGAGGCAAACAGACCCCCGAAGTCCAACTTTTATGTCTTTATTGTATAATTTGGCGGGTCTTGCTGAGTCTACTTAAAAACTGAAGTGACAGGTTGACAAATAAGGCATGACGTATAGAGATGCGTTGATTGACCTGTAGTTACCCGGTTTATAGAAAAACAACAGAGTTTGGGGATTAATTTCATGTAAACCCCCATTATTATTATTAATCATCAGTATCCCGAAATTTAATGTAAGTTCATCAATCCACCCCAAAATTCTTGTCCGAATACAGTTAAACTGTTGCCCATTGATGACCGACACAAAGACATTATTGCCCTTAATAAATATTAGGTCAATGTAAGAAAAAATAAATTTATTTTTCAAGAAAACAAAGATTTAATGCAAAAAGATAGAAATTCATTCTTAAAAAAAAAAAACTAAGATTTAGCCAACTTAATAGTGTAGTTAATGAATAAGTTATATTTTTTTTAACTCAAAAATGATAATAAATTTTCACTGCATACTCAAATAAATCGACTACTATTCAACTCCCAGTAATTCAAAAATTCATTACGTCAGCTCCATATAATTAGTTTTTTAATTACCTTAAAATGTTAATAATAATTTATCGATGATTGTACATATCTGCCATCAATGTCATTAAAATATCAATAAAAAAATAAAATAACCTTCAGTGAATTTTTTTTATTAGATTGATTTTGCAAGAGAATAACATATTTATTTATGCAATTACTATATGAGTAATATTATATTTATAAACTCTTGTATAAACTGATATAACATTATATGATTAATTGAATGAAAATGTAAAATAATAAAAATATATTATGTGACCCAAGTGATGTCTTATTTAAGCTATACATTAGTTTATATAAGATAGTTTGTAAAAAAGAGTTTGCAGCTATATCATTGTTTTATATATATTTCAAACACCAAATAATAAAAGGAATAATGGGGCTATTTGAACCCCTTAGTTCCTCTATGAATTTATTTTCTAGATAAATTCATTGAACGCCTCAAGTTTCTCTCTAAATTAGTTCAAAATTTTTTATTTATTCTCTATAACTTGAGAATTCCAAAAATGAATCTTAATAGAATTTGTGTACATTAATATTTTCCTAATTGTTCTTGATTTGATTTAACGAAAAGACTTAGCTTTTGTTAAATTGAAGAATGTTTGCATCATGCAAAGATAAATTTCAATTAACCATCTTCAATTAAATCATTTTTGAACCATCAAATCGGTTTTTTGGGTTGTGATTTGTGTTAAATATTCTTTTTTTTTTTAAAGGAGAAGAAGAAACTTGTGTGTTCTTAAATATCTCTTCAAAAGGTTGCAAAGGATCAACAAGTGTTTTTTTTATTGTACATAAAATCTACGAGATATTAAAAAAAAAGAGGCAATTCCATCTTGTATTATTGATATACCATGCATGTAAACCCAAGAAAATATTTTATCTGTAAATTTGAATTTAATTTCTCTAACTAACTTTTATATTTTAATACAAACTAAAAGGTTCACACTAGCATGTCTCTATAAGTAATTTTATCAAAAGATATTTTAGTTTAAAAAAATTGAATATAAAATAAACTAGTTGGTTAGTATACAACCTAAATTTGTTTTTGAATTGTTTTTTATAAAAAGGATCTGGCTGCTAAATTTTTAAAATATTGGTACATTTTATTGCAAAGATTTATGAAAAGGTATTTTACCCAATCAAATTAATTTAATTTAGAGGCATCATGGTCTTTTGATTCTATTACTTCGAAAGCTTGTCAGTTGGGTGCGTATGCATTAAAAAACGAATGGGCGGGTACTGACATTTGTCAGAACATTTGGGGAAGTAGATGGAAATGAACCCTCCTTTGTGTTAAAGACCAGCTGCCCACAATTGATTTCTGTTCCGGCCGTTAATCCCAACCGTCCAGTTTCAGTCTTTAAATCCAACGAATCAAAATGCATGTCTGTTGGTCACAGATTAATGGAATTTCGCCGCGGCTATAATTTGGTTCCCCGTCAATGAATAAAAACAAAAAACTGCTGACGTGTTGGTGGCCACGTTTGACTGGAGTTCGATATGTGTGCGGAGCAAGGAAATGAGGACGCTTTAATTTATTGGGCGTTTTCCCGGAAGCCAAACAAGGAAAATGACTTCATGGGATCCTGAGGATTTCCAGTTTTCCACTTCAAGATTTTATTTGGAATTTTCCGAGAAAATTTGTCGCCGTGATTAGTGCCTAAGGTCCACAGAGTGAAAGCTTGAGGCACACTCAATGAGGTTTTTGCAAGTGTTACTGGCATGAAATGGACTCATTTTGATGTTAATTATTTCCCCTAATACAATTGATGCAGTTTTCCAAACACGTTTTTGACCAAATTGGAGAAAGTGTTACCTCATTTCCATCCCAATTTTTAACATATCGATTTGGTCTGAAATTTTGAAATGTAGAAAAATTTTAAAAATTTTTTAAAATTATGAGATTTAAGAAATTTAAAATTTAAAATTGTATGGTTTATTTGTTTTTTTAAATTTTTTCACATTTTAAATTTTGAAATTAAAATAAATACACACGCAAGCGCGCACGCACGCATACATGCACACACACAAATTTCAACGATGATTTAAAAATACAACAAATTGAATGTTCTTTAATTATTTACTTTGTCCAATTTTTAAACCAGTAGATCCTTTTCTCAAAGGTATTATGAAAAATGGGTAGTCAATCATTTTTTCCCCCTTTTTCTTTTGTTCAGCTTGAATGGTTGATTGCTTCTAGTTTCTACGAACAATTCACATGAGGCAAATGAATGGTTGTTACAAGTCACTAACAATGATGAAGTGATTTTCTCTCCCAAATAAATACGTTCACAAGAAACATTTTTTTTCCTTTTCTCTTTTAAATAATTAAATATATAGTTAACAGATAAAAATAACAAAATATAAATTTTTATATAAATTGACCTAGCTTTAACACGTTATATAAATCGTCACATGTCTCTAATTCTTTTAAGTTTTATTTCTTTTGCAAAATACGCTTGTAAAATGACAATGGTCTATATTTTTCAAAAAAAAAAATGTTAAAGAAAGAGAAAAATAAGAAAAAGTGTATTGAAAAAAAGAAAGAGAGGAGAGGATTGAGTAGAGAGAAAGTAAAATTTTCTCATCTTTCTCTAGCATTATTCTTTTTAACTGTTGATCTAAATAATTAGTTTTTTTTTTTTCAAATTTTATTACCTTCATGCATTTGCTGGTTTTCCATTGTCCACTTGCTTTTAGTTTTTTTTTTTCTCTTCCTGTTCTTTTCCCCACCTGTTATGATTTATCTTTATTTTTCGAATGATGGGGAAAAAAAGGAACCAAAGGCATTTTATTTTATTATGATTTAATCATTTTGATTTTTGATCTAATGATTGATTCATTTTTTCCAAACTTTTATACTTTCATGCATTCGCTTTTCCATTGTCCACTTGCTTTTAGTTGTTTGTTCCTTTCCTTTTCCCCACTTGGTATGATTTATCTTTCTTTTTCTAATGAGAAAAAGAAAAAAGAAAGAAGATTAAAACATTTTATTTCATTATGGTTTAATTTTTTATATATTGATTCAATCTCATGTATTTCAAGTACTATCGTTCTCTTATATGTTGAGCAACCACTTTTGAGTAATAGTAAGCTAACCCCCTCAATATAAACTTACGTAAATTAGGTTACATGAATTTCATTTTTTAAGAAACTTACAATTACCAAAGACAATTTTGGGAATCAATTTGAAATTCTAGAATCTTTTCATAATGCAGATGTGAGATATCACGGCCCTAAATTACCAAAAAAAAGAAAAAAGGAAAAAAAGAAGACGATCGCACCTAAGTAAAAATTATTATTGAAATCTGATTTAATTAATTTAAGGTAGTTTCAGCTGTCACTTATAAAATTAGTCCTAAATATCTGAAGAGTTTGCATGACACATTGGAATCTTAGTTACATATTCTATTTATTTATATCGAACTTTCTTACGCAACATTTATCGGGAAAAAGAAATATGGAAAGGAGGGAATCAGAACTCTTCTTGGAATCTGCAATGCTGTTGTCAGAGAATACAATATTTTGTTCAACCGTAGCATCTATTTCTACTGCGAATTTGGAATTTCTTGGAATCCAAACAAGATTTGTTGAGCGACGATCCTGCGATTGGCATTGCCTCCCACGTGACGAATTCTGAACAGTGAAGTCATTCATTAAGAGACACAGCAGCTATTGCGGGTGTGGATTTTGAAATATTCAAGAAGATAAAGAGATATAAATTTATGAAATATTATTTACGATTAGCACATCAATAATGAACGTATATGATAATGAATGATAAATGACACGTCATTTTATCATTTTATTATTTTAATATATATATATATATATATAAATTATTTTTAGGTGTGACTATTTTTTTTAATGTGGACATATTTTAAAACTGTATGATTTAAAAGAATTAGTTATTGAATGAACTATAAAATCATGCGGTTTAAAAGGGTTAAATATTAATTTTCTTAAATTTCGCGGTTTAAAATGTTTCCGCATAAAAAAAAAAAAAAAGCGCCTGCATTAGAGAAGAACTATACATATATTATATTCCAGCTTCACATGTAGAGTATTATTGAAAATGTAAAAGGCTAATAATTTATTTTTGTAAGTAATCTGCTTAATTTTTTTTTTTAAATATGATAAACAATCCCTTGGATATTAGGATAGAGTAATGCTCAACTTTTCAATGAATATTTCAACTTCTACAATCTTAAATAAAGTGACAATCATTTATTGGCTGAAGGAATTAAGCACTAAACAGCTCTAAACTCGCAATACTTTTGCGGATGTTACCAGAAACTGCAATACGGTGGAAAGCAAATCTGTTCCTGTCTTAGGAATGAACAAGGCAGGAGGGGGAGAGAGCCCCCGAAACAAAAATTTATTGTCATGGATTTTCAGAGCCTCTTTCGGTGATCTCTGTTGAATGAAATGCTTCTCCTATTGTAAACATTTGATCTGCAGTTGGAATATAAAGTCAGAGTCAGAAATCAAGCAGTGCACACAATCTGCAATGATATGTGCCTAGAAAGCAATAACAAGATTAAAGTCAAAACGAGCCTGAAACTCAAGTTTCTTAGTCGTCAAGCAACTTAACTCGGCTCAATTTTGTTTGTTAAGCTATGGCCTTCAATTCCCAGCTAAACTGGAACTGGACCTATGGGTGTACTCTGCAACAAGTTGTGAAAAAGAGGATGACTTGTTCTCTAGCAACTTTCTTGGGGAATCATATTCCTCGATGCGTCCTACAAGAATATATTTTTAAAATGTTATTTATATTCGATGATAAGCAAGCTATAAAAGGAATTGGACATACTGACCATGACTGAGAAGCAGAACCATATCACTGTCAATAACAGACGTTATCCGATGGGCAATGGTTATGACTGTGCAGTCAGAGAAGTGCTGCCGGAGACTTTGTTGGATCAGATTATCAGTAGCAGTGTCAACAGAGGCCGTAGCCTCATCAAGCATCAAGATTTTTCTTCTTTTCAGTTGCACACGGCCAAGACATACCAGCTGTCTCTGGCCCATGCTCCAGTTCTCTCCATTCTCAGTAACTGCAGCACCCACAAGACCATAAATAAAGGAAATTCTGAGTCGCAACTAAAATTTGGAAAACTTCACTACAGCTCATACAATAGAATAGGAAATAACACAGACCTTTTGAATCTAGTTTCCCTTCCTTCTTCCTAACTTCATCTCCAAGTTGGCATGTATCCAGAGCCTAAACCATTTCAAGAAATCTTAGCATAATCTATCTTCCATCATCAATTGCAAGCCTGAAAACACTGCAAAAGCTTATTCCTACCTCCCATATCTGCTCATCCGTATATTCTTCAAGAGGGTCTACATTGCTTCGCACAGTCCCTTCAAACATGACAGGATCCTGGGGAATAATGCTTAGTCTTGTCCGCAAATCATGTAGTCCAATCAATGAGATATCGATGCCATCTATAAGAATCTGACCAGCAGCGGGTTCAACAATCCGGAACAGTGTTTGAATGAGAGTTGATTTACCACTGCCCGTCCTCCCCACAATACCAGTTTTCTTTCCCCCTGGGAAAGTACATGAGATACCTCGCAACACAAAGGGCATGTGTGGTGCATAGCGAACCTACATCATAACAGCAATCGTTGTTAAGTCTAAGGGTATGTTTGGGATTTAGATCTTGGGCTTTTATTTCATAACTGTTTCAGAATGGAGAACTCATTGTCAGTGGGTAGATTTTAAACATCACTAACTGCCAACTACAAGTAGGTGTTTACCAAACACATTAGTTGGCGTGCTTTGAAAAATAAGCAAAAGCACAATAGAAACAAAAACATAAATTTGTTAAGCAAGTAAAATGACCTGAAGATCACGCAGGTCAATCTTCCCATGTGATGGCCAAGAATGGTTGGGCCGACTTTCTTCTATTTCGAGTGGGGGCTCACTAGGAATACAAGTATACTGAAAAATTCTCTCAACTGATATAATCTTGTTCTCCATTTGGCAAGTAAGCCATATTAACATAGCTTGTAAGTTATTTAGGGTGAGTCCATATGTCACAGCTAGGCCAGCAATTGCTTCAGAAAAGGAAATGAGAGAAAAAAAAAAAAAAAGCTGTTTCATGCTCCTTTACTAATTATTTTTAATTGCAAGAAGGATTATCAATTACACCATATGTGAACTGCTAACCTGGATCAATAAATCCCTTCGGAATGGAGATTAAGAAAACCAAAGAGAAGGCAAATGTGATGTTAGACAACATATCCAGGCGCAAGCCTAGCCATTCCATCGCGGCAGCAACATGGAATGTTGGTCGAGAATATCCATCCATCAGTTCCATGTTTGTGTCTATAAACCTTGATTCTTGATCAAAACTCCTGATAGTTGTTGACCCGGCAACAGTTTCTGCAAAATGCTGTATTAATGGAGCTTTGCATACTCCAACCAGCCGAGAAAGTTCCCGTGCTGAAGATATGTAATATTGCTGCATAAACTTGAAAAAGTAAGAAAACTTCTACCCCAAAATTTGTCTGTTATTCAATGAGAGTGAGAGTAAATGAAGAAAATATTTCAAAGAGGGACAGGTGGTTAGTGAGAACACAATGTATTGACACTTGCTTCTTTGAAAGTTCTATAACTTAAAGAAAACATCTATTACTCACATGGAAAACGATTAAACCTATGGAATAGAATACAAAAAGGCATCAAGTGATAATAGATATTAAACATTTAACCAGAATTTTGATGTGCCAATGTCATAATGTGCCAATAGCTTATAAAGAGTTGCCAAGAGCACAAGGATCACCTGATACCAGATGCAGGTAGCAATCACAGGGATAAAAACAATAAAAACCTGCCATGCAACCAGAGACATCACTCCAATCACTCCTAAAACCCGAATTATTGAGAATGCAAAGGATCCAATGAGAGCAGGAATGCTCAAATCAACAGCACTTTGGTCGGTAGATGCCTTGAAGAACAAAAGCAAATTGGTTAAGCAAATACTTCTAGGTATGGTTTTGGTTTTCACAAAACTTTTAAGAGATTCCAATGTTGATTCCCTAATAAAGTTTATTAGACAAGAACGTACTCTGTTTATAATTCGACCACTGGGGGTTGCATCAAAGAAGGACATGGGGGCACGGAAGATGCAATAATGCATTTTATTAAAGAGCAGAGTGGCTGTTTTGTATCCAGCCGTTGCAAGAAGTGTCGATCTTGCAAGGATGCAAAAAGAACTTCCAAAAGCCAAAGCTACATAAACAATTAATAGCATAGAGCCTGTAACTCTAGGTTTTATGTCCTTTGAAGCTGGAGTTGCCCAAGCAATCCAATAATTGCTGGCAATTTGAAGGATTTGAAAGAGCGTCTGTACCAGCAATATGAAGGGCACAAGAACGCCTCCGTAAGCTGCAGTGATATATTTCCAGTACACTGAAAACTCAACTTTACCTTTCTCCCTCTCTTCTTCTTGAACAAGCTGCCTTTGCGGCTCTGCAACTTCATCTTCTCTATCATTCTGAACTTCTTTGTTTTCTACTTCCTTGACAACCCCATCAGTAGCACTTGTACCATCATTTTCTCCATTGGCAGATCCTTTTCCAGAAAGAGGCCTTCCCTCAATGGAATCAAGCGTTGATAAAGCTTGCTTATGTGCATCCACAAGTTCCATAAAATCAGTTCCAGAGTTTATAACATCAGTGTACTTTCCAGCTTGTGTAATCTTTCCATCTTTAATTACCTAAAATATAAGATATAAGGAGAGTTATGGGTCAATGAAGTGGGGAAACACATTCCAACATGAAAAGAGATGATACTTATATTGCTCACCAAGACTAGATCAGCAGCAGGTAAGAACTCCACTTGATGAGTAACATATAATACAGTCTTTGAATTCAAAAGGCCCAACAAAACTTCCTGCAAAATTATTGTACAAAGGTTACCAATGGTATTACATGAATGACTTATTACAACAATTAAAAACGAAGGACTCATCCTCATGAATGACATAGAAAACTTTAAACATTCTACGGGGTAAAACTTCCAAGAAAATTGATAGCATTAGAAACAGAATAGATTATACTTTAAAGAGGTGAGATCCTGTATGAGCATCCACAGCACTAAACGGATCATCAAACAGATAGATATCA
The DNA here is from genome assembly GCA_030444775.1 of Atalantia buxifolia. NCBI lineage: Eukaryota > Viridiplantae > Streptophyta > Magnoliopsida > Sapindales > Rutaceae > Atalantia > Atalantia buxifolia. The sequence continues at coordinate 24,852,846 of CM059834.1, read as the reverse complement.
GCATCTTGGTAAAGAGCACGTGCAATCTGTATTCTTTGTTTCTGTCCTCCACTCAAATTGATCCCTCTCTCCCCTATAACTGTCTGATCACCAAATGACAGGATTTCCAAGTCCTTCTTCAGGGAACACGCATCAAGCACTGCATTGTACCTTTCCCTGTCCATCTCCTTTCCAAATAAAATGTTATCTTCAATCTTGCCACTCTGTATCCAAGGTGACTGTGCCACATAGGCCTTTGTACCACACAACTTCAGGGTACCAGATATCTTGGGTACTTCTCCCAAAATACAAGAAAGCAAGCTTGATTTGCCAGAGCCAACAGTGCCACAAACTGCAACCCTCATGCCGTGAAACACTTTCAAGTTTATATCTTTCAACGTTGGATTACGTGAAGAAATATCCCAGGAAAAATTCCCGTCAGCTATCTCAATTGCTGTTTCAGAACTACCTCTTGGTTGCCTTTCAACAAGATCAGGCTGCAACTCATCAAGACAAAAGAAAGAGGCAATTCTTTGAAGTGAAACCTTTGTCTGAATTATCATTGTAATTATGGTAGGCAGCTTATAAATTGGTATTTGAAGAAGCCTGAATGTTGCAATTGCAGATAATACCTTTCCTGACTCAAGTGGGACTTTCAGAAGTATACAAGTTCCAAATGTGATCACTGACACAAAAGTGGGAGCACACCAAAAGACAAAGGAAGTTATGGCAGAAGTGTAAAGACAACTTTTCAGCCATCCACTCTCACTCTTTCTGAGATCAATAATCTTAGACAGAAACTTCAATTCCCATCCCTGAAGCTTGAGAATTCTCATGTTTCTTAAAATCTCCGAAGTTGCCTTCATTCTTTCATCTTTTGATTTCATCAACGCATTCTGAAATTTCTCTTGCACTCTACTCAAAGGAACATTCACCAGCATAAAAATTACTGTTCCAAAAAATGCTGCAACCGATGCTATCCCAAGATTCTTGTACAAGATTAAAAAGGACAAAGCAACTTCCAAGAGAAATAACCACGGATCATGAATATACCAACTTAATTGAGCAACCCTCTCAGCATCGACAGTCATGAAATTTATGATTTCCCCGCTAGTATTGCCTTGCTTAGCCTGAGATGAAAGTTTCAGACCTTTATTGTAGATCATTGCAATAAGAGCTGCCCGCAACCTAATTCCAAGCTGCTCCAACCGGAAAGCAAAGAATCTCTGGCAGAGGCACTCCACAAGCTTAGCAATGCAAAAAGCAGAAACCAAAGCATACCCCTCATTTTCAAAATCCCGCTTCCCAGAGAGATATTGAACTAAAGTATCAATGAGATAAGGGCCAACATAAGTAGCCAATGTGTAAACAACAGCCACTAAAGCTGTAAGAAGAACATCTTTCCAAACGGAGTGGAACATTGCTTTGATCAGCTTTAGTGTGGTGAGTCCACTTCCCAAACCACCTTCAGTCTCAAGCTTATTCTTAAAAGTTGCAAAGACCCCAACCACACTATTACCACTATCTAATTGAGGCACATCCTCAAGGTCTAAAGTTTTCTTATTGCCAAGAGCAATTAGAGAATTTATCCAGGTGTAAGTAAGAACACTGAATAGACCAGCATTTGAATAAGGAGTCACGGTATCAGCTGCTCTGGACTTGATTGATGGTACCGTCCCTTCGCTTTCACCAGTATCAACTTTCAAAAGGGGTTCTTGAAGGATAAGGGTATCTTCGCCCTCGTTTTTACTCATAAACCCCACAAAACATAGAAACAACCCGGTGATAACAGATACAACATCAGATACTAGATACTGAATTGGTAAGGTTACTTGCTTTTGGTACAGAACAATGTCAACAATCAGACAGTAACAAGAAATAAAAACATAAAAGCCCCACCAAATTTTCAACAATATCGGGAGCTTTGGTTGCCTTAAATTAAGACATACTGCACGCAAATAAACACAAATTGCACCCCAACCAAGTGTTCTAACCCCAAAATCGAAAAGGGTCATATGTTGATCAGAAGACATGCCATTTCTATACCAATTAAAGTAACTCAACAGACACAACACAAGACTAGACAGTGAAACAACAAAGCAACAAACCAAAGTCAGCTTATACCACAAAGCCTTCTTGTTCTTGAACCTCCCCTTGGACCCTCCACTATGATCACCTTCACCAACTTTCAGCTTCTTCCAAACCCACAATCCAAACAACCCAAGCAACAAAAATAAGTGCAAAGAACCAGAAACCCCACGAAGGAAAGCTTGCTTAAGAAGAAAATCAGTCCCTGAATACATTTTTGAAGATGAAAAATGAGTGTGCTCTGAGGTTTTATAGGTAACACATTTATGAAGTTAATGGTACCTTTTTTTTTTTTAACGTTATATATGAGAGGATTGAAGGCACAAGTGAGAGAGAAAGAGATGGATTTCCTGGGGAAGAGTTGACGCGGAGACTTGGAATGGAGAGGCCGAGGGAACAGTACTAACTTATGAGCCAAATACAGCTAAAATAAGAAAAAACTGCATGTGTCTTTCGGAAACAGATCCGGTGCTCAGCTGAGCTTGTGCTGAGCACCAAATCAATGGTCAGTAATTACCTTATGTGGATCCTAAGCATAGGTAATTGCTGACCATAAGCCATAGGGACGGTACACAGAAGCTTTAGTTTACCATGAATGTGTCTCTACTTTATTTGTATGAATCAGTGTGACAGCGTGCAAAATTGTAAGGACACATTTGATTGGATTTGCATTACATTTAAGTCCTTATTTGATGACATATTGACTGTCTCGTTTCAGTGTTACTTTCTATTGGAATTTGCGAGGTAAAATTGTCGTAAGTGAATGCTAGCTAGCCGTTGGCCATTAGCACCAATCATTATGAAATTTTTCCAAACCCGTGTTTGACCGACTTTGAGAAAGCGGCACCTCATTTCCATCCCAATTTTCATTCGGACTTTTCAATAGATTATTTTATGTTATGGTATTTATATATTTATGCGTAATTTTCATTGGAATTTTGTTAAATTATATTAATATTACAAAATCTCTAATTATACCAAAATTTCAAAAATGATTTTAAAAATGCTAATTAAACTGTCCTTCCCTCATTTTTACGATGCTTTATTTAAAATTTAAACTAAGTATGATTCATTTTGTTTAATATATTTAAAAAATCGGTAGTCAATCAGCGTTTTTCCCCCCATAAATTTGGTGGAACATATTGCTTTTTTTTTTTTTTCTTTGACAAAGTTCATGATCATTTGTGTTATCTTGAATGATTGATTGTTTCTAATAACAAATCACTTGAGTTGGTGGCGATTAAATGGTTGTTATAAGTAGGGATGGCAAAAAAGCCCGACCCGATTTTTGGCCCGATTAGCCGACCAATTTTGAGGGCTTTACCAATTTAAGGGTCAAAAATCGGGTAAAGGCTTTAAAAATAAAGACCCGATTAAATTAGGGTAAGGGTTAGGGCTTTATATGACCCGAACCGACCCGACCCTAACTACCATATGACAAATAAAAAAATAAAATAACAATTAAAAAATAACAAACGCATTACACAGTACACATTCGGGCCACCACAGTCTCATTGCACAAAGCCACAAACGCAAAACCCTAACGCGTAACGCCGTGGGGAAAGAGAAGCCTTCACCATGACCATCAAAGTCGTTGGCAGCTACTGCAACTCCTAGCCACCGCCGCCAATCCAGCCGCACAGCATTCGTCTTTCCGAGTGTGGCTCTAGCCGAAACTTGAAAGAGTTCCTCCGAACAAGGTACCTCCATCCATTCCTCGAAACTTGAAACTTGAAACTTGGTGTTGCTCAAGTATTTCTAGTATCTTAAATGCGAGTTCAACTAATCTATTGTACGAAGCTTCGACACTTCAGGAATTTCTTATAACACTTTAAACGCCTAAAAAAATTGTTCAAAACGAGGTGGGCGCGATTACTTGTTTAGTTAATTGCTAGGTTACTGTGAACAATTTCTCCAAATATACTTTATGATTTTTGGTTGTTTTGCTGCTGTTTTGCCTATGTTTTTCTTTGTTTTTGCTCTTTGTTTTTCTCTTTTTTTTATTCTTGTTTTTATTGTTGTTTTGTTGTTATTTGGTTATTTATTTAGCAACTATATTTTTGGCATTCTTCTTCTTTGTTTAGCCTGTTTTTTGTTGTTTTTTTTTGTTGTTTTGCTGCTGTTTTGCTGCTGTTTTATTACTGTTTTGCTGTTTTTTTTTTCTGCTGTTTTTTATTCTTTTTTTCTTTTCTTTGTTTTGTTGTTATTTGGTCATTTGTTTTGGATGCTATTTTGTTTAGCTTGTTTTGTCGGGCATTCTTCTTTGTTTTGTTGTTTTTTGGTCGTTGTTTTTTTGCCGTGCTGCTTTTCCAGATTCTTTATTTATTTTTCTCGCATTCTTCTTGTGTTTCTTTGTTGTTTTCCGAGATTTTTTTTGTTTTGGTGCTATTTTGCTATTGTTTTCTCTGTTTTTTCATTGTGTTGCTATTTTTTTTCTGTTTTATCATGTTTTAAGTTTATAAACTAACTTAGAATTGTTACACATTTAATTGAGGTTATAATGTCAAATTCGGAATTCAAAGCTGATACATCAAAATCAAATTTGCATCTGGATGTTCAAGAGAATGAAGATGATGCCGTTCAAGCAGTCGAAAGGGTTGAAGAGGCATCCATTAATGATGAAGGTGTACAACAAAGTAGTAATAAAAGAAAGCGAGACCCTAAGCGGGAACCTTCTCATGTTGGGGAGACTTCTCAAAGATAAATATTAATGGTGAATGGAAAGCGAAATGTAGCCATTGTGGAGCTAAATTGGTAGCCTCGGTAATAGCGGAACCTCTCATTTGGATAGACATTTGAGAAGATGTAAGGCAAAGCATGTTCCCAAAGTTGATGATAGTCTACAAAAAACTCTTAGTGTGACAAAGAAAGATGATGGAACAACTTGTGTTGAGACAAGAAAATTTGATCCGATTGTTGCTCGGCAAAAGATTGCAATATTGGTTGTAAAGCATGAGTTACCACTTAATTTTGTGGAGTATGACGCATTTAGGGATTTGATGTCTTATTCCAACCCATTGGTGAAGATGATGAGTAGGAACACTTTAAAGGGTGAGATCCTGAAATTGTATCAAGCTGAAAAAGCAAAAGCAATGGCTTTGTTGGAGAATAATGATAGTAGGGTGGCAATTACTACAGACCTGTGGACTGCTAGTAATCAAAAGAAGGGGTATATGGTTGTTACGGGACATTTTGTGGACAAGTCTTGGCGGTTGCAAAGTCGAATTTTAAGGTACTTTTCTTACTATTTGATATTATGTTTATTTGCTTTTACTTCAATTTACTTAATTGTAAAATTAATTTTAGGGTGAATAGATTCATATATTTGATGTTAAGTTTATTAACTTTTACTTCAATTTAATTAATTCTGAAATTTATTTTTTTGAATAATGAATAGGTTCATATATTTGCCAGCCCCACATACTGCTGAATTTCTTGCTGAAGCATTTTTTAAGTGCATGTTGGATTGGAATGTGGATAGAAATTTATCGGTTGTTACTTTAGACAATTGTTCTACCAATGATGCTATGGTTGGTAGGTTGATGGGATTAATTCCAGTTGATTCTATGTTAATGAGCGGAAATTATTTTCATATGAGGTGTGTAGCTCATATTTTAAACCTAATTGTGAAGGATGGGATGAAAGTGATTGAAGAGTGGATTAAAAAAATTAGGGACAGTGTGGCATATTGGATTGGCACACCAAAAAGAGTAGAAACTTTTGAGATGACTGCACGTCAATTACAAGTAAAGTGTGAGAAAAAGCTGGTGCTTGGTGTGTAACTAGATGGAATTCTACGTATGTTATGCTTGATGTTGCAAGTGAAATATAAAAATGTCTTTTCTAGATTGCAACAATGCGACAAACATTACGCTTCTTTGCCAAGATGAGGAGTGGGAGGTTCTTTGAAAAGATGTTGGAATATTTGCTACCATTTTACTCGATGACGACAGCTGTTTTGTGTACAAAATATCCCACATCTAATCTTTTTTTCCCAATGATATGTGAAATGAGGATTAATTTAGATCAATGGGAACTTTCTAATATGCTTGTGGTTAGACAAATGGCTGGCCAAATGATTCAAAAATTTGATAAATATTGGGCCCAAATACATGGGATTTTGGTGATGGCTGTTATTCTTGACCCGAGATTCAAGATGCAATTGGTTAATTATTATTTTCCACAACTTTATGGTGAGGGTGCTGCAAATGAGATTCAAAGAGTGCGCAATCTAAGTAATGATTTGGTTAAGTTTTATGAAGGTAATAATGCGAGTGTGAGTGACGAGATTGTTGGTGAGTCTTCTTCAGTGGATGTTCGCTCTGTTTTTAATATAGGTACTGGTGGTAAATTTTTTGATATAAATAAGTTTGAGGCATTTGCAAGCCAAAATAGTGAGATCACGGTACCAAAGTCGACCATGAGAGGTACTTAGAAGAGCCTTTAGTCAAATCCACTTCGGACTTTGATATTTTGAATTGGTGGAAGGTTAACCAAGGTAAATTTCCGATCTTGGCTCGGATAGCCAAGGATATATTGGCCATTCCCGTGACAACCGTTGCCTCTGAATCTGCATTTAGCACCGGAGGTAGAGTCTTGACTTCACATCGGAGTAGACTTCATCCTACAACATTGGAAGCGCTTATGTGTACCCAACATTGGTTATGGGCGAGCTCCAAAGGTATGAATACAAATAATATACAATATATTTAAATAGTTGGTTTAGTAATAATTTCATATACTTAAATTGTTTTTACACTTTTTTCTTTTTTTTTATAGGTAAAATTCTTGAAAGTGACATTATTCTTGGAGAAGAATTTGTGAATGAAGAAGAATGTGGCCCGCAAATTTTGGAGTAGTTTTTTTTTTTAATGTTGGGTTATGAATTGTAGCTTTTATTAAACCAATGAACTAATGAACTCATTGTTTAAATTGTGGACTTGTTGTATTGAGTTGTGTGTTTTTATTTTATTTGTTAAATTGATAAACTCTTTGGTTAGATTATGGAATTAAATTGTGTGTTAATTGATGAAATTTTTATTTATATTTGGTTATTTATATAATTTATGGTTAAGATGTTGAGTAGAGCAATTTTTATATTTATGTTTCTTTAAATAAGTTTCAAAGTTTTTTAAATTTTAACATATTAGGAGATTTAAATTTAAACTATTTAAATATCAAAAAATAAAAAAATTGGTAGGGCTAGGGCTTTTTTGAGCCCGACCGATCTTTTTAGGGTCGGGTCTGACCCGACCCTAAGGTGAAACAATAGGGCTTTTGGTAGGGCTAGGGCCCTTTAATTGTGTTATAGGGTCGGGTTAAGGCTTGGCCTGACCCGACCCGACCCGATAAATTGCCAACCCTAGTTATAAGTCACTAACAGTAATGAAATGATTTTGTCTTCGATCCTAAAACAAAATATTCGCAAGATAAACAAATAATTCTGTCTTAAAATTGGTAATAGTTGGATGTAAAAAATTCTCCAGCCATTGTTTGAGTAGATTGCCACTGATAAATGAAAAGGAATAGAGTAATGCTGTCAATTTGATCTAAAAGATTGGTACAAATTTTCCAATTTCATAATTGACGTAAATGGGAAGGTGATGCCTCAAATCAATTCTATGATCATTATCCTTAAGACTTTTCTTGCATTTGATTTTCCACTGTCCACTTGCTTTCTATGTCTCTCCTTTTATTTATTTATTTTCCTTCCATTTCTATTTCTTGTCTTTTGTAAAATTTCTTTCATTTTCAAATGAGAAAAATATTAAAATATTCATTCCAGTGTGATTATATATATATACACAAAATATTGAAGGCTCAGATCTATTTAATAGGGAGGTGCTAGCTCCAGTTGTTGTTGAACAAAAGGTATAATTATAAGGAAAAGTTTATATTGAGTGTATATGGGTCATTATTATTATGTAAGAGTTTTTATAGAAATTTTCGTTTAAGAATAAATGAAATTGAAGATTAAAAAAAAAAAATACTGCTCCTACAATCCGATTTAATTTTAATGGAGTTCTTTTAAGAAACTTATAACCAAGGCAAATTTTTCAAATCAATTTGAAATTCTCAAGTCTTTCTGCATTGCGAATGTGTGCATTTTATAATATATTTGTATTTTATTGTTATGAAGATCTTAAATGAATATTTGGGTTACAAAATTAACAAAGCATATGTCGAATATTAATAATATTAAAATTATTTTATAAAATATTGATATTATATTAATTTGTATATCTACTTAATGTTATATTTTTATTTATTATAAAATATTAGAGTTGATTTTCTTTTATTATAAAGAATATAATAATCAAAATACCTCTTATTATTCTTTATTGAAAACTTGAGGAGTTCACAACGATTTTTTTTTTTCTCAAATTTTAGGGGTGTAACTATCATTTTCGGAGAAAAATATGTATTAGAAACAAATTAGAGCTCTTTAATAAGAACCTTGAAATCTGCAATGTTTTCTCATAGAAGAGTTGTGCAATATTTTGTTCGGCCACGAGCAATTAATTAGGATATGGCTTCTACCTCTGCGATAATACTCCTGCATGCTCGATGGCGTAATTGTTTTGCAGAGGTTAAAGACCATGACCTCTTTTCTGTACTGATGCTTTGACTTGGTGGGATAGTCACCACAGTACACTCATAAGAATTTATATGAGGGCTCTTGGAATTGGTCCAAATATTGGTTCTCTTAGCTATGAATGATCATCTCTTGTAACTATTTTACTTTTTGATTAATAAAGTTTTTGCACTTACAGAAAATAATAATAATAATAATTAGATCACCCTACAAAAATAAATTACACACACATATATATATATATATTTATACACGCAAAGTTTGTTAGGGAAAATAAAAGCTTGTTGGGGTAAATTTTTATAATGTAGGTTGAGTGGTTTGATATATATGCACATATACCTCAATCCGGGTATCATTACCTTAAGACTTTCATTTTATAATTGGTCACGGCTTGCTTTCTTTTCTTCTCTCTCTCTCTCTCTCTCTCTCTCTCTCTCCATATACAATTATCTTTCATTTTTAAGTGAGAATAAATATTCTCTAGTAAATGCTTTGAAATCTAGAATCGCTCTGTTATGCAGGCATTTGTATTTTATAAAATTACGAACTTTAAGGAATTTTTAATAACTAGTTAATAAGGATAAGCATCACAATATTCTAATAAAAAAAAAGTGCTTAAAATTGCCAAAATTAAAACTTAACTTCATGTAATTCTAAATCCTAATGGAGCAACATGAAGCTATGATAATTACGATTACAAAAACATATATGGATGATTCTCTATCTTCGCATTGGTTGCTACAGGGTCCAAGCAAAAAATGTTAATGAGATTAACCAGAGCCGGTTCCTTCATTCGAATGAATTCTCTCGATCAACTTTGACAGTTCTTCTTCCTTGTTTGATCCCAATGATTGCATTCTTTGTGGTACTCAACAGCTCCTAACTTGCAAAATATTCGCAGATGTTTCAGATAAATGCCACATGGTGCAAAGTCAATCATTTACGATGATACGATGAGTCAGGTAGGAGGAGGAGAGATCATACGAGCAAAAAATAATGTCATGATTTTTGGAACCTCTTTTAGAAATCTCTGGACTCGGGGGAAGAAACTATTTTTGCCATTATGAACATTTGATTCTGCTGGAGGAATGCAATATCAGAATCGGAAGTCTAAGTCAAGTAGTACACACAAACTGAAATAGCACATTCCATAAATACATTAACAATAATGTCAAAACGCACCTGTAACTTAAAAGTTACTTAGTCATCAAGTAACTTACCCCTCTCAATTGTGCAATGGTATAAGGTATGGCCTTCAATTCCCAGCTAAATCCTCAAAACTGGAACTCGACCTGAGAGTGTACTCTGCAACAAGTTGTGAAAAAGACGATGATTTGCTCTCTAGCAAAATTGCTGGGTTATCAAACTCCTCGATAAGCCCTGCAACAAGGTTTGAAATGTTATTTACATCTGATGATGAGCATGCTGCAAAAGAAAATGTATATGAATTAATTGGACACACTAACCATGATTTAGAAGCAGAACCAAATCACTGTCAATAACAGAAGTTATCCGATGGGCAATGGTTAGGACTGTGCAGTCAGAAAAGTGCTGCCGAAGAGTTTGCTGGATCAGATTATCAGTAGCAGTGTCAACGGATGCAGTTGCTTCATCAAGCATCAAGATTTTACTTCGCTTGAGTAGCACACGGCCAAGACAGACCAGTTGCCTCTGGCCCATGCTCCAGTTCTCTCCATTCTCAGTAACTGCAGCATTCAAATGAAAAAAGATAATGGAAACTCTAGCCGCAAAAATATTTGCAAAAGTTCACTACATATAACAGACTAGGAAGAAAGATAGACCTTTTGAATCTAGCTTCCCCTCGTTCTTCCTAACTTCATCTCCGAGTTGGCATTTATCTAGAGCCTAAAACCATTTAAAGAAATTTTAGCACAATCCAACTTCCATCACCAATTGCAAGCCTGAAAACACTGCATAAGCTCCTGCCTACCTCCCAAATTTGCTCATCCGTAGACTCTTCAAGAGGGTCTAGATTGCTTCGAACAGTCCCTTCAAACATGACAGGATCCTGGGGAATAATGCTTAGTCTTGTTCGCAAATCATGTAGTCCAATTAATGAGATATCAATGCCATCGATCAGAATCTGACCAGCAGCAGGTTCAGCAATCCGGAACAGTGTTTGAATGAGAGTTGATTTGCCACTTCCTGTTCTCCCTACAATGCCAGTTTTCTTTCCTCCGGGGAAAGTGCATGAGATACCTTGCAAAACAAGGGGCATTTGTGGTGCATAGCGGACCTACATCACAACCGCAATAATTGATATGTAAAAATGATAAAGGCTAAGGGAGTGTTGGGAATGAAGATGCTGTGGCATTTTACTCCATAATTGTTGTAGAATGGAGTTACTCATGGTCAAATGTACATCTTTTGTGGGTAGTTTGTATGACCAGTTGAGTGGATGTTTTCCAAACAGTTTAGTTGATATGCGTTGAAACTGAAGCAGAAGTACAACAAGACCAAACATACCGAAAACTCATTAAGCAAGTAAAATTACCTGGAGATCAAGCAGGTCAATCTTTCCATGTGATGGCCAAGAATCATTCGGGCGACTTTCTTCGATGGCAAGAGGGGGCTCACTAGGAATACATGTATACTGAAAAATTCTCTCGACTGATATAATCTTATTCTCCAGTTCGCAAGCAAACCATATTAATGTAGCTAGCAAAGTATTTAGGGTGAGTCCATATGTCACAGCTAAGCCAGCAATTGCTTCAGAAAAGGAAAAGAAAAAATAAGCTTGTTTCGTGCTTAACTGTTGCTTCAAATTGCAAGAAGAATAATCAATGATACCATATGTGAACAACTAACCAGGATCAATAAATCCCTTTGGAATAGAGATTAAGAAGACCAAAGTGAAGGCGAATGTGATGGAAGACAACATATCCAAGCGCAAGCCTAGCCATTCCATGGCAGCAGCAATATGAAATGTTGGCCGAGAATATTCATCCATCAGTTTCATATTTCTGTCTCTAAACCTTGACTCTTGGTCAAAGCTCCTGATAGTTGTTGACCCTGAAACAGTTTCTGCAAAATGTTGTATCACTGGAGCTTTGCATACTCCAACCAACCGTGAAAGTTCTCGTGCTGAAGATATGTAATATTGCTGCATATACCCGAAATAGTTAGAAAACTTCTGTTCCAAAGTTGGTACACTATGTTATTCAATGAGTGCGAGACTAAATGTAGTCACAGTGTATTAACACAAAAAACAATACGAAAAGGACCAAGAACATGATAAAAATTAGGAGAAACCTTTAATTGCAAGTAACATTTGATGTCTCGTAAAAAACATCTAATATTAAAATGGAAACAATTAAAACAATAAAATAGAATACCAAAAGCAGCTGGTGGTATCAAATATTTGGCCTGAAATTTTGATGTCCCGAGGTTATGATGTGCACATAGCTTATAAAGAGTTGCAAAGAGCACAATGATTACCTGATACCAGATGCAGCTACCAACTGCTGGGACAAAAACAATAAAAACCTGCCACGCAACCTGAGACATTACTGCAATGGTTCCAAGAATCCGGATTATTGAGAAGGCATAGGCCCCAACAAGAGGAGGAATGGCCAAATCAGCAGCACTTTGGTCAGTAGAAGCCTAGAAGGGAAAAGCAAATTGATTAAGCAAACACATTGATATTATCTTGTTTTTCAAAAAAAATTAAGAGATACCAATGTTGATTTACCAATTGAAGTTCAATGGCTAAGAACTCACTCTGTTTATAATTCGTCCACTTGGGGTTGCATCAAAGAATGACATTGGAGCACGGAAAATGCAATAATGCATTTTATTAAAGAGCAGTGTGGCTGTTTTGTACCCAGCTGTTGCAAGAAGTGTGGATCTAGCAAGGACGCAAAAAGAACTTCCAACAGCCAAAGCTACATAAACAATTAATAGTGTAGAGCCTGTAACTACAGGTTTTACATCCTTTGTACCCGGAGTTGCCCAAGCAATCCAATAATTGCTGGCAATTTGAAGGATCTGAAAAAGCGTCTGTGCTAGCAATATGAAGGGCACAAGAGCTCCTCCGAATGCTATGGTGATATATTTCCAGTATACTGAAAACCCAACTTTACCTTTCTCTCTCTCTTCTTCTTGTACAAGCTGACCTTTTGACACTGCTACTTCATCAGCTTTATCATTCTGCCCTTTGTTATTTTCTACTTCCTTGACAATCCTGTTGATGCCGAAATCCGGATGGGTTGGCTAGTGACTCAATCTCGATCCTGCGCATCAGCATTAGATTTGTTTGGTGGGAAGGCTTGGTTGATCTCCATGAGTAGATTTTCTATGAGCAGATACTCTATGAGCAGACTATCCGCGAGCAGAGAACCTGTGAACCTGTGAGCACAAATAACGATCGGGGCGCTAGGAAGTTTTTCCGGCGTAAACCCTCCGACGCTCAAGTCAGTGATTTGGGTCTACTTGGGAAAAACCCATACCACAATTCATGTGGCTTAATTATGAATGCTTTAAACAAAAATCTTTAAGTAAATTTATCAGAAAATAATCCAAGATAATTCATCTTAACGGGAAAGAAATCATGAGAGAAGTTCTCCAGTCCGTAGAGAGAGAAAGAGATCCTTCTAAAGAGAGAGAGAGGAAAAAAAAGAGAGCCCCATGCGTGATGTTCTTGGGGTTTTTATAAACACCCCACACCCATGACCTTAGATCGTGGCCATAACCAATAACTGATAGACTTTGTGCCCTAATTTTCGGAGGAGGTTTTGTGGTGGTTTATTTGACTGAGTCTTGTTTCCTGGTCATCACCTGGTCAAGGTGGTCTGCTCGAGGTCATCAAGATTACCACCTGGTCGAGGTAGTCTGCTCACCGGGTAGTCATTCATTAAGTGGTTCACCAATGCTCACTTCGCTCACCAGCAGAGCTCACCGGGTGGTATGCTCACTAAGCGGTCGCTCATAATTCCAGCGACCCGCTCACCGATCCGCTCACCAGCAGACATGTTGCATCACCAAACCACGCGTCCTCGCTCATGGCTCACACTGCTGCGGCCGCTCATTGGCTCACCACGCGGCTCGCTCACTCGCTTGTTTTCGCCACCAATGCAATCCGCTTTCACCAATCCGCTCACCACGCTGCTCATTTTATATAGTGCTCACCACGCAGCGCGATCTGCTCATTGATGCTGCTCACCGGCTGTTTTGTCACTGGCCACCACGCGGCCTCGCTCACCACGCCACGCTGTGCGCTCACCAGACGGTCTAGGTGTTGCTTATATTTTACTCAGAGGAGAGCACGATAATGTATGAGCAAACACCTTATCTTGGTCACTTCATTCTATTCCCCCAAACACAGCCCCCAGGTTTAGTGTTGAGAGTGAAATGAATCAATACTAGAAACTATAAAATCTATAGTTTTTACAAACTTAAAACCCTAAGCAACTCATTTGCTTCATTTGCTAACCACACCATAGGTGTGACAGGTGTGTATGTCTAATGACTTATCTAGGGTAAGTTTCAAAATGTTAACATTTTCTTGACTTAAGCAATTTAGCTTAATCTTGGTTGGGTAAGAGCAGAAGACTTTGACTACATCTCACTACGAGGAGGTTTGGAGACTTTAAGTCTTTTACTTGCCTTAAATTTTGTGGTCTGCTCACCTTCACATGGTCGGCGGTTTACGCGAGCTTGGCTTCATGTCTCGCCATAAAACAGCTTTGAGACTTTGGAGCCTTTGCTTGCGTCTGCTCACCTTCACATGGTCGGCGAGGTTCCGATGAGCGAGGTTCGCGAGCTTGGCTTCTGTCTCGCCATAAAACTTTGAGCTTTGAGACTTTGGAGCCTTTCTTGCGTCGCTCACCTTCACATGGTCGGCGAGGTTACGATGAGGAGTTCTCGCGAGCTTGGCTTTCTGTCTCGCCATAAAAAAAGCTTTGAGACTTTGGAGCCTTTGCTTTGCGCTCTCTGCTCACCTTCACATGGTCGGCGAGTTCCGATGAGGTGTTCTGGCGAGCTTGGCTTCCTGTCTCGCCATAAAACAGGCTTTGAGACTTTGGAGCCTTTGCTTGCGTCTGCTCACCTTCACATGGTCGAGCAGGTTCTGGTGAGCTTGGCTTCCTGTCTCGCCATCGAGAGGCTTTGAGACTTTGGAGCCTTTGCTTGCCTTAGAAAGTTTTTTGGAATTTTGTGGTCTGCTCACCTTCACATGGTCGAGCAGGTTCCGATGAGCAGGTTCTGGCGAGCTTGGCTTCCTGTCTCGCCATAAAACAGGCTTTGAGACTTTGGAGCCTTTGCTTGCGTCTGCTCACCTTCACATGGTCGGCGGGTTACGATGAAAGGAGTTTTGGCGAGCTTGGCTTCCTGTCTCGCCATCGAGGAGGCTTTGAGACTTTGGAGCCTTTGCTTGCGTCTGCTCACCTTCACATGGTCGGAAAGGTTCGATGATGGCGAGGTTCTGGCGAGTTTGGCTTCCTGTCTCGCCATAAAACAGGCTTTGAGACTTTGGAGCCTTTGCTTGCGTCTGCTCACCTTCACATGGTCGAGCAGGTTCTGGCGAGCTTGGCTTCCTGTCTCGCCATCGAGGAGGCTTTGAGACTTTGGAGCCTTTGCTTGCCTTAGAAAATATTAATAAACTTTATTTATAAACTTTGTTTAGCCTCTTAGTGCTAGCCTATAGCTCTCCTTTTACAAATTATTCTCATATTGAGCAAGTTTCAAGAAATCAAGCTGATTTAGTTATACGAATTAGCCCAAATATGAGCACAATTAATTTAATGAATATAAGGTATCCTCATATCATATAGCAAGACTTAGAGAAATAATTAAATTTTCATAGAAAAAATTACTTGTAAAAATATAACCGAATTTTGTTTTGATTCCTGCAAACGTGTGCCTTCAATGTGCTCTCACCTGAGGTTTTTGCTTCCTTTTTAAACATGCTCATCTATTGATGCACTGTAACATTCTGATTTGCTTCGATTAGATGAAAATTGATAGAGACAAAAAATTGGCTTCTCGTACCGGTCCCCACAGACGGCGCCAAATGTTGATGCCGAAATCCGGATGGGTTGGCTAGTGACTCAATCTCAGATCCCTGCATCAGCATTAGATTTGTTTGGTGGGAAGCTGCTGGTTGATCTCCATGAGCAGATTTTCTATGAGCAGACTATCCGCGAGCAGAGAACCTGTGAACCTGTGAGCACAAAATACTTGATCGGAGGCGCGGAAGTTTTAGGCGTAAACCCTCCGACGCTCAAGTCAGTGATTTGGGTCTACTTGGGAAAAACCCATACCACAATTCATGTGGCTTAATTATGAATGCTTTAAACAAAAATCTTTAAGTAAATTTATCAGAAAATAATCCAAGATAATTCATCCTAACGGGAAAGAAATCATGAGAGAAGTTCTCCAGTCCGTAGAGAGAGAAAGAGATCCTTCTAAAGAGAGAGAGAGGAAAAAAAAGAGAGCCCCATGCGTGATGTTCTTGGGGTTTTTATAAACACCCCACACCCATGACCTTAGATCGTGGCCATAACCAATAACTGATAGACTTTGTGCCCTAATTTTCGGAGGAGGTTTTGTGGTGGTTTATTTGACTGAGTCTTGTTTCCTGGTCATCACCTGGTCAAGGTGGTCTGCTCGAGGTCATCAAGATTACCACCTGGTCGAGGTAGTCTGCTCACCAGGTAGTCTGTTCATTAAGTGGTCTGCTCACCAGGCGGTATGCTCACCAGGCCGTCTGCTCACCAGGCGGTATGCTCACCAGGTGGTATAAGCGGTCTGCTCACCGAGGCGGTCTGCTCACCAGCGGTCTGCTCACCAGCGATCTGCTCACGGGCGTCTGCTCACCGGGCGGTATGCTCACTGGCAGCGATCTGCTCACCACGCGATCCGCTCACCACGCGGTCAGGTGTTGCTTATATTTTACTCGAGAGGAGAGCACGATAATGTATGAGCAAACACCTTATCTTGGTCACTTCATTCTATTCCCCCAAACAAATCCTATTAGCAATAACTGTACCAACATTCTCTCCACTTGCTCTTTCAGAAGCAGGCCTTCCCTTAATGGAATCAAGCCCCAATAAAGCTTGCTTATGTGCACCCACAAGTTCCATGAAATCAGTTCCTGAGTTTATTAGATCATTATACTTTCCAGCTTGTGTGATCTTTCCATCTTTCATTACCTAAACATAAGATATGAGGACAGTTATGGGATATTACAGGAAATGCATGCCAATAGGGAAAGAAACCATATTTAATATTTCTTACCAAGATCAGATCGGCAGCAGGTAAGAATTCCACTTGATGAGTAACATATAGTACCGTTTTAGAACTCAAAAGGCCCAACAAAACTTCCTGAAAAAATATTACACAAAAGGTAAGTGAGGTGCCATTAAAACTAAGGACTTATGAAGGGCATGGCAGACTATACTACGAGGAGAAACTTTCACAATTGTTAATATTATTGGATTCAGAATAGATTTACCTGAAAGAGGTGAGATCCTGTATGAGCATCCACAGCACTAAAAGGATCATCAAACAGATAGATATCAGAATCTTGATAAAGAGCACGTGCAATTTGTATTCTTTGTTTCTGTCCTCCACTCAAGTTGATTCCTCTCTCTCCTATAACTGTCTGATCACCAAATGACAGGATTTCCAAGTCCTTCTTCAGGGAACACGCATCAAGCACTGCGTTGTACCTTTCCCTGTCCATCTCCTTTCCAAATAAAATGTTATCTTCAATCTTGCCACTCTGTATCCAAGGCGACTGTGCCACATAGGCCTTTGTACCACACAACTTCAGGGTACCAGATATCTTGGGTACTTCTCCCAAAATACAAGAAAGCAAGCTTGATTTGCCAGAGCCAACAGTACCACAAACTGCAACCCTCATGCCATGAAACACTTTGAAGTTTATATCTTTCAACGTTGGATTACGTGAAGAAATATCCCAGGAAAAATTCCCATCAACTATCTCAATTGCTTTTTCAGAACTACCTCTTGGTTGCTTCTCAACAAGATCAGGTTGCAATTCATCAAGACAAAAGAAAGAGGCAATTCTTTGAAGTGAAACCTTTGTCTGAATTATCATTGAAATTACGTCGGGAAGATTATATATTGGTACTTGAAGAAGCCTGAATGTTGCAATTGCAGATAGCATCTTTCCGGACTCAAGTGGGACATTTAAAAGGGTACAAGTTCCAAATGTGGCCACCGACACAAAAGTGGGAGCACCCCAAAAAACAAATGAACTTATGGCTGAAGTGTAAACATACTTTTTCAGCCATCCAGTCTCTCTCTTTCTGAGATCAATAATCTTAGAAAGAAACTTCATTTCCCATCCCTGAAGCTTGAGAATTCTCATGTTCCTTAAAATCTCCGAAGTTGCCTTCATTCTTTCATCTTTTGATTTCATCAACTTGTCTTGAAAGTTCTCTTGCACTCTACCCAAAGGAATATTTACCAGCATAACAATTACCGTTCCGAAAAGAGCTGCCAATGATGCTATTCCAAGATTCTTGTACAAGATTAAAATGGACAAAGCAACTTCAAAGAGGACTAACCAAGGATCATGAATATACCAACTGAAGTCAGCAACCCTCTCAGCATCAACAGTCATGAAATTAATGATTTCCCCGCTACTTTGGCCTTGCTTTGCTTGAGATGAAAGTGTTAAACCTTTATTGTATATCATTGCAATAAGTGCCGCTCGCATCCTAATTCCAAGCTGTTGCAACCGGAAAACCCTGAACCTCTGGCAGAGGCACTCCACAAGCTTAGCAACACAAAAAGCAGAAACTAAAACATACCCATCATTTTCAGAATCCCTCCTTCCATTGAGATATTGAACGAAAGTGTCAATGAGATAAGGGCCAACATACGAGGCCAAAGTGTACAGAACAGTTAAAAAACCTGTAACAAGAACATCTTTCCAAACTGACCAGAACATTGCTTTGATCAGCTTCACTGTTGTGACTCCACTCCCCACACCACCTTCAATCTCAAGCTTATTTTTAAAATTTGCAAAGGCCCCAACCACGCTATCACCACTATCTAACTGAGGAACATCCTCGAGGTCTAAAGTTTTCTTATTGCCAAGAGCAATTAGAGAATTTATCCACGAGTAAGTAATAACACTAAGTACACCAGCTCTTGAATAATGTGTCACTTTATCAGCCCCTTCGGACTTGATTGATGGCACTGTACCATCAGTTTCACTAGAATCAGCTTTCAATAGGGGTTCTCGAAGGAGAAGGGCATCTTCACCCTCAGTTTTACTCAAAATTCCCACAAAACATAGAAACAAGCCAGTCATAGCAGATGCAACATCAGATATTAAGTACTGAATTGGCAAAGATACTTGTTTTTTGTACAGAACAATGTCAACAATTAGACAGTAGCATGAGATAAATATATAAAAGCCCCACCAAAGTTTCAACAAAATTGGTAACTTTGGTTGCCTTGAATTAAGAAATACGGTATGCAAATAAACACAAATTGCACCCCAGCCAAGTGTTTTAACCCCAAAATCCAAAAGGGTCACCAGTTGATAATCAGACCAGCCGTTTTTATACCAATAAAAGTAACTCAGCAAAGAGAACACAATATTAAACAATGAAACACCAAAACAACAAGCCAAAGTCGGCTTATACCACAAAGCCTTCTTGTTCTTGAACATCTCCCTCGAACCTCTATTATGATCACCATCACCAGTTTTTATTTTCTTCCAAACCCGCGAGACAAGCAGCCCAACGAACAAAACTAAATGCAATGAACCAGAAAACCCACGTAGGAAAATTGGTTTAAGAAGAAAATCAGCACCGAAAAGCATTATTGGTGAAGATGATGAGAATGTGACGAAAGTTGACAAAACATGCTTTGGTGAATCAAAAAGCTCCATGATTCTGGCTGATGTCTGAGAAGTAAAAGATCCTTTTTCTGTTATTTGCAATTATATATATATATATATATATATAACAGAGAGGGAGTCAAAGACGCCAAGAAGGGATTGCTGTCTGGGACCGGAGTTTCGGACGACAGCTAAAGGGACGCAAATTAATACAATGGCGTCTTTCCAGGGAAGGCGTGGACTGTGAGAGAGAGACACGTAGAAGAAGGAGCTTTGCTTAGGCGCCGCACACATGATTTTGCCAAGAATGTGTCTATATATAGCTAAGTTTGCCGCGTCTTTATCTGCCATATTTATTTACATAAATATAAGTTTTTTTGATAACTATGTTAATCTTTCCTAAGCTTGTCCAGTTAAGAAAGTTGATATGATAATTTTGACAATTTTCTTCAACTTAAGAAAATCGAGAAGGGTTATTTATGATTGGCAGAAATAATAATGATTAAAGTTTTTTTTCCCCTAAACTCATAATATTTTCACTCGAAATTTTCTGTAGCTCTAATATATTTGGATTTTTTTAAAATCTATTATTTGTGACGATTTATAGTTTATCTTGTAGTTAGAAATAGGTGGCACCTCCTCTTTTCATCCTTATATTGAAGCTGTGAAGGATTTGAGTCTTCCCGTATAATTGTGAGAATTTATTATCATATTCTTTTTAGGCTTTTATTGGACTTTATATGTTCGGCTTTATGCCTTAATTGTAACTTATTTCTGTGGGGTGAGATCACGAGCTCCTCTTTTGATGAGATCGGGAGCCCCTCTTTTGATATACAAATTTTGACATAAAATTGTACCATTAATCTCAATAATTTTAATGGCTATAATTATTTTTTATAGGGATTAATTTTTGAATAAATAAAGTCAGTTAATAATGTATCCCACAACTATTATTAACACTCATATTTTATCTCCTATTTGAACTTAACGGATTTTCATATATTCACTCCCTCTTCTTCCTGCCATGCTGTCTCCTTTTGTTGTTTTTATATATCAGAAAATTAAATAACATGGTACAAAAGATTATCCTTTTTCCCCCTATTTTTCACCCAAAGGATCAGGACCAAAGCTTCATATTTCCGCAACTATCCTTAACTATTTTGTGGAAAGTTACTTCATCAAATATTGTTATAATCGTTGAAAAAGTAATTTTTATATTCAATTTTGTTTCCTGAATGTTCATGCTCAATATTGCACTCGGCTAGACCTGGTTTCAGAATTCATAACAATGGCTAGCTAATATGTTTCAAGCAAGGGCATGCCGAAATAGTTTTACCAAATGTCTCAACAGCTCACAAGTTTTGTAGTATCACCTACTAAGGCTCCGTTTGATATAGTTTTTCAAGTAGAGCTTATTTAAATAGAGTTTTTGTTAGTAGAACTTTCATAAATAGAGCTTTTATTAAAAATTAATGAAATTACTTTAATAGGTAAATTTTTTAAAGTTATATTATAAAAAAATAAATAAGATTATCAAATAAATAGAGGATATTTTAGATATTTGACATTTAAAAAGGCTTTTCAGCCTCTATTCCTAAAAGCCCAAAATTTGAGCTTTTGCTAGTAGAGGTAAAATAACTTATTTAAGATTCAAAAACTCTATTAGAAAAATAATCAAATAACAACAAAATTATGATAAGTGCTTATGAGATTAAATAAGCACTTATGTTCATTAAATAAGCCGTACCAAACAGCCATTAAATAATTTTGAGAATACCCCGTCATTACTACCCTATTTCAATGAGAACAAAACAATATATTCGGTTTAAGAACCACAGTAAGCTACGTTTACAGGATAAAAGTTTATAGTGGTTGTTTGGGTAATAAAAGAGCACCAGCTGTGCGTGTCCCCATTTCTTAGCCGAGGACGAATCTCCTTGGCTAGATGGCATGAGCAGATTCCTGGTGGAAAACTTCCCTGTTGTACAACTTGATGACCGACCAGAGATATGTACTGACCAAAAATCCTTCATTCACAAAGGGGCCACGATCTCATGATAATGCGACGGTTTCGTCATGTCCTAAACCGCTGGAGAAACACAACAGTCCATATTTTTCCACGTTTGATTATTGAGATCCATAAGGGCCCTTGATCGCCCGAGTATTACATGCGTGGGAAGCGGTTCTAGAGATTCGGAATGGTAGCCTATAAAATCCCGAAAAAAAGATAATAAGGGATATACAGAAAAATAGGGGAAAACTCTGTCAATTTGATTACAGAATTTGGCTTCACAACAAAAAGAGCTTTCAAGACACTTTTCTTTTATCCAATATCTACTGGCCTGCACTAATCTAAGAATACAACGTTTTTCCTGAAACCTCACATACTGACTTAAGCATCGGAGGGTTTTCGCCGGAAAAACCACCGACACCCTTGATTGTTTTTGTGAGTGCACGTTACGAAAGAAGAAGGAAGTTGATCGGAGTTTTTGGGTTTGTGCAATTTGGGAAAGCATCAGGAGTGCAGTGTTCCAGTCGCTGTCAGTATAACCATTGGTGAATCAACTTGGTCAGGCAAAGGAGGACCAGATTTCAGCATCAACAGTGGTAATACTAGAGTCGATAGGAAGATTCTTGTGTCCATTAGTTGACTTTATTTCTTTACAAAATAATACTCATCGGTGATAATCTTAGCCATCAAAATTATTGTGATTTAACTAGAACATCTTGTGTCAAAATTTGTGTATAAAAAGTGGGCCTCCGTACTCCTATTTTTGTTAAGTTTTATACTTATTAATTGTATATTATATATAATATTAATTAAAAGAACAAAGAATAGTGGTATTTGGCCAACTCAATTTCTCATATAAATACCCACTTTCTAATTGATATTAGTATTTCTACAATTATCCTTGTTTAACAATAAAAAAAATTAAAAAAAATAAAATTTTAGAGTGCTCTCAAGATATTAATATCTACCATAACCATCTTTTACTACCACTTTCATTACTTCAAGCCACCATAACACTAGCCCATAATTGTCGATTGATAAATTTCCTAATAGTTGTAAACCAAAATCCCTCGCTTATTTAAATTGATTTTAGCGAGATTGATATAATAGTATCAAAATCAAAATAATATCAAATGAAAAAAGGAAAAAAATAATTTTAGTATACGAATCAAGAAATTATAGGTTAATTGAAATGGGCTAGTAATAAAGCGACTGAGATTGGAATGAATGATAAGGAATGGTGGCTTGAGGTGATGACAATGATGGTGGAAGGTCGCTAGGGTAATTGGAATTATTTTATTTTTAATTAATTTTTCATTTTTTAATAAGAATAATTTGTTAATTGAATAGTGGAGGTTCGTGAGACAAATTGAGGAGTCAAATATCACCATTCAAAAAAAAAAAAAAAGGCGCTCCTCTTTACTGTTTTTATAATTTCTTGTTGTCCTATTTAAAAAAAAAAAACCTAATTGTTTTGTGGTTGAGAATTTGGGTGTCTTTTTTAATAAAATTTTTAACATTAACACCTAACTAATTATAAAAATTGTAGAAGAGTAAGTGGTAAACACTGACAACTCTACAAGGAATGTAACAATCTCCCTTACTAAAAAAAATAAAATCTGATTTGGATTATTTACCAAACTCATAATTTTATAGACTATAGCATATATATGTAATATAAACTTTTATAGAAGCTAATGTGTAGCTACTATGGTCTATGTATTTGACAATTTATGTGCATATACGTAATTAATTATTTTTAGGTATGAACAATCGTATTTTTTAAAATATAAATTTGGGATTTCACAATGGTGTCAAATATTTTTGCACTGCTGTAAGTTACTGAAAAATCATTTTACAATAATGTAAAAGCATTTGATATTATTGTGATCAAATCAACATTTTAAGAATTGCAAACTTCTGTGCTAGAGAAGAACTCTGTAATATAAACTTTTATATAATAACTAAATAGGGGTAGGTATTCATATTTTAGTTCCAGGCTACTAAAAGAACATCTACTTCACAAGTACACAGAGGAATTCATTTATTAATTCGTAAACAAGTACTAGACCTCTTGATGATGGTCTTATTCAACAATATTGGAGAAATTAAAAGGACGATGATCAATGAGGCACCGGAATCAACAGGAGGTCATTTTTTCTTCTTATAGTGAGACCAAAGACCTCACTCATGTCTAAATGGCCTTGCTTTATTCCATTTGGAAGTTTCCAATCAAAATGAAACAACAATTGCGCCAATGGTAGCTCAATATTTGGTATCGCAAATGTTATGCCTGGACATATCCTTCTTCCAGCACCAAACGGAATGTATTCAAAATCTTTGCCCCTATAATCAATGGAGCTATTCAGAAATCTTTCAGGATAACATGCCTCAGCTTCACTCCAATAACTCGGATCTCTTCCAATCGCCCATGCATTAACTATGACTCTAGTCTTTTCAGGAATTGCGTATCCATTAACCTCGCAGCTCTCTCTGCTTTCTCTCGGAAGTAAAAGAGGAGTTGGAGGATGTAGCCTTAACGTTTCTTTGACTACTAATTTCAAGAACTTTAATTCATGAATGCCAGTTTCATCAACATTTTCTTTTCCCTTAAAGACTCTTCTTACCTCAGCTTGTGCTTCTTTCAGAATCCTGGGATTCTTAAGCATTTCTGCCATTGCCCATTCTACACTAGTGGATGATGTGTCACTCCCAGCTACAAAGATATCCTGAAAGACAGTTAATCCCCATCATTTTTAGTCATTTTTATCTTTTTTTTTACATTTTTTTGGGAATGTAATAAACATACCAACCCAGATGACTGCTTTAATGTTGTTGTCAGTTAGGGGAAATTCAAGGTCACCGTCTTGCTGAAGGCTCAAAAAAACATCAATTAGATCTTCCTCTGCTTCTGCTTGCGCTGTTTTTTTTCTTTTCTCCTTATGCTCATCAAGGATTTCTCCGAATATTCTGTCACTCACGAGATGCAGCTTCTCAAGTTTCTGCCTCACTCCACTTATCTCCTGGAGCAATTTGATAGAAGGGTACAGATCAGAAATAGAAAAACCTGACATTATCTTTATGAATTCCTTGACAAGGGATATTGATGACAATGCTATATTTGTCGCAGGATTTGAGCAAAAATAAAAAAAAGAAGATTTGATTTTATTGTCAATAATATCCCGCAAGTTTGTAGAACAATTTGTTTTTGAATTTTATCGATATATGTTAAAGATATGTAGGCAGATTTTTTGGCTTTGTTTGTTTCTTTTCTTGTATAAATTCAAAATCGCAGCAATGAATGTTATGCTTTTTTGCCTCAATTTCTCTGTGTTCTTTTTCTTTGTTTAAAACCAACAAAGTGGTATCGAGCCCTTATTCTTAAGGGACTGTAACGTGACTAGAGAGGCTTCCTACACTTCAATATGGCAGAAATGGTTTCTTATCTGCTCCTCCAGTTTTCACAGTGAAAACTATCAAATACGGGTTGTGAAAATGGAATCATACCGGAAGCATGTGACCTATGGGACTTGGTGGAAGCAGATCCGAGGATCCACCATTAGCTCATATGAGGAATAATAGGGAAGAAAGAAAAGGAGATATAAGGCCAAGACATGCATCCATTCTGCAGTTTCAGAGACAATTTTTACAAAGATCATGACCTGTGAAACAGCGAAACAGGCATGGGATCTTTTGAAGCAAGAATATCAGGGGAACGTCGGGACAAAACAAATGCAAGTCCCGAACCCGAGAAGGGAATTTGAAATGCAGAAAATGAAGAGACAAAAAGCTTGATTAATGACTATAAAGACAAGTTGATGATGATTGCCAATAAAATTAGAATGCTTGGGGAAGAGTTTTCTGATAGAAGGATTGTAGAGAAGATTCTGGTGACCTTGCCTGAGAGATTTGAATCTAAAATCTCTTCACTTGAAGAGTCCAGAGATATGTCAACAATAACATTGGCAGAGCTTGTCAATGCACTGCAAGCTCAAGAACAAAGGAGAGCTTACAGAAAGGAGGAGACGGTTGAAGGAGCATTTCAGGTGAAAGAGGCTGATCAAGCTCAGGGAGGCAGCAAAGAAAAGAAACAGTGGAGTAAAAAGAATTACAAGAAGGGGGAAAGTAGCATCAATGAAGGCAACAAGGGCAAGCACTCCCCATGTCCTCACTGTAAGAAAACCTCTCATCCGCAAAAGAAATGTTGGTTTAGGCCGGACATTCAATGCAGGGCATGCAAGCAAATGGGGCATATGGAGAGGGTGTGTAAAAACAAACAGCAAGAAGGACACCAAGCTCAAGTTGAGAACAACAAAGGATGAACAACTTTTTGTTGTATCTTGTTTTTCGAGTGATTCAAGCGATGATTGGCTTATAGACAGCGGATGCACAAACCACATGTCTTTCAATGAATCTCTTTTCAAAGAAGTAAACAAGTCAGAAGTGTCAAGAGTTAAAGTTGGCAATGGACAGTATATTGAAGTGAAAGGTAAAGAGACAGTTGCAATAAAAAGCTCGGTAGGTATCAAGTTAATTTCAGATGTATTATTAGTTCCTAAAATTGATCGAAATTTCTTCGAAAGTGTGGGACAATTGCTTGAGAAAGGTTATTCGTTGTATTTAAGAATAACATGTGTGTCATTATCGACCCAAATGGTGTAGTGTTGTTTCTGTGAAAATGAAAAAGAAAAAGTTTCACTTAAATGGGACAATGATGAATCTTGTGCATATCAATGCACTGAACAGCCGAAGTTATGGCACAAGCGGATGGGGCATTTTCATTATTCTGCATTAGATTACATGCAGAAAAATGATCTTGTGCAAGGAATGACTTTCAATGGAGGAGGAGCATCAGTGTGTGGAGTTTGTCAGCTGGGAAAACAAGCTAGATTGCCATTCCCTGTTAATAAGGCATGGAAAGTTTGTTGAGAAGCTTGATTGATCCATGAGATGTTTGTGGACCTATGAGACCGCATCCTTAAATGGTAACAGGTATTTCATGGTTCTTATTGATGATTTTAGCAGAATGTGTTGGGTTTACTTTCTCAAACAAAAGTCTGAAGTTGCTAGTGTGTTTTGGAAGTTTAAAGCATGGATTGAAAATCAAAGTAGCTGTAAAATCAAGGTGATTAGGTCTGATAATGGGACTGAATATACAGCTGATAAATTTGCTAAGTTTTGCGAAGCTGCAGGGATTGAACATCACCACAAAGAACCTATACACCTCAACAAAATGGAGTCGGTGAGAGGAAAAACAGGACAATTATGGAGATGGCTAGATGTCTCATTTGTTTGAGAAGGAAATGCCAAAACGTTTTTGCCGAGGTCATTATTATCTTCTTGTATTTCTGCGAAACAGTTACCAATAAAGGCTTTAAAGGAAAAACACCTT
The DNA here is from genome assembly GCA_030444775.1 of Atalantia buxifolia. Classification (NCBI taxonomy): domain Eukaryota; kingdom Viridiplantae; phylum Streptophyta; class Magnoliopsida; order Sapindales; family Rutaceae; genus Atalantia; species Atalantia buxifolia. Next base: position 24,825,941 of record CM059834.1, on the reverse strand, counting down.
TTGAAGCCCTGGTTCGATTTTAAACCTTCTATTCATAACTTGAGAATTTTTGGTTGCTTGTGTTTTACTCATGTTCCAGATGCAAAAAGAGAGAAGTTGGATCAAAAGGCAGAATATGGAGTTTTTATAGGATACAGCACTTTCACCAAAGGTTACAGAGTTTATCAACCTTTGACGGGAAAAATCATAGTGAGTAGAGATGTTAAATTTGATGAAGATGGAAGATGGAATTGGGCAACAACTAAACCTGAACAAGTTTGTGCAGAAGAAGCACCGAAATTGCAAGATGATGATATAATTGATGATGAGCCAATAAGAGGTACCAGACCACTTACTGAAATTTATCAAAAGTGCAATATGGCTGTGCTTGAACCTGGAGGGTATGATGAGGCTGCTAAGGATCCAAAGTGGCTTGAAGCAATGGAAGATGAGATCAAGATGATTCACAAGAATCGAACATGGGAGTTGGTGGACAGACCACTACATAAGAAGGCTATTGGTGTGAAATGGGTTTATAGAACCAAACTGAATGCTGATGGTTCTATAAACAAATTCAAAGCAAGGCTGGTTGTAAAAGGGTATGCTCAACTATTTGGTGTTGACTTCTCTGAAACTTTTGCACCAGAAGACTGGACACCATCGATTGCTTCTAGCACTTGCAGCACAAAAGCAATGGAAAATCTACCAGCTTGATGTAAAATCAGCCTTTTTAAATGGCTATTTGGATGAAGAAATCTTTGTTGAGCAGCCTGAGGGTTTTGTTGCAGATCCGGAGAAAGTATATTTGTTAAAAAAGGCATTATATGGCTTGAAGGTGCTCAAGAGCCTGATGCAGGATTGATGATCATTTGCTGAACATAGGCTTCAACAAGAGCATGAGTGAATCAACTTTGTATATTCAAGAAGTTAATCATGAATTGATTGTTGTTTCACTTTATGTTGATGATTTGCTTGTCACAGGGAGCAATGAAGAACTGGTGAAGCAATTTAAGGTTCAAATGATGCAAGCATTTGAAATGACTGATCTAGGAGAGATGACTTTCTTTCTAGGTCTGGAGATTCAAAAGTTACAGCAAGGGATCTTCATTGGACAGCAAAAATATGCTAAAGAGGTGTTAAAGAAATTCAGCATGGAGGATTGCAAGTCAGTATGTACTCCTTTGGCTCAAAATGAGAAGTTTAGTAAAGATGATGGTGCTGAAAAGATTGATGAGGCATTATATAGGAGTATTATAGGTTGCTTAATGTATTTGACAGCAACAAGGCCTGATATAATGTTTGCTGTAAGTTTGCTGTCCAGGTATATGCATTGTGCAAGTGAAATGCACTACAAGGCTGCTAAAAGGGTGCTCAGGTATATCAAGGGAACTTTGGATCATGGAATAAAATTTGAGAAGACAGACAAGTTAGTTTTGCATGGTTTTGCTGATAGTGATTGGGCAGGATCTTGTGATGATATGAGGAGCACATCCGGCTACTTGTTTAGTCTTGGTTCAGGTTGTTTTTGTTGGAGTTCAAAGAAGCAAGAAATTGTAGCTCAGTCTCTTCTTGAGGTGAGTATGTTGCATTTCTTCTTTGATCAATCAAGCCTTATGGCTAAGAAAGCTTATGACAGATTTGAAAATGATTAGGATGATGCAATCGAAATCTTTGTTGATAACCAAGCTGCCATAGCAATTTCTAATAATCCAAAGTATTCCATGGGAAGACAAAGCATTTCAAAATTAAGTATTATTTTGTTAGAAGTCCAAAAGAATGATGAAGTAAGGCTTGTGTATTGCAAGAGAAGATCACTAAAGCTGACATTTTGACAAAGGGACTGTCAAAGTCAAGATTTGATTCGTTGAAGAAAAGAATTGGTGTTTGCAGCAAAAATAGGAAGGAGGAGTGATGACAATGCTATATTTGCTGCAGGATTTGAGCAAAAATAAAAACAGCAAGATTTGATTTTATTGTCAATAATATCCTGCAAGTTTGTAGGAACAATTTGTTTTTGAATTTTATCAGATATTTGTTAAAGATATGTAGGCAGATTTTTTGGCTTTGTTTGTTTCTTTTCTTGTATAAATTCAAAAACTGCAGCAATGAATGTTATGCTTTTACAGCCTCAATTTCTCTGTGTTCTTTTTCTTTGTTTAAAACCAACGAGATATGAACACTTCTTGATCTTTGCATTTCTTGCCAAAGGCCGCCCTAGCTGTTATCCCAAATGTCATTGCAAAAATTTTCTCACTGAGATTGATCACCGATCCTTCATTTGAACGTACTGCTTTGATGAGATTTGACACTTCCTCTTCCCTAATTGACCGAAATGATTGGACACGTTTTGTACATAAGAGCTCCACGGTGCAAATTCTTCGTAGCTGTCTCCAATAACTGCCATATGGGGCCAGGCCAATATTTGTATAATCATAAGAGGTGAACTTGGCGGAAACAAGCAAAGGCCTCTGAGCAAAGACGAGATCATGTGTTTTCAGAACCTCTTTGGCAATCTCCGGTGAAGAAACTACGATGGTTGAAATTTCTCCAAGCTGTAGGTGCATCAAAGGTCCATGTTTCTTGGCCAAGTCTCTTAGGCTGTGATGAGGGATTGAAGCAACCAGCTGGTGCAAATTTCCTATAAGGGGCAATCTCCATGGTCCCGGGGGCAGCTTTTGGCTTGTACTTTTGGTGGCTAGTGATTGTTGTAATATCTTGACAACCTTGAACAAGAAAAGGAGCAAGCTAAAGATGAGGATGAAAGATGGAAATTGAAGCTCCATGAGGATGTAGAAATTGAAATTTTAGGTGACAGCTAATGTTGTGGGAAGGTAATGTTAAAAGAATCAATAATGACGATGATAATTAGTTGCTACTGTCATTTATTGTCATAGTTATTCTTGTTATTATCACTATTATTGTTGTTTGTTCTTATTATTTTCATTGCTCTTGTTGTTGACTTGTTATTGTTATTATTATTATTATTCTTACAGTTCATGAGCACAAGCAGTACCAAAAATTGGTGCAACTCAAAACTACCTTAGCTTTACAAACATATGATATGATATGATCATTTTTAACAACAGTGAGGTTTTATAATCATGCATGTTACTCCGTTAATATATTTACCAATTTAGAAGTATGTGTGTTTTTTTCCAGAGTGCCATCATCTGAATGACAGTGTTTGTATTGGAATGTGCCATATGGAAGGTCCAGATTGCCGATATCTAAATGGCAACATTTTCATGGGCTGGCTTTAGTTTGTGAATGAATCAAACAAAGCCTTAAAACGTCATCGTCTTCAGCTTTGATACTTTGCAATTTAATCAAACAGGTCCAGCTCGGTTTTGTGTTAAGCGATTAAGTCCTCACGCGTGCGGATCACGTGAGTCACTTATTCTAACCGAGTCAATTTTCTGTTAAGGCAGTTAGAAAGCGCGGGAAAGAGCTGATATCTCTTTTTTCTCTCAATATTAAATATATAATGATTCTACACTCGTCTAGTGAATATTTAAGATATAAAATTTTGTTTTGGACATGGAGACAAAGCAATTTAATTTCAGGACAACATATGCAACAACTATTGCTTCCATGACAAGAAACTAAAACAGCTACACTTCTTTCCCTTGGACTTGTGCTTCAGGTGATGGATGATAAGGAATGGGAATCATGCACAAGTCATCTTTTCTTCTGACTGGCACACCAATGGCCTCGCTCATGTTCATATCTTCAGGTTTCTTTCCATTGGGTAGTTTCCAGACAAAATGGTACAACAACATTGCGAGTGGGAGCTCCACGTTGGCCACACCAAACGTAATTCCAGGGCAAATCCTCCTTCCAGCACCAAAAGGGATGTATTCAAAATTAGTTCCCTTGTAATCTGTAGAAGAATAAAGGAACCTTTCTGGAATGAAGATCTCAGGTTCTGTCCAATATTCTGGAGCTCTTCCAATTGCCCATGCATTAACAGTGACTGTGGCCTTAGTAGGTATCTCGAATCCATTAATCTCGCATTTCTCCCTGCATTCTCTAGGAAGTAGCATAGGGACAGTAGGATGTAATCGTAGCGTCTCTCTTATAACAAGCTTCAAGAATTTCATTTCTTCACTGCCCGATTCGTCGACCTTCCCTTCTCTATTAAAGACTTCCCTAACCTCCATCTGCGTCTTTTTCCTCAGTTTTGGATTTTTCATCATTTCGCACATTGCCCAATCTATAGTTGTTGCAGATGTCTCACTGCCGGCAGTAAAGATGTCCTGAAAAACGATTTCTGAAAAATCTTATCTCAGCCATTCAACGAATCTACTTTAAGTATTGATTTGTCTAGAATTTTTCAGTTCACCCCCCGAAAGAGAGATGAATTTACTGAACTCTTAAGGATGAATAGAGACATCATACAAGAAGTTAAATTACTAACCAAGATTACAGCTTTGATGCGATTGGTGGTAAAGGGAAATTCAAGATCACCTTGCTCTTGAACTTTCAAAAGAACATCAAGCAGATCCGCATATACTTTACTCTTGCTCTTCTTGTGTTCATTGATAATATTTTCTAATATCATGTCAGTCTCTTGATTCAGCCTCTCTAGCCGAGATTTGAGTCCGGTGATGCTTTGAAGCAGTTCAATGGAGGGAAAAAGATCTGCAATATGGAATTCTGCCTCTGTGGTTATAACTTTTCTTGCAGTAGAGATGAATAATTCTTGGTCTTTGCATTTATTGCCGAATGCTGCCCTTGAAGTAATACCATATATCAATGAGTAAGTTTTATTGGTATGGTTAACTGGTGACCCAGCTTTTGAAGCAATCCAATTAATAAAATCAGACACCTCTTCTTCTCTTATGGATCGGTAAGACAGGACTCGCTTGAGGCTTAAAAGCTCTGATATGCAAGGTTTTTGAAGTTGTTTCAAATAATCTCCGTATGGTGAGAAGGCTATGTCATTAGAATCATAAGACATGATTCTTGTTGTTAGATTGTGAGGCCTAGATGCAAAGACAATGTCGTGGCTCTTCATCACTTCTCTGGCAAATTTTGGAGAAGAAACAACAACAGTTGATAGCTCCCCAAGTTGCAGGTGCATTAGGGGTCCATACTTCTTGGCCAAATCTCTTAGCCCATGATGAGGTAGACAGCAAACAAGGTTGTGCAAGTTCCCAATAATAGGCAATTTTAATGGCCCTGGAGGGAGATTTGAAGTACTGCCGTTGGTTTTAATTCTCCTCTCTCTTTTCAGCACCATGGAGATTAATAGAAGCAAGGTGATCAGAAGAATTGAGGAGGGAGTTTAAGATCCATGGGACGTGAAGTTTAGAGCAGAATTAGCTGGTTTGTTAACAAAAATGTATTACATTAGTACCTTATAAATATCCATGTGGCCGGCCTTGAAGTTTTCGTTCAAAGTTTGTGCCTTTTCTCTTAAGCTTTGTTGCCTATCTGCAGAATGTATCGAAGCAGACAAGAAATTTGGTAAGGTTGATACCATTTCCAGATTCTTTCACCATATATCTAGAGTTTGTGAAATGAAAATTGGACCAGCAAGTATCTGTAATGGCTGATTCTATTTCATAAAATTCCAAACCATTAAGTTCTATTTTTGAGGGATAAGCGAATAAGACAAGTCATGGTTGACAAAAAGAATTAATTGTAGTTAGCAAACGGAATTAATTTTTTCTGAGTTGGAAAAAAAAAAAGGGATTTCTACGCTAACTAATGATCGAATAGAGTGTGATTTCTGCACCAATAACCAAACAATAGTTTAGTTACTGGAATAATTTTATTTGTGGTTTATCTGTCAGCCGGAAGTTCTTCATCATTGATATGTTATCTATTCATAACACAGCAAACGCTCATCGTAAATCTTGTACTGGAATTCACTTTCAAAATACAATTCTTTGAGACGGAATTATTAGCATTTAGTAAAGTGCATCACAAGGTACCTAAAGTAACATATACCACCAGGAAATTGCACATAAACGAGAAAGCTATAAGCTGAAGGCTCAAAAAGAGGCTCTCTGGGGACCGAATGCGATGATTTTCCGTTGGTTATATTAGTGGACATTTGTTTTTCTAAGTTGAGGTGAAAAAAAATATATATATATAAAATAACACAGCGCAATTGAGGTAAGCAATTGCAGAAGATGCATTGAAAAACCTTGCATGAAATAGAATATGAAGATTACAGCACTTATTCATGTTGGATAAGAATTGTTACTACTTTTCATTTTTGGCCTATGCAACAGATGAATGATGGTATGGAGTAGGAATCATGCACAGATCTTGTTTTCTTCTAACTGTCACTCCAAAAGTCTCAGTCATCTCCAAATCTTCATGGTTCATTCCGTTTGGGAGTTTCCAGTCAAAGTGGTACAATAACTTCGCGAGTGGAAACTCAACATTTGCCAGACCGTACAACATTCCAGGGCATATCCTCCTACCAGCACCAAACGGGATGTACTCAAAATTAGACCCCTTGAAGTCAACAGAATGGTCAATGAATCTTTCGGGAATAAAGCTCTCGGGCTCAGTCCAATACATGGGATCTCTTCCAGTTGCCCATGAATTAACAATGATTCTGGCTTTCACAGGAATGTTGAATCCGTTAATCTCACAACTCTCTCCACATTCTCTTGGAATTAAAGGTGCAGCAGGACGTAATCTCAGAGTCTCTTTAACAACTAGCTTCAAATATTTCATTTCACTGATGTCCGTTTCATCGATCTTTCCTTTTCTGTTAAACACTTCTCTCACCTCAGCTTGTGCTTTTTTCATCACTCTAGGATTTTTCAGCATTTCACACATTGCCCAGTCCACAGTTGTAGCAGATGTCTCACTGCCAGCACCAAAAATGTCCTGAAAAGGGGGTTCATGTACATGAGATTAAACTATTATACAACACTGTTTTAAGTTCTATCGGGTACGCAATGGAAAGAAGATGTTCAAAAACTTGGCATAAGATTTAGTTGCTTACAGAAATTACTGCTTTGATGTTGTGTGTGCTTAAGGGCAATTCAAGATTACCATCTTCTTGAATTTTCAAGAGAACATCAACCAGATCTCGATCTCTTTCATTCTTAGTCTTGCACTTCTTGTGATCATTGATAATGTTTTCAACTATTCTGTCAGCTTGTTGATGCAGCTTCTCTGCATGAGACCTGAATCCAGTGACCCATTGAAGCAATTCAATGGAAGGAAACAGATCTGCAATATTAAAACCCGAGATCACTTTTGTTGTTTCCTCCATAACTGAGACAAATGCTTCTTGTTCACTGGATCTATTGCCAAAGGCTGCCCGGGAAGTGATACCGTACATCAATGAGAAAACTTTCTCAGTTAAGTTAATCACTGATCCTTCATTAGAAGAAATCCAATTAATAAGGTTACACACCTCTGCTTCTCTTATTGATCTGAATGATTGCACTCTTTTGGCACTTAAAAGCTCAGATACACAGATTTTCCGTAGTTGTCTCCAGCAGTCACCATACGGTGAAAAGATTATACCACTATTGTCATAAGACATGATTTTTGCTGCTAAGCCAGGAGGCCTTAGTGCAAATGTAACATCATGGGTTTTCATCAGTTGTTTGGCGAATTCCGGAGAAGATACTACAATGGTGGAGACTTCTCCAAGTTGTAAGTGCATAAGAGGTCCATACTTTTTGGCCAAGTCTCTTAAGCCATGATGGGGTAGAGAGCCAACCAGCTGGTGCAAATTTCCAATGACTGGTAACTTCCATGGGCCCGGAGGGAGATTTGAAGTTGTGTTATTGGTTATGGATGTCTTTTCTAGTTTCAGTAAGATAAAGACAAAGACAAGAAAAGCAAGAAAGATTTGGAAGGTGGAAAATTCGAGCTCCATGATTAGATCAATACAGCGAACAAATTTCTTGCTTAGCTCTCCCTTCTTTAACTGTTAGTTATATAGAGAATTCGTATCATTATTATTTAGCCCAACGACTAACTTAATTCTGTTACTAATGTCAATGGCTGGGGTTCCAAACCACCCTCTTGTCTTAGAGAATTAAATTAAAGATAAAATGTACTGATCCACGAGGTCGGGCTGTCGGAAAAATTTTGGATAATGATATACTATTCAATTGAGTCAACCATAGCGTCTGAGGTCAATTATTACAACTCAAAATACTATTCTGTAGTTCACTAGCGACACGCAAGTGGATCTGCTATCCAATTACCACATGGCTAGTCCCTTCTACAGGAACAGAGGAGAAAGCAGAGGATAGATTCAATGGACAGATTAACACAAGATTATTCAATGAAATATCTTATAAAATATCCACCTGTGGTATTGTCCTCCGGTATTACTAGAGTTTGATATTGTTTAATATTGATTATATGTAACAATTTTCCTTTTTATAAATGATGGTGAGGAAATCGGATCTAGTGCAAAATCTTCTTTTCTCCGGACCATCATATCAAAGGACTCGGTGAATTTCAAATAAATTCCTCAAGGCTCCCATTCAAAATGGTACAACATTGCAAGTAGAAGCTCGACAGCGGCAAGATCAAATACCATTCCAGGGCTGCATATCCTCTCACTAGCACCAAATGGGATGTGTTCAAATTTAGTCCCCTGATTCATTGCATTAATCTTAATTGAAAATCTTGTCCCAACGGCACAAAACAGAGGACATTTTACACATGCAGCAATATTTCGTTATTCTTTGTTCCCAAGTAAAAAACTCCTAACAAATTTTCGGGGAAATTAATCATGCCGCGGAAACTTTTTTGTTTACAGAAACCTTATTTTATGTCGATATAATGATGCATAAAAGTTGCAGACGGAGAACAATTCAATAAAAGATTTCTCATCAACGGTTTAGGAGTTTTTATAATCAGAACCTTTGAGGACATTACAAGGATTTTTCCACCTTCATTTGCTGGTATGCTAACATAGGAATGTCATTATTCACTTACGATTCATGTAAATTTAGCTCAAGTTAGTCAACATTCATCTTCCGAACCTTTGGTTTTTGTTTCTTGTAAAAATAGTACTCCAGTACCACCAGTTACAGCTGGAGATTGGGCGTTAGTATTAACACTAGCACATATCAATCCAAGTTACGTTCATAAAAGTAATGAGTATTCCCTCTGTAGGATGAACACAAAAAGAGGATATGATTTCTAACAGTAAAAAATAATTAAAGATGAACTTCAACTTATTTTCTGAGTGTTGAATTATTGACTTGAGTAGTGCTAAAGTGAAAACACAATTATGGCAAATGGTTGACAAGTAACCGGCCATTTTATAGCAAGCTCTCTTGGCCACTTTCTTCACATTTTTCAAATAGCCATTTTGCCAACATTTGAAAGCAATAAGTCAAGCTTCCATAAATGCTCCTTGATTTCATTTCATGCATGATGACATGCAAGAAAAATTCGGCTTCATTTTTCATCACGTTGACAATCATCATGCTCATTTGGTGGCTTATAAAAGTCAAGATTATCAAGCTTAAATGGAGGCTATTTCAGCGGATTTGGTGCCGAATTATTTGATAATTGAAAGCTTACTTTGCCAATAAATAGAGAGAGGTCTGGACGCTGGGCATCGGAATGTGAGTGAGGTTCTCTAACAATTAGAGAAATTTGAGTGTCTTGAGAAATAGTTCTTTAGCATTTGAGAGAGTTAAAAGTGTTTTCAAGTGAATTGAGAGTTTGAGTGTATTAAGATTTTGGGTTGTGAGATAAATATTCTAATACTTGTGTTCTTCATTTTTATAGTAAAATATTCTTCTCTAACTTTGCCTGTGGACATAGACTAAAAAGTCGAACAAAGTATATTGTTGTATATTTTGTATGAGTATTTCTATTCTTTACTATCACCACATTAATACTTGTCATATAATCTAGGACTGTCAAAATACTGATCTACATACTACTTCCTGCAGGAAGTCGCATAAAGAATTATTTAATTTCTACTGTAGCTCTAAATACGTTTGCTGAAAGTTGACAAAATAAAAGAAGAACTAACAAAGAGCAAGATAGGCCCAAGCTTTGACAATTACAATGACGGAAGATGATTTTAGGGATAAGCTTTCAACCTTATATAGATTAGTCTTTGCTGAAACTTTAGCCATAATCTTAAATAATAACGCTCCGCAATAAATGATAGAAAATAAAATACCTTTCTATGGTTCTGCTCATGTAGCCACTCTGAAGCACTCCTCTTTTACAAAAATTATTCTTTAGTTTCTTATGCAATAGATGAAGGATGGTGTGGAATAGGAATCATGCACAGATCTTGTTTTCTTCTTACTGTCGCGCCAAAGGCCTCTGTCATGTCCAAATCCTCATGCTTCATTCCATTTGGTAGTTTCCAGTCGAAATGGTATAATAACATCGCGAGTGTAAGCTCCACGCTGGCCAGACCAAACGACATTCCAGGGCATATCCTCCTACCAGCACCAAATGGGATGTACTCAAAATTAGTCCCCTTGTAGTCAACAGAATGGTGAATGAATCTCTCGGGAATAAAGCTCTCAGGTTCAGTCCAATGCATGGGATCTCTTCCAGTTGCCCAAGAATTAACAATGACTCTGGCATTCACCGGAATGTTGAATCCATTAATCTCACAACTCTCTCTGCTTTCTCTTAGAATTAAAGGTGCAGAAGGACGTAATCTCAGAGTCTCTTTGACAACTAGCTTCAAGTATTTCATTTCATTGATGCCCGTTTCATCGATCTTTCCTTTTCTATTAAACACTTCTCTCACCTCAGTTTGTACCTTTTTCATCACTCTAGGATTTTTCATCATTTCATACATTGCCCAGTCCACAGTCGTAGCAGATGTCTCACTGCCAGCACCAAAAATGTCCTGAAACGGGGTTTATGCAAATGAGTTTTGCAGATAGTTATATGGTCTCATTCATCTTATCAAAAAACACTGGGTTAACATTAAAAGAAACAACATAATGAAAAGACAAATGGAATTGATGATATTAAATGTATAGTTACTTACAAAGATTGCTGCTTTGATGTTGTCTGTAGTCAAGGAAGAATCAAGATCTCCGTGCCCTTGAATTTTCAACAGAACATCAACCAGATCTTCATCATCACCAGTTTTGCAATTCTTCAATGTTTCCTTGAGCTTCTTATGTTCATTGATAATGTTTTCAACTATTCTGTCAGCTTCTTGAAGCAGCTTCTCCACCTGAGACTTGTTTCCAGTAAGCCGCTGAAGCAATCCAATGGAAGGAAACATATCTGCAATATTAAAACCTGACATCACTTTCGTTGTTTCCTCAATAATTGAGACAAATGCTTCTTGGTCTCTGGATCTGTTTCCAAAGGCTGCCCTTGAAGTGATACCATACATTAATGAGTAAACCTTCTCCGTTAAGTTAATAACTAATCCAGCTTTTGAAGAAATCCAATTAATGAGATCAGACACCTCTGCTTCTCTTATTGATTGGAAAGATTGGACTCTTTTTGCGCTCAAAAGCTCTGATACACAGATTTTTCGCAGTTGTTTCCAAGAATCACCATATGCTGAAAAGATTATACCACGATAATTATAAGACATGATTTGTGCTGCTGGAAAATGAGGCCTGGATGCAAAGACAACATCATGGGTTTTCATAACTTCTTTGGCAACTTCTGGGGAAGACACAATAATGGTTGGAACTTGCCCGAGTTGTAGGAGCATAAGAGGTCCATATTTCTTGGTCAAGTCTCTTAGTCGATGATGGGGTAGGGAACCAGCAAGCTGGTGCAAATTTCCTATTACAGGTAATTTCCATGGCCCTGGTGGTAGATTTGAGATTCCGCTATTGGTTTCTGATCTCTTCTCTAGTTTCCGCAAAGTGAAGGTGGAGAGAAGAATAGCTAGAAGGATGAAAAAGGAGGAGGACAGCCCCAGAAGATCCATGTGAAATGAACAGGATTATGGGGATAGAATTTTCACTTGTCTGTTGTTATATCCACGTTGTGGATCTTTTGTGGTACATCTTTCATCCAAAATATCTTCAATTAGTGCACACATTGACAATGTGAAGGATGATGACTGGTTGCCTTACCTGTGTCGTATTTTGACATTTCCACAATAATACGGCTAAGTATTGATAATATGGGAAGTATAAATAATTAAATGATAAAGGGGCAGAGAGAAATAAGCCATGGGAATAATACTTTTACTCATGTATTTCGGTCTGCCGAGCAATCGTGCAAATCAAGTGATTATTGCCCATATATACAGTGACGAGGACATTATGGTGAGCTTTTCTGGTGGTTGTATTGGGTAATTTGCAAAATCTTGATAGCTCCTGCAGCTTCTCATCTTTTCCTATGCATCCTAATACATCATTTCTCAAAAATAGTCCTGTCTCAAAACTTTGAAGGCCAAGGATCTTGCTCCAGAGTGGTTTCCATAAATTCCTTCATGTACCTCCCTCAACACGTAGTCTACTTCATACTCATCTAAACATCTTAGAAAGGGCAACGTATATCCTCGCCGATATAATACCTTGTCAATCAATGTATATATGGTTGCCTGGCAGTTGAGTTTCATTGCTTGTTTTTTGTTTGTCGGTAGTGTTCCATCTTGGATATATGAGACAATGGGATCTATCTATGCTCCTTATATCAATATTCATTACTTCGGCTTCTTGCTCGATGCTTGGCAAGGTTTTGACCTCTACTGGAACAGACTTAGGCATCTTAGGATATCAGATCGAAAATTTTCTGCCCGCGATATCTGCTCCGCCTTCACCACCTGAAATTTCATCATTTATTGCCTAGCCTTCATCAGGTATAACTTCATCCTTTCACATTTTTCCTGGAAACTTTCATTGTCATGATTGGCTATGAGTTGAGAGTGTTTGAATTTTAACCTTATTTGCTTGCATTGCTATGGCTAGCTTCAATCCTGCGATAAAGGCTTCATATTTCGCCTGATTTTTTGTTGCTTTGAACTCAAACCTTAGTGCATAGGAGAACCCTACACCCTCTGGGCTAACCAAAGTCACCTATGTTCCTGCTCCTTGTTATCTACAAGATCCGTCCACCATTACCATCCACACTCTAGTGGTTTTTTCATCCCTTGCTCCCTGATTATGACCAGCTTCTTTGCCTAACTACGTGTACTCAGCAATGAAATCGGCTAACGCCTGCACCTTAATCGCTACTCGCAATTTATAACTTATATCAAAATCGCTCAACTCCATTAACCACTTCACCAAGCGATCAGAATCCTTAGGCTTGTGCAACGTTTGTCGCAGTTATTGATTTGTCACTACAACTGCTGGATGTGCCTGAAAGTAAGGCCTCAACTTACGAGTAGTTGTGACTAAAGCCAAGGCCATATTTTTTCATCATCAGATATCTAGTCTCAGTATCCAGTAGTGCCTTGCTATTATAGTACACTAGATGTTGGGTTTCTACCTCTTCTTTCACCAGAATTGAGCTCGTGGCCTACTGAGATACTGCCAGATATAAGCTCAACGTATCACTTACTCATGGTGTGGACAACAGTAGAGCCTTAAGCATGTATTTTTTCAGCTGCTTAAATGTCACTTCGCACTCATGTGTTCACCGATCTTTTTTCCCTTCTTCAAAACCTTAAAGAAGGGGTAACCTTTATCTGTTGTTTTTTTATATGAACCGATTTAGGATTGCTAGCTTTCTCGTCAAGCTTTAGATCTCCTTTAATGTGCGAGGAAATTTCACTCAAGAATAGCTCGGATATTTTCATGGTTCGTTTTTATTCCCCCATAGCTCACCATGAGCCCAAAAATTTTCCCGAGGATACGTCGAACACATGTTTTTCTAAGTTGAGCTTAATCTGGTATATCTTGAGTAGCTCGAAAGTCTTCAAATGCATCATGATAACTTTATGAAATGGGAGTTATCATGGTACTTTCAGACTTAAATCAAGATTAATTAGAAAGTAAATGACATGTTTCATTTGTATTTTAGTAATGTTTTGCATAAACATCCATTTTAGTTTACTTTTAATAAGTTTTTTTTTATTTAAAATAAATTATGTTCTTAGATCATATGTATAATTGTAGGTGACTGAAAGCTCAAATTTCAAGTAAGGAATGCAGATGCAATAAGCTTGTAAAGATAAAGAAATAACTTGTAAAGATAAGTCTAAAACAGTGCAGATACTGAAGCCATTGTTGTAGCATTATTGCCCTAGCACAGTTGCTGTAGCAATCCTGGAGCATTGACAGAGGCGATTTCGCACGAAATACTTTAAAGTTTGTAATCTGGAGTTTTCTAAACTGGAAGATGAATGCCCTAAAATTCCGGTTACCCTAATTCTAATCTATAAAAAGAGCACAAACACAAAGAATGGGGAGGCCGTCATTAGAGAAAAAGAATAGAGAAACAAAAGAAAAGAAAACAAAGATTAAAAGTGAGAATTGGTGATTGCAATAAAGGATTAAAAAAGAACATCACGTGGATCTCACTCTTATTTATTGTTCTCTTTTTTTTTTTACTCATCATGATGAATTGTTTGATGGCTGAAACTATTTTGCTTCTTATTTTATTACAAATTATGAACTAAATTTATTTGTGGTTGAGTGATAAACAGACTTAATGGTTAATTGCCTGATATTTTGTGTTGCTGCATGTTTGCTATAGTACGTTGTTTTGATAATACTTATTTCAATTCACTATTTCGGCCGACCACCTGATAACTCTATGAAATAAAAGTTATCATGATACTTTTATACTTAAATAATTATTACTTAGAGAGTAGATGACATGTTTTTATTGCTTTAGTTATATTTTGTATGAGTATCAACTTTAGTTTAGTTTCAATAAATTTTTGTTGTTATAGAATAATTTATGTGCTTAGATTGTGTGTATAATTGTAGATGATTGTAAGCCCAAATTTCAAGGAAGGAATGCTGCTGTAATAGACTTGCAAAAATAGGAAAAGAACTTGGCTACAGAAGAATTAAAACAAAGCTGGAACAGTGTAGTTGTTGTAGCAATCTTGAAGCATTGACAAAGAAGATTGCGATTTGGAGTTTCATAATTTAGAAAATACGTGCCCTGACTTCTGTTTATCCTAATTTTCAGCTATAAAAAAAAATCACACACACAAAGGAAAGGAAAGGCCATCAACCAAGATCAAAAACCGAAAAGAAGCAAGAGAAAAAAAGAATCAATGATCGAAACTAAAGGCTGCAACAAGGAGAATTTGTAGAGATCATTCGGGAAACTTAGTCTTTCTTATTATTCTCTTGTTTTCTTGTTTACTTGTTAATCATGAGGATGTATTTGATGGTTAAACTCTTTTGTTTATTTTACTTTCGCAGATCACGAACTAATTTAATTGTGGTTAAGTGATAAACAATCTTAATGATTCCTTAACTGAATTTATATGTTGCTGCATGTTTGCTATAGCATTTTGTTTTGGTAAAGCTTATTCTATTCATTATTTCAGCTAAACACCTATTTAATAATACAAGTTAAGAAAGAGTCACAAAAGGGCCTATCTTAGTGAAACATATCAAAGCAATACTTGGTTTTCTATTGGATTCCCAGAGTTGAGTTTCACTTGATTCCAAAAGGGTCATGCTTAGTCTAAAATTAGTGATGAACTAGATATACAGATTCATCTTATAAGATAAATAGAACCTAAGTGTGTAATGTTATATCTCATTTTGGCATAATAATTGGTCACTGTTAGGTTGCATAGGGATATAAGACATCCAACAAGCAACAACTGATGATACATAAGGATTCTGTCCAGTGCTGTAACAGATGCTACAGCAATTGCACCTAAAATTGTAAGAAATAGTCAAAACCATTAAGAGAGTTTGATCACTCAACTATTTTATTCCTATTGATTTTATCCTTGTGTGAGATGTGAGAGTTTGCTTTCCTGCATTTTTATTTATTGCATTCTATTTTAATTAATTAGTTTATTAGTTTAATTGTTCGTTTTACTTTTAATCAAGGAAAAATTGCACTGTTGAGATTGCTATAGCAAGTTTGATAACATCAATTGATGCGTAAATTAGTAAGTGTACTAGTCAGCACAAGTAATATAATGAAGAGTAAAGTATTGTCCCACAAAGATTGTATATCCTATTAGTTACCGAAATTATTCTAACCCTAATTTATTTGAACAATCGAATAGGCGAATTTAGATTAAAATTAAATAAAATAAAAATAACTAAAAATTAAATAAATATGCAGGCAGTAATAGAAATCACCAAGAAATTAAAATACCCGGACATCCGATTTTACCATAACCAATCCAATTTAATCCTCCATCTATGCTATTAAAGTTTATTACCCATGTTGACAGTGAACTTCCCTAATTTATTCAATATCCTCTCTCGAGTAATATAAAAAATATCTTCACATATTAACCCATTATACCTCAATGTGAATTTAAATATGCAAAGATTCATTAAGCTTTATGGAAATTCTTAGAAAAATTACATGAATCACGTTGGTATATCTCTGTCTTTCGTTCAATTCATGGCATCCATTACACAGAGCAAAAATACATAAATCTCCTCTCGGTCTCATTATATATCCTTAAATCATTCAAATATTAGCCAGATATTTAAAAGCATTAAACACAATAATGAACACTCAACCATGGAATAATAAATTAAAAGTAACACAGATTTATGAAATTAGATCTTTATAGTTAGGTTACATCGTAGCCCTAGTCCTAATAAAATAAATTAGTTCATGGGAATATAAAGAGAATCCATTAATTTAATTAGGAACATTCAAGAAAAATAATAGAAAATAGGGAAATAAAAACACAAGAAACTGGCTCTCTCTAATCTCTGCAACTGACTTCTCCAAATTGTTGCTTCCGGGTTTGCAGCAGTGGCTTCTCTTCTTCCTTTTCTTTTTTTTCTTGCTCTCAATTTTCTCTCCAATTTCTGCAATTTATGCGGCTGCCTTCTTCTTCCTTTTATTCTCTCTTGGCTCCAATTCCGTGCGGCTGCCCTCTTAAATTTTCCTTTTATATTGTTGCGCCCACGAATCCTTAAATCAAAAGGATCCAAAATTGCAGCCACCACCTTTACAATCTTAGGCCATTATCTTGCAAAATCACAAGGCCTAAGTTCACGTGCAAGTCATATTTTCTTTGAAAATTAATTCTTCAACGCTCCCCCACGTGCATGCATGCTTAATGATTAATTAAATTAAATCTTCTGTGATTTGTTCCAATTAATTCTCTTTATTTCTTTCCCTTTTTTATTCCTTCAAATTGATTTCCTCCTTAATGTTCCGATTTAATCCATCTTTGATCCCATATTATACCTAAAATAACAAAATATAAAAATTAAGATAAAATTAATATAATAAAATATAATTTAACCTAAAATTAAGTTAAAGAAGTATTAAGATAATAGATAAATTATGAGCACATCATTAATTCCTGTGGAGACGATCTTAAATATTCATCATTATATTACTTGTTGTGTACACTTGCACATTGATATCAATAGCATAAGAAAAAATTACAACACCACCCATTTAGTGGTACTAGATAAGAAAGAGCCTAAAAAAAGTCTATCTTAATGGAACATATCATAACAATACTTGGTTTTAGATTGAGTTTTCTGAGTTAGATTTAACTTGATTTGAAAAGGGTCATGCTTAATTTAAAATTAGTGATGAACTAGATATAAAGATTCACCTTATAGGTAATTAGAATCTAAAACGTGTAATGCTATATCTGATGTTAGCATAACAATTGGTCACTATTAAGTTGCATTTAGGTGTAAGTATGTTTAATCACTCAACTGCTCTATTCCCCTTGGTAACATCTTTGTATTTGCCGTGATATTTTACTTTATTGCATTTTTGTTATTGCGTTTTTATTTTAATTATTTCATTAGTTTAATAATTTGTTTTAATTCTAATTTAGAATAAAAACAGCACTAATAAAATTCCCATAACAATAATCCCTATGGAGAAGATCTTGAATACTTATCATTATATTGCTTATTATGTACACTTGTACATTGACACCAATAGCATTAGAAAACATACAACACATCATATGCTTGATCGGGTCCTTGGACTTGGTTACCATGTCGTCCATATACACTTCCATTGTATGCCCCATCAGTAGCTTGAATATCTTATTCACCAACCTCTAATATGTAGCTTTTGGATTTTTTAGGCCGAAAGACATTACCCTATAACAGAACAAACCCTGGTTAGTAATAAATATAGTGTGTTCTTCGTCTTACTTGGGGATGGGTATTTGATTGTAACCCGAAAACACGCCCATGAAACTAAACAAGCCATGGCCTCCTATAGAATCGACCGGTTGGTCAATCTTAGGTAGTTGGAAATTATCTTTTGGACATGCCTTGTGTAAGGTCGGTGAAATCCACGCACATTTTCCACTTCTTATTGGTCTTCTTCACTAGAATCACTTGGAAATTTTGGGGTAATTAACTTCCTAGATAAACCCTGCTCGCAACAACTTCTCCGCTTCACTGTTTATAGTGTTATATCTTTATTGGCTTATGTTTTATTGGTTTTGCATCCTTACTTGTTGCCAACTTATGACATGCAATCCTTGGATTAATCCCCAGTATGTTCTCGTGCGACCAAGCAAACACATCGGAATGTGTTTGCAAGTAATTCACCAAGTTTTTCTTCAACTCTTGCCAAAGGCTTGGGCCAATCTTCACAATTTTATTAGGATCGTCTTGCTACTTTCTTACATCTTCTAAATCCTTAGCCGGCTTCTGCCTTTCTTTCTTCGAGCCTCTTCGTGTATCCAGTGAGGTTATTTGCATAGCCTCTATGGTTGCTGTCACATAGCAGCTCTTAATGGTTCTCTGGTCACCTTTTACCATATCTATAACTCCATTCACTTGATACTTGAGCGCTAGATAATGATTAGATATCACAACTTTACTAATCCTTATGAATGGTCTCCCAAAGATCATCTAGTAAGGGTCATCCTCTTCAACTACCCTAAAATTCAACATCATGGTTATCTCAAATGGTTTCATGCCTATATTCACCAGTAGGTCGACCATTTCTAAAGGTCTTGTTGTATGTTTTCTAATGCTATTGGTGTTAATGTACAAGTGTACACAATAAGTAATATAATGACAAATATTCAAGATCGTCTCTACAAGGATTGTTGTTAAAGGAATTGTTACAACAATTTTATTAGTGCAACTTTTATTCTAAATTAAAATTAAAATAAATTATTAAACTAATGAACTAATTAAGATAAAAAAAATACGATAAGAAAAATGTAATAAAATAAATTATCACAGCAAATATAAGAATGTAACCAAGAGGAATGAAGTAGTTGAGTGATTAAACGCACTTAATGGTTTTGACTGTTTTTCTAATGTTTGGTTTGGTTGCTACAACATTTGACAGAATCCTTATGTATCCTCAACAGTCGCATATTGGATGTCTTATATCTAAATGCAACTTAATAGTGACCAATTGTTATGCTAACGTCAGATATAACATTACACGTTTTAGATTCTAATTGCCCCTACAAGGTGAATCCCTATATCTAGTTCATCACTAATTTTAAATTAAGCACGACCCTTTTCAAATCAAGTTAAACCCAACTCAAGAAACCCAATCTAAAACCAAGTATTACTATGATATGTTCTATTAAGACAGACCATTTTGAGGCTCTTTCTTAGCTAGTACTACTAAATGGGTGGTCAGCCGAAATAGAGAATTGAAATAAGTATTATCAAAATAATGTGCTAGAGCAAACATGCAGCAACATATAATATCAGTCAATTAACCATTAAGCTTGTTTATTACTCAACTACAAATAAATTTAGTTCATAATTTGTAATAAAACAAAAAGCAAAATAGTTTCAGCATTAAACAATTCATTATAACGAGATAAAAATAAGAGAACAAGAAATAAGAGTGAAATCCGCTTAATATTTTTCTAGAATCCTTTGTTGCAATCGCCAATTCTCTCTCTTGATCTTTGTTTTCTCTTGTTTTATTTCTTTATTTTTTTCTTCTAATGACAACCTCCCTCTATCTTTGCATTTGTGCTCCTTTTATAGCTTAGAATTAAGGCAACCAAAAGTCTTGGGTACGCATCTTCCAATTTAGGAAACTCCAAATCGCAAACTTTAAAGTATCTCACACGAAATCTTCTCTGTCAATGCTCCAGGATTGCTACAGTAACAGTGCTACAATATTAGCTTCAACATCTATATTGTTCCAGATTTGTTTCAATTCTTCTATAACTATATTCTTTCCTTATCCTTACAAGCCTATTGCAGCAGCATTTCTCCCTCGAAATTTGAGCTTTCAGTCACCTACAATTATACATACGATTTAAGCACACAATTTATTCTAAAATAATGTAATTTATTAAAAATAAATTAAAATAGATATTTATATGAAATATAAGTAAAATGCAATAAAAATATGTTATTTACTCTCTAAGTAATCTTGATTTAAGTCTAAAAGTATCATGATAACTCTAATTTCATAGAGTTATCAAGTTTCAATTTTCCACCACCGAACCCTTTTATGGATGTGCTAGTGGGTCCATTTTCAAATCTGCAATTCTCATTTCATCCAGGGTGTCTTTGAAGAGGACATCTACTGAACTGCTTGAGTCCACCAGAATCCTATTGTGCTCGCTACCTGCCACGTTAGCCTATACTACCAAAGCATCCTCGTGTGGGTAAGGAATCCTTTCTTCATCGTCCTTAGTCCACATGATGAGGACTTCTCTGGTTCTTGCCCTATTCGCTATTGGTATATTGAAGAGAACCTCTTGAGTTGTGTGGTTGTGAGTGTTGTGGAACTCACAAAACTTATTTCTATCCAATTTGTTAGCAGCTTTTGAGATGGGTATTAGAGGCTACAAAAGACCTCGATCTTTTATCACCTGAAATAGTTCTTTCAGTGGAATATGCCATTATGTAAACAGACTATAAACACTAAACTGACTATAAGCACTACTTTCCTTAGATCATTTGCATCATTCTATCCCTAAAAAAATCATATTGAGCTGGGGTTGGGGGTAATTAATTTGGTCGATTAAATAGAGAATTTTGTGTTTAGTTATGTATCGAGGTGTTGTGTCTTTGGTAGTTATGCGATTGATTATGTTCTCTCAAGTGGTTTTTGTTTGGTGGGTGGTGGGACAGGTTTCTGTCTTATTGAATTGGTGGTGGTCTCATGAAATGAGAATATGAGGTAACTCTTATTGGTCCTCCTTTGCTCGTTCTTACCTTGTCATTGCTTTTAACAAGACTCATGTTCTCTGGCTTCGTTTCTTGTTCCGCCTAAGCTCTCTAGCTGCTTGCTTCTAACCCTTGTTGCCTTTTCTTCTCGATTTCAATGTCCCTATTTGCTTGCTTATAGGCAGTAGAATACGACTATATCACCGGACTTCTCAGATTATATCATAATCGCCCAATCTTGACTCTTTCTCTCAGTCTTTTCAAAGCTTGAGGATGGTTGAAAGCCCCAAGATCTAGAACTGCTCGGTAATATGTAACGCCTAAATTTCCATTAATTTTTTTATTTTAATGGAATTTTTAAATGTCATAATTGCCTTTATAAATAGGGGTTCTTTATGAGAGAATTTTCCAAAAAGGGATATTTTTCCAAAGTTATTAGGGTTTCTTAAGACTCCCTATAAATTCATATTTTCCTATTCTATAACCCTAATTCATCAACGCTATTTTTTTCTTCTCTGCTGCTCTCAACATTCTCACCACACCCTAGGGCTTTAAACGTTTGTGTAGGAGAGAATTGGAGTGATTGGTAGGTCATTCTTTTCCCTCAATATTCCTAATCATGTTATCTAGGGTTATAATGCATGATTTCACATTGTGATTAGGTTTTATTTAGGGTTTTGATTAATTAGGAGGTTGGTTAATCAATTCTTGGCATAATAAGCATGTAGGATGATTCTGGACAGCATGATATCACGATTTTTAAATTATATTTTGTGAACGAATTTTCTTAGGAAGTTTTATATTCTGGAAACTAGACATGTGTAACTTTCTTAATAAATTTTATGTCACGAAAATCGATTTCGTTTTCAATTTTATGTGTATTTTCGAAATAGAACTCACTGCACTAGGAAACTGCGATTCCAGCATTACGATAGGATTCACAAAATTATTTTCACCATCAAATGAACTCGAAAAATCATGTAATTTTATACGGAAGTGTCTACATGTGTCTAGTATTCCCAGTTTAAATTTCATAATTTTTCCGATTAGTATTTTATTTTATAAAAATCCCAGAACCCGTTCTGTTTGGTTTAGGTTATGTGAAAACAGTTTCGAATTGGTTGAGAGATAAATAATTTTGAAAATTTTTTTGATATCGGAATTCCTTGAAAATTTTACATGGGGTACTCATGGATGTCCAGAATAGTTCCATGGAATATTATGTCAATCTGAGTTTTAGATTAAGAGTAATAATTTCGAGAATCAGACCTGTACGGGAATGATTAGAAAAACAGGATATTAGAATAAGTTATTAATTATCATATCTTATTTTTGTTTAAGGTGTAGAAGGTGTTTGAGGCTCTTAGAAGTTTAGCGGTGTGATTATTTGAATTCTCTAATCGAGGTAAGTGACTTCATTCCTAGTATCTGGATATGTATAAGTATTTTGATATTATTATTATAAGTATAAATGTTTTATACTACTTAGAAGATTAATGGATTTTCATAACAAAATTAGTTTGTGAAAATATTTTCAAACATAAATTCTTTTTAACAAAGTATTTTTATAAATGCTTTTGAATATGTAAGTTATTTTGTTACATTACCTTCTATGATTTTATCTCAGAAACAATTTGCAAGCCTAAATTGTTGTTATGAACATTTATGAAACTGATACAAATGTTTTGTACTTATGTATGATTTTAATTATTTATGATTGTGCGGGGGCCACCTCTTGAAGGCCAAAGCGTCACAAAGTGCCACATATAGTGCAAAGTGCCACGTATAAGTCATTATGTTTTGGCTCATTGTCCATAGTTATTCTGATTCGATCGTAATATACGATATGTCTTGGACCAAGATTCATGTTCTGAATGTGCACACAATATTATGATTCTGTCTGGGCCGGGTCACCGGGACTATAGGTGACACTATGTGACATGAGCTAACCTTTTGTTTTCTGTGAATGCGATATATGATTTGCTTTTATAAGTAATTATGTTTTTAATACTCTGAATTACTATGAATTTATGATACTTTATCGTGATATGATGTTTTATGAAATTATGAATTATAATATATGTATGTTTTTTTAAATAAAAAGGAGGCTTGCAATATTTTATGTAGCGCTAGGCCTAGTGGGATAGGAATGATTTTACTTACCGAGTTGACGGCTCATCCCTCGTCACCACTTTTTGCAGATTAAGTTTCTTTTGAGAGGCGCGATTAGCGTTGGAGTTAGAATTTTTGTTTCCGTCTGCCATTGAATAAGAGGAGGATTAAACTCATGTTCATTTTAGTTTAGTTCTGTTGGGAACTTGTATTTTGGGTTTTAAGACTTTTGTTATTTTTTTATGTTTCTGCGTGATTATATGGTGTTAGACGGGTAAACTTGTGGATTTATTTGATTAATAAATTTGAGGTATTTCAGTTTAAATTTTTTGAGTAAGAATTACGATTTGTAAGTAACCTCCTTCTTCACGTGCTCCGCACGTGCTAGATTTGGGGTGTTACATAATATCTCTTTACAAATTCTCTGTGGGGCTCATCCTCTTCTTACTTAATCTCCACCAGGTCCATTATATCATCTTCTGGTGCAATTGCTCTTTGAAACTGTTCTGCAAATTCTATACACATCTGCTCGAAACTTCTGATACTTCTGTGGGCAACCTATGATACTAGTCACGTGGTCACTCTTCCAAGATTAAAGGAAATGCTCTACATCTTTATGCTTGTGTCAGGCCTTGAATTCTCGTCATGTTATTGAAACATTCAATGTGTACCAGATGATCGCTCTTTCTAGAGAATTTGAGATTAGAAAAATAAAAATCTTTAAGTATTGTAGTGCTCATAATTTCTGTGGAGAGCGGGGACTCGTTGTCCAGCGTGACCCTCTAACTTGGAGGCTTTTCCCGGCCTTGCATCTTATCGATAATTTGAGCCAGCCTTCGCACCTCTCCTTTTTATTCTACTGCTCGACCAGGATTGCATGCAGCGACTTATTTGCCCACTCGTTCTACATAGGAGTGGGAAAAATTAGGTTCGGGTGAACCCGTTCAGGTTTCGGGTTAGGTAAAAATTAATCTGAATGCAACCTTAAATTGCAATCCGACCCGATCCGATCCGATATATATTAAGATCGGTTCGAATCGGGTCAAAAAATCATATTGAATTCAGGTAGGATCATGTTCAAATTAGATACGGATCAGATCGAGTTCAGGTTAGTTCAGGTCAATTCAGGTTGTTAAAAATTGGGTCAATTCAAATCGGTTGAATTCGGGTCAAATCCGGTTAATACAACTTTGAGCTTTTTTTCCCTATTTTTGCAAGTTTTAGATTGGTTTTAAGCCGTTTTTGTTAATTGTAGTCATTTTTACTAATTTTCAACAAAAAAAATGCTATGAAATCAAATGAATAAATTAAAATGCTATAATAGTATTGCCTATTGACTAGGAGACTAGGACTAGGATTATTATTTATTCAACCAACAAAGTCCAAACTTAATAAAAGTTAGAATTAATACAAATTTACAAAGTCCAAAGTTAATAGTCTATTAGTCTACATTCAAAGCACAATTTCCGAATATTAGTCTTTGAAAGTTTGAAACACGTAGTCACAAAATATAAACATAATTAAATTGTTCCAAAACAAAAATCATAAAATTCAAACATAAATACTAAATAAGCTTCCTTGGTTCCTCCACCGCTCCACGCAAGCACTTTGACAAGTTCTAACTTCAAATTCTTGTACTCCAAGTTGAAGCACTGTTATCCCAGAGAAGAATTGAAAAAATGTACAATAATTATTTTCTTTAAGCCACGTTGCAAATGAATAAACTCGATTCATATAAAAAATTGAGCAAATAATCCAAATTCATATCTTTGCACATCAAACACAAAGACAAACACAAATAAATAAAACTAATTCATATCTTTAATTTAGCTAAAGGGTGTATTACAATCTTTCTAATTTCTATTATATCATTATAAATTTATAATTACAAATAACTATAATATGTTTAGCAAATTCTTCAATATATATATAAAAATTATATACACACACGCACTTGATTATGTATATATATATAAAAAAAAAAAATAAGTCAATCGTGCTTATTTTATAGCTTTCATCACCAAATCTAGTTAATAATAATCCTAGACAATACTATTGTATCAACTTCAACATATCTAACTAAGACAATTACAAATTTAGAATGTTATAAACTTACAATTAGACTTAAATGCTTTTATAAAACTTAAACTCTTCCTATCTCCCTACGATTTAAAACTTTTTAATTAAACAAACGTATAAAAGCAAATAATTCTAAAGTTTTGAGGTATTTATCCTTCTTAATACATGCTCTCTAATGCAATCTTATGTGTTTGATAATGAATGCATGCATTGTTCAATTTATCATGAATGACTAGTTAGGCATTGTGAGGCATGAGTAGTGTGATTTGATTACTGTTTCTCCTTTATTTTTTATTTGATTTCTGCATAAAATTTAATTAAAGTAGACATCCTAAGGTTTTCAATGATGTATTTTGTGCAAAGAGATTCCAAGTAACCGATTTTTTTGTGAATTTCCGATTTAGGAGCAGTGATGCTGGACAATTTCGATTTTCAGCAGCATGTCTGCTTCGCTGATTTTTCAGACTATTCAAATGATCCCTGAAAATTATGTTGAATTTTTTATTTAGTACTCATTATTTCTACTTATTGCTTGTTTAATTTCATAATTTTTGGTTGAGGATAAAATTTTTAAAAATTGTTATGTTGGGCTGCTGCAATTCTGGAGACTGCCTTCCAGAATTGCCATGGCTGATGGGAAAATTATTTTAGGCTGCCAAAAAGCTTTGGAATGACCTATAAAAGCTATATTCTTACAATATTATGAGTCCTTTGTGATTTAAAATTTATTTATCTAATTTTCATTGAGTTAACATTAAGTTATGAATTTTTGAAATGCAAAACACAAACCTGAAAGTTTCTGTACAGTTCACTGGTCTCTTAATATAAATTAGTTTAAAATAGTTCTACATCTTCACAAATTCAAGAAATTCTATATATTGTTTCTTGATGTCTCTACTGTTGTAAAATCAAGTGGTCTAATTTTTATAAGTTTAATTAAATATTTTATGAATTTTCTAATTCAGTTACCTCTGTTTTTATCACTGCTGGACAGTGTGGATATTTGCGTGTAAAATTCTTTTTGCAATATGTTTCTGACTTTTATTCATTTTTTTAAAATTTTCATATGAAATTTTACACATGTTTATGTTTTTTTTAAAATTTTATACAATTTTCCGACATATGATTAGCTTGGTAAAAAATCAACTTGTATAGGATGATCAGGTTTAGACTAGTTTTGATGGTTTACTGCTTATGACTAGGCTTGATTATGTTGGATTTATATCAAGGTCAAAATGAGAAATAATATTGATAAGAATGTGTCTTCATATTTTAGGACGAGAGTGAGCCCGTGGTTGAGGTTACCGTTCTTGTTATTGTTGAGGATCAACATAAGTAGATTTATGCATAGTAAATGTATTTTACTATTAAATTACTTTTAATTCAAGGTATGTATTATGTTGAAAAAAAGTATATGAAACTAATTTGTTTACTTTATTACAATATTTTGTTATGTAAAGTCATTCTTTAAAATTATTTATAACAAAACTTGTTTTATTAAAAACTTGTTTTATAAATTGTCTTAAAAATGAAAGTTTTTAAAATGAAAGTTTGAAATAATTATCAATTATTTAAATGTAATTTATGGAAGCTTACGAATGATTAAAAGTTCAAGAATAGTTTTAAATGATTTGGCTCATTGTCTGTAATGATGTTATATTATATTATATTACGTTATGGAAGGCTAGTTGGATTTTGTGCACATATGATGTTAATGTTAATGACTCTCGCGAGATACAGTACCCTGAATGATGTTATATGATTGGTTAACGGTCTACAGATGATATTATGTGGCATGAGCTAAGTATGTTTACGTGTTTAAAATGCTATTGCTATGTTTGAAGGATTTAAATGACTTTATGGTATTTTGATTTATTTATATTGCTAAATGATGATTTACAAAGGTAATTTCTCTTATTATTATGTATATTTACAAAATTCAATCAATTATATTTTAATGGTTTTTAGTATTGTGCATGAATTTACTTACCAAGTTGACGGCTCACCCCTCATTACCATATTTTTGCAGATATAATTAAATTATTTGAGCTTATGACCTTAGGAGGAAGAATAAGAGCTCAGTTTCTTTTGGGAAATAATGTTACATTAACAAGCTACGAATATTTTAGCTTTCTTTAGGATGATATTTATTTAAAGATATGTTGTCTTATTATTTATTTTCTTTTGGAGGTTTAGAATATTTGTTGTTGGATATTATTTTGAAAGTTTTAGAAATGAGAATGATGAAATGCAATTTCCCTATAGTACCATGTTAGTGGAATTGGGGTATTACACGAATATCTTGGGAGAATTCGTGGGTAGGCTTTTGAGCAAGTCTCACTGTTGTCTTGGGGCAGGTTATCTCCCACATGTGCTCAATCTTTTTCTTTGTGAAGTCAAGGAAAATTATCCTTGAGTGAATCTTCTCACTTTAGATGAGGGAAGGAAGATTCACGAGAGCAAGCCTCTGGTAGTGCTCTACTTTTATCCCCTAAACAGTTTGGCGAATTCCGGAGAAGATATTACAATGGTGGAAATGTTAGAGAAAAATCAGTTTTTAAATTTTTATAAAACTTTTTAGGACCGATCTCATACAATATATAAGAATTCGTAATCTAGAAATCGTACCTTGAAAATCATAGAAGATGAACAATCTTTGCTTCTGCTGAAGTGATTTAGGCTCTCAGATCATGTTCCATCACCACCACGCTTGTTAGATCACGATCCGTTACCACCACGCTTGTTAGATCATGATCCGTCACCAATGATCTTCTAGATTATGACTCAAGTTTGATCTGCACTTGACGTGTGGACGCCTTTATCACTACTAAAACAACTAACAGGAGAAAATTTTTCTCTCAAAATTAGAGAGAAAAATTTTTTTCTCTTGATCTGTATAATGTCGCTTTTCACTATTTTCTTTAGAGAAAATAAGCCTTTTTATATCTCCTTTTAGTAAAACCCTAGACTCCAAATAATAAAAACCAAAAGTAACGTTACTTGCTTTTTCTATAAAAGGCCTACTTTGTAAAATAACATAAGACTCCTTACACACAAGCATATTAAATAGAGCCTCCCACTAAATGATATATTTAGGCTTTTGATCCAAATAGCTAGTTATCTTGCTTATTAATCCAATAGTGGTGCAATCAATTAAATGAGCTAACCCGGGGATTATTTGGGAACCTACAATAGTGGCTACAATAATTAAGCATGTAATTCAACAAGCCTAATCATTTAATTCCAACTCCACTCCACTATAAGATTGAAAATGACCTCCATAATTATATTTAATTCCAACTCCACACATTGATTTCCACTATAAGATTGAACCACTCGTTAATTAAATCGATATCTTGACCAATCGATTTAATTAATCTTGTTATGTTAATGATTATTTTCAACATACTAAATATGTTGACACACTCTAGCTAGAGAATGCTATGATCAAGTACTGAAAATCCATCAAGAGATGTGTTTTACTGCTCAATCCTTTGAACCACATCGTTAATTAAATCGATATCTCAACTGTCCAATCGATTTAATTACATCTTGTTCCTTGATACTTATTGGTTTTCTCTAATGATCATTTTCAATATACTAAATATGTTAACACACTCTAGCTAGAGAATTCTATGATCAAGTACCGAAAACCCATCAAGAGATGTGTTGTACAAATTCTATATTGTTAATCTATAACTCCAATATTTATAATTGCTCTCACCAAGATACCGGGTAATCTTGACTACAAGTGTATGTCGTGCCCATTGGTAACTCAAATAGAATAACAATTACAATCATGAAATTATAACTAACTCAAGATTAAGATTACAGTAAAATCAATGCCTATGAGATTTAATAAGTCTTACAGTCATTTCAAGATTAATTAAATCTGATATGTGATCCAGTTCAATGTAGTCAAACTACATCAATAAATTCACACATGATTAAGACAAATCATTCAATGAATTTACTACAGTCTAAACATAAATAGAGCGCCCAACTCTGTTTATCAACTGCAAACTTAATTTATTTAATAATAAGATAACTTGTATTTATGTCTTCTGTGAATCCATATAATGATCATATAAATACATATAATATGATTAAATAGACCTTATTTAATATATTTATGCAATTGAAAAATATCTCAAATATTTTA
Organism: Atalantia buxifolia; assembly: GCA_030444775.1. Lineage (NCBI taxonomy): Eukaryota > Viridiplantae > Streptophyta > Magnoliopsida > Sapindales > Rutaceae > Atalantia > Atalantia buxifolia. The sequence continues at coordinate 24,796,448 of CM059834.1, read as the reverse complement.
TTAATCAGAAAATAAATTAATATGCTTTAAAAGAGCATATAATCCCAACAGAAAACTTCTCTAAGTTATAAGTGTATAAGAGGTCTAAACTTTTTGGCCAAGTCTCTTAAGCCATGATGGGGTACAGAGCCAACCAGCTGGTGCAAATTTTAGATTACTAGTAACTTCCATGGGCTTGGAGGGAGATTTGAAGTTGTGTTATTGGTTTTGGCTGTCTTTTCTAGTTTCAGCATGGTAAAGATAAAGACAAGAAAAGCAAGAAAGATTTGGAAGGTGAGAAATTGGAGCTCCGTGATTAGATTAATTCAGAGAACAAATTTCTTGCTTACAGTTCTCCCTACCTTAATTGTTAGTTATAAAGAGAATTCTTAATATTCTTATCATTTAGCCCAACGACATCTTAATTCTGTTACTGGTGTGAATGGATGGTGTTCCAAACCAAACCTCTTGTCTTAGAGAATTTAATTAAAGATACGACAGCGGTCAGCACTATTTTAGATAATCTTGTACCATTCAATTGAGTTTGTCAACCATGGCGTTTGAACATGCAAGTAGACCTGCTATAGTTACCACATGGCTAGTCCCTCCTCCAGAAACAGAGGAGAAAGCAGAGGACAGATTAACACAAGAATATGCAATGAAACATCTTATAAGATATCTACCGGTGGTATTGTCCTCCAGTATTATTAGAGTTTGATATTGTTTAATATTGATTATAGGTATCAATTTTCCTTGTTATAAATGATGACAAGGAAATCGGATTTAGTGCAGATCATCTTTTCTCCGGACTATCATATCAAAGGACTCGTTGAAGTTCGAATAAATTCCTCAAGGTTCCAAGTCAAAATGGTACAGCAGCATTCCAAGTGGAAGCTCAACAGTGGCAAGATCAAATAACATTCCGGGGCTGCATATCCTCTCACTAGCACCAAATGGGATGTATTCAAATTTAGTCCCCTTATAGGCAATATAACAGGTTCATTCCGTTAATCTTAATTGAAAAGCTTGTCCCAACTGCACAAAACAGAGGACATTTTATGCATGCAGCAATACTCAGTTATTCTTTCTTACCAAGTAAAAAACTCCTATATTTTTCGGGGAAATTAATCATGCCGCGGAAACTTTTTCGTTTACCGAAACCTTGTTTTATGTCCATACAATGATGCATAAAAGTTGCAGACGGAGAACAATTCAATAAAAGATTTTTCATCAACGGTTTAGGAGTTTTTATAATCAGAACCTTTGAGGACAATTACAAGGACTTTTCCAACTTCATTTGCTAGCATGCTAACATAGGATGTCATTATTTACTTACGATTCAAGTAAATCTAGCTCAAATTAGGTCCAGTTTGGGATTAAGATATTGTAACTTTTAAATTACACTTGTTATGGAAAAAAAAACTGTAACTATGAAACAAAACTTAATAATACGTAGTAAATATAAATTTTAAATAATAATTTTAACAATTATTAAAGATATAATAGATTTTCTATTATGTAAATAAAAAATCACATCAATATAATTTCCAAACTACAACAGCTAGTATTGAGCAACTCTGCTCAACATCAATCCCAAACGCACCCTTAGTTAGCTTTCATCTTCCAAACCTTTGGTTTTGCTTTCTTGTTAAAATGGTACTCCAGATATTGGGCGTTGGTATTAACACTAACACATATCAATCTAAGGCATTTCATAAAAATAATTAGTATTCCGTTTCTCTGTAGCAGGAAAGCTGGTATCTTACCTAGACGGTAGGCTTAAGATATGGATATGATTTCTAACATTGAAAAAGAAATAAAGATGAACTTCAACTCATTTTATGTGCTACATACTACTTGCCGCAGTAAGTTGCATTAAGTATTATTTAATTTCTGCTATAGGTCTAGCAGAATAAGCCCAAGCTTTGACAAATAACAATGACGGAAAATGATTTTAGGGACAAGCTTTCAACCTTATATAGATTAGTCTTTGCTGAAACTTGAGCCATAATCTCACAAAATAACTCTCTGCAATAAATGATTGAAAACAAAATACCTTTCTGTGGTTCTGCTCATGTAGCCACTCTGAAGCACTCCTCTTTTAAAAAAATTATTCTTTAGTTTCTTATGCAATAGATGAAGGATGGTGTGGAATAGGAATCATACACAAATCTTGTTTTCTTCTTACTGTCGCGCCAAAGGCCTCGGTCATGTCCAAATCTTCATGCTTCATTCCATTTGGTAGTTTCCATTCGAAATGGTATATTAACATCGCAAGTGTAAGCTCCACGCTGGCCAGACCAAATGACGTTCCAGGGCATATCCTCCTACCAGCACCAAATGGGATGTACGCAAAATTAGTCCCCTTGTAGTCAACAGAATGATCGAGGAACCTCTCTGGAATAAAGCTCTCAGGTTCGGTCCAGTACTTGGGATCTCTTCCAATCGCCCATGCATTAACAATGACTTTAGCTTTCACAGGTATGTCAAATCCATTAATCTTACATCGCTCTCCACATTCTCTTGGCAATAACAAAGGACCAGGAGGATGTAGTCTCAATGTCTCTTTAACAACTAGCTTCATGTACATCATTTCTTTAATGCCCGTTTCGTCGACTTTCCCCCTTCTATTAAACACTTCCCTCGCCTCAGCTTGTGCTTTTTTTATAATTCTTGGATTTTTTATCATTTCACACATTGCCCAATCCACAGTGGTGGCAGTTGTTTCACTCCCAGCACCAAAAATGTCCTGAAACGGTGTTTATGTAAATGAGTTTTCGCAGAGAGTTATATGGTCTCATTCATCCTATCACATAACACTAGGCTAACATTAAAAGAAACAACATAACGAAAAAAAAATTGAATTGGTGATATTAAATGTATAGTTACTCACAGAGATTACTGCTTTGATGTTGTCTGTAGTCAAGGAAGAATCATGATTTCCGAGCCCTTGAATTTTCAACAGAACATCAACCAGATCTTCATCAACACCAGTCTTGCAATTCTTCAATGTTTCCTTGCGCCTCTTATGTTCATTGATAATGTTTTCTACTATTCTGTCAGCTTCTTGATGCAGCTTCTCCACCTGAGACTTGTTTCCAGTAAGCCACTGAACCAATCCAATGGAAGGAAAAATATCTGCAATATTAAAACCTGAGATCACTTTTGTTGTTTCCTCAATAACTGAGACAAATGCTTCTTGGTCTCTGGATCTGTATCCAAAGGCCGCCCTTGACGTGATACCGTACATTAATGAGTAAACGTTCTCAGTTAAGTTAACAACGGATCCAGCTTTTGAAGAAATCCAATTAATGAGATCAGATACCTCTGCTTCTCTTACTGATTGGAAAGATTGGACTCTTTTGGCGTTCAAAATCTCCGACACACAGATTTTTCGCAGTTGTTTCCAAGAATCACTATATGGTGATAAAATTATATCACGATAATTATAAGACATGATTTGTGCTGCTGGAAAATGAGGCCTGGATGCAAAGACAACATCATGGGTTTTCATAACTTCTTTGGCAACTTCAGGGGAAGATACAATAACGGTTGGAACTTGCCCGAGTTGTAGGAGCATGAGTGGTCCATATTTCTTGGACAGGTCTCTTAGTTCATGATGGGGGAGGGGGCCAGCCAGCTGGTGCAAATTTCCTATTACAGGTAATTTCCATGGTCCTGGTGGTGGATTTGAGATTCTGTTATTGGTTTCTGATTTCTTCTGTAGTTTCAGCAAAGTGAAGGCAGAGAGAAGAATAGCTAGAAGGATGAGCAAGGAGGAGGACAACCCTAGAAGCTCCATGTGAAATGAACAGGAAAATGGGGATAGAATTTTGACTAGTCTGTTGTTATATCCGCGTTGTGGATCTTTTGTGGTACGTCTTTCGTCCAAAATATCTTCAATTGGGGCACACTGAAAATGTGAAGGATGATGATTGGCTGCCTTACCTGTGTCCTATTTTGACATTTCCACAATAGTACGGCTAAATATTGGTAATACGGGAAGTATAAATAATTAAATGATAAAGGGGCTAAGAGAAATAAGCCATGGGAATAATGCTTTTACTCATGTATTTCGGTGTGCCGAACAGTCGTGCAAATCTACTGATTGTTGCCCATATATACAGTGACGAGGACGTTGTGGTGAGCTTTTCTGGCGGCGCCGCCGATGGTGCAATAATTATTGAAATGCCCCAAAGTGAATACTGGTTGAAAGACTCCAATGAAAGATAATTTCATTTTGCTGCATGTTAAATTGAATTTCATACGAGGACATCGTGGTGAGCTTTTCCTATTTTGACAATTTAATATAAAGCAAACCCAAATGTCTTACATGAGATGCGGGTGTCTTGCTTTATATGTGGCTAACTAGTAAATTAGATTTAATTTAGTTGGGCTATTTTTATTAAATTAAATTAGATTAGATTAAATTGTCTGAAATGATATTTGCAAAGTGAATAATGTAAGACATTTCGCCGCAACTGATGAAATTTAATCTAATTAAAAGTGAGCCACATATAAGCAAGGCACCCGCATCTAATCTAGTTTTTCGTAGGTGATTTAATAAAATAGATTATTATGATTGATTAAAATATGTATATGTGTATATAGAATATTATGATTGGTTGAAATATACATGTAGCACAGTGAGTAAAAAGAAAAGAAACACCAAAATTTTTTCCTTCACTAAAAATATCTCTTTTTTCGTTCTGCGCTCGGTTCATTGTTAACCGATGCCTTCTAAGTCCACTCATATATTGGAAGTAGTGCTCCTAGCACACCACTAACTTCCTTAAGAAACCTATCTTCTTGCTGCACCTCATAAAATAAGTTTTATAAGTGTGAAGTTATTCAAAATCTCCAAAATACTCATTAGACCCATTCTTCAATTTAATTTTTTTATTATTAAAAAACCCTAAAGTAGATTACTATTATAGCCTAAACAAAATATTTTTACAAAAAAAAAATTGACTGTTGCTCCATCTTTAACCCATATCTTTTTTAACTGAATTAAGATTATATGATGTCGTTATATATTTTGATTTGGCCAAAAATTTTCTCCTTTCAAATCTTTTGAGATTGGCTAAAATTCTCTCTCCTAATCAAGCTTTCGTTATTTGTAAGAGAAATTACTGATGGATGAAAGTCAATGCTGATTATAAATATTGTCTAAGTTATAATTGTTGTTTTCTCTTATATAATATTTAATGGTCTAGCAATTTCATATTATGTAGTGATCGGCTTGTCTCTCAAACACAACAAACAGATCACCGCCCAAGATGCTTGTAATCAAATCAATTCAAGTTGCACGGATTTAAGATTGAACAGATCAAATCACAGCTCAACAAACTAACAAGAACTAATCAAGAACAAGAACTAAAAACAAGAATCAACAGAAACCAAGATTTAACATGGTTCAGCTACGCATAGAATGCTCAGCCTACGTCTACGGGAGAAGTCTCAAGATGAGTTTTATTCAATCAACAATGGAAATTGATACAGAGCCTTATACCAGTTTCTACAGAGAAAACGAGATAGCACTTTCTCTCTCTCAAAACCTCACTACAAGACTCCAGAATCCTCGTTGAATCACCACTGAAAAACAGCCTCTATACCCTGTTTCCTCAGCAAGCTTATTTTCCAGATTGTTCAGTTTATTGACGCCTGGATAACAAACTTTAACGAACTGGCTGCAGGCTTCAGCACATGCCTTCTCACGTGGTTACTTAAACTGCCATTCAAAACGCACCATATCAATGTCGTTTTGTGGAGTTTGTTTTCTGTTATAAGCAGCTGAGTTGCACGAGTCTTTTTAATGCTTTAAGAATTTAACAGCATTAAAACGCAGTCGTTTCTAGAAAGCTGATTTGATTCAACAGCCATCCTCACATATTATATCTCTACAATTTTAAGGGAAGATGTGCTTATGAAATTGTGAAGAATAAAAAGTTAGAGAAAGACAAAGAGAAAGATGTAGAAACTACATTAATTTCGTATCAGGGTATAATGGATATTAAAATGGGTTTGTAAAGTGAAATATAAATTTTTAAAGTTATAAGTGATTTTATTAAGTAATTGGATTTAGTAAGTATTTTAATGAGTTCAAATAACCTCACCCATTTTATGATTACCTTTTAATTTAATTAAATCCTAATTTAATTCCAAGATTAACCCTGTTCCTTCTTCTCCAACTAAAAGGTGAAAACTCTTTTGGCTCTTTGCAACTTTACATGTTTTATATATAGAACTTGACATCTTAATAAAAGAAGACAAAGTCACTTTTTTTTTTTTTTGGGCCCTCTCTCTTCGATGATTTGCTGATGGGTGTCAACTAAATTGAATTTTAAACTTATGAAAAGCTTTTAGTTAATCATAAAACAAATACTTGGAATATAGCAAAGTTTTTAATTAATCATAGAAGAAGCTGCTGCTAGTGGTTGGTACGATGACTGAGGGCTAAAAGACAAGAGCTGTTGGTTAGTTATGGCCAGGTTTCATGTGACTACTCTTCTTTGGTGATGAGAAGAAAGGATGAGTTGTTGTAACACTAGTGTTTTGTTTCCTTTCCATTTTAGTTTACAATACATATTTTATAGAATATGATATTTTAGATTAACGACATTTGCGAATGTTTTAAATTTTGAATTCCAAGTTATGTAGGACATTATTTTAGAACTTTAGAATTTCTATTATTTTAAAAATTTTGATTTTAATTACAGTTAACCATGGTATGTGTTTTAGTCTTTTATTTTTATGATAATTGTGATTTAATTTTCTTTTTTAAAGTTAACTTAGGGAAGTATGTTCACTCTATTATAAATAGAGAGATCTTATTGTTGTAACTTCAAACCTTTTATTAATTTAAAAAAAAGCCCTTCTTTTATATCTCCCATTGAGATTATCTATCAAAATTTCTCTTGTTGAGTCACTTGGATTAGAATGATATCTAATCACGCTTCAATTAGAATGTAAGCTAATAGTGTTGGTTTGATTCGGTACTAAAATGATATTTCGTATTATCAACCATATTCGTACCGCTTCCACTACCCCGCTCCATCATCAAACCTCTTACTCTTTTATATCATATTTACCTATGGTTTTAACTTTCTTGTTTCCGTGTTATTTTTCAAAAACCCAAAGGCAAAGGAAGGATATAGCAGAATACAAAGTAATAAACACACACAATTTCAAAAAAGGAAGGGCAGAAGATTTTTGTGGTGTTTCTGTTTTCAACAAAAGGAGTCCTTGATTTTTTATAATACTTTTGAAGGAAGAAAGTTAAAACCGATAGGTATTTATAACCTTTTGAACTTATGGTTTTATTTAAGACTTTTTGTGTTAAATATAATGCTTTGTGTGTTATATTAATGAAATTGTGAAAGCATGATCATGTATTGACTTTATGTTTTTATTTTATTAAGTGGGAGTTGTGCTTTTGTGTAATTTTGACACTATGAACAATGTGGATTGAATGCTATATAACTACTATTTTCATTGAGTCTTATGCGAGAGACTTCATAATTTATTAAACTAGATATCATTAGGTTCTATTGATATGTTTCGTTGTTTAAAAACTCATAGTTTATTAATTGTAATGATTTTTTGAAATTGAAACACTGGTGCTGGAAAATTCTAATTTTTAGCAGCAATTCTCATTTCTATATTTTATTTCATAACCCAAATGAGTTTTGAATATTATGGAAATTTTTATTATGGAACATATGTATGTCTTTTTTTCTGTATGTGTCAATTGGTAACTTTTACAATTATAGAAAAGTCATTAAGAATCATGTTGTTGGACTCCTACAATCTTGAAAACTATTTTTAGAATTGCAGAGGCTGATATCGAAGTCAGTTTGGGTTAATACTAATTTTAATTTTTTATCATTAGTACCTTACAAATTTTAATATTAACTTCTTATTATTTCCTCTAATTGTCAAAACTTGCATTACTATTTTTAAACATATGTAACTAAAGTTATGAATTTTTGAATCAATAGACCCATGTTTATATTACCATTGGATAGTTTTGACATTTTTGTGGAAAATCTTTTTTTGAGGAATTTTTTTAACTCTAAGTAATTTTATGAAATTTTATATTGAATGTCGCGCATGTTTACAGCATCTCAATGTAATATTTTTTATTTTTTAACATATTTATAGTTTGTTAGAAATTAGCTTGTGTAGGATGGTTGGGTGTAATTTAGTGAATTGAAATGCTTAAGTGTTAACAATTTAAAGATGTTTGGGTTTCCCATCACATTTAGAACTAATAATGTTATTGATAAGAATTTTTGTCTTGATAATTATAGGTGCGCTTGTGTGATAGAGGTTATTTTTGTCTTGATAAACAAAGCACACGAGAAGAATAAAGGAATAGCGGAAATAAAGCAGCGGCTTCATTTCCCAACTCAATTGCTTACTCACCTGTTCTCTTGTAATTTAATTAACAATCAAACGGTTAAATTGGGAAAACTAAGAAAATAAATTGGATTTGTACAGAAAAATTCAGACCTTTATAAGTAAGGATATGTTTGTAATTTTGTTAATAATTTATGGGTAAAATAGACAAATGAATATATTGACTTGTTTGTTAGAGGGGGATAATAGTAATTATAAGTTGAAAATAAATTTTTTATTAAAATTAACAAAATTTGTTAATAAATTGGGATTTAAATTTCTTTTTTAAAAAGTTTGAGAGTTTTGTGTCCATTTCCCTAAACGGTTGGGGCGTATCAGTCTTTTTCTCTAATAATATAAAGGTGTGTTTACTTGTGGGTTTAGAGAATGAAACCTATGTTCACTTGGCGAAATATAATTTAGAAATGAGAATAAAATGTGTGGGTCCTATATAATTTGGGAATAAGTAATGAGAATCTCATTCCCATAGGGGGTTGCAAAAAAAATGTGGGAATGGGAATGAAAGATAAATTTACTTTTCTATCATTCTAATTTTTTCATATTTCTTAAATTACCCTTGTTCAAATCATAATTAATTTTATTATTTTAAATCTCATTAATAGTAATAATAATTATTATTATTAAATTTTATTATTTTAGTTATTATTAATTATTATTATTATTATTTCTATTAATATTATCATTATTAACAATAAAAATAATGATAAAAATAATAATTAATAAAAATAATTAATTTATCATTATTAACAATATTATCATTGTTGTTGTTGTTGTTGTTGTTGTTGTTGTTGTTGTTATTATTATTATTAAAAATAATAATAACAATAATTAATAATAACTAAAATAATAAAGTTAATAAAATTTAATAATAATAATAATAATAATAATAATAAATGTTAATAATGATAATATTAACAATAATTAATAATAACTAAAATAATTAATTTAATAAAAAATAATAATATTAATAAAAAATAATTAATTTAATAAAATAATAATAATAATAAATGTTAATAATGATAATATTAATAAAAATAATATTAACAATTAATAATAAATTTAATAAAATTTAATAAAATTATTAATTATTGTTATTATTATTTTTAATAATAATAATAATAACAACAACAACAATAATTATAATATTGTTAATAATGATAAATTAATTATTTTTATTAATTATTAATACTATGGGTATTCTGGTAAATTGATTCTCATTCACATTCCTCGTTCCCATTTATTTTGCCAAGTAAACACATCAATGACATTTCAGCACATTCTCATTCCCATTTATTTTTGGCAAGTAAACATTAGAAACTCATTCACATTCCTCATTCTCATTACAACTCATTCTCATTCCCAGTCCATTCTCATTTCAGCTCATTCCCATTCTATGAAGTAAACGCACCATAAGAGTGTACAAACTAATTTAGGATCAACTCATTGGTTGAATGAAGTTACAAAATAATAAAAATAAATCATGTAAATCAGGAGATATTTAATCCAAATAATTTAATTATGTCATATCAGTTTGTATAAAAAAAAAATTATACAAGAGTTTGTAACTATATTATTACTGTAATAATAATAAACACGGTTATAATAAATAATAATAGATAGTCTCCATCTTTTAGACTCTAATGGCTCGTCTATCGCAGTAATCTTATCTCTTAAGTCTTATCTCCCTCTATAATTTATGAACTAATCTCCTTCTTCTTTTCTTCATCCTCTTTTTTTTTTTTTAATTTTTCCTTTATAACTCTTTTCTTTATTTGCCTTTTTTTTACGCATTTCTAGATTCTAATACATTTTATTTAATTTTATGTTGGTAAAATCACCAAAGATCTATAGAGATTTACGCTGATCTTTGCAGATTTGGGTATTCGGTTCTTCATTGTAAGTAAGCATGTAATCTTTTGATTCTTTTCTTTAGAAACGCAATATTTAATAATTTTTTTATCTGATCAAATATTAAAATGTTGAAAGGTCAATTAGATTTTCTTATTTTTGATAAAAAGAAAAATTATATTTAATATTTATAAAATTCTTTTTTCCTCCTGCTAAATCCTTTTCAAAATCTTTGTGGCAAATGATCTAGTCTCGAGCATATAAGATAGGAAGATGGACTGAACAGTGAACACATTATCAAAAAGTAGCTATTTAAAAAAATTAATAACCGATATGAAAATTATAATTATTATTATTGTACGTTGGTATATTGAAGAATAAACTAGCTATTACATAAATTTTAAACACAAATTTAATTTGCATGTAGTAAAACTGTTAACATATATGTATTATTTATCCATAAAAAAAAGTATTATTTAACCATTTTTAAATTTATCTTTGGAACCTGTGGTATTATTTTCGTTTTTAAAATATAGGATAAAAAACTAGTATTATTTTCCTTTTTGATATAACATACAGAAAGTAATACAAAAAGCATATTTTAAACGATAGCAAATAAAATACATTCCTATGGTTCTGCTCATGTAGCCATTCTGAAACACTCCTCGTTTACGAAAATTTTTCTTTAGTTTGCAACAGATGAAGGATGGTATGGGATAGGAGTCATGCACAAATCTTGTTTTCTTCTTACTGTCAAGCCAAAGGCCTCGGTCATGCCCAAATCTTCATGCTTCATTCCACTTGGTAGTTTCCAGTCAAAATGGTATAATAACATCGCGAGTGGAAGCTCCACGCTGGCTAGACCGAATGACATGCCGGGGCATATTCTCCTGCCAGCACCAAACGGGATATATTCAAAATTTGTCCCCTTGTAGTCAACTGAATGGTCGAGGAACCGCTCTGGAATAAAGCTCTCTGGTTCGGTCCAATACTCAGGATCTCTACCGATCGCCCATGCATTAACAATGACCCTGGCTTTCACAGGTATGTCAAATCCATTAATTTGACATCTCTCTCCACATTCTCTTGGTATCAACAACGGAGCAGCGGGATGTAACCTCAAAGTCTCCTTAACAACTAGCTTCAAAAATTTCATTTCATCAATGCTAGTTTCATTAACCTTTCCTGTTCTATGAAATACTTCTCTCACCTCAGCTTGTGCCCTTTTCATCACCCTTGGATTTTTCATCATTTCACACATTGCCCAATCCACAGTCGTAGCAGATGTCTCACTCCCAGCAGCAAAGATGTCCTGAAAGGGGGTTTATGTGCATGAGTTTGTGCGGTTAATAATATAGTGTCACTCATCTTATCACATAATACTCAACTAATGTTGAGTTGTGTCCCACGTTAGTTAAAAAAGGAGAATTATTTGGTTTATAAATAAGATACGTCAGTACGAATTCTACGCCAAAGCCCCCAACAACTAACATTAAAAGAAACAGCATAATGAAAAATAAAAATAAAAAAGTGTAATTGATGATAGTAAACGTATAGTTACTCACAGCGATTAACGCTTTAATGTGGTCTGTAGTCAAGGAAGAATCATGATTTCCAAGCCCTTGAATTTTCAACAGAACATCAACCAGATCTTCATCAACACCAGTCTTGCAAATCTTCAATGTTGCCTTGCGCTTCTTGTGTTCAGTGATAATGTTTTCAACTATTCTGTCAGATACTTGATGCAGCTTCTCCACCTGAGACTTGTTTCCAGTAAGCCACTGAAGCAACCCAATGGACGGAAACACATCTGCAATATTAAAACCTGACATCACTTTTGTTGTTTCCTCTGTAACTGCGACAAACGCTTCTTGGTCTCTGGATCTGTTTCCAAAGGCTGCCCTTGAAGTGATACCATACATTAATGAGTAAACGTTCTGAGTTAAGTTAATAACTGACCCAGCTTTTGAAGAAATCCAATTAATGAGATCAGACACTTCTGCTTCTCTTATTGGTTGGAAAGATTGGACTCTTTTGGCGCTCAAAAGCTCAGATACACAGATTTTTCGCAGTTGTTTCCAAGAATCACCATATGATGAAAAGATTATATCACGATAATTATAAGACAAGATTTGTGCTGCCGGAAAATGAGGCCTGGATGCAAAGACAACATCATGGGTTTTCATAACTTCTTTGGCAACCTCTGGGGAAGATACAATAATGGTCGGAACTTGCCCGAGCTGTAGGAGCATAAGAGGTCCATATTTCTTGGTCAAGTCTCTTAGTCCATGATGGGGGAGGGGGCCAGCAAGCTGGTGCAAATTTCCTATAACAGGTAATTTCCATGGTCCTGGTGGTAGATTTGAGATTCTGTTATTGGTTTGTGATCTCTTTTCTAGTTTCAGCACTACTAAGGCAGTGAGGAGAATAGCTAGAAGGATGGACGAGGAAGTAGACAGCCCAAGAAGCTCCATGTGAAATGAACACGAGTATGGGGATAGAATTCTTTCTAGTCCGTTAGTATATCCACGTTGTGGACCTTTTGTGATCTTTCATAAAAAAATATCTTTAACTGGTATTTTAATTAGTGTACACATTGAAAGGGTTAAGGACGCTGTTTGATTGCATTACATGTGTCCCATTCTGACACTTCCACAATAATATGGCTAAATATCGGTTTGCCACTATAAAATAGATGAGTAATATATCTCGAATGTCACTGAATATTTCACTTTTATCGATTTAAATGATATTTATAGTGTAAAATCTTTATAATATAGGAAGTATAAATAGTAAAGGGCTAAGAGAAATAAGCCATGAAAATAATGCTTTTATTCTTCTCATGCATTGCCCTGGGCCCAGCAATCGCACATCAAGTGATTATGGCCCGTATGTACAGTGGTTGGTGAGGAATGAAAGTTAGCCCCATGTAAATACGAGTTACCACATCTAATCTAATTTCTTATAGGTGATTTAAGAAAACAGCTGTAACAGTATTGGCACTTCAACTAGCTCAGCTAATCAGCTAATATGAGCTGGTGGGCTGATGAATCGAGTAAGACGAGGTCATGCATGGAAGCGGTGTGCACCTGGTAGAAAGCCACCAGTTTCATAACAATTCATTTATTTTGTCTTTGTGGTATCAAACACCTTGCGCCACCAACCTTCCATGTTATTAGATCAAGAGTCGGGAAATCAAAACCTCTCTGGTTGTTAATAAAGCACAACACAGGGTTAAAACTAGTATATTTTAACATGAAGAACTGCTAAGAAAATTTGACAAAAGGAAATAAAGAACTCTTTTGAATGAGTATGATACATTCGAATACAATCAAGTAAGTAATTATCGCAATGAAAAATATTAACACTCTCAACAATCTTTAAAATAAAAATTCCCAACAAATCCATCTCGACAAATATTCAATATAAGCACTTATAAAAATCTCAAATATGTGAAATCCCAAACTCCGCCAACAATTAAATAAATTATATAAACATCAATCTATGTCAATGAAAATAAATATGTAAAATAAATAAATACCCACAGCATAGAGATTTTTATGAGGAAACTTTTGATCCTCACAATTTAGAGTGAAAACATCAGCACATGATTATATCCAGCGTTGATGAAATAATTCATTATGAAAATAATGTGAGTTCACAATGGATGGACTAAATTCTACTGCGTCGACGCTCACCATCCTCATAAATTCCCCTCCACTTGAATTGAGCGTCAAAATCACCTCAAAGAGATAAGGATAAGAGTAATAGGATAATGGATGCGGGAGTATCCGCCCTTGCATTTAATACCCTGAAGCTCAAAGACCTCGCGTCAATGAACTTGATGAAGTTAAAGAAGAGAGAAGAAATAAAGGCTAATTTGATTCTTCGTGTCTAAAAATAACATAGATTGCACTCTAAATTTAAAAAATGACATCCATTCATCCATCTAGAAGTCAAAAATATTGAAATGATCATTTTTCTCCTAAACCTATTAACATAAGATTTTAACAAACCTTGATATATTGGGCATTTCACACTAGATTTTCTCAAAAATTAACTCCACTTGAACTCCACTCAAGTATAATTTTCTTTTTTTACACTTTTTTCATTATTTTTTTCCTTAGTGAGTTTAGAAGGAATTTTTTTTTTCGGGTGCATATTACTTTTCTTTGACAAGGTGGTGCATCTATCCCATAATGACCTATAATTTAACAGATCTAATGTGTTCTTGAGTGTCACACACAAATTTTTAATTCTAAAATTTAGACTCTCACAACATTAAAATTTGTGAATCCCATTTGACCGACACACCACTTCAATATGACAAAACATATGACGTCTCATTTATCATACACTAACCTATGACATGATCATGGTATACGAAGCAAAATAATAATAATAATAATAATAATTTTAAAAAAACTTGCAAACTGAAACTACAATGATTTAATAAGCACGTGAAATGTTCAGTAATTAAGTTCCAGCTTTCATGCACACATCTACTGATATAGAAGGCATACAAACAAAGGGAACTGAGACCTGTAGGACATCAAATGCAACACTTAATGAGATTCGCTAGACGCCTGCAGTTTTGCCCCCCTGCCACTTATTCAACAGTAGGCGACCAATGATAAGGAATGGGGATGATGTGTAGGTCATCTTTTCTTCTACTAACTATTTCTCTCACCTTAGCTTGTGCCTTTTTCATTGTTGTAGGATTTTTCATTATTTCGCTCATTGCCCAATCTACAATTGTGGCAGATGCATCGCTGCCAGCAGTAAAAACGTCCTGAAATGGGATTTATCATTTATTTATATATATGCACGAGTGAATTAAACCATTATGCAGTACTATTTTGTTTCAAAGCACTGTATATGCAACTTGCATTCAACTAAGAATATAATGAAAAACAAACTATAAAAATTATTTAGTTAGAAGCACGATCCCTACGCTTTTTTGTTGAAACATATGGACGGTCAATATGTTTCCATCATATGTTCCAACAGTTTCAATACGTGGCTAGATTTAAGAAAAATGATGCATTATGTATGTATTAAATGTACGCAATTAAGCATATTTTTGAATAATACATATCATGCTCTAAAAATTAAATGCAGAAGTTTTAGAACCTAACCTCCAGCCATTGATGTATCCTTTGCAACTGTTTGTTTTCCAATTTTGATACTTCCATAGCTTCAGTAATCAATAATGATGGTGTAGTTTTTGTTTTCTTTTTTATTACAAGCTATCAATGACCAAAACTATTTCACCATCTCCTTATATTATCATCTTTCCATCAAAGATGAAGTGATGGTAGTTATAATTAGGTATCATAACATCTAACAGCTGGCTCCAAACGTGGCAGAATTAATATCAATGAAATGTTGGTGCACATTGATCCACATACTAGAGACTTCTTTTAGAAAAAAATACCTCAACAACCAGGTGTCCAACATTTCAGCATATGGTCCTACCATATTTTGACAGCTGACAGCAGCTGTGGCAAGTTCTCAATCCTTCATTTTTGACGGAGAGATGAAATAAAGCGATATGTTGAGATCGTTTTGGTCCTTAGCAACTTGTAATTAAAAAAAAAAAACCACACCATTATTACTGATTACTCAAGCTGTAAAAGTATCAAAATCGGAAAGCAAACAATTGCAAAGGACACATCAATGACTGAAGGTTAGGTTCTAAAACTTTCGCATTTAATTTTTAGAGCATGTTATGTATTATTCAGAAATATGCTTACATTTGGCATCAAAGCAAGTGTCATGCCTCTGTCTTGATGTGTTCTATTCTTTGTGATATATGCAAAAATTACCCGAATTTATTTTTGTAAATTTAAAGTCATTTTTTTTACATGTTATGATGATTACAATTGTTGTAAATCATGAGGAAATGAATTCCTAATGGTTTTATGGTTTGAAACATTTAATTTGGTGTTGGTAAATCATAAATAAAGTCGAGTCTATAAAACGAGTCATTCGGGTTGAAATATGAGTAGTAAAGATCAGGTTGAGGGATGAACACGATATTGGATGACATGTCGTTTAATATAGATGAAATAAACGACATGTCATATTTTAGTTATCCAAAAAACGGCAATAGCTTTTATACACATGACATGTCGTTTGATTTAAGAATATACAGATTACTTGTCATCCGAATGGTGCACGCGATGACATGTCATCCGTTTGTTACATGACTGTGGTTTATTTGTGTACGATTTGTCATCTGCGTGTGTAAATGTTAAACGACATGGCATTTGGTACCGATTCAACCTTGTGAATTTAAGTCTTCAGAACATAAATTTAGGGTATTTTTGTTATATTTGACTTCTGAAAATACTGTCCACATGTAAATACCAATGTGACAATGTCATATTACAATTTCTATGCATTATTTTATTTAGTTATTGATGCATGCAATTTTGAATGAATAATTATGATGTTTAAAATATATATATATGTCAAATGATCTAATATCAAACTATTTTCTTAATATACCCACAGGAATCAAGAATTGAAATATGGTTTGATAGTTTAATCATAAAGATATATGTGAATCTACTTGAATTAGAACTTTAACCTACAGGCAAGTTTTATGTCATTTGATTCATATTTTGTAACATGATTTACATTGGTAAAATATGATATCTCAATATTGGCCTAATTTTAAGCATGCGTTTTAATTTAATGCATTTGTATAACCTGTGAGTTTTTTTGAAATCAAATGTGATATTTTTTTATCCCATGTTGCATATGAATTCTAACACTTGATCAACCAAGTACTTGGAAGATTAACATGATCATGTTCCTCAATTTATATTATGACTTGCTTTACATCTATTTGTTCCATGTTGAACGATCGTTTCTGGTTTCCATCATTTTTGGCGTTAATTGCTTATTCTAGAGCTGTAAATACGCCATGTTGAATGTGTCCTGGAATAGGATTGTGATGAAGTCGATGGAAGCAGGTTAAGTTAACTGCTTACACAAACCCTGGTGAGTAAACAGCTTTGACGTTATCATTGTTGATCTTAAATTCAAGTTTGCTATTCTATTACCTGCAACTTTATGCTCTTTGATAAAACTTCCAACAATCTGTCAATTTCAGGCCCCATTCACTGGTGATATGAAACAACTATTATATTGCTCACTTACCTACTTTTTCAAAAATTTTAAAACAAGAAATTTTTGAAGCAACACATCAGCCATACCGACAAAAACCACTGCCACCGACTACTGATAACTTTCCACCAGCTCCTCAATGATTTTCCCCTTTTTCTTACATTAATAACATATTTACTAGCGCTCAAATCTTAAAGCCCCAGGGTACACAAAGCCATTTATTCTCCAGTACTGTTTTTCTTCAGTAATTCTTGTCAGTCTCTCAATTAATCGCTAAATACCACTTTTAATAGCGTTTAATTCAGTACAAAGAAGACTACTTCAAGGACTTGCTACCTCACGAGAACTCTTTGATAATCCCTCTACACACACGCACGCACACACTTCCTCATCCATTGAATTATCACTGTGTGTAATATTTCTCATTCAATCACTAAGTATGAATTAGTAAATACATGAGTAACAAAAATCCGACGGACGAAAGTGTACTTTTAATCTAGTAATAAGTGTACAGCAGTATTATAGGCTGTGTGGTATGTAACTGGTGGTGGTGCCTCACCTTAGACATTCTCTTTAATCAATAATTACAATGAATTGTGAATAAGCATTTGTTTCTGACTATTAACAAAGAGAATAGAACAGCTTACATATAACATTTTCATCCAACCTCGAAACAAAAACATTATTCAGAAACACGAGTTATTCCCTCCCAGCAGTATTAGCGGTACTGGCATTACATAACATACCTACATGATGGGGAGAACAATTATTCAAAATTATACTGTTTTTCCTTCTAGAGCTTATGCAACAGCTGGAGGATTATAAGGGATGGGAATCAGGCACAGATTTTGCTTTCTTTTGACGGTCACTCCAAAGCCCTCTGTCATGTCCAAGTCCTCATTCTTCATTCCATTTGGCAGCTTCCAATCGAAATGGTACAAAAACATTGCAAGTGGAAGCTCAATGTTGGCATTGGCATATGTCATGCCAGGGCACATCCTCCTACCAGCACCAAATGGGAGAAATTCAAAATTAGCACCCTTGAAGTCTATAGGAGAATCAAGGAATCTCTCTGGAGTAAAGCTCTCAGGTTCAGTCCAATATTTGGAATCTCTTGTCATCGCCCATACATTAACAAGCACTTGTGCTTTGGCTGGTATGTCGTATCCATTAATATTACACGTCTCTGCACATTCTCTTGGAAATAACATTGGAGCAGAAGGATTTATTCTCAGAGTCTCTTTTATAACTAGCTTCAAGTACTTCATTTCCTCAAGGCCCGCTTCATCAACTTTCCCCCTTCTATTAAAGACTTCCCTTACCTCATCTTGTGCCTTTTTCATTATTTTTGGATACTTCATCAGCAAGGACATAGACCAATCTACAGTTGTTGCTGATGTCTCGGTGCCAGCACTAAAAACATCCTGAAAACGGATTTACGCATCCAACTTAAAAACATTATTCGAAGATGGAGTTTGGCACAATAATATTGTACAAGCCTTGCGACTGGCATCTCTATGTATATGTATATGTATACGTATTCAACTCCAAGGATCTACTAATAGAAGTTTAAACCCAAAAAAAAAAAAATGAATAAAATACTAACCATGACAACAGCTTTGACGTTTTTGGTAGTTAGGGGAAATTCAAGATTACCATCCTCTTGAGCTTTCAACAGAACATCAACAAGATCTTCAAGTTCTTCCTTTTTACCGCTCTTTGATCTCATTGCCCTGCGGTTCTTGTGATCCTCAACAATTTTTGAAAGAATTTTGTCTGTTTTATTATGCATCCTCTGCATTTTAGCCTTGACTCCAGTGAGTGCTAGAAGAAACTTGATCGAAGGATACAGATCAGCAATACTTGAACCAGCAAACATTTCTGTGGCTTCACTCACAACCGCTTGGAATGCTTCAATGTCTTCATTTTTCTTACCAAAAGCTGCCCTTGAAGTAATACTACACATCAACAAAAATATTTTCTCCGTAAGATTAACAACTGATCCTGCCTTTGAACCAATCCAATCAACAAGATTTGTCACCTCTTCTTCCCTTATTGATCTGAATGATTGGACCCGCTTCACTCCTAAAAGCTCCGTGACACAAATTTTTTTCAATGTTCTCCAGTAAGGACCATATGGTGCAAAAGCAATATCAGAAAAATCATAAGACAGTATTTGGGCAGCAGGAACATGAGGCCTTGATGCGAAGACAAGATCATGAGTTGTCGTAATTTCTTTTGCGTAATCTGGAGAAGATACAACGATGGTGCAAACTTCTCCAAGTCGTAGGTGCATGAGAGGTCCGTACTGCTTAGCCAAGTCTGCTAATCCACGATGAGGCAAGTCATAGCGAGCAAGCTGATGCAAGTTTCCAATGATGGGTAATTTCCATGGCCCTGGTGGTAAATTTAGTTTCTCGTTTCTTCTGAATAGCTTCAGAATTATAAAAACAGAGAGAACAGATGTGATAAGGATTGAGAAAGAGAGCTCCATGACCCAAAAAAGGGTAAAGAATCGCAATGAAGGTTAAGAGTGTTACTTGCCTGTCCTTGTATTTATATCAACTGCAATCAACTTCTTAGCACTGATTCTTTTTAAGTGTCCACTACTTTAAAGTATTTGTTTCTTTATTGTTGTATTTCATTGACCAACTGTTATTAATTTTATTAGTATCTTAAAAGTAGTGTCGAACTATTTGTTGGGATATATATATTTGATGGTAAATGTAGGGAATTGCAATAATGATGATGGAATTTCATTATAACAAATTAATGTGTGCACAATTCTATAGGGACAAAAAAAATTAATACTAATAGATAAATTGTGAAAAAATAAATTGTATTTAAAGACGCATTACAAAAGCCATTTTATTTAAGATGTTATTTGCTTCACTAATTTAGTGATACATATGCGTTAAGCAAAAATCTCCTTAGAAAACAATAAAGTACTTATTTACTTGCTTATACTGTGTGTCCATGAAAATAAACAACACTCACCCGGGCCCCTTGAAAGCTTCCAACATCCTCCGCCCGGCCCCCGCGCCCCCGGCCGGCCCGCCCCCGAACTCCCCCAGAAAACACACATTTCTTAACACCCATTCCCTTAATTAATCCCGGCCCGCCCACCCGCCCCTAACCCCAATTTTTATTATTAAACCTCATTTCAACAATGTGGTCTCTTCCATTTAAAAGGAAAAACAATGAGTTTTCATTTCTTCATTATAGTTATTAGTGGTAAATTTCTTACTAAAAATTAGAGGAAAAAACAACCTTTTTAATTGCTAGAATGTTAGATTTTATAAGGGAAAAAAATTATTTGACTTTTGAGTATAGGTTTAATTAGAAATTATTCTATTATGTAATTTTAATAAAGATTAAAATTGCAAAATAATTAAAGGGATTTGAAGAGGTATTTGGAGGGGTTTCAATAGTCCTACTCAAACAGAAAATACAAACCAATTCAATTAAACAGTACTTAGCTTCCGCGGAAGCATATAATGATTTCATTTACAGTTTCTTAAATTAAAAAAATAAATAAATTTTTCATTTTTAGTCATTTTCAATCAACCCCGCAGGAATAAGGCTCAAGCTCTTCAAAGGAACATTTAGTATTAGTATCAAATACTTTATAGCTGTGAAATTTTAAGGTAAGATAATTTTATCCGATAATTGTTTAATAAGAAACTTACATTATATTTAGTAATGTAGACAAAATTATTGTAAAAATCATATTTATCAAATAAAATTAACTTAATTATGTTTCACAACAACAACTTCTTTATATAAAAATTTAATATCAAACAGGCCCAACTCATCAAATATCAATATCCAGTTCCCCACAATATGATTTCTATAATTCTATATAGAATTATTTACCTGCGCCAAACCGAAGATTAGGATTTGCCCGTTATTGTCAATGTCACCGAAACGGCTGTTGCATATATTTATATAACAAGGCACACCTTTTTTCCTTTTGAAGAGGCACGCAGGTAAGACTTAAAACTGAATATATTTATGTAGTCCATCATTGACCACCGAGAAGTGGGGATGGCCCTTGGGCATGGGCCTTTCCGATTGTCCCCAGCCCATTGACGGACCCTTCAGCTTCCCATGGCCTTTGCCGACCTCTTCTTCCTCTTACAACTGTATAGTAGGGGTATTTTAAATTGAAATTATTTGGAAATTGTAAATGATGTACATATTAAATCGGGCTCTCATCAATCATCATGATACGAAGGATTTTAAAAAGCTCCAATCTTTTGATAGCTCATATTTTACCCTTCACCCTTTTATGACCTTGGGCAGTTGAGTTTATTCTGTTGTAAGTCATTGGTGTTATGGGCTTTTATATAAATATATAATTGGACTATTGGGTTTCTCTCTCTCGCTTCAATCTATACAATCGGTTTGCAAACTTAAAACATTATTTTTTTTTTCATTTTCTTTCTTTTTCCCATATTGATTATTTTGATTTTTGGGAAGCCATTATTTTTTAGTTTTACAGAGAGAGGAAGTTTAAAGAGAAAAAAAAATGAGATATGAATGACTGTTTTAGTTTTGTAGCAAGAAAAAGTTTTAAGGAGAGAAGAATAGAGATATCAAAAATGTATGTTCGGTTGGGCTTTTCTACTAGTCAAAAGAGTTTTTTTTAAACTCAAAATCTCTTTTGAAAAAATACTGAATTGTTTGGCTGCATTTGTAATAGAGCTTATGGGATTTTAAAAAGCTCGAAATTAAGGTTTCTCTAAGAGTCCAAGTAGAGCTTTTTGAGCTTTTTTAAAACATGTGGAATTCTGAAAATACCCTAGCAATATTTCACTATTTTTAAAAAGACCTCATGCATATACAAAACCTTACACAACAAAGATTTCTCCACTTGCCACCATTTTTTGCCAAGCAGCAGTATGTGTGGTTTTTCTCATGCTTTACTTATAGTCATTTTTGTCTCTTTCATCAAATGAATTGTTTATTCTCTTTAGTTTACAGCCACTTTTCAACTACTTTTTCACTTTATTGATTTATTTTACTATTATTTAATGTATTCACATAGTCATGTGGTCCACATAAATCAGTATATGTATTATGTGAACTATTTATTTTATTTGTTTATTGGATATTCATTGTATTATACTTGTACTTGTTTAATATGTTCATATGTTGGATGCTCATCTGATTTATTTTATATTTGTATTTTTTATCATAATAATATTTTAATTTGTCTAAATTTATAATTTAAAAATAAGTTCGCTTAGTTATCTTTTTTGGTAATTTAACTCCACAAAAGCACTTTTAATATTGTGGCATCAAATAGTATAGTGGCTCAAAAGAGTTTTTTTATTTGGCAACAAAAAATCTGATAGTTTTTTATCAAAAATTCTACTTATAGAAGCTTTATTCAAGAAGCTGTACCAAACGGACCCTGAAAAATTTTGAGAAATTAAAAGATTTACAAATGAGAAGTCTGTTTGTTTATATCTATACACACACATACATATACATATTTGGTATTAAGTGGTGTATAATCGAATAAGGTATTTGCTGTCACATGTTTTGGCTGTATAAAGTACCTTTCGAAAGCCTGATTGCATAAATTTGTGTTACATATGCATTTACTTGGAAGCATAGTGCTTTTGAATTTTCTGTATATGTTAGTATTACCATCTCATGTTAGCATTATTGAGCATGTTAAAAAGAACACTAACAATAACCATCTGCAGAGGCCAACTGGGGCCATCTATTAAAGTTGAGAAAGTGGATGAACAGAAGTTTCCTAATGGAAAAGAGAAACCGAAAAGCAAGAAGCATGAAGATGGCAACACTCAGGTCGCCAAGGAAAATGGGTGCTAATGGCTTTTCATATTGCAAGGACGAAAGTTAGATGTTACTGGAGAAAAGAAACAGAAAGAAACCAAGGGTCTAGGGGGTTTGTCATGTTGTCTAGGGTCATTTGAGCAGAGGCATGTCCTTAGAACAGCTGCTGTAGTTGGAGCAGTGGCAACTATTGCAGTGGCTTATAGCATTTTTAGAAAGTCAGGCTGAAATATACCTTGCAATCATGGAAACAGTTTGTTGACCATCCTTGTCTATAGGTAGATGCAAGACTTTTGATGAAATAATTCTCCAAACAAACATTCATACGGGAATGATACATATATGTTCATGTTATCAGCTGGGGATGAATAGCATAATTGTAGCAAGTTAAGTGATGAAGCATGAACCCACCCATTTTTGTTGCTTAATCCTATTTTTATGGTATCGGGAAATTGTAGTGGGTCAACAATCGAAAGTATATTGATCAAATTGTAACAAAACGTAAATTCATATAAGTAAACAAGTAAAAGTTAGCAAACTGGCTTAAGTAAATCGTTGGAGCAGTAACAAAATAAACAATAGAAAAGAAAATTAAAAAAAAAACAGAAAATACAGAAAAAAAAACTTGAGGCCTGTTAAACAACAGTCTTCTTAAAATAGAAAAAAAAACTACAGTATTTTTAAGTTCGTTGGTATTTGTTTCCCAAGATACAACAGGAATGAATTATTCGTCAAGCACACACAAATAATTCCGACGAACAGCAATAGTGTAAAATCTCGATCAAAACAGAACGTAATAGAAGGAATTTTTTTTTTCTTTTCAAGTACTCTATGTGTTTGTTGTGTATATATCAGAAGAGGAAGTCTGCCTTTTCTATACACGAGAGTATGTAACTGGTGAATAATAAAACTGAATAAAATTTATTCACAATGTAACAGTCCATTAAATTCAAAATATTCAATTTTGTAACAGCTCAAAATTTATTCACAAATCAAATCTGCTTTTGATTTTTTAATTGCAAAAAATGTTACAAAAAAATCAAAAGGAAAGGAAATAAAAAGTGTGGCCATGCGGGCCTGGGTAATTTTGGGCCGACATTCACGCGCAGGTGCACACAAATTCAACTAAATCGGGCTTGGATTTGCACCTCACCTGTGCACGCGGGCATGGAAAGAGCCTCTATCCTTAAAATTCTTACTTTTGTTTGGATGAGTATCTATATATAAACACAAATCTCTTAGCTTATTTTTCCCTTATTGAATAAGTTTTATTTCTTTTCAAATTTACAACTTTAAGGGTACATTTTGAGAGTCAATTTCTCATTTACCCAAGTATGATTTTGAGTATATAAATATACCATTTTAAAGTGTTCACAAAGTAAAATCCGAAACTCTCAAGATTTTTTACTTTCGCTAAATGGGTCCCACTCAAAATGTGCCATCAAGATAGCATACTAATATGTATTTTTTCAACATATGGATCTTTGGTGAATGGTTTATCTTAATACTGAACTTGTTACTAAATTGCCCGGTACAAGCATTAACTAATATAGCAGCTGTATCGCTACTAGATTGCCTGGCAAAACCAATAACTGATATACAGTGTGCAATGGTATTGCTAGGGTTTTGTTAGTTAACTGTTGTCTATCCATCTCAATTTATTACTAGCTCACAGAGCATTTTTGGTAAGTTATCTGTTGGTTGATTGTGAAACGCAATACTAGTTATGAGTATCATATTGGGGCAAAGTTATATGAGTGCATGATGTCGAAGGTTTGGGAATTTCATTCTTGAAGATGCTCTCCTTGCATAATCTTTTATCATGATAGCGTCTTTAGTAGTCTTTTGATGAGCTAGATAGTAGACTGTAGATCAGAGATCAAACTGGGGAGATTTATGGGTGTACTTGTTGTCCTGCTGTTTTATTTTGCATTTTTAATATCTTACCATCAAAGAATCATTGTATAAAGAGATCGATTGCCTGGTCAGGGACATTGTTGGTTTGAAGCCTAAGCGTGATAACGTTCTAAACAGGCTAATGAATATAGTAGTTACTAATTAGATGCCCATGAGGTTAAACTGTCTTCTCACTAGTTTTTACTGTCATTTTCTTTTGAAAAGTACTTGTCCTAACAATTAATTGGCACAAACGAAAAGTGGTATGCTTCATGCCATGAAAATTTTGAGGGATTATTCGAAATTCCGAACAAAAGATGCTCATGGTACTAGAATTGCCCGGATTTGGAGATTTCATTCACATAAGAACAAAAGATCGAACACCTGAATCAGCCGGAGCATAAACTATACCCAGATCTTCACTTACCCAAACCCAAATCCAAACACAAAGTCAAAGGTTGTTCCTCATGTTGTGATGATAATGAGTGATGGATTTGCCTCTCTTGACAGCAAGCACTAGGATTGTATTGCATGTTTGAGTGCTGCCACACATTACAACTGAAAACACCACCATCATCCGTAGTTCCACAATCACAATCAATAAATCCATCGCTCATTATCATTCCCCATCCCGCCTTAATAGCTCAATTTACAAATCGCTTTTCCGCTTAACCAAATGCAGCAAACATAAACTTTCGTATACGATTTGGAGATGATTGCTGCCTTGAAATTTTCAAAATACATACTATTCGTCGACGTCAATGCCGCCTCCACAGCTTTCTTGAGATCCAGCCAAATGTGTAGAAGTAGAACTCCTCAATGGAACTATGCCCAGCTCCCCAGATGTCGACTTGGCCTCTACCTCATAAACACAGGGCAATTTCACTGAATGGCCGTTTCTTCACAAAGTGCTTGCTGTCAAGAACTATCCGTATTGCCTCTGCCACTGATTCAAATTTCCAGAAAATTCAGAAGCACATTCTTGTGTAAATAAAACCAACCAGGTCACTGCAAATGTCAGACTTTGAGTTGGTTGGCTTTGAGCATGTCAGTAGAGTATCATTATAGCCACAAACTTGAGATTCAAGACCTTTTCCTTCAATAATATTCTGCCCTGATCCTGATCCGTGTCACAAAAATCTTGAATAACCTTATCAAGTGTTACTTTGCTTTGAAATTCAATCACTTCCTCATGTTCTCCCTCCTCGACATTGTAGCTTCCTTGAATGATTTTATATCCGCAATTTACCAATCCATGGGCGCCCGTGCCAATAGTATCACTCTTTCTCCAAACATAACGACAGAAGCGACGAGAACAGTGGTCGAATTGAAATGGGCTGCTGCTGGACTGGATTCATTCGATCTCACTTTTACAATACCAATTTTGCGGCCCGTTTCTTTTTTCTTTTCTAATTTTAAATAAATTTAACAAATGAAAAATAAATAAATAAATAAACTAATAAAGTGATTGGACTGAAACATTTTATCCTAATTAAAATACAATAATATTATATATCTCAAATTTTTTATTTTAAAAAATTATCTTATTAGTTGATAATTTTTTATAAGATTTAAGTAAATTAATTGTATTATCTCATTAATTAATTGATAAATAATATAATATTTAAAATAATTTTTTAAAATAAAAAATTTAAAATTGATTAAAATATTCCTGTCAAGAATCACTGGTTCGTTTGCCATTGGCTCGGTGCCCAATAAATAATGAGGTTTTGATTTGAGTAAGTAATGATATGCCACAAATTCTTCAGACAAACTTATTTTTGACAAACTAACGTGTCGTTAATTCGTTGGTTGAATGAAAATATAAAATAATAAAAACAAATAAAATAATAAAATCAAATCAATTTATCTGAAAATAAGTTTGTATTTATTGGTTGAATGAAAATATAAAATAATTCAAAAAAGTAAGTGATATTTAATTCAACCAATCTTATCATGCCACATCAATTTATACAAAATAAATTTGTACAAGAGTTTGTGGCTATATTATTACTCTTTCAATTTTTCATGCCCATCCCACTAGCGTTGCCTGATTGCCTGGTGCCACTGACATACTCATAAAACAGTCTTAAATTGCTTTCAATGCCAATTTCGGTGAAAATTCAACAAGTAGATTGCGAAAAATCATTCCATTCTGATCGTCAAATCAAGTACGACATACTGGAAATATGAAACAGAGGATTATTGAACTAACCCGGGGTTGATAACATAATATTTACTGCCAAAACTAATAGACTTGGCAACATCTTATGATCACACACCGAAAAAGAAGATCAAAAACTACAACATAAGATCAACAATGTTGCAAATCTAGCAACATACAATAATCTTAATAAACGACCTGTTTGCTAATGGGGAGAACTTCAGTTCTCACTCACAACTCAAGCCAAATCCACACTAACGAAGACGGTAGCAAATTAGCCCTCTAGATAACATAATCAGACCATTCATTTATATGTGATGTATGGTCCATTGTGAAGCTAGGGATTTTATCAAGCCTGAATGGATTTTCCTTTCCCCCAATCAGCCTAGCCGGATTACCGACAGCAGTTGTTCTTGGTGGAACTTCCTTTAAAACTACAGAACCAGCACCAATTTTAGCCCCATCACCGATCTTAATGTTCCCCAAAATGCAAGTGCCTGCACCAACCAACACCCCGTTCCCAATTTTTGGATGCCTGTCACCAGACATTTTCCCTGTGCCCCCTAATGTAACATTGTGCAAAATTGACACATTATCTCCGATCACCGCCGTCTCTCCGACGACAACCCCGGTGGCGTGATCAAACAGTAACCCACGTCCGATCTTGGCTCCAGGATGAATATCAACAGAGAAAACCTCGGACACCCTGTTTTGTATTAACAGAGCCAAAACTTTTCTCCCTTGTAACCACAGCCGATGTGCTATCCTATGTGCCTGGCAAGCTAAAAACCCTTTGAAATTTAAAAGACAATGCACATAACTTATGCAGGCAGGGTCTCTTTCTTTAACGGCTATCAAATCAGCCTTCACGGCTTTGATAATTTCTTGATCCTCTACAAGCACGCCCATGAAAAGTTCAAACAACGTACCGCTTTGAAGGCTCAAACTGCTTAATTTAATTGAAAGATGATTTGCCAGAGCGCTTTCCAGGGACTTATGCGACAAGATTGAAGCGAAATAGTAGCTGGACAAGACAGGTTCTTTCTCAACGTCCGATCTTGCTTCGCCTTGCATTTTGAGCCATAGATCAACATCATCGTCGTCGTCATCATTAATATTTGAACGCGTGTGTATGGCTTGTTCCTGGTTTCTATTAAAGGGCGCGCAAGAAACACGATCAGAAAAACTGGGTCGGCAGTGTTTTGCGTACCTGTATGCATGATCATCATTTTGAGACCTGTTTGGATCCTGGGAAATTTGAGAAGTATCAATACAAGTAGCCATAACGGCTATGGAAGTTTTTTCGCGGCGGTGTTTGGATAGAGAGAAAATTGGTGATGTTCGTGAAGAAGCTTGTGAGGAGAGGAGATGTCTGTGGTGGGGAGTAAAAAAAGGAGCATTATTAATATATAGGCAAGGAAGCTGAGGCCGAGACACGACCAGAACTTTCATGGGAAAATATGACTTCCTTGAGCAAGCGTGCATTTATTTTATTACAAATGGAAAGAGAAATAATAAGAAAATGGAGTTATTGTGTGGATATTCTTTTGAGATGCGTTAGCCTCAAGTAAGTTTTATAAATCAAACACATAATATTTAAACTTTTTCCAAGTTTGTTTGCGTACCATTTCCCAGTTGATTAATATCACTGCTTTTTTTTTTTTCTGATTTTTCAAGTAAGTAAATGACAAAAACGATCGCAGAAGTGGGTCCAATTACGAAACTTTACGCAAAAATTAATAAATTATCATGACACGGTGCACATACGGTGGAGTATTTTACCCTCACGTTGTTGTTGTTGTTGTTGTCGTCCTTCGTGAACCAGAATTTCAGCCGACGTAGTTGAATTAGAGCCATGTCTCATAAAAGGTAATCATATATTCTCTATCAAACGGCAACATTGAGGGTGCGATCTCTCACGTCACATTCACACCAGGCACCGAAAGCATCCCCAATGGAACAACACATTTGTTGCCACTAAATATAATACGAAACAATAAGAAATCAAGGATAAACAAATAAATAATTGGACCACAAATTTTATTGGATAAGTAATTATATATTAATCCGCAATTTAGAAAGTTCGCTGTCCCTATATAATCATTTGAAAGCACATAACAACACGTACATCTGAATCGTGATCGCATGATAATCTCAATGGTGTTTTTTTTTTTTTAATCAAGAACTTCTCTTAGTCGGCATTTTCAATGATGTTTTTAATTAAACATGAGACTTGAAAGGTCTTTAAAAATATGTACATATGAATATGATGGAAACCAAAAGCAAGTGGGATGGACAAGATAGCATACTCATTTTTGTGGTCCCTAAAGGTTTTCTCATGTAAGCCAAAAAAATTTCTCGTCATGGGCCCTCAATTTTCCAATTTGGAGGTGAAATTCGTTCATGTTATTGATTTCTTTTTTTTTTTTTAATTTACCATATTATTGATTGATTTTAATTATGTGCGGAGAGAGTAAACACCTTTATCCCATGTTATAACACATATATAATTGCAATAATTTGATTCGAAGCTACTTTGATTTGTTCAAATTATTATTTTAAAGAATGATGTAGGCCTGATATGAAATCTATTTTTAGTGGTTCGATTTTATCATTATTAACGTCATCAAAATTCTGTAATTAAAATTACTTGGGGTGAAAGACTAATATCAATGACATATTAAAAAGTTATTATTTTGTATAAGTTACAATATTATAATTTTAAGTATCCACAATTGTACCTTAAACAAATCCATAATTGATGCCGTTTTTTATTTGACTTGCAGAAATAAAACGCAAAATTTATGTACTCTCCCTCCGGGGTTCATGTGAGGTTGAAGTAGGCCGACTATAGTATCATTGATATTAAATTATCATCAAATCCTGCTGAAATTGAGGAAGAGTTTGAATTCAACTTGTTTTGTTCAATTAATTTTATAAACCAATCCAATCATGTGTGATTGATATTATAAATAAATCATGTGACTTTTTATCATGTGCGGCAGGGTACAAACTAACTAGTTGCGCCCTGCGAGTAACATTAACAGTGACAGCGCCTTGACGTCATCCATGACGCGTCGCTACAGAACCGCTCCATTGAACGTAGCCATCACAATGGTTAGAAAGAAAGTTGACGGCGGCCTGTAGTAACCGTCACTTCAGCGTACCTGATCCCTTTTAGACCGTGTGATGTAAGTGATGACATCTTCGAATAGTTTCGGTCAAATCTTTGGCCGTTTATTTATTGAGGAAATTATTAAAATTTTCTATTACGATATGAAGCGAAGTTTACCATGATTTTGAAATTAAAAAGTAATGTGATTAATTTAGAGTTGGTTCAATTGAACCTTAAGTGTTTTTCTTTCTTAAGTTAGATGAATACTGACTCATAAACTAATGCAGAAAAAAGTCTAAGAATTTTACATCATCTAATCCGAAATGAAGAATTAAGGTAATAATAATAATAATAATAATAATAATAATAATTGATAGTAGTTAAAGGATAAGCTCGTTAATGTGCAAATGTTTCATTAGTTCCAACAACATCATCTATTTTTACTTTTTAGGACAATAAAGTTTTTTTTTTTTTTTTTTTATAGCAAAAATGGACAATTGATCGGCTGGTATTGTTCTAATTCACTCAAAGGCCAAAGCTAGCTAGACCAGTTTAATCGTTAATGTGTGGACCCTCCAGTCGTTGTCACTTGAAAGGGCTTTGGCTTCCACCAAGTGGGTGTCTCTTCAACAAGCTGAAGGACACTTGGATGATAGCATCTAGATATTTAAACCTTTAATTAGGGGCTGCTTAGGCCTCAGCGTCCTTATAAAATTGCATCAAAGCTATTATATATATAGATACCTGGGAAAAATATGGCCTGGTTGAAGAATCACAAGAATAGGAAAAAGTTTGTAATCTTAACTTCAAGATCCGTAATCTTCAGTGTTTAACGTTTCAAATTGATCAGTAAACAAATTCGGAAAGAGCGTTGGGTTTAGTAGTTACAGCATGTTCCTTTCTGTATTATCTTTTCATTGGGTGCACCATAATTGAAAATTATTGGAAGGGCCTACAAGGTGCGTTGTATGGTGAGCACAGATTCTTGACAGAACCCTTTAGCTAGTCAAAAGCTAAACAAAGACCTTTCTAATCATGCAGCCGCCCTTATGATATGAAAGGAGAGGAATCGAAGTCGCCTAATAAGAAAAATAGATTTTGAAGACGCCCACTACGATGTGAGGCAAGAATATGTTCCTTCATCTAATGATTCGAAGCATTTTATTTTGTGTATACTTTTTTATTGATTTCAAGCGCAGACGCATTTAGCTCAAAGAATTACACAACTCCAAAAAGACTGTGATATGAAAGTAACAGTAGAGTCACTTCATTGGATCACAAAATTTATCACTTTATCAGCACTTTTTAATTGGAGCAACCTCTCTTCTTCCTCCCTCCACTTCTCACCTGCCACTTGTGCTTTGTTTTTATTATTTGGAAGATTATGACCGTTGATGGTGGATACCAACAAAGATAGCTTAAGCTATATCGACTATGGTGACCTGCCGGCTTGTGCAGTTATGCGTCTGCTGAAAAGTAAAAAATGCTATAATTCAATTCATTTGTGCTTTGCATGACATCTCCTTCTGGGGCCATGCTATCACAGTCGAAGAACCAGCTAAACATTTGCTTCCAAGAGAGATTTTCGGCTGGGTAGATTTCGGATTATCTTCTTAGAAATTAACTATTTTTAAATTATTCCTTCATTTTTTAAAGCTTCAAATTAGTCCCAAAATCTATTGAATTTAATTGTTGGCTGACTAATTAAAATACAATGACACCCCTATTAATAAATATGTTAACCTAGTTTGTTACATATATTATCAGAGACATATATCCTTATTTTTCCAGTGCAATAAAAAGAAATAATAGCATATATCCTCCATTTTTTTTCTAAACTAACAGATTGATAACAATTTTTAGGGATGACTTGAGATTTTAACAAATATGGGAGTAATTTAAAGATAATCAATTCATGAAGAATACAATCAAAATTTACCCTTTCCCGATTAACTAGCAAACAAGAATGCAGAAATTTTTCTGCATATTGTATAAATGGAATTTACACCAAGTGAGTGGAAAAGATTTGCAGTCCTTTCATATGCAGCAGAATCAAGCAATAACAGAGTTCTTTCATTCTGAAATCTGCATATCGTTGAGAAAGGGGATTCGAATTATGTCACATTTTGCTTGGTACAAGATAAATGGCTTATTCCACAAGGAAAAGTAGGCATAAAACAATGAATAAAAAAGCTCCTCAGAACCATTTCAGTTGGTGGTCATAGTCCTGTCATCCATATATGAACATTATCAATTGATTCAAAATAGTTTAAGACACTTCAGGTTTTCAACCTATATTTTGGTAGACACCCAAAACAAAATTTGATCGAAACTTGAAGAAAATTGTAATAATGGTACAGCAGTTCTACATCAAAGCTTGACCTCTACATCTACGCCAGCAGGAAGGTCCAGTTGCATCAAGGAATCTATTGTCTGGGCAGTCGGGTACAAAATGTCAATGAGACGTTGGTGAGTTCGGATCTCAAAATGGAACCTGGCATCCTTGTGCACATGTGGGGATTTCAGAACACAGTAGATCCGCTTCTTGGTCGGTAATGGCACAGGGCCCATGGTCTTTGCATTGGTAGTTCTTGCAGCATCCATTATCTGCTTGCAAGAGTCCTCAATCAAGGGCACCCAGTATGACCTAAGCTTGATTCTGATTTTCTGCTTTGGTGCCATCTGAAAACAGAAATATTTTGAGTAAGTATAAACATCTCCAAAAACAATTTTAAAGAGAAGCATATGCATGGTTCTGGATAAGAATTAAGAAATCCTAGAATAACTTGATAAAATAAAAACTTCGAATAGAATTATCCAGCCTCTAGGCTGTGCATTTGTATCAATTCTAACATCCTCAAAAAGAAAATGCGCAAGTAAAGGCAATTAACAACTTTGGTCAACCCCCAGTTACGAATTTTGCCAGTTGGTGTCAGATGAGAGAATTTATTAACACCTTCACCATATCATCCTCCATTAAATTGCTAAAAGTTGAAAATATTTAGGCCTAATGAAACTCTGAGATCCATTCATTACTGAGAAGATTCCATTCAGAATAAGTGATCAAGAATATTTGTTGACAGCAATCATGTTAGAACAGAGCTCAATCATAAACAAAATAGTGGCATCCTACATTCAACATTAGGAGAAAGAGGATACCCATTTGGATCATTGTTTTAATTTACAGACTTCATGGTCTCTCATTTTATGCCCATGGACCATATCCAGTCAAGCGAGCATATTTAGATTTTGAAGGAAAATGTAAGGAAGTTGAGCTAACTACAAATATATTAGAAGCAGATTGCATGATCATAGACTAGTAAAAGACAAATACAGACTTCAAGAAGCACATTTTCTACTGTATCACAACAAGATCAAAATAAGTCGTTATGAAAGGATTAACCATACACAATCCTCAAACATGGATATTAAACAATGCATTCCACTATTATGAAAATTCAATTAAGTTAAACAATCACAGTGGAGGGGAAAACCTAGCACACGTATGGGGTTCATCAGAACAAATTCATTGAACTTTACCAATTCATCTCCCTGGTTTAGAATAACATGAGTATCAAACTTTTACCCATTTAGAAAATTTAGAAATATACCTGGTCTGCACCTGAGCTGACACTGAGAGTCTCGGGAACTTCAGCCTGTAGCACAAAAAATCAATGTTTTAGCTATCTCTCCATATGATTATCAATATAGAGTAAATGAAAACTTCAATTTCAAACCAGAGAAACGATCAACCCAGTGAGTATAACAGACATAATGGACTTAACTGATGAGGAGACAATCTATCCATGATCTTTTGCCGCATTAGGTTAGCTATAAAGCAAAAGCATTACTGCAACCATATAACTAATCTCTTTCAAACAGTGAGCATAACGTAAATAACCAAATTAAAAACACTTCCCCGATTTTCTCTGTAACTAAAAATCGTACTAACAAACCAGACTACAAAAAGTCAAAACTCAGTGAGACAAACAATTACATTAAGCCCAAAGGAAAGATTACAAAATGTCAAATATCTTTCATTTCTTACATTTCCCGGCAACCAAACTAAATATGACTAAAATACACAAGAGGAAACTTAACCATTAAACCAAATGATTAAATTATCCTCAACAGCCAACAAAAGAACAAGAAATCAAAACTTTCTCACTTTCCCACATTTTCTCAGCAACCAAACAGACCAGTAACTAACATTACACCATTAAACCTCCCAAAAAAATAAATAAAAAATAAGAAGCCAGTAAGGACAAACCTCAACAGCAGAACTTTCTGACCCAGCTAGGGTTTCAGGAGTGGAAAAAACCCTAGTATTTGCCGTTGAAAGAGGTTCGAGTTTTAGCGTATAACCGGCATAATTTTTTGAGGGAAAAGATACGGGAAAAACAGGGCATTTTGAATTTGAAGAGATGGGTACGGTTAAGGAAGGAGAAATTGCTGCAGATAATGAAAAAGTTGCCATTGTTTTAGTTGGATTTTTTTTTTCCTCCCTTTCGTTGTGAAGCCTGAAGAAGAGGAAGAAATTCGTACAATGTTCACTCTACTTGCTTTGCTCTCTGTACAGATTTGCAGAATTATCCAATAATTTTTTTTTTTTTAATTTTCTCTTTTGTTATTCGTGATAAATCGCCGACTGTTTTAGGCCTAAGTGAAAGCCCCTAATGAATATCTTCGTTTCGTGGGCTTCTCCTTCCAAACTCCTTTATGTATTAGCCAGTCGGCCCATTTCCTTTTATATATATATATATATATATATTGTTAAATAATAATTCAATTCTTTCCTTTTTAGAAAAAAAAATTATTAGTATTGATTAATAAATAAATCAGAAGGAGCTCTTTAGGGCCTGCAACTTAGCCTAACTTTGTGGAGACCTGTCTCTGGGTGTGTTTGGCAGTGAGGTGCTGTAATTTTTAAACTGCAGTTGCTGTGGAGTAAAAGCTACAGCTGTGGAGTAAAAGTTGAGAAAAAAAATTTACTAAGCTATCAAAGCCCAGGTACAAGTGTTACCAAACACTTTAGTAGCTGGGCTTCCACCTCACCACACTCCCAAACGGGCTATCTATCTATTAAAGTTGAAGTGAAATCTAAAAAAATTGCTCTAATAAAGAAAAAGGGGATTGTCAATTTCTCCCTACTAAAATTAATGTATGCCATGAGTCCTCTAATTTTCATAATAGCCAATAATTTATCTGACAACATAATTTTATAGTGTTGCCCTTATTTTCAAATATGTTTTTATTCATATTTATCATAAATTATATCAATGGAAATTAAAACAAAAATTTTAAGTACTGAGAATGAAAAAAAATATTTTTCTATGTGAATAAGAAATTAATAATATGATATTTTTCTTATCTGTTTTTTTATTTTAAATATTTTTTTAAAATAAATATATATTTTATATTTCTAAGATAAATTATCAAACAAATGACCTATTTATCCTCTTTTCCTTAAAAATTTTTATACTAAGGAGATTTTTTGAAATTATGAAAACTATAGGAAATAAATGATATATATTATTAATTTCAATATGGGTGAAATTGACAATCTCCCTAAATATATATATTATCTCAAACACACATAGGAAACCCAAATCTCAATCCTAACTCCTAAACAAAGATATTAAGAGAGGACCACTGTTTAACAGTGATTTCCATAATATTCTACTTATTGAACAAACAATCATAGAACATGTATTTATACCTCTTTAAAATAAGTTGCACTCAAATTCTTTTCAATCTAAAATTTCTCATCTAAATTTTAGATAGTTGTAAAGACTAATTGATCTAATCTTCAAAGTGCATTATAACCTCTAGAAATTAATAACTTTTATTATGTAATAATTCTTTTTTATTGTCCCAACTTAGGCTAATAGGTTAAGGCCTCGATTGATTTTAAGGTGTTGTAATTTTTAAACTGCATATATTATAGAAAAAATTATAATTACAAAAAAAAGTTAATAGTATGTAGTAAATATAAATTTTAAATAATAATTTTAATAAAAATAGAAAAGATATAATATATTTTTCATTAAACAAGTATAAAATCAAATCAACTTAACTTATAAGCTCCAGTGACTAATGTTTATGAAACATTTTAAGGTTGTAATTCTTAAGCTACAATTGTCCAATTTCAATCATAAACAATGCCTAAATTAATAAGATAATAGTCTTTCTAAAAACCCTTATATAACTTCGTGGTCTTACTCTCATAACAAATTAATAATTAATTGAAAAATTATAGATATAATTATTACGATATTTTATTAAATAAAATATGATTCTATTATTACTTATTTTTCTTGAAATCTAAATATAGTTGGATTTTATCTGACATCTCTAATTCAATTGTTTTCATTGCTTCTACAAGTTTCTAGGGTTGAATTCTCAAATTGCAAGAATTTTGTATTTTTTTTGGTTAATTTACTATATACCTACGGGATTAATTCATTTTTTATTTATTAGATTAGTAAAATACAATGAATTTTTAGCTGATTAACTTCAAATTCATTAAATTTTATATACACTCTATAAATTTATAAATTATTAATTTATTGATTAATTAATAATTTTTTAAATTAATAAATTTTATATGCTCCTTACATTATTAATTTATAGAAGTTTTTGTTAAAAGATTTACTCGTTCCTTCATCTTTAAAGTTTTGTATTATTTTTTGCTTACCAAAGTTAACATATTACACGTGCATACATCCCAAGTAGATATAATTTAAATTTAAAGGTTCTAATATAATGAGTTTGTTGAAAATTTGAAATAAAAAAAAATTTTCATTTTTTTTATTTAGAGTAATAATATGTTTACTTCTTTCCCCAAAAAAAAAAAATAATAATACTAACTTAGTTGAGCTCCTTAGTTTAAACATATAAATTTAATACCTTATCTAGAGATTAGAAAAATAAGGAAAAAAAAAAAAATAAGACAAGGACCTAACTATGTTATTCTAATTACTTGATTAATTCTCTGTTTGATTAACTAAGCATTCATAGAAAGAGTGTTCAATTTATGTATTACGCCAAATTCAAAACTCGAAGGGTTTTTGATATTTTTTCAGGTTCATCAGCTAAAATAACAAGGAAGCATAACCGCCATTTTGCTTTAAAAGTGTTTCTTTAATTAACAACTACTTACGAACAAACCACCTTCATCTCCTCCATGATCAAAAACTCCCCATAATTGTGTGACCTTCTTTTTCTTTTAAGCTTCATTTATTATTCTCATTTAAGCGCAGAAGTTTCATGACTAATTAAACTCTTTCAATCCTTTTGAACCTTAAACTCTACATTATCTTAATTTCCTCAATCTTTGCACAAACCACTTCTTCAACTAGTGTTACTAATTTGACACAATATCTACATATGCTTTCTTTTTCGCTCAAGCAAACGTTTTAATAAATTGAACCAGGTCTCTTCTTCTTACATTACATTGCATGCGCTCCTCAATTTATTACTCTCACCTCACTCTCACACTCTTTCATCTTCCTTCAGAACTTCAAACTCTCAAAACCAAAAAATCCCACGTACAAAACATGAAAAATCTAGCAGTTTGCTTGGCTTTTTAGGCCGGCAAAAGCACTTTTGGCACGAACAAGTTAAGGTTACATTATGGGCAGAAGTGCTTTTCTTGTAGCTTTTGCGGGCTTTCTCCTCATTGTTCAGGTGAGTTTATCACAGCATGAAGCAGCTTACAGTTACAGAAGAAACTTTATAACTTGGGATGATCTGAAAGTGGATTGGCAAAAAGCATGGCTTGATACAAGAGAGAGTGTCAATAGGACAAGGCTTATAATTGTCGACAAGAATGGTGGTGGCCATTCAAGTACAGTTCAAGGAGCAGTGGATTTGGTTCCGGAAAATAATTCTGAAAGAGTTAAAATCTACATTCTCCCTGGAGTCTACAGGTGTCTTTTGAATTTTAACATGACCTGAAAATTTGGCCTTTTTTTTGGGTTAGTGGGAAATTAATAGCAATGACATGGGTACTTGAGCGGTTACATCGGGGAATTGTAACTGGCTAAGTTTGATCAGCTTATGTTATAATGTTATTATTTGAAATTATGCAGGGAAAAAGTGACAGTGCCAGAGAACAAACCTTATATCTCATTCATTGGACGCGAGCAACGAGCCTCTGAAACAGTAATCTCTTGGCACAGTAAAGCATCTGATAAAGATAGCAATGGGATAGAACTTGGAACTTATAAATCAGCATCAGTTAGCGTATTTGCTGATTTCTTCTGTGCAACTGGGATTACTTTTGCGGTAGTTTCTTCAAAATGTCTATATTAGCTTTATAATTCAAAAAGTATTTTTTGTCTATGCACAATCGATACATAATTTGATGGGGGGAATGGTTACAGAATACAGTAGTTGCAGTACCTGGAGGTATTGGAATGCAAGCTGTAGCATTAAGGCTCGCCGGTGACAAAGCTATGTTATATAAGGTTCAAGTTTTGGGAACTCAGGACACACTCTTGGATGACACCGGATCACATTACTTCTATCAATGTCACATTCAAGGAAGTATAGATTTCATATTTGGCAGAGCAAGATCACTTTATCAGGTTTTTTCTTTTCTTTCTTTTTTCAATCCTTTTATGCCAAAAATTGGAAGCTTTGTTTACGATTTCTAGTACTTGGAAGTAATTTGCATGTGAAACAGGATTGTGTGCTTCAGTCAATTGCTGAAAAATCAGGAGCAATAGCGGCTCACCACAGAGACTTTCCAGATGACAGTTCCGGGTTTTCCTTTGTAAATTGTGTTATCAATGGAACTGGGAAAATTTATTTGGGAAGAGCCTGGGGAAATTATTCAAGAATAATATACTCATATTCTTATCTTGAGGATATCATATATCCCACAGGATGGAGCGACTGGAACGTGCCTTACAGAGACAAGTATAAATTTCACTACGAAAGCTGATAGACAAATTTTCATCTTTTTTTTTTTTTTCATTTTTGTTGAATACTAAACACAAATTTAAATCTAATGTTTGCAGGACTGTGGTGTTTGGTGAATACCAGTGCAGTGGAAAAGGAGCTGATAGAAGCCGTCGGCCACCATGGTTGAAGAGTTTGAGCTACGAGGAAGTACAGCCATTTCTGAATGTGACATTCATTGATGGGAAGGAATGGCTAAGACTATAATAGCTCTCCTGGCTGAAGCCCCTCAATTTGTTAATTCTTTTTACATCTTCATTCTTTACCATACATATCCTCCTTAATGCAAGGGAGCTTGTTGGGTATACATCAGATCATGGGGCCAAAACAGGCAACTTTGTGCAGTTTCTTTCTCTCAGCTGCTCCCTTACCCATATATTTATTCCCGCCCTTTTCTTTCATTTCTTTTTCTTCTTGTTTGTAAACAATCTGCACGGTGGGTGTTAGATGAAATGCAGCAGTACATGTTATCGTCACTTTGATAGTGTTTTGACCTTGAGTAGATTGTTACATATGCGCACTTGCTGCCTGAGATGAGAGGTCTTCATTTCATGAACATTAAAGCCAGGCTCAAAAAGAGTAATGCTCAACAACAAAGGAAGATAGAGAAACGAGAAAACGTGAATTCTTCCATTATAAGAATACGAACTTGATGTTACAAAGTACAAGCAAGAAGCATTTGTGGAAGTCACTGATGCATTTGTCACTCCAACAGAGCTTCTTAACAAAGAAAAATAAATGCCACCCCCAATTCTAATACAATCAGCTAAAATATAAATCCTAAATATCTAGCCTCATTACTGTACACCTACCAAGGCCAACAAGTCAAAACAAAATCATAATGACTTTCAATATTGCCAGAGCCACTATTTACAAACACCATGACCGCCGAGATCGAACCCCCACCAAATCAGACAAACAATACTACCACCTATCATCATCAACTAAGGCCTTTCAAACTTCTGTAAAAGTTTCATGCAGTCACTTCCATGAGTGCTTCCGTAGTTCTAGAGTCATTTTGCCCAGAAGTTTCAAAAACTTCTGCATCTACCTTGCCACCAGTGTCATCATCATCTTCATGTTCATCATTACCTCGGGCATCATGTACTTCATCACCACTGCCATTGACATGATCAACACCTTGCCCACCACCTTGTTCTAATGATGGAGCTTTCTCCTCGTTGACACAGTCCAAGTCTTCTGGAAGTGTATCAGAACAGGCTAAAGAAGCTAAGTTTGGTTTTCCCTCTTCGACAGTATCGAGCTTTGTAGTAATAGGAACTTCAATACACGCATCCAAGCCATCAGACTTGACATCATTGGCAATAGTTGAGGACAATGAAATTTTATTTTCCAGACTAATAGTATCAGATATGACTGAGAGTATGTCAGGTTTGTCCTCGATATCAACCCATTGATCCCCAACCCAATCTCTGGAAATTCTTAGATCCTTTTTGTGTAAATTCAAGAATAGGCTTTCCCCTAACACCAACAAGATGATCATGTTAGCAAAATGGGAAAGGTGGAACATAAAAATGAAAAGGAATAATTGAAAGAAAAGGGACAACAGATTTCATGGCAGACTCTTAAAATAAGCATAAAAGTAAGCATACCAGGAAGATAAACTTGCAGATTGTCAGTGCTGGAACTGCCAACTCCAATTACAACCCCTTCCCACCAGCCATCACTCCACCATGCATCAACTGGTGTCCCAATACCAAGGGAGCGATCTTCTCGATTGTCAGGAGGTGTTGGTCGTATTGTTGGGCGGCCAGAGCACCTCATGCCAAGTTTATCACGCTTAGCCACTTTGTGGACTGGAATCCATTCCTACAAATTGAAGAAATAAATTACTTTTTAGAAAAGATTGTGAATTAAAAGGAGCAATAGAACATACAAAGGCACATAGGAATATACATGTTCACGCTAGCACTAAATTTGTCACATTGAAATCTGTAGTCATTGAACACAACTCTTCCACTAAAGATAGAAAAGGTAAAACCACCAAAGGGAAGAAGAGTGTGGGAATAGATTTCAAACTAACACAAAAGAAAAACATTTTAGCAAAATTAATCCCAATATTTGTAAATCTGCCTTGCAGCTCAAACATTTGCAAAATTTGACCATGGGCTTAATTTCTATAAAGTGTAGAACACCATTTCCAGCCATGGATTGAAATCATTCATTCTGCATTACATTTCCAATATACATCTGCCAGCACCTATTTTTCCATGAAAAGATCAACTTAGTCTATAGTCTGTACTGAAATGCCAAAGTATACCTCAAGATTGCCACATCCATCTTCATCCTGCACATCATCATAACAGACTTTCATCTGCTTCTGAGACACTTGCAGGACTATACACCTGAACCAGCAGCCTCGGATTCCACTATCTTGGCAGAGCAACTCTATCTTTGCATTGACCTTATACATTGCACCATACCAAGGCAGGAACTCAATATGCTTGAGGGAAAGCAAGCTTATGCCTGACAAACTATATTTCAACTTCTTGTAAGAAGGTTTGTAAGTCATCAGCTGTGAACCTCTACCAATTCCAACTGTTGAATTATCTGTCAGAAACCTTTGACTCCCTTTAGCCCGTCTAGTTCTCTTGATTCCCAGCTTTACATTCTCACCTGCTGTTGTTTCATCCCCAGCCCCAGTTATAACATGACCCGATGAATTGGTCTCTTGTAAGGTATTGGAATTTAAGAGAGAGAGAATTGGTTGATCATGATAGCCATGTAGTTTACTCAAATCAAAGGGCTTCAATCTGTTGCTTCTGAACTGCCTAGTGCACAAATGTACTCTGGCTAATAAAGCATTTGGAAATGCAGACAAACATTTCTCAAAATGTTCACGAGTTAGGACTGTGGCAGAACCGTCTACACACTCTGCACTAATAACCTGTGAATGAGGTGTGATGAAAACTTCTTTTGGATGAGGATTACGTAGAGAGACAACACCCTTCACTTCCTGGTTGTGGTGGAACCACCTGACTTTGACCTTTTTCTGTCCCCTCTTATCCTCATACATATCTTCCAAATAGGCAACATAGTGATTCTCCCCCTTAGCCATGACAAAGACAAACGATTGAATCTGAACATCAGAAGAAGAAAGAATGTCAGGGTAATAAATGATAAACAATCAACATGTAACATCAGACAAGAAACTTGTTGCCATTATATGTTAAAATGCACGTGAGATTTATAACATAATGTAAAACTAAGCCAATTTCCGATGGGAAATAATTATTGGAAAATCTCCGCATCGAACCCTTCGGTTCATGTCACAAATGCAACAATTATGAAATCATCCCAAGTCTGCTAGGGATACCAAGTCAATATTCAAAAAACTGAAACTTTTTGAATTTCCATAAACATGGGATGAATTTTAAGAGAGAAGACCACATCTCACACTTTGTACATATAAAGTTTCAAATAACTTTGCCTTCCCTTTTGATTCATTTGCAGATACTTACCGATATTGTAGTCCCATTCCTGCAGAATGCAGGGAAATGTTTGAGCTGTTTACCACATGTCCATGCAACACCTGACCATACAATGTCCGAACTCTGTCCATTTATATTCCTAGAAAGATGACCCTGCTAAGAAGGTGTCAGCTAAAACTTCAAAGTATTAATTATCAATCGCCCAAAGACCAACAAAAGAGATATACCATCCCATCCGGTACTTGGACCTTCCGAGCACTGACTCCATTCATTGGACATTCTGGAGATTCTGAAGCTTGTGCTAAATCATGTTTGGGAGATTCTGAATAGCAAAGGTATCAAAGCATAAGATTCTAAATAAATGTAGCACCAATGGTCGCAAGAATATACAACACCATGAAGAAAATTCATTGATATTATATGAGGATTAATAAGTTACGGAGGACCAGCAAAGATGCCAAGTTAGAGCATCCACCAGCTCTGGTGATGCTGTTGAATTCAAAATGCGGCTCTCATCAGTAAATATTTGACATAAAAAACAAACAATCAACACGAAAATGAGAAAAACATAGGATCTAATCTTTGGCCTTTACATATTGTTCATACTTCAGAGCCAATCCTCGCATTGTTCAGTATTTAAAGACACAATTTACAATGGAAAAAATATGGAGAAATTCAAAAATCTGATAAAAGGGCTGACACATACTGGACCAGTCTCCCTGATGATGCTGCTTAGATAGCATAGATGTCAACCAATCAACAACTTCTCTCCGTGACCTCCATTTATAACCGGCATGCATAGAATTTTCAGCACCATAAACTCGCACAAACTCCTCAGCCACAACATAGAACATGTGCCTAACGCTTCTCTCAGTGCCCACAACAGCCAATATGGATTCTCCAGCAGAATCCTTCAAAAAGTAGTGAACTACACGATTGCCACGCTCCTGCGAAATAAATTCCTCTTTCCACTCTA
Source organism: Atalantia buxifolia (assembly GCA_030444775.1). Classification (NCBI taxonomy): domain Eukaryota; kingdom Viridiplantae; phylum Streptophyta; class Magnoliopsida; order Sapindales; family Rutaceae; genus Atalantia; species Atalantia buxifolia. Next base: position 24,752,682 of record CM059834.1, on the reverse strand, counting down.
CAAAACAATGACCATTTCCAGACATTTTGACACCAAGAGGGGCCGCACCCAGCACCTTTAATCTAATTTTAATTACAAAGCTCCAGATATTCAAAGACCAAAATCTACAAAAGCCATAAACTTAAAATACCCAAAATACAATTAGAAACCCTAATTACATCCCATATAAGCCCTCCAATTAGCTACATATGCTCTAGAAAATCAAACACAACAAAAATAGTTAGCGCCAAAACCAACTCTCTATCACGAATGAAGAAAAACCTCACCATCTAATCGAAGGACAAAGAAAGAAAATTTTTAACCCTAGTTATTGATAAACCTTAAAACCACCATGAATTATGAAGTCAAACTTATAGAAGCCTAACAAAGAGAAACTGTGAGGTAGAAATAACTGACCAGAAAGCAGAAAAATCTAGGGTTTGAAGATCTGAAAGCAGATCAGAAACCAAGTCAAGAAAACTAAGGTCCAAGTTTGAAAGCCTTGAGAAGCACCAGGTTAAGGCTTTGACTGAGTTAACTAAGAGAATCATGAAGAATATTAAATGGGCATCTTATTTTTGGCCCAAAAACAAAACCTTGAATATCCAAAAATGAATCTTTACAAGCACTTTCGACAGAACTAGAGTTGTTGGTGATGGGGTTGAAGGGTTTAAGAGAGCGGTAAGAGAAAGAACTTTTGCCTGTATGCTGAAGTGAAACGTGAAAATGTAAAAAAGGCAGAGGAAAATGAGCCGTGCGAGAAAGAAAGAAAGAAAAAAGTAGCCATTTTCGGCGAGAAATTTGAAGAGTTGCAGAGGTTTGGCATGGAAATGATGAATAAGAGAGAGAGGGAGAGAGTGGCTGAGAAAAAGGTGAGCAAGAATTTTATTGTTGTAATAATTATAGGGGGCGCCTATGTTGCAACAGTTGCAACATACCACTACTTTTGTCTTTTGTAATCTAACCATTCGATTCAAGGTAAGAATGATGCAACGGCAGGGATGTATTTATTTAGGTTATTTTCATTGCAATCCCTCTTATTTTTAAAAATGTCAGGAAAAAATATAATAATAATAATTTTATTTATTAGCTTAGTTGTTAAATGATATGGATAAGGAATAAGAAATTTTAGAGGACTTTTTTTTTATTGATATTAGGCAATTAAAATGCATGATTCAATATTCGTTTATAAGAGCCACAACCTGTTAAATATAAAATAATGCCTATGTTTGCTTTCTAATTTCGGGAAGATAAATATGTTTATTTATTCTACAAATTCATAAATATTTCATAATTATCTAATTATTACTATCATTTCTAAATCTACTCTCATTATTTAAAATTATTATTAATTATATTTAATTATTATTTTTATATTAATTATTAATATATAAATATACTATGATATAATAAAATAATATTATAATATAATTTATTTTTAACATTAAAATTATTATAGTAAAAATAAAAATATCATTTAAATATATTTAATGTTTCAATTAAGGCAAAAGTTAGCACATTGTAGTGAATTATATAATTAACCATAATCTAGCTTTTAAAACTTCAAAACATAAGTAAGCAATAAATTAATGTGAACAATATTATAACAATATACAATGCTCTGTTCCAAACACATTCTAATGGTGCATTTATTAAACAAGATTCGAAATGAGTTAGAATCGTAATAAGGAATTTGAATTAGAATAAGTTGTTTTCTTTTATGAAATCGAAATCAGAATGAACAACATTCCATGATGTATTTATTTTATTTTAGAATTAGAATAGACTATTACAAATTATTAAAATGTCCTTTGTTAATTGCGTCCCTAATATTATTTGTATATATTATAATTAAAACAACAACAACAACAACAATAATAATAAACTAAAAATAATAATTATGACAATAATGTTGATTATAAAAATTAATAAAATTTAACAATAATAATAATAACAACAACAACAAAATTAATTGAATTAATAATATTAATAATGATAATAATTAAAATAATAAAAATTATTAATAAGTTTTAATAATAAGATTATTAATAAAAATAATAACAACAATAATTAATAATAATTAAAATAATAAAGTTAATACATTTTAATAATAACAATAATTTTAATCATAACAAGATAAATATTAATAATAATGAATTAATTACGGTATAATAACAATTAAAATAATAAAAGTAATAAATTTTAATAATAATAATACTAATGACAGTAATAATCATAAATAATAATAATTAAAATAAATAAAAAAATAAAATTTAATAGCAATAATCTTATATAATAATAATGATATTATTAATAATAATAATAACAAATTAAAGTTCTTTTCAAATGCCATTTTATTCTAAAAATGGACTTATATGTAAAATTTTGTAACTTTAGTGCCTATTGAATTTTACAGAAAATATAAGGTTGTGTAATGTAATCAAACGCAAAAAGACAAAAACTGTTGTATGTTGCAACCGTTGCAACATAGGCGGACCCATAATTATAATAAAGAGAATTGATTATATTTGTAAAATATAATAATCTAATGCCCACCTACCTTGAAAAATCTTTTTGGGCCGAGCCCATGTCTGTCATTTGGGTTTAAGGATTTTGGGTTCATTGGGTCCTCACACTCAGCCAGGAAGACGGCAGTGAAGAGTGATGATTGACTTTTTTGCCAAAAAAAAAAAAAGAAAAGAAATTTCATTAAATATTCATAATTTAATTACAGAATAATCTTTTGGCGTTGGCTCTATTAATTTTATTTTTTAAATATCTATTTATTTATATATATGATAAAAAAGAAAATAAAAAAATATATTATTCTCTAAAAAAGATTTTAAAAATAAATAAGTTAATATTATTTTTTTTATCACATAAATATTTTTTTTAAAAAAATAAATGGTAATTAAAGTACTTTTCTCTCTCCCTAATAAAAAATAATAAAATATAAATTGAAAAAGGAGAAAGTAATTTTATAAAATTAAAGAGAGAGAATATTTTTTATTTGAATAATTTTAATTAAAGTATTTTTTAGAATTTTAAATATTAATGTAACTTTTTAAATAAGTAATAAAATTTTATTTGAACAGTTTTTTGATGATGCTCTTGCAATGTTTAATGACTTTGGCTGAATTGAATCAATTACAATCATATTGGATCAATGAAGTTTACACAATTGAATTGAGATCTGAAAAAACTGGTGTTTTAGCCTTGGGAGGGAGAAGCATCTCGATTCTGTATTCCTTCTTTTATTGCCATAATAATAATAATAATTATTATTTTCTCTCATTTGTCATGTGCCTACGATTGAAGCAAAACTTTTGTTATAGTAGATACTCATGTTTTTGGGTTGAAGCAAGTGTCTTCTTCCTTTTCCCAATACATGCATTTTCTGAGCCCCAAAGAAACACCTTTTATTTTGATGATTTAATTTCTTCAAATATCAGCCATCCGTTCAATGCTGCCTGTTGCCTCCTTTCAAGTATCTGCCACCTATAATTCCCTTCAACCACTTGTTCTTAAGAAGCCACACGAACGGCAAGGTTTCTCATAAAATCTGATCATCCAACACATTACAGTGTCCCACAAAATTAAAGTTGTGAATGAAATAATGCATCTCATAGCATGTGATCCGTTGGTCCCCATACTGCTGATAGCCATCACTGATGATTACTCTACGGATAACTCATAATACTTTATTGTGCAAGTCTATATGCATTTAAAATAAAAATCCCAATGTGTCAACTTACAACTAAAAGAAAGCCCTAGGGCTTCCTTTCCCAAATGCATGCCCTGTTCTGCTACTGCAACAGCATCGACTTACCATAAGTTTGTCAACAATGGTTTAAAATCCGGAAAAGAAACCAGCTGTAATAAACAAAATGGATAAGTTTAGGTACCAAAATGATCACAGAAAGTCGGCACAAAAGCCAATCCAGCAAAATCAGAATATTAATTCTCAGAATCATTGTTTCTTAAGATGTGGGTAGAACGAAACCGGCACAGCCAGAAGTTCCTAAGCAGTTAGAATGTCATGTAACTTTGAAGCAAATGAGTGCATTGGCCATGTAGATTGCATCTCTCAAGAGCCAAACATATGGTGCCGGAGTTGACATTGGATGGCCTTGCGAGTATCACCATTGCTATGCTATTTGCTCACACGAGAGCATTTATCCAACTTCACACAGTTTTCCAATGTCCAGAACTTACAGGTCCATCCTCTCTCCTTGGTGTGATACAGATCTCACAGGATGGAATTAATGTCTGCAGATCAGCATCATTGAACACTCATATGATGGAAGCAAGATTTGGAAAAATAAATAAATAAAGAAAGAAAGACAAAATGTTCTGTTGCTCAAGAAAAACCAAAGGAGAAAAGGATAAGTTAGATTCAGAAAATCATGCGAAGAATCGTAAAGGGAAAATTCACTTCAGATTACTTAATAGAAAGAGAGAAGAACAGCTAGGGAGGGACTTATTAAAGATACATTTAAAAAATTAGGAATGTCTGAAATTCAATGAATTTATGCTTCACAAATGATTATGGAATAGATAGTCAATTCCATTGCTACAATGACATTAGTTTCTACTGTCATGACTGCCAGCAAATTAGAAGGCAATCCAGGGGTCGATGTACCAGAGAGATTATATGAAGCCTAAAAGCTGAACCCGCATCCCTTTCAGAGAGTTGTCAGAAGCGGGACAGGGCACAGGAAGTTAAAATTTAACTTTAAACAACTGCATTACGTATCTAAATGCAGAAATTAAAACAAAATATGTTTAAATATACTATTATCATAATTCAACACACTTACATGATTCAAGAAAGTGCACGCTTTACACTCCCACATTGCAGGTTCTTCTGGATTATGAGTTGCACCAGAATTACGCATGGATGCAGAAGATAAAGCAGTGGGTGACTCCACAGAACCAGAACCAGCACGACAGTTAGATTGAGAAACTGAAGGGGGAGATGATTTACAGCTTTTATGAGTTCTGGCATTATGATTTAGCATTGGCTCAGATGATGAAGTACCTGCATCCAGATCAACAGAATTGGATTCCGAACTAATATTGGATTCACGATTTCTTTTTCGAGATATTGTATCTGACGCATTTGTAATTGGACCACAAATAATCTTCGAGTGTCCTATATTTTGACCCAGGTCTACGAGGTCCTTCGAGGGATCAGAGCTACTTTCTCCAATCTCTGAAGTCCGAGAGGCACACCGGAGATCATATTGTAGCCTCTTTTCTGCTGCCACAGCAGCAGCTTGTACTGGACTGAGATCATACATTAGGAACCTGTCACACCCAAGACGCTTAGGTCCAGACGGTAGAAGAGAGTTTGAATGAGCTCTCTTTTCTGCAGCAGCTAGTGCAGTTTGGGGAAGAGATGAAAGAGGAGGCTGAGGAGAAACCCCACCCAAAACCCTCCCAGGACGATCGAAACTCTCTACACCAGTTATTCCTTTGGATCGCAGCCCGTCACATTCCTACATGTACCCCAAAATGAGTAGGTTTGTGACAGAGAACTCTTCAAACTCAAACCAATTCTTTAGCTTCATTGGTTATACTTACGTATCTAAATTCAAGGTAAAAATCACATAAAATATAGGCAACTTTTCCAACTTAAAACTAAAATCCGAAATAAAAATATATTTCTTGAGAATCTATATATGTTGCTAAACATTTGACGAACAATTTGAAACAAGCTACTGTTAATTATTTCAAGTAAATATGGAACCAAAGGTGAGTAAACATATACATTTAATAAAGCACATACAAAAGCAACACCAAAACAACTAGCAATAAAAAATAAAAGAGACCTCTCTAAGTTCTTCCCAAAGCTTGTAGAACTTGGCATCGTGAGGAGCAATAACATTATGGCATAGCTCGTGAAGCATTGTGTCAAGAACTTCATCAAATGGGAGGAATTCCAGGTCCCCATTCAGCTTCCGAAGCTGCAATTTTATAAGTGCCCCAGCTCCCAAATTCGACCCCAGAGCATTTTTTGAACTGCAACAAGTTCGTTAATTAACTAATTCACCAACCCCAATTAAGTTGAAAAAAAAAAAGATAGAAAAGTTAAAAAATTTAACTGCATTTGGGAAAGGAGTTTAACTTTCCACTTGTGTTTACGCATAATGGGCTGCACTTGTTTGGCAATTCTGTCTAAAATCCTCTTTGCTTCTCCTTCTCCGGATCTTCTCAACGCTTTTGTTTCCCATACTCTGAAACTATCTCCTGTATTCATTTTTCTTTCTTTTCTTTTCGCTTTTCACAGTGAAAAAGAGAAGCCCTAATAAAAATATTTTATGATTTTTATAAGCGTTTGATTTGATGAGGGATTTTGCAAGTTCGGGTTCTTTTATAGTAACTGAATCCTATCCGATTGCTTTCATTTTTCTGGTTAATCAAGTGCAAGAATGGCGAGATTTTGAATGTCGCACGTGCGAAGCCCAATAGCAATGTGAAAACTAAATACAGGAGTGTCCGCAAAGCTTTCCAATGTACAGGTCGTTGCTGCTATCATCTCCTCGGCGTCCGACAAACCTCACACATTGGAATTAACGGCTGCAGCAATCCAGCCCGTTAAACACTCGTTAAGTTTTGGCTCGTACGTGGAAGCACCCTGGTCTAGATCAATAAAATTGGATTCCAATTTGATGTTTGATTCATGACTTCTTTTTCGAGATTGAAGTGATTGCATTTGCACCACTATAAATCTCCGAGTTTACCGTATTTCTTACGAGCGATTACTGGCATTTCAGCAAAGCTTATGCGTTATCAAAGACGACAAACTCACAACGCCCATTTGTAGTTGTGCTAGAAAAATTTATGATTTATTCTAGCTCGAAAAAAAAAATCTAACAATTAATAAATAAGAGCATATGAGTACTACAATATAAACGAACCCCGCCTCAATTCAAATAATGAAATTCTTGGGAACTGCAATCCATTTTGATCCCTCTTTGCTATTTGTTGATAATGACTGATTTTTCATTGAAACCATCTTATATTAGAGCCAACCAAAATGTCAAATTCTAATTGTGTGAATTTAATTTTTGAAAAAAAGAAAATACCCTATCTTTAAGTGCGGTTTGAACTATTGATTTACGTAATTGGAAGTAACTAATTAGGTTTACGACAAAACTTAAAAATCGATCACTGATCTAATTTGAGTTTGTCTACAGGATAGATCTCAATAGAAAACTGAAGAGTAACGGCAACAAGTGATTGAGTTCAGTAGCTCCTTTGAAATATCAGATGCAAGTGCAATGCAAATTTCTTTTTTTTTTATTCAGTTGTTTCATCATCAATGCAATTACAATACTAATTTACTGAATTTCGAATAATGGGTTCCACTTGTTTGGAAATCAAATCTAAAAAAAAAAAATCTTTGCTCTCCTTCCCCCCTGTCTTTCCTGCGCTAGCTCCTATTTCCCATGCTTTGAACTTTTCATCTTCTTCTTCTGTGTTCATTTTTTGCTTTTCACGGAGGAAAAAAAAAAAGAAAAAAACGAAACCCTAATTTGATTTGATTGGATTAAGAAATAAGAATGAACCCCAGAAGGCCAGAAGATATTGTTTTTTTTTTTTTTTGGTGTTTTTGACTTTTTGATTTATCAAGTTCGAAAATGGCGGGATTTCAAACGAGACGCGTGCGAAGCCCAATACCAGTCACATTCCAAATGTAAATTTGGGCCTAAACTATTGAATTAAAGTTTCCCATTGATATGATAGATGGGTCTGCCTACAGTGTAATTGTCAGACCGTCTTACAGATTCATCAAGTTGTTAAATTTATTTAAATAAGAGGCCTATTTAAATTTAAGTGAATTTAACGATTACAGTAAGAATCAGAAGATCTGCACATTACAGTTGCACCACAATCTTATCCATGATAGATATGTAAATCTAATAAACGAAAAGAAATATGTTATTGATTAGTCATGTGTGAAGACACATTTTGTCATTTTCAATATCATAAATAACGGTAATTTTATGGTATGGTAAAGTAATATAAATTTTGTGACAAACAACTAGTTCCCCTTTAAATAAGTGTGGTCTTAAAAAGCATTACAGTCTATTGTAATGTGTACCGTCACCTGGTCAATAGAAACTAATTCCCATCAACATAGCATTCCTTTCCTAGTTTCCTTGAACACAACTTCTGCAAAACCAAACAAAGCCCTTGGGAAAGTTCAAGTAAACACCCAATCGAGGGCGGCCGTCTGTCCTTTGTAAGAGAGTTAAACTCGTACGTACAATCAACAGTCACTCTTTCTTCGTCTCTTTAATTGCTATTAATAAACAATATTTCTCCAAAAAAAAAATAAAGGAAAAAAAAACTTTTCTTCTTCTTTCACGAGAAATTAAAGGGAAATAAAAAAGGGTCAATAGAAAATTTCAACTGGGTTGTGTTTATTTTATTTTCTTGAAACAAAGAAGAGAAAGCAAATCTGGGTATTGGGTTTCTGTTAGTAGGGTATAAAGATGGCGGGAATAGCAATAATATTAGATCTATGGAGGAAAAATCCAAGCTTTTGTTCACCGCATACTGCTCTTCACTCTTCTGGGCTCCTCTCCGCCACCGCCGCCGCCGCCTCCGCCGCTGCCGCCGCCCCTTTTGCCTCTCGGTTCTTGTTCGGGTACTCTATTCTCAATTGCTCGCTTGATGTATATATTGCTATTAAACAATGAATATGTTACAAGTATTTTTAGTATGTGTATTTATGTTTGAGTCTTTTTATTTTGACCGCTTTGCTTTGATTGATTAGTAAAGTGCTGCTTTTTAGCTGTTAATATTATTTGTACATTTTGGTTCGTTTACATGCCAATAGTTCAGCCATTTTTGCTTGATGACGGCATTTGGTTGGGAGATAGATTTCAATGGCCAAATAAGCACAATCTTTGGATTCTAATTGTTATATGTTTAGCTAGCTGAAAGTCTAATGCTCTTGAAGCCACTAACCAGACTGTGGCTTGGTGCTTTGATGAGATGTTTGAAATATGCTATTTTTGCCTTTTATTTTACGATTATAATAGTATCTTTAAAAGTGAATCTGCCTTTGGCTTACTGTCCGTATATATTGACTCTCTTCCTAATCATGCTACAGTTCTCCCAAGATTCCGGTTGCTTACTGTGACGCTGGTGCAGCAATAACTGAAGACTACATTCCAAATTTCGGGAAAGTACCTGGAAGTATTTTTCAGCATGATGCCATTAAATACACTACCAAAGAGTACAACATCGAATTAAAGCCTCTTTTTTCAGCTTTTGAGTTGAGAGCACTTGCTATGACCTCGTTGAGGTCATTTCTGATGTTCTATTTGCCTCTTCTGGAGCCTGATATGAGCACAGAAGAGGATGATGATGACTTCCCGCAGGACTCTCCAGAACAACGACGTTTAGATCTTGTTGTTCCCTTCAAAAAATCAGTGAAGCAAATTGTTCGTGAGGTAAATTTAATCAATTTTCGATACCTGTGGTCTAGCCAATTTGCATTTTTCCATAAATTCCCAGCAATTAGTCTGTTAACTCCATTATCTATGAACAGCATCCCTTTAGAATTGGGGATTATAATTTTCATTTCTTATAACTCAAAAGCACTATGATAATTTTTCTTTTCTTGGTTCAAGAAAAGACAAATTAGTTTATACAGTTTGCAAAAATTAGCATATAGTGTCAATAAGCTTCAAATGAAGTTTTCAGACTGCTGAAACTTCAGTTCTTTTAGCAGTTGATAATGTTGCTTATTCATCCTGAGATAGTTAATTAATTTTTTTCTACCATCTCAGACAACTGTTGTAACTACCAGACGGATACTGGAAAGACTTGCCGTCCATTATGTTTCGCAGCGGATGGCATGGAAACTTCTCAAAGGTACTCTCTATCGATAATGTTATATGCATGTTATTCAACTGCCATTAGGCGATTGACAGCAGATAGCAATGTGTGTCAATACTAGAGAATAAAATTTAAATATTTTATTTATTTTAAAAAAATGATGAGTATTAATTTTGAATTACTTATCACACGGATGGACTTTATCAATGTGTGCAGATGTTCCCAAGTCGGCAACGCGGAAGGCTCAGAGAGGATTGCCTACTACGGTTTATTTCTTCGGAGTTAGCAGAACTACACTCAGAGGTCAAAGCCTTTACATATATTTCCTCTGTGTCTGTTGTATTTGATTGCTCAAACTTTTCTCCTTGTTATTCTCTAACTATCCTTATATGCTAAGGCAGGGCACTTTCTAGGAGTTGCAGCATCATGGATTGTCCAAATTGGAATTGAGATTTACCGGTACTTCAATCGCATTATGAACTCTAAAGAAGAAGACAGTGATGGCGTCAATAAAGCAAAAGAAGCTAAAGTTCTTGGGAAGAAAGTTACTGGTATTACTCTCAGGTGTGGTGCTTCACTAGTTTTTGCATCGATTGGAGCAGGGATTGGTGCCACCATTGTTCGCCCTTCAATTGGTCAATGGATAGGTAAGCATATCATCAGAATTTCAATTATCAACCTATCTTTTGCGGGAAATAAATCCAAATTTATTGGCACTAACTTGTTTACTTTCTACAGGCTGTGCTGTTGGTGATCTGGCTGGGCCAATTGTTGTATCATTTTGCCTCGACAGAGCTCTTCATCTGGAACTTTAAAGCACTGATGATGAGTTGAAGTAGACACTCTTCCTCCTGCATCAAATTGAACTAGTGTATATGTATTTGGGGAATTTTAAGCAGGTGTTGGAGCAGTTGTTCTGGGGAGGCTATTCATCAAAATTTTTGCTTTGGGTAGTCATTGCCATTTTCTCTGTTTTCTGATGAACTTCTGAAATAATCAACTTTAATTTTTTCCCCCTTTCGTTTTCTTTTGTCATAAGCTGTGAACATGTGTTGTACCGGTAACTTGCACATGGCGCTGTGATTGTGTGCCAGTGAGCTGCGATGAAAATGAAAGCATTGTCTTGGACTAAGATAATGTGACTTATGAAATGAAGAAGGGACTCGCGAGTCGCGCCCCCTTCTTTTGTCATTATCCGGGCCAGCCGTTAGGTTATAATGACTTTAATCCAACGGTTGGGATTTTAAAAGTACACAACGACGCAAAGCAAGCAATTATCCAAACCCGTTTCGGCTACCAAATTACTTTTAGGGTTCAATGAACCCTTTATTCGTATTTCTACTGACGTCGGCGAATCATCTGAATTAGGAATATTGTCATAATTCTAGGTAACTGTAACTAGAGCAGTGATGACGTGTCGAACTTTTGAAGTGGATTGTGGTGGCTTGTAGACTTGTAGTATGTGGTATCGACCAGATTTGCTCCAGATTAGCGACCTCCACCGCTGACAGATGAACAAAGAGTGGCTGTTTGTCAAATGGGCTCTGGTAACTGAACCGTGGCAGGCTAAAGAGGAGACTTTGTAGCTTGTTAATTGAGAAGATTGATACTGCGAGGTACATTTTAGAGTTGAATGGTATTGGCTTTTCAATAAGATCATCGAAGAAACTCCAAAAACCGGGGAATTTAGACTCAATCTATGCTCCGCAAACTCAGATAATCTCTCTTTTATTTTGATAAATTTGAAACCACTTTTATTTGTTTTGTTTTTCCTAGCTTTTCTGGACTTGGTACATTCATATGGAAATATGACAACTATTATGTCCCTGCAATTTTTATTTATTGTATCTTTTGTTATGTCATGATATTGAAGCTTAGTTTTCTGACTCCCAACTACTGAGAACTGCAATTGCAGCATCTTTTGAATATTACATATGTGCTTGTAGTATTTCGACAGATTAAACCTGCCATTTAAGCTCTTTATTTTTTTTTTTCTTCCTTCATTTATATTTGCTGCACCATTTACTTCATTTACGATCACTCTGTAAAGCTAAATGAAATCTTTTTCATTTACCCAAATAAGTTTATTGGTCGATCAAGAAAGTGAACCCATGGATGCTGGGTTTATGGCCGTTTCAGCGTTATTCAACCACCTAATTTCAAATATATGTATATTAATTCAACCCACGTCTATGATCAAATGCGTAGAACAAATCACGAACTATTTTTCAGCTACCGTAAATTCGAAGAGATGTAGGGCCAGTTTGGGATTACGGAAACTGATGAAATAAGCTGTTTGTGCTGTGCAGATGAAATAAGCTGCTGATTAAAAAAGTAACTTGGTGTTTGGTAAACTGTGCTGTTGCGGTTACTGTGCGTTTGAAAAGTAGAGTACATGTGTTTGGTAAATCTTATTACGAAAGTACTGTTGTATTATATAATGACCAAAATAGGCATACGTTTTAATTACTTTTTATTTTATGTTTAATAAATTATTTAGACATAATTTTTTCTTAAATACGTAAAATTACATTGAAAATAGATTGTCAACAAATTTGAAACAATTAATTAACAAAAATATAAATATATAGATTCAACTTTAAAAGAATAGTTATGAAATTCGCATATGAATTTTCTGGATCAAAATTGGAGAGAACGTACTTGGTTATGACGGTAACTAAATTATGGCGGTAAAATAATATCTAATGATTTATATATTAGGGTTTATTGATAAGCAAGATATAATTGTCTTTTTATTAAAATACTAGGGTTATAATAGATATTTTAAAAAGGCATAGTAGATTATAAAATGTTCGAGAAAATATTAAAAAGAAAAATTTACCAAACACTATTTTTATCAAAAATTTAAAATAACTTATTGAATTTCAATTTCAACCTCAATCCCAAAAGTTTGTATCCTTTCGGGCTTAGTTAAAATTAATTAAAATAATCCTATTACTTCTTTTTTACAAAATTTACCAAACAATATTTTTATCAAAAATTATAAAATAAACAGCTTATTAAATTTCAACCTCAATCTCAAACGGTGTCGTAGTTTGTATCCTTTCGGGCTTAGTTAAATTTTTCTTCCATTAACCTTACAGTGTTTGTAATCCTATTACTTCTTTTCTACAGCTACAGTAGTATACCGAAATTTTTGGCTTTTGCAACATAAACTTGCATATAATATACATTTTATTATTCCTTACAAATTAATTGCGGCTAAAATAGTTGTTTCAAGCTAATACATTTATTGGGATATAAACTTCTTTTATAAACTATATGAACAAATTATATTTACTACAAAAGTTAAAAAAATTGAATTTAGACAAAATTATAGATCGTTGGACTTTTTGTCATTTCTCAAATCCAATCAAGAGTAAATATTAAATAAATATAATATTAAAAATGAGCAATTATAACATTTAAAAATAAATAAAAAGTAGATTTAAGTTTAAAATATTTAATGAATATTAAAATTCAAATGATTATTATAACTTTTTAATGTCCTAAATAAAAAAAACTTTAATTAGTTAATTAGACCTAAAAGTTTAATAATATAAATAAATTTGTTATTTTTACCAATATCTATAATTTTATAATTCAAATTTTATTATTTATTTACTAGTAATTTTAAAAAATAAAATTAAAATTAAAAATTAAAATGGGGAAAAGGGGATGGGGTTTTTAGAATAATGTAAAAAAATTTTCGTCCCTTCCCGAATAAGAATGGGTATGAAATTATCCCTAAAAGATAAATCATTTTTGGAATGGGAATAAGCTATTATTTTGTCATTTTTCGTGGCCCATGACTCCAATTTTTTTTTTCTTGAGGCAAAATCTTGCTCATGTTCTGTTGCACATATACTGACTAACACATCAGTTCTATCATTTTTGCTACTTTATTTCGATTCACCATTCAATTTTTTTAATAATTCATATATTAATGCTGTTTATCAGGGCCAAATGAAGTTTTGGTAGCCATGAAAGTTAGTTCAATATTTATAAAGTTACGCATTTCCTTCTTATATCTAAGTGTCCTCTATTTTACACTTGTTATAGTAATGAAAAATAAAATAAGATTTACACATACTAGTCCCATGAAATATTAAAGTCATTATAAAAAATATTAAAGTCATTATTTTTTCAGCATTTCCTAAATATATAACCTGTAAAATATGAATTAAATCAATTATCAAATTGCCTCTAAAAACTATCATAATATAAATAAATAGTTAAAACATATCAGGTTAACATATATAAAATAGTTTTACATCACTTACTTAGTCACCTAAATAGTGCTTAAATTTGCACACATAACATAAGAAGTTCTACAATTTATATACATATTAAGTTAAACGTACATAAAAATTTTTTTTGCATACATAAACAAGTTCTGTAATTTACACACATTAATGGAGTCGTTTCCCATGCTGCCTTCTTCCATTCTTAGCAAAGTTCAACATTTTTTCTCATTGCAAAAATAGTAGCCTACTTTGCTTCCTGGGAGCATCCTACAAGCTTCCTAACTGCTGCATTAACACACCTACAATTTATATATATATATAAAAGTTCCATTAAATTGCATATCAACTAGGATAATTAGATAAAAGATCAAGAAAGATCAAATTTACATCTCTTTTCAAAGCCGTATGCGACATTGTAATAAACAAATCTCTATCAAGATTTAAAAAGCACTAGTAGTTGAGTAAGAGACATTGCTTTTACTCGATTCATTGTTTTTAGTTCATGCACGTTACTCTCTTCTCAAGCGTCCCAAAACCATTTGTCTACATGAATTTTTAATTCCATCCTTGTAGATTCTTTTGCATGTTTTTTATTTATAGCAGTCTTTCACAGAAAACCCGGGACAATTGTTCAAATATATTAAATATAAAGAAAAAATTAGAAAAAAAACATACTCCTTCATCCCTGAATTGTAAGATACTCATGCGTTACGATGACAATAACCATTATATACAAATACAACCCTAACTATATGCTCATGCCATAAAATAAAACATTCTATAAAGTTTATTCTCTAGAGACTTCCGAAATTAAAACACCTACTCAACTATTCGTTCAACTACATAATATTTTCACTTTATCGATAACAAGCATATTGACTATGTCGATAATCAAATTATATCCAAATAGTTGAAATTAATGCATGAATTTGTAAATCGATTAACTTTTTTAACATTAGACAATTATGATTTGCCAACGTCATTCAGACGATTTATCGAACATTTGATGCATTTATCCCATATAAAAATTTGAACTAAGATAAAATAATGAGAATACCCATCAACAAACCAATCAAAGATATTATAAGCGTTTCATTACTATAAAAAAAATCAAATTAAGAAACAATTTACAAATTTTCGAAACACTTCCTAACCTCTCAAATTGCAGCTCCCCATCATTTTTCTATGTGGTAGTAACAAACACAACTCTGAAACCATTTGTTCTTTTTCTTTTTTCAGTATTTGTTCAATAAATTACCCATTATTATAAAACTGTATGAATATTTCGCTGATTATGTTTCAGAGGGAAGATGTTGTTTCCTTCAATAAACGGAGCATGAGATTATGGAGTCTAAACTTGTGAAAGCCACATAAAAAATTTTTAATTTCAAATTTTCTTTTTCTTTTTGAAATTTTCATTGATATGCGCCTAATATTTAACCGGCTATACTAAGGAATGAGACATTGACTTTTCCGTTTACACATTTTGCAACTGGTTTGAACATGTTTTTAATGCTGCCTTTTACCGCCACGTGTTGCTCTGATGTGAGTCAATTGGCCACATCATTACTGTTACTTACATCAAATGTAAGATAAGCTTACCCCATTTATTGTCATGGTAGATAAACAGTTCCGGTGTCATGATCTGCATCCCCGTTTGCCGCTGGGGCTAGTGCCCACTCAACAGCTGTACGATCTTGCTCCTTTTCATCCAACAGCAGTTTCGCTCCAGACAAAAAGGGTGGGTTGGCATCGTAGATGGAGCCGGTAATAATATCTTTTTTCAGTCTTGTTTTGGGAAAAATGTTTTGATGAATGGATAAAGGCCTTGTGCTTTAGATCCCATTTAGTAGCGATGTTGAGTAATTAAAATTTTAAATTAAAAATTATATTATTATAATGTTTGGTAAATGTATCTTCGAATATCTTTATTATTTTTATTTAAATTATTATTTACATATCATATTTTACTATATGTTAATTTGCTTTTATTTTATAACTACCACCTTTTTAATAGTAATTATGATTTAAATAATACATTACCTTAACACTAAACAAGGTATTAATCTCTCGCCCATATCATGCCATGTCAAATGTTAAAAAAAATAAAAAAAAGAGCTATTTCAAATGTGTACAATAAAAAAGGAAGAGCTACAAAATTGAAAATTTGCTTTTACACTCGTACATTTCTGTTCTGACTTGAAAGTCTATATAGTATATCCTAAGGAGCATCAACAATGTGGTAGTCTTGGTATTAATTTAGAGCTAAAACCGAAGTGCACCAGACAGAAGTAGACAAGAACCGGACAGGTACCCACTTCAGCATTTCAAGTGTCCCAAATCATCACAACCGCTATTACTCCAACACCCAGCACTACAGCTAAGAACTTATAGTTGGGCGTGTCCACTGAAACTGTCTTCTGGGGTGTGTAACCTTTAGATAGCAGATGGTTTATAGATACGTAAATGAACACGCCGCATGCTAAACCCATTGATATGGCAAAAATCCAGTCCGCCACAGGACCTTGAGTTGTGGCATCAATTATAATACCTATTGCCACACCAATTGGACTAGAAATTGCAAATGCGAATGCATAGGCTACACATGATAAGAAGGGGCGATCTGGGATCATTCGAAGAAGAGCTATTCCCATTGCAATGGCTGCAAATATCTTGTGCAGACAAATTGTCCACAAAGCTTTCCACGCATCAGCTTGTGTTTCTGCCACTCCAATTGCAATGCCCTCAAAGACTGAATGGAAACATAAGGCGACAATTAATAAGATGCTATCCCCAAGCGAACTGGCAGCTGTAAGCGAAAATTTCGAAGAATGCCCATCTGAAACATCTGTACCATTTTGGCCCTGTGATGCATACAAAACTAACGGTCAGTCTCAATGCCAGAAACAGTAATTCACTCATTTAGAATGAAGATATCCTACCTGAGAAAATGATTGTGAAGTAGCAGAATGGTGACTGCTTTTCCGCTGCTCCAGACCCCCTGCAATGAAGAAAAAAGTGTTCAAAATTTTATAAGCTTGAATCTTGCCTGGCCTAATTGGAGGATAAACATAGAACATGCTTTTTTTTGTTCCTCTCCATGACTTTTTCCAAGCAGATTCAATAGGATGCGATTCACTTGTCTGAATTTAAAACAAAGCCAGATATACCCTCTGCGTGCGTGCGTGCGTGTCACCAACAAATAAAATCAAAACTTCCAAGACAAATAGCTGCCTTGCCTATGTATGAAACTTTAGCATAACCCTTTTTCCACAAAACCAGCTAAGCCTAGTAACTATTATAAGCTTGGTTCTTTAGCCAATAATTCATCTTCTTCTGGCCGAAATCATTAAAATTTCTCTCTAGTTTACTCTGCAGCTTATCAACAATCTATGAATTTTCTAATTAATGAACAGAGCTACAAATCTCATTCCAGCCACAAACATAGTACATAGACAAACCCATATCAATTTCTTCTTTTCCTTTTTCATTTTCCCACCAACCAAACAACCACAACACAACACACAAAGACAAACTAAAAAATCGTTAAAAAAAAAAAAGGGAGTCACCTTGACGCTCAAGATCGGCATTAGAAGCATCCCTCTTCTTGTCAAGCACAAAAGAAATCACACAATCAGCCAACATAGTAAACAAATACCCAGCACAAGCCAACATAAAGGCAAAGGGATACTCTTTACTAGTCAAGTCCCCAAAAGTCTCATTAGCGTCACTTAGGAAATGCATCAAAGCAGTCCCCAGAAACACTCCCCCAGCAAACTGAGTCCCCAGCACAAGAAACCCCTCGTTCCACTTCAAAAAATAAGGTGACACCCCACCAACGAACGTGCTCACAAAGATTATCATCAAACACCATATCTTAACCAATATCAACGTCTTTGAACGGAGGTTGTGGGGCTCAGTTTCGGTCTCGTTATCCTCGTCCCCCTCGTCGTCGTGGCCGCTGTGGGCGGTGGCCAGCAGAATCAGAGAGAGAAAGATGGCTAATGCTAATAGGAAACGAGACATGGTTAATTTGGTTTCCGTTGGATTTCAGACAAATAATTATATTACATTAATACATGCATGTCTGCGAGCGTTATACACATATGATTTGGCTGTTTGTTCTGTTTGTTTGCTTGCAGTACAAAAGATGAGAGAGTACTAAGATTAAGATTTTAAAAAGAGCGTTGTTAGTACAAGAAGAGAAAAGGGAAATTATTGGCTAAGATCCGGCGAGTCAAAATTACATGGAAAAACTTGTTACCGAAACAAGATTTTTCATGCTTAATAATTAATAGGTTGTCCCAATCGAAACTACGTCTCACGTGAGATTTTTTGTCCTCCACATGTTTTAGTTTGTTTGATTCCATGGAAGATTCAACCATTCACACCGGAATCTTCAATGGCAATTGCATCGCTAATCCTTACATAAATGCACCGACGGACATATCTCGCAGATCTGCAGAGACTGACGGTCAGGATTAAAAGTAAATTATCAAATTAACGACCTTCCGAAGTCTCAGGTCTACTTGCATGCGGACATGATAGCGACAGCATTCGTTAGAAAAAATTCCAACGTGGGATCCAGCGGCTGGAACTCGGAATCGCGTCGCCGTAGCAGTGAAGCTATGGCAAGCCGACGCAGCGCACTTTCATAACTTATACTCCAAGTCGCCGAGGACTCGGAAAGCGATGGGCAGCCAACCTTCGGTGGACTAGAAACAGAAACATCAAAACATAGAGGATTACAGCCGAGCCCAATCACATGCATTGCCTGCCATCAATTTTTAGAAACCTAGGTCTGCCACAATGGGGATGTACAGGAAGTTCTTGGTACTTAAAAAACAACGGTGATCAACCCAAAATTCTGACTTACTCGAGGAATAAGATGACGAAAAGGGTAGTACACGACATGTCAAGAGCCAAAAGAATTACAGATTTTGATAAGGGTTTTAAATGAATGTGTGAAAAATGAATTCCATCAATCCATATAGTTCAGTTTTGCAGAAGATGGCATTGGCTTGCAAGTAAAAAAGGCCTCGACGAATTCCACAACGTCCTTCACGACAATCTGTTTCTCCTTCAAAAAAAAAAATCATTTCAATCCCACAACTATCTGCTCCGCCTTTTTACATGCGTGCTCAACGTCTCCAGAAGCTTTTATTATGCTGCCTTTGCTCTTGCATTCGCCTGCATCATTGTTGAAGCAAATTAAAATTTCATACCTATAAACTTATTTTACTGGACTTAAAAGTTGTTTGTCTAAATACGGTTGAACTGACAACGTTATCCCCAATATAGAGAGAGAGAGACCCAAAAAAAAAAAAACAACGTTAGACAGTATCCAACCCCAAAATTTTAGATCTATGGCAACAATTGCTAACAAAAGATACTCATGTGTTTGGTCCAGTATTTTAGAACTGTTGGGGTAACTTTGACAACTTATTGAAAAGCAAGGGTTTCAAAATGTCCTTATTCCCATTTGATATAAACACAGATGGGAAGAATTGATCTTCATACCCTCTAGTGAGATTCAATCACCCACAAAATCAGGCACACACTTTACCTTTGATAGTCTTTAGAGCGCTCAAGGAACTCTTTTGCAATATCTTTTTTTTCATATGATGCTAGTACCACTCTGATGTCAGCTGGACTATTGCGGGCAACGTCTGCAAACCAGGAATAACAAATGTACTAGCAGTTTAGACAATAGAAACAACCTGATGAAACATTACTATTGTTGAAATATGCTGAGCTACTTGATGAGTACAGGATACTTACATTCAAGGAATGGAATTAGATCCAGCAGTGCTGTATCATCAGGCTCAAGCTTATACGGCTTTATCGGAACACAGTTTTCCGGCTGAAGACTCGACTCAAATGCATGGCCACTCACATATAAAATTTTAGCAGGGTCTCTATTCAACTTAGAAAGATCCTGCCAACCAGAACATGTTAACAGCATTGTCCATTACACAGAAGTAGTAGGTCTAAACATGGCATTTAGAACAATTGCACCAAAAGAAATTGGTGTTTGAAAGAACCCACACAAAAGCAGAAGTTGTATATCAGAAGGTGAAATGATATGACGGAAGCAATTGATTGCATACCCTATAATGCTTGCCATCCTGATACTTGGTAGCGCCCCTTGATAGCCTGTACCGTATACAATGGTTCGTATCCAACCGCTCACAAACAGGATCAACATACTGCACAAGGAAAAGAGTTAATGAGATAGATAAAACAAATCATTTACAGGGAGCAACCATAAAGGTTAAAAATCAAATTACCATATTAAGCTGGTCAGAGTAAACGACAATTTCGTAGAACTTTGCCATATGCTCCAAGAAAGCATCAACTCCAGGTCGTTTGAATGTACGCCAGCCTCTATCACGCTATAAACACCAAAAAGGAAAACACGAAAACCACAAAGCACTTACAAATCCTTCATGCACATCAAGCATAAATAAATGAGAGTCTATTTATGCAACATGGCCAGAGAGAGGCCAGGATACAACTTGAACTTCAATTGACGATTGAACCAATCAAGAAGATTTAGAACTAGTTTAGTTCAATTTCAGTTTTTTTTTTTCCTTTCCTTTTCTTTTTTTTGTGGTTTGGGGGGGGGGAGGGGGGTTTGGAGGGGGAAACTGACTCAATCCAAAAAGTGTGTGAAATAACTCATAAAAAATCATGCCAAATAATATTACGCATTCTAGAATCTAGAGCCTCCAACATGAAAGCTTAAACAGAGTGAAAAACAAAGCAATTTTTTCAAATGTAATACTTACCTTCCAATCAGAGTAAAGCAATGTTTCATTCAGATCTAGAACAAGTGTGAAAACATGTTGCTCTGCAGGATGCAAATCTGGAAGAAGCTTATCAGAGGTTGGTTCAGTAAACCCCTATGACAAATCAAGAACTTTCAATCAAAATAATGACCATAAAACCAAAACAGAGGGAAATACAGACAAATAAGATGATAACAGAGAAAACATAA
The DNA here is from genome assembly GCA_030444775.1 of Atalantia buxifolia. NCBI lineage: Eukaryota > Viridiplantae > Streptophyta > Magnoliopsida > Sapindales > Rutaceae > Atalantia > Atalantia buxifolia. Next base: position 24,731,598 of record CM059834.1, on the reverse strand, counting down.
CACTCACTCTAACTTGTTCTTCAATAAGCCTCCTTAGATCCAAGTAAATTTCAACTGCTTTGGCAGGAACTGAAACATCAAAGACAAACATCTATAAGAATCTTTTTCAAAATTTCAGTGGGGATGAGGATCCTCGCCCACTAAACACCAGCCCTTTGGTAAACATCAATAAGGAAAGATAGATTGTCTCTGATATCGAAAATATAAGAGCATTTGCAAACATTACAATTAATAAGGAGCAGACACCATTAACAAGCCCATGTCAGCCCAACAAAAACAGAAGGCAAAAATTTCCTTGAAAATAAATAGTTGCATCCAACAATACCAAAATCACTACAACTACAGACCAAAGCTTAGATAAAAAAGTGCATGTTTATAAGCTTTTGTTGAAAATATAGTCCAGGAAACCTACCTGTCATTGCAGCTGAGTAAAGCAAACCCTGATATTTCTGCACAAATGTATTAACATTAGAGTGTTATTCCCTGACATCTCACTTTGAAAATGTGAACAAGCAAAGCTTCCAATCGCACTTACCTCAGAAGCAGATGCGTCATCCCCAGCAGTATAATTCACTGATTCTCTTAGTGACCTTGTCTTCTCCTCTATCTCATCAGTGCTGTATGCTGCAGATAAACATAGAAAATAAAAATTATTACCTTTCCCCGTATTGAATAAGAAATTAAAAAGAGTAAAACTTAAAGAAGCCCAATAACCATGTCACCCTTCGATGAGTTACATGTAAGATGCTAGCCATTTAGAATCGAAAAAATAGCAATAGCACTTTCAGAAATGCTAAATTATCAGTAATAGTCCACAACTCAGAAATAGTAATAAAATTTGAATCTATTCAGTTATCAAGACTAATATTTTTTGCTTTAATCGATGCAAATTTGTGATATAAGTCCACTAAATGTAAATTCAAATACTCAATGCAGTTTCCTGGCGTCAATGAACATACATGAAAGCAAAACAAAAATTGATTTTCGAATCACCAAAATTGCAACCATAAAGAACACCAACAAATAAAACATCCCAAAATGAAGTCCATTCGACGAAAACCAAATCAAGGCAAAATCTTGTCACCAAGAACATTAAAAACGCAAAATAATAGAAAAGTCCGCATATCAAGAAAAACATTGTAAGCCCAGATTCCAAAAATAAAATAAAAGGAAAAAAAATTAACTTCACCATAAGTAAGATAACCAGCGCCAGCAGTAACGCCGGTCAGGGTGGCAACAATTCCATACGTGAGAAACCTCCACGGCGACTTCCGCACTTCATTTGGCGCGGCCGCCTCCCCCGCTGCCTCAACCTCTGGCGGCGCTGAGATGTCGCCGACGATCGATTGAGAAGCAATGATCGGCTCCTTCTTCGGAGCACCAGAAACGGTGTCGGAGCTAAAACCTCTTCTGCATTTACTGCAATTACGATTACTTATTTTCGATAAAATTTGAAATATTCGAGGCCGGACAACATTTGAAGACATTTTCTTTTACATTCGGGAAGGAAAAAAAAAATATTTGGCCTTTTTTGTTTTTGGGGTTTCTTTATTTTATGGGGTTTTAGAGGTGTTGGGGGGGCCGTAGTAGGGTTTTGAGTTGGCTCACTAATTACGATCGATCGAGAAACATGGGAGGTGTTTGGGAGTCGGTTTAACGGGAATTTCTTAAATAAAAATAAATTGAAAAAAAGAATGGAATGGGGTGAGAGAGGCTCGAACTCTCGACCTCAGGATCACTCAGAAGCTATGAGACCTACGCGCTAGCCAACTGCGCCACCACCCCGCCCGTGTTGACCTTTCCTTATATTAATTGATGTTGGATTTTTAGCTAACCGAATCACGTTCAACGCTTTTTGCAAAGGTCCACTATTAGTGCTAGAAAATAAGATCCGCGCTGCCCCAAACGGCTCCTAAAGGATAAATGGGCTTAGACTTGGATTGAAAATAATTTGCTTTGCTTGTACCAGCTTTCAGTATGTATTTTTTTTTACCCTTGATCCTCTTGCATTTTGAAATACAAGCGTTGAAATGATTTTTCCACTAGCTTTAAAAAAATAAAAAAAATAAAAAAATAAAAACTGATCTTTCATATCACCAATCCTAGCTTTTTCCAGGTGAAATTGCCCCAATTTTGGCGTGTCTGGACAAAATGAGGACAGTTTTACCTGGGCAAACTAAAGAAAGTGAAGAGAATAGGGTATGTTGAAAAGGTAATGATGTAAGTTGATTCGACCACAGAAAGTCTATTAAAGTGATACAAGAAACGGTGTCGGAGCTAAAACCTCTTCTGCATTTACTGCAATTACGATTACTTATTTTCGATAAAATTTGAAATATTCGAGGCCGGACAACATTTGAAGACATTTTCTTTTACATTCGGGAAGGAAAAAAAAAATATTTGGCCTTTTTTGTTTTTGGGGTTTCTTTATTTTATGGGGTTTTAGAGGTGTTGGGGGGGCCGTAGTAGGGTTTTGAGTTGGCTTACTAATTACGAGCGATGGAGAGAGATGGGAGGTGTTTGGGAGTCGGTTTAACGGGAACTTCTTAAATAAAAATAAATAAATAAAAATAAATTGAGAAAAAGAATGGAATGGGGTGAGAGAGGCTCGAACTCTCGACCTCAGGATCACTCAGAAGCTATGAGACCTACGCGCTAGCCAACTGCGCCACCACCCCGCCAACGTTGACCTCTCCTTATATTAATTGATAAGATGCGCGGTGGTTAGACTTGGATTGAAAATAATTTGCTTTGCTTGTACCAGCTTTCAGTATGTATTTTTTTTTTACCCTTGATCCTCTTGCATTTTGAAATAAAAGCGTTGAAATGATTTTTCCACTGGCTTTAAAAAAATAAAAAAATAAAAATTGATCTTTCATATCACCAATCCTAGCTTTTCCAGGTGAAATTGCCCCAATTTTGGCGTGTCTGGACAAAATGAGGACAGTTTTACCTGGGCAAACTAAAGAAAGTGAAGAGAATAGGGTATGTTGAAAAGGTAATGATGTAAAGTTGATTCGACCACAGAAAGTCTATTAAAGTGATACAAGAAGGAATCTTGCAATTGAATCTCGCTAAGAATTGGATTGATTATATAAATCACGTTATTGTTTTCTATTATAAGATTAAAAAAGTTAGCTTATAATTATGTAATTTTTTTTTTACTTTAAACAATTTCACATGAAAATTAACTATAAATTTTAAAATTAATTTCATAACCATGGTTTTTAATATTCAATCTTTTTTTTTCTATAGTTATGGTGTTTATTGCATCAAGTTTAATAAGAATGTAATGCATATTACTTTTTTATTTTATTTGACTTATGTATTAGTATAAAATTTTATCATATATTATATAATAAATTTATTGAGTTCTTTTTTCACCTTATATAATTGTACATGTTTTAAAAAGAAAAATGCAAGTCTAAACATCATTAAATATACTCCAAAAAATAAAAGGTAATTTAAACTTATATTTATTTTAGTCATTATATAATAAAACAATACATTTGTAATAAAATTTACCAAACTCATGTGCAATATTTTTTCAAACTCACAGCAACTGCGACAACATAATTTACCAAATATTAAATTATTTTTTTATCAACTATTTATTACATTCACATAGCAAAAATAACTTATTTAATTAACAATCGCAATCCCAAACTGGCCCATACATCGTTCAACCGTACATCACACGTAGCTCACGTGAATTGTGATGATAAATTGGTTTGAATATAGTAATATCTTCATCCTGTTTCTCCAATCTTTTTCATACGAAATCAATAACGAACATATGAAGATATTTTTGCGGACATTTATTTTGGTCCTTGTTGCGTCGCTTTAAACAAAATTAAATGATTCATTTAATTTCCTTAGAATGAGCACCACCCACTTAAATTTAACAACCGCAGTGGGAAATCACTAGAAAAATGTTTGAAAAAAAAACACATTCATTTATTTAAGCGCTTTCAATCTAAGCTGGCTTTAGCTGGTGATTTCGAAAGATCAAAGCGACTCACAACTACCGGAATAAGGTAGCTGGCCCATGAATTTTCTGGAAACCAAAGATATTTTGACAACAACTTCATTTAGAAACCATGTACCTTTCTAGATATAAATTCATCACCAAGCTAACAAACTCTATATATATGTATGTGCAGATTTTAATTTGCTTTTGAGTTCTTGAGTCTTGTTGGCTCCAAATGAGGGCTTTCAAATGGGTTCTTTCATTCACTCATGTTCTTGGGCACACCGAAAATCTCAAAGTTGTCAACAAGGACACCGAGCTGAAAGAAGCTAATAAATCCCAGGTGAAAATGATGAAGCAAGAGGAGTATCCCAATGGATTTGAAATGCCATTTCATTATCCGAGGTACAAGAAATCAGATTATGAGAAGATGGAAGAATGGAAGCTGGACTTGCTTTTGAAACAATATGGCCTCAGTTTCCTGGGAACCCTTGATGAGAAAAGGGCTTTCGCTATGGGAGCTTTCCTGTGGCCTGATCAATATTGATTTTAATTTGGCAGCCCTTATCTCCACTTGTATTATTTCATGTAGATTCATATGATTTAAGTCTTTCTATTGATCGTATTTCACTTCATATCTGCTGTAAGCCTTGCAAGTGACAAAAAATAGTCAATATTATTCTTTTTGCGGTTTTTTTTTGTCAATTTAGAGTATAAAGTAAATTCATTATCCTCTTCATATTATTATCATTATTTTGATAATTTTGACTTTTTGCTTGCAAATTAACTAATGAGTGATTTATTAATTTGTTTTAAGTTGGAATAGAGGGACAAAAAATAAAATAAAATAAAATAAATCTTTAACCTTAAACAATTCAATACAAATGTTTATTACAAGTAGCTTATATATTCAGACCATAGATTACATGTTTACTATTTTACTTCACATTAAAAATAGTATTACACATTTTTTTTATAAATTTATAGACAAATTTATATTTACATGTTATTTATAGTTTCAGACTTTCAGCACATGAATGGCATGTTATAAATTTTTGGAAGCCATAGATTTTGTAAATGGAGGTTGGGCTGTGGAAGCAATGAATTTGAGTAGTGTAAACAAATTCTAGTTTCTACTAAATAAATTGAATGCAAACTCCAAATTTTGAAGACGAATTTGGTATTTTTTGTGGGTATTTTCAAGGCTCTCTTTCTGTTCTTAAAAGAGTGGTGTGATGGTGAGGATGGACTTGTGGTAGTGGTTATGGTGACGCTGAAGAGAGAGAGAGAAAATAATTTTTTTTTAATTTTTTATTTTTATTAAGTGATAATAAAAAAATTATCAGTTAATTTTTTATGCAAGATAGCGTGACCCATTGAAAATATTTGATACTTCCGAGTCCAAATAATTAATTATATTTGTTTTTTGCTCCACAATGCTTTTAAGAATTCCAGATTATATGCTCTGCTATTTGCTTCATTATGAGAAGATTGGCAATTAACTGATAATTTTTTTTAGACAAAAGTTTATTAAAATTCAGGTTCCTTCTTCTATACCGAACGAAATCAAAAAGGTCGGGTTCGTAGACAGAATCATTCAAATTAGAAAGTAAAAGTAAAAATAAAGTAGAGGGTCAAAATCATAATAAAAGAAAATTTCAGAGGGCAGACACGTAGCCTTCGCCTCACATCAATGAAAAATGGAGAATTATTCCAGGCGATTAATAAGAAAATGTACACATTTTTTAGGCAAAAATATATTTACTTGGTATCTTATTTTCAAATTTGTGGTATAATTAATGGCCAATAATTATATACAGAATAATTGAGAGATTTTTTGGACATGTGCATGGTGAAGAGAATAGTGCTCATGTTGGCTTTTGCTTGTAAGAATATTTATAATGTCCAAGAATACTTTTTTTTTCCCCCAATTTTTATTCGATTTTTGCTTGTCTGTATACATGGATTAGCTTTTAAGAAAAGAATCTTGAGACAGTCTATTCATAGTAGAATTAGAGCACTTCAATTGGGTGGAGCAAAATGCTTCAACTAAAGAATGTTTTGGAGAAAAATAACAATGAAGTTGAAACTCAATATATCCATGATCAAAATCTAGAAGCTTGGGGAGATTTTTTTTCACAAAAGAAGCTTGTGATGTGCAAAAAAAGAGATGGGAAATATAGAATTTGGATTTCTCCATGAAATTAATTAAAAGATAGATTTATCTTTTCAAAAAGTTTGAAATAATTAAAGCAGGTGCATGAGAAGATATTGCTACAGAGCTTTCTTAAAATCTTTTCTTAAAATCTTCGAAGATTAAGTCTAATATTAACAAGACAATGAAAGCAAAATCCTTCTCTGATTGAATATTTCTTATCTTTTAATTTGTTATTGCTTATATCTAAAAGAATGAATTGGTTAAATTTTCTTATTAAAAAGTAAAACCCCACCCAAGCATTTTTGTTGCTCCTCGATAATTATTCAATAATTACTATAATTACCTAATACTTGAAACTGCTTGATGAGAAAACAAGAATAATTTAGATCAAGGCATCAAATACACGAGCTTAAAAGTGAAGTACCAATGCACCAAATCCAAATTTCCACAGTTACCAAATCAAAGTATAGCAACCATTCCTTTTTTCTTTAGAGTCCAACTAAAACCCCAAAAGTAGAAGGAATCATCCATGACCCAAAAAAGAAAAAAGAAAAAAAAGAAAAGAAGAAGGCTACAGAGTCTTGTACATTTGGAACGTCTACAAAATCATTATAGCTAGGGTTTTTGTACTAATCCAAATACCAAGACGTATATGAGATGACTTTTGAAAATGCTTTCTCTTTTAGCCTTATAGCTAGGGTTTTGGTCCCAGGATGGTAATCTGGTAATTGAATGCCACCACCCTCTCAATCATGTAGCCAAAAACTATTGGTCAAGCACTCACCATATTGGTAAATATGAAGATTACTCTTACCTAATTTTAGTGGGTTTTGGACACCTAGACTCGATTTGTCCCACAAGTCTCAAGGGTGGTTGGGGTTACTTGAAATTCCATTAAAAGATAATATTTAAGGCATGTATATCTCCTACAGACACATGTTGACTTGTGGAGGAGACTTTCAGAACAGACAAGATAGGCTGAAGTTATCTTAAAAAATTACCCTCTTAAGATGTGTGCTGAGACACAAATTAGAAGAAACCAGTTTGTAAATGTTCGACTGCATGCAAAAAGTAGTGAGGGTATTTTTGTAAACTTGATCCAAACTCTCGATCAAATTTCCCTATATAAGCACCTTCATGGTTTCTTTATTCACACACTCGGACCAACCAACCCAGCTTATTAACTCATAAAACAATTCAACTCCTTTCCCACATTTCCCCTTGTTCATCCAAAAGGCCAAAAAAATTCCAAGAGCCCAAAATAGAAAGAAAGAAACCATGGATACTCAAAATCAAGGGGAGCAATATTACCTAAAGCAAAAGAGCTTGAGTCAGTTTATAAAATCCCAGTTTCTGATGAAAGCTGTTACCAAATTAATAGTATCAGTTTCAGTATTTTCCCTTTTCTTTTCTCACACAACCTTGATCTCTTTTCTCCATTATTTCAACTTCTACTTCTCAACGTTACCCTTCAAATTGTTCAGCCACACTTTGGACAAAAACTGCACATTCCTTCTTTGTAATGGCCTCTTAGTTTTTTTGGCAAAGTACTCTGGCTTATTATCCGTATCATCATCACCATCACCATCAAATAATAACAAGTCTAATCTTACGGTTGATCATCATGAGTCTTTCAAGAACTATGAAGATGATTCGCAGCCCCAAATGACCATCATCGAAACAACAACAGATGAAGTTCCAATGACGTTGGAACAAGAAGCTGAGCTGGAAAGTACTCAAACGCAGCAAAAACAAAATGCCACGGAGCAAGAAAATGAAAACACAGAAAGTGAAGCGGCGATAACAAAGACGGAAACAGAGGAAACACTTGAAGAGCAAGAAAAAGAAGAAGCAGAAGAAGAAAGTGTTGTTCTTGAAGAAGATGAAGAGGAAGAAGCAGAAGCAGAGAGCAGCTTTTTTATTGAAGAAGTTGAAGAAGAAGGAGAAGAAGAAGAAGAAGAAGAAGGAAATGGGAAGTTGAGTGATGAGGAATTGAACAAAAAATTTGAAGATTTTATTAGAAAGATGAAAGAAGACCTAAGGATTGAAGCCAGACAGCAATTAATCATGGTTTAAGAATACACATATCATTTTCTAATTAATATCGATATATATATATATATAATTAAGCAATTAGTGAATCATTATTATATATATGTATATATGTACGCCTTTTCAGCTGTACATGGAGATTCTACTACTTTTTTTTTTATTCTTGCTTTATTTTCTTTTTCTTTTTGGCCTTTTTGTTTTTATGTCTAATAATGTATGTTTGTTTATTGTTTATCTCCTTTCTGATTTTTTATTATGTTGCAATCTTTGGTACTTAATTAGATTCCAATCCTCAATACTCGAAACAGCTAAATGATCATTAATTAATTCAATTAACTGTATGAATATATGCAGACATGCTCATAGCTATAGCTTATATCACTAATCAAACCAAAAGGCGCTTCCCATGTTCAACCTTTGCTTATTAAATTATGACCAAAGTAATTCTATCAAGGATAAAATTATATTGTAATTATTATACGTTACAACAATTATTTTCAGTAGTTGGGTCTATAGTTGTATAATTATATTAATTAAATTTAATAATTAAAAATAACTATTGTACTATATAATAATTACAACATAGGTGGATTTTTTTTATTAAATATGGTTTCATAATATTTTCTTTTCTGAGAGGGGATCAAAGGAATCAGAATGGATGGCAGTAATTAGTAAATTTTCCCAGATAAAATTTTGCGTAAAGCTACTGTTAAATTTTTTTTTAAAAAAAAATTAGACAATACAAAGTGAGCTGGCTGAACCCAGAGCATGATTTTGAGTTTTTGACACTCAAAAATCTACTGATTAGAGGTCAACCAATCAAATGTCACATACTGATCCCACAATAATTATGAGAAATAGTACCATATAACATAATAATGCCATGTGTATAGTCTTTGGCTCCATTCATTTATTTCTACGGTCCTTTCAATTACTTGCCAGTTAATTTTTCTGATTGATTTCATATATGTGGTAGAAGCGCCAAGGCTCTTCCATCATTCAAGAAAAATTAACTAATTACTTGTTATCTTAGTATTGGACACAAAGCTCCATCCGAAAATGATAGTCAATTTAATAAATTAATCAATCAAAAATTTTTGCGGTGGATAAATGCGGAGATTATTTAATCAAATACGAAATTAATGGGGGGCTTTGCTCATGCCATATTTAGATATTAAGCAGTATCATTAACAAGTCTCCACTTTACAGTTTTTTTAGGATTATCATCTTCAGGGCTTCGAAAAGATTTTCCCCTTGACTTGGGAAATTTGTTTTGGATGAGCGACAAATTAAAATGGAGTGGAGGCAAAACTTATCAAATAAGTCTAATGATTAAAATTCAGAACCCAAATGATGAAAGGTAATGACTCAGGGGATTTGGTCGGCTATGCTTGTTGTCTAAACCACGGCAATTTTAAGGTTTCAAATAATTGCGTTAGGTCAAGCTTAAGTTGGTGATTGTCATAGTGATGATCATCTTTAGTATATTCAATGATGCATTCATAATGTCATATAACTTAATCTGTAGATACAAGAGTCATACTCTCTTGTACGGGTGTCCAAATCAAAGTGAAACCAGTTGTATTTTGATATATATTATATAATTTTTTGTATATCATGAGGCTCGAAGACCATGTGGGGAAAAAAAAAAGGTAAGATAAGGTCTAAAATTTTATTTAAATTAAACTGACCAAACATAATCAGTTGAAATTTAACTCAAAATTTAGTTGAGTTCAGTTTATTCAATTTTCTTTATATTTTTCATTGTTTTAGTTCATTGTTTTCAAAAACCGAAGAAAACTAAAAATTTAACCTGTTGGTTTAATCGTTTAAAATTGAATCTAAACCGATTTAAAAAAAAAAACCTAAACTAAACTAAATTCTTAAATAAAAAAACTGAACCAAACCGAATGCCTTCGATCAATCCACCAAATTGCATAACTTTGACAAAAAAATTGAGTATGTGAGATCAGTGATAGGGTGAAATTTACAAAACTTAAAAAAGTGATGTTATGCTTACAAAATTGACTAACATGTGAAATATGTGGATTTATTCTGCCCAAATATTTTAAATTATGTTATAGTAGAATTATCTGGACACGACTGTATGTCCTTAAAAAATAAACCAATTGATTGGTGCCTTCTGCGACATCAAAATCTTAATTACACCTAGTCATCATCTACCACCAGTCATATAAAATTTCATCTCACTTTCAAGGTATCATTACTTAAACTGTTTAAGAACGTGATTCATGGCCATATTTAAGAGATAGATATATCGTTGAACAGAAAATACAAACAAGAGATATGGCTTTACATGCATGTATGCATGTATGTACGTGACCCCTAATGAGGCTTTACACGTGCAGCTAGTCCTTTGAATTTCAACGCCACTCAGCTACCGGAACTTGCACGGCCACATATTGTGGGGACACAAACAAAATTAGGATGTGACGCCGTTTCTTTTCTTCTCCCAAAATTTGCAAATAAATTTCTGCTAAGAACAGGCCCTTTTATTTTTATTTTATTTTATTTTTATTTTCAATGAGATATTATAAGAAACAGATAAAAAGGAAAAATATGCTTATGATTTGCCGGGGAAGCATATTTAAAAGCTTTGACAGTGCCACAAGTACTTTCAAAATGGACCAACTCATACTTAAGTCATATTAATCTGTTCACTCAAGCAATACACAATACACTGTAAGTTTAATGGTCCGGCTCGCTAATAATGTGGTTACAGAAAAATGACATTTAAAATATGCTCTTCTGGCCGAAAAGGATTGAAACCGCCATCTACTGATACAGGTGGCAGAAGAGTCCCACTAGCTCTTTACACTTATGTGGTCATAATCTGAAGAGCTTTCATTTTCAATTTCTTCATCCTTGTATTTGGGATTTACATCAGAGCATGTTGTTAGTCCAAGATTGGGTCCTCTTTCTTCAAAGTGAAATCAATTTCCCATTGAATGAAGCAGTATTTGTCTGGTTCACTCAAATTTGGCACATCGATCAGCAGCGAGATCCAGAAGCACCCAACGCCCCACTCTATGCGAAAATAGGTATAGGTATAGCATTTATAAAAATGACCCCAAATTTTCCTATCTTCGAGCTTAAAAATATTTCAGGGTGCCAAAATCTGCAATCCCGGGGCCCCGGATCAGGCGTGCACGTATCAGATGAACGTGGGGCGGCTGTCAAATCAGGCACCTGAGTTGATGAGAGATCAGGGAACTGAAACTATTTTGATTGAATGCAAAGTGAATAATGAGGGATACACCCAAGAGTGCAATCAAAGACTTAAGGCTCGTCCAATTCCTGAAATAATGCAGTGTAATCAAAGACTCACGGTTTGTCCAATTCCTGAAATAATGCGGTGCAACAATACAAATTCCATCAATTATGAGGTGTGGGGTATGTGAGAAATGAATAGATTGGCCCCAGAGGGAAACCAAAACATATCATTTCGAGTGCCAATAATTTACCAAAAAATCTGTAAAAAACAAAAAAGGGCAATAACTTTTATGTATCCTGACCAGAATGGAATGGTGCATATCATGCATTGATTTGGAGATACGAGTCCCAATAATTCTGAATAGAACCTCCCAGCACCCGTCATTGAAGAGCTGTTTTAACAGTTCCAAGGTCATGCAATTTTCCCAGGATATGATCCACAAGTGAATATGGTGACGAGATTTTCTCGCATTACTTCCCAGAACGCGTACCACAAAATGCAATCGGGCTACATCAATTCAAGACTGTCTGTTCAATTATTGACATCGACAAATCAATAAAGTCTAGTTTTCTCCTCAAAGCATGAATTAATGAATTTTGTACTGATCAAAGTACAAGAAATTGATGGCAGCATAGCATGATGCCAAATTCATGATGTGATTTTGCATCTGCTTCGAAGCAAGATAGAAAAATTCATTCTGCATACAAGCGTTAATGCATATATCAAGGAACTGTGGCCTCATCAGTCCGGCCCCTTAACATTTATCGTATTTGCTTGTAGATTTTTCGATCAATAAGAATCCAAAAAACAGCCACAATCTGTTTCGGTTCATTTTCATAGAAGATGAAAAAGGCCAAAGAAAAAGAAAGAGGAAAAAAAAAATGAAAAAAGAAGTATACGTGTTCCTATGATTGCCAAATGATCTCGATACTGTGTTGTGTGGCGAGCAACAGGCTGATGATTATGACTGCACACAGATAAATCCAATTTTACAGATTCCTGAGCTGCAATATGGAGCCTCATGATAAAGTTACATGGGTCCCTTTTACTTGCTTAGAAAGAGACAATACCTTTTGCACTTGTTTGTTTTCATTAGCCATATATAGATGGTACACTGACCATATCCACATCGGCCTAATCATGAAATGAACCTCTCCGCACCAAATAAAACAAGCCGATTTCTGGAAAATTTTATCGGCTTTATATTGAACCTCTGCCTCTTGGATAACATAATCAATCATTCGTTGGTGGAAGCTCAACAAAGGACTCAATGCTTTGGACACTGTAATCATATGATTCAGATGTTGTGCTGTGTGCCAATACCATTACATTTGAAACAAGGAAGAAAGGAACTTGGAATGTACAAAAAAAAATCTATTAATTAAAATTTTGCCACTATGGACCGCTAGTTAACCGCCGATGAGGACAAAACCTACCAAAATTTATCTAATTAAACATTTTCACATTATGGTACAACATTTAGACTTCTGACTTGGGGTTGCGGCCTTCGCTTGTGGGGCTGCTGATGAAGTTTCACTAACTGGTGGTGGTGGTGGTCGTGGTGGCGGAGGTCGAGGTGGCAGAGGTGGTAATGGTGGCGGCGGCGGCAGTAAGAATGGTGGGTATCTTTCATAATATGAAAATTCAGGCCCCAGCATTGGATATGATGAGTAAGGCACAGGCACCCTTGGTGGAATATATCCATGATCTCCATAATAATAACAGTGATCATTTTCCACATAATTATTTTTCTCAACTTGGCCATGAAATTCAAGACATGAGAACTCTGCATGTCTCCCATTCTTATCAAGAATCCTCAAAATTGTATTTGGATTCACTTTACCTGAAACATTCACTGTTCCTTTTTCTGCATCTATCACAACTGAATATACTCCTACAACCAAAAATTTTTAAACGTTTAAAAAAAAAAGGCATCATGCAGTACAAATTGAACTATATGTATTAATACAAGCTTCTAACAATAGTATTTCATTGTTCAATTAGTCTTTGATGAATGGATTAATATTTATTAAAATGAAATAATGGAAAATAAGAAATGGCGTGTTACCATGGAGATTCTGCAACACTTGCATAACCTTCCTTTTACATATATCACAATGGATGTTTACTTTCAGATTACAAGTCTGCATATATTTAACCAGCGAAAATGAGGATCAAAATTCAAAGTATAATGATAGCAAAACATCAAGTTATAGATGATACCATTTCTGCCATGGGCTCCATTGGAACAATTTCTGATTTGCTTAGGGAAAAATAATAAACTACGACGCTATGACCATGAGAATGTCAAACTGTTAATGGTGGTCTTAATGTTTGACTTAAGAGAAAATACAGAAGGGTGTGCCAAAGCCAAATAGAGAAACGAGATTAAAATACTAAATTAAGCATTAAAAAATGGGAACAAATCTGTTCTAGAAATTATGTTTTCCATAAATAAATAATGGTAATCTTGATCCCTCAAAATTTTCATTCCTGTGTGAGCTGTCACTCCCACATTCATTCCTAAATCTCCCTACCCTTTTTAATTTCCCTTTTGTTAAATGGAGATTAATTTCTTTAATCAGTGGTCAACGAAATTGTTTGGTTTCTGCAGTCGACTTGTTATATTTTGAATCTTGAATTCATTTGATGTATTTAAAAAGATTAATAGATGATAGTATGTAGTAAGTATAATTTTTAAATAATAATTTTGATAAAAATAATATCTTTTATGCAATAGAGAAAATATCTAAAAATATCTTAAACATGTAACTTCAAAATTGAACAGCAAAAAAGTTAAAGATCAGTCGCTTCATTGAATGTTTACATCAACAGCCTTGGAAAATACAAGATGCATTTCAATTCCAAAGACTGTACTGCCGCCAACCTAATCACGTGGAACAATAAGATGATGTCCTAAAACTCCGAAGCAATATTTCAAACTGCTAGCCTCTCAAATTCTGCGAAAATTACAATCATTTGTTAGTATAATCACGTGTAACCTCTAGCTATTAAATGCTTTGAAAATGGACTCCACCTTGAATCTTGGATGGTATGTACTTCTCTGACAAGAAGGAAAACGAGCGGGCACAGAATGCTTCAATCTCGAATTTCACTCCTGATTGCAGCATCAACTCTAATTCCGACCTATCATGGGAAAGCGCAGCGGGTTAGTACTATGAAAATAACAGCTTTGTACAATGCATTGTGAAGGAATTCTACCTCCAGTGTGGAACTTCTCTTTGCAAGTAGCACCTATGTAACATGGCTTCAGTTTTTCTTGTATCTAACAAGAGTCCGGGTACAATTACACAAACTAGGGTAAAGGCAACAGTTAAGAGAAACACATCTCAAAAAGACCTTAGCTCACATCTGCCTCACCTTCCGCTGTCAATTTAAGGCGGCAATTCTTAGGAAGACCATATTTCTCGAAATCTGAGGGAAAAGCACCAAGCCAATGCATCTCTGGGATGCGCAAAAACTTTGCATCATAGGCCATTTGCTTCAAACAAAGTATAATAAGAGAAGAAACAATTTAAGTAAAGGTAGTGAATAATGAAAAGCCTTGGTGCCATCTTTTGCTAGTCTGTTGTAGTAACCTTAAATAACTACATAGTACAAAGCTAGCAAGCAAAAAAATTGCATATTTTTAAAACAAAAATCCTACCATTGAACCAAACCGGTATGTGGTAAGGATGTCAAAGCCGTATGGATCACAATCTACCAGGCAAAAGGTGGGCAGACGTAACTTCTCAATGAGGAGTCGCAAAAACCTGAAGGCAGAGGATATGCTCATATTTATACAAATACAAGCAGATGCTAGAGAAACCAAAGCATGAGAGTTGCCCAAATTTCAACACAAACATTATCCCTATTTCCTTTCAAATATGCAAGGGGAGTTTCCTACCTTCTTGTGGAGATATCTGGATACCCTCTCCCCTAGAAGAAAACAAAGAAGAGATACTTAAAGAATGACTTTAAGAAGAGAGATGAACAATATATTTACTTACTGTGATGACAATGCAGCGGTTTCTGGTGCAGAATTGATCATTTGCTAAACGATGGAACACTGCATCACATATACATAACAATGGTTTCATGAGAATAGCAATCCTGGAAATAAATTCTTCTTCCAAAATTATGAGAAAATTATGAACATTGAGAACAAGAGCCGTTACCTGATTCTTTCTCTACAACTAGTATGTAATTGGCGGTACTAACAATATCTACACAGAAGCAAGAATCAAGGACCACATATCTCTTACAGCTTTAATATTCTAGATTATAAGCAACAATAGCTAGGGTGCTTATCAAACAACTTTTTCCATTAAATCAGTTTAGTAAAAGTTAGTATTGATAATATTATTATAAGTATTTATAAATATATGTATAAATATAGTTCAAGCCTCAGTAATTTCCTTTTTTGTTTTTTTTCTTATTAAAGCATAACACCGAAAACCAATGTTCATAAATGTAATGACAATAGACAGTTTGGATGCCTTTGACTTTCTCAACGAATGTAGGAATTGGATGGGCCTGCAAATGAATCAGATAAACAATTATAAACTAGTCAGTGATGCAAGCAAATGTATATATCATTCTTCCACTCACATCATTGGGACTGTTTATACAATCGAATTTAGCTCCAGATTCCAGGAATCTTAACCAGCCCATCACCATTCTACAGCACAGTGAAATGGAATGGTAAATATTCAAATCCAATTTTCGCCCACTATAACTTGAATGAGAATCTAAGAAATAAGCAATTGAGCACATACGAAACATGATAGAACAACAAACTTTTCAGGTTTTTCAGCTAAGAAGAACTCACCCTTTCCCAGCAGATACCTGCACAAAGAAAACATGAAGTAAATTATAATACACGGCAGAAGTTATCTTTGCAAATGACCTGAAGCTTTTATTTCACATGTCTAGAAACCAATCTCCAAACATCAAATAAAAACTGATAATTTTTTGAAATGGATTAGTATTCTACTTGAAATACTAATCATCATCATCATCATCATCTAACAACATATCATGCTTCAGCATTGTATTATATGCTAGCCACATCCCTCATAGATTAATTCACATAATGAGGCAAAATCAAAAGTTCAAGTGAAGTACCAACCACATTTATGTTGTGGCGACTGCACTGCAGAAGGATGCATATGTCATTAATTGCTTGGTCCACAATTGACTGTTCTGCATTCCAAAATAAAAGGATAGAAGTAAGGTAGGAGAACCAATATTGTCCTAAAAGCCATGACATCTTGAAGCGGACAATTGATATCCACCTAAAAGCCAAAGCTTCACCGATGTCAATTAGCATTAACTCATTAGAACTCAGAATATTAGATAAAACCACACCAAAATGTGCCAGTAAAGTTAGCAGGTAAGAAGATAATTATGGATTTATGGTGCTAAGCAACTGTAAATGGTATTTTTTACAATGTCCTTAAGCCATGATACAGAATAACTTAGAATATACCATGTGAGTATAACTTACAGTAAAAGCACAAGGGATGTTAAAACTGCAATCCATCCAGATTCACCTGAATATAGAGATGGATGCATGTAATATATATCTCTCTTTGACATATGTATATTTTCTTGCAGAAGTTGTTGCACAATCAGTAGCACACTCAGCAAAATATCTGAAAACAAGGACCAACAAAATTTGAACCCCACAATAATCAGTCTGCAAAAAGCATGTAAATTACTTCATCAAACAAGCCCTTGACTCAATTATTCTAATGACACTTCACACACCGATTCTACGTGCATGGCATTGCTTCTCAAGTGTGAGAATTTCCTGCCCCTGTGGAAAATCATAGCTGCAGGAGCTGCATAAACCAATAATTGTGCATGAAAAACACATAAACTCACACAGAAACAGCTATGCAAGTCTGGAAGTGATACACACATATATTTTACTTTGTCTTTGTTGTAGAAAGAAAATTGGAAATGCTTCCTACGAAAGCACTTTCACATAAAAAGCACTTTAATTGTATTTTGCAAGATTTTTTTGTTTTTTATTTCCTTTATTTTCTTTTTTTTGGGTAAAAAAGCACTCATAGGTGACTTTTTTCTAAAAAATATTTTCAAATACAGAAAAAAATGTTAATTAATTACTTAATTAAATTTGTTGAAAGAAAATCAAAATTGATTACACAAAAGTGCTTTCTACCGAGCACTTGGCCACTTCCAAATTCACAACTATTTCAATTCACCCCAATTTTAACTTTAATTTAACATAAAACTTAAAATATCATGAAATTAAGGTTATTAAACGAGCAGAAGAAGCAATGATCAAACCAGCGAGCGTCTAGATTCTTGCAGTAGTTTCTGAATTGATTGATTGAAATCGAAAGCGATCGTCTCTCTGTTATGTCTTTCAAAATTGATTTACAGAACTCTGCAAGTGCAATTAAACACAAAACAGTATATAAAAATTCAGAAACGAAACCTATTTGATTGAAATGTTAGTGCATTTGTTTATTTATTATCATTTTGTTATCATTGTTGCCACTAAAATTACCTTTTACTTTTCGAAGCAGATCGTGGCGTTCTAAGTGTGACCGCCGACGATTTCCCTCCATTTTCTTGCTTTGCTTTGCTTCAACTTCAACATTTACAAAGAAGCAAACACAGTCAAATCATTTTCAACCAAGATCGATTTATAATTTTATAGCACTGACCAGAATCATTGGGCCGGGCTGATCTGTCCAATATGGTCAATCTAAATTATAAAACAGCTAGCCCATACCAATCTGTAATTATTTTTATTTCTTTTTTCACAATTTCTTTTTCATTCCAGTCCTTAATAAAAATTTTCAACCATTAAATTATTGAGCTATTAAACTAATTTTTTTAACATTTTTCCTAATCTAAAAATTCTGAAGAATATTATTAAAAGATATTATCTAAAATATTCCCATCTAATTAATTAATTTTTATACTTACCTAAATAAAATTTAATAATTTACATTATTACCCATTTATATTGTAGACTATTAAAATTATGGATATTTTTCATATAAAACATCATAAACTATAATAAAATTGATTTAACATATCATAATTTAGAATATTAAAGGGTTGTATTCAATTGAACATGATTTATGTTATGATAATATATTATCTTATTTATATTCTTTAAGATGTTTATTACTTGTTTAACATTTACAATTTGTAAGAGCACAAATGTAAAAATACTAATTTTCAAATTTTTTAAGTTAAAAAACAAACAACTTACTATTTATTTTTAGCGATTCAAACAAAAAAAAATCATTCAGATTCAGATATTCTCTATTTAGATTTCAAACTAATTCAGATCTATTCATATTTCAGACAAAAAATACAAATGCCATCTTAGTCTCCATCAACACTAAGCTATGAATTACTCTTAAAGAATCAATCTTTTTATATTTCAACAACAATAAAAAGCAAATAGCTTATATGACAAAACGAAAATATAAAGATTAAGGATGGCAAAACCCGAGTCCGGGTCCGGGTTCAGCCTTTTCGGTTCTAGACCTGGATGATAATTTTGTTATACCGGATCAGGATAAAATCCGGATATTTTAATTCCGGGTCTGGAACGGGTTGAACCCGAAAAAATCTGTGTTTCCGAATTGCGGGTTCCAAACCTGGATATCTATTACAATATTTTTTTTTTCTCTCGCTGTTACTTCCTCAAATCTCCAAATCTCAAATCACCAAAATCCCGAAAACCATAGCTAAATGAATGTCGAAGGAGGATTGCTGAGTTTTTAGATTTTTGGTGGCATTGGTGTTGTCGTCGGCGTCGAGGAGAGCATCGTCAGAAAGTTGTTGTGGAGATTAGGCAGTTTCTGGTGACAAAAAACCAGCAAGAGTGGCGGAAAAATGAGAATCAGCCTTAATGGGCGCATTCCTCTTTGTCTTCCTTTCAATACAAAGATTTTTCCAAGTCATTTGAGTGAATGAAAGAGAAATTGGAGAAGAAAGAAAGCGGCTGCAGTGGATTTAATGAAAAGAGAAGATGGAGAAGAAAGAAGCGGCTGCAGTAGGTTAGCACTTAAGGCATTAGGGTTTTTTTTCCTTTCATTCTTAAATTATCCAGGTGTGGGTTTCGGATATCTGGGCTGAGATAAAACCGGATCCGGACCCGGAATATATCCGGGTTCAAAATATCCTTTCCGGATCCGCATTATATTACCTTCCAGTGCGGGTTAAACCCGGACTGGATTATTCGGGTTTATTCGGGTCCGGATTTATTTGCCATCCCTAATAAAGATTGATAAAAGGTATAGAAACAATTTTTTTTTGAAAATTAGGAATATTTTTTAATTAAGTGTTAATGATAAATTAGGATTTAAAGCCCTTTTATACTAATCCTAACTAATGCAAATTTATCAAAATAGACAAATCTAGATTGTTATTATATAATGAAATTCTACTATTTGGAATAAGAAAAACAAAATAAATGGCACTTAAAGATAAAAATCCGTGTAAAGTAAAAAAAAAATCAAAATCACAGGGCAGGACAATGTAGTGCCAGTGGGTTAAATTCACTCATCACAAACTTCAAAATGATATATTATTATAAGCTAAAAATGAATATTTGTAGCTCAAGTCATTATTCTAGAAAAATACTCTATACATTCTACACAACCATCCTACATCATTATATGCTTTTCATCGTAAAAAGTTTTGGATATTTTAGAAAAATAAAATAAAAATCCTGATACATATGTAAAATTTGATTTAGATTGGATTAGGTCCACTTTTGAGACCTTTTGGCAAGTGTATCATATTGTAAATAATTTATCAGGTTATCTTTATCCGTAACAACTACATATATATAGAAAAACTAAACGAAACTGACTTCAAACTTAGATGTAGACTTCGAGACACGTAAACAGAAAATATAATTAAAAACTTAATCATATTAAAAGAGTAAAACACTTGAATAATATTTCAATCAATGGTATTAAAAAGAAAATAACAATTAAAAAATAAAGAGCGAAATAAGACTTAAAGAAAACTAAAAATTATTTTTTTATGTCAACCACATATTAAGTACAAATTACCAACGTTCATGATCAGTAACAGCTATCAAAATTTTTCATAATCAAAGATAATCACCTTCAGAAGCTTGAACTTCCTGATTGCACAAAATTTTCCATCACTTTAATTTTGCCAACCTAATGGCCTGCAACAATGCAAATCGTGAGCCATTGCTTTCAGGATTAGTAGACGGGCCGTTGGACTTTACGTTAGCAGAATCAAAAAATCAAACAAATAACAAAGATGCTCCCAATGGAAGAAGAAGGAGCAGCCTTCGTCGCAGTGCAAGTGCCCCTGCAGCTCCAGTACCGTACTCAATTCCTCCTCCTGAATCCATTTTTGATATAAGCCTCCCAAGTATTCGCAAGGCGGGTGTGTTCCTGGCCATCTATCTTGGCATAGGCACCGCATGCTTTTACGCCGCCAAGAGCCAAATCAAAAGAGTAAATGGAACCTTAGATTCTGTCCATTTCTTCGCGGTGACAATCGCGACCGTCCTCTCAAAACTACTGGTGTGTGCTTTTGTTTTCACAGGAATTTTTCTGTTCCTACTACAGTACTACTAATATTGACCAACGCAGTCGAGTATCTGTTCAATAAGCATGAAATTTTGATAGTTAAAGCACTACACACGTATATATGAAATAGCTGATCTAAATGGTATCATAAATGAGATTGACACAAGCAAAGTGAGATACAAATGCATCAGGATGTTGATCATTTTGTTGCTTCTCATACTTGTCGGTACCGTCATCCAAGTTACCATTGGTAAAATGGACGCCGTTGATGCATTCTACTGTGTTTGTGCAGCCATCGCGACTTTAGGAGGACTTATTTTTGCTGTATTTTGGATCTTGGTCAGCTGTGATTCGTTAGCTCTGTTATTTCTCCATGTTGCCGAGCCCCGTACTGAAAGAACATTGAGGCCACTCGTCAAGTGGATTCTTGATTTTAAAATGCAAAATGATGATTTGGAGGCACGTTTACCTGATTTCTAGTTGCAACTTGCAAGTGTTTCCCTCATGGCCATGTAAGCGTGTGTGTCAATAGTTGACACACACACACATAATTTGCTTTCTATTGAGCATTTCATGTGTATCTAAGTTAATTAGATCTTGTATTTCACATATTACCGTATGCGCATTTGTTTTCTCAAGATAAAATGCACAACATGCACTGCTGGTGTTCGTTTCATTTCAATGCGTACATACAAAGTTCATATCTTGCTGAGCAAGGTGTTGTACCATTATAACAGCTCTACAACCGATCCAATGGTCTATATGAGTTCAATTAATGGCTATTAGACTCGCCTTTTCATCCTTACAACTGCTCATTTGTCTTCGTGGATCTTTTATCTTCCTGTTAATTTCCTGTGAATCCTTGGCATAGGCTGAGTTTCTTTACAGATGAGCAACATCTGATTACATGTCACGTGATTCTGGTTTTCACAATTTCAAACTGATGCTTGACGAGGATAGATACTGAGGCAATTCATCAAACACCCAGTTCATTTCATCAAACACTCTCATTCTCTGTAGCTCATTGGATTAGATCAGCGTTTGAAAATTTTTGCCGCGTGTATCGTATTGTAACTAAATTATGAGGTTGTTTTTATCCATTCCAACTGCTAAGTTATATAAATTAAACATCAATGGCCAAGCCTCACATTTTCCATTAGCAAATATTCAAATAGAAAAAAAAAATTTGAATACTTCTTCGGTCAATGTTAGATAATAATAATAATAAAGACAAGTGATTGTACAAGGGATCAAATTGCTTAAATTTTTTCCCAAATATTTTTCTTTGGAAGAGCACTTGGAATAGGATTCATAAAGCTATTTGCTTTGCTTTGCTTCATCTGGTAATTCTCATAAGGCACACACTTTGGTAGAGTTTCCTGCTTGATCTAATGATCTGCTTCTTGTGAGAACTTAAATAACGATTTTTGAGGATACCCATTTGGTTTGTTTAGATTATTGTCCTCCTCTATGTGCTTTGGTTTTCATAGCAATAATTAGATTGATATAATATTTGATATAAATTGAATGACTAATTTGCAGCAGGTCCCTGCGAATACTGCTTCATCAGTTAAATTTTGCTATCTAATGGCCTGCAACGATGCAAATCTTGAACCGTTGCTCTCTGGATTAGTAGATGAGCCATTGGCCTCTGCATTAGTAGGATCAACACATCAAACAAATAACAAAGATGCTCCCAACGAAAGAAGAAGGAGGCTTCATCGCAGTACAAGTGCTCCTGCAGCTCCACTACAAAACTCAATTACTCCTCCTGAATCCAATTCTGCCATACGCCGTCCACATATTAGGAAGGCGGTTGTGTTCCTGACCATATATCTTGGCATAGGCACCATCTGCTTCTACGCCGTCAAAAGCCAAATCAAAGGAATGAAAAATGATGGAATCCTAGGCGGAATCATAGATTCTGTCTATTTCTGCGTGGTGACAATGACTGCTATAGGGCATGGAGATCTCATGCCTAATAGCGTCCTCTCAAAACTACTTGTATGTGCTTTTATTTTCACAGGAATGGCCCTATTCGCACTACTAGTGCTGACCAAAGCAGTCGACTATCTATTCAATAAGCATGCAGTTTTGATAGTTAAAGCGCTGCACACGTATGAAATAGCTAATCTAAATGGCATTCTGAATGAGATCGAGACAAGCAAAGTGAGATACAAATGCATCAAGATATTGATGAGTTTGCCGCTTCTATTACTTGTCAGTACCGTCTTCCAAGTTACCATTGATAAAATGGATGTCGTTGACGCAATCTATTGCTCATGTGCTACCATCACGACTTTGGGCTGTGGTGACATGAGCTTCTCGAAGTCGGGAGGACGAATTTTTGCTGTGTATTGGATCTTGATCAGTTGTGTTTCTTTAGCTCTGTTATTCCTCTACGTAGCTGAGCTCAATAGAGAAAGAAGATTGAGTTCACTCGTGAAGCGGGTTCTTGCTTATAAAATGAGACAAGAAGATTTGGAGACATATGTAGCTGATGCCTGATATACGGCAGACTGCTACTGTTTCCCTCAGGGCCATCAGGGCCATATACATTCATATGTCAATAAAGTTGGTGTGAGAACGCATGGAAATATTTTGCTTTTTTATTGAGCATTTCATGTTTATCTAATTTAAATAAACCTAGTATTTGGCATATTACTAGATAATGTATATACAAAGTTCATTTATTGCTGAGCAAGATGAGCGTTGTGATAATACAGTTATGCAACCGATTCAAAGGCCTATATGAATTCAATCTAATGGCCATTACACTGGTCCTATCGTGGTGCATCCTTACTGCTGCTCATTTGTCTTCTTTGAATTGTTGATCTTATATTCATGTTTCCTGTGAATTCTAGGCATATGATGAGTCATTTGCATGTCTGCATCATCTGAGTACATGTCGCTTGACTCTGGTATTCAAACTGATGCTTGAAGAGGAAGGATGTTGGAGCATGCTTCACTGAGGCAGTTCATCAAATTCAGTATATTCCCCCAAGCAAACAGGATTGGATCAGCTTTTGAATATTTTTGCCCAGGTGCATCGTATTGTAAATAATTTATAAGGATGTTTCTGTCCGTGCCAGCTACCAAG
This sequence comes from Atalantia buxifolia, assembly GCA_030444775.1. Lineage (NCBI taxonomy): Eukaryota > Viridiplantae > Streptophyta > Magnoliopsida > Sapindales > Rutaceae > Atalantia > Atalantia buxifolia. Next base: position 24,707,511 of record CM059834.1, on the reverse strand, counting down.
TAAACAAAATTGTTAATAGTGATAAAATATTAAATAGAAAAAAAGATTTGAATACTTCATTCCATGTAACAATAGATATTAACAATTAAAATACTGATGAGTGATTGCACAAGGGATCAGAATTGCTTAGATTTTCCCAAATTCTTTTCTTCAAAAGCACTTGGAATTGGATTCATAAAGCTTGCTCTGCTTCATCCGGTAAGTCTCACAATGCTTGATCTGGGTGGATTCTTGTGTGTGGACTTCAATAACGATTTTTAAGGATACCATATGTTTTGTTTTAATTAATGACTCTCTCAAAACTACTTGTATGTGCCATTGTTTTCACAGGAATGGCTCTAATGGGACTAATAATACTAAGCAAAGCAGTCGAGTACCTTATCTAGTCAATAAGCAGGATAAATTGCTGGTTCAAGCCTTGGATATGAATCAAATAGTTGATCTGAATAACATTCTAAAGCAGAGTGAAAGTGAAACGAGCCTAGTGCAGTATTAATTCGTTGGGATGTTGATCATTCTGTTGCTTCTTATACTTGCTGGGGCCATGTTCAAGTTACTGTTGAGAAATGGACACTGTTGGTGCATTCTGTTTCGTTTGTGCAGCCATCACAAAATTAGGCTATGGTGACAAGAGCTTCTCAACTGCAACAGGACGTATTTTTGCTGTACTTTGGATCTTGGGCAGTAGTATTTCCCTTAGCTTGGTCTTCTCTCTATGTTGTTGAGCTCAATACTGAGAGAGGATTAAGAGCACTGATCAAGTCGGTTCTTGCTCAGAAAATGATGGATGAAGATTTTGGAGGCATAGCAGAAGCTGATATTTTGATCTATACCTAGTGGCACGCCGTGCAAATAAATTTCAAACTTAGATGTGAACTTCCAGACACGCAAACAAAAACTCTAATTTTTTTTTTTTTGGAGTTAAATCTAGCAATAAAATTTTATAATTGAAAAAGATTTGATTACATCAAAGTTCAAAAAATGTAATAAAAAGAAATTAACAAATAAAAAAACTGAGAAGCTATTACACAGGGGGAATCAAATTGCTTGAGTTCTTTTTCTTTGGAAAAGCACTTGCAATAAAGCTGCCTGCATTCATCTGATTAGCCCCTCACAAGGCCATAACCACTAGTTTCTTGCTTGATCTGGGTGGGTTTGTGTAACTTAAATAATGATTTTGGTAGATACCCATTTGGTTTGTTTTGATTATGATAGTTGTTTCTTTAATTTTTGTGAAGCATGTTGTTGATTCATTGTAGAAATCCTGCATATGCTGGAATTATTTTTGGTTTTTTTGTTTCTTTAAATCATCATTTATTGAATGATTAATTTGCAGGTTCGGGTAGCGGTTCGCTTTTGCTGTCCTCTAAAGCTCTAATGGCCTGCAACACTGCAGGGCAGCCGTTGCTCTCAGGATTTGTTGAATCAACCTCTCAAAAGTACCAACAAATTAGATGCTTTTAATAGAACAAGAAGAAGGCTTAAGCGGAGTACAAGTGCTCCTGCAACTCCATTGATCACAAACCCAACTCCTCCTCCTGAATCCATTTATGATACACCCCGCCCAAATATTAGGAAGGCCGCTGTGTTCCTGGCTAACTACCTTGGCATAGGCACCATTTGCTTCTATGCCGTCAAGAGCCAAATCAAAGGAGCGAACAGAATCCTAGACGGAATTATTGATTCTGTCTAGTTGTGGGTGGCGACAATGACCACCATAGGTTATGGAGACGGTGTGCCTAATGGTATCTTCTCAGAAGTACTTGAATGTGCTTTGGTTTTCGCAGGAATTGCTCTATTCGCAATAATAATGCTGAGCAAAGCAGTCGAGTATCTATTCAAGAAGCTTTAAATTTTGCTGGTTAAAGCCCTGCACACTTATCGAATAGATGGTCTGAATGACATTCTAAATGAGATTGAGATGACAGGCAATGCGAGCTGCAAATGCGTCAAGATGTTGATCGTTTTGGTGCTTCTCATACTACTTGGTGCCGTCCACCAAGTTACCATTGGTAAAATGGCAATTGTTGATGCCTTCTTTTGCGTCTGCGCCACCATCACGACTTTAGGCTATGGTGCCAAGAGCTTGTTCTCGAGGACAGGACGTAGTTTTGCTGTGTATTGGATCTTGTTCAGTACTAATTCCTTAGCTCTGTTTTTTCTTATGTGGCCGAGCTCCGTATTAAAAAAGGATTAAGGGCACTCCTCAAGGGGGTTCTTGCTTTTAAAATGACACTTGGAAGATTTGGAGGCGCAGGCATCGTCGATGTCGAATGAATCATGGATGTGTTAGCCACATGACCGTGCATGTTATTAGTTGGTGTGCAAATGAATGAAAATATTTTGCTTTTTATTGAGCATTTCATGTGTATATCTAGTTTAGTTAAATCTTGTGTTTCACATGTTACTGTAAAATATATATAATACTCTGTTAAGGGTGATTAATAGAAATAGAATCACCCTGGTGTGTTGGGTGAAGTGTCAGCATTCATCAGTTCAAAGAGCTCGCTTAAACCGCAAGCAAATTGGATCAATTGACATATTCTTGGACCGATATTTTGGGCTGGGCCAGCCTGTCCAACATTGTTTTCATAAGAGGCATCAATGAAACGTTTCGTCCAATGTGCCTAATGTATTAATTTTTTTTTTTGGGTAGTGCCTAACGAATTACTTTTTTTTTTTTTTTTCTTGATGGGGCCTAATGTATTATTACTATTACAATTACCATTTAATTATTTGATTATCCTTTGTGGTGTTCATGCCGTGTGAAGCGGATGTAGTTGATCAATAAACTATTAATTTACAGCTAACAAACTTTTTCATAAGCAAGAAGAATCACTGAAACAGATTAGAAAGCAGACAAAATGCTTAAGCCAAGCCAAGCACTTCAGATCTTCAAGATAAACTAAACTGAACAATCACTGTAGGATTCATTTCGCAGATTCTGTTACAACTTCACTACCCTGTCTGAAGGTGGAGAAAAGCAACAGTCATTTTTTCATCCCAAAGAGTACGTATTCAGAAGTTGGCTTTGATAAGCTGAAAGCAGACAAGTGATTGCACAAGGGATCAAATTTCTTGAATTTTCCAGGAATTTTCAGAGAAGTTTCTAGCCATGTTCCTTCCTTTGTCAAAGCCCTTGGAATTGGATTTATAAAGTTGCTTCCTTTCGCTTGATCTGGTAGGGCTCACAACACACTCACTTCATAAAGTATCTTGCTTGATCTGGGGGTGGTCTTGTGTGAGCTTGATAGTGAGTGTTCTAAACTTAAATAATGATTTTTATGCATACCAATTTGGTTTGTTGAGATGATGTTTCTTTTATTTGGATATCAATTACTTGACGTATTAATTTGATAGTCTCGCAATAGTTCTTTTGTCTGTAATGCTTATTAGGAATGGGATTATGGAAATTTCCTGTTGTTATTCTGTGTGATTAAGTCATCATTGTAGGAATCTTGCATATGTTGGAATTACGATTTGTTCCATTACATTTTGTTTAGTTATTTCAGCTAAGTTTTCCTCAATGGTTATGAAAGGAAGTGCTACCGTATCATGATTTGGATTATTTAGTTATTTTCCAATCATAGTTTCAAAAGGGTCAACTCAGATATGAATCAGGTTTTTTTTTTTTCCCGCATATTAAGTTTGGGTTGATTTTGAAGAATTGTCTTGTATATGTTTTCTTCCTGTTGATTTGGGAGTTAGGACTGAAAGTAAGAGGATTGGATCGATATGGGGGGAACTTAAATTTGAATTTATTTTTGTACATAAGTTTGATAAATATTTGGTTGTTTATCTGTCCCTCTTTGTGAATTGTGATTGTGATCTTAATTTTTGTTATTCTAGATGAACTCTAGAAGAATATAAACTGATTTTCCATTGGCAATTATGTTTATAATGTAAAGTTAATTCCCCAGAAGTATTGTATATCATCTGATATCCTTGACAGTGACTATGTTCATAATTCTAAAGGTAATACATCAATTTCTGGGTGACATTTACTAGAGGTTGGGTGTGAAAATGTTGCCAAGTTTATAATTTAGTATTGTAATTGGTTTGCAGGTCTGAGTATTAGTCCACTTTTGCTATCGTCTAATGGCCTCCAATGGTGCAAATCAGCCGCTGCTCTCAGGATTAGTTGATTCAACGCCTCAAACAAATAATAAAGATGCTCCCAAGAGAAGAAGGCTTCGTCGATGTAGAAGTGCTCCCCAGACTGATGTTGCTGCTCTAGACATAAATGAAAAAGACTCAACTCACCCTTCTGAGTCCCTTTTTGGCAAACCCCGCCCAAATTTTAAGAGGGTGGTTGTCTACCTGGCTGCCTACCTTGGTGGGGGGTCAATATCCTTCTATGCTGTCAACAGTCAAATCGACGGACTAAAAACCAATGAAATTCTAGATTCTATTTATTTCTGCATCGTGACAATGACCACTGTAGGGTATGGAGACCTTGTGCCTAATAGTGTCGTTTCGAAACTACTTGCCTGTGCTTTTGTTTTCATAGGGATGGCTCTAGTTGGACTATTTCTGAGCAAAGCAGCCGACTATCTGGTCGAGAAGCAGGAAATATTACTGGTTAGAGCCCTACTCAGGTATCAAAAAGCTGGCCCGACTGATGTTCTAAAGGAGATTGAAACCAACAAAGTGAGATACAAATGCATCATCATGTTGGTTGTTGAGTTGGTTCTCATTCTTGTTGGGACCATCTTCCTGGTTTTGGTTGAGGGAATGAGCTTTGTTGATGCGTTCTATTGTGTTTGTTCTACCATCACCACCTTAGGCTATGGGGACAAGAGCTTCTCAACTATGGGAGGGCGTGCTTTTGGTGTAGTTTGGATCTCAAGTAGTACTATGACCTTAGCACAGTTCTTTATGTATGTTGCCGAGTTCAATACTGAAAAAAGACAAAAGGCACTCGTCAAATGGGTTCTTACTCGAAAAATGACCCACGTTGATTTGGAGGCAGCTGATATTGATGAAGATGGGGTTGTCAGGTAAGTCGATTTTCAGTAAGTTCAAGCTTATGCTTTCTTTTCAATTACTATATATCTTGTTTATTGCCTTTAATTTAAACTACCGTGGATTCTTTTTTCCTGCGATCTATTACTGCAGTGCTGCTGAGTTCATAATATATAAGCTGAAAGAAATGGGGAAGATTAGCCAAGAAGATATTGCACTAGTAATGGAGGAGTTTCAGGATCTTGATTTTGATCAATCCGGAACCTTGTCGCCGTCGGATCTATTTCTTGCCCAAGATTCTCAAACAAAGAGCTGAGCTGACTGCTCCGTCACATTGTTGCTAGTAACTCTTTGCATTCCGGGAAAAATAATCTTATCTTACGGCTACTTTTTGTACATATGAAGGTCGCTTGTGATTTATCTACACTACCGAAGATTAAAACGTTATTCGTCCATGTTCCTCTCTTTGAGTTGGCTGGGCCTGGACTGGATCCAAAACAACTCCTTGCATGCACCTTGTCTATGGGCTTTTCTGTTATGGCAACGCTGTATGGCCTTTTATATATAGTATACGTTTTGACAACTAATAAAAATGTCACGAAATATTAATTGATTAATTTTTTTTTTATCATATGAAAATGCGTGCATATAAATGATGCCTAGAAGTTTGTGGTGAGTGCAATTCACTTCCCCTGCCCAATCTTGTAATGGTGGAGCATTCAACTCTCCATAGAAATCCTTGTAACGCCCCGTTTTGAGTTCTGTTCCCTCAATTACACAACTGAATTTATAAAATACCAGCCTATAAATTAAAATAAACCATCTCGACATTAATTTTCACCTTAAAAAAAGTATTTGTTTTAAAGTTTTATTTATAAACGCAGACAAATCTTAAATTTTTTAAATAATTTCTGCTTGTTACATAATTTCTATCTCTATAATTGTTAATTCTTAAAAAGTTTCTCGTAAGATATTTTAATTAAAATTTAAAATATAAATATAGAAGTAAAAAATTATTCTTTTTAAAAATTTATTTTAGGTGCTTAATTAAATTTTTATTTAAAATAATAAAAGTTAATTTATCTTTAATTATCCAAGTAATTTCAATTAAAGAATGATTTTATAAAGAAGTTAGAAACGGGTAAAAAGGCCGAACTTTAGACCGGATCCGCCCCAAAAAAACACCTTAAAAAAAAAAAAAAAGAGGGCCCCGAACCAATCAATTCCGTACAGTATGTCGAGCAACAGAAACAAAACCACGCGTAAACCCAACGTCAAGTTTTGAATGATTGTAAACTTGTGGGGCCCACGGGTCCTTGTGGTCCGGTCTGCATCATCCATTCATCATCATCCAAAGAATGATCATGCAGCATCTTGAACTTAAACCTGGCCAACATTAAAGTAGGCCCCACTTTACCCACTAGATGACTGGATCCATTGTTTGACCGTACAGGCACCTAACGAGTAGACAAAGAATCAGATTGGTCAATTGATGATCACATCATAGTCACCTTTTGTGCCCCACGTTGGAAGTGAATCTAGCGTAAAATATTGAACGGCATCAATCATAGAGTAGGGTAGCGTAGTACCTGAACAAAGCGCTCGGTGGCCACATCCCACATGGGAAGCACAACGCAAAAGGTATCTGTACAATGTACAGGTATGAAAATTCTCGAGAATCCATCAATTTTTATTTAATATGCCGATTAAAAAAAAAAAAAACTTTCTTTGAAACAAAAACACTATTTTTAATCTTATCAAAAAAAAAAACACTATTTTTAATATTTATTTCGCTATAATCAACACAAAAATTATTTTTATGTTAATATTAAAAGGATTTAAATTCCTTGAGGAATCTGTGCAGAGAATGACAAGATTTTTAGGGCATACGTGGAAGACTAACATAGCGAGAGCATGATTCGAAAGTTTACTCTTACATTTTTAAAAACCCTTTTTGAAGATTCAGAATTTTCTAATGGAGTTGTGTTAATAAAGAGTTTTAACTTACCTCTTAATTTAACAACTTAACCGATCTCCCACCAGAACATTACTACAATCAACATAATCTGAACATTTCAAGTGGTATTATCAATTAACGACTTATCCTAATTAAGAATGTAATTTTTTTAAAATTAGTCATAATACAACGGCGAGAAGACAAACGTTTTAGAGTTGAATAATTGGGGAATGTTATTGAAATCTTTTTAAAATTTTCCATTATTTTGATCGAATCTTAAGAGCATATTACGTACATATTAGTTAATGAGTCATTAATTTTACACTTAGTACGAATAGATTTGCTTAGCACGTGATCGAGCAGCACTTCGTACGAATAGATTTACATACAAAATAGACATGTGATCGGTCTTCTGAAATATTATTTGCTCATACGTATCGTCGTAATATTTTTAATCAACATCAATAACTAAGTCAAGTGATCCACCAAACATCAGCATCATGATCATCATCATCATCATATCAAACGATACACGAAGATAAAAAGTAAACAAAATGGCATAAATTTTATCTATTTGCAGGAGTAGTAATATCATTATTTTTACCAGAATCTACAGTTCACATTCTGCCAACGACATCAAAGTCCAAATGGGAAGAAAATAAAACCCAAAAGAAAGTTAGAGATAATAATCATTATTACTATTACACTGTAGAATGAAAAATCAGGTCTCTAGGGTTACCCAGGAGAAGGGGGTGAAAAAAGAAAAGAAGAGAGAGATTATTACTCAGACTCAGACTTGACGGTTTCAACTGAAGCTTCATGATGAGGATGATGAGGTTGCACTTGTACAAGTTCAACGGCGGAGTGGTGGCCAGCAACATAATCAAGAAGGCCTTCAGCAGAAGGAGAAGAATCAACAGAAGCGGGGACCGAGGTTTTGCCAAAGAAGAGGACCGTGACCAGAAAGAGAGCTGTCGAGAGGAACAAAGGCCAAAAGTAGGCTAAAATGGTGAGGAAGCTTGGTGCTATAACGATGACCGAGATGAGCACAATAGATAAAACCAGTGCAAGTATTATGTGGTACTTGAACTTGAGAAGCTTTTCTGGGATCTCCATGGCCACTGATTCTTGATCTGATCAGATGAGAGACTCAAAAAGGAGATGGATTGAGAGTATTGTTATTGGTGTGTTGGTTAAAGTGTGAAAAAGATAGAGAGAGAAAGTGAGAGAGAGACAGTGGGGCTGTGTGGGTTGAATTTGATTAATACTATTGTTGTTTTTATCTCTTTCTGTACAGAGATTCCCTTGAGTGAAGTGTTGGGCCTTTGATTTTGAACAGAGGAGAGTGCTAACTGGTAATCTTTGGAAGTCCTTTAACATAATTGATAATTGTTTGCTTAAATGGTTTGGTTTGGTTACTTTTTATGGCTTTTTTATTGTCTCTGTCTGTCTGTGTGGGTGGTAAAAATTTGGTTTCCTAAAATGCCCATTTGTTGGGTTGGTGCAACAACCATACCAGTGGAGTGAATTTTAACTGTGTCTTGCTGTCTGTTTAGGTAGTAAAATTTTGCTACATATCTTAAATTATTTTTTTAAAAAAAAATTATCTTAATTGATGTGATATTTATTAATTATTTAATAATAATAGTATAATTAATTTATTTGTATCTTATAAAAAGTTACTAATTAATCAATTAATGACATATTATTTAAAATGAAATTTAGAATGTCTATCGTTACGATATGTGAATTTGCTATTTATTATGTTAGCTACTGAATACTTATTTTAGAGATGAGTTACAATCTCTTGCCATTAAGATTTTTCCAAAATTTAGGTATAATAATAAATGAATGTGCAAGTTATTAATTAAGAATGAATATTTTATTATAATTGTTGTTGTTGTTGTGATACATTAAGTATTAAAAGTTAAAATATTAATGAAAGAAATCATTATTCGTTGAAAGTTTCTTTTTTTTTCCCCAAAAAAACAAAAATCAAACCTACTACTTTTGTTTGATTTATATTAAGCACCAAAATGCAAATGGTTAGGATACAATGCATGGATTTCAAGTATTGTTATGATACTTGTTAGTAATTATCATTAGTCAGGTTAATCAATTTTATAATTGTTGTATATTACAATCACTAATTTTTTATTACAATTTTGTAGTGTTTGTTGCGTTTCTAAGAGTTTGTTTTAAACAGCTAATTATAAATTAAGACATAAGTTCCACACAAAATTTAAAAAAAAAAGGAAAATTTAATGATTAATGAACAATTTTCTGTAATTGAAAAGTGTGTTAGCATTTTTAATAATGGTAAGAAATAAAAAAAAGATAAAAAGAAAAAAAAATGATGAGAATTCATTCATTGGTTAAAAAGAAAAGAAAGGCCTATTTGAGCAAAAGTTATGAGAATTCAATCATTGGTTAACTCCAATGTCACCCTCTCATATTTCTAATTCTAAAAGAGAAGACAATGAAGGGTGAGAATGACATTTCACTGATTGAATTAAAAAAAAAAAAAAGTCACCTCATATTTTTAAATTGAGAATGACATTTCACTGATTGAATTAATTAAATTTTTTCGAGGCTTACTTTTGGTCGATCTTCATGTAACCCTCTTTGTCGTTTTCTGAAATAGTGTGTCGGCTATTATTTGTTTTTGAAATGAAATTGATTCTACTTTTTAACCAAAGTTTTTGTAAGCTTTCTCCGGAGATAAGATCTGGCATGCACTGATTGGGAGTAATTCGAGGCCCAGCGGTTATTCCAATTTGGAATAATTCCCCTCCTGAAATATTTTAATTTAAGATTGGGGGACGGCTTGAAAATTTGGTTTCGACAAATAGACCTAGTTCATGTTTACCTGCGAAATTTTTACTGGTTCCTGCCTTTTAGCTTTCCTTGTTTATTTTTATAATAAAAAGCAAAATTAGAAGATTTTATAAATACCCCAAATTGAGATTTTGTTTTCGTGGGTTCTGATGCTGTATTTTTTTTTACAGTATTAATAATATATTAATTTTGTTCCACTAATTTTAATTAATAGTACATAATATTTATCTTAGAAAAATAAATCTAACCATTTGTTAACCGTTTTAAGGGGTGATAGAAATTTTATAAAATGGTAATGATAACCTTTAGAGTTTGAAACAAGAGTGATGGTAGAGTAATGGTGAGCAATTAATTGAGTAGTTGGTAATTTTTTATACGATTCAAATAAATTAATTGTATTATCTTACCAACTAATTAATAAATACTACATTATTTAGGATAATTTCTTTTTAGGATAAAAGATTTGGGATGAGTAGTACCACTCTCGAAACAATTTCACCTGAATAACAAGTTTATTTAAAAATTATTTTTCAATTCTCTTTTGAATTTGCAATATTATTATTTTTTCTTTAAATAAATGTTTCAAAAAGTTATTACTATTAAGAATAAACTATGATACCTAGTAGATTATCTAATCCAAATCAAATAAATAAGATGTAATTATAAAATTTATATATAGTGCAATACCAAAAAAATAATACTAACTTAGTGCATACCTTTAATTAAATGTCATAAATTGCATCAATAAATTCATGGGTAAAATTGTTTGTAACATAAAAAAGACTTGATCACCTACATTTTAATAAAAATTAATGTAACATATTAAAATACCCACTATTGTGTATACTATTAAGGATCTAAGTATATTATTTTAACACCCATTTAGCATATCTTTACTACAAAATTTTGGTTTATATTACAATTAATATTATTCATGGTAGAAAACTATCCAAGACTTATAAAATTTAAGTTTCACAAGTCTATTTCATTTTAGTTTTCAATATCATTTGTTGTTTTCACAAAAGTTAAATCTAACATATATTATGTTCTTGATTAGCTTTAGTGTATGAATCATGAAAGATTATTTTGTTGATATTTACTGATTGTGGTTATACAATTTTATGTCACTAAGATTCATTGCTTTAATGATGGTAATTAACTGTGACAATCGATAAAATATTACTCCTAATAATATTCGTATGGGAATTAATGGGAAAAAAATAACTCGTTTATTTTTATATTTTCATTTTAAAAGCATGGTTTGGGATATTTTAATTTAAATTTTGACACAAAATATGAACTATTAATCTCTTATAATTTAATAGTTGATATTGAAAGTCAACGTAACATTTTATGATGTTAAATCATCCACCAGTAATTGAATTATATGAAATCAATAGCTTCAATTTTTTTGTTAAAATTTAAGTTGAAATGACTTAACTATAAAAATATATATCTAAACCATCATGTACTCATATACACACATATATACTTTAATTATAACTGTTGGTGTAAATATTTCTCATTTACTATCAAACTCATATAGCGTCTTTAATAATATATATCTAATAATTTATTACAATGACTTATGTGATCATTATTGTTCAAGTGGTTTTATAGTAAAATTCATATAATATAAATTATTACAATGACTTATCACCTAATTACATTTATTTCAAAGCTATTATATTTCTAAGTGTAAAAGTGAAAAAAAAATTATAATTGTAACTCTAAAGATAGTACATAACATTTGCAAACATGATATTTCAGTTTCACTTTCCCACTAAAAGCTCATCAAAGTTTGGTGCAACACGTCATAAAAAATAAGCCGACTTATCATCCCATTAAAATTAAGAAAAACGACAAGACGTTTCAACAAAATTAGTTCACTAAGTTGTGTAATGAGTTTTTCTTAACTTCGACGGTCGCGACTTCGAGCTGCCGCGATGGCGCCTGTGACCGTGAGAGCCACGGGAGCTATTGTAGCAGCTGCCGGCATCGCCATCGCCATCGTCACTTACTGTACTCTCTATAAGCCGAATAAAAATCGAAACTTTCGATCAATCTTCTTCAACAAGAAGAAGAAACTGAACCCGAGAAAAGGCCTCGTGGATGCCGTAGGGAACACTCCTTTGATTCGAATCAACAGCCTCTCCGAAGCCACTGGCTGTGAGGTAAGTTCTGTTCTCGATCTTTTCCTCTCTTCAAGCTTCAATTTTTTATCCTTGTTTCATTTCAAGCTTTGAATTTTTTTTTTCCCTTTTCTAATGCTATTGTAATATTGTTGATTTCTGTTTTTGAATTTAGCCACTGATTTTTAATTTTGATGTTTGGTTGGCTTGTGGGTTGTTTTAGATTCTTGGAAAGTGCGAGTTTTTGAATCCAGGGGGCAGCGTGAAAGATAGAGTTGCTGTCAAGATTATTGAAGAGGTAAATTGTTTTAATTCTCTATTTGATTGCTTTGAAATTCTGAGAAATAAAAACAGAAAATGTTGTATTTGATTTATGTAAACGGTTATAATTTATCGGAAGTTATTGGGGTTTCGAGATTTTAGCTTGCATTGCTTGTAAATGTTGAATAACTTGATAGTTGCTTCATTTTCCTAAGTCGTAATGTACATTGTGTTACTTTGTGCAGGCTATTGAATCCGGCAAGCTAACTCGGGGTGGGGTGGTTACTGAGGGGAGTGCTGGAAGCACCGCCATAAGCCTCGCTACAGTTGCTCCCACCTATGGATGCAAATGCCTTGTTGTTATTCCTGATGATGCTGCCATAGAGAAGGTATGTATTTATGTACTTTTAATGAGTTCCCAGACATTTGAATGTATGCTTCATACTCTCAGGTTTTGTTGCATTATCTTTAAAAGACTTTGAATAGTTAGAGTATACTCAGGGCATTGAAAGACATATTTCCTTGAGAGTCCTGTTGCTGCCTTGTGTGAGATATCTGCATCCTAGGCAATTTTGTATGATGCAAGCTAAAAATATCAACGAGATTATTGTTTCCTAGGCAGATCCTATAATCAATTTTTAATACATACTTACCATAGTCTGCTAAGTATAACTTTGTTAATAATTCTATCCAAAAAAAAAAAAAGATGTGCTCCTTAATTTTCCTTTGTATTATTGATTTTATTTACATCACAATTATGGAAGGTTGACATGCAACTTATTTATCCATTCTAAAAGGTGGAAATGCAGCAGTTAAGTGCCTGGAAAGTGATACATCCCTTAGACCGAACTACTGAGATGGATTAAACTTATTGTTTAAACCAATTGAACATGTAGGAGATGAACCCTATTGTATTCTTTGCAATAATTTTGCCCTTTGTTTCTTTGTACTGCAATGCATTAAACTGTGTCTCTCTTCAAACTTTTCTCAGTCTCAAATACTTGAGGCTCTTGGAGCTACTGTAGAAAGGGTGAGACCAGTTTCAATTACACACAGAGACCACTTTGTCAATGTTGCAAGGAGACGGGCATTGGAAGCAAATGAGTTAGCATCAAAGCGTAGAAGAGCTGACGACAAGGATGGCAAAGAGCTAGAGCATATCAATGGTAATGGATCTGATGGAGCAATACAAAGTTCAAAGTTTCCAAGTGATTGTACTGGTGGTTTCTTTGCTGATCAGTTTGAAAATTTAGCAAACTTCAGAGCGCACTATGAGGGTAGTGGGCCTGAGATTTGGGAACAGACTGGTGGTGAATTAGATGCATTTGTTGCAGCTGCGGGCACAGGTGGCACTGTTGCTGGGGTTTCCAGGTTTCTCCAGGTTTCATTTTTTTCCTTTTCTCATTTGTTTTTCATATTATGCTGTCAACGTTGCTTAAATTCTCTGAAACATGTTCAACAGGAAAAGAATCCCAACATCAAATGCTTTCTGATTGATCCTCCTGGTTCTAGTTTGTTTAACAAGGTAACTAGAGGAGTGATGTACACTAAAGAGGAAGCTGAAGGACGAAGATTAAAGAATCCATTTGACACAATAACAGAGGGGATCGGAATCAACAGATTAACTCAAAATTTTATGATGGCAAAACTTGATGGGGCTTTTCGAGGCACAGATAGGGAGGCTGTTGAAATGTCAAGGTTAGTCCACGCTAAGCTCTTTCGTTGTTGAGAGGGTTTAGATTCTTTGGATATTGTGGAATCAAAGATGGTGGAATTATGCTGCTTGTATTTTTATTTTTGTCCTTATCTGGCTAATGTTATAAGATGCTATTGTGAGGAATTCCTTATTTCCCACGTCTCATTTCTGTAAATGAGAATGTTTTCCTTCCATCCATTAATTATCATCAATAGACTGGTTTAGTCAGTTTTAACATGTATCCTCTTTAACTTGTACAGGTTTCTTGTGAAGAATGACGGGCTTTTTCTTGGGAGCTCTTCAGCAATGAATTGTGTAGGAGCTGTCAGAGTGGCACAGTCGCTTGGCCCTGGTCACACTATTGTTACAATTCTGTGTGACAGTGGAATGAGGCATCTGAGTAAGTTTTATGACGTCCATTATCTGTCTCAGCAGGGTTTGACGCCTGCTGCAGCTGGACTAGAATTCCTTGGCATCAAAAGAAACTTGAGGATGCCTGAGATCACTGTTCCTGTACATTCCCACCGCTAGAAAAGCATTTTATTCATCAAACATATTATTTGTGAGAGGTTGCCTTAGGGGATGTGACCTGAAAATTTTGCCAATGAGTTGTTGAGCGGTAGCCTTAGAGTGGATCAAGCGGTAGCAGAAATCATTTTCTTGAGGGTGCGAATTCAGATTGATCGTGATTATTTTTAATTTTTGATACGGGTATTTATTCAAGTCATTATTTTGATAGGAGTATTCATTAGGAATATTTAGTTATTTTTATGATCAACTTCATTTCTGCATTACAAGTAACCAGTAAAACCTTATTATTTTGGTATGCAAATATCTAATTGAATTTTTGGAGCAGTATAATTTATTTTGCTGTTTTGAAACAAATCATTTTGCCACAAGCACGTAATGGCATTAGTCAATTTCAGAAAGACAATCTTCAATGAATTGCTTAATGCCTGGTCCCTTAAAAGACCACAGAGAAATCAAAACAAGAACTTGACTTTAACATAATTTTTTTTACTGCAATAACGATGATGATAACAGCGAACAGTTTAACCAAAGACTTATTGTAGAAATACATAGCTCAATAAAATGTTGTGTACAATGAGATTAAACTTTGACCGCAGTTGTTTCCACCAAAGTCAAAATTGTCAACAGGTAAATATCCAAGCTAACCAGAACTCCAATCACTGGGGGTTCCACCTCTCAAATTGCGACTCATGGCAATGTGGGTCAAGCCAATCCCTATTAGAACCCTTTGACACGTTGGCACTTACTCTTCCGCCGCCACCCACAAGCTCTCGCAGATTTTCCACCTTATTCTCCCGCCCAGGCCCACTTGTCCTCCGGTCAGCTTCCTTCAGTTTCTGTTTAAATCGTTGCTTACGGCCAGAGGAGTTCAACTCCTGATGCTTTGGATGTGAAGGTGGGGCACCATGCGGTCCTAGATAGATGTTCTCTTCTTTTTTACCCTTTTTAGAGATAAAAGGCAACGAACAGATATAATCAAGTGTCACTATTTATGGTACCATACTTGATAGGATAAAAGCTTCAAAGGAAAAGTTATCATGTACTCATGCTTAATGTATACTTAACTTTTTCTCTTTCTCCGGTACTTCAAAAATAGAGAAATGGAACAGGCACTGACCTTTGGGGAAGGAGGTTTCGAACTTTCCACTTCTACAGCATCTCGTTTACTTTGATCTGAGTCCCCTATTCCCAAGCTTGGAATCACAAATCCATCAGTGTCTGAATTAGGCATCACAAACATTAAAACAATTAATTACCTTGATGAGGTCAATAATAGGACAAAGTTCATTCCATGCGTATTGCCTGCGTATAACACACAGCAAGGATGTAGCCAGAAAATTGTTTCAGCTGGGGCATATTCAGCGTATGACACAGACCATGAATGCAGCTTAACTGACTAGACTAATGTTTAGTGAGTGAGGTTTCCCATACATATTCAAAACTTTTATCCTTTTAAAAAAAAAATACAGTACGATCTCAAAATATTCAAATAACAATATATTACACTACAACAATATTATATTATTATTTATCAGTAGATTTTTAGTAATTACCATTATCCTAGCAAGGTTTTGTGTTCTGAAAAAATGTATGATGCTTTCATTGTCAATACGGCAATATACAATATTTTCATGCATACAACTAAGAAGAAGAAGGAGAAAATGAGGGAAAAAAATAAAGAAGCTTATTTTTTATGGTTTCATGTTTTTTAATTAACATCTTGTTTAGATAAATTTCTTTCGTCTTCATTTAGGTGTGGCTAATTCATGTTTATAGAATCCAAATACCTAATAAATTTTTAATATTTGTTTTTCTTAATGAGGGTCAAATTTGAAACTCTTCACAATTACCTTGGCAATTTTAATAATTTTAATATTGAGCTGTGGCGATATCACAAATGCAAAGCAATTATGGAATGACTTAAAATTACTCTTCAAATTTTTCCAAAGCCAACTGGGCCCATGGCCCAGCTGGTCTTTGACCCAGATAGTCCTATACTGGCTCCATCAGTGATATACAGTCCACTCTCAGGGAACTACTATTTAAGAAACATGAACTAGCTAACGGACCATACAAAATTCTACCTACTTCCCACCATTTCATTCTAAACCAATCCACAAAGAGTAAAAGTTTTACTCATCGAATGCAGTAAAGGCGTGTAAACTAGAAGCAAGCAGTAGGCACCCCAAAAAAAGAAATTATTGAAATGTAAAAGACATTTAGGCTGCAAAAGAAATTTGATTAGAGCATTAAAAATTATCAAAAAGTAAAAGACATTAAGGATTGCAAAAGAAATTTGATTAGAGCATTCTTCAGATACAATCCAGCGTACGCAAACAATTAGATGTTATGACAAATCCAAATTGAAAAAAAAATTAAAAACGCACTCTTTTCCTCCAATCCTTAAAAAACTTGCATTTTGGACAAAATTACACTTTCTCACATAAATTCATGTCAAATTAAGCCATTCGTGAATCGATAAAATGCATGATCATCAATAACTCAAAACAAAATCAACATACCCACCACTCAAATCCTATCAAATAATACAAAACAAACCCGCCACATTGCATTACTCCTATACTAACAGTACCTACAATAATTTTAAAAAATAAAATAAAATCCAAACTTCACCCAAATCAATTCATTCCCATATCAACGTTAATTCAAAACTTAAACAAGAAACCCAGATCAAATATAACCATATTGAGCACAATGAATGTAGAAAGATCCAAACTTTTAAGAAATTCCTGCATTTTCTAGCCAACCAAACAGAAAGATTGGAAATTTCTTTTATTGCATACCCCACTCGTCTTCTTCTTCGATCTGAGGAGTGGTGTGCACTGGAGAGGGTTCCATTGGACGCTGACGATCATGGATTTCAATGGCCAAAGGGCGATAAAGCCCGGGTGGGGAGCGAGATCAGATCAAAATCAATCACCGAAACCAAACCCCAAAGTCAAGCAATTTGTGACCGTTTGATTATATAAGAGCTTAAATACTGATGAATTAACCAATATGGCAGGTTTTTGCTTTCCTTTTCAACAATCCCCAACCCTAGACCCTATTATATATGAAACTATATGCAAAAGAGACGGTTGTGTTTAATTTTTATTATGATTTGACCCGTGCATAATTTTCATATTACCTAAACTACCCTTTTCGTTTTCATGGGATTGGTTTTTGGATTGAGCCATTGTGGTTAGAATTAAGGATAGTTTTGTCATCAAAGTCATTGATTTGTCTAAAAATTCATATGATGTGAGGTGTTGATTCGGTTGGAGTAAAAAGGACAAAAAAATAGAAAAAGAAAAAAAGTAAAAGAACATGAAATCTAATCGATATTGTAGTAGATTTGCAAAATTGAATAAATATTTTGTAATAGATTGTTTTTTTTTTTTTGAAAATCAAGTAATCAAATCTTGTTGTGACATCATCTCAATAAATGTGTATTTACTAATATCTCGGCTAATAATACGATATTAATTTATGCACCCCGAAAAGGCAATGTTTTATTGCTTTGCCTATTGAATTGAAAAATGTACATGCACACTACACACACATCATTACAAAAATTGCACGAGTGACATCATTAGGGGAGCAAAGAAATTTTTGCTAGATACTAGATGTGTTCTCTCAAGCCCCTTTTTTTTTTTTTTTTTTGCCTTCCACCAAGCTATCAAGTATCAACCATATGTAATTTAGGAGACAATGAAGATGGTGCTTAATTAGCATTGACATGAACTTTTTTACAAACCAACAAAAATTTTAAAAGATGAGATCACTGTAAAATGAAGATGAAGGATTGGTCTTATGTTTGTTGAAATTAAAATATATGCATAATCTCACCTTCTTTATCATTTTGGGTAGGTAAAATCTAGCTCAAAAAGACAAAAGAAGGTTAATTAATGCAATCGGTGGCATGAAATTAAAGCTTTCTCTTTGTCATAAAGAGAGCCATTCATTCATTGATTTCACTCAACATCTCTCAACAGTGTTACATAGATGCCCTGCACTTGGCCTTTGCGCATTACTTCTGCGGGTTTGTTTGCTTGTGAAATAAGGCAGGCAATGGGGTTACCTGACGTTAACAGCCAAAAAGATCTCTTCACGGTAATGGACACCGTTCATGAGGAGCAGTGAAAATGGGAACAACATGACAATATCATTACATTTCCATGGGCTTTATTGCAGACAAAAGAAAATGGGTAGCGCATAATCACATTAATCACTGAGAACACTTCTTTTTGATTTATCGTATCTGCCAAATTTGTAGGTCGGTCCTATTTTCACCCCTGATTTAACTTTAGTAAAACATGCCAAGCAAGTTGACCTTGTGAGTGGGTAAATATTTAATTGGTTTTACAGTGCCATCATGGTGAGCGAGACGTGTTGCACATGGATTGGCAAGTCCAAGGCTTTTTATGTCTGTGAAATGATAAATGTTAAAAAAAAAAACAAAGAAAAAAACTTATTGTAGTGTTTGCTTCTTTCAAGAGAATCAATTTTTGCTGATGAGAACAAACTAGTCTACTGATGGTCCTTATGAGAAATTGAACACAGGGTAATTTTTAAAATCTCCCCCGAAGTTTGGGTTTATTGTAAATAAATGATGAGAATCTATTTATTTATAAAAAAATCCCTACATTTTTGCTCTGCTTGGTTGTCGTTTGGGTAGTTGTGGGCATTGTTGACATTTCGCAACAAATAAAAACCAAATTTATAAAAAGAAGTTTGGTTTCCTTTCAAAATTGTTTAAAATATAGTTGATTTGTATGATAATGCTCATCTCATCTCTTGTTGAAGATCATTCCAGAGCTTAGTTCAACTCCATTTGTTTACTGTGAAACATTCCCAAAAGCTACTTTACTTCTTATCTCTGCAAAAACCGTCTTAAAGCACAAACCACAAGCACAAACCACAAGTCCACGATGTATTGCAATGAGTTTTGCCAGCGACCTACAAGCACAAACCTCTATGTCGAAGCAAATCAGAGGTGAGTTGTTTAAAAACACACTCTTATCTGTTTTTTATTTATAAATAGCTCAAAAAGATATTGTGATTTAGATACATAGTTTAGGTAAAATTAGAATTGAAATTAGAAAAAATTTGGCTCTGTAATGACAGTACAACAAGGCATTTTTTTGTTTGATCCACGTATAACATTAGCTGAATGTGGTCGTGGACTTGCAATGGTTAAGCTTTAGAGTTTACAGTTTATATAAGTATTGATTTTTGGTTTAACATTAGTGGAAAGAATAATAAGAGCCAAGCTATTGGGGTTAATGGCACTTGTCATAGCCTAGGGAAGGAGATGATATGTAAGAGGATGATGGGCATTGAATAGTGGAGGCATGTTCTATAATGCTTTATATCATAGGGTCATTTTGCCTTGCCTAGAAATATATGCACAATAGTAACAGCTACAGGCAAAGCCAATTAGAGTAATAGGGACCTATTTATTTTTGTTTGGGTTTATAAAGCGTTGTTTTTGTTGTCAAATAATGGATTTTTTATTCTTTGTGTTTGGTTAACTGGCCTGAGAACTTTAAATGGTGTTGTGGTTTTGTTTACTTATTTCAGCTAACCAAAGTTAACGCAATGCCCACTGCACTTGAAATGTGATGTTCTTAAGGGATATGTCTATTTAGTCAAGATGTCAATCACTTTTATAACCAAAGCCAAAGTTATTTAATCGTCTATGTTCTATTAATTTGGTTAGATTTCAATTCAGCAATAAAAAACCAACTTATTTGATGTATGTTGCCATGAACTTATAATGTTTAAGCATCTCAATTGTATTTACCTTACAAAACTTGTTTCTAAAAACGATAAAGACGACGCTAAAGTATACATTATTTAATGGTTGTAATCTCTTTTACCTAACTGTTATCATTGTCTCTAATGCATATGTTGATGACAACTTGCAACTAGCTGTGTTTTCTTTAATGTTGAAGCTGTAGTTGATGGCTCAGTAATAGGGATTGGCAATGATCTACCTGATAAGTACACTCTAACTAAGTTATGGGTAGACATCATTGACATATGTTAGGATACACTTATCAGATATTTATTTACGAAGGAGTACAATGTGATACTACCTTAGTCTTTTAGGTACTAGAACCTATTTAATGATAATGACACGCAAGATGCATTCTAAAAGTTGAGGAAAAAAGGATATCGTTAGGCTGGATTTATTGTAAATACTTATGTTGGTTTTACCTAAACATCTAATCAGTAGCAATGATGCATCTAAACATTTTTGCACTCTTGCAAATTAAGTTTCTGTTAACTTAAATCTTGAACCTGACATAGATTGGTTTGGTTTTGCTGATGAAGAAGTTTTGGCCAAGTTTTCTGTTTTTAATTCAAATATGCATCTTGAAAATTCAGTAACGGTGCTGGAGAATGAGATTTCACCTTCAAGTATTGATGATACAGAAAATGTAGTAAAGTATCTTAGTAATATAGTACTGGAACCTAGTGATGATGAGAGTGATGGGTCAGATGATGATGAAAGCGACTATGGTCTTGATGACTACCGATCTGGTGATGAAAGTGGTAAAGAATTTGATAATGAAAATGATGAGATTACTTGGGCTAGATACGAAGCAAACTCTAGTGGATTCGAATTCACTGCTGATGGGGAGAACGTAATTCTTAGGCCTGGACAGTTATTCACATATGTGTATGAGTTTAGGAAAGTGATAAAAGGTTTTTGCAATTAGAAATGGCTTTAGGCTTAAGAGAATTAAAAATGAGAAGGCAAGGGTAACTGTAAGATGTGCAAAACCAGGATATACTTGGAGAATTCATGCAAGCCCCAACTGGAATAGTAAGTCATTTCAATCGAAGACCTATTGTCCTGAGCATACATGTGTAAGGGATAATGTTGATAACTGTGAAGCAAATGCAACTTGGATTGCAGCTCAATACTTGCATGTATTCAAAGCAACTCCTGATATAAGTGTGAAGGTGATTGCTGTTGATATGTTAAAAAAAAAGGGATTGAATGTAGCATGCACAGACTGTGCAGAACTAAAAATAAGGTAATTGATCTGTTGAGACAAGACCATAAGAATAGTTGCAGTAAACTCTTTCGATATAAGCATGCTTTGTTGGAAACTAATCATGAATCTACTGTCTCTTTAGAAAGGGATTGACTTGGTGGTACTGCAAATCTTATTTTTAAAAGGTTTTTCATGTTCATTGATAGTAGCAAAATGGATTTTTTCGAGGGATGTAGACAATTTATAGGAGTCAATGGTTATCACCTTAAAGGTTCTTACAAAAAAGTATTATTAACTGTTGTCACCATTGATGTTGATTTTAGGATATACCCCTTTGCAATGTGCATTGTCAAAAATGAAAATACTAACTCTTGGCTGTATTTTATGGAAAAATTATATGAGCAGATTTGATGTAATCAAGGAGAAGAGATGTGTTTTATGAGTGACAGGAAGAAAGGGGTTCTTAATGCACTTGAGCAAGTTTTCCCACTTGCATTAAAAATGTATTGCTGCATGCATATCTATGCCAACTTCAAAACGAAGTTTCCTAGTTTATTATTGAAGAAGACATTCTGGAGGGCTTGTAGAAGCCCAAACTTTACTGAGTTCAATGAGCAAATAGAGAAGTTAAAAGAAATTAATAGTGATGGCCATAAATGGCTAATAGAGATACCTACCAACATTGGGCCAAGCATACATTCCCACCCTTCACAACATGCACACATGTGACTAATAACATGACCGAATCTTTCAATAACTAGATTAATGGCTATAAAGTGATGCCTGTTGTGAGAATGTTAGAAGACATAAAGAAAAAGATTATAAGGTTGATTCATATAAGGCATGAAGCTGCTAAAAAATGGAATGAGGGCCTGCCACCATTGGTTTGGAGAAAAATTGTTGAGGCAAGGATTGAGGCAAAAAGGATGTTTATTTTTTTTTGGCATAAAAACACATTTGAAGTACTAGAAGATGCATCTAAAGTATTTGTTGTTGACATTGGTAATAAGAAATGCGATTGTGAAGAGTGGCAAATCTTGAGGCTACCTTGTAAACATATGATATGTTCTATTGATGCCAAAAGGTTGAGAGTTGAGGATTATGTGCATAATTACTTAAAGAAGATTGCTTTTTTAGGCACCTACCAACACCAGTTCAAGCTTGTGCCGGATGAAACTAAATGGTCATTGGTGCTGACTGATAATCTACAGCCACCACTTGTAACCAAATCTGTTGGGAGGCCACGGAACAAGAGAATGAAGGAGGCTGATGAACTTGCTGCATTCAAGAGAAGCAGCAGTCTAAAGTGCTCCAGATGCAACCATTGGGAACACAATAAAAGGACCTGCCAAAGTGAAAAGCAATCAAGTAAAAAGGTTAGTCAAATTTAAGCTATTTGCTAATGATTTCTTATATAACTACAACATAAAATACTTAATTTTTTTTTCATTGTCTAATTCATAAGAAGAATGGAGAAGGAAGACTAAGACCCCAACAAACTGCGACTGAAGTAATTACATCATAGTCCACTATCTTTGACAATGGTGAACTCGGTATTCTTTAAATTTTGGTTTCATCATTTAACTTGATTACTTAACTACTTTTATAACTAATATTAACTCTTTATGTTTGTTCTTTTAATCATTTAGGACAACTCACTCAAGAATGAAACTGTAACAATTAGAGCATCTAGCATATGGCAGATCAATTAATAGTGTAATGATAAAGATAGACAGACCAACTTAATTCAGCTAATTAATTCTTTTAAAGGATTAGATGATACAACACCTTTTGGAAGGGCAAAGCTTTTGAGATAGGTGTATCATCTTTTACTCAGACTAACTATAGGTTTGAGAGTTTTGTTTTTTTTTTTTTTGTAGATTATGAACCCACTGTCTTTATGTAATCATGCAAATACAAGTAGCTTGGTGGTGCTTGTTGGGTTATCAATTGTAAAAATGAAACAAATAAATGTACTTCTTGCTTATTGTGTGAAGGTTGTTTAAAGTGGCTAGAATTGATATTGCTGTTATTGTGCTAATGTTGAATGGTTTTATTTGAAAAAAAAGGATTTTATTAAATTTAGCTTTTGCATTTGTGTTATCTATGATGATGATGAGAAATGTTGTGTGTTATCTGTGACGATGATGAGAAATGTTGTGTGTTATCTGTGACGATGATGAGAAATGTTGTGTATTATTTGTGATGATGATGAGGAGAAATATTGTGTATTATATGTGATCATGATGATAAATGTTGGTTATAAGGTTGCTGCAATTACTCTAAAATCAATATATGCTATATAATGAGCTTCACTCACTTTTTTAATGTGTTTAATAAAAATGTATTTGAAATACTATCTAAGCAACCCAAAAGGAATGGTGAATTAGGTTTCTAAAAATTATCTAATGCTTGATTAAAATTTTAATGCAAATATTAAACAAATTTAAAATAATAATAAATAAATCAACCAAAATTTATGCAGTGCTTGAGAATTCCACTAATCGGTTAACCGTTTTGACTGGTCCAAGTGACTGTTGAACTGAATTTTAAATAATCGATTAACCATTTGCAACTATCGGTTCACCGTTAATTTCCAAAGGCCTGCAAAATAAATTTTGGCTGTCCGTTCTTGCTAAATGGTTCAAGGTTAGTAAGAAATTTTATTTTGGAAATTATCGGTTAGTCGTTTACGTTAACGGTTCGTCGGTTATTTCTAGTAACCTGCAAAACAAAATGAGCTTATTTGTTTTTGTTAAACGGTTCAAGGTTAGCACAAAATTCCATTCTTGAAATTATCGGTTAGCCGTTTGATATAAACAGTTCACCGTTTAATTTTAGAATCCTGCAAAATAGAGTACAGACTAGCCTTATCCGTTTTTGTTAAACGGTTCAAGATCAAAGATTTATCCGTCTTTGGAAATTAATGTTAACAATTTTGATATTAATGGTTCGCCGTTTGCTTTCAGAATCACAATTTTAACAAAATTTCGCAGGGAATGATTTTCTGATTAAAGTTAACGAATATCCAGATTTTATGAACATATCTAGAAATATTATACGGCTTTTAAAAAATTATTGCTTAATGAAAACTCCAACATTTTTAATCAAAAACATATAAAGTTTGTTATCATCAAAATCAATACTATAGATATATATGTTAACATTATTTGCATGTGTTAGTTACTTGTATATGCATATTGCATATGCATGTAGTTCATGTGCATTGGTATTTCTCTTTGATTTATGATGTATTTCATATAATAATAATTTCTATTTACATTTTGCTACAAATTAAACATTATTTTCATTAAAATATTAGATATAGAAAAGTCTTATATTAGTTAAACAGTCATAACTTGCATTGCACCTTCTCTACATACACATAACTTATTCACTTAAGGCTATAGAAGAACACAACAGCACTTAGAAATAGAAAAATGACATTAGCACACATTATTACCTCCATTAGATTACATTTCAACCATCTGGCTTCAGATTTGTTTACTATTCTCTTAACCTCAGTAACCTTTCTAAGAATGTCTTCAATTATCTCTTGCATTTGTTGTTGATCATCCACACTACCTTTACGGACTGTATCTACTCTAGGACCTTCAAGTAATGCAATATTATTGAGATCATTTGGTGATAGGTACCACCACCTGAAATAACCACACTCATTGAAAGGGCAGCAATAAAATAACTTGTTAGGATTATCTTCAGGCTCTGATATACGCACAGCAGCACGAACTTTACATCAACACTTCTTGTTTGTGAACTTAATCACATTTCCATTTAGCTCAAATCTCCACCTTGTTATGCTTCTACTGTTCCTGCTACTAGTTGCTGCATTTGAACTTTCAGAATCCATTTAGAGTAAAAAGGAAGAAGAATGACATGTTGAGAAATAGAAATTGTTTTTGTGTGTTGTGAGTGAGGTTTTAAATTGCTTTACAAGCTTCTAAATAGTAGGAGACTTGCAATATGACCGTTGGTTTGTAACAGTCATAATGTAACACCCTCTTTATTTTTTTTCAAGTTTTAAAATTTATCTTTCTTGTAAGAACTTTAAAAAAATATCAATAATTTAAAGAGGGTAAAATAATCGTAATCCTTACTTATGACATTGTAAAGCTTTGGAATTTACAAATACAAAATTATCAAAAAAAAGGATTTGTGATTTTCACGCCAACAATCTCAACATTTTTTTAGCTATGTCAGTCAACAAATTGTCACTAGGGACAATATTGTCGTTGCACAATTAACTAATGGTAAATGTAAAAATTAATTAACAGTAGGGGTTTCCTTTACAAATATACGGATTCTTACCTTCTATTTGCAACAAGCCCAAATCTCAGGGGGGGTTTTTAAAAATTAGCCATTGAACACCGGACCTTAGTTTACTATATTTTTATTTTCTAGTGAAAAAGGCTGTACACAGCAAGTGACTTCAGCAGAAACAAGGTCTTTGAAAACTCGAAAAGCTCATTTCTCCAGTAGTCAACTGGAAATTTCCTTGGAAGCTCGTCAAATCAGGCACAAAGATTCTGGTAAACCACTTTTGCTTCTTCTTCATACTTAGCGTACTCCAAACTCCATTGTAGCCTCTTTCTTTTTTATTTCTGAGCAGCAAAAACTTCATTGCTTTCCAGTCAATAAATATGAGAGACTTACTATTACTAGCTGCATTTGTTCTTCTCGGATAGTTGTAACCCTTCATCGCATATCTTTTCTGCTGTTTATAGATCTCTGAAGATGGGAACATTAGTAAAGTGTCAAATCTTTTCTCTACTAGTTTGTCTTGCACTTGTCCTGGTTCCATGTTTGGTTCTCAGTTGTTTCCTAGGTTTTGGCTTACTTTCTTTCATAGTTACAGTCTCAATCTTGATTCTGTCAACCATTTACTTAGTCAAATTCTCGAGAAAGCAGCAGCAGCATACTTATGTTGATGAGCAAGCAATTCAAAATGAAAATCCCATTTGTGATTCAGTTCTTGCGAATGAGCCTGACGATGAGAAAATAGAACAAGTGATTGAAAATGTGGCACGAGATAAAGCTGCCCAAGAAAGTGAAGTTGGCTTTGTACATGAGCCTGAAGATTTTCCATCAGACAGTGATACTATTGGTCATGACTCAGTTTCAAGTGAAAACATTGAACTCGATTGGATGAGATGCAACAATATTGTCGGTCAAAATGGATTAGTGATTTCAAGCGGTTCAGTCTCAGAAGATGATGAAGATGGCCTCATTGAAATTGCCATTCCAGGCAGCAGTGATCATTCCACTTGCAACTTGAGTGAGGAAGAACCAAGGCAAAAAGTTCTGTCGAATAATTTGCCTGATGATTTCTTGCCTGAATCCTTCATGAGGCAACAAGGCCTACTGGAGCTCTTTGCAGATGTTAATGAAGTGAACGAGGAGGAAAATTTGATTGAAATTGACATTTCTATGGGCTCCATCAAATGTCCAAGGTTTGAAATTGAAGCATAAGCAAATGTTCTAGTGTTCAATATGCTCTATAAAAATTTTGATTTCTATAAAGTTTGATCTTGTCGACTAGGCTTAGCTTTAGGTTTCAGTATGTTTTATTTTTATTTTTTTATTTTTCTATTAAATGCTGATACATAATCAAATCATGCTCTTTTTTATTTGCCAACCTAGCTTTTGCTAAAAAGTTAAAAAGTTTGATGCTTTGTTCTGTAGCATTCGGTACTTTTTCTAACAAAATACTCAAGTATCAAGTTTCACTTTCTTCCTGTTTTGTAACATTCGAAGATATGAACTAGGGTAATTTTTGCTCGTGACCAACATTTGTGCTTCAAAAATCAAAAGTGTGCTCTTGATTCTTTTCTTTAGTTTTACTCAAGATTTCATGGGCTATATAAATAAGAATTGACAGATGTTTCTTTCTTTTTTCCTTTCTTGATTGAGATAAAAAGTCTAGTGTCAATGATTTTAGCAGACACTAAAGAAGCACACTCAAATTTGTCAAATAATGAGCAATATTAAACTTAAAATCCCATTTAACTTCTAAGATGTCAGATGGATTGGGCACCCAAAAGCATTTGGGTCTGCTTATAGTCTTATCTTTGAGTAACGATATTCAACCCCACGTTTTATCTCACACGATCCTATATTTCTTCTGTACTCCATGAATTTCCAAAATTATCCTCATATCTCGCAAGACTCTTATAGTCTTATCTTTTTTTTTTTTTTACACGATCCTATATTTCTTCTGTACTCCATGAATTTTACTTCTAAATTTTCTTGTATTATTTCATAATTTTTTTTAAAAAAATTATTTTATCAACACATTTAGATGTAAGTCTATCATCCTTTTTTTCTTTTGGGAAAACAATCGATCGTCTGTTATGTAAGTATTTATTAGAGGCTGTTTTAGACAAGTAAATTATTTTAATTCAATGTTTTAGGGTAAAAAAAAAAAAGAAATAAAAAAACTAAAAAAAAATATCAAGAGTAAGATTGTGTTGCACTGCTCATCAAATCGCCATAGAATGAATGGAACATTTTATTTCAACAAATAAAAAATTTGCAACGTGCAAGTGAAAATACAAAAGAGAATAGATACTAGGTTAATGAATTTGATTAGAAAGTAAACAACCTGCACAGCTTCTGTCGTTTACGATTATTTCAACATCAGAGGGGTCTCGTGAGATGAATGAAGGGGACCGAATAACCACACTCCCTTATCTTTTTCTTCATGAATTGTGTTTATGACACCTCTCTATTATCCTTTAAAATAATAACAATAACAGCCCTCTATTATCCTCTAATTCCTAAAATGACCTCCTTAACAAACCCTTCAAAAACGTATTTAGTGTTCTTACATCATAAAAGTTTACTTGTCTTCTTCATAACCATCAAAGAAGTTCTAGAAAACCCAAGTGTATGTATTTTTAATTCATTTGACTATTCCATTTTGAAAAAGAAAATAAAATTAGCCTTAAATTTGGTTGTCCCTTGGCATATTCATAAAGTTAGAAATCTATAAAAAAAATCCCACAAAATTCTCTCTCCTACAAAAATAAATTGGGATAAAGTTTAGTTTATAACATGTTCTTACTATTTTACAACCGTCTTCTTTCTTATGTTCTAAGTTAAAGAGTTTGTAATAAAGAAAACGATCGAGTGAAAAATGGCAGAAGTTAGATAAATTTTTACTTTTAATATAAAGAGTAAAATTGTAAATACAAAACAGGAGGGGTTCTATAAGAGAAATAGTGGGGTGCCTGTGGCGCCACTCTTTCTTCACTCATACCAATTCTATGGGCCCCTCCTTTCTTTTCAATCCAAATTTAGATAATTTGACAACAATTAACAAGTGGCAATAATGCACGCTGGTTTTTTTATTCTTTTTTTTTTTTTTTTGAGAAGGGTTTTTTTATTCTTAGATCTATATTCACGTATTGTACCCTTGAAGTTTCGTCTATAATTAATTTGAGATTCTGATCTCTATGTGATTGTTTAATCAAGTTAATCCGATAAGCCAAAACCTCATCTGCAGATGAATAAATTATTAATTTTTTGTTTTTTTAATGGGAAATTGTCACTTGCTATTGCATCAGGGGCATCAGACAATTCCAATTTGAACAATGACAAAAGCCAACTTTAGAAATAATCATTTTCATGTCAAATTAACAAGAATTTTACTTATAATCATAGACACGCGACAAAAAATAAAGAAAATAATACGAATTTATTTCTAGTGGATTGGCCTAAGCATTTTTAAAACAATTCTTTTTTTTTTTTAATTAGTCATCTGAGTTTAAATTCAATGCGAGGCTACGGAATTTGAGCTTTCATTGCCCCAACTTTTAGAAAAATTGAAAGAAAATAGCGTGGATTTTCAGGAAAAAAAAAATAAAGAGTTAAAAAGAAAAATACAAAAACATCCACTGAAGCGCCCCATTCACTGCCGTGGGGACCACCACTACTCGCGGATGCTCAGACACAACTCAGAACGAATATCACACAAAAGCCGTTGATTTCCCTAGATACCCTCACCCTCGAATCCCGCCCGTCCATTCCTTTCCGACCTCGAACTACTCCCTCGATCCTACGTGGCACTTAACAGCAATTCAAATCCGGATTTCAAGTCCGAACTATTAATAAATTCGCAAAATACGGCCAATTTATTTTAATAACAATATTCTTTTTTTTTTTTTTTAATTAAAGATGTCAAACACTGAAACAAAGACAAGTAGAGTTCAGAGTCTGTTTTCTTTCGAGATTTGAGTTTTAAATCTCTGTAAGTTTTTTTAATTCCATGCTTATATTTATTTTTTTAATTATCAATTGCTTTAGGTAATTTTACTTCTAATTACGGTAATTTTTTTCTTTTTTATTTTGTTGTCTGTTGAGGGTTAGGGTTTTCGATTGGTTTGTAGCTTTTGTTGTTGTTGTTTTTTTTTTTTTTGGGTGAAATTGACTTACTTGCTGTGTTTTTTGGCTGAGAAGATGTGAAATTTTGGAGAGAAATTGAGGTTTGAATTTTGAAAGTGAGGTCTTTTATCTTTTTTGAGGAGATGTTTGGTAATTGAAAGTGTGAAAAATTGAAACTTTATACGAAATTGAGTTCAGTTTTGCCCATTTTAGCTGAATTTTTATTTCAGTAAGTATTTTCCTGAACTTCGCGTCATTTATTCAGCAAACTAACATAGGGTTTTTGTTGTGTTTGTGGCTCTTCTTACTGGTTTTTGGTGAAACCCATGTTAAGCTGTGTTTGGTTGATAGGAAAATGTTGGAATTTGATTAGAGATTTTGAGATTTGAATTTTGATACTGAGGTATTTTATCATTTTAGGGAGGAAAGAATGGAACTTTTTTTGCATTTTACCTGATACGGCCTGGTTATAGATTAATTTTGCTGAATTCAGGGAAAAGAAATCATAAACCCTAATAATTGAGTCGTCTTTTTCTTCAACTTTTTGTTATTTTCTGAGCAACCAACCAGAGGATTTATTCAACTTACATTTTTTTTTCTGTCTTTAGAGTTCATTCAGGCCTGCTTCATTTTATTTATGGATTAGTTTTAGGTTTATTTTAAGGAAGAAAATTTTGAAGGGATTTATTTATTTACTTTTAGAAGAGCATTTGACTCAAGAATTTTCAGAACTTGCTGTACTATGCTAATATTAAGCAATCAAACTGTTCTGTTTTCTGGGATATAAATTTGATCGATAAATAATTTTGCTTATTTATACTATTTGTGCAGCTTTTATTGGCATTGAGTTGTGAGAGATTCTTGAATAGTTTGATCAGGCTCAAGAACTGTTTCTGTTGAACAGCTTACTTTGAATTAGGTTGATTATGGGTGAGGAAGAAACAAAGAGTGAAGTTCCTCAGGCAACAGAAAATGGGACAACTAGCTTGCCAGGGAAACGAGGTGAAGCTGTGGCTGTGGGAAAAGAGGTGAAGGAAGATGATGGTGTGAAAGATATGGAAGAAGATAAGAAAGCTGATGAACAAGCTGATACTGACAAGATGGATGAAGACTCGAAAATCAAGGAAAATAACAAGTCAAAAGAAGATGAGGGAACAGAAAAAGAAAAGGACACCAAAGAAGAGGAGGATACCAAGGAAGAAAAAGAAAATGGAGAAGACAAAGAAAAAGAGGAACGTAAGACTAAAGCAATGGAAGAAGAAAATGGACCAAATGAACCAGAGGTGGCTGAAGAAAAGGTTGGGGACAAAGAAGATGAGAAAGTAAAGTCTGATGAGGCTGAGGACGATGTACAGAAGGATGTAGAGACTAAGAAGGAGAAAGGTTCAGCAAAGCGTGCTAAAGGGAAGAGTGATGGGGAGAAAGCTAGAGAAAAGAAGCCCAAGATAGTAAAGGAGAAGAAAGAACCAGAGCCAAGAACTCCTGCTGTTGATCGCCCTGTTAGGGAGCGGAAATCTGTTGAAAGACTTGTGGCATCTATTGAGAAAGACTCCTCAAGGGAACTCCATATTGAAAAGGTTTTGTTTTTAACTATTTTTCTTCATTCATATAAATGTAAATTTTGTGCCTTACCATGACCTTGTTTGATGTATATTCTTACATGGATTTTGTAGGGTAGCGGTACTCCTTTAAAAGATATTCCTAATGGTATGCCTATCTTTCTAATATCATCGATTTTTTATTATTATGTGCTATCCTATTTCATATATATATATTTTTCCTGCTATTAAAGTGTATGGCATATCTGAATGATCATCCCTTAACTTTTACTTGATAATGGCCTCGTGACATCGATTTAAGTTTATGACTAAATCACTATGCGACACTGTGGACCTTTAGGATTTTGAGATCTCCATTTTTAAAGTCTTAAAAGATGAAACTTTTTGCTGAATTGAGCTTAATATGGCTTTATTTTAGCTTAATTTATCTTCTGTGTGCATTGGCATGTCAATGCAGATCAGTTAATGAATTATATGTCCTCTTAATGTGCTTTCTTCAGTGGCGTTTAAGTTGTCTCGAAGGAAGACAGACGACACCTTCAGACTGCTGCATTCAATTCTCTTTGGAAGGAGGGGAAAGGTAATCTGAGTGCTACGATTTCCTTGCTTGATGTTCATTTCCTGGACAATGTAGTTCACTATGAGGACGTAGTAAATAGATACCTGCATGCATGCAGATGTGCTGTATTAACTCCATGAATATAAGATGGTTTTGGGTTTTACTTCGATGCTTTTATTGGTTGTGCTAAACTTGCTTTATGTCTCTCATTTCTTTCCTTTGCAGGCATTTCAGGTCAAAAGCAACATTTCTCGTTTCTCTGGATTTGTGTGGCATGAGAATGAGGTAAAATAATTGCAGTTTTAAGAAAGAGAATTGACCTCTCTACATACAGTTTGTTATGCATATAGCATATGTTAGGGCTTTAAGTATGTTTTCTTCTTATGTACTACCTCATATTTGGTTTGCCATGTGATGGTAGTGAGTGAAAATTTTGACTTGGATGCTTTTATTTTTTATTTTGCGTTCCTACAGGAAAAACAAAGGAGCAAAGTGAAAGAAAAATTTGACAAGTGTAACAAAGAGAAGTTGTTGGAATTCTGTGATGTACTAGACATTCCAACTTCCAAGACCACTAGGAGGAAGGTACGTCAATTTGCCGCTGCATTGGCTAGACTGTTTGTATATACTATTTTTTTATATTTTTCTGTCCAAATTTTGTGCCGTATGCTGTCTCATCTTCTGGAGAGTGGCCACTATCTCATCAGTTTACTTTGAGAAAAACGAACCTTTTCAATTGTAAATCTCTTTAATTGTCTGCATAAGTACATGTGCACAAAATATTCAGGATTTGTCAATTTAGCTTCTCTGCTTGAATTTAAAAAATTGAAGATATCAAGTGATATGCCTTAATGAGATTAATATGCATGTGCAGGAAGATATTGTTGCATCACTGATTGACTTTTTGGTGGCTCCTCATGCTACAACTACTGTGCTGCTTGCGGAGAAAGAGGTTTGGTTACTTTAACAAAAAATGAAAAAGAAAATTGACTTTACAGATGGCTGTTGTTTCTTGTCTGCTGTATCTCTTATTATAACATTCTGTTGGTAACTCAGTCAAATAAGAGCAATAAGCGCAAGAGGGTAACCAAACAAGGTTCATCAACATCTGGGGCCGCACCTTCTAAACGATCATCAAAGGTATTAGTTTACTTCAATTGAAATCAGAAAGATGGTTTTGCGATTATTGCAGCTAATCGTAATGGTTAGAATACTTTTGGGTTTTCAGTTTTACTATATCTGAGGAGATGGTACTCCAATTCATCATATTTTTAGGCTAATGGTGACTGATTTGATAATTGTTTGCAAATCTGCTGCTCTTTTCTTTTAATAGCATTATCGTTTCTTTTAAAAAATATAAGGTTATTGGTTGTTGTATAGAGTCAAAGAAAGACTGAAAGTGCTTCAAAAACGGGGAAGAAGAGTATTCCTGACACTGATGATGAATCCGAAGAAGAAGAAGAAGGAGAAGGAGAAGAAGAAGAAGAAGAAGAAGAAGAGGAAAAGGAAGAGGAAAAGGAAGAAGAGAAGGGAGAGGAAAAGGAAGAAGAGGAGAAGGAAGAGGAAAAAGAAGATTCTGAAGGAGAGGAAAAAGAAAATGGTGTTCCAGAAAAATCAGATGATGATATGCCTGAACAATCTGAAAGTGAGGACAAAGATGAATCTGAGGATGATTCTGAAGAAGATGTCCGAAAGCGCAGACGTTCAAAAGCTTCGAGTGCAAAGAAGGTATCTGGTGGAAAATCTAGGACCAAGAAAGTTACAGTTTCAAATAAGTCCAGTCCTCCACCAAAAAGAACACCCAAAAAAGCATCAGCTAGACGGTCCAAGGCTGATGAAGACGGTGATGCCAGTCCGAAAGTATTCTCTAGAAAGAAGAAAAATGACAAAGTCACCAAGGAAAAGACTTCAACTCCAACAAAATCTACTCGCGGGGAAAAACCTGGTAAAATAGTTGCCGTCAACTTCTTTCACACTCCCTTTTTCTTAATTTTTCCTTTTGGCTAGACCAAATTATTTGTGTTTGCTTTTTCTTAAGCACTAATATGCTGAAAGTTGCTCTTAAAATAATTCAGGGAAAAAGGCTGCGAAAGGGAAGGAAAAAGCTAAAGAGGAGAAGTTGAAGCTGACTGATGAGAAGCTAAGAGACGCAATATGTGAAATTCTCAAGGAAGTGGACTTCAATACTG
Organism: Atalantia buxifolia; assembly: GCA_030444775.1. Classification (NCBI taxonomy): domain Eukaryota; kingdom Viridiplantae; phylum Streptophyta; class Magnoliopsida; order Sapindales; family Rutaceae; genus Atalantia; species Atalantia buxifolia. Next base: position 24,673,411 of record CM059834.1, on the reverse strand, counting down.
TGAGATTTGATATCACTATGATCCAATTTCTCATAAACACTACACATTCTTATTTCTGCTATTGCTTTGGAAGACTGGAAAAGAAATTAGATGGAAATACTTTAAATGGTTTCAATCAGTAATTTCTTTCACCAAAAAAAATATAAAAAAGGGGAATGCTGCAGTAACTTCTAGCCTTGTGCCTTATTACTAAGTTGTATTGTTTTATTTTTCAGGCTACGTTCACCGACATTCTGAAGCTACTCGGTATGCCTTCATCACCTTCATTTATTGCATTTATTTTCAGCATTTTGAAGTTTCCTATCATCAGATGATACTGCTCAATTGTCTTGAGCTTTTAAACAAACTTTATCGGGTGCATGATTCTGAACTGCTGAATATCTGTGAAAAGTTAATTAGTTATTTGTAATACTCAAAAGATTTGATAACAAGATTTGTACAAATGTTGTACCCATTGACAAGCGATGTCAATAACTGCTGCCCAAGATCAGAAGCAATCCCTGCTGATAGATACCTTGCACTAGGAGTAAGAAACACCCTTTAAACTATTCTCTGCCTGATGGGAATTTTGATCAATTTACAGCTCAACAATTTGATGCCGATCTCACATCAAGAAAGTCATCAATAAAGCTCATGATCCAGGAAGAGCTCACTAAACTAGCTGATGAGGCAGATGATGAAGATGGAGAAGGTGATGCTGAGAAAGATGAAGCCCAGGCGGCAGGTCAAGAGGTCGAAGCCTGACGATCTTCAAAATGGAACGTGACTGCCCCAAAATATTGTACCTATATTTATATGCCTTTTGGTTACTCTTCAGAGTCTAGCTGTACCGTCTGTATCCTTTAGTCTGTACCAACTAAAAGCTGGCTGTAACTTAGTGTTAATTTGCTGGCAATTAAACTAGAGATAAGTAGAAACCGGAGGGGCTGGATGGATGTACTGAAGGCTCCTCGTAGAATTTGCCGCTTGTGTACACAATAACATAATTTGTAGGAACCTTTTGACCTTTTGTGGAGTAAAAAGATTTGACGGTAAAGTCTGGTTTCATAGTTACCCAACCTGGACCATCAAAAACTTGCAATTCATTTCAGTTATGTGCTTATCAACATTAATTTTCGAAGAAATGATTTGTTGCATAATGAGATGATTCATGGCCTCATGGGACCCTATTTTTGGATGATAATATTTGTTTGGCCTCCGCCTCATTAATCCAGCCGCGTAATTTGTTTCTCATTGTTGCTATGTGCCACTGGCCATGTGATACTGAAGATCAAGCTTTGCTGAACAGAGATTGCTTGAATGTTTTGGTTCTGTCTGGTTGTAAATGTCTGTTTACTGTGCAAATGCCAGATTTTTGACATCTAAAAGCCTTTGTAGCATGTACCCTAATGCCCGTTTTTCATTTACATCTCGAGCAGGATGATGACTAAATGCAGAATTGGACCACAAAGAGTCGAGGGGTGGTGAGTAGACCAGATCTTGTTTATAGCTGACAAGCCAGCCAATCCACACCAATGCAATGCTCCAGTGAATTATCTTGACTGTGCTAACCAACCCACTGCTGGGGCCTAAAATGAAAAGCTATATTTGAGAAAAAGGCTAAAATGGAATTTGACCTATTGCTACGGCACAGGGGACCTAGGCGCGCCACGAGGTCCACAGACCCAAATGACGGTTCGTTAGACGCGCAGTGAGGCACTAGCTTAGATCTCAGGGTACAAATAAGAGATTTTGGGAAAGAACTTTGTAGGAAGTAGGAACAATTGCTTTTAACCTTTTTGCTTACTCGGTGCCGAGCACTATTTGCTTAGTAGCAAAATGGACGGTTTTGATCACAACATCGCAAGGGCATTCAAGTTGTTGATAAATAATGTTAATGGGGGGATACCCAGTTGCCAACCATACCGATTTTAAAGAGCTTATTTGTCACCAATTGAGGTTTAAGAAAATAGAATGCATCGTATTTATCATGGTTTCACTTTGGACTGCATCACGCAAAAGATTTTTTTGATTTCTTTTGAACGCACAACTTTTACAGCCTCGGTGCTTGACTATTAATTATGCAACAATTTGGCCCGCCCAACACGAATGATGTCTACTATATAATAAGGTAATATTTTTCATATCACAATACTATCAACCGAAGTTACATGTTATAACTTTGATTTGAATATTGAAAGCAATCATACACATCATCCTTTTGCCGCTGTCATAATAGACCCTTATCGGTATGCAAAATGTCAAAATCTTGAAGCTAAAGACAAAAAAAATTGCTCCACTACTAAAAGTGGAGCACTCATTGACCTTCTATTACTACTAGAACTACTACTCATCTAATCAAAAACTAAGTGGATGGCACATCTGGTTAGTTGATGTTAATCCTTGGCGCTGCCGTCTTGGTTACATTTGTCATGTTTTAATCAGTGTTTTAGTTTATTTATAAGCTTACAAGCTCTGTACTGTGAACATCATTAAAAACAAAAAGGTGTTTTCATTTTTTATTTATTTTTTTAAATCCTACGTAAAATGCAAACGAAAACCCATCTAGAACATACTATGATGGATGGGGCCTTGAATTTTGAGTATTAGTCACTTAAATTAGGATATTTATATATATTAGAGGGAGAGGACAGGCTAACAAATACACCATAATTAGTCACAATCTTAGGGGTCGGTGACAACATTAAGACATGGGGTTGATGACTAGGTGAAATCACTTATTTAATAAGCACTTTATTGCTAAGCTTTGGTGCCATCTATAGTTACCTATCCTATTGGCTAAGTCATTGTATGTTTCCACTAGGAATTAAAAACACTTTATAGTCAATTAATGCCTACAAATTGCATGTATGTGATGGCAAATAAAAATATTTATAATATTTACATAAAGTAAACAAACCCATGTAGAAAATTAAATAATCATGTTTTTACTGTGAAGTGGCTAGCATTAATTAAATTAAATATAACAAAAGGAAGAAAAAATAACTACCTGCAAATTGCATGTATCCGAATCCGATGACAAAACAAAAATTCTATATTAATCTTTACATAAAATTAACAAACCCATATGGTAAATTAAATAGTCCTCTTTGACTAACAATGACTTGTTCAAAAAAACTATTGTCGAATTATTTAATAGTCAAAAGTTAAATTAGTTAAATGACCGGAATCTTCTTACCTGCCATATTGATAAATTATAATCTTCTCGCCAATGAGATGTTAGTGAACTTAGTCGTGAGCTCACTAAATTTTTTTTTTTTGTATTTTAATTTGGAAAAAAAAATTCTTTTTATATGAAAAAATTTAAAAAAAAAAATGGGACCATCAAATAAAAAATTCCAGGTCACACCGACCACGTGCAAGATACCAAATCAATGGTCCAGATAATCAACCACGCGACCAATCGAATGGCTTAAATTCTGTCCGTGCAAATACCCACTTATCGACAAACAACGGCTCAGAATCATCCACGCGTCCAATCTCTACCCGTTATTAATGCGTCGATCCAACGGACCCAAGAAACTCATTCGCTCTCAAAAACTGTCTCCCCCTCTCAACGAACCCCAAAAATAAAAAAATAAAAAATAAAAAGCTCTGATTTTCCCCGTACCAAAATTTTGATAATTCATTCAAAATTATTAATAATCTCAAGCTTTGTCACCCCTTTTGTTCATTTGAATCATTTCTTGAGTTTTTTCTTCAAAGTTTTTATTTTTTTATGATTTTACCTGAAATCCAAAGGAGTTTGTTTTTTTTTTTAAAAAAAAAATAAAATTGTGCTTCAAGTTAGCTAGCTAGCTTTATATAATTAACGTTTTCATGCATGCATTTAGAATTCAGTAAAAGCTTCGAATTTTCCTCCGCAAAGCCTTCAATTTAAGCACCCTCACCAGAAGTACACAAAAAGCTTTTTAATTTAAAGTCAATCTCCAAAATAATTATGGGAGACTCGGATAATGATTCGGGAGGTGAAAGAGAGAGGCAGCAGGGCTCATCGAGGGAGCTGTCGCCGAGGGAGCAGGACAGGTTCTTGCCGATAGCAAACGTGAGCAGGATCATGAAAAAGGCCCTGCCCGCGAATGCCAAGATATCCAAGGATGCCAAGGAGACCGTGCAAGAGTGCGTCTCCGAGTTCATTAGCTTCGTCACCGGCGAGGCTTCCGATAAGTGCCAAAGGGAGAAGCGAAAGACCATCAATGGAGACGATCTCCTGTGGGCAATGACCACTCTGGGCTTCGAGGAGTACGTGGAGCCGCTCAAGGTTTACCTGCAGAGGTTCAGGGAAATGGAAGGGGAGAAGATGGCGCGTGACAAGGACGCCCCGCCGGGTCATGGTGTTGGTGGTGCGATTGGCGGAGAGTACGGTGGGATGCTGATGATGGGACATGGAGGTCAACTCAATCAAGGGAACGTGTATGGCTCTGGTGGGTATCATCATCAAATGGCTATGAGTAGCAAGGGTGGGCCTAGCAGTGGTGGCAGCTTAGGTAGGCCCAGATAGTGGGAAAAAGAGTCTGGAGCTGCGATCTCTGATGACGAGGGAACGCGTTCGGTGTAGATCCGTGGGAACATGTGATTGGATCTCTGGTGCTTAGTTCACTAGCTTATTTGTTTTGCTCTCTCTCTCTCTATGTGATTAACTTTCAGTCTGTGTGTAGGTTTACGACTTTGTTGATTGCAATATTATATTTTGTTAGAACAAAGGAAAAAATTTGCTTGTGTGCATTCACAACTAGTATATTAGTGTGTGTGCGTGTGTGTGTGTGTGTTGTGTGTATATATATATGTATATGCATATGAATGAGTATTGAAGATTTTTCTTCATTTGTCGATACGATTGCATATATTATATACGTTGGTGATCAAATTACGGACTCTTTTAGCCAATCAAGTTAATTGTTTTGGAGATCCTCCAACTGACTTTCAAACATCGCTATTTAAAGATTAATAAGGTTTTCCTAGTTATAAAATACATGGAATCTTTGTGGCTTTATGCAATTCTTTAATTTTATTCTATTTATCCAATAAAATTCTTTGTTTTGATTACAGACTACATTGATCAGAAACAAGTATTATTGTTATTTTTTTTTATGTTATTTATTGATTGAATCTACGGCATTCGAGTTTACAGTTAAGTCTCGTTCTTTTGAAGAATGTTAGATACATTCGATACTAAACGTGCCATTAATGAATGAATCATCTTTTTCCCTCTTCTTTTTTTCTTCCACCCCTCCATACGCAACATACATAGCCAAATATAGTGCGACATAAATGGTACATAAAAACCTATACTTTAGATGGATATTTCGGGCCAAGGCATGTTACATTATACACCACACAAAAAAAAAAATAAAATAAAATAAAATTGCACCCAACAATTCAAAATAATTGTGCAACACGTGTGTTTATCTGTGTTGCATGTACTTTTGATCCCTAGAAAGTGTGCTTTTGAGCTTTCAGGGATTGAAGGCTGAATGTCACTTCACTGACATTTGTTCAACGCAGCAAAGGGTAGAGGATGTTGGGGGGTGGGGTGGTGGATAATTGTTTCCACTTTCAACCCAAACAGTGTGCAGCACCATTTGTTTCCTGATTCCTAGTACCAGCAAACATGGGAGACACCATTATGACTTGCAAGAAACCCGCCTTTTCCATTTTAACTAGAAAAACATTAACAGCGGCAATTTAAAATAGTGGGCTTGATAGCCACCAGTTCATGGACCGTCAGGTTGATGAAAATTATATAGAAAAGCCCACCAATCCAACTGCAGAGTGCAGGAAATGCTTTTTCATTTAAATATGATTGTACCTTAAGACTGCTGTTCATCCACATTCCACATTGTGCCTATGTAATGTGTCAAGGCGAATTGTACAGCCTCTGACAACTTAAACACGCTCTATCAAACTCTAAAAAGAGGTTGTTTTCTTACAATTGAATCCAAAGAATCTGTTCATACAAAGCGAGTCAGATACAATGGGATCGATCACTCTCCCGCTTGCAGAGCTTGAGATGAAGGTGTTATTCTATTATACGACATCAACACCTCCTATCACGCTTTACTTAGAGGACAATGGCTTCATAAGTACAAGGTCGTGTCCTCTGAGAAGATATTTTCTTGAGAGGACTTTGACGAGAAATCTTAGGTGAGAAAATCTTAAGTGAGACAATCTTACATGTCATTATCATAATATAGGAGGACCATCCAATTATATATTGCCAATGTCAAAATAGCTCGGTCCACCACTTTAAATGACATGGTGAAACTAAAACCACCACATCGAAGACTTTCTTTCCAAGGTATATAGACATATCAATCTAATTTCATATTTATCACAATGAACTATATTGATGTTTGCCAAGTAGCCTCATGGATTTCCATTTTGCAATGGTTGCAAAAACATGATGAGCATTGGCAGAAGCAGAAATACTAATGGGGAAATGCATCGATTGGATGTCATATTTGATGGAAATAGAGCTCCTAAGTCCTAGAAAGAGACAGACAAGATCTAAGGTTCTAAACAAAGAACGAATAATAAAGTCTACAAGTTGTGAATTTGACAATGCCTTTTGAAGTAAAGATAAAGAGAAAATACTAGAAGCAATCTTTTATGAAGTGAACGAATGGCCAAAATACTTTGTATTAGCTGATTTTTATTTTCTAAAAATAATTTACGGGTTGGATGATGATGATGGGACATGGAGGTCAACTCAATCAAGGGAACGTGTATGGCTCTGGTGGGTATCATCATCAAATGGCAATGAGTAGCAAGGATGGGCCCACCACTGGCGGTAGCTTAGGTAGGCCCAGATAGTGGGAAAAAGAGTCTGGAGGTTGTGATCTCTGATGACGGGGAAACGCTACGGTGTAGATTTGTGGGAACATGTGATTGGATCTCTGGTGCTTAGTTCACCAGCTTATTTGTTTTGCTCTCTCTCTCTCTCTCTCTCTCTCTATGTGATTAACGTTCAGTCTGTGTGTAGGTTTAGGACTTTGTTAATTGCAATATTATGGTGTTAGAACAAAGGAAAAAATTTGCTTATGTGCATTGACAACTAGTGTGTGTGTGTGTGTGTGTGTGTGTGTATAAGGTTCTATCACAGGAAATGAAGGATGGATGTGCTTTCGAAATAACTTTGTAAAAGAAGGAAATGAAGTCCATGATGTTTAAATCTTTTCAATTATTACCTATATGGATGCCTACAGGTATGGTTTTACTGCCCTAAACGGATCCCTGTCCTAAAGCGGGACTTACTACCAGTAAAAAATTCAGCACACACACATAAAATAATTTTAGAAATCTAAACAACACAGAATCTTTGCACTATATTACACTATCCTCCCCTTGGCTCTGATACCAGAAGGAAATAGGATCTCTATCTTCTGTTGTATCTTCTCTTCTCCCCCCATCCAATCTAAATATTAGTTCTGGGATCCAGATCTAATATTTCTATTTGAGCCTTTGTTGTAATCAAGATTGCTAAAGCCTTAATAAAATTCTAAAATCAATTAAAGCAAGGTATATCGGCTGGAAACCGTAACGTGCAGGCTACTGGTCCAAAGGAGATTTAAATATCTTGACTAAAACAATTGTCAAGGATCTCGTCGTTCTGGTATAACAATGCCACGTACCTCAACTTGGTAAATTTATTTCCCATTAGTTGCATTGGTTTGTTTAATTTCTTCTTTTACAAAGTTATTTCGAAAGCACATCCATCCTTATATATATATATATGTATATGTAAATGTATATGTATATGCATATGAATGACTGTTGAAGATTTTTCTTCCTTTGTCGATATGATTGCATATATTATATTATGTTGGTGATCAAATTACGGACTCTTTAGCTAATCAAGTTAATTTGTTTGGAGATCCTCCAACTGACATTCAGACATTGCTATTTAAAGATTAATAAGGTTTTCCTAGTTATAAAATACATGGAATCTTTTTTGCTCTATGCAATTCTTTAATTTTATTCTATTTAACCAATAAAATTCTTTGTTTTGATTGCAAACTATATTGATCAGAAACAAGTATTATTGTTTTTCTTTTAATGTTATTTATTGATTGAATCTATGGCATTCGAGTTTACAGTTAAGTCTCGTATTCTTCTTTTGAAGAATGTTAGATACATTCGATACTAAACGTGCCATCAATGAATCATCTTTTTCCCTTTTCTTTTTTTTTTCCACCCCTCCATACGCAATATACATAGCCAAATATGGTGCGACATAAATGGTACATAGCCAAGGCATGTTACATTATACACCACAAAAAAAAAAAGAAAATGTGCACCCAATAATTCAAAATAATTGTGCAACACGTGTGTTTATCTGTGCTACATGTGCTTTTGATCTCTAGAAAGTGTGCTTTTGAGCTTTCAGGGATTGAAGGTTGAATGTCACTTCATTGACATTTGTTCAACGCGCTTGCGGGGGCGGTGGGCCAAGGTTGAGTGAAGGAATACAAGAATTTACCCAAGGGGACGGGGTTAGAAGGACAACTCATTTAGTCTTGGGTCTTCGGTGATACACAACTCATAAGAATCATATAAATTATGAGATCCAGATAATTGTGTGGTTCTTAGAAATTGTGAATGTTATATTAAATATAACATAGTAAAATTCGGTGGATAATTGTTTTAACTTGCAACACAAATAGTGTGCTGGCGGTGCCAGAAATTTAACTTAGCAGGGGCTAAGTTTGAATAATAATGTAATTTAAAAAAGGTCAAAAAGTAACAAGTACCAAAAACAAAAATTCATTAATATATTCAATACATTTATAATTGATCTCAACGTGTTTTCATATGTTAAAAACGTTAAAGAATAAACTTATCATCAAGAATACAAAATAAATATTTTTCTACATGGGCAACATTATTAATTTCTAATCTGATTTCACAGACGATTTTTCACAAAATTCATAGTTAAAAATGCCTTTCATTAATATAGTCACGACAACTAGTAAAATCAATACTAATGTTATCAATAAATAAATTAATGAATACAATTTATATTTTTTAATATCAACTATTTTTCTTGTTAATCTATCAATCTCTTTCAAATTTAAAAATTTGTTATTAGAACCCACCTGTGTAATGTAAGCATCAAATTAAATTTTAAGTGTCATAAGATCCATTGAAGAAAAATCATTTTGATAAACTCAATAAGATAAAATAATTTTTATTTTTTTGTGTGAGAAGAGTTAGAGTGCAACAAATCTTAAAATAACAATTTCTTTGTGGGTGGGAAGTTAAAGATAAATATTTAATATTTTGGTTATTTTTAAATTTTAACAAGGACTTTTATGATAAATGAGATAAATATTAAATTAAATTTGTAAATTTTGAAAAGCTAGAGGGGGCTTAAACCCCTCCTAGTCCTAACGTGGCACCGCCTATGTGCAGCACCATTTGTTTCCTGATTCCTAGTACCAGCAAACATGGGAGACACCATCATGACTTGCAAGAAACCTGTATTTTCTTTTTTAACCGGAAAAACATCAATATCGGCTATTTAAAATAGTGGGCTCGATCGCCACCAGATCATGGACCGTCAGGTTGATGAAAATTGGTCTATTTTTAGAAACCTCCCCTGAGGTTTGATATAATTTCATTTAGATGGCGAGATTAATTGTATTCTCACTTGTCTCCCCTGCCGTTAGTATACATACATGTATAACGTTAGTATTTGAGGGCAAAATTGTAAAAGACAAGCTGAAATTCTAAAAAAAATCAAATAACAATAAAAAATAGTTTAAAATCTATTGGATAATTGTATTATCTAATTACACACAATATTCATTGTGTAAAAGAATGCATTTCTCTTTCCCCAATACTAAAAAGCAATGGAGTTTCTTTCTCTCACAATTTTCACTCCACTCTCCTACTCTCATTTGCTGGAACAAAAGAAAATAAACACCAAGAGTATATGTACCCATGAAGAAGAAAAACATGGGTGGTCGAAGAAGGCCACCGACTGGTGATTATCAACGGCGGCCGGGATATGCCACTGGTATTGGTGTTTGTAAGAGGTTAGTTACTTTATCAAAGTCTAAACTTTTTTAAATGTATCTTTAATTTTCTTATTTTTGGAGATTTTATATGTGGTTGTTGGTTGTGTTTGATTTGTCTTGTTTATGGGTTGGTGGTGGAAAAATTGATTAAAAGGAGAATGGGTTCAACCATATGTAGCCATAAGTTAAAAAAAATTAATTATTGGTTATTTTACGTATATGGGCGATTGCTAAATGATAGGCTAATGAAATTCAGTTAATTTGTGACTGTCACCAACTGTAAACTGCAGAAATGCACATGTGACTGTAATTTAAATTATGGTGCCATTCTACTTAGTGTTAGTTTCCAATTTAATTAACTCATACTAATGTTTTTTTTTCTTTTGGTACAAATTTAAATGTTTGTTTTTTTTTTATTTATGTTGCTGGTTTGGTGACATACAACTTGATGGTTTGGAATTTACTTATTTCTTTAAACAAGTAAAATACTGATGGTTTGGTGGTGATGGAATCCCTTAACGTATTTTAGAGACTGATACAGTCTATTGCTGAGAGAACTAAATTATTTTTTTTGTGGTTTTTGATTTCACGCGTTAGTTAACAAGCTTTCTGTAATTTGATGAGACATCCACTGTCTCTCAAAATTATAAAAATAAGCTTTGTGTAATTTTTTATAATTTTGGGAGACAGGAGACGAGCATTCGTCGCTTAAAATTATTGAAACAAACTTTCTATAATTTGGGGAGGCAGGCACCTGTCGCCCGAGAGACGGTGCCCGTCGCTCTAAATCACAAGCACTTGTCGCGATAGGCCCTATCGTGCGCGCGATTCTGCAGAAATGCAAAATACCCTTTTAAGCTAGTTGTCGCAAACTTTTCGTACTAGATAATGAGTTTACAAAATAGGACTTCGCATGAATGCACCATCAACACCTTAATCTACCTAAAACGAGACTAACAAACTCTAAGAGGTATTTTGTTGAGCACCTCATGTGCAATTTATTAACTACCAATTTCATTAAACCATTTTTACTATTTACGCACCAATCAATCCCAATGCTCATCTATAATCATTTATACACTAATTTGTCAGCAATCAATCTTAAGCAAACGAAAAACAAAAAGAATTTACAATCTAAGGCTTGCCAAAATTATCGGAAACTAACGTGATATATTGCGACCAAAATGGCAGAAGTAGAGCCACATGCTGCTGTCAAATGCCCGTCCACCCATTGTCGCTTGTCGCTGGAAAACTCAAGATCTAGGTTGAATTTGGAGAGAAGATGAGGTAAATGTATGGTAGGCTATTTTTGTCCACAAACAAAGTAGTTGGGTGAAGTACTCGTAACTTTGTTGGCGACAAAAATTGGGGTTTGTTTAATTGGTTTGGATATTTTAGTCATTTCGTAAGCCAACTAACGGTCAACCCGTATGTATACTAACGACAGAGGAGGTAAGTGATAATACAATCAATCTCATCATCTAAGTGAAATCATATCAAATCTCAAGAGAGGTTCTAAAAATAGCCCGATGAAAATTATATAGAAAAGCCCACCAATCCAACACAGAGTGCAGGAAATCCTTTTTTATTTAAATATGATTATACCTAAGACTGCTGTTAAGCACATTCAACATTGTGCCAATGTAATATGTCAAGGTAAATTGTACAACCTCTGAGAACTTAAACAGATAAATAGCACAAAGAGACGATGTTTGCTTATGCAGACTTGAGTATTCTCTAGAGTATTCTACCGATATGATATTTGCTTAAGATGACTATAACAAACGCTTAGTGTTCGTATCAAACTCTAAAAAGAGGTTGTTTTCTTGCAATTAAATCAAAAGGAACTGTTCATACAAAGTGAGTCTAATACAATGGGATCGATCACTCTCCCCGCTTGGAGAGCTCAAGCCGAAAGTGTTATTTTATTCTACGTGATTGACATCGACACCTCCTAGCACGCTTTACTTGGGAGACAGTGGCTTCATAAGTACAAGGTCGTGCCCTCTGACAAGATATTTACTTGAGAGGATTTTGACGAGAAATCTTAGGTGAGACAATCTTACATGTCATTATCATAATATAGGAGGACCAACCAATTATATATTGCTAGTGTCAAAATGGCTTAACCCACCACTTTAAATGACGTGGTGAAACTAAAACCACCCCAACTAAGACTTTCTTTCCAAGTTATATATACATATATAATAATTTAATTTCCTATTTATCACAATAGACTATATTGATGTTTGCCAAATAGCCTCATTGATTTCCATTTTGCAATGGTTGTAAAACCATGATAAGCAATGGCATAAACATAAATACTCATGGGAAAATGCATCGATTGGATATCATATTTGATGGAAATGGAGCACTTAAGCCCTATAAAGAGAGAGGAAAGATCTAAGATTCTAAACAAAGAACAAATAATAAAGTTTACAAGTTGTGAATTTGCCAATGCCTCCTGAAGAAAAGATGAGAAAATACTATAAGCAATATTTTATGAATTGAAAAAATGGGCAAAATACTTTGTATTAGCTCATTTTTATTTTCTAAAAACAATTTAGAGAGCGAGGTTGAAAATCAGTAAGCAAATATACATTTTCATATCACCTGTCTGATTCGACCAAATGGTTTACCATATAGGGCCTACAATATAAGATAACGAAACTCAAAGCAAGGAAAACAACAGAATTTGAGGGGGGCTATAATGGAAGATAACAAAACTTATAAGAAAAATTAACAAAGGCATATCACGTCAAAAGATTCTCAACTAATTTTTTTTCCTTCCATATATACAAGGTAACTTTATGTAAATTCCACCTCAAAATTTTTCAATTGAATCAGTGATTAGATTTCCTACATCACTGTCACAAAACATCACATGAGTCAACATCGTGGTATATACTGCAAAAACTAACAGAAAAATGGTAAGATAATACAACAATTAGCCATGTAAGAAAGGAAGGCAAACAAGCATGCACATTAGCAACATCTTTTACGCTACAAAAAAAGGAGAAGAAGTTCAAGTGATAATGAGTTCTAAAGTAATCTATCACATCCAGAATACAACAAGTTCAAGCGATAACATCATCATCAAACACAACATTGATCTTATCTAGTGTCAAAAGCTAAAACACAAATTCAGTGAAAACTAAAAACTTAAAAGCAAATGTTCATCTTCAATAATCTCAATGTCCAGAAAAGGGAAAAAACTCATGCATTATCTCTCTCACATGGAGGCTGAGGTCCTCTTCATCTCTAGCAAAACAGAGTTTTGCTGAACAGTTTCACTTCTCACGATCACATATCTTTCAAACTATGAAACAAATAAAGGAGTGAGTAACAAACGAAAAATACAAAAAAAAATAACATACTCAGGCTTATAAAAGTGCATTATTATTTTAGTAATAGTTCATAAAATTAAACTATAAAATATATCAATTATTATAATAGACAAAATACAATAAATTTTTGTATGACCGAATAGATCCTGCCTTAGCTAAAAGATATACTTGAACACATCAATTTTGAGTCCTTTACAACCACTGTTATTCTTTCCTCAAAGCATCTTTATCACATAAACCTGATACAAGTAACTCCTCTCTAGTGGCATAGACGTACATACATGCATGGAAGTTCAAAAAATAAATAGAATAGCAATATATTAACAATTAACTTATTGTAACTTTTTTATGAGCTATAAATGTGGAGCTCTTTCCATGTATTTTTATAGAGGTATAATTATAGAATATAATAGTCACGAAAAGAACCCTAGCAAGAAACTGTAAATGACAAGAACTTACAATGGCACAAAGCCAGTGGAAGGTGCACAACCAAAATGGGCAAGAAAATGAATATAGCAGAGTGTGGCAGTCATCCACTAATTCAAGACGAAAACGCTCACAGAAAGATCCATCGACACTTTTATAGTTAAAAAACAATGTGACAAAGAAAACAATAAAGTATTAGAACACCAACATTCAAGAATAGAGAAACTTACTTCTTTCATGTGGGCATGAAACTAGAATCCTAGTAAGATGACGCAACCAAGAAATTGCAGGCCATGAACTGAGAAGGACAGTTTAACCATAAAGAAATCAATTGTAGTATGTCCATCTTCTGGTATGTCCTCCCAAATAAAGAGGTCCACAAAATATATTTACTCTGACATAGGCCATCGCCTCTTTCCATAATTAGCATTCCTCGATCTCGAACGATGTTCATCCTCCTGAGACAGACCTGACTTAGTGTGAGTCTTAAATTACCTTCCTATGTCTTATTTATCATCATGCTCTTTTTCACGGTCTATGTATCTATGATGATCACCATATCTATCTCTGTTATCCCTATATTGGTCTATTTCCATATCTCGATCTTGATCCCTATCACGGTCTCTAGAACGTTCTCGGTCACGATCGCGCTCCCTGTCCTTGTCTCGACTAACACCTCTGTCATCTCGATGCTGCCTTTCCACCCAATCATTATCATGTCCCTTATCTTTCTCTCTAGGTATATCTCTATCAAACCCTGCTTCTTTATTATCTTGATACCTTCTTTTAGAGGAACCAGACCAGTCCTTTTCTGAATTTCTTTCTCCTTCATGGTATTTTGCCAACCTCTTCCTCTATTATGACTCACCTCACTATACTGATGGTCATATGTGGAATGCTAACTAGGCAATCCAACAGGGGGGTGAATTGAGATTTTAAAATATAAGCTAAGTAAACCACACAATAATTCAATTTAACGTCTTAATAAATTCGAAAACAATAATTTCAATAAAACACAATAATAAATGAGTAAGGGAAGATAAAACAAACACGAGGATTTTAAATGTGGTTCGGCAATTCCGCTTGTGTCCACGCCTCCAAGCTCATCGGGCTTGAGGATTTTACTAAGCAAGTCTTCAAGGCTTCAAATGCTTACAATTGACTTTCATGGTGTCAATGAACTTTCACAACAAGAGATTATTCCTAATCTTTTAACTCAAGTGTATCCCAACACTTACAATCTCTTAACTTGATTTTACAAAAAGGATTACAAATGAATTTCTCTCACACAATGTGTTTGATCACAAATGAAAACTCAATGTGTGAATGAATGAGATGGTTACAAGAATTTAAAGCTCAATAAAAGTTGTATTCTCAATAGTTTGCTCAATGATAATCGTTGGAAATCTTTTTGTTTGAATTGGATTGAACTTATTTATAGTTGGAGCTGAAAACTAGCCGTTATTGACTTCTTGCCAGAAATCAGATCGCTATTAACTGTTATTGGTTAACTGTTTTGACTGGTCAAAGTTACCATTGAGCTGAATTTCAAATAAATGGTTGACCGTTTATCACTATCGGTTCACCGTTAATTGAATTGCGCTTATTTATAGTTGAAGTTGAAAACTAGCCGTTATTGACTTCCTGCCGGGAATCAGATCACTGTTAACTGTTATTGGTTAACTGTTATCGGTTCACCGTTATTCTTGTTTGAATTGGATTGAGCTTATTTATAGTTAGAGTTGAAAACTAGCTGTTATTGACTTCCTACCAGAAATCAGATCGCTGTTAACTGTTATTGGTTAACTGTTTTGACTGGTCAAAGTTACTGTTGAGCTGAATTTCAAATAAACGGTTGACCGTTTGTCACTATCGGTTCACCGTTAGTTTCCAGAGACCTGTAAAATAAATTTAGCTTAACTATTCTCATTAAATAGTTCAAGGTTAGCAATCTGAAAATTATTGATTTACCGTTTTCCATAAACATTTTACCATTATTTTCCATAATTATTATTTTAATAATACTTTATAGAACATACTTGCTGAAAAATATCCGTTTGCCTTTTTCACAAACGGCTAGCTGTTTGCTACAGTAAAATTATTTTTTAAAATTATAATTTAATTCTAAAACTATCTATAATTATACTATGGCCCAACTTTTATGTCAGCTGCAGCTGGGGTTGGGTCAGATAGCTCTGGTTTTAGACCTTCTACACCACAAACAAGGTTTAATGATCCATCTGTCTCTTCTTCACCGACTGCGTATGTCCCACCTACTAGTGGACCTTTTCAACGATTTCCAACACTGCAATTTCCCCCAATGGCACAAGCTCATCCAGCACGTGGTCCGCCTGTGGGACCACCACCAGTTTCCCCTCCTATAGGTCAAGTTCCAAACCCTCCTGTTACAATTCGTGCGCAGCCACCTCCAGTGCCGATGGGATCTCCAGTCCAAAGAAACCCTCCTGTTACAATTTTGCACCATCCGGCGTGAATGTTCCTCAACCTTTTTCAGATTCCTCATTCTCAGCTTCAATGCCTAATTCTCCCCCAGATTCATCTTATCCTTTTGCAAGACCCACTCCACAGAAACCTTTGTCTGGATATGTGACTACTCAGCCAAATGCGGTTTCCCAAGGGCCAACTATGCCTTCTTCTTTTCCTTCTCATCCAGGAAGTTACGTACCTCCCCCACCAACATCAGCGTCCTCTTTTCCTGCTCATCAGGGAGGTTATGGCCCACCAGTCGTTCGGTCACAACATTCAGGGCCTCCTGTTGGGGACATCCAAGATTTGGCAGAAGATTTCAGTTCTCTTTCTTTTGGGTCTATTCCAGGATCAATTGAGCCTGGGATTGATTTGAAACCACTGCCAAGGCCATTGGATGGTGATGTGGAACCACATTCTTTAGCTGAGATGTGCCCCTTGAATTGCCATTCCAGATATCTACCTCTCACTACTTCAGCTATACCAAACTCGCAGTCTTTGGTTTCAAGGTGCCATTTGCCTCTTGGAGCAGTTGTTTGTCCTCTTGCTGAATCTCCTGACGGGGTTAGTGTCTCTTCAGTTGAACTAGTTGAACTGTTACTAGATAAACATTTATTACAGAATTCATTCATGTTTCATTAATTGTGACTCTTCTTCCCTTCAGGAGGAAGTGCCAATAGTTAATTTTGCTTCAACTGGGATTATTCGCCGCAGAAGATGTCTCGCGTATGTGAATCCATATGTGACGTTTACAGATGCAGGACGAAAGTGGTGCTGCAACATCTGTGCTTTACTTAATGATGGTAAGCCTCAAAATTTTATAGAATCAAAGATCTGATCTGAAATGAAAAAAGTGGCTTTGTTAATTCTGCTGGCCGCTATTTTGATTTTTAGTTTGCTTACAAAAATTTCTTTGATGTGTATGGCTTTCATATACTCAATGCTTTCTAGTTAAATATAATTGATGATTCTATCTCATATTTTTGGTTGAATATTGTAAGATGAGTTTGCTCCTAATGATGAATTATGGGATAGAGTTTTGCTATTGACTTGGATTTGTTGAAACCTATTTCGTAATCTTTTCATTTGCTCTGTAGAAGATGCAACCCAACTTGTAGCGACTAATTGAGATTCTCTTTTGCTGTGTCATAGCGCGATGCATTTTTTTTTTTTTTAATTTTGATGTTTGATAGTCACTCTCCTTTCTAGGACATGATTTTACTGTCTTTGCTGGTCCTTTTGTGTTGTATGCTTCATCTTTATAATGGAACACAGTTGACTTGCTGCGTTATCTTTATTAATTGTTTTCAGTTGCAAGTTTACTCAATTTGACAGAAAATGATTGTTCTGTGGTATATTTTTTTACCATATCTTTTTTGGTCCAGGGAGATGCTAATTGACTTCATATTTTTGTGTTCAGTTCCTGGTGATTACTTTGTTCATTTGGATGCCACTGGCAGAAGAATTGATATAGATCAGCGACCTGAGCTTACAGAGGGTAGTGTGGAGTTTGTTGCTCCAACGGAGTATATGGTGCGGCCTCCAATGCCGCCCTTATACTTTTTTGTCATTGACGTATCCATTTCTGCAATTAGAAGTGGAATGCTTGAGGTTAGGACTCGGAGCTTCGGATGCCCAAATTTTACCATCAAATTTTGGGTTCTTTTTTTCTGGTATATGGTTGTCATGAATCTTATCTTGCAATGTTTGTATCACATTAGCACAGGTTATTTCTCCATCAGTTTTATGAATTCAACTATGACAGCCATAGATCGACTTAGAAATTAGGTTCTTGAAGTGCTCATCCATTTGCATAATATCTAATAGATTCCCTGGCTTTGACCAAAGATTATTTTACAAAAAATAAAAGGTAAATCCACTTATTATGATTGCCAGAGGAATTACAATAAAATGATAAATATGAATTTAACTAAACTATCATGTCTTTACACTTACATATCATGAACTCTTCCATCTTAAATGCTATAAATGATTATTTTCAAATTAAAATAATTTTAAAGTGAGAACATAATAAATTATATAATGATTATATTTTTATTATTATAAAAAAATTATGTTTAATATTTGATTACGTTCTATGTCAACCTTTTATCCTTTTTTTATAATTTTCATCAAAATTAGATTTATATATATTAGGGTTCTAATGGTTGATTGATTGCTCCAATGCTCCCCCAACATTTTACTTCCTTAAGATGGCATTTTAGGAATTAGATGGGTGTTATTAGAATTATCTTAATATTTTGAAATGAGGCATTTTTGGAAGAGGGGTTTTATTAGTAAATTTGAGGGGCGTTAAAAGCTCACCTCCATAAAGAATGGAGTTGCTCTAAACATTTTATTGGGCTAAACCAATGGGCTTAGCCCAGAAAGATTTCTCGCTAATTGGACACTCAAACAATAAATAGAAGTTAAAATGTCAATGAAATGAGTTTATCTAAACGAAATGAATTTAGTAAATTTTTTTAAATAAGAATATATATATATATATATATATATATATATATTATATATTTTCAATCAATTGCTTTATTAAAATTTTCAATTACAAATTCTTCTGAATTAACTATGTTCTTTGAATCACTAGTCCTCCCAGAAGAAGAGTTAGAGAAAGATGATGCTCTATAAAGTAGAGAATCCATGTTTAAAACCTATGATTTAGTTTTAATCTTACAGGTATGGCTATAATCCAAGGCTAAGAATTGGTTTTACTGTCCTTCAACCAAATCGAGACTTACAACCAAATACTACCAAGGCACATAAGGTAACACTTACCACACCAGTAGTGTTCAACCGTCACACAATTTTCAAACCTAGAGTCTCTAATCTATATCACACTATCCTTCTCGTGGCTCTGATACTAGAAGGAAAAGGATTATCTACTCTGTAATTTTCAATTATCAATTGTTTTATTAAAGTCTTCAATTATAAATTCTTCTGAATTAACTATGTTCTTTGAATCACTAGTCTTCCGGAAGAAAAGTTAGAGAAAGACGAACTACCTAGAAATCTCTGTAATTGAGTCTTATCTAGGATTTTATCAGGAAATTTCTCTGCCAATGCAAGAGATCTTTCAATAGGTGTTATGGTTCCTTTGGAAATATAATGACTAAGAAACCTGATCTTTGTTTGGAACAAAGAGACTTTAGAACTAGAGATTGCTAGGCTAGCCTTTTTAGTGGTAAGATAAAAAGTCTTTAAATATTTGAAATGTTGATCAATTGTTTGAGAAAAGATCAACACATCGTCAATATAAACAATGCAAAATTTAGAGAAATGATTATAAATATCGTTCATAATCCTTTGGAATTCTAAGGGTGCATTCTTTAACCCGAATGACATAACTGTTCATTCATACTGTCCAAAGGGAACAGTAAAAGCAGTTTTATAACGGTCTTTAGGATGAATTTGAATTTGCCAAAATCCAGATTTCATATCAAATTTTGAAAAAATGAATTCAGTATGCAATTTCTGGAGCAAATTCTTTTTATTAGGTATGGGATATCTAATCCATTTTAATGCTTTATTAAGGAGTTTATAGTTTATGACCAATCTGGGTGTCCCTCTTTCTATTTCAGAATTCTTATTGACATAGAAAGCGGCACAAGACCAAGGAGACCTAGACTTGGTTATGAGACCTTTAGATTCCAAATCTTTTATCTCATTTTTATAATGTTGCTCCAATTCTATGTTCATTTGAATTGGACGGGCTGTGGTAGGTATTTGTTTCTCATCAAAAGAGTTTTCGTAAGGCAAATCGACCAAATATTGTTTTCTATTCCAAAAAGCAGATGGTAGATCAGCACATATTTCTTTTTCAATGAGGTGTTTTATATCAGAGATTTTTCTTTTTACAAATTCATTTTGTAATTGGTTTTCGATTCTTTGTAAACTCAAATCTTTTTTCTAACAAATTAGTTCATTTTGTTTTGATTTGAGGAGGGTATTAATCTAGTTCTGATAAACAGAACAAGTTTTAACAATATTCAGATTTCTTGTTTTAGGTTTTTCAATAAAAGGGAAAACAAGTTTTTTAACTTTTGCTTTAAAAGATATACTATCATAATTGACAGTATAGGGAGTTATGAGATTAATAAAGGGAATTCCTAAAATGACAGTATGGGATATGTCATTTATGAGTATAAAAGAAGTCTTAAATTGAAATCCATTGTTATGGATAGAGGCCTCAACTTTAGATTTGACTTTAAGTTTTGAATTATTGGCGGCAGAAAATCTCTCATTTGTGTTTTCATAAAACCTTCTGGGGACAATATCTTCTTGAATGCAATTTAAATCGGCACCAGTGTCGAAAAGGGCAAAATTTCCTTTCTATCCAAAATTTCAATGAGATCATAAGTATTCTTTTTAATAATCAGGACTTTAGAAGTTTCTGTTTTATTGTCTGTTTCTAAGGCTTTTAGAAGTTTATCAAGGTATTCTTTTTGGAGAGTGGGATCTGAAATGTGTTTAACTAATTCAAGAAATTTCTTGATCTTTGGTTAACACATTGATTTTCTTTAAGTAGGATTCTGACTCAGAATCACTACTGCTATCAGATAGAGAGTCAGAGTCAATTAGCTCATCAATCTGTAAGGGCTCACTATCTCCCGTCATGAAAGATTCAGAGTCAGAAGACTCTATAAGTAAAATGGCTACTTTAGAAAGTATCTCATCGTCAAGGCCAAGCTTATGAAGCATTCTGCTCATTCTACAGAATTTTACAGTATGACATTTTTTTTTTTACATTTAAAACATGTGGCTTCCTTGTAATTGAAAGGAGTTTTTGTTTTTGCTTTGATATCTTTCTTTTTAGAGAAATGAGGTTTCCTATAAGGCTTTGATGGTTTCCTATAGGAAGGTTCTCTAAACTCATGGAAGGGTTTCTTATGGCCTTTGGACTTGTAATGTTTTTTGTTAGGTTTCGAAGAACACTTACCATTACAATCTTTAAAAGTGGAGGTTTTAAAAGGGTCATAATTAAACTGTTTACAGAAACTACCTAGTTCTTGCTTAGACTTTCTAAGCTCCCATTTTAACTGTTTCTGTAATTTCAAATCTTGACAAATCTTTAATCCTTCTTTGTTAATAAAATTGAAAAGTTCACCGTAGGTGAGCTCATCATAGGGGATATGGTTGTCATAAAGGGTTTTAATCGAATTTCTGACTTTTTCTCCCAATAGGGTAGGTAAACCTGCAAGGAATTTCTCCTTCTAAGTTATATGATTTGCATTATCCCTTAGGAAAAGTCTGGAAAAGAATGTGGTTTTATAGCTTTGGAATTCACTAAGTTTTTTACATCTCAGGTTATGTAGGAACTCAGCATTTCTTATCTCTAAGGTGTGAAGGGTCACCTATGAAATGAAGAGATATGGTAAGAATCAGGGTGGCAATTGCATCCTGAATTGGGCTATTGAATTCATCACAGATGGGGGCTCCATTCTCATCTGTTTGAATTGACTTCAGGATATCTAATTGTTGCTGTTTAGTGAGAAGATGATCCTACCAACCTTTTAGTTGACCAGTAGAACCAGCAATGAGAATCTCTACAATAGCTTTGTTAGAGATTCCTGCTTGGATTTTATAGGCATTAGCTGCCATGGTCATCTGTTGCAACAATCTTAAGATGTTGTATTCAGACATACCATCAAAATTCCACTCATAGACAGATAAGGCATTAAATCGTGATTGGTTTAATGCACTTGGCCTGTTATCTATGGTCAAGTCTGGTGGAGATTTCACAGTGGGAAGGGCTAATTCCTAATGGATTTTATTAGCTTTAGGAATGGGTTCGCTTTCAAAGGTTTCTATGTCACAAGAGGCTATAGACATTTGATCCTGTTCTAGAACACCAATTCTACTGGATTGGGCACTATCAGGGGCTATCTGAACTTTACTAGGTGAAGCAGAAGCTTCTATCCTATCTAGTTGGTCTCTGATTGCTTTTGCAAAATCTGATTTTGATTCATGAATAAGCTTTTGACTTGTTTTCGAAATCTGGAATGGTTTGAAAATAGGTTCTTTAAGCTTCTTTTCCGAATCAGTCTTTGTAGTAATACTAAAAGAAACAACTATGATTGACTTTTAGAATTGATTTTCTATTCTAATCAATTGTTTTCCTATCGTATTTAGATTAGCATTGCAGAAATTATTCTGTTGAATAATGCTATCTAAATCTGTTTCTGAATCTTTAGGTTTATGGATTTTATAAGGCGAGGTTTTAATATGAGTAGGAGATTCACCATGATCGATGGTTAAACTCCTAAGAGGTGGATGCTCAGATTCAATGGTCCTATCACTATCAGAAAGGTTCCATTCAGTGATTTTCTTCCTAACAGTAATGAGATTTGATTCTTTAAAAGAATAAGCAATTTTGTTATCCGAAACATACATTTCGAACCAATCAAAGAATAATATATGAACTTTATATAAATTTACAAATTCATAATAAACTTGTTGTATTTCTTTTCTTTGGTTTAAGAAATGTTTAAAAAACCAAAGTCTTTTTTCTTTATTAGTGTCAGAGTAAAAATCATTATGAAGAAGAGTTTTATCTAATTCAAATTTCTTTTCTATGACACTGATTACTTTTTCTGTGACTGCAGAAAATGTAGGAGAAGTTGGAGGATAAGGTTCCTTCTCTTCCTGTCTTTCTTCATGTTGACTACTAGTATAGATTCGGTGTGGAACATTATTGGTATAGTCAACAGAGTGAATAGAGGAATTAGGTATATCCGAAGTGGAAAATTTAGGTTGACTCTTTACTGGTTGGAAAGGGAGATTTATAACAGAAAGAATCTTTAAAAATTTTCTTTCTAATGTAGGAACGCTTGAACATGAATCTTTATCACAGAATCTAAATGATGTAGATCTCCTAAAAGATAGTTTGACTCTCCCATCAGAATACTGAGTCACATTTTATAACTTTGTATTTGGCTCAAGTTGTTTTGGAATCATTGGTTCAGTGGCTACTTCTAATATCCATTCATCAGGGAGATTGACATCTTTCCATTTGATTGATTTTGGAGTAATAGTATTGGCTTTAGACAAGTCAGTCTGTAAGAAAAGAGTTTCATCCTTTTTTGACTAGAATTTATGTTGCGTATTGAACGCAGAAATCATGGCTTTGTATGAAATTTTAAAAATTAAGGCAACTGGGACGGATCCCTCAATCATGTGATAATTATGGGTTTTGATTTGCAAGATCATGCTTTTCAAAATATTTTTGTCTTTTAAAGAAATTGTTATGTTTGGATAACTAACATGATTTGCAAGATCATGCTTTTTAGAATCATCAAAAGAGATGAATCGATCATCTCTGAGGACAGCTAAAATTGAAGTATTTAATCATTCTTTAGTTAATGGTTTTATTCCAACTTGAATTAAACCAATGTGAACATAATTAAAATTCTTATCTCTTAATTTTTTTAAAGAGTGTTCTGAAAATAGGTTTATAGTCTCAAATGGCTTTGAAAGGGTTACGTTACGTTCTTCTGTTTTTATGACATAATCATTTTTTAAAAAATCAAGCCTTTTTGTTTTGTATATCATTTCTTTAGAAATCTTTGGTAATTCCCAATTATCAGTTGCTTTATTAAAGTCTTCAATTACAAATTCTTCTGAATTAATTATGTTTTTTAAATCACTAGTCTTCCCGGAAGAAGAGCTAAAGAAAGACGATGCTCTACAGAGTAGAGAATCCACGTTTTAAACCTATGATCTAGTTGTAGTCTTACAGGTATGGCTACAATCCAAGGATAAGAATTGGATTTACTGCCCTTTAACCAAATCGGGACTTACGACCAAATACTACCAAGGCACCCAAGGTACACTCACCACACTAGTAGTGTTCAACCATCACACAATTTTAAAACCTAGAGTCTCTAATCTATATCACACTATTCTCCCCGTGGCTCTGATACCAGAAGAAAAATGATCTAAGAAGACAGTGCTTTCAGATAAATTTATAAATAAAGACAAATAAAGCAAATAAAAATTGGTAAGCAGAAAATTAATTTTTTTTTTAAAATATGAATTGGTACGTGGCGTTGTTAGACCTGAGAGATCATGCTGTTAGAGCATGCTTTGGACCAGTAGCTCGCACCCTTGGGTATTCCAGCCGATATACCAAAATTCTTTAAAAACTATATGTTTTAATCAAACCTAAGCAACACAAGGCTCATAAATAGTACTAAATCTGGATCCTAGAAATAGTACTCTGATTGAATAGAGGGAGAAGAGAAATACGACCAAGGGGAGAGATCAGATCTCTATACCTTGGAAGAATGTAACAATCTTTTTCTGATGCAGAAGATCAGCCAAGGCCGCAACTACAGAGCATACTTATACATACAACCTTAAATCTAAAACTTTAAACATTCATGCAAGGCTTTAAAACTTTAAAATTATTACAGACTTTGAATGCTTTAAATAAATTACAAATTAAATGCTTACATCAGTTGCTTGAATCCGAAAGCTTTAAGAAGTGTTTTACAGAAGGAGATGAAAAGGAAAATTAGAAAGACATGATTTAATCCTCTAAGTCTTTCTCCAGATTTCCTTGAGAGAGAGAGAGAGTTTTGAAATCTTGAATGGAAAATTGGCGATAAAAGGCGATGAGTCTTAGTCTTCATTTACCCTTTAAATAATAATTGCTTTACAAAAGAAAATGGTACAGCTAGTCTTCACATGATGGAGAATGGGGCCATCAACAGTAAAAGCAGTATATGCTTTTGGAATGTAGGAGACAACAATAATTGAGGCATCTTCTACTTTTTGCTTTAAGGCGTCTCGAGGCGACAACAACTTTTGCTTTGTAGAGTTTTAAGAAGGCTTCACGTGAGTGGGTCTTTGAACTTTTTCACGCGAAGGGATGCTTTTCGAGGCAAAAGATATACCCTTTGAAAACATGACACATGTGCGGCCACACTTGTGTCTCGAAAGACGTTTTCAAAAGATAAGATGCTTTTGTCATCTTTCTGAATACGGCAAAGGAGGCATTACAAGGAAAAGAAAATACAAGTGATGATAACAAATAAAATTACAGAAAAATACAGAAATGAGAAATTACACTAGAAATGGAATTTACACTATGAATTTATACTTTTTTTTTACAATGCTTTATTTACAATGCTTTATTGGAGACAGGATCCCAAAACAATCGTCTTCGTTATCATCTCCAAGGGAAATGAATGGCTCCTCTTCATCTGAAGAACAGGTAACAGATGGCTCAGATCTCGAGGTAAGGAGCTGCTGCATAACTTTAAAATATTCCTCTTCAGTTTTCGCACTAGCCAATAGTGATTGGGCCTTAGATCTTTAGGCGAGGAATGTGCTTTGGGCTTTAACATCTTGTATTTTTGGGGTAAGGAGGCCTTTTGAAGAAAGCCAGGTTTGGAGTAACCCGATCGGATTTTGACTGTTCATCAAACTTGGACCACCATTTGACTTTGAAATGTCTTTGAAGGATGAGTTGGGCTTCTTGAGTATGGACAACTAAAATTGAAGAGGTTATAGACAGCTAAAATTGAAGTATTTAATCCTTCTTTAGTTAATGGTTTTATTCCAACTTGAATTAAACCAATGTGAACATAATTAAAATTCTTATCTCTTAATTTTTTTAAAGAGTGTTCTGAAAATAGGTTTATAGTCTCAAATGGCTTTGAAAGGGTTACGTTACGTTCTTCTGTTTTTATGACATAATCATTTTTTAAAAAATCAAGCCTTTTTGTTTTGTATATCATTTCTTTAGAAATCTTTGGTAATTCCCAATTATCAATTGCTTTATTAAAGTCTTCAATTACAAATTCTTCTGAATTAACTATGTTCTTTGAATCACTAGTCTTCCCGGAAGAAGAGCTAGAGAAAGACGATGCTCTACATAGTAGGGAATCCATGTTTTAAACCTATGATCTAGTTTTAGTCTTACAGGTATGGCTACAATCCATGGCTAAGAATTGGTTTTACTGTTTTTCAACCAAATCGGGACTTACAACCAAATACTACCAAGGCACCCAAGGTAACACTCACCACACCAGTAGCGTTCAACCGTCACACAATTTTAAAACCCAGAGTCTCTAATCTATATCACACTATCCTCCCCGTGGCTCTGATACTAGAAGGAAAAGGAAAATTACTCACTACACTTTTTTAAAGCCCATTATATTCTTTCTGAGTCCGAGAAGAGGTTTCCTCATTTTCTCTATTTCTGTACAAATTTCTTTCTTCCTTGGGTCTGGATGTGGAATTTTCAATACCATATTCAAGAAGCCCAACTCATCCTTCAAAGACATTTTAAAGTCAAATGGTGGTCCAAGTTTGATGAACAGTCAAAACTGACTGAAGCTATGGTCCAAACTTGGCTTTCTTCAAAAGGCCTCCTTACCCCAAAAATACAAGATGTTAAAGCCCAAAGCACATTCCTCGCCCAAAGATCTAAGGCCCAATCACTATTGGCCAGTGCGAAGACTGAAGAGGAATATTTTAAAGTTATGCAGCAGCTCCTTACCTCGAGATCTGAGTCGTCCGTTGCTAGTTCTTCAGATGAAGAGGAGCCATTCATTTTCCTTGGAGATGATAACGAATTTCGGGATTCTGTCTCCAATAAAGCATTGTAAATAAAGCATTGTAAAAAAAAAGTATAAATTCATAGTGTAAATTCCATTTCTGGTGTAATTTCTCATTTCTGTATTTTTCTGTAATTTTATTTGTTATCATCACTTGTATTTTCTTTTCCTTGTAATGTCTCCTTTGCCGCATTCAGGAAGGTGATAAAAGCATCTTATCTTTTGAAAACGTCTTTCGAGACACAAGTGTGGCCGCACATGTGCCATATTTTCAAAGGGTATATCTTTTGCCTCGAAAAGCATCCCTTCGCGTGAAAAAGTTCAAGGACCCACTCACGTGAAGCCTTCTTAAAACTCTACAAAGCAAAAGTTTCTGTCGTCTCGAGATGCCTTAAAGCAAAAAGCAGAAGATACCTCAATTATTGCTGTCTCCCACATTCCAAAAGCATATACTGCTTTTACTGTTGATGGCCCCATTCTCCATCATTTGAAGACTAGCTGTAGCATTTTCTTTTGTAAAGCAATTATTATTTAAAGGGTGAATGAAGACTAAGACTCATCGCCTTTTATCGCCAATTTTCCATTCAAGATTTCAAAACTCTCTCTCTCTCTCAAGGAAATATGGAGAAAGACTTAGAGGATTAAATCATGTCTTTCTAATTTTCCTTTTCATCTCCTTCTGTAAAACACTTCTTAAAGCTTTCGGATTCAAGCAACTGATGTAAGCATTTAATTTGTAATTTATTTAAAGCATCCAAAGTATGTAATAATTTTAAAGTTTTAAAGCCTTGCATGAATATTTAAAGTTTTAGATTTAAGGTTGTATGTATAAGTATGCTCTGCAGTTGCGGCCTTGGCTGATCTTCTGCATCAGAAAAAAATTGTTACATTCTTCCAAGGCATAAAGACCTGATCTCTCTCCTTGGTCGTATTTCTCTTCTCCCTCCATTCAATCCGAATACTATTTCTGGGATCCATATTTAGTACTAGTTATGAGCCTTGTGTTGCTTAGGTTTGATTAAAACATATAGTTTTTAAAGAATTTTGGTATATCGGCTGGAATACCCGAGGGTGCTACTGGTCCAAAGTATGCTCTAGCAGCATGATCTCTCAGGTCTAACAACGCCACGTACCAATTCATATTTTAAAAAAAAAATTTAATTTTCTGCTTACCAATTTTTATTTGTTATATTTGTCTTTATTTATAAATTTATCTGAAAGCACTGTCTTCTTAGATCATTTTCCTTCTGGTATATATATATATATATATTAAGAGTAATTTTAATCTGTGTTCTTAGATTACATATTTTGAATAATACTTTTATGTCTTTTTAAATTTTGTCTTTTTGAATATTATATTCAGTTATGTTGATATTATAATTAGAAGTCTGAATAAGTCGATTTTAATCAACCTAACGCAATTAATGTCATCCAAAGATTGACTTGAAAATCTATGCCATTGTTTATATTAATGTAATCTACTTAAAACAAGAAACATAAATTTTAATGTCATTATGATAGAATAAGTCTACTTTAAGAAACAAGAAAATAAAATCTTAGCAACTCTTCTCAAGTAATAGGTATGACAAGAGACTGTTGATTCGACACTATGATACATAGTAGCTTCAATGGTAATCGCAATAGTAAATATGCATGCCGGCACAACATTGAGATCTTATCCTAAGATTAGGTTCATGTCTAGCCAAATACAAATTTTTTTCTTTCCTTTATTATTATTATTATTATTTATTTATTTTTAAATGACAATTCATTTGATATCAATTTGTGGACTTAAGCATAGCTATTCATTTAATTGAGCATAGCTATTCATTTTAAAGGGTGTCAACCATTTACCAAATGGGATATGTTATTGGGTGCCAACCCAACGGGATACTATAGGTCTATGAGTAATTAAAAGTCTACGGGAAGTAGTTATTGGATTTTATTGATAATTTTCACTTGTGATCATAGTTTTGTTGCTCTAGGAACTACAATAAAATGATAAATATGAATTTAACTAAACTAGAATGTTTTTACACTTATAAGTCATGAACCCTCCCTCTTTAAACAATTATAAATAATTATTTTAAAATTAAAATAGTTTTAAAGCAATAACATTATAAATTTCATAATGATAGGATTTTTATTATTATAAAAAAGTAGCATGTTTAATATTTGATTCCATTCTATGGCGACCTTTTATCCTTTTCTATAATTTTCATCAAAATAAGAGTTATATACATAATAAGTGAGGTTTTATATTTGATTCACTGCTCCCCCGACCTCATCCTCCTCTCCTTCTTCTTTACGAATGTCACTTTTGGAATTAGATGAGTGTTATTATAATTATATAATAAGTGAGGTTTTATGCAGTGGACGCTCAAACAATTGATACAAGTGAGAATTGTCAATCTAAAGCAAATGAATTTAGTAAATTTTCTTAAAATAAGAATATATTTTAAGAGTGATTTTAACGTGTGTTCCTAGATTACATCTTTTGAATGATACTTTTATGTTTTTTTTCACATTTTGTCTTTATGAATATTATAAACAAGTTTGTTAATATTATAATTAGAAGTCTGCACCAGCCAATTTTAATCAGAACAACACAGTTTTAATACCATCCATAGATTGACTATAAAATCAAAGAAACCTATGTCGTTATTTGCATTAAGGCACACTATATGATCTTTAGAACACAAATTAATGTAATCTACTTTTTTTTTAATTACATGAGACTATTACTTAAGATTACAACTCATATTATATGAGATTACAATTGATATTTACAAATCAAACTATTACTGGGACTAGTTTATATTAATTTTTATAAAACACTGCTCAAAATTTTTACCTCACTAATATTCGAGGGATGTCCACTGATATTTACAAATCAGACTATTTCTGGGATTAGTTTATATCAATTCTTATGAAGCATTGCCCAAATTTTTACCTCCACTAATATTTAAGGCACGTCCACTTCACTCGTATTTTGTAAGAGAGAAAATTGCCACCACTCAGTTATTAATAACTGAGGAAGGAATAAATCCCCCCATAATGCGTTTAGGGTGGGGGGTTGAACAGCTGCACTCACATAAGTGAGGGCAACTGTTCTTACCAATGTAATCTACTTAAAACAAGTAAACATAAATTTAAATATCATTAAGATAGAATAAATCTCCTTTAAGAAACAGGAAAATAAAATCTTAGGCAACTCTCCTCAAGTAATAGATGTGTGATGCAAATTAAAATTCCTTATCATATTTAAGATCGTTTCCTTATTGTCTACAAGTTTATTGTTATTTTATTACTAGTTTAGGAATTTGTTTCCATTTTCTTTATGGTTTAGAATAATTATTACTAAATAGCCCTCTCCTGTGACCTTTGAAGGAAGATTTGAGTTCAATAATATTTGAGTTTAGTTAATTCTCTTATTCTATGGAATTAATGAGTCTTAACCTCCTAGGTTTACAATATTCTTTCGAATCAACATGAATTTACACCGTTATTTTATTTCAGTATTTTTAAGAATTAACGGAATATTAGAACATTAAACTTCCATTGTATCAATATGACAAAAGATTGTTAATTCGACATTACAATGCCAAGTACCTTCAATCTTAGGTGCAATGGCAAATATGCATGTCGCCGTAGCTTCAATCTTAGTTGCAATGGCAAATATGCATGTCGCCGCAACATTGAGGTCTTGTCATAAGATTAGGTTCATCTATAGCCAAATACAAGTTTATTATTATTATTATTATTATTATTTTAATTACAATTCATTTGCCATCAATTTGTGGACTTAAGCATAGCTGTTCATTGATTCATTCAACATGGCGTACTACTTGATAAGTTGATATCAGCCATTTACCAAATGGGATATGTTATTGGGTGCCAACCCAACCGGATGCTATAACTAATTAAAAGTCTACGTAAAGTAGTTATTGAATTTTATTGATAATTTAAGAAATATTTAATGTCAAACGTGGCATACTGGCATTTATAAGAAATAATAAATATGGATGTTATACAATATAAATGCGATGATTTAAGGATGAGTTTAGTGTACTATGATTTATGAGACAATGATTTTTCGTTGTGCGAAAAAATAATCATATAGACAGCAAAGAAAAACGGTTGAGTGTTTAAAAATAACGAATATATAATCAACAAATTTTATTGTGCAAGTGTTGAAGAAATTCTTACGTGGGTTAATTGAGACATGAAAAACTATTATTATCAAAAACTTCGTGCATCAAAGATGTGAGAGATTAATTTGGTATCAACTTTTTTCTTTTTCTTTTTTGTTGGGGTTATATCTTCAACATGGCATGCACCTTATGTTGCCTGGAAAGCCAACAATGATGAGGTGAAAAATGTGACGCAAATGCTAGCCATTCATTAGCTAAGCACAGAAAGGATTGATCTTAACAAGTTTCGAAAATAGTAGGGGTGTTCAGAATCTAGTCCAATTCGCTCAATCCGTCTGATTCGCTCAATTCGATCCGTATAAATCCGATCTATGGATTGGTGGATTGGACATGGATTTACTTATGTAAATCCACAGAAATTCGTGAATCTGCAAAATACACACACACACACACACACACACATATATATATATATATAATTAAAAATTATTATAAAATTAATTTAAAAAATTATAAATGTGACATTACATAGTTACATAAGTACTATAACATATTTTAGCCATTACCGAATAATAATATAAAATAAAAAAATAATTAAATAATCAAATATATAAATATAACTTGTAAAAATTATAAAACAAAATAAAAGAAAAGTCACACGCACTAGCAAAAGTAAAGTAACATAACGCCAAGTCACCAATAATTTGCAAACAAAAAACCCTAAACTTCCTCGTCGTCACACACACTAACAATACTCAATACTGGTTGAATACACTCTCGACATGGATTTGAAGGATATCGGCCGCGCGATTCCGGCGAGAGCAAGCCATCTTCTTTCCCAAGTCCATCGAGCCACTTTACATTCACTGGTTCCTGCTGAACAATTTCACTATCACAACCTTCAAGATCGCCACCCGTACGGCTTCTCTTAATTCCTATCATGGACGGCTCCGTAATCACCACTTTTCGACAGGCGCAACAGCCCAGGTGAAGGATCAGACTGTGTTTGGTTTCTGAAACTTCGCCATTTCAATTAATTGTGGCTTTATTTTAGCAACTAATTTTGGTGTTATATTAACGTATTATTATAACTTTATTTGAACAATTAAGCTTGGTGTGTTATATTTTGAAACTTTAAATGTATTATTGTAGCTTTATTTGAATAATTAGTCTCGATGTGTTATATTTTGAAACTTTAAATGTATTATTTTAGCTTTATTTAAACAATTAATTTATTTAAATTTATTCAATTTTTAAATTTAATTGGTAGCAAAATTATTTTTATATTAGATTTTTTTTATTTCATTAGTTGGAGAGAACTAAAAATTTTTAATTTGAAAACTAATGCGCAAAATGATGGATTGAATATGGATTGAGTCAAATCCGCATCCGATCTGCAGACGTATAGATTGGATATAGATTGAGTCGAATCCGCATCCGATCCGCAGATGTATGGATTGGATTTGGATGAATTTTATCAATCCGTGAATTAAATTGGATTGAAAAATTATAATCCGCAAAATCATGGATCGAATATGGATTGATGTTCAATCCGTAAAATCCGATCCGCGAACACCCATAGAAAATAGGACCATGCTTGCATACATGCTCCGTTGTGCTCGGATTAATTAATAAATTGATTCAAAATTGATCTTAATATATTCTATAGACTTGTTATTGTATCTTATAATCCCTGTTTGATTGGCTAGATGATGAAATTTTATAACTATGCAAATAACTTATTAAACTATTTCATTTTTCCATCCAATAGATGAATATCTCGTTATTTTAAATTAAGGAAGTGTGACACTATCAAAATAAAATAAATACAACTACAATAATGTAGAACACATATTATTTATCCATACAAAAAGACAAGTATTTTTTTTTTGGTTTAATATTTTTAAATTATTATATTACAATTTACTAACATATATATTGCAATCAAGAATCTATCCGAAGTCCAACTTCATACGATTATGGTAAAGAAGGATAATTGCTGAAAATCTAAAACTATATTGTTATAACATAATTTGAATTTATGAAGAGTCTAAACTCATATAAATACAATTACAATATATATTTCCACAGCCTAAATTCATACAATTATATCACAATATGAGATGATGTCTACCGAACATATCTTTGAAATTTAAACTTAATACAAACGAAATTTACCTTCTATTTATAAAATATTTTTAAAGAAAAACCCAAACACATTTCCCCTCGTAGGGAGGGGAGCAGTGCGTCAAATTTAATCCCTAATGAACTTAAAATTAAGTAACAAACCGCCCTTACTTTCTGCGTTAAATCAACAGTCGAGCTAACCTGCGTGGGGTAATTTAAAATTTGAAAGTCCTAATTCTAATTCTTTTTGGAAAGAAAAAGGAAATCCTAATTCAAGTTGGGTAAGGTTTTTATTATTATAAAACTCAAACGCCCTGGTTGAAGTTAAAACTCAACTCAAAATCTTCAAGTTGTACTCTCCTTGCGGTTCCGGTAGCCGTCGCCCTGTCTGTTTGGTTTTTTTTTTTTCCCTAAAAATATGAAGAGAAATTCCCTTCTCTTACCGGCTCCTAATCTATCGCCTCCTCGGCCGCTCGCCGCCTGCATTCTCAAAAGATGCGGAAAGGTACTTGTTTTCTCTAACTCTCGTTTTTTTTTTTAATTAAATATTTTTTATTAAGATGGCTGATGTGGATTATTGAATCTAAGTTCGTTTGATTCGATGTTTATAATTGGTTCGAGTTCTTTTTATTTTAATTATTGTGTTGGGTTAGATCTAGTTTTAGGTTAGTTCAGGACTTGCCTCATTCAATGATTTACTGTTTGAAATCAGCTATTATTCGTTAGAGTGCTAAAATTTAGTCAATTCTTTCCTTTCCTACAGAAAGTTACGAACGGCCGAAGACACGTTGAGGAGGTGTTTCCTTTTGATGTGATTTATGAAATCCTTCTGAGATTGCCTGCAATATTACTTATCCGATTTCGATGCGTCTGTAAGAAGTGGTGCAGCATAATTGACGGTGTTTCTTTTGCTAACGAGCATGTGTCTAGACGTTTCATACCTGCTGCTGATGAACCCCAAATCGTGCCTCTACCCCTTTTGGCTGGTAATGAAAAAGCTCTGCATTCATTTATATGCGACATTAATCTTGTTAAGGAGAGTGAACAACCAGTCTTAGAGTTCTATGACCGAGTTGTGTCTCGCATCAGTGTCATTGCTCATGGTTTAGTTCTCTTTGTTGATATGGTTGATCAAGGGAATATCTGTTTGTACAATCCTCTTAGAGGAGAAATCTTAGAGTTGCCGCGACCACAGGCACGGGTATACTCCCACGAATTTGCTATGGACTTGACTTGTTTTGGAATAGGATTTGATAGTGCAACCAATACATACAAGATTGTCCGAGCATATGCACAGCCACTAAATGATCAGATTTTTCGTCTCATACATTTTAATAAGTTTGAGGCTGAAGTTTATACTTTGGGCACACATTCATGGCGGCCAGTTTCCTTGCAAGTTTTGCAAGTTTCCTTTTCTCCTTCGTGTCTATTAAGTGTATCTGCATATGGAGACACGCATTGGCTTAATCAGGATCGCAAAAGTAAAAAAGATTCTGTAATATCTTTTGATTTTGAAACAGAGGAGTTCAAGGAAACTCATCTTCCCCAATTTGGGTACCAACAACATTATTATGATTTTCAATTAGTTAATGTGGAGGGATTCTTGGCTATTGTTAGTTATCCATCTGATACACTGATTGATATATGGGTGCTGAAAGATTATGACAACAAGAAGAGTGAGTATTGGGTAAGAAAATGCAGGATTAGCACTCAAGTGTGGACAAAGCAACCTGATGATGTGGGTGTTATAAGACCGGATATTTGCTTTCGCGAAGATAAAAGTTATTTCTTTGTTAATACTTGCAGCAGTGGGTTGGTGTTTACTGCTTTTTTGCTTAACCGAACATTTGTTCTTGATCTAAAAACGCAACGTATTTGGTACGTGGAATGCCCATTTCCACAGATGTATCGATGTTTCGGAGGACTGTCCAGTTATACAGGGAGTGCTCTTTCTCTCAGATACTTTGGTAATCATATCAAGCATTCTGAACGATACGTCTCTTGGAAGACTGTTTATAAGGTTTATGCTTCTCCATAGACTATTTAATTATGAAGATTCTTCAAGACTGTTTGTAAGGTTTATCTTTCACCATCGACTACTTAACTATGAACATAATTTATGTTTGTGTTTCTCCATAGGCTATCTAATTATGAAGATTAATTATGTTTATGTTTCTCCATAGACTATTTATGTTTTATTTTTGTCAATACTATGCTCATTATTCTCTCTCTTCAATGTTAAAGAGACATGGTGTTTCTCTTCTTTTCATTAATTTTCTATATTTTTGCTGAATGGAATTCATTTCCTTAGAAAGGTAAGGCGAATTCCGCCTTGTTTGTCTAAGTTTCTTCTATAAATGGCCATCTATCTCCCTAAGTAGAGAATACTACTACTTATGTCTATTATTATTATTATTATTATTTTGTGTTTTTACTGCTGGAGATTTTTGTCTTTGAAGACTGCAAAAATATGTAGGCTTCTATTGATACCTATGGCAAGAACAATAGCGTGTCTGTATTTGCAATTATCATGCTTTTTTATCATGGCTATCTTTGTCAGTCACAGACAATAGTTTGGTGTATTTTATAAAGCAATGATTATACGTTCTCTCATTGTAATCTTACTCCTCATGAATTGAGTGAAGGTGTTGCCTGTTTTAAGGGAATTTATGAATATTAGCAATTACAGTGTTGCTGTAAGTTATATAAATATTTTGCTTCTTGATTGAATATAGTCATGGAGCCATATGGTTTGTAACCTTGAACAGGGTGGCATAATATTCTGTGCAAACACTAATGCAAGTACACTAAATAAATGCCTTTCAAAAACATTAAAAAATGTACTCTAAATAATTGACGAGTAAATTAAATTAAAGTCTAGTCCAGTAAGTATAGTAAGTCTGATGTTGCTGGACTTTTCTTCTTTCTACGATTTTCTTGATCTTCGATAGAGTCCAGTAATACTGTCGATTTGATAAATTTTCTGGTAGCCAAATTCCAGATTAATCAAAGACTGTTGTCCCGTTTGGCTAGGTATTTTCAAAAGAAAGCCACAATTGATGAGATTTGTTGAAGAAGATTAACTGAGACGCCACACTTCATCATGGTGTCTGTTTTGCAGAGAATTCAAGCTAGGACATAAACTTTTGACCTCAACTCTCTATCATATTCTTTGTATTTGTCGAGCTTAAAACGATAATTAGGATAATAATGATGATAATTTTTTATAATACACCTAGTTTGGCTTATCCCAATTTTGTCTCAATTATAAAAATAATCCTTGTTTTATGAGAATAGTGAAAACTGTTGGTTTCAACCGTAATTGAAGAATAAAAAATATAAAAAATTATTTTCCATGTCCCTACTACCTTAAATCTCAAGTAATTACTAAAGCTTGAAAGAAAATGTTTGAACAACCGGTGAAACTGATTTTGACGCACCATAAGCGAGTGCAAATACAACTTATATCAAAATATGTTATCATTAGTAAATGCTCAAACCATGAGTTTTTGGCCAAATATGAAAGACGGAGCAACTTTTTTAGGCTTTGGCCAATTAGAGCAACTTGACACAAAGTCTCTTCTCATTATAGTTCACACAAATCAAATTAACAAAGTTAATAGAAATCTTTTCATGAATTTTATTATTATTAAACAATAGTTAGTAAACTCATAATTAGTATCTACAGATTTTAGTTATTCTACCAATAGCCGACTTAATTTTGTTGCTATGATGAAACTAGAGAGATAAAAATCAAGGAAACAACAAACTTCTCTTTATTTCCCTGTTCAGTTATACTCCTGGGTTCGGTGAGAAATATGATAAACAAAGGGTTCAATGAGAGTAAAATAAGAATTTTGTTTTTCCTTATTATTATTATTTTAGGAAATGATGTGCTTAAAATTTATATATTATTTTTATGTATTTCTTAATTTTATTTTGTGTTAAATTATATCTTATTATATTAATTTTTATTTTTATTTTATATTTTGTTATTTTAGGTACAATTTGAGATTAAAGAGGAACTGAATCCGAAGAAATCTGTTTTGAAATCTGTTTGAAGGAATCACAAGGGAAAAGAAATACAGAAATTCAATTGAAAACAAATCGACCAAGATTATCCAACATGCATGCAATCACGTGAAAGCAAAGTTTACAAAGGAAAGTGCCATGTTTTAATTGATCATGCATGTGAATTGCTTATGAAAAAGTCGGTGGCCAACATCCTAAATCTAATTGAGAGACTAACTTGCATGGGCCGTTTGGGGCACAATATAAAAGCATGAAGATTAGCAGCCAAGAAGAAAAAGAAGAGAGGAGCATGTCACGGGTCGCTCGAATATGACGAAAACAGAGGCTAATTTTGCGCGCATGGTTGCGTTTAGGAAAAGTTTATTTAAACGTGGAGTGCACTTAGAAGTAGATTGTGCTTAGCACAAAAGGCGGGATGTACTTAAAAGTAGGACGTGTTTAGTAATAAATTACGAACACAACTAGTCAACTATAGTACGCTTAGTGACGAACCAAACCTGCCCGAGTCTAGAGTTTTCCACAATTATAAATAAAATAAAAATTTTTAAGCTTGTGCATTTAGATCCCTAAGATATTTATGGAAGTTACTAGGAAGTTTCCTCACCTAGCATCCAACACCTATACAATCGTTAGGGGTGTTCAGAATCCAATCAGATCCACTCAATCCGTCTGATCCGTAAAAATCCGATCCGTATAAATCCGATCCGTGGATCTGTGGATTGGATATGGATTGAAAATTTAAAAATCCACAGTCGATGGATTGGATATGGATTTACTTCTGTAAATCTGTAAAAATCCGTGAATTCGCAAAAAAAAAAATTATATATATATATATATATTTAGTTAAAAAATTATTATAAATGTAATATTACATCGTTACATAAGTATTATAATATATCTTACCCATTATCCAATAATAATATAAAATAAAAAATAATTAAATAATCAAATATATAAATATAACTTGTAAAAATTGTAAAACAAAATAAAAACAAAGTCACACGCACTAGCAAAAGCAAAGTAACATAACACAAAGTTACCAACAATTTGCAAAGTCACTCAAAAATAAAGTAACATAACGACAAGTCACCAACAATTTGCAAACAAAAAACTCTAAGCTTCTCAGCTGTCACACGCACTAACAACTGAGGTTGGCAATGGGACAGGATGGGATGGGATTTATCAATCCCAATCCGGCCCCGTATATGAAAGTGAGATGAAAAAACGTCCCACTCCCGTCCCTTTATTTTTTTGGGACAAAAATATGTCCCGATCTCGTCCCAAAAGAGATGGCATCCGCATCCAATTGGAAAATTTTCTTTTCTTAGTCGGCAATGAGATAGGATGGGACGGAATTTGCCAATTCCACTCCCATTTCGTATATGCAAATGAGATAAAAAAAAATGTCTCACTCTAGTCCCTAAATTTTTTTATGGGACAAAAATATGTCTCAATCCCATCCCATCGAGAAAAATTGTCATCCCTACTAGCAACACCCAATACTGGTTCGATACACTCTTGACACCAATTTGAAGGACGTCGGCTGCGCGATTCCAGCGAGAGCAAGCCTTCTTCTTCCTCGAGTCCATTGAGCCACTTAACAAGCACTAGTTCAAGCCAAACAATTGCACTATCACAACCTTCAAGATCGCCACCCGTACTTCTCTTGGTTCCCATCGTTGACGGCTCCGTAATCACCACTTTTCGACAAGTGTAACAGCCTTGGTGAAGGATCAGTCTGTGTTTGGTTTCAAAAACTTCGCCATTTCAATTAATTGTGACTTTATTTGAACAATTAATTTCGGTGTTATATTAATGTATTATTGTAACTTTAGTTGAACAATTAATCTTAGTGTGTTATATTTAGAAACTTTAAATGTATTATTGTAGCTTTATTTGAATAATTAATCTCAATGTGCTATATTTTGAAACTTTAAATGTATTATTTTAGTTTTATTTAAATAATTAATTTGTTTAAACTTTATTCAATTTTAAATTTAATTAGTAGTAAAATTATTTTTATATTAGATTTTTTTATTTCATTAGTTCATGGATTGGGGAGAACTAAAAATTTTTAATTCAGAAGCTGATGTGCAAAATAGTGAATTGGATATGGATTAAGTTAAATCCGCATCCGATCCGCAGACGTATAGATTGGATATGGATTGAGTCAAATCCGTATCCGATCCGCAAATATATGGATTGAATTTGGATTGAGTTTAATCAATCCATGGATTGGATTGGATTGAAAAATTATAATCCGTAAAATTATGGATCGGATATGTATTGATGTCCAATCCGTAAAATCCGATCCGCGAACACCTCTACCATACATAGGGATGAACCCCCTCATTTGCACACACACCCACCCACCAACACACACACATTCTCACTCACGCTCTCAAGTGCTCTTGTAAAAGCTCTATTATAAATCATTTTTAATGTATAATAAAAATAGATTTAGCCATATTGCTCTACTGCTCTCTAACATTTTCTACAAGTGTTCTTGCTTCGCTAGTTTAAGAAATATTCTAGGCTTACTTAACAACTTGTATGCTAAGAAATCGTTTAAGTGCCGCACAGATTTCCTGTGCAAAACACTTATCCCGTGACAAGCAGCCACACTATTAAGCTAAGAAAAGAGAAGTGCAGCAAGAGATTTAGAGTGGAGCTGGATTGATTCTTGATTTTTTCTTTCCCCCTTCTCTATTATCTTGCTTGAATATTCCCTACAATATTTATGGATTCTCTTTATATTTACACAAACTAATTTATTTTGCTAGGATTACGATATAGCCTAACTATGAAAGTTTAATTCCATAAATCTATGTTAATTTTTAGTTTATTATTCTATAGTTGAGTGTTCATTATTGCGCTTAATACTTTTAAATATCTGACTAATATTTAAATAATTTGAAGATACATAATGAGACCAAAAGAAGATTTATGTGTCTTAACTCTGTATAATGGATGCTACAAATTAAACGAAAGACAAAGATATGCCAATGTGATTTGTGCAGTTTTATTTAAGAATGTATATAAAGTTTAATGAATCTTTACATATTTAAATTCACATAAAGATATATAGTAGGTCTTTGCATATTTAAATTTATAAAAAGATATAGTGTGTCAATATGTGAAGGTATTTGTACTTAAAATTTCAAGATAATATCCATTTTCGATAAATATCGTTTAAGATGCCTCAAATTTCTTCTAGATCTGACTCAATATAAGATATTCAAAATACATACTCCTCGTTTCACTTGCTAATAAGATTATATTTTTTTTATTTTGGAGAATTTGATTGATTATTACTCTTCTGGAGTATTCAATTATGTCCACAGGACTCAATATAATATATACCTTTTACTTTAAACAATAATAAACAAATCATATTAATAGATAATATCATTGTAGGCGGTATTATTAAACCAATCATATATCTCAATATTATAATAAAGTAATACTAGTATAGGCGGTATCATAAAACCCGTCATATAAATCAACATAGTAATTAAGTATAAAGAAATGAAAATAAATAAACAAAGACGATAAAAAATTAAACGGCTCATTTTAGAAAATTCCACTTCAAGTGGTTTCTTCAACATTTTATCATCATAAGAAATTACGACGACTATAAAGATGATGCTCTTTTACCATAAATTCCAATGCTTTTATTCACTTCAGGAATGATAAGCTTTTGACATGATTTTAATTATTCCTCATCACCGTTAGAACTACAATTGAGTACTGCTATCTTATACTTGCGCATATATTTAGAATTTTAGGTTATAAATTTTAAACTCATAACACGGAACTTCAAGTTCTAATTTTAATGAGGGTCAAAACTTCAGGTTTTCCATTTCGTTTGTGCTGTAAACTTCAAGCTACAACAATAATATCAAATATATACAAAAATTAATCTTAATTTATTAAAATTAAAACAACTTATTAGGCCGTTACATCAGCCATAATTTATTAAAAATAAAATAATTTAGTAGGCGGTTAAACCAGCCATGTTTAACAGAATAAAAACATAATAACAAATATGATAAAATTTATATATTATGCATAGAACTTTAGGTTCACAAAACTTGAACTTCAGGTTCGGTATTACAATTCTAAACTTCAGCTTCAATTTTTTCATGAATAGTTACCGTATAAATAAATAGTAACTATATGAACATTTTGAAACCTCTGGTTCAGATATACTATCCAAAACATATCACAGAACTTCAAATCCATAATATTAACACTGTAAATTCATATACACATACATATACAACTGTTTCAAATCCACAAATCTTAAAATTGGAACTTATGGTCCATGTTTATAAAATTACAGAATTAAACCTTTTGGTTCTAA
Organism: Atalantia buxifolia; assembly: GCA_030444775.1. Taxonomy (NCBI): domain Eukaryota; kingdom Viridiplantae; phylum Streptophyta; class Magnoliopsida; order Sapindales; family Rutaceae; genus Atalantia; species Atalantia buxifolia. The sequence goes on along the minus strand of CM059834.1, from coordinate 24,631,873 downwards.
TCTAAAAATCAGAAACTTTAGGTTCCGATTTAAATTTCAGAGCTTCGAGTCCCAAAAATAATTTTAGATTATAATATACAGTTTTGTTACAAACTTCAGTCGTAAAGACAAATATTATGAACAAAATGAAATAGTACAAGCCATAACATAATTTAAGAAGTCTTAAGGGATCTGAATGATATTTACGTTAAAATATCAAAATTACCAACATGCCCTAATAAATGAGAAATTACCGCACTGCCCTTACCGTTCAACGGTGGCCGAGAATCAAGATCTGGTGACCGGGAAGCTCGGATTAGAGATTCCAGGCCGTGAGGAATCCAATCATGTCGGCGGTGAGCTCGGACGTGCCGGAACGATCTGCTCTAAAAGCCTGAGTCTTTTACGGCTTGATCGACGGCAAACCGGCGGCTTTTGGTGACGGTTGATAGTCAATTGTTGAAAATGACGTCGTGAGGAACAAAGTCTCTATGACGGAATGCTGAAAACCGGTGAAATCGAGCCGAACCAAGCCAGATTTTACCGCGGCTGTTTGTAGGTTGAACGACGGCTTCTGGTTTTTTTCGGCATCGGTGATGACGTGGGGAAGACCAGCATCGTCTGCTGGTTCTACTGGTGCCTTCTGTGGCCGGATTTGCTAACGGCGGCCGGGCCTATGTTCGGGTTTGTCCGACCCAATCACGACCCCTTTTTTAGCCGAATCTTAAACTCTGCCTGCATCCAGAGTTTTCTAGTGCCGTTGCAGACGCGTCCGAGCTCCGATCAGGACGATTTCCATGATAGACTGCTCATCTCGCCAAGAACTTTATTTTGATATTTTGTATAGTTATAGCAAAGCTTAATCGTGCTGATAACGAGGTAATTGCGCGGATACACCGTGAAACTTTAAAAATTATTTAAATGAGTAGTAATATAATCATAAATTCTTTAATAATATATTAATATATTTAGTTTAACTTTTGGTCAAAAATATAATTTATTTCAAGTCCATTTCTTGAATTTGAAATGTTTCAAAAGTTATTTTAATGCATGATTTATGAATGCATACATAAAAAAATTTAAAACATATCAATCACAGTCACATAAAATTAAATCAATCTTAGAAACATGCTAAATTACAACATTTATTTTTCTAAGTTCATGTTCAATTTTAATGACTTGATATTCTCCAAAAAGTTTTGTGAAGATATCAGTAAGCCAATTTTTAGTGGAAACAAATTTTAATATAATTTCTTTTTTTTGGACATGATTCACTAGAAAATGATGTTTAATATCTATATACTTGATTCTTGAGTGTTGGATAGGATTCTTAGAAATATTTATAGAACTAGAATTGTCACACATGATAGATATTTTATCAAGGTATATGCCATAGTCTCTAAGGGTTTGTTTCATCCATATAGCTTGAGCACAACAACTTCTGAATGCAATATACTCAGCCTCAGTAGTTGAAAGTGCAACTAAATTTTATTTTTTACTAAATCAAGAGACAAGAGAATGACCTAAAAAGTGACATTTTCCACTAATACTCTTCTTATCGACCTTGTAACTAGTAAAATTAGCATCCGAATAATATGTTAAGCCTATATATATTCCTCTGTGATATTCAACCTCACCTTTTGGCTGCAATATACTTAGCCTCATTAGTTGAAAGTGTAATCAAATTTTGTTTCTTACTAAACCAAGAGATAAGAGAGTGACCTATAAAGTGATATTTTCTACTAGTACTCTTCTTACCGACCTTGTAACTAGCAAAATCAGCATCCAAATAATAGATTAAGTTTATATTTGTTCCCCAGGGATACCAAAGGCCAAGATCTATAGTTCGACTCAAATAACGAAATTGTTTTTTAATAGTAAGTAAAATGAGATTCTTTATGACATGATTGAAATCTTGCACATAAGAATGCACCAAACATAATATCAGGCCTACTAGTAGTCAAATAAAGTAAGGATCCGATCATACCTTGATATATTTTTATATCTACCTTTTTGCCTTTTTCTTTCTTGTTAAGCTTGATAGTAGTGCCCATTAGGGTGCTTTTTGTTGTTCCACTTTCATAGCCAAACCTTTTAAGTAAATCTTTCACATACTTGGTTTGATTTGTGAGAACCCTTCATCATTTTATTTAATTTTAAGACTAAGGAAGTAATTCAATTCTCCCATCATGCTCATTTCAAACTCCTTGCTCATATAAGATGAAATTTCCTTACATAAAATTTCATTAGTTTATCCAAATATAATATCATCAACATAGATTTGGACAACCAATATATCTTGTTTCTTATACTAGACAAAAAGAGTTGTATCTGTTTTTCTTGTTGAAAAACTATTATCTAATAAGAAATTTCTAAGCCTATCATACCAAGCTCCAGGTGTTTGTTTTAAACTATATAATACTTTTGATAATTTGTAAAAATGATTTGGAAACTTTTCATTTTCAAAACTAGAGAGTTGTTTTACATAAACTTCCTCCATGATATAACTATTTGAAAATGCACTCTTCACATGCAAATACTAATAACATTCTAATAGATTCTAAGCTAGCTACAATTACAAATGTTTCATCAAAATCAATTCCTTCTTCTTGGCTGTAAATTTGAGCTATTAATCTAACTTTATTTCTTACAACCACATCGGGTTCATCTATTTTATTCCTAAATAATTTGGTACCTATGACAGATTGATGTTCCAGTTTAGAAACTAATTTCCACACGTTGTTTCACTTAAATTGATTTAACTCCTCTTGTATTGTCATAATCTTAGATTTATCGTTTTCCGCATTTGAAAATGATTTTGTTTCAATTTGAGATATGAATGCATTATGCGCACATGTATTTCTAAGTGACGATTTAGTTGTTACACTTTATTAAGGATCTTCGAAGATTAAATCTTGAAGGTGAGAAGAAACATACCTCCACTCTTTGAGGCCTTCATATTTGTTTGTTCTTCTTATCTATCTTCTTGATCTTTGCTTGGTTGTGAAATACTAACTAGGCAACCCAAGAGGGGGGTGAATTGAGTTTTTAAAACTTAAGCTAAACAAATTGCATAACAATTTAATCTATTGCCTTAATCAAATAAAAAATAATAAATTCAATAAAATTCAATAATAAAATAGTAAGGGAAGAGAGAGGAAGAGCCGGTTTATCGAAACGTGAAGAAGAAGATGAACAAGTTATATATGCACGAATCCGACTAGTTGGATCTCCCTAATCGGTTAACTGGTTGTGGGCAGTGGGTGAAGAACGCAAATTTGGTTTTCTGGATCTTATAACCGACTATCTGATTGAGTCCAGCAAGCAGTACACACGAATATGGTTTTTTGGATTTCATAACTAGCTATCTGGTTGAGTCCAGCTAGGAGTACATGCCAATCCGGTTTTTCAGATTCCATAACCGGCTATCCGGTTAAGTGCAGTAAAGAGTAAACCGAATGTTTTTCTAGCATTTTGCAACGCCAAGTCGGCTTATCGGTTTGCTAAATCCGATTATCAGAATTTTTCCAGCAACTGTCAATCTGAATCTGGTTTTTCAGATTTTATAACCGGCTATCTGATTGAGTAGAAGTAATATACTAGTTAAGCTTTGAAAAATAGTTTTGAAATTTGGTGAGCTCTTAAGACTTATATTATACACACTAATTTTATTTTTGGCTTAAAATTGAATCAATTTTAAACCATTTTGAGATATAAAATTTTTCAATAAGCCATTTAATACATGAAACATAAATACATACAAGAGCAAACATATCAACTTAATAAACAAATCATAATTAAAGATGCAATATTCATCATTCCAAGCTCATGTCTTAATAAATTACTCTTTACTAAGGGGTTTTGTAAAGATATCCACAAGTTGATTTTCAATAGAAATAAATTTAATCACAACATCTTCTTTTTGAACATGATCTCTAAGAAAATGATGTCTAATTTCTATATGTTTGATTATATAATGTTGAATGAGATTCTTGGATAGATTAATAACATTAGTATTGTCACATAAAATATTTATTTGATCAAGATTAATACCAGTCTCTAAGAGTTTGTTTCATCCAAAGGGCTTGTGCACAACAACTACCTACGGCAATATATTCTGCCTCGGTGGTTGAAAGTGCAACAGAATTTTATTTCTTACTAAACTAAGAGACAAGTGAATGACCCAGGAAGTGACATGTTCCACTAGTACTTTTTCTATCAACCTTATATCCGGCAAAGTCGGTATCTGAATAACAAGTTAAGTCAATATGAGTTTCTTTAGGATACTAAAGGCCAAGATTGATGGTGCCAATCAAATATCGAAAAATTTGTTTAGCAGCAAGTAAGTGTGACTCTTTAGGATAAGATTGAAATCTCGCACACATGCATACACTAAACGTAATATCAGACATACTAGCAGTCAAGTAGAGTAAGGATTCGATCATACCTCGATAAGTCTTAATGTCAACCTCTTTACCCTTCTCATCTTTGTCCAGCTTGATGGTAGCACTCATTGGAGTGCTTTTTGCAATTCCATTATCATAGCCAAATCTTTTGAGTAGATTTTTCACATAATTGGCTTAATTTATGAAAATTCCATCCTCATTTTGTTTTATTTACAGTCTAAGGAAGTACTTCAACTCTCCCATCATACTCATATTAAATTCTTTACTCATACAAGATGAAAATTCTTTGCACATAGACTCATTAGTAGAACTAAATATAATATCATCAACATAAATTTGAACAATAAGTATATCTTGGTTCTTATGCTTAACAAAGAGAGTGGTATCTGTTTTTCCCATTGAAAAATCGTTATCCAACAAGAAGTTTTTAAACATATCATACCATATTCTAAGTGCTTGTTTTAATCCATATAATGCCTTAGACAACTTATACACATGATTTGAAAATTTTTATTTTCAAAACCAAGGGGTTGTTTCACATAAACTTCCTCTATGATATAACCATTTAAGAAAGTACTCTTGACATATATTTAAAATAAAATAAAATCTTTATGACATGCAAATGTTAAGAGCATTCTAATGGATTCTAGTTTAGTTACAGGTGCAAATGTTTTATCAAAATCAATTCCCTCTTCTTGGTTATATCCTTGAGCCACTAATCTAACTTTATTTCTTACAACCACACCAGATTGATCTATTTTGTTTCTAGATACCCATTTGGTGCCTATAATAGATTGATGTTCTGGTTTAGGAACTAATTCCCACACATTATTTCTCTCAAATTGATTCAACTCCTCTTGCATTGTCATAATCCAAGATTCATCATATTCCACATCCGCAAAGGATTTTGGTTCAATTTGAGATAATAATACAGCATGCTCACATGTATTCCTAAGTGATAACCTAACAGTTATACCTTGTGATGGATCTTCTAAAATTAAGTACTTAGGGTGAGAAGAAACATACCTCCATTCCTTGAGGAGTGTTTTAGAAGTACCTTCATTTTGTTCTGTATTTGTTTCTTCATGTTGCTCCTTTTGATTATCCTTTGATGACTCTTTTTGTAGTTATTCATCTACATCATTATCAAATGTAACATGCATAGATTCTTTTACAACTAGAGTTCTTTTGTTATAAACTCTATAAGCTTTGCTTGAGTTTGAACACTCAAGAAAGATACCAATATCAGATTTTAGATCAAATTTGCTAAGATTATCTTTTGTGTTCAAAATAAAACATTTGCATCTAAAAACTTTGAAATAACCAATATTGGGTTTTTTATTTTTCCAAACATCATATGGAGTTTTATTGAGTGAGGTCTAATCAACACACGATTTAAAACATAATATGCAGTGTTGACAGCCTTAGCCCAAAAATACTTAGGAAAAGAATTTTCATTGAACATGGTCCTAGCCATTTCTTGAATCAACCTATTCTAAAGTTCATTCCACAACTAGAGTTCTTTTGTTATAAACTTTATAAGCTTTGCTTGAGTTTGAATACCCAAGAAAGATACCAATATCAGATTTTGGATCAAATTTGCCAATATTATTTTTTGTGTTCAAAATAAAATATTTGTATCTAAAAACTTTGAAATAACCAATATTGGTTTTTTATTTTTCCAAATCTCATATGGAGTTTTATTGAGATAAGGTCTAATCAACGCACGATTTAAATCATAACATGCAGTGTTGATGGCCTTGGCCCAAAAATACGTAGGCAAAGAATTTTCATTCAACATAGTCCTAGCCATTTCTTGAATCAACCTATTCTTTCTTTCAACAATTCTATTTTTTTGTGGAGTTATAGGAGATGAAAATTGATACTTAATGCTAAAATCATTACAGAAATTTTCAAATGAATGATTTTCAATTTCTCCACCACTCTTAATGCATACAATACCATACCCTTTTTCATTTTAAACTTTCTTACAAAATACTTTAAAGGCATCAAGAGCATCATCCTTATTAGCTAAGAATAATACCCATGTGTATATTGAAAAATCATCAACAATTACAAAAGCATAAAACTTGGCACTTAAACTAGCATATTTAGAAGGTCCAAACAAATCCATGTGAAGTAATTGAAGTGGTTTTGAAGTAGAGACATGATTCTTGTTTTTGAAAGAGATTGTGATTTGTTTTCCAAATTGGCAAGCTTTACAAATTCTATACTTTTAAAAACTGATTTTTGGAAGTCTTTTAACCAAATAATTTTTAGAAATTTTTAAAATCAAATCCATGCTTGCATGACCTAGTCTTCTATGCCATAACCAACTATCATCATGCAATGCAGAAAAGCATTTATTATGATTGGATGCACACTCTATATCAATTGTATAAACATTACTACATCTATTTCCAACAAACAAAATTTTTCCATCACAAGATTCTCAATAACACATCATCAAAAATAACTTTATAACCCTTGTCACATAATTGACTAATACTAATCAAGTTGTATTTCAAATTTTCAACCAAACATACATTTTCAATTAGAGTTGAGGAAACTTTACTGATATTGCCAATTCTGAGAATTTTTCCTTTTGAGTTGTCTCTAAATGATACATCTCCACCATTTTCGATTTTGGTGAAACTTGAGAACCATACATAGCTTCCGGTCATATGCCTAGAACAACCGCTATCCAAGTACCATTTATTTTTCTTCTTCTTCAAGCCATGCAAGGAAAATCTTAAGTCTTAGGTACCCAAACCTTTTTAGGTCCTTGAGTATTAGCAATGGTTCCTTTTGGAACCCAAATACATTTGACACTATAATATGCATTTCTTTTCATGGGACATCTATATTTCAGGTGACCATTTTGATTACAATAATGACAAACAATCTTATGATCACTAGTGGAGGTATCTTTAACAAAGTAATTCTTATAATGCTTTTGCTTCAAGTTAGGCTTATATCTAAGTCCTTCTTTATCAAATACACATTTTTTAGAGTTAAACATGTTATCCAACATCTTTTGCCCATTTGTAAATTTTAACACAATTTCATTTTACTAATTATTATTCTTCTTAAGTATTTCATTCTCTTTTATGAATTCATCAACATTTGATTTTTCATGCTCATATGAACTACTTTATTTTCCTTTAAAAGATGCAATCGTATCATGCAACATTTTATTGTCTAATTCTAATTCCTTTATCTTCTCATTCAATGACTCATTGCATTTTTGCAGGGCATCCTTTTCATTTGTAAGTTCTAGCATTTTCTTTTAAAGTCATGCATTCTTTTCAAATTTCATCCACTAATCAAGCAATTCCTTATGGGCATTATATAATTCATCATAGGTAGGATTACTTACCTCATCGAGATCATCATCATTTTTCTATTGCCATAAATGCTAGGTTTAACACTTCTTGCGAATCTTCTTCATTACTTGATTCTTCATCGCTATCATCCGAAGTAGTAACCATGGTTTTCTTCTTTAGTTTGTTGAAAAGTGGGCACTCTGATCTTATATGACAAGGTTTCTTGCATTTATAGCATATGATTACTTCTTTCTTTTTCTTTTGGTTCTTGATATTTCTAAATTTTCTTTGCTTACCAGTTTTCTTAAAATATTTTCTGAACTTCCTTGCTAGCATAGCCAACTCATCATCCGGCTGACTTTCCCCATCACTTTCTTTTTCACCTCATTGCCTCTTTCAGCTGCCAAGTTATCCTCATAAGAAATAAGAAAACCAATTAAATCATCAATAGATAAGATATTTAAATCTTTGGCTTCCTCAATACCAGTCTTTTTTTATCTCCATTCTTTAAGTAGCGACTTAATGATTGTCTTAACTTTCTCGCTATTTGAAAAGATCTTAACTAGGGCTCCTAAAGTGTTCACTATGTCCGTAAATTTAGTATACATAGAATACACACTCTCATTTTATTCTATTTGAAACAATTCATATTGTTAAGTGTACTTACTGATTTTAGACTCTGTCACTTGATTCGTGCCTTTATAAACAACTTCAAGTTTGTACCAAATTTCATTAACACTTTCATAACTAGATACTCTATGAAACTCTTTCTTATCAAGTGCACCAAACAAGGCATTCATAACTTTAGAATTTAGAGAATCTTTTTTTTTCCAATTCATTCCATTCCCGTGAAGCTTTTGGAATATCTTCCCCGACTTCATTTTTAATGAAAGGCATAAATGGACCATCACAAACAACTTCCCAAATTTGATAATCTAGTGCTTATAAATAAATTCTCATCCTAGTTTTCTAAGACAGGTAATCATTTTCATCAAAGAACGGTGGTCTAGTTGTGGACTGTCATTCCTTAAAGATTGAGTCATATTGGGTTGCTGTTGATCTTTAACTCTAGATGGTTAAGTCTAAATAAGAGCACCTCGCTCTGATACAAAATGAAATATAAGTTATGTAACCCAAGAGGGGAGGTGAATTGGGTTTTTAAAAATTAAGCTAAGCACATCACACAATAATTAAACTATTGCCTTAATGAAATCGAAAGCAATAAATTCAATAAATCACAAAAATAAAAGAGTAAAAGAAGAGAAAGAAGAAGAGAAAATGTTGTGCAAATTTTATTGAACTCGAAAGTGCACAAATCTATTGTAGAATAGATTAATGGTGACGAGTACCGATCCCACAAGGAGGTGGATTTTAATTATGCGTAGAATTAATTTTACAAGTAAGTGGTTGGATTTGTTGTGAAATTGATTTAGATTATCCTAGGATTTAAATTGCAATGGCAGGAATAAATTAAAGTGAATATATTGAAGACAAGCACTTAGGTATCTAAATCCGTATCAACATGCACCATGCGCTAAATATTCCTTATTAATACTGATTAAATCATGAGGGAGATTTCAACACCTCATGAACCACACTCTAATCAATATTGTGCTAAGGGCTTATCGTGCCAAATAGTAATAACCTTGTACTAGGGAGTCGGTTAAATCAGAGCATTATCTAGACAAGAATATTACTATATATCGACGAAAAGTTAAAAAATCCATAAAAATTAAAGAGGAAGAGAAAATAAATTTACCAAATAAAGCGCATGGCACATATTGAGACTTCACCTTCAACCTAAGATTGAAAGAAAATTAGCTACTCATAATTGAACTAAGGGTAAAATGGAAATTTATTAAAATATATAGAAAATACAAGATGAAGAAAAAATTAAAAAAAAATAGAGCTAAAAAATGGATTCAGGGGTGTCGAATTAAGGGGGAAGAGCCCTTTTTTTTATAGATACACTGAATAAATCATGGCAATCGGATTAAAAACAATTCGAATGCTCAGGATTGTGTCACGTCATCAGTCAACAGTACGCGGTTTGACCACGGGTTTGACCACGAGGTTTGAACAGTAACATGGTTTGCACACGGTTTGAATAGTACTGTACATGTGAATAGTGTTGTATGTGTAAACAGTAACACAGTTTGAACAGTATCGTACATGTGAACAGTGTTGTATGTGTGAATATTGCTATTTTTTCTTTTATGCTCCTCCTAAGGTTTTCGACTATCCTGAGTTCAAAACTGATGTCTGTTTTGCTATCCAATTTCTCGTTCATTGTGAATGACCATGATGCCCCTTAAAATACATAAAATACTTAATTAAAACAAAACACACATAATGAAATAATAAGGGACTTAAATAAATAAAATTAGGGATGTTAATGAGATTTGAAGTGTAAAATGACGATTTTTTCCTTTATAAATATACACTTTCTAACACTCAACACACCCTCCAACCAGCTTATTGCTAGTCCCTAGCAAATAAAGTGAAGACAAAATTCAAACACAAGTTGATTTTTTTTTTAGAATAATCGTGTTTGTTCAATCAGACTAATGATAGCAATCAAATAAAAGTATAAGCATTATTTCAAGTTTAAAAAAAAATCACACCCACATCAACCATCCACATGCATCAGTCCAGTAGATTTTGCCATAGATACTTTCAAGAATGACATGTCAAACTCCAAAATCTCACCGGTAGTAGTGACACTCCCAAAAAAATTAAACCCAATAAAAATAGTCACTCTAATTAATGGTAAATTGAGAGAAAAAATAATAAGGAAGTAATATCACACGCTCTCACCAAAATGAAAGAAATATACCCACAACTTAGAAATAATACAATTTCAAGTCAAACAAAATACTAGTCAACCCAATTTATTTATTTATTCTTTTATTTTTTATTTTTTATGCACCACTACATCTTTTTAACTCATATAACTAGTTTCTACTTCAGACTATAGATCCCTAAATTTAAGAAGGACTTTTATTATAACGTAACGTAGACTAGGGACATGGCTAACAAATGAGGGAAAATAAGGAAAACAAAGTATATGTTTGAGAAAAAGTAGAGATCTTTTGGAAATCTCAAGGTGCATTTCGATTGTTTATTATTATTGTTATTATTTTTTTCTTTTTTTTTTTCTTTTTGGAAACAATTTTTTTTTTGTTTTTTGGTATGGCACAACTTTACTAAACAAAATGATTATTTACATTTTTCTCAAACATGAATAGGTGATGGAATTTGTAAGATATCAGGTAATACTCCGAATTGGAGTGGGTCAAGATGATAAGTTGACAAAGAATTTTTTTTTTTACATAAATAAAAAGCTCAAAAAGGCTAACTATGAATATTTTACAAAAGAGATGACTAGAAAGGCTCAAACGGGTCAAAGATGACATTTTCATCGTCTTTTAGAGCTCAAAATAATCTTCCATATCTACTAATTAGATGAACCCTCAGATGTAGCAACACACATTTTTTTTAATTTTTTTTAATTTTATTTATTTTATTTAACTTTTTTTTAGAGGGTTGACTCCAAGGAAATCTAAAGATCATGTATAAAATAATAAACTGTTAAGATGTATGAAGAATAGGCAAAAAGGGTTACTCTCCAAGAAAAATAACAGGCTAAAAAAACTCACTTGATATTTATTATGACATATGCATTCCTTCAAGTAACTCATATTTGTCTTCGACATTGTTGAGTAAATTTTGTTGAACTCGTAAGCGCACGAATTTATTGTAGTATAGATTAATAGTGACCAGTGTCAATCCCACGAGGAGGTGGATTTTAATTATATGTAGAATTAACTTTGTAAATGGGTGGTTGGATTTATGGAGAAATTGATTTAAACTATGCTAGAATTTAAATTGGAATGGCGAGAATAAATTAAAATGGAAACTATTGAAATAAAGTGCTTGGGTACCTGGATCTGCATCAACATGCTCCATGGGCTAAATATTCCATATTAATGCCAATTAAATCATGAGGGGGATTTCCACTCCTCATGAACCACGCTCAAATAAATATGGTACTAAGGGCTTATCGTGCCAAATAGTAATAACTTTGTACTAGGGTGCCAGTTATACCAAGGCGGTATCTAGACAATTATTACTATCTGTCGACGAAAAGTCCAAACATCCACAAATATTATAGGGAAAGAGAAAATAAATTTACCAAATTAAGCCCATGGCACATGTTGAGACATCACCTTCAACCCAAGCTTGAAAGAAAATTAGCTACTCATTATTGAACTAGGGGTAAAATGGGAATTTTATTAAAATACATAGAAAATACAAGATGGAGAAGGAATTACAGAAAACTAAGCTCAAAAATAGATTCAGGGGTATCAAACTATGGGGGAGAGGCCCTCTTTTTATAGATATATTGAGTAAATCATCAGTCAACAGTACGCGGTTTGACCACGCGGTTTGAATAGTAACACAGTTTGCACACAGTTTGAACAGTGTCGCGGTATGAACAGTATTGTGAACAGTACCCATGAACAGTACCGTACATGTGAATAGTATCGTACGTGTGAACAGTGCCATTTTTCCTTTTATGCTCCTCTTAAGGTTTTCGACTGTCCTGAGTTCAAAAGTTACGTCCGTTTTTCTATCCGATATCTCGTTCATTGTGAAATGACCATGATGCCCCTAAAATACATAAAATACTTAATTAAAACAAAACACTTATAATTAAATAACAAGGGACTTAAATAAATAAAATTAGAGATGTTAGTAAGACTTAAAGTGTAAAATGACAATTTTCTTCTTTATAAATATACACTTTCTAACACTCAACATACTCCCCAACCAGCTTATTGCTAGTCCCTAGCAAATAAAGCGAAAACAAAATTCAAATAAAAAATGATTTTTTTTTAAAAAAATCGTGTTTATTCAATCAGACTAATGATAACAATCAAATAAAAGTATAAGCATTATCTCCAGTCTAAAGAAACATCACACCCACATCAACCATCTACACACATCAGTCTAGTAGACTTTGTCACAACTATAGTAATCAACTCACTTTCAAGAATGACATGTCAAACCCCAAAATCTCACCGGTAATAGTGACACTCTCACAAGAAAATTAAACCCAATAAAAATTGTCACTTCTATTAATGGTAAATTGAGAGAAAATAATAAACAAGCATTATCACACACTCTCACCAAGATGAAAGAAATATGCCTACAGCTTAGAAATAATACAATCTCAAGTCAAACAAAATGCTAGTCAACCCAATTTATTCACTTATTTTTTTCTCTTTTTTTTTATTATGCACCACTACATCTTTTTAGCCCATATAACTGCTTCTACTTCAGACTATAGTTCCCTAAAATCAAGAAGGACTTTTATTAGGTTGTAATGTAAGTTAGGGACATGACTAACAAAGAAAGTAAAATAGAGAAAACAAAATATATGTTTAAGAAAAATAATATCTTTTGGAAACTAAAAAGTGCATTTCACTTATTTATTATTGTATTATATATATCTCTCTCTTTTTTGTTCTTTTCTCCTTTTTTTAAAGAATTTTGTTTTTTTTTTCTTCTTTTTTTTTGGTATTGCACAACTTTACTAAACAAAATAATTATTTATATTTTTCTCAAACATGAATAGGTGATGGAACTTATAAGATATTGGGTAATACTCTAAATTGGAGTGGGTCAAGATGATAAGTTGACAAAGAAATTTTTTTTTGAATAAAAGACTCAAAAGGGCTAACTATGGATATTTCACATAAAGGATGGCTAGAAAGGCTCAAACGGGTCAAAGATGGCCTTTCCATCATCTTTTAGGGCTCTACATAACCTTCCATATCTACTAGTTAAATGGACCTTCAGATGTAGCAACACATTTTTTTCTTCTTTTTTTCTTTTTTTTTTCTTTTTTTTTTATTTTTAAAGCAATTTTTTTAGAGGGTTGATTCAAAAGAATATAGAGATCGTATATAAAATAGTAAACTGCTAAGTTGTATGAAAAATGGGCTAAAAGAGTTACTCTCTAAGAAAAATAATAGGCTCAAAAGCTCACTTGGTATTCATTATGACATGTCAATTCCTTCAAGCAACTCGTATTTATCTCCGACATCAACATGTAGAGTAGCAAATATAGTGTAACATCACTCAAGACCAAAGATAATACAAATACTAAAATTCGAAAGTCATCATGTCATCCAAAAATAAAAATAAAATCACACTATATATTTTTTTTAAACAACATTCTACCCCCCAACCTATTCTAAACATGAAAGGAAAATATGCATGCAGAACTATGAAACTGATGCAGAAAAACTAATTGGAAAAGTTACACTTAAAATGATAGAAAAAGAAAATGATTTTTTTTTAAACTAAGAAGATACGTTTCTAGTGTCACTACACTCTATATTCAGCCATCTTCGACTCAAAAATTTGAAAATGCATATTTATAAAGGAGAAGTCAAAAAGAAAAAGTTAGAAAGATCACAATTTTTTTTTTAACTTCCAAACTAAGAAGATGCGTTTCTAGAGTCACTACACTCTATATTCAGCCATCTTCTACTTAAAAATTTAGCCACGGTAAGTCTCTACAACAAAAAATTAGTAAAAACTTAACCAACATTCACCAATTGTCAACTATCCCCTCCCCCCAACCAGAACGAAACATTGTCCTTACTGTTTTAAAGGAAAGAAGTAGAGTTTAGAAGACATAACCTGGGTGGTGCAACACAGAATAAAATATTTATAGGCGGAGAGTTAAATCTAATTTGTAATTCTTACTGCAGCTATTGTTACCATCGTTATTTGTACACTCCAACACCAAGGACCTGGGATCTGGCTCTGGTCGAAGGAATGAAATAGTTTTTTATTGCATGGTTAAGAAATGTGATAAAGCCATCATAAAAGTTATTGACATTTAACAAACCAATGGGTTTCTGGTGAATGTGCAGATGGGCCCAAGATGCTAATGTGATAAGTGCCTCAAGAGTTGCAAGATCTCCTGGTAGGAAAATAAAAGCATCAGCATGATTAAGCATTTCAGTTATTCTTTCTTCCATACCTGAGACGACTAACTCTTCTCCAGTCGGTGAGTCAAACAAAGTGCCCAAAGGTTTTAGGGCTTGTGGGACGATGCCTAACACTTGACTTCCTCTGACAAAAGCAGCTTCTGAGACCAATTTTGATAACCCTTGGTTACCTCCTCCATACACTAAGTGTAATTTTCTCTCTGCTATGCTTCGACCAAGATCTATGGCTGTCTCAACGAACACTTTATGTTTACCATAATTAAACCCAGACAGCACACAAATGTTCTTGAATTATTTATTGGGAGTAGCTGTCATTGGAATACTTCTCAAAAACAATTTGTGAGTGCTTAACAAAAAGTCATATTTAAGAATCTTGGTGACAGTGGGTCACAGCTGTGTATGAGGTAACATGTCAGTGTCAATTAACGCATAAAGCACATGGCTCGCGAGTCAAAAAGGAAACAGTAAAAAGAAAAAGTAAACAGTGACAAATATTAAATTATTAAAGACAATAATGCAAATGATAAAACAACAGTGAAATAAAACAACAGTAAAGTAAAAAGATATTTACAGGTAGTTGCGACTGTGGCTCACGTCTTCCTCTGGTTTTATGTCTAGAAACGGCTTCAACGTCCTCTATGAGTCGAGGATAGGCTTCCCATTCAATTTTCTTATAAACTGGTAAACAGAGTCGTTTATAGTCAGATTCCTAAGACTATATCGTACATGCTCTTTCTGGAATAATGGCCATAACTAGATAATCGCTCCTTGCACATATCCACTGGGATACATTTTAAGAGACAAAAGGATATCATCCAATGACTCATTATTCAAGCCATCGCTAATGAATTGAATCTTATCTTCACTGTTATCAGACACCATTCCTAAAGAGCATCGTTTTTTTATCGCATCTCATTTTGGCACACTTATGACAAGCAACAGAAAGTCTTCGAGCTCTTCATTTTTTTGCATAATTTCCTTTACCACAACCAGGCATGTATGCAATAAGTTTAGGAGGCAACTCACCTGCCGTTCGTACTTTAGCTTCGATTAACCAACGGATATCAGCAAGTATGTTATTCCTCATGAGCAATCGCATGCATTCGGACCGAGCTTTATAGATTGTAAGGAGGGCATTCTGAGGAAGTGAAGGGAATCGACTATGAAGCTTTGCTAAGATCTCATTTCTATCCATACCTTCGCCTCAGAAAATCAGTTATTACGGAAAACTGAAGTAACCGACTTGATTGTCACGGAGTACCGTTATCCGCTACTTAACAGGGGTAATGCACTAAAACACACAAAGTAAAATAATTTCACAAACGTCCTCTTATAGAATTTACCTCAAGCTCCAGTTGGACGTCGTAGATACCTCTCTCAATTTCTCTGAGTTGGCTTTCTAGATCCTCAACATGGGATATTAACTCTGGTGGTTATAGATCCTAAATACGATGTGTTTTACAAAATCAAATCAGGCTTTTGAGATGAGATCTTACACGTTGGAGTCGTCTAAGATGGTTCAAGAGGATTTATTTAACTGAGGTACTCATAATTAATAATGATAAAAGAAAATTTAATGGTTAAACAATCACACTTATGCAAGGAAAAACAAATATCAAATCACCGAAAAGACAGAAAAAAAAATTTCAATTCAAACTCGGTGGGTCACTCAAATTTATTTCGGTGTCCTCTCTATGTGGTGGGTACTCTAGATATAGCTTTAATCTTTGACCATTAACTTTAAAAGTGACATCATTCTTAGGGTCCATAATTTCAATTACTCCATGTGGAAAAACAGTTTGAACAATAAAGGGACCAGATTATCGAGAACGTAACTTACCTGGGAATAGATGCAAGCGAGAGTTGAATAAAAGGACTTTTTAACCTGGAGTGAAAGATTTTCTCAGGATTTGCTTGTCATGAAGGACTTTCATTCTCTGCTTGTACACCTTGACATTTTCGTATGCATTGTTACGAATTTCTTCAAGTTTTGCTAGCTGTAATCGTCTTTTTAAGCCAGCTTGCTGCATGTCAAAATTGAATTTCTTGATGGCCCAGTACACATGATGCTCGAGTTACACAAGTAGGTAACAAGCTTTTCCATACACTAGCCCGTAGGGTAACATCCCAATCGGGGTCTTAAAAGCCGTTCTATATGCCCATAACGCGTCATCAAGTCTTAATGACCAATTTTTACTGTCCGATCTCACCGTCTTTTCTAAGATGTGCTTTATTTCTCAATTGGATATCTCAATTTGGCTGCTGGTTTGCCAATGATACGGGGTTGCCACTTTATGAGTGATGGAGTACTTTGTCAAAAGTGTTTGGAATGATTTGTTGCAAAAGTAGGTACCACCATCACTGATTATTGCTCGAGGGAATTCAAAGTGTGAAATAATGTTGCTCTTCAAAAATCATATCACCACTTTATGATCATTAGTTCTGCATGAAATTACCTCTACCCATTTGGAAACATAGTCAACAGCAACCAATATGTATTGATGGCCAAAAGAAGCGGGAAAAGGTCCCATGAAGTCGATACCCCATACATCAAAAATCTCAACCACTAAAATTGGATTTAATGGCATCATGTTCCTTCATGTAATGCTCTCCATTCGTTGACACCTATCACATGAAGAGCAAAAAGTGTAAGCATCTCAAAATATAGTTGGCCAATAAAAATCACATTGTAAAACTTTAGTTGCGGTTTTCTTAGCGCTAAAATGGCCTCCACAAGCTTGTTCATGGTAGAATGAAAGGATGTTCTGAAATTCATTCTTTGGGACACATCATCTAATAATTTGATCTGCAAAATACTTGAATAGATAGGGGTCATCCCAGAAAAAATTCTTTATTTCCGCTAAGAATTTAGCCTTGTCTTGCTTTGTCCAATGCTCTGGATGTTTAACTATAACAAGATAATTAACTATATCAGCATACCAAGGTAATACTTCCACACTCATTAATTGCTCATCTAGAAATGACTCATTTAATGTTAAGGGTTCTGTAATTATGTCAAAGTGGAGACGAGAGAAATGGTCAGCCACAATATTTTCTGTCCCTTTCTTATTTTTGAATTCCAAGTCAAATTCATGCAAAAGTAACACCCAACGAATTAATCTAGCTTTTGCATCTTTCTTTGTGAGAAGATATTTAAGAGCAACATGATCTGTGAATACAATTATTTTACAACCAATAAGATAAGACCGAAATTTCTCTAATACAAACACTACTGCTAGCATTTCTTTTTCAGTAGTTGAATAGTTCAATTGTGCATCATTCAATGTCATACTAACATAGTAAATAACATGGGGAATTCGATCTACTCTTTGTCCTAATACTGCTTCTACTGCATAATCAGATGCATCACACATGAGCTCAAATGGTAAGCTCCAGTTTGGGGGCTGAATGATAGGTGATGTTGTCAACAAATGCTTTAGCTGTTCAAATGCCACAAGACATGAATCATCAAAGACAAAAGGTACATCCTTAGCAAGTAGATTGCATAAGGGTCTAGAAACTTTGCTAAAATCTTTAATGAAACGTCTATAAAAACCAGCATGCCCAAGGAAAGATCTTACTTCTCTGACTGATTTAGGCAGAGGAAGATTGGAAATGAGATCCACCTTGGCTTTATCAACCTCAATACCTTTACTCGAAATGATGTGGCCAAGAACATAAAGTGAGTAACATTCTTAAAATTTTAGAATGCATCCTCCCATGGTCTAGATTGAGAGTAGTTCTGGTTCTGATTGTATGGTCTAAATGGTGGCTAAGGGGCTTGAAAAACTTGAGAGATTGGTTGCATTGGTGGAGCTGGAGCTGCTGGTCCATTCTGTTGGAATCCTTAAGACCAAGAAAAATTGGGGTGGTCTCTCCATCCAGGGTTATATGTGTTGGAGTATAGGTTGTAATTTGATGGCTTTCTCATGACACCGATGACATTGACTTGATCTGAGTATGAGTCATGGTTATGTAGGTCTGTTGAATTAGCAGTCGTCAACGATGTTATTTGTCAAGAAAGACCTTCAACCATCTCTTTGACTTCTTTGATTCCCGAACTCGACTCGCCAATGTGAACCTCATTTACTTCTTTAATTCTTATAGTAGTCTTGAGTGATCGACTCTGTTGTTGGAAATTATCTGCTTGTCTCTGGAAAAACTCCCAAATCTCTGATGCACTTTCTGACATTAGCTCTCCTCCACTTGTTGCCATTAGCCATTCTTGCACATTTGGCAATAATCCCTCTAACAAGTATTGGCATTGGTGTCATTTCTCGTACCCATGATGTGGACACTTCAAGAGTAACCCATTGAATCGCTCCCATGCTTTGAAAAATTGCTCGTCTTCTCTCTGGGTGAACTCTGAAATTTCCCTGCGAATAGCATTGGTTTTATGCACTGGGAAATATTTATTCAAAAATTTTGTCACCATTTGTTCTCATGTTGTAATACTATTAGCAGGCAATGTGTTAAACCATAAACGAGCTCTATTCTTTAAAGAAAATGGGAATAGTCTAATTTTAACATCTTCTTCTGAAAAATTCTCATATTTAAAAGTTTGACAAATTGTATGAAAATCATTCAGATGATTATATGAGTCCTCATTTTCTAAGCCATAGAATGTTAGGAGACAATTTGGCACGCTAGGTTTTAACTCAAAACTCCTAGCAGCTACATTTGGGTATCGTATGCATGATGCACTCAAGTTAGCTAAGGGACTGAAACAGTCCTTAAATGGCCTCTCCTGTGGTTCTGGTTGTTGTAAATCCATTTTAATTTTATTTTTAAATCCAGCGTGTTTGTGTGTGTGAAGTGTTTTTTCGAGTTCAAGGTCCATAAGCTCAAGATTCGGTAATAATGACCTACAACCATACATACAAAGAACATAAAAATGAATGCAAAGAAAAATAATAAAAATAAAGAGAAGGGAGAAATTACGAAACTAACCTTGTCACGTTGTTACAACTTTACTATGAAAACACACTAAAAAAAAATACGTGAAATAAACTAACTAAAATTAAAATAAATTAGCAAGATAAATGAAAAATTATAAAGAAAATAACTTGAAAATTAAATTACAGAAATTTAAAGAAAAAAATTCTTACCTAAAAATGTAAATCCATTTTTTTTTAAATAAGGAAAGAAAAAATTACAAGGAAACAACTATAATAATAATAATGATGATGATGATGATGATGATGATGATGATGATAATAATAATAATAATAATAATAATAAATTATTTACAAAAAATTAATTCTACAAATTAAAATACTTACCTCCCCGGCAACGGCGCCAAAAACTTGTTGTGTAAATTTTGTTGAACTCGCAAGCGCACGAATCTATTGTAGTATAGATTAATGGTGACCAGTGTCGATCCTACGAGGAGGTGGATTTTAATTATATATAGAATTAACTTTGTAAATGGGTGGTTGGATTTATGGAGAAATTGATTTAAACTATGCTAAAATTTAAATTGGAATGGCGAGAATAAATTAAAATGGGAACTATTGAAGTAAAGTGCTTAGGTATCTGGATCTGCATCAACATACTCCATAGGCTAAATATTTCATATTAATGCCAATTAAATCATGAGGGGGATTTCCACTCCTCATGAACCACGCTCAAATAAATATGGTACTAAGGGCTTATTGTGCCAAATAGTAATAACCTTGTACTAGGGTGCCGGTTATACCAGGGCGGTATCTAGACAAGATTATTACTATCTATCGACGAAAAGTCAAAACATCTACAAATATTAGAGGGGAAGAGAAAATAAATTTACCAAATTAAGCACATGGCACATGTTGAGACATCACCTTCAATCCAAACTTGAAAGAAAATTAGCTACTCATTATTGAACTAGGGGTAAAATGAGAATTTTATTAAAATACATAGAAAATACAAGATGGAGAAGGAATTACAGAAAACTAAGCTTAAAAATAGATTCAGGGGTATCAAATTAGGGGGGAGAGGCCCCCTTTTTATAGATACATTAAGTAAATCATGACCATCGGATTAAAAACAGTTTGGACGCATAGGATTACGCCACGTTATCAGTCAACAGTACGCGGTTTGACCACACGGTTTGAACAATAACACGGTTTGCACACGGTTTGAAGTAAGACCATGAACAAAGTGTCGTGAAACGGTATCAGTGAAATGCAAGACCGTACATGTAAATAGTGTCGTACGTGTGAACAGTTCCATTTTTCCTTTTATACTCCTTCTAAGGTTTTCGACTGTCCTGAGTTCAAAAGTGACGTCTGTTTTTCTATCCGATATCTCGTTCATTGTGAAATGATCATGATGCCCCTAAAATATATAAAATACTTGATTAAAACAAAACACTCATAATTAAATAATAAGGGACTTAAATAAATAAAATTAAAGATGTTAGTAAGACTTGAAGTGTAAAATAATGATTTTCTCCTTTATAAATATACAATTTCTAACACTCAACAGACATCAACATGTAGAGTAGCAAACATGGTGTAACATCACTCAAGACTAAAGACAATACAAATACTAAAATTCGAAAGTTATCATATCATCCAATGGTAAAATATCACACAAAATTGCTAAAATTTTTTTTTAGTGACACTTTACCCCCAACCTATTCTAAACATAAAAAGAAAATATGCATGCAGAAAGGTGAAATGATGCAGAAAAACTAATTAGAAATGTTACATTTAAAATAATAGAAAAAGAAAATGTCTAGAATTTTTTTAAAAAAAAAGATGCGTTTCTAGAGTCACTACACTGTATATTCAGCCATCTTCGACTCAAAAATTTGAAAATGTATATTTATAAAGGAGAAGTCAAAAAGAAAAAGTTCGAAAAATCATACATAAATTTTTTTTTTTAACTTCCAAACTAATAAGATGCATTTCTAGAGTCATTACACTTCATATTCAACCATCTTCTAGTAAAAAGTTAGCCACGTTAGTCTCTACAATAAAAAATCAGTAAAAACTTAACCAACATTCCACAATTGTCAATTATCCCCTTTCCCCAACCAGAACAAAATATTGTCCTCAATGTTTTAAAGGAAAGAAGTAGAGTTTAGAAGACATCGCCTGGGTGGTGCAACACAGAAGAAAATATTTATAGGCAGAGAGTTAAATCTAATTTGTACTTCTTGTTGCGGCTACTATTACCACATTATTTGGATACTCCAACACCAAGGTCCTGAGATCTGGTTCTGGTCTATAAGCATATAACAGATTAAGTAGCTCATTAGCAGTGTGAGCACAAATAAAAAGCTTTTTCACTGTGGAAGGAATGAAATAGTTTTTATTGCATGATTAAGAAATGCGATAAAACCATCATAAAAGTTATTGACATTTAACAAACCGATGGGTTTCTGGTGAATGTTCAAATGGGCCCAAGATACGAATGTGATTAGTGCCTCGAGAGTTGCAAGATCTCCTAGTAAGAAAATAATAGCATCAGCATGATTTAGCATTTCAGTTATTCTCTCTTGCATACCTGAGACGACTAACTCTTCTCTAGTTGGTGAGTCAGACAAACAGCCCAAAGGTTTTAGGGTCGTTGGGATGATGCCTAACAATTGGCTCCCTCTGACATAAGCAGCTTCTGAGACCAGTTTTGATAACCCACGATTAACTCCTCCATATACCAAATGTAATTTCCTTACTGCTATGCTTCGACCAAGATCTATGGCTGCGTTAACGAACTCTTTATATTTGCCATAATTAAATCCAAAAAGCACACAAATGTTCTTGAATTGTTTATTGGAAGTAGCTGCCATTGGGATACTTCTAAAAAATAATTTGTGAGTGCTTAACAAAAAATCATATTTAAGAGTCTTGGTGGCAGTGGGTCACAACTGTGTATGAGGTAGCATGTCTATATCAATTAACGTGTAAAGCACATGGCTTGAGAGTCAAAAAGGAAACAGTAAAAAAAAAAAAGATAAATATAAAATTATAAAAGATAATAATGCAAATGGTAAAACAACAGTGAAATAAAATAACAGTGAAGTAAAATGAATCGCTCCTTGTACACTACCCTTTCCTCAAAGGTTTTAGAAGTAAAAACAAGACAAGTAGTTTAGCAAAATCTTGGGAATGCTGAAACAGTTACATATCAATATCCCTTTTGTGGAAGCTCTAGAGCAAATGCCAAATTATACAAAAAATTTTAAGGATATTTTGACAAAGAAAAGAAGACTTGGAGAATTTAAAACAGTTGCTCTAACACAGGAGTGCAGTCGAATGCTTCAAAGTAAGATACCGCAGAAGATGAAGAATCCAGGAAGCTTTACAATCCCATGCTCCATAAGCACTAAATTCAGTGGCAAAGCACTTTGTGATCTGGGAGCTAACATCAATCTCATGCCTTTATCAGTGTTTAAACAATTGGGAGTTGGTGAATGGAGACCAACAACAGTGACTCTACAACTTATTGACAGATCCCATGCCTATCTAGAATGGAAGATTGAAGATGTATTGGTGAAGGTGGATAAATTTATTTTTCTAGTAGATTTCATTGTGCTAGACTTTGAGGCAGAAAAAAAAGTGCCAATCATTCTAGGGAGACCTTTCTTAGCCACGGGAAAGACTTTAATTGATGTTCAAAAAGGAAAATTAACCATGAGGGTGAATGACTAGCAAGTTACATTCAATGTGCTAGATGCCATGAAGAGTGTTGAGTGTTAGAAAGTGTATATTTATAAAGGAGAAAATCGTCATTTTGTACTTCAAGTTTTACTAACATCTTTAATTTTCTTAATTTAAGTCTCTTGTTATTTAATTATGTGTGTTCTGTTTTAATTAAGTATTTTGTGTATTTTAGGGGTATTATGGTCATTTCACAATGAACGAGATTTCGGATAGCAAAACGGACGTCACTTTTGAACTCGGGATTTCGAAAACCTTAAGAGGAGCATAAAAGGAAAAATGGCATTTTATTTACACACGGCACTATTCACATGTAGATGGGATCGTTCATGGATATCATTCACGAACACATTGCTCGCATTCAGACCGCGTTATCTGTTCAAACCGTGTGCAAACCGTGTTTCTTGTTCAAACCGCGTGGTCAAACCCGTGGTCAAACCGTGTTCATCGTTTTCGATGACGTGGCGCAATCCTGTGCGTCCAAACTATTTTTAATCCGATGGCCATGATTCACTCAATGTATCTATAAAAAGGGCCCCCCCCTAATTTGATACCCCTGAATTCATTTTTGAGCTTAGTTTTCTATAATTCCTTCTCCATCTTGTATTTTCTACGTATTTTAATAAAATTCCTATTTTACCCCTAGTTCAATAATGAGTAGCTAATTTTCTTTCAAGCTTGGGTTGAAGGTGAAGTCTCAACATGTGTCATGGGCTTTATTTGGTAAATTTATTTTCTCTTCCCTCTAATTTCTGTGGAGGTTTTGACTTTTAAATCGACAAATAATAATAATCTTGTCTGAATTCACCACTGGTTTTCCTAGGCACCCTAGTATAAGGTTATTATTATTTGGCACGATAAGCCCTTGACACCATATTGATTAGAGCGTGGTTCATGAGGTGTGGATTCCCCCCTCATGATTTAATTGGTATTAATAAGGATTATTTAGCCCATGATGCATGTTGATACGGATCAGATACCCAAGTGCTTTATCTCAATAGTTTCCATTTCAATTTAATTCCGCTATTCCAATTTAAATTCTAGCATCCTTTAAATCAATTTCTCTACAAATACAACCACCCATTTACATAATTAATTCTACACACAATTAAAATCCACCTCCTCGTGGGATCGACACTCGTCACCGTTAATCTATTCTACAATAGATTCGTGCGCTTGCGAGTTCAACAAAATTTGCACAACAAGTTTTTGCGCCTGTTTTAGGGAGGTAAGTATTTTAATTTGTAAAATTAATTTTTTGTGAATATTATTAGTATTATTATTATTATTATTATTACTATTATTATTATTAGTAGTATTATTATTATTTTAGTTGTTTCCTTGTAATTTTTTTTTCTTAATTAATTAAAAAAAAAAAGTGAATTTACATATTTTAGGTAAGAATTTCTTTTTCTCTTCTTTAAATTTCTGCAATTTAATTTTCAAGTTATTTTTCTTTGTAATTTTTCATTTATCTCATTAATTTATTTTTATTTTATTTCACGTATTTGTTTTAGTGTATTTTGTTTTTATAGAAAGGTTAGAATAATGTTAATAAGGTTAGTATCGTAATTTCTCCTTCTTCTTTATTTTTATTTGTTTTGTTCTCAATTTATTTACTTTATTTGCATGCATGGTCGTAGGTCATTATCACCTAATCTTGAACCTATAGACCTTGAATTAGAAAGAACACTTCGCACACACAAACACATCGCACTTAAAGAAAAAATTGAAATGGATTTGCAACAACAAGAACCACAGGAGAGGCCATTCAAGGACTACTTCAGTCCCTTAGCTAATTTGAGCACATCATGCATACGATACCCAAATGTAGCCGCTAGGAGTTTTGAGCTAAAACCTAGTGTGCTAAATTGTCTCCCAACATTCTATGGCTTAGAAAATGAGGACCCATATAATCATCTGAACGATTTTCATACAATTTGTCAAACTTTTAAATATGAGAACTTTTCAGAAGATGATGTTAAACTTAGACTATTCCCATTTTCTTTAAAGGATAGAGCTCGTTCATGGTTCAATACATTGCCTGCTAATAGCATTACAACATGGGAACAAATGGTAACGAAATTTTTAAATAAATATTTCCCAGTTCATAAAACCAATGCTATTCGCAGGGAAATCTCAGAATTCACCCAGAGAGAAGACGAGCAGTTTTTCGAAGCGTGGGAGCGATTCAATGGGCTACTTTTGAAGTGTCCACATCATGGGTACGAAATGGCACCAATGCCAATACTTCTTGGAGGGATTATTGCCAAATGTGCAAGAATGGCTAATGGCAACAAGTGGAGGAGAGCTAATGTCAAAAAGTGCATCAGAGATTTGGGATTTCTTCCAGCGACAAGCAGATAATTCCCAACAGCGGAGTCGATCACTCAGGAATACTAGAAGAATTAAAGGAGTGAATGAGGTTCACATTGGCGAGTCAGGTTCGGGAATCAAAGAAGTCAAAGAGATGGTTGAAGGCCTTTCTCGACAAATAGCATCGTTGACGACTGCCAAATCAACAGAGCCACATGACCATGAGTCGTATTCAGATCAAGCCAATGCCATCGGTGTCATGAGGAAGCCATCAAATTACAACCCATACTCCAACACATATAATCCTGGATGGAGAGACCACCCCAATTTTTCATGGTCTCAAGGATTCCAACAGAATGGACCAGCAGCTCCAGCTCCACCAATGCAACCAATTCCTCAAGTTCCTCAAGCCTCTCAACCACCATTTAGACCATACAATCAGAACCAAAACTACTCTCAACCCAGACAATGGGAGGATGCCTTCCAGAATGTCAAGAATGTTACTAACTCCATGATCGAGCAACAGAACCGCACCATTGATGGACTACGAAATGAGATGAGAGCAGGCTTCAACTCACAAGCCCAATCAGTTTCAAGCCTCGAGAAGATGGTGGGACAACTTGCTTCTTCAGTTCAGACTTTGGCAATGACTGTTGAAAAAGGCAAATTTCCAAGTCAACCAGTGCCTAATCCTAAAGGAGTACATGAAGCAACTACCAGTTCACCGCAACAGCATGGAGAGGTCAAAGCCGTTATGACCTTGCGAAAAGGAAAAGAAGTTGACAACAAAGTGGAGATGCCAGTGACAAAATCAACTCAGATTGTACCTGTAAATGCTGAGGACTCACCACCTGAGGAGAAAGAAGAAACCAACCCACGAGAATACGTTCCTAAAGCTCCATTTCCTCAGAGGTTAGCTAAAGGAAAGAAGGGAAAATCCACAGGTGAGATTCTTGAAGTCTTCAAACAGGTAAGTGTTAACATCCCTTTACTTGATGCAATAAAACAAGTTCCATCTTATGCCAAGTTTCTTAAAGACCTTTGCACTAAAAAAAGAAACATTCATGTTCAGAAAAAGGCATTTTTAACAGAAAACGTTAGTTCTATACTCCAACACAAAATTCCTCTAAAATGTAAAGACCTGTGCTCCCCCACTATTTCATGTAGTATAGGGAACCACACAATTGAGAATGCTTTGTTGGATTTAGGAGCTAGTGTTAATCTTTTGCCTTACTCAGTATTTGTGAAACTTGGATTGGGAGAATTACACCCAACTCCAGTGGTGTTATTCTGCAGATCGGTCCACGAAAATACCTCGTGGTATTGTGGAGGACGTGCTTATCCAGGTAGACAAGTTTTATTTTCCTGTTGATTTCATTGTAATTGACACTCAACCAATACAGGATTCAAGGAAGCACATCCCTATTATCCTAGGCCGACCATTTTTGGCAACTGCCGATGCTCACATTCAATGCAGAACTGGAAACATGCAGTTGTCTTTTGGCAATATGACCATGGAGCTCAACATCTTCAACATTGCCAAACAACCTCACAATGCAGATGATGGAATTGTTGATGTGGATTTAATTGAAGCATTAGTTGATGATACTTTTCTTTCAAACCTTAGTGATGACCCTTTACAAACATGTTTAACCCACTTTGGTTTGGATTTTGATGTTGACAGATCAGTCGATGAGGTCAACGCTCTACTTGACTCAGCACCATCCATGGACACTGATAAATGGAAGTCAAGAGTTGAACAACTTGCACCATCAGAGAAGAAAATCATCCCATCATCAGAGTCACCACCGAAACTCGAGCTCAAACCATTACCCAACACTTTGGAATATGCGTTCTTGGGAGAAGAAAGCACTCTACCGGTAATCATCTCATCATCTCTAAATGACGAGCAAAAAGGTAAGTTGTTGGATGTTTTAAAAAAGCACAAAGGAGCATTAGGATGGACCATAGCAGACATAAAAGGTATAAACCCAAAGAGATCGCATGCATTACATTCACCTTGATGAAAATGCTAAATCTACTAGGGAAATGCAACGTCGGTTAAATCCTAATATGAAAGAAGTTGTTAGAACTAAGTCCTTAAACTATTAGACGCAGTATCATTTACCCCATTTCGATAGTTCATGGGTCGATCTGTGCAAGTGGTCCCCAAAAAGTCGTGAGTCGCGGTGAGTTACCAATGCCGATAATGAATTGATACCACTAGAGTGACTACGAGGATGGCGTGTATGCATTGATTATAGAAAGTTAAATTGTCACACGTAAAGACCATTTTCCTTTACCATTTATTGATCAAATGCTTGATAGATTAGCAGGCCACGAATTTTATTGCTTTCTAGATGGCTATTCAGGATACAATCAGATCCCATAAAGCACCAAAAAAAGATCAAGAGAAAACCACTTTCACTTGCCCTTTTGGCACTTTTGCATATAGGAGAATGCCATTTGGATTATGTAATGCACCGCTACATTTCAACGTTGTATGTTAAGCATTTTTTCTGATATGGTTGAACGGTTTCTTGAGGTCTTTATGGATGATTTTTCTATTTTTGGAGATTCATTTGATCAATGTTTACATCATCTAACACAAGTTTTGCAGAGATGTATAGAGAAGAATTTGGTTTTAAATTAGGAGAAGTGCCATTTTATGGTAAATCAAGGTATTGTTCTCGGTCACATCATTTCATGCAAAGGTATTGAGGTTGACAAAGCCAAGGTGGATCTCATTTCTAATCTTCCTCCACCTAAAACAATCGGAGAAGTAAGATCTTTCCTTGGGCATCTTTGGTTTTTATAGACGTTTCATTAAAGATTTTAGCAAAGTTTCTAGACCCTTATGCAATTTACTTGCTAAGGATGCACATTTTATCTTTGATGATTCATGTCTTGTAGCATTTGAAAAGTTAAAGCATTTGTTGACGTCATCGCCCATCATTCAGCCACCAAACTGGAGCCTACCATTTGAGCTTATGTGTGATGCATCTGATTATGCAGTAGGAGCAGTATTAGGACAAAGAGTAGATCGAATTCCTCATGTTATTTACTATGCTAGTATGACATTAAACGATGCACAGTTGAACTATTCAACTACTGAAAAAGAAATGCTAGCAGTAGTGTTTGCATTAGAAAAATTTCGGTCTTATCTCATTGGTTGTAAAATAATTGTATTCACAGATCATGCTGCTCTGAAATATCTTCTCACAAAGAAAGATGCAAAAGCTAGACTAATTCGCTGGGTGTTACTTTTGCAGGAGTTTGACTTGGAATTCAAAGATAAGAAAGGTTCTGAAAATGTTGTGGCTGACCATCTCTCTCATCTCCATTTTGACACAATAACAGAACCTTTAATATTGAATGAGTCATTTCCGGATGAGCAATTAATGAGTGTAGAAGTATTACCTTGGTATGCTGATATCGTTAATTATCTTGTTACAGGTAAACTTCCAGAGCATTGGACCAAGCAAGACAGGGCCAAATTCTTTGCGGAAATAAAGAATTTTTTCTGGGATGACCCCTATCTGTTTAAGTATTGTGCAGATCAAATTATTCGACGATGTGTCCCAGAGAATGAAGTTCATAACATCCTTTCGTTCTGCCATGAACAAGCTTGTGGAGGCCACTTCAGCGCTAAGAAAACAGGAACTAAAGTTCTACAATGTGGTTTCTATTGGCCAACTATATTTCGAGATGCTTACACCTTTTGTTCTTCATGTGATAGGTGTCAACGAATGGGGAGCATTACAAGGAACATGATGCCACTAAATCCAATTTTAGTGGTTGAGATTTTTGATGTATGGGGTATCGACTTCATGGGACCCTTTCCCGCGTCTTTTGGCCATCATTACATATTGGTTGCTGTTGACTATGTATCAAAATGGGTAGAGGCAATTCCATGCAGGACCAATGATCATAAAGTGGTGATAGGGTTTTTGAAGAGCAACATTGTTTCACGCTTTGGATTCCCTCGAACAATAATCAGTGATGGTGGTACCCACTTTTGCAATAAATCATTCAAAGCACTTTTGACAAAGTACTCCATCACTCATAAAGTGGCGACTCGTATCATCCCAAACCGGTGGCCAAGTTGAGATCTCCAATCGAGAAATAAAGCACATCTTAGAAAAGACCGTGAGGCCGATTTAAAAGATTGGTCATTAAGACTTGATGATGCATTATGGGCATATAGAACGGCGTTCAAAACCCCGGTGGGATGTCACCTACACAAAGCTAGTGTATGGAAAAGCTTGCCACCTACCTGTGGAACTTGAGCATCGTGCGACTTGGGCCATCAAGAAATTCAATTTTGACATACGCAAGTCGGGCTCGAAAGACGATTACAGCTGGCAGAACTTGAAGAAATTCGCAACGATGCATACGAAAATGCCAAGGTTTACAAGCAACGAATGAAAGTCTTTCATGATATGATTATGAGAAAATCTTTCACTCCAGGTCAGAAAGTACTTTTATTCAATTCTCGCTTGCATTTATTCCCAGGTAAGCTACGCTCTCGATGGTCTGGCCCCTTTATTGTTCATACTATTTTTCCACATGGGGCAATTGAAATTAAGGACCCAAAAAACGGTGTCACGTTTAAAGTTAATGGTCAAAGATTAAAGCCATATCTAGAGTACCAACCACATGGAGAGGACACCGAAGTAAATTTAAGTGACCCACCAGATTTGAATTAAGATTTTTGTGTCTTTTCGGTTATTTGATTTTTTTTCTTTATTTTTATTATTCTTTTGCTAATTGAAATTATTTGTGCATAAGTGTGTTTGTTTAACCATTGAGCTTTCTTTTATCACTTTTAATCATGAGACAGTTCCTCTTGAACATCCTTAGACGACTTCAACGTGTCCAATCTCATCTCAGAGGCCAGATACGATTTTGTAAAACACATCGTATTTGGAAGCTACAACCACCGGAATTAATATCCCACGTTGAGGATTTAGAAAGCCAACTCAGAGACATTGAGATAAGTGTCTACAACATCCAGTTGGAGCTTGAGGTAAATTCTATAAGAGGACGATTGTGATTTTCTTTGTGTGTTTTTATTTGTTACTTCGTTTGTGTGTTTTAGTTTGTGTGTTTTAGTTTGTCACCCCGGTTAAGTGGCGGATAACTGATCTCGTGATAATCAAGTCGGTTCTTCGGTTTCCCATAATTACCGATCTTCCGAGGCGAAGGTATGGATAAACGAGATCTTAGCAAAGCTTCATAGTCGACTCCCTTCACTTCCTCAGAATGCCCTCCTCACAATCTATAAAGCTCGATCTGAACGCATGCGATTGCTCATGAGGAATAACATACCTGCTGATATTCGCTGGTTAATGAGGCCAAAGCACGCTTGGCGGGTGAGTTACCTCCAAATTTATTGCATACATGCCTGGTTGTGGTAAAGGAAATTACGCAAGAAAGCGAAGAGCTCGAAAAATTTCGGTTGCTTGTCATAAGTGTGTGCAGAATGTTATGCAATAAAAAAACGATGTTCTTTAGGAATGGTGTCGATAATGAGAGAAGATAAGATTCAATTCATTAGGGATGGCTTGAATAAGGAGTCATTGGATGATATCCTTTTGTCTCTTGAAACGCATCCGGTGGATATGTGCAAGCGAGCGATTCTCCGGTTATGGCCATCATTCGAGAAAGAGCATGCACGATCTGATCTCGGGAATCGACTATAAACGACATTTGCGGTTTGTAAGAAAACGGACGGGAAGCCTATCCTCGACCCATAGAGGGCGTTGAAGCCGTTTCTGGACGTAAAACCAGAGGAAGATGTGAGCCACAGTCGCAACTACCTGTAAATATCCTTTTACTTTACTGTTGTTTTATTTTACTGTTGTTTTACCATTTGCATTATTGTCTTTAATAATTTTATATTTGTCATTACTTGCTTTTCCTTTTTACTGTTTTCTTTTTTACTCTCAAGCCATGTGCATTACACGATTAATTGACATAGACATGACACCTCATTCACAGCTGTGACCCATTGCCGCCAAGATCCTTAAATATGATTCTTTTCGTTTACACTCACAAATTATTTTTGAGAAGTATTATAATGGCAGCTACTCCCAATAAACAATTCAAGAACATTTGTGTGCTTTCCGGATTTAACTATGGCAAATATAAAGAGTTCTTTGAGGCAGCCATTGATCTTGGTCGATGCATAGCAGAGAGAAAATTACACTTGGTGTATGGCGGAGGTGACCGAGGGTTATCAAAATTGGTCTCAGAAACTGCTTTTGTCAGAGGAAGCCAAGTGTTAGGCATCATACCACAAACCCTAAAACCTTTGGGCTGCTTGTCTAACTCACCGACTGGAGAAGAGTTAGTTGTCTCAGGTATGCAAGAAAGAATAACCGAAATGCTTAATCATGCTGATGCTTTTATTTTCTTACCAGGAGATCTTGCAACTCTAGAGGCACTCATCACTTTAGCATCTTGGGCCCATCTGCACATTCATCAGAAACCCATCGGTTTGTTAAATGTCAATAATTTTTATGATGGCTTTATCGCATTTCTTAACCATGCAATAAAAAACTACTTCATTCCCTCTACGGTGAAAAAGCTTTTTATTTGTGCTCACACTGCTAATGAGCTACTTGATCTGTTACAAGCTTATCGACTTTGAGCGATCCGAAAACCTTGGTGTTGGAGTGTACAAATAACGATGGTAACAATAGCAGCAGTTAAGTACAAATTAGATTTAAATCTCCTTTGTAAATATTTTCTTCGTGTTACACCACCAGGTGATGTCTTCTAAACTCTACTTCTTTCTTTTAAAACATTGAGGACAATGTTTAGTTCTGGTTGGGGGGAGGGGATAGTTGACAATTGTGGAATGTTGGTTAAGTTTTTACTAATTTTTTGTTGTAGAAACTAATTGTTTAATTGTTTGTGTTGAAGATGGCTGAATATGGAGTGTAGTTACTCTAGAAACGCATCTTCTTAGTAAAAAAAAAAAAAATTCTTATTTTTCGTGTGATCTTTCTAACTTTTTGACTTCTCCTTTATAAATATGCATTTTCAAATTTTGAGTCGAAGATGGCTGAATATAGAGTGTAGTGCCTCTAGAAACGCATCTTCTTAGTTAAAAAAAAAATCATTTTTCTATCATTTTAAGTGTAACATTTTCAATTAGTTTTTCTGCATCATTTTCACATTTCTGCATGCATATTTTCCTTTCATGTTTAGAATAGGTTGGGGGGGTAGAATGTTGTTTAAAAAAAAAAAAAATAGTGTGATTTTGTTTTTATTTTTGGATGACATGATGATTTTCGAATTTTAGTATTTGTATTATCTTTGGTCTTGAGTGATGTTACACTATGTTTGCTACTCTACATGTTGATGTCGGAGATAAATATGAGTTGCTTGAAAGAATTGACATGTCATAATA
This sequence comes from Atalantia buxifolia, assembly GCA_030444775.1. Taxonomy (NCBI): domain Eukaryota; kingdom Viridiplantae; phylum Streptophyta; class Magnoliopsida; order Sapindales; family Rutaceae; genus Atalantia; species Atalantia buxifolia. The sequence continues at coordinate 24,598,750 of CM059834.1, read as the reverse complement.
AATACCAAGCGAGCTTTTGAGCCTATTATTTTTCTTGGAGAGTAACCCTTTTTGCCCATTTTTCAAATACTTAGCATGTAAAGATTATTATTTTATACATGATCTTTAGATTTCCTTGGAGTCAACCCTTTAAAAAAAAAAAAAAAAAAGTTAAAAAAAAAATGCGTTGCTACATCTAAAGGTCCATTTCACTAGTAGATATGGAGGAGTATCTAGAGCCCTAAAAGATGATGGAAAGGCCGTCTTTGACCTGTTTGAGCCTTTCTAGCCATCCCTTATGTGAAATATCCATAGTTAGCCCTTTTGAGCCTTTTATTAAAAAAAAAAAAAAAAACTTTTCTTTGTCAACTTATCGTATTCACCCACTCCAATTTGGAGTATTACCCGATATCTTACAAGTTCCATCACCTATTCATGTTTGAGAAAAATATAAATAATTATTTTGTTTAGTAAAGTTGTGCAATATCGAAAAAAAAAAAAAAAAGAGAAAGCAAAGAAAAAAAAAAGAAGAAAAAAAATTCTCTAAAAAAAAAAAAGAAGAAAAAAAAAAAGAAGAGAGATATAATACAATAATAAATAAGTGAAATGCATTTTTTTTAGTTTCCAAAAGATATTATTTTTCTCAAACATATATTTTGTTTTCTCTATTTTCCTTTCTTTGTTAGCCATGTCCCTAGCCTACGTTATATCCTAATAAAAGTCCTTCTTGATTTTAGGGAACTATAGTCTGAAGTAGAAGCTAGTTATATGGGCTATAAAGATGTAGTAATGCATAAAAAAAAAATTAAAAAAAAAAAATAATAATAATAATAAATACATTGGGTTGACTAATATTCTGTTTGACTTGAGATCGTGTTATTTCTAAGCTATGGGCATATTTTCTTCATCTTGGTGAGAGTGTGTGATATTATTTCTTTACTATCTTCACTCCATTTATCATTCATTGAAGTGACAATTTATATTGGGTTTAATTTCTTTGTGAGAGTGTCACTATTACCGGTGAGATGTTGGGGTTTGACATGTCATTTTTGAAAGTAGCTGTATTTACTTGGTTGATTTATGTGGATGGTTGATGTGGGTGTGATGTTTCTTTAGACTGGAGATAATGCTTATACTTTTATTTGATTGCTATCATTAGTCTAATTGAATAAACAAGTTTGTTTTAAAAAAAAAAAAAAAAAATTGGGTTTGAATTTTATTTTCGCTTTATTTGCTAGGGACTAGCAATAAGCTGGTTGGGGGGTGTGTTGAGTGTTAGAAAGTGTATATTTATAAAGGAGAAAATCGTCATTTTGTACTTCAAGTTTTACTAACATCTTTAATTTTCTTAATTTAAGTCTCTTGTTATTTAATTATGTGTGTTCTGTTTTAATTAAGTATTTTGTGTATTTTAGGGGTATTATGGTCATTTCACAATGAACGAGATTTCGGATAGCAAAACGGACGTCACTTTTGAACTCGTGACAATAAAAACCTTAAGAGGAGCATAAAAGGAAAAATGGATGTTCACACGCACGGCACTATTCACACGTATGCATCTTTGTTCATGGATATCGTTCACGACATCGCTCGCACCGGCGTTCTTTGTTCAAACCGTGTGCAAACCTATTGTTACTGTTCAAACCGCGTGGTCAAACCCGTGGTCAAACCGTGTTTCGTTCATCGATGACGGGCGCAATCCTGTGCATCCAAACTATTTTTAATCCGATGGCCATGATTCACTCAATGTATCTATAAAAGGGGGCCTCCCCCCCCTAATTTGATACCCCTGAATCCATTTTTGAGCTTAGTTTTCTGTAATTCCTTCTCCATCTTGTATTTTCTACGTATTTTAATAAAATTCCTATTTTACCCTAGTTCAATTATGAGTAGCTAATTTTCTTTCAAGCTTGGGTTGAAGGTGAAGTCTCAACATGTGTCATGGGCTTTATTTGGTAAATTTATTTTCTCTTCCCCTCTAATTTCTGTGGAGGTTTTGACTTTTCGTCGACAAATAATAATAATCTTGTCTAGTTCTGCCCGGTTTTACCTAAGCACCTAGTATAAGGTTATTATTATTTGGCACGATAAGCCCTTGACACCATATTGATTAGAGCGTGGTTCATGAGGTGTGGATTCCCCCCTCATGATTTAATTGGTATTAATAAGGATTATTTAGCCCATGATGCATGTTGATACGGATCCAGATACCCAAGTGCTTTATCTCAATAGTTTCCATTTCAATTTAATTCCGCTATTCCAATTTAAATTCTAGCATCCTTTAAATCAATTTCTCTACAAATACAACCACCCATTTACATAATTAATTCTACACACAATTAAAATCCACCTCCTCGTGGGATCGACACTCGTCACCGTTAATCTATTCTACAATAGATTCGTGCGCTTGCGAGTTCAACAAAATTTGCACAACAAAGAGTCCCGATGAGATTGAAGATTGTAATTTTATCAGTGTTGTGGATTTTGTTGTAGTAGGGAGATTACACAGTTACTGCAGTAAGGAAGAAATCAATGTTGTAACATTTGAAGAACTTGATGATGAAGACCATGGAGCATGGTTGAGTGTTAGAAAGTGTATATTTATAAAGGAGAAAATCGTCATTTTATACTTCAAGTTTTACTAACATTCCTACTTTTATGTATTTAAGCTTCTTTTGATTTAATTATGTGTGTTTTATTTTAATTAAGTATTTTATTTATTTTAGGGGCATCATGGTCATTTCACAATGAATGAGAGATGGGATAGCAAAACGGACTTCACTTTTGAACTCAAGACAGTCGAAAACCTTAGGAGGAGCGTAAAAGGAAAAATAGCATTGTTCATACCGCGATACTATTCACGACACTATTCATACCGTGTCATTGTTGAAACCGTGTGCAAACCGTGTTACTGTTCAAACCGCGTGGTCAAACCGCGTACTGTTGACCGATGACGTGGCGCAATCCCGAGCGTCCGAACTGTTTTTAATCCGATAGCCATGATTTACTCAACGTATCTATAAAAAGAGGGCCTCCTCCCCTAATTTGATACCCCTGAATCCATTTTTGAGCTTAGTTTTTTGTAATTCCTTCTTCATCTTGTATTTTCTATGTATTTTAATAAAATTCTCATTTCACCCCTAGTTCAATAATGAGTAGCTAATTTTCTTTCAAGCTTAGGTTGAAGGTGATGTCTCAACATGTTCCATGGGCTTAATTTGGTAAATTTATTTTCTCTTCCCCTCTAATATTTGTGGATGTTTTGACTTTTCGTCGATAGATAGTAATATTCTTGTTTAGATACTGCTCTGATTTTACCGGCTCCCTAGTACAAGGTTGTTACTATTTGGCACGATAAGCCCTTAGTATCATATTTATTTGAGTGTGGTTCATAAGGTGTGGAATCTTCCCTCATGATTTAATTGGTATTAATAAGGAATATTAAGCTCATGGTGCATGTTGATGCAGATCCAGATACCCAAGTACTCTATTTCAATAGTTCCCAGTTTAATTTATTTCTGTCATTGCAATTTAAATTCTAGTATAGTTTAAATCAATTTCCTAACAAATCCAATCACCCACTTATAAAATTAATTCTACATACAATTAAAATCTACCTCCTTGTGGGATCGACACTCGACACCATTGATCTATTCTATAATAAATTCGTGCGCTTGCGAGTTCAACAAAATTTGCACAATAAGTTTTTGGCGCCGTTGCTAGGGAGGTAAGTATTTTAATCCGTGGAGTTAATTTTTGTAAATAATTTGTTTTTATTTTTTTAGTTGTTTTCTTTTAATTTTTTTCTTATTAAAAAAAAAATAAATCTGCATTCTAAGATTAGTATTTCTTTTTCACTTCTTTAAATTTCTATAATTTAATTTTCAAGTTATTTTTTTCTTCTTTTGTTTGTAATTTTTCATTCATCTTGTTTATCTTATTAATTTATTTTTTGTTAATTTATTTCACGTATTTTCTTTAGTGTGTTTTTATAGTAAGGTTGTAACAGCGCAATAAGGTTAATATCGTAATTTCTCCTTCTTCTTTATTTTTATTTGTTCTGTTATCATTTTTTTTTATTCTTTGCATGCATGGTCGAAGGTCATTATTACCCAATCTTGAGCCTATAGACCTTGAATTACAAAAAACAGTTCGCACACATAAATACATTGCACTTAGAAATAAAATTGAAATAGATTTGCAACAACAGCAAGCACCACAGGAGAGGCCATTTAAGGACTATTTTAGTCCCTTAGCTAATTTGAGCATATCTTACATAAGATACCCAAATGTAGCTGCTGGGAGTTTTGATTTAAAACCTAGTGTGCTGAATTATCTCCCAACATTCTATGGCTTAGAAAATGAGGACCCATATAATCATCTGAATGATTTTCATACTATTTGTCAAACTTTTAGATACGAGAATTTTTCAGAAGATAATGTTAAACTTAGATTATTATCATTTTCTTTAAAGGATAGAGCTCGTTCATGATTGAATACATTGTCTTCTAATAGCATTACAACATGGGAACAAATGATAACAAAATTTTTGAATAAATATTTCCCAGTGCATAAAACCAATGCTATTCGTAGGGAAATCTCAGAGTTCACCCAGAGAGAAGACGAGCAGTTTTTCGAAGTATGGGAGCGATTCAATAGGATGCTCTTGAAGTGTCCACATCATGGGTATGAGAAATGGCACCAATGCCAATATTTCTTGGAGGGATTATTACCACAAGTGCAAGAATGGCTAATGGCAACAAGTTAAGGAGAGTTAATGTCAAAAAGTGCATCAGAGATTTGAGAGTTCTTCCAGCGACAAGCGGATAATTCCCAACAACGGAGTCGATCGCTCAGGAATACTAAAAGAATTAAGGGAGTAAATGAGGTTCACATTGGCGAGTCCAGTTCAAAAATTAAAGAAGTTAAAGAGATGGTTGAAGGTCTTTCTCGACAAATAGCATAATTGACGACTGCTAATTCAACAGAACCACATGATCATGATTCATACTCAGATCAAGCCAATGTCATTGGTGTCATGAAAAAGCCATCAAACTACAACCTATACTCCAACACAAATAACCCTGGATGGAGAGAACACCCCAATTTTTCTTGGTCTCAAGAATTCCAACAGAATGGACCAGCAGCTTCAGCCCCACCAATGCAACCAATTACTCAAGTTCCTCAAACCTCTCAGCCACCATTTAGACCATACAATCAGAACCAGAACTACTCACAACCTAAACCATGGGAGGATGCATTCCAGAATTTTAAGAATGTTACTCACTCTACGATTGAGCAACAGAACCGCACCATTGATGGACTACGAAATCAGTTGAGAGTAGACTTCAACTCACAAGCCCAATCAGTTTTAAACCTCGAGAAGATGGTGGGACAACTTGCTTCTTCAATTTCCAAGTCAACCAGTGCCTAATCTTAAAGAAGTACATGAAGCAAGTACCAGTTCACCACAGCAGCATGGAGAGGTCAAAGCCATCATGACCTTGCGGAAAGGGAAAGAAGTCGACAACAAATTGCAGATGTCGGCGACAAAAGAAAATCAAATTGTACCTGTGAATGTTAAAGACTCATCACCGGAGGAGAAAGAAGAAACCAACCCACCAGAATACGTTCCTAAAGCTTCATTTCCTCAGAGGTTAGCTAAAGGAAAAAAGGAAAAATCTACAGGTGAGATTCTTGAAATCTTCAAACATGTAAGTGTTGACGTTCCTTCACTTGATGCTATAAAACAAGTGTCATCTTATGTCAAGTTTCTTAAAGACCTTTACACTAAAAAGAGAAACATTCAGGTTTAGAAAAAGACTTTTTTAACAGAAAATGTTAGTTCTATACTCCAACACAAAATTCTTCTGAAATGTAAAGACCCAGGCTCCTCCACTATCTTATGTAGTATAGGGAACCACACAATTGAGAATACTTTGTTGAATTTAGGAGCTAGTGTAAATCTGTTGCCTTACTCAGTATTTTTAAAACTTGGACTGGGAGAATTACTCCCAACTCTAGTAGTGTTGCAGCTTACAGATTGGTCCACGAAAATACCTCATGATATTGTGAAGGATGTGCTTATCTAGATAGACAAGTTTATTTTCCTGTTGATTTCATTGTAATTGACACGCAACCAATCCAGGATTCAAGGAAGCACATCCTCATTATCCTAGGCTGACCTTTCTTGGCAACTGCCGATGCTCACATTCAATGCAGGACTGTAAATATGTAGTTGTCCTTCGGCAATATGACTATGGAGCTTAATATCTTCAACATTGCCAAACAACCTCACAATGCAGATGATGGAATTATTGATGTGGATTTAATAGAAGTATTAGTTGATTACATTTTTCTTTCAAACCTTAGTGATGACCCTTTACAAACATGTTTAACTCACTTTAGTTTGGATTTTGATATTGACAGACCAGTTGATGAGGCCAATGCTCTACTTGACTCAACATCATCCATGGACACTAACAAATGGAAGTTAAGAGTTGAACAATTAGCACCATCAGAGAAGAAACTCAGCCCATCATCAGAATCACCACTGAAACTCGAGCTCAAACCATTACCCAACACTTTGGAATATGTGTTCTTGGGAGAAGAAAACATTCTGCCAGTAATAATCTCATCATCCCTAAATGACGAACAAAAAGGTAAGTTGTTGGATATTTTAAAAGAGCATACAAGAGCATTAGGATAGACCATAGCCGACTAAAAGGTATAAACCCAGCAGACTGCATACATTACATTCACCTTGATGAAAATGCTAAATCTACTAGGGAAATGCAACGTCAATTAAACCCTAACATGAAAGAAGTTGTTAAAACTGAAGTCCTTAAGCTATTAGATGCGGGTATCATTTACCCTATTTCTGATAGTTCATGGGTCAGTCCTATGCAAGTGGTCCCCAAAAAGTCAGGAGTCACAGTAGTTACCAATGCTGATAATGAATTGATACCCATTAGAGTGACTACAGGATAGCGTGTATGCATTGATTATAGAAAATTGAATTATGTCACATGTAAAGACCATTTTCCTTTACCATTTATTGATCAAATACTTGATAGATTAGCAGGCCATGAATTTTATTGCTTTCTAGATGGCTACTCAGGATATAATCAGATCCCCATAGCACCAAAAGATCAAGAGAAAACTACTTTCACTTGCCCTATTGGCATTTTTGCATATAGGAGAATGCCATTTGGATTATGTAATGTACCTGCTACATTTCAATGATGCATGTTAAGCATAATTTCTGATATGGTTGAACGATTTCTTGAAGTCTTTATGGATGACTTTTCTGTCTTTGGTGACTCATTTGATCAATGTTTACATCATCTAATACAAGTTTTGCGGCGATGTATAGAGAAGAATTTGGCCTTAAATTAGGAAAAGTGTCATTTTATGGTAAAACAAGGTATTGTTCTCGGTCACATCATTTTGAGTAAAGGTATTGAGGCGGATAAATTCAAGGTAGATCTCATTTCCAATCTTCCTCCACCTAAATCAGTCAGGGAAGTAAGATCTTTCCTTGGGCATGCTTGTTTTTATAGACGTTTCATTAAAGATTTTAGCAAAATTTCTAGACTCTTATACAATCTACTTGCTAAGGATGTACCTTTTATCTTTAATGATTCATGTCTTGTGACATTTGAAAAACTAAAGCATTTGTTGACAACATCACCCATCATTCAGCCCCCAAACTGGAACTTACCATTAGAGCTTATACGCGATACATCTGATTTCGCAGTGGGAGCAATATTAGGACAAAAAGTAGATCGAATTCCTCATGTTATTTACTATGCTAGTATGACATTGAACGATACACAATTGAACTATTCAACCACTGAAAAAGAAATGCTAGCAGTAGTATATGCATTAGAGAAGTTTCGATCTTATCTTATTGGCTGTAAAATAATTGTATTCACACATCATTTACTCTATGAAATAAGAATTATCATGACACTTTTAGACTTAAATCAATAATACTTATAGAGTAAATGATGTGTTTTCATTGCATTTTTGTTATATTTTGCATAAACATTCATATTTGTTCATTCCTAATAAATTTTTTTTAATTTAGAATAATTTGTGTGCTAAATCATAGGCCTAATTGTAGGTATTCAGAAGCCTAAATTTCAAGGAAAGAATGTTGATGCAATAGGCTTGCAAAAGATGGAAAATAACTTGGCTATAAAATAATTGAAACAAATCTAGTACAATGCAGTTGTTGTAGCCGTTGCTCTGGCAACTATTGCTGTAGCAATCCTGGAACAACGACAGAGAAAATTCTACGCGGGATAATTACAGAATTGCGATCTGCAGTTTCCTAATCTGACTTATGCGCAACCTAAGCTTCCATTTATCCTAATTTTCAACTATAAAAGAAGTACACATTATAAGGAATAGGGGGAGTCATCACCTAAGGAGAAAAATGACAAAGAAACACAAGAAAAATAAGATTTAAGAGAGAGATTAAGGACTGCACAAGAGGAGAAATTGTAGAGATCAATTGGGAGCTCAGTCCTTCTTATTCTTCTCTTATTTTCTTGTTTTCTATTTATTCATGGGAATGTGTTTCATGGCCGAAACTTTGTTCTTTAGTTTTCTTTTGCAAATCATGAACTAAATTTATTTGTAGTTTAGTGATAAATAATCTTGATGGTTTATTGACTGCAAATATAAGTTACTGCATGTTTGAGTAGCACTTTGTTTTGATATAATTTATTTTTATTTATTATTTCGGCTGATCAACCATTTAATGATATTAGCTAAGGAAAAGCCACAAAAGGGCCTATCTTAGTAGAACATATCAAAGTAATACTTGGTCTTAGATTGAGTTTTCTGGATTGAGTTCTACTTGAGTCCAAAAGGGTCATGCTTGATCTATCATTAGTAATGAACAACTAGATATAGGGATTCACTTTGTAGGGTAAATAGAACATAAACGTGTAATGTTATATCTTATGTTGGCATAACAATTTATCAATGTTAGGTTACATATAGATATAAGATATCTAACATGCGACGATCGAGGATGCATAAGGATTTTGCCCAGTGCTGTAGCAACCGAGCCAAACATTAGAAAAATAGTGAAAACCATTAAGAGAGTTTATCCACTCAACTACTCTATATTCCCATTGGTTTTATCCTTGAGTTTGACATGATAATTTACTTTGTTGCATTTTATTTATTACATTTTTATTTTAATTAGTATATTAGTTTCATTAATTATTTTATTTTAATTTGGAACAAAATTTGCGCTGTTAAGATTGCTGTAGCAAGTCTGATAACATCAATCCCTGTGGAGACGATTTTGAATATTCATCACTTTATTACTTGTTGTGTACACTTGCACATTGACACTAATAGCAATTGAATTTATACCCAATAGTAATACTCCATTTAGGATGCGTTGGTAGCCATATTACACTACATGAATCACGATGCACCGTATTTTCGGATGCTCATAGTTAGCAGCTATACATAGCAGTTTGGTAACATACAATGATGAAGGCAAGCTATTTTTTTTAAAACAAATGCTATCTCTTTTTAAAAAGAACATTGCCAGAAAATGGTCAATTTACGACCATAGGATTATGCCTCCCATAAATCAGTATCTCTAATTACATGAAATTTGTCCCAACAAAGATGATCCAAAGAAGCAGAGGGAACGAAAGGTTCGGTAGTTCCCTGCAAAAACAAGAGGGATCAAAATAGAAGTAAACCCTCAAGCCAAAGAAAGCCCACACCAAATTAGATTTATGGAAGATAACATAACATGTTCAAGCTTCTAGAACAAAGACTGTTGCACACTTCATGGAAGCAGATTTAATATAAGGTGGTTGTAGCTACGTTTTTCCTTGAACAATTGGGAGAAATTATGTTTGCAATACAAGATGCCTTCTAGGGTTGCGTAATTTGACAGGCTAATGGAATAACCACCATGTGAGCACTTGAAACATGTCTTGTGAGAGGCCTGGTTTTCCGCTGCTACGTTCTCCCAAGGGCACACTGTTTTACTGCAAGAAGCACATTTTTATTGGGCCCAGAGAACATACTGGCAACTTTGCTAGGTAACCCTCTCAGCTCAGGAGTCAACTTCTCAGCTGACTTTGTAGGTAATTGGAAATTCTTGTTGAAGTTACTCGACTCCTTCAAAAGCTACTCAAACCAAGGATGAGTAATTGCTCAGCTTGAGTGTGCCTTCGCTGTGAGAGCACTTGAAGTAAGACTTGTGATAAACAACCCCATCGGTAGATAACTGCTCAACTGGACAAACTGTCTTCTCATAGACCTTGCATTTTTGTTGGATACCAATAAAAGACATTGCTTTAAGATCCTTGGAAAGAAAAAATTGATCTTTAAATTGATTGAGCAGAGATTTTAAGAAAAAGGACAAAACCCAAGTGGGGAGTTGAGTTATTAAAGGCAAACCTTAATGCAAAGCCAATTCTTTATTTTAGTAGTAAGTTCTTGTTGACCAAAAAAAAAGCACTTTAATGAGCATGTTATGCTATCATAACTTTATTGTTTATTATTTATATTGCTCCTCATATTCTAGTATATGCTTTGTAATTTTTTAAAATTTTTTTTACAGTGTAAGATGTAGATGGAAAGAAAAGATGAGGTGGAGCTCAAACAAAGCATAAAAGCAAATGGAAATAGCGAAACGAGCTTTTAAAATTGCAACCATGAGAAGGAATTGATAAAGCTTAATAAAAAAATGGATCAATTGACATTTAATCTTGCTGCTGTTTGGTATGAACTTGGTGAGTTGAAGAGGAACAATTTAGATACTTATGCATTGGTGTAAAAAATGTATAATTTGATCTTTGATGAGATATGGTTCGTTGTATATAGATATGATTTTGAATTGTGTTCCGTTACTGATAGGAATTTATTTTGCCAACAGTCAAACATATTAACATATTGAGAATTCTTAGAATAAATTCTTTGGATCGTGCAGTTGGCTCAAGTTCGGCAAATTTCAAGGATCACCCCTACAATTTTAAATATTCTCACAAATTCACTTAAATAACATATTTTACTTAATCACACAAAAGTCAATAATATACGGTTTCAGTAAAATATATGAACATATATATGAAACTAATATTTATAGGAATGTTTAGTTACACTTTAAAATTTATTTTGCCTATGTTTCCTACATCATTCATTATCGACTTTTCATAATTTTATTAAGTAGTGATTTCAAGCCAAACATAACAGAGTTTCAACATTTAATTAATTTAAAGACTCAATGAGAGACTCAAAATTGCTAAAATAGTACTTAAATCATATTCTTAATTTTATAATATAATTTAATTATCATGTAATTAAACTAATTTCAAAATCTATTTTCAAAACATGCAAACGGATGCAATCTCTACTGTGAGATTTTTTTGTTCTAATGTATGGTGTTTGTCCAATGGTGAAATATAAATAATAGCCTTCAATTTCTCATTTGGTATATTTTATTAGATTACTAGCTTAGAAACTATATGCAAATGCTGAAAATTGGACAATTGTATCAAATATCATGTGATATATCTCATTTGACCTCATATTAATGTGTCAAATGCCCATAAAATATGGTTTACTTCTTTAGTCGACAAATTAATTTTTACTAATATTTATATTTCATTTATCAATTCATAATTCTCTGGGATAATTACGAGTTTAATTTCCTTCTTATTAATAAAAGTTAAGGGTACATACAAGTACTTGATGTGTGTGTGTGTGTGTCACTTCATATGTTTTAGTAACTACAAGAATAATTGCCTCTACTAACTTTTTTCCATACCTATTACATTTTACCAATTGTATTTCTATACTACTATTTTGTGAAAGAAAGCTACAATTGACTACTCAAAAATATCTTCATATTTTCTATTACCTTTACATTAAAATTGTAGTATATTATAATGCAAAGTTTAATTTTTAATAACCTAACACTTTAACAAAATCAACATATTAAGTGCGATGTATGATGTATGATATATGATATAACACTTTAAATATGCTACAAAATTAATAGGGAAAAGACCACCAGACCTCAAAATTTTGCTTAAATAATCATATTTAATACGTTAAAATTAAAAAATATAATATATAAAATAAGATAAATTTTATAAAATATTATGAATACTAAAAAATTTATTTCAACATTATATATTGTCATATTCTTTTAACAATATTAAAATCTAGTTCACATACTAATAATATTAGATAATTATACCTAACATTCAAAGTAATATATATATATAACAACATCTTATTTAATTATGTCTATATTAATATCAATCTTAAAATTAATTTTTGGGTTAATTGATTTTAGTAAATCCATCGGGATAGACTAATAATAACTTAATATGAATAAAATTTTCATCATACATGTTATTTAATTAATTTTATTTATTGTAATATTTTATTTGTATCATCTGATATTTATTTATTATTTCTATCCTATTACTATATTTATATTTATTTAGGTTGTTTTAATTAAAAGGTATAATAATAATTTATGAAATTAAGAGGGTCTGTATAACTATGTAGAAACTAAAGGGATTTATATGACCATTTAAGTAAACCTTAAAGGTGTGGATGGTTTTTTACAAATTAATTTTAATTTATTTTTTACCTACAACCTGTAAGTTACCTGCTATATTTTAATTAATTATTTAATTATATATTATATTAAATGAATGATTCAAATTAAAACTCATCCATCTAAAGTCCACACTAATCCCACTATCAACACTGTAAAAACACATACAGTATCTTAAAGAAATTCTTTTATTTCCTGCAAGGATGTTTCATTTCCTTCTACCATAGTGCCTTCCAAGTCCATAGCTTGCAGGTGCATTTTGGCATCCAATACTCAAGAAAGATAGTTTCTTCTAGAAACTTTAAGAGCAGAAATTTGTAGATTCATGAGATTTGCAATTTTTCAAAACCTTGTTAATAAATAAAAAAAAAAAGATAAGTGCCACAACATAAATATAAACAAAAACAAAAAAAGAAATTATGAAGTATGTAGAAACCTTATACATGTATTTAGGACTTCAAGTTCTAACGTTTAAATCATAACTCAAAACTGCAAGTTCGTTTTTTAATGAGATTAGAACTTCAAGTTCTCACCACCTGATTTGTATTGTGAACTTCAGGATACAACAATAATATTTAAAGACCAATACATATAAGAATAATCTTAATTTATTAAAATTAAATAATTTGCTAGGCAGTTAAACCAACCATATAACAAATAAATTAATCTGGTCATATTAACAAAATAATAATATATGAAGAAAATAATAACAATGTATGTGATATTATAGAACCAATTATATAAATTAGGGTGGGCAAAACTGAATTAAAATTGAAAAAGATCCAGTCTAATTATGTTTTTTAGGTTTCAATTTGGTATTTCTTAAGCTAAAAAAATGAATGTATAGATACCAAACTTAAACATTCGGTAAAAATGAATGTATAGATACCAAACTTAAACATTCGGTTTGGTTTGGTTTTCGGATCAAAAGTTATAAAACCTTATCTGAATCGATAACATGGCATTTTTGTAATTTCATGATAACATATATGTATACATGTTTTCAGTCCACCACTCTCGGTCTCTCTTAAACAAGCACAACCCAAACCCTAAGTCCCACCTTTTTAACCAAATCCAAGTCTGCCAGTGGCCGGTGCTCCTGAATCTTTCTTTTTGACGTACGGCTGCCAATACTGCTTCCTTCCATCACTTGCTTTGTTTTCTTTCTTTTTTTTTTTTAAATAGCTCTGTTTTTTAATCGCTTTTTATAATTTCATGTTTGCCATATTTTATTATTACTGATTTACTGTATTAAATTATTAATAGTATTTAGCTGTCTCACATGACTTAAAAGTATTTAATTTACTCCAAAGTATAAGAGTATCTAGTTATATTATAACTTGGTGAGTCCGAGATCGATCTAGAGAGAAAAGATTTAATTTGTTTATTTTTAAAAAATGAAAATAAAATTTAAATATATGCAATTTAATTTGAGCAAAACTATCCAATTAAATTAGTTAGAACTATGGTTCCACTCTCAGTAACAAATACAATTTAATAAATTCTTTTTATTTTTAGGTTATTGCCCAAATAATTAATTGCATAAATTACAATTATTTTCTTAATAATTTTATTATGGGTTAAGTACTTAGTGTGCCAAAATTTAAGTTACCTATAATAAGTCAAAATACTATTTTACCATACTTTACACTAAGATATTAAAAATTCGTTGTTCCAAACCCCATGTTTGTCTACAACAAATCAAAATTTTCAAAATATAAAATATGGAAAAAATTAGATAGAAAATAATTTAATTCATATAATTAAAAATAAAATTTGATTAAATCATATTTTCTTACTAAGAGTTTCATCTTCTCCTAACTATTAATATTTAGCTAAATATATTTGAAACAAAGGTAATTATTAAAATTAAAAAAGTATTTGAAAATTGAAAATAAAACTAATTTTATTTATTGAAAATATATTACAAAGAGAGATGAGAAGAAGAATTTGAGGGCAAACAAGAGAAAAAAGGGTATAGAGAGGTGTGTTCTCCTACTCTCTATTTATACTAATACATGATTAATCCATACTACACAAATAAATAAAGCTAATTATATTTTAGCTATACATTTGTCCCACTGACAAAACATAAACCTAACTTAATATATTCAAGCACATTTAACACATTCCACTAACAATTATTGCGATAAAAACTTATAAATTGGCAATAAAAATTGCGGATTTTCCTCAACATTGACCTAATTTCTCGAATTTTTGGAATCTAAATTTGACATACGTACATTTGTCTGAAGCCTCCAATTGCTTTGAATTATTATTTTTACCTAATACACACAAAAAAAAAATACAAAATCAAATATAAAAATACACAAAATCTAATATTTAGAAAGATAAGTAGAAATTCATAATATATTACATAATTACAAATGTAAATTATACTATAAGTACAAAATAATATTTTTACCCCTTAATAAATATACAACTTTTAACACTAATCACTATGTATAGCCAGTGGGTATGCGTGCTAGTTAGGTGACAAAGGTTAAAGATGAAATGAAAGGATAATATCATTTGGATCTCTATCCTTTATAAAATTTTAGTATGACTTAATGTTTAGGAAACGTTTACATATATAAATTTTGTTATGGCCTAATATTTTTTGCAAACTTTTCAAAAGGGTCTTTAACTGAAAGTTAATAGGGTAAAATATCATTTCAATCCCCAAGGTATTAGTAAATTATATTATGACAGAAGCAGCAAGAAGTAGAGGAGCAACACAGCCAGTAGTGCATGACAAAAATAAGGTGCCACCTATTAGAGGATCCTGTCAAACATGAGAAGTAGGAAAACAAATCTCATCAGCCTGGGTTTTATACAAATTATCAGAACTCCACAGTTCAACAAAATCAGAAAAACTGAAAAGACGTAGTGGTAACTTTAAGCTTTCAATGGCAACTTTAAGATTTCAAGAGTACCTTGGATGTAGCCACATATCCAAGTAAAGTGGCCAGCACGGGAGTACTGCAAGGTGACGCAGCTAACGCAAATGTAAGCCCAGGTAGATATGCTTGTAGACCTAAAATATCAAATATTAATCGATTAATATGAGTTATACTAGAGGTTCCACCAAATTGCAGACTCTTGTTAAGCAGCATAGAATGATAGGCCAATTACTCGATGGGAAGTTCGCAGCAGCAGCACGTGGGTCAAAGCTGTCAAAAAATGAGGGGAGTTGTAATTCAATTATCTGCAATTTCACCACAGAATTAGTTGTAGATAAGATTGTGAGATATAGAGCATCAGATCAGAGTAGCATGGGGTCAAAATGGCTACCATTGGTACATATGTTACATATAATTTTTATCAATACCTCAAAGAAAATCAATGGAACAGTTAATACCTCAAGGAGATTCAGACCCATAACAATAGCCAAAACCAGAAGCTGCCAAAGGTAAATCAGTGCCTATTTGACCATATGCCTTTCCTGCA
Source organism: Atalantia buxifolia (assembly GCA_030444775.1). Classification (NCBI taxonomy): domain Eukaryota; kingdom Viridiplantae; phylum Streptophyta; class Magnoliopsida; order Sapindales; family Rutaceae; genus Atalantia; species Atalantia buxifolia. The sequence goes on along the minus strand of CM059834.1, from coordinate 24,582,702 downwards.
AAGGAGGCTCCTACACCTAAGAGTGCAAGGGTTGTAGCCAATCCTAATGAAAATGCAATGGAATCCCCAACGATCTGATCAACAAATAACATTAATGTCATTTGGGAATTATATGAGACAGAGAAAGAGAGGGAACAATGTAACATTTATAGCTTCCTTGAACAATTTACAATAATTTGTAACAGAAAATTAAAAAAAAAAAAAGGGATTCATGCAATATTAAGACAAATAAGTATCAAAACATCAGATATTTAACGTTGTTTATGCCTGAACAACTCCTACTAAAATACCTTAACCTCTTCTATTATTTTTTCCTTAAAAGGTTGAAAAATCTGGGTGAAAAGAAGCCAATAACAGTTAAACAGTGACCCCTAACGTCTGGCATTTAGGTAGTATAAGTTAAGTCACATAAGTATTTTCCTATTCAAAGAGTCCTTTATTACCATTGCATTTTTTTATTCTGTGGCTAAAAGGCCCAACAGTTTGAAATAACTTGCAATATTTCCAGGCTAATAAATAAATGAATAACAAAAGATTCTTCCAACAGTAGCTGGTCTAGAAACATAGCAAGGAGATGTAGGAATTAACGAAAAAGTAAAAGCAATTACTTGTGCTCTGCTTTTGCCAGACCCAAATGCACCTGGATGATTCCAACCAGTCCATGAATAAGCACCAAATCAAGATACAATTTACAAACAGTACCAGCAGACTATTATTAAAAAAAAAATGAAGTAATTCCACAAGGTTTTTCAGAAGCACATGCTTACCAATATAACCAAGGGTAAGTGGTAAAACACTTTGGTGTACAAGGAGAAAGACTGGTCACAAGCCCTGCCCCAAAAATAACTGCCAAACTGAGAAGGTGAATGAGAGTGAGCCCCAGAGTAAACACAAATACAAAAGACACTGCATGTAGCAAACAAAGAGCAACACAAACCTAGTAAAACTGAGAGCTGATAACTGGTCCAGGACAGCTTTATTCGCCTGCTGTCCAGCTGAATATAGGAAGCCACCAAACATATCTCCCAGGCTTCCATCAGCCATAGTATAAACAGAAGCAGCTCCTTCCTGGCTCGAAGGAAAATAATTCGAGTTCCTGAGGTTATATACAAGAAAAGTAAAAATGAAATACTAAGCTTTCAAAATGACAAGATCCATCACATGGATGCACAATCTTACATTTTAAAACATATACCTTAAAGACAAGGGATGACAGAACCATTGAAAATTTACAGGGGAATATTGACAGCATAAAGTAATCAAGAAAGGGACAAAAACTAGATTTCAGAAGCAACAAGCATTCCTGAACAAGCACATAAATGCACAAGCAGCAAAATCATGTGAAAACAAACATCACAAAACACTCACCAAGACATTCTCCATTGTTAAAGCCTTTGCATTGCCAATTGCTGCCAAATTTGCCACTGAAACATAACATAAAAATTTTAAGAAAGAGAACAATAGAAAAGTTGTTTAAATTCAACTAAAATGTACACCAAAAATCCACAAAGAAGAAACTAGAATTTGAAGGGCAGAAAAGATAAGTAGAACTTATTCATCCTATCAACATCTAAACTAACAGATCATACATGACAAATTTTACATTGTTTTTACCATACAGAAATGCTTTTCAAAATTAAAGCTTCCTAAACAAAGACCAAAATCTTACAAAAGCATATAAAGCAAACAACATTTGGACAATATAAATGGCAAGCAAGCTGATACAACTACTATAAGTTTGCAAGCCTTTCAATACAAAGGTATACGAAATAGAAAAACAAACCAGAGATGGGATTTGATGAGATAGCTGATTAGTCGACTTCCCATACTCATTCATTCTCCAACTAATGGAACTCTTTTTGTGCAATTCAAACTCAATGTATTTCCCATATTCCATATTATACAATCATTACTCTTCAAACAGATCTAAATTGCTCACAATTACAAATTTAGTCTATGTTTGGAATTGAGATGTTGTGGGGACTTTAATACAAAGCCGTTGTGGGACGGAGTCAGTAGCTATCAAGTATAAATGGGTTGCTTTCAAAATTAAGCATACAACCGATGATTACAAAGAAAACTTAAAAACGAAGAAAGTTACCTGTCAGGGTACTAAGAAACGTGTTCATGGAAAAGCAGCCGATGCTTTTCTCAGCCACTAAGTGGCTCTTGTGCATGCTAACCCCAGGCGCCATTTGTTTGCCTAAGAACATAGAAAATATTGAAAGAACTTAAACTAAAGTTATTAAGCAAACCAACCTGGAACATGCACATACACACAGAAGTGAGTGACTCACCATAAGTAGTGCTTCTCTGGTGACATGAAATTCTTGAAAAATGAACACTATGGTTTATTAACAAACTCATCTGCATAATTTTCAAACAAAAACTATTACTACCACGAAGAAAATTGTACAGTGAAAAAATAAATAATAATAAAACTTAAAATTAATTGCCTCGATTTTCTCTGCAACTGAGCGGGAGACCTACCTTGACGAGAACGAGATAAGAGAAACTGGCGAAACTGGGTTTCAGCTACTTACCTACCGGGCAAAAAATCAAAAATACCGAATTTCTGATGTAATGACGAAATTACCCTGACTGAGTTATAAAATTAGGCTTTTGCTTTTATATTCATTGTAAGTGTAATTAGATTGCCGCGGCCTTAATGAAACATGTTGGGTTGTTCAAAATAACGGCGGCATGGCGGGAAAACTTTATTAACAGACAATACGATGTAGATTAAGCAATTGACTGTAAACCGTAATGTGAGTATCAAGAATTTTATTTTAATTTAAAACTGTGGGGACTTTTCTTTTCTTTGGTTCTTTTACTGGGTCGGGTCAGTTAGAAAATGGGAACTGGCCCAATGTGAATTTCTGGGCTTCTCAAAATTACCTCACTGGGCTATAAATTATATGTAAATGCGGCACTCTCTTCGGTGAATGAACAGCTGCAGTTGTGAAATATAAATAGTGAGTTAGTTGTGTCGGGTAAAATTAATTTCTCTCCAATATTAATAATAAGGATAGATCTCTCTTCAATTTTAAGAGGTTGTTTGTTAAATGTCTAAAGTCTGAAATTTTATTAATTTCAGTTATTTTCTAAAATATATTTGTTTGTTTTTTGGAACTTATGTCTGATTTTCAGACATTTACGTCTGAATAGAAAAAGTAAACTTTTGTGACTTTTATCTGAATGAAAAAAGGTCTGAATGACAACTAAATATTATATTCCAAAAATATTTCTGTAAAATAATTTATTTCCTAAACTATAAAATCTAATCTTCCTTTTTTATTTTAATTTATAAGGACATAAATGTCAAATAACTAAATTTAAGATATTTTTTATTGTAAAAACAAACAAGATCTTGTTGATATTTAAAAAAAAAAACAAACAATTGATTTTCGGATGGCACTCCATTGGACTTTTTAGAAAAATTCAGACCCATTTAGATTTCAGACAAAAAAACAAACGCTACCTAAGTGAGAATTAACATTCAGACTGTGCGATTACTCAGGAGAGTCCCGACTGATTTCTAATTATAAATATTAGTAGAGCTCTGATTGTAATATATCAGTGTATAAAAAAAAAAATTGCTCTTGTTGATGCCGAAATCCGGATGGGTTGGCTAATGACTCAATCTCAGATCCCTGCATCAGCATTAGATTTGTTTGGTGGGAAGCTGCTGGTTGATCTCCATGAGCAGATTTTTTATGAGCAGATAACGCATGAGCAGACGATCCGCGAGCAGAGAACCTGTGAGCACAAATAATGATCGGGAGGCGCAGGAAGTTTTTAGGCAGAAACCCTCCGACGCTCAAGTCAGTGATCTGGGTCTACTTAGGAAAAACCCATACCACAATTCATGTGGCTTAATTATGAATGCTTTAAACAAAAAGCTTTAAGTAAATTTATGGTAAAACAATGGAAATATAATCGATCTTAAAGAAAAAGAAATCATAAGAGAGAGAAATTCCTTCTGGGTAGAGAGAGAAAGAGATCCATATAGAGAGAGAGGACAAAAAAAGCCCCGTGCATGATGTTCTTGGGGTTTTTATAAACACCTCACACCCACGACCTTAGATCGTTGTCATAACCATTAACTGATAAATTCGTGCCCTGATTTTCGGGGGAGGTTTGCGGTAGTTTATTTGACTGAGTCTTGTTTTCTGGTCATCACCTGGTCAAAGTGGTCTACTCGAGGTCATCATGATTACCACTTGGTCGAGGTGGTCTGCTCGTCAAGTGGCCTGCTCACCAGGTTGTCTGCTCACCAGGTTGTCTGCTCACCAGGTGGCCTGCTCACCAGGTGGCCTGCTCACCAGGTTGTCTGCTCACCAGGTGGCCTGCTCACCAGGTTGTCTGCTCACCAGGTTGTCTGCTCACCAGGTGGTCTGCTCACCAGGTTGTCTGCTCACCAGGTGGTCTGCTCACCAGGTTGTCTGCTCACCAGGTGGTCTGTTCACCAGGTGGCCTGTTCACCAGGTGGTCTGCTCACCAGGTTGTCTGCTCACCAGGTGGTCTGTTCACCAGGTGGTCTGCTCACCAGGTGGTCTAAGTGTTGCTTATATTTTACTTAGAGGAGAGCACGATAATGTATGAGCAAACACCTTATCTTGGTCACTTCATTCTATTCCCCAAACACCAGTCCCCCAGTTTCTAGTGTTGAGAGTGAAATGAATCAATACTAGAAACTATAAAGTCTATAGTTTTTACAAACTTAAAACCCTAAGCAACTCATTTGCTTCATTTGCTGACCACACCATAGGTGAGCAGGTATTGTATGTCTAATGATTTATCTAGGGTAAGTTTTAAAAATGTTAACCTTTTACTGACTTAAGCAATTTCGCCCAATCTTAGTCGGGCAAGAGCAGGAAACTTTGACTACGTCTCACTACGAGGAGGTTTGGAGACTTTAAGTCTTTTACTTGCCTTAGAAACTTTTTGAAATTTTGTGGTCTGCTCACCTTTCACATGGTCGAGCAGGTTCTGGCGAGCTTGGCTTCTTATCTCGCCATAAAACAGGCTTTGAGACTTTGGAGCCTTTGCTTGCGTCTGCTCACCTTCACATGGTCGAGCAGGTTCTGGCGAGCTTGGCTTCCTGTCTCGCCATCGAGGAGGCTTTGAGAATTTGGAGCCTTTGCTTGCCTTAGAAAGTTTTTTGGAATTTTGTGGTCTGCTCACCTTCACATGGTCGAGTAGGTTCCGATGAGCAGGTTCTGGCGAGCTTGGCTTCCTGTCTCGCCATAAAATAGGCTTTGAGACTTTGGAGCCTTTGCTTGCGTCTGCTCACCTTTACATGGTCGAGCAGGTTCTGATGAGCAGGTTCTGGCGAGCTTGGCTTCCTGTCTCGCCATAAAACAGGCTTTGAGACTTTGGAGCCTTTGCTTGCGTCTGCTCACCTTCACATGGTCGAGCAGGTTCTGGTGAGCTTGACTTCCTGTCTCGCCATCGAGGAGGCTTTGGGACTTTGGAGCCTTTGCTTGCGTCTGCTCACCTTCACATGGTCGAGCAGGTTCTGGTGAGCTTGGCTTCCTGTCTCGCCATAAAACAGGCTTTGAGACTTTGGAGCCTTTGCTTGCGTCTGCTCACCTTCACATGGTCGAGCAGGTTCTAGTGAGCTTGGCTTCCTGTCTCGCCATAAAACAGGCTATGAGACTTTGGAGCCTTTGCTTGCGTCTGCTCCCCTTCACATGGTCGAGCAGGTTCTGGTGAGCTTGGCTTCCTGTCTCGCCATAAAACAGGCTTTGAGACTTTGGAGCCTTTGCTTGCGTCTGCTCACATTCACATGGTCGAGCAGGTTCTGGTGAGCTTGGCTTCCTGTTTCGCCATAAAACAGGCTTTGAGACTTTGGAGCCTTTGCTCGCGTCTGCTCACCTTCACATGGTCGAGCATGTTCTGGTGAGCTTGGCTTCTTGTCTCGCCATAAAACAGGCTTTGAGACTTTGGAGCCTTTGCTCGCGTCTGCTCACCTTCACATGGTCGAGCAGATCCTGGCAAGCTTGGCTTCCTGTCTCGCCATAAAACAGGCTTTGAGACTTTGGAGCCTTTGCTCGCGTCTGCTCACCTTCACATGGTCAAGCAGATCCTGGCAAGCTTGGTTTCCTGTCTCGCCATAAAACAGGCTTTGAGACATTGGAGCCTTTGCATGCCTTAAAAAATATTAATAAACTTCATTTATAAACTTTGTTTAGCCTCTTATTGTTAGCCTATAACTCTCCTTTTATAAATTATTCTCATATTGAGCAAGTTTCAAGAAATCAAGCTGATTTAGTTATATCGTCAGCCATAATATGAGCACAATCAATTTAATAAATATAAGGTATCCCCATCTCACACAGCAGGACTTAGAGAAATAATTAAATTTTTATAGAAAAAACTACTTGTAAAAAATATAACTTCTGACCTGTTTTGATTCCTGCAAACGTGTGTCTTCAATGTGCTCTCACCTGAGGTTTTTGCTTCAAATCCTTAAATATGGATCTGTAATTGACCGTTTGAAATATGGCTTCTCACCCTTGGTAATAATTTCTTTTTACTATGAACTCCATTCTGCTCTATTGTTGTGACTATACTTCCCTGTAGCTACTGAGCTTCCTTTCATTGTCATTGTGAAAACCTTCGTGCTGGCTTGATAAATGCTCATGGTAACTAAAAAAAACTGAGAAAGAATTTCTTTGTTCCCGAATGGACAATCATTTGTTCTTTTTCCCAACTTTTTTTTTTGTTATTACCGCTTTGCCTTCTATTTGCCCTCCTTGCTTCTGATTTATCTTACTTAGCATATCATTTCATAAGCTTAACAAGACACTTAGATGATCTATAACTTATGAAAATTGTGAGTAGAAAAATAACATAACTCGTTTAGACATTCTATCAGATAATTGGTGGGCGTTACATCATATCCTTATTATGTGATTATCTTCCTTATGATTTTACCCAAAGATTTCACAATAAATATATATATATATATATATATATATATAGTTGATCTACGGTAGCTTAAGCAACAAAGGCATGTATATGTTTTTAAGCATAAAAGTCAAATAGGTAATTCTGAAAACTATAAGTGTGCAGCACATGCTTTCAAGCGGCAAAAGTAAGCATGTTGTTCTGACAATTACATGGCAAGCACATGATTAATTAAATACAAATGACAAGCACATGATTCCTGTAAGTTCTCATGCCATTGCAAATACTAACTCTGTTAAAATTCACTTTAGTTCCAATTACTGAAGCTTCCTTTTCCCGTTTCAAGAATTTAGAATTTATTTAACAATAAATGAGGCTTGCAGTAAATGAACATTTGATTCTAAATCTTCATGCCACAACGCACGTGAATGGCAATTTAAACAATTTGATCTTTATGATCTAGTCATGCATGACCATGAACGAAAATTTCCTATAATCAAAATAGATTTATGCTCACAACTACCACGATTGTGCTATTAAATAAATTAATTTTCATAATTTCATTTAGTAAGCCGTGAAATTTTTGGATGAAGTCAAGAATTAAGTTCTTATCAAGCTAGTATGTGAATTGAAGTGAAAAGCCATATCGACGACTTACCGATTGAATAAGCAAATTTCTTCAATACCTGGATTTAGTAATTGGCCTTTGGATATTTAATCGTGCTCTCTCATCAATTTAATTTGCTAATCACTTCTGATTCGACCAAATTCAAATTGGTAAAGACAAAAAATTGGCTTTTCATACCGGTCCCCACAGACGGCGCCAAATGTTGATGCCGAAATCTGGATGGGTTGGCTAATGACTCAATCTCAGATCCCTGCATCAGCATTAGATTTGTTTGGTGGGAAGCTGCTGGTTGATCTCCATGAGCAGATTTTTTATGAGCAGATAACGCATGAGCAGACGATCCGCGAGCAGAGAACCTGTGAGCACAAATAACAGTCAGGAGGCGCCGGAAGTTTTTCCGGTGTAAACCCTCCGACGCTCAAGTCAGTGATCTGGGTCTACTTAGGAAAAACCCATACCACAATTCATGTGGCTTAATTATGAATGCTTTAAACAAAAAGCTTTAAGTAAATTTATGGTAAAACAATGGAAATATAATCGATCTTAAAGAAAAAGAAATCATAAGAGAGAGAAATTCCTTCTGGGTAGAGAGAGAAAGAGATCCATATAGAGAGAGAGGACAAAAAAAGCCCCGTGCATGATGTTCTTGGGGTTTTTATAAACACCTCACACCCACGACCTTAGATCGTGGTCATAACCATTAACTGATAAATTCGTGCCTTGATTTTCGGGGGAGGTTTGCGGTAGTTTATTTGACTGAGTCTTGTTTTCTGGTCATCACCTGGTCAAAGTGGTCTACTCGAGGTCATCATGATTACCACTTGGTCGAGGTGGTCTTCTCGTCAAGTGGCTCGCACCACGGGTTGTCCGCTCACCGGGTTGGGCTCGCTCACGGTGGCTCGCTCACCGGTGGTGGCTCGCTCACCGGTGGCTCGCTCACCGGTGGCTCGCTCACCAAAGGTTGTCGCTCACTGGTGGCTGCTCACCAGTTGTGGCTCGCTCACCGGGTGGCCTGCTCACCGGGTGGCCTGCTCACCAGTGGTCTCGCTCACTGTGTTGGTCTGCTCACGGGTTGTCTCGGCTCACCGGGTTGGTCTCGCTCACTGTGTGGTCTCGCTCACCAGGTGGTCTGCTCACCAGGTTGTCTGCTCACCAGGTGGTCTGTTCACCAGGTGGCCTGCTCACTAGGTGGTCTGCTCACCAGGTTGTCTGCTCACCAGGTGGTCTGTTCACGAGGTGGTCTGCTCACCAGGTGGTCTAAGTGTTGCTTATATTTTACTTAGAGGAGAGCACGATAATGTATGAGCAAACACCTTATCTTGGTCACTTCATTCTATTCCCCAAACAACTCTATTCTTCCGCCATATATATGCTGTAAATAATACATAAAATGTTGCCATGGCTTGCCAAGAGAATTGAATGAACAATAACATATATTATCTTTGATAAATAATTGTACCAGAATTCATCAATTTACATGTACTAAACAATGCCATTTCATTCTGTCGTCCTTCTTCTGAACTGTTAATCGATTTCGCTGTTTAAAAGGAGGAGATGAATCATCAATTTACCACACATTTGGCAAATACTAAATTACGACTCCCAAATACATTACCAAAACATGGAATGGAAGCACAAAAATGTCAATATATGTGTGCGCGTGTGTGTGTGTACATTGTAGAATGGCAGAGAAATGTTACCATGAAAAATAAAAGAAATATAGAGACGAGAATTTGCCTGTTTGTGCATGAAGACAGCGAGGTGATCTCATATCTGATGGATGACCTGCATGCTAAAGTCTAGATCACAATCTTTTGAGCTTAACAGCTTCTGAAAATGCACAGGGCCAAATTTCCAAGAATTATAAAATTAACTGATTTAATGCCTGAAAAATTAAGAAACGCGTGAAGTCATTATCTATTCATCTCTTTAATCGTATTCCAACTTCATTTTAAGCCAACTTTTCGGCTCTTACTGACACAGACATTTTATAAACTGGAAATCTATTGAACTTATGTGCCTTTTTTTTTTTTTGGGGTTATTATCCATGCAGGCAATGAGATTTAGCTACGGGCACCATAATGAAAAGTTGTGCATCTCGGATAGATGAGAAGCAAACAACAAAGAAAGAGAGACAGAAGGGGTGTTTTAAGGAGTTACTACTTCAAATAGCACACATTTAATTGAATTAACTCAGCAACTTCAGCCCTGCAAATATCGGATACTCCTTTCTACACATTAAACCACAACACATCAACAGACATTGTTGCTTACTTACCGAAACACTTCTCCAACATTCATAAAACTCTAATACTGAACTCAACTAATCAAAATCAAAGTAAATAAAAACCAAAGAAAACATTTCATTGCTACTGAACAATGAGCAACAAACAAGTGTTCTACAGCTTCCACATCATACCTGCATAAACTAGTGGCCAGCCAACATCAAATCCTTCATCAAAATTTCTACCAAGAGAATAAGCCAACAAACGTCCATGTAAAGAAGTCACCTCCAATTGTGCACAGTACACTCTTTACTTCTCCAGGAAAGTTGGCTATGCTATAACATTTCCCCTTAAATGTTATTAGCCAAAAAGAATGAAATAAAAGAAGTCATATGAGTAGAAATGAATAGAAAGGGGCTAGATAAATTTAAGGAAAGAAGATATGCAATAGTTCTTATTTCAAATAATAAAAAGGTGAGAAAGACCAACTACTTATCCCTATTCTTAACACATCTGCTCATTTGTTTTTAATTTATTAACCAAAAAAAGGATTTCAAAAATGCCAAACTATATATAATATGTTCCTTATTCAAGTTATTATGTTTTTAATCCTCTACTCAAGAAAGGAAAATTACATTGTTTAATTACCTTTCCAACCTTGTCTTTTGGTTTTTACAATCCAAACTTAAACAAGAGAGAAACAGAGAAGATTTGTTTTATTGAGGTTCCTTTTATGGCTTCAAGCTTCTTAAGCATTCAGGAAAAAGATTTTATAGTAAGTTAACAGCAAAATGCTAAAATGAAACTTCCCGTAGTAATTGAGAAGTTTGGATACATTACTCTTCATAACTACTAAATAATTGTCCAGCTCGGATTCTTGGTTTCCATACTATAATACAAGTATCAACACGCGTGTATAAAGAAAGCAATGAGTTTTAAAACTCTAGCCATTCAAAATCTACTCAAATTTATAAGGCTCAGATGCTATATATCAATGTAACTAATGATAATAGAATGCATTATGGATTTCCTTCCAACAATGGAAAGATCATTAAGATAGATTTCTAATTGCAGTCATCAATCTAATGAATTCCGGAGGCATGCCTTTAAAGGTTTAGTAAGTTAAAGGTTTAGTAAGTATTAAGTTACCAAACTATACAAATTGTCAAGCCCAAGTATGGTCAATGGGCCGTGCCGGCATCAACTTGAAACCCACGCCGTGCCGTGGGCTGGCACGGCACAGCCCACTAAATTAGTGGGCCGTGCTCGTGCCGTGCCGTGAGCCGTACCCAAAAAAAGTCCACTAATTTTTTTTCCCCCACGTGCCTAACGTACTTTTTTAAGCTCACGCACCTGGCATGCTTTTTTAAGCCCACCAACCTACTAAAATAATAATAATAATAATAACAACAACAATAACAATAATAATAATAAATTCATAATCATATTGATATTAATATTTTATTATTAGTTTCTCACAATTTCACAACTATATATTTAATTTTAAAATAACCAGTAATTCATAAAACAATAATACATAAATTTAATTCCATAGATCATAATAATGATTAATTAAAATTAAAAATACAATCCTCAAATAACAATTATAATTTTATTTATTAAAATCATGATATTTACTTATTCATTTAATAAATTATAAACATAAAAAATTAATTAAATAAATATCATAAATAAAATTATTCATATAATAAGTATCATAAATAAAATCATTAAAATCATGATATTTACTTATTCATTTAATAAATTATAAACCTAAAAAATTAGAATATTTATTTAAACTAAGATTTAAATTAATTTTTAAAAGTCTATGGTAAAAAAAAATATTAAAAATTTAATTTCAAGATATTTTATTTTAATTTCATAACATTTTATATTACTTTTTATTAAAAAAATTTTACTTTGATATATTTTGGCCCATGTGTTATTGATGGCCCACAGGCCACGTGCTAGCCCACCAAAAAAGCGTGCTTATTACGTGTCTTTTCGCGTGCCGTACTTTTAAAGCCCACGTGCCTAAATTCTAAGCCCGGCATGGCCCACGTGCATGTCATGCCGTGCCTCGTGCCCTACCGAAACGTGCTTGTGTCGTGCCGTGCCGTACCGTACCGTACGGACGCGTGTCGTGCCGCCCGGCCCATTGGCCATACTTAGGCCCAAGATTAAGGCATAAAAGGCATATATTTATGTTTGTCAGCTATCCACTGACATTATGAAAGTACCCAACCTACCCAGGAACTTCCAGCTAGGGATGGCAATTTTTCTCGTTGGGATGGGATCCTGCGGGATTCCGTCCCGTTTAGGATGGGATTGAGACATATTTTTACATCCTAAATTAAAATGGGATGGGATAAGGATAAAAATCAATCCCGTTTTTATTTATGCGACAGGAGAAGGATCAATTATAAAATCTCGTCCCATCCTATATATCCCATTAATATTATAACTAAAAATAGAAAGTGAAAAAATCACAATTAAAATTAATAATTTATAGCAATAGTTAATTAGTTACCCTTCAAAACTCAACCAATTTCCTAAATTAAAATTGTACCCTAAGTGTTGATCGCCGAACGTCCCTTCCCCTCACCAAAAAATATTTCACTCTACCACAAAAGTTCCCAAGCAGCCACCCACGACTTGCCCACAATGCCTCTGCTAGCAGTTCAAGTTCATCCACAAAATTTCTCACTTTTCAACTCCACACCGTAAGTTAACATTCATAATTTGGCTTTTTTTTTTTTAGTGTTCACACTTCACAGTTTTGTCCTCTTTCCATATAATTGATGTTTGTTAAATATTATTATATTATATAGGCAATCTAGTTGAAGTTATTATAATATAATGATTATTATATTTGTTTCACTAGTAATTGGTTTTAAAATTTGTGACCTGTATATATTGGTCAATAAGACAAATTTATAAAGATTGTTATAGTCCCATATTATTATTACTTTTGTTTTATACAATCTGATGTTTGTAAAAGGCCAATTTATATATAATTCATTTATTTGAGTTGCGGTTTGTAACGTTTTTTGTTTTCTTTTTGCTTTAAAGGATGGCTTCTCCTTCAATAGTGGACAATGAAAGTTTAGATAATGATGATGTACATGTTGTTAAAGAAAACGCCAAAGATAATGATTTAACATCAAGATTAAGGTCAGTGGTCTGGAAACATTTTGAAAAAAAGACAAAAAATGGAAAAATAAGAGCCTTTTGTAAGCACTGCAATAAAGACTATGTTGGAGGTCCTAGAGATGGAACAAGACACTTGAATGATCACATGAAAACATGTCCTCGACGTAAACAAATTAAGATAACACATTATTCAAAGAAGTTAAAAACAGTTGAATATGATCAAGGGAATGTGAAGGTAGAGACTTATTCTTTTGATCCTGATGTCACTAGAAGGTTGATTGCACGTATGATCATTATGCATGAGTATCCATTAAGTTACGTTGAGCATAAATGGTTTAGAAAAGTATTGTCTTCCTTAAACCCAATGTCGAAAAATGTATCTCGCAATATTATAAAAAGTGATATTATAGAGCTATATGAGATGGAAAAAGCTAAGGTTGTGAGTTTAATAGAGAATAACAGTAGTAAAGTTGCAATCACAACCAACATGTAGACTTATGGCTTCCAAACAAAAGGGTACATGACTATTACAGCACACTTTATTGATGATTCTTGGACCTTACGAAGTCAAATTTTAAGGTACTATGTTTATTTCTAATTAATATTAAAATATTTATTGCATTATATTTGTTTATTGAATATATTTGTAATTAATTGTATATTTTCTATGTAGGTTTATTCATGTACAAGCTCACCATACTTCTCAAGTACTTTGTGATGAACTATTGAGATGTTTAATGGATCTTAATCTTGAGCGTAAGTTATCTGCATTAACTGTTGATAATTGCACTACCAATGATCAAATGATTCAACTTCTACTAGATAAACTTGATAAAAATGATTTACTTATGGGTGGCAAGTTGTTTCATATGCGTTATACTGCTCACATTTTAAACTTGATTGTCAAAGTGGGGTTAAGTGTTATTAGTAGGGGTGTTGCTAAAATTCGTGCTAGTGTTGCATTTTGGACAGTTACCCCTCAAAAAAGGGACACATTTAAAGAGATTTTTCGTAGGTTGAATATTGCATGTAGTAAGGAGTTAGTTCTTGATTGCATCACTAGATGGAACTCTACTTATCTCATGATTTCTGTTGCCCTGGAGTATAAAAATGTCTTTTATAAATTGCATCAATTGGAGGCACAGTATAGGTGTTTGCCAAGTGAAAGTGAATAGGAGTTAGCCCGCATATTGTCAAACAATTTGAAATCTTTTTATAATGTGACCGAGATATTTTCTGGAACTAAGTACCCTACATCCAATTTGTTTTTTATTCATATTTGTGAGATTAGATTATCATTAGGTAGTTGGCTTACATGTGAGCATGATGCAGTTAAACAAATGGCAATTAACATGATCGACAAATTTGAAAAATATTGGAAAGATGTTAGTGGGGTATTAACAGTGGCAACAGTGTTGGATCCTAGATATAAAATGGAATTGATTGAGTTTTATTTTCCATTGTTATATGGTGATGAATCAAATATTCATATTGTGAGAGTTCATATGCTTTTTAAGGACTTAATAAAGGAGTACGAATTTAACGCCAAATTATTTGTAAGTGATCCTAGCTCAGGTGCTTTTAGGTCTAGTATAGGAGAGTCCTCAGTTGTTATGTCTCATGTTGAGGAACAACTTTCAAGTAGGTATGATGATTTTGTGAAAGCCAATATGGTTGAGAACTGTAAGACTGAGCTTGAGTCATATTTAGGTGAACATGTCTTAGTTACTAAAGATAAAAATTTTGATATTTTGGGGTGGTGGAAAATAAATGCAATGCAATATCCTTTGTTATCTACTATTGCGAGGGATATACTAGCAATCCCAGTGTCAACAATTACTTCAGAGTCAGCTTTTAGCACATGTGGTAGAGTAGTTAGCGCACATCGTAATAGACTACATCCACAAACAGTGGAGGTATTGATGTGCACTCAAAGTTGGTTGAATGCTTATACAAAAGGTAAATTATTTTATTGTAATTTATGCATATTTTTAATCTTCTAACCTTTTTATTTTCTTTTCTAATTTTTTAATTTTGTTTTTTGTTTTCTAAGACAATGGACATACAACTTCTAGTGAAAATCCTACATTTGCAGAGGAAGAAGAAGTTAATGCAGAGATTGGAGAGGTAACCGATTTTATTAATAATTTTGAACATTAATGATTAATGATTATGTAATTATCAAAATATATTAGTCTTACTCTAACCTTTTTTTATTAATTCCTATAGGTTTATACAGAAATTTGAAAGTGCGGTCTTGAAAGCGTGGTTAGAAAATGAAGTGGGAACTGGAATTGAAGTCAACTTTTGAAAGTTTTTGTTAATTTTTAACTTATGCTTGAACTTAGATTGATTTAGATTAGCGTCGGAACTTTGAATTTTTTGTTTTTTGTTTTTTACTATATATTGAATTATAATAATCCTTAAAAGAAAAAATTAAAATTTATTTATTTACATTTGGGACTATCGGGATAATGGGATGGGACGGGATATTTGATGGGACATGATTGGGACAAATTTTTGTCCCAAAAAAAATAAAGTGACGGGAATGAAATTTTTTTGTGTCCCAATTCAATATACGAGATAGGACTGGAATGATAAATCCCGTCTCATCTCATCCCATTGCCAACCCTACTTCAGCTAACAGAAATGACACATATGCAAACAATCCTAAACTGAGATATCTACTACTCGATTCAATTTATAAGCGTATTTTTCTCAAGATGCATCAATCCCAACTGGCAATTAAAACTCAAAAGGGGTTTCCAGAACCTTTGTTCGTCATGTGTGCTTCTAGCCTTTGGCTTTCAGCTTTTCTACTATTACCAATAGCACCACACATAAATTCTTACAAGGACTGAAAATTGTGTTAGTTATTCTTCTAGACATAATCTTTAATTTAAGGATTCAACCCAAACATCCCTTATAAAAGGAGATTCAAAGTAATGACAGTATATCTGAGGCTCAAAACACATCCCAGAAAAACCTTCATTCGAGAAGTTGAATGATTTAACTTTTGGAGTGCAATGCAAGAGATTTAAAGATGGTCTCACTGATTCTTTCAAAATATTGAGTTTAATATAGTTAAAATTATGACATTTTCATATATATGCAGTTTTTCACTGACAGGGGTACTTTCAGTTAGACTGTCACTAAAGGGAACCACAATCCACTAGCTACATGGTTTTGTAAACATTAAACTACTTATTTAAAAATAATAAACAATAAGAGAAGAAGCGCTACATGGTTTTGTAAGCATTGGTTTTTGATTCTCGTTTCCATTTTGTAAGAATTAGTTTTCAATTCTCGTTTCCATTCATGATACATAGAGATTAAAGTTCTTAACTCTCTCTCTCTCTCTAACTTTCTAGATTGATTGTAATTTTTCATTAATGCAGTGCAGCCTTTAAGCATGTAATCATAGGTCTAATAAGACTAGCCGACTAAAGTGATTGTGAGATTCCTATATCTTAGAGATGAATAACTTATGGACTATCCAATTATAATTTGATGACATACAAGGATATCTATCAAGTGAGCACATTTGGGTATTTGGCTTAGGCATGTACCCAGTAGACTTATAAAGCAAAAACCAAGGTTTGAACTAATAAATTCTACCGTCAGAAACATGTTAAAGCTAACTACATGATCATTTTAATTTAGACCACCATCTAACCCAGAGAGATTTTAAGTTCACGCAAGGCATACACAATGTACATGTTTTGTAATGTAGAGATAGATTCACGTTTTGGTCGATGATTCTGGGTTTTTAATTAGACAGCAAAATAAAAGTTCATGGTTTTTACTAATTATTCATTCACTAAAACATGCTTTCATACAAAGAAAACCAGAAAAATGTAATTTGAACTTCCTCCGCAAAAGCAATCCCATTGACCACATTACAGTTTATCAAATTTTATTTTCTAACTTTAAGGATTTGCAATAGAAGGAAAAACTATGTAAATAAGTTTATGATAGAAAGACAAGCTTCTGTCACACACCAACAGAACAGCTTGAATGGCATCCATGGATATGGCAAGTTTCACAATGATCTTGAAAGGACATTCTGGTTTGGAACATCATTTTGAACTCTGGAAAAGAGCGCAAAATTTTAGGATAATAAAAAAATTTTTCATCTACAAATATAAACCACAAAGATAAATTATATATTGCCATTATGACAAGTCACTAAAAGTTACATATTCAAATCAGAAGGTACTTACCCCACTTATTCTCTTCTTTCATTCTTTCCAAATGTTCGGAGGTGTTTCTGTTAGAAGAAAAGAAAATAAATAACTACTATTTTATACTGTAATTTCCACAAAAATTAATAGATATATAATGCAGAGCATATCTGGTAGTTCCCAAGCTGAGTGTCATAAAATGATTAGATCATTTAGACCAGCTCAAGTGGTTCCTTGCAGTTTTCCCTTTTAAATTTTTCCATTGATTTTCTAAAACCTTTCAAACTCCTTATGTCTCCAAGGAAAATTTTTGCATATCAAAAAGCTCACTTGATCAATTTCCAAGGGATAATATGATTGCAAAACGATAAGTTCTGGCGAATAAGAAAGGACAACCAAAATCAGAGGTAAAGATAGATCTCTCAGAATAATACTTCTCAGTAGTTGTCTCAAGCAATGACCCCTCAGAATAATACTTCTCAATGGAGTGGAGGTCCACATCCTTGCCAACCACAGATGTTTATGCCAATGGTGATTAAGATGTCAAAAGCATCTTAATGACATGGTAGACAAATGTAACATCTCAGCCGTCCAGATTTCTGGTAGAAATTTGTCCCCCTACTTTCTGAAGTTCATACCAAGTCTCTTAGTCCCAACAAATAATTGAGGAGGGTAATTCTTTCCGAAATTAGAATCAATAGATGAATACAGATGACAGGAGCATTCATGATGCAGAAAACCCAACATTGCATGGTTTGAGATAAAGGCATTATAACCTAGTTTATTTTAGTAAGCATACCTTCCGATCCAATATAGCTGGTGGTGCCTTTTTAATCCAATGACCAACTTTCCTTCAGGTTCTATCCTATAAAATGTAACTGAAAAGTCCACAACTCGTAGTTACGACATATTATTACTCATCTGCTCATGTGTAGGACTAAATGTTACATGTGAATTAGAAATAAACACCTCAAAAACTATTCACAACCTTTCTCACGCACAGGAAGTTCTAGATGATTAATGAATCAACACACACAAAAAAGGATGTTAATGCCAGTAACAATCAACGAAACGTTTAAATATGTAATTCTGATTATATAGAAGCTCGAGAAATATCAATGTGTAAAGACAAATTGAACTCTATAAAAGCTAGAAATTTATGATAACAAGCCCCCCCACCAAACCAAAACCAAAATGGGACATCTAATTTAATTAGAATAAAAATGAATTACCTTTGTCACCTGCTTGGCATTGATTTGAAATTAAGTAATCTTTTAGGCCTTCTAGAACATACATTATGCTGTAATTATTAGGCCAAAAGCAAAAGTGAAATTCCCAATCTTTTCCATTTGTGTCCTGCATCCTGATTGGAAACCCTTGAGGCTCAGAAAGTTCTAGGAGATACTCCTGTACCATCGTGAGAAACTATCAAAACCAAAGTCTTTGAGATGTATTCAGTTTAAAAGTAAATCTTTTAACTTTCTTAGGTTTCAATTACTCATAGAAGGTACAAAAAGATATGTTATGGAGAAATTTTAAAATAACAAAAAATAATAAATGGTGCAATTTACATTGGCTGCAAATAAATCAATGTAGCCAAAAATTCGAAAATGAAATTGAAGTCATGAAAGGAACCAAGGTCCTCTTAATAAACAAAAAGAATTGCAGAAAATTTCTTGAGCCTTTATAGAAACTTTAGGTGTGTATGTTCACATCATTACAGAGTACCCATAACTACTTTTTACAAGTTATAGAAACAGTTCAAACAGCTAAGGTTCATTACTTTGAAATTCACACAATTTTTAGAGCATGCATTTTAAATTATAATCTTCGAAAAATTGTGGAACATGGAGAGACTCACCTTTGCACATTTTTTAGGTACCATTAGCCGCCCATTTTTGGGTTCTGCACCACTAACTGTCATGGTTTTCTCAAACAATGGAACTACGACAGAATTTAAACTTAGCCATTGTCAAGGATTCATGTTTTTGGAGTAACATAAGATAGAAAAATATTATTAACAGTGTGAGACCACATTAAAGTTACTCAAAGCTTATTATCGACATTACAACCGAAAGAAATAAATTGGATATCAGAAAAAAAGAGAAAAAAGATTGCCATCCCTACGCATCTTCTCCATTCATGGTAATAGGAACTTAGTTAATCTTATCTAAACAAGCAAAAGAAACCAAAATAATAAACTGAATATTAGTGGACACACTTTTTGGATTTGGTGTAGCTCCTCCTCAGTTGCCTTAGGTGTGTATCGATGAAGTAAGTGACCTTTTGGAGGGGCATCACTTGGAAGCTTTTTATTACCTTTAGAACTTACAGAAGGTGCATCATCAGCTCCATCAGTTGAATCTGCACTGGGTTGCTCTCTACTTTCAAGCGAACAAGCATCTTTTTTTTATGGTGCTCCAAGAGTTTTCTCCGTCATACATAAGTTCAATAATCAATACTTCTATTATAGTTAATGAACACGTCGTGTTCTCCAATCTATAATAATGGCAACGAATCTAGAATCTTCAGTATATTTGTTAAGGGACAAGAGATGGAAACATGTATTTCCTTTTCATTGTTTCTTAAACCTATAGGTAATAATAGAAAAGAAGAAGCCAACTACACACTCAAAATCTCCAGATTAAGTAAAATTTGGAAGGAAAATTCCAGACAAGTTGGATAGAATTTTATCAAAGAAAACTTCTATAAGCTACAGCATTTAAAAGCAAGGAAAACTTAAGAAACAACAAAAATATTTATTGATATCAAAACTTGGATTAATTTTTTTAATTTTAATTTTCCTATCGGAAAGACTAAAAGGGATATTTTCTTCTCTCTTTTCTTTCCTATTATCTTCATTTCCCATTTCCCAACAATGCAAAAAATAAATAAATAAACAAGCATAAAATTACCATTTTCCAATGGGAGATTTTTTTATTTACAACTACTTTAGAAATAGAAATCTAAAAGCCACCAAAAAAATTTTATTGAAGATGCAGATATTTAGTTTCCTATTTTTCCAAGGTCATGATGGATTGACAATCACCACATATCATTTCGCCAGAATCAACACATAGTCCAACTTCCACAGAGTCCTGCAGATCCTTCCGAGTCCCGGGTGAAGAACTCTCAGTTGCCAGTTTGAAACTCTTTGTTCCCTGAAACGCAGATGGCCTCATACTGCGTTTTGTAACCAGAAGAAGAACAGCTTTAATCTGTTCAAAGCATTCCAGAGTAACCATTTATGTACAACAAAAGAATTAGAAGAGACTAGAGAGAAGCTCAAAAGTAAGATAATATACACAACAGATAGATAATATAAGGCTGAATAAATTTTGATATCACACTAACCACAAAAGGATAGAAAGTTAAAGAGGAAATCAATAAATAGAACAATAAGCATAATTGTGTACACCTTATTGGCTAAAGTGTTTGCCTCTTGAAATAGCGACTGCAAAGGAAACCTGGCCCACCTATTCACGGTTTTGGAGTGAAAATAATCATAGCTCAAAGAATTATCCTTATACTCTTTATTTAATTAATATTCTTCTTATAGAAAAGCATCAGGCACGTATATATGAAGAATGTGAGTGGAAATTCTAAAGAGCATAACTAACTAACCAAGTGCGGAGCTTGTGAAATATCAGGATAATATTGTCTTAGCGATTGGAGTTCTATACATAATGGGAAAGAAAACTAACATATAAGAGACAGGCAGCATCTTCCTACCGAAAGGATATCATTTCCTATGCATTCAATGCATCTTATGCCATCTCCAAATTCCAATAATTCATACGTATGGGCTGACATAATACATCCACAGTGAACCAACTGCAAAGATAAATTAATCATCAGCATAATCAAAGTAGTTAGTCGATTCGAGTTACCTATGAGATGTCTCTGTGAGCTAAATATATGAACAATTAACGATATATGTGGGAAAAAAATGTCCAGAAGTTTTCAGTTCACCTTCTTATAGGTATGACAGTCCCTCCAACCAGTAGCATTCGGGTGGAAGATGTTGCAGAATCTTCCCTCCTCAAAAGCAGAACTAGATTTGCTTAATACTATATCAGTTATGCATAATAAATGCAATAGGAGAGCAACAATATTTGTTAATAACTTAACGTAATGGCTATCAGGTTTCACCATGTTGTTATACAAGAAGCTGATAAGTGCATATTTTCTATATATTTTAATATTAATTTCTCCATCTTTTTCTTGTTTTGTTCTTAAATATTCTAGTTATTTTAGTAAATTTTTAATTTAGTAAATAATATTGTTATTGTGTTAATTTTATTGTTATTGTGTTAATTTTTATCTTAGTTTATTTTATTTTATTTTATTTTATTTTGTTATTTTAGGTATATTTCGGGATTAAAGAGGAATTAAATCGGAGCGTTTAAGAAGAAATCTACTTAAAGAGATTAGAAAAGGAAATAACTGAAGATTTCTGGAAGCCAATTAATTAATTGATATTAATTTGGAGGCATATGGGATTTCATGGGGCTAAAATTGGAAAATGAAAGCCAATTAAAAAAAGCCAAGCCATCACATGAAAGCAAAATTGGAAAAAAGGTGATTGCCATCCACGTGAGAGGAAGAAAAGAATAAAGGCTTTTGGCCTTAAGCATGGCCAATCAAAAGAGTTTGTGCATGAAGATAAAAAAAGGAAACAAATATTTTGCATGATAATTTAAATGGCAAGTCACGTGCATGGCATTGAAAAAATTGGAAAATAAAGATTGCAAACCAAAAGTGGCAGCACGTGAATTACAATTGACAAGTGGCGGTTTTGGCTTGGATTAATTCCTTTCCATGTAAGGATTCAGGAGCAACAATATAAGAAGCCAAGAGCAGCAGCCGCCAGAGGGTGTGTGAGAGCCGCCAGAGGAGAGTAAAGAAAACGGAAGCAACAAAAGAGAGGAAATTCAGCAGCAGCAAGGAAACTGAAAAAAAATCAGCAGCCGGAAGGAATTGAAGAAAAATTGCAGCCGTGTGAATTAATCTCCATGATTGGTTTTATTAATTCTCTTATTCCCAATTTAATTATGTTAGGCTAGATTTTCTATTTGGTTGAGGGTGAATTCAAAACCCCAAACATGTCATATGATTAATTTTTAATTTCTATCATTCAATTTATTTAATTGAGATTGTTTATGTTCTTCCATAATTAATGTTTATGATTTTGTTCTTGTCTTGTTTGAGTGGCCAATTAGATAGGACTTGAATAATTTCTATTGCTAGATTAAAATTCTTGATCAGTAATTGTATTGATATTTTAATTATTAGTAGCAGGTTGGAATCAGTGATTTCAATTGGAGAACATAACCTAGGTTAAATAATCCGAGCTTGTGTGTTTATTGCCTAGATCAACCTAATATCTTTCTTTGTTTAATGCTTCCATTATCTTAAATTTAAAGAGCTTGTTTTAAATTATTTAATGGTTAGAGATTAGGTGAAGAGCTTGTTTTACCTAACGACACACTAAGAAAAGATTAAGACTAATAGAGCTTATTATTGTCTATGGTTAATAGTTTCAATAGAAATTTATGATAGAATTAATATATTATGTGCATATTTGGTGGTGGCAAATGATCATTTAACTAAAGTTTTCATCATTATTATTTTTTTATCCTTTAATTCGAGTTTTTATTATTAAATTATTGTTTTCGTAGTTTTAATTTCTTTATTTCTTGCTATTTAGTTAAAAATTCAAAAACCCCCCCTTTTTATTTATAATTGGCATTTTCTTTAGTTAGATTAATTTATATTATTATTCTTATTATTATTTTATTTTAAATCTTGCTTTAGAGTTGATAATAAATATAACTAGATAGTCTGGGATGGGATCGATCGTTACTCGCTCTTTACTAATTATTTATATTAGTAGTAAGGTTTTAAATTTGGTGCACTCTAACGACACTACCAAATTTTTGGCGACGTTGCCGGGGACTAGCGTCTACTTTGTTTATTATCACTCGCTTTATTTTATTTTCTTATTTTATTTGTTTACTTGATTTTAATTAGTTTTTTTTTTTGGTTCTATATTTAGATTTTCATGAGCATAGAGGACATTCGATTGAAATTCGAACAACTTAGAGCAAGTTCATCACATTCAGAACTCGATTTTTCCATCCACATTCCACTCACGAAGACAGAGCCAAGCAGCTCAGAATCCGAACCAATGGCTCAGAACAACAACCGAACACTTAAAGAGTTGGCAGCTCCTAACTTGGACCAGCAACCTTTATGCATTGAGAATCCAAACCCTCAGGTAAACTTTGAACTCAAATCTGGGATGATTCATCTTCTTCCTACTTTTCATGGTCTTGCAGGAGAGGACCCAAATAAGCACTTGAAAGAGTTCCATGTGGTATGCTCCACAATGAAACCAGCCGGGGTTTCTGAAGAACAAGTTAAACTAATGGCCTTCCCATTCTCTTTGGCGGATTCAGCCAAGGAATGGTTGTACTATCTTCCCTCCGGTACTGTCACTACATGGAATGAAATGCGTCAGCTATTTTTGGAGAAATACTTCCCAAAGATCAAAAGTCAAAAGATTCGAAAAGAAATTTGCGGAATCCGACAATATAATGGAGAGTCCCTCTACGACTATTGGGAACGATTCAAAAAGCTATGTGCTAGTTGCCCCCACCATCAAATAAGTGATCAGCTCCTTATTCAATACTTTTATGAGGGTCTACTGCCTATGGATAGGAGTATGATTGATGCCGCTAGTGGAGGAGCACTCGTGGATAAGACACCAAAAGCAGCCCGAAATCTCATTGCAAACATGGCTGCTAATTCCCAACTGTTCAACACCAGGAACGATCCACTGCCACCACCTAAGCGAGTCAATGAGGTAAGTACTACTTCTCTAGAACAACAAGTTTCAAATCTCACTTCTTTGGTGCAACAATTAGCCCTAGGGCAACAGGTGAGACCGTGTGGCGTTTGTTCCATGGTCGGGCATGTGACTGATATGTGCCCAACTCTCCAAGAGGGTTCGCATGAGCAAGCTAATGCAGTTGAGGGTTTCCTAGGCCAACCAAGACAAAGGTATGATCCTTACTCTAATTTTTACAATGAAGGGTGGAAGGATCACCCTAATTTCAGGTATGGAAACCAACAACAAGGTATTCCTAATATGGCACCGTCTCGACCACCGGGTTACCCCCAACAGCGGGTGCAACAACCTTACCAAGTTCGGCCACCTCCACCTCCTCAAAATCAAGGTACGTCTTTGGAAGATCTTGTAAAAGCTCTCGCTACTAACTCTATGCAGTTCCAACAGACTACCCAGACACAACTCCAACATTTAGAGAATCAAATTGGCCAACTGGCCACATCTATGAGTAGGATAGAGGCTAGAACTTCAGGAAAGTTACCTTCTCAACCATAAATTAATCCAAAGGAGAATGCTAGTGCTTTGTCTCTTAGGAGCGGAAAGCAATTGGAACCATTATTAGCTAAGCCATCGAAAGACCCTACAACATCATCGCACTCTTTGACTAATCCCTCCCCTGAGGCTCCTTATTTAACAAGGAAAGATGACTCTCACTCAGCATTGCCAGTTGACCCATCTGGCCAGGTAAGTGTCCCTTCACCGCGAATTAAGACTCTTTCTATTCCTTCACTATTTCCTAGTAGGTTTAAACAATCCAAGAAAGAGGAGCAAGAAAAGGAGATCCTTGAGACCTTTTGTAAAGTAGAGGTAAATATTCCTCTACTTGATGCAATTAAACAAGTGCCGCATTATACAAAGTTTTTGAAGGAATTATGTAGTAACAAGCGAAAGTTGAGCGGTAACGAAAAGGTAAGTGTAGGAGAGAATGTTTCTTCTGTACGTCAAAGAAAACTTCCTCCTAAGTGCAAGGATCCACGTACTTTTTCTATCCCCTGCACTATTGGCAATACCAGATTCGAAAGATGTATGCTAGATTTAGGGGCCTCAATTAATGTTATGCCATATTCGATTTATAACTCTTTGAATTTAGGTCCAATGGAAGAAACTGGTATAATTATTCAATTGGCTGATAGATCTAATACTTACCCCAAAGGAGTTGTGGAAGATGTTCTTGTGCAGGTCAATGAATTGGTCTTTCCAGCTGATTTTTATATCCTTGAAATGGAGGATGAGTTGTCGCCAAATCCCACTCTTATTCTGTTGGGGCGACCATTCCTTAAGACAGCCCGAACTAAGATTGATGTTCACGATAGAACCCTCACAATGGAATTCGATGGTGAAGTGATCCGCTTCAATATCTTTGAGGCAATGAGGTATCCTAGTGATGTACATTCTATTTTTGCCATAGATGATATTAATACTTTGGTGCAGGATTTCTTTGAATTATCCCAGAATGATGACAAACTTTGAAATTGCCATAAGCAAAAATCTTACGAAAGATAATTCTAAGGAACATGCAAATTTGATAAAGTTGGATGATGGGGTAGAAGAAGCTATGGCAATCTTAGATGGAGCAGTCCCATTACGCACCAATGGGTATAATATTTCTTATCTTGAATTGCCTTTATTAAACGAGAAACTTTTACCTTCAGTTGTGCAGGCACCTACCTTAGAGCTTAAGCCACTCCCAGAGCACCTGCAATATATTTACTTGGGTGAGAATGAGACACTTCCAGTCATAATTGCTAAAACCCTCACTTCAGTTCAACAAGAAAAGCTAATCAGGGTGCTTCGGGATCACAAGACAGCGATTGGCTGGACCATTACCGACATTAAGGGAATTAGTCCTTCCATGTGTATGCATCGCATTTTACTAGAGGAAGGGTCTAAACCAACAAGAGATGCACAACGCCGCCTTAATCCACCAATGATGGAAGTCGTAAAAAAGGAGATACTGAAACTCCTTAATGTGGGTATTATCTATCCAATTTCTGATAGTAAATGGGTGAGTCATGTGCAGGTAGTTCCAAAAAAATCAGGCATCACAGTGGTCAAGAATGAAGAAAATGAGCTTGTACCAACAAGAGTTCAAACTGGGTGGAGAGTTTGCATTGACTATCGTAAACTGAATGCAGCCACTCGCAAGGATCATTTTCCTCTGCCATTCATTGATCAAATGCTTGAAAGGTTAAGTGGTCATTCTCATTATTGTTTTCTTGATGGTTACTCAGGTTATAATCAGATTGTTATCGCTCCGGAAGACCAAGAGAAAACAACCTTCACATGCCTCTTTGGCACATTTGCTTACCGACGTATGCCATTTGGTCTTTGTAACGCTCCTGCCACTTTCCAAAGGTGCATGATGAGTATTTTTTCTGATTATGTGGAGAACATCATTGAGGTATTTATGGATGATTTTACGGTTTATGGTGATTCTTTTGATAGATGTTTAGATAACCTTACACTTGTGCTTAAACGATGCATTGACACTAACCTTGTGCTTAATTGGGAAAAATGTCATTTTATGGTTAATTAAGGTATTGTGTTAGGCCATATTATTTCTGAAAAGGGAATTGAAGTTGATAAATCTAAGATAGATCTTATTCGTTCCTTACCACCTCCCACTAGCGTGAGAGAGGTTCGTTCTTTTCTTGGTCATGCAGGTTTCTATCGTAGGTTTATCAAGGACTTCTCTAAGATTGCATTACCCCTCTGCAACTTACTTCAAAAGGATGCAACTTTTGACTTCAATGATGAGTGCCAAAGAGCATTTGAGAAGTTAAAAGAGGTTTTAACATCAGCCCCTGTGATTCAACCACCGAACTGGGATTTACCATTTGAGATCATGTGCGATGCCAGTGACTATGCTGTTGGAGCCGTGTTGGGCCAGCGTGTGGGCAAGCTTCCTCATGTCATCTACTATGCCTCCCGTACATTGAATGATGCACAACTCAACTACTCCACCACAGAGAAAGAACTTTTAGCAGTTATCTTTGCTTTAGAGAAATTTCGTTCTTATTTAATTGGATCTAAGGTAATTGTTTACTCTGACCATGCAGCTATTAGGTACTTGCTCACCAAAAAGGATGCCAAACCGCGTCTTATTCGATGGATACTTCTATTGCAAGAATTTGACTTAGAGATTCTAGATAAGAGAGGTTCTGAGAATTTGGTGGCAGATCATTTGAGTCGGCTTACCTATAACGAAGATGCA
This sequence comes from Atalantia buxifolia, assembly GCA_030444775.1. NCBI lineage: Eukaryota > Viridiplantae > Streptophyta > Magnoliopsida > Sapindales > Rutaceae > Atalantia > Atalantia buxifolia. The sequence goes on along the minus strand of CM059834.1, from coordinate 24,555,470 downwards.
CTCCCATTGCATGAGAACTTTCCAGATGAACAGTTATTACAGGTAGGTACAGTTATTCCTTGGTATGCAGATATTGTCAATTACTTGGTTACCAGGATAGTACCGGAAGAGCTAACCCGTGCACAAAAGGCCAAGATCAAGAGTGATGCAAAGCACTATGTGTGGGATGAGCCATATTTGTGGAAGCATTGTTCTGATCAAATTATTAGAAGGTGCGTACCCGAATCTGAATTTTCTTCTATTCTCACATTTTGTCATACTCTGGCTTGTGGAGGACATTTTGGACCAAAGCGAACAGCCCTTAAGGTACTTGCAAGTGGTTTTTATTGGCCATCACTATTTAAGGATGCATATTTGTTTTGTAAATCTTGTGATCGTTGTCAGCGAACAGGTAATTTAGGACCTCGAAATCAAATGCCACAATCTCCCATTCTTATAGTTGAAATTTTTGATGTTTGGGGCATAGATTTTATGGGACCATTTCTGTCTTCGTTTGGTAATCTCTATATTGTTCTTGCGGTTGATTATGTTTCAAAATATTGACGATTCTAAAGTTGTGATAGATTTTATAAAGTGTAACATTTTTGCAAGGTTTGGAACACCGAAGGCAATTATCAGCGATAGAGGCACTCACTTTTGTAACAGGTCAGTAGAAGCACTCTTTCGAAAGTACAACATCACTCACAAAGTGTCCACAGCCTACCATCCACAAACTAGTGGGCAAGCTGAGGTGTCTAATAGGGAAGTGAAATCAATCCTTGAAAAGACAGTTAATCCGAATAGAAAGGACTGGAGCCTACGGCTTGATGATGCACTTTGGGCATATAGATCGCATACAAAACGCCTATTGGTATGTCACCCTACAAGGTTGGTATATGGTAAACCTTGTCATCTTCCAGTGGAACTTGAACATAAAGCATGGTGGGTGTGAAACAATGTAACATGGAACTGGATGCCATAGGACAACACGTAAAGCTCCAATTGCAAGAATTAGAGGAAATTCAAAATGATGCCTATGAGACTTCACGAATCTATAAAGAAAAGACTAAGGCTTTTCATGATAAGCAGATCTTGAGAAAGAATTTCAAAGTTGGACAGAAAGTTTTGCTATTCCATTCTCGCCTTAAGTTGTTTCTAGATAAATTACGTTCTCGATGGGTTGGGCCTTTTGTTATTATTAACATTTTTTCTCATGGTACAGTTGAGATCAGGAGCTTAAAGACAGGTAAAGAGTTCAAGGTAAATGGTCATAGGTTGAAGCCTTACTATGAAAACTTTCAGACACTCAATGTAGATGAGGCTCCACTCTATGAACCTGCGTACGTTGATGAGTGAAATTTGAGAACCATGTCAGGCTGAGGACAATAAACCAAGCGCTTACTGGGAGGCAACCCAATGGTTGGAGAAAAGATTTTGAGAGCACGCCATAACAGATTTGATCTTTCTCTCTTTCATTCTCATTTCCTTTATTCACTCTGTGTTGAATTTTGTTTGTTTCTGTTTGTGTGTCTCATCTCACTTCCCCATGTTTTCTTCTTTTGTTAGCTTAGGCTTACATTGAGGACAATGCACGAATTAAGTGTGAGGGGGTGGATTTAAAACTTAGTTTGCTTTGCTTTGTCTTTTTCTTTTAAAAACAAAAAAAACAAAAACAAAAAAAAGAAAAAAATCATTGTTCTGAATATTAGCCAATGATAAGAATTTGATTGACAATGAATATGGTTCTTAGAAAGGGTTGAATATTACCTTAGTTTATACTTGATTCTTGTGTTGATTTCCTCTTAATTAAGATTCTTTAAAGCATGAGCACTAATATCAATTCTTTCATAGTTTTGACTTAGAATTTGAGATTGATGCAGCCTGAGTTGAGAATTTTAGATTGAGTAAATGACTGTTTGTCTTGATTCTTATCTCTACAATACAGTGTAGTCTACACAGGTACCATAGTCAGAAATAGCTACCTATAACCCTTAAGAGTGAAGCTATCCTGGAGTAATTTGGGCCTATGTACCACCAGTATGTAGAGGATAATCTACCATGAGAATAAGGCTACCTTAAGGGGTAGAGTGAAAGCTCCTGACTAAAAAAAAAAAAAAAGAGAAAAAAAAGAAAAAAAAATGCACACAAATGCCTGTGAGTGAAAAAAAAAAATTTTGGAGATCAAGATGATAAGATTAGTTTGACCTACTCTTTTCTTTATTCAAGGCAAAGGCTGTTGACATTGAAGATTTTGGGAAAGGATTTTGCTTGAATTGATTCACACACACACTATAAGAATCAAAAGAGAGATGAGATTGACTATTGAGTTAAAGTTAGAACTTCGATAATATTTGAAATTTTCTTTGAGCTATATGACTTATGCAATCTTTGAGGCTAGTTTTATTTTAAAGTCTTTTCTTCTTTTTCTGCTATTAAAAAAATTTTGCAATGATGTTTGTGGGTATCATCGCTGAAGCCCTCACGAGACTATAACTCGTCCACTAGGGCCGCCTAGGGGTTTAAAGGCTTGTTGCATACGCTAAATGCAATCGTGATTTCCTACGAAAGCGGACTAGTTTAGATTTTCTTTTCATTTTTTGTTCTAGGTTTGCTCGAGGACGAGCAAAGGGTAAGTGTGGGGGAATTTGATAAGTGCATATTTTCTATATATTTTAATATTAATTTCTCCATCTTTTTCTTGTTTTGTTCTTAAATATTCTAGTTATTTTAGTAAATTTTTAATTTAGTAAATAATATTGTTATTGTAATAATTTTATTGTTATTGTGTTAATTTTTATCTTAGTTTATTTTATTTTATTTTATTTTGTTATTTTAGGTATATTTCGGGATTAAAGAGGAATTAAATCGGAGCGTTTAAGAAGAAATCTACTTGAAGAGATTAGAAAAGGAGAAAAGGAAATAACTGAAGATTTCTGGAAGCCAATTAATTAATTGATATACATTTGGAGGCATATGGGATTTCATGGGGCTAAAATTGGAAAATGAAAGCCAATTAAAAGAAGCCAAGCCATCACATGAAAGCAAAATTGGAAAAAAGGTGATTGCCATCCACGTGAGAGGAAGAAAAGAATAAAGGCTTTTGGCCTTAAGCATGGCCAATCAAAAGAGTTTGTGCATGAAGATAAAAAAAGGAAACAAATATTTTGCATGATAATTTAAATGGCAAGTCACGTGCATGGCATTGAAAAAATTGGAAAATAAAGATTGCAAACCAAAAGTGGCAGCACGTGAATTACAATTGACAAGTGGCGGTTTTGGCTTGGATTAATTCCTTTCCATGTAAGGATTCAGGAGCAACAATATAAGAAGCCAAGAGCAGCAGCCGCCAGAGGGTGTGTGAGAGCCGCCAGAGGAGAGTAAAGAAAACGGAAGCAACAAAAGAGAGGAAATTCAGCAGCAGCAAGGAAACTGAAAAAAAATCAGCAGCCGGAAGGAATTGAAGAAAAATTACAGCCGTGTGAATTAATCTCCATGATTGGTTTTATTAATTCTCTTATTCCCAATTTAATTATGTTAGGCTAGATTTTCTATTTGGTTGATGGTGAATTCAAAACCCCAAACATGTCATATGATTAATTTTTAATTTCTATCATTCAATTTATTTAATTGAGATTGTTTATGTTCTTCCATAATTAATGTTTATGATTTTGTTCTTGTCTTGTTTGAGTGGCCAATTAGATAGGACTTGAATAATTTCTATTGCTAGATTAAAATTCTTGATCCGTAATTGTCTTGATATTTTAATTATTAGTAGCAGGTTGGAATCAGTAATTTCAATTGGAGAACATAACCTAGGTTAAATAATCCGAGCTTGTGTGTTTATTGCCTAGATCAACCTAATATCTTTCTTTGTTTAATGCTTCCATTATCTTAAATTTAAAGAGCTTGTTTTAAATTATTTAATGATTAGAGATTAGGTGAAGAGCTTATTTTGCCTAACGACACACTAAGGAAAGATTGAGACTTAGAGCTTATTGTTGTCTACGGTTGATAGTTTCAATATAAATTGATGATAGAATTAATATATTATGTGCATGTTTGGTGGTGGCGAATGATCCTTTGACCAAAGTTTTTCTCATTATTATTTCTTTATCCTTTAATTCGAGTTTTTATTATTAAATTATTGTTTTCGTAGTTTTAATTTCTTTATTTCTTGCTATTTAGTTAAAAATTCAAAAACCCCCCCTTTTTATTTATAATTGGCATTTTCTTTAGTTAGATTAATTTATATTATTATTCTTATTATTATTTTATTTTAAATCTTACTTTAGAGTTGATAATAAATATAACTAGCATAGTCTCTGTGGGATCGATCCTTACTGCTCTTTACTAATTATTTATATTAGTAGTAAAGTTTTAAATTTGGTGCACTCTAACGACACTACCAGAAGCACAAAAGGGAAATAAAATAATAAGTGTTCAGTACTCAGCTCCCACTATTTTACATCAATGAACAAACTAACTTTTTTCTAGTTTGAATTCAGGCCTTAATGCCACATTTGCATTAATTTAATTTATAATTGTCAAATATGAAGATCTTAATAGTAAGAAAGAAAGTTATAATAGAACTATAGAAGGAAGAAATCCCTTCTAAAAGCAAATGTGCTTATATCTCCAAAGTAGCAACTAAGAAGTAATGACCAAGAGAAAGTACTCCCAATCAGGAAAATTTCATGGGAAAAGACCCAAAATGATGTAGTAGACATAATGCGAAAATAATTGTGAAAAAACCAACGTCGTTTTAACATATGAAGCCCCAAAATATTGTACCGGACACAATGGCATTATAAAGTATGGTAAAAAAAAAAATATTGTCTTAATATGCAAAGCCAAACTAATGCCGTCAAACCAAATAATGTAATGTGAAAATGACAATCACTATTTAAAATTTCAATATGCACAAAACATACGAAATCTTCACAAGAGAAATACCAAATTCGGTAATTTTTCACCAACCCTCTGCAATGTCCGAGTCATCATTGTTGACCTTGTGCTTAGCAAGCTACGTGCAACTCTATTACAAACCTAGCAGTAGAACTTACCCTTAAAAAAAAGGGCTTATAAGGAAGGCGCCCTTGAGCATGTAGTACCCGCTAAGATTATTATTTTTACTCTATGTAAGATTTAGGATTGTAATACACGCTCCACAATGGTCATTCATGGTACCGTATCCTTCCCAACTAGGTAACTTTTAAGATCTTGTCCTTTATGTAATGTGAAAATGGAAATCACTATTTAAAATTTCAATATAACCCAGAACATAAAAATTCTTCAAGAGAAAATGCCAAATTGAGAAATATTTCTCAACCTCTCTACCACGTCTGAGTTGTTTCATTGTCAACCTTTTGTATAGCAAGCTACATGCAACTCTATTATGAACCTAAGAGTAGAACTCACCCTTAAAAAGGGCTTATAAGGATGGTTCCTTTGAGCTTGTACACCTGCTAAGATTATTATTTTTAGCATTTACAGGATTTAGGATTGTAATACACAATTCAAAATGGCCATCCACGGTGGCCCATCTTTCCCAGTTGAGTACCTTTGAGGATTTCATCCTCTATAGGTAGAAGCCCTCTCCAAGTGGTCGCTTTTGTAATAAATATCATGAAGTCTCACTTGTAGTGATCTCATACTCATCATGATGTGTCAAGTCGCAATCTCCAATGGGTTTTCCGCGATTAATAGAATCCTTAAAAATTGATTTGCAAGGGAAGGAGGCCTTTGAGCTTATATACCCACTTAGATTATTATTTTTAGCCATTAAAAGATTGAGGATCGTAACAAACCTTAAAATGATATCTAGCAAACACGTTAGTTTATACATAATTTTTAAACAACACTAAATATTTGTGGTATATAGCTCATAGCAAATTATTTTCACAATTAAAACTCGACTAGTAATACTATTTAGTTAGTTCCCTAATTGTCTCAAAGCCAAAACTTCAAGGAAATCAAATTTATGACATGTTTGGTAACATTTCGTGAAATGGTTTCTTAAAGACTGGATTCAAACAAAACCAAAAAATTGAACTTTGCACTTTCGAGATCCAAACATCTTAGGTGGTATGGTACAAAAATAGTATTTAAGAATAAAGACAATAAAACGCATCTAACACTACTTCATAAAAATGGCACAAACAAAGAATTAATGAGTCATGAGCTGCACAGAGAAACATGAGAATATTACGAGCTGCAACCAAATGGCCATAAGAGTTGAACAAGGATATAGAGGACAAAACTAGAAGAAATTACAGGCAAAACTCAAGATGATGGTGCACAACTTGGTTGTGCATTCTCCAAATCTTGTATTTTTGTTTATCAAAAGCAGTAAACATGTTTCTAGGATTACCTTAAAGTTTAAACCAAATTTGTAACCATATACATCATATATGTTTCAAAAATTGATTTCGGTTGAAAGAAATGCATCTCTATTTACTTCTTTATCTTACAAATCTTCATAAATTAAATTATCGTAGTTTAAAGTTCTGCATTCTAAAAACCAAAGAAATCAATTAGATTCATTGCCAGATAAGGCACTAAGACCTAAGTCTTTAAACACTTAAAATTAGGGAAGCCTTCAATCAAGAGAAGATTGGATTGAAGTAAATCAATTAATTGATTCCATGTTCTCTAGGAATTCAATTCTAATGTTTAAGATTCCTATTGCACTTACAACATGATACAAATATGTGTAAGCCAGTGTTTCCATAACGACATTAAGTAAAGATAATTTAGAAGGCACTTTGACAATGGTAGTAAGATTGACCCTTCCAAGTTCCTTATTGCAGTTATAGACCATTGCACAATCAACAATTGGTGTTTGTCTACAAAATTACACTTTTAAGGAAAATAAAACATAAAAACACTGTATCGTATATATTTTTCTTTCCAAGAGAGAGGACTTCTATTATCAACTTCTTTTACTTCAATGAAATTAAACCGATGTATTATTCTCCAGATTGCATATTGTAAAAGAAAGAACAAGAAAGGAAACTGCGAGATTACATTGTCAAACTGGGAAAGGAAAGCAATGAAAGAACAAGAAAGGAAACTGTGAGATTACATTGTCAAAATAGGAAAGGAAAGCAATGACAACCACATAATTAGCAACAACGGCTACTAGGAATGAGAATGCCAACAAAAATAAGAATAACAAGGTCTCTTTCTTAATGCCTTTTCGTTTACAACTTCTTTGAAGATCTCCAAATCTTCGATGTTCCCACCACGACAATAAGCAAAGATAAGTTGGAAGGCACTTCAACAAAGGTAGTAACGGAGACTTCTTAACCTTTTTATTCTTCAACTTCCTCCTTAATTCCATTGATAATGGCAGCATTCAGAATTAAAAGGTAACAATCATCAAACCACTAAGGGAAGTCTAAATGTTTTCGAAACTATAGCTCTATGTTTTGTTTCATGTCAAGTACTTTAAGCAAACTCATTTAACTGTTAAAATGAACCTAACCAACCTCTTCAGTTCATTGTGGTTTAAGTGTTTAAGGTGATTAGTGCAATTTCAATTTGGACATTAAAAAGAAAAGAAAAGGGATAGAAGTATGAAAACACTTCCAAATCTAAACACTTGAATTGCCGGACAGTCCAATTAAGTCCATCATATTCCTTAAAAGCGAAGAACTCGGTTTCCTACATCTATTCCTTAAAGGCATGATTCCCTTGCTAATATGTCATGCAATCACTATAACTACAAGCCTAATCAGTCAATTTGACAGCCTAATTCCCATTACTCAATACCATAGTCCTTAAACCATTCTTGATTCAAATGAACCCCATCTAGTGCATTTCACTTCTCAAAACCACACCCTAAATTCCCCCAAGTAATATACCAACAAGAAGATATGCTTTATCAAGCATAATGCATTTAAGTGTACAAAAGCACAATTTAAATGCGGTGGGTGCCTGTTGAGGCCATTTTGCTCCACTGACAAAACCTCTCAAGTGGTACAAGAGGTCTGGATCTTAAACCCCGCTTACATGTGTTGGGTTTAGTTTTCAGTTTTGCTATGCGTTGACATTAAAATAATGATGATGATGATGATAATAATAATAATAAAGAAATAACAATTAATAGAGAGCTTCTGCTGTGTGAGACCTCCACACATCAAAATACTGCTACGCAACAGATTCATTTAAATAAATCAACAAAATTCCGCTATTAAATAATACCAAATATTATACACAAGTAACAGAATGAACTATAGACCCTTCAAATTAGTTGGAGAAACCAAATGCCTGTATGCAATGTGAATTAAATATCAACGGTGACAGAAACAAGAATAGTTTTTAAGATTAATTGTAAAAAAACGAAAAATTCTCTTTTTATTTATAAGATTCAAGGATGCATCTGCTAAACGTTTCTGAAAAATGGTCTTCTAGGAAACACAAAACACACACACGACGTGTTTGGCGCCTCATCTCAAAGAGTTTTTGTGGAAATATCAACATGTTTTTCAAAAAATAAAGAAAAACATCGTTTGCTTTGCGGAAATTAATTTAGTTAAATCCTATTATCAAATAAAGTGCCGTAAAAACAAGATAATACTCCTAAACACTTCGAGCAAACCCAAAAAGGGGGAAAAAATCACATAAATAAAATAAAATAAAAACAAAAAAAAAAAGATGCCACCTTTTTAACACAACGACGTACGTACTAACTATAAACATCATGAAAAAATACATGCAAAGAAAAGAGAGGTGCAAGAAGACACGTAAAAGAAAAAGAGAAAGCATACCCGCAACGACCGCAGAGCATAGCAAAGCCGCCGCTTCTAAGTCGCCAGCATGGCCTGAGGAAAGCAGCCGGAGACTTGCAGTTTTGGCACGTCTTGTTCAAGGATGCTGAAGCTGAAGAAGAAGAAGAAGAAGCCATTTGAGTAAAGGCTCAGCAGCTGAGAAAAGGACTTTCGTTTCTGGGTTTGTTCGCTTGTTTGCTTGCGAGGGAAGATGAAACCCGGAGAGAATCAAAGTGAGAGTGACGGTGAATAAAGAGTGACCAGCTGTTTTTGACGGTTTGTGTTTTTGGGTAAATGTAATGATGGCAATTTGGTCAGAGTTTAGTCTCTGCGTACAATTTAAAAGGTAGCTGGTAGTGAGAGATTCTACGGAGTGTTTGCTTACATCCTTCTTTGGGAATTTTTCAGGAAATTTGGGTGGTCTGGACCGACTGATTTTGTGAAATGTAAATCCAAGGGTGACTGAATCCTGAACCCCCACCCAATCCCCGTTATAAATGAATATTTTTAATTTTTGTTTTATTAATTAAAATATTAGTTAATAAATTTTTAAATTTTCTTTTAGTCTTACCTAACATAAATAATTTATAACTAAAAAAATCTCCCCAAAACGTCATTATATTTTCTTTTCTTTTTAAAAGATACTGCTCTCTTTTAATTTTGATATCATTTCAGGATATAATTTCAACCTTTTAAATTTTTTTAAACAATTTAAATATTTTATAATATGGTAATAATTTTATTTAAGTCTAGTTTTTAATTTGTTGAAATCATTTATTTTTACCTATTATAAAATAAGTAAATGGGGAATGGGACGGAGACATGAAAATCTTTCCTACATGAAGATTTCTCATCCCCACTCCACTAAATTTTATTGGGGTATCAGGTAGGGAATAGATGTAAAATATTTAATGGGGTGGAGAACAGGGTAGGCCTCCCCACCCCTAACCCGCTCCATTGTCATCCCTAATAGAAGGGAAAATTTAATTTTCTTTTTTTTTAAATACATTTACAAATTCCTTTTGAGGTATATAATTAATTTATTGGGTTTCATATTGTTTAATTCAATTGAACAAACATTATATTAGATGTCATTGATTTTGTTAATAATAGGAAGAGCAGTAGATTAGAGATCTAGTGGATAATTTGAGAAGTGCAGAGCAAAATGAAGAACTTTAATGCTGTCAAAGTCCAACATACTCCAAAATCTTGTAATGCCATTGCTCAGTCTTTAGTTAGGCCAGCTTTAGAAAGTTGTGAAACTATTGTTTGGACAGGCTCATACCTTTCAGAAATTATGTACTTATTCAGCTCTTTGAATGAATGATTTTCTTTCTTATTAAAAAAAATATATATTGGTTTTTCGAGGGCCGTCCGAATGAAACCAACCTAATGCCAAAATTTGTTCAGTCCAGCCTCCAGCCCAAAGTAAAAAGTTCACTGGCAAATAGCTTCATTTTATGGAGTGTTAAAATGTAAACATGAATTGAAATATAAGACCAACTTGCAGAAATCTGCTCTGCAATACAGGAAAATAGAGCGGCAATAGATGTGGACTGAGCCCCGGGCACAATGAACTTGCTTTCTTTCGTCTTACAAATAATTAGAGCATCTATACAAACTTGGCTCTTTGAATATTGAATCTGCTTATCTGATTGATATGACCATCACAGTGCCATAAGTTGGATTCTAAAACATTCATCTCACTTCGCATACCCAAACTTTTACCAATTACTATGGAAACTGAATGTAGCAAACAGAATCTCTACAAAATTGATGATGAGACCAAAAAAAAAAAACAATCTTTTGTTTCTAAGTCATTCGATATGATCTTCACAAGTCAGTCATACAGTGATTTAGCGGATTGAGCAATCAACGATCTCCTTTTGTTCTTTAAAGATTTCTCAATGTACTCCTCATTTGTGGATATAGCTTTTTCTATGGCTTTCTTCTTTCGAACATTTTTTGATCTCTTCATTGGTCTTCCCTTTTTAGTCTTACTGTTCCAAAGAAAAAGGACCAAATTAGAGGTGCAAAAGAAAGGAATGATTTAAAATTGCAGTAAGATAAATCGCATATTGACATTCATAATCAGAAGTGGTCAAGTTACCTTTCTTACACATCAAACAAAGAGGTTACATAGATAGGTCAAAGTAAAACTCACCAGCCACCACCAATAAAGAGCATGAGTTGTAAGAGTATGGCAATGCAACAACAAAATAAATCTATGATGTTACTTAAGTCAGGGTATTATTAGACAAGACACTTACTAATCACTCGGCAGTGGATTCTATTCAAATCCACAAATTCTACGTATTATTTTCCACATTCAAAGAATTTCCTTACATATATATAGCGGATTCTAGGCAACCCCAGTGCTTCAAATTTATGAATAAATTTCAAAAAAGATCTGTCATAAATAACTTCTATCATCCTTCATAACATACATAATAGATAAACCATAATCATGCTCGCACAAATACATTTACCAAGCAAATATTTTTATTCAACAGACATACGCTGAACTTTACCAAATTTGGTTTAACTATGTGATGGTCCCCTCAACCTTAACATAAACAATTCAAATTATTCAACACTTGATTGGGGGTGGGTGGAATCTAACCAAGTATCACTGAAATTGACGATCCACTCAAATGTGCCACAGAAAAAATTAAAAAAAAAAAATTAAAGTCGCAAAATTTCAAGCAAATAAACAGAAAAAAAATCAAAAATGCAACATGAATACGCATAATCACATTCACGAATATATAATTTGATACTTACATATTTAGCATACCAGAAACTGGTTTTAGAGCTCCCGATTCTGAGGTCTCCATTGCTGCAATAAATATATAAAATTCAAATTAAATAACCAAAAAAAGTGTAAGTGAAAAGAGTGAAACAAAATAAAATCAAGAAGAATAAAATCCTATTTTAATTTGCCAAATTAAGAGAAGAGAAAAAAAAATTCGGTACCTTGAGGTATGTCGGAAACAGTCGGCTCTGTTACGTCCATCGAAACAGCACCGCCTCGCTTCTTCTTGGCTCTGTTCTTTGCCATCGCTGAGATTGAGAGAGAATCAGAGAAATTTTCAATTGATTGCTAGACTATAAAACCTAAAACCCTAATTTGAAAACATTGAATTGTCCTTTGCCTAAAAACAAATGGGCCGGGTCGAGTTTTAGTTGTTCAAAAAATTGGGCCAATTTCTTTTGCTCTTACCTTTTATTGGGCTTTACATCTATTTCCATCCTACATTCTTTTTTTCCCCTTTTTCATTTACAAAAACTTTAGAGAAAGCTAAATCGCTTTCTAAATTTTTGTCGTCTATGATGAAGCCTAACATTAGAACAAGTAGAAGATTTGATAGACCAAATAAACTACACCGTTTGTAAATATAATATTTTTCTGTTTATAATCTTCATAAAACAATTAATATCATATAAAGAGGTTCTGTTTAATTTTATAAGTATATTAATTCAACTGTTTGAGAAGCACTCATTGGCTAGGTGATTGTCATTTCCTTTTAAGCGAAATGTTTCAATTCTTCGTGGACATATGAGAGTATGCCTTTCCCACCAATATTTAGAGTAGAGACAATCTATTTGCTTATAATTATTGGAGCCACATATAATTAAACTTTATCTAGATGCTATAGCTAGTTAGCTACCTTGCTAGGTGAAATTACACTACAACATTAGTACATTGCAGTAGTTACAATTTTTTGGTTATATATCACAATTTTATTTTTTTGAGTTATTTGCCACAAGTTTATTATTTAATATGCGAATTTATATTTGAATTTGAGATGTGTAGCGTAAAACTTAGAAAATGTAACCTACAAAATTAGAAAATGTGACAATAACAAAATTGTGATTAATAAAGAGAAATTTATGCCGATTGTAACCTATAGAACTACGGGTAAACACTTGCCGGAATTGTATGCATACTTATGTCACATTATCAATTGAAAGAGTGTGGTTGTGCCGTTTGCATGTGATATAGCAACGAAAATGGGCCATCTCATACTTTTTGAAACCAAGGCCCACCATGGATTGGGTGGGCTTGGTACCTTATCAAAACGTTCACTGCAATCCGCTAGTTCTAACTAGAAATAACCAGTTATAAAGTGCGTTTGAAATTGAGGTTGAACAATTATACTTTTTAAGCTACAACAGTTAAATGTTTAATAAAATTAACTGCTATAACTTAGAAGATATGTTGATATAATTTTTCACTTGTATGATGGAAAATCTATTATATCTTTAATAATTTTATCAAAAATATTATTTAAAATTTATATTTATTACATATTATTAATTTTTATTTCATAATTATAATTTTTTTTACAATAGCTGTAGCTTAAAAACTACAGTATCTCAATACAAAAGAGATTTATATTTGAGCCTAATATGACATTGTATTTTCGTTATAGTATTATTAGTTGTTTTTATCCCACAATGAAAGGTTTACTTTCTGGTAAAAAAAAAACTGCGAATGACCAAAACAACGTGTGATTGAGTGAACATGAAAGACATTATGGCTGTGCATGGAAAACAGCCACTTGCAATATCATTAGCAGACAAACTAAACAGCTAGCCAGCTTGTGATTTTCTCTTTGACAATCAACAACTGCATCTTTAGTTGGCCCCAATGATTATTCGTTAGGTGCGTTCATTATTAACTTCATTTTTGTAGTACCTCTTTGATAAAATATACTTATTAACTACATATGTATTAGCGTATCAACAAATTTTATCCGTCGAACCAACTAACACTGTGCTTATATGACAAATACATTGTATTGTGATTAAGTTTACCAAAAAGATGACATAGAAAATACAAAATAAATGAACAAATACCAACAGATCAAGAGACGAATTACTTTTTTAACTTGCCAGCTACTCAACTGAGGCAGCAAAGTAATGAATGAGGGTAGAAATTTTTTAAGCAACTTTTGGATCAATCGTCGGTATGATCCCTAATTCCTCATTCTTTTAAGGGGCACTGCCCCATAAATTGTCAGAGAATTTCATCTTCCCCAATAATGATGTTAAATGATTTAAAGCTACACCGAGCACATGACTGAAAAAGAAAGAGGAAAAAGAGGCATGAGGGCTGAGACATCCATCGGCAGTTTCATAGCTTTAGTAGTCCAAGTATTGTTCACATCATCTAAAAAAATTCAACACAACAGTGGGTCCATACTCCACTGGCAATACTGCAAAAGCAAAAACAACTGCATGGCGAGTAAGTTACCAACTTTTCTGAAGCACGTTTGCTCTACTGGCAAAATTCAAGTCCTAGCTTTAGATTTGAGGGAGTGCGTGAATTAAAAAGCACTTATTCGATTGATTTGTTTAATTCTGAAAGCAGATTTGATTCTCAGATTACAACAAAAATATGCATTACTATTAATTGTAATATTCTAAGTGGTAATTGAATCAGAATACGGTGAACATGCAGTAATGATTGGACATTTTAAAGCTGAAAAGGCAACAATTTGTGTAAAGCTTTAATTAGCTTAGTCTTTTGGTTGGCGAAATCTAATGATATTATCATATTGATATTGTTGACTAGCTTATTGGTGCATTTCAATGGGGGTAATGGGTTTCCATTTGGGAGACATCATTATGAATCTGTTCACTAATTATACTAAAAAGTTGTTACTAATCCAGAGGTTCTTCTTGAAATTATACAGGGGCTTGGCAAGTTATCAAGATTTTGGAACTTCCACGTCATCGGTAATATATAAAAGCTGGCAATTGCACACATAAATGAGCGCCATATCAGGAGTAATGACCTGCATAAATACAACTTTGGCTAAATAAAGTGGTCAAAAACCAAAAAAACAAACAAATAAAGGCAATTGCATTAGAGAGGAATTTGATGCCAAAAGGGTGGTCGTATTTAGATTTTTTTTTTTTAATATAGAAAGTATTTATGTTTGGGGTCTAACTAATTATAGTACTCTCAGGATACTATATTTACAGTTTAAACACTTTTTTTTTTTAATAAAAACTGGTATTTTATTTCAGAAATCAACGTAAAGATAACATTTAAAAAAAATTGAGTAACCCTACAGTCAAACTAAGGAATCAGGACATTGAAGAGCAAATTTAACTAATAATCAGCCACATGGTTAGAGCATTATGAATATACTGAAGTTAAAAGTTTTCCCGCACTAAAATTAGCATTTAAATCTCTGAAATAATCCAAAATAACTATGTACGTGTATAAACACTATTTAGATAAAAATTAATAAAATGTGATAATCTGATTGTTCAGATTGTGGGGTATAATATTTAATAATATTATATCCTTATATTTATTCAAATTATATAAGCTTACAGATGTGAAAATAAAGTTTATCTCACTGGTCGTGATAAATGACGTGACATTATCTCATCAAGTCATATGATAATTAGTTACAATGTCTTATCATCTAATTGATGAATTTACGGTAGTAACTCAAGTAACTCATCACGGAGATCCAAACGTTATATTTAATTGACTAAAAAAAAATTGATTTGACTAAAAAAAAATTGATAAAAAACATACATTTGATTCACTTCCTCCCCTAGGGAGAATGTTGAATTTTGTCCGTTGGCACGTGGGGGTGGAACACTCCTATAATTGAGAGAGGCACTACCCGTAAGTAAAATCTCGGATTATGCCATAGGCCGATAACCTACAATTAGACTAGTCTCAAAATCCATCATTCAAGCACAATGAGATGCAAAAGGTTGACAAGCATAAAATAGAACAGATAAGATTTATAAAATAAAAGCAAGCTGATTTTGTTTCCTCCCTTCTCATCAAATAAAATGTAGAAAATCAACGATTTCCTAGAAAGAGATGGATGAACATCAAACCGTAACAGCACAGCCTGGTTCGTACAAGTGCTCAGGAGGCAGTGATGTGGAAACGTGACTTGGAAAGCAATAATAAAATTTTACCTCTCCCAGCTGCTTCTCAGTCATTTCTACGCCTTCCAGAAGCGATTTCAGAAGTGGCACAGCTCCAGTAGTGTCATTAGAAGGATCTATCTTTAAGAAGTTTTCTTTAACAACTGAAGAAGCTCTTCCCAAATTGTCTGCAACATACAGTAGGCCCTTCGCAAAATTCTGCAAAACATTGTAAAACAACAAAAAATATCAACAGGTCTTGTTAATTTTATTATAAGGAGGCACTATGCTAACAAAGAAACCTGTATGGCAAATTTTTTTGAATTCTCTGCTTCACGTCGTGTCCTGTCCTTGACATTCTCCATTTCTGCAAAAGAACGGAGAACTTTATCTTGCATTTGCTTCATCTCTTCATTCTTTGCCATGAGAAGCTCTTCTCTTTCCTTCAGAAGTTTCACCAAATCATCCCTTGAAAGTTCAATCTCACTCTCCGAATCTGAATCAGAAAATTCAGTTCGTTAGAAACTCTTCTCCTCCTTTTATTAGATTGGGACATGGTAGATTGGGGTTTTGAATCAAAACCTGATTCTTTTGTTTGATCAGTAGCTTCCATCCCTTCATCAGAAGCTTTAGCATCTCCATTTGGTTTAGGGGCCTCAGCCCCATTATTATCTACAGAATCCTTAGCATCTCCATTCGGTTTGGGGGACTCAGCACCATTATTATCCAGAGCATTCCCTTGTTCCTTTTCATTAGGTTCAGGGGATGCCAAAGAAAATCCAAATCATTGAAATATAGATGAATTGAGTGTAGTTTGATGAAACAGAGACACCTGTGTCAACTGACACAGAAAACAATCATATAACTCAAGCTTTTGCATCTCAAACTTGAAGATATGCCATACAAAGGAAGAAAAGAAAACATCAAAGAAGAATTCAAGTATGGATAATATTCAAACTAGATGGACAACCATAATACCAAATGAAGACTCTATGTTCAAACCCATTCAATTGCTTGGCATTTACATTTTAAAAACCCAAAAATATGAAATGAAAGACAACTTGTTGTGAATATGATGTATGACATTATTCACCAAATCATTGTTCCTAACCAATGAATTAAAAGCCACTTTTCAGTTAAAACCTGCCAATATTTACGTAATTGGAGTGATCTTAGATCATTTAAACGAGGAAAAGAACATAGATTCGAATCAATTAAAGTATCGACTTCTTCCCCAATCACACATTGTCTGAGCAACCAAGCGGGGGCTTAATTTATTTTTAGCAAAACCCACATCTTTTGAACAATTGTGTCCCACCCATAGCCTAGCAGAAACCAAGTAAAGCTAGCTTCACTCTAACCAAATTCCAACAAATAGACACAGTAACTCATTATCCACTAAACTCATCAACCATCAAAATCCAGCATCTATAATAAGACTACTCGTTCTTCTCAAAGCCACAAACTTTTACCCACACTTAAATCAACCAAACAAAGCCATGCACTTCATTTCGCTTAAAACCCACTACAGTTACACAACCAAAAATCACCTACCATTTCAAAGATAACCTCAAAAAACAAGATCTCAACTTCACAAACACCGAACACACTTACTGATCCTATTCCCCACAAAGCTTCAACTCATCAAGAACCTTCTTTTCGGACAAAATGTACTACAACACTCAACTTGAAGAAAACACAAATCTTTTTTTTTTATATATAACTCTCAAAAACAAGAAAAGCAAAAACCCAGAAACAGTTAAAATCAAGAAATTAAGAGAACCAAAAAAAAAAAAAAAGAGCTACATTTGGCACCAAAACAAGAACAAGAAAGAAACTGCTTACAAAGATCAGAACTTGAATGAAGGCTTCTGAAGGGAAACTCAGTCTCTATGGTTTCAGATGTAAAGAATTAATTTTTTTTTTTTCCCTTCTCTTTGGTTTCATTGTGTAGTGTAAAAGAGATGTGAGAGAGAGTGAGCGAAGAGAGGACAGAGAAATGGAAATGGAAATGGAAATGGATTCAGAGAGAGACATTGTCAGTGGGGCCCTTTCTATATTACGACAATTATCTGACTAGACGATTTCGCTTGTAGTTACTTGCCCGTGATTTTAGGGTTATCTACGAAATTGACACTGTCAGTCAAGTTGAAATGACGTTTTTCTCCGGTTGGTTGACTCCTACTGCTGGTGTCTTGATCAGTGATCAAACTACCAATTGTGTGATATTAATAAATTTTAGGAAACTACTTGAGTTAGGTTAAGTGACTAGAACTTTTTCTCACAATTGAGAAAAGTGGTTCGAATTTCTATAAATATATTGAAGAGATTTAATTTAAATTTTTTTTTTTAGATTCTTAGAGGTTGAGTGAAAGTAATCTTTCTCACAAATGAAAATTTGACGTCCCTCGAATATTTGAGAGGGTAAAAATTTAGGCAGTACTATATAAAAATTAATATAAACTAGTCTCACTAATTGTCTGATTGTAAATATAAGTTATAAATCTCATATAATATGAGTTGTAATTTAAGCATTAGTCTCATATAATTTAAAAATAAATAAATAAATAAATTTTAGAAAAAAAAATTAATGTTGTTAATGTTTATCAATTTATTCTAATTTTAAATAATTTAATCTTCTACTAAATTAAATCGAAATCATAAAATTGTGACAAAATTACGACAAAAGAAAGTAAGCGACATGATTTTGAATTTAATAAAGATCAGCAACTAGAAAGAAGAGAAAGAAGTAACCGAGTAACCGACAATTAGATTAATGAGAAAATTCTTGAATAAGAATTAAATACAAATTAAAAATACTCACACCTAAATTTAAATGGACTATGACCTGTGGCGAAGCTAAAGGTGGGCTAACCCGGGCAGCCTTTTGAAAAAAAAAATTTATAAATTTATTTTATTAATATTTATAAAAAAATAAAAACAAATCTAATATTTTATAATAATTTTCTTATTTACATAGTAATTTTATAGTTTTATGGTTAGATTTTTATTTGTGTAGTGTACTTAATTTTGTTTGTATAAAACAAATTTTTTGATAAATAAATTTCATTTTTTAAAAAAATTCTAACCCATCCAAAAAAATAATACTAGCTTCGCCACTGACTATGACACTTATTCTCTTAAAATAAAAAAGAAAAATGCTATACTTAACCCATCATACTTTACAATTAAAAAGTTTGTGTTGCCCCTATTCAATTCAAGTTACTTTACAAACCATAAAATATTCATGAAAATAAAACATTATGTACGTGTTATGAAATAATGTCTAAATAAGTTGAGTTAATTAACTAATTTGTGTAATTTTTTTTTTCATATTTTATATATTATCAATAAGAAATTTGAATAAGATTACTATATAATTCATGATGTGATAAAAATGGAGTAAAATGAAATTATATTTTCATGAAATAAACCTTTAAAAGAAGATCAATTACGCAAATAGCTTATGTTATGCCAAAACTCTAAATTAGAAAAAACAAAAAAAAACGTATATAAGGAAATTAATTTAACTTATGAAAGACAATATTATCACATCACACACACAAAGATATTTTATTTTAATTTGTAAAATAACTTAAATTTATTGGGGATAATATGGACTTTTTCATGATACAATAACTTAAACTGATTAGGGATAATGTGGACTTTTTCATTATAAAATAATTTAAATTATTAATGTAAAGAGTTAAATACAGCGATTTTAAATTTGAAGCATGAAGTATCACAGTCTATATGAGTTTTAGTATTGGTATCTCTAACTTATATTAGATAGAAATCTGTACTTTTTCCTTAAATTAATTGATGGGTTAACTTAGATTTATTTAATTAACTTAAAGAAGATTAAAAGAGAAAAAAAAAGTGATCAATATATGCATTTAACTTGTATGAATGAAAACGAAAAGAAAGGATTAATGGGAGCTACATCGGCGTTGGATCAATCAACAAGCCAAGCACGAAAGGCAGTTCAAAAAGGCAGATTGGTGAAAAGAACATCAAATTTCTGGCATCACAATTAATGAGGCCACAAAGACTGTTGTATTTATTTGAGTTTGAGTTGGTGAATTGCTTGAGCTCCATTTGGCTTTTCTCCCAACAAGGATATGGGTTTATGCATTTATACTTTCTGAATTTATAATTCGTTAAGAGAAAAATAAACAAATTATGACATAAAACGTAATAATTATTGATGAAATACGAGTTACATAGCTTAAAAGTGTAAATGCACAATTATACATGCTTCTATAAATATTAGTAAGCTCGTAGATGGTACTTGCGACCTAATAAAATTAAAAAAATATCTTTAAACGAGTTTGATAGTTTATGCAATTTGAAAAAGGATTGGTTGATTTTTTTTTTTTTTTTTGGCGCATGGATCATATTGTAGGATAAGAATTTGACAATGAGGATCGATGCTCAATAATAAGACAATACGTTGAGTTTTGGATTCATCATCTAATATATTAAAAAAAATAGAAGTGGTTGAACGATTTTGAATATCATCAAGGGCACTTATTTGAAAACACTTCTACACTAGGACAAGGATATAGCCTTCGCTACCACTATTGAAGAATTGGAAACATACTTCACAAGTTTAAATTGGAATGAAAAGGGCATTTTTGAGGTTAAGTTTTATTATTAAATAAATTTGGTTAGTTGTCTATTAGAAACAAAACCAGTAATTACAAATAAGTTGAAACTGAAAGTTTGAAATCGAAAATGAAATCTTTGAAAACAAAGAATAAAGAACCGCAACTTAAAACAACAAAGAATAAAGAATCGTAAACAACAAAGAATAAAGAACTTAAAACAAAGAAGAATAAAGAACCAGAAAACAAGAAGAAGAATAAAGGCGAATAAACCTGAGGCCTGTCAAACCAGTGTCCTTAAAACAGATTAACCACCTCTGCAAAGATTTTTAGGTTTCTTGGTTTTCATTTCCCAGGGATACAACGGACGACGAACAAATCATTAAGACGAACAGTTTGTTGTTAAAAGAAACCACAACAGCTCAAAACTCGACCAGAAAACCAGAAAGAGGAAGAAGGAGAAGGAAGGAAGAAATTCGTGCAGTTTGCTTGTGATTGCAGTGTGTTAAAAACAGAAGAGGAGCTGCCTTTGAATTCAAATCACGAAACTGTTACATTCGCGTATGCAGGACGCGCGGGCGCACACGAGTTCAACCGAATCGGTCTTGGATTCGCACCCCCCCTGCTCACGCGCGTGTGGAGAGAGCCTTTATCCTTAATATTCTTGCTCATGCATGGTTGAGTGTTTACATATAAACACAAACTCCTTGGCTTATTTTTCCCATGTGGGATAAGCTCATTCCCTTTTAAATTTTCAACATCATGGGTGCACTTTGTGAGATAATTTCTCATTCACCCATGCACCATTTTGAGTAAACAAATATATATTCTTTAAGTATTTACGGAGTATAATCCGTACATCTCAAAATTTTCCACTTTCGATAAGTGAGACCCACTCAAAATGTGCCTTTAAAATAGCTTAATAACATGCTATTTTTTCAACAAATTTAGCAAAGAAGGGCATGGGAATAGTGACCCAATTGAAAAGGAGGGTTCACATGAATGCTAATGCTAAAGAGCTTGTGCCCGCAAAGGAAAATGAGATGCCATATTTGGGAAGCAAAAAGTCATGGTTCATTGCTTTGTTTTGCTTGCTTGATGCTAGGTGTCACGTAGAGGAAACAAAGCAGTCATTATCTTAATGTATAAATAATATCATGAGCATGCATAGTCATGATACTTGACAAGAGAAAGTTCACCAAGAATTAGGTTTTGAACATCTCAATTTCATAATAATTCATTGATTATTATTATTTGGTATCTCATCTAAAGATTTTGCTATAGATATTATACTCTCTCTCTCTCCTTTTTTTTTTTAAAAGAATTTTGGCTTGAACCCAATTGTCCCACATTGTATCCTTAGCTAAAACATGGCAGTATCTAAATCCAAAGAGAAACTAATATATAATAAGGTTGTAATTGAAACACCTTTTGATGATATCAATTAAGTTCTTGCTTTATTGTACAGCTACATTAACTTTGTGTGAGACGAGAAGTCCATCGAAGTAAAAAGAGGGATTGTTGTTTTTTTTTTTTGTTCTGTGTACTAATGTTCAACTTATTCATTACAAATTTCACAATATCTTAATACGACATTAACATCGAAGCTTCTTCAATCATCTCAATCATAAACAAGTCACTTTTTTTTTTTTATGTATGAGTGGGACTATTGGTACCCCTCTAAATATCTCTTAACACATATTCTCTTAATTAACCCCATTAAAATATTTTTAAAAATTATATATTTTTTTAACACCTCCGTCAATAACAAAAATACCCTTAATTAACACTTATTGTGTAAACCTCATTTCAACAATGGGGTCTCTTCCATTTAAAAGGAAAAATAATGAGTTTTTATTCTCTTCATTATAGTTATTAGTGGTAAATTTCTTACCCAAAAATTAGAGGAAAAACAACATTTTTAATTTCTAAAATGTTAGATTTTATAAGGGAAAAAAATTATTTGACTTTTGAGTGTAGGTTTAATTAGAAATTGTTCTATTATGTAATTTTAATAAAGGTTAAAATCATAAAATAATTAAAGGAGTTTTAAGAGGTATTTGGAAGGGTGCCAATAGTCCTACTCTTATTTATTTATTAAACTTTTACAGTAATAGAGTAAATAAGGTATTATAAAAAAATTGTTGAAAGCCAAAAGAAATTATAGGGAAAGTGGCAATCTTACAAAATTCTGACAAATACGAATGATGAAATTAAAAATACACACAACATAATATCTTTCAAGAAGCTTTTCATAGGAGATTTTTTTTTTAAGATAAAAATGCACAAGTGAATATAACTTTTTTTCCCTTAAAAAAATTCATATATTAAAATATTTAGTCAGGGACAGACCCAAGAATTTATATTACCTCGGGCTAAAACACTATTTTTTAATTATGAAATCCGACATTACAACCTATAATAACATATAATTATATAAGGATTAATAAATTAATTAAGAATTTTATGCTAAATTAAATCAATATATGTAATTTCAATCAATTAAAACTCGCAAGTAAAACTTTAATATTTAAAGCCAAGTACTTAATTAACAGGCTTAAATAAATTAAACAACTAAAATGTATTCATCTTTTAAAATTATAAATATATTGTTAGTCAAAAGCTCAAATAATAAACGAAACTCATCCAATAAAAACATATATGAGTGTCGTTGTTTTTTTGGTAGGCGCTCTAACTCTCTTTTGAAGAATCAGATGTCGATAATTCTTCTATCAAAAACTCCTCAAAATACTCAAATTTTATTTTTTTACTTATCCTCTTCACTACTGTAACTACTAAATGAAAACTCAAAATCCACATAAAAAGTTTATGAAAATGTTGGTAATTGCTATTACATATTGCTTTTGTAAGTATTTTTAATACTAATGATAATTTATATTAGACTGACATTTTTTTTTTCAATTAGATTTTTTAAAATAAACTAAAACAATAATAACATTAGCCCTCTAATGTTTTCAATCTATTCAATAAATATATAAATTAATCATTTTATAAAATAAAGTCACTAATTTCAATTAAAAATATAATTAATTAAGGATATATTCGAAAATAAAATAAAAATTTTATTATTACATAAATTTAATAAAAACATGAGGGTATAAATAATTTTTTTTCTGATCAAGACCGGGCTATAGTCCGGTGTAACCCAATTGTAGGTCCGCCACTAAATAATTTAGTGGTTTATTTTAATTTAACTAAATCAAACTTACCAAAGTGATGCAAAATGAAAATTTTGAGACTGCTCTAATTTGATAAGACACTGACGGACTGACCCAACATGGATAGTTTTCTTTTCACAGGAGAGAAGAGATGATGTTTGTCGAAAATTATCACAGGACTGACGAATAGAAGCACTTTTGTAGGGCTTGTTTCATGTGGCCTAGGCAGAGAATGTATGGGATTTTGTTTGGTGCATTCAACAAGCCTAAAGCACTTCACATGCATTTTGTCCTTTCATGTTATTTATTATTATGTTTACACACCATACAATATAAATATATAATTCATAAAGCTATGCCTATCACGCGAGTTTTAGACCCTAATGTGATTGTTTATGCGTGAATTTGTAGTCATGTGATGACCAAATTGACCTTTGTTTTTTCACTTTTTAGTTAATGATCTCCTTAGTAACAAGAAATGCAGATTTTGCAAATAGATGTTAATTGGTTCAATCGATAAAATTTACAAGAAAACTAAATTCAACTATCCGCTCACATGGTAACTAGTATTAAGAAAGTTAATTCATATTAGATGGACCAAAATTGCATTTGGGCTGATCGTGAACTATCCTTTCTAAAAGCCCAACACACCAAAAACACTTCTGTCGATAACTATCTTGTACAACAATTGCTATACAACGAGTCTCTACAATACAAAATTTTGCAGACACTGAGACACCAATGTATCTGCAATGCAATTCGTATCCGGCTCCTGCCAACACTAGCTCCTTTTCATATTCTTGGTTATGTTCTTATCTGGTTATGTACTGAATTTCTGCATGTCCTCTCAACCATTCAAGAACTTTAGCTCCTTCAAGTATGTCTTGCACCTATGTAATAAGTTTCAGAATCAAGAAAATTGAGATAATTATGATTCTACATTATGCCATAAAAGATCAACCCCATGTTAGAGCGTGCTAACCTGTTCTCTTACGCGATCCTCATCATATTCTTGTTTCGGTTGTTTTAATTCAGCAATGGAGTTTTCAACTTCTTTGACTAAGTCTTCAGTCGAAAACTGCAGCAATGTTCAATGCATTTACTTCTATCATGAATCTCAAGAGTTAATGTTCCTGAGGGTGTTCCCGAAATTAGCAAGAGATACATAGATACCTGCAAATTTTCACATTTAAAAATATCTCTGACAGCTAGATTCTGTTTTATCACATTGGTTATGTTCTCCCTCTGGTTCTCCCGAAACTCTTTTACTGCTTTTGGGCTTGAAAGAGCAGCCAACTGCTCTCCATTCAATTTCATATTTGCCTGCAGCGACAAAGCGCTGGAATGAGAACTAGTTCTTGCAAAGAGATATTGCAAAATCAAATCATGGAAAATGGTTAATCTTTTGAGGATCCAAGCCCATCAAATGGGTTAGGGAATGCGAGTTGAAAGGACTTTGTTTCACCTCGTTGAATTCCATAAGAAAACCTGGAAGAACTTTGTCCCCATCTGTATCAAAATGAAATCCTGCAAAAGAAAGGGAAACGAGGATGCAGTCACTTGATAGTACACTGGGTCCAATGGTAAAGATATGCGCATCAACACATTTCGGAAGAAGGGAACAACTGACATGCATACAAGGGAGCTTTTGGAAGTGAAGAAAAACAATTATTAGAAGTAGTTCAGTTAGAGACTAGTTCATCTAACTTTCTTAGCATATGGTAAGAAATGCAATGAGCAGGGAGGATAATGGAAAAAATGAAATACGGGCAACATAACGCAGGCTGATAATGGCAAACCTTTGCCCTCTGCATCTGGAATCTTTTGAGTATTTGATTCATCTTCATCTATTGTTGTCACTGATATATCAACGATTGCAACATCACCAACCTGTGAAAGTGTCAAGTTCTTGTAACATACAAACCTTGTGATAATAGAAAGAAGTTTTTAAACGCATCTCAATTTCAATATGTCTAATAAGACTTGTAGAACTATAGACTCAACTCCTATCAACAAAATGCAAAAACCAAAATCTAAACTGAAAGTGAAAGGAAAAGTACCTCTACTACATATAGGATGAGTACAATAACATCTAAAAGGGAATAACGCATAGAACTCTTATTCTATTGAAAGAGTTGGGCCCTTAATGGAAAAATGAAATCTAAGTTGGCTTCCCCTCAGTGTTAGGCCGGACTTGATATTCTTACTAAAATAGATTGATTAAACAAGGTCTGGAGGAGTCTTACAAATATGGACAATGGTAAGCATCCAGCATCTGTTTTCTAACATTCTTATTTCATAGAAAGTTAGAAACAACCCATAAGTTCCATTTAACTAAAATGATGAACCATCACAATTAAAATAGCTAAAAATTGACACTCCTACCAATCCTTTTACATAAACAACTGCCGTTCGTTATTACAGCATACAATTAATACCTCACATACAAAAAGACATTAAATAGGGAGAACTAGAGTGATTTCAATCAGGTACCTGTAGTCCTCTGTCAGTGACAATTTTCAGTGATCCAAGGGACTTATGGCGACGTCTTAATTCTTCTTCAGTAGCTTGTTGAGCAGCTATGTCATTATCTATTTCTACAACAATCTTCAAATTCTTGTATCCAGTTTCAGGATTCCATTTGAATTCAGGCGCAACATCAACAAGCACATCATAACTGAAGCACAAGTCAAATCAGCAAGCAGAATCCATTTTATTGCATGTAAGTCGAGAAACGTGGATAGGCTTAAAATTACAAGCCCATGACAAGAAATTGAGAGGTAAAATTTGCAATACAGTACAATGAAGATGATAGAAGAAAAGCAAGCTTGAACCTGAGAGAGTTGAGAGAAGAATAGTTCTTCTCCATTTCAGAAAACTTAGTCACAATGCGGACGGAGTCTCTCAAAGCCCTTCCAGTCACCTAAGCAATATAATTCCACAACAAGCTTATAAATTCGAACTGTTTCTGATAAAACAAGAAATGAAGAAACTACGATATAAAATACCAAAGTCATGGCATGAGGAAGGGTCCTCTTCAGAATAGATTCAACCGTAGCCTTTTTAACATTCTGCTCCCCAACAAAGCCTACAAGAACACTCTCTGGAATCTTTCCAGGACGAAATCCAGGAATCTGCACGGACAAAACTAGTTACATGTCCAAAATTAAACTCCTGCCTACACAAGTTAACAATCATCTATTACATCTCAGCAGGAATTCACATGTAAATGAGAGAAGCACCTTGACTTGCTTCATCAACTCATTAAGGACCCTTTTGTAGCTATCCTTGCATACTGCCTCTGGAACTTGTACACTCAGCCTCTGAGCCTCACCTGCATAAATAGAAACACAGAAAGATACAAATCACAATGAGACTACCAAAATAATAGAAAAGAAAAAAGACGCCCATAACTACATAACAAAGCAGACTTAAATATCAACCAAGCACAGATAGTCAAGAAGAATTATTAAAAAATAATAATAATTAAAGAAAACATACATACACACAACACAATTTGGGCGGTGATATGACACAGTAACATTTAGCAATAATATTATTACAACAAATTCAGAAAGTGAAATGAACTAAAGGCCATTTTGGCTGATTAAACTTCAGTGTTGATCATAATTTAAGGCGACTGATAAAACAAAAAAACATATTCATATGAGAAATGAAACCGAGTTAAAACTTGCAAGATAGTAAAAATGCAGTAGTGAAACAACCTATGGAATTTAAGCCAACTGAAACAGAAAAATATCCAGTAATACAAACAAATAAAACCTCAAAATTAAGGTGACAATATAAAAAAACACCAAACAAAAATGTGGCAAATCTAACAAGAGACTGTAAACAAAAATGGACAAAAAGAGAAGAAGAAGGAAAAAAAAAAAAGCCTCACTGTCGAATTGGGTTCTGGACTATCTGTGACCTCGATATCAGAGAGCCACCGAGGAGGATGAAGAAGCAAATAAACGAACTGGGCTTCGCTGAAATTGAGGTTGATGGAGATCGAAGTGAATTTGGCGGGAAAATGATGACAGTTTCTGAGAATTGAAGTAGTTTTGGTTCATGAACTGAAGAGTTGAGTTCTTTAGAGAAATAGACAGAGGAAGCTCAGTTCTGTTGATAGAGTTCAAGCTGAGGATTCTTGTTGAGTTGATGACGCAAAGCTCCATTGTTTATTTTTTATTTTCTGTTTATTGTGTGATGATAAAAAGGAGCTCGACTTCTCTAAGAGATCGCTGCTGAAGACACTGTCCGATTTTAATATCTTTTCGGTTAATACCTTGCGTTTTTACTCTGATGTTAGCTGCACATATTTTTGCAATTTCTGAAGTAGCACGACTTTGTAAAGCCCTTCGCTCATAAGCACATTCAATTAACGCCCTTAGGCAAAAGTCATCGCATAGGTACAAGCTAAAAAGATATTATTAAGGAAAAAAATGTTGATATTTCTCAGTTAACCCCGTGAGGCAAAGCGCATCCTACAGGTTCAAGCTAAAAAAGATACTATTGTCCCAAGGAAGAAAAAATGTTAATATTTCTCAATTAACCCCCTCGAGGCAATGCAAAACTCATCCTACAGGTATTAGGTACAAGCTAAAAGATATTATAGTCTTAAGAAAGAAAAATATTAATATTTCTCTATGTTGGTGTGGAATTGTCTGCTCAGTCCTCAGTCCCTCGATCAACAAGACAGCATCAGCCACCAGAAAAAATCTGCAGCAGAAAAAGGCAAAATATGAGCACACACCATAACAAATATATCGATTCCGAATTATCCCATTCCAAAGGTGACAGACTAAAGGAACAAAAAATGGAGTCAAAATAAAGCAAACACTGATCAATAACATTGATGTAGGCTCTATACTCTTTTTCTCCAAAGTAAGGCGTGTCTGCTCTAGTGACCATGCAAAAGAAAGGAATTACATCTGGTCCTTAAATATACCAGCCAAAATATAGGTCTTGTGTGGAGTGCTTATTCTAATCTCCTGCCCACTGCTGAAAGGCTCCATAAGCAGAAAGTGCTATAGTCTCCATCTATGAAAGGTGTGGGGACAAGTCAGAGGATGCTTATCATGCTTTACTTGATGGTAAACAAGCTAGAAAAGTTTGGAAGCTGTCATCTTTTGCAAAATTTAGTTCGATTAGTTCACAATGGAGACATCTAGATTGTCATTCAAGAAGCAATATCTTCAACTACAAAGGCTGGGTTTAAACATTAATGCTAAAAATAGTTTACAATAAACCTTAGAGACTAATATTAGCCCAAATACTTGTGCGGTTAACCAAGTCTACGTCAATCTTTGAACTCAAGTAAAAATATATGCTAGGAATGAACCAAAAAAAAAAAAAAAACCTTCATAGCAGACAGCTAATATCAAAAGGCTACAGATGCAAAACTAGAAGGTTGTGTCATCACATACCATAACTCATGCAAAATATCACTATTAGAGTTGAGAACAAGCTGACAGTAATGACTTACGAGATGACAAAAATAAAAGCAAAAATTAAATATGCAATTCCTTAATTATATGTGATTTTATGAACATGATCAATATTTCATGATTCTTCATGTTTTCTTTCCTTGAAAAAGCAAAAAATTCTAGAAAGTTACAACAGAGACAGCAAAGAATTTGTAAAGCACAATCTGCAAGCGATCTAATACAATAATCCATCATTCTGCCCTTTAAAATAAATTTATATCTTCTGTCCATGCCTGTCTCTTTCTATCAATCCTGAGAAGACTGGATTCCAACTGAATCTTAAATTCTCACACACATTACAATCCTGAGAAGACTCTTTCAATGCAAATAACTAATGGAAGAGAAAATCAAGGCTCGGCGCCTAAACTAAAACCCAAACCCAAACCCTAACGCCTACACTTCCAAACCCTAATTTACTCAACCCAAATCCCTGAAAAGCCCATTCTCCCCAAACCCAGAAAAACCCGGATACATCGCATAATTGGTTAGATGAAGCAAAGCAACGCCAGTGGACTTACCAGACTGTATCACTGACGACCGTACATATGTATGGTCTGTTGAAATAAGCTATCAAACTTAGCCGGTACCGACTCTGCTTCACAGTTCTTCAGTTCTTGGACACGGCTGTATGCGGTATGAAAGGCGCGTGTTATCGCTTGGAATTTAGCTACAATGAAAAAGAAAATATTGTTAAATCCAGTTGAAAAAAAAAAAAAACACCCTAAAGTGAGAATTTTATAGAGAAACATACCTTTCGATATATGCTGTGACAAATTATTTCCAGTCAGTGGACACATTACGGTAAAAACAGTGAAGGGGTAGTTTTGCGATACTTCTATTGGAGTCCCTCGACAAGATCTTGCTATTTCATGCACTTTTTGGACCACTGAAGAGCTGCTATACCCTGTTTCAGTTACAAAACAAATTACAACCGAAAAATTGAAATAAAATAAAAATAAAAAGCCAAACGAATCATTATACCAACTAATATGCCACTTGATTTGCGTATGGTTCCTTCAAGTGACAATGCCACTTCTTCCCAGTTAGTTGTTACAAAATAGGCGATCACTTCCTCGAAGACCTGCATTTGAACACTTTTATAAACAAAACAGAAAAGATAACAGCACCAAAATCATGTAATTTAATTCTTTTTAGTATTTTATTACTGTAAGTAATACCTCTAAAGGCGTCTCCAGATTATCAAATTTTAACAAAATTACATGCAGTGCCAAAACCATCAGACAATAAGTTGATAAAAGCCCTTTCCGTGGACCCATTATGCTTCCTTCGTAGAATGCCCATGCCTTCAAAAGCAGGACACTCCTCTTGAATAAGCCCTCCTTTCCTATGGCTTCAGCCACATCTTCAAAAATCCCCACGCCATTGGCCCCTCCATCTTTTCATATGATATGTCCACATCTATCCCACCAACATTCACCTTAAAAATGGGTACCTTTGCAGGCACGTATCTAACTCCCTTGATGGGGAGGAGTTTCTCCCATTGTTTTTGGCACATATCCTTGGGTTTTACTGGATTGTTTTCCAGATGCTGTAACCATAACATGAGACCAGATTTCCATTCTTCAAGACTTGTCTCGAATTTGAATGTAACAGTAAGATCTAAATCGCCATCAGGTAAATAAGTCTCTAATGCAGTGGAACCATGTTTGACTAATTTTGGCTCTTTCCCCCCGAACGCCATTACCATTATTTCTGTCACACAATTCAACACACATTTCCTTTCGGCAATACTAGATGGTGTCGGAGACACCAAAAGGAGAATATTATTCGACCTTGTCTCAGCAATAGTAAAGTTCACATGATTCCACTTGGCCGCCATTTAAAATTTTCCTAGAAACAAAAACAATAAAAATCAAAAAAATCAGAAACCAGTTCTTTTTTTTTTTTCTCATCACTTCAAAGAACATTTCTAGTTAAAATGAATCCCACTTTTTTTTTTTCTTCTTTTTCTCAGAAAGCCCTAACCCCTCCTCTCATTAATTGGTCAATCTTGTTACAAGAACCAACACATAAAATTGGGAAAAAAAAAACCAGCAACTAATGTTGAATTCCTTAAATTCACGTGATTTCATCAGAATAAACAAAAAGAATCACAATTCTTCGTGAAAATGCTTTAAATTCACATGATTTCATCAGAATAAACAAAAAGAATCACAATTCTTCATGAAAAATTTACCTGGAAAGGCAAGAATGTCACAGCGATTTTTGATAGCGCTTTCCTGAAAGAAAGAGTAAGATTCTGCGAGCGCTTTACCGACAGAAAGATCTTGAGAAGATTCTACGAAAGCCCTTTCCTGAAAAAACAATGTGCGAGGGCTTCTGTTTTTTGAATTAGGCCAGAGAATGGAAGAGCGCTTCGATATTATTATTATTTATTCTCTTTTTTTTCTTTTTTCTGGAGAAAGAGCGCTTCAATATTTTGAATTAAGCGAGATCCCTCCTTTTTAACTCTGCCTCTTAAGTAGGACAAAAAATAAAAGCCATGATCTCATATCTGGGGTTTCAAAAGAATTGTAGAAGGGTGTAAAAAGTAATTATGGTAAAGAAGCCTAATTGTTGAAAATCTAAAACTATATTATTATAACATAACTTGAATTTATGAAGAGTCTAAACTCGTATAAATACTATTACAATATATATTTCGACAGCCTAAATTCATACAATTATATCACAATATGAGATGATGTCTACCGAACATATCTTCGAAATTTAAACTTAATACAAACAAAATTTACATATCTTCGAAATTTAAAATTATATCATAATAATGCTTTACATGTTTGAATGATTGACATGTAGAGAATTATTATTCTTATGGCATTAATAACTAATTTTATTTATTTTTATTCTTGAGTAATAGATTAAATTTATTTGGCTTGAAGAGAGAATTTGATAAAATTTTAAATAGAGGAATTGGACAATGAGGATATATTTATAATTTTATTAACAATCTATGGACAAATTAGACAATTAACAATTATTTTTTATGCGCTAGAAGGGTATAACGGTAATTACATATCAAAATTACTATTTCCGTTAAAAGTAAATGTTTTCGTTAGTAAATGGGAGTGTAAATGTCTTTTTTAAAACGTTAGGGGTTTTTTTTTCCTTTGTCTAAATGTTGGGGGTGTGTTTGTCTTTTTTCCTAAATCTAATTAATTTAAGGGTTATTATCATTTTACTACTTCAAGAATTACCAAATATCAAATGACTACAATAATTATTATTTCTTATCATTTTACTACTATATTTTTATAAAAATATCATTTTAATACTTTTCCGTTACAGCTGTTAGTGGACTAACAAAATATTAATTTTACCCTTCATTATTAAAAAAATGATAAGATAAATTTGTAATTCATATATCATAATTCTAGCAAAAAAAATTATGTTAATATTTTATATCCATTTTAATAAATATATTACAAATTTATTTTGTAAATAAGCTTCAAATATATTTTTTTTAATCATGAAAGGCGAAATTAGTATTTTATTAGTCAACTAACTGGTCAACTAACGGTCAACTAACAGTTGTAACGGAAAAATAGTATACTAATATTTTTATAAAGATATAGTAGTAAAATAATAAGAGACAATAATTATTGTAGTTATTTGATATTTATCAATTCTCGAAGTATCAAAATAATAATAACCCTCAATTTAAATATTGTCACTTTTTCTTTAATCTCTCCCTCCTTAGATCCTTTGACCGGTCTGAGCTGGTTGATCCGGTCACCTCCTTCCCACGTAAGCTTTCATTTACCATAATTGACCACACTCCTTATCCTAATTACCAATTTATCCTCCCCTCACTTTCCCCACTTTTAAATATCGATAATTATAAAAGTCATTCACAAATTACTTTATTTCTGGAAAATGTTAGAATATTAAAATATCTCATAATATTTTAATTATTTTTTATTTGATTTAAAGCGGTTTAACTAAATCACTAGATTGTGAATTTGACCATTCAATTTTTTTTAAATAACAATAATGAGTTAAAAAATAAATATATAACATTACGAGTCAATCATACAATTCTTTTTTAGATATTTAATATTGATGATATCTCAATTATTAGTAATAATTGATAAACTTACAAAATTAAGATATAAATTTTATGCATAATTGATAAAGAAATCATTACGTTTCAATTAAATAATATGTCACTACTAGTTGAGTTAAATTAAATATTATAATATTATTGAATAAAATATTTTATTATTTGATAAGTTATAATATTTTTTTAGAAGGGTGGAGCTATGTTGCGTCACGGGTTTGGTACCCCAGTTCTTTGTCTTGTAGCAGAGTCACCGTTGGATTTCATCTCATGGCTGAAGAAGAGACACGGCATGCTAGGTAGTAAGTTGAGAAAAAGATAATGGGCCGGTAACCTGCGGGAATCAGCTTTTTGACCAAAAAAACAAAGACTATAATGGGTTGGAAGTTGTTAAGTAACGCACGCAAACCAAAGGAAAAAGGGTGCATGCAAGTATTGGTTAAAAGCAAGACAATTGAGGCGTGCAAGTATTCGTTGGGTTAAGATGGATTTGAAATTTTCGAAAATACAGATGAAAATTTGACGAAGTGGATTTAAGGTAATGCATGGCGTACTTGGTGGGAAAAAAAGGGGAAATATCAATTTTAATCATGAAAGTAACGTGACATTAATTTACTGAAAGAAAGTTACTCATGATTAGTTTTTTGTGGAAAATTTGTGCATGAGTTAAGTAAATGAAAACTATCAACAACAACAACAACAATAATTTTAAAAAATAAAATAACGATGATGATGATGATGATGATAATTTGCGTAATAATAATAACAACAATAAATATAAAAATAGTAAATCATCAACCAATAAATAGAGGCTTAATTGAGATGAAGGATAAGTTAAAACAATAAAAAAACAAAGATGAAAAAATATTGGACTATTGTTTATCATAATTGACATTAAAATTGAAAAATAAACTAAATATATTTATAAAAATACTTATTAATATTAAAACACGGCTAAAAAATAAGATTACTGGCAGTTTGAGAGAAATTGAGAAGAAGAGAAATGCCCAAAAACAAAAAAATAAGGGTGTATTTATAGAAAAATAATTTTATAATGTAGTATTTTGCGGTCCATCATAAGGTTATGCATGTGTTCCTCACAACCATTAGACGAAGATCGAACGACTGGTATTTTTGTGAGTCAACAGCACTCGTGGTATCATTTGAAGTGTCCAATACGGTCAAAGAACGATTGAGATTTGCGGGGTTAATGTGTGGATTGGGTTGACCGAAATACAAAGATTCGGATTATACAACTTGATTCACCAACGATTGCCACATGGGACAATTGTGGCCATTGAATCATGAACAATTGAAATGTAGTAAAAATTGCCAGCTATCGCAGGCAATCATATCTATTGTAAGCTCATTTTAGCATATAATCAGTTCTCGGTCAACAGAAAAAGTCTATATTTTTTACTAAAGCACAATTATAAGGCGGTCTTGCTTCATGTTAAGGTTTTCAAACCTAATGGAAAAAAAATTGACATCCGTTTATATGTTTGGAGCCGTGAAATATGTTAAATTAATATTTTACATAATAGACACACAAAAAAACACGTAATTAAATATAGGTAAGACATAATAAATAAATCATAATATATTGGATAAAAACAAATATAAATTATGAAGTAAAAAGAAAATAAAATTATTATCAATTGATAATTAAATAATTTTTAGTACTAATCACTATGCACAATTAATTATTGTCCACTTTGAAACCACTAGCACAATATAAGTGAGGGGAAAGGCATGGACCCCCCACCCACAATAAAGATAAGTAAAATAGAACCAACATGTAGAGGGGGACATGGACCAATATATACAAATTATATGAACAAGTACATGGGATTAAGAACAAAGATCAATGATATTGGCGGCCGTTGAGAATAATGAAGTTGTGCTTATGTTGTCTAGTAATGTGCTGCCCTCGGGAAGTGATAAACAATGGCCATTAGACACGGGATGTGATCGGAGCGAAAGTGGATAACAATATGAAAATTATAACCCATGGCATGCCAACTGTTCCTCTACCCCTCAATCTTCTAAGCACATAGGCTTGCGTTTTCTCCGAAGAAAAAAAAAACTATACAACTCATATAAATAATGCTAGCACTAGTGCAAAAGAAAGGTATTTTGTTAATGAATATTTTCGACAATATCTTAATGTTAATTCCACTAGATGTTGCATTAAACTTATCTAAGTATTCCGCCACTCGTGACATATCACCCTTTAACTGAAGAGGCATTCCACCATCACTAACTCCCATTATGTAACTAAAACTATTACCACTAAGCTCTAGTTTACTACCATTTAGTTCTATTGTCCAACTCGCTGTGTCTATCCTTTCAACTAACCAACTACATAGTTTCCTTTTCAGCCTTCCACAATTCAGCTGAATCAATCTGCCCAATCCCATCTCAGATCTTTGCTTCTTTTTGTTCCTCTCACACTACGCCACGACCAATTTGCTAGCTTGTTAGAGCACACCTGGTAAGAAATTTCGTTTGAGTTTCGACATATTTATCTGCTCGATGATGCTGACTTATATATTTACTTTTTTGCTCAGGTGGCAAATTCTTAAGTTCTTGTCCGATTTCCTTGCGAACCTGAGTCATTCCCAGCCACAAGATTTACTCATCTTTCAAAACAACCTACAATGCATGGTTTACATTAAAAACTATACTTTCAGTTTACTCACCTCTTTTGTAATGCATGCCTTTTCATCCATCGCCTTAATTCGTCGTACAACTTCCCCACTAATCAATCACAACACATTATTCATTGGTTCACATAAATGCCATCTTCGACTGTCATGTAGTTGAATTTTGTTTTTCAATTCAAATTACATTACTCCCCAATACTTACAAAAAAGTTACGAATCCATAGTTGCAATGACTGTCTTCATTTCCCTCACCATTGTCATCTTCTACGCATTCATTCCATCTGCTGGAAGCCCATTCCTTTCGCTTGCAACTGGGCCCTCGCTCCATTCGTGGAACCTATTTCAACCATAATCTATCAACTACATTGATTTTTCGTTATTAAATAAACGTGATTTCCATTTAAATATGTAGCAAATTCTTTACAACAGCTATGTCTACTATATTTCACAAAGTGTATATGAAATAAAGTAACCTTACATTCCACAAGCTAATACAGCATCCCTATTCCATTCAATAACTAAAATCAACTTAAACGCCCACATATACGTGGAAGCCCAGCAAAATCTTCATTAATTGCAGCCATTATATATTGTTCAAATCATTTCCAATGCTTTACTGAAAGCAACAAAGTACTGATCTTTCTACACTAACTATTTAAAATCTGTCTTTCGATGTCTATTTACTGATTATTATTCTCATGTCTACTGAGTGACACAATATTCTCCATCAAATTCCTTCCATCAGTTGACTAATTACTAACATTTCAGAATTCGTAACATAACATATTCGCAATTTCTATTGCTTCCTCCCTTTTTCTATTTTACAAGCAAACCTCATATTCTATGCGAACTTAATTACTTAGTCATGCATGCCCAGTCAACTACCATCAAATCATTATAAACATGGACACAAATTAACAACCAAATATGAATATTCACAGTCAGCACATACCTCAAAGTCGTAGTAAGGCTCCCGCAGCCAATTGATTGACACAAAATTCTGAGTAGATATGACCTCCAATTATAACTCTCCACAAAATTCCCTCAAGTTTATCTCTGCCCACTTCACTCTACCACGACTCAACTGGTTGTAGTTTAACCTAAATGACAATGAATGACGACAACTACTCACGCCACGGCGTCATTTATTCTTCAAATAAATCCCCAATTTTGGCGAGAGTAACCCTAATCTGCGTTTTACCCACTGACCGTCTAATTCAATCCCCTTTTTTTTTTGGAACATCAAACACCAATGTGAGAAGATTCAAAACTTCATTACAGCTTTCTGAAATTAGTATGAAGACAATAATATCCACAGCCCTCGACTGTACACTTCAACTGGGCGGTATCTTTTTTGTTTTCGGTCACGGGTACTATTCTCTTAGCCGGTTACCCATTTAACAACGGTTAAATCTCAGCCGTCAAATGTCTTTGTTAGTGATCCAAAGGCTCATTCGCTACAAGACAAAAAACTGGGGTACCAAACCCCTGATGCAAAGTAGCCGGACCATTTTTAGAAATACTTGTATTTTAAAAGGGAACAAAAATGAACCTTAAAAATATTGGTCCCACTAACAAATAGGAAAACAAATAAAAGAAAATGGGGCCACATGATGCCAATGAGCTTGTAATTTAATGGTGCTTAATCCATTATATTAATCAAATCGGTGTCCTTCTAAAATTAAAAAAAAAAGAAATTAGTGTCTCTTTTTATTGGACGAGTTTGCGGTTGAAATTCAATAAACTGCTTATTTTAATAAAAAAATGTTTGGTAAATTTTGTAAAATCCACTTATTTTATAATTTTCTTCATTTTGTTAGTAATTTTTAAAAGTAGGTGGGGGTTGCTTTTCATAAACCGCTTATTTAATAAGCTACCACACTTTTTTTTAAATTTCTATTGTAACCTTATATTTTAATAAAAAGACAACTTTATCTTACTTATACATGAAGCCTAATATATAAATTATCGGATATCATGTATAATTAAAACTTATGTTTATTTCGATCATTATATAATAAAACAACACTTCTGTAATAAAATTTATCAAACTCATGTACTATACTTTTCAAACTCACAACAATCGCAACAACACAAAGTTTACTAAATATCAAGCTACTTTTTTAATCGCAATGACTTATTTCGTCGCACCACACAAAGCAGTTTATTTTATCAGCCTCCGCAATCCCAAACTCGAGCTATTGTCTTTATTTGAAATTTGTACAGAAAACGCATGTGTCTGCTTTGAAAGAGCTTTGCATGCTTTCGATGTGTATGTCCTCGTCACCCCTTGACATTTTGTTCATTGCCAACATCGAGGATGATCAAACGATGCACATTTTAGCAGGATTATCTCCTCAAATAACCCCCTCAAAAAAAAAAAAACAAGAAATCTACTCAAATATGTAGTGCGAAGTTTCAAATTTAGAACATTGGTTTTTCCGAATTATATTAATTTTTAAAATAAAATATGCGGGTTGGTGGTTAATTTTGTACTTGAATTTAAAAGTTTAATGATGTCATTTTACTTTTATACGTTATCACTAAACTCCAAAATTAAGCAAATATATTGCCTTAATTGATTATCTCTTATTATTGGAAATTCTAGTTGTAATATTCTAAAAATAGTAAAAAGAAAATAGCAAAAATATGAACTCTATAGGGTGTGTTTAGTGGGACTCGCCTATCTTGCAACTATTGCAACATACCACACTTTTTGCGTTCATTCAAAACTATCATTAGATTTAGATGTAAAGTGAGTCCATCCAACCATTGACATGAGTTAGTGAATAATTAAAGTAACCGAGTTCTAGAGAGAGATTGTAGAAAATTAGTTGATTCCATAAAGAGATTGTAGAAAACTATATTAAATAAATAAAGATCTAACTACAGTATAGCCACTCCCTCACAAATGTGAGGGGAAGCGGTTCGAGCCTCCGCAAACGCACTCCAAGAGTTTAATTTAAATTTTGTTTTAAAGTCTCAGAACTTGAGTGAAGGCAGTTTTTTTCTTAGAATGAGAGTTTGAAGTCTCGAATTTTGAGAGGGTTGAAAATTTAGGCGGTGACATATCGAATTGATGTGGTCTCAATATTTGTGTGATTGTAAATATCATAAGCAATAGTTCTCCAAAAAAATTATCCAAATACAATACAAGTTTTTTTAATTTTAAGTGGCCATCATTTGAAATCTTATCTTAGAACCTCAGATGATACAATATCAACAAATAATTGGCATTCCTAAACTTCGTGTTAGTAGCATCTTTCGTAGTATTCTCAAGCTAGTTCTCGAAGTAAAACCTCGCAAATTGCAGACTCAGTTGCCTTAAAACAGGGACACGTGACGAATTCAAAACTTATAATCCTCGACAGCCTTCGTGTCTATCGTGCTCCATTATAATCCTCCAATTTAAACATAACTTGCATTGCCCGAGGTTTATTTTTACCTGGTCATAACATGAAACACATGTTTCCAAGGCTCCTTCGAGTTCTTAACGGTAGAATTCACATTTCTTTGAAGCTGCAAGCAGATTATCGAAAAAAAATAGCATTATGATAAAGGTTGGAATCCTCGAATTTTGCGGGCGTGGGCTTCCTTCTTCGTTATAGTTCTCGGTTGAACAACCGACTCTTCCGTCAACCTTATAGCTAAACAATGCAAACTCTAAGGCATCGATTTCGTAGCAATCACACTCGAAAAAACTCTTTGCTTTTTTGTCTTAGTCGATTGTTCATTCATAGTGAAAATATTGTCTTTTAACCAATCTTCAATCGATTATCAAAAGACTCTTTGGCCTCTCTGCAATTATATGGCGAGTCAAGTTGATTCTCTTTTTGCTTCCTTTTCGAGCTATCTCAATATCGATTCATCAATTGTGAGAGAATCGGGCTCTATTTGCAGCGATATGTAGATTTAATAATAAGATCCGTGTAATTTCGGAGCGATCGAAGTCTGTGAAAAGTGGCAAAGTCGTGGCACCACCCTTTTAGATAGCGGTGCCGGCCGGTTTGAAGAAGACCAAGAAAAATAAAATTCAAAGATTTGAATGTTGACATTCAAATCTTTGAATGAAGAAATTTAAGGAAAAAAATTATTTTATAACCATTTTTAGCTATAAAATGGGAGGTTCTCCATAAATTTCAAGCATCCAAAAATCCAATTTCTTACAAGAGAAAAGAGATAAATGATTTGTGAAGTTCTCTAGAGTTTAGTGGGAAATTGGGTGTATACGGGATTTGGGTGAGAGAAAATTATTTGTGAGAGTGTGGTTATAATAATTTTTCACATGGTGACTATTTTTCCCTGGTTATTTTTTTACAACTACGTGGTTTTTCTCCAAATTTTAGAGTTTTTACGTAAATCTTGTGTTGTGTGATTAGTGTATCCTCTATTTAATTTTTCTTGTTAATTTATTGTTTGACAAATTACTTGAAGTGATCATGGGAGGAAGCTCAATTTCTAACAGATTCTAACTAAGCCTTCGAGTTCAAGGTTGAATTCAAACCATGGGCTTCAAAGGATCGATTTCAAGACCAATGCGGATCTCGAATGGATCCGAGTTTGTACTGAGCCTGAATTCAAACCCTAAATGAATCACAAAAATAAACATTCCGTTAAAAACTCAAAATCATTTCGTCACGGCTCCCCACCCCCCACTCGTTTTCTTTTTTTTTTTGTCTATTTTTTTTTTTTTGTCTTTCTCACTCAAAAAAAAATAATGACTAAAACAAATAAAAATTGTTAATGGCATTTCTGGTTTGTGATTGTACTTATAAAAAGTAAAAGTAGAGAGGAAGTGAAGGAAAGGGGGACCGCGAGTATAATTTCCCAATTGGTGCTGGATCGATTTGAGATGATATCAATTCCATTGTTGCCATACGAAGAAACCTCCCAACCATCGTGAACGGGCCGCTCAAAATCTCTCAAGGCCCGGCCCAAGCTCTAGAACTCTCCACAACTTGTGACTAAGCAAGAACATTCTAGGCCTCTCCACATGGGTGCT
Organism: Atalantia buxifolia; assembly: GCA_030444775.1. Taxonomy (NCBI): domain Eukaryota; kingdom Viridiplantae; phylum Streptophyta; class Magnoliopsida; order Sapindales; family Rutaceae; genus Atalantia; species Atalantia buxifolia. The sequence goes on along the minus strand of CM059834.1, from coordinate 24,514,787 downwards.
TAGTTATGGTGCCAAATGCCTCTCCACATGGGTGCTCATGTATGGTGCCATTTGTATAGAACACTCTAGAACTAGACACCTAGGTGGTGAGTCACTTGTGTAGAACACTCTAGAGCAAGCTCACAACACACTATAAATAGGGGTGAACTCCACCATATTCACCCACCAACTTCACTCTTGTACACACACACTTAGCTTCATGCTTTTGTACTTACACCCTTGTAACTTTCAAGTGTGCATAATATACGCCATTTTTGGCCATCCAACTCTTGCTTCTCTTTACAATTTCCGCAAGTGCTTTACTTAGCTAGTTCGAGAAGCGTTTAAGGCTTACTTGACAACTTTCACGCCAAAGGTTGCTCAAGTGCCGCACGGGTCGCAGCCGAAAAACCATCACCCGTGACAAGTGGTATCGAGCCAAAGTTTGCACCCACCCGCAAATTAGCTCATAGACAATGGCCAATCCTACCAGGCACCTTGCAAGAGGGAACACTCGGTGCGGAAGCACCGGAGCAAGCTCGTGGCCGTGAGGAAGGACGGGGACAAGCTAAGTCTCGAGGAAGTCCAAAGCCTCTCCATGGATGCATTGGAGCCTCGCGTTGCCGCGCTCGAAGCGGTGTCCGTTGTCCAAGACACCGTTGATACCTTGGAGGTGCGAGTCGATGGCCTTGAGGGTGAATATGGGGACTTCACCGTAGCCACCAAGGCCCTCATGCATGACCAAGCCGAATCTCTCCGAGGGGAGTTCCGAGCATTCCATGATGAGCTGGTCCATTTGCGTAGCTTCATGCAAAATGAGCTACGGGCAGTCCGCGCGGAGGTTGAGGAGGTCCGCTCGGATTGGGCTTGGCATAAGCGCACACTCACCCCTAGCCTTGGCCAGTGCGGTTCCCGCAAGTTCGAGTGAGGCGCGCCGCATAGATGTGCCCAAGCCCGACACTTACGATGGTGCGCGCAACGCCGTTGTGGTGGAAAACTTCCTCTTTGGGCTAGATCAATATTTCGATGCCATGGGTGTCCGTGACGAGGCATCGAAGGTAGGCACTGCGCCTTCATTTCTCCGAGGTGCTGCACAACTATGGTGGCGGCGGAAACACGGTGAGATGGGCAAAGGCATTGGCACCATCAGCACATGGGGTGAATTCCAGCAGGAACTCCGCAAGCATTTCGCCCCAAGCAATGCCGAGAAGGAAGCGCGAGGGCGCTTGCGTCGGCTCAAGCAAACGGGTAGCGTCCGCGATTACATCAACGACTTCACCACCCTCATGCTAGAGATCTCCGACATGTCCGACAAGGATTCTCTCTTCTACTTCCAAGACGGCCTCAAAGATTGGGCCAAGACGGAGCTTGATAGGCGCGGCGTACAAAGTCTCGATGACGCCATTGCCGTCGCGGAATCACTATCCGACTACTCTGCACAGCCCAAGGACAAGAAGCCTAGTCAAGGCAAAGGTGGGGGAGAGGGCCGGAGGGACAAGGGCCGCGACCGCAAAGATGGGGAGAAAAAGCCTCAAGCGGCAAGAGCGGACCAACCAAACCGGAGAAACAAGCAGCCACCTAAGCCTCGGAGCCCATGCTTCATTTGCAACGGCCCCAGGTGGGTACGCGATTGCCGGAAAAGAAGACACTTACCGCCCTCGCCGCGCAGTTCAAGGGTGATTCTACGTCACCACCGGAAGAGCCCCAACCTAGAGTGGGTTCCTCAGCGGCTTGGCGCACTTGAAAGCCGCCCGCCTCCTCCCACAAAGAAAGGCCTTATGTACGTGTGCGCGAGGTCAACGACCAAGCTGTCCGTGCATTGCTCGACTTTGGAGCAACCCACAACTTCATTTCGGATGAAGAGGCGATTTTGGCAAGAGGAAGGCATCCTCCTCACCAAGGAGATCGGCTATTTGTGCCGAGTGGGGAAACTTGCGAAGAGAGGTGATCAGGAGTGCCACGACTCGAAGTGGGCCAGCCACCGGAGTAGAGCACACAACCGCACTCGCCCAAGCCTCGTATTTTTGGCCGCGCATGAGAGATGACATCGAGGCGTATGTGCGGACATGTCTTGTGTGCCAACAAGACAAGGCGGATCGCCAACTTCCGGCGGGATTGTTGCAACCTCTACCAACGGCATCAAGGCCATGGGAGGCGTCACCATGGACTTCATCTCGGCCTTACCCAAGTCCAGGGTGCGGAAGCATCATGGTTGTCGTCGACCGCTTTAGCAAGTATGCGACCTTCATCGCCGCACCAACCGATTGCAAAGCGGATGAGGCTGCCCGCCTATTCATCAAGCACATTGTCAAGCTTTGGGGAATTCCAAGGAGCATTGTGAGCGATCGGGATCTCGCTTCACCGGACGCTTTTGGGCCCGGAGCTCTTCAAGATGTTGGGACCGACCTCAAGTTCTCAACAAGCTTCCACCCCAAACGGATGGACAAACCGAGCGCATCAACAGCCTACTCGAGATGTACCTTAGGCATTATGTAAGCGCTCACCCGGCGAGATTGGGCCAAGTTGCTAGATGTTGCCCAATTCTCTTACAACCTTCAACGGAGCGAGGCGACGGAAAGAGTCCATTCGAGATCATCATGGGCTTTCAACCTATGACGCCCAATGCAGTAGCCTCAACCCATGGAGGAAAAAGTCCAAAGAAGACACAAGCTCGCCCGCGAGTGGCATGAGGAAGCGGACATCACGCGAGCATATCTCGACAAGGCCACACAAAAGATGAAGAAGTGGGCTGATTCAAGGAGGCGCGATGTCGAATACAAGGAAGGCGACCAGTCATGGTAAAGCTCCTACCCCAACAATTCAAGTCATTGCGGAAAGTACACAAGGGGTTAGTGAGGCGCGATATGAGGGGCCTTTCAAAGTAGTTCGACGTGTGGGCAAAGTCTCCTACCAACTCCAACTTCCACCAAGACTCAAGATCCACCCGGTCTTCCACGTGAGTTTGCTCAAGCCATACCACAAAGATGCGGAGGATCCAAGCCGAAGCGAGTCAAGGCGTGCCCCAACAGCCGTTGTCACCGCATTCGACAAAGATGTGGAGTACATCCTTGCGGATCGAGTAATCCGAAGAAGCGGCATACCGGCTTACAATGAGTACTTGGTGAAATGGAAGCACCTCCCCGAGAGCGAAGCAACATGGGAGCGCGAAGATGAGCTATGGCATTTTGCGGAACATGTGCAGCTCTACAAGCACGAGAACGCGACGAGGACGCCGCGAACATAGGTGGGGGAGGATTGTAACGGGCCGCTCAAAATCTCTCCAAGGCCCGGCCCAAGCTCTAGAACTCTCCACAACTTGTGACTAAGCAAGAACATTCTAGGCCTCTCCACATGGGTGCTTAGTTATGGTGCCAAATGCCTCTCCACATGGGTGCTCATGTATGGTGCCATTTGTATAGAACACTCTAGAACTAGACACCTAGGTGGTGAGTCACTTGTGTAGAACACTCTAGAGCAAGCTCACAACACACTATAAATAGGGGTGAACTCCACCATATTCACCCACCAACTTCACTCTTGTACACACACATTTAGCTTCATGCTTTTGTACTTACACCCCTTGTAACTTTCAAGTGTGCATAATATACACCATTTTTGGCCATCCAACTCTTGCTTCTCTTTACAATTTTCGCAAGTGCTTTACTTAGCAAGTTAGAGAAGCGTTTAAGGCTTACTTGACAACTTTCACGCCAAAGGTTGCTCAAGTGCCGCACGGGTCGCAGCATAAAAAACCATCACCCCGTGACAATACGCTCCCAAACTGATATTAAATTAATATACAACCGACTCCAACGGTTGCAAGTTGCTATTTCAAATATCCAAAAATAATTTAAGCCATTAGATGAAGTTCTAAATCATCCAATAGCTACATTCGATACGTGGATCTGTGTTTGGTGATGGCAGTAAATACAATTATTTAAACCCCTTCAAAATATTTTTTTAAAATTTAAAATTAGATTGGGTTTCTTCGTTCAATGATTATATAAAAACGGAATGGCTATTTTACAAACGAAGTGAAGGGCAGTGTCTGCTTTTAAAAAGCAACACGATCTTGTCAGTTTGCTTTCTGAAATTAACACGATGTTTCCTCTTCAGATAATTGAACGCATGGGAGAAAAAAGCAAACCTACATAGATATAGGTTTTTAATAAACATGGTGTTTCCTTGTTACAAAGTACATCTGACTTAAGTGCTTTTGCAACTGCAACTTGGGACAGAAAGATTTGGTGGGTATGTTGGATCTCCAGTTTTCTTGTCTGTTAATGATGGTTTATCTATTCTTTTCGGAGAGTGAGGTGTTTATATTCTTCGTGCATGATGAGACGTGTTCAGAAGCACTTCTTTTTGTTCAAAAAGATGTGTTTTTCATGCAGGTTTCTGCAAATAAGACTCAAGATAGGAATTTTTTTCACAGTCTTTGATAACTATCGCAGGCCTTTAACTATGAGAGGAAAAGGGTTGTTAAGTTTGTGAGAAATTACAACTCTTCAACGCTTGAGTCGCAGTTCAAAAACTTCAAAGGGGTTTCGTTCCCTAGCATTAATTCTTTTGCTTGTCTTTAGAGAGTTTCTTCGGAAGTGCTTTTTGTTTGTTTGTTGCTTGCTTTTTGTTCTTCTCTGTATAAACTGTATCCCACCATAGGAGGCCAAAAAAGTATCGTGTTTATTTTTTATTTATTTTTAGTTATGTGTTTGTTTGGAAACAAAAATTTCCTTTTTAATATGTATTTGCAGTTATTTTTCCAGACTTAGGAAAAGGTTCATTTCAGGCTCTGCCAGACTGGCGGTCTTCTATTGCGATGATTGCAGCTTTTTCTTTACACATATCCTTTTATGGATAAGAAGAAAATGGAAATAAATATAAGAGAAAATTTTGTGGGTATTTTTTCCCCTTTTATTGGTGTCATATATTGTAGATTCCTGGGGTAGTTTCTTCATTCTTAAGAAACATGACCCTATCTTTTTCACCCTTTTGTTTGGTTGAGTTATGTATGAGGATCTGCAATTTATATTATTATTTAGCATTTTTGTAAAACCTTTGCTTGTTGATGGTAGCATAGTAATCTAATAATTTTATTTTGGTTGATTAGACATATACTGTCAACGCAACATGGATTTTCAGAGTCAACAAGAATTGTGTTCAACAGAATCAAGAAATTGGAGCCAGAGAATGTTACAAAGATTATTGGGTACCTTCTCTTGGAAGAGCAAGAAATGATTCATCTGGCTATGAGTCCTGATGTGGTGATTCAGGAAGTTGTTTACAAGGCCAAAGCGGAGCTTCAGCAATTGGCTATGAAATTGGCTTCATCCCCAATTTCTCCTTCCGTGAACTCGCCTGTGAATGAGGTTTCCTTTCAGTTCAATCCCTTTTCATCTAGGCCTCCAGTGTCACCAGCAGGCTGTAGAGTCCCATCTTACTGGGATCACCAAGTCCCTAACAAGAACAACTAAGATTTCATGGCATTAGGATATTCGGATTCTATCAATGAACTTCAAAGTCAAACTCAATTCTTGAGTTTAGAGGATCAGATGGAGCATGTCAATTTGGGGAATACAGCATTTTCAAGTGATTGTTACTACTCTGATGCTGCTTTGAGTAATTTAGGTGCAAGAGCTGGTCGTCGATATCAAAGCCTTAATGCTGAACTTCCTGTGAAGACATGTCACTACTTCAATAAGGGTTTCTGTAAGCATGGAAGCAACTGTAGGTACTATCATGGACTAGTCTCTGAGAGCTTCACTCAAATGTTTGGTCAAACTTCTCCAGATGGTTTTAATAATGACCATCTTTTCTCACCTGGGTCACTTGAGAAGTTAGAGTTGGAAATCATTGAGCTTCTGAAAGCAAGAAGAGGAAATCCGATTTCAATTGCTTCTCTGCCAATGCTGTATTATGAGAAGTATGGGAAAGTTCTTCAAGCAGACGGTTATCTTTCCGAGAGCCAGAGGCATGGTAAAGCTGGTTACAGTTTGACCAAGCTTCTAGCTAGACTCAAGAACAGTGTCCGGTTGATCGACAGGTGCATACTGCGTTGTATTCTATCCAGTGATTTGTGTCCGATGGAAATTTTATGTATCCGAGTCTAAAATGCATTTTTATCAATAAATTTCAGACCTCATGGGCAACATGCAGTGATTTTGGCTGAAGATGCACCAAAATACTTGGAGAATCGGAACGAGCGAAGTGATCCCGGTCCAATTGGCACTGGATCTCGGCAGATATATCCAACCTTTCCAGCTGAGAGCATTTTTTCAGAAGATGATGTCTGCAATTACTTCAGGTAATTTTCTTGCAATTCGTTACATCTAATTTTCACTCTTAAAACTTTTTCTTCTCTTATTGTGATGTGGTTGCTCTGCAGCACCTATGGACCTGTTGAAGATGTAAGAATTCCATGCCAACAGAAACGGATGTTTGGATTTGTAACCTTTGCCAGTGCAGATACTGTGAAAATGATTTTGGCAAAGGGAAATCCTCATTTTGTTTGTGGGGCTCGTGTTCTTGTGAAACCTTACCGGGAGAAATCCAAGCTTGTTGATAGGTAAATATAATGCCTGATCTTAACTTTTAGCAATTTATAAAATGCAGGAAAAAAAAAGTTTAAAACCAAGTGAAATTTATATAGTTCTCAAGTTATCTACTGGCGGTGCAATAGGTATAATTATTTATTGATCATTCTGCAGAAATATTTTTCCCATTCCTAAACTGTTTATCTCAGCTTTTTATCTTTTTTTTCCCTCATTTCCTGCATTTTTGAACCATCTGGAAAGATTGTGTGTGCATCTGCCTTTATGAGCTACAAACATTACATGTGTGCCATTACCAACTACAGCTTCGTGGATTTTGTTATTTTAGCTCACTGTTCTATAATATTTATTACTACAACCCCTGTTTCTTTCATATGGAGTTTTATGTTAATGCAGGAAGTACCAAGAGAGAATGGAGTCGCCAATTTATTTTTCTCTGCAGTATGTAGATATGGATTCTGAGCTTAACTCTTGTGAGTAGGTTCTTTTAGAATTTGATGATTGGAAATGGAACTTTAGCAGATTTCTACTATTTGGCGGTCTTATATTGAAATTGAACCGAAGCGCCTCACTTCTCTTCATATCTCATTTGTATTTTCATTTTGGGATTGGATTTTTATCATTCCGAATGGCATGGATAAAATAATTTATTTTTTATGACTGATCGAAATATTGTTTCTGCCCAACTTTTGCGATTTACAGAAAGTGGATTAAGTCATTTGGTGTTGCCTTCTTTGTTCATTCAACTGGTTTCTTGGATGAATCATGTTTTTAGAGAAATCACACTTACGCCATCTATCTCTTCTCTCAGTTTCACGAGGATGCAAAACTTCTAGGTTTATCAGGAAGCAGCTTTTGGAAGAGCAGGAACAGGCCTTTGAACTTGAGAGGAGGCGTCTTGCAGAGCTTCAATTAGTCCGAAAGCCTATGCCCAATCTGCCATATTTTGGCGGCTACATGGATGGCTTGAAAATCTCAGAAGGTCTATAACCGTTCTGAATGCTTATTTTGAATAGACTGTATACATTTTTCTTGTTTTCTTTTTCTTTTTCCATTTTTCTCCTTTAATTATGTTTTTAGTTTTCAATGCAGACCGTCTTAACTTTCCATCAGCAGAGCATATCGATTATCTGCTTGGAGTTTTGAACAACGGCTCAACCACTGATGATAGAGTAAAGCATGTGGGGACCAATTACACTGACCAGGAAAGGTATGGTAGTAATTAACATTTTTGTTTTTATGGTTAGCGAAATATTTTCTCCATCCCACTTTCTTTCAACCTGAAGACTACTTCTTCTTGTAAAGATTTTCTTAATAGTGTTTGCATCGCAATCCTCATTCCAAATAATTTTCCTTCTGAAATTTTCCTTGATTCTGACGTTTTCAATTTTTCCTAGCAGTGAAGGTCTTAATCTCCCTGATAGCCCATTTGCTAATCCAATTGCTAGCGGCATTTCTACTGTCACATAGGTTCAGCAACACAGAAGATCTATAGAGTTAGAGTTATGGCTCAAATGCAACATCTTACGGTTTGATACATAAACAGCTCCTATTTTTCCCCTTTGTTTGTCGCTGGAAAGTTCTCCAAAGTACATACAGGCTCTAGAAGATAACACTCGAAGCCTCTCCGACATTGAAAGATGTAGCAAAGAAGAACATGATACTTAGATTACATGAAGGTCTTTCTACAGTTTTTTTTTTTTTTTCCCCCTTTTTAAATTAATCACAGAAAGAAGGCCATGGAATGTTTAGAAGAGAGGATTTGTTAATATAGTCTTTAGCAGAACTAAAGAACTAGGGTATGAGTAGCGTTGGGATGAGTTCTAATGTTTACAATCTCTGTTAACACTGAATAATAGATGCTAGTAACTTTTAACAAAAGGGTAGGTAGCAGTTTATTCAGTTTAAAAATTGTTGCTAGTTTCTGTAAATTTTCACTCTCTTATAGAGGTATCTTTGCTTTCATATTAAGTTAAAATTGCATATTTGTCTTCATCTTTTGTTTGAGCAGTTAATGCTTTTACACATGACAGTGCTGAGATTAAAGGGGACAGTGAGATTGAAGTTTTGATCTTCTGTGATATGGGGACAATGGGACATTGTAGAGCATCAGAACCAAAGACGTGAAACTTTGGATCTGAAGAGATTATGATTTTTTCGTGATCTGGCTTTTTATACTAAGAAAAAAATTTAATGGTATTTGGCGGTTAATAAATAAAAATAGAAAAATTGATTCTATCCATGCACCAGAAAAAGACAAGATAGAAAATTTTTAAAAACTCAAAAAATTCAGATGAAGATCCTAATCCTCGTACAGAATGTGAATATATATAGAGAGATTGAAGACTAATGATGACTCAAGCTTGTACCTTCATCTTTTGTGGTTATGATGCTTTTTGGGCAATCAACGAATGTATGGTACTGATATCAGTACAATATCTCATCAAAATCGAACTTGCTAAAAGTGCAATTGTGTTTCCACAAGTGACAAACTAAAAGATAATTAAGTTTTGACTTGTAATCAAATCAACATCATGGGGGAAAAAACGACCTGCATTGTTGAAGTTTGTCTCTTTCATTATCCCATCCTGTTGGATTACACACTTATAAACGGACCGTAAAGTTGTCACCACCTTGCCAAAACTTCAACTTGTTGGCTGATTTGACACCATCAACCACTAGAATCACGACTTACAGATAATAATGGACTGTTAAAAGAGCAGCTGAGAGAGACCTGGCAACCAATGCATCAACCAAAACTAGAAAGGTTTCTCCAAGGCGTGTCGTAAACATATTTGGAAAAAATGGAAATTTGCTCCAGATAGTGCAGAACAATAAAAAGACGGGACTAGAAAGATTTGTTTTGGGCACGTAAAGATAAGAGAATATGATCGTAAATTACCAATTCAGACCTGTCTTTTGGGCACGTAAAGAGAGAACTAACTTCAATATGATAATAACATCCACTTACAAACAAGTGAAAGAACAATGATAAATCAGCCTTATATTACAATAATATAATTTTATTATTCTACCCTTATGCAGTGGTTTCATGTTTCAAGCTTCACAATGCACTTCATCACCATAGACAAACGAATAGAAAGAGATGGTCAATAAACAACATAAACGAGGAACAAGAAACATTTATGACCAAGTCAAGGGCACAACTTCAAAGTGTCCCACAAGCCCTGTCTCCATAGAGAACTAAGTGACCGTTTATCAGCTCATTCCCAGATTAAATCAATCATTATTTAAACAGAAGTTGAAATTTTCAATTATCAGTTTTGTCAAGTAAACAATACATTATAATGAATCACACCAATTGTTGGTGATGTATTAGGATTTCATGGGTAGGATAAAAGAGATCTTCACAGAAGACAACTTTTAGCATTTCTGCTGAGAATCCAACTCAGCTGCCTTTTTTGACTCGCGGATTCCAGGGAGGCCCATCACCGAAGAACTTGAAACTGAAGCCGAAAGCACCTGAAGCAATCTGGATAGTGGTGGGCCGTGCAATGATAAGGCAATTATCTTTCTAGTGCGTTTCCCGACAATAATGGAACATTTTGTATTATTATGTACCCGGCTTCAATCTTATATTCGAGCAAGTAAATTGGCAATGATTGACATAAGATAATCAGTACAGGGATAAAAAGCTACGTCAAGGCATGTTTTAGTAGCCAGGTAATAAAGAAACATGTAAAATATGATATTAAAAAAAGTAAAAATCATATTTGCGCTCATCCAAACACAGGTACATACAATAGAAAATCACAACAATTACATATGAGCGAGCAAAAGCTAACTATAATGTGTAGAAAGTATAAGAGATTTCAGAAATGAAAATTGAAAGTGCTCTGGAAGCTAGAAAACCCGCAGTAAATACAACTTGCTTGTACAAAATTGTCTTCTTGATGACTCAGAAGCAGGACGCAAACCTGCAAAGGGTCAGGCAAAAATTAAAAAACCATGAGTTTGTAACCAGCAGCACCCAGATAACTGACCTGAAGAAATAAAATCATTGGAAAATAGTTCGTTCAAGTTCTTCGCATACAGTGGTAAATATATAAATAAACGCTTAATTAAAATAAAAAAAGGCGGGTTGCTGAAGTAAGGCCATCCAATGGTGCAAAGGCACGAAAATGTAATGTGGCAACCATAAAAAAGGATGGAGTTTTTACTGTAAGGAACATCTAACGGGCCTATTAAATCATATGCCTGACCCGCAGCCATACTATTCCCATGGCAACTACCATTGCCAAATAAGCAGCTTGAATTTTCCACACCCGCTTATGAGAATCTCTTGTTAAATGTTCAATAACTAACCTTATGGCTAAAAACTAAGTGTTGATGACTTATTCTTCTCGTCTTTCATCACCTGAAGCCAGAAATCTGCACCTGCATGCCTTTTGACTTAAAAGCATAAACGTCAAATGCAAAACACGAAATAGGAGCAGCTCCTGCACAAAATATGACACTGAACAGTGTTAGTATTGTGAAACTTTACATATAGAAGAAAGGAAAATGAGGAAAAACACAATTGAATACATAAATGCATTAAGTACTTACCAAAGGCTCACAGTACTCTGATAACCTGAGATAACAATTGCATAAATCCAGCTTTATTGGTCAATGAAAATGATGAAGAGATCACCCAGGTATTCTATGTTTTTCTTTCATAAACCAAAATATCTTTGAAACCACTTAGCGAACCCGGCTCAAAATTAGATTACTCTGCAACTGTAAAAGTCTGTTAAAAGCGATAACACAGGAAATACCGCACAACTTATTATCCTCACCTCTCATATTTTTAGCAAAATCTTTAAGTAGTAACTTCTGCCGAAATGCCAAGTATTTGTCCACAGTAGTCCCAGCCCACTTCTGACAAAAGCATTCATCAGCTGGAATGAACAAACTCAGAGGAAATGGTCCCTTTGGAGCTTTCTTAAGGGAAACCAAGAATAATCTATGTTGAGGTCGAATTCTCTGGTCCAAAGACAAGCTCAAGTACATGGGATATTTGGTTAAGGACTGCACTTCATTACGAAGCTTGTTAATCAGTACGTATACTTTGGTTTTAGATTATCTTCCAGTGAGAGATACAGTACCTACAAATACATCCACAGAACATTCATTTAGAAAAATTTCCAATAACAGGCATCACATCTTTTATAATTAAAAGACAAGGTTGAAGAAACCACTCTCTTTCTGTTCAACTTGAAAATCTTCACGGCAAATGTAGAAAAGACAAAAGTACCCACGGAGAAAAAGAAGGTAAGTGCAAAACCCAAACCACTTTCATCAACAAAGAACCATAGGAATTCAATAGGGGCACAGACAAAAGAAAACATGGCCCAACTCGCTGACCAGTGTAAGTCTTGTCAAGACTTTTAAGATATCAGACTTACGCATTCCAATGCTCCTTAGAAAATTTATACTAGGCAGTAAACCATCGTCAATGTTATAATGAAGAAGCTGGGGGTGTTTTGTCACCATCTTCACCACATCATCTCTTGGAGCTCCTAATTCCTTTGAGAGAAAAATACAGCGAATATTCCATGATATGTCAATCCGCTGAACCAGGACTTGAGGGCTCAGTTGCACAACTTTCTTTTCATCGATACCGACCTCCTCAACCAAGTATCTCACAGTTGGTTTTAATGAGTTCTCAACACTGCAAGAAAACAGGGACGGAGTAGTGGCAATTATCTGCCCTATTTTGTACTTTGGTATACCCAAACTGATCAACAAAGCAACATGAGACTCCCGATTGTTCTCAACAGTGTATTCCAAAATTTGCGGTTGCCTCATAAGTATTCTTCTGACATCTCTCCGTTTGACACCAACCCTCAACAAGTATTCCAACCTTTCCTGAGCAGAATACACATTTATCTGAAGGGAAGGCATGTGCCTCTCATACATCTGCATAAAATGAGATTCCTTCAGCCCAAATGTGCCTAAATAATCAAGAAGGGGAAGCCATTTCTCATCCAATTCAATTTCTTCTGAAAGCCGTTGGTACCTGTTTTCTGTAGCATTCCTTGTCATCATCTGCAGCAAAAGAAATTATATAAAAACCCTTCCCCATTGGCACAATTCATGGTAACATTAGACAGCTTTCATACCTTTCCTCTCTGATCAACATCCTTACTATTGTAGTAAGTATCATCAAAACTCTTCTTGATTGTGTTCCGTCTGTTTCTGATGTCCAATTGCTCTTGTGCAACTCGAAGGCTTCGTCCAGATCTGAATGATACTACACCACAGCCTTTCACTGGTGACCTCTGACTGCCTGCACGAAGAAGTTACCTCTTAGCTGCACTTTTCTGAATATTTTTGGAGAATGCTTTTAACTTTTAAGCCATACCTTTACTTTTATTCGCTCCCTTCTGTGACCTATACTTACTTCCATTGACATCGTATTCCTCGATTTCAGCAAAAGTCCTGCCAAAAAAAAAATGAATAAATCAATAATAAATAATAAAAAAACTCTGATCAAAGCTGTAAGTTAAAGAAACTAGAAAAGTAATGTGTTTAGTATTAACCTATCTATCATTATGCATACAGTTGAAAAGCACTAAGACAAAGACAGTCAAATATTTAATTAAAACAGATAAAAATGAAACATGCTCATAGGTCATAGGCTGAATCATTTCAGCAGTACAGTGTTAGGGAGATTATCCCACAGTGGCTGAGAATGATCTTAGGTTATGTATACAGGGTTTGGGCAACCTTCAAATTATGAGTTAGCTTTTTTGTATGTGTTGTGCCCACAGGCTTCTTATATGTAGCACCCTCCCGAGTCAAAAATGCTTGCCTTAGAGTAATATGTCCATATTTAGTACAAAACAATCATCTTAAACAAGGTCAAAATAGGAAGCCATCCTATACAACAAACTGAAGAATAAAATGCGTTCAAGGTGATTCCCATTCAAAAACTATTCCTCCGTTTGTTTTAAGCTTCTTGGCAGCTGTTTACCAAAAATATAACCTCCAAATTTAATAACTACTTTTACTTGACAGTTATTGGTGTCTACCTGGAAACATCAACTTTCGTTAACTGCTAAAGCTTTCATTCCACAGTAGTTGTGCTTAAAACCAAAATACCACAATATCAAACAAAGCTTAAGTTCAAAATTAATAGAGACAGCATCATGACTAGCCATTTGGAAAATGGAATCCAAGTCTAAACTACTGAACCTTAATGTAACACAAAGGAAAGAAGAGAAAATCACTTTTCCAATAATAGAGCAATCACTGGTTAATTTTAAAATAATAAAAATAAATAATGAAAGCTAATTTGCTCTTAACTGAGCATCGTATAACCAAATTAACTCAATTGAAGCAAGCTATTGACAGAGAAACGATATCAAAGATAAAGTTCAAACCTTTATGCTTAAAAGGGGACATTCAGAAACCTCAAATAGAACATCAGCAATCAAAATTAAAGAAAAAAGGTACTGCAAAAAATGTTAACAAGAAAACGCAAACTTCTAATACTATCCACAGCAAAAGGAGAAAAAAAAACAAAAAGAAACATCGTTTTCTTTTTTTTTGGGGGGGTGGGGGGGAGAGGGAAGAACTCACATCATCATCAGCTAACCAATCATCTTCCTCCCCCTCATCGTCGTCATCAGCTTCTTCCTCTTCACCGTCATCGTCAGACAGCGTCTGTCCGTACCTTGACTTCCTATTAGTCTTAAGAATCATAGCATTAGAATGAGCGGCTAAGAACACAAAACGGGGCGCATTGGGTCTTGTCTGAACCAAAGAGTGAGAGTGAAGAGTTGTCGCCGGGGAACTGAACACCGAGTGGAGACACAGAAGTGACATGGTTTTTAGAGATAAAAAAGAAAGAGAAGAAGAAAAGAGAATATACCCAAAAACCCTAATAGTGAGAGAATCTGTAAAGCATAAACCTTTCTTTGCTTTGCTTTGCATACCGTATCCGTCGCGACTGTCATTTCGTTGTCTTGTCAATGTTAGAAAACTTCGGGAATTTTATTTTTGGGTGCCTTTTGTGAAAAAACAAAAATCCATATTACCATCCAGACCCCTTTAGTTTTGTATTTTATCAATTAACAACATAATTGGATACAAATTAACTTATTGAGAGGATAATTTCATGTAGCACGTTCTAAATCCCGCGTGAGATCATCTAATTTTAGAATTAAAGTTTAAGATTTTAATCGGGGGTATGTTTAGTTCTTTTTTTTTTTTTGACACTTCAACACTTTGCAGTTTGCTATGGTTTATTATATAATGTGTTCGGTTTTTTATTGGAGATATCTATTAATTATATGATTTTTTTTATATTGTATTTATTTTCCAAGCTGTTTTGATTAAATTTTTTAAATTGAGCACTAAAAAATTAGCACTATTTACTAATATTCGAAAGCATAATTGTTACACAACGATAACGTGTTGAATGATCGGAGAGGGGAAGTGAATTCATTAAATAGGTCATATGGTATCAATCGGTTTTAGTTACACAACGATAATAATTAGTTTATAATGTAAATTTGAAATTATAAAAATTTATTTTGTTGATTCATTTTGTTGATAGGGAACAACTGACATGCATACAAGGAAGCTTTTGGAAGTGAAGAAAACAATTATTAGAAGTAGTTCAGTTAGAGACTAGTTCATCTAACTTTCTTAGCATATGGTAAGAAATGCAATGAGCAGGGAGGATAATGGACAAAATGAAAGACGGGCAACATAACTCAGGCTGATAATGGCAAACCTTTGCCCTCTGCATCTGGAATCTTTTGAGCATTTGATTCATCTTCATCTATTGTTGTCGCTGATATATCAACGATTGCAACATCACCAACCTGTGAAAGTGTCAAGTTCTTGTAACATACAAACCTTGTGATAATAGAAAGAAGTTTTTAAACGCATCTCAATTTCAATATGTCTAACAAGACTTGTAAAACTATAGACTCAACTCCTATCAACAAAATGCAAAAACCAAAATCTAAACTGAAAGTGAAAGGAAAAGTACCTCTACTACATATAGGATGAGTACAATAACATCTAAAAGGGAATAAACACATAAATCATCAAATAAGCTGTTCTAACAAAAGTCAGTTTCTCAAACCTACTGAAAAGTGGAAGCCATGAACATCTTCCTCTGCTTTAGGAAAAGGTAAAGTAATATTTCTGCAATTTTTCCCTTTTAATGGTGACCGCATAGAACTCTTATTCTATTGAAAGAGTTGGGCCCTTAATGGAAAAATGAAATCTAAGTTGGCTTCCCCTCAGTGTTAGGCCGGACTTGATATTCTTACTAAAATAGATTGATTAAACAAGGTCTGGAGGAGTCTTACAAATATGGACAATGGTAAGCATCCAAGCATCTGTTTTCTAACATTCTTATTTCATAGAAAGTTAGAAACAACCCATAAGTTCCATTTAACTAAAATGATGAACCATCACAATTAAAATAGCTAAAAATTGACACTCCTACCAATCCTTTTACATAAACAACTGCCGTTCGTTATTACAGCATACAATTAATACCTCACATACAAAAAGACATTAAATAGGGAGAACTAGAGTGATTTCAATCAGGTACCTGTAGTCCTCTGTCAGTGACAATTTTCAGTGATCCAAGGGACTTATGGCGACGTCTTAATTCTTCTTCAGTAGCTTGTTGAGCAGCTATGTCATTATCTATTTCTACAACAATCTTCAAATTCTTGTATCCAGTTTCAGGATTCCATTTGAATTCAGGCGCAACATCAACAAGCACATCATAACTGAAGCACAAGTCAAATCAGCAAGCAGAATCCATTTTATTGCATGTAAGTCGAGAAACGTGGATAGGCTTAAAATTACAAGCCCATGACAAGAAATTGAGAGGTAAAATTTGCAATACAGTACAATGAAGATGATAGAAGAAAAAGCAAGCTTGAACCTGAGAGAGTTGAGAGAAGAATAGTTCTTCTCCATTTCAGAAAACTTAGTCACAATGCGGACGGAGTCTCTCAAAGCCCTTCCAGTCACCTAAGCAATATAATTCCACAACAAGCTTATAAATTCGAACTGTTTCTGATAAAACAAGAAATGAAGAAACTACGATATAAAATACCAAAGTCATGGCATGAGGAAGGGTCCTCTTCAGAATAGATTCAACCGTAGCCTTTTTAACATTCTGCTCCCCAACAAAGCCTACAAGAACACTCTCTGGAATCTTTCCAGGACGAAATCCAGGAATCTGCACGGACAAAACTAGTTACATGTCCAAAATTAAACTCCTGCCTACACAAGTTAACAATCATCTATTACATCTCAGCAGGAATTCACATGTAAATGAGAGAAGCACCTTGACTTGCTTCATCAACTCATTAAGGACCCTTTTGTAGCTATCCTTGCATACTGCCTCTGGAACTTGTACACTCAGCCTCTGAGCCTCACCTGCATAAATAGAAACACAGAAAGATACAAATCACAATGAGACTACCAAAATAATAGAAAAGAAAAAAGACGCCCATAACTACATAACAAAGCAGACTTAAATATCAACCAAGCACAGATAGTCAAGAAGAATTATTAAAAAATAATAATAATTAAAGAAAACATACATACACACAACACAATTTGGGCGGTGATATGACACAGTAACATTTAGCAATAATATTATTACAACAAATTCAGAAAGTGAAATGAACTAAAGGCCATTTTGGCTGATTAAACTTCAGTGTTGATCATAATTTAAGGCGACTGATAAAACAAAAGAAACATATTCATATGAGAAATGAAACCGAGTTAAAACTTGCAAGATAGTAAAAAATGCAGTAGTGAAACAACCTATGGAATTTAAGCCAACTGAAACAGAAAAATATCCAGTAATACAAACAAATAAAACCTCAAAATTAAGGTGACAATATAAAAAAACACCAAACAAAAATGTGGCAAATCTAACAAGAGACTGTAAACAAAAATGGACAAAAAGAGAGAAGAAGGAAAGAAAAAAAAAAAAAGCCTCACTGTCGAATTGGGTTCTGGACTATCTGTGACCTCGATATCAGAGAGCCACCGAGGAGGATGAAGAAGCAAATAAACGAACTGGGCTTCGCTGAAATTGAGGTTGATGGAGATCGAAGTGAATTTGGCGGGAAAATGATGACAGTTTCTGAGAATTGAAGTAGTTTTGGTTCATGAACTGAAGAGTTGAGTTCTTTAGAGAAATAGACAGAGGAAGCTCAGTTCTGTTGATAGAGTTCAAGCTGAGGATTCTTGTTGAGTTGATGACGCAAAGCTCCATTGTTTATTTTTTATTTTCTGTTTATTGTGTGATGATAAAAAGGAGCTCGACTTCTCTAAGAGATCGCTGCTGAAGACACTGTCCGATTTTAATATCTTTTCGGTTAATACCTTGCGTTTTCTCTGATGTTAGCTGCACATATTTTTGCAATTTCTGAAGTAGCACGACTTTGTAAAGCCCTTCGCTCATAAGCACATTCAATTAACGCCCTTAGGCAAAAGTCATCGCATAGGTACAAGCTAAAAAAGATATTATTAAGGAAAAAAAATGTTGATATTTCTCAGTTAACCCCCGTGAGGCAAAGCGCATCCTACAGGTTCAAGCTAAAAAAGATACTATTGTCCCAAGGAAGAAAAAATGTTAATATTTCTCAATTAACCCCCTCGAGGCAATGCAAAACTCATCCTACAGGTATTAGGTACAAGCTAAAAAAGATATTATAGTCTTAAGAAAGAAAAATATTAATATTTCTCTATGTTGGTGTGGAATTGTCTGCTCAGTCCTCAGTCCCTCGATCAACAAGACAGCATCAGCCACCAGAAAAAATCTGCAGCAGAAAAAGGCAAAATATGAGCACACACCATAACAAATATATCGATTCCGAATTATCCCATTCCAAAGGTGACAGACTAAAGGAACAAAAAATGGAGTCAAAATAAAGCAAACACTGATCAATAACATTGATGTAGGCTCTATACTCTTTTTCTCCAAAGTAAGGCCTGTCTGCTCTAGTGGTCCTTAAATATACCAGCCAAAATATAGGTCTTGAGTGGAGTGCTTATTCTAATCTCCTGCCCACTGCTGAAAGGCTCTATAAGCAGAAAGTGCTATAGTCTCCATCTATGAAAGGTGTGGGGACAAGTCAGAGGATGCTTATCATGCTTTACTTGATGGTAAACAAGCTAGAAAAGTTTGGAAGCTGTCATCTTTTGCAAAATTTAGTTCGATTAGTTCACAATGGAGACATCTAGATTGTCATTCAAGAAGCAATATCTTCAACTACAAAGGCTGGGTTTAAACATTAATGCTAAAAATAGTTTACAATAAACCTTAGAGACTAATATTAGCCCAAATACTTGTGCGGTTAACCAAGTCTACGTCAATCTTTGAACTCAAGTAAAAAATATATGCTAGGAATGAACCAAAAAAAAAAAAAACCTTCATAGCAGACAGCTAATATCAAAAGGCTACAGATGCAAAACTAGAAGGTTGTGTCATCACATACCATAACTCATGCAAAATATCACTATTAGAGTTGAGAACAAGCTGACAGTAATGACTTACGAGATGACAAAAATAAAAGCAAAAATTAAATATGCAATTCCTTAATTATATGTGATTTTATGAACATGATCAATATTTCATGATTCTTCATGTTTTCTTTCCTTGAAAAAGCAAAAAATTCTAGAAAGTTACAACAGAGACAGCAAAGAATTTGTAAAGCACAATCTGCAA
The DNA here is from genome assembly GCA_030444775.1 of Atalantia buxifolia. Lineage (NCBI taxonomy): Eukaryota > Viridiplantae > Streptophyta > Magnoliopsida > Sapindales > Rutaceae > Atalantia > Atalantia buxifolia. Next base: position 24,495,530 of record CM059834.1, on the reverse strand, counting down.
GCGATCTAATACAATAATCCATCATTCTGCCCTTTAAAATAAATTTATATCTTCTGTCCATGCCTGTCTCTTTCTATCAATCCTGAGAAGACTGGATTCCAACTGAATCTTAAATTCTCACACACATTACAATCCTGAGAAGACTCTTTCAATGCAAATAACTAATGGAAGAGAAAATCAAGGCTCGGCGCCTAAACTAAAACCCAAACCCAAACCCTAACGCCTACACTTCCAAACCCTAATTTACTCAACCCAAATCCCTGAAAAGCCCATTCTCCCCAAACCCAGAAAAACCCGGATACATCGCATAATTGGTTAGATGAAGCAAAGCAACGCCAGTGGACTTACCAGACTGTATCACTGACGACCGTACATATGTATGGTCTGTTGAAATAAGCTATCAAACTTAGCCGGTACCGACTCTGCTTCACAGTTCTTCAGTTCTTGGACACGGCTGTATGCGGTATGAAAGGCGCGTGTTATCGCTTGGAATTTAGCTACAATGAAAAAGAAAATATTGTTAAATCCAGTTGAAAAAAAAAAAAACACCCTAAAGTGAGAATTTTATAGAGAAACATACCTTTCGATATATGCTGTGACAAATTATTTCCAGTCAGTGGACACATTACGGTAAAAACAGTGAAGGGGTAGTTTTGCGATACTTCTATTGGAGTCCCTCGACAAGATCTTGCTATTTCATGCACTTTTTGGACCACTGAAGAGCTGCTATACCCTGTTTCAGTTACAAAACAAATTACAACCGAAAAATTGAAATAAAATAAAAATAAAAAGCCAAACGAATCATTATACCAACTAATATGCCACTTGATTTGCGTATGGTTCCTTCAAGTGACAATGCCACTTCTTCCCAGTTAGTTGTTACAAAATAGGCGATCACTTCCTCGAAGACCTGCATTTGAACACTTTTATAAACAAAACAGAAAAGATAACAGCACCAAAATCATGTAATTTAATTCTTTTTAGTATTTTATTACTGTAAGTAATACCTCTAAAGGCGTCTCCAGATTATCAAATTTTAACAAAATTACATGCAGTGCCAAAACCATCAGACAATAAGTTGATAAAAGCCCTTTCCGTGGACCCATTATGCTTCCTTCGTAGAATGCCCATGCCTTCAAAAGCAGGACACTCCTCTTGAATAAGCCCTCCTTTCCTATGGCTTCAGCCACATCTTCAAAAAATCCCCACGCCATTGGCCCCTCCATCTTTTCATATGATATGTCCACATCTATCCCACCAACATTCACCTTAAAAATGGGTACCTTTGCAGGCACGTATCTAACTCCCTTGATGGGGAGGAGTTTCTCCCATTGTTTTTGGCACATATCCTTGGGTTTTACTGGATTGTTTTCCAGATGCTGTAACCATAACATGAGACCAGATTTCCATTCTTCAAGACTTGTCTCGAATTTGAATGTAACAGTAAGATCTAAATCGCCATCAGGTAAATAAGTCTCTAATGCAGTGGAACCATGTTTGACTAATTTTGGCTCTTTCCCCCCGAACGCCATTACCATTATTTCTGTCACACAATTCAACACACATTTCCTTTCGGCAATACTAGATGGTGTCGGAGACACCAAAGGAGAATATTATTCGACCTTGTCTCAGCAATAGTAAAGTTCACATGATTCCACTTGGCCGCCATTTAAAATTTTCCTAGAAACAAAAACAATAAAAATCAAAAAAATCAGAAACCAGTTCTTTTTTTTTTTCTCATCACTTCAAAGAACATTTCTAGTTAAAATGAATCCCACTTTTTTTTTTTCTTCTTTTTCTCAGAAAGCCCTAACCCCTCCTCTCATTAATTGGTCAATCTTGTTACAAGAACCAACACATAAAATTGGGAAAAAAAAAACCAGCAACTAATGTTGAATTCCTTAAATTCACGTGATTTCATCAGAATAAACAAAAAGAATCACAATTCTTCGTGAAAATGCTTTAAATTCACATGATTTCATCAGAATAAACAAAAAGAATCACAATTCTTCATGAAAAATTTACCTGGAAAGGCAAGAATGTCACAGCGATTTTTGATAGCGCTTTCCTGAAAGAAAGAGTAAGATTCTGCGAGCGCTTTACCGACAGAAAGATCTTGAGAAGATTCTACGAAAGCCCTTTCCTGAAAAAACAATGTGCGAGGGCTTCTGTTTTTTGAATTAGGCCAGAGAATGGAAGAGCGCTTCGATATTATTATTATTTATTCTCTTTTTTTTCTTTTTTCTGGAGAAAGAGCGCTTCAATATTTTGAATTAAGCGAGATCCTCCTTTTAACTCTGCCTCTTAAGTAGGACAAAAAATAAAAGCCATGATCTCATATCTGGGGTTTCAAAAGAATTGTAGAAGGGTGTAAAAAGTAATTATGGTAAAGAAGCCTAATTGTTGAAAATCTAAAACTATATTATTATAACATAACTTGAATTTATGAAGAGTCTAAACTCGTATAAATACTATTACAATATATATTTCGACAGCCTAAATTCATACAATTATATCACAATATGAGATGATGTCTACCGAACATATCTTCGAAATTTAAACTTAATACAAACAAAATTTACATATCTTCGAAATTTAAAATTATATCATAATAATGCTTTACATGTTTGAATGATTGACATGTAGAGAATTATTATTCTTATGGCATTAATAACTAATTTTATTTATTTTTATTCTTGAGTAATAGATTAAATTTATTTGGCTTGAAGAGAGAATTTGATAAAATTTTAAATAGAGGAATTGGACAATGAGGATATATTTATAATTTTATTAACAATCTATGGACAAATTAGACAATTAACAATTATTTTTTATGCGCTAGAAGGGTATAACGGTAATTACATATCAAAATTACTATTTCCGTTAAAAGTAAATGTTTTCGTTAGTAAATGGGAGTGTAAATGTCTTTTTTAAAACGTTAGGGGTTTTTTTTTCCTTTGTCTAAATGTTGGGGGTGTGTTTGTCTTTTTTCCTAAATCTAATTAATTTAAGGGTTATTATCATTTTACTACTTCAAGAATTACCAAATATCAAATGACTACAATAATTATTATTTCTTATCATTTTACTACTATATTTTTATAAAAATATCATTTTAATACTTTTCCGTTACAGCTGTTAGTGGACTAACAAAATATTAATTTTACCCTTCATTATTAAAAAAATGATAAGATAAATTTGTAATTCATATATCATAATTCTAGCAAAAAAAATTATGTTAATATTTTATATCCATTTTAATAAATATATTACAAATTTATTTTGTAAATAAGCTTCAAATATATTTTTTTTAATCATGAAAGGCGAAATTAGTATTTTATTAGTCAACTAACTCTGGTCAACTAACTTCAACTAACAATGATTGTAATGGAAAAATAATAAAATGATATTTTTATAAAGATATAGTAGTAAAATAATAAGAGACAATAATTATTGTAGTTATTTGATATTTATCAATTCTCGAAGTATCAAAATAATAATAACCCTCAATTTAAATATTGTCACTTTTTCTTTAATCTCTCCCTCCTTAGATCCTTTGACCGGTCTGAGCTGGTTGATCCGGTCACCTCCTTCCCACGTAAGCTTTCATTTACCATAATTGACCACACTCCTTATCCTAATTACCAATTTATCCTCCCTCACTTTCCCCACTTTTAAATATCGATAATTATAAAAGTCATTCACAAATTACTTTATTTCTGGAAAATGTTAGAATATTAAAATATCTCATAATATTTTAATTATTTTTTATTTGATTTAAAGCGGTTTAACTAAATCACTAGATTGTGAATTTGACCATTCAATTTTTTTTAAATAACAATAATGAGTTAAAAAATAAATATATAACATTACGAGTCAATCATACAATTCTTTTTTAGATATTTAATATTGATGATATCTCAATTATTAGTAATAATTGATAAACTTACAAAATTAAGATATAAATTTTATGCATAATTGATAAAGAAATCATTACGTTTCAATTAAATAATATGTCACTACTAGTTGAGTTAAATTAAATATTATAATATTATTGAATAAAATATTTTATTATTTGATAAGTTATAATATTTTTTTAGAAGGGGGGAGCTATGTTGCGTCGGGGGTTTGGTACCCCAGTCCTTTGTCTTGTAGCAGAGTCACCGTTGGATTTCATCTCAAGGCTGAAGAAGAGACACAACACGCTAGGTAGTAAGCTGAGAAAAAGGTAATGGGCCGGTAACCTGCGGCAATCAGCTTTTTGACCAAATAGACAAAGACTATAATGGGTTGGAAGTTGTTAAGTAACGCACGCAAACCAAAGGAAAAAGGGTGCATGCAAGTATTGGTTAAAAGCAAGACAATGGAAGCGTGCAAGTATGGGTTGGGTTAAGATGGATTTGAAAATTTCCAAAATACAGATGAAAATTTGAGGAAGTGGATTTAAAGTAATGCATTGCGTACTTGGTGGGAAAAAAAGGGGAAATATCAATTTTAATCATGAAAGTAGCTCCACCCTTAATTTACAGTAAAGTTACCATATGAGTAGTTTTTTTTGGAAAATTTGTGCATGAGTGAAGTAAATGAAAACTATCAACAACAACAACAACAATAATTTTAAAAAGTAAAATAACGATGATGATGATAATTTGCGTGATGATAATTTGCGTAATAATAATAACAATAAATATAAAATTAGTCGATCATCAACCAAGAAATAGAGGCTTAATTGAGATGAAGGATAAGTTAAAACAATAAAAAAAGAAAGATAAAAAATATTGGACTATTGTTTATGGTAATTGACATTAAAATTGAAAAATAAACTAATATATTTATAAAAATACTTATTAATATTAAAACACGGCTAAAAAATAAGATTACTGGCAGTTTGAGAGAAATTGAGAAGAAGAGAAATGCCCAAAAAAAAAAATAATAAGGCTGTATTTATAGAAAATGATTTTATAATGTAGTATTTTGCGGTCCATCATAAGGTTATGCATGTGTTCCTCACAACCATTAGACGAAGATCGAACGACTGGTATTTTTGTGAGTCAACAGCACTCGTGGTATCATTTGAAGTGTCCAATACGGTCAAAGAACGATTGAGATTTGCGGGGTTAATGTGTGGATTGGGTTGACCGAAATACAAAGATTCGGATTATACAACTTGATTCACCAACGATTGCCACATGGGACAATTGTGGCCATTGAATCATGAACAATTGAAATGTAGTAAAAATTGCCAGCTATCGCAGGCAATCATATCTATTGTAAGCTCATTTTAGCATATAATCAGCTTTCGGTCAACGAAAAAAGTCAATCTTTTTACGTAAGCACAATTATAAGGCGGTCTTGCTTCATGTTAAGGTTTTCAAACCTAATGAAAAAAAAAAAATTGACATTCGTTTACATGTTTGGAGCCTTGAAATATGTGAAATTAATATTTTACGTAATAGACACACAAAAAACACGTAATTAAATATAGGTAAGACATAATAAATAAATCATAATATATTGATAAAAACAAATATAAATTATGAAGTAAAAAGAAAATAAAATTATTATCAGTTGATAATTAAATAATTTTTAGTACTAATCACTATGCACAATTAATTATTGTCCACTTTGAAACCACTAGCACAATATAAGTGAGGGGAAAGGCATGGACCCCCCACCCACAATAAAGATAAGTAAAATAGAACCAACATGTAGAGGGGGACATGGACCAATATATACAAATTATATGAACAAGTACATGGGATTAAGAACAAAGATCAATGATATTGGCGGCCGTTGAGAATAATGAAGTCTGTGCTTATGTTGTCTAGTGTTGCCCTCGAGAAGTGATAAACAATGGCCATTAGACACTGGGATGTGATCGGAGCGAAAGTGGATAACAATATGAAAATTATAACCCATGGCATGCCAACTGTTCCTCTACCCCTCAATCTTCTAAGCACATAGGCTTGCGTTTTCTCCGAAGAAAAAAAAAACTATACAACTCATATAAATAATGCTAGCACTAGTGCAAAAGAAAGGTATTTTGTTAATGAATATTTTCGACAATATCTTAATGTTAATTCCACTAGATGTTGCATTAAACTTATCTAAGTATTCCGCCACTCGTGACATATCACCCTTTAACTGAAGAGGCATTCCACCATCACTAACTCCCATTATGTAACTAAAACTATTACCACTAAGCTCTAGTTTACTACCATTTAGTTCTATTGTCCAACTCGCTGTGTCTATCCTTTCAACTAACCAACTACATAGTTTCCTTTTCAGCCTTCCACAATTCAGCTGAATCAATCTGCCCAATCCCATCTCAGATGCTGCTACTTTTTGTTCCTCTGTCAATTCTGCCACGACGGCTGCTAGCCTGTCAGGAGCACACCTGGTAAGAAATTTCGTTTGAGTTTCGACATATTTATCTGCTCGATGATGCTGACTTATATATTTACTTTTTTGCTCAGGTGGCAAATTCTTAAGTTCTTGTCCGATTTCCTTGCGAACCTGAGTCATTCCCAGCCACAAGATTTACTCATCTTTCAAAACAACCTACAATGCATGGTTTACATTAAAAACTATACTTTCAGTTTACTCACCTCTTTTGTAATGCATGCCTTTTCATCCATCGCCTTAATTAGGTAAACAGCCTTCCCCACTAATTAATCAATTGCAACAACCAAATCACAACACATTATTCATTGGTTCACATAAATGCCATCTTCGACTGTCATGTAGTTGAATTTTGTTTTTCAATTCAAATTACATTACTCCCCAATACTTACAAAAAGTTACGAATCCATAGTTGCAATGACTGTCTTCATTTCCCTCACCATTGTCATCTTCTACGCATTCATTCCATCTGCTGGAAGCCCATTCCTTTCGCTTGCAACTGGGCCCTCGCTCCATTCGTGGAACCTATTTCAACCATAATCTATCAACTACATTGATTTTTCGTTATTAAATAAACGTGATTTCCATTTAAATATGTAGCAAATTCTTTACAACAGCTATGTCTACTATATTTCACAAAGTGTATATGAAATAAAGTAACCTTACATTCCACAAGCTAATACAGCATCCCTATTCCATTCAATAACTAAAATCAACTTAAACGCCCACATATACGTGGAAGCCCAGCAAAATCTTCATTAATTGCAGCCATTATATATTGTTCAAATCATTTCCAATGCTTGCACAAAAAGCAACAAAGTACAGTCTTTCTACACTAACTATTCAAAAATCCTGCATTTTCATGTCTATTTACTGATTATTATTCTCATGTCTACTGAGTGACACAATATTCTCCATCAAATTCCTTCCATCAGTTGACTAATTACTAACATTTCAGAATTCGTAACATAACATATTCGCAATTTCTATTGCTTCCTCCCTTTTTCTATTTTACAAGCAAACCTCATATTCTATGCGAACTTAATTACTTAGTCATGCATGCCCAGTCAACTACCATCAAATCATTATAAACATGGACACAAATTAACAACCAAATATGAATATTCACAGTCAGCACATACCTCAAAGTCGTAGTAAGGCTCCCGCAGCCAATTGATTGACACAAAATTCTGAGTAGATATGACCTCCAATTATAACTCTCCACAAAATTCCCTCAAGTTTATCTGCCCACTTCACTCTCTACCACGACTCAACTGGTTGTAGTTTAACCTAAATGACAATGAATGACGACAACTACTCACGCCACGGCGTCATTTATTCTTCAAATAAATCCCCAATTTTGGCGAGAGTAACCCTAATCTGCGTTTTACCCACTGACCGTCTAATTCAATTTTTTTTTTTTGGAACATCAAACACCAATGTGAGAAGATTCAAAACTTCATTACAGCTTTCTGAAATTAGTATGAAGACAATAATATCCACAGCCCTCGACTGTACACTTCAACTGGGCGGTATCTTTTTGTTTGATTCGGGTACTATTCTCTTAGCCGGTTACCCATTTAACAACAAGTTAAATCTAGCCGTCAAATGTCTTTGTTAGTGATCCAAAGGCTCATTCGCTACAAGACAAAAAATTGAGGTACCAAACCCTGACACAAAGTAGCTGGACCATTTTTAGAAATACTTGTATTTTAAAAGGGGAACAAAAATGAACCTTAAAAATATTGGTCCCACTAACAAATAGGAAAACAAATAAAAGAAAATGGGGCCACATGATGCCAATGAGCTTGTAATTTAATGGTGCTTAATCCATTATATTAATCAAATCGGTGTCCTTCTAAAATTAAAAAAAAAAAAAAGAAATTAGTGTCTCTTTTTATTGGACCGAGTTTGCGGTTGAAATTCAATAAATCGCTTATTTTAATAAAAAATGTTTGGTAAATTTTGTAAAATCCACTTATTTTATAATTTTCTTCATTTTGTTAGTAATTTTAAAAGTAGGTGGGGGTTGCTTTTCATAAACTCGCTTATTTAATAAGCTACCACACTTTTTTTTAAATTTCTATTGTAACCTTATATTTTAATAAAAGACAACTTTATCTTACTTATACATGAAGCCTAATATATAAATTATCGATATCATGTATAATTAAAACTTATGTTTATTTCAATCATTATATAATAAAACAATATTTTCGTAATAAAATTTACCAAACGCGTGTACTCTACTTTTCAAACTCACAACAATCGCAACAAACACGCTTTACTAAATATTAAGCTACTTTTTTAATCGAAACTTATTTCGTCTGCACCACACAAGTTAGTTTATTTTATCACCTCCGCAATCCCAAATCGAGCTATTGTCTTTATTTGAAATTTGTACAGAAAACGCATGTAATCTGCTTTGAAAGAGCTTTTGCATGCTTTCGATGTGTATGTCCTCGTCACCCCTTGACATTTTGTTCATTGCCAACATCGAGGATGATCAAACGATGCACATTTTAGCAGGATTATCTCCTCAAATAACCCCCTCAAAAAAAAAAAAAAAAACAAGAAATCTACTCAAATATGTAGTGCGAAGTTTCAAATTTAGAACATTGGTTTTTCCGAATTATATTAATTTTTTAAAATAAAATATGCGGGTTGGTGGTTAATTTTGTACTTGAATTTAAAAGTTTAATGATGTCATTTTACTTTTATACGCTTATCACTAAACTCCAAAATTAAGCAAATATATTGCCTTAATTGATTATCTCTTATTATTGGAAATTCTAGTTGTAATATTCTAAAAATAGTAAAAAGAAAATAGCAAAAATATGAACTCTATAGGGTGTGTTTAGTGGGACTCGCCTATCTTGCAACTATTGCAACATACCACACTTTTTGCGTTCATTCAAAACTATCATTAGATTTAGATGTAAAGTGAGTCCATCCAACCATTGACATGAGTTAGTGAATAATTAAAGTAACCAGTTCTAGAGAGAGATTGTAGAAAATTAGTTGATTCCATAAAGAGATTGTAGAAAACTATATTAAATAAATAAAGATCTAACTACAAGTATAGCCACTCCCTCACAAATGTGAGGAAGCGGTTCGAGCCTCCGCAAACGCACTCCAAGAGTTTAATTTAAATTTCATTCCTTAAAGTCTCGTAACTTGAGTGAAGGCAGTTTTTCTCCTAAAATGGGAGTTTGAAGTCTCTCGAATTTTGAGAGGGTTGAAAATTTAGGCGGTGACATATCGAATTGATGTAAACAGTGTCTCAATATTTGTGTGATTGTAAATATCATAAGCAATAGTTCTCCTAAAAAAATTATCCAAATACAATACAAGTTTTTTTTTTAATTTTAAGTGGCCATCATTTGAAATCTTATCTTAGAACCTCAGATGATACAATATCAACAAATAATTGGCATTCCTAAACTTCGTGTTAGTAGCATCTTTCGTAGTATTCTCAAGCTAGTTCTCGAAGTAAAACCTCTGCAAATTAGCAGACTCAGTTGCCTTAAAACGAGGGACACGTGACGAATTCAAAACTTATAATCCTCGATGACCTTCGTGTCTATACGTGCTCCATTATAATCCTCCAATTTAAACATAACTTGCATTGCCCCGAGGTTTATTTTACCCGTCATAACATGAAACACATGTTTCCAAGGCTCCTTCGAGTTCTTAAAAGAGAATTCACCATCATCTTTGAAGGCTGCAAGCGTGATTATCGAAAAAAAATAGCATTATGATAAAGGTTGGAATCCTCGAATTTTGCGGGCGTGGGCTTCCTTCTTCGTTATAGTTCTCCGGTTGAACAACCGACTCTTCCGTCAACCTTATAGCTAAACAATGCAAACTCTAAGGCATCGATTTCAGTAGCAATCACACTCGAAAAAACTCTTTGCTTTTTTGTCTTAGTCGATTGTTCATTCATAGTGAAAATATTGTCTTTTAACTTCGAATCTTCACGATTATCAAAAGACTCTTTGGCCTCTGCAATTATATGGCGAGTCAAGTTGATTCTCTTTTTGCTTCCTTTTCGAGCTATCTCAATATCGATTCATCAATTGTGAGAGAATCGGGCTCTATTGCAGCGCGATATGTAGATTTAATAATAAGATCCGTGTAATTTCGGAGCGATCAAGATTCTGTGAAAAGTGGCAAGTCGGGCACCACCCTTTTAGATAGCGGTGCCAGCCGGTTTGAAGAAGACCAAGAAAAATAAAATTCAAAGATTTGAATGTTGACATTCAAATTTTTGAATGAAGAAATTTAAGAAAAAAAATTATTTTATAGCCATTGTTTGCTATAAAAGGGGAGGCTCTCCATAAATTTCAAGCATCCAAAAATCCAATTTCTTACAAGAGAAAGAGAGATAAATGATTTGTGAAGTTCTCTAGAGTTTAGTGGGAAATGGGTGTATCTGGGATTTGGGTGAGAGAAAATTATTTGTGAGAGTGTGGTTATAATAATTTTTCACATGGTGACTATTTTTCCCTGGTTATTTTTTTACAACGGTAGTGGTTTTTCTCCAAATTTTAGAGTTTTTACGTAAATCTTGTGTTGTGTGATTAGTGTATCCTCTATTTAATTTTTCTTGTTAATTTATTGTTTGACAAATTACTTGAAGTGATCATGGGAGGAAGCTCAATTTCTACATGATTCTAACCACTTCGAGTTCAAGGTTGAATTCAAACCGCGGCTTCAAAGGATCCGATTTCAAGACCAATGCGGATCTCGAATGGATCCGAGTTTGTACGAGCCTGAATTCAAACCCTAAATGAATCACAAAAATAAACATTCCGTTAAAAACTCAAAATCATTTCGTCACGGCTCCCCACCCCCACTCGTTTTTTTTTTTTGTCTATTTTTTTTTTTGTCTTTCTCACTCAAAAAAAATAATGACTAAAACAAATAAAAATTGTTAATGGCATTTCCTGGTTTGTGATTGTACTTATAAAAAGTAAAGAGTAGAGAGGAAGTGAAGGAAAGGGGACCGCGAGTATAATTTCCCAATTGGTGCCTGCGGATCGATTTGAGATGATATCAATTCCATTGTTGCCATACGAAGAAACCTCCCAACCATACGCTCCCAAACTGATATTAAATTAATATACAACCGACTCCAACGGTTGCAAGTTGCTATTTCAAATATCCAAAAATAATTTAAGCCATTAGATGAAGTTCTAAATCATCCAATAGCTACATTCGATACGTGGATCTGTGTTTGGTGATGGCAGTAAATACAATTATTTAAACCCCTTCAAAATATTTTTTTAAAATTTAAAATTAGATTGGGTTTCTTCGTTCAATGATTATATAAAAACGGAATGGCTATTTTACAAACGAAGTGAAGGGCAGTGTCTGCTTTTAAAAAGCAACACGATCTTGTCAGTTTGCTTTCTGAAATTAACACGATGTTTCCTCTTCAGATAATTGAACGCATGGGAGAAAAAAGCAAACCTACATAGATATAGGTTTTTAATAAACATGGTGTTTCCTTGTTACAAAGTACATTTGACTTAAGTGCTTTTGCAACTGCAACTTGGGACAGAAAGATTTGGTGGGTATGTTGGATCTCCAGTTTTCTTGTCTGTTAATGATGGTTTATCTATTCTTTTCGGAGAGTGAGGTGTTTATATTCTTCGTGCATGATGAGACGTGTTCAGAAGCACTTCTTTTTGTTCAAAAAGATGTGTTTTTCATGCAGGTTTCTGCAAATAAGACTCAAGATAGGAATTTTTTTTTCACAGTCTTTGATAACTATCGCAGGCCTTTAACTATGAGAGGAAAAGGGTTGTTAAGTTTGTGAGAAATTACAACTCTTCAACGCTTGAGTCGCAGTTCAAAAACTTCAAAGGGTTTCGTTCCCTAGCATTAATTCTTTTGCTTGTCTTTAGAGAGTTTCTTCGGAAGTGCTTTTTTGTTTGTTTGTTGCTTGCTTTTTGTTCTTCTCTGTATAAACTGTATCCCACCATAGGAGGCCAAAAAAGTATCGTGTTTATTTTTATTTATTTTTAGTTATGTGTTTGTTTGGAAACAAAAATTTCCTTTTTAATATGTATTTGCAGTTATTTTTCCAGACTTAGGAAAAGGTTCATTTCAGGCTCTGCCAGACTGGCGGTCTTCTATTGCGATGATTGCAGCTTTTTCTTTACACATATCCTTTTATGGATAAGAAGAAAATGGAAATAAATATAAGAGAAAATTTTGTGGGTATTTTTTCCCCTTTTATTGGTGTCATATATTGTAGATTCCTGGGGTAGTTTCTTCATTCTTAAGAAACATGACCCTATCTTTTTCACCCTTTTGTTTGGTTGAGTTATGTATGAGGATCTGCAATTTATATTATTATTTAGCATTTTTGTAAAACCTTTGCTTGTTGATGGTAGCATAGTAATCTAATAATTTTATTTTGGTTGATTAGACATATACTGTCAACGCAACATGGATTTTCAGAGTCAACAAGAATTGTGTTCAACAGAATCAAGAAATTGGAGCCAGAGAATGTTACAAAGATTATTGGGTACCTTCTCTTGGAAGAGCAAGAAATGATTCATCTGGCTATGAGTCCTGATGTGGTGATTCAGGAAGTTGTTTACAAGGCCAAAGCGGAGCTTCAGCAATTGGCTATGAAATTGGCTTCATCCCCAATTTCTCCTTCCATGAACTCGCCTGTGAATGAGGTTTCCTTTCAGTTCAATCCCTTTTCATCTAGGCCTCCAGTGTCACCAGCAGCAGGCTGTAGAGTCCCATCTTACTGGGATCACCAAGTCCCTAACAAGAACAACTAAGATTTCATGGCATTAGGATATTCGGATTCTATCAATGAACTTCAAAGTCAAACTCAATTCTTGAGTTTAGAGGATCAGATGGAGCATGTCAATTTGGGGAATACAGCATTTTCAAGTGATTGTTACTACTCTGATGCTGCTTTGAGTAATTTAGGTGCAAGAGCTGGTCGTCGATATCAAAGCCTTAATGCTGAACTTCCTGTGAAGACATGTCACTACTTCAATAAGGGTTTCTGTAAGCATGGAAGCAACTGTAGGTACTATCATGGACTAGTCTCTGAGAGCTTCACTCAAATGTTTGGTCAAACTTCTCCAGATGGTTTTAATAATGACCATCTTTTCTCACCTGGGTCACTTGAGAAGTTAGAGTTGGAAATCATTGAGCTTCTGAAAGCAAGAAGAGGAAATCCGATTTCAATTGCTTCTCTGCCAATGCTGTATTATGAGAAGTATGGGAAAGTTCTTCAAGCAGACGGTTATCTTTCCGAGAGCCAGAGGCATGGTAAAGCTGGTTACAGTTTGACCAAGCTTCTAGCTAGACTCAAGAACAGTGTCCGGTTGATCGACAGGTGCATACTGCGTTGTATTCTATCCAGTGATTTGTGTCCGATGGAAATTTTATGTATCCGAGTCTAAAATGCATTTTTATCAATAAATTTCAGACCTCATGGGCAACATGCAGTGATTTTGGCTGAAGATGCACCAAAATACTTGGAGAATCGAACGAGCGAAGTGATCCCGGTCCAATTGGCACTGGATCTCGGCAGATATATCCAACCTTTCCAGCTGAGAGCATTTTTTCAGAAGATGATGTCTGCAATTACTTCAGGTAATTTTCTTGCAATTCGTTACATCTAATTTTCACTCTTAAAACTTTTTCTTCTCTTATTGTGATGTGGTTGCTCTGCAGCACCTATGGACCTGTTGAAGATGTAAGAATTCCATGCCAACAGAAACGGATGTTTGGATTTGTAACCTTTGCCAGTGCAGATACTGTGAAAATGATTTTGGCAAAGGGAAATCCTCATTTTGTTTGTGGGGCTCGTGTTCTTGTGAAACCTTACCGGGAGAAATCCAAGCTTGTTGATAGGTAAATATAATGCCTGATCTTAACTTTTAGCAATTTATAAAATGCAGGAAAAAAAAAGTTTAAAACCAAGTGAAATTTATATAGTTCTCAAGTTATCTACTGGCGGTGCAATAGGTATAATTATTTATTGATCATTCTGCAGAAATATTTTTCCCATTCCTAAACTGTTTATCTCAGCTTTTTATCTTTTTTTTCCCTCATTTCCTGCATTTTTGAACCATCTGGAAAGATTGTGTGTGCATCTGCCTTTATGAGCTACAAACATTACATGTGTGCCATTACCAACTACAGCTTCGTGGATTTTGTTATTTTAGCTCACTGTTCTATAATATTTATTACTACAACCCCTGTTTCTTTCATATGGAGTTTTATGTTAATGCAGGAAGTACCAAGAGAGAATGGAGTCGCCAATTTATTTTTCTCTGCAGTATGTAGATATGGATTCTGAGCTTAACTCTTGTGAGTAGGTTCTTTTAGAATTTGATGATTGGAAATGGAACTTTAGCAGATTTCTACTATTTGGCGGTCTTATATTGAAATTGAACCGAAGCGCCTCACTTCTCTTCATATCTCATTTGTATTTTCATTTTGGGATTGGATTTTTATCATTCCGAATGGCATGGATAAAATAATTTATTTTTATGACTGATCGAAATATTGTTTCTGCCCAACTTTTGCGATTTACAGAAAGTGGATTAAGTCATTTGGTGTTGCCTTCTTTGTTCATTCAACTGGTTTCTTGGATGAATCATGTTTTTAGAGAAATCACACTTACGCCATCTATCTCTTCTCTCAGTTTCACGAGGATGCAAAACTTCTAGGTTTATCAGGAAGCAGCTTTTGGAAGAGCAGGAACAGGCCTTTGAACTTGAGAGGAGGCGTCTTGCAGAGCTTCAATTAGTCCGAAAGCCTATGCCCAATCTGCCATATTTTGGCGGCTACATGGATGGCTTGAAAATCTCAGAAGGTCTATAACCGTTCTGAATGCTTATTTTGAATAGACTGTATACATTTTTCTTGTTTTCTTTTTCTTTTTCCATTTTTCTCCTTTAATTATGTTTTTAGTTTTCAATGCAGACCGTCTTAACTTTCCATCAGCAGAGCATATCGATTATCTGCTTGGAGTTTTGAACAACGGCTCAACCACTGATGATAGAGTAAAGCATGTGGGGACCAATTACACTGACCAGGAAAGGTATGGTAGTAATTAACATTTTTGTTTTTATGGTTAGCGAAATATTTTCTCCATCCCACTTTCTTTCAACCTGAAGACTACTTCTTCTTGTAAAGATTTTCTTAATAGTGTTTGCATCGCAATCCTCATTCCAAATAATTTTCCTTCTGAAATTTTCCTTGATTCTGACGTTTTCAATTTTTCCTAGCAGTGAAGGTCTTAATCTCCCTGATAGCCCATTTGCTAATCCAATTGCTAGCGGCATTTCTACTGTCACATAGGTTCAGCAACACAGAAGATCTATAGAGTTAGAGTTATGGCTCAAATGCAACATCTTACGGTTTGATACATAAACAGCTCCTATTTTTCCCCTTTGTTTGTCGCTGGAAAGTTCTCCAAAGTACATACAGGCTCTAGAAGATAACACTCGAAGCCTCTCCGACATTGAAAGATGTAGCAAAGAAGAACATGATACTTAGATTACATGAAGGTCTTTCTACAGTTTTTTTTTTTTCCCCCTTTTTTAAATTAATCACAGAAAGAAGGCCATGGAATGTTTAGAAGAGAGGATTTGTTAATATAGTCTTTAGCAGAACTAAAGAACTAGGGTATGAGTAGCGTTGGGATGAGTTCTAATGTTTACAATCTCTGTTAACACTGAATAATAGATGCTAGTAACTTTTAACAAAAGGGTAGGTAGCAGTTTATTCAGTTTAAAAATTGTTGCTAGTTTCTGTAAATTTTCACTCTCTTATAGAGGTATCTTTTGCTTTCATATTAAGTTAAAATTGCATATTTGTCTTCATCTTTTTGTTTGAGCAGTTAATGCTTTTACACATGACAGTGCTGAGATTAAAGGGGACAGTGAGATTGAAGTTTTGATCTTCTGTGATATGGGGACAATGGGACATTGTAGAGCATCAGAACCAAAGACGTGAAACTTTGGATCTGAAGAGATTATGATTTTTTCGTGATCTGGCTTTTTATACTAAGAAAAAATTTAATGGTATTTGGCGGTTAATAAATAAAAATAGAAAAATTGATTCTATCCATGCACCAGAAAAAGACAAGATAGAAAATTTTTAAAAACTCAAAAAAATTCAGATGAAGATCCTAATCCTCGTACAGAATGTGAATATATATAGAGAGATTGAAGACTAATGATGACTCAAGCTTGTACCTTCATCTTTTGTGGTTATGATGCTTTTTGGGCAATCAACGAATGTATGGTACTGATATCAGTACAATATCTCATCAAAATCGAACTTGCTAAAAGTGCAATTGTGTTTCCACAAGTGACAAACTAAAAGATAATTAAGTTTTGACTTGTAATCAAATCAACATCATGGGGGAAAAAACGACCTGCATTGTTGAAGTTTGTCTCTTTCATTATCCCATCCTGTTGGATTACACACTTATAAACGGACCGTAAAGTTGTCACCACCTTGCCAAAACTTCAACTTGTTGGCTGATTTGACACCATCAACCACTAGAATCACGACTTACAGATAATAATGGACTGTTAAAAGAGCAGCTGAGAGAGACCTGGCAACCAATGCATCAACCAAAACTAGAAAGGTTTCTCCAAGGCGTGTCGTAAACATATTTGGAAAAAATGGAAATTTGCTCCAGATAGTGCAGAACAATAAAAAGACGGGACTAGAAAGATTTGTTTTGGGCACGTAAAGATAAGAGAATATGATCGTAAATTACCAATTCAGACCTGTCTTTTGGGCACGTAAAGAGAGAACTAACTTCAATATGATAATAACATCCACTTACAAACAAGTGAAAGAACAATGATAAATCAGCCTTATATTACAATAATATAATTTTATTATTCTACCCTTATGCAGTGGTTTCATGTTTCAAGCTTCACAATGCACTTCATCACCATAGACAAACGAATAGAAAGAGATGGTCAATAAACAACATAAACGAGGAACAAGAAACATTTATGACCAAGTCAAGGGCACAACTTCAAAGTGTCCCACAAGCCCTGTCTCCATAGAGAACTAAGTGACCGTTTATCAGCTCATTCCCAGATTAAATCAATCATTATTTAAACAGAAGTTGAAATTTTCAATTATCAGTTTTGTCAAGTAAACAATACATTATAATGAATCACACCAATTGTTGGTGATGTATTAGGATTTCATGGGTAGGATAAAAGAGATCTTCACAGAAGACAACTTTTAGCATTTCTGCTGAGAATCCAACTCAGCTGCCTTTTTTGACTCGCGGATTCCAGGGAGGCCCATCACCGAAGAACTTGAAACTGAAGCCGAAAGCACCTGAAGCAATCTGGATAGTGGTGGGCCGTGCAATGATAAGGCAATTATCTTTCTAGTGCGTTTCCCGACAATAATGGAACATTTTGTATTATTATGTACCCGGCTTCAATCTTATATTCGAGCAAGTAAATTGGCAATGATTGACATAAGATAATCAGTACAGGGATAAAAAGCTACGTCAAGGCATGTTTTAGTAGCCAGGTAATAAAGAAACATGTAAAATATGATATTAAAAAAAGTAAAAATCATATTTGCGCTCATCCAAACACAGGTACATACAATAGAAAATCACAACAATTACATATGAGCGAGCAAAAGCTAACTATAATGTGTAGAAAGTATAAGAGATTTCAGAAATGAAAATTGAAAGTGCTCTGGAAGCTAGAAAACCCGCAGTAAATACAACTTGCTTGTACAAAATTGTCTTCTTGATGACTCAGAAGCAGGACGCAAACCTGCAAAGGGTCAGGCAAAAATTAAAAAACCATGAGTTTGTAACCAGCAGCACCCAGATAACTGACCTGAAGAAATAAAATCATTGGAAAATAGTTCGTTCAAGTTCTTCGCATACAGTGGTAAATATATAAATAAACGCTTAATTAAAATAAAAAAAGGCGGGTTGCTGAAGTAAGGCCATCCAATGGTGCAAAGGCACGAAAATGTAATGTGGCAACCATAAAAAAGGATGGAGTTTTTACTGTAAGGAACATCTAACGGGCCTATTAAATCATATGCCTGACCCGCAGCCATACTATTCCCATGGCAACTACCATTGCCAAATAAGCAGCTTGAATTTTCCACACCCGCTTATGAGAATCTCTTGTTAAATGTTCAATAACTAACCTTATGGCTAAAAACTAAGTGTTGATGACTTATTCTTCTCGTCTTTCATCACCTGAAGCCAGAAATATCTGCACCTGCATGCCTTTTGACTTAAAAGCATAAACGTCAAATGCAAAACACGAAATAGGAGCAGCTCCTGCACAAAATATGACACTGAACAGTGTTAGTATTGTGAAACTTTACATATAGAAGAAAGGAAAATGAGGAAAAACACAATTGAATACATAAATGCATTAAGTACTTACCAAAGGCTCACAGTACTCTGATAACCTGAGATAACAATTGCATAAATCCAGCTTTATTGGTCAATGAAAATGATGAAGAGATCACCCAGGTATTCTATGTTTTTCTTTCATAAACCAAAATATCTTTGAAACCACTTAGCGAACCCGGCTCAAAATTAGATTACTCTGCAACTGTAAAAGTCTGTTAAAAGCGATAACACAGGAAATACCGCACAACTTATTATCCTCACCTCTCATATTTTTTAGCAAAATCTTTAAGTAGTAACTTCTGCCGAAATGCCAAGTATTTGTCCACAGTAGTCCCAGCCCACTTCTGACAAAAGCATTCATCAGCTGGAATGAACAAACTCAGAGGAAATGGTCCCTTTGGAGCTTTCTTAAGGGAAACCAAGAATAATCTATGTTGAGGTCGAATTCTCTGGTCCAAAGACAAGCTCAAGTACATGGGATATTTGGTTAAGGACTGCACTTCATTACGAAGCTTGTTAATCGAGTACGTATACTTTGGTTTTAGATTATCTTCCAGTGAGAGATACAGTACCTACAAATACATCCACAGAACATTCATTTAGAAAAATTTCCAATAACAGGCATCACATCTTTTATAATTAAAAGACAAGGTTGAAGAAACCACTCTCTTTCTGTTCAACTTGAAAATCTTCACGGCAAATGTAGAAAAGACAAAAGTACCCACGGAGAAAAAGAAGGTAAGTGCAAAACCCAAACCACTTTCATCAACAAAGAACCATAGGAATTCAATAGGGGCACAGACAAAAGAAAACATGGCCCAACTCGCTGACCAGTGTAAGTCTTGTCAAGACTTTTAAGATATCAGACTTACGCATTCCAATGCTCCTTAGAAAATTTATACTAGGCAGTAAACCATCGTCAATGTTATAATGAAGAAGCTGGGGGTGTTTTGTCACCATCTTCACCACATCATCTCTTGGAGCTCCTAATTCCTTTGAGAGAAAAATACAGCGAATATTCCATGATATGTCAATCCGCTGAACCAGGACTTGAGGGCTCAGTTGCACAACTTTCTTTTCATCGATACCGACCTCCTCAACCAAGTATCTCACAGTTGGTTTTAATGAGTTCTCAACACTGCAAGAAAACAGGGACGGAGTAGTGGCAATTATCTGCCCTATTTTGTACTTTGGTATACCCAAACTGATCAACAAAGCAACATGAGACTCCCGATTGTTCTCAACAGTGTATTCCAAAATTTGCGGTTGCCTCATAAGTATTCTTCTGACATCTCTCCGTTTGACACCAACCCTCAACAAGTATTCCAACCTTTCCTGAGCAGAATACACATTTATCTGAAGGGAAGGCATGTGCCTCTCATACATCTGCATAAAATGAGATTCCTTCAGCCCAAATGTGCCTAAATAATCAAGAAGGGGAAGCCATTTCTCATCCAATTCAATTTCTTCTGAAAGCCGTTGGTACCTGTTTTCTGTAGCATTCCTTGTCATCATCTGCAGCAAAAGAAATTATATAAAAACCCTTCCCCATTGGCACAATTCATGGTAACATTAGACAGCTTTCATACCTTTCCTCTCTGATCAACATCCTTACTATTGTAGTAAGTATCATCAAAACTCTTCTTGATTGTGTTCCGTCTGTTTCTGATGTCCAATTGCTCTTGTGCAACTCGAAGGCTTCGTCCAGATCTGAATGATACTACACCACAGCCTTTCACTGGTGACCTCTGACTGCCTGCACGAAGAAGTTACCTCTTAGCTGCACTTTTCTGAATATTTTTGGAGAATGCTTTTAACTTTTAAGCCATACCTTTACTTTTATTCGCTCCCTTCTGTGACCTATACTTACTTCCATTGACATCGTATTCCTCGATTTCAGCAAAAGTCCTGCCAAAAAAAAAATGAATAAATCAATAATAAATAATAAAAAAACTCTGATCAAAGCTGTAAGTTAAAGAAACTAGAAAAGTAATGTGTTTAGTATTAACCTATCTATCATTATGCATACAGTTGAAAAGCACTAAGACAAAGACAGTCAAATATTTAATTAAAACAGATAAAAATGAAACATGCTCATAGGTCATAGGCTGAATCATTTCAGCAGTACAGTGTTAGGGAGATTATCCCACAGTGGCTGAGAATGATCTTAGGTTATGTATACAGGGTTTGGGCAACCTTCAAATTATGAGTTAGCTTTTTTGTATGTGTTGTGCCCACAGGCTTCTTATATGTAGCACCCTCCCGAGTCAAAAATGCTTGCCTTAGAGTAATATGTCCATATTTAGTACAAAACAATCATCTTAAACAAGGTCAAAATAGGAAGCCATCCTATACAACAAACTGAAGAATAAAATGCGTTCAAGGTGATTCCCATTCAAAAACTATTCCTCCGTTTGTTTTAAGCTTCTTGGCAGCTGTTTACCAAAAATATAACCTCCAAATTTAATAACTACTTTTACTTGACAGTTATTGGTGTCTACCTGGAAACATCAACTTTCGTTAACTGCTAAAGCTTTCATTCCACAGTAGTTGTGCTTAAAACCAAAATACCACAATATCAAACAAAGCTTAAGTTCAAAATTAATAGAGACAGCATCATGACTAGCCATTTGGAAAATGGAATCCAAGTCTAAACTACTGAACCTTAATGTAACACAAAGGAAAGAAGAGAAAATCACTTTTCCAATAATAGAGCAATCACTGGTTAATTTTAAAATAATAAAAATAAATAATGAAAGCTAATTTGCTCTTAACTGAGCATCGTATAACCAAATTAACTCAATTGAAGCAAGCTATTGACAGAGAAACGATATCAAAGATAAAGTTCAAACCTTTATGCTTAAAAGGGGACATTCAGAAACCTCAAATAGAACATCAGCAATCAAAATTAAAGAAAAAAGGTACTGCAAAAAATGTTAACAAGAAAACGCAAACTTCTAATACTATCCACAGCAAAAGGAGAAAAAAACAAAAAGAAACATCGTTTTCTTTTTTTTTTTTTGGGGGGGGGGGGGGGGGGAGAGGGAAGAACTCACATCATCATCAGCTAACCAATCATCTTCCTCCCCCTCATCGTCGTCATCAGCTTCTTCCTCTTCACCGTCATCGTCAGACAGCGTCTGTCCGTACCTTGACTTCCTATTAGTCTTAAGAATCATAGCATTAGAATGAGCGGCTAAGAACACAAAACGGGGCGCATTGGGTCTTGTCTGAACCAAAGAGTGAGAGTGAAGAGTTGTCGCCGGGGAACTGAACACCGAGTGGAGACACAGAAGTGACATGGTTTTTAGAGATAAAAAGAAAGAGAAGAAGAAAAGAGAATATACCCAAAAACCCTAATAGTGAGAGAATCTGTAAAGCATAAACCTTTCTTTGCTTTGCTTTGCATACCGTATCCGTCGCGACTGTCATTTCGTTGTCTTGTCAATGTTAGAAAACTTCGGGAATTTTATTTTTGGGTGCCTTTTGTGAAAAACAAAAATCCATATTACCATCCAGACCCCTTTAGTTTTGTATTTTATCAATTAACAACATAATTGGATACAAATTAACTTATTGAGAGGATAATTTCATGTAGCACGTTCTAAATCCCGCGTGAGATCATCTAATTTTAGAATTAAAGTTTAAGATTTTAATCGGGGGTATGTTTAGTTCTTTTTTTTTTTTTGACACTTCAACACTTTGCAGTTTGCTATGGTTTATTATATAATGTGTTCGGTTTTTTATTGGAGATATCTATTAATTATATGATTTTTTTTATATTGTATTTATTTTCCAAGCTGTTTTGATTAAATTTTTTTAAATTGAGCACTAAAAAATTAGCACTATTTACTAATATTCGAAAGCATAATTGTTACACAACGATAACGTGTTGAATGATCGGAGAGGGGAAGTGAATTCATTAAATAGGTCATATGGTATCAATCGGTTTTAGTTACACAACGATAATAATTAGTTTATAATGTAAATTTGAAATTATAAAAATTTATTTTGTTGATTCATTTTGTTGATAGGGAACAACTGACATGCATACAAGGAAGCTTTTGGAAGTGAAGAAAAACAATTATTAGAAGTAGTTCAGTTAGAGACTAGTTCATCTAACTTTCTTAGCATATGGTAAGAAATGCAATGAGCAGGGAGGATAATGGACAAAATGAAAGACGGGCAACATAACTCAGGCTGATAATGGCAAACCTTTGCCCTCTGCATCTGGAATCTTTTGAGCATTTGATTCATCTTCATCTATTGTTGTCGCTGATATATCAACGATTGCAACATCACCAACCTGTGAAAGTGTCAAGTTCTTGTAACATACAAACCTTGTGATAATAGAAAGAAGTTTTTAAACGCATCTCAATTTCAATATGTCTAACAAGACTTGTAAAACTATAGACTCAACTCCTATCAACAAAATGCAAAAACCAAAATCTAAACTGAAAGTGAAAGGAAAAGTACCTCTACTACATATAGGATGAGTACAATAACATCTAAAAGGGAATAAACACATAAATCATCAAATAAGCTGTTCTAACAAAAGTCAGTTTCTCAAACCTACTGAAAAGTGGAAGCCATGAACATCTTCCTCTGCTTTAGGAAAAAGGTAAAGTAATATTTCTGCAATTTTTCCCTTTTAATGGTGACCGCATAGAACTCTTATTCTATTGAAAGAGTTGGGCCCTTAATGGAAAAATGAAATCTAAGTTGGCTTCCCCTCAGTGTTAGGCCGGACTTGATATTCTTACTAAAATAGATTGATTAAACAAGGTCTGGAGGAGTCTTACAAATATGGACAATGGTAAGCATCCAAGCATCTGTTTTCTAACATTCTTATTTCATAGAAAGTTAGAAACAACCCATAAGTTCCATTTAACTAAAATGATGAACCATCACAATTAAAATAGCTAAAAATTGACACTCCTACCAATCCTTTTACATAAACAACTGCCGTTCGTTATTACAGCATACAATTAATACCTCACATACAAAAAGACATTAAATAGGGAGAACTAGAGTGATTTCAATCAGGTACCTGTAGTCCTCTGTCAGTGACAATTTTCAGTGATCCAAGGGACTTATGGCGACGTCTTAATTCTTCTTCAGTAGCTTGTTGAGCAGCTATGTCATTATCTATTTCTACAACAATCTTCAAATTCTTGTATCCAGTTTCAGGATTCCATTTGAATTCAGGCGCAACATCAACAAGCACATCATAACTGAAGCACAAGTCAAATCAGCAAGCAGAATCCATTTTATTGCATGTAAGTCGAGAAACGTGGATAGGCTTAAAATTACAAGCCCATGACAAGAAATTGAGAGGTAAAATTTGCAATACAGTACAATGAAGATGATAGAAGAAAAAGCAAGCTTGAACCTGAGAGAGTTGAGAGAAGAATAGTTCTTCTCCATTTCAGAAAACTTAGTCACAATGCGGACGGAGTCTCTCAAAGCCCTTCCAGTCACCTAAGCAATATAATTCCACAACAAGCTTATAAATTCGAACTGTTTCTGATAAAACAAGAAATGAAGAAACTACGATATAAAATACCAAAGTCATGGCATGAGGAAGGGTCCTCTTCAGAATAGATTCAACCGTAGCCTTTTTAACATTCTGCTCCCCAACAAAGCCTACAAGAACACTCTCTGGAATCTTTCCAGGACGAAATCCAGGAATCTGCACGGACAAAACTAGTTACATGTCCAAAATTAAACTCCTGCCTACACAAGTTAACAATCATCTATTACATCTCAGCAGGAATTCACATGTAAATGAGAGAAGCACCTTGACTTGCTTCATCAACTCATTAAGGACCCTTTTGTAGCTATCCTTGCATACTGCCTCTGGAACTTGTACACTCAGCCTCTGAGCCTCACCTGCATAAATAGAAACACAGAAAGATACAAATCACAATGAGACTACCAAAATAATAGAAAAGAAAAAAGACGCCCATAACTACATAACAAAGCAGACTTAAATATCAACCAAGCACAGATAGTCAAGAAGAATTATTAAAAAATAATAATAATTAAAGAAAACATACATACACACAACACAATTTGGGCGGTGATATGACACAGTAACATTTAGCAATAATATTATTACAACAAATTCAGAAAGTGAAATGAACTAAAGGCCATTTTGGCTGATTAAACTTCAGTGTTGATCATAATTTAAGGCGACTGATAAAACAAAAGAAACATATTCATATGAGAAATGAAACCGAGTTAAAACTTGCAAGATAGTAAAAAATGCAGTAGTGAAACAACCTATGGAATTTAAGCCAACTGAAACAGAAAAATATCCAGTAATACAAACAAATAAAACCTCAAAATTAAGGTGACAATATAAAAAAACACCAAACAAAAATGTGGCAAATCTAACAAGAGACTGTAAACAAAAATGGACAAAAAGAGAGAAGAAGGAAAGAAAAAAAAAAAAAGCCTCACTGTCGAATTGGGTTCTGGACTATCTGTGACCTCGATATCAGAGAGCCACCGAGGAGGATGAAGAAGCAAATAAACGAACTGGGCTTCGCTGAAATTGAGGTTGATGGAGATCGAAGTGAATTTGGCGGGAAAATGATGACAGTTTCTGAGAATTGAAGTAGTTTTGGTTCATGAACTGAAGAGTTGAGTTCTTTAGAGAAATAGACAGAGGAAGCTCAGTTCTGTTGATAGAGTTCAAGCTGAGGATTCTTGTTGAGTTGATGACGCAAAGCTCCATTGTTTATTTTTTATTTTCTGTTTATTGTGTGATGATAAAAAGGAGCTCGACTTCTCTAAGAGATCGCTGCTGAAGACACTGTCCGATTTTAATATCTTTTCGGTTAATACCTTGCGTTTTTACTCTGATGTTAGCTGCACATATTTTTGCAATTTCTGAAGTAGCACGACTTTGTAAAGCCCTTCGCTCATAAGCACATTCAATTAACGCCCTTAGGCAAAAGTCATCGCATAGGTACAAGCTAAAAAAGATATTATTAAGGAAAAAAAATGTTGATATTTCTCAGTTAACCCCCGTGAGGCAAAGCGCATCCTACAGGTTCAAGCTAAAAAAGATACTATTGTCCCAAGGAAGAAAAAATGTTAATATTTCTCAATTAACCCCCTCGAGGCAATGCAAAACTCATCCTACAGGTATTAGGTACAAGCTAAAAAAGATATTATAGTCTTAAGAAAGAAAAATATTAATATTTCTCTATGTTGGTGTGGAATTGTCTGCTCAGTCCTCAGTCCCTCGATCAACAAGACAGCATCAGCCACCAGAAAAAATCTGCAGCAGAAAAAGGCAAAATATGAGCACACACCATAACAAATATATCGATTCCGAATTATCCCATTCCAAAGGTGACAGACTAAAGGAACAAAAAATGGAGTCAAAATAAAGCAAACACTGATCAATAACATTGATGTAGGCTCTATACTCTTTTTCTCCAAAGTAAGGCGTGTCTGCTCATGCAAAAGTGGTCCTTAAATATACCAGCCAAAATATAGGTCTTGAGTGGAGTGCTTATTCTAATCTCCTGCCCACTGCTGAAAGGCTCTATAAGCAGAAAGTGCTATAGTCTCCATCTATGAAAGGTGTGGGGACAAGTCAGAGGATGCTTATCATGCTTTACTTGATGGTAAACAAGCTAGAAAAGTTTGGAAGCTGTCATCTTTTGCAAAATTTAGTTCGATTAGTTCACAATGGAGACATCTAGATTGTCATTCAAGAAGCAATATCTTCAACTACAAAGGCTGGGTTTAAACATTAATGCTAAAAATAGTTTACAATAAACCTTAGAGACTAATATTAGCCCAAATACTTGTGCGGTTAACCAAGTCTACGTCAATCTTTGAACTCAAGTAAAAATATATGCTAGGAATGAACCAAAAAAAAAAAAAACCTTCATAGCAGACAGCTAATATCAAAAGGCTACAGATGCAAAACTAGAAGGTTGTGTCATCACATACCATAACTCATGCAAAATATCACTATTAGAGTTGAGAACAAGCTGACAGTAATGACTTACGAGATGACAAAAATAAAAGCAAAAATTAAATATGCAATTCCTTAATTATATGTGATTTTATGAACATGATCAATATTTCATGATTCTTCATGTTTTCTTTCCTTGAAAAAGCAAAAAATTCTAGAAAGTTACAACAGAGACAGCAAAGAATTTGTAAAGCACAATCTGCAAGCGATCTAATACAATAATCCATCATTCTGCCCTTTAAAATAAATTTATATCTTCTGTCCATGCCTGTCTCTTTCTATCAATCCTGAGAAGACTGGATTCCAACTGAATCTTAAATTCTCACACACATTACAATCCTGAGAAGACTCTTTCAATGCAAATAACTAATGGAAGAGAAAATCAAGGCTCGGCGCCTAAACTAAAACCCAAACCCAAACCCTAACGCCTACACTTCCAAACCCTAATTTACTCAACCCAAATCCCTGAAAAGCCCATTCTCCCCAAACCCAGAAAAACCCGGATACATCGCATAATTGGTTAGATGAAGCAAAGCAACGCCAGTGGACTTACCAGACTGTATCACTGACGACCGTACATATGTATGGTCTGTTGAAATAAGCTATCAAACTTAGCCGGTACCGACTCTGCTTCACAGTTCTTCAGTTCTTGGACACGGCTGTATGCGGTATGAAAGGCGCGTGTTATCGCTTGGAATTTAGCTACAATGAAAAAGAAAATATTGTTAAATCCAGTTGAAAAAAAAAAAAACACCCTAAAGTGAGAATTTTATAGAGAAACATACCTTTCGATATATGCTGTGACAAATTATTTCCAGTCAGTGGACACATTACGGTAAAAACAGTGAAGGGGTAGTTTTGCGATACTTCTATTGGAGTCCTCGACAAGATCTTGCTATTTCATGCACTTTTTGGACCACTGAAGAGCTGCTATACCCTGTTTCAGTTACAAAACAAATTACAACCGAAAAATTGAAATAAAATAAAAATAAAAAGCCAAACGAATCATTATACCAACTAATATGCCACTTGATTTGCGTATGGTTCCTTCAAGTGACAATGCCACTTCTTCCCAGTTAGTTGTTACAAAATAGGCGATCACTTCCTCGAAGACCTGCATTTGAACACTTTTATAAACAAAACAGAAAAGATAACAGCACCAAAATCATGTAATTTAATTCTTTTTAGTATTTTATTACTGTAAGTAATACCTCTAAAGGCGTCTCCAGATTATCAAATTTTAACAAAATTACATGCAGTGCCAAAACCATCAGACAATAAGTTGATAAAAGCCCTTTCCGTGGACCCATTATGCTTCCTTCGTAGAATGCCCATGCCTTCAAAAGCAGGACACTCCTCTTGAATAAGCCCTCCTTTCCTATGGCTTCAGCCACATCTTCAAAAAATCCCCACGCCATTGGCCCCTCCATCTTTTCATATGATATGTCCACATCTATCCCACCAACATTCACCTTAAAAATGGGTACCTTTGCAGGCACGTATCTAACTCCCTTGATGGGGAGGAGTTTCTCCCATTGTTTTTGGCACATATCCTTGGGTTTTACTGGATTGTTTTCCAGATGCTGTAACCATAACATGAGACCAGATTTCCATTCTTCAAGACTTGTCTCGAATTTGAATGTAACAGTAAGATCTAAATCGCCATCAGGTAAATAAGTCTCTAATGCAGTGGAACCATGTTTGACTAATTTTGGCTCTTTCCCCCCGAACGCCATTACCATTATTTCTGTCACACAATTCAACACACATTTCCTTTCGGCAATACTAGATGGTGTCGGAGACACCAAAAGGAGAATATTATTCGACCTTGTCTCAGCAATAGTAAAGTTCACATGATTCCACTTGGCCGCCATTTAAAATTTTCCTAGAAACAAAAACAATAAAAATCAAAAAAATCAGAAACCAGTTCTTTTTTTTTTTCTCATCACTTCAAAGAACATTTCTAGTTAAAATGAATCCCACTTTTTTTTTTTCTTCTTTTTCTCAGAAAGCCCTAACCCCTCCTCTCATTAATTGGTCAATCTTGTTACAAGAACCAACACATAAAATTGGGAAAAAAAAAACCAGCAACTAATGTTGAATTCCTTAAATTCACGTGATTTCATCAGAATAAACAAAAAGAATCACAATTCTTCGTGAAAATGCTTTAAATTCACATGATTTCATCAGAATAAACAAAAAGAATCACAATTCTTCATGAAAAATTTACCTGGAAAGGCAAGAATGTCACAGCGATTTTTGATAGCGCTTTCCTGAAAGAAAGAGTAAGATTCTGCGAGCGCTTTACCGACAGAAAGATCTTGAGAAGATTCTACGAAAGCCCTTTCCTGAAAAAACAATGTGCGAGGGCTTCTGTTTTTTGAATTAGGCCAGAGAATGGAAGAGCGCTTCGATATTATTATTATTTATTCTCTTTTTTTTCTTTTTCTGGAGAAAGAGCGCTTCAATATTTTGAATTAAGCGAGATCCCTCCTTTTTAACTCTGCCTCTTAAGTAGGACAAAAATAAAAGCCATGATCTCATATCTGGGGTTTCAAAAGAATTGTAGAAGGGTGTAAAAGTAATTATGGTAAAGAAGCCTAATTGTTGAAAATCTAAAACTATATTATTATAACATAACTTGAATTTATGAAGAGTCTAAACTCGTATAAATACTATTACAATATATATTTCGACAGCCTAAATTCATACAATTATATCACAATATGAGATGATGTCTACCGAACATATCTTCGAAATTTAAACTTAATACAAACAAAATTTACATATCTTGAAATTTAAAATTATATCATAATAATGCTTTACATGTTTGAATGATTGACATGTAGAGAATTATTATTCTTATGGCATTAATAACTAATTTTATTTATTTTTATTCTTGAGTAATAGATTAAATTTATTTGGCTTGAAGAGAGAATTTGATAAAATTTTAAATAGAGGAATTGGACAATGAGGATATATTTATAATTTTATTAACAATCTATGGACAAATTAGACAATTAACAATTATTTTTTATGCGCTAGAAGGGTATAACGGTAATTACATATCAAAATTACTATTTCCGTTAAAAGTAAATGTTTTCGTTAGTAAATGGGAGTGTAAATGTCTTTTTTAAAACGTTAGGGGTTTTTTTTTCCTTTGTCTAAATGTTGGGGGTGTGTTTGTCTTTTTTCCTAAATCTAATTAATTTAAGGGTTATTATCATTTTACTACTTCAAGAATTACCAAATATCAAATATTCTGATAATTATTATTATTTATCATTTTACTACTATATTTTTATAAAAATATCATTTTAATACTTTTCCGTTACAGCTGTTAGTGGACTAACAAAATATTAATTTTACCCTTCATTATTAAAAAAATGATAAGATAAATTTGTAATTCATATATCATAATTCTAGCAAAAAAAATTATGTTAATATTTTATATCCATTTTAATAAATATATTACAAATTTATTTTGTAAATAAGCTTCAAATATATTTTTTTTAATCATGAAAGGCGAAATTAGTATTTTATTAGTCAACTAACTGGTCAACTAACGGTCAACTAACAGTTGTAATAGAAAAATAATAAAATGATATTTTTATAAAGATATAGTAGTAAAATAATAAGAGACAATAATTATTGTAGTTATTTGATATTTATCAATTCTCGAAGTATCAAAATAATAATAACCCTCAATTTAAATATTGTCACTTTTTCTTTAATCTCTCCCTCCTTAGATCCTTTGACCGGTCTGAGCTGGTTGATCCGGTCACCTCCTTCCCACGTAAGCTTTCATTTACCATAATTGACCACACTCCTTATCCTAATTACCAATTTATCCTCCCCTCACTTTCCCCACTTTTAAATATCGATAATTATAAAAGTCATTCACAAATTACTTTATTTCTGGAAAATGTTAGAATATTAAAATATCTCATAATATTTTAATTATTTTTTATTTGATTTAAAGCGGTTTAACTAAATCACTAGATTGTGAATTTGACCATTCAATTTTTTTTAAATAACAATAATGAGTTAAAAAATAAATATATAACATTACGAGTCAATCATACAATTCTTTTTTAGATATTTAATATTGATGATATCTCAATTATTAGTAATAATTGATAAACTTACAAAATTAAGATATAAATTTTATGCATAATTGATAAAGAAATCATTACGTTTCAATTAAATAATATGTCACTACTAGTTGAGTTAAATTAAATATTATAATATTATTGAATAAAATATTTTATTATTTGATAAGTTATAATATTTTTTGAAAAGGGTGGAGCTATGTTGCGTCACGGGTTTGGTACCCCAGTTCTTTGTCTTGTAGCAGAGTCACCGTTGGATTTCATCTCATGGCTGAAGAAGAGACACGGCATGCTAGGTAGTAAGTTGAGAAAAAGATAATGGGCCGGTAACCTGCGGGAATCAGCTTTTTGACCAAAAAAACAAAGACAGTAACGCACGCAAACCAAAGGAAAAAGGGTGCATGCAAGTATTGGTTAAAAGCAAGACAATGGAAGCGTGCAAGTATGGGTTGGGTTAAGATGGATTTGAAAATTTCCAAAATACAGATGAAAATTTGAGGAAGTGGATTTAAAGTAATGCATTGCGTACTTGGTGGGAAAAAAAGGGGAAATATCAATTTTAATCATGAAAGTAACGTGACATTAATTTACAGTAAAGTTACTCATGATTAGTTTTTTGTGGAAAATTTGTGCATGAGTTAAGTAAATGAAAACTATCAACAACAACAACAACAATAATTTTAAAAAGTAAAATAACGATGATGATGATAATTTGCGTGATGATAATTTGCGTAATAATAATAACAATAAATATAAAATTAGTCAATCATCAACCAAGAAATAGAGGCTTAATTGAGATGAAGGATAAGTTAAAACAATAAAAAAAGAAAGATAAAAAATATTGGACTATTGTTTATGGTAATTGACATTAAAATTGAAAAATAAACTAATATATTTATAAAAATACTGATTAATATTAAAACATTGCTGAAAAATAAGATTATAGGCAGTTTGAGAGAAATTGAGAAGAAGAGAAATGCCCAAAAAAAAAAATAATAAGGCTGTATTTATAGAAAATGATTTTATGATGTAGTATTTTGCGGTCCATCATAAGATTTATGCATGTGTTCCTCACAACCATTAGATGAAGATCGAACGGCTGGTATTTTTGTTAGTCAACAGCACTCGCGGCATCATTTGAAACGTCCAATACGGTCAAAGAACGATTGAGATTTGCGAGGTTAATGTGTGGATTAGGTTGATTGAAATACAAAAATTTGGATCATACAACTTGTTTCACCAACGATTGCCATATGGGACAATCGTGGCCATTGAATCATGAACAATTGAAATGTAGTAAAAATTGCTAGCTATCGCAGGCAATCATATCTATTGTAAGCTCATTTTATCATATAATCAGTTCTCGATCAACAGAAAAAGTCAATCTTTTTTACATAAGCACAATTATAAGCGGTCTTGCTTCATGTTAAGGTTTTCAAACCTATTGAAAAAAAAAAAATTGACATTCGTTTACATGTTTGGAGCCTTGAAATATGTGAAATTAATATTTTACGTAATAGACACACAAAAAAACACGTAATTAAATATAGGTAAGACATAATAAATAAATCATAATATATTGGATAAAAACAAATATCAATTATGAAGTAAAAAGAAAATAAAATTATTATCAGTTGATAATTAAATAATTTTTAGTACTAATCACTATGCACAATTAATTATTGTCCACTTTGAAACCACTAGCACAATATAAGTGAGGGGAAAGGCATGGACCCCCCACCCACAATAAAGATAAGTAAAATAGAACCAACATGTAGAGGGGGACATGGACCAATATATACAAATTATATGAACAAGTACATGGGATTAAGAACAAAGATCAATGATATTGGCGGCCGTTGAGAATAATGAAGTTGTGCTTATGTTGTCTAGTAACAGCTGCCCCTCGAGAAGTGATAAACAATGGCCATTAGACACTGGGATGTGATCGGAGCGAAAGTGGATAACAATATGAAAATTATAACCCATGGCATGCCAACTGTTCCTCTACCCCTCAATCTTCTAAGCACATAGGCTTGCGTTTTCTCCGAAGAAAAAAAAAACTATACAACTCATATAAATAATGCTAGCACTAGTGCAAAAGAAAGGTATTTTGTTAATGAATATTTTCTGACAATATCTTAATGTTAATTCCACTAGATGTTGCATTAAACTTATTTACGTATTCCGCCACTCGTGACCTATCACCCTTTAGCTGAAGAGGTATTCCACCATCACTAACTCCCATTATGTAACTACAATTATTACCACTAAGCTCTAGTTTACTACTATTTAATTCTATTGTCCAACTCGTTGTGTCTATCATTTCAACTAACTAATTAATTTAAGGGTTATTATCATTTTATTACTTCAGGATTTACCAAATATCAAATGACTACAATAATTATTGTTTCTTATCATTTTATTACTATATCTTTATAAAAATATTATTTTACTACTTTTCCGTTGCAGCTGTTAGTTGACTAATAAAATATTAATTTTACCCTTCATGATTAAAAAAATGATAAGATAAATTTATAATTCATATATCATAATTCTAGCAAAAAAAATTATGTTGGTATTTTATATCCATTTTAATAAATATATTACAAATTTATTTTATAAATAAGTTTCAAATATATTTTTTTCAAATATATGAGTAATAATTGATAAACTTACAAAATTAAGATATAAATTTTACGCATAATTGATAAAGAAATCATTACGTTTCAATTAAATAATATGTCACTACTAGTTGAGTTAAATTAAATATTATAATATTTTTTAATATAATATTTTATTATTTGATAAGTTATAATTATTTTTTTTAGAAATACTTGTATTTTAAAAGGGGAACAAAAATGAACCTTAAAAAAAAAAAATTGGTCCCGCTAACAAATAGGAAAACAAATAAAAGAAAATGGGGCCACATGATGCCAATGAGCTTGTAATTTAATGGTGTTTAATCCATCATATTAATCAAATCGGTGTCCTTCTAAAATTTAAAAAAAAGAAAGAAATTAGTGTCTCTTTTTATTGGACCAAGGTTTGCAGTTGAAATTCAATAAATTACTTATTTTAATAAAAAAAAAGTATTTAGTAAATTTTGTAAAATTCACTTATTTTATAATTTTCTTATTTTGTTTGTAACTTTTAAAAGTGGGTGGGAGGTTGCTTTTCATAAGCAGCTTATTTAATAAGCTACCACACTTTTTTAAAATTTCTATTGTAACCCTATATTTTAATAAAAAGACAATTTTATCTTACTTATTCATGAAGCCTAATATATAAATCATCGTATATCATATATAATTAAAACTTATATTTATTTTGGTCATTATATAATAAAACAATACTTTTGTAATAAAATTTACGAAATACATGTACTCTACTTTTCAAACTCACAGCAATCGCAACAACACAGTTGATCAAATATCAAGTAACTTTTTTAATCAGCAGCTTATTTCATCTGCACCGCCCAACAATTTATTTTATCAACCTCTATAATCCCAAACTGAGCTATTGTCTTTATTTGAAATTTGTACAGAAAACGCATGTCCTCTGCTTTGAGAGAGCTTTTGCATGCTTTCGATGTGTATGTCCTCGTCATCCCTTGAAATTTGCACACATTTTTGTTTTTTAGAAAGAGCGCTTCTATATTTTGAATTAAACGAGAGCCCTCCTTTTTAATTCTGCCACTTTTTTTTTTATAGAACTCTGCCTCTTAAGTAGGACAAAAAATAAAAAAATAAAAGCTATGATCACAAATCTGGGGTTTCAAAAGAATTGTAGAAGGGTGTGAAAAGTAATATTCTCTCTACAAGGTCCCTCTACCTTGCATATTACCTCTCCCCTAGTTCTATCTTCCATAATCACCTCTACTAGTATCTCCACCTTGATAATTCCCACCAGTTGCAATATTACTTCTGCCAGTCTTACCTTTTCTGTCATTGGCTCCTCTCCTAACTCGCCCAACAGCACCCTGCGCCATCTGCTGTTCTTATTAACATGTGCCTCTCTCATCTTCTTAACGCTATAAGGTGATGCAAATGAAATACTAGTTATGCAACTCAAGAGGATGGGTGAATTAAGTTTCTAAAACTTAAGATAAGCAAATCACACAACAACTTAATCTAATAAATCATTGAAATAAAAAAATTAATAAATTTAACAATACTAAGAAATAAAAGAGTAATGGAAAAGAGAGCAAACACAAAGATCTTTTACGTGGTTCGACAATTCCTGTCTACGTCCATACCTCCAAGCAAACCAAACTTGATGATTTTACTATCCAAACCTCTCAAGGTTTCAAGTTTTTACAATTGACTTCTAAGGTTTCAAGTTTTTACAATTGACTTCTAAGGTATCAATAGACCTTTACAATAAGAGATTATCTACAATTTCTTAACCTAAGTGTTTCTCACACTCAAATTCTCATAAATTTGATAAAGAAATAAAGATTACAACAAATAACTCTCTTTTAGAGTGGATATACAAATGATGGCATGATGAAAATTTAATCTATGATGATTTGCGAAATT
The DNA here is from genome assembly GCA_030444775.1 of Atalantia buxifolia. Classification (NCBI taxonomy): domain Eukaryota; kingdom Viridiplantae; phylum Streptophyta; class Magnoliopsida; order Sapindales; family Rutaceae; genus Atalantia; species Atalantia buxifolia. The sequence goes on along the minus strand of CM059834.1, from coordinate 24,460,055 downwards.
GAATCTCAAAGTATGATGCACGCTCTTGTTCTTTCTTGCAGAAGTTACAAAAAATTAAAGTAGATTTGAATTTATATAGTTTAGACACAAAAACTAACTATTATAGACAAAAACAACAAATAGTTGACTAGCTTCTTAATTAACCGGATCACCGTTTAGTACAGTGCAAGTTACCGTTGTAAATTTTAGCTTTGAAAATTTAAAAATTTACCTTAGGCGGCTAGTCTCTAACTTTCTGTCTTCTCACCATATTTTTTATATCTACTTTTTGGCCTTAATACTTTCAAAAATTAAAATATAGATTATGAGTTTTAGAAATTACATTATGGCCCAAAATTTTTTATATTTTTACAAATAGGTCTAAATGTAGAATTTCTAAATAATACTCGTTATTCCTAAAATTTTTTAAAATTATGATATGACTCAAAACTCTATAATACTTTTCAAAGAGACTTTTCATAATACTTATTGATTTCAAAACTTTTTTAATTTAATCCAAATTTTGAAAGACACGCAAATCCACAAAATACTTGTCTTATAAATATAAAACCTTTTAATTTATAAAAAGTAATGATTTATTAAATAAAATCTTGAGTTTCTTAAATGTTAAGCCATGCATATATCAAATTATATCAGTTTTACAAGAATTTATCGCAATAATGACTCTATTTAGCTAAACTTTGTTCTTGATCATACCGTTGTTCATTAAGTGTTTTGAACTTGATTTTATTTGATTCATTTACATAAATATTATCCTTCAAGAACTAGTGAAATTGTGAAATACAATATTTATTATATCACTTAAGACACATATTTATTATTATTAAAATTACAACATGTACGCACTTTTGGCTAACAACAAATACCACCACACATGGCCGCCCATTAAACACATGCCCATTCATATTCTCCTTACAGGTCGTGGCTGCAACCGGGTCATAAAATTCAACGTGGCAATATCCTTTTGACTTCCCACTTGCTTTCTCATAAAAAAAACTTAACCTCTTTGACAGACCCATGTTTCAATAATTCCGATACCAACTCGGCATTTGTTGTCCACCAATGCAAATCACCCTCAACAACAACATCACCGCCAGTATTCCCAACAATAATGCTATTACTATTTCCACCACCATTATTCATATTTCCACCACCACCAACGCTGCGAACTCCAACGCCACCCCCTTATCTCATCAAACCCTCGTTACCCACACCAACGACAACAGTTTGCATTTGCTACCCCATACCCCTTTGAGCATCACCACCAACACTACTATTATAAGTGCTACCGCCAGTAACCGCCATCGTTATTAATATTACCATTACTCACACCTTGCTCTTCCACTTCACTATTCGCCTTGCCTTGCCCTGCCCTAATTCAACTCTAAGCCCACCTCCACCACTAACGCTCCAAAAACCTGACTTACCAAGTTCGCCGGGCCCAGTAAACCCTAAATTCTGATTATTTTCATCATTTTCAAAATTGCCACTATAAACCCTAGGCAAATTAACATTACTACTCTCACCAACATTAGCAACACCAAGGTTGGTCATCAAGTCTACTTTTTTGTCCTCTACATCACTAGGTTAATTTATTACTATTAGCATTATTAAACCCCGAGACATCATCATTTTTCCTCAAATTTTTAAGAAACCCCTCACCAACATTGACATCGTCATACAAATCCTCGCAATCATCATCCTTTTATCCAAGAAAACTGTCATTGGCAACAGCTAAGATCGCTTTGTTCTGATGGAAATGATCCATCTGATCCCCTCCCTCTCTTTCTTCATCCATTTTTTTTTCCCTTTCTTGTACTTTACAAGTTTCAGTGAATAAATGGCATGCCACGAGTGTTTATATAAAAAATGCAACTAAATTAAATATAATATAAATGAACGAGCTTCGATTCTTAGATCCTACCAGAAAACGAAATGTTGCGTGCGAAAGAGAGAACGAGAAACCCTAATCTAGAAAGTTGTGTCCTGAGATTTTGATTTTTCTTTTTTCTTTTTTTCAAGCTTCATTTGCTCCCTTTTTCTTTTTCTTTTTAATGTGCAATATTCTAGTAATCCTAGTTGTTCCAGTTGCGAACGCAAGCCAAATGTATTCTACGCACTTCTCTATTTTAATTAGAATTAGATTTTCTTCATTGTATGTGGCCCAACCACAACGTATGCAGAGTGAATTATGATATTAAAATAATCAGTGACCGAACACATAATTGTAAAATCATATTAAATTTTATTTAATTATAAGATGTGATTCATTAAATGCACGCACGCACACAGATACACACATTCATGCATATTTTTGTAATTACCTCATACTTATTATTATTGTTTTACTTATATTTTATCTCAAAATTCTAATAGTTTAATTTTACACTATTACATTACAAATTTATTTTTCTATTTTATATAAGGAATTTATTTATATTTAAATCATAAATTTGGCTAAATAAAGTTGGTTTCATCTACTTTATCCGCCCTTTTCTGTAATCTAATTAATGCTTGAGATACAAAAAAAAAAAAAGTTAATGCTTGAGATTACGTGTGAAGTTATGGGGGGTAGTACCAAGCCTGCTTCCGTGTGATGAGGTGAAAACACGGATATGAGCCTAACGAAAACTGTGGACACGCGGTCGACCCAGCCTCTGAATTTGTTCGACGGGCCACGGCCCATTGGATTCCAGGTTTAGGTACCCAACCCTTAAAGAAGGCTCTGGGTTGGGGCACTTTTTTGTCTTCGGTCAGTTTGTCTCTATTCCAATTATTATTATTATTATTATTATTATTTTTTCTACAAATCTGATGTGAGTTTATCTCAAATTAAATAATCTTTTTTATATTATTCGAGGCTTAGGCTGATTTAACAACATACTTTTGTGGACTACCCTTTACTAGAAACTCCAAAAATATAATTTTAAAATAATCTATAGCAAATTTTAATGGTCGAGATCCCTTAAAAGTAGTACAAAATTACAAAAGACTGAGGTTTAAATTTCACTCACATGCTCAAATTTTTTATATACATCCTCATTAATTGATTATAAAACAGTAAATAGATTAACATCATTTCTTATTTGACCCTTGTCACGGAAGCCAAAAACTGAATCGCATATTCTCGACTGATGCCATCCCTTCGTCTAGAATGAAGTCTTAAATATTCTCGACTTAACCTACACATCATATCGCTACTGCTAAGCATGACCCTTCACACCTCATATTTGTTTTGTCGAGTTGACAATATTACCCACGGGGTACTTTTGTCTTTTCAGTTTCTTGGAGGCAAAACCCCTCACATGATATCATTCAAATCGGACAACACAAACTGGCCCCAGCCAGGCCAGTGACGTCTTGCCAAGTAACGGCTACTTCACCCCCCATAGCCGGTCGCAGTACCCTACAAAGTACAAACTCAACTCAACTCAACGGTCACATTTTCACTTACAAATAGCAAATTCGCAACGCTTCACCTTCACTTTGAAAAAACAGTTACTCGTATCCCTTTTATTTCTCCCTCAAAATAGAAAGAACACAACAAACGCTCAAGTCTAAACCAAACATCTCGACTGCAGATTCATCATACAAGATTACGATGATGCATAGACTTGTTGTTCTTGCATTTTTTCTCTTCATGTTGTCGGATTCCGGCAACGTACAAGCAGACAATGCGCCTGCACCGTCACCCTCCTCCACAACCCCCGCTAAACCCTCACCACCTCCTGCCAAAACTCCGGCAACTCCTCCGGCCAGTCCTCCCGCTTCCCCTTCTCAACCCCCAACCGCATTGCCGCCAAAAATCTCTCCTACTCGATCTCCGGCGACCGCTCCGGCGCAATCCCCGGCGAGTCCCCCGCCTACCGTCAGTCCCCCGGATCAATCCCCATCAACCCCTCCTCCATTGTCGGCCTCACCTCCGGCGGCAACCCCTGCTAGTACTCCCGTACCGACTCCAGTTGGGGCTCCGCCAACAGTGGAGAGTGGGCCGGCTGCTGCTCCTCCAGCGGAGACACCAACAAGCATTCCATCGAGTTCCGCAACTCCGGCAGAGGCCCCAAGTGTGGTTCCTTCTAGTGGTAGTCCACCAGCGCCAGCACCGGGGAGTTCGGCGCCGGAAACAGCAGAGGGTCCGGCCAATGATGAGTCGAGTGCCCGGTCAATGTTTGAGATGCGGGTCATTTTGAGTGGGTTGGCAATTGGAGCTGCCTTGGTTATCTAGATTTATATAATTTCTCTTCCACATTTTATTATTTTTTTGGGTCAGGAATTTGGTTATCTTATGGATTGTTTTATATTGGCTTAATTTTTTTTTTGGAATGATAAATATTTGTTTATTGTTACTATTGTTGCCACTGTAACAATAACATATTGAATTTAATCAATTTATGGATAGGAATAGAAAAAATGCCCATTTTTGATAGCTTAAAAAAAAAAAAGAAAAAAGAAAAATTGAAACACTATTAATGTGTGAAAATTGCAATATTACTAGTGGTAATTACTAGTTGGCTATTCTGAAATATTACTAGTGGTAATAACATTTGGTTAGCAACTTAGCAAGGTTGGCTATTCCGGCAACTGAGTGCTCCGGCGGACGGAGAACTAGTAGTTAAAAGTGAAGTGGCCGGTCTTGCAACCATGCTTGAAGCTTTCGTGTAGCTTGCAGGAGTTTCTTGTCCAGAAGGTGTAAAGAAAGCACCATTAAGCATCAGATCTCCTTCTGATCTCCAATTCCATTTCTTCCATTCATCATCTTCTGATAATATTTCATGTTTTGTCACCTGAAAACGCAGCAGCAAAGCTTAGAATTGGAGAGCTTACAAGGTCCATAAACTCTTGTGTGTAGATTCTAAAAAGACCTACCTCCTTGGTAGACTCGTTATTTGATGCTATGAAAACATTTCCTTGGCTATTGATTGTAGGATTAGCACTTCCTCCAATTGCATACATCTCCCACCCAGTGTATATATTATTCACAATGTGAAAGTAACCATGTCGGCACCTGCAAAAATTAAGCCGAAATTATCGGGATGCAGTAATATCCAACAATAAAAAGATGTTACTGTTCTCTTAGTTACCTGGGCATTCTTTGAACAAGACCATCTCCGAAAAAATTGAAGGCAATGGTGACCTGCATATTCTTGTCAGCAGAGAAATCATCACTATGACCCATTAGCATGACTTCATTGTGATGGAACATGTAGTTGTTTGAGATTGTTATGGCTGTAGAGCCATAAACAATGTCGATGAGTCCGTCATAGCAATGAGAGAAAGTACAGTGATCAATCCAGATATCTCTTGAACCGAATATCGATATGCCATCTCCATCTGATCTGCCTCTTGGTCCATAATGTTTCGGCGAGTCCCTCACCACAGCGCTTCCTGCTGGGACGCAGTCATGTATGTAAATGTTATGTATGATGATGTTACTTACGTTGTAAATTGATATGCATGGTCCATTTGACATTTGAACATTAAACCCTCTTCCATCTATGGTCTTGTATGAATTCATGACTAGTTCTTGCTTCAAGTTGATGACCATATCGTGATCAAAGATTATCCAAAGGGGTTCTTCTTGGATTACGGCATACCGAAGAGAGCCTGGAATTGGGTCAACTGGATCATCGTCTTCGGACTTGACTATGTAAATTTCACCATCTCTGCCTCCAACAGCATTGCGTCCGAATCCAACTGCACAATCAGCAAGTGCTTTTCTGTTAGTTTCCCATTCAGAATCACACCTCCAGCAGTCATCAATTGGGTTGCCGGTTCTGCAAGATTCTGGCCCCAGTTGCCTTCTCGTTGTGCCCCTGTAGTTGCATAAAATATTATCAAATTCTAAGAAAACTATCACGAGTTTATTTAGAAATTCTGATACTTACCTTTCATGTGCTTCTGCAATCTGCATGATTGGAAATAATATTATGACCAAGTAAATGAGAAAGGAACTTGACATTTTGAGATTGAGAGAGGGACCTGCCAGTGCTTGTGCTTGGTTCCAACATCAATTGAGTGATTTTGCCAAGCTACTTATAATAAATGTGAAATGACTAATGATGTGCACAAGTTGCAGAATCTTGTACCCAACACTTTAATTATGACTGTCATTATCTGCTAAATACGTATATCAAAAGAATTGAAACAACAAGGGTCTAAGCAAATGAAGAAGTAGTTTTGAAAAAATGAAGTTGACTTGGGTTGTAAAAGCAGATGATATGGATTAGGTAACGCCGTTGAAACCGGTTAATTTAATATGTGCAGATGATAAGATAGATGAAGTGATGAAAAAGGAAAGATTAAAGCAAGCTCTCCCACATATAATTGTACGAGACTCAAAATGGTGAGCTATGAAGAAGTGGGGGGCATTAGATTTGCAAATGCAGGCCGTAAAGTTTGGTTGGATTTGCTTACTGGCTTTAGGGTGCTATCGTTTATGGTATCCGTGCTGCCAAATTTTGTTGGTGCTGCAATTGTTAATATGCAGAATGCAGCAAAATTGATTAAGAATGGTCCAGCTCCGGCGAAGTCCATGCTCTGCCATTTGCATGATTATCATAATCTTAGATCTAGACATCTAGTGACGCTTGCTCTCGCCTTTGAATTAGTGGGTGCCTAGGTGGTGGGCTTTTTGTACCGTAACAAGATCACATCACTAAGTAGTCCCACATGAGAACCTGTGGTTCTGTTAGGGTGTAGATCCATGGGCTGGGCTACAAGATCCAATACCCCCTTTATTATTATTTTTTTTTCCCGAAACACAGTTTAAATTAGTAAATAACATAATAAAGTGTTTTAAAGTTGGAGGTTGAATCATCTCAACAAAAAAAAAAGTTGGGGATTGAATTTCTTTCTTTGTATATTCGTGAGAGTAGAGCAGTCACTTTTATCAGGTATTCCTTTTAATTTCATTTAATTTTTGAAGACTTGAATAATACTCGTATCGAACGAGGATGAAGCTATTAAAATACCCACCAATAGCGCCAATAGATTTTGTACGTGTAAAAATATCGGCACTCAAATTAAAATCTGGGCAATATTATTTTATCTTATTGGAAATGGTTGTCAAATATTTCTAATTTTCCAAATTTATTTATTTATTTATTTATTTATTATTTTGTAGCATGAGGTGTATTTTCCTTTGCCAAACAGTAAACACAAAAGCATTGCCTTATTATCTTTCTCCGCTGCAAATTTTTCTCACACAAAAACATGACCATATCCAATCTTCTTCACTCCCCACAAACACCTCTCACGCTCTTACACAAGCCGCATAATCATCGTACTCACTCTTCATTCCTCAAAAGCCCCAGCTCATCATCATTCTTCACTTTAACTAACAAAGTGAACCACCACCAAACAATAACTGCCAAATCCAAAAAGAGCGACTCAGCTGACTACCCAGATCGTTTAATCTCGGCCATCTGTTACTTCTACCCTTTCTTTGATGGCATTCAATATGGCAAATATGTTATAACTCAATTCACCCCAATTCAACTACTCATTCAACCACTTATTCCAGCTATCAAGGTCTTTAAAAGCTTCCCGTTTAATGGGTTTCTAGTCTTTTTGACTTTGTACTTTGTTGTTGTACGCAACACTAATTTTAGTAGATATGTTAGGTTCAATACCATGCAGGCTATTGTGCTTGATGTTTTATTGATTTTTCCTGATCTTTTTGAGAGGACTTTTAACTTGAGAGAAGGGATTGGGTTGGATCTGATGATGAGTTTGGACAGTACAGTGTTCTTGTTCCTCTTGGTTTGTTTGATTTATGGCTCTTCTTCTTGTATGTTAGGTCAAGTGCCCAGATTGCCAATTGTTGCTGAAGCAGCTGATAGACAGGTTCTTTGATTACTCATTTGGTTTCCTGTTTCTGGTTACGTAAAATTTGTACTCAATTTTTGGATTGAAGTTTCAAAGGATTTAAATTTTATAACACAATGTTCTTTCTGCTACTGTTGTTTTATATTTTAGCTAAATTCTTATGAGTGAATTTTCTTTTAGCTGGTATTTCTACTGTTATTTCCTTAGACAAGTAATTTTAGTTAGGGAAATGATACCTGTTTCTATTGATGGTTGATGTTATGAATTGAATTTGGTAGAATAATCTGATGCTCCTTTCATTGTTCTGTTATATGAATGGAGTCCATATTAGTAATGGACCTTAAGTTTCTCTCTCTCTCTCTCTCTCAAACTGAAGCAATGGCAAAATGTTAGCTGGGATACAAATAAAACATAATGTTTCAGTCATTTATCTTTGTAAACAAGGCCAAGCAGGCATCCAACTGGGAAGTACACTGTCCCTATGGTATGGAATTAGGGTTCATGTCCGACATTTTACCATTGTAAAAAGATTTGATGTGGTGAAGTATTGGCTAAAATGGCGAGAAGCCTTTTGATTCATGGAGGATTATTTGATCTGGGAAAAAATTATCAGATATGTATGTTGATTTTGTCGAATAATTTCTAAATTCTACCAATATCTATACCATTTGTTTGGAATGTCATTTGTGATCAACATAGATTGGCTTACCCAGTTATTGCTTAAAGAGACCTTAAGAGTTTCAGGAAATGTTAAGAGCATGGTGCAATGGTGTTTGATAATTCAAATAAAAGATAATAATTATGCTTACTGATAGTATAAGACCCGCCCAACAGTAATATTCCAGTATTCATATAAGTGTAATGGTGTCTAGTTCTAAAATCTAAATGGTTCTAAATTAATCTGAAATATGAACAGATTGAAGGACTGAATCTAGACTTATAGTGCGTTTGGGAGTGAGGTATTATAATTTTTAAACTTCAGTTTATTAAGTTATTGAACAACCAAAACCCAGCTGCAAGGTGTTACCAAACACTTTGGCAATTGAAAATTGACAGCTCAACTGCTATACATCACTCTCGAACGTACCTTTATTACATCGATCAAACTTGGATAATAGGTAGGCACTTGAGTGATCAAAGATATAATTTCAATTGACTTAAACAAAAGTATTTCTGAAATTTTTGATCTATAAATTACTTTCAGAAACAACAGGAATTCAAGAGTTAAAAACCTTCTATTTAATTTATTTATTAATTCATGCATTCATGCGTGAAGGTGAATTGCAGAGGCAAATAGTCACGTAACCTCGCGATCGTCATAACTTCTGTGTGATGTAATCCATCTGAATATTCCTCCCATAAACCATGGCTTTGGTAGAGATATTTTTAAGCGCGTTACTTTCCGCTCTGTCTGACAAATTGACATCCCCTGAGCTGCAGGACAAGAGGGTTTAATTCCGAAGCTGAAAAAGCTGGAAAAATCTTTGAAGACGATTTAGGCCTTGCCTGTTGATGAAGGTGAGAAGCAACTGACCGGCGATGCAGCTAAGTTGTACTCGATGATCTCCGGGAGTTGGCTTATGATGCAGAGGACATTCTGGGTGAGCTTGCAACAGAAGCTTTAGGCTTCCAAACTGAAGCGAAAGCTAGAGCAACAAGTTACATGACTATGCCCTTAAACTTTTGAGCCCAGAAACGGAGGACAAAAACAGGGCTCACTTGCTGGAATTTTGATCACTATCTGTTCACATATTCATCAACTCCCGGGGTATCAAAATTCAAAACTTTGTCAAGAGCGTAAATTGCTAGAGCCAGCTCATCTAGCAAAGTCCCACTAATTTTTGCACTGCCAATATTATTGGTCTTCAGTGTTAATTCATCAGCTTCATTTATCATGAATTGGAAGTTGAAGGTTTCACACTCAATCAGTGGCCAAAGTGTTGGTTTATCACTTAATTGGATTTGAACATGGGAACACCCAAGAATTCAAGAAATGAGGTCTTGTGTTGGTTATATGAGAAGTATTACTTTTACAAATCAATAGTACATACAATGTTGTCCTCCTATTAACAAGTTAAGTTGGGCAAGAGTGAACAAAAGTTTATATTTCAGTTTAGATATTAGGTCACCTTTGATATTATATTGTTATAGTTTAAAAGTTAAAAGTCACATATTGATACTGTGAAATGAAAGCTATAACTTTAAAATAAAAAGTTGATAATATTCTATAAATATAAATTGTGAAGTTATTAATATAAAAACTATTAATTAAAAGTTTGTGGGTGAAATAATTTTAACTTTCAAACTACATTTTAAGTGTTTAGGAGCCTAAGCTAATTAGTGAGAATTTTACATTAAAATTTCAAACCCCTATCCAAATTAAATGTTTTTATGATTAAATTGTTGGGTAGTCAATGTTATAAAGAGGCTAGTAATAAGAATCCAGAAACTTGTAGTTGGAGGATGTTTTCAGACATGTTTGGTATTGAGATATTGTATATTTTAAAGTACAACTGTCATGGGACAAAAGTTATATTTATGAAATAAAAATTAATAGTGCATGATAAATATAACTTTTAAATAATAATTTTTACAAAAATATTAAGAATATTATAGGTTTTTCATCATATAAGTGGTGGATAAATTAGTTTAGTTTTAAGCCATAGTAGTTAGTACTTTTATCAAATACATTATTACTATAACTTAAAAACTACTGCTACCAACCTCAATACTAAATAAGATCTTCATTTACACGTTATATATACACACACATGTTTAATTTGACAAAATCTTCTATCTTTAATTCTCTTTAATTTCTTCTCTGTTCTTTTCTTCCTCCTGTGTTTTTTTCCTCCTTGTCATCATTCCACGGTTTTTTTTTTTTTAAAAAATTTGGTTCTTTGCATACTTCATTTATTTATTTATTTTGTACAAATAAATATTTATTCCTCCCTCTAAATCCTTTTCTTCTGAAGAAGAAAAGAAAAAAGAAAAAAAAAGCAAAAAAGAATAAGTAACAGGTAACAGGGGCCTGATTTTTCTTTTTTCTTTTTTGAAAAGAATGGCTCTGACAATTTAAAACACTCAAGTTATGGATAAAGGCAAAAATGCTAATATGAATTTGTTGTGATAACATGCAGTAGTTGCGGACCCGCGGCATAGAGATGGGGGAGCAGGGGGTGCCCCGTTGGAGAGCTTGACGGCATTGACAGCATCGAGTACTCAAAGTGGTTGTTGCTGTGCTGGTGTCGGTGATAGATTGGGTTTCAAGAAGAGAAATGTAAGGTTGTACTAATTTAATACTGTACAGGATGGTAATGCTGCGTAATGTTGGATGCCAAACGCAGCCTTATGGTATAACACAAGTCACTCGAAAATTCTAGTCAGGCTATTTAGTTCGGCTGTGGGGTACTTGAAGTTGCTAACATGATTGTGTTTTCTTGGTGGTTAACGAAATGCATTAATGTCAATGGAATAAGGGTTAATGAGAGTACTAATTAATTATTTTCACGTGGATGTAATATACATCTCATTTAAGAACCATCTAAATAAGATTTAATATGATTTGACTAAAGCAATTGAAACCGAACGTGCATGGGCTTAGCAAATCATGACCAGAAATTAAGGCACTACAACTCAAACACATACCATATTTCCAAGTAATCCATTTGATGTATACATGTAATTGTTTAATTCATTTATTATGGAATAGGAACAAATTAATTATTTTTGGATTAAAAAAATTTCAAGAACCATCTAAATAAGATTTAATATGCTTTGACTAAATTAATTGAAACCGAAAATGCATCATCTTGCAAATCATAAAGAAATTAAGGCACTACAACTCAAACACATACCATATTTCCAAGTAATCCATTTAATGTATACATGTAATTGTTTAATTCATTTACTGTGTTAGGAAAAAATTAATTTTTTTTTTTAAAAAAAATTTCAAGATTGATCTCATATTATATATAAGAATTCGTAATCTAGAAAATCATATCTTGATAATCCGAAAAAATGAACCATCTTTGCTTTTTCCGCTGAAGTGATTTAGACTCCTAGATCACAATCCGTCACTGCCACTCCTATTAGATCAATATCCGTCGCCGCCACTCCTCTTAGAACACGATCTGTCACCGCCACTCCTATTAGATCATGATCTGTCACCACCACTCCTATTAGATCACGATTCACTACCAAATAATCTTTCGATCCGTCGACTCACTCTATTTGATCTCGCCGCCCTTGCCACTCTTGATATGTGGCGCCTTTATCACACTAAAGCAACTAGCAAGAAAACATTTTCTTGTCAATTTTAGAGAAAAAAAAAATCTTTCTTCTATGATATGTATATTACAGCTTTTTTTTTCTTTTGAGAAAATAAGTCTTTTTATATCTTCCTTTAGTGAAAACCCTAAGCTCCAAATTATAAAAAACAAAAGGCATGCTGCTTGCTTTTTCTATAACGATCCGTCACCACCACTCCTATTAGATCAAAATAACAAATAATCTTCGACTATGACTCAACATAAATATATTAGATGTGGCTCCTTTATCACAATAAAGTAACTAAATAATATATTTTAGAGAAAAAATTCTTTTTCAAATGATCGTATATTATCTTTTTTCTTTTAAGAAAATTAATCCTTTGATAAAACCCTAAGCTCAAATTAAAACTAAAAAGGCACGCTAAAGGGGCCGGTGTAAAATAACATAAGGCCCTATACACATAAATATATTAGATGTAGCCTCCCACTAAATAATATATTTAGGCTTTTGACCCAAATAACTAGTTATCTTACTTATTAATAATTAGGTATAATATGGGTACATACAATAGTGGCTATAATAATTAGGTCTGTAATTAAACTAATCTAATTATTTAATTCCAAATCTACTTCATTAAAAGATTAAAATTGACCTCCATAATTGTATACTATTTAGGATAGTGTTCTCGAATAATAATTCGACTCATGCCACATTGATTTCTTTACTGCATAATCCTTTGTAACACATCGTTAATTAAATCGATATCTCAATTGTCTAATCAATTTAATTACATTTTGTTCCTTGATACTTACTGATTTTCTCTAATGATCATTTTCAACATACTAAATATGTTGACACACTCTGACTAGAGAATTATATGATCAAGTACCGAAAACCCATCAAGAGATGTGTTGTACAAATTATATATTATTAATTTATAATCCAATACTCATAATTGCTCTCACCAAGATACCGAAAAATCTTGACTATAAGAGTGTGTCGAGCCCATTGGCAACTCAAAGAGAATAACAATTACAATCATGAAATCATAACTAACTTAAGATTAAGATTACTATAAAATCAATGCCTATGAGATTTAATAAGTTGACATTATTTACAAAGTTAATTAAATCTCATATGTAATCATGTTCAATTTAGTCGTACTACATCAATAAATTCATACATGACTAAGATAAATCATTCAATGAATTTATTACAGTCTACACCTAAATAAAGTGCCTAACTTTATTTATCAACTGCGAACTTAATTTATTTAATCACAAGATAGCTTATATTTATGTCTTTTGTGAATCCACATAGTGATTACATAAATACATATAATATGATTAAATGGACTTTACTCAAACTATTAATGCAATTAAAATATTTAAATAAAATACCTCATTTATTTTATTAATAAAAAATTATTTATTACAATTAAATAAACACATATACAGCCATTGGGCTTTAGCCCGATGGCTAGGACCCTGCACTCACAACTATAAGCGCAACGGTTCGAGCCCCCGCAACGTATATAGGGGTTTATTTCCTTCCTTAATTATAATATATAATTAAGTGAAGACAGTTTTTTTCCATTTGAAATGTGAGTGGAGTAGACACCCTTAGAATATTAGAGAGAATAAAAATCTGAGCAGGACTATTGAAATGTGAGTGGAGTAGACACCCTTCGAGTTTTTTTCCTTTTGAAATGCGAGTGGAGTAGACACCTTTCGAATATTAGAGAGAATAAAAATCTGGGCAGGGCTATTGAAATGTGAGTGGAGTAGACACCCTTCGAATATTAGAGAGAATAAAAATCTAAGCAGGGTTATATATGAATATTAGAGAGAATAAAAATCTGAGCAAGGTTATATAAGAATTAATATAAATGAGATATTACGAATAATTCGAATATTAGAGAAAAAAAGGCATTTACCTATTACAGAGAGATGGTGCGATTTGATTAGTTTTTTAATGTTTTCGGTCTTAGAAGAAAGAAAGACAATTCGGGATAGAAAAGAACAAAAAAAAGATTATTGAAAAAATCTCCGCTTGTTGAAGGTGAAGTTTATAGATAAAACCATTCCTTCTGTCGTGAATTAATTAGATGCTTCAATTATCGATTCTAGTATTGAGCGAAAGGTTACATCTATGGAATTAATATAAATGAAGAATAAAAATTTGAAAGAGAGTTATAAAAATTAATATAAATAATAAAAGTAATATAAATTAGAATAATTATCTTATATAAAAATTAATATAAATTAGTCTGAATAATTATCTTATTATAAATATCAATTATAAATCTCATATAATATGAGATATAATCTGAATATTAGCTTCATATAATTTTAAAAAAAATTTATATACTTTTAAAGAATACATTTTTTAACATATTATGCATAAGAGTGATGCCACGTCACTCACCTTCATAAACTTTAATTTATCAGCAAATAAAGAAATGTATGTCTATCCTCGGGACAAGGATCTAATCTTAACACGTACTACTACTGATTGTAATTAATTGTCTCCTGCTTACCACCAACAATAAATTAATTTCATTTGTGCCTCGAAAGGGCAGATTCGTAATAGTAAGCATCAATAAGTAGTAGTAATCATCGTGGAAAATCTTCAATATGATAATACGAGTCATTGTCGACTTAATGAGAAATCTTGAGTACGGGCCTACCAATATTTTATGATGTATCGGAACGGCCGAAGTGGAAAAGCCAAAAAAATCAAATCCTCTCTCATGGTTTCCAATTCACAATTCAAATTCAGTATTCAATAATCAAGAATTTTCTAACTTTATATGTATGCATCGCTTTCGATCAGCCACTTCAGTTTAGAAATAATCCCAAGTTCCCATATTAAATAATATACAATTATATGTTGACAACTGATAGAACCCTAAAATTGAAGCACAACCCATTAAAACCTGGAATCACATCAATCACGTCGCAATCTCACGTCATTGAAAGGTACAGCTAATGTAATGTTGTGAAATTTTTTTTAATATATTACGATTAATTCTACACTTGCTTGATTAGCCGAAGTGGATACCAGGTAATTGAGCTTTAATGTATAATTTAATAGTTTATAAATCCTTTAGAGGACGCGGAAAGACTGATCAGAGACAGCAACCCAAGTTTTTGCTCCACGCAGACAAAGATTAAATTAACAGAGTTTTAATATTTTATATCAGAGCATGATCATCATAATGCGAGATATTAATTTAAATTTTAAAAAAGACATGAACTTGGGTCTTGGATTTTCATTATAAAGGTTTAATCAAATGATGATTATAACTTTTGAGCTGAGAGCTTAAGTGAAGTGAACCCTCTTTAAATGGAATGGGAGTTTGACGTCCCTCGAATATTTGAGAGAGTTAAAAAGGAGTTGACGTCCTCGAATATAACATTTAATGTAAAAATTACTATATCGATTGATTGTTGTATATCGATTTTTCTCCATGTATGTTGGCGTCCTCGAATATTTGAGAGGGTTAAAAAATCTTACGAGATATTAATTTAAATTTTAAAAAAGACATGAACTTGGGTCTTGGATTTTCATTATAATTATTAGTAATCAATCCATGATGATATATGACTTCCTTCCAATGCGATAATAATAATAATATTATTATTATTAGCCACAAATACCGTCTATTTATAGTGAGATTTGAAACACATGCAGGTTTCCGTAACGTGCATGTGTGGCGGATACGAGCTCAAGGTAAGAACAAAGTACGCATTTTTATAGTTACATTTTTGCTAAGGTTTAGCATAATGAGGTTTTCAATAAATATTTTATATATTATAAACTATTTTTTGGCTTAGTCAACTTCTCGTTATATCATTAAAATTGATTGTTTAAGTTAATTTGTCCGTATAAATATTATCATAGAAGCAGATTTTTTTTCCTTATTCGAGGGTAAATTTTTTTTTTGATGAATAAGATATTCATACCAAACTTCAATTAAATTACATTAAAGTAGATTTTGATAAGTTTATACAATTATAAATAAATTTTCTGTTGATCTCTAAGAAATACTTCATTTAAGCTACACCGAGACATATCCTAACACTCTTGGTGCTACTATCTTAGATATAAAAAAAATATATATATATATTATCTCAAAACAAATAAAGAACATTTTAAATGTATCTCAAAATTAGGATGCATCTGGTTTTTCAGTCTTTCTGACTACCAAATTAAAATAATAATTATTTTCGTTATAAAGCACACGATTTTATGTTAGTTATGACTTACGAGCGTTAGAAGAGGAAGCATCTTAACCGTCCACAGACGTATCGTGCTTCCCACCAAGCCGTGAAAGATGAAACTATTGTCGGTGGAGGAGACTGCTGGCGTCACATGATCGATCGTGTTCGTCCACGTGTCAGCGCTTAATTGGTTCATGCCAGCCTGGCGATTTTGGGAGCGCGTATCACACAGCGGTCTACGACCGCACAGATTAACTAAACAAAATTAAACATAATGCCCTACGTATCTCACCTAATTACCCTCCAGTTTCAACTCAACTACAAAAATGCCCTTTTAACATGGCCCACGTTTTCTTGACCGTGATATCTCGAGCCAACACTCCCATCTTGGCGCCTAGTCATCCAGATCGACGGTGATTAGTCGTTCAATAAGCAGAGGAGATATCGAGAGTCCGAGACATTGGTCCTCCGAATCAAATCCAACTGTGTATTAGTTTTTTAATATTTAACCTTACCAACCGGGAGAAATGTTTTTTAATATATTGATTATACTATCACATCCATCTCATTTTGTCCCGAATTATAGTTGCTCTTATTATTTTGAAATCGTGTTCATTTTAACTTACGATAAAAGAAAATTCTCTTCTTCTTGATCTATTTTAATTCTTTGACTAGCAGTTTTTAGTGGTCAACAAATTGAACGGCCAATGATTGGTGATCATCAAAACAACAGAAATCTCTTTTCAAAGGGCTTTACAGTGTGATTTTTGATTGATTTTTGTTCAAATATTATGAAGTGCAAAAGGTGAAAAGATTTCGTGCTTACGGCCCTCATGGATATATTCTAAACTTGCAGTCCGGTATTTCTTCAAACACTTTTAAAATCTTACTTTAGAGCCTTGATTTCTGATCAAGTGATGCTAAATCACGTGATCCGTTTTCAACTGCCGCTTTACTCAATCTCTTGCACTTTTTAAATCTTGATTTATTTTTCGAATAATAAACTTTTGGCCTTGCGAATTAATTAGAAATTAATTATTAGTTGATTTTCAGGATTAGTTTTTTGTTTTGTCCAAATAGTTGTGCATCAATGAGAAAGCTTTTTTTTTTTTAATTTTTAACATTGTCAAACACTTAGTGCATGTTTGGAAGTTAGGATTAACTTTGGGATTAAATATTTTATCCTATATTTGGCTATTTTGCTTGGATTGAATTAAGGAAGACTAAATTTAAATTCAGTCCTTAAATCATGGGATTAACAATCCCAATTTATAAGTGGGTTTAGATGGGATTACATGAGAGAAAAAAAATATATTCATATTTCTTTCATAAATAATACTATTTTTTATTTGTAACCTAAAATTTAATTACTTAATGGATTATTTTATTAATGATTTACTTGAATTTATTTTTTAATTTTATTTTTATAGTCTAATTAAATTGGTACTTTTACTTCAATAAAATTAACTATTTAATAATTTGTTACAATAATTGATTGTATTAAATTTAATAATCACCAATGTAATATTAAAAACAACCATGGAAATTAATAATACAAGTAAATAATTGTTTTTATATATACATTATTAGCTGACTTTTTGAAAAAATAGAATATATCTAAAATATCTTATAAAAATTAATTAAATAATTAAATAGTTTTATTAATTTATATTTACTTATTATAATTATGACTACCCAATAACTAATTTACTATATATTTAATTATTACCTTTAAATATTCATAAATATTATTTTTGTATTTAAATATGATTTTATATTGTCTAATTTAATATTGTGCCAAATATAATACAGTATATAATACAATTTAACTTAATTCAATCCACCTTAATCCAGTCCAATCTTAATAATTAATTCAATCTAATTATGCGTGTTAAAGGTAACCTTAATAAGTTATAATGCTGTACTTGAAATATCCAAACGCATTATGTTGATAAATAAGCAACACGAAAGAAATTATTATATTTTAGGGAGTTCAAAGCACAGCCCTAGACAAAATAATGTCTTACAAAAGGTTAAATTATGACACCAAAAGGTCCTAGGTTTAGGCCATAGCAATTATTGAACAAACCCTAATGTTGTTTGATTTCCTCTTTATAAACAGTTAATTTCCAGCAAACCCCAATACTAATCTTGATAGTCAACGTATCATTAACTAAAACCATCACATTTACTTGAAGTGATAGTTTATAGCACTCAATTTTAAACATATTTTTACTTTCGCATACTCGGACTTGTTATTTTTAAATGTTAATTAAAAAATTAAAAGTTAAAATTTATAACACTCAACTCTAAACATATTCTTACTTTCGCATTACTCTTTTCTCTCTAGAGACATTAGTTAAAACTAATTATATATAATCAAGGTTTACTAATATCTCATTGGAAATGGAATAGGGTTTCTTAGTTATTTAATTTCTAAAATGAAGTTGCTTTGCATGTTATTATTTGGTCTAAATCTAATTGTATCAGAACTCTCATTAAGCTTTGCCAACACAGTGGCATATTTCGTAAAATCTTCCAAATCCAAGCCTTGTCTCCAGCAACAACTACTCCACCCTTCCCATCACTTTTAACCCTCCACTTCCCTTCAAGCTCCAGAAGCAAAAGAACCCAAAATCAAACTCCTCCGTTTCTCTCTTCTCATCCTCTCTCCTCGAAAACGACAATGCCGCAGCTCAAAACGGCATTCCTCCTCTTCTCTGTTCTCCTCCTCGTCTCGGCGGCCCAAGCGCACAACATCACGCGCATACTCGCTGGCCACCCTTCATTCTCGACGTTCAACCACTACCTGTCGTTGACCCACCTAGCCGACGAGATCAACCGCAAGACCACCATCACCGTCTGCGCCATCGACAACGCCGGCATGTCGGAGCTCCTCTCGAAGCACCCGTCCATCACCACCATCAAAAACGTCCTCTCCCTCCACATCCTCTTGGACTACTTTGGCGCCAAAAAGCTCCACCAGATCACAAACGGCACCGCATTGGCCGCCACTATGTTTCAGGCAACTGGGTCGGCCCCGGGCTCATCTGGGTTCGTTAACATAACCGACTTGAAAGGCGGGAAAGTCGGTTTTGGCGCCAAGGATAATGGGGGAAAACTCGATGCCCTCTTTGTTAAGTCCGTTGAGGAGAAGCCTTATAACATTTCCGTTATTCAGATCAGCAAGGTCTTGTCTTCTGACGTGGCGGAGGCTCCGGCGCCGGGACCCGCTGAGCTTAATCTCACTGGGATTATGTCTGCTCATGGATGTAAGCAGTTTGCTGATGCTCTTTTGGCTAATGCTGACGCTTCCAAAACTTATCAGGTCAGCTAATCGATCTCAATTTTTTCATTTTTAAATTTTAGTTTTTTATTTCTGAAAGTATGCTTGTGGAAGAAATAAATAGATGTGAAAGAACGAGTAGTAAAAAAAAAAAATTGGTCTTTTGTGATGGTGACTAGTGTTTTTTTTTTCGTAATCTTAGTTAAATTTAGGTATTTTTTTTAAATATTTGTAGATCTGGGTTACTTTCGAGATGTGTAGATATCTTATTGGGAAGTTGAAATTGTTGATGCAGGATGCTGCAATAGGAGGATTGACTGTGTTTTGCCCACTTGATGATCCATTCAAGGCATTTTTACCCAAGTTTAAGAATTTGAGTGCGGCGGACAAGACTTCGTTTCTTGAATTCTTGGGTGTGCCGGTTTACCAATCCCTGTCCATGTTGAAATCCAATAACGGGTTGTTGAACACATTGGCTACGGATGGAGGAAAGAAGTTTGATCTGACGGTGCAAGATGAAGGAGAAGAGGTTACACTGAAGACCA
This sequence comes from Atalantia buxifolia, assembly GCA_030444775.1. NCBI lineage: Eukaryota > Viridiplantae > Streptophyta > Magnoliopsida > Sapindales > Rutaceae > Atalantia > Atalantia buxifolia. The sequence goes on along the minus strand of CM059834.1, from coordinate 24,439,899 downwards.
AGGTTAACTCTGTGAAAATTACAGGGACTTTGATCGATGAGCAGCCTGTGGCTATGTACACTACTGACAAGGTTTTGATGCCTAAGGAGCTATTTAAGGCAGCTCCAACTCCTGCTCCGGCACCTGCCCCTGAAAAGGCAGCTGATGCACCCAAGCCTCATAAGCACAAGAAAGCGACACCCTCCCCTGAATCTGATAGCTCAGATGCCCCTGCTGATTCACCTGATGATGATCCGGCGGATCAGACCGCCGATGTTAATGCTGGTGTGAAGGTTGGCACTGCAAGATTTCTTGCTATTGGGTTAAGCTTCTGCTTAGGATTTTTGTTGTTGTAAGTTTCTCTGTTTTTGGGTAGTCTATTTTTTCTTTTTTCTTTTTGGACCAATAAGTGAGGCCTATATGTTTTGCTTTGTCAGTGAATTCTCGAATGAATGTGTTTCATTTTTTTTTTTCCATTTAGATATTTGTTTCTGGTGTGGTGATTTTTCAATTTTTTTTCTCTCTTTGTGTTGGAGGAGGATTTTGTATTTCTCTAAAGATTGTTATTTATTTTCTCATGGAGTCATCGGTGTAAGCTGTTTTGTGAGTGACAAAGGCTGTACCTCTAAATGTATACACTTTGTTGTTGTGATTAAGATAAATTAGGATCGTGTCACTATTTTATTACCATAAAATTGCTGTACGCGATCATCATTTATAGCCCTGATACAGATTAATTTTTTAGATTGGTATACCTTGTATATCATTTTTTTGTAATCTTCAGACTTCACTGTCTCACTTTGGGCAATTTCAGTTCGTGTTTTTGTTGATGGAATAGATAATCATACCCATAAGCAGGAAAATGGCTTCTAGCTTCGGCTAAGAATTCCTTCTCTTTCCAACAGCTTTTTCCTGTAGATGAAAGGCATGAGATCAAAGCTTGTGAATACTAACTTTTCTAACGTGGCCGGTGAACATGTTTATATTCTTGACGTGAAGCTTTGCTTTGATCTTTCTACACACTCACCAGTCACCCCCTCCCCCCAAACAATTTCTTAGCATTGGAGTTCATTTGGTCAACAGTATATGAGTAGAACTTTTCTGGCTCGAGAAAATTCTTTTTCTATGTTGGCCCATAACGCAAGTTGGTTGGTGTAACTTCTTGAACAAGTATTTTTCATGTGTTTCTTTAGGAAATGTTCTCTGAAAAAGAAAAAAACGCTTTATAGAAGACATACTATTTTTTATAAGCTGTCTAGAGACTGGAGCCATCTATAGCAATCCTGCTTTCTTTTCTTGCCATTCGGCAAGCTCTCTCACTTATAAAATCTTTCCAAGTAATTACAAATCAGTGGTCGCATGATCACTATGATAATTCAAAGGGTTCAATTGACTACACCTAGCACTCTAGGAAACAAATGACAACATTTCCTTTGTCATAACTTATTACCATTTTCTTTGTCTTCCCTAATTAACGTTATGGCATTGTAGTCCTTTCAGTTAATTTATAATTGAATAGTGACTTTCTTCACTCTCACAAAATAGGAGTAGAATAAACACTCTTAATTAGTAAAGGTTAAGAATCTGCACAAGTCTTTAGAATATTAATGTACACGAGTCTTAATAGTATAATCTGATCATAAATACTAATTGTACCAGTTGCAATATAATAGTCATGTACATTAGAATTGAAAAAAAAAAAATATTTTTACCATTTAACCAACTAGTCATCATATTATAAGGCAATCAATCCAATTTAGGGATCCAAACGACTGTATTTGTATCTGGGAATATGGATGCATACACAGAATATGAATATCAAGGTGAGATGTGTGACAATTTGTGTGAAATCAGGTTAGAGGACGCTCAACACGAATCAAATTCAATCAACTAATGAAAGATCTAAGGATAAAAACTGGTTTTGGGATTAGGATCCTCTCCTGACTTGATTTTCATCTAAGCAAATTATATTAATATGATTAATAATTAATAAATTAAAAAAAAAATTAAATCTTAATTATCTATTAACATTAAAATATAAGTGGTACAAGATCGGTCAAAGATCAAAAGTGCTTAAATCATCCGATGCTATATGCCCTTTGTCTCCCTAGCCGCCATACAAACGGTTCACAGAAGCTATTATTATCAAATTATCTTTTCGACAGTCTCGCTGCAGGTGCAGCGATAATTAATTTGTGAAACTTCTCAAGACTACTCGTGCACGGTGATTCACCGAAGACCAGCAAACAAAGAGTGATACATTCTCCAGTTTCAGTATATCCCTGGTGCAGTCATGCATCATCACATGTGAAAGGATAAGTTTTAATCTTTTAATAAGGATAAGGCAAGCTGCCCGTCACATTTGCCGCCGAAAGAGACAAACCAAACTTGGATCCATGTCAATGTAACCGCAAGGAATTCACATAGAGTACACTTAGCTAGGCTCGAAAAGTCAAAAAGGGAATAAGGGGCTCGCATGTTACTGAGATGAAAATGACTTTTAATCTATAATTGATCTTAAACAGAAATACTTATTACTGTGAAAATAGGCGGTTGGTTGAGAAAAAGAAATACTTAAAAGTACATCTTTACCAAATGACACTGAGTTTTTTAAGAGTTGCTATCAAAGGTAAAGCAAACTAGTATGCATTGTGTTTGCACAGTAGCATTTCATTCACAGAAACATGATCCATGATGATCGGCAGAGTTCACTGGGAGAGGAAAATTACAGATTGATAACAAATAATAAAAGTAGGATTACAATTAATTTACAAGTACTACTTGGACATACATAGTTTTACAAACTAATTGAAGTTTAGATTATATAAACACATATACAAGCATACGAAAAGCTGAAAACAGAGCATGCAAGAACAAGACTAGAAGAAAAGAGCAAATGAAGCAAGAAACATCATAATGGACACTAAAAAGATTGTGGGAAAAGGGGCAGGTAAAATACTGTCACTTGGAAAGTAGGTGTAAGTATTTGGAGGGAAAGGAGGGGGGTAACGGCAGCACTGAGGTGGAACGGGAGTGCAGTTGCCTTGACCTAGAGGGTCAGGCGGCGGAGGAGCTCCGTATGACGGATAAACGGAGGCTGGCGGCGGCGGAGCTCCATACAGAGGGTACTCGGAGCCTAAAGAAGGCGGCAGAGGCGGGGACATAACGTGGCAGTTGACACAATCACCATGTTGGGGCAACTCATCATGTTTGGAAATCACCCTTGAGTTTGCAAAATCAAAATGAACAAACACCAATACTGTCCAAACAAGTGATAGATAAATGATAACAAGATTGTTTGGTGGAACCATAGTTTCCTTACTTTTCAAATACTGAGAAGCAAGAAAGAAAGAGTTTGTCTGATTGAAGAAATTTTAACAAGAAGAAATACTGACGGTACTCTCTGAGTTCTTCGCTTGATAAATGTAAAGAGGGGGGGTTGAATTTTGAGGAAGATTCTGTACTTTCTTCTGAATTTCGCTTCTGGTGCCGCATGGCAGACCACCTGTCGGGTTTTTGTAGAGTAGTCCACAAATTGGTTTTGCATGTGGATCCCCCCAGCTACAGATGTAAGAAAAAGATAAAGCTTTGCCTTTATTAATTCATCCGAGCCAAAAAATGTAAAACGGAAAATGGAAAATGGAATGATCATCATTCGACTACATACAAAATTTCTTTGAGGTGAAAATTGTTTTTCAAATTTTTGGAAACCGACTTGTTTTGAGCTCAGATATTTAGACTGCATATGTCTAAGTCTAACTAATACGCTGTTAAGGGTAATTTGCATGTCTTGCTTCGAGTATTCTATTTCACCAACAAAATTAACTTAGGCTCCATTTAGTTGATGGTGTAATTTTTTAAATAAAGTTTATTAAAATAGAGTTTTTGTCCATAAAATTTTTATGAGTAGAGTTTTTATCCCAAAAATTATAATTGTTTAGTTGTCAATTAACGTTTTTATTAAAAATTATAAAATTACATTAATAGGTGAATTTTTAAAATTATGTTATAAAAATAATGAAATAAAATTATTAAATAAGTAAAGAATATTTTAGATATTTTAAGATTAAAAAAAAAATTCAATCTGTACTTCTAAAAGCCTATTTGAACTTTTCCTAGTAGCTGAAAAATAGTTTATTTAGTTTTTAAAAGCTCTACTAAAAAAAAACTAAATAAAAATAAAAATTTTAATAAGAGTTTATGAAATTAAATAAATATTTGAAACAATTAGATAAGTTATACCAAACAAACACTTACATTATAAATACAAAAAAAAATCTACCATAATAACATCAGTCAACTGTACTATAATATTTTTGAAAATTGTAACAATGAGTACAGATTTTATGTGCGGATGTTTTTATTTTTTATTATTTTTTTTTTGAGAAGTTGAGGTTATGAATTTTTGAATCAAAATGGCAAAAGACTCTGGTTTGATGCCATTAATTGTTGAATTAGACTCAAGAACTGTGGTCGGTTTAGTGAAAGACTTAGAAAGATGCATGAAGGAAATATCATGCTTAATTATCGAGATTCAAAATTATATAGTTGTGAAAGATCACTTTAAAATCAATCATGTATTGAGAAGTAGCAATGAAACTACTCATGGAATAGCTAAATATGCTGTTAGCAATTTGAGCTGTGTACTTTAATTAGAGAAAATTCCAACTCATGTAAATCATTTACTTTGAGTATCTAATTGAAGTTTTCTATTTCTAATAAAAAAAAAAAAAAAACACTTTCGTTGATGATAGCAAGGAAAATTAGTCATGGCTACCCCATGTGACATAATAGTAGATATATGATCAATTATTATTAAGAGTAAATTCATGGACTGCATTCTGTTTATTTAGTAGTTCTTACTATCAGTTATTGTAATGTAAATAATTGTTTACAAAGATTGAAATTTCAAGCAACTCCTGCCAAGAAAACTCATAAATAATTTCCAAATTTAAGCATAATGTGTCTCCAAATAGAAGGAGCGTCTCTCGTTAGGGCCTTATGGGCTCATGGCAAGAACAATTGGTCATGGCTACCCCATCTCTGCTTTCTCGTTTGGAAGCATTAAATTGTAACATCTAATAAGCCATGCACACTTTATTTCAAACCATGGTCAATCACAACAATGATGATAAAGCTCTGCAACTTTGAATTTTGTAAATAACCCTATCTCAACTCAAAATTGCCATGCTTTTAGAAATTATGTTGCCAAATGTCACTTCTTTCCTTGACAATTTACATCAATCTTGTCACACGTTTTCAAAAAAAAAAAAAAAAAGAAAAGAAAGAGTGATAGTGAATAAAATTTAAATTTAAATTTGAGTAATTAGTTAAATAAAAATATTTAAAAAATTATTTAGCCAGCCCATGAAGTCATTTTTTAATCTAAAAAAAAAGGTTATTATTTGGCAATTTAACACTAACATCTCTGCTATTAAAATTATGTTTATCACGCATTTTCTTGGCTTCACATTGTATAAAATTAATGAACAATAAATTCACAGCAATTATTAGTTAAGAAATATATACATATGTATTTAAATATTTCCATTATACACATTATTGAATTTCCAACCGACTCAATAGGTAACAAATAAAATGTCATAATATTAAATATTTCAATTGAGTATTTAAAATGAGTAAGCATAATTTTACTCTGCAAAAATTATTTATTTAATTGGACAATTTCCAGCAAACGCCCCAGGGGCACTATTGCCATAAAGCATCGGATTGCAATGGTTGCAGTGGAAATGACATTAACGCCACATATTGTTTTAATTCATTATTAGGGTTCAAAAATAAAATTAAGAACTAAAATAAATCAAATTATAATTTAGTAAAATAAGTAATGGACATTAAAGTAATTGCGTCCATGAAAAATTCTTTCCCATATATGCAGTGAAGCAGAATGTCATTCGGCTTTTGGGGTCTCCTTAAAAGAAGCACAAGGCTTCTTCTATTAAGTGCTTTTGAGCAAGGAAAAGAAAAGCAGAAGAACAAAGAAAGAAAAGATACAGGAGCACAAGGACACGGAAAAAGGGCCCTGAGACAACTTGGTATTAGAGAAACCAACAGCCATGTCTTTAGGCTATGCAGAGAAGCTTTCTTACATTGAAGATGTGGGCAACGTTGGAATGGCTGAATTTTTCGATTCACCTCAAATTTTGCAAGAAAAAGTGAGGAGTTTTTCTTTCGTTTTAGTCCATTTTGACACTTGGGTTGGTTTTTCTTTTCTTTTTTTTTTTTTTTTGGTTAAAGTTTTGTTTGTTTTCATGATTTTGTTATCTTGCAGCTGTACCCATCAATGCTTCTTAGGTTTTTATGTTAAAGTACTGCCGCTATATAGCATATAGTTGCTATGAGCCTTTGTTTCTGAGCTGTATGATGTTGTTTGATGAGATCTGGTATGTGGATAATGGCTTTTGAGCTCATTATAAGTGAATTTTGCTAGTTGTAACGGTGCTTGAATTGAAAATTAGTGGTGGGTTGGTACTTCTTCAAGGATTTGGTTATGTTGTTTCTTTGGCAATCGTGGTTTATTTATTGAAGCAATGTTGATCAGTTGATGGGAATGTGCAATGTTTTTTACTATTTGATTATGCTGGATATGGGTTGAGCAGAGAGATGAGTTGTATTTGAAGAATGGTAATAGAGTGAATTATGCTTTTTATTGTTGACTGTTGAAGAAAGACGTTCATTGGTTAGCTTGAGATTGAATTTTACAACAATGTGGGTCATGATTGATCCACGTTGAGCTAAGACTAGGTCCTTTGAATTGCTGTGGATTGCTAGTTACCTAGGGTTTTTATATGTGAGTCTGGTTTTTTATTGGTTTTAGGCTCATATGTCTTGATATTCTGCTGCTAAGTACGGTAGCTGAGCTAGAACTTAAAGATGGGCCAAAAAGGTGGGTGGAGTGAGTGGACATAGAGGTTATTATGTATGCTCTATTTAAATGCTTAGCACTCTCCATTTAATTCAGTAGAACTGTTATTAACCTTTCATAATCTTTTCTCTAATATGGTTCATCCCGTAAGGGCTTTTGGTACTCATTTTTTTTCCCCTTGAAACAAAATAATATGATTGTCTCATGTTTTATGCTTTTTATGCTAACCTGAAGTTGCTTTCATGTTTATGAGGGCAGATTGAACAACTTGCCAAATTAATACAGAAGGTTCGAATCTGTAGTTACCTGGACTTGTCTGTATTGTTTTTGTTATTTATCTGAATCAGCCTCTTTAAGATGTCTGTTTGTACTTGCAGAGCAAGCATCTAGTGGTGTTTACAGGTGCAGGAATCTCAACTTCTTGTGGTATACCTGATTTTCGAGGTCCAAATGGAATTTGGACACTGCAGGTGAATTTGTGAACTTTATTTGACTCCAGGATTGTTATGGATCCCTTGTTCTTTTTTAGGATAACATCTGTTCGGTAATGATGCTCCCTCAATATCTTTCAATAAACTTTAATAGGATAAGCAGTTTATGGGAATTGCTTGATGAGTGATTACCATAGATCTACGACGATGCTCTCAGCTGTCCCATCTAGACGTATGATGGCTAGTTCCACATGTGTGCACCTCTTCTCATCTAGCCTATAAGTTGATTTTGACCTTTTTTTGACTACTTGACCTTGTCTGCACTGGAGCACTCCTCAGAATTTTCAAATTCTTTCTGTTGATGTACTTTGATATTGACTTTAAGTAGTAACAGCAACATGTTTTGAGGGTAGAGGTATTTTGAGCGTGAAGTAGGAGGGATCCTATAAGATATTAAGAAAAATGTGGAAAATGAAAAGTAATACCCAGACTATGTTTCAGGGCTCATGTTAGTAGCAATTAGAATCCTTCTAATTTGATGATATAACTTCTTGCCCAAGTATTTCACTTTGGAAATAGGTAGATGGAAAACGTTCATGGAACATGAATGGTGGCATCTTACATAAGCAACCAATAGAAAATAATTGTAGTCTAGACACGGACACAGATATGGGTATTCATAGTTGACTATGATGAAATTATAGGTACCTTTTTTAATTTATTTTTCTGAATGGAATGATTTCATGGAATAAGTGGTTGATATGGTGGTATACTGCCATTTCCTTTTGAAGCTGTTTCTAGGATTCTGTAGCATACTGCACGTTACTATGGCTTGCATTAGCAGTAAGCAATATAATCATAACCGTGTAAACTTCTTCCTGATTCACTTTTACTGAATATAGCGTGAGGGAAAACCCTTACCTGCAGCATCCCTACCGTTTCATCGAGCTATGCCAGGCATGACTCACATGGCTTTGGTTGAATTAGAGAAGGCTGGCATTTTAAAGTTTGTTATTAGTCAGGTAGATCTCTGTCATTCCATTCTTTAGTCATCTCTGTTATATTTTCTACATCTATGAAATACTTTATTTTGATGATGCTCAAGTAAAGTTTACCTTTTTCATTATTTATTCTACTGAATGCCTGTTTGTCAAATTTGAAGCTGGTGCTGTTGTTACCTGCTGCTAACTCCACTTTTCATTCAGTTTATTCACTGAGTTTGGATGAAATCTATTGTTCCTCTTTAGTTTTCTAGAAATGGATCATGAATTCTTTCTAGAATAAGACATGTCAGCTTAGTTATCTGATTCAGTTTATATTTTTAATCACTTCTAAATGCTAGAATGTTGATGGCCTTCATCTTCGGTCTGGAATTCCACGGGAGAAGCTTGCAGAATTGCATGGGAACTCCTTCATGGAGGCTTGCCCTTCATGTGGAAGCGAGTAAGACATGATCTTTATTTTAAGTCTAAGCATATTCTTTAGATATAATGTGTGCCCTTTCATTACATAATTCCTTTTTTTGAGGCCTCATTGTTAAAGTGGTTACGCTGAGCCTTTCTGTTTAAACAACTGTCAGTTGATTATATACTTAATGTTCTGTTTAATATGGTTATATTTCTATTCTCAGAATATAATATTCTCACTAAACCTTTAAAGGTATTTCCGTGACTTTGAGGTGGAAACAATTGGATTAAAAGAGACATCACGACGTTGCTCTGATCTAAAATGTGGAGCAAAACTTAGGGATACAGTTCTTGACTGGGAGGTATTATGTTTCATACTCTATGGTTGAATCTTTATTTATTTATTTTTTTCCTTGCAACTGAAGAAATATTAGGCTCTTCCTGATACGTTAATAGTCAATCTGGCCATTTCTTTTAAGTTGCGTCACTGTGAATTTCTGTTAGTGAAGGATTATGCGTGAATATGTTTTCATAGTTTCCACAGTAAAAGCAAATTTATAGTCAAATCCTGTAGCATTGGTTAATATAAATAGACTTGACAGACTTAAGAAGATAGCTTTGAGTATGAACGAAATTCTTGGGAGAGACAGCTGGCTCTATGGTCTTATTTTAGCTCATTCTGAATCCTCTGGAAAACAAAATAACTTCTGCTGAAATTTCTCTCTCTATGCAGGATGCTCTGCCCCCCAAGGAGATGAATCCAGCAGAAAAGCACTGTAGAATTGCTGATGTTGTACTTTGCCTCGGTACTAGGTAGTAAAGGTTCTGTGATCAAGATTATTTTGTTTAACAGGCGGTCCTTTCTGGATTTGTTTGCATTATGACAATTATGCAAACAATATTAACTGTGTTTGTTATAATCCTGAGGGTATACATCTGAGCTATGTATTGCTTCAATATGCATGTCATCTTTGATGATCCTTATGTAATTAACATGACAACCTGATCCCTTACTCTGTCATACCTTGATCATTACTCGACATGGGTCTTGTCAAAGCAGGTTCCTTACAGTTTTAATCTTCTGCAAATAGTGGCCACTCTTTTTAGAAAATAGTTAGGCAGATTGCTTATAGATAAAAATTTACGAAAGGTGAACAAGATGTCGACTAGCCCCAAAAACACCCTTAGAATTTACAAATAAGAGAGCATCTCGTAAAAGAAGAAAGTTTATATCTTGAAAGGGCTAAACAGTATCGACATCTGAAAAGAAGGCAAAAACCTTCCCAAAAGACTTGCACTTTTGTAGCCCAAGGCTTTTACTATTGCACTAAAGATTTGTCGTTATTTTGTGTCACCTTAACAAATGAATGTGCAACATACTAAAGACAATTACATATACACCTTCACACATATTCATGGTTACATTCTACAGTTTGCAGATAACTCCTGCATGCAATTTGCCTCTTAAATGTCTCCGAGGTGGGGGAAAGATTGTAATTGTGAATCTTCAGGTACTCCTCTCTGTTTAATTGCATGTACAGCTTACCTTTAAATTTTATATTTACTGCTCCGAACTTTTGTGCCATAAATTTCTACTTTGTCTAATGAGATTGCTGAGCTATACAAACCTTCGCGATAGAATTATACCACAATCAGAAATTGTCATATTTACACATCTAAAAATCACATAAAATGCTGTAATTTTATGGGGATTATAAGTAATGCAATAACTAATTGTTGTTTCCCTGTTATTTTTTTTTTGTAAGGCTATTGACTTTCATATCTTCTTGTTCAATGCTATTCTAGTTACCTTGTTTGCTGTGTTGTGTTGTGTTTCACAGAAAACTCCGAAGGACAAGAAAGCAAGTTTGGTGATCCATGGGTTTGTAGATAAGGTAATTGATTTTTTGTGTTGAGGCCGAATGATTTTCATTTGTTTCATTTACGTAAAAGTTTTTATCTCCTTCAGTGCAGCTGAAGTTGAAAATCCACTTTAGAATATCAATATATTTTTGGTATTCGTTTACTGTTCTGCTACTTTTGCAGTGAAAACTGAAAAGTATACTTACCTGGAGCTTTTAGCTTATATATTCGCCTAAAGTATTCATTTCCAATATAATTTTCCTTGTCCATATATCCTATATTAATTTCAAAAAGAACAGGTTGTTGCAGGAGTGATGGACTTGCTTAATTTGCGTATTCCTCCATATATCAGGATTGACCTCTTCCAGATCATTGTAACTCAATCTTTGAGTTCAGGTATCTTTTTCTGAGTTTGTAATCCATCAATTAATTATTCTGTCCAGGTGTACTGAGAGGTACATAGTCATGCATGTTCTACATGCTTGGCCAATGCATTTTATTCTTCTTTTATGGTTCATCAACAAAATATAGAGAACATGAATGTTACTAACTAGTCAATAGATCTCATTTTCTTGGGATTATCAATGGGAACTTTTTTGTTTTTATTGGATCTGGTGATAGAGCTTCTTCTTTGGCTGACCAGCTTTCGTGAGTCTTGTATGACGTCCCTTGTAAAACGAGCTGACCAGCTTTCATGAGTCTTGTATGACGTCCCTCGTAAAACGAGTTGTCTATGGTTTCATGACTCTCATACCACTTGCAAAATGATGTCTATTTGTTTCACCGAAATGTATGAGTATCTGTTCCTTAAGAATAAAATGCCTCCTGATATATGTATTAAGAGAACATATCAAAACCTTGAACCAAGAACCTTACATGCATCTCAAATTAATCAAATTAAGTGAGCCAAGATTGTTGGCAGCATGAAACATCTACCATTATTTTATTTGCCGTGTCCAGCATTTTTGGCTTCAGTTTATCGCTTTCTCACATGGTCCATTCATTGATATTACAGATAAAAAATTTGTGAACTGGACCCTTCGGATAACAAGTGTACATGGACAAACTGCTCAATTGCCATTCATCACGTCTGTTGAGGTGAATTTCCTTTGCCATGCCATTGTGCACATTTTCTTTTGGAAGTACTCTCTGAAGTCCCTTTGATATCAGTCAAGCACCGTGTTCTTCGCCATGTTTTGGTTTTCTCTTAATGAAAATCAAGGACCACAAGATTTGATGGGAATTTTTTTTTGGATTGCTTTTTTGTGAAGTCATATGCCCAGCTTTCTGCTCTCATACATGCAGACTCACTATACATGTTAATTTTACTTTGCACAGCAACTGTTGACACTGTTGATTATATTGATCATTATTCCTGTTTCAAATGGACATTGCAGTTGCTAATTCACATGTTGTTTATCTTACCTACTCTTCAACTTTCTGCTTTATCTGCATCCTAGGTTTCCTTCTCAGACAGGCAAAAGTACAAAGAAGCTAGTTTGGATAAGCAGCCATTTCAGCTGAAAAGGTAAATCCAATCCTATCCTATCCTTTGTTACACTCTGTAAAATACAAATGAAAAATTACATTTGCAGCTCACCTTTTTATTGAGAAAGATGGGTTTGATTTCATGCAAACATTTACATTTTATTCAAACTTGTTCTCCTCTAACATTTTCATTTTGTCTATCAGGAGAACTGTTATTAATGAAACATTTGACATCAAGTTGAAACTCAACTTTAGCGATGGTTGTGGATGTCCTTGCACCCAAATTAATATCCCTTTTGATTTTAAGGTGAGAGGAGTTAAGGAAGCCCAAATTAATTTTGTCGTACTTGTTTGTATATTTCTAGGTGGCATTGTTATGCCAGCCTGGCAACATAACTCCTTATCGCTGTGCAGGTTCCGCCCAAGTGTTTTGAACTTGACAAGGACAACACATTCCAAAAGCTAAGAGAGACAGCATTTCAAGATTTATGCTGTGGCCGGAATGAAGTAATTGAGAGAAAGGTCTTATCATCCCCCAAAAGTGAGGTCACAGTCTATGCCATTGTAAGCAATGTCAAAACTTTTGAATCCAATTGTCTAAGTAACGGCGATCTGAAATGGCGAAAGGATGGTGGGAATGGTACTGAAACATCCAAGAAGCGGTCAAATAGTCGTAAGCGTAAATCAAGATCATAAGGTCTAGGCTTTCAATTTGGTACTTGTACATATGTCATAGTTCAATCTGAATGAATGAAACCCGTAAGTTTGAACTGAGTGAATTTTGTTAGATGTCACACTCAGTCTCCCCCAGCTATGGGTTAGGATAGACCGCAACTTGATTCACCAGATTTTGAATGCTTAGATGAACCCATAGCAGGCTTTTCTCAAAGAGCTGCTAGTAGCATCATTTATTCAATGTATAGTGACAAACACATTCTTAATGCAATGTACTTTCCCAGCTCCTAGGCTTTAAGGTGAAATGCTACTAACACAACACAGTCAATTGATTTAAGGTATTTTGGTTTCCAAATTAAAAATTTTTAAAAAAATTCCTTGGTAATTAAAAAGCACTTACTATAACGTGTCTTGTAAGCGTTTTCTTTTTCTTTTTTTTTTTTTTTTTTCATTTTGTTATTTTTGGGGGAAAAAAACAATTGAAAAACTTAGAAACAAAAACAACAATTGGAGCAGAGAATGCTATTATTGCATTGTAAGGTTGCAATTGAATAGAGCGAGTGTATATGTTCAAATTGACGGAATATGAAACCTATTAGTCCAAAAGCCCCGTGGAGAGCAACTAAAGTCCGAAGACTGCTTAATTGACACCAGCGAGCAGCGAGTAAAATCTCCTCGTGCTACAAGAACAAGATCCTATTATAACAATAAAGAATGTGATAAGTAATTAACAAGAGTCGAAACTGCGGAGGGCCTTTCAAATAGGAACTGACTAATCCCCACAAAAGTTGACTGTGAACCAATGCCTAAAGCGAAATCGGCACAAATAAAGAACAATAGGCTAGACCAACCTACAAAAACGAGGTGTGTTTTGAAAAATGAAAAAAACAAAACAAAAAAACAATCTTCTTCTTTTCCAATTGGAAAATGACGAAACATGGTGACGAAGAAATTATTAAAGATGTTCCGCTCAATGTATATCGCTGGCGTATGATTATTATGCACATGTACAGATTAGTTTAACGGCTAGCTTCAACATGCGCCAATGCTTTATTGGCTCGAATTCTTCAATTGGTCATGACTATGATATTTCACAACTAAAGCAAAATATGAGATGTCAATGCCACTACATTTAATGAATTAATAATAAATTTATTGCGCCCGACAAATTACAACTATTCGTACTAAGATCATAACGATAACTAGAATTTTATATATATATTGAAACATACCAAAATTTATTAATCTTTATTGTAATTTATTTCAATTTACTTACGTATATCATATATATATATATATATTGAAACATACCAAAATTTATTAATCTTTATTGTAATTTATTTCAATTTACTTACGTATATCATAAATTCATTTCATATACATATTATAAATTTGAAAACATACAAAAGCATTTTCAGTAGTGGGTATAAAAGAAATATTTACCATTAATTTTTTTTTTGTTTGGGGGAACTTAAAATCGAATGACAGCGTCGAAAATTGTAAAACAAAAGAATCACACAACCCAAGAAAATGTCTTTATTAGGTTTTGTCACTAGAAATCTGTAAATTATTAAGACAAACCCATATATATTTAACCTCCCAAAAAAAAAAAAAAAAACACTCTTCAAAAATAAATATGGCAAATGGCAAATTGCAAATTAACACAAAAAATGACCGCACTCTCTCTTACCTTTTACTCCCGGTAAAAGCATCCACTTCTCAATCAGAGAGACTGTAATCACCGGTAATACTGGGTTGTTTCTTGATAAAAATCCCAGTTTTCCATTTGTGGTTTCCCACCGGAGCCTCCCTATAAATTCATTCGACGGCTTAGCGGTATATTATAACGGCTTAGTCAAGGGCGGAGCTTATTGAAAAGTTCTACAGGGGCCAAATTTAAAAAGCCTAATAGTAAAATTATAATATTATCTAATATATAATCTTTATACATCAATTGTGCAGGGGTTAATATAGACATTTTGTACAGATTTTTCATATTTTACTTAAAAATCCTAAACTTTTTAAAAATCCTACAGGGGCCATGACACTCTCTACCCCTATATAGCCTCCACCCCTGAGCTTAGTGGTATATTATCCACTGAGACACAAGTCTTTAGAGAGAAAGAGAGAAATAAATTACATTAGAAAATCATTTTGAGATAAGCTATGGAACGTGAAGACGGATTCAGAGGCTATCCCAACAAGCTTGCAAGAACAAGTACCGGTAACAACATTTTATATACTCTGGCTTTTTAATTAGTTAGCTTTTGTTTCTTCTACACCTTTTTCATTTTATTTTATCAAATTTTGTATATTCATATTCTTTATTTCATGCATGCATGGCTTTTTTTTTTTTTTTTTCTCAATCGATCGATCTTCTATTTGAAACTAAATAGATAAATTAATATGCTTTTGATTTTGGGCAGATTTTGATCTGCCTGTGTTAATTATTAGATACGCATGCAAACGTTGTTCTTCATCATTTTCGATCGAATATTCGGTTTTTTTTTCCCTCTTTTTTGTAATGATTTGACGTGATTTGAACATCATCTTCAGCTGAGTTTTGGCCCCCAAAAATAAAAAAAAAAAAAAAAGAAAAAAAATTTAGCTACCTTTTTGCCACATCTAGCTCCGTTCTATTTTACAGTAACGGCTGGTTCGTTCTGTTTTTATTTTGGTTAGTGTTTTTTTTTTCTTTCTCTTGATAAAATATCTTCTATTTTATCTTTACTCTTCATAAATATTCAGATAAAAGTATACTCGAAACAATTGTTTGCTCTTTATACTTTTAGTGACATGGCTTCCATGCATGAAGTCTCGTTGACTCTGGACCTCCAATCAGCAAATTAATAGATTTATTTATTTATAACTACGAACAACATAAATTAAACTTTTTTTTTCTTTTCGTAATTGTTGATTTTCTACCAAATCAAACGCATTTTTCCTTTCAAATCAAGAGTGTGTCCATGGATTGCATAGGGAATGTTAAACCCACCATGGAGAAGAGGAAAAGGCTTTGACTCCGACAAAAA
Source organism: Atalantia buxifolia (assembly GCA_030444775.1). NCBI lineage: Eukaryota > Viridiplantae > Streptophyta > Magnoliopsida > Sapindales > Rutaceae > Atalantia > Atalantia buxifolia. The sequence goes on along the minus strand of CM059834.1, from coordinate 24,424,139 downwards.
CAACAAATAAAACAAAGAATCTCAACAGTTGTGAAGTGGTAGGGCCCTCATCCTCAGATTGCCGTGTGCGGGACCCCCACACCTTCTTGCGCCTGGCATGCGCTCCTTGTTCGCCACGTATGCCTCTCTAATGTATGACCTGGCGTCCGTTTTTCCACTATTTCAGGTTTATGAGATTTTTCGGCTGACGTGGCCGACCAGCCAATTTTTTTTTTTTAAAAACACAACACAATTTTTTTATTATTTAATTTAATTAATATCATATTATTTATCATGTACATTTCATAACATGGTAGTAATTTAGTACAAATACATGCACTAATGGTGTCACATTTGATCATATTTGTTTCAGCCTCGACAACTCATCCAAGGCACGACTCCGCCGCCATCGCCGCCGCGATGAACGCCAACGTTGACGACGACAACAACAACAACAACAACAGCAGCAGCAGCTATAACAATGTCCCAACTGAGCAACAGCAACAGCAACAGCTTCCATTGCAGTCACTGCTACCACCAGCCGGAGCACCATGCGTCATCCGCGAGCAGGACCAGTACATGCCGATAGCCAACGTGATACGCATTATGCGTCGCATCCTCCCGCCTCACGCCAAAATCTCCGACGATGCAAAAGAGACCGTCCAAGAGTGTGTCTCCGAGTACATCAGCTTCATCACTGGGGAGGCCAACGAGCGCTGCCACCGCGAGCAGCGGAAGACCATCACCGCCGAGGATGTCATCTGGGCCATGGGCAAATTGGGCTTCGACAACTATGTTGAGCCGCTCTCTCTTTTCCTGAACCGGTTCCGCGACAGTGAGCACGAGCGTACTTCCGCCCAACACATGGAGCCCATACCAATGCCGAGGCGCGGCCCTTCTGTGGATTACGGGTTGTTTGGACTGCCCTCCGGCCCTTTTGGGCCCGTCTTTAATATGGGCCCCCAGCAAGGCGTTTTCGATCCCTCTATCGGCGGGTTCTTGAGGGAAGGGTCCGGCTCTGGCAGTGGATCCTCCTCCCAGGCCGCCGGTCATAATCATCTCCCCGGCTTTGATCCGTTTGCCCAGTTCAAATGATTTGGGCTAATTAATTGGCTTTTGAACCGAGAGTTCTTAGTGTTACAATAATAAGACACAATTGAAACTGTTTAAGAATGGAAAGATGGACGTTGGTTGGATTTTATAATAAATTTTTTTTCCTATCCCTATTTATTTGTATTTTGAAATCATTAATACAAACGTTGTGGAGGAAAAAACAGTGACGGTTGAAATTAATTTTCTTGAATCAAAAATATCTTTTTTTCATTATTTCAGAATTGTGATGTGGTCAGCTAATTGGACGGCTGTGATCTTTGCACTTGTAAATGTGATGGTGACCTAGGAAGTTGCCTTAATTAAACTAGATTCAAAACTTGGCCAAGGCTACATTTTAGGAAATGTGAGAATTAATTACTTTTTCATATTCCTGACAAATTTTCTATGCACGCTCCTCTGTAATTGTCTTCACAAAATAACGTCAAGTTCTTAATACAGCAGCCATTCCAAATTTGGGCAAACCTATTTTCAGGTGATTCAGGAACATTGTCAGCCGCAGAGAAAATTAACTAAGGGCATTTCTAAGTCATATTTATTTTAACTTATAATTAGATATTTTAGTATAAAAATGAGCAACAAAATAGTGGGAGTCAAGCGAATTAGTTGGTGGTAAGTTACATTTAAGGGAACCCACTAATTAATTGTTAGCAAATTATATCAAATAAATTAAGGTGGTTCCCGATATTGATAAACTTTGACAAGATTACGTGATCCATGTGGAAGGGACGGGACGGTCAATACGGCATGCAAACCATGTGTCCCAATCGAGCAGCGAGCCCAGGGTCGCGACTGTGTGGGCAGCTGCAGTAGGCGGTCACCGTCTCAGGGTTCGTTGTCTGTCGCTTTTCTTGGCAGTATAAGCACTGTGCATGTGCATGCACAAGCAAAAGCAAAAAATTCTGGAAAAGGCAATTAATAATTGAAGGCGACAATTAATTAATTAAATGAAAGAAGCCAATTGCTTACGCGAAGAGTCTTTGCTTGTGTAGAAACGGTCAAGTAAATACAAAGTTGCTTACTTATAGCCATATTAATTACAATGCATGCGTTATTGGTTAGCGGCCAGTGACGGTGACTGCGACCCTGACCGTGACCGTGGCTGTGAGTGATATGAAAAACAAAAAAAAGGAAAAAAATTCTCTATAAAAGGCGCTAGCGCTCATTCTACATATATATCAAGTATGAGCAAATGCAACGATCGAGTGCTGAGCTTGTACGTTTCTCTCATTTTCCCTTTCATTCTTGTTTGTTTGATCTCTTCAGAGAATATATATCATGATCTCACATGATGAAGCTTGTTTCCTTTTTTTTTTGGTTGATTTGTGTAGCTTGTGCGTATTATATTTACATTGGTGGTGACCTGCTTAACTATTAACTTGTTTGATGACAGAAGAGAGAGAGTACAACCCGCCATTAGCTAAAGAGTCCTTTGCTTTTGTTGGGAGTGTGCTCTCTCTTCTTCTGTCATTGAGTTATTTTTGTTTATCATTTAATTATTTGTTATGCTTTGCAAATCTTTTTTATGCGTAATTTAACTTTTAGAGATTTTGAAATTCATAATTTAATTTATTTATTTTTGGATATTCATCCAGCCATTATCAAATTATTATTATCATTCTTAAACTAGAGACACTTTCATTGTCGCAATTATTTATTATCTTGCATTTAATTAGATTTTTTTTTTTGCTCTTAATTATTGTAAATTTTAGTAGCTACATATCTTTAGGAAATAAAATTATCTACATATTCATAGGAAATAAAATTAATGTAGTTATTCTCTTACATAATACATTATACTTACAGCATAACACATCTTCAACTTTTTAGATCAGCAAAAAATTGAACAACTAGTTGCCTATTTTCTTAGTCAATTGTTATTATTCACCTGAGTCCTTTGAACCACCATTGATGTCACCCTACTTGTTAAATAGACTTTTTTCGACCAAAAATCTGAGAAGATTATACATTTAATTTCCTTCCATATTTCATTTGTGTGTCTATATTTTTAACATTATTTAATTAGTATTAAATTTATTAGGAGAATATAAAACACAGTTTATCACGTACCAGATAAAAAGAAGAGAAGATTAATAGTGATACGGATTCTTTTAATACAAATTTATAGAAAAAGAACACTTTTTCATTGTTTCTTTTAAATTTTGTTCATACATAATATATGTTAGGATGCAGAAGAAATGCGTTTTTTGTGTGCCAAACGATATTTACATTGGTAAATATTTCTCAAAATCCTTTCTTCCTAGTATCAAAGAATCCTTTCTTCCTAGGATCAAAGAATCCTTTCTACCAACCATACATGTCAAAATAACAAATAAACTTTGATACGACACAAAACTAAGCTAATCACATCAAAGTTAGTAAATAATTAGTAGAATCAACAAAAATCAAAATATCTACATCATAAACCCTTTCACCAGGGACCGAATCAAGTTACCGCCACCGCCAGTACCGACAACGAAAGAGCCAAGCCGCCGACCGGAGAACTTTAGATTGATCACCCTTCGGACTCTGACTACTTAGTTCTTGCTAGAAATATATGTGACATGAAATTGAGTAATTTGTAGACCTGGAGACAGTAACCGGACGAGGACGAGGGTAAATGGGAATAATGTAAAATTTTCATGATATCATATGTTACAGGAATGAATTCTAAGCCCTTGGTGCTTATCATGGTGCCCTCTTTCATATAAATTTTGTTAACTCTGGTCCTGAAGCAATAAAACTGCTTGTCACTGATGTTATGAAACGTAGTAGAACAGGCTACTTGGTGGAGTTGGAGGGTGAATTATTGCTTGTTCTACGATTCCAAGGATACTCTATATTTTTAGGTTTCCAAGTAGGGTTGGCCAAGATTGGAGTGGATTGAGGCGAGAAATATGGGTGATAACGAAATATTGTTCTCTTGCCGCTGGGCATTTTAGTAGTGGACGCGACTTTGAAGCAAATTGCATTTATTTCATTGATAATGAGTTTTAATTACCGCCAGTTCTTTTTGGAAATTGTAAGGGTGCATGTCTTGAACATTAAGACCCTTCGTTATCAATCTTTTCACAAGGAGGCTCCCTTGGTTTGGGAAAATCTGCCGCATCGGCTGAGAGTTGGACTAAAAAACGTAAGTCATTTATACGTAACCTAGCAGTGCAGATATACATGTATTTTGTCTACGCTTCTGTTTTATTTCTTTCATTAATTTATTAATTGCTTACAGCTTATTTAAGTTGCAGGAGGGATAAAGATGATCCACTCATCTCTGTCTCCTTTAAACTTTTAAAGATTTTACACACGTGCATATTACTAAGTTGCTGATAAAAGAGTCTCTCAAGTAATATACAGAAGTGAGATTGCAGGAGGGATAAAGATGATCCACTCATCTCTGTCTCCTTTAAACTTTTAAAGATTTTACACACGTGTATATTACTAATTGTTCTGTGTGTCTCGCGTTGGCTGATAAAAGAGTCTCTCAAGTTAAGATACTGTTTTTACTTTCAACAAGCTATCAATTTGTGTGCATTTATGTATATTTGCTCAAGTGAATGTTAAAACGAGCATAACATTTAGGGTTCGGAGGGCAGCATCACCTCTCTTTCTTAACATTAATTATTAAGCATAAATAATTTATATGGGTTTGAAATTTCAGCATCGTCATGTTCTACCTATATTGATTAGGGTTTTAACAGATTTTGCTAGCGGGGCTTTAAAGAGAGAGGATAGTGATGATGCTCTGTGGAGGACAACGCCTATAGAGGAGCGTTTCATTAAAATACTCTACAAAGCAACAAGAGGGGAAATATATGCAAACTTCAAATTAATTTGTAGAGCATGGGTTGCATTTGGCAATCATCTCTTCACTAAATTTGTTTTGTAAGACATATGCAGTCAATATATAATCTGAAGTGAAAATATGATCAATTATGTAAGTTGTATCGTAATTTTAAGAAATTAAAAGGCTCATGAGGGGATGGGTAGGGATTCAAACACCAACAGAGTCCATGCATGCATGTGAAGATGTTTGGCAGTCTGATACGAAGGTCAAGCAGAATTAAATATAATTATGCACAAATTATTTTCAACAGTTGTTAACTGTAATTAGTCATAATGCTCATGAGGGAATCCTTTTCAAATATCCATTTTAATTTGTTTTCAAGTGAACAGGAAAATCCTAATGCAGAACAGTTTGGCAAAAGGGGTCCTCGTTTTTATCAAGCCTAGTGAAATTTTTAGAAACCCTTCTGCAAAACCATCTAACAACAATAGAGGCTACCGATGATCTGGATGATAATCTGATCAATAATAAACTTTGTGAGAATTCAGTTTACTAATAAAGATTCGAGGAAGTTTGTTATGATGTCTCCTGCAGGGAAGATAGATATATATAGTGTGGCTCAATAATCTAAAAACGAGTACTTTTATGTGTTGAGGAAGATATAATTTGAATTCGAATTTTGTTATCCCAATGTTTAAATTTTACTGCGAGGTTGTTAATTAATGAAACTGGTCATTACCCATGAATATGAAGTTGGTGGTGTTTTTTCTCAGGTTGCCCGCCTTGACGTTTCAATACTTCATGGACGTACTTGAAACAAAATGAAAACTATGTTCTCGGATGTTGTTTCTCCAAAATCAGGGAGCTACATGTTAGGACCTATTAGTGATGAGATTATTTGTAAATTTGAACTTTTAAAAGTAATTTGTAGAGCTGGCAAAATGGGATGGTAAAATCCGGATGTAGGTGAATCCGATTAGGATTTGAATTAATATGTTTATATTTGGATTTGCATTTAGATATGAAAAAAATGCATATCTAAATGCGGATAATATTTGTACGGATTTGGGGCAAAGATCCGCATAAATTAAATTTTAATAATTTAAAATTCAACAGTTTATCTAATAATATCAAATAAAATCTAATCATAATTCAATAATCAACAATTCAATACCGAAAATAACATAATGTACCATAAGAACATAAATAAAAATAGCACAACATAAATCAAATATCAAGAATAATATAAATTTAAGTCTAATACTACCACAAATATACAAATAAAATTATAAAAACACTACAAATCCACATAAAATAATGTAGATCTCAATATATTTCTTAATTTAATTTAACTTCTATTTTTTTAATTAATCCTATTATGTTTTTTTTCATTTAACTTATATATTTTTCATTTAATTTTAATCTAATAAATAATTTAAATTAAAAATAATGTGAATTCGAATATCTAGTTTTTTAAATGCATTTGCATCCAGATTTGAATTTGGATCTGCATGGATTCTAAGTTTTAGGATATGAATCTGCATTTCTTTATGTGCGGATCTGGATCTTTAGGATCTTTGCGGATTCGGACCAAATCCGAATATATTTGACATCTCTATTGGCAAAATTTAACACCATTTGATTACTCGATATGAACACACCATGAATAAATGAATATGGTTATTAAATTTAGCAGGATTATTAAATGGATTGGATCTGAGTCAACGCAATTTTTTTACTATCGGGTTAAGGTTAAAGTTCTGAACTTATTTACCAGTTTAATGATACGATTATATTGGATATGATTCTCTATTTTTATTTTTATTTTATGGAAGAATGAACACATACACAATGTTTCATTTATAAAATTTTATATAAACTTTGAACTTTAATAGATAAATATGTAATATTTTGATAGATGTGTATATTTTATAATATCAATAAATGATATATATTATGTATATAAAGTATGTAAATATTTAATATAAATTTTATTTAATATTTAGACATTAAAAAATTTATTAAGTAACTTATTTATTTTTTATATCGAATTAGAATTTTAATAATTTAACATAATTATTAAATTAATCATATTTAATTCAATATAAATTTAATATGATATGAAATACAACCTCACGGCCTATTTTGCCAGCTCGTCTAATTTTAACATCCCGTCAAAATCTTACTACCCTAACAAAATCTCAAACAGGTCGAATCTTGTCAAACCAGTTTTTTGTTTGTTTTGTCTTTTCCACATTAGTCCCTTGACTAAAGTTGACCGTCAAACATTGTAACAATGTAAGGTCAATAATGTCATTTCAAATCGTATTAACACTTGTGAACAATTAAAAAATATCATTAAAAAAATCTAAATAGCGGCCAAGTGACCGCCGCCGCCGCCACTCTTCCGGTCCACGGTCCCCGGCGTTCGACGGCTTTTTCGCTCGAGAAGTTAGAAGAAGCTTGAGTTGATCAGTGAGGCTCACGCTAGATCACTTAAATGGTTATGTCTTCTTGTGTTCTTTTGGTTATAAAGATACAAAGAAAGTTGATTTTTTTTTTTTTCACCTTGCTAGTTTTTGAACTAAAGGATGAATGAAGGGTGAATCCCCTTCTATTGTTGCTGATGCTTCAAGATCTTTCGCTCTGCTGTCGTTTTTGTCTGCTTCATATTTAAAGGGTAAAATTAAATATTTCAAATTCCTGTTTCTTTGTTCATAACGGTCAACTTGACCAACGGACCTAAAACTTTGAAATTTTGAATCAAGTAGGACTTATTTGACACGATTTGCAAACTACAATTTCCTTTAGATTTTGCGGTCAGCCACTCAGACTGCAGGGTCAATAACCCTCTGATTTCTGTTCTTTCATTTCTATTGCTTGTCAGCAGCTGGCTACTTAAGGGGAGCTCGATTGGAAGGTTGTTAAGTTGTGGCTTCTGCGCACCACCAACACAACCCCCCCAAAAAAAAAAAAAAAAAAAAAGCTTGGAAACGGTGCGTTGATTACAACGTTTATAGGAATTATAGGACAATACAAGTGTGAACATAGAATTTTTTTTGTTTGTCCCCTTATTTTCATTATATGAATTTTTTTTTTCAGGTGCCATGGATGTTCCATTGCCACTGGAAAAATTATCACTAGAATCCAAAACCCAGTAAGTTATATATCTCAGCAAAGTATCATGTTAACATGTTCTGCTAAGAATTATTATTTTTATTGTTTTTATGTTGATCATATGTTGAAATCATTCTTTTTATGATTAATTATCTGTAACTAGGGGCAAAACTTATGTTGTTTTAGTTGCTACTGGAAGTTTCAATCCGCCTACTTTTATGCACTTACGTATGTTTGGTAAGTTTTCCACTTAACCTTGAGACTTTGCTAATATCCACTTCTTTATTTTGCCTTTGCTCTGCTTGGATCATATTAGTATGTAGTATTTCATTGGGAAATATTGGTCTATGTGTAATTGATCATTCCACTTTTATGCCTAGAGCTGGCGAGAGACACACTAAATTCAGAGGGCCATTGTGTCATTGGAGGCTATATGTCGCCTGTTAATGATGCGTACAAGAAAAGGGTATGTGGTTTTTTGTTGTAGCATATTGATAGGGATGTAGTGATGATGGATGTCATTTTAATTTTATGGGGAAGGTTTCATGATTGCAGGCGGATTGGCACGTACCTTCTGTAATTAGAGGTTGAACTTATTGGAGCGTTTTTTAGTATTCAGATATTTTACTGGTCTTTGCAATAATCAATGTTCTATTCAAGTTACTGGGATGTTGATAATCAATAAATCTGATTTTGACCGTATCTAATGGTTGTCACTTAGCATTGCTCAGAGTTTCTTGGTTGAATTTGTTCCTACTTCTATGGCCGTATATGAATTTGGTTTGCTGAAGCATTGACATGATGCAGGGCCTTATATCTGCTGAACATCGTATAAATTTGTGTAACCTGTCCTGCAAAAGTTCTGACTTCATCATGGTTGATCCATGGGAGGTATTCTCTCTTTTTGCTCACACTTCATTGTGAAAATTCATGATGATTTAAATGATTAATCTTTTAGCATTATTTGTTATGTCGTAATTTATAGTGCTTGTTAATTAGTTAAATCATCTTTATCACGGTTCTGTAAGATGATATTAGTATCATAATGGTGTTGCAGGCAAACCAGAGTAGCTATCAGCGCACTTTGACTGTTTTGTCAAGAGTCAAGAATTTTTTGATTGAGGCTGGGTTGATGTCCAGGGGTGAGAAGCAGAATTACATTTTCCCCCTTGCTCTGCAACTGTGGAATTGAGTCGCATGAGTGTGAATCTATGCTTAATTTATTTGATCTTCCACAAGTATTCATGTATATATAAAACGGATAAACACATTATTTCATACTAGCACATGCATCAAATTGAATGGTTAATGTTATGGCAAGTTTTGTTGGGAATGCATAATCACTTTTATGATGTAATCGAAGATTTAGATAGTGATTCTGATGCACAGATCACTTCCTATGCCTTCTACCCTCATTTGGATGTATTTTGGATTTACTTGTGCTAACTTTAAGTGTTTGTACAAGGCCTTAAGAATAGAGATAATACACTTCAATAGAATTTAGGTATGTTGTGGTTCACAATTTGGAGACCTTCCTTCTTTGTTTTCTTATTTTGGTTGTTGTGGCGTAGAACTTTGGTTCTAGCTTCAAAAGAAGATGTATAGATTTAATAGTGTCACTGACTTTGTCGCAGGAGAATTATTTTGTTTGTACGCATTTTATTTGTTTGTCTAAGGCAACCCTGACATTGGCTTTCTGTACTTCTTGTAGAGTCCCTCAAGGTCATGCTTGTATGTGGTTCTGATTTACTTGAGTCCTTTGCCATTCCTGGATTTTGGATTCCTGAGCAGGTATTTACTTGTTCCATATCTTGATTTATATAGATAGGTGCATACGATTATTAGGTCAGTAGGGAAACTAATCCATAAGAACATGAAAGTTGAATGGCTTCTTTAGGTGGTAGGAAAACACATTTTTTGGAAGTTTAGCTGCAAGGCCTAAAAGAGAGGGATGGTAGTTGGACCTCTAGATGCATAAATGTGCTGTCAGTTAGAAATATGAATATATAATTCTTGGAAATTTTTTACACCTTATTTCAACTATAAGAGTTTTCATCATTTAGGTAAGGACCATATGCAGAAATTTTGGTGTGATTTGTATACGCAGAGAAGGACAAGATGTTGAGAAAATCATTTCTGACAACGAAATATTGAATGAAAATAAGGTGAGTAGGCGTGTTAATAAACTACCTTGTTATTTTGGCTGACTTTTTTTAATGACTTTTCCTACTTTTATTTGTTAGTTTAAAGTGGTTTTTGATGTCTTAATTTTGGTCACAATTCATGAGTTGATATTGTTGATTCTTGGTCAACCTTGAAAAGAAATGTCAAGTCATTTGGTTATTGAACATTTTGTATGGAAAGTTGTTACTTGTCTACAATTCCAAACGTTAAAAGCTTCAGCAATCACCTGAAGTTTTCAGAATTCATAATTGCCTTTACTGGAGTTTTTGAGTGGTTTAGTTCAGGAAAAAGAAAAATGTACATTTAATTGCTTTCACTGTTTATTGCACGCTGCCTTGTTTTACAATTATTAGTTCATCTTTTCAACCCTTTTCAGGGCAATATCAAGCTTGTAGATGAGCTTGTACCAAATCAAATTAGTTCAACAAGGATAAGGTGAGTGGCCTCCTTTCTTGGCCATCTGTAAGAGTAGTTATTTACTACTACAATGACATAATGATCTTTTTTCCCCGTTTTATTGCAGGGATTGCATTTCTAGAGGGTTGTCGATAAAGTATCTGACTGAAGATAAGGTGATCGATTATATCAGAGAAAGACGTCTGTATCTGAACTCAAATGACAGTTAATTATTATTTTCGAGCAATGCATAATAATCACATGACATAATGTGTACAAGCCAAAAGGCATTAACCTGTAAAGACTTTTTTCTGCTGGCAATACAATCAATTTGAAAAGATGAAGGACTTCCTTGATTGGTTTTGATTTATATTTACAGTGGAAGCAATCAATTATTAAAAGATAGTGGCCAAAAAAATTGTTACTTGAATTGAACTACGGCTTAGCTCAAAATATACAAAACTGTTACAAGAAATCAACTTCTGGGAAAAATAGGAAAAGAGGAGGCGCTAATACAGCAGAGACCACAAAGTTCAATAGAATTGTTTTGAACTCAGGCCAGTCGACTCGTACAGTTGCAAACTGACAACACTACAATAAAGGTGGACGAAAAATGAAAGAATCAAACAATGAATAAACTTTGAGCTACAAAGAATATGAAATGTTAACCAAACTTCAGTTCTCAATCACTCTCTTCATCTTCTGAAACAATGTCCTCTAGAGTCAAAGACACACTAGAGAAAGTAAGACATGGCTTCAACTTTGGCACAACTAATGGCTCTGCTTCATTGTTTAGGATCTGGAAGACTCTTCTCATTGAAGGTCTCTCTGAGCTATCGGGGTTTGCGCAGCTCAATCCCACAAGCAAAAGCCTCTTCATTTCATCCTCATTAAACGCCCCATTCAACCTTTTGTCTGCTGCTTCAATGATCCTTCCCTCAGCATATAATCCCCATACCCAGTCAACCAAATTCACCATTTTATGACCTTCTATTTCTCTCTCAATTGGCCTCCTCCCACAAGCAACTTCAAGGAGAACAACGCCATAGCTGAAAACATCAGTTTTCTCAGTTGCTGTTCCATACTGCAGATACTCTGGAGCAAGGTACCCCATAGTTCCTGCTGTAAGCGTTGAAACTGGACTCTTATCATGATCCATGAGCCTTGCCAATCCAAAATCACCAAGCCTTGCATTGAAATTCGCGTCCAGCATAATGTTGCTAGCCTTGATATCTCTGTGAATCACTTGCTGTTCGCATTCTTGATGCAAGTATGTAAGAGCAGAAGCCAAACCAACGACAATGTTTAACCTATGATACCAACTCAACAATATACCATTTTCAGAATCTTGGTATAGCATTTTATCAAGGCTCCCATTGGGCATATACTCATAAACAAGCAACAGTTCACCCTTCTCAGCGCACCAACCAAGGAGCTGAACCAAATTCTTGTGCCTCAAGCAAGCTATAATCGACAGTTCAGCTAAAAATTCAGTTTTACCTTCATGGGAATGTTTTGATCTTTTGACAGCGGCCACAGAACCTGACGACGCAAAATAGGCCTTGTAAACATTCCCAAATGCTCCACGGCCTAAGATTCTATTTGAGTGAAACCCTCTTGTGGCTGAGCGTAGCTCTCTGTAACTAAACTCCCTTGGTCCTGGCACCAGGTCTGCTCTTAGGCAAATTCCCGTTCTCATATTCTTCCATTTCTTGATAGAAATGTAACCAAAAACTGCAAGAACCACACAAAAGAAGGCCGGGCCAGCGATCCCAAGACCCAAACCAAGCTTATTGTGATGTTTATTTGTAGAATTTGTAGGAAAATCAGTTTCTACAACCACTGAACTATCAGACACATTGTGAGGATGCAATTTCGGCCGTACAGGCCGGAACCCAGAAGTTTTAAAACTCCAACTCTGAATCAGATGAAGCTCAGTACTCCCTTCTGTTGAAGCTGAAAACCCCACATACATATTGCCTTTTAGATACGCAGAGAGATCAATATTGACTTTCAACAATGGCGTCACAGGCTTCAAATTTGAATAACTCATAAAAACTTTCAACATCCTCAAATCATTCTTGTAATCAATCCAAGTTGTGATCACATTCCCACTCTTCAAATCAATCCCTTGCAAGATTGGATCAGCAGTCTTGATTGACTCAAGACTGTCAATATCCAAACCAATATGATTCTCATCAGGATCATCAAAATGACGATCAAGCCTCGTATCAAACTCAATAGCGACAAACTTGTTCTTGGTTAACTGTGAAGAATTAACAAGACCAAGACACCCACCAGCACTCCCAAGAATCTGATTGTCAGGGGATATAAAAAAGGCTAAACCATCGCCGAAAGAGCTTGGATTCACATTGTTGATGGAAAAAGAGAATCTAGTGGTAAAAGAAGCTGTGGTGTTGGTTTCTTGATCGAAAAAGGGAACCGGGTTGTTGTAGATAAGACTGCCTGAGCTTGAAGCAGGGACACCAAGCTCTCTTGTAAGCCCTATGACACCATTGCGAAGATAAGAGTCGCCTAGGAGAGTGATGTTACGGAGATTGAAAGACGTGAAATCGAAGCTCATGTTATTTGATAAAACAAAAGAGAAGTTGAGCAAGAAGATGGGGAAGAAAACAAGTAGCTTTCTTGGAGGCATTGCTTAAAACTGCTCAAGAAATTTCAAGAATGGATAGAAATTAGCTAAAGAGTTGTTGAAGAAGAAGATGAAGTTTTTTTAGGTTTCTTGAAGATTGGCTTCATGGAAGAGAGAGAGAGAATGTGGTGGTGGGAATCTTTGGGTGGGAAAATGGGGTTTAAACAGTTGAGAGTTAATGGGTCTATAACGGTTATCAAGAAAATTGCCGATTAAACGACAGCGTTTCAGGATGTGAGCAGAGGTGTTTCATCACGAATTTTGATTGGACCGAGTCAAAGGATTTTGGGTATTTGACAAAAGCATCAGATGTGGGTCACATTTTAGGCTTTTATATACAGAGTTCAAAGATGACCGTTCTTAGGGTATTGGTGTCCTTTTGTTATTTAATTTTGCTGCTATTGCTATCAATCAAAGGCCACGTTCACTTTGACCCACCACCACCCCATTACCCTTACAATGGCTCAGGCTCAGAGTGTCAATTGAAAATCGGATTCTGCTTTTGTGTATCTTTTTTTTTTTTTTGTTTTATAGGACTCCTTTTGTGTATATTACGTTACTTGTAAAATAGAAATTACCTTAAAAATAACAATCTGTTAAGAAAAAATTAAAAAAATTGTAGGATCCCAAGTATTTTGCCCATGCGGGAGGAGCTTCATATTTACTATCTTTAACTCAAAATATAATTATAATTACAATTAAAATTACAATTTAGCTTTAGGGCACAATTTAATTTCCCATCAATTTGTACCATTTTTGCACCTTTTTTTTTTTTTGATAGGACTTTAGCTTGGGAATCTAAACAACTACATTTATTCTTTTTGAATATATTTTATCATTTTACAAGATTATCTTATATTAATTGAAAGTTTCACTAATCTAAAGTCATTTGATCCTAACAACATTTTTTTTTAAAAGATCATTTGTGCAAGATTACCATGTATTACTAAAACAAAACAAGCCTCCCCTAATTTAAATCCATAAGTTCACCATTTAGTGATAGAAATAAGGAAGTTTTTAAAGGATGATATCTCATGCCAACACTAACTTAGAGCAAAAAGTTTTTATAACACCTTAGTGACTCACATGAAATTGCCATCCAATTTGAAAAAACTTTAGTTGCACTTTTTTTTTTTTTTGATAGGACTTTAGTTGGACTTTTTGATAAAGGTATTAACGAAGGAAAGGATGATGACGATGACTATGACGTTCTTGAGAAAATCAAACTACAGATTTAAAAAAAAAAAAGAATCTTAAACCTTTAAACGGTAACATAGGAATTGGAAAATTATTCAGTGAACTGAACTTCGGACGGAGGGTCACTAGAATGTCACTAAAATTGTTGACAAAGACAAGGAGACCATGTGAACGTGCGTCGGTCTAAATTTAATTTTTCAAAAAGGAAAATCATACCATCACAGGCCATATAGCCGTTACAAAGATTACGAAGTCTATATATTTTATACGTTCATTTCTTCTTAGTTAGTAAACTACAGCGGCGTATTAAATTGCTATAAATTAATATAAAGTATTAACGAAGGAAAGGATGATGACGATGACTATGACGTTTCTTGAGAAAATCAAACTACAGATTTAAAAGTCTTAAACCTTTAAACGGTAACATAGGAATTGAAAATTATTCAGTGAACTGCCTTGATGACAAAGACAAGGAGACCATGTGAATGTCTAAATTTAATTTTTCAAAAAAGGAAAATCATACCATATTCAAGCCGTTAGCGTATTCGATTCACATTGCTTAATTGCTATTTGCTGATCAAGTATGTAAAATGAGAAGCATAAAGCTTGTTGGATATTTTTTTGATTTAAAATCTTGCAACCGAGATTAGTAGAAGCCTATTAACAAAATTCGTAAGCTGAGGTCATTCCACTTGCCAACATCACAAAGGCTAAAATACACTCTAAATATTAAAAGTTAATGTTGCTTTCGCATTCATAGTTAATAAGCTACCGACAAGCAAAAGGTTCATTAAGGATTAGGAACTACGAGAGGGACATTCGTCAGGCATATTACATCTGCTCTAGTGCTCCATGGACCATTTGTATTTTTACAAAACATACCAAGAAGCAACTAAATAATTGAGCTTGTTAGTTGTGTTAAGTTCACAAATGTCTGATCTAGAAATGATGTATGTATGTACATCGCTGCAACTGTGTAATCTTCAGCTACCAATGAGCTCAACAGGAATTACCTGCCACTTAACTCTTCTTCATGGTGAGTTGCTGTGAAACCTGCCCAATGAACAAGGGGAAAAAAAATGAAATTGATTGCATAGTCACAATCAAGACTCAGTGGTTTTAAGACATTGCAGTTGGAAAAACATACCTCCAGAGAACAAGAACCTGTCTCATTGACTGAATAATAAGCATAATACTGGAATCAACACAATCTGATTATATTCATGGCCTCATCTTTTGCTGCTGTCTCCGGGGCAAGAGAACTACAAAAAAGAAGTGAAGTTTTCCTTATTTAGTCCAGCAATATAGCTGACATAGTCTACTGTTTCACATGATGTATGAGCACTACCTTCAGATATGCTGCAAAAACTTCCTGGGGGAAATATCACTTCTGGGCTTACACTTAGCAGAGATGGAATGATCAGAGCCGAGGCACGTTTACTGCATAACGAAAGTACAAATTATGATGTTTAATTACCTTAGGTACAGCCTCAAAGACACGTAAGTTTTTGGTTCTCACTAAGACTCATGCTGTAAATATCTTATCAATCAATAGGCCTTAGGACTAGTGGGAGAATACCAAGTGTCCGAACCCTCACAAAAAGCAATTATGAGGATTTAATTTCCTTTCTCAATTATGAAATAGTTGAGTAGAAGTAGTCTTCTCCCTTATGAAAAAAATTTAGACAGTGCTATATAAAATTTAATTTAATGTAAACTAGTCTCAGTAATTATCTAATTGTAAATATGTAATCTCATGTAATATGAGTTGTAATATGAACAATAGTCTAATATTGACTTGAAAAACAGAAAGGCAGGTTGCATATGCAATGTTTAACATTTCTTCTTCTGCTTTAAAAGTTTAATACAATATTTAAATATACACAACAAACAAGTAACATACCTGGCCCATGAAGGAATAAATTTAGTATTCAGTCTGTTGTCATCATCTTCTTCCTCTTCATTGTCTGAATCTTTATATGGGGATATATCATATGACAGTTCTTGATTTTGGTTGGTGACAAGGTCATTTTCTGTTGCTTTCTCTAAATGGCCTGTTGCCTAGAAAAAGGAAAATGATGTCTTAGCATGAGTCTGTAATGCAAGAAATATAAATTTTTATGACTTCAATCTATATAGATTGCATCTTCAAGTTATTTGTAACTATTACTAATCTTATATAGTATGAAGTAATTCACAATAAAGTTTGATTAAATCAATTCTAACAGATAAATTACCTTTGATTTATCCCCACAATCAGTTGAAGGCTCACTAACTTGAAGGACAATGCTTGTTTCTCTGGCATCGCTTGTTGAAACCACAGTTGCCTTAGATTCAGTCTTTTGCATTTTTGCAAGATTTTCTTCTCCTTGTTCTTTTACCCTTTTATAATCCCCCCATGTTTCATCCTTGGATACCTTCGTTAAATTTAATTGTTCATCATGTAACAGAAACCAAAAATTAAATCTATCCCTAATATAGCTATGAGAGAGCGAAACTTCGCATCATAAGAGATCTTACCATCAGCAAATCAGCCTCTTTCTTCTTTCTTTCCTCTTCTTTCTTTGCACGTAATTTTTCCTCATGTTCTTGCTGTTGCTTCCTAGATTCCATAACACGCTTTCTTTTCCGTTCCTTCTCCTTCCTTTCTTCTTCTTCCCTTTGTCTCTTTCTTGCAGCCATATCAGCCTCTTTCTTCTTTTTTTCCTCTTCTTTCTTTTTCTTTTGCAGCTCCAGTTGCTTCAAATTTTCTTGCTCTAGTTTTGCACGCTCAAGTTTCAAGGCTTCCTTCTTCATCTTGCGTTCATTCTCTTTCTCCACTGCAAGTCGCTTTGCAGCCTCAGCTGCTTCTAGTGCCTTCACTTTAACATCCCTCTTCCCTAAAGAAAGCACATCTAAAAATCAGACACCAAGCCAGGAAGGACAAGAAAAATAAAGGGCTACCAGAAAGTGAGGCATGCATCTTCAGCCACTCGATCATTTAGCCAATAACAAACTCGATGAATAAACCTCATATAATTAGTTGCCCTAGATTGCAAACCATTACAGAACTTGTAGTTTTCATCTTCAGCAATCAGAAAAAAATCCAACAGGAATACCATTGGAAAAAATCCAATGATTTATCCCTGAGCTCATAATCCAGTACACTAACTTAAAGCTTCTAGTACTATGCATTTATGTTGCAAACTCAAGACATTGCTGAAATTACCTGTAATAATTGCAGCTGCTTGTTTTTGTTGAACTAGCGGAATAAAGGAAGTGACGTTGGATACAATGTTATTATGCTTACTTTCTCTATCTGCAAAACTCGGGCCTCCTTTTCTCAAACTGGGTTTTTCAGATAATTTTGGCTTAGTGAACCTGTTATGACTCACCCTATTTATACCATTTTCTCCAAATGACGGTGGACCATGGCTCATTTTTGCCTGCCTTCTATTTTTCTTATTGCTGATATGGTCTACGTGCTTCTGCTTTGCCCTAATAGTCCTGGAGAAACTTAATTCTGTTTTTACAGATTCTAGACTACTTCTGGCTACATATACATCTGCTTTGGGAACAGATCCAATAAGGTTTGGATTCTCGGTAATGTCAGCAAGTGGTTCTCTTTTGACTGAGGAAGGCATCACTTCTAAATTGATGCTTTGATGAACACCATTCACCATGTCTGTGTTCTCATCTTCTTCACTAATAAAGGGAAGCTCTGGATTTAAGCTACCTCGTTTCTCTGAACTTGAAGAGTTTGATTTTGTCCAATCCCATAGTTCCCCAACTGGTGATGCAACTTCCAAACTGATGCCTTCTTGAAATGCATCAACCACCTCATCTGTGTTTTCATTTTCTTCACTAATGCAGGGAAGCTCTGGATTTGAACTACCTCGCTTCTCTGAACCTGCAGAATTTGATGTGATTCTATCCCAGAATTTCCCAACTGGTGATCCAAAAGGTTTCCTGATTTCCGAGGCCGGCTGAGTACTAGAAAACAGAGAGCATTCAGAATAGGACCTTCCTTGATAAGCATGGTTGGCTTCCTCATTAAAGCAACTATAACTAGCCTTAAGTTGTTTGACAATATTATCATTTAATGAAGGATTATTCCTCAGGTCAATGCAGTCTAAAAGCCCATTCGGAACTGACTGACATAAATTTGGCGCTTGATGCAATTTATATGTAGTGAAAAAATGGGATAATGGTGTATTCATGCAAGCTGATTTGCAAAGCTGCTCCAACACACTAGCACGTTCTATTGTAGTTCTTGGAAGGTCCAATTTATCGAAGTTAATATCCTCTCCAGCTGTGCCTGAATTCCCATTATCTGTTTCCAAAATGAACCCCTCAAATTCAGGCATAATTTGGTCAGAACCAATCAAATCAATCAATTTTCTTTGAGGGGAACCAACTGAACATTGTGAAGATCTGCCGTTTCCTTCCAGATGGCATTTCCCTTCTTGCATGCCTTTTTCATCAGAACTTAAGTGTTCTGAAATCCACTGTTCAGTTTTCTCACCAAGATGCAATAGGACTTCATTCCCACCCTTAGCATGCTGCTTATCTGGATCAAGGATAACCCTAGTTGTATTTGACACAGCTCCTTCCACAACTGAACAATATTTAGAATTGGTACCCTGATTGCTGAAACTTGAAACTAATGGCACTTCCAGTTCCTGTACAAAAGAGAAATGGGTTCTTTTTGCACTTCTGTCCCTCTCCTTGGAGTTAGATTTATCCTGTCAGTAATACAAACAGTCAAAAGAGCTGCAACACAAGCAGGAAACAAACACATGTACTCTGTGAAAACATCGTCCAAACCCTCAAGCACTGTTATTATAAACTGAAGAAAGTAATAAAATAGCATGTTGCCCCCAGATACATATACATTGCTGAACAACAAAGTTTTACAACCTCTTCCTCTTCTGACCCATTAGATTGGTTGAAAATCGCACCAACCAAACAGTCCAAACCCCATTTATGAACTAGATAATGCACATTCAATGCTATGAGTTTGGATTGTGATTTCAAAGATGACAACTTCACGATGAGATCATATTATAATGCATCAAAGACTTGCAATTTTAATTAAAAAGTTTAAAAGACGATTGACTGAAAGTGCAAAAATAATCTATAATAAGGTTAAAAATTGCTTATATTAATAGAAAAATAGGAGACTAAAGTTTGTCAAATAGTACTCAGGCCATGAATCAACGAAAACATTTTGTATAGATATTAACTGATCTGCCTAAATATTCTTTGAAATCTCAGGCGATCAAAGGAACATCTCACAAGAGTTCGGTTAAACACTCTTTTTCAGTGCTAAAAGGCTTTAAATGCAACAGACAATCAAGTACCTCATCAACTTGCAGCTTATCTGAAGATTGTGATTCCACTTTCATCTTGTGATGCCCATTCTGATCCATTTCACAAACTGGGCTCTTGTTGACACCCGATTGTGCAACACCCTCTTCCTGAGATATAGAAAAGCATTGATATTTCAATCAGCCTTTAGTTTCATCATCTACACAATCTAATTTTCTACTGCATAACAAGTCTGTGAAAGACAAAGGCGGCTTTACCCTCAAGCTTGCTGAAGCAGAAAAGGAGTCATTGAGGTGACCTTCAACTTTTCTCCGCTTATGCTGAGGCCATGAATCCTCTGCACCACAGCTAAAACTATTTCCTGGCAGAATAGACTTCTTTCCACTTTTCTGCCTCCATTCAGAAGAATCAACATTCTTGTCTTCACCATTAGACCTTTCGGTATAAAATGAGTTAACTTTGTTAAAGCAGTCCGATGTAGAAAGGTGTTGTTGGTTATAAGTTTGAGATATTGTAATCCCGGTAGAACCTGCAATGCTACTGTTTTCCTCACTCTGGATATCACCAATGATTGCTTCTTTCACCACACAGCTTTCACAACATGCATCAACAGGCTTGCTATATTCCAACTCATAAACAGGATCAGGTTGTAAAGAAGAAATCCCAACGGGAGATAATTTAGATCCTTCGGTTACGACCTTTTCCAGATGACCCATTTTGACAAGTGCACTTCTATCATCATTTGATTGCACAACATCATTCTCCTGAGATAAACAAAAGATTGACATATTAGATCAGGCACTAAGTTGTTTTCATAACTATAATGATTGTAAATACGCAGATATGGCCTTACCCTCAAGCTTGGAGCAGCAGACACAGCATTAGTTCTACATCCAACCTTTCTTTGCTTTAACCGAGGCAATGAACCCACCATAGAAGAGCCTACACCTCTTTCTAAGGAAGTAGAATTCTCTTCAATCTTCTGTTCACCTGATTCAGTACAACCTACATTTTTGTCAGTCCTACTAGATCTCCCAGAATAAGCAAGGCTACCTGCATATGAGGACTCTCTCATAGAGCTATATGGTGGAACAGAACTTTGAGATCTTCTAATCCTGCCAGAATAAATGCTGCTGCTCTTTTCCTTGCTCTGGAAATCATATAACTTTGCTCCTTCCACCTCACATCTTTCATTATCAAAATCAGTAGCTTTTACCAATTCTGATTCATGAATTTGGACAGGCTGTAGGGAAGAAATCCCAACAGTAGATGATTTGAAACCTTCAGTCATGATCTCTTCCACACGGTCCAATTTGTCAACTGGACTTCTATCTTCATTTGATTGAAAAACAACATCCTCCTGAGATAAACAAAAGGAATGACATTTTCAATCACACACAAAGTTATCTATATAAATAAATGATTGTAGAACAAAAAGATATGGTTTTACCCTCCAGCTTGAACCAGCAGACACGGCATGAGTTAGTCTATCTCCAACTTTTCTTTGCTTGAACGGAGGCGATGAACCCACCAAGTCAGAGCCACCCCTTCCTAAGGAAACTGAATTCTTTTCAATCAGCTGTTTACTAGAGTTAGGACAACCTACATGGTTGTCATTTCTACCAGGTATCCCAGCATAAACAAGGCTACCAGCTTGTGAGAACTCCCTCATAGAGCTAGGCTGTCGACCAGAACTTTGAGATTTCGTAATCCTGACAGAATAAATATTGCTGCTCTTTTCCTTGTCTTGGAGATCATATACTTTTGCTCCTTCATCCTCGCAGCTTAAACTATCAAAATTAGAAGTTTTTATCAATTCTGGTTGATGAAATTGGTTAGTCTGTACGGGAGAAATCCCAGCTGGAGGTGATTTAGATCCATTAGTCACAAGCTGATCCACATGGTCCATTTTGTCAACTGGACTTCTATTCTCATTTGAATGTATAAGATCATCCTCCTGAGATAAAAGAAAAGTATGGACATTTAATATCAAGCATTAAGGCTTTGTTGACATTGATGTTTAGCAGTTGTGGCTTTTTAAGTGTCAGAGGGTGCCAACTAGTTGAGTCGGTAGAAATTATTGTGATGGAAAAACAAAAGGTTTAGGGTTCGAACTTCGCTTTCATTGTTAGGAGGGGATTGAGTTATTAGGCTAAATGAGAATAAAAAATTAAAAAGAAAAATGAAAAGGAAAAATATTGTTTCGCAAACACTTACCACTATGGTTTGCAAGTTAAGATAATTTTAACCTATAATTATTTAATGAAAAACCTATATTACTATTTTTTGAAACTATTAACTTTAGAAGTATTCTATCAAACAATTTCAACTCTTTTTTCACAACAGCCATGGCTTTTAAGCTATAACACCACAATACCAAAGGAAGCCTAAGTTGTCTTCATGAATAAAATGATAGTAAACACACAGATGTGGCTTTACCCTGAAGCTTGGAACAGGTGACACGGCATCAAATAGTTTACCTCCAACCTTTGTTTGCTTGAGCTCAGGCAATGAACCCACCGTGCCAGAGCCAAATCCCCTTCCAAAGGAAGCATAATTCTCTTCTATCTGCAGTTCACTTGATTCAAGACTACCTACATTGTTGTCAGTCTTACTAGATCTCCCAGCATAAGCAAGGGTACCTGCACATGAGGACTCCCTCATAGAGGAAGGTTGTCGAACTGAATCTTGAGATTGCGTAATCCTGCCAGAAGATATATTGCTGCTCCTTTCCGTGCTATCATAATTATGAGCTTTTGCTCCTTCCACTTCACAGCTTTCATTATCAAAATCAGCAGATTGTACCAACTCTGATTCATGAATCTGGTTGAGTTCTAGGTGAAAAATCCCCACCAGAGATGATTTAGATCCTTCAGAAACGAGCTGATCCACATGATCAATCTTGTCAACTGGTCTTCTATCCTTATTTAATTGCACAACATCATCCTCCTGAGACAAGCAAAAGTAGTGACATTCTACATCAAGCACCAAGTTATTTTCGTAAGGAAAATGGCTGTAATTTTGTGTGTGTGTGTGTGTGTGTGTGTGGCTTTACCCTCAAGCTTGGGGCAGCAGATACAGCATAATTTTGCCTACCACCAACCTTTCTTTGCTTGAGCTGATTTGATGAATTCACCATGCCAGAGCCAAAGGAATCAGAATCATCAATCTGCTGTTCATTTGATTCAAGACAACATACATTGTTTTGATCCCTACTAGATTTCCCAGCAGAAGAAAGGCTATCTGCGTGTGGGGACTCTCCCATAGAGCTAGGTGGTTGAACAGATTTTTTAGATCTTGTAATATTTCCATGGTAAATATTGCTACTCTTTTCCTTGCTCTCGAAATCTTGTACTTTTGCTCCTTCCACCTCACAGCTTTCATTATCAAAATCAGCAGTTTGAACCAATTCTGACCAACCAATTTGATCAAACTCTAGGGAAGTGATCCCAGACCCCTTACATAGGCTAGAATTTACACAAAAATCATTCTCAAGTGATAAATTAATTTTCTCTGCTTTTGCACTATTACGAGCCTCTAGAGCCCGTTGCCTTGATTTTGATCTTTGAACCCTTGCCAATGATTGAAGTGGCTCAGGGTCAATGTCTGAAATTCCTGAACTTATCTGATCTTGGGGAGAGGCAGCACCAAAATCCATCTTCAGCACACCATTTGAGACACACGCAGCATCATTGACAGTAAACTGATACATATTAGGCAGGCCATCTTCTGCAACTAATCCTTTGCTCGAAGCATGAAGTTCTTTGTTTGAAACATCTGCCAGCTCTTCATTTTCAGCTGTAAGAGCCGGTTTATTGAAGGGAACACAATTATAGCTGGAAGGAGATGTCAAAGGTTGTGGACCTAGGATTAGGGGTGAAATAAGCTCCTCTACACATGACTCTGCAATGATACCAAAGATTGTTAAGGAAAGCCAGTGAGATAACTCTTACCACTTATATCCAGGGCAGCAACATGTAGTGGTATCTCTCATGGTAAGTTTGGGTCCAGTAAATCACCACTTTTATGGCCATCAAGTTCATATATTTTTTGCAATTTTAATTATCATGACAAAAGCTAGAAATTACAATATTTCACAACATACTAAAAAATAGTGCAAAAGCCTTCAAGTTCTCCGTCGTATGTTTTTTTTTTAATGAAACTATGAATTCTCAAACACTATTTTATTTCTCCGCGGTAACATGTCTTCTTTCTCCGATGACTACTTGAGGATTGATCTGTTGGGGGATCTCTTGATTGGTTGACCCTACCCACCTACTTCTACTTGAGATAAAATACACATGGAATCACCTAGGTACTTCTTCATTAGCATACTAAAATAATTCGGTTGCTTGTTTTTAAGAGCAAAAATATTTTGAAATTGTGCTGTCAAAAGCGCGAAAAATACTGTTAAAAAAAAGGATTTAGGATGCAAAACTAACAACATAAAACACTTAAAAGAACCATACCATTTTCCTCGCCATGGAATTCACTTAGATTTGCTTCTTCCACCTTGCAGCTTTCCTTACTAATATGAACAGATTCATCCAGTTCCAATTCTTGTACATGGTCATGCTGTAGGGTAGCACTCTCAGAAACTGTAATTCCACCATCCAAAACACCAGCATTATTCTCATCTTGTAAATTACTTTGAAATAATTTTGCACTGTTACGAAGAGCCAAAGCCCTTTGCCTTGACTTGGATCTTTGAAAGTTTTCCAGCGAATGGGCTGGCTCAGGAGAAGCATTCGACAGTTTTTCAAATCTCTGATCCAGCAGTGATATAACATCATCGGAATCCCCCTTCTGAACGTCATTTGAGGCGCCTTCAACATCATTAACTGGAAGCTGAGGCGAAACAGACAATAGATCTCCTGCATCAAAACCTTTAGACGAAGTGTGAACTTCTGTGAATGAACTAGCAGGTAAATCCCCTTTATCAGCTGGGACATCAGGCTTGTTGTAGAGTGAGCAGCAATTGCTAGAATATGGCACTACCAATGGTGGATGTGGGAGTAAGAGCCCTGATATAAGTTCGTCCTTATTCAAACCTTCCATGACGTCAACAAAACAATTATAAATGAACCAATGTAATACAAAATTCCCACCAATCAAAAAATTTCAAGACACAATTGTTTATTATTTACCAAATTTGATTCTGATCAGCAAAGAAAAGTAGAAAACATCAAATTTCACATTTGTTGTAAATTCAACTAAAGCCTTAATAACAAAGTAAAAGGGTCCAGTGACATCAATTTTATTTACTCTTCAAACCAGCAAGCTAGGTTCAGTGCAAATACTTTAAATTATATGTGACTAATCCTTTTCCTATTAAGTTATCAGTTTAATCCAACAAAAAGTAATGCAAAATTTCACCTCCTAAACACTACCAAAACAATGCCCTAAATATTTCTACATCTGAAACTCGACACTCCAACCATAAATCCTCAGTTTCAAGAGCCCAAAGCTTACTGATTACTCATTTTAAGAGGCAAAATTAACTCAAATTTTGCTTTTATTTTCAAATTACCACTCAAATCCGAGCACAAACCACAAAATTATAACAATAAAGTTAAAAAAAAATGAAGATAAATTAGAGGAAAAAATAAAGAAACCTAAGCAGAAATTACTTAAAATTCCGAAACGATAGCACAAATTGAATGGATTGAAGAAGAAAGATAACGGAAGAGGTGAAATTACCATTGGGAGGACAGGAAAAGAGCCAAGGAGGAGGGGCGATTCCGTCAATAAGACACTTGGAGGCGAGTTGATGATCGAAGAGAAGAGTCTGGCGTTTGACCTGGTCTTCGATCCACTTCTTCCTCTCGAAGATCTGCACGAACAGCTTCTCTATCGTTCCCATTGTTTCTTCCTTTATTTCGCGTTCTTTCTACTCCATTTGATAGATTCGGAATCTAGACGATGAGTTCTTCTTAAGAGAGATAGCAAGAGTGAAGGGGGACGGACCAGCGAGGGAATTTGGGCGTTCTGTGATCGACGGTGGAGATTGACTTTGTGATGAGCGCGTTTGGGAATTTGAATTTTGGGATAAAACGGGCTGGGGTGGGCAGCCGGGTTGATCAATTGACAGCCGGATCCGGGTTGGAAATATAACCCAATTGAATTGACGTTGGATTATGCCAACTGGATCCCTGGAAATTTGTGCTATCTCAATTGAGGATATATTTTTTTTTTTACCAGATCAACGAATTAAAATATGACAATGTTACTAAATAGCAAATTTAACTTTTTTTTTTTTTTTTTCATACTAAGATCCGTGAATCTTAATAAAAATATCAACTCATCTTCAACTCCAAAAAAGTTGTACGCGATTTATCATTTTCAACTCCATCCAACAAGCTGTGAATTGCATGTTTTTCCTCAGTACTGGAGAAAAGGGAAAATTAATAAAACTATCAAAACCTCAGTGCAAGAACAGCAGAACAGAAGCGACGCTCTGTATGTTTCTTCTGTTCAAAAATCAAGTAAATTATCACTCAGCCCCAGGTATATTACTATGGACTATTATGCAGACAATAATACAGCCATTATTTCTGACAAGCAGTAAAATAGAAAACAATAAAATTGAGATTGCATGGTTCTAAAATTTATTATATAAGAATATAGTCCTGAAGATCAAACTAAAACGTACTCATTTTAGACTACAGAGCCACTTTCTCTTCCTTCCGTTGGACATCGCAACAGACATCCTTCTCCAGTCTACACTAGTAAATTTCTCACAAGCTTTTATGTAGACATCATCGTCCAAATCGTCCATAGCCTCCAATACTTGAATGCATTCTTCGATGGACGCATGTTCAAGAAAAAGAGGAGAGCGTTCATTTTCATTTCCTGATATTCGAGGTGTCTTTGTTCTTTTGCTTGGACAAAGATTGTTTAGGCCGTTGAGAGAGCAGTGTCGCTTGTTTTTCACAATGCTCTGTTTACCACCTTCAATATCGAAGTACATGTTTGCTGCATCCAGAACCCCTCGAATTTTCAACTCTATCTTCGTATTATAGGATTTAGAGGATTGAATGTACGCAATAGTTTCATCAAGCAGATGATAATACTGGCATCCCTTATTCTGAAATTGTTTTGCAAAAGGGTTTTTCTGTACATTTAAAAGAATGATAAATTAATTAGATACTATCCAAAAACTTTAATAAATATACACATATATATCTTAATCATAGGATGAGAGTAATTATAACCTTGATATAAGATTCCCAAACATCTTCATGTGCCCGAACTACGTTGGTTTTTGGATCCCAAGCCATGCCCGTATGTGCCAAAAGTTTTGAAAATTCATGATGTAACCTACACAAGTGATCGTATTTAGACTTCAACTTAGAAACAGTATATCTCTTGCCAAATTCTTCAAACATATTATCTTCTATGGAAGTCCATGCCATTTCTTCCCAAGTTAAGGCTAGCAGTCCATTTTTCGCTACTTTGTGCAGTAGCTTAACGAAATGCTCCTCAATAATTGGCCATGGAGCAACATAATCAACTTGCTCATCCTTCGAAACCATGCTGCAAAAAAATACAGCAAAATGTTATAAAATATATTTGGTCATATTTATATAAGAAATTAACTATGAATTTGTGACTTACAATTCTGCTGATTCAACTCTAAGCCAATTCGGTGGAATTTTGCAAAATAAAGAAGAATGATAAAGAGTCTTATAATTATTGGTTCCCAAGTGATGGACAACCACATCTCGATTATGAGTAACGAAATATATGCAATTTTCTTCGAAGTCATCTCTAAACTTGCTAACACATAGCCATGTGGAGCGATGTTTTCCCAAGAAGATTGCGTTAGGGCCGATATTTCTCACCTCAATCCACCGTTTCCTGTGCCAATCCAACCTATAAACATCATATTTTTGACTTACTCGAACAAGTAACAATTCACCCCTCAACTCCACCAAGTAATTATTTCCGTATGGTCCAGTAGAAGATACGGGCAATGAAACTGCTTCAACAGAACCAGAACTAGAAAATTTTAAATGAAATATTTGACCTGCAAGATCGGCGTAAAATTCACCCTTATAACAAATAGTATCACCCCAGTTGAAACCACTGTAGTTACATTTCAATACCGGGGTCCAAGTTTTGTCTCCTGGTCTGCAGACGTACAAATTAGTACCATCAATAGCAAGAACAGCACATTCGGGATCCAAAGGGCTAGTTGATGTCACCACTCTCAAATCCTGTGGTTTACAGAATGTTCCTAAATATGGTATCTTGATTTGATCTCTAGTGAAGGGATTCAAAAGGGATGAATTTTTTTTCCTGTCGAATGGAATTGTTAGCAACCAGCCGTCGGATGAACTCGAACACCATCTTTCCTTCAATTGTGGAAGAAATATATGGTGAAGGTTCTTTGTTTGGGTGCTGAAGAGAGTGCCAGAATAGCATTGCTTTTTATCATCATTCGACGATGCTGATGCTGGTGCTGGTGCTGGTGCTGATGCTAGTGCTAATGGTGATGATGAGAGCAATAGAAACGGAGATTGCAGAGATGTAAGTTGGCGGTATAGAGTTCTAATGAGAGATATCCATGAAAGACAGACGGCTGCACATCGTGAGATATCTTCACAATCTGTGAGTTTTTGGAAGGAAGATCCAATCACCATGCTGCTGCCATTGTTAATTATGATTGGACTGAAAACAATAAACCCTAAACCTAATATTTAATTAACCAAAGGCTTGACATGTGGGCTTATAAGCATTTGTGGATAGGTCTTACCTTAGTTTTTTAACAAAAATTTTCACATTAATTAATGCCATTTTATAATCTTAATTATCTTTGATCAACCATCCCTAATATTATTTTTCATTAACTTGCTTGAATCCTAAAGAATATTTATTCAGAATTTGAACTCGACTCACATGAATAAAGAGAGAATTAAATAAGTAAGGATAATTTTTCTTTAAAAAACAATTCATGATAAAAAGGAGAGATAAAACTTAGGATATCTAGTGAAAAGAGGATCGTATTTCAAAAAACAAACAAAACCAAATAATGAAATAAACATGAATATATAATTAGGATGTCCAATTCTCATGACCTCGATTTCAATACACCCACTTCGCTTCACAAGAAATGTTGAGGTTGAGGTGTGTATAATAACTCATGGTGGGTTGAATTTTTAGAGCCTGTTTGTCAAAAGGTTGGAATTAGGTACAGAATACAGATAGAGTGCTTTGAGCAATGCTTAACGCTTATGGACAAAAATTTATATTAATCAAAACGTAACTTATTTAATATTTTCACATCGACAAATCCTACCCCCTAAAAAAAAAATTATATACATTAATTTATTCGTATTATGTTGTATCAGATAAGTTGATCTTGTAAAATTGCCAACTTCTGTAATAGTGCATAGAGATGAAAAATTTTTGTTGTCATACCGTTCACGTCCATTCTCATACTTGGGTCAGAGAGAGATTCATGTAGTTAAATATAAATTAATTAGCAAGACAAGTTTCAAAGTATTGAATAAACATGAATATATAATTAATTAGGATATCTAATTCTCATGACCACGATTTCAAGAGGGGAGCTCACATATTATTCATTATGTGATCATCATCATCCGAATCCTTGATAGCCTCCAATAATGTCTCTTCGATCAATTGATGCAGAAGATCTTGTTCTATTTTCTAATAGTGAACCATGCCAATGCGGTAAAGACTAACCAAACAATTGAAAACTACTGGCTGCTATTTGCCAAGTAGAAAACACTTTTTACGTTAATCAAATAGTGAACCCGAGCAATCTTCAACGAAATGAAATATCTGATGATTTTCTCTAAAAAGTCCGTTAAAAATATCCATTTCCAATCGCAAGAGATGTGGAATTAATTGTGTTTACTTAATAGCAATGCATTATCACGCACCAGTATTTTTCAACTTAATCCAAATTTTCCTTTGCGAACTCACCTTGTGAATCTGAACATGTTCGCCAAATTTCTTAACGAGTGATAACTCGCCCTTTAACTCGACCAAGCTTGTCGTACAACCACGGGTCAGTACTTGAGCCTGCGTCCTTCCACATAAGACGGTACCGGTCAAAGAGATTTGATCAAGTTGATTGTATTGATGATGATATAGGAGAGTCTTGATAAATATGGCTGTCTATCTCACCAGGATTTGAATCCAAATGGCCAATTAAAAAATATTATTTGAAACCATTCAGCTATGTCATTAGGCATTAGTGTAGTTTTAAGAATACAAAAAAAAAATGACATGGTAAAAAAAAAAGAATTACCATCCGTTTAAACAATTAATTGAGAATTAAAAAACTTGAGGTAGAGAATTATAGTCTAATTAATCAACTACAAACACTCTTCTCTTAATGCAAGTTTTATATATTTATAATGAGTACATCTCTGTAACTTGTAGGACAAAGCTAAGCCTTCTAAAGCAGTAAATCACTTTGTAGGGAATCAAACTAGATATTGAAATAAATATACATCTTCTCTCTTGACGCAAAAGCGTTCTTAGAGCCAAGACGGGTCATCTCTTCTCTCTTGTTAGACTTTTGGTGCCGAAAACTAAGATACCCTATAAAATTTAACGTAAGCCTGATGTTAAGCCTCATCATTACAATATGATTTTGTTTGTAATCAAACTTAACCCAGAAAAATCAGACGTCATTGCATTAAGCTCTGGATTGAATTCTAAAGTTCTGCTCTTATCACAAAAACCGGCACGAGCCACGTACGCGGAAGGGCGGCCGGCTTATATAACATTTATTAATGCCCAACAATTCCGTGCCTTATATTTTGATTGAAAAAGCATTTGCGGGCGAGTGCTTTTAACACATCAGTTGTTACTTGGTAACTTCAACTACATTTCAATGTATCTTCAGCTTTCAGTTCTAGTAAGAACCCAGCTTCTTTCAATAATTAGCATAATGCAGGTGCTTCTCCTCATCGCCGCTCGCTTCACTTAAAAAGGAAACCTTTCTTTTTTTTTTCTTGTGCCAATCATCAGACTTTTCCAGCCACGCTTTTATTTCCGTACATAATTTAATCTATAATATATAGAGCTTTAAAATAGTCAGCATAATATTTCTTAGAAGCAACCTTGTTTTGAAGGGATGGAGATCGACTTTAAACTAAAAATAAGAATCCCACTTACTAATTACATAAATGCAAGCTAAAATAAATAATCAAATTGCATGGTTCTCTAACATAAATAAAACTACAGCCCAAAAAATAAAGAATAAAACATACTCATATTAGACTATAAAGCCACTCTCTCTTGGTTGCATCCGACATCGCAACAAACATTCTCCTCCAATCTGCACTAATAAGTTTCTCACAACCTTTAATGTAGACATCGCCATCCAAATCTTCCATAGCCTCCATAATCTTAATGCACTCTTCGATGGATGCATCTTCAAAAACAAAAGCACGATGTTCTTGTTTTCTAAATTTTTCGTTTGCTACGCAGGATGTTTTACTAATTGAATTAATCGAACGTTCATAGTTGAACTGTCTTTGCTTTGGCTGTTGGGCAAGGATATCTTTTAGGTCGGTTAGAGGGCAATGTCGCTTGTTGTCGAAAATACTTTCTTCACCACCTTTAATATCAAAGTACACGTCTGCTGCATCTGAAACTCCTCGGATTTTCAACTCAATTTTTGTTTTATAGGATTGAGAGGGTTGATGAGTGTGGGCAATAATTTCATCAAACAGATGAAAATACTCGAATCCCTTACTCTTAAATCGCTTACCAAAAGGGTTTTTCTGTACATTTGAAAGAAAGAAAGAAAGATGAATTAGGGGGGAAAAAAAACCATCACCATGATTACATTTACATCAACGGTAATTAATATATATATGTATATACATACCTTGATATAAGATTCCCAAACATCCTCATCTGCCCGAACTTTGTTGGTCTTGGGATCCCAAACCATACCCGTATGTGACAAAAGTTTTGAAAATTCATGATGTAACCTACACAAGTAATCATATTTGGACTTCAACGCAGAAATTGTGTATCTCTTACCAAATTCCTCAAACATATTATCGTTAATGGTAGCCCATGCCATTTCTTCCCAAGTTGATGTTAGCAGCCCAATCTTTGCTATCTTGTGCAGTACCTTAACGAAGTGCTCCTCAATAATTGGCCATGGAGCAACATAATCAATTTGATCATGCTCTGAAGCCGTGCTGCACAAGGTACAGCAAAACGTTTTAAGGCCAATCCAAAATCGAATTAGTATCTTAGTATTAATTAATACTTAATTTAAAAATACGTATTACAAATATATTTTGTCATAAAGTATTAAAAAAAAAAAAAAGAAGAAGAAGCAGACATAATATGCAGAACTCAAATTTAGAAAAGTAAGTTTTGATGACTTACATTTCTGCCGATTCAACTCTAAGCCAATTCGGTGGAGTAAATGTCCAAGTCGACGAAAATTGATGAAGAATCTCATGACGGCCCGTATCCAAGTCGTAGACAACCATCTCTTGATGGATGGTAATGAAATAAATGCAATTTGCTTTCAAAAATCCTGTAAAATCCGTAACACAAAGCGACGTGGAGCCATGTTTTCCCAATAACAATGCAATGGTATTAGAGCCAATATTTTTCACCTTAATCCATTGCTTCCGGTGCCAGTCCAACCTGTAAACACGTACGCCAGATATACTATAGTCTTTTCGGAACCGATTTTCAATTGTTATTTGAACAAGTACCAATTCGCCCTTCAACTCCACTAAATAACTATTAAAGTCGTACACAACATAAGGTGCGTGCAAATTTACAGCTTCGACGACGCCCCCAGAACCATTTACTTTTATATGAAATATTCGACACCCATATTCGGCATAAAATTCACCGTTATAGCAAACCGTATCACCCCAACTGTGATTACAGACGCCTTTATAATTGGTCACCACCTTAGTCCAAGATTTGTCTCCTGGTCTGCAGCTGTACAGCTTTTGCGCGTCAATGGCAAGGACCACACATTCGGGATCCAAAGGACTGGTTGATGTGACCACTCTCAAGTCCATTGCTTTTCCGGACGATGATTCTACTAAATGTGGCGGCAACTCTACTCGATCTCTCGTGAAAGGATTTAAAAGACATAGATCTTTTTCCCTCTTGAAAGGAATTATTAACAACCAACCGTCCTGTGAACTCGAACACCAGCTTTCTTTTAATTGCGGAAGAAATATTTGGTGACGTTTATTTGTTTGGGCGTTGAAGAGAGTGCAAGAAGAGTACTGGGATGATGATGAGAGCAATAGGAAAGGAGATTGAAGACATACAAGTTGACGGTATAGAGTTCTGAGGAGAGATTGCCATGAGACACAGACGGCTGCACAGTGCGAGATATCATCACAGTCAGTGAGCTTTTGGAAGATTTCGGATAGGAGTCGCATGGGAAGATCAGACCATGACCTAACTGGCATTGGTTCTGCTGCCGCCATTATGAAGAAGGACACGCAACGTAAACAATAAACCGAAGATAGGGTTTTTAAGGCCCAAATATGCCAAATATTGGATCTTGAGTGGACACAGCTGATCAGTCAAACGTGTTCACTCTAAGTCCTACTTCTAATCCTCCATTAAACTCTACTGCAAACCCTGTAGCCGTCACTTTTGAACAAGCTCTGTTTTTTCCTCCTAACTCTTGCCAAAATATGACACATATAATCACTGCTCTGAATAATAATTTTCCATTACACAGCTCTAATTCAAACCCTGCTGCCTCCACTCCTGAACTTCCCTCTTCTAACTCTCACCAAAATAGGTAAAATATGATGGGTGGATCTTCGGGTGCTCCAGCTGATTCAAATATCGATACGCCGAATTACTGCCCCAGTACACTTGCGGAACTAGATTAGGAAAACTGGGAACTAGATCTGGAAAAATGGGTAAACGACGATACACAGTTGCTACACCAAGATCTCTTTGAAAACCTAGTTAAAATGTGGTTCGAAGCTTGCCCAATACAGCAATCACCCAAATTTTGAGGCCTCCAAATTATAAGGGGACTTGCAAAAGGGGGAGGCGGAGGGTAGTTTGGTTTTTTAACGGAAGAGTCTAGAAGAACCCTGCTCCTTTTCCTAGTATTGTGTTAGGGTTTCCCCTTTCCGATTTGGCTTTGAACTTGCCTGCTTGGTCAAGGCACCTGACTTGGTTGCTTGAGGATCGGGTTTTACACATGCTTTTGAGTGGATTATTTATCATTTTTCGTATCAGATTACTCCATTTTTCGTTAATGAAGTTGCTTGTGGCTGTGGCTGGACTTAAAAATCCGTTAAGTTTTATGGTTTTGTTATATAAACATAGAGTTTTTACTTTTCTCTTTTTGCCTCAAGTATATATGTTTCTAAATCAATCTCCAGTAAAATAATTATCATTTTAATTGGAGATAGAGGGATCAAAACCATGAAACTAACAATTAAATTTTAACTCAGCCAGTGCGTTGAAGTTTTCGGAATCAGAAAATAAACTAATTAAGCGAACAAGTGAAAACTATTGGCTGCCAAGTAGAAAACACCTTTACTATTGATCAAGTAGTGAACCGGGGCAATCATATATCAATGACACATAAGTGATTTGCTCTAAAAAAATTGATAAATAGAAATTCCAGGTTAGTCGCATTTTTACTTTGCCAATTCAACTTGTAAATCCAGCCATGAGTCAATGATTAAGCCTTGAGTCCTTCCACATATATATATATAGTGTTGCGGTACCATCTCAAGTCTAAGTTTGAGAGCAATATAAAAGGTGGTGTAGGAGATTTGGGTTGATTGTATTGATGATGACACCGTGAGATATCATGGGTTCCTCAAGATATTTGATGATTGGAAGAAAATCAATACCCCCAACGGGTCCATTTACAAGTTAAACTACGAAGCCATTTTCTCTTCTTTGCTTCGGACATCGCAACAAACATTCTTCTCCAATCTATACTAATAAATTTTTCACGGGCTTTAACGTGTACATTATCATCCAAATCGTCCATAGCCTCCAAAATTTTAATGCACTCTTCGATTGACGGATGATGTTCTTGTCTTCTAAATTCTTCATTTGCTCCCGGGAAAGTTGATGTTTTACCATCTTTAATTTCGAAGTACACATTTGCTGCATCTGAAACCCCTCGAATCTTCAACCCTATCTTCGTATTATAGAATTGAGAGCATTGAGTGTATGCAATAATTTCACCAAGCAAGTGATAATACTCGAATCCCTTGCGCTTAAATCGCTTACCAAAAGGGTGTTTCTGTACATTCGAAAGAAAGAAAGATAAATTAGAAAAAAACCATCACCATGATTACATCAACGGTAAATAATATATACGTATATACAGACCTTGACGCAAGATTCCCAAACTTCTTCATCTGCCCGAACTATGTTGGTCTTTGGATCCCAAACCATACCCGTATGTGCCAAAAGTTTTGAAAATTCATGATGTAACCTACAGAAGTGATCATATTTGGACTTC
Organism: Atalantia buxifolia; assembly: GCA_030444775.1. NCBI lineage: Eukaryota > Viridiplantae > Streptophyta > Magnoliopsida > Sapindales > Rutaceae > Atalantia > Atalantia buxifolia. Next base: position 24,388,919 of record CM059834.1, on the reverse strand, counting down.
AACTTAGACACTGTGTATCTCTTACCAAATTCCTCAAATATATTGTCGTCGATGGTAGCCCATGCCCTTTCTTCCAGCCAAGTTAAGGTTAGAAGCCCCTTTTCTGCTACTTTGTGCAATACCTTAACAAAGTGCTCCTCAATGATTGGCCATGGAGCAACATAATCAATTTGTTCATGCTCTGAAGCCATGCTGCACAAGTTATATAGCAAAACGTTTTAAGGCCAATCCAAAGTCGAATTAGTATCTCAGTATTAATTAATACTCAATTTAAAAATACATTATAAATATATTTTGTCGTAATAAAAAAAAAGGAAAGAAAGAAAAGTACAAAATATGCGACGAAAAGTAACTTGTCACTTACATTTTTGCTGATTCAACTCTAAGCCAATCCGGTAGAGTATTTCCCCGATGCGAAGAAAATTGATGAAGAGTCTCGGAGTGATTCGTTTCCAAGTTATAGACAACCACTTCTTCCTTATAACCGTTAACGTAATAAATGCAATTTGCTTTGAAGTATCCTCCAGAATTTGTAACATCAAGCGTTGTGGAACCATGATTTCTTAATAAGATTGCAGCGGGGCCGATATTTTTCACCTCAATCCATAATTTCCTGTGCCAGTCCAACCTGAAAACACGCACATCAGATGCGCCTGCACTACTGCAGTTTTCAAGGATTCGACGGTCAGTGTGTGTTTGGACAAGTAATAATTCCCCATTCAACTCCACTAAATAATTATCTGAGCCGTAGGCAACGTAAGGGACGGGCAATTTTATAGCCTCGGCGCCCCCAGAACTATTCAATTTTATATTATATATTTGACACTCATATTCAGCATAGAATTCACCCTTAAAGCAAATCGTATCACCACAACGGCGATAACGTTCGTGACTGGTATTGTTGATGACCACCTTCGTCCAAGATTTGTCTCCTGGCCTGCAGATGAACAAGTTTTCGTTTTGAAAAAGAAAAAAAATGCACTCGGGATCCAAGGGGCTGGTTGATGCGAGCGCTCTTATCATATCCGGACCTCTGTCGGAGTCGAATTCTATAAGACGTGGCGGTAACTTGACTCGATCTCTCGTGAAAGGATTCAAAAGGCATAGATTGTTTAACATGCTGAAAGGAAGCACTAGCAACCAACCATCATATGAGCTCCAAGTGGACGTGCTTTCTTTCAGTTGAGGAAGAAATATTTGGTGACGTTCGTGGGTTTGCGGGTTGAAGAGAGTGCAAGAGCACCTGCTGCGTGCAAGAGATGATGCTGATGATGATTCGAGCAATAGGAAAGGAGACTGAAGAGATTTAAGTTGATGGTAAAAATTTCTGATGACGGATCGCCATGAAAGACAGACGGCTGCACACTGCGAGATATCATTACAATCTGTGAGTTTTTGGAAGATTTCGAACAGGAGTTCCGCGGGAAGATCCGATGACCATGATCTTCGTGATAATAATGCTTCAACTGCTGCGGCCATTGAATGAAGAAGGATGGCCTGCAACACAATTTATAAACCCTAATTAAACATAGCAGATTAGGGTTTTGACTTTTGATTGGTTTCTCATGTGCGTGTGTGTGCGTATATATATGTGTGTGCAGGAATTATTATAGGAACCTCTCGTTTATTAATTTTAATTTTTTTTTTTGACACTCGATTCATATTTTTTTTAAAAAAGATTTCATAAAAAGATTTTTATATGGCTGACTTTCTTTGCTGTTTATTATTGTTTTTTTTAAAGTGTTTATTGTTGTTACTAAAGCTTTGTGTTTTTTAATTTTAATTTTTAATTTTTTTATATTTAATAACTTTTTTAAATGTGTGCATAAATAAAACATCGTAAAAGTAAATATCACCATGGATGAATCATAGGTCCGGAATCTTGTTTGTATATTCGCATGTGGTTTAAGTACCACAATGAAATCTTGCATTGATTTCATTTTTCTGCGTCGAAATTTTACGGGAGTTCTTACTCTATATATATATATGATCATATTTTGTACAGATAATATGCATAATGATACAGGCAACTAATTTTATTTGTTTTTATTTTAGTTGCACATACAAATTATTAACAAACAAGACAGGAATCCCGGTTTAAAGTGTAGAGTGTAATCTTATCTTTTTTTTTTTTCTTTTCTTTTTTAATATAAGTTCGATTAATTTTATTGAAGTGAAATCCTTTCCTGAGCGTTTTGCTTCTACTTCAAGCATTTCTCATTCTCTCTAGTTTAATCAGTCTTCTAAGTTTCATGTTGTCGTTTGTGAATAATAAGAACGACGCATTCAGGATCCAAAGGGCTGGTTGATGCGACCCCTCTTAAGCCCTGTGCTGTCCCGAGCTTGATTCGATCTCTCGCGAAAGGATTTGAAAGGTATAGATTCTGTTTCCTGTCGGAGGGCAGTGTTAGCAACCAGCCGTGGTATGAAGTCGAAGCACACCGGCTTTCTTTTAATTGCGGAAGAAACATTTGGTGATGTTTACGTGTTTGGACGTTGGAAGAGAGTGCAAGATTCGGATGATGATTATGAGAGAAATATAAAAAGGATATTGAAGAAGAGATGAAAGTCGATGGTAAAAACTTCTGATGACAGCTTGCCACGAAAGACGTATAAACTGCCGCACGGCGCGAGATATTCTCAGAGTCTGTGAGTTCTTCGAAGATTTCGGATAGGAGTTCGACCGGAAGATTAATGTTGGTTCTTCTGCTGCCATTGAATGGACAAGGATGCTGCAATGCAAAGACAACAATAAACTCTAAAACACATCAGAATAGGGTTTTATATATGTCTCAAACCAGTGACAGTGAGCTGTCAATTAAGAATCATAGGAAGAAAAAAAAACGCAGATTTTAATATACCATATTAAAATTATTCATATAAATAGACACGCGCTCACACACGCGCATACCCAGGACTATAAAAGAATTCTTTTCACAAAAGTATTACTTGTGTGGTTAATTTTTGTTGTTAATAGAGAACCCAGAGAAATCGGACACTGATAAAAACACAAGAAAAAAAAAGAAAAGAAAAAAGAATCATATACTGAAGATGCAATCTGGATGGACAAAATAGCCGTCTCGAAAACACATACCAAGAACTAGTTAAATTTTCCAGTGCTTCCTAACGATAATACTGTTACAATCATAACTAGTATACAATGAAAGATTGCTCCCAATGACAATTTCAAGTAAAAGAATTGCGCTAGGGATCTGTAGCTTAACTGGAGAAATAGCTCCTAAAAGTAAAATAAAACATAAATTTTTTTAAACTCCAAGTCAAAAGTTACTGCTTCAAATCTGCTTTGCCTCCGGCGTATAAAAGGAATCAATGATCTCATCAGATGATAATTGGCTGTATGATGAATCATTTGATACATCATCAAAATTCTTATTCACTGCTTTTACTTTATGGAGACTTCCATGTTCTTTGGTCTCATTGGAGGATTCTACCAACTTGGTCTTCCATTTGATACCGACTGCCTTTGCTTGATCCGCAAATAAGACTTTTGAGACGGTTGAACTACATATTTCTTTGTAAGTTTCATAGCTAGCAGCACAGGTATTTCCACCTTCGAGCAATTTTGCAAGAGGATGCAAAACCGAGATTGGATCATTATTTCTATCTAAGCTTTCCTTCAAATCAAGAAATTTGGAAACCATTTCTGCCCTGCTGAATTGCACGAAAACTGCAGTTTCATCCACGTGATAGACTGAAATCACTGAGGTAGGGCCATAGACTTTAGAGATGCATTCTCTAATTTCCCAAGCCTTAAGGTGAGATGGGAATCCCCATACTATAACAATACACTCAAATAAAATCTTTGGGTAGTGGTTTTTGCGCTTATTAGAGGCCAAAGACTCAGAAGTCCTATTTCCAGTGCTCAGATTGATAATCTCTCCATTAGTCCAACTGAGATACAGAAGGTTGACGTGTTCCTGGAGCTTTTCATTGTGAGCTAAATTTTCAGAGGATGACTGTTGTTTAAAATCAATACCCAGGTGACTGCATGCTTGAGCAAAGATGCACCCAGTCATAAAAGCATCATATCCAGCTTCATGCTTCGCTCCAGAGTTCCAGTTGGATGACCTGCAAATACATATTAAATTTGAGATTCCATTAGACTTGAATAGAAAAGAGAGAAACAGCAATTATTAATGCATTTCATCAAGCAAATTATCACACAAAATTATTGTTGCCTGGATCAAATGTCTAATGAACATATGAAATCTGTAAAGATCAGTAACTTTTGATCAACAATGCAAGTCTTGAACACTTTAACATCAATTAACAATTATCTTAAAGGGCACTCCCATATTGTTTTATATGGACTAAATAAACAGGAAAGTTACTGAAATCTATAAATGATTAGCTTCAATATTGAAGAAATTGAGTTCAAGGCCTCCCCCAAATTGTCACCAAGGTAAATAAGACACATTATTCATCTGATGCAATATATTTTATATAGTGCAGAGTAAATACCATTACAAATAAAATCAACCAGTATCAACTTCATAATTCATAGGGAACAAAGAAAATGCAAACCTTATATCATCCACTTCAACCTCTACTTTCACAGAAGGCTGAAGAGCCAGATGAGTGCTTTTAGAGCCGAGAGCAGTTTGTGGACACAAAACAGAAAATGCCTTGGACAATGAAGTGCTAGATTTCTTCATTCTTTGTTGAAGAATAGAATTTGAATTCAACAATATTTTCGTATCAATGATGTGCGGAAAGTATTTGTTAACAGAGGAAATGAATTCTTCAGCAGTCAAAGGAAGAGGACCAAAGAATTTGCTGTAAATATGTGCAATATCTGTATCACAATGAAAGAAACATTTAAATGAAACAATTGATAAATAACAATCTTCATCTATCTCAAGACTGATATTCATACCAAGGAAGCAATTGTGACCAACAATCAACTTCTTCTCTGAGGAAAGCAAGTCAATAACATGGCGAAATCCAATAGCAGCTTTGATGCTCATCTCTGCATCTCTTTTTTGTTCATCCTTCACTTCTTTCTGCAGAGAAAATTTAAGGCAAAGAGACACCAGTCCTCTATAAGATGCAAATGATGATATGGATAGTAGGAACATCTGAAACATTGGCATATATACTTCCTCAAAGTCATTACTTACCATAAGCATCTTTTTGTCACTTTCTGACTCTATATACACTATAACGTTTTGTGAACATGAATTTTCCCCACTGACACGAAGATAAGCAAGATCTTTGAAATGCTTTCTTACAACCTGATATTATTAGTTTCACTCATTAGTAACAGTTAACATATTCAGTGATTAAAAAGTAAATCCATTATGAGAGGAAAAGAGACATAGTATATCTGGGAAAATAAAATTCCTTCACAGTGGATGATCATTAATGAGATATTCTACACTTAAACGAATCAAGCAAAAACCCATATAAAAGGCAGGTACTCCAAACCAAATGGTCACGTCCACACCATCGCTTTATAATTATGCTTCAACACAGCAATCTTGAGACGAGAACTCAAGAGCATATTGGACAGAACTGTAAGATAAAAAGATAGCATGACCAATTGATTTCAAAGATAAAACAACATTACCAATTGAATCAACCGAAGTTGATGAGAAGTGAAACTATTCAGACTAATCGCAGGACGCATCTTGAAGAAAATGGTTTCAAACTGCTGCTTCGAGTCATTAAAACTTGGTTGAACTTCAGAACCTCCATCTCTATTCCGCAACAACCCACCAAGCCATTCACTCAATCTGTTCTTCATTCTTTCAGCAAAGAGGATATCGGGTATGTTGAACAAATGAGTATCTCTAATTTCTTTTAGACTATGCCATGAATCCAATGACTCATCCTCATATGTTGAATTCACATGTTTAAGAGCTTTATCTTCTTGTTCTCTGGATAAATAAGATACACCTGGGATTATTTAAGATTGTAAATTCTCAAACTGAAAGCATTCTAAGATAAGTATTTAGTTCAACTCAGGCAATCCTTTCAGCACTATTAAAGGCAACTTCAAATTGCAAAAAACACATTTATTTCCATTTGGCAGCTTTTGACTAAATAAATACGTAAATACACATGCACATTTGGAGATTGAAGAAGCTTATGAAATGATCTTTGAAGACAAACTAGAGATTTGTTTTTCTCAACGCACTTTTTAAGTCAGAATATATTAGGAGTGTCTTATGGAGAGGCACTTGACAGGTGATCTTTCAAAAAAGGGATTTGCTGTTCCTTTTGTGGAAAGAGTTCACTGAAGAAGAACTTTCTACAAAAGCACCACTAAACAACACCTTCATTTGTATTTCAACTTAGAGCTTGCAAGCCAAATTTTAACATTTAAAAATGCCCATGATACCAATGCAAGCATTCACATCAATTACCAAGTTACAATTACAACTTGGAATACTTAAAGCAGCCTGGGAATATAGAAGAAGATAAAACGAGGTACCTTCATGAATGCAGGCATTGAAATCAAACTGGTATTTGGCCAAGAAATCCATTGATGTTGTCTGACAAAGGAATTCATAAGCAGCACCATCAAGTGGAAGCTCTTGACGTGGAAAAATAAAGAAATTGTGTCTGCCAAACAACGCCATCATATCAAAATTCAGCAATGGATACAACACACATGCATCAGCTTAACAATACTGCCTTGTTATTTTTTGTAATCTCAGTGCTCCGAGAAAGCACTTTTGCAGATTTCAGCCATACGTAAGTGCTTTTTCACATAAATGCCGTTTAACTGGAAGCAGTAATAACGAAAGCACCAGCAATTGCACCTTAATTTATTATACCGAAAGAGAGAGTGAGAGAGAATTTACGGATGGGTGATGAAGGACTGCTTGAGTGGGTCCCAGCGAAAGGGCGATACACCGAACTGAATGACGGCGAACTTCTCGGCGGAATCTTTTACCTTGAGGTAGCGAACATCAAATCGGTCAAACTCGAAGGAGTCGCGCCACGGCGTGCTGGTGATGCCGGTCATTTCGAGGTCGATGGCAACGAAATCAGCGGCCTGGATGTGGTGGCGAAGCGAGCTGAGCGCCGAGTCGAAGTTTGATTTCTTCACGTGTTTTAGAGGAAACGACGCCGTCGAAGCGCTGAAGGCGCGATAGAGTATCGCAATTGGCCATCGTTTCTTCATTCGCAAGCGTCTGTGGAAAGTGGGGGGATAGCCAGACAGTTGCCTTTGGGGTTTAAGAGAGGGATACGGCGCTGTTTTAAACGCTCTATAAAACGCAGCGTTGTAATATCATATTGTCATTTTAACTCATTTTTCAATCATAATAAATATGAGTTCATTTCGTTTGTAATTAACTAACATGTAAAGTTGACTTATTTATTTATTTACCGGACCTGATTAAACATTTTTAGAGCACCGATGAAATCATACATTAATCAAATCAAGAGTTTACAAGCAAGGGTATTTACATTTGAACGTACGTATGCATACATGCTTTAGCAGCTTTACAGAATAATCAAAGTCACCGCCACAAAGGAAGCAATGCAGCATAAGGACAATAATTTAGGAATGGTTATGAATAGTAAATATTTGCAGTTCATAGATGGAGAAACTAATGCTACAAAAGCTTGTTCTGCGGCTGTGCTTCCAGGTCCAAATTTATCACGATACATGCTTAGGAGCTGCTGGAGCAGTTGTTTGACGAAATCACTCAACGTGTTAAGAGTTGATCAGAATCCGGTTAGTGAACCACACTTAAATTTTCATCCCATCAACTTGGTTTTGTTTCCAGAATGGGTATGCGGGACAATGCAGAGCACGCTTCACAAGCATTTTAGCTTTTAGCACAAATCCTGCATTTTCGACATGCACTGTTGTAAACCAGTCTCTATATTTCATCTTCCAAAATAGTTTCCAAGGATTGCTAATCTGCAATAGAGCACTACAAATCATCGGTAAGTTGCAGGAATGGTTTGTAATCATAGAAAAGGTTTCAAATGTAGAAAGCCTAGCATTGCCTTACATTTCATCAGAAGGCCCGAACTAGACGAGCAGCAAAGGCTCCATCTAATGAATGTTTTACGGGGTCAGAGAAAAAGAAACCATGTTTTGTTACAAAATCCGAAGGAACTAATCCATCAGCAGGATCAATGGAAAATTCCTAGCAACAAGAGGGAAAGAAATAATTACCAGTATATAAGAAGGTATTCATCATACATATCAGAAAAAGTATTTCACTCAGCGATTCAACGGGAAAGATTGAAATTATCCTCAGAAACCTCAAAAATATTAGAAAACACTAGTATGTTTAAAATCTATGAGCTTAGAGTATGAAAGTAAGAAAAGGCACGCAAATATATATACCACACTCTTGCACATGCACAGAGCAAGAGATCTTACAGGATGCCTGAAAAGAAATGCTTTAACCCTCTCTTCATTCTCTTCTGGGTCTATAGAGCAGGTACTGTAAACTAAGACCCCACCAGGCTTTACCAGCCTACAAATGCAAAAAAGAAAAAAAAAAACATTTTTAGAGCACCAACAAAATAATACATTTGATCAAAGACTAGAAGTCTAACACCATTAATAGATATATTCTGCTCAGCTTCTAATTTCAGAAAAATACAACAGAACACCCAAAGCTTTTCGAGTAGCTTTTTCAGAAAGTCTATTTTGTCAAGTATTATTTTTCAACTAAAAGGTACTGTGTGCAGATGAAGCACGATGTTCAGCATCATAAGAGGAGATATTTGGTCTCACAAAGATGCTGCATCAAGAAGCTCATCTTGCAATATCTTAAGCTCTTCCATATCCTCCAATCTCCTATTCCAACGCAAGTCTGCCCTCTTCAAAAAGGTAAAAAGTGGAACTCAAGAATTAGATAGACCGCTTAACTTCATTTAAAGTATGAAGTCATAGGAGAGAATGAAAGATATTAAAGATAGATGAAACAAAAGTCCTAATGTTATCAAGTGTCAACTTGATCCAACTAAAATATTCACAGTTCATCTGTTGATGTACCTTGGAAAGAACACCAAGTCCGGAACATGGAGCATCCAAGAGTACTTTATCATACTTCACTGTACTATTGTCCTAACAAAGATTTACAAAAGGAAAGCAATAAATAAGAAATTAAATCTTCCGGGGCATACTATGTTTCTACCATTTGATAACTTACAGCAAATGTACGAAGATCAGCATGGATAGTTCTGATAACACTATTAACTTGGTGCAACTTGGCTGTCTCATTAAGGATTCTCAACCGTCCTTTGTTAATGTCAATTGCATATACCAGGCCTATAATCCAACAAGCCATTAGCAAAATCATATCAATGAACATAAATATTTAGTTTTATCACTGGCTCCAGATCATTCGAGAAAAAAGGTTTATATAGCATCCAAGAAAATAGAATTGTAGCCGAACAATTGAGCCAACTCTGTGGGTTAAGCAAGGATAAGTATAGGAAAGGGTCTCTGCTGCAATAAATTTCTCGTTACTAAGAGAAAAGAATCAACAATCACTTGAACCTGGCAGGTTGTCCTTTCTAAGCCAATAAATTACCTTGGCCACTCAAACGGGATGCCATATATACTGTCTTTCCTCCGGGAGCAGCACAACAGTCAACAATGCTCTGGCCAGGTTGAGGATCCACAACAGCAACTACCAGACCTGCAATTTTATGACATGAACATTCAAAGAATGCCATCATATAAGTTCCAATTAGTTGTAATGAAAAAAATAGAGCCACTCTTGATGCAAACATTAAATTGACTGAGCTTGACTAGATTATGGAAGAAGTACAAAAATTCCAAAGATATATGCATTGAAAACCACTTCCTACAGCACCCAATGCCTTAGGTAAAGCCGTACTGGAAGAAGGATGAAAATATTAACCTGCACTCTCATCTTGAACTGCACATAGACCTTCCTTCAGTAATCCCGCTTGTATGACATTCTAAAGCAAGGAAAATAAGCTAATTAGGACCTCGATTGTACTTTGTTTCCCAACTATCAGTCAGTATTGATAGCAATAGCGCATTGATGTCATGCTCTTCTGTGAGAGAAGCATTTTAACTTGCTAAAAGAAAGGCTAATTTATTAATGTGGCTTAAGTCCAAGTACATAAACTTATCATTGATTCTTTTCACAGGGGATAAACCACGGAAAGGCAAACCCACTGTTGATCCATGAAGGTATCTCACTTGAATGCAAACTCTATAACTGAAGCTATAACTGAGACAATCAACTGTGTTGATCCATGAAGAACACTGTAGTAAATCTCCAAACATTAACAATTAGCTACATTACAAATTGTATTTCATTCTAGTACTGCAGCGGAGGTAACTGTGTTTGACACCAACATAAACTAAATCATTGGTTTAGACTCTTGCATTAAAGAAACTAGAAGATCTGTATATTGCTCATACCTGCAATCCTGTTTTAACGCGGATAAATTCGTCCAAATGCAATGAAAGCTCATGTGGAACCTGCAGCTTAACATCAGAACACTAGTAATTGCTATCTAGATTTGAAACTCAAGATGAGAAAGAATAGATCTAGGAACATCAATATCTTATGGACACCAATTGAACTGAAAAGAAATCAAAGAAAAACTTTTAAGCACCTTCAACAAATTGAGCTGCATCACCAGGTCAGCTCTTGTAACACCTTTTCCGCTATTTGCCCTGTCAACAATATCAGAATATGTAGCTATAAGATCTGTGAGATTTAGAAATAAATGAAAGCACAAATTAAGCCAGAAACCTCAAGCTAAAACTGGGATCACTGTTGTTCCACACCATCAATTTAATTGCTTCTTCTTGCCCAAGATACTTTGTCCATCTCCTTACCATCCACTAAAAATAAATCTTTGTTTCAGTAATTAAGAATTCTCAACCTGCTAGAGGAACTTGAGTCCAAGTTCAGAAATCTAAACCCAAGTAATGTTGTAACTATCAGAAGAGGAGAGGTAGCAGAATAAACTCACAACTGGATGAGAATAAATAGTGGCAAGAGCACGTGCTTGGGCACGATCATTACCTTCCAATTTTGGCAGAGGAAGGGAATTATTTTCCTAGAACCCAAAAGAAAAAAAAATTACAAGTTCATAAAAACCAGCAAGTGTTATTCCATTAACCACAATGGGTAGAAAAAGGTAAACCTTAAGTAGCACTAGCTTTCGCAGAATCCCATTTACCAAGTTACCAGCACCAGGTCTAAGGGCAACCTTTGCTAGTCTCACGTTCTGCAGTCAAACGCATAACTAGTCATCAACAAAAATATAAGGCTGTCTGGTTTTGTTTTCTCCAAAGAGACACCAACTCAAAATGCATGAAACAAGGACATTAAAAGTGAAATAATGTTAAAATTTGTTAAGACTAAAGGAGCATTAGGGCCAGAAATAGACTACATAAATCCAACTTTATACAAAATTCATAAACTTTCATATCCCAGACCACATAGATGATGAATGTCACAAATAAAATATTCAGACTAGAAGCTCATTTGCTGGAACATGATATCATCAGAAAACAAAAGGCCTTCTTCCATCAGTACTACCACTTTTATCAAAGAAAATGATAAAATTTTTCCGATAATGTATTTCCAACTTAAAGGAAAAAAGGTAAGTCCAAAAAAAAAAAAGAGCATATTCACCACAAGAATCCAAAAGTCCTATAAAATTGGGTGTTGCTTCAAATTCCTCTTATGCTTCATGAAATCTAACAAACGTAGTGATAAAGCAATAAATCATATAGTTCAACTTTTCAAGACTATAGGTTTTTTTTTTTTTTTGGGGGCGGGGGGAAGGGAATAAGATATACCTCATCTACAACAGCATATGGTGGCATATCAAGCTTGACAATTTCATAGAAACCAATTCGAAGAATCTGAAAAATGCAAGCACAAAAAAATAAATAAATAAAATCAAAGGAAATTAATGCAGATCTATTATCCAATAATATTTCAAACAACTTCTGTGAAAAGAATGTAACTTGGTGGAATTGGTGATCATCAATGTTCCACCAACGAGAAAGCTGGTGAATTTAGGTAAATAGTTGAAAATAAGTCCGGAAATCATGCTATTGTTGGCATGAGGGAACTACTGTCTCTTTGTCAATCTCATAATATTTGCCTTGGCACTTATAGCAAGTAGAGGAACTTACTCTAGTATGTCTTATTAATATTTTCTAAACTTTTCCATGTAGTGGGTAATCAACCTTAGTAGTTTGACATTGCAAATTAAAATAAATTCAACATGAAATATGCAAAGCAAAAATACCTGTAACAGTAGAGGTTCCATACTGCTAAATGTTTTCTCATCATGGCATAGTGAACAGATCAAATGATCAAGATATCTCCTCCAACGAATTGTACCTCCAACAATGTCAGTGACCTATATATTTTGATTAAAAGAAGGAAATGAGTTTACATTCTAGTATAATCTGGATTCAGATTAATACAACTTTACTTAGATATTTTTGCCCCTTATAATAGACATATTACATGGTTCAATCCTCCTAGACAGATTAAAATTTATTCCAATCATTTTTAAGTGAACACCTCCAACACAAATGGAGTAAAAAGAATGCATAAGTACAAGAAAAGAGAATGGGAGAGAGAGAACACCAGTCTAAGATCACGATTGTCCAAATCTTTGGTGCGAAACCCAAGTGTTCGTTCAACATATCCCATCTCATTATCACCAGACCCTTTCCCTTTCTCGTTTAAAAGATCAGCAAATGCACCACCTAGCTGTATTCTCATTAACCGCACGGCAGACACTATACAAGCCACAAATAAATCCACAACATATTAACAAAATGAACAAACTGATATGAGCAATACATAAGGAAAAATAAAAATCATTAACCAGGTCAACTCAAAGAGGAGCATTAGCAACACATCAAAATCAATCTTAACATGAAAAAGAGGATGAGAGCGGAGACATAATCACCAGCTCTATGGGGAGAAACCTCCAAATTCAAATTCTGAGTTCTGCGTGAAGGACTCACTTTCACTGGAAACAGAATACCAAATTGTTGTTAGCAAAACACAATAAGACAAAACTTTCACTAAACTTCAAGTAAAACCATATTCACTGTCATAATTCCTTAAAACAGCGCTTAGCACTACCCATCAACGTCAACTGAGCTATATGCTGATTTTAAGCTCAGTTTTAAAAAATTTCCTTCTTTTTTCCTGCATTTTCTAGGAAAACAAACAGAAACTTTACTTCCTTACTAACAAGCATGAACGTTATTCATTAGTCAACTCTAACCAGGTTGCCAAATGGGTTATAATAGTCTGTTTTGGCTAAATTTTTTTTAACTTTAGCCGGTAGAAAAAGTTTCTTTTTTCTTTTTTTTAAAGCTTCTTCTTTGCGATACAAAACAAGAAAGTCAAGTTACCTCTTTTTTTTGTGGAAATGGAGGTTCTGGGCTTGCGGGTGCTCGCCGCTTGCTTAGATAAAGCTTTGCTTGCGTCCGTAGAGACGAGAATTCTCGGAAGAGAGACAGCTTGTGCCATAGACATGCTGCTGATAAGTGATAAGTGATAATGGTTACTTCTTTTCCCGCTGGACAGCGGATGACACAAACATACAACTTTGGTTTTGGGGGTAATGGATTATTATTCCGGAGTGAGATCTTACAATGTGAATCTATGTGATAAATCAATAAACGACATGTCATACTACTGGTAAAAATGTGTGTTATGCTATTTATGATGATAATAAAAAATGCTATGTCGTACAAATTTTACCCTGGAGTAAAGCATACACCCTATATATTTATGTGATGAAATTATAAATGATATTGTATATATAAAATGAAATTATATACAGCATATCATCTATATGATTGAATATATAAATCAAATAACATACGTTACTCCAAAATAATTCGGTATCACTGATATTATTATTATTAAATTATTAGTTTTGGTATTACAACAATATTTCTTTGTGATCATGTTCTATATAGAAATAACCTTTATATAGGCATCAAAATTTAAGTTTTAATTTAAATTAGTTATAAATGAGAGTGAACATCACATTCTCATAACTTTTTAAATTTTTTCTTAAGAAACTCGCTTCTATATAGTAATAATTATTTGTATGCTATAAAAAAAATGAGTTACATTAAAAGTTTAAAATAAAATAAAATATTTTTCTGAAGATGTTTGGAACTAAAATTTACTCTTAAAATTTTAATAAGATGATTTTATATATTTTTAATACTACATAAATGATAGATATATATACTAATTTTTTGAAATTATACCGATCTCATTTATCAATGTGTATATATTAAATTTGTAATGGTCCATTAATTAATTGGCAAAGAAACACATACCTTATATATTGCTTAAGCTAAAAGTAGTTAAGTTAAAATAATAATTTTTTGTAATTACATTTTTATCAGTTTTTTTTTAATAATAAAATTAGCTTGGCAAGAATAAAATCATTAAAAGTGAGTTTTAGTGGAATTTGACGTGATACTGTGCTTTAATTTGTCATTTTCCTGTGATGTAGGGATCCAGATGTATTATCCGTCTTTGCTCCAAAAAGTCCACTGACAAAATTGCAGAAAATATATCATCTTGCAGCATTTAGAAGCCATTGCTCCAGGGAAAAGAAAGCGTATGGCTTCATCGACGGGTAAAGAGATTGCAGTTTTTACGGACACAAACTTAGGAACTCACATTGCCGTGCCCGTCTCTCCAGACATCAAAGCTGGAGATTTCAAGAGTAAATCTCTTCACAGAACACTATCTTTGCGTACTTCTTCCATTATTTACTTATAAAGTCTAAAATCACTTCTTTTTGAAATTTTGCTATCTGGGTGTTGCTGATTGTGTTCTTTTGTTATTGATGTTGCTTGCTTTGCTTACTGCGACCTTGTGTTCAGATGTTTTTTTTTTCTTTTTTCAGTTTTTTCCTTGTTTTATCGATTGTTGTACGTTTCTTTAAACTGTACATAGCTCGTTAGTTCTTCAGATTATTGAAATTTATATGATACCATATTCTATATGGGCTAAAGATTTATTGGTCATTAGCATTCTATGTTTTCGGCAAGAATGGCTGCTTCAGGCTCCGCTTCAAACTTAGTTATGGTAGCGGAACTTAGGGCTTGTTTGTGGGAAAATATGAATGAAAGATGAGAAGTTTGGGAGGAAAGGGAATTAAGAAATTGAACTTTTGATGTTGCAGCTTGAGATGAACATTTTTCCCCCAATCAACTCTTACGACACTGTCACGTTGGAGATTGAATGGATTTGACAAAAGTTACCTTCAACCATGTTTATTTCATTGATAGTGGTGATTTTTGGAGAGAGAAGTTTGTACATGGGTCATTAATTTGCACACTGAACTTACACCAGATGTTCATGGGTTAGATTTTTGTGGAAAAATAAAGTTGCAGAATGTCAATGAAGAAACTTTCTTATAAGATATACAAAACAAAACTCACTTTGGATGCTGTAGTTTTTATTTTATAGCTGGTATCATATCTAATCTATATTTTATCAATTTTATTATTAGGAGACCTTCGATTCATTCCATAATAGATCGTCAAGTCATTTTTTTGTCTGTTTATGCTTTCAAGTCTCATCTGCTCACACAAAAAGGTCTCAGACTTTATCTTCTGTGGAAGGAGCGTTCCCAGTCTTTTATGTGCTCTGAGAATTGATGTTTAGTCATTGTCTTGTAGTGTATTTTCATGTTAATTTTCTCCAATTCATGTCAAAGTAATCTGATAAAAAAGATTTTTTGTAGGAGAACTAGAGAGAAGACACTTAAGTTGTTTCCCAAAATTTGGGGAGATCAAAGTTTATGGATTACTGGTACTTTTCTTTATTAGAATATTTCCTTGTCCTGATTTTATTTTTTATGTCCATGCTGGATTTACACACTCCATTTTTTAGTAGGTGAAGCGGAAGTCGAGCTTTTACCATCTACCCAATTCAGTGCCTATAAAGCATGCTTTCCAGGGTCTTAAAGGAACATGGTTTCTTCGTGGGGAAGCAAAGCCTTTGTTTGATTTGGATGGATCATGTTTACATCAGTTCATGGATGCAAACATTAGGGATCATAATCTTAATACAAGCGCTGAAAAGAATGACATCATAAGCAATGGTGAAGCGGGGAGGATAAGAGGTGCCTGTGGCACCGCATCTGTATCAAAAAAGCTTTCAAGAAGTGAATCTCTGTCCAAGAGAAAGGGGAAGAAAGAAAAGAAAGTGGAGTCTGCAGTAGCGTGCAATTCTAGCCGATTGGTAGATATCCCTGATAAGAGATTATTGGAAACAGTAGTTGCAGCAGATTATGTCAAAAGATGTTTATCAAATTACAGTGGGGTGGCCAGGCTTGGCTGTCCTTCAAGTACTGATGTTACTTGGATGGCCAGTCAGAATCACTTGCATAAACAACTGATAACTGAAAGGGATGATAACTGTACAATCATACATGTAGATGCTTTGCCAAAGTTTGCAGTCAAATCTCCCCCAAGGATGTCGAGTTTTCCATTGCTGACCAAACCAAGGCCTGGAACATCAAGGAATAAGCCTGGTGGACCTGAGGTTGGGAAACGTCTTGTAAAAGCCTCAAAGAATATCAGCATTTCTGTGTGTAAGACAAGCCCCACAATTTCAATTTGCAGATTGAAGAATAAAAAACTGTTACACGGCAGTGCTTCATCTATGGCTAAATATTTAGCCTTTGAAATCAGCGACAGTGATGACTGAAGAACTCCATAGCACCTTCTGGTGAACATTACATGCGTTGTTTAAAGTGCAAGCTCATGCAAAATAGGTGTTCATTTTCTGCAGCCAATAAGTTCATGCATGTCTCAATGAATGAATCCCATTTTGCAATGGATTCCCACTTTGACATATAATTTCTTTGCTGTAATCAAGTTTGATTAAGAACATTCCAGGCTAGAAACCCAAGTGTTAATCAAGCGTGAGAACTATGAAGCCAATCAAAGGGTTTCACTCTAGCTAAGCATAGGAAAAGCTGTGGCAGAAACCATCAGTCACGTCAAGTTTGGTTAAGGGGCAAGAATCAAGTGTCTTTTACGATTTTGTTGTAAACATTTCATTGTAATCAAGCGCAGTGAAGTGGAGTCAAGCGCCCGTCCAAATGCTATCTTCCATCAATCCACGGTGTAAATAATTATGCTTGCTGTTGATATTTACCCAAATGTGCACCCTTGTGGTAACTAGTAAGAAGCTTTGAAGTGAAACCATAAAGCCAAATGCCCCTGCATGTGGGTTTTAATTTATTTCCCAGCTGAGTTTGAATTGAATCTAAAGAAAGGAATAATAAACAATGTTTACTTTAATTGCACTAACTTTTTTCTATAAACTTTTTTCACTATTGATAATGAAAATATGTTCTTTAAGGAATCTTCTCCCCCAAAGTAACAAGAAACTTGGTGGCTTGAGTGAGAAAGTTGTAAACATTTAACGTGGGAAGTATCATCAAAAGTTGTAAATATTTTATGTGGGAAATATTATCACTTCATATATTCACAATTATCAAGGGCCACTCGATATTTAAGATGATTTTCCTATACAAAATGAGAATATTTGGGTTAATATTATAAAAAAAATTAAATATAGACTTGCTACAGAATCTCTACTTAATTTTAGTGGCTTTGATTTGTACCTTTTGATTATGATATTGTCATGTCATGTTTTGTTCTTCTAGCTTCAATTTTTAAATTAATTTATCAAACACAATATCATAGTTGGATTTTTTTTTTCATCTCTCCCAATTTCGTGTTGTGTCTTTATGTCACAATTGAGGGGAAAATTATTTTTTGACAAACAATTTTAAGAATAGCCTTTTTTAGAATTGAGCATTGATTATAATCTTGAGTTGTTCAAACCTTAAAATCTTTTCAATAACTCTTGCTTCATTACTAAGCAAGTTCCAGCCAAAGCCTTGCGCCTCATTTTACCAATTAAACCCCTTAAAGGTGACAATTACATGGAATTGCCACACACCATGTTTCTAGATTAGACTTGTAAATTAATAAAACAAAAATCATTAGTTTTAGTATTTTTATTTTTTAAATACTTTTCAAACTAATGGATTTTACCAACTCTTGTTATCTCAGAATTATCAAAGAATTTTAATTATAAAAAATATTTTTAATTAACAAAACAAATTCTAGTAGATAAATAAATATTTAAAATAGAATTTCTATTTCCTTCAGAAGTTTTGTTTTATTAATATTTGGTCCCTTAATTTGCTGCTCCTACATATATATATGAACACCACAGCCAAACACAAACACTTTAGCTTCTTTTCTCTTCTCTTCTCCGCACTTGCAAAATTTTCTCCTCTCTCTCTCTGCGATCTCATCGCAAAACCCTAACTTTCAATTCCAAACCCTAATTTTCAATTGAATTTCGGCCGTCCGATCATCCGATCATCATCGTCATCATACTGTATATTCACAAAAACCACTACATACGTATACATATATATGCTTTTGAACCGTACACACTTTTGTAATTAAACCCTACCTTTTTCTTAATCTTAATTTCAGTCCTCTTGAATTCTCGATCAGTTCTCGATTTATTGAGAATTGATCGGTTCCTGACTTTGTTTCCGGTTCGTGCAATGCTTTTTGATTCACGATGAAGCTCAAACGACGGAGGGCTCTAGAAGTGGTACAGTTTTCTTCACTTTTTATTTTTTATTTAATATTTATATAATTTTACTTTTTTCTGTATTTCTACATGTATTTTGTGTATAAATGTTTAAATTTTTGTTATTTTTATAGCTCGGTTGGTACTGAACTTAGTTATTTAATGCATCGAGTTGAATAGATGCTTTATCTTTGTTGAACTAATGTTCGGGTGTCTGTACGTGTATTGTTAATGTCCCCCCCCCCCCCTCTCGTAGCTGAGGCAGTGTGTAGCTTGTCAAAATGGATTTCTTTTTTTGGTCATAGAATTAATGATTATTTTTGTATAGGGCGTGTATTGTTTATTTATATGTGTCTGTTCGTTTACCTAGGTTTTCGTTTAGATGTTAAAAGTAAAAATTTTTTGATAGCATTAAAGAGTAGTTTCATGCAGCCTTGTTTGTTTTGATTATTGGATGGCTGAGGCAGTGATTGTGGGATGCTGGAAATGTAAAAGAATTAATATCTCAAGTATTTTTATGTTTGTTTGGGTGTATAATTCATTGTTTTTTAGAAGGTTTATAAATAATATTAATCTTGGGATTATTCAAGCTTGCAGATATTGTTCATTTGCACTTTATTTGATTGTACTTGTATACAAATATGTTTATTTATTTGTGTGGGCATTTGTACTTGTATACATATATGTTTATTTATTTGTGTAGGTATTCGTTAGCATGTGTTCTATAGAATTTCAATTAGTCTGTTAACTTCTTTTGATTGCTTAGGATTTGTTTTTGGTCTTTAAGTTGTGACTTTTTTCCATGATTGTACTGGTACTTGTTGAATTGGAATGAAAATGGCCGTTTTCACTGCTTTTCATGTTTTAGTTTGCATTAAGAATGTGTGTACTAGTTCTGATATGTTTCTCTGAGCTTGACAATTGTACACCGTGCAATGGTCATGTGTGTCCCAACTTTTAGAAATTTGCAAAAAAAATTATATTGATCATAAGAATTATGTAGAAACCATGTGATACTTATATTTAACTCTCTTTTTAAGTAATATATTATCCTTGATATGGAGTAAGGCAGCCAGGTTCTCTTCAACTTGTGGGCAAGTGCTATTATCGGTGTATGTATTTTATTACACACTTATATGTGTGATCTATTTGTTGTCCCTATGCCTTTCTCAGTGAGATATAAATTTGACTTGGAATTTGTTATCTTATTGTTATCACTAACTCTTTTATTTTTAATTTATGTCAGCCCCCCAAGATCAGATCCGTCATTAATAGCATCACTGCTGTGCCGTTGGAGAATATAGACGAGCCACTAAAAAATTTCGTATGGGAGTTTGATAAGGTGCCTTTATAGCTTTTATCTAGTGTAATGCTGTTGATGTTTAAATGCAATGTGATTTTTACTTATTGCTTGTTGGTGCAGGGAGATTTCCATCACTGGGTTGATCTTTTCAACCATTTTGATTCGTTTTTTGACAAGCACATAAAATCCAGAAAGGATTTGCAGGTTGAGGATAACTTTTTGGAATCCGATCCTCCTTTTCCAAGAGAAGCGGTTCTTCAAATTCTTCGTGTAATAAGGATAATTTTGGAGAATTGTACAAACAAGCATTTTTATAGTTCTTATGAGGTATGTTTTTCTGTTTTAAAAATCATTCTTTACTCATTTATGATCTGTGTTTAGTAAGTGAGAATTTATCTCTTCTATGGTGGTTAGCCTGTTTTATTAATGCATTTTTCTTTAGCGTATTTTTTATCTAGTGCATGTGAACTCCTTTTTTCTCAACATGATTTTTAATGATTTGAAGTATTTGCTAGTGCTTCATTTATTTTCCTTCACTTCTTTCCCTAATCTCTGTGCTTAGATTTCTTTTTGTTCGTTCTTATGTTATTGCAGCAGCATCTTTCAGCTCTGCTTGCTTCCACCGATCCTGATGTGGTTGAGGCTTGCCTTCAAACTTTGGCTGCGTTTTTGAAGAAAACCATTGGGAAATATACCATTAGAGATTCTTCATTAAATTCAAAGTTATTTGCTCTTGCCCAAGGTTGGGGGGGGAAGGAAGAGGGTCTTGGATTAATTGAATGTGCTGTAAGAGATGGGTGTGACCCAATTGCTTATGAGCTGGGGTGTACCCTTCATTTTGAGTTCTATGCATTGAATGAGTCATCAGGAGAATTCTCTGTCGAAGATCAGTCAACCCGAGGCTTACAAATCATTCATTTGCCAAACATCAACACTCGTCCAGAGACTGATCTGGAGCTTTTAAATAAGCTGGTTGTGGAGTTCAAGGTTCCTGCCAGTTTAAGATTTTCTCTCTTGTCAAGATTGCGGTTTGCAAGGGCTTTTGGCTCTTTAGCTGCTCGACAGCAGTACACATGCATTCGGCTATATGCCTTCATAGTTCTGGTTCAAGCAAGCAGTGATGCTGATGACCTAGTTTCTTTCTTTAACTCTGAGCCTGAGTTTGTCAATGAGTTAGTTACATTGTTGAGCTATGAAGATGCTGTGCCTGAGAAAATTCGGATTTTATGCCTGCTTTCATTGGTTGCTCTTTGTCAGGATCGATCTCGCCAACCAACTGTGTTGACTGCTGTGACATCTGGTGGGCATTGTGGCATTCTATCCAGCCTTATGCAGAAAACTATCGATTCGGTCCTTAGCAATTCCTCAAAGTGGTCCGTTGTTTTTGCTGAGGCTTTGTTATCTCTTGTCACTGTTTTGGTTTCATCATCATCGGGTTGTTCAGCTATGCGTGAGGCAGGCTTTATTCCTACTCTTCTACCTCTTCTCAAAGACACAGATCCTCAGCACCTGCATTTGGTCAGCACAGCTGTGCATATTCTAGAAGCTTTCATGGATTATAGTAATCCAGCTGCTGCATTGTTTAGAGACTTGGGTGGTTTAGATGATACCATATATCGCCTAAATGTAGAGGTATCCTATGTAGAAGCAGGTTCAAAACAACGGAAAGATTCTGATTGTAGTGGAAACAGTTCACAGATTGTTGCAGGTTCTTCCTCGGATCTAGACAACATGCAACCTTTATATTCTGAAGCATTAGTTTCATATCACCGGCGACTTCTTATGAAAGCTTTATTACGCGCTATATCTCTTGGAACTTATGCTCCAGGAAACACTGCCCGTGTTTATGGCTCTGAGGAGAGTTTGTTGCCGCAATGCTTATGCATAATTTTTAGAAGGGCAAAGGATTTTGGTGGTGGGGTGTTTTCACTTGCAGCAACTGTTATGAGTGATTTAATTCACAAAGATCCTACCTGTTATCCTGTCTTAGATGCGGCAGGCCTTCCTTCTGCATTTCTAGATGCTATAATGGATGGAGTTCTCTGCTCTGCAGAAGCCATAATATGCATACCTCAGTGTTTGGATGCCTTGTGCCTAAACAATAATGGCCTTCAGGCAGTTAAAGATCGCAATGCGTTGAGGTGCTTTGTTAAAATTTTCACATCCAGAGCTTATTCTCGTGTCCTTGCCAGTGATACACCAGGATCTCTTTCTAGTGGACTGGATGAACTTATGCGTCATGCTTCTTCATTGCGTGGTTCTGGAGTAGATATGGTGATTGAGATCTTGAATGCCATAATAAAAGTTGGATCTGGGGTTGATGCTTCTGGCTTGTCCACTGATCCTCAGTCTGATTCTGCACCTGTTCCCATGGAAACTGATGCTGAAGATAGGAACTTGATCCTGCCAGATGATAGGGAATCTTCTAAGATGGAGAGTTCAGAACAAACAGCTGAGTCGTCTTCTGATGCATCTTTAGTGAATATTGAACTGTTTCTTCCTGATTGTGTTAGCAATGTTGCTCGTCTTCTTGAAACAATTCTTCAGAATGCTGACACATGTCGCATATTTGTTGAGAAGAAGGGGATTGATGCTGTCCTGCAGTTGTTTACCTTGCCTTTAATGCCTCTTTCTGCTTCAGTTGGTCAGAGTATCTCTGCTGCTTTTAAGAACTTCTCACCTCAGCATTCTGCTTCTCTGGCTCGAACTGTATGCTCATTTTTGAGAGAACATTTGAAATTAACAAATGAGCTATTACTTTCTCTTGGAGGTACTCAGCTTGCTGCTGTAGAATCTGGAAAGCAAAATAAGATTTTGAGACATCTTTGCAGTCTTGAGGGTCTTCTTTCACTCTCAAATTTTTTGTTGAAGGGGACTAGTACTGTTATTTCTGAATTGAGCACTGCAGATGCTGATGTATTGAAAGATCTTGGGAGAACATATCGGGAAATAGTTTGGCAAATTTCTTTATGCAATGAAACTAAGGCAGATGAAAAGAGGAATGGTGATCAGGAGGCTGAGAATGTAGAGGCAGCTCCTTCTACTGTTACTGGAAGAGAGAGTGATCATGATGAGAATATTCCAGCAGTGAGATATATGAACCCAGTTTCTATCAGGAATGGTTCACATTCACTATGGGGTGGAGAAAGAGATTTTCTATCAGTTGTTCGTGCTGGTGAAGGCTTACATCGTCGTAATCGACATGGGTTGTCACGCATTCGGGGTGGACGGACTAGTCGGCACCTAGAGGCTTTAAACATTGATTCTGAAGTTCTGCCTAATTTACCAGAGACATCCGCATCGCAGGATTTGAAGAAGAAAAGTCCTGATGTGCTTGTCATGGAAATGCTTAACAAATTGGCTTCCACACTACGTGCTTTCTTTACTGCTCTTGTGAAAGGTTTCACCTCGCCGAATCGTCGTAGAGCTGATTCAGGGTCACTGAGTTCAGCTTCAAAGACCCTTGGGTCTGCTTTGGCCAAAACTTTCCTTGAGGCCCTTAGTTTCTCTGAGTATTCTTCTTCTTCTTCTTCTTCTTCTTCTTCTTCTTCGTGCTCTGGGCTTGATATGTCACTTTCAGTGAAGTGTCGGTATCTGGGGAAGGTTGTGGATGATATGGCAGCACTTACATTTGACAGTAGACGACGTACTTGTTACACAGCAATGGTTAATAACTTTTATGTCCATGGAACCTTTAAGGAGCTACTCACTACGTTTGAAGCAACTAGTCAGCTGTTATGGACGCTACCATTTTCAGTTCCAGCATCCGGTATTGATCCTCAGAACGCAGGTGAAGGCAGTAAATTGAATCACAGCACATGGCTGCTTGAAACACTGCAAAGTTACTGCCGTGTGCTTGAGTATTTTGTTAATTCAGGTTTACTATTGTCTCCAACCTCCGCATCCCAGGCTCAGCTGCTTGTTCAGCCGGTGGCTGTTGGTTTATCAATTGGACTTTTCCCTGTTCCAAGGGACCCAGAAACATTTGTGCGAATGCTGCAGTCTCAGGTCCTGGATGTCATACTTCCTGTCTGGAACCATCCGTTGTTTCCAAATTGCAGTCCAGGTTTCATCGCTTCTGTTATTTCGCTTGTTACACATGTATATTCTGGTGTTGGAGAAGTGAAGCGAAATCGCAATGGTATTGCTGGAAGTACAAGCCAGCGTTTCATGCCCCCACCTCCTGATGAAAATACCATTGCCACCATTGTTGACATGGGCTTTTCAAGGGCAAGAGCAGAGGAGGCATTGAGACGGGTAGAGACAAACAGTGTTGAGATGGCTATGGAGTGGCTGTTAACTCATGCTGAGGATCCTGTTCAAGAGGATGATGAATTGGCGCGAGCTCTAGCTCTGTCTCTTGGAAATTCATCGGAGACTACAAAAGCTGACAGTGTTGACAAGGCAATGGATGTTCCAATTGAAGAGGGTCAAGTGAAGGTGCCCCCTGTTGATGGTGTTCTTGCTTCATCTGTCAAATTGTTTCAAAGTGGTGATACATTGGCATTCCCTTTAACAGATTTGCTTGTGACTCTTTGCCATCGGAACAAAGGAGAAGACCGGCCACGGGTTGTATCTTATTTTGTGCAGCAGCTGAAACTTTGTTCTTTGGACTTTTCAACGGATACCAGTCCATTATGTATGATATCACATATTATAACATTGCTTATTTCTGAGGATGGAAGTACCCGAGAGATTGCTGCTCAGAATGGTGTTGTGCCTGCAGTGGTAGATATTTTGATGAATTTTACAGCTGGAAATGAGACAAGGAATGAAATTGGGGCACCAAAATGTGTTAGTGCTCTGTTGCTTATTTTAGATAATATGTTGCAGTCCCGGCCTGGAGTAGTTTCTGAATCCACCGATGGAGCTCAGACTGAACCTCAACCCGACCCATCTGGGGAGCATGCTCTGTCAACTCCAGCATCAGCTGATGAGAAAAAAGTGGATTTAGATATTGATGAGAAAAAATCAGGCTTGCCATTTGAAAAAGTATTGGGGAAATCTACTGGTTACTTGACAATGGAAGAGAGTCATAAAGTGCTACTTGTTGCTTGTGATCTAATAAAACAACATGTGCCAGCCATGATCATGCAGGCTGTTTTGCAGCTATGTGCTCGTCTGACAAAAACACATGCCCTAGCTTTGCAATTTCTAGAAAATGGAGGCTTGGTTGCTCTGTTTAGTCTCCCAAGAAGTTGTTTTTTTCCGGGATATGACACTGTTGCATCTGCCATAATTCGCCATCTCCTTGAAGATCCTCAGACGCTGCAAACGGCTATGGAATGGGAGATACGACAGACTTTGAGTTCAAATCGGCATTCGGGGCGTATCCTTCCTAGAACGTTCTTGACATCAATGGCACCTGTTATTTCTAGAGATCCTGTTGTTTTTATGAAAGCTGCAGCTGCAATCTGTCAGTTGGAATCAT
Source organism: Atalantia buxifolia (assembly GCA_030444775.1). NCBI lineage: Eukaryota > Viridiplantae > Streptophyta > Magnoliopsida > Sapindales > Rutaceae > Atalantia > Atalantia buxifolia. The sequence continues at coordinate 24,363,553 of CM059834.1, read as the reverse complement.
CGGGAGGGAGGGCCTATGTGGTTTTGGCAAAGGAAAAAGATAAAGACAAGGACAAATCAAAATCATCAAGTATGGAACTTGGACTTTCATCTAATGATTCTGTTCGGATTTCTGAAAATAAGAATCAAGATGGATTGGGTAAATGTTCAAAAGGCCACAAAAAGATCCCTGCTAATCTTACGCAAGTAATTGATCAGCTTCTTGAAATAGTTTTGAAATACCCTTTGCCAAAAAGTGGGGAAGATGACTTGGCTTCAATGGAGGTAGATGAACCTGCTACCAAGGTAAAGGGTAAGTCAAAGATTGATGAGACAAGGAAGACAGAGACTGAATCTGAAAGATCAGCTGGGCTTGCCAAAGTGACCTTTGTCCTCAAATTATTGAGTGATATTCTCCTTATGTATGTACATGCAGTTGGGGTTATACTGAAAAGGGATTTAGAGGGTTTACTCCGTGGATCCAATCATCCTGATGGTTCTGGACATGGCGGAATTATTCATCATGTTTTACATTGGTTGCTTCCTCTGTCTATTGAAAATTCTGCAGGACCTGATGAATGGAGAGATAAGCTGTCTGAAAAAGCTTCATGGTTTCTGGTGGTATTGTGTGGTCGTTCTGGTGAGGGTCGTAAACGAGTAATTAATGAACTTGTAAAAGCCTTATCCTCGTTCTCAAATATGGAGAGCAATTCAACAAAGAGCAGTTTGTTGCCTGATAAAAAGGTTTTTGGGTTCGTTGATTTGGCATATTCAATCTTGTCTAAAAATTCATCTTCCAGCAACTTACCTGGTCCTGGGTGCTCCCCAGACATAGCAAAAAGCATGATTGATGGTGGAATGGTTCAATGTCTAACCAGCATTCTTCAAGTGATTGATCTGGACTATCCTGATGCTCCAAAAACTGTAAACCTTATACTGAAGGTTCTGGAGAGCCTAACAAGGGCTGCTAATGCCAGTGAGCAAGTATTTAAATCTGACGGGGGAAACAAGAAAAAATCAATGGGGTCAAATGGAAGACATGATCAGCTAACTGCTTCAGCTGCTGGGGCCATGGAGCATAATCAGAATAGGAGCAATCAACCGGAAGTTACAGATGTGGAAGACAGTGAACAACACCAAGGAAATTCTGGAAGTGAAGGAAACCATGAAACAAATGCAAACCAATCTGCTGAGCAAGATATGGGAGTAGAAGTGGAAGAGGCAACAACTGCCAACCCACCTATGGAGCTTGGTGAGGATTTCATGCGGGATGAAATAGAAGAAGGTGGTGTGATAAACAACACCGACCAAATTGAGATGACTTTCCGTGTTGAGAATAGGGCAGATGATGATATGGGTGATGACGATGATGACATGGGGGATGACGGTGAGGATGACGAGGATGATGATGAGGGGGATGATGATGATGAGGATATAGCAGAAGATGGTGCTGGCATGATGTCTCTTGCTGACACAGATGTGGAAGATCATGATGATACTGGGTTGGGAGATGACTATAATGATGAGATGAATGATGAAGAGGATGATGATTTTCATGAGAATCGTGTCATAGAGGTGCGCTGGAGGGAGGCCCTTGATGGTTTGGATCATTTGCAGGTACTTGGTCAACCTGGAGCTGCCAGTGGTCTAATTGATGTTGCCGCTGAACCGTTTGAAGGGGTAAATGTGGATGACCTGTTTGGTCTTCGCAGTAGGCCTTTAGGGTTTGAACGTCGCCGTCAGGCTGGTAGGTCGTCCTTTGAAAGATCTGTTACAGAAGCAAGTGGATTTCAACATCCTCTCCTCTCAAGGCCATCTCAGCCTGGGGATCTGGTCTCAATGTGGTCAGGTGGGAACTCATCCAGGGATTTAGAAGCTTTGTCATCTGGGAGTTTTGATGTTGCCCACTTCTACATGTTTGATGCCCCTGTTCTTCCATATGATCACGTTTCAGGTAGTCTTTTTGGTGATCGCTTGGGTGGTGCTGCACCCCCACCTTTGACTGATTACTCCGTGGGTATGGACTCCTTGCACTTATCAGGAAGAAGAGGGCCAGGTGATGGTCGGTGGACAGATGATGGTCAGCCACAGGCAGGTGCGCAAGCTTCTGCAATTGCACAGGCAGTGGAAGAACACTTTGTATCCCAATTGCACAGTGTAACTCCAGAAAGCAATCTAGCTGAAAGGCAGTCTCAGAACTCAGGAGAGCAGGAGCGGCAACCAACAGATATTCCTCCGATCATTGAGGATCAAACAACAGCAGAGGGTGAAAATGTTGGTAGGCAGGAAAATGAAGGTCAGCATCCAGAAAACGGTAGTGAAACAGCAGATCAGCAATCTAACCCAACAGTTGGAAGTGAGCCAATTAATTCTGATGCTGTTGAAAACGAACATATGGTTATTCAACCGCTTTCTTTGAACACTTCTTCAAATGGGGATGATATCATGGAAATTGGGGAAGGTAATGGCACCACTGCTGAGCAAGTAGAGGCAATTCCCGAGACTATCAGCTCAGCTCCGGACAGTCATGGTGATTTGCAGCACGGAGGTGCATCTGAAGTTTCTGCAAATTTGCATGATATGTCAGCTCCGGTAGGGGGTGGTGATGAATCTTCAAGAATGGATGATCATTCCGGTAATCATTTGTTGGATTCTGGTTTGGAGATGCCCAATACAAATGATGTTCATGCTTCTTCTGTTAGTGTAAATACTGATATTGATATGACTGGTACTGATGTTGAAGGAAATCAAACTGAGCAACCCATGCCTGCTGCAGAACTTGGTGTAGATGCGACATTATCCAGGCAGAACACACTGGATTCTCAGGACACTAACCAGACTGATCAAACTAGCACGAACAATGAGGGTCCTAGTGCTAGTGCCATTGATCCTACTTTCTTGGAGGCACTACCTGAGGACTTGCGGGCAGAAGTGCTAGCTTCCCAGCAATCCCAGTCTGTTCAACCTCCGACTTACACACCGCCTTCTGCAGATGATATTGATCCTGAGTTTTTAGCTGCTCTTCCTCCTGATATCCAAGCAGAAGTTTTGGCCCAACAGAGAGCACAGAGGTTGGCTCATCAAGGAGAAGGACAGCCAGTTGACATGGATAATGCTTCGATTATTGCTACTTTTCCTGCTGATTTACGTGAAGAGGTGTGCATTTTTTAAATTTTTCTTTAAGTTACTAATCGAACTGCAATAACCTTTCTGCTTTTGTTGTTATTCCAGGTACTTTTGACTTCTTCAGAAGCTGTTCTGTCTGCGCTGCCTTCTCCATTACTCGCTGAAGCTCAAATGTTAAGAGACCGAGCAATGAGTCACTATCAGGCCCGCAGTCTTTTTGGAGGAAGCCACAGGCTAAATGGTCGAAGAACTGGTTTGGGGTTTGATAGGCAGACGGTGATGGACAGGGGTGTTGGAGTTACAATAGGTCGAAGGGCAGCTTCTGCTATTACAGATAGCTTGAAAGTGAAGGAAATTGAAGGAGAGCCTCTTCTGGATGCAAATGCATTGAAAGCCTTGATCCGACTTCTACGGTTAGCTCAGGTAAAGCAATATTATTTTATTTTAGCAAATTTACATTTCTAATCATATCAATTCATCTAAATTATTTATCTAGAAATATAAGGTGGGTGGTAGGGTACTGATGATGAATGGAGTTTGCATTGTGTTAATAGATGAAATATTGTACTGTCAGATTTGGACTCTATTCTAAATCAGCTTTTGTTTTTAAAATAGAAAAACCTAGAACTGATGAGATTCCAGGATATTTTTTGTAGGAAAAAAAAAGTATTCCAAAGCCTTCTATACTTTTAACATAAATTTAAAGAGAAGTTTTAGTAGTTTCAAGATAGCTTGTCAAAATCAAAATCTTTAGAAGATGCAATAAATTGCTTGGCAATGACATCTTTGTTTCTAATTCTTTGTTTTGTTTTTACCTATGTTAGCCTCTTGGGAAAGGTCTTCTGCAAAGACTGTTGTTGAACCTATGTGCACACAGTGTTACAAGGGCAACTCTAGTTCGTCTTTTGCTCGATATGATAAAACCTGAGGCTGAAGGTTCGGTTACTGGATTGGCAGCTATTAATTCGCAGAGGCTTTATGGTTGTCAGTCAAATGTTGTTTATGGCCGGTCGCAGTTGTTGGATGGTATTACTTCCACCTCTGTTAGGATCACTCTCATCTGCACTATTTTGTGTTTCATGTAATATATCCTTTTATTTATTATATTATTCTATTTTTCCTTTTTCTGGGCACAGGTCTACCTCCTTTGGTGTTCCGGCGGATTCTCGAGATTATGGCGTATTTGGCTGCAAACCATTCAGCTGTTGCAAATATGTTGTTTTACTTCGATACGTCGATTGTACTTGAGTCTTCAAGCCCAAAGTATTCTGAGACAAAGGCTAAAGGCAAGGAGAAAATTATGGATGGGGCTGCTTCAACTGAACCTTTGGGGAACTTAGAGGGTGGGGATGTTCCTTTAGTTCTGTTCCTGAAACTCTTGAATCGACCCTTATTTTTACGCAGCACTGCACACCTTGAGCAGGTATAATAGTTGTTTGGATGAATAAAACTTTTTAGAATGGTCCTCTTGCTTAAAGTAGTACATGACTCTTATGTATATACCATATGCTGGGCCTTAACGTTGATGTGAGATTCATAGCTGTATGGTTATGTTACAGTTTGATCAGTTGCTCTAATTTTTACATGTGGTTTATGATGTACTCTTTATGGTTCAGGTCATGGGTTTGCTTCAAGTAATTGTTTATACAGCAGCATCAAAATTAGAATGTCGGTCACAATCTGAGCCTGCAGTTGAGAATTCCCAGAAACCAATGATAGACGAAGCCTCTGGTGATGTTTGTAAAGATCCTTCTTCGACTGAACCAGAGTCAAGTCAAGAGGATAAACATGCCTGTATCAAGACATCTTCTTCAGATGGAAAGAGAAGCACTGACACATATGATATTCTCTCGAAGCTGCCACAATCTGATTTGCGTAATCTGTGCAGCCTTCTTGGTCATGAGGGGTACGTTTTTCTTCTCTGATTCTTATCTCGTACTATATATAGAGTCCTCTCTGGTATACTGTTGTTTTAAATCGTATATTCTGTGAAATAACTAAAACAGCAGTTCTCATTAGCTGTATCTGCTTCCTATTCCCATAATTTTCATCTTCTCTTCATGTTTTCCATATATGTTTTTCTCTAGTGCAGTATGATAGTAACACAATAGTGACTAATCTGTTATAATAAATTGTTTAGGCTATCAGATAAAGTTTACATGTTAGCTGGTGAGGTGCTAAAGAAGTTAGCCTCAGTTGCTGCACTTCATCGCAAGTTCTTTGCTTCAGAGCTTTCTCAACTGGCTCATAGTTTGAGTATTTCAGCTGTGAATGAGCTTGTGACACTGAGAGATACACATATGCTGGGTCTGAGTGCTGGTTCCATGGCTGGAGCTGCAATTTTACGTGTGTTACAAGCACTTAGCTCGCTCACAACAGCTAGTATTGGGGAGAGTGGAGGTCAAGGGTGTGATGGAGAACAGGAGGAGCAAGCAACCATGTGGAATTTAAATCTTGCACTGGAGCCATTGTGGCAAGAATTGAGTGATTGTATTACCATGACCGAAACACAGCTGGGTCAGAGCTCTTTCTGCCCGAGTGTGTCAAATATGAATGTTGGGGAGCCTCTACCTGGAACCTCCAGCACATCACCTCTTCCGCCGGGAACTCAGAGACTCCTGCCTTTCATTGAGGCTTTCTTTGTTTTGTGTGAAAAGCTACAAGCAAACCATATTATGATCCAGCAAGATCATGCAGACGTAACTGCAACAGAAGTCAAAGAGTCTGTCGGATGTTCATATTCCTTGACCCCTAAATGCTCTGATGATTCTCAGAGAAAGCTTGATGGTGCTGTCACATTTGCCAGGTTTGCTGAGAAGCATCGCAGGCTTTTGAATGCTTTTATCAGACAGAATCCCAGTTTGTTGGAGAAATCACTATCTATGATGCTGAAGGCCCCAAGGCTGATTGACTTTGACAACAAGAGAGCGTATTTCCGCTCAAGAATAAGGCAACAACATGAACAACACCTCTCAGGCCCACTGCGAATCAGTGTTCGACGGGCATATGTTTTAGAGGATTCATACAATCAACTGCGGATGCGGTCCACTCAAGATTTAAAAGGGAGATTGAATGTGCATTTTCAAGGTGAAGAGGGTATTGATGCTGGAGGTCTGACCAGAGAATGGTATCAATTACTGTCCAGGGTTATATTCGACAAAGGGGCGTTGCTTTTCACCACTGTTGGCAACAATGCATCTTTTCAGCCAAACCCCAATTCCGTCTACCAAACAGAGCATCTCTCGTACTTCAAATTTGTGGGCCGTGTGGTAATTCTCCTGGACTGATGAAATTTTGAGCTTGCTGTTGTTTGTGGTGATTTTTCTTTCTGATTGATAATGTTTTGCCATGATCTTTATGCAGGTTGCCAAGGCTCTATTTGATGGTCAGCTTTTGGATGTTCATTTTACTAGGTCCTTCTATAAGCACATGCTTGGTGTAAAAGTGACTTATCATGACATAGAGGCTGTTGACCCTGATTATTACAAGAATTTGAAGTGGATGCTGGAGGTGAGTGGATATAATTTCGGAGTTTATAATCTTGTCTTCTTCTTTTTCATCATTCTTTTCCTCGGCTCTTCAACTGTAATTTGTAGTAAGTTAAAAAATTTTTAGTGACATTTCCTATGTTTTCTGTCAGAATGATGTGAGTGACATACCTGACCTGACATTCAGCATGGATGCTGACGAGGAAAAGCACATTCTGTACGAGAAAACTGAGGTATGTCATATGGGAGTGGTTTGTTTTCGGTTACTACATCTTGAAGTAACTTGTTATGTTTTAAAAATTTCCTTTTTGAGAATTTCTGAATGCTTTTCATGTAACACTCCTCTTTTTATTTTTTTATTTTTTAAATAAACATAGGTTACTGATTATGAGCTTAAACCTGGAGGAAGAAATATAAGGGTTACAGAAGAAACAAAACATGAGTATGTAGACCTTGTGGCTGATCATATCTTGACAAATGCCATTCGTCCTCAAATCACGTCCTTCTTGGAAGGTTTCGGTGAATTGGTTCCACGGGAACTTATTTCAATATTTAATGACAAAGAGCTAGAGCTCCTAATCAGTGGGCTTCCGGAGATTGATTGTGAGTAGATTCATCTATATTTACATTTAATGAGTTTAGCTAGTTGCATTTAACTACAGTATCTTGCTGATATTATTGTCCATGCAGTGGATGACCTAAGGGCCAATACGGAATACACTGGCTATACAGCAGCATCTACTGTTGTCCAGTGGTTTTGGGAGGTTGCTAAAGCTTTCAACAAAGAAGACATGGCTAGACTGCTTCAATTTGTCACTGGAACTTCAAAGGTAATTTGATAAACTATGTAAAATGATTTTTTGATTAGTTGATAAACATGAGATTTATCCTTGGGTTAGTGGACAGGACCCGAAGCTTTCTTGGTCACAATTCTGATTATGAGCAATGACACCATATTATTCTGGTTTCCAGGTTCCATTGGAGGGTTTCAAGGCATTGCAGGGTATCTCTGGTCCCCAGAAGTTCCAGATTCACAAGGCATATGGAGCCCCTGAGCGGCTGCCTTCGGCTCATACATGGTTGGTGAAAATCACTTGATTCGTTCTGTTTTGTATTTGAAATTTGCTTTATTGGTAAGACCTGCAATCATCTTGTCTTTTACCTAACGTTTATTTTTATTTTTCTTTATTTTCAGCTTCAATCAACTGGATCTTCCTGAGTATTCGTCCAAGGAACAGCTTCAAGAGCGCTTGTTGCTTGCCATACATGAAGCCAGTGAAGGTTTTGGCTTTGGTTAAATATTCTTTTACGTCCGTGTTGCTCCAGCAGCACCAGCCGTCGGACTCCACATTTCCATGTACATGTCAGTGAAGACATCTTTCTCATTCCTTACCTTTCAATTTTTCATATTTTATTCATGAGTTAACTGAGGCTTACTGTGTTCAGTTTTTATATTTGTTTATAAAGTTCATCATCATCTAACCACTGAAACTAGGCTAGTTTTGTTGTCCTGCAGAAGCCAACTGATTCGGGTAGATAGAAATATCGATAAGTTGGGGGACAAGCTGCAATTCATTGTCAAAATCAGATTGTAGAGGGATTCCTGGAAGTATCTCGGCATAACCGCAATGGTAGTTATGCTTTGATCAAAGTGGTGGGGTGGGAAGCTCTTCATTAATCATGTTGAGCTGGGAATTTTTTTTTCTCTGGCTTTATTTAAAGCCAATGGATTCAAAAGTGGGTATAGAATGTTGATGGATGATGGTATCATTGTTAATAGTAGGGTTTTTCTTTTGACCATTGCCTCGTGCATAAGGGCATTTAAATAAATAAGAAATAGAAGAGATTTGTTTGCACCCCTTTTTTTAATGGTTTATAAAATTTCTACCTATTTTTGTCCAAGTAAATGAATTTGAGTGTGGGGTGCGTCAAGAGTATTTGGCATCCAACAGGTATTGTAGTAGTACAGAGGGCGCTCTGTTCATGCATGAAATGTCAATGTGGCCAGTAGGGAACACACATTTACTCTTAACGCTCATTTAAATTTTTACAAAATTATAATTTCACCCTTATTATTTAACAAGCATTTGAATATATTATTCTTTGAACTTATATTTGACACCCATCCCATTACCTTTATTTTAATGAAAAATGTTTTTTTAAAAAATTTATAATGGTTTAGAATTATGAAAATAAAAATTATATAATGAGAAAAAAATAATTGGTTTTGTATGTATTTTACGCATAAAATTTTTAAAAAATTTAAGGAAAAGGACCAATATATCTCCAACGAAAGAGGAAAAAGATATTTAGATTTTATTTCTTAACAAAAATATTATTCAGAAATATTATCTCCCTGTAGCTGCATACCTTGCCTAATAAAATTATGAACATACTCTCGTTCACAAGGGTTGGAATTTTTTATTAAGAGTTCGAGAGATCCAATTTAATTTCCAATTTTCCCAATTCTAACCATGTATTGTTAATTAAATTACAAGAATACTCTTATTTATAATGGTTAAAATCACTGAAATTTTTCCTAAGACTGTTTAACATCCCATTTGGCTTAATTTTCTCCTAAAACCGAATGTCAGCGATCGTGGTGGTAAATTGTTAGAAAGTGGTGCTGGTGGACAGGAGTTGTGTTGATGGTGGTGCTGGACAAATGGCCAACGATAGTGTCGCACAATATCTGGCAGATTATGGCCAAATGGCGGTGGTCTCGGCTAGGATGCATGCGGGGTTCAGGATAACAGCGTAATTTGTACAATTCCAAAAAAATACCTATTAGAAAATTTGTGGACACAATACCGACAAATGATTTATCTTTGCTAAAGTCACCCAATTGCAGTGATTTCTCTGAGTATTGTTCTTAAGCAACCTCATCACGAACACTTTTCAAACTCACAGATTCCTAATCAACTTTGCTAATATCCAACCATATTTTAAAAACAAAAATACCCATACCTAGACATATTTGTGGATTGCTAAAACGTGGTATTGAGTGTTATATTTAAAAAGTGAGTTAAATACATCTATACCGGTGTTTTGATTAAAGGATATTTATGTAATAAATTATTTTATTGAATTTAGAGTAAATTTGAAAGTGCTTATAACTTCATTCTGTAATAATTTAGAATTGACTAGATCAAATAAGAAAAAAAAAAATCACATAGATTTGCTAAAGATGACAAAATAATTTTTGCAAGAGTAATAATAATTTATAAATGGAGTTAGAGTGAAAGTTTTTAACACCCTTCTAAAATTCTTTATACACCTTTTTTCAATTTTATTTCTCAAAAGCCCCAAGATTAATTTATGAAAAAGTAACCCATATATTAAAATCAATCAGTTTGCCATAAAATTTCACTCTAAAAAGAATATTTATTTCAAATTTTTATCTATAAAATATATAAACATTTTGGATTATTTTCTTTTATTATATAGTTTTTATCTCTAGAATTTTAAACTGTTATGAGTTTTTTATATATAATTTAAATTTCAAAAATATAAATATAATTATGAAAATGTGGTGGGTGTAAAATATTTTTTAAGAGAACTTTTTTAAGCGTGTAGTTAGATTTTTATTTAAAATAAAAAAAATTAGATTAATTCATTTTTTAATTATTTAGTTACTCTCAAATTCGAAAGTCTTACGAGAAATTTTGAGGGACGGTGTCAAACGTAGTAACGTAATCGTGTGATGAGAGTATGTAATGGGCCGGATTTGCAAGACTCCCAGCGCAATCACCCTTCGTCCTTCGAATTTAAACTCTATAACTTGCCCACTCTGACGAGGACTGCACTCATGTCCTGTTTCAGTTGTTCTTCAACTGCCAAAAGAATCTCTCAATTTCCCCACAAATTCTCACAACTGAGAGCCTGCTCTTGCATGCGTGCACCCTATAATCACAGCAAAAACTTAAGAAATAATGACACTAACTCAACTGATTCACAAACCTCTGGTATTTCCTCCTCTCTCTCTCTGTCTCTCTTCCTTTCTGTTTGTATTTATTGCCTTAATCACTGTGCTTTTAAGTGCAAAGTTTTGAACTTTCTTTCATTTGCAGATATGGAGAAGAGCATATACACACTTCTCACTATAGACCGTTGGGAGTCGCTGAACCACATGGAGTACAAGCTAGCTTCACTGAGACCAGTTCATGGGAGGTTAGCTTTGAAATTCCTCAACTGGGTCATGAAGCAGCCTGGTTTGGAACTCAATCACTTAACTCATGTACTTTGTTTGACAACTCATGTACTTGTTAAAGCCAGAATGTATGAGGATGCCAAGTTGATATTGAGGCAGTTGGCTCAAATGGGTATGGGTCAAAACTCTGTTTTTGGTTCTCTAATGAATACATATCCACTTTGTAACTCAAACCCTTCAGTTTTTGACTTGTTGATTAGGGTGTATTTGAGAGAAGGAATGGTTGAGTATGCTTTAGAGACTTTTCAGTTGATGGGTTTTAGAGGGTTTAACCCATCTATATACACTTGTAATATGATGTTAAGTTTTATGCTGAAAGACCGTAGGGTTGATTCGGTTTGGCTGCTTTTTGATGATATGCTTGATAGGAAGATTTGTCCTAATGTTGCTACTTTTAATACATTGATAAATGTCTCGTGTGTGGAAGGCAAGCTTAAGAAAGCTGGTTATTTGTTAAGAAAAATGGAAGAGAGTGGTTATGTCCCAAATATAGTTACTTATAATACTTTGCTCAACTGGTATTGTAAGAAGGGGAGATATAAAGCAGCTTTCAAGTTGATTGATTGTATGGCATCTAAGGGTATTGAAGCTGATGTATGTACATATAATATGTTCATAGATGATTTGTGCAGAAACAATAGAAGTGCCAAAGGTTATTTACTGCTGAAAAACATGAGGAAGAGGATGATAACACCTAATGAAGTCACCTATAATACTCTTATTAATGGGTTTGTTAAGGAAGGAAAGATTCAGGTAGCATCTCGGGTTTTTGATGAGATGTCTTTGCTTAATTTTTCACCAAACAGTATCACTTACAATGAATTGATTGATGGGCATTGCATCAAGGGCAATTTTAAAGAAGCTTTTAGACTTTTGGCTATGATGGAAGAGATGGGATTAAGACCAAACGAAGTCAGCTATGGAGCTCTTTTAAATGGGTTTTGCAAACATGCCAAATTTGACCTGGCAAGAAGTTTGCTTGAGAGAATGAGGACTAATGGAATAAGTATCAGTTGTATTGCATATACATCAGTCATTGATGGGTTATGCAAGCGTGGGCTGCTTGATGAAGCTATGCAACTGTTCGATGAGGTGTTCAAGGATGGACTGAATCCTGATCTTATCACTTTTTCTGTACTTATAAATGGATTTTGCAAAGTCGGGATGACCAGAAAAGCGAAGGCAGTATTATGTAAAATGTATAGAGATGGACTAGTTCCGAACAATATCATATATTCTACATTAATCTATTACTTTTGCAAGATGGGGAAAGTTACGGAAGCAATGAAGGTCTATGCAGTTATGAACCGCAATGCTCAGGGTTCGGATCATTTTACATGTAACATGCTAGTCGCTTCTCTTTGTAAAGGTGGAAAAGTTTGCGAGGCAGAGGATTACATGGGTCACATGAAGAGTATTGGTGTTTTCCCTAACTCCATTACTTTTGATTGTATGATAGATGGCTATGGAACCTTGGGAGATGGGTTAAAAGCATTTTCAATGTTTGATGAAATGGTTAAATTAGGTCATCAACCAAGTATTTTCACATATGGGAGTTTACTTAAAGGACTATGTAAAGGTGGGAATTTGAAGGAGGCAAAGAGATTTTTGAATAGCCTTCACCATATTCCTTCTGCTGTTGATACTGTTGCCTACAACACAATCCTTGCTGAGACATGCAAATCTGGGAATTTATGGGAGGCAATTGTTCTTCTTGATGAGATGGTTCAGTTCAATTTGCTGCCGGATCGCTACACATATACTATTCTTCTTGCTGGTTTATGTAGAAAAGGAAAAGTGGTTGGTGCTCTCCTTTTCTTCGAGAAAGTGGTGTCAAAACGTACTTTTTCCCCAAATAATGTAATGTTTACCTGCTTGGTTGACGGTCTTTTCAAGGCTGGCCAATCCAAGGCTGCTATGCATATCAGCAAAATAATGGACAAAGAAGGTGTGTACCCTGATACCATTGCTTTTAATGCAGTTATAGATGGATTCTCAAGGATGGGAAATATGATGATGGCCAATGATCTGCTATCCACAATGAGGAGCAGAAAATTGTGCCCTAGTTTGGCTACATATAATATTCTCTTGCATGGTTATTCAAAGAAAAAGGATTTATTGATGTGCTCCATGTTACTCAATACCATGAAGGCGGAGGGTCTTTTGCCTGACAAGTTAACATGTCATTCTCTTATTCTTGGATTTTGTAAGACTGGTATGTTGGAAGTTGGTTTTAAATTTTTGAAAAAGATGATAGTGGAAGGTACCATAGTTGACTGTTTTACATTTAACATGCTCATGAGGAAGTGTTGTGAAGCAGGTGAGATGGGGAAGGCCTTTGATCTGTTCAATATTATGAATATGTTGGGAGTTGTTCCTGATACAAATACCCAGGATGCAATCATTATGGGACTGAAGAGAATTGCTGCTTTCCAAGAATCCCATTTTGTTTTGCGTGGAATGGCAGAGCAAGGTTTAACACCCAAGTGCACACAATATATTACTTTAATTAATGGTATGTGTAGGGTAGGCAATTTACAAGGAGCATTCAAGCTAAAAGATGAAATGGAGGCGCTTGGCATCAGTTCCTCAGATGTAGCTGAAAGTGCTATGGTAAGGGGCCTTGCCCACTGTGGAAAGGTTGAAGAAGCAATGCTGGTTTTGAATCACATGCTTAGGATGCGACTTGTTCCAACTATTGCCACATTTACAACGCTAATCCACAAGTTCTGCAAGGAAACAAAATTTTTAGAGGCACTGAAGTTGAAAGGCACAATGGAACTCAGTGGTGTGAAGCTCGATGTAGTTTCTTACAATGTTCTAATTTCAGGCCTCTGTGCTAATGGTGATGTTATGCCTGCATTTGAACTGTATGAGGAGATGAAACATAAAGGCCTTTGTCCCAACTCCACCACCTATACTGTTCTCATTGATGCCATTTCCAAAAAGGAGAACAATCTTGTGAAGGGTGAAATCATTTTGAAAGATATACAGGAGAGGGGATTCATATCTTGGAATTGGGATGGGAGCACTCAACATTTGCACGAGGGCTTGATCAATGCCCTGAGAAAGTTGAAGTCCTTCAAGACAAATAGAAGAAATAATGCAATAAGTTAGTAAAAAGCAATGTAATGGGTTAGACTCACAAAATATTCATCTTCAAGCGAGAACACACTGGATTCTCAGGACACGAACCAGACTGATCAAACTAGCACGAATAATGAGGGCCTTGGTGCTAGTGCCATTGATCCTACTTTCATGGAGGCATTACCTGAGGACTTGCTGGCAGAAGTGCTAGCTTCCCAGCAAGCTCCGTCTGTTCAACCTAATTTATGCCCCACCCTCTGCTGATGATAACAATCCTCAGTTTTCAGCTGCTCTTCCTCCTGATATCCGAGCATAAATTTTGGCCCAACAGAGAGTGCAGGGGTTGGCTTATCAGGCAGAAGGACAGCCAGTTGACATGGATAACGCTTCAGTCATTGCAACTTTTCCCGCTGATTTATGTGAAGAGGTGCCATTTTTAAAATTTTTCTTTAAATTACTAATCAAACTGCAATAACCTTTCTGCTTTTGGTGTTATTCCAGGTACTTTTGACTTCTTCAGAAGCTGTTTTGTCCATGCTGCCTTCTTCATTACTTGCTGAAGCTCATATATCAAGGGTCCAAGCAAAGAGTCATTATCGGACCTGCAGTCTTTTTGGAGGAAGTAATGAAGAAGGTAGAAGAGCAGACAGTGATGGACAAGGGTGTCGGGGTTGCAATAGGTAGAAGAACAGCTTCTGCTATTTCAGATAGCTGGAAAGGAAGGAAATTGAAGGAGAGCCTCTTCTGATGCAAATGCATTGAAAGCCTTGATCCAACTTTTACAATCAACTCAGGTAAAGCAATATTCTATTTTATGGTTAATTGGCACTGGAATACCTGCAAAAAATTTATTTAGAAATATAAATCTGTATCAATCATCGAAATTAACAAACAAATCATTGTTTAGAAAAATAAGGTGGGTGGTTGGGTTTGGACGTGGAATAGAGATTGCATTATGCTAATTGCCAATAAATGAAATATTGTACTCTGTTCAATTTCAACTCTACTCTAATCAGCATTTGTTTTTTGAAAAACAAAACCTGGAATTCAAATGAAGTTAAGATGGTACCTGTGTTAATCAGATGAGATGATGATGATTTAGTTCATGCTATATTCAGTATTCTTCAGTTAGCTTTTCATCTAAAAGTATTTTTGTTCACTTATATGGTCAATTGTCGGTTTGCTTTTTTTGGGTGAAAAGCTCTTGGCTTCATTTCTGGATGTCATGAGAATCTCAGAATTGTAATAGTGAAAGGGTTTTGGATGCATTGATGTGGAAGCAGGTGTGTAAAATGCAACAAATATAGACTTTCTACTATTTCTGATATGCTTAACGAGTCCTTTGCGTGCTATATGCATGTTCATGTCTTTGTTTGATACATACGTGCTTGCATGGTTCTTTGTTTGTTTTGGGGGGTTAAGGCCTCAATAGTTCATTTTTTTTTTCCTCCTGGATATCAATTATTAATTATTGACTTGATTAGCAGGATATTCTTTAATCAGCAACTAATTTTATTGAAGTTGAACTGATCTGATGTGTAATTAGTTGATATTAGTTGATCAGAGGTAAATTGTTAAGTAACCATTTTGACCTAAAATTGGTTTGTCACTAAATCCTGATCTTGGCTTCTAATGATCTACCTTGCTTTTGATTGTTTAATTTCCCTCCAGCCACGAGATGCAGCATAGAGGCAACACTTGGAATGACTTGCTGGTATCCTGGGCATTTCATTAGCCTGAATGCAGATGGAACTGCTTGCCTAAATTGCCTAAAGCAGTATTCAAATATGTCGTGAGTTGACTTTTCTACCAAGTACTGAATGCTACGTGGGGCAATGTAAATCATTTTTGATCTGTGGACGCGGCTAATTTTTTGTCCTTTTCTTTGATTCTGCTGATTTAATGGAATAGGTCTTCAAGTGTGTTCCTCATTGCCTGTGTTAGAAGAAAATAATAATATAGAGCTTTGTCTTTTCTGCATGTGAGTCTCGTGGATCAAACCACATCTGGCATTTGCTATATTTTCAACAGCCATTGGAGGGCCATGAAACTTTGATATATGGCTCTTTATACTCAATCAGTAAGTGAAACTCATGCTAAAACTCCATGCGTCCAAAAAACTTACCCTTTAAATTGTTTCCCTGATCTATATCTTTTTGTATGATTTCAGGAAAAGCCAGCACTCATTCTAGCTAGCAGTGTAGCAGATATGGAGTTAACGACTCAATGTGAAGGAAACCTAATAAATAACCTGTCTCAATCTCTCTGTCGAATTTGAGCTTGACAACGGAAGCATTAGGTCTTCAAATCTTACAAAATATGATACGTTGCCATCGGCGTGGCAGACAGAATCTAGCAAAGATAACTTGATGTGCCTACTATAATTGTTTTTGTAATAAAGTTATAATCTTTTATTTTTTTATTTTTTTGATAGAGTAACAGTATTGATTCTTTTTTTATTTATTTACATGAGATTGTTGAAGAGTACAATTCATATTACATGAGATTATAATTGATATTTATAAATCTGATTATTATTGGAATTAATTTACATTAATTTTTATGGAGTCTATTTAGATTTTTATCTTCTCTAATGATCAAGGGATGTCTATTCCATTCATTTCGAAAGAGAAAAGACTTTATTAACTCAAATTGAAAAAAAAATTAAACCCTAATAATGTATTATGGGAACTCGAATCCACTCAAATAACAATATTGGTTCTGATCATATTTAATCATCCTCATCATTTGTTTTTTGTAAGTATATGCTCATAGCTTTATATTTTCTTACAACTCCGTTCCTTTAACTTACAGAAACTAGATTGTTGAGAGTACCAGTTCAAGTATCTATGGGAGCTCTACTCTTTTTATACAAAATATAAAATAGGGGCAGATTTCTTACTAAATATTGAGAGTGAGAGTAGATTTTGGTAAATCACTTGGTAAATTATAAATGTATGCATCCCATTTCCTAATAGACCTCTTGTAACATGTATATATGTAGAGTATAATAGTTAAAATTAAAAAAAAAAAAAAAGGTAATATGGTTTGAATGATCATCATGGAGTTGATTAAACAGATTGTATTGTGTCATATCAAAGGCAGAGATGTACTTGATCTTATTACACCATCCGTTTAATTAATTGGGTTAGAGGTTTGGATTTTTATATGTTTTATTAAATGCATCTCCTTATCTTTAGTTCAAATTTGTTGCCATATCAATGAAATATTCTCTCTTTTAATTATTGTTGGAACTTTCATTTCTTGTGTTCACATCCATACCAATTAAAAAGCAAATTAATTAATTGTAAGCATATTTTCCCCCCAAAAAAAAAGGAAATTAATTGTAAGCTCTTAATATTTTTAATTGAAGTGCCAGAAATGCAGCTCGCCAACACAGTTCCTAAAACTCAAACTAGGTGCAGTTCCATAAAATATAATTTGGTCGGCCAGTTTTGTGTTTAATAAAATGCTCAAAATAGATGTCACAGCTTCTTTGTGGCCAAATTATTTTAGTTTTAGCTTTTCCATCCCAAAAGAGCAAGAAAGAGATTATATTTTTATCTTCAACTTGAATTAAATTATTGCTTAATTGTAATATAAATATTTTCATTTTTTGACGTCACCATCCTTTAGAATTGATACCCACGTCTTAACTAGTGGTTGTCTTAATGAAAGTGATGTGCGAACGTCAATCGTCTTCAATAATTTCTTTCTCTCTTTTTTTTTAAGATAAATAAATCAATTATTTATTATGAGAATGTCACTTGGTTTTTTTTTTTTTTTAAGGATTTGTGTAGGTTAGATAAATCGATATGGTTCAATTTATACCTCAAACTACTGAAAATATTAACCGACCCGATATATCATTAAAAAAACAAAAATTTAATAAAAAATTTCATCAACATGACTCCTATTTATATTTATATTTTGAGCAGCAAATAAATGCACGTGGATATTATCAATAATTTAGAAAATAATTAAAACATGACCATTTATGAAGGGATGCACTTAAATTCATCCTTTTTAAATGTTAATTTTAATTAACTTTTTTAAGAATTGAAATTCTCTTTATTAAAATATAGGTTAGCTAAATTAACTTTAAGAACACCTTCTTTTACTGTTTTATTGTAGGATTTTTCCAACAATTAATTGTTGTATTTTGTAATTTTTTTATAAATAAATTATTTTCAAAAATAAAAAAGAAGTTAAATCCATAAAGAATTGAAAGTTCTTAAGATTTATATATTTTTTAATAAAAATTCAATAGATGTTGTCAAAAACTATCCTAAGACCAGAAAAACAATTTTAATTACATTCACATATATACAAAGAAAAGTGAAACTGCCAAGTTCCCATTATTTTTTATTTCTTCATTTTTATTTATTCAATTTCAATCAATAAAAAGATAAACACAATACAATTTAGTATTTGACTCTAGATGAAGATACAACACTTTATTCTAAAATAATTTTACAATTTTAGGTAGTTGTTATTATAATTTGATGATTATTAAGTTAAATTTTAATCAATATACTACTAAATATTAGGATAAAAAACAAAAGTATCCACTTTGACATTTCCTTATTCATCATTCACTCTTTTCAAGTAACCTTGAATTACTTTGTTCTATTATTATCTATTTTCTAATTTGAATATGATTTTAGAAGGTCAAATAAACTTTTAGTTCATTAAATGACTAAAATTTCCAAGTAAATATTTAGGACAATATCATATTAGATGGTTGTTTCAATTAATAAATTGCAAGATGCTAATTTTTACATTTTAGGGTTTTAATTTTTAATTTTAGTATTTGTTCGATTTAGCTAGTGATTTTAACTTTTAAAAAATAAAAATAAATAAATAATCAATAGTTAAATGGGTTTATATTGTGTTTACTTGTTGGAGTAAGAATAGGGAGTATGGATTCTTCCCACTCCAGTGTTTATTTACTTATTTAAAGAGAAGAGTGGAAGTTCCACTCCGTAAGTCCCACTTATTTTTTGAGTGTGAAGTGGAATTGCTACTCAATTCACTCCCAAATCTTTCTTTTTTACACTTTGCTTTATTAAATATAATATTATTATATTTAGTTACAAATAATAATTTATTTAATCTAAGTAAAAATTATTTTTAAATAATATTATTATATTCATGGAGAATTAATAATAATATTATTATTTAATTTTAACAACATTACATTTATTTAGTGTTAATAATTAATAATAATAAATAGTTTGTTCAAAAAAAATAATTTTGTACTATATTATTATTTATTAATAATAACGTTTCATGTATTGCTCTTATCAATAATTTTTTATTTACATAACTAAAATTAAAATTAATAAAAAAATATGATTTACATAATTAAGAATATTATTATTAATTTATGTAATTTAAACTGATAATAAAATATATAGTTTATTTTACAAATGTATTTTTTATTTACTTTATAATTAAAAGCTACAATTTTTTAAATAAAGGTGAAATTATAATTTAAAACAATTTACTCTCAATTTAAGATAAAGTAAATATATAAATGAAATTATAAGTAGACAAGTAAACAACATACTCCTACTCCCAATCTCACGATTCTCACTTCTTAAAATTTCTAATCAAATTCGATAAGTAAACACTATCTTACACTCACATACTTACCTACTCAATCAACAGATATAAATTCTTATAAAACAAAATAAAATTGAATTCCATACTTAACCCTAATAAACGGGCCTTACGAGCACATACCCATGGGGTGTTTTGCCATTTCCAATCCCACCATATAAAGAAAGAACTAAAAACCCCTATATCTGCCAGAGTATCCGCTGCTAATTGCCTTCTCAAAAAATATGAGAATAATAGAAATGCATGCCATGAATTAAAGATAAAACAATTGAGAAATTGCATTGAATTGGTTGAACATCTCTTAAAAAAATAAAATAAAATAAACACAGCAACAGAAAACAGAAAACGAAAACAGAAGCCACAATTAACTAATTGGATTACAAAAACAGATACAAATACAAATACAAAATCTCGGGAAACCCAACTTGTTTAAAAACAGAGCCAGCTACTCAGCTTGCATTCATTTGCCTCCGGGTAACCCAACAATTTCCTCCGTTTGCCAGCTCATCTCCCGTCCCGTTATCTCTGTCAGCAATACTCCCCAAAACGACGACGTTTCAGATTTCCGTCACGAGGCCGTCACCGTCAAATATAAGCCCTTAAACTCCATTCCACTGTTTACAAATCTCTCTCTCTAAGTTCTCTCTTTCTCTCTCTAAATTTTTCTCTTTCTTTTCATTTCCCAGAAAACAAAAAGAAGTTCCCCTCTCTTTCTCTCTCTAGAATTCATTCATGTCGGTACGTAATTACTTTCTCCCTCGTTAAAGTTTCCATTTTTATTGTTAAGTTTCTAATTTTTTTTTTCAAGTTTCTATATTCGTAATTTCTTCTTTTTTTATTTTTTTTGGGTGGGTTTGCTTTTGATTTAATTCGACCGATTTGAGCCTTGATTGTGTTGATTTTCGGCTCAACTTGAGATTTACTCAAATGGGTTTGTTGTTCATTGATGTGATCTTTGATTGATTTGGATGCAACTTTGATGAACTCGAATGATGCTAAATTTTGTGTTCAATTTCTAAGTTCTGCTTGTTATTTTATGTTTCGTATTCATCTTTGATTGCGATTAATGAATTGCACACTGTTTCATTTGTTTCTGCTACACTTGTAATTGATTACTTTTTCTTGTGATAATTTTGGTTTTTAATCAAATAGTACATGATTAAGGAGTTTTCTGGAATCTGATCGAGGAAACATGAAGAAGTTTGCTTCAAACTGAAAAGTTATGTCTTGTATGTTTCTAGATTCCTGTTGTGAATGAGAATCAAGAAATTTTTATGGTAATTTGAGCTTGTAGATTACTCATTAATGTATAGATGTCAAAAATTTTGTGGAACAATTATTTGGTGGGTGGTATGGTAGAAGCTGGTTTGGTTTTTTCAGCTATAATTAGAAGATTGAAGTTATGAATTAAATGGGTTAGCATCATTTAAGAATCTATGAAGGGCAAGTTTGGTTGGTCGATGGAATTTTACTTGCAAACTGTTGACTTGTGTGGTTTTGAAGTGCCAAAGTTGAATGCCGTGGATGGAGATGTTACAGAATGTATATTAATATTGTAAATTTGGATATGTTTTATCACGGGGCATTTAACTAATTCCAAGAAGTAATTCAATCCATGTTGGTTCCTTCTTTCTCTTGGTGACTTCATTCAAGATGAAGGATTTGTGTGCTAGATATTCTGCAGAATGGGAATGACCTCTTTATTAGAGGAGTCATGTATGGCTTTATAGTGGTATTTCATTAGTTCTCTTATGCTTTAACTATTCATGGCATCATGATGGTTTGCTGAATTATTTGAAATTCTTGGTTGTTCATTTGTGTTATGCAAAATAAGTGTTAGGCAGAGTAGAGTTTTTTTCAGAAATTGTTGGCCTTCTGTGTGTGTGCCAGTTTCTTGGTTGGTCAGTGATATTTCTGAATGCTTGTTTGTCAGATCTGCTTGGACTTCGAAGTTGATTGTAAAGATGTTTTATAGTTATAAAAAAATCCATGTTTTGAGATGACATTTCCTCACTCTACTGAAAGTATCTTTTATTTAGTGGATGTTGCTGTATGGTACTAACTTCATGCACTTTAGGCCATCAGTCTGTTAGGAACGTTGGCTTTGTACTTATGTGATCAGGGCTTTCTGAAAATGATCAGCTTCAATAGTCTATATTTTTGAGTTTGTGTCGTGACAAGATTGGATTGTCAATGGCTTGACAAATTGATATTGGCATTTGGATATCTAATCAATAGAGAAGATGTTAGTGTCATTCAACCCAGGTTTACCATAGTAATAATTTCATTTAGTATGGAGGTACATTGATCCTGGCAATCAACAACTTCATGGACCCTATCAGGCTAAGCGTGTAAGGATTGCAATTCTTGGAAACTGTTTCATTAGGCTATCATTGTCTATCATTGTCTTGTTTGATGATGGTGCCCATTTTTGACATCTTTTGTGGTTAAGTACTTTAAGTTGGATTAGGAATTCACTAGAAGAGTTTTATCAAATCATGTAAGACCTGGAAGAGCACTTTGGTTGATCTAGACAACACTACTTGCAAGGTCTTAGTTTTGTTAAATTTGAATATTTGGAGTCCGTATAATTTTGGCAAACAATATAACTGTTGCAATATATGGTTGCCTAAGATGGCTACCCATGGCTGACAACTATGAGAATACTAATGGTAATTTGGTGTCTTCTTTCTCACCAAACAGGACAAGGGTCGCCCATTGCCTAAATTTGGTGAATGGGACGTCAATGATCCAGCTTCAGCTGAAGGATTTACTGTGATCTTTAACAAGGCCAGGGATGAGAAAAAGACAGGTGGCAAACCAGACTCGCCTGGAAAGGTTGATCCTCCTATGAGGCATGGGGTGGATCCTGCAAAACCTCAGCCCGTAAGTCTTCCGTTTTTATCACTGCACTGGCCTTTTTTTCTTTGACATTAATTGCTGTAAAAGGACATGTAAGTTTTTTCGCATATTAATAATGGCTTGTGTTTGTGGGAATTTGCTGTAAAAGGACATGTAAGTTTTTTCGCATATTAATAATGGCTTGTGTTTGTGGGAATGCACTGTTTACAGCGAAAGTGGTTTTGCTGCATCCAAAGCCCTTCTGCTCAATCTTGATGAGGTCCTGCCCGTTTAAGAGCTTCGATGTAAGAGTATCTTCATCTGTAACTGGTGCCCCACATTAAAAGAATATAGAAGCTGTAGAGCTGTGATGAGTTGTGGTGGAATTTGTTTTTGTGCTGTAAAAATTTGAGTCATGGTGGGGGAAAGCAGAAAAATACTTACTGTATCTATATGTACTGATTTTGTGGGTTATTATTATTACAAAGCCAAGCTATTTATTGTATTTCCTTTCTCTGTTCCATGGGCTGTAGAGCTTTTGTTTTGTGACATGTATTCTTTCTGCTTATTGTATTGGTGAATTGAAATTGTTTGTGAAACAACTTTTATGAAAAAAGCCTTTATGAAAAGCATTGAACAGCAGAATCTTGATTTTTGCGACAAAGAATTTAGCGCAAAATTTGATATGAAGATAATGAACATGAGAGAAACAAAGATGATTTCTGCTGTACTGTGATTAGATTTTGAAAGGGGTTAAATGTAAGCCTATTCGAAGGAAAATGCTTCTCTCGATTAATCGGTGATTCAACATTCACGACTTGCTATGGAAGTTAGTAATAATCTGGTTTGGAAACGATTATGACGATAGCATTTATACAACCGTTGCCGTTTATGACTTTCATGCGGCTTAGCTCGTCTGACTTTTCCAAGGCACGCTTCTTCTCCAACCAAAACAAAATTACGGGCATGATTTCAAGCAGCAGATGAAGTTTAGTGGCTTACGGATATGATTCAAGTAACTAAAAAGACCAATGTAAAGTCCTTGGATCTATTATCATTGAGATAACTATTCAAATGTATAATTTAGTTTCTGTAAGTGTTCTTCTCTGGCCGGCAGATCACAAAAGAAACGAAAAACATGAAACAGCACCAGGCTGTACAATCCAAAAACTCATCGCTTGAGGACCAGAGCTAAACTCTGGACATCCCAAGCTTCCTTTCGAACAGGCGGCGGAGGAGGTAGACTTGAAGAACACTTGCACCGACAAGTGCAGTGGATTCCCAGAATGCCTTGTAAACTGCCCTCCGACTCATTGCTTCATTTACTGCATTTCCAGTTGAATGAAAATTATAAGGAAACAGATTATTGATATCAATTAAAATCCTTTTGTCTGAGGATTGTGGGGAGAACATTTCTGTGATGGTCACAACTAAAATCATTAACGTGCCAATCACATTAGTGGCGTAAGAATAAAAGAATGATATAATCTTTATATATGTAGGGGTTTCACTTGGTTAAGAAGCTTTGATCATCCAATGGGCAAGTTCATGTCCACAAACCTCAGATCCAATTGGCTAGTGAAACAAATTCACCATTAAAATCATTGGTTTGGCTTGAGACTTGAGCATGACAAACATAAGATTGAAGGAAAAACATCAAACTGGACAAGCTTCCATCTAACTGAAAATTAAGATATGTACAGCTCAATACATACCTATTGCCTGGCGTTCAGTCTGTGCCTCAAGCCAATGCTGTTCGAACTGAATGTTGTAAAGGGATTCCTCCAATTTGGATATCTGTTCTAGCAAAGGATTAAAATGCTCTGCACATATGTGAGAGAGTAATAGTAAGAACACCTCTTTGAAGAAGATAAAAACAGTAAAGAACAAGGTGCACCCACTTACCATCTTTGGCATGCTCATCATAGTACGAAAAGTGGCCAACATGTACATCAAAGTCTATGGTTTCGTGATACGGAGACTTGTTTGTGAAGCAGAAGCGGTGGACTCCTTTATGATGGGCCACAAACTCAAATTTCTCACTGATCTTATCACGAAAATCATGAATCTGATCACCAGTAGGTCCCTTCACCTGCAGAGTTTAACAACATTCCATGATCATTGCTATCTTTCACAGGAAACTCAAAAATAGAAATAACAGATAATAACAAGCTTAACATACTATCGAAGACACAAAAATGTTAAGATTCAGTCAGGAAAACTTACTTTATGAACTTTCTAAGAGAATCAGAATTAATCACTAAATTTTGTAACTGCATATATCAGGCAACTGCTGAATTAGTACACAGACTTCCTCATCAGGAATAACTGTCCCTATCAATTCAGAACTCACAGCTTATCTTTAGCAATTGCATTGCTGAAAATCAAAACAGAAGGTGGCACATAATTTGAAGCAACTTATCTAATTTCTTCTACATTGGAAAAGGTAACTTGAGCGAAGCAAACTTAGACAAGCCAAACCCTCCCACGGATAAGGAAACCATACTCCATATATGGGTTTACACATTTGTCTCATATATTTGATTGAAATGAGGGGTGTTTAGGGGTAAATTTGGAATGATATTTTTAGATTAATAAATGAATGATACGTAAACAATTATTAAGGGAAAAATGAGCAAAATAACAGAGCAATATAAAATTTGCTTTATTGGGTGGGCTTAGAAATCAATGGTCAAGGTTAGACACTTCAATATTGATGGGAAAAATGAACCTAGTACAAAAGGAATATTCTTTTCCTTTTTTCCCTAAGTATGACACATGGCCCTAAAATATTCTCTCCTTCTAACTCAAGAATGACGTTTAGCCCTAACTTTTATGTACTCTCCTTACCATTAGCCTTCACTGTATAAATATCTTATTCACTCATATTACGGCTCTCTCTCTTCTCTCACACACTCTCTCTCTCTTCTCTTTCCATTCTCTCTCCCCCTCTCTCCCCCTCTCTCCTTTTTTCCACTTTCTCTCTCTCCCTCTCAATCTTTTAGATCATCACCTACTTTTCTATTTTTGGGAGGCCATTTCTATTCTTCACCTTCATCAGCGTCTCCACCATTATCATTACTCTCCATATCTTTATTCACCATCTTCATCTTTATTAACACCAAACATCTCTATATAGTTATTTAGCTTGTGTTATTCATCTTAAATAATGTAAAATCTCATGTAACCTCTCATTTATATAATGGATTGGAGATAACTTGCCCTTGTGGATGTAGGCCAAAGGCCGAACCATGTTAACATTGTGTGCTCTTTATATTTATGTTTGTTTTACTATATTTTCAATTTGAGGTTAAGATTGTGTTTCACCTATGAGCTTAACTAAGGTGCCTCAGTTATGCTAAAGATACTGTGAGACCACCTCAGTTATCTCCGAAGTACGCCTAAGCAGCTCCTAAGCACACATTAGCCCCCTCCATATCAACTCCTATGGGGCTTCACTGAGCTCTCCCCATTATTCCTCATAAGACTACCTCAACTTATCATGCATATTACTTCAGCTCACCACCTAGTGTACCTCAACTAAACCACCTACCCCCAAACATAAGAAAAACATATCTAAACCCAAACCTAGCACAAGCTCCCTTAAATATAAATTTATTTGTTTGAATCAGATTTGAGCTGGATCTAGTGAGAACCACTTGATTGGTTCGAATTGGATCCTAGTAAAAATTTGGCGAAAACAAGGGGCATGATGAACAGTTGCAAACAACAGGCATGATCTAAAGTACATATGGTTGACTGGACATAGTGACTTGGGAAGGGAATTTCAAATTTGAAATAAACCTAAAGAATTCATGCCACTGTCAGCACTCACCAAAGACATGGCCATTTATACATGTTGCCATCTGAATGTAAATGTTAATCACATAAATCTAGACAGAACAATTATCAAAAGAAACTTAAAGCCCTACAAAATCTAAAGAGCCAGTAATATTTTCTGACTAAATTTTATCATAGAAAGCAAACTCCTAAATACCAAATAATAAAAAATAAAAATAAAAGACAAAGATGGAGCTTACCACAAGATCAACACCGTCGTGACTACTATACCAAGATGAGTCAGCCTTAATGACAACAAATGAAGCATGAACCGTGTCGCCTTCATATTGTACTTTATGAGAAAAACATTCTTCTCTATCAATCACAAATCTAATCCCATAAACAGCCTGCGGGCTAAAAATAAATGCCAAAATTGCAACAATACAGATCCCAACTGGCCCAACTTTCATCTGTAAATCAAACAAGCAAAATTTGCAGATTATGAGCTAGGATCGAACATAAAAGTCTCTACATCTTGTTAGAAAGAATTGCTACTCCCCCACCCCAAATAAATAAATAAATAAATAAAACCCACATCCATAATTTCCGCACGGTGGCTTCCAAATGCACATCAAAGGATATTCCAGAGAAATCTTGAAACCTATTGTCCTTTTTTTTTTTTAATGAAATAACAAATTAACAATATCAGATGTAAATGCAATCGAAATTAAAAAATGGGCATGATTTGATTTTCTCTTCAGTCGCCAAGAAAGAGAAGAAAGGCAAATGAGACTTCGATTTTACATTTTTTTAATCGCTGTAGTCTCTAGAAATGAAAATGATGCACTACAAGAAATGATTTTTTTCCTCCTTTGATTGCTAAATCAAACCATTAAAAGAAAAAAATTTCGAGAAATGAACAAATAAATAAGCAAAAAACAATTGTACCTTCGATTGAAGTTGAACAAAATCTTAAAACCTCGATGGTTTATCGAGTTTATTTGAGTTATTTGAGTTTTGTCAGTCGTGATAACTTTGAAATGTGATCAGTTGATCACGACTTCGCACGTACTTGTGTTGTTCTGTCTTAAACAGGTTTTGATTCTCTGTGTTAGATCGTACGTAACATATTTTGCTATAACACGTGACTCCAGCTTAGAGGCCAAAGTGACTTCCAAGGTCTTGTCCATGAAACGAATTTGCATTTTATTCTAATTAAATCGTCATGGGGTTAGCTACGGTGTAATTATAGTACCATATCATAATTATTTTCAGCCATTAGATATAATCATTAGATTTAAAAGTAAGAGATCTAATAATTAAAAGTAACTGTAATATGATACTACGGTTGCACCATAATTGAATTCGTTGTTAATTGATAATATAAATTTAAAATTTACATATTTATTTTTAAAGGATTAATAAAAAATTTTATTTAAATTTAGGATAAAATTCAGGTACAAAGATCAAGAAGAAAAAAAAGAAAAAAAAAGAAGAGAACACACTGCTACTCCAAAAACAGAAAACAAGTGCAAGCAAATGAGGCTAATCCAATAGATTTAACCGTTATCGAGCTTGGCATTTTGCCATTCCTTGTGAACAAAAGGCTCTGGAACAAAGGCCAGTTGATTAAAACCAGAATCCCACACAGAAGAATCTGCAAAACCAATGTGTCAATTCTGATATTAGCATCACCAGTGGCCGCTTTTGCTACCAACCCAACGAAGCAAAACAAGTTGAGCAATGCAAGTGTTGCTAATATTATGAACATTGGGGATGAAGACGAGGCTCCAGGTCCAAACTCCATCATCTCTTTCTCATATCTTTCTAATACATCTTCATCTGCTACTTTGGCTGTGATTTCAAATGCTGGTTGAGAGAATCCTGCTGACATTAAAACGGCGTCGATGAAGCCGAACAAGTAGGAGCTTGTCCTTTTATAGAGCCATATCCTTTGGCTATTCCACCAGCCTAGAATTGTGCCACCACACCACAGAAATTCAGCTAGGCTGTACAAGTTCTTAGCTGATAACACAAATGCAAATGGTATAAACCATGGACTTGAAGCCTGAATTCATAATACAATACAAAGTTAATTAGTTACATAATAAGCCTAAAGATTAAGGGAATCAGAACAAAATAGGGAATATGTACCTTTGGAAATAAGGAAATGCCTTTGAGCAGATAAAGTGAAGGGATGATAGTGTAATATAGTGTTGCAAAGCAATTTGGAGCCCAGAGACAATAGCAGCAATAACCCAGTTGAAGGCCAAAGCTGATCTTTCCACGAGCATAACAAGCAGGACTGTAACTGGAAAGCAGGATCAGAAAGTCACCTGCAGACCATCTCTTATGCTGCACAAGCGTCTGCGGTAATGTGGTTGTTGCGACACCTAAGAATGCTTTCCTTTCTGGATTGAAATACACTGATTTCCATCCTTTCGTTTGAATTGATAGCCCTGTTATTACATCCTCAACCGGACACCCGTATTTTACGCCCATCTGCCATCAAGCATATATAACGGTTCTCTATCAGCATAAATTTTAAGAGTCATCAAGTGTTTGATATTTACTTCAAAATAATCACGGAAAAAATTGACCTCCTTTCCCCATTGAGTGTTTTCCTCATATGTACAGCTTGCAAGAACCTTTATTTTATCCACTGTTTCTTCTCTTTTCCACTCTTCCACAGATTCATTATCAATTTGTCTTCCAGTGAGAGTATTTCTTCTGTGAAAACAGCCTGTTCCTACATATGGGGGGCCTCCATATCCATCCATACCATGAAATTCCACCTTTATAAACAAAAAGTGAATCAAAATGACATTGAACTTAACATAATGAAATAGAAATGAGATATGTAATGGTTCTATAATGATTAGTAATTATCAACTCACATCCATGCCTATGCGCATTGATCCATCATAGATTTCATTCTTAGTGATGTTTCCAAAACTCTGCGGAAATTGCACGAAGGCAATCTCATGGCCCTTCTTTTCATCCAGAAAAAAGCAAAGTGCATCCCTCACAGAATTTGAATTGTTTGAGTACATGTCACAGTCCACATTAAGAATGATCTGTCCATTGCTAATGTTTTGTGACACCCTTATCTGCAAAATGAATCATCAAAAGTGAAATGACTGATTTGTTAGCCATGATAACACTATCATATGTTCTGATGAATATATACCAATGCATTCATTGCTCCAGCCTTGAAATTGTGGGGATGCTGAAGCCTCTTCTCACGAGCCAAATACACCAGAGTTGGCAATGAACATCCATCAATATCTTTAGCGTTTGGATCCCTTCCATCAATCAATATCTGTAGAATTTTTCAAATAAAACAACATTACAGATGGTTTGGCTCAATGTTTCTACTTAAATAAAGTGCTTCAATTCAGCAAAGCATGATAAGATAACAGCTTTTGTTTCTTTAAATATTAATAGGACATACTTGAAGAACGGTATCATGGTCACGTTGGGAAGAAAATGAATCCCACTGCGAAAATCCTTTATATTTTGACCTTACTTCTTCAGGTATTCGCCCTAGCTTGGCTGCAGTTATGATTCGAATTTCCATATCTTCATATAATTTCTAGACACAGAAAAAAAATTGCATGAAGGCTATGTACTACATCTCAAAGAACTGAAAGCAGTCAAAAGAAGTAACCAGTTCCCATTCCTTGATTCATGCTATACTATATTTTGACTTATTTGTACCTTGATGGCTAAAAACTCATTAGCCTCCTCTGCCTCATGTGGTTCAGAAATTGACTGAAAATAAGCACCTGGTGACCTAGGTTCCACAAAAAATTTCTTGCAATAGGGTATCCAATGCTTTGCAAAGTGAGATGCCTCTATAAGAGCATAAAATGTAATATCGTGAGCAGCATCGTCTGAGAGATATACGCTAAGCTTCTCTGTAGGATAATCGTATGCCATGACCGATAAAACAGTGTTGATCACCATGATTGGTTGCTCTGTCTTGGGGTCTGCTGTGCATACAAATATATCCACCCCGGGCAAGTCATTCTCATATCTGCAAATGAAAAAAAAAAAAAAATATATATATATATATATATAGAGAGAGAGAGAGAGAGAGAGAGAGTTGCTTCCTTGCCATGACAATCAAGTTTTAAATCTTTTCCATATTTAACTTGTAAATAAGAATGCACAAATATGTATATTTCTGTTGTATATCTGAGTCTTTAGAAGTACAGCTCATCTGTGTCCTTCCAGCTTTTCTATTTCATTATTAACTGGTAACTGTTCTATATGACAGCATATGTAGCTTAAAAGTTCAAACTTTCTGTACATAATTTCTCAAGTTCATGGAGGGAAACAAAAAAAAAAAAGACAACTAACAAACAGCACAAATACTAAAGAAATTTCAAAAGAAGAGACAGGGACCTCTGTGAGAGCCTGTCCTTGAAGGTGCGCCGGTAGACACAGTTCCATCTAAGGGCTTGAGTAAGAACCCAGTAAAGACTAAACCATATCTCAGCTCCCAACAAACCAATCCATGCCCATCTCCCATCTTCTCCATTTCTTGGCCTGTGACTCAATCTATAAACTAATATGAAACCTATTCCCACAAAAATAGACACTGCAAAAAGTCTACGTATCACTCTTCCCTTGGCTCTCTTTGTTTCGAACAGAGGAACATACGAATCACTACCCATTTCTTACTTCCAAAAATGAATTCAACAGCAATATGCTTTAGTATCGGTTAATGGACTGATCTAAAGCACTTTTTGTTTAGCTACTCTGATAGTTAATTAAATGCTGTAACTGAGGAATCTTTGCAAATAATAATAACAACAACTCTATCAAAAATAATAATAATAATAATAACAACAGCAATAATGGAAGTGAGTGGCGGCGGTCCTTCCGACATATTCTGAATGAATTTTCACCAAGACCCTTGTTAAAGAGATAAATTTCCACAAAGTTGCTTTCAGCATACCGTCAGAGGACATGCTAGTGAATTAGAAATATAGACTTGAAATTAAAATAAAAAACAAGAGGCCAAAAGTTGGCTGTAGCATATTTTTAAGCATTATTGCTAGGAAAAATTATGCCAAGGGCAGAAACAATTAGTTTGTTTTTGGTATGCTGGCTGCAAGTGGCATAATCACCATGAAAAGAAATTGTTGTAAGAGAGAGAGAGAGAAAAAAAGGAAAATTAAAAAAAAAAAATGTGCTGCTGTGGTAAGGCAAGCCGCTAATTCTCTGGCATTCTAATATTAAATTTTCTGGGAGTCCTAAGCACTGGTTGCTGGCACTAAGTAGGACGGTTAAAAGTCTTTCCCCTTAGTCAGCAATCTTTGATATAGCTGTAACTACGACTGCTGACTCCGAAAATCCATGTGTCTTTAAAATGGATGGCGTCGATGAATTGTTTTAAAAATCCAATGTGAGCAATGACGGGGCGTTGTATGGGTTGACTTCTTGTTTATAGACCATAAGAAGGGACGGCTTAATTGATTAGGATAAAAGAAAATGTGAATTATTGAAGTAGTGAGTTACTTTCGTATCCAACTTGCCTTTCAGATATAATATTCGTATTAGTTTTAAGTCAATTGTGAGTGAGTCTCACGAAACGATTAAAGTTTAAATTATGTGAATCCATATCAAAATATCTGACTTTATATCTCAGTTTTATATCATCTACACGTCAGAAAACTGAGTATTAAACCAAAATGAAAGTGGAACAAGTTATGTAAGTGTTATTTTGATTCTTATTGAGATAATTAATAATTCTAATAAAATCGTCATTGTAATATAGGTTTTGAGTGTGTCGGCAGTGCCTCAAAAATGCTGTAGGTGTCCTTTGTTGTGGGAAAAATGCAAATGGTAAAGTGGTATGAACCATAGGCTTAACTGACAACTCACAGATAATGATATAAGCCATTAAATCAGCAGTTTTCAAAGAATAATTGCATATACATTTCATTCTTGGCATATTTGCTAGCTTTTTCTCTCCACATGTAACCATAAGCTAAAGATAGTGCACTGGGAATATAATTTGTTTTAATTCATAATTCATCTTTATCTTAACATGTAAAATTTGAATGTGAAACCAAGAATGAAGTTCTTTCTCATACTTGATATAGATGATAATATTCTCAAATCAGACAAATTCATGCACGTGAAAAGGATATGAAGAGCAATTTTCATCGTTTCAAGTGAAATATAGTTCCCAGAAAATACAATTAACCCCATTCACATTTGAGATTCTTCAATTTCGGCAAAAAAATGAGAAACAAACTTGTAGTGGGTTCAATTATTGGTATGAAATGCAAATCAATTTGCAAATTTGCAGCCTCATTCGTTTGAATTTGGAACCAAGCTTCCCCTATTTAAATCGCAGTAACATACAAACTCTCAACTGCTAAGCAAGCTTTGTTCTCTCGGCAGTCAAGCATAGCAATGGCGAAACAGCTCTCAGCTTTTGTTCTTTTGCTTCTCATTATATTCCTTCTCAGCTCCACCATGACCGCAGGTTAGTTAATTTCTGACAGCACAAAACTCTACTTTTGTTTATATACAAGATTTATGCATTGGCAGTTTGATGCCAAATTCTGAGCTTGAAATGTTTTGAGAGGTCTGAAATAACATGTAACATTTTTATTTCTCTGCAGCGGCGATACCACCAGCAGATGAAGGCGAACTGGTATGATTTTGGCACACTCTTAGCAATACTGCCCAACTTATACAGGATTCTATTTCGAGAACTCAAGATCACTGACTCTCTATTAAATTTCATGAACGTTTTGAAAAATTTATGGTGGACAGGTCAGGCAATTTGCGCATGTCATAGTGAACCGTCAGCCAATTAGGCCTCCTATAGTCCAAAACCGGGAACATAACAGGAACAGGTTCAGTTTCCTGTCGCACACAAGGAGTATAACTTTAAGTTCTTTTTTTCCATCTAATGCATCAAATCTTTGTACTTTTTATTTTTTATTTTTGTTTCCAGGGAGCAAGCAACAGAAACGCCAAACTTGGATGGCAAGTTTTCCTGGGAAGGGCAAACGACATGGTGCATTGCGAAACCTTCAACTGGAGATGAACGGCTAAATGCAAACATACAATTCTGCTGCCAACAACCAGACATAGATTGCAGCATTATACAACCTGGGGGCCGGTGTTATAATCCTAACAACTATTACTCGCATGCTTCAGTTGTCATGCATCTCTACTACAAGACCAACTACAAGCTACCCCATACCTGTGATTTCATGCAGAGTGGTCTGATTATCTCTCAGGATCCATGTAAGCTTGAAACTTTCCCTTCTTCCACAAAATCGCTGATCTATACACCTATAGTTTGCATAAAGCTTTCCATATTATCAAAGCTAAAATGTGAAGAACTGATGCATAGAATTTTCATGTTTCTTGTTTGCAGCTGTTGGAGAGTGCATATATGAACCCTGATGATAATGAGAAGAGATTATATTACTGATATATCATAGTAAATAAGATAGAAGATGTGAAAAATCAGGACTGGGTATATGGAAATTAAAAGTTTACATTGTCCATAGTTATAAACTGTATGTGCTTCCATGTGAAGTTATGTGGCCAATGATTTAAGGGAATCAAAATTCAATTTGTAAATTGCTAATCTGATCAAAGGCAAGCCCATGCAGTTGTATTAAACATATTATTTGTGATTATGCAAAGTCAAAAACCAAATGCAGAAGCTCCAACTTCGCAGGTTTTTTGTTTTACTAGAATGTAAGAAACAAAGGAGAAAAAAAAAAAAACCACAGCGTTTCAACAACCATCATTACTTTTATTTAATGAATGATATTGATGCTAAAAGTTAAAAACTTGTTCACTTTAATCAGTTAAAACTACACCAAAAAATGTAGACTTTTAACAAAGTTAAAAGACTTAAATCAGCAAAAAGTTGGCCATAGTAATTATATAAGAATTCTTGCTAGGGAAGTTATGCCAAGGAAAGAAATTGCAAGTTGAATAATCATGATGTAAAGGAATGCCATGAGAGAAAATAGAAAAGAAAATTTCAATACAAGCATTTAAAACCTGTACAAGCATACAAAAGTCGTGTTTGGCTTTGAGCAATTATAGTTTAAAAGATACAACATTAAAATGTTTATTAAATCCTGGTTTTTGTAGATTGGAAGTTAAGTTAATTTGATTTACGCTTGTAAAATGAAAAATATATCATATCTTTACAGATTTTGTCAAAATTAGTATATAAAAATTGTATTTATTAGATACTATTAACTTTTATTGTATAGTTACAATTTTTTTCCAATAACTATAAATTTGAAAGTTACAGCATCTGAGTACCAAATAAGACCAAAGCTAACACAAGCGTTTTAGCTGTTAAAGAGCTTGGCATCTTGCCGTTGTCCTTCCTCAAGAAAAGGCCTTGATACAAAGGCCAGTTGATGAGAACTAAGGCACTGCATAAAAGGATTTGCAAGAGCATTGTCTCGTAAATTTTATCAAAGCCATCATCTATAATCACACGCATCACCACCCCAATCAAACAGAATAAATTCAGCAAAGCAAATGTTGATAATATTGTGAACATTAAAGAGGTGTCTCCGAACTCCATTATCTCTTTCTCATATCGTTCTAATACATCTTGGTCAGCCACTTTTGCTGTAACTTCAAATGCTGATTCAGAAAATCCAAGCGTCTTTAAAATGGTGTCGATAAAGGCAAATAGGTAGGAGCTCGTTCTTTTATAAAGCCCTAGCCGTTGATCATTCCACCAACCGAGGGCTGTGCCACCACACCACAGAAATTCTACTAGGCTACATGCGTACTTGGCAAATATAACGTAGGCAAAAGGTATAATCCATGGGCTTGATATCTGTTTTCATATGGGGAATTCTGTTAGTCAGAGACCATGATAGAAACAATTTGATTCCTTGAAGAATGAAGTTTTATGCATTTTACATAGGTCTCTAACTTCAAGCCATTTTGTTGCATCTAAAAAGGAAAAAAAAAAAAAAGATAATAACCAAGGTGCAAATGAGAAAATTTAAGAGAGAACTTACCTCTGGAAACATGGGGATTCCTTTGAGAAGATAAAGTGACGGAACGACGGAGTAGAAAAGCGTTGCCAAGCAACTTGGAGCCCAAAGGCCATAGCAGCAATATCCCAATCGAAAGCCTATGCTAATCTTTCCATGTGTGTGCCAAGCAGGACAATATTTGGAAATAAAAATCTGAAAATTACCTTCAGACCACCTCTTGTGCTGCACAAGCAACTGCAGTAATGTGGTTGGTGAAACACCTAAGAATGCATCCCTTTCTGGTTTGGAATATACTGATTTCCATCCTTGAGATTGAATCGATAGCCCTGTTACAACATCTTCAGCAGGGCACCCATATTTCAACCCCATCTGCAGTAAAGCATTCATTTACTGAAATCAGTACACAAAAACCAAAAAATAAAAATAAAAATACATCGTTCTCTATCAGTTTGTCTTCTGTTTTAGAAAACAAATTTTGTAAAACACCTCGCCAATTGCGGTCCTGGGTGATTTTCGATTAAACAAACGGTTTTAGAGAGGGAGAAAGACTGACCTCCTTTCCCCATTGAGTGTTTCTTTCATATGTGCAACTTGCAAGAGCCTTTGATGTTTCTTCCAAGTCAAGTAAACTTTCTACGCCCTTTGAATCATTTTTACTCTTCCATTCAATCTTAGTTTCCTTGTTGTATTTACTTCCACAGAGAATTTCTCTTCTGTGAAAACAGCCAGATCCAGTATACAAAGGGCATCCATAGCCATCCAAGCCTTGAAGTTCCACCTTCATCACCAAATTGTACAAATTTGCAAGCAAATAAAAATAATGAAAACACAATTAGATCATGATTCATAGACGCATCTGCATGTGCTCACCTCATTAAATATTCTTGATGAGTTACTGTACAATTCATTCTTAGTGACATTATCAAAGTTCTGTGGAAACTGCACGAAAGCAACCTCATGGCCCTTTTCTTCATCCATGAAGAAGCAAAGAGCATCTCTCACAGCTTGTGAATTGTTCGAGTACATATCGCAGTCTAAATTAAGAATGACCTGCCCATTGCTAATTTTTGACGACACCCTTATCTGCACATAGCAAAAATATTTCTTTGGCGTGAGTCATTAGTTTAAAGGCTACTCCAAGTACCAACACAGCCCTCAGTTAGTTTCTATCAGAATTTTATCTGTCTTTCAAAGATATTTATGATCAATAAGAATATTTAAGTAATATGATGTTTAGATTTACATCTGTGCATCAGCTCACTGAAAATAGACGGATTATCAATGGCATTAATTACCAGTGCATTCATAGCTCCTGCTTTGAAATTATGAAAATGCCAGGGCCTCTTCTCACGAGCCAGGTATACCAAAGTTGGCAATGCACACCCTTCATTATCAACAGCATTTGGATCTCTTCCATCTATCAATATCTTTGAACACATAAGAGAAAGCAATTCAAACGTCTTGAACACACAACATTTTAATAGGTAGAAGAACCAAAATGCAGGCAAAAATGATTGAATTACTTGAAGAATGGTGTCATGATCAAGTCGCGAAGAGTAAGATTCCCA
The DNA here is from genome assembly GCA_030444775.1 of Atalantia buxifolia. Taxonomy (NCBI): domain Eukaryota; kingdom Viridiplantae; phylum Streptophyta; class Magnoliopsida; order Sapindales; family Rutaceae; genus Atalantia; species Atalantia buxifolia. Next base: position 24,326,830 of record CM059834.1, on the reverse strand, counting down.
CTGAGAAAACCCTTTATGTTTCATGCGTATTTCTTCAGTGATTCTACCAAGCTTGGTTGCAGTTTGGATTCTATTCTCCATCTCTTCATATAATCTCTACAAAAGACAAGCATATTAAGAACAAATTTAATAAATATTGATATAAATCCATAAGAACATAACATATTTTTTCCTGCATCATGTTCTTGATTATTATGAAGCTAAGTATCAAATCACAAGAATTTTAAGGCAATTGAAAATATTATATCTCTTATTAATTCACATGGTACAAAAAATGTGGATTTTATAATTTTCTTTATTTCATAAATGTTATATAAATATAATCCAAATCTCTCCACAGAATGAACATCAGATAAAATGTAAGAACCTTACAGTATCCTTAGATTATCCTCTTAACTTGTTGAAAGGCACAAGCCATATAGAGATGCTGATATTTGTAAATAAAATAAGTGAATTCTATGCATATCTTTTAATACAAGTGGCACACGTGTATCCCATTTATTAGTTCCAATTAGACATATAAAATAAAATTTCCCTTTATCATGATTAGGGAATTATCAACTATCATTAGTTGATAATTATCAACTATGCATATCTTTTAATACAAGTGGCACACGTGTATCCCATTTATTAGTTCCAATTAGACATATAAAATAAAATTTCCCTTTATCATGATTAGGGAATTATCAACTATCATTAGTCACTAACCTTGACAGCTGTCAGCTCGTTGGACTGACCTTTTTCACCTTGTGAGTCACCCACATTGATAAAATACGCAGCAGGGGACCTTGGCTCTACATTGAATTTCTTGCAATGAGGAATCCAATGTTTGGAGAAATGAGAAGCCTCCATTAAAGCATAGAAAGTAAGATCGGAGGAAGCATCGTCAGAAAGATAAACACTGAGCTTATCTGTTGGATACTCATATGCCATTACTGATAGAACTGTGTTGATCACCATCATTGGTGGCTCTATTTTCGAGTCTGCTGTGCATACAAATATGTCCACTCCAGGAAGCTTATTCTCATATCTGTTTCTCTTCGAAATATAAACATATTAGTATACGCGACGCAATCATATAATCTCATTTATTATAAATGTAACGGCACGTAACAGCATTGCTCACCTTTGAGATAGCCTGTCCCTAAAAGTAAGCCTGCGGACTCTATTCCACCTCAGGGATTGAGTGAAAATCCAGTAGAAACCAAACCACAACTCAGCTGCAAACAAGCCAATCCAGACCCATAATAATTTTCCACTTTCATGTTTATTCGGTATGTGACACAATCTGTAAACCCATATGAAAAATATGCAAACAAACACAGAAACTACAAAGACCCTGTAAAAAATTCTACCCTTTACTCTTCTTGTCTCAAACAAAGGCAAATATCCATCACTTGCCATTTTTTTCCTCTCTAAGCTCTATGCTTGTCTGTTCAAATCTTCAATTATATATTCATATACAATAAGGGTGAATTTAGCATACTATGGGTGCGCTTTAGTACACTGTATTGTATTATATTATATTACATTATTTTATTGCTGGTGTATTATATTATGCTGTATTGTATTAGTATTATATTATAATAATATTGTATAATATTGACTGCTATACTGTGCTTTATTAATTTTTAATTATACTATATTTGGTGTTGCAATATACTATATTAATTTTTAATTATAACATATTCACTAACAAAATAAATTTTACTAAATAATCTAAATAAGAGTTCTGTAGTATATGTAATAATGTTTTATATTACTATTTAAATTAATATTATTATTACCTACATTAAATTATAAATTTACTAATAAATTATAATGTAAAAATGAAATATTAATATTATATAATATTATGTTAAATTCAAAAATTATATTATTATTATTATTATTATTATTATAAAAATTAAAAAAAAAAAGAGGCAAGCTAATGTGGTAACTAATACATTAATGGGCTGTGCTAACTGTTGCATTAGCACAACCCATTAATGCAATGTGGTTGTAGTGACTTTTAGCACCAAGCATGGGTTTGTATAAATTTAATACAAAGTAGTATTTTTATTCCATATAATGTGGGCTACCAAATATGCCTTATGGGTGTGTTTGGCATACTGTATTATATTATATTATATTGTATTATTTTAATACTGTTGTATTGTATTACGCTGTATTGTATTAGCACTGTATTCTAATAATGTTGTACAATATTTAGTGCTACACTGTACTATATTATTTTTTCGTAATTAATTTAAATTAAATATTATATTTTATTAGTATTTTATATTATATTAACATATTTAAATTGTATTAATATTTTATATTATTATTAATTTTATATTAATATTATTGAAATTTATTCATATTTAAATATTTTTATTAGTTATAATAAGTTATAAATTTATTAATAAATTATAATGTAAAAATAAAAAATAATATAATATTATTGAACAATAAATTATTTGTTTATTAATTTATATTAATAATTATAATATAAAAACAAAAAAATTATAAAATATTTTATTAAATTAAAAATTATATTTATATAATAATAATAATAATAATAATAATAATAATAATAATAATAATAATAATAATAATAATAAAAGCAAAAGAAAAAGTCAAAAGCAAAAAGATAAAAAAAAAAGAGAAAAAGTAAAGCTAATGAGTAGTCGGGTTTAGCTATTGCGTTAGTTTCCCCCCTTATCCCAATACAATTCCTTTCCAAACATGACCTTGATATTAAATTAATGTGAACAGTATTATAATACACCATAATCACATACACCAAACACGCCCTACATGTATTACATTACGTCAACTGTATTTTATTAAAATATTCTGTATTATATTGTATTAAATTGTAATGTAGTACCATGTTTTGTATGGTATGGGATTATTTAAATTTATTGATTGTGGACGACAAGCATAGAGCATGAGAATGAAACCAAAGAATAAGAATAAAACTACATAGCTAATGATGCAAACTGCCGCATTAAGCAAACCCAGGGCTTCCCCTAGTTTGCAAAATGCGGCAAATACAATCACCACAATGCAGCCTTTTATTTTGCCGAGATACGGTGTGCCAGCACCATCCTCTTAAGGTTTTGCTGCCAATTACTCAATACATTTTACTTTATTTTTAAAAATTTTATTGTTATTGTTTTTATTTTATAAAAAGGGGGAAGTGGAATTTGATATCTTATTCATTTTAAATTATTTTAGCAATCCTTTGTGGTCATAATTTTTTGCGGAAATGCTCTCAGCAATGATGTGGCAGGGGCTGGTCTTTTTTGGGTGGGATGCTGACTTTTGCTTAAACAAAGAAAGGTTGGATCAGGATGGAGGAGATTTTCTTATTGTAGTAAATTATTTTTTAAATTGTTTTATCAAACTTTAAGTTCATTAACATTGGAATAAATTTTTAATGGATGAGGCTATTTGGCCAATTTATTTTTAAAAATTATGAACGTCCGCAAATGAGAAATCTTTATTACTAAGAAGTAACATTGTTAAAGTACATATGATAATAGACTTGAACTTAACAGGCAAATGTAATGCTGGTGCAGCCATTGTCCTTGCGGATGAAGAGCTAGAGCTTCACAAATTGGAACATTGACCAAAAACCATTAGCCCATTAAGGAAAAAGAGAGAACATAAATTTTTTTTAGAGTTCTGAAATCCCATGAAAATGATCTTGATCAATCACTTAATCTCCAATTAAGCTGAAAAGAGATTTAGCCCTGCAATTGTTCGCAAGGATTCTTGCTCATGTCTCTTTAACCCATCTCCTGTGACCTCCTTGGCAGTGGTGGAAAATACTGTTTGGAACAGCCCTAGCTAGTTGCTCATAAAACAAGCCCAAAATAAAATGCGGCAGTATTATCCGCATTCTCTATAAATTTCACCAGGCTTCGAGGGTGTAGCCATAACTCATGAATATGCCAATGGTATAAGCCATACGTTTGACACCTGGGACATAATGATAAAAGCCATTAAATCAGCAATGCTCAATGAATAATTGCAAATCTTTTGAAGAAAAGTTTGTTCTAAGTTCTAGTAGGAGGGATTCAATAATTAAACATTTGAATCTTGACATATTGGCTAGTTTTCATTTTGTCACTTGTAACCATAAGCTAAATATATAGCACCTGGAATATAAATTGTAAAATTTGTATGTGAAACCAAGAATATTAAAGTTTTTGTACTTACTTGATATAGACAATAATAACCAAAGATATTCTTCTTTATCTTAACATGTACAATTTGTATATAAAACCAAGAATATTAATATTCGTGCTCCTACTTGATAGAGATAACAATAATCTCAAATTAGACAATTACTGCATGAAAAGGAAATGCAGAATAATTTTCATCTTTTCGACGAAAATACAGCTCCCAGAAATAGAATTAATTGCATTCATATTAGTCTATTCACTCTTGAAATTCTTCACTTGGAAAGAAAAATGAGAAATAAACTTGTAGTGGGTTCAATTTTTGGTATGAAATGCATTGCGAGTTTTGCAGTCTCTTTCATTGAAATCAACTTTTCTTCATTTAAATAGCAGTAACATCGAAACTCTCAACTGCTAAGCAAGAATGACAAAACGGCTCTCAGCTTTTGTTCTTTTGCTTCTTATCATCTACCTTCTCCGCTCCCCAATGACCACAGATTAGCTAATTTGTAGCAACACAAAATTCCAGTTATATATACAAATTTATGCAATGATAGTTGATGCAGAGTTCAGATCTTGAAATTTTTAGAGGTCTGGAATAACTTGTAACATTTGTAATTCTCTGCAGGGGCAGCGACACCAGCAAATGAAGGCGAACAGGTATGGTTATGACACACTCTTAGCATTTCTGCCCAATTTTTATACAGAATTTTAACATTTTAATTATCTGATTCTCATTGATTCCCTGCTAAAATTCTTAAAAGTTTTGAAAAATTATGATGGACAGGTTAAGCAATTCGAGCTTGTCAGAGTAAGCGAGCCAACAAGGCCTCATATAATCCAAAACCGGGAGCACAACAGGTTACAGTTTCCTGTCAAGCAAGTTCTCTTTTCTATTTAATGCATCAAATGATCAAATCTTTAAATCTTTTTCCAGGGAGCAAGCTACAGACATGCTGAAAGTGGATGGCAAGGCTTCGTTTGAAGGGCAGACAACTTGGTGCATCGTGAAACCTTCAACTGGAGATGAACGGCTAATTGCAAACATACAATACTGCTGCGATAACGTTGACTGTAGCATTATACAACCCGGTGGCGCGTGTTACGAACCTAACAACAATTACTCACATGCTTCAGTTGTCATGCATCTCTTCTACAGGGCCAATAACAAGCTACCCCACACCTGTGATTTCATGCAGAGTGGTCTGATTATCTCTCAGGATCCATGTAAGCCTGAAAGTTTCCCTTTTGCCACTAAATTATTATCTATGCGCTTTTACTTCGAATCTTGCAATCTATATATCAAAACTAAGAATGTGAAGATCTGATATGAACGATTTTCATGTTTCTTTTTTGCAGCTGTTGGAAAATGCATTTATGTACCCTGATGCTAATGAGGAAGGAATCCTTTAGTGATTTATCATTTTAAATAAAATTGGATGATTGAAAAGTAAATTTTACTTTGTTCATAGCTAATGAATTGTATGTGCTTGCGTGTGACGTTATGAAGATTTCTCTTACTGGAAATAAACAAACATTGATACACTGATTTTAGTGCCATGATGATGCAATTATGGATGAGCAAAGGGTATCATAATTCAATTTCTAAATTGCTAATTCAATCAGTGGGAAGGTCATACAATTGTTTACCTATATTTTTCATAAAACTAAGTGCAAATTAATAAAAATTCACAAGCCCTTTACAGATTTTTGTTTTCTTCGCATTAAAAACAGAGTTTCAACAATTATTACTAACTTTAAATCTTTTTAAAACTAGTGATGTTGAAAGTTAGAAAACCTTTCACATAAATCAGTTAAAACCGCAAATGATAGACTTAGAATAAAGTAAAGAAAAAGCAACTCCGCAAGAAGTTGGCGGTAAGTTGCGAGAACATCATGGAAAGACTTGTTGTAACTTGTAAGAGGAGGAAAAAAAAAAAAAGAAATTGAAAAGAGAATTTAATACAGGAAGGTAAAACAAGTACAGACAGACAGAGCTAATACAAGCGATTTAGTGGTCACAGAGCTTGGCATCTTGCCGTTGTCCTTCCTCAAGAAGAGGCCTTGATACAAAGGCCAGTTGATGAGAACTATGGCGCTGCATAAAAGGATTTGCAAGAGCAGCGTCTCGTAGAATTTAACATAGCCATCACCTACAATCACCTTCTTTACCACCCCAATCATGCAGAATAAATTCAGCATAGCAAGTGTTGATAATATTGTGAACATTGAAGAGGCGGCACCGAATTCCATTATCTCTTTCTCATATCGTTGTGATACGTCTTCGTCAGCCACTTTTTCTGTAACAACAAAAGATGATTCAGAAAATCCTAGCGTCTTTAAAATGGTGTCGATGAAGGCAAAAAGGAAGGAGGTTGTTCTTAGGTAAAGCCATAGCCGTTGATCATTCCACCAACCAAGGGCTGTGCCACCAGACCACAGAAACTCTGCTAGGCTACATGTGTACTTGGCAAATATCACATAGGCAAAGGGTATTATCCATGGGCTTGAGATCTGTTTTCACAAACCATTAGAGACAATTAAATTCCTTGAGAATCAAGTGATGTTATTAAGGAAATCAAAGTTTCTTGCGCATGAAAAAAAAATTAGATAAATAATCATACCATTGGAAACAAGGGAATTCCTTTGAGAAGATAAAGTGAAGGAACAATACAGTAAAATAGCGTTGCCAAGCAATTTGGAGGCCAGAGAGAATAGCAGCAATATCCCAATCGAAGGCCTAAGCTAATCTTTCCCCGTGCATACCGAGCAGGACTGTATCTGGAAAGCAGAATTTGGAAATTACCTTCAGACCATCTCTTACGCTGCAAAAGGAACTGAAGCAATGTGGTTGGTGAAACACCTAAGAATGCATCCCTTTCTGGTTTGCAATACACTGATTTCCATCCCTGACATTGGATCGATATCCCTGTTATAACATCTTCAACCGGACACCCATATTTCAGTCCAATCTGCAATCATCCGTTCATTTAATGCAATAATTACACAAACTTATATACCCATCTCCATCATAAAAAAAACATATAGCCAAGAGAGAGATACTGACCTCCTTTCCCCATTGAGTGTTTGCTTCATAGGTACAACTTGCAAGAGCCTTCGATGTTTCTTCCAATTCAAGTAAACTTTCTTCTCTCTTTAAATCATTTTCTCTCTTCAATTCAATCTTAGTTTCCTTATCATATTTCCTTCCACATAGAATTTCTCTTCTGTGAAAACAGCCAGATCCGGAATAAAGTGGACCTCCATAACCATCCATGCCTTGAAATTCCAACTTCGCTCACCAAAATGTACGAATTTGCAAGCAAAAAAGAGTCTTGAAAACGGAAGTTTAAATAAAATATAACACATGATACAATTCGATTATGATTCATGCATGCATCAATATTTACTCACCTCAGTATATGTTCTTAATGAGTTGCTGTACAATTCATTCTTAGTAACATTATCAAACTTCTGTGGAAACTGAACAAAAGCAACCTCATGGCCCTTTTCTTCATCCATGAAGAAGCAAAGAGCATCTCTCACAGCTTGTGAATTGTTGGAGTACATATCACAGTCTACATTAAGAGTGACTTGTCCATTGCTAATCTTTGATGACACCCTTATCTGCACATGGAACCATTAAACAAGTAACAATATATCAGAAGTGAACTCTTTGGAATCTTTCCCTGCTCACTGTAGCATAACCTTAAATTAAACAGTGTGTATGCACCTACTGACTGATTGAGATAGTGTTATCAATGGCATTACCAGTGCATTCATAGCTCCTGCTTTGAAATTATGTAAATGCTGGGGTCTCTTCTCGCGAGCTAAGTATACCAATGTTGGCAAGGCACGCCCTTCATTATCAACAGCATTTGGATCTCTTCCATCTATCAATATCTTCGGACCCCAAAGAGAGAACAAATCAAACGAACTTCGCATAACATTTTAACTTGAAAAAATCAAAACGCAGAGGTCGAAGGCCAAGATGATTTAATTACTTGAAGAATGGTATCATGATCAAGCCGCGAAGAGTAAGAACCCCACTGAGAAAATCCTTTATGTTTCATGCGTATTTCTTCCGTGATTCTACCAAGCTTTGTTGCAGTTTGGATTCTACTCTCCATTTCTTCATATAATCTCTACAAGAAAAAGAGCGTGCTAGGAACAAATTTAACAAATATTGAAATAAATCAAGAACAATACAACAAAATTTTCTCATTATCATGTTCATCAGATATAAAATACTGTTCTTGATTGTTACCAAGTTAAGAATCAAATCACAAAGATTTGTTAGGAAAATTAAAAAAGATTGAACTCTCGTTAACTCACAGTGTCCAAAGAGAAATTATATAGTAGATTTTCTTCCTTTCCAAAAATATTATGCAACACAAACCAAATCTCTCCCCAGTTATAATGCAAATCAGACATCCGTTATCACGACAGTACGTATGTCAAAAATTTTAAAAAGTAGGAACATTTCTGTATTTGTTTATTCGATTCATTAATTATATCAATAAGTAAACAACATCAATATATCAAGAATTTTATTGTTTATTATTATTATTATTTTTAAGAAACTGCAGGATGGCCTAGGTCCTGTGAATCTCTGTTTATCTTCATTATTGGGCTTATGAGGGTGTCCTGTGAATTTTATTGTATCGAATGTAATTATTTTTATTCAGATTGTCCTCTTAAGATGTGTTCCAAAGACCCAAGGCATATAGATGCTGATAATTGTAGATAAAATAAATGAATGTATTCAACTGATTTCTTTTTTTTTTCAGTATAAGGTTCTCTCTTTTGACAAATTCTACGCATATCTTGCACTACAAGTGGTACATGTGCATGTATCCCATTCAGCAGCTTAGTCAGAAAATCAAAACAAGGATAAAAATTTATGATCGACATGAAATACAAACAAAGAAAAAAAATATCAGAATTTAACTACTAAAAATATATGTGTGGTTGTGTAAATACTTGTGTGATTTTTAAAGTAAATAAGAACAAAATGTCTACTAGGATTTTTGGCTGAACAAAAGTAGATGCCGGCCTTACTTGTTTTACTTGGCGGCTCTGTTTATTTCATCTATTAGACATATAAAGCAATATTATCCCTGTATAATTAGTTAATTAATTGTTATCCATTAAGATACTCACCTTGATAGCTGCCAGATCTTTGGACTGACTTTTATGATCATCGCCACGTGCTTCACCAACTTTGATGAAATATGCAGCAGGGGACCTAGGCTCCACATTGAATTTCTTGCAGTAAGGAATCCAATGTTTGCAGAAAAGAGAAGCCTCCATTAAAGCATAGAAAGTAAGATCAGAGCCAGCATCGTCGGAAAGATAAACACTGAGCTTATCAGTTGGATAATCGTATGCCATTACTGATAGAACGGTGTTGATCACCATCAGTGGTGGTTCTATTTTGGGGTCTGCAGTGCACACAAAGATGTCCACTCCAGGCAGCTCACTCTCATATCTATGTTTATTTAAAACATAAACATAAGCATATTAATTAGTATATGCGACGTAATCATATAATCCAACATAATATAGCTGTAACGCCAATTGACAGTATGGCTCACCTTTGAGATAACCTGTTCCTAAAGGTTTGCCTGCGGACTCTGTTCCACCTCGAGGCTTGAGTTACAATCCAGTAGAAACCGAACCACAGTTCAGCTGCAAACAAGCCGATCCAGACCCATAATGTTAATCTTCCATTTTGATGATCACGTTCATTTGGTCTGTGACTCAATCTGTAAGCCCAGATCAGAAATATGCAAACAAACACAGAAACCGCAAAGGCCCTGTAAAAAATTATCCCGTTTGCTCTTCTTGTCTCAAACAGAGGCAAGTATCCATCACCAGCCATTTTTTCCCCCCGCCCCGTTTCTTTCTCTCCAAACTCTATGCTGCTTTCTGCATATCTTCAACTACTTATACAGTGACTCAACTCTAATCATTTTATTTTGTCTCTTTCAATTTTTTGTTATTGTTGTTTTGCACGGAGAGAAGTTGGACTTTGTTATCTTATCATGTTAAATTATTGGACAAGGCTACGTTACAGACTCTGTATGTAACGTAGCAAATGGGGAGCATCCACGCGTTGCAGGAGAGAGGAAAAGTTCTTGGAACTTAGCTGATGCAAGGCCAATTTGCACTGAGCTGTTACATACAGAGTCTGTAACGTAGCCTTGTCCTAAATTATTTTAACAATCCTTTTGCGGTCACAATTTTGCGAATGCATTCTCTCGGCTATGAGGTGACCCGCTTCTTTCTTTTGTAGACTTGGACGCTGACTTCTTGTAGGCAAGAGATATTACTTTTAGGTTATAGTTGTATTGGAATTGATTTACGATGCAGTATTAATTTTAAATACATACGTAAAATAATAAATAATTTATTATAATTTTAATAATATAATTATGAAAAAATATTTTTATATTAAACATGACATATTTAATCATGAGTTTCGATTTAATACGCGACTGTATGCATGGAGTTATCCATCGGCAGATATGGACCCAGCAGACAGCTCCTTCAATAAAAACACTCACCACAAGTGAGGTGCGGCGGCGTGAGGTGCACGTTTCCATGTGTGGGTTCATTTAATCATTCAAATTTATGAGACTCGACAAACAGGAAGCAACCAAAGTGGATTTTCATAAGCTCGTTAAACTATCTAACTTCTATTTATATGTCAGTTCGATATTCCTTAGAATTCAGCTTACCAATTAATTAACAGCGTCAAGGCAAAATGATATCCAAGCAAAGCCTTATGTAATTATATAATTTCCAAAGAGATACTTGAACCATTTTCAACGAATTATATAACTGCTCCGTTATATTAATTGCAATTTTAAATTTTAATTATTTCCTTCTACATGAAATTAATCTTGGCATTATTGAATCGAATTAATTACCAGTGCATTCATGACTCCAGCTTTAGAAATTACGAGCCCATTCTGACCTTTTCTTATCTCTCGTGCCATGTCTACTTGTTAGCAATCAGTGCCCTTCTTCATACGCAGCTTGTGGAGCTTTTAAGCTATGTTTTGGAGCTATAATTAAGTGTGGAATAGACATAGTTTTTTGAATTAATCATTCATCTCATATTTGGCAAGTTTCACTTAAACTGGACAAGGGAACTAAATTCAAATTTAGTTTTGAAATCAACAGATTAACAATCTCAATTTACACATGGGTTTACATATGTTAATAAATTAATTTTTTTATTTATGATTCACTTGAAATTTATTTTTTGTTGAAATATCGATTTTATTAAATATGATTTTTTTTGGTTCAAATGTTGATTGTATTAAATATGATTATCAGTAATGTAATAATAAAGTAATATAAAAATTGACAATTATAGTAATTTATTGATTTCATTTTTTTATATTTGATAAAAAAATTAATTAAATACTTAAATTATTTTATTTTATTTTATTTATATTTATTTATTATAATTATGACTACCCAATAACTAATTTACAATATTATCTTATTAATTGCCTGCTAAATTTACTTCAATTATTATTATAAAGTATTCATGAATAATTGATACTTATATTCAATTATGAAATTAAATTCTATTTAATTTTATTTAAATATAATTTAACATAATTCAATCCGATATAATGCTAAACATAAGATAACTATATATAATTTGACTTAATGTAATTTAATTTAATCCTAATTAATTTAATCTAATCATGCGTGTTAACCGTATTAATTTTTTTAATAAGATAAGTAAATTATTTGATAAAAACTTTGTAAATACTCCTAAATTTAATAAAAAATAAATCCCAAATAGAGGTGCTTAGCTTATTTTTATTAAATTTAGATTTTGCAAAATTTTAATAATTACCTTATTTTTATTAAAAAAATTATAATTTTGTAAAATTTTAATAAAAATAACTGAATTTATTTATTAAAAAATAAATCTCAAAATTTTAACAATTTGGGGGATTTTTATTAAATCCCAAAATTTTGTAATTATTTTTATAATTATAATTTTTGTTTATATTTTTATTAAAAATAAAAATTCTAATTTTGGGATTTATTTTTTTATTAAAATTAGGGGTATTTTTATAATTATAATTTTTTTATTTTTCAAAGCTTTTATAAAATAAAATAGTCTTTTATTTATTTAGGGGTAAAATTATTATTTCATTTAAATTATTTAATGGTGTTAGTGCAAAAATGATTAGTTGATACAAATTTAAAAAGAAAGGTAGTGCAGAGAATATATTACAATTTTGTGGTGGTTGGATGGGTATAAAATAAAATAGAAATAGTACAGTGTTAATTTCTCTTATTATTATTATTATTATTCAATGATATCATTACAAAGGGTCCGTGTGCCTTATGTACACTGGGGCCACTAAACCCCACAGTGTTTTTCAACCTTTAGATTTGAGCGATTGCATATCTGACGGCTTTGGTTTTATTATATTTACAACCTTCATTTAGGGAGCGTAATATTTTGAGAGGATAACTTCTACAGTTAAAGCAGCGGATAACTTCATTTAGTACCACTTTGTGATTTATAAATTTTGAGTAAATTTGAGCGTCGCATGTAAACAAAACTAGTAAACTGATAACATAAAACAAGTAAAATAAAACAAAATGTTTAGAAATTAAACATAAGATTTGTAAATAGAAAATAAAATAAGTAAATTAATATAAAATTAGTAAATTGATATATTATTAGTAAGCAAAACTAAAACTTGCAAATGTAACTTAAAACTAGTAAATTAACATTAATTGTAAAATAAAACATAAATTTTAAAAATGAAACAAAAGACTTGTAAATAGAAGGTAAAACAAGTAAATTACTATAAAACTGATAAAGTGATGTATTACTGGTAAATAAAATAAAAATTTACAAATATAACATAAAACTAGTAAATCAACATTAAGCGCAAAATAAAACATAAATTTTGAAAATGGAACATAAGACTTGTAAATGGAAGGTAAAACAAGTAAATTAATATAAACTAGTAAATTAATGTATTACTGGTAAACAAGACAAAAACTTACAAATATAACATAAAACTAGTAAATCAACACTAACTATAAAATCAAACATAAATTTTGAAAATGAAACATAAGACTTGTAAAACGAAGGTAAAATAAGTAAATTATTATAAAACTAATAAACTGATGTATTACTGGTAAATAAAATGAAAACTTATAAATATAATATAAAACAAGTAAATCAACATTAAATGCAAAATAAAACATAAATTTTGGAAATGGAACATAAGACTTGTAAATGAAATGTAAAAAAAGTAAATTAATATAAACTAGTAAATTAATGTATTATTGGTAAACAAAACAAGAACTTACAAATGTAACATAAAACTAGTAAATCAACAATAACTGTTGTAAAATAAAATATAAATTTTGTAAATGAAGCATAAGACTTGTAAAAGGAAGATAAAATAAGTAAATTACTATAAAACTGGTAAATTAATGTATTATTGGTAAATAAAATAAAAACTTATAAATATAACATAAAACAAGTAAATCAGCATTAAATGCAAAATAAAACATTAAAGTTTGTAGATTATGCCTAAAACTTATGAATAAAAGATAAAATAAGTAAATTAATAGTTACTGTAAAAAAGAAAAATTCAGAATTGTAAGATTAAAACTTGTTATAATGTTTATTACCTTTTATATTTATTAATTTTTTATATTTAAATTGAATAACGTTAGTTTTGCATTTATATAATACATGTGATGTTTTTATTAAGGATGAAATTTATGCTCAAAATCAGATATTGGAAAAAATATTATTTTAATATCTTTCATAGTTGTTGTAAGATGAGGTTATTTTGCATCTCTCCGCCACTTCCTCAACAACAACTTTAAATGGTCTCCAAATGAAGTAAAAAGTTTGAAAATGTATAAAGTATGCACTCAAAATTAGATATAATTTTATTGATATATCATATATGTGTCTAGTAATATAAGAATATTTTTTTATTTTGTTTTTACTTGATCCACATCAAGATAAATAATTGCGCTTCACTAACATGTGTAATAAATAGATATCATTATAGAAAATGGGGAAAAAAGGTATACAAATGTTCTAGAATAAATATAGAATTTATGGTAACCAATTCAATAGAACTTATTCCACTTTTTTTTTTTGTATAACTTTTTTTAATTAATGATTAATTATTTTGTTTAATTAAATAAAATATTTTTTTTTGTAAATAAATAAAATATTTTTCACTAAAATTCTATAGAAACAATGTTAATTTTTTAAATAATTAATAATCTTGTCTGAATTTATTAGTTTTACTTTATATTTATTAATTATATATATATATATATATATATAATTTATAATATTTATGTCTATCACGGTATTGAGGGCGTAATTTTTATTACGGTATTATTAGAATTTTCCTAAATTAAATTAATAACACGGCATCACACATATGGCAGCTGAAAGAGATTTTGGAGGCACTAATAACATAGCATTAAATTAATAACATAGCATCACCTGCCATTTCTTTCTTTTCTTTTTTTCACCCTTTTCTTTCTCTGCAAATTCTATGCCGGTTTCTGCATATCTTCAACTATTTATACAGTGAATCAAGTCTACGCACTTTATTTTGTTTCTTTCTATTTTTTGTTATCATCTTAAATTATTTTAACAACCCCTTTGCGGACTTGTGGTCATAATTTTGAGAATGCATTCTCTCAGCAATGAGGTGGCCTGGGATGTAGACAAGAAATATTATTTTTATATTCAACTTGATATATTTAATTATGAGTTTCGGTTTACTACGCGACAGCAATGGGCTCTACGATACAGCCCTATTAACAAACACTCACCACAAGTGAGGTGCAGTGGCGTGAGGTGCACGACTGCCCGTCTAATTGACATTTTTCTATGTTTATATTTAATCATACAAGTTATGTCTCAACAATCAACTGAAGCAGATTTTTATAAGCTCCTTGATATTGTCATATGTGACTTTTTATGTCGGTTTTATATTATTTAGAATTCAACTTGCCAATTAATTGACCGTGTCAAGCCAAAATGATATCCAAGCAAAGCCTTATTTCGATTTTAGTTCAAATGTATATAATTTGAAAAGAGATGGCGCATCAAGATTCAATACACTTTTAACCATTTTCAACGCAATATAACTGCTCTGTTTTCTTCTTCAACCTTCTAAAATTGTGGGCATATGAATTGGCGACAGTGTGACACTCTTATCTGCTTACAAAGAAAGAAAGAAAGAAAGAGGGGGAAAAAAAAATCTAAGTACTCATTTCCTTCTACATGAAAAAAAAAAAAAAAAACTTGGCATTATTGAAGCTAACTAATTACCAGTGCATTCGTGACTCCAGCTTCACGAGTTAAGAGCCCATTCTGGCCTTTTCTTATCTCTCGTGCCATGAATACCCATGTTAGCAATCAATACCCTTCTTAATGTGCAGCGTTGAGCTATTAGGCTATGTTTTGATGCTAAGATTAAGTGTGGAATTAGAATAGTTTTTGGGATTAATTAGTTGTCTGTTTGGCAAAGGAGACTAAATTCAAATTTAATCTTGAATTTATGAGATTAGCAATCTCAAGTTTCATTTGTACAAGGAGACTAAATTCAAATTTAGTCTTGAAATTATACGATTAGCAATTTTAATTACACATAGGTTTAAATGCACTTAGATTTGAAAAAAAAAATGTCTATTTATGGGTCTTTTATTTATATCATTATTTTCTACTTATACCTAAAACTAATTTTTTTATTATTTATGATTTACTTAAAATTTATTTTTAAAGCTTTATGATTTAGCACCACTTTGTGATTTATAAATTTTCGGTAAATTTTGGCGTCGAATTCCGATTTGAATGAATAATTGCTTATTTTAATGCTTCCGACAACATAATTTAAACTATTGTCTACTTGGCAATGATTATCTGTCGTATAGTTGACAAATTCCATTGGGGCCTAAATTTCAGTTTTAAGTAGTTTGGAATTATTGTTGTAACAAGAGTTAATTTTCCATATGTTAGGATTACCATTTTTTTTTCCTAATCACAGGCGGATAGCTTTCAAATAATTGTTTTTATCATTAATTAAGAAAGTCATTATTTTAGGCCATTCTATAATACCGCAATTAAAATCACAGCATTAATACTGTAATTAAACATAAATTGTATAAATTAAATATAAGACATGTAAATTTAACATAAAACTTTTAAATCAACATTAAGTGTAAAACAAAACATAAATTATGTAAATAGAACATAAAACTTATAGTAAAACAAGTAAATTAACATAAGGGCAATAAAATGAGGTATTACTAGCAAATAAAATATAAATTTATAGATGTAACATAAAAAATTATAAATCGACATTAAGTGTAAAATAACATATAAATTTTATAAATGAAATAGAAGACATGCAAATGAAATGTAAAGCAAGTACATATTATAAGAGATATTAAAAAAAAGAACTTACAAATATAAAATTAAAATTTATTATAATAATGATTAGCTTATATATTTAATGTTTTAATTTCCAAATTGGATAATGATAATTTTGGATTCATGTAATACATGTCATGATATATACGAAAATTTATTAAGAGATATTAAAAAAAATAACTTACAAATATAAAATAAAAATTTATTATAATAATGATTAGCTTATATATTTAATGTTTTTATTTCCAAATTGGATAATGATAATTTTGGATTCATGTAATACATGTCATGATATATATGAAATTTTATTAAGAATAAAATTTATTCTCAAAATCAAATTGGAAAACTTTTTTTTATATATTTTTCAAAATTACTTATAAGATAATTGATTTTGCATCCTCCTAAGCCTCCTCGTTCGTAACTCCAAGTGATCTTTTAGTATCAGTAAAAGCAAAGTGTGAAACTACCTGAAATATATATAAAACTAAAAATTAGATTTAATTTTATTGATATTTTATATATGTCTAGTAATATAAGAGTGTGTTTTTATCTTGTTTTTGCTTGATCCTCATTAAGAAAAATAATTTTGCTTAATTATCTTGTATAGTAAAAAAAATACTATGATAGAAAATGAGAAAAAAAGTTTATAAATGTCCTAACATGAATATATTTAATAAAACTTTTGCCAATTGTTTCCAATACAATTTTTTTTTGTTTCCAATTGATCATAATTTTTCTAAAATAAATTAAATAAATAAACTACATTTTAAATTAAATTTTAATATTGATTTACAATTTTTATATTATTTTTACATGTGTTTGTTTTGCTTGCTATGTTAAAACGTCAATTTATCCCTCTTATATTAATTAATTAATTTATTTTACCTCTCATTTACTAGTTTTATGTGTAATTTACAAATTTTATTTATATCACCGCATTGATACTGTAATCTTATTTGGTATCATAAAATTTTCCTATCATTTATATTTCTTTTAATTATTCATTTACAATGTTGGTACTGTTACACCCGCAAAAGTCCTCTCAACACTTTTTTTTTTAATAATTTTATACACATTAAAAAAATCAAAATGAATATAATTGTTTCTAATGACACACTTATCTTGTTTCATACATAACCCTAGCAATTTTACAAGTTAGAGGTGACAATAATTGTTTAAAATAAAGTAGTAGGGTTTTGTAATTATTTCCTTAAAGTAACCAAAAAACAGAGATGAGATTAACGGGCAAAAAAAGGGTAACAACATATAAAGGAATGAAAACTCTAGGCTCTTACTAAACCAAGATGATTTGAGTTACAAATCAAAGGAAAAAAAATGAATAAAGTTGATGAATTTCAAAATAATTTGAATGCTCTAAAGAAGAAGAGGTCAAGCGGTTACGGTCGATGAATAATCGAGTGAGGGGGGTGTGGCCAATTAAATAGAAGGGTGTGGCTACATAGAAAAGTGAAAAGTCATACACTCTTTGTCGGCAACGGGTGAAACCCGAGCAATATTCCGTTTCATAGACGAAGGAGCAAGAGGGGTTAATGCTAAGAATAAATTAGAAATTTCCATTAAACAATTGTGAAAAGCCAAAGATTACAATTTGCAAGAGCAATTAAATGAATAATAAAGCATCACACACATGGCAGCTGAAAGAGACTTCGAAGGCATCAATAATAACGGATCAGTCAAAGTACACGAGGCTTGCAATGTGCCCCCGCTGTCCGACCACTCCGCAGCAGCTGCTGTCGGCGCTTCTATAACTCTTTCTTTAACGTAATTGCTGTCCAAATAACTCTGAATCCAAATCATGGATTTTCCATCTGCATTCCAGTTCACGATACTATATCTAACGGGACCAGCACAAAATTATTTATCTGATCCTGGGCTTACTTATGCAAACAATTACAACCAACAACAAAAGACGCCGTAGCCGTCACCGTCCGTTCTTTGTCACCGGAACGTCTAATCCCGTGTTTTGACCGGACTCTCATCAAAGACCCCAATGGGATCGACATGGTGTACCTTAAGCACAGGATAGCTTCGACCAGCTCGGATCCGAACACTCGAAGCTTGAAGGCTATCCCCGACCCAAAAGTATTGGATTCCAACTTGGTTCGTAGGACTTTCGAATTGACTCGTGAAGCTGTAAACAAGTTGAAACATAGGAGGCTGCTGCAGGTTAAAGAACATCTTCATTCATCGACTTTTGTGCTTACATGTGCTCATATATTTGTGTGCCTGGTTGAAGCTAAAGCAAAAGGTGTTAATACAATTAAATTAATTGAATTAAATAATTTTTAATTTTTATAATTTTATATTTTTATTTAATTAATAAATTAATAGTAAATTAATTTCTACAAAAATAAATTTGTAGAAAGCTGTATCATCACTGTTCCGTAAATGACTTTGGAAACTGTGTTGCTGTGGAATGTGTGGTCGCAAATGCAAGTGATTTCATGCAGGAAAATGGGATTGCCTTTGTTGCAGAAAAATTAAATGATTCGATCAATGCCTTCAAGGGGGACGTCACTCTAGGATCCGAGGATAAGCTTGTTGGGAGACTTCAAGTGCTCAAAAAGATGGAAGAAGAATCTATTATGATTTCTGTAGCCGGGACAGACCGTTTTGGTTATTACGGGTCGGATTGCGGGTGGAGAAAGCCGAAGAAGGTGGAGATTGTGTCAGTAGATATCAATGGAGGCGGTGTCCAGGTTGGCGTTGTTCTGGACGAACAACAAATGCAGGTTTTTGCTTCTCCCTTCCTTAATGGCCTAAACGACAAGAAAAGTATCTCAACATTACCTAGGTGAAGCATACAAGTACAAGGTAATCCTAACTCAATTCTGAACCTCGCGCATGAGTTTGAGTTAGTCCTCTTCCTATGAACTTCTGTTAAATAAGGTGTTGCATGACAGTTTATGAGTGTTGCCGCCGAAGTCGTTTTATTTTTTGTGCTTTTATCTTTCCCAGTTTTCGTATTTCAGTAATATATTTGGTCAACCGCATTCCTAGGGCCCGTAATGCGAATGTGGTAGCTCATACATTAGCAAGATCAGCTCCCTCTTATCCTGAGCCTATTGTATGGTTGGGCGGAAGAAGCTACACGGCATACATAATTCTGATTCCTGAACACTTCGTAATCTTGTTTTCTTTGTCCAATGAATTACCATTTATTTAAAAAAAAAAACTTTTGAAAAGTCAGAGATGGATGCGCGTATCAGCAAGCCTTAATGAATTAACTACGGCATACGATACATAATATATTTTTTTAAGAACTGATAAATTCGTGAATAAAAAAAAAAGAATTTACTGTGACCATGGTACAGGCAAGTTATTTTTATTTTGCTTGTCTCTTCCTATCTTGCTTTTGCACTTGGAAACGTTGAAAGTTGGCTAGTTCGAGGGAGTCAATCCCTCCTAGGTGAAATACAAGTATTTCTTTGATTAAATGATTCATGCCTTTATTATTCAATCATAGTTTATTTATACAAACCAGACGAAACAAAAACAGAGATGAAACAAAATGATTCCAACAAATCAGGAACTGGATACATGACAAACTTAGTTGATAATATCTCAACTAACTTAGACTTATTCAACTTAACTACTTAAGACTTATTCAAAACAAAACATGACCATTAAGTCACTAAGCATATCAACTCTTTCCCCCCTTAAAATTCCCCTTTGTCCTCAAAGGTGATGTCTGGAAATTGTTCCTTGATAAACTTTCGATCTTCCCAAGTTGCATCAGCTGGAGACATTCCTTGCCAGCGGACAAGAACCTCTTGCTTCTTCTTTCGGATTCGTCGATCAATTATTGCTTACGGCATAGGCATAATTTTCTCTTTATTAAGTATCATCTTAGGCAATGGTTGCTGCACCTTTATATGCTCCCCAATCTTCTTCTAATGGAGCGAAACATGGAAAACAGGGTGAATGCGAGAACCCAAAGGCAATTCCAGCTTGTAAGCTACTGTTCCAATTTGTTACAGTAATTTATAGGGAGCATAAGCTAATTTGAAAATTTTCCTCATAGATACTGAGAGTTGTCTATAAGGCTGCAGCTTCAGATACACCATATCTCTCACAGAAAATTCCCTCTCCTTGTGCTTCGAGGCATAGATGCGTTTCATCCTTGCTTGGGCTTCTTTAGTCCTCTCATTGACTTCCTTGATAACTGCATCCCTTTCCATCAACTCATGTTCAATAGATGCGACTTTAGCTGTCCCTGGAACATAAGCCAATAGAGATGGAGGAGCTCTTCCATAGGCTACTTTAAACGGTGTTTTCCGGGTTGATGAATGATAGCTAGTATTGTAACAAATTCTGCCCATGTCAGCCATTTTACCCAATGTTGTGGTCGTGAAACCGAAAAACATCTTAAATACAACTCAAGTGTACGATCACCACTTCACTCTGCCCATTTATTTGAGGATGATAGGCAGAACTGTAGTTGAAAGAGGTGCCTTGCAGCTGAAATAGTTCCTTCCAAAATGCACTAGTAAAAGTTGGATCCCTATCACACACTATAGAACGAGGCATACCATGCAACCGAAATACTTGATCGAAGAAAATACGGGCAATACCCACAACAGTATAGGGATGAGAGATGGCGATAAAATGTGCATATTTTGACAACTGATCCATAACAACTAATACAGTAGATTTACCATGAGAAAATGGCAGCCCCTCAATGAAGTCCATGGCTATATCCTCCCATATTTGAGCTGGTACTGGAAGAAGCTGTAGAAATCCCTCAGGCATCACTTGCTCAACCTTATTTTGCTGACAAACATCACAATTTCTGATGAAGGTTTTGATTCTATTTTCCATTCCCTTCTAATAGAAATTTGCATAAATTCGGTGGAAAGTCTTCAAAAAAACCTTCATGTGTGCTGCTGTGAAATTGCTCAATGATGTTAGGAATGAGAGCTGAATGTTCTTCTAAATAAATTTTTTCCTTAAAAAATAAGACCCCATCCTACAACTTTCATGGACATGTGGCCTCACCATCCTTGACCTGCTGTAGGAATTTCTGGAGAGAAATTCTAGATTTTATTTCTTCCTTGACAGCTTCAACCCAATTAGGTAGCAGCTTAGAGATAGCATGGATTTTCCCTGGAACTTCCTCGTTCTTGTCTCTTCTGGAAAGTGCATCAGCTACTTTATTTTCCTTTCCACGTTTGTACTCAACCACAAAATCAAATCCCATTAATTTATAGAGCCATGTTTGTTGCGCTCTGGTGGTAACCTGTTGAGAGCAGATATGCTTAAGACTTTGGTGGTCAGTGCGAATGATAAACTGCCTACCAAGCAAATAAGGCCGCCATTTTTGTACTGCCAAGCCAAGAATTTCTTTTTCGTAAGTGGACAACAACAAATTTTTCCCTTGGAGTGCAAAACTATAAAAGGCTATGGGTCTTTCTGGCAGCAACACAGCTCCTACTCGGAATCCGAAAGCATCGCATTCAAAAATGAATTTCTTTGTGAAATCTGGTAGCGCCAACACTGGTGCTTGTGTCGTTGCTTTCTTTAGCCTCTCAAATGCTTCTTCAACTGGCAAATCCCATTGGAATGAATTTTTCTTTAACATCCTTGTTAGTGGTCCACCTATCTTGCCGTAATTTTGTATAAACTTACGGTAATAGCCAGTTAATCCCAGAAATCCACGAAGAGCTTCAAGTGTTTGAGGCTTGAGCCACCTCAACATTGCTTCTATCTCCTCATAATCAACAGCCACATCTGCATTTGATATTACATGGCCTAAGTACTTGATTTGTTCTTGGCCAAACACTTTTATATACAAACGGTGAGATCTTAAAATAGAAAATACAATCTTTAAATGCTCAACGTGATCTGCCCACGAGTTGCTGTACACTAAAATATCATCAAAGAAAACTAAAAGAAATTTTCTTAAGTGAGCTTTAAATACCTCATTCATGAGGGACTGAAATGTTGATGGAGTATTTGTAAGTTTGAACGGCATTACCAAGAACTCGTAATAGCCCTCGTGAGTTCTAATTGCGGTCTTTTTAATGTCATTATGATGAACTCTGATTTAATGATATCTGGATTGAAGATGTAGCTTTAAGAAAACTTTTGCACCATGTAATTCATCCAAGAGTTCTTCAATTACTGGAATCGAAAATTTATCTTTGATAGTAACTCGATTCAAGGCCCTATAATCAACACAAAAATGACAGGACCCATCTTGTTTCTTCACTAAGATAACTGGTGAAGAATAAGGAATGTTACTTGATTGAATGACGCCTGATCTCCACATCTCAGCTACCATTTTCTTTATTTCTGTTTTTTGAAAATAGGGGTAACGATACGGCTTTACCGATACTGGTCCTTGGTTAAGTTGCAGTGGTATCCTGTGATCATGGGCACGCCTTGGAGGAAGGTCTTTAGGTTTCGAAAATACATCTTTGTAAGTGCTTAAAATTTGTTGCACTGGTTTCAGCACTGGAAGGGTTTCATTTTGAGTGTTGGAAACATTTTAGCTGTAGTAAAAAGCCTTTTTTCTTTGTCGCTTGTTGACATTGAAGGTAACCTACCAACTTATTTTGTGGAGTAAATAGACACTACAATACCACATCCTTCCCACCTACCTTAAACTTCATTAGCAACTTAGAAAAATCCCATTCAATAGAACCCAAAGTACTTAGCCCCTGAGTGCCTAAAACCACATCACAGCCTTCAAGGGGTAACAAATAAAAATCCACAATTAATGGAACTCCTTGTAATTTAATTGGAGTTTGCGGACATGTGCCTAGGTTGCTTAATCTTTCACCGGATGCTACCATCGCATTTAGCTACTTGATTGGTATTAGTTGCAGCCCCACCCTTTCAGCTAGCGCTTGTCGGAAAAAATTTTGGGTGCTTCCAGAGTCAATAAGTTCTGTCACCACCTTTTGCACCATCCTTCCCATAACTCGCATCGTTTCGGGAGTATGAGTTCCAACCATGGCATGGAAAGAAATTTCAGGTGCTGTCTCAGTTTGTTCAACAGCCTCATCTCCCTCAATCTCTATCTAGACATGTTCATCATTATCTTGAAAGTTTGCGTGAATTAAGAACAACCTTTTGCAGCGATGGCTAAGGCTAAATTTTTCATTGCATTTGAAGCATAAGCCTTTCTTTTTCCGCTCGTTCAACTCTTCAATTGTTATCTTTTTCATTGGCACACGAGGCAAGCTTGTGGGTGCCACACTGCAAGATTGAGAAACGCCTTTTGCAGCAATGGAAGATTTGTGACTAGAGATTTCTCTTGCTTCATATAACCGAGCCAACCCGATAGCCGAAGTCAAGTTGTTCGGTCTATTGGCTTGCACATCAGTACAAATTGATTCGCACAAACTACTAATAAAACAGCTCACTTGGCGTGCTTAAGGTAGATGCCCGACTTTAGCTAAGAGTTTTTCAAATTTACTTTGATATTCCTCTACACTTCCAGTTTGTTGCAATTTGGTTAGCTCTCCAAAGAAATCAAGAATTTTGTTAGGACCATACATTGAGTAAAGCCCTTCTTTAAATTCATTCTAAGATATGTAAACTGCTTCCTGTTTCAGCAGTTGGTACCATAGTTGTACATCGCCCTCCAAGTGAAATGAAGCTAAAGAAACTTGATCGGCAACAGGAGTTTCATGGATTTCGAAGAATTGTTCAGCTCTACATAGCCAGCTTGTTGGATCCGCCCTACCACCAAATTTTGAAAAATCCAATTTTACTGGTTTTGGTGCATAGCAGTGGCTGGAAGTAGCTTGAGGTGTGTTGTTGTTGCCATTGCTATGTCCTCTGTGGACTCGCTAAGGAGTCGAAGAATCTTCAGCCTTATCGTTAGCTGCTTGACTTGATATTTGATTTATCTGTGCATTGAGCCTTTCAAACATTAAGCTAATTTGGCTGAGGATTTCATTTTGGCTAGTGGTTGTGACTCGATACCCTTTTCAATCTGCTCCACTCTTTGATCCATAGTCAGGCTCTGATATCACTTTGGTACAGGCAGGCTATTTTTATTTTGCTTGTGTCTTCCTATCTTGCTATTGCACTTGGAAACATTGAAAGTTCGCTAGTTTAAGGAAGCCAATCCCTCCCAGGTGAAATACAAGTATTTCTTTGATTAAATGATTCATGCCTTTATTATTCAACCATAACCTATTTATACAAACCAGACAAAATAGAAACAGAGATGAAACAAAATGATCCCAACAAATCAGGAACTGGATATATGACGAACTTAGTTGATAATATCTCAACTAACTTAGACTTATTCAACTTAACAACTACTTAAGACTTATTCAAAACAGAACATAACCGTTAACTCACTAAGCATATCAGACTAGTTGCTCTACCATTTGTGCATACCAACCATCTGAGCTCCTGCCGGCACAGAGCAAATCAATTAGCAAATTGCAAAAGTGATAAGTGCATATTTTCCATATATTTTAATATTAATTTCTCCATCTTTTTCTTGTTTTGTTCTTAAATATTCTAGTTATTTTAGTGAATTTTTAATTTAATAAATAATATTGTTATTGTGTTAATTTTTATCTTAGTTTATTTTATTTTATTTTATTTTGTTATTTTAGGTATATTCCGGGATTAAAGAGGAATTAAATCGGAGCGTTTAAGAAGAAATCTACTGATTAGAAAGGAAAATGAAAAAAAAAAAAAAAAGAAACCAAGCCAATTACAAGCTAAGCCATTACATGGAGCCAAAATTGAAAAAAAGGAAAGTGTTAAAGTGCCCAGCACGTGAAAGGAAAGAGAATAAAGCCTTTTGGCTTTAGGAAATCATGGAAAATCATTATTGGCTTATTAATTAAAGCATGAAAGTCGGTTTTGGCTGGGATTGAATTCCTTTCCACGTGAGGATTCAAGGCACACAATAAAAGCTAGCCAAGGGGAGCCGCCAGAGGAGAGTAAAGAAAACGGAAGCAACAAAAGAGAGGAAATTCAGCAGCAGCAAAAAGCGAAAAAAATCAAAGCACAATTAAGGAAGGAATTGAAGAAAAATTGCAGCCGTGTGAATTAATCTCCATGATTGGTTTTATTAATTCTCTTATTCCCAATTTAATTATGTTAGGCTAGATTTTCTATTTGGTTGAGGGTGAATTCAAAACCCCAAACATGTCATATGATTAATTTTTAATTTCTATCATTCAATTTATTTAATTGAGATTGTTTATGTTCTTCCATAATTAATGTTTATAATTTTGTTCTTGTCTTGTTTGAGTGGCCAATTAGATAGGACTTGAATAATTCTATTACTAGATTAAAATTCTTGATCCGTAATTGTCTTGATATTTTAATTATTAGTAGCAGGTTGGAATCAGTGATTTGATTGGAGAACATAACCTAGGTTAAATAATCCGAGCTTGTGTGTTTATTGCCTAGATCAACCTAATATCTTTCTCTGTTTAATGCTTCCATTATCTTAAATTTAAAGAGCTTGTTTTAAATTATTTAATGGTTAGAGATTAGGTGAAGAGTTTGTTTTGCCTAACGACACACTAAGGAAAGATTGAGAAATTGAGAGCTTTTGTTTACTACGGTTGATAGTTTGATCCGCCCTAATATAAATTGATGATAGAATTAATATATTATGTGCATGTTTTGTGCGAATGATCCTTTGACAAAGTTTTTCTCATTATTATTTCTTTATCCTTTAATTCGAGTTTTTATTATTAAATTATTGTTTTCGTAGTTTTAATTTCTTTATTTCTTGCTATTTAGTTAAAAATTCAGAAACTCCCCTTTTTATTTATAATTGGCATTTTCTTTAGTTAGATTAATTTATATTATTATTTTATTTTAAATCTTGCTTTAGAGTTGATAATAAATATAACAAAAGATAATTGGGATCGATCCTTACTCGCTCTTTACTAATTATTTATACTAGTAGTAAGGTTTTAAATTTGGTGCACTCTAACGACACTACCAAAAAGCATTACATCAGTTGTAGAACTTAATAATGGCAGATGAAAGAGATTTCTTGCAATAAGGAATCCAATGTTTGGAGAAATGAGAAGCCTCCATTAAAGCATAGAAAGTAAGATCAGAGGAAGAATCATCAGAAAGATAAACACTGAGCTTATCTGTTGGATAATCATACGCCATGACTGATAGGACTGTGTTGATCACCATCATTGGTGGCTTTATTTTCGGGTCTGCTGTGCATACAAATATGTCCACTCTAGGAAGCTTATTCTCATATATGTTTCTCTTCAAAATGTAAATATATAAGTATATGTGACGCAATCATATAATCTCATTTGTTATAACTGTATCGCCATATATCATAATCGCTCACCTTTAAGAGAGCCTGTCCCTAAAAGTAAGCCTACGGACTCTATTCCACCTAAGGGATTGAGTGAAAATCCAGTAGAAACCAAACCACAACTTAGCTGCAAACAAACCAATCCAGACCCATAATAATTTTCCATTTTCATGTTTATTCGGTATGTGACGCAATCTGTAAACTCATATGAAAAATATGCAAACAAACACGGAAACTACAAAGACCCTGTAAAAAATTCTACCCTTTACTCTTCTCGTCTCAAACAAAGCCAAATATCCATCACTTGCCATTTTTTTTCCTCTCTAAGCTCTATGCTTGTCTGTTCAAATCTTCAATTATATATTCATATACGATAAGGGTGAATTTAGCACATTATGGTTGTATTTGGCACACTATATTATATTATATAATATTATATTATTTTAATGCAGTATATTATATTATACTATATTATATTAATACTGTATTATAATAATGTTGTACAATATTTGATGTTACACTGTTCTATATTAATTTTTAATTATACTATATTTGATGTTGCAAAATACTATATTAATTTTTAAGTATAATATATTCACTAACAAAATAAATTTTACTAAATAATTTAAGTATGAGTCTGTAGTATATGTAATAATATTTTATATTATTATTTAAATTAATGTTATTATTACTTATATTAAATTATAAATTTACTAATAAATTATGATGTAAAATTAAAAATTTTAAATAAAAATATATAATATTATATTAATTCAAAAGTTATATTAATTATTATTATTATTATTATTATTATTATTATTATAAAAAATTAAAAAAAAAAGAGGCAAGTTAATGGAGCAACTAATGCATTAATGGGCTGTGCTAACTACCCCATTAGCATAGCCCATTAATATAATGTGGTTGTAGTTTTTTTTAGCGCCAAACGTGGGGTTATATAAATTTAATACAAAATAATATTTTTATTTTATATAACGTGGGCTACCAAATACGTCTTATGGGCACGTTTGACACACTGTATTATATTACACTGTATTACATTATTTTAATGCAGATGTATTGTATCAGTAATAGATTATAATAATGATGTACCGCGTTTGGTGTAATATTGTATTGTATTAATTTTTAATTATACTGTGTTTGGTACTGCATTGTATTAATTTAAATGATATATATTTAGAAAACAATAGTTATTAACGTTTTGTTTATTTATTAAAAAACATATCTTATTTATTTATTTATTTTAATTTCCTCCCCTTTTTTTTAATTTTTTTTCTTTAGATAATGCTTTTCAATGTATCATTACCTGCTTCCTCTTTCTCCTCCCTTCGTCTTCTCCAGATCTTTTTCTTCTTCGTTTATTTTTGCTCTCTTGATCTTCATTTCTCATTTTCTTCTATTTTCTTTGTCTTCTTCAATTTGTTTTCCTTTTTTCTTTTCCTCTCTCTTTCTTTCTTTTCTTTCGAGCTTTATCTTCGTCTTCATTTCATTTTCTTTTTTTCCTCATTTTCTTCTATTTTCTTTGTCTCCTTCAATTTGTTTTCCTTTTTTCTTTTCCTCTTTTTCTCCTTCTTTCTTCTTCTTCTTCTCTGGGCTTTATCTTTTCCACAGCGAACACGTCTTCATGGACCAATGGCTGTGGTGTGTCGCGGCAATGTACAAGCGTCGGTGATGGCGTCGAGCGATGATTGCCAATTAGTCGATTTGGTGGTGCTGGATTGTGTGATATGAATTTCATTGTGAACATGCTGCAAAATTTTCTCAATTTTATTTTCTTAATTTGCTCTAATACGATGCGACGTAAACTCGAACCCTCAATAGGGTTTGGTTTATGTGGATTTGACCGTATTAGTTTCCCAAGTTAATGCAATACCATGCCAGTTGAATTTAACGCCAAACATGAGTTAGTATTAAGTTAATGCGAAATAGTGTTTTAATCCTATGTTGTGCGGGATACCAAATACGCCCCAACTGTATTATATTAAAGTATTCTATATTATATTGTATTAAAATGTAATGTAGTACCATGTTCTGTATAGTATGAGATTATTTAAATTTATTGATTATGGACGACAAGCATAGAGCATAAGAATGAAACCAAAGAACAGCCAACAACATTTTAAAAATAAAAATATAAGGATAAAACTACATAGCTAATGTTGCAAATTACCGCATTAAGCAAACCCAGGGCTTCCTTCTAGTTTGAAAAATGCGGCAAATACAATCACCACACGGTAGCCTTTTATTTTGCCGAAATACGGTGTGCCAACACCATCCTCTTAAGGTTTTGCTGCCAATTACTCCATATATTTTACTTTATTTTTAAAATTTTTTGTTGATGCTAGATTTTGCCTGCTCGTTAACAACCAGAATCTCTCCTCAACGATCGAGCTCATAGTTGCTTTGAGGTCACTTCACGTAGCTTCCTTTCACTACACCAAACCAGGAAGCTTGTTACTCTCCTCATTTGAAATCCTGTGCATATAAATACTAGTCAGAGTGCGTCGGGGAGTTTTCCAGCGTAAATCCTTCGACACTCAAGTCAGCAATCTGGGTTACTGTGGAAAACTCTAGCACTAATCATATGGCTCTAACTTAATTTAAGGACTGATAAAAACTTTGTGTGTTCCCCGGAGGTTCCCTTATGAATTCTTCTGGAATCCCCTTTTAATTAAGTGTTTTGTGTGTTTATGTCCAACCATTTTACCTTCCTTGATTTCCCTTTTTATAGCCTTCTTTTGAATTCGGCTCCTATCGTCCACGTTTTCCTCCCCCTGCCCAGTATGCATCATGGGTGCATAAATCGTTATTGTTGCGGTTAAGTGAGCCTCATGCCTGGACTTTCGGAAAGTGGCAATGGCGGATGAGTAGGCCTGGTGCCTAGATTTTCGAGGAGTGGTGCACGTTCTGACGACTATCGTAGGTTGAATCTGCCGACCTCAGCTCTAGCAGGAGATATTTTAGCGCTAACCAGGGGATTCTTGCTCATATCATGATTTCCAGCAAAAAGCTTTTTCAGCAGCGAGCAGAGACTTCTGCTTTTTGGTAGCGAGCAGAGACTTCTGCTCCTGAGTGGCATAATGCTCCTAGTTAAGACCAAGCACCTTTTGGGTCGAGTCTTTTGTGTTCTAGTTTACTTTCCTAAGCACCCAATCGCCCACCCTGAACTACCGCACATGCACCTTCTGGTTGTAATAGCGAGCCACCCTCTGCTGGTAGGTAGCCAACCTCTGCTGGTAGGTAGCCAACTTATTTGATGCGAGCTCCCTCTTCTTAGTCAGTAAGTCTAGGTTCAAACATACATGGTCGTCGCTCTCATGCTCATCAAAGTGCTCAGTTCAGTGCGTGGTTATCCCTATCTCTGCGGGCACAACTGCTTCATGCCCGTGTTAACATTTATGTTAACATAATGTTGATTTTGATGATAACAAACAAAATTAAGAATGATTAAGTTTTTGAAAGCTTAAATTATTTTTCTTACATTTTAAATAAATCATTATTTTCACATTATAAAGGTTTTATATTTAATGGAAAAATGATTTTATGAAATTGGTTGTTTTTCAAGTTTATGGTTTAATTGAAAGAATTTTGAAAACTTTGAAATCAACAAGTATTGCTTGAAATTTTGGAGAAGGATTTATTTGAAACATTTTATAGTATTTTAGGTCATATCATAATTTCAGAAAGTTTTGGGATTCACAGTGTATTATTTAGAAATTCTGAAATTGGACTTGTTTGTAAAATTTCATAACGTTTTGGCCATAGTAAGAGCTTATATAAAGTTTTGGGGTCAAACTGTCATTTTGCAAAATAGTTCATCAGAAGCATTTATGTTGTATTCAGATAACGGCGATCCGACATCTCTAGATAACGGCGATCCCCAAGATAACGGCGATCCACATCTCCCAATTGAAAATTAGCCTCGGACGCTAACGGCGATCCGACATCTAGATAACCGATCCGACATCTCCCGAGTTGAAGATTAGCTTCGGACACTAACGGCGATCCGACATCTTGATAGCGGATCCAATTTGAAAATTTCTCTCCGACATCCTATTAAGTCGATAGTCCAACTATATAAACTCAAATCCAAATCATTTTTTAATAAATTTATTCAATTTCGTAAATCATCATTTATCAATCATCTTTGTTCTTCGTTTGTAAATCTACTCTTTAAGAGAGTATTTGATTGTAATTTTCATTTCTCATCAAATTGTGAGTGTACAAGTGTGGGAAACACTTGTGGTGAGCAATTGGGGAGATAATCTCTTGTTGTATTCTTGGAAAGGCTTGATAGTGAAAGTTTTAGGCGGGGATAGCCGAACCACGTAAAAATCCTTGAGTTTGCTTTCTCCTCCCTTACTCATTTATTATTGTGCCTTTATTGAATTTATTGTTTTCGAATTTATTGTTTTCGAATTTATTAAGGCATTAGATTTGATTGTTGTGTGTTTTGCTAAGATAATTTTTAAAATACCAATTCACCCCCCCTATTGGGTTGCACACTTGTATTTCGGCCGAAGGCGGCGAACAATGATGTGCCCATAACACTCCTGGTAGCTCATCAACCCATGCGCCCTTCTTCTCTCCCAGTCTAATCTTAAGAAGCTTTTTTATAAATTTATTGGTTGCTTCTACTTACCCGTTGGACTGGGGGTAAGCGGGTGAGCAAAATTTCAGCTCGATTCCGAAGTTCTAGCAAAACTCTCTGAAGTTATGATTGTCAAATTGCATGCTATTATCTGCTATCAAGGCGTAGGGAATTCCATAACGGCAGACCAGATTCCTCCACACAAAATCAGTCGTCTTCTTCTCTGTGATCCTGCTGAGCACTTCCACCTCGACCTATTTTGTAAAGTAGTCTACTGCCACCATAGTATGTTTGGCTACTCCTCTTCCTTTTGGTAAAGGCCCGATCAGATCGATTCCCTATTGGGTGAATGACCACGGTGAGGTCATGGTGGTAAGCTTTTCCGGTGGCTGTATATGTAAGTTCGCAAAGCTCTGGCAGCTTTTGCAACTCCTGGTTTTCTCCTGGGCATCCTGGTGCATTGTCGGCTAGAAATATCCTTGCCTAAGAGCCTTGTGGGCAAGAGATCTAGCTCCGGAATGATTTTCACAAACTCCCTCATGCACCTCTCTCAGTACATAATCCACGTCGTCTTTGTCCAGACATCGTAGGAACGGCAGAGTAAATCCTCATCGATACAGCACCCTATCAGTCATCGTGTACCTCGATGCTGGCACTTAATCTTCTGTGCTCGTAACTTGTCTGCCGATAACACCTCATCTCGTAAGTACGAGATTATTGGGTTCATCCACGATCTTTTCTGCTCTATTCGCATTATCTCCAAGTTCTGCCTGCTCATTAACGACCAGAATCTCTTCTCAACGATTGAGCTTGTAGTTACTTTGAGGTCACTTCACGCAGTTTCCTTTCACTACACCAGACCAAGAAGCTTGTTACTCCCCTCCTTTAAAATTTGTGTACACAAATACTAGTCAGAGTACGCCGGGGAGTTTTCCGGCGTAAACCCTCTGACGCTCAAGTCAGCAATCTGGTTTATTGTGGAAAACTCTAGCCACTAATTTTGTGGCTCTAACTTAATTTAAGGAGTGATAAAAACTCTGTGTGTTCTCCAGAGGTTCCCTTATGAATCCTTCTGGAATCCCCTTTTAATTAAGTGTTTAGTGTGTTTATGTCCAACCATTTTACCTTCTTTGATTTCCCCTTTTATAGCCTTCCTTTGAATTCGGCTCCTATTGTCCACGTTTTCCACCCCCCGCCCAGTATGCATCATGGGTGCATGAATCGTTATCGTTGCGGTTGAGTGGGCCTGGTGCCTAGATTTTCGGGGAGTGGTGCACGTTTTGACGACTATCGTAGGTTGAATCTGCCAACCTCGGCTCCAGCAGGAGATATTTTGGCGCTGGGCAGGAGATTCTTGCTCATATCATGATTTCCATCAAAAAGCCTTTTCAGCAGCGAACGGAGACTTCTGCTTCTTGGCAGAGAGCAGAGACTTCTGCTCCTGAGTGGCATAATGCTCCTCGTGTGCGAGAAAAATAGGTCATCGTCCAGCACGACTGGTCTCATCGTTATTTACCCCCAAATAATTTTATTGTTATTTTTTTCATTTTATAAAAAGGGAAAACTGGAATTTGATATCTTATTCAATTTAAATTATTTTAGCAATCCTTTGTGGTCATAATTTTATGCAGAAAATGCTCTCAGCAATGATGTGGCAGGGGCTAGTCACTTTTGTGAGTTGGATGCTGACTTTTGCTTAAACAAAGGAGGGTGGATTAGGATGGAAGATATTTTCTTATTGTAGTAAATTTTTTTTTAAATTGTTTTATCAAACTTTAAGTTGATTAACATTGGAATAAATTTTTAATGGATGGGGCTATTTGGCCAATTTATTTTTTAAAAGTATGAACGTTCGCAAATGAGAAATCTTTATTACTAAGAAGTAACATTGTTAAAGTACAAATGATATACATTATTAGCATATGTATATAAGCATTATTAGGCATGGCCACAAAGCTAAAACAAAACAGACTTGAACTTAACAGGAAATGGTAATGCTGGTGTAGCCAATTGTCCTTGCGAATGAAGGGCTAGAGCTTCATAAATTGGAACATTGACCAAAAACACCCATAAGAAAAATGAGAGAACATAAAAATTTTTTAGAATTCTGAAATCCCAGGAAAATGATCTTGATCAATCACTTAATCTCCAATTAAGCTAAAAAGAGATTTAACCATGTAATTGTTCGCAAGGATTCTTGCTCATGCTTCTTTAACCCATCTCCTGTGACCTCCTTGGCAGTGGTGGAAAATACTGCTTGGAATAGCCCTAGCTAGTTGCTCATAATTATGTCGGCAAGCCCAAAATAAAATGTAGTAGTATTATCTGCATTCTCTATAAATTTCACCGAACTTTGAGTGTGTAGCAGTTGTGAAAATTTTAATATACTCGCAAGTGCACAAATCTAGAAATAGAGTAGTAGTAATGAGGTCGAACCCATATGGATTGCTATAAATTGAAAAGTTTAATTTATATCTAAAATTAATATTAATTCTAACCTAGTTAAGGAAATTGAGTCTTTAAGAGAAGTTAAACTAATTAAACTAAGAAAACAATTAACGCAAATGAGAATTCAATAAGACAAAACTTACTAAGGCCTCAGAATCCACCATTATTAAAATAGTAATTATCTAATTATTAATTAATCCCCAACTTTAGAGTGACAACTCGAAATCAATTTATGTCATTTTATGAATATAACAATTAAGCCCAATTAATTAAATCTAATGTAGGTTCTTTTTTCTATTTAATAGTATGATATCTAAGCATTCTATGTAAACATATTGAATAACAAAGAGTCAAAGTTTTCCTAAGTACTTTATGTAAACAATTTAATGAAAGAAAAAGAATCAAAGATAATCATGTATAGAATTTATAGATCCAAGCATAGATAACAATCAATGATATATGACAGAATTAGTGAAAGGATTTAATAAAATTCAATTAATCATGTGAAACAAAAACCATAATCATTAAAACACACATGTAGGATATTAATTAAATAAAAGGATAATTATTTCATTAAACAGGGTTTCATCTTTAACCTCAAAATAAGAAAATTAATCAGACATATTTGAATTGGAAACAAAAAAAAAAAATAAAATCAGCCATGAAAGCCGAAGCTCGGGTGCCGATTTTCCTCTGCCGAATTGAGTCCGCTTTTCTCCTCTCTAGCGGCTGCTTCCCCCTCCTCCAAAGCCAAAGCTTGCTTATATATTCTTCAAAGTGGGCCACCGTCCTTTTAATTCTAAAGCCGAAAGGTTTGGCCTTTTACTTGATTTGCTCTCACACGTGATCACGCTCAGAATTGCTCTAGGATTCCTTTTCCATTTATGAAAGCCAAGTGCGGGTCCCTTTAAATTGCTTTCCAAATATTACAATGCCATGCACGTGCAACTTAACTAAGCTAAAGCCAATGTATGCTTAAATTCTTGTTCACGTGCTGGGTCAATTAATTTACTAGCTTCGGTTTCCTCGGCTTCACTTCCACATGCATGTATGTCTAATTGCTTCTGAAAGCAATTAATTAACGCTTCCGAAATTGAGCTCCCTTATGTCATTTTTATTCATAACCTCAAATTAATTCTCTATTCAACAAATTAATTAAATTAATTAAAAATAAAAAATAAAAATAACTAGTAATTAAATAATTAAAGGTAAAATATGTATATAAATTATGCCCATTAGTAACCATAACTCATGAATATTGCAATGGTATGAACCATACGGTTGACACCTGAGACGTAATGATAAAAGCCATTAAATCAGCAATGCTCAATGAGTAATTGCAAATCTTTTGAAGATTTGCTTGTTCTAAGTTCTAATAGGAGGGATTCAATAATTAAACATTTGAATCTTGACATATTAGCTAGTTTTCGTTTTAATACAGGAAGGTAAAACAAGTACAGGCAGACAGAGCTAATACAAGCGATTTAGCGGCCACAGAGCTTGGCATCTTGCCGTTGTCCTTCCTCAAGAAGAGGCCTTGATACAAAGGCCAGTTGATGAGAACTATGGCGCTGCATAAAAGGATTTGCAAGAGCATTGTCTCGTAGAATTTAACATAGCCATCGCCTACAATCACCTTCTTTACCACCACAATCATGCAGAATAAATTCAGCATAGCAAGTGTTGATAATATTGTGAACATTGAAGAGGCCGCACCGAATTCCATTATCTCTTTCTCATATCGTTGTGATACGTCTTCGTCAGCCACTTTTTCTGTAACAACAAAAGATGATTCAGAAAATCCTAGCATCTTCAAAATGGTGTCGATGAAGGCAAAAAGGAAGGAGGTTGTTCTTAGGTAAAGCCATAGCCGTTGATCATTCCACCAACCAAGGGCTGTGCCGCCAGACCACATAAACTCTGCTAGGCTACATGTGTACTTGGCAAACATCACATAGGCAAAAGGTATTATCCATGGGCTTGAGATCTGTTTTCACAAACCATGAGAGACAATTTAATTCCTTGAGAATCAAGTGATGTTATTAAGGAAATCAAAGTTTCTTGCGCATGAAAAAGAAATTAGATAAATAATCATACCATTGGAAACAAGGGAATTCCTTTGAGAAGATAAACTGAAGGAACAATAGAATAAAATAGCGTTGCCAAGCAATTTGGAGGCCAGAGACAATAGCAACAATATCCCAAACGAAGGCCTAAGCTAATCTTTCCCCGTGCATACAGAGCAGGACTGTATCTGGAAAGCATAATTTGGAAATCACCTTCAGACCATCTCTTACGCTGCACAAGGAACTGTAGCAATGTGGTTGGTGAAACACCTAAGAATGCATCCCTTTCTGGCTTGCAATACACTGATTTCCATCCTTGACATTGGATCGATATCCCTGTTATAACATCTTCAACCGGACACCCATATTTCAATCCAATCTGGAATCAACCGTTCAGTTAATGCAATAAGTACACAAACTAATATACCTATCTCCATCATAAAAAAAACATATAGCCAAGAAAGAGATACTGACCTCCTTTCCCCATTGAGTGTTTGCTTCATAGGTACAACTTGCAAGAGCCTTCGATGTTTCTTCCAATTCAAGTAAACTTTCTTCTCTCTTTAAATCATTTTCTCTCTTCAATTTAATCTTAGTTTCCTTATCGTATTTCCTTCCACATAGAATTTCTCTTCTGTGAAAACAGCCAGATCCACAATAAAGTGGGCCTCCATAACCATCCATGCCTTGAAATTCCACCTTCGCTCACCAAAATGTACGAATTTGCAAGCAAAAAAGAGCCATGAAAACCGAAGATTAAATAAAACATAACACGTGATGCAATTCGATTATAATTCATGCATGCATCAATATTTACTCACCTCATTATATATTCTTAATGAGTTGCTGTACAATTCATTCTTAGTAACATTATCAAACTTCTGTGGAAACTGAACAAAAGCAACCTCATGGCCCTTTTCTTCATCCATGAAGAAGCAAAGAGCATCTCTTACAGCTTGTGAATTGTTTGAGTACATATCACAGTCTACATTAAGAGTGACTTGTCCATTGCTAATCTTTGATGACACCCTTATCTGCACATGGAACCATTAAACACGTAACAATATATCAGAAGTGAACTCTTTGGAATCTTTCCCTGCTCACTGTACCATAACCTTAAATTAAACAGTGTGTATGCACCTACTGACTGATTGAGATAGTGTTATCAATGGCATTACCAGTGCATTCATAGCTCCTGCTTTGAAATTATGTAAATGCTGGGGTCTCTTCTCGCGAGCCAAGTATACCAATGTTGGCAAGGCACGCCCTTCATTATCAACAGCATTTGGATCTCTTCCATCTATCAATATCTTCAGACCCCAGAGAGAGAACAAATCAAACGAACTTAGCATAACATTTTAACTTGAAAAAATCAAAACGCAGAGGTCGAGGGCCAAGATGATTTAATTACTTGAAGAATGGTATCATGATCAAGCCGCGAAGAGTAAGAATCCCAGTGAGAAAATCCTTTATGTTTCATGCGTATTTCTTCCGTGATTCTACCAAGCTTTGTTGCAGTTTGGATTCTACTCTCCATTTCTTCATATAATCTCTACAAGAAAAAGAGCGTGCTAGGAACAAATTTAACAAATATTGAAATAAATCAAGAACAATACAACAAAATTTTCTCATTATCATGTTCATCAGATATAAAACACTGTTCTTGATTGTTACCAAGTTAAGAATCAAATCACAAAGATTTTTTAGGAAAATTAAAAAAGATTGAACTCTCGTTAACTCGCAGTGTCCACAGAGAAATTATATAGATTTTCTTCCTTTCCAAAAATATTACGGAACACAAACCAAATCTCTCCCCAGTTATAATGCAAATCAGACATCTGTTATCACGACAGTATGTATGTCAAAAAATTTAAAAAGTAGGAACATTTCTGTATTTGTTTATTCGATTCATTAATTATATCAATAAGTAAACAACATCAATATATCAAGAATTTTATTGTTTATTATTATTATTATTTTTAAGAAACTTCAGGATGGCCTAGGTCCTGTGAATCTCTGTTTATCTTCATTATTGGGCTTATGAGGGTGTCCTGTGAATTTTATTGTATTTGATACATAAAATCTACATGTGTATCGAATGTAATTATTTTTATTCAGATTGTCCTCTTAAGATGTGTTCCAAAGACCCAAGGCATATAGATGCTGATAATTGTAGATAAAATAAATGAATGTATTCAACTGATTTCTTATTTTCAGTATAATTAAGTTATCTCTTTTGACAAATGCTATGCATATCTTGCACTACAAGTGGTACACGTGCATGTATCCCATTCAGCAGCTTAGTCAGAAAATCAAAACAAGGATAAAAATTTATGATCGACATTAAATACAAACAAAGAAAAAAAATAAAATATCAGAATTTAACTACTAAAAATATTTGTGTTTGTGTAAGAATTTGTGTGATTTTTAAAATAAATAAAAACAAAATGTCTGTTAGGTTTTTGGGCTGAATGAAAGTAGACGCCGGACCTACTCGTCACTTGGTGGTTCCACTTATTCCATTTATTAGATATATAAAAAAAAATGTTATCCCCGTATAATTAATCAATTAATTGTTATCGATTAAGATACTCACCTTGATAGCTGCCAGATCTTTGGACTGACTTTTATGATCATCGCCACGTGCTTCACCAACTTTGATGAAATATGCAGCA
The DNA here is from genome assembly GCA_030444775.1 of Atalantia buxifolia. NCBI lineage: Eukaryota > Viridiplantae > Streptophyta > Magnoliopsida > Sapindales > Rutaceae > Atalantia > Atalantia buxifolia. Next base: position 24,288,094 of record CM059834.1, on the reverse strand, counting down.
GGGGACCTAGGCTCCACATTGAATTTCTTGCAATAAGGAATCCAATGTTTGCAGAAATGAGAAGCCTCCATTAAAGCATAGAAAGTAAGATCAGAGCCAGCATCGTCAGAAAGATAAACACTGAGCTTATCAGTCGGATAATCGTATGCCATTACCGATAGGACAGTGTTAATCACCATCACTGGTGGTTCTATTTTGGGGTCTGCTGTGCACACAAAGATGTCCACTCCAGGCAGCTCACTCTCATATCTATGTTTATTTAAAACATAAACATAAGCATGTTAGTGCATGCGACGTAATCATATCATCCAACTTAATATAACTGTAACGCCACTTGACAGTATGGCTCACCTTTGAGATAACCTGTTCCTAAAGGTTTGCCTGCGGACTCTGTTCCACCTCAGGGCTTGAGTTACAATCCAGTAGAAACCGAACCACAGTTCAGCTGCAAACAAGCCGATCCAGACCCATAATGTTAATCTTCCATCTTGATGATCACGTTCATTTGGTCTGTGACTCAATCTGTAAGCCCAGATCAGAAATATGCAAACAAACACAGAAAACGCAAAGACCCTGTAAAAAATTATCCCGTTTGCTCTTCTTGTCTCAAACAGAGGCAAGTATCCATCACCTGCCATTTTTTCCCCCACCGTTTCTTTCTCTCCAAACTCTACGCCGGTTTCTGCATATCTTCAACTACTTATACAGTGACTCAGCTCTCCGCATTTTATTTTGTCTCTTTCAATTTTTTGGCTTTGCTGTTTTGCACAGAGAGAAGTTGGACTGTGTTGTCTTATCATGTTAAATTATTTTTTAGCATCTCTAAAAAAGTTTTTAAATAAAATTATATTTTTTTATTTAAAGAATTATATTAATATTAAATATTTTAAAAAATACGTTAATTAAAATTTTTTAAATAAAATCTATTTTTTATTTTTTAATATTATCGAGTGAATTTTATTCTTCTTTTATTAATATTTTATTATTGTTTATTAAAAAAATAAGACTGTAATAATTATTATTTATATTTTTTTAAAAAAATATAACAATAATTTAATTTGATAATTAAAAAATTTTAATTAAAATAATATTAATTTATTTTTATTTGATGAATTTTTTTTATGTAAAATTATATTTTTTATATATTTATTTATTACATCAATAAATAAATTAAAATTTAATAAATAAAATTTTTAAAAATTTTTAGAGATGCTCTTGACACGCCTTTGTGGTCACAATTTTGAGAAGGCATTCTCTCGGCAATGAGGCGACCGGCTTCTCTAGTGGATTAGGATGCTGACTTGGAAGTAGACTAGAAATATTACTTTTTACAAGGTCCTCAACTTGAGATACTTAATTATGGTGAGTGATCGATTTAGCACGCGGCTGTATGCATGGAGTCATTCATCGGCAGACGTGGGCCCCGCGATACAGCTTCTGGCGTGAGGTGCACGACTGCACGTCTACTTGTTAGCAATCAGTGCCCTTCTTCAGATGCAGCTTGTGGAGCTTTTAAGCTATGTTTTGGTGCTATGATTAAGGGTGGAATAGGACTAGTTTTTTGGATTAATTATCTGTCTCATATTTGATAAGTTTCACTTAAATTGGACAAAGAAATTAAATTCAAATTTAGTCTTCAGACTAGCAAATCTCAATTTACACATAGCATCATCTGAAAGAGATTCGGAGGCTTTAATTGCCACCCCCACGCACACGTAGGACCACTTATAATATTTGACAACAACCAATCGTCAGATTCTGTTAATTTCCTCCGCCTTTCAAACAAAACTGGACGACTGTCATGAACTCAACAGTCTCATTATGCTTTAGCAAAGTAAACGCAACATTTTAAAAAAAAATAAAGAATAAAAAAATTACAAGAAAAAGTAAACAGAATCGTCACAAATGACATCAGAACGATTGCAATATACGTAGGTAGTTGCCAAAAAAAACCAACAATTATTCGATCATCCGCAATTTTCCGGCCCCCTTAAAAGATTAAAAGACGACTAAAAAAGTTTTGATTGATGTTTTGTCGTTTTGCAACTTTTCTTGCTTTTCGGTTTGTACTACAGTCGCTTGGTGGTGCTGCAGTAGCTCGGTTGATGTGAGGCTTCCAAAGTTGTGATTTATAATGCATCGAGAAACGAACAATAAACCACCCCAGAAGAATTATAAGCGAAATGTCCCAAAAGCTTTGCATGGCTAATTTGGGATCACAAACTGAGCTATCATGCTATTTAGATAGCTATCGATGGTATCTAAATAGAGATTAAACACTTAAATCTAAAAGCTTATAATAATCATACTATTAATGCTGTAAAAGTCGTACGGCATCGTAGAAAAATCCTTAAAAATCTTTCCAAATAATAGGAAATGCTCCGGAGAAAAGAAAGGTCAAGTTTAAGTCAGTGAGGCTTCCAAAGTTGTGATTTATAATGCATCGAGAAACGAACGATAAACCACCCCAGAAAAATTATAAGTGAAATGTCCCAAAAGCTTTGCATGGCTAATTTGGAATCACAAACTGAGCTATCATGCTATTTAGATAGCTATCGATGGTATCTAAATAGAGATTAAACACTTAAATCTAAAAGCTTATAATAATCATACTATCAATGCCGTAAAAGTCATACGGCATCGTAGAAAAATCCTTAAAAATCTTTCCAAATAATAGGAATGCTCCGGAGAAAAGAAAGGTCAAGTCGTTTGGGTTAATGAATAAGCCAGTGAGTGGGCCTTGGGCCAATTAAATAGAAGGGTGGGGCTAAATAGAAAAATGAAAAGTGAAAAGTCATATGCAGTTTGTCGGCAACACGTGAAACCCGATCATAAACAAAGGAGACGGCGGAGTTAACGCTAAGAATGAATTAGAAACTTCCATTAAACAATTGTGAAAAGCCAAAGATTGCTATTTGCAAGAGCAATTAAATTAATAATAAAGCACCATACACATGGCAGCTGAAAGAGATTTCGGAGGCATCAATAATTGCAATGTGACCCCGTTCTCCGACCACTCCGTAGCAGCAGCTGTCGGCACTTCTATAACTCTTTCTTTAACGTTATTGCTGTCCAAATAACTCTGTTTCCAAATCGTGGATTTTCCATCAGCATTCCAGTTCACGATACTATATCTGATGATTTATTTTTATTATTTTATATTTTTATTATTAAATAATTTATACAAAATAAGTTTTATCATCACTCTTCGGTAAATTACTCTGGAAACTGTGTTGCTGTGGAATGTGTGGTCGCAAAAGCAAGTGAATGCATGCAGGAAAATGGGATTGCCTTTGTTGCAGAAAAAATAAATGATTTGATCAATGCCTTCAAGGGGGCCACCGGACGCCATTCTAGGATCCGAGGATAAGCTTGTTAGGAGACTTCAAGTGCTCAAAAAGATGGAAGAAGAATCTATTATGATTTCTGTAGCCGGGACAGACCGTTTTGGTTATTACGGGTCGGATTTCGGGTGGAGAAAGCCGAAGAAGGTGGAGATTGTGTCAGTAGATATCAATGGAGGCGGTGTCCAGGTTGGCGTTGTTCTGGACGAACAACAAATGCAGGTTTTTGCTTCTCCCTTCCTTAATGGCCTAAACGATAAGAAAAGTATCTCAGCAGTACCTAGGTGAAGGATACAAGAACGAGGCAATCCTAACTCAATTCTGAACCTCGTGCATGAGTTTGAGTTAGTCCTCTTCCTATGAACTTTGTTGAATAAGGTGTTGCACGACAATTTATGAGCGTTGCCGCCTAAGTCGTTTTATTATTTTTACTTTCATCTTTCAGAGTTTTCGTATTTCAGTAATATATTTGGTCAACCACATTCCTAGGGCCTGTAATGCGGATGCGGTAGCTCATACATTGGCAAGAATGCCTCTTATCTGAGCCTATTGTACGGTTGGGCGGAAGAATCTACACGGCATACATAATTCTGATTCGTGAACACTTCGTAATCTTGTTTTCTTTGTCCAATGAATTACCATTTATTTAAAAAAAAACATTTTTGAAAAGTCAGAGATAGATGCACGTAATTTTTTTTTTTTGTACTGATAAATTAACTACGGCATACGGAACATAATTTTTTTTTTTTTAAGAACTGATAAATTTGTGAATAAAAAAAAAAAAAATTTCTGTGACCAGTTGCTCTGCCATTTGTGTATACCGACCATCTGAGCTCCTGCCGGCACAGAGCAAATCAATTAGCAGATTGCAAAAGCGTTACATCAATTGTAACATTTAATAATGGCAGATGAAAGGGATATCGGAGGCATTAATAATAACGGATCGGTCAAAATACACGAGGTATGCAAAGTGCCTCCGTTCTCCGACGACTCAGCAGCAACAACAAAAACAACGACAACTGCAGCAGCTGCTTTGGCTACCCTTTCATTGACGTACTTTGACACATACTGGATCAGATTTGGGTCATGGGATAGCCTTCTCTTCTACGAAATCAGGGACTTAACATGGGATTCATTCAGCAAAGTGGTCCTCCCAAAGCTCAAGCACTCTCTCTCACTCACTCTCCTTCATTATCTCCCTCTCGCTGGTCACTTGATGTGGCCCCCACATGCTGGAAAGCCAGGCGTCTGCTACTCCTCCCCTCATAGCTACCCTAAAAACGATGGCGTTTCAGTCACGGTTGCTGAGTCCAACGCCGACTTTGATATCCTCTCTGGCAATGGAATCCTGAAAGCTGTTGAATTTTATCCGCTGGTGCCCCAGTTGTCGACATCAGATGACAAAGCAGAGGTAATTGCCATCCAAATAACCCTGTTTCCAAATCACGGGTTCTCCATCTGCATTTCAATTAACCATACGGCCCTTGACGGGACCAGCTTAATGTTATTTATGAAATCTTGGGCTTGCTTATGCAAACAATTGGACTTACACCAACAAAATAAAGCTCCTTCGTTGCCGGAGCGTCTAACCCCATGTTTTGACCGGACTCTGATAAAAGATCCCGGTGGGATCGACTTGGTGTACGTCAAGCACAACATGGCTTTTGCCGGATTGGATCCCAACACGCGAACCTTGAAGCCTAATCCCGTTGACCCAAAAGTAGCGGATACCAACAACTTGGTTCGAAGGACATTCGAATTGACCAGTGAAGATCTAAACAAGTTGAAACATAAGCTGCTGCTGGCTAAAGAACATCAATCAAAATCCAAACAACTTCACTTATCATATTATGTGCTTACATGTGCCCACGTATATGCGTGCATGGTTAAAGCTATAACGGAAGATGCGAATACAACTGTTGTGTTTTCGTTCAATGCGGATTGCAGGAGCCGTTTGGATCCTCCACTTCCGGTTAATTACTTTGGAAACTGTGTTTCAGCTGCTGTATGTGTGGTTGCAAGAGCAAGTGACTTCTTGCAGGGAAATGGGATTGATTTTGTCAAAAAATTAAGTGATTCAATCAAAGGCCTCAGGGGAGATGCCATTGTAGGATCAGAGGATAAGATTGTTAGGAAATACGAAATGCTCAAACAGATGGGAGAACAATCAATTGTGCTTAGGATATCCGGGTCACACCGTTTTGATGTTTACGGGCCGGATTTCGGGTGGGGGAGGCCGAAGAAGGTGGAGGCTGTGTCAATAGATAGAAGTGGAGCTATTTGTTTGGCAGAAAATAAGGACGGAGGCGGGGTTGAGGTTGCTGTTGTGTTGGAGAAACAACAAATGGAGGTTTTTGCTTCTCTTTTCATTGATGGCCTAAACGACGAGCAAATTATCTCAACAGTGTCTAGGTCAAGAATATAAGTTTGAGTCCAGTCCATCATCAACTCAACTCTTGAACCTTTTGAGTCAATCCTATCAACTTTTACACTGCATACAAAAATAGTGGTATAAGATGATGCACGAGTCTTGTCCCCTAAGCTGTTTAGTTATTTGAATTTATCTTCTTTAATCTTCGTATAGTAAATTTGGATTTACAGTTACTTTATGTGATAATAGTAATGTAACTTATTTGAATTTATCTTGTTAAATTTTCATATTGTAAATTTGGGCTTGAAGTTAAAGTTATATACTTTTTATTTCCAAATCCTTTTAATAGTAATGCAACGCTCCTACCGAGCTTGATGGAGTATACCACTTTCACAAACTCAGATCCGTCGTACCATTTGCCTTTCAACGCTTCTTCTCCGTCAAAATTCACCCTGGAAATTATAACAAGCCGACAACTTCTTGCCTGACTGAAAATATCTAGAGATCCTTTTAGCTGAAGCATAAGATTTCTACCAAAATTACTAGTAAAATTTACAAAGTAGGATGGTAGCAAAATGAACTCGTTATTCCAAAATGTATAAAGGGAAAATTTTGGTCCGCAGAACTTGCCCCAAGCAATAAGAGGAAGACAGAAGGCCAATACCCCATACTTCTACAAATTAGAACTAGTATGTTGCTTCATCTGTGACATAAATAAACCTCGTTACCATCCGCGAATGCCGGTGATTTTGAAAAAGCATTTACCAAGTCAAATTGCCATTACAAAGAAGATGCATACCATCATTGGCGTCGGCCATGTTAAAGTCGTCTCCATCGTCATCAAAATCAATGTTCTGCAAGAGCATATGGAGCATCAATAACTTTTTTTCCCCCTTAATAAAAAAATTTCTTTTCTAGACGCCTACTGTGCTCTTTACTTCAATCTTTTGCTTTTTCATTTTTGGTAATTTTACCAGGAAAACTTTCATACACATTCAAAAACTCATTAGTTGTCAAAGGGTAGAGATACAAGCCTATACAAAGCATCTTCTCTTCGGACAAAGTTCAGATAGCGATTTAAGCCATTTATCATCAAACAAATGATAGAGTGAGAGAGGATAGCAAAAATAACTCACTCGCATCACAAAATATTCCACCAACTGACTATAAATATTTATGCTTATAATACACAACTCCATGCAATCTGCTTTCAGACAAATTTATTGCAATGCCTCTGAAAAGAAGTCCCACGGCCAGTTAGGTAAGATGCCTGGCACATGACATCTTACCAACAAGTGAGAAGCCCTACTGAGTATCAACCATCCAAGTAACAATATATCATTCTTCTCAGAGAAAAAATGAACTAACAATTATCTGTTACAGATACTATAACCCTTTCTGGCTCAAATTCACCTTAACAATATCTATACACCAAAGCAAAATTCATTCTTCATACTATTGCTACAAAATGAAGGACAGAAAAGGAAAGATAGGAGAAATAAGAAAGAAGCATGCAGCAAATCAACAGGCCTGCGCACGACCTGATTTGTCCCATCATATGGCTTTCTAGCCCAAAATTTATCATAGTAATATCCGAACATCATTTATAGCTATAATAATCAAATGATGCTAAAGTAAGAATCATTATAAATAAATAACAATATAGTCTTTGAGAAAACCTGGTTATAATCTCCATCATCACTGAATTCTTCTTCAACTTCTCCAGCTGCCTCATCACCGTCTCCATCCTCATCTTCACCTTGCTTCTTTTTCTTTTCAACTTTATCCTCTTGGCCCTACAGATAAAGAAAGAATCACCAATGTGGTATTAGAAAAAAGACGAAATATCTAACAAGGAAAGATTCATTTTTCCTGAGGGTTTTTCCTGTTGCAGCAAAAACATAAGACCACATCAAATAAGCAAAATAGGCATAGCACAAGAGGACATGCTAAATCCCAAAACTTGCCTAACTAGTAAAGTGGAGACATATTGAATATAAGAAAATAATACACTTGAGAAACAAAAGAAAAAGATGTTGGAAATTGGCAAGACAAACACCCCAAAACAATTAAAAAGAAAAGTGACCAGAGCTTTTATCTGAGAAAACCTGCATCTGCATTCAATCGCACTATTTTTGGATTTCTCTCCTCGCTTGAACCTGAAAGCTTATTTCACGATTGGATGAGTCTGAAATCCTAAAATATAACAAGTTTTCAGTGGATTCTTTAGTTGCCTACCTTTAACCAGTTCTGCAGGAAAGTTACTATACTCGCGCTGTAACAATTGATTAACAGATCCACGATTTGATGAAACTTTCGGCTTATTCCAGTCGGAATATCTTTCTATGTCTACACTTTGGCTCTCTGACACTAAATGCATGAAGAAGGAAAAATTGCCACAGCTTAAATAACAATTGAGTATGGAAAACTATATATCCTACAACAAATTTAATTCAAATTCTGGCATATTTAGATCATTGCAAGTAAAGATGAGCCTAAATCATGAACCATGCTTTGAATATTGATTCCACCTATCCTTTTCTTTCTTCTTCTTACTAGTGTCTACTAACTAATACAGAATACATTAGACATTAAAGTAGTTGAAGTACTCGATGCTCACTCTTTTCAACATTCTCTTCAAGAAAGTATGGAGAGGATTTCCAGTAATTTAGCAATCTTGAATTCCAGAGAATTAAGTTTCTTTCCATCGGAACCTTTTTGTAATCGGACAAGTCAATCTCCTACATTTTAAAAATGAAACCTTTCACATAAATTTTTTTAACGAAAAGAACACAAACACGTTTTAGCTCTAGCAATTGACTTTACAAACTAATCCAATCATATTTTATCTAGAATGCCCTTGTTAAAAAGTCATAAATTCTAAATATCTTAGAATGTAAAGAACTCAAAAGGAAAAAGAAATAAAGAAATTTGAGTACTTACAGGGAAAAGTTCAAAAGGTTCTTGTTTGGCAAAGCCAAAACCACCAGTGCCTCCGCAGCCACCTCGTCCACACCCTCTACACACCATTTATCTGCCAAAAAAGGGAAAATCATTGAACATGCAGAGAAAGTAATTGATTGATAGCTTTTTTTATTTTTTTGGGGAAAAAATATCGTAAGAGAATTGAAGAAATAGAAACAGACGAAAAGGGCAAAAGAGTTTCAAGAAATTGACAAAAAAATGGAATTTTGATGACGAAGAAGGGTTCTGAGGTTTAACTGAGCAGACAGAGAAAGCACGGCAAGGAGTGCTGATTTGCAAAGGTGAATGAGTACTGTGTGTTGTATGCGGATGCCTGTGTAAAAATTTATGTGGTAATAACTTCCACAAAGCTTAGCAAAACTCAACAAAGCATCGGATCTGAATCCTTTGTGAAACTACATTAAAATATTAACAGAAACTTAGAACAAAATTCATAACTACATCAACTCATATTACATCACAAGTACACCAAAACATAGAGACTAGGATGTTCACAGATCAGAATTTGTGGATTAGATATCAATTCATATCCGATTTCTAATTTTGTAGATTATAAATTTCCAATCCACAAATTGATAAAATTCAATCCAAATCTAGTTCATAGGTCTGCGGATTAGATGCAGATTTGACCCAATCTACTTCCAATCCACCATTTTATGGATCGGTTTGTGGATTAAAATTTTTTAATTCTGTCAAATAAACAAATTAATTACATAAAGAAATCTAATATAAAAATAATTTTACTGTTTACGAAGCTATATTTGTTAATTTAATTACTCTAGTATTCAATTAATTTTTATTTTATATTATTATCGGATAAGATATAATATGAAGTTAATATAACTACATTTTGAATTATTTATTTATTAGCTAGTAGTAATGCCACATTTACAAGTTTTATTTTTTAATTAAATAAAATTTTTATTTTTTCTGTGGATTCACGGATATTTTCTATAAATCTAATCTACCAGCTGTGGATTTTCAAGCTTTTCAATTCAATCTAATCCACCAATCTACTGATTGGATTTTGACGAATCGAATTTTTTCGAATCAGATGGGTTGAGCGGATTGAATTGAATTCTAATCACTCCTAACAGATACTACAGTATTATTCAAACAGAACGGCACTCAAAAGGCCAAAACTACTCAAGTTAAATCCAAACTGATTACTGATAGTCTGATATATAAAACATATTATATTATGAGTACCTCCTCAGCCAAATAAGTCAATAGCCTTAACCTCAGGCTTCTCGACATCCTCTTCAGGCACAGTGACAGCAAGCACACCGTTCTCCATGTTAGCCTTGATCTGATCCATCTTAGCATTCTCAGAAAAGTTCGTCAAAAAATGTTTTTTTTCATACTATTCTAACTCAAGTTTCTCAAAAAAAATAAAAAAATAAAATAAAATAAAAAGCACTTAAACATTTCAAAAGCCTTCTTAAACAAAATCAACTGAAATCAATAATGGCACCAGCGAATTAACTACTGGAATCAACAATGTCAGATAAAGCAACCAAAAAGAACATGGGACCAATTGAAATCAACTACTGGATAAGGCACTGCTGAATAAACTAAATCAAAGGAAATTCTATACCGTAAAACATTAATCAGAATGTCAGAAATTCACCTGTGCCAACGGCACGGGCTGGCAGCGACTGCCAGTGGCAGCAGCGACGCACGGTGCGGACTGACGGCGCCACGTCGGAGTCTTTTTTTCTTTTTTAAATCTGATTTTTAGTGGCTATAAATTTATTCTCAAAAACTGTTTTTTGAAACCGAAATCAGTAAAAATTTACTGAAAAAATTATTAAAATGCGTGATCCTGTTTTCCTTTTTTGTTTGGTTCAATTGGATTTTTCATTTTTATCTTCTTCGAAAAAAATTGGATTATGAAATGCTTAGGGGAACGTCGGGGGATTTACCAAAAAAGTGCCAAAACTTTTAAGTTTTTACGATTAACCCCTGTTTCAGGCTAAATATCAGTTTTTTTTTTTTTTTGGAGAAAATAGCCTGCATTTCAGGTTTTATTATCATAAATAGTTATAATTATGTGCGATAAGCACCTTTGCCCTATCATCAATTGCCAAAAATAAAAGTCTGCCGCACATATTATAAGTTTTACCTCTAGTCTTATTTTAACTTGAATTTTTATTATTTTTATTTTTTTATCTATCAACTCAAAGTAAGTACTTTAAAGATTCTAGTTATTTTATGAATGAAAAATAATAATATTTATAATAAGATTCATAATAATGTCAAATCTAAATCCTAAACTTAAAACATTAAAAAAGTTGACATTGTCTAAAAAAACAAGCATTAACCTTAAAGCGTGAAAAAGTAAACACTAATATTAACTTCTTGCTCTTTAATTAATGATTATATCTTTAATTCTGTATTACTATATGTGTATGATAAATTTGGTTACTTGTTGAGAGTAACGAGGTTTCGGGCATTTAGTGAGGGGGTTAATTTTAAAAAATTAAACGTTTTGGGGTAATTTTACGAATTTCCCAAACATGTGTGGTCCTTGATGATAATTATATAAATAAAACAAAAATGTGTGTAGGCCCATGCGCACTGGACAATGGATCAAGTGACTTTTCTCGTAGACAAAAAATGAATAGATAATTGGTAAAATGATTTTATTTTACAGTCGGCCGCAAAGGCACATAATATATCACTCACAGTAATTCATAAGTAACTTATAAGTAGTTACTTATGATGGAACTTCTATATTTGAATAAAAGAAAAAATTTATTTTACAAGGTGAATTTGAAAACAGAGCAGTTGATGAAATCATCTTAATTTTCAATTATAGAGAGTATTTTAAATATTCACTGTTAATAAATGGAAGGAACAAGATTGTTGTAGATAAAGATGGGTGCCGATTGCCAACATTGGTATGCAGTATATGGCTCGAGAGAAAAGGTCAGGATGGCCTCATAATTTTAGAAGGAGACGAGGCATGTTTTAGATTAAAAATTCTCTTAAGAAGAACGAGAAAGAAGATTTTGTCCAAAGCCTGAGAAACTTATCGACGAAATTACTACAACCGTGACGGGAATATACAAATAAGGCAAATAAATTTGAACCCGAATTTGCTTAAAAACAACAAGATTACTCACATTCAGGAATTTAGTAACTAAAAATTAAAGATAAATTCAAACAATACAACTGAGGCAAAAAGCACTCGTAAATCATTTTTATTTGTGTACATTTAGTGTAGAAGGCTATAAGATTATTAAACTCAAACCGATAAGAGTTGAGTTAAGGATTGCCTTAACATCTTGACCTGAGCACAGTTCTTAAGAGATGTGAGGTATTTTCTCCATCATTGAGGCCACTAACGAAGAGAGAAGTGAACACCTCCATTTGTGGTTCATCCAAGACAACACCAATCTCGACACTGCCTCCGTCCCTACTTTGCATCAAAGAAATGGCTCCCGTACCGTCTATTGACACAATCTCCACCTTATTTGGCTTCCCCCACCCGAAGTCCGAATCATAGAAATCAAAATGGCTAGTCCCGCCGGCTATAGCAATCTCAATTGATCGTTCTCCTGTTTCTTTCATCACTTCAAGTTCCCTAGCAATCCTATCCTCTGTTCCTATAATGGCATCCCCCTTCTTCAGGGCTTTGACCCAGTCACTTAATTTTTCTGCCACAAAAGCAATCCCGTCTTCCTGCATGAAATCACCCGCTTTCGCAACCGCAAATTCCGCCAATATGCAGCTTCCAAAGTAATTACCCGGAAGTGGAGGATCCAAACGGCTCCTGCAATCCGCAGGGACCCAAAACGTAACAGTTGTGTTAGCATCTTCTCTTCTAGCTTTAACCAGGCACACAAACACGTGTGCGCATGTAAGCACAAAAGTTGGTAAATGGAGCTGCTTGGATGGATGCTGTTCTTCATTAACGAGCACCAGCTTATGTTTCAACTTGTTTAGATCTTCACGGGTCAACGTGAAAGTCTTTCGAACCAAGTTGGAATCCACTTTTGTGACGGGGATGGTAACTTTCAAGCTTCGTGTGTTGGGATCCGATCCGGTAAAAGCCATCAACTGTTTAACGTACACCATGTCGATCCCACGAGGGTCTTTGATGAGACTCCGGTCAAAACATGGGGTTAGACTTCCCGGTAACAAAGAAGGGACAGGGACGACGACGTTTTGTTGTTGTATTTTTTTGCATAAATAAGCCCAAGATTTACTGAACAACACCGCACTTTTCCCGTCAATTACTGTATGGTGAACTGAAATGCGGATGGAGAAACCTTGATTTGGAAACAGAGTAATTTGGATGGCAGTTACCTCAGCTTTATCGTCTGAAATCGACAACTGGGGCGCCAACGGATGAAATTCAACAGCTCTGCGGGTTCCATTATTGCTAGAGAGGAGACGCAAGTCAGCATTGGACTCTGCAACTGTGACTGAAACGCCGTCGTCTTTAAAGTAATATACGGCTGGCTTTTCAGCATCTGGAGGCCACATCAAGTGACCAGCGAGGGGGAGATAATGAAGAAGAGTGATAGAGAGAGAGTGCTTCAGCTTTGGGAGGATCTCCAAGTTGAATGAATCCCATGTTAAGTCTTTTGTTTCGTAAAAGAGGAGGATATCCACCGGACTCAAACCGAAACAGTATGTGTCAAAATACGTTAATGGAAGCGTAGTAGCACGGACAGCTGCTGCTGTTGAGTCGTCCGAGAACGGGGGCACTTTCCAAGCCTCGTGTATTTTGACCGATCCGTTATTATTAATGCCTCCGATATCTCTTTCAGGAGCCATATGTGTGCGATCGTAAATGCTGTATCCTGTATTGCTCTTGCAGTCTTTGGCTTTTCACAAGTTTCTGTGTTATTTTTCTGTTTGATTGCTTTTCCGACCACTCATAGTTCATAAGCAAAGATAAAACATATGGATCATACCCATATGAGCTTGATACACATACGATTTAATTTTTTAAAGAAAAGTACAGATATTATCAAATCAATTGGACTGCCATAAGCTGGAGGCAAAAAAAAAAAAAAAAAAAAAGAGCAGTTGTAACCTAGACTCCAGTTACAATAATAATTTTTATTCGAGCGAGAAATGTGCATGCACCTTCTAGCTCGGTAGGAGTGATTAATGATCCTCATAAAGTCAAACTTTCTATAGTGATTAGATTTAGCACCACACAAACACACGCACACATATGTATAAGACAATTCAATGATGACAGAGGTGATCTGATTTAATTTTAATCCATTGCAATAACGTTTGCAATTTTCCAGTACGATTGAAATAAAAACTACTGTTAGTGATATTAAATCATCTCAAGCAAAGCAGAGTATGGCTGACTGCAGCTGATTATCTCGAATGCTGACTTGGCAAGTTAGTTACAGCTCACGTGTGAATAACGATTTGAGTGTATCGTTGAGCTTGCTTTAGCTTGATATATAATCTTGTAATGTGTAATTAGTTAGTTAGAATGAAACAAAATAAAATGAATCTTTGATCAGCTTCAAACCAACTTTCTTCACATTCTACTTACATTTTCTCAGTAACCAAACAACAATTTCTTTAGATTTTATCAACTACATTATCAAATAAATTAACTATTTATGATTAATAGAGCTTATGTCGTTGGAATCAAACATGTGTACGCTCATTTATTTGTCTTCTAGATTCAACTTCTTGTTGATCTTTTCTTGTATATTCCTTGTTCTATAACAAAGAAGGAATGTTGATCAAGTATAATCCTCATATTTATCCTCCCTCATTGCCACTTTATTCAATTTCTAATTTATTTATTTCCATATTTTTTAAAAATATTTAAATTACGATATTACATGAGATGTAAATATAAAATATCATAATATTTATTAAAATATTATAAAGGATAAATTTTTATTGACCCTGCTTAGATTGATAATCCTCAATTTACTTTCATGATGTTGGCATAATTTTGCAAAATAGATGGGGTAAATCAAAATCAACCCTTACTTTGATGAAATTTTTTTTTTTAACTGGTTAAGTATCAGATTACTATATTACACAAATATTTACAACTGTTATAACATCAGATCATTGCACTGATATTTACAATCAGATATATATCTAGTACTTACATGATTATATTTTTATTCTATCAAATACATGCCCAGTTGAATACCTTTCACAGAGGAGGGATGTCTCTATTGCACTTATATTTCACAAAGAAAAAAGAATTTTTATAAATATTTAACCCCCACAATATTTTTGTGTGAGCTTGAACCACTGTCCTCACAAGTCCAACCACCTCGCCAAAGGCCTTTGGCCTAGTGACACTTTGATGAAAATTGTTGAAAGCGTTAGTGAATGTAATTGCCGGCCACAGCCTACACGTGTGTAGTTTTTTATTATTTTACAATTACAGCAAACAAAATCGAAAATGTAATGCCCCAAATAACAAAAAGAAAATTCTTTCAGAAAGACCAGAATATTCCTAAATGTCCTATTTTGTTTATTTATTGAATATTCGATTAGTTCTTTGATCCCAAAACAGAACCTGAAAAAAAATAATTATTTAATGCACATTGCCAATTTATCAACCATTATTTATTGAGGTCCCATTGTTTACAAAAAGAATTTCTGGAACAATTTAACAAAAAGAAAAAAAAGTGGAACGAGGAAAACTAAAATTTCTGTGCAGCTTCTTTTAAAAAAAAAAAATTTCTGTGCAGCTTTACAACGACCAAGTAAAAGCGGTAACGTATAAAACAGATCATCCCATGTTACTTATAGGGCATTGAGCAAGCCAATGAAGCAAATGTTACTTATAGGGCATTGAGCAAGCCAATGAAGCAAAAACAACAGACTTCAACATGACAGAAAACGGTAAGCAGCCCTTGTCCCTGCGGAGGAATAAAGCTTCATAAATTGGAACACTGACCAAAATCATTAAACCACAAAGAATAATCTGAGAGATCAAATTCTGCAAGGCTCCGAAATCCAGGAAAATGGTGTTGATTAATCCTCCAATTAAGCTGAGAAGATTGAGCATTGCAAGTGTTGCAATAATCGTGAACATGACAGACGAGCTTCCAAACTCCATTATTTCTTGCTCGTATCTCTTTAACACATCCTCTGTCACCACCTTGGCAGTGATAGCAAATGCTGTTTGGGATAGTCCAAGTTGCTCGATAATTACCTCGGCAAACCCGAAAAAGAACGCAGTTGCCCTTCGGATGATCTGCATTCTCTGAAAGTTCCACCAGGATTTGAGTGTGTAGCCGCAACTCATTGACTCATAAATACTATACACAGTCTTTGCGGTGAAAACATATGCAAATGGTATGAACCATAGGCTTGTCACCTGTGACACATGGATTTATTTAAGTTCAGTTTCGAACCATCCCAACAGATTTTATCAAGATATAAAACTTTCTTGCATGCTAAAAGTCGGGCTTGAGCAAAAAATTTGAAAGTTGTGAAAACATACCTTGGGAAATAAGGAAATGCCATGCAGTAGGCAAATAGGAGGAACGATCACATAAAACAGAGTGGGCAAAGAAAGTGGAGCCCATAAAAGATAATTGCAGTAACCCATTCGCGCACCAAGTTTGATCTTTCCGTAACCATAAATGAAGGGGCAATACTTTGAGAAAAATATCTGAAACAATCCCTCAGACCATCTCTTGATTTGAACAAGAGAATTGTCTAAAGTGACGGGAGCCAAACCCAAAAAGGCCGGTTTCTCTGGATTGTAATGCATTGATTTCCAACCTCTGCATTGGATTGTCAAGCCAGTAACTACATCTTCTACTGCATACCCATATACCAATCCCATCTGCAAAATCCATAACCACGATCAGTTCTTGAAAAATAACGTAGCAAGTATTACGTTTTAGGTTATCTTAGCACAATAACATGAGTAATTTCATGACTAGAATTGATAAAAGGTGAGAGCAAGACCTCTTTGCCCCATTGAGTGTCCTTCTCATAACTACAACTGGCAAGAACTTTTGAGGCCTTTTCCAATTCATCAACACTTCTTTTATCCTCATTTCTGGCCTCATTAATATTCCTACAATCATAAGAGTACTTTGCTCCGGAGAGGCTATCTCTTCGATGGAAGCATGCGGTGCCACAGTACATAGCCGCATCGTACCCACCAAGCCCGGCAAGCTCAACCTTCAGAATCATCAAGATTATGAAATTGAAAAAATGAAAAAAAGAATTAATTAAAGATTAGTGCTAATGTGCAAAGTACTAATTTTTGCCGATATATACCTGATTCTCTACTAGATTATAATGGCCATACAGATCATTTTTGCTGATTGTGTCAAAACATTGTGGATGCTGCACAAAAGCAATTTCATGTCCTCTTTTTTCATCCATGAAGAAACACAAGGCTTCTCTTATTGCATCTGCATCATTTGCGTACATGTCGCAGTCCAGATTGAGAATTATGGATCCATCGCTTATCTCTGATGACACTCTTATCTGCATACAAAAATTGAAAATAATAATAATAATAATAATAATTTCTAAGTAAATTAATAAACTTTATCATAATCAATAAATTAATGGCACCGTTGTTGGAGTTAATTACATACCAGTGCATTAATGGCTCCAGCCTTGAAGTTATGAGGGCATTCTGGCCTTTTCTCTCGTGCCATATATACCAATGTTGGCAATTGGCAACCTTCATTATCTACAGCATTTGTGTCCCTTCCATCTATTATTATCTAAAAATTAACCACACACATAAAAATGAATAAATAAAATAACATATAAAATTTGTTCCTACAAATTTCATCACACAATAAAACCACGTTATTAATTACCTGTACAATAGGCTGATGATTCTGCTTCGATACTTTAAGATTCCGCTTCGATACTTTATGATTCCATTCCGAGAACCCTTTGTGTTGACTCCTTATTTCTTCGAAAATGCTACCCTTTTCGGTTGCTGATTCGATCTGGTTTTTCATATCTTCATATTGTTTCTTCCAATTTAAAAAAAAATGAATTCAATTAGTTATGTTACCAAACAAGTGTCTAGGCTTCACATAATTTATAATCCGAATTAATGTTCACTTTCTATACCTTAATAGATAACAATTCTTGAGTATGAGTTGTGTCTTTCACATCAAATTTCTGAGAAAAATAAGCTTCTGGTGACCTTGGTTGAACGTTGTATTTTTTGCAAAAGGGTATCCAATACTTGGAGAAATGATAGGCCTCTAGCAAAGCATAAAATGTGAATTCTGAACCAGCATCATCAGACAAATAAACACTCAATTTCTCCGGTGGATAGTTATACGACATGACGGATAAGACAGTACTAATCACCATTGTTGGTGGCTCTAAGATTGGATCCGCGGTGCACACGAAAATGTCAACGCCTGGTAGCTTTTCTTCATATCTATCATATCAAAAAATTTATAAGGCATAAATTAATTACGCTAAAAATATCACCTACAATGAAGAGTTTACAACTTTTTGTTACACCTTAAATGAAGATATAGTTTCTGTCTGAGGTTTATTTATTTTCTCTTTTGATGACCAAACGACTAGAAGCTTTTAATAAGAGTTTTGGACACTTCGAAGATCAGGTACGTTGATGTTTCCGGTTATAAATTTGACACCCAAAACAATAATGTGAACTGCAAAACTAACCATCCACAAAGATTAGGGAATAATTAAATTAACCTCAGTGAGAGTCTGTCTTTGAAAGGCAAATTGTGCTTAACGTTCCAACGAACAGACTGAGAGATGATCCAGAACAAACTCAGAAAAAATTCTGCCATGAAAATTCCAATCCAAGCCCTTCTTCTTCCTCCTCCTCTTGGAAAATTCACCAACCTGTAATTCAATATCAAACAGATTCCCACAAATACTGTTGCTGCAAACGCCCTGTGGAAAAACTTAGCCTTTGCTGATTCCTTTTTAGTCTCAAAGAGTGGCTCCATCGCTTCTTCTTCTTCAGCACTTCTTCTAGACAAGAGTATATAATTAAATTCATTTACCATGCATGACATATGGCAATAAATAAGAGGAGGACAACCCATGCGCGAACATGTTCATTCGAAAAGTCAGATAAATTATTGTGGTATGCAAATTTTGATTCCAACGGCGTAATTAGCAAATGAAGCACAATATTTAATTTATTAACACGTACCTAATCCATTTTTTATTTAAAATTTCTAAACAATATTTAATTTATTAATACGTACCTAATCCATTTTTTTATTTAAAATTTCTAATAGTCAAAAAATGGGTATAATAGTTTAAAAAAATCCTGTACACTAGTTGTGAAATTAATCTATGTGATTGTTGAAGTATTGAAGTAACTATTGGAGATCACCCTATATATTGCTTATTAAATCCAGAATTTAACTTTGAGACAGATTTATTTCATAAATCAGCTTACAACGTTATAAAAATTAATTTACAAGATCGTAAATCCATGTTAGACTTATACAAACATACATATGTATGTATGTATGTATGAATGTTATATATATATACATATATAAACGTTCCAATCCGGAATTATAAAGTGCGGAAACGTCCGGAAAAATTCATAAACCGTGCGGTTTAAGCGCTTCAAGTTGTTAGCCTTTAAAACTCTGCGGTTTTAGAATTTTTTCGAACTTTTTCGCACTTTAAAATCCTGAATCAGAAAACTACTCTATCCTGACTTTAATAAAGTCATATATAAGCTAAAAGACGAAATAAATATAGTCTCCAATATAATACAGTGTATTGAAATTTAAATTTTTTTATCTTTTAACTAATCCTGAATTTGTTAAAATCAGGGATTCTAATTGAAAAATCTATATATATATATATATAGTCTTCAACTGAGAGTACGAGTGTTGTATCAAACATGATGGCATAATAATAATAATAATAATAATAATAATAATAATAATAATAATAATATTCTTTAAAACAATTACTAAACATATTGTTTTGCATCAATATGTTTTATTGACTGTGGTAAAGCAAAGCAAGCTAAAATGAACTGGTATAAAAGGGACGAT
Source organism: Atalantia buxifolia (assembly GCA_030444775.1). NCBI lineage: Eukaryota > Viridiplantae > Streptophyta > Magnoliopsida > Sapindales > Rutaceae > Atalantia > Atalantia buxifolia. The sequence goes on along the minus strand of CM059834.1, from coordinate 24,268,379 downwards.
GCTGCATAGGTCCGCACCGATTGTGTTGTCACACTTGAACATCGATTTGGCTGAATCTGACAGAGGCATCGTCATTTTATCCATCTTTCTTCGAGAAGATGAGGTCACCAGGACCACAGCCTCTGCCTCTTCTTCCACCGTCATCTCATCGATAACAACTATTGATAATAAAGAGAGATCAGATAGCTTTCGAAAATTATTTGTTAGATTGCAACAAGAATGAGGAAATTGTAAAATTCATTGACAGCTGAAAGTTGAAAAACAATCAGTAATAACCATATGTTGTCACTTCAGGAGCCAGAAGCTCTACTCAGATAACATGTTTCTGAGTATGACAACTCCTGCAAATACAATGCCTTAATACCAAAAACACTAAGGCCAACTTAATCATGACATCCTCTAATTAAGCTAAATCCGAACACGCTAAGAACAATAGGGCAGCATAATTTGGTCTTCGATACTACCATTTACACTTAAATACCCTCCCAAATCAACGCAGGATCATAAGATGGGAATCTTGCAAGCGAACAGCCTTCAAAATCGGATTCCACGGTCGTCCTCCTTCATACGTGGCAAGCTCTATTGATTAGAGCTCACTTAATGAGAGCTTGTGCCCCTCATCAAAATTGTACGCAATTTTGTTTAGATTAATTGCACACCTATCCTGTACTAAGTTTGACTTTATGAAAATCATTACTAAGATTATGTGACGTTTTTATTTTATTTTTATTTTTAACTTCTTTTTTCCACAGATTTCGTGATTAAATTAAACAAGATTCAATCTTGATGGGAGATTGAGGTTTAACCCAAACAAAAAGAATCCACTTTTTTTCCCGTTAGTTTCTATATACATTATTTAAGAATTATTAATGACTGCTTTTTTTTTTCAATTAATGAAAATTCTTTCATTTTGAGTACGTCTCATTATATTGTATTATCAACATTCTATACAGTCTGCTTCTGCCAGCTCATTTCTCTCTCCAGCGATCAAATATTTCGTTATTCATCAATTAACGCCATAGTACAATATAACTTTTATAAATTAATACTCGATAAATTAATAATTTCTATAATATAATAATTTTTTGCGGTCCCGATTTGGGTTCTGAAACTAAATTAATAATTTCGATAAATTAATAAGATAATAATTTTTCTGAGAACTCTTATATAACTTTGTGGTCCCATTTATATCATAAATTAATAATCGTAGAAATTACAAATACTGTAAATTACAAATGTAACTGACTATATCAATTTATTAAAATATGAGTTTATTGTAACTTGTTTTTTCTTGAAGTTTAAATCTAGTTGAATCTTATCTCTAATTTTTCTTATTGCATCTAAAAGTTCTGGGGTTGAATTCTCGTATTGCAATAAAAAATTATGAAGTGTTGTTGATGACTTGAGTGCTTCAGTGCACGAAATAGGCTCTAAAGGTACTATGTCATCCTCAACTTCATATTCAGTCATGAATTTATTTAATCAAGTATACATTATTTAGTTGATGAATTTATTTAAATTCTGTTGATTATATTTGTAAAATACAATGGATTTTCAGTCAATTAAATGTTAGTTCTTTGTACTGTGAACACACTCTATAAATTAATAAATTATTAATTTATCGATTAATTAATATCTCTCTAAATTAATAAATTTATATGGTCCTGACATTATTAATTTATAGAGGTTATACTGTTTTTTTCTTTAAAGTCGTCTAGCTTCTCGCTTCAGCAATCTTAATTTATACCTTTTTTTTTTCAACCAAATCAGGATCATGAAATGAAATTATCTAAATTTTATCGTAGAGATATTATCATTTTATCACCTAATATTTTCTAATGTATTATTTTACCACCAATATTTTTTGACAATTAATTCAATGTTTGTCAAACCATTAAAGTTAACATAATTCTTAATCAAAATAACAATAAAAGTCTATTTTACCCCTTTTCTTATTCTTAATTTTCTAGTTACACTGAAAATGAATTACTGATTTATGTGATTGTTGTCTCAAAACACTCATTCTGATGACCTTGACATTTTTCTTTGTTTTCTTGAGAACTTGGGAGATGATAGGACCGGCATAAAAGAAAAGGATACATTTGGGAAGTGGAAACCCATATCTGCCTCACGCCGCCACCGAGGTGTGAAAATTTGGTTTGCTTCATTCACTCTCAATCACATTCTTTTGTTTTAATTGGATTACGGTTAAATTTTGAATGTGAAAGCCACTAAATTTTTAAGTCTTTACCGGCCAAGGGATGATAATGGATTCCAAGGTGGAATACGATACTGTTGAAAAGTCAAAGAATTGTTAGCTAAATTTAAAAAAGCAAAGTTGGTCGGCTTGCTATTTTCAAAAGATAAAGTTAGGTGTTGAAAAGCTTGTGCATGCAATACAAAATCTAGCTCAACGTTTTAATAAATTGAACCCAACTTGGAGCAGAATACACTCTATAAATAGAGAAGCATTTTGCAATTGTAAGCATCCCAATTAGAGAGAAATAGAGAGCAATTGCAAGTGAGCTCTTTGAGAGAAGTTGAACGAGCTTCCACTTGAGTGTTCTAGTGAGGTTCTATTTGGGTGTATTGAGTTTTTGGGTGTTGAGAGTTTTTCCCACTTTGTAAATTCTCATTTGTTAGTAAAATTATCTTTCAGTGTTTGCCCGTGGATGTAGGCATTACGCCGAACTATATAAATTATTGTGTCTTATTTTCTTTGCATTTATTTATTACCACATTTATATTTCTCCAGAAGTCGCAATATTAGTAATTGTTCAACCTCGCACTTCCGTAACAATTGGTATCAAAGCCGACGGTTCGTACTTGGGGGGATACGGTACTATTCTCATATACGATACTGTTCACAAATACAGTGGAAACGACCATTTATACTTGGGAGACAGACTATTGTAAGTAGTGTGTATTTTTGCATGTCTAAGAAAGTTCTGTCAACAAGGCGATAAGAGTCTAAGGATTCTGGTTTTTAATTGGGACCGAGTTCCCGTCCAGTCTCCTAGGAACTTTCCTGGTGCATTTATTCACGCGAAATAAACATCATAGAGGCTGTTTTTCAAGTGTAAATAGTTGTTGAAGAAACTGATCATTTGAGACAAAAAAATGGCAGAGACATCGTCGTCGTCTTCATCAGCGAGGACTACTGTGACTAATGCAAAGTTTGAAGTGGAGAAATTTGATGGTACCAATAATTTTGGTATGTGTCAATGTGAGGTATTGGATCTCTTATGTCAGCAATAGTTGGATGTTGCTCTTGAAGAAAATTCTGACACGATGGATGACAAGGAGTGGATAAAGATCAATAGACAGGCATGTGGTACTATTCACCTATGTCTGGCTAAAGATCAGAAATATTCTGTCATTAGGGAAACATCAGCAAAGAAATTGTGGGAGACACTGGAAGAAAAGTATATGAAGAAAAGCCTTGAAAATAGGCTTTATATGAAGAAGAAACTTTATCAATTTACATATACACTCGGCATGTCAATGAATGACCATGTAAACTCATTCAGTAAGATATTAGCGGATTTGCTAAATCTGAATAAGAAATTTGAAGATGAAGATAAGGCACTGTTGTTGTTAAATTCACTTCCTGATGAATATGATCATCTTACCACCACTTTACTTCATGGGAAGGACAGTGTCACATTCGATGTTGTATGCAGTGCGTTGTACAACTCTGAGACCAGAAAGAAAGATAGAAAGAATCACAGAGATACAGTTGCAGAAGTATTGACAGCGAGAGGTCGTTCACAAAACCGCAAACCTGGAAAGAGAAGCAAGTCTAAAGGGAGGCCTGCCAAAGATAAATGTGCTTTTTGTCGTGAGAAATAGCATTGGAAAAAGAATTGTTCTAAGTTACAAAAGGGCAAGGCTACTTCTGATGCATGTGTAGCAGAGCATGATGAGGAGTCAGACTTTAGTCTGGTTGGCATGACATTGATATGTCACTCAGATGAGTGGATTTTAGATTCAAGTTGTACTTATCATATAAGTCCTAACAAGGGCTGGTTTTCTAGCTTCAAGGAGCTAGACGATGGAGTTATTTTTATGGGTAATGACAATGCTTGTAAAACCATGGAAATAGGTACAATCCAATTAAAGAATCATCATGGCTCAATCCAAGTCTTGACAGATGTTCGCTATGTACCAAGCTTGAAGAAAAATCTCATCTCATTAAGAGTCCTAGAATCTAAAGGGCTCATAATCACTTTGAAAGATGGATTGTTGAAGGTAGTAGCTGGAGCATTGACAGTGATGAAAGGCACAAGAAGAAATAACTTGTACTATTTCTAAGGAAGTACAGTTATTGGATCAGCATCACCAGTTTCTGAAAGAAATGCAGATTCAAAAGCAATCAAGTTGTGGCATATGCGTTTGGGATATGCTGGTGAAAAAGCTTTGCAGACTCTAGTGAGGCAAGGCTTACTAAAAGGTGCGAATTCTTGCAAATTAGAATTTTGTGAACATTGTGTTCTGGGCAAGCAGACAAGGGTAAAGTTTGGTTCAGTAATTCACGATACACAAGGAATTTTGGACTATGTTCATAGTGATGTGTGGGGACCTACCAAAACAGCTTCTTTGGGAGGTATGCACTATTTTGTTACTTTTGTTTATGATTATTCAAGAAAAGTATGGGTGTATTTGATGAAGAATAAGAATAAAGTTTTGGGCATATTTCTGAAATAGAAGAAAATGGTCGAGACTCAGACTGGTCGAAAGGTCAAAAGACTTCGCTCAGACAATGGTGGTGAGTACAAGAATGATCAATTTTTTCAAATATGCCAAGATGAGGGCATTATGCGACACTTCACTATTCGAAATACACTACAGCAGAATAGGGTGGCAGAATGCATGAACCGAACTATACTGGGGAAAGTTCAGTGTATGTTGTCCAATGCTGGATTGGGCAAAGAGTTTTGGGCTGAGGTAGTTGTATATGCGTGCCATCTGATCAACTGTTTGCCATCAGCTGCAATTAAGGACAAAACACTCATGGAGATGTGGACTGGTAATCCTGCTACTGATTATGATTCTTTACGTGTTTTTAGTTCCACTACTTATTATCATGTAAACAAATCTAAGTTAGACCCAAGAGCAAAGAAAGTATTGTTCATGGGTATAACTGGTGGAGTAAAAGGATATCGTCTCTGGGGTCCTATTACGAAGAAGATTATTTTCAGTAGAGATGTAACTTTTGATGAATCATCCATGTTGAAACAAAAATATCCTCAAGAGGATGACGAGACCAGCAGCACTTTGCAGCAGTTGGAGTTTGAAAAGGTTAAAGTTAGTCCAACTGGTGTTGATGAGACTGAAGATGATGAAGAGGTTCTAACCCAGGAACCTTCACAGCAACAAGATTCAATTGCATACAGAAGGCCACGCAGAGAGATTCACAGACCTGCTCGCTTTGTTGATATGGTGACCTATGCACTTCTAATTGTAGATGATGATGTTCCTTTCACTTACAGAGAAGCAGTAAGTAACCCAGAAAGTATACAATGGAAGAAAGCAATGAACGAAGAAATGCAGTCACTTCACAAAAATGAAACTTGGGAGTTAGTTACACCGCCCAAAGAAAAGAAAGCAATTGGGTGCAAATGGGTATGTGCAAAAAAGGAAGGATTTTCTCGTAAAAATGAAATATGATACAAGGCTAGATTGGTAGCAAAGGGCTACACTCAGAAGGAATGAATAGACTACAATGAGGTATTTTCTCCAGTTGTGAAATACTCGTCTATTCGAATTTTGCTAGCTATGGTTGCGCAATTTGATCTTGAACTAGTTCAACTTGATGTAAAAACTGTATTTTTACACGATGATTTGGAAAAGGAAATCTACATGACTCAGCCAGATAGATTTAAGGTTGCTGGAAAAGAAAATTAGGTTTGCAAATTGACAAAGTCACTTTATGGGTTGAAACAATCTTCGAGGCAGTGGTATAAGCGATTTGATCGATTTATGAAAGGGCAAAAGTACACAAGAAATAAAGTTGATCATTGTGTATATTTTCGGAAGCTACAAGAAGGATCTTTCATTTATTTGCTATTGTATGTTGATGATATGCTCATAGTATCGAAGAGTAAAGATGAGATTGAGAAGTTGAAAACTCAACTCAATCAAGAGTTTGAGATGAAAGATCTGAGTGAAGCTAAGAAGATTTTTGGCATGGAGATATGCAGAGATAGAGCTCGTGGCAAAGTAAGCTTGTCTCAGAAGCAATATTTGAAGAAGGTATTACAGCAGTTTGGCATGACAGAGCAAACAAAACCTGTGAGTACCCCGTTGGCTTCTCATTTCAAGCTTTCTGCAGAACTATCTCTTTCAACAGATGTGGAACGAGAATACATGTTACAAGTTCCGTATTCAAATGCAGTGGGTAGCTTGATGTATGCAATGGTGTGTACAAGACCTGACATTTCACATGCAGTTGCTATAGTGAGCAGGTATATGCATAATCCTGATAAAGGACATTGGCAAGCTGTGAAATGGATTTTACGGTACATTCAGAAGACTGTGAATGTTGGTTTACTATTTGAGAGAGACGATACACTTGGTCAAGGTGTGATCGGGTACGTTGATTCTGATTATGCCGGTGATTTGGACAAACGACGGTCAACCACCAGATATGTATTTATTTTTGCTGGAGGGCCAATTAGTTGGAAGTCTACACTACAACCTACAGTTGCACCGTCGACCACAGAGGCCGAGTACATAGCGATTACAGAGGCTGTTAAAGAGGTTATTTGATTACAAGACTTGCTTGAAAACTTGGGATTGGCACAGGAGCACATTAATGTGTATTGTGACAGTCAAAGTACTATTCACTTAATGAAGAACCAAGTTTATCATGCACGTACGAAGCATATTGATGTACGATTTCACTTTGTACAGGAAATGTTGATGAGGGGAAGATTCTTCTTCAAAAAATTAAGACTGCAGATAATCCCGCAGATATGTTAATCAAGGTGGTGACGGCGATTAAGTTTGAGCATTGTCTAAACTTGATCAATATCCTACAAGTTTGAAAACAGTCGGAGAAGACAGAGACTAGAGGATAATTTGTTGATAATCAGTTCAAATTTACTAAATTTTCGCCGAGGTGGAGAATTATTGAAAAGTCAAAGAATTGTTAGCCAAATTCAAAAAAGCAAAGTTGGTTAGCCAAATTCAAAAAAACAAAGTTGGTCAGCTTGCTATTTTCAAAAGACAAAGTTAGGTGTTGAAAAACTTGTGCATGCAATACAAGATCTAGCTCAACATTTTGACAAATTGAACCCAACTTGGAGCAGAATGCACTCTATAAATAGAGAAGCATTTTGCAATTGTAAGCATCCCGATTAGAGAGAAATAGAGAGCAATTGCAAGTGAGCTCTTTGAAAGAAGTTGAGCGAGCTTCCACTTGAGTGTTCTAGTAGATTTTATTTGGGTGTATTGGGTTTTTGGGTGTTGAGAGTTTTTCTCACTTTGTAAATTCTCATTTGTTAGTAAAATTATCTTTCAGTCTTTGCCCGTGAACATAGTCATTACGCCGAACCACGTAAATTATTGTGTCTTATTTTCTTTGTATTTGTTTATCACCACATTTATATTTCTCCAGAAGTCGCAATATTAGTAATTGTTCAACCTCGCGCTTCCACAACAGATACTAGTAACGCGAGAAATTTTAGAATAAATCAAAGTAATTTGGTTAGTCATATAACAATTAAACAAGGTTTTGTAATACTACTCAAAAGTACAGATAAATATATTAATTTGTCAAGTGGTATTTCTGCTACTCAATCTATACTAAGGAAATAATTTATACCTGACCAGTAGCATCCTGACATGTGACAAAATTTGAGTCTCTAAATGTGACCAACAAGGAAATCCCACTTTGAAACCACTAAATCTAATGTAAATAATTAATTAGTCTGATTGTGGAGAATTGGAGAAAATTGCTTTACCACATGGTAAGCACCATTAACCCTGCTTATCACCTCAGTATGGTGATCTCAAACAAGTGTATGTGAAAATATGTTTATTTTAATAAAAAATACAAAATATTAGAGACCTCGATCAAATGAACCCATCCAAAGTGATTAAATTATTTCTCAATCATTAAATTATTTTATAATTGGTAAAAGACGGCCCAAATCTTTTGCAAATTAAGAATCCGGCTGAGACTTTATTTATCAACTATTGTCCAAAAAATATCAGACCAACTTTGAAAGCAATAAATTAGAAAAAAAAATAAAAATTGTCTTGCTGTGAAAAGATCAAGTGGGTGTGTGTACTCTTGAGCAGTGCGTAAAATAGTAATTTAGCTTTCCTTAGTTGAATAGTCAAGCTTTGTCCCCAATTATGTCATTATATTGAGCTTTTAATAATTCCTTAACAAGGTCCAGCAGCTGACAAATGGCACCAATTTTATATTAGAACCTCGGGGAAGTGATGATAAGGCCATTAAATGTTTTTCGTTTTTTAATTAATGATTTCGTTGTAAGCGTATTTTAAACCTCTAAATTAAAAAATACATAATTAATTAAATAAATAAATTAACAATTGATTATTTTATGTATCTAAAATAATTAATTGATAAACTTGTAAATGTTATACTTTGCAAAATTTTTAAAATACTGAATGTACTTGAAATTCTTAAAGTACAATTGTGAAATTAGCAATTTATTAATGAAATTAACTGTTTGGTAATAAAATGATAAAACACGAAATATTAAGTGGAAAAAAATAATTATGAGGAGACTTTGCTGGTAAAATAATATGTCAAAAAATATTAGTTAGTAAAATGATAATATTCTATTTAGAAAAAAAAAAGTTACAAATTTTCTTTTGCATATGATGATTTTATTTTAGTTGGCTTAAATTGTTTTTTCTAATCCTACACACAAAGAGAGAGAGAGAGAGAGAGAGAGAGAGAGAGAGAGAGAGAGAGAGAGAGAGAGAGGGGTGTGTGTGTGAGATCTAGCTTATATATATATATATACATTTCTATAGATATAGATATAAACATGGAGTACTAATTTGGTCCAAAATCTTATATTTTGTTAAAGACCAGTAAAGCTATTAGGCCATATGGTTTAATAGTAAATAATGTCATTATACTATTAAACCATGTAGCTTAATAGCTTTCCTTAACTTTAACAAAATCTAGGATCTTAAACAAGATTAGAACTATATAATAGGATAACAATAATGATAAAATAATAATATTTTAATCAGCACATAGGTTAGAGATGATGTGTCGATCATTGGTTCATCTATTAGTGACAGGTCATTCACAAAAATAAAAAAAAAACCAACATGTTGCCCACCTCGCCAACATGCGTACCTGCTTGCGCCGGCGTATAGTCTAGACGACTCGTTGTTTATATTTGATAATAAACGACATGTCATGTAATTGATATATTTATTGACAACTTGATATTATATTTCTTGATTGTCAAATGACGTTTCATCTATAATATTGAATTCTAAATTATTTTAATAAAAGTGAGAGATTGTTTGTTTTTTATTTGTTACATGAAATAATAATAATAATAATCATAATTGTAATTATAAAAAGAAAAACACAAAAATACGAGTGATATAATATTTGAATTCCTATAGGAGTGCCAACTACTATTGGTCATTGATTAATCAATTAGCTAATGAAATTTTCAATTATTTAAATTACTTATTTAGCATCCAATAGAAAGGTTATTCAATTTTAATAGTGATCACAATAAAAATTTCAGTTACAACTACAACTATTAATTACTGTTAGAGTGATGATACAGCCACAAACTCTTGTACAAATTTATTTTGTACAAACTGACGTGTCATTAATTCATTAGTTGAATGAAAATATAAAATAATAAAAACAAATCAAGTGGGCCAAGTGATATTTAATTCAACTAATCTTATCATGCCACATCAGTTTGTACAAAATAAGTTTGTACAAGAGTTTGTGGCTATATTATTACTCTTACTGTTAAAACTAAAATTATGATTATAGTAAAATAACAAGATAATAAACTTCGGCCACATAAACATACCATTGTACTATAATATTGTAGACTTGAAATCTACAAACTTTTTTCTTTAATATATTTGTTGTATATGAAATTCTTCAAGAATACTCTAAATTTACTTCAGTTGCCTTTAAATTTCAAATTTCATTAAAATTTAGGGTGAAAAAACCTTACTCATTGAACTAACTAAGAAGATATGATTGTTATTGCCTAAGTTTTTAACTATTAAAAGCTATTTAATTAAAAAATCTGAATGATTTTCTGATTTTTTAAGGGATATTATTAAATATCCACTTGATGTTTTCTAACATATCACTCTATTATAAAATTTTCTAACAATTAAATTTTTCAACCTGATGTCTCGATAGTTATTAATTTACTACTAATTCATTAAAAGCAATGTAATACTTAATATAAAAGACTATTTTACCCCTTAACCTATTTAAGTGTGTAGAAAAATCATTTTGTTCATTGAAATTAAAAAAAATCCCGAAAATCAAAGTTTTGGAAAATCAAATATTTTTAATGTTAAAAGTCAAAACTTTTGAAAATAAATTACTATTTTTAAAAAATAATGTTATTTTCATATTTATATTTATATCAATTTTAATAAATACAAACAATTATAACAATAAATTTAATAAAAATAAAAAATTATTTTATGTTAGTTGCTTGTACTTTCAATATTTTTACTTAGCTATTTAAACCAATTTAATAAGTACATACCAATTACAATATTTATTTTGATAATCCTAAATAATTTTATTAATCTACCTGCCTTGTTGAGAAATTATCAAATTACTACATGTCTTTTTCATTTTATGTCAAATCACCACAGCTGATTAAATTTATTAAACTAAAATCCCTTAAATACTCTTGCAATGTCATCATTTTTAAAATAGAGTCGTCTATTTGGTGGTAAAATGATAATAATTGAAACATCATGTGATAAAATATAATTTTCAGAAAATTTTGATGATAAGTGATATGTCAGAAAAATTATGTGGGTACTTGATCATATCTTTTTTTTTTTTTTAAGTGAAGATCGAGCTGTTTTTTTGCTTCAGTTTGACTTTGATCGGAACCGAACAAAAAACCGTTCGGTTTACCCATACTTCACCCCGCCTCCGCAGCAAGACTTCACTATCACCTTACCAATTTTCATCAAAATATATATGGGGAATTAATTACTTGACCCAATTATAAAGGCGACTTCTGCAACCAAAAATTCTTTATTACTTCCAAGTAAAAGCTGTAACGGCGTTGAAGATTATACGTTATTCTTATGATTTATACATAAGGCAGCAGGCATGCCAATGAAGCCAAAAAAATAGACTTGAACATGACAGAAAATGGCATGCAGCCCTTGTCCTTGCGGATGAAGAGAGCTTCATATATGGGAACATTGACCAAGACCATTAATCCACAAAGAATAATCTGACACATCAAATTTCCTAGAGCTCCGAAATCCAGGAAAATGATGTCGATGAATCCTCCAATTAAGCTGAAAAGATTGAGCATTGCGAGTGTTGCAACAATTGTGAACATGACGGACGAGCTTGTAAACTCCATCATTTCTTGCTCGTACCTCTCCATCACATCCTCTGTCACCACCTTGGCGGTGATGGCAAATGCTGTTTGGGAGAGCCCCATTTGCTTGACAATACAGTCGACGAACCCAAAAAAGAATGCAGTAGTCCTTCGGATGATCTGCATTCTCTGTAAATTCCACCAGGACTTGAGCGTGTAGCCACAACTAAGCGCCTCACATATGCTGTACACATTCTGGGCTACGAAAACATATGCAAATGGTATGAACCATAGGCTTGACACCTGTGACGCAATGATAAAAAGCCCTTAAATTGCCAATATTCAATGAAGGATTGAACAAAATTGCCTGTAAACTAAAGTTAATAGATTTTGAAAAGTGAAACAACTGTTGGATACCCTCTCACCAACTTGAAAATAAGATTTTTACCACTTACCAGCCCCTGCTTATTGAGCCATCCCAATGGATTTTATCGTGAAATAAATTTCCTTATGTTCAAGGTTTGAGCGGTAGCAAATTTCAAAGAAGTGAACGTACCTTTGGAAATAAGGAAATGCCATGGAGCAAGCAAAGAGGAGGAACAATAACATAAAACAGAGTAGGCAAGGAGAGGGGAGCCCATAAAAGATAATTGCAGTTACCCATTTGGGCTCCAAATTTGATCTTGCCATGACCATAAATGAAGGGGCAATACTTTGATAAAAATATCTGAAACATTCCCTCAGACCATCTCTTCATTTGAGCAAGAGCAATGTCTAAGGTGACAGGAGCAACACCCAAGAAGGCCGGTTTGTTTGGTTTGAAATACATTGATTTCCATCCTCTGCATTGAATTGTCAGGCCCGTAATCACGTCTTCTGCAGCAAACCCATATACCAATCCCATCTGCAAAAATACAAACATTACAACTATTACGTTTCAGGTTACAGAAATCCGTCCTTAAGACCTTATCATTAAGTAGCACTGAATAATTTCATGACTATGACTGGAATGGGTAAAAGGATGAGAGCTAAACCTCTTTGCCCCAATGAGTGTTCTTCTCATAGCTAGAACTAGCAAGAACTTTTGAGGCCTTCTCCAATTCATCAACACTTCTGTTATCATTATTTTTGACCCCATTAATATTCCTATAATCCTTTGGATATTTTGCTCCGGAGAGGCTCTCTCTTCGATGGAAGCATCCGGTGCCGCAGTACAAGGCTGCATCATAGCTGCCAATCCCGGCTAACTCGACCTTCATATATACATCAACATTATTATGAGAGAAAAAAGGAACAAATTAATGGTAACTCTTTGCCAATGAATACCTGATAGGCTACAAGGAAAGAACTCGCATAGAGATCATTTTTGGAGATATTGTCAAAACGTTGTGGATGCTGCACAAAAGCAATTTCGTGTCCTCTTTTTTCATCCAATAAAAAGCACAAGGCTTCTCTTATTGCGTCTCCATCATTTGCGTACATGTCACAGTCCAGATTGAGAATCACAGGTCCATTGCTTATCACTGATGACACCCTTATCTACGTACAAAAATAGAATTTGGAAAAAAAAAATTCTAAGTACTTACCAACTTCCTGTTATCATAAAATTAACTAATGGTGTCTTAGAAGTTAATTGTCTAAATACCAGTGCATTCATGGCTCCAGCTTTGAAGTTATGAGGGCATCCGGACCTTTTTTCTCGTGCCATGTAAACCAATGTTGGCAATTGACACCCTTCTTTATCTACTGCATTTGTGTCTCTTCCGTCGATTATTATCTGAAAATTAGCCACATAAAAAATAATTTAACAAAATGAATAAAGTGTTTCCAAAATTTCGTCATGACATTAAAACTATATTATTACCTGTACAATTGACTGGTGATCCTGCTTCGTTACTTTACAATTCCATTCAGAGAATCCCTTGTGTTGATTCCTTATTTCTTTGGAAATGCTGCCCTTTGCAATGGCCGACTCAATACGGTTTTTCATGTCCTGGTATTGTTTCTTTAAATTCAAAAAAAAAAAATCCATTATTTTGGAATTACATTTTTACTCCAATTATGATGATAGAGGACCAGGATCCGGTGCTCAGCTGAGCTTGTTAAATTATGGAGGTGTGTTGAAGTTTTCACTTGTGGCACAGGAAATTTGAAATATTTCTTAATACAAGGTAGATATGCAATATATATTCATTATAGAATAATTTTTCAATTGAAGTTAAATTTAAGAAGAACTAAAAGACTAAAAAATACAGATGTTATGTATTTTTTCCTATAATGTATTAAAATATATGCTTTTTAATGTTTTAACTTATCTTTAACATAATCGAAAATCCTTGATTAGAAACTCACTCACCTTGATAGTTAGAAACTCTTGAGCATAAGTGGAATCTTTATCTTTCTCATCAAGTTTTTTAGCAAACCAGGCTTCTGGTGACCTTGGTTCAACATCGAATTTTTTGCAGAACGGTATCCAATACTTTGAGAAATGAGAGGCCTCTAACAGAGCATAAAATGTGAATTCTGAACCAGCATCATCAGACAAATAAACACTCAATTTTTCCGGTGGATAGTTATATGACATGACGGATAAGACGGTACTAATCACCATCGTTGGTGGCTCTGAGATTGGGTCCGCCGTGCACACGAAAATGTCAACTCCCGGTAACTTCTCTTCATGTCTGTACTACCAAAAACCTTGTAATCATAAATCAATTATATATTATCTCAAAAAAAGAAAAAGAAAAAAAGAGAGAGCTTGGATCAAATCTTGAAAACCAAGATAAAAATCCGCTGCAATGATTTTTCAAATAATTAATATAATGACGGGGCCTAGAAAAAAATTACAAAACATGCATTTGCTTTACTGTAAATTAATAAGTGTGGCGAGTTTGGACAAGATTTCAAGTAGTGGTGGAACCGCGATTCAGGATTTTGATCAAGGGAGCGCCACAACACATAAACAACAAAGTTGAGAGAGCCATACCGTAAAACCAATAAATATGAAGGGGAAGAAAGCCAGAAACTATAAAAGTTACTTAAAAATTAGCTAAATGTCATGTTAGACCCTTACGATCTTTTTGTCCTTTAGATTTTTTTTCTCTTAAGACTCCAAGCCTCAACATATGACCAAATTAAAGAGAGTTTTTAGGCTCCATATTAATTAGTTCTTTTATTAGTAGATTTTTTTTTTCATGTGCTGTCAAAAATAAGCAAGAATAATGAATTTCTCACAAACTTGACATCGCCGTCCTTACTTTAAAAATATATATATATATTATTACAAGCTCGTTTTGAACTATTACAACCAAGCATCTAGATACAGTTTTTATACTAATTATAATTTTTTTTTTTAAATTATCATTTAGACATCCCGAAAGGCATACAAATCTATTGCAATTAAATTAGATGTTTGGATTCATTATTAATTAAACTTTCGCTTCATGCATGCAACTTAACTAAACTCATTTAGCAAGTTTGTCCAAGTGATTTTTAAGCATTTTTATTTAACTAACCACTTGAGTTCGAATCTTGAAGATGTGAGAAATAAAAAATTAATTTGAGCAAAGTCCACCCCACTTTTTTAAAAATAAAATACATAAATATAAAAGCTCATCTGAATCCTAATCAATTTATTGGCACTTATAAATATAATAAGTTATCATCTGGTCAGTTTCGTTACTGAAATTAGAAACTTATAAGTTTCATGCTAAAAGGTAGACGTTTTAGATTAAAATTGTTTTGCACTCAGATATTTTTTATATATCTAGAGAGCTAACCTGAGGAAGAGTCTGTCTTTGAAAGGCAATTGGTGCCTTACACTCCAACGAACAGACTGAGTGATGATCCAGAACAAACTGAAAAAAAATTCAGCCATGAAAATGCCAATCCAAGCCCATCTTCTTCTTCCTCCTTGTTCTTCTTTTGGAATGTTAACTAATCTGTAAATCAATATCGAACAAATTCCCACAAAACCTGTTGCTGCAAACACCCTGTGAGAAACCCTAGCCTTCGCCTCCTTAGTCTCGAAAAGTGGTACCATAGCTTCTTCTATAGCACAAATTTCAGTTTCAAAGAATATATGAATACATGGGTACATATAAATTATTAATCATATGAATTATCATGTTAACAAGATACTGACGAGTGAGAAAAATGAAGTACAAATGTTCTTGAAGTCCTAATAGTTTGAGTTAATTTTCTATTAGTTCCTGCATTTATAAAATTTTCTAAAAAGTCCCTATTTCACATACACGCTGACACACACGTACAATCATCATATATTTCTACATATTGATTTTGATTTTAAGTTATATAATAAAAATTACTATTTTACCTTCAAAAAGTTGGAGCTGACAATTATAAAAGTAATGACCAGTAGGGGTGTTCGCGGATCAGATTTTATGGATTAGACATCAATCCATATCCGATCCACGATTTTGCAGATTATAATTTTTCAATACAATCCAATTCACAGATTGATTAAATTCAATCCAAATCCAATCCATATATCTGCGGATCGGATGCGGATTTAACTCAATCTATACATTTGTGAATTGGATGCGGATTTAATTTAATCCATATCCAATCCACCATTTTGCGCATTAGTTTCCGAATTAAAAATTTTTAGTTCTCTCCAATTCATGAACTAGGGTTGGTAATGGGACGGGATGGGATGAGATTTACCAATATCAGTCCCATCCTGTATATACAAGTGGGATGAAAAAACATTCCACTCCCATCCTTATATTTTTTTTTAGACAAAAATATGTCCCGATCCCGTCCCAAAAGAGATGGGATCCCGCACAATTGAAAAAATTCTCATTCTTAGTCGGCAATGAGACGGATGGGACGAATTTATCAATTCCACTCCCCTCCCGTGTATGCAAGTGGGATAAAAAAATGTCTCAATCCCGTTCCAAAACTTTTTTGTGGAACAAAAATATGTCTCAATCCCGTCCCAAATGGGAGGGGATCCCGCAGGATCCCATACCATCGGAAAAAATTGTCATCCCTACTATGAACTAATGAAATAAAAAAATTTTAATATAAAAATAATTTTACTACCGATTAAATTTAAAATTGAATAAAATTTAAACAAATTAATTGTTTAAATAAAAATAAAATAATACGTTCATAGTTTTAAAATATAACACATCGAGATTAATTGTTCAAATAAAACTACAATAATACGTTCAAAGTTTTAAAATATAGTACACTAAGATTAATTGTTCAAGTAAAATAACAATGATACATTAATATAACACCGAAATTAATTGTTCAAATAAAGCCACAATTAATTGAAATGGCAAAGTTTCCGAAACCAAACATATTATGATCCTTCACTATGACTGTTGTGCCTGTCGAAAAGTGGTGAATACGGGGCCGTCAATGATGGGAACCAGGAGAAGCCGTACGGGTGGCGATCTTGAAGGTTGTGATAGTGCAATTGTTCGGCTGGAACCAATGATTGTGAAGTGGCTCAATGGACTCGGTGAAGAAGATGTCTTGCTCTAGCCAGAATCGCCAGGCCGACGTCCTTCAAATCGGTGTTAAAAGTGTTTCAAACCAGTATTGGGTGTTGCTAATGCGTGTGACGGCGGGGAAACTTAGGGTTTTTTGTTTGCAAATTGTTGGTGACTTGGTGTTATGTTACTTTACTTTTGGGTGACTTTGTAAATTGTTGGTAACTTGGTGTTATGTTAGGTTGCTTTTGCTAATGCGTGTAACTTTGCTTTTATTTTGTTTTACAATTTTTACAAGTTATATTTGTATAATTGATTATTTAATTATTTTTTATTTTATATTATTATTGGATAATGGCTAACATATGTTATAATGCTTATGTAACTATGTAATGTTACATTTATAATATTTTTTAATTAAATTTATAATATTTTTTTAACTAAATAAATAAATAAATTTTTTTTTGCGGATTCACGGATTTTTGCGGATTTACAGAAGTAAATCCACATCCAATCCATCGATTGCGGATTTTTAAATTTTCAATCCATATCTAATCTACCAATTCACAGATCGAATTTATATGGATCGGATTTTCACGGATCAGACGGATTGAGCGGATCAGATTGGATTCTGAACACCCCAAATGACCAGGTTGTTTCAAAGAATTTTTTAAGGGATTAATTTTGAATTACACTATTCATAAATTAACTATCTTCAAATTATCCTCCTTACTTTTAAAAATCCCAATGTACCCTATATTTTTGTTAAGAAGACAAAAAAGAAAATTTGTAAATTTGTTTATCCATCTCACTTTTTCCTTATCTTTTGAACGAAAATGAAGTAATTTAAAATTTTAAAAGTATGACGAGTAATTCAAAAATAGTAAATTTAAAAGGGAGTAGTGTGAAATTTATGCTTTTTGAAAAATACAGCCTATAAGACAAGATCAAAACGTGGCAGTTGGAACTTGAAAGGTACAACTAATTTGTTTTATGCACATAACTTGAGTTGACATTGTCTGCACGGAAAGGAGTGTCCACATATGGTACTGATCAAGCGATCAGCTATGGTAGGAAAATTGACAAAACTGACCATAAAACTTTTCTAATTTTTAAAATTAACCTCTCTAACTTTTCCATCATAACTAACCATAAACTTGTGACTTTTGTTATTTCCTAATCATCAAAACTGTAGCTTCTTGTTATTTCCAAATCATCAAGGCCGTAACTTTTTTTTTCCTCTCTCTCAAATTTGGTGGTTTGGTCTCGATGGCCAAGATTTTTGAGGTACTAGGTAACGTGTCAATGGCGGATACATTTCCGACATTACTAAAAATCACACAAGTTCAACAATGGTTGGTTTGGACATCAAAGCAATTTTGTTTTCCTCAAATTGAATTTTGCTTAATTACTTATTTGAGTGTATTTTAATAATAAAGAAGAATTAGGATTGTATTTAGTATGAAAACTGACAAATGTTTTCTTTCAATGTCATCATAATTGATACATGTTGTTTGATTTCCAAACATTTGCTTCAAATTTTTTTTTATTTGATGGAATGATAAAATGAGAAAGTAGAATAAGGGTGCTGGTAATCTGCCACTCTGGGGATGGATGATGGGCACCTATCGTCTATCGATGATCATGCATGTTACACAACTTCAAAATTTGAAAAAAAGATAGTTTATGCGCCAATTACAATGATTCTGCCAAATTGGGAGAAAAGTGTATGTCGCCCAATTTGATAGAATCATTACAATTACCTAAATATAATTCTTTTATTTTTTTTTTCTTTTAAAGGAAGCACACATCTCATAGATAGCTAAGGAATGTATTATAAAATAAGATTTCAAAATACATTAGGTTTGGAATTGCAAGAAACTAATCAATATAGAGTATTTTCAAACAAAAAGCTCTATTCTTACTAATTATATAGTTCATAAGATCATTTGCCAACTCTCCCACGACCTTTCAAAGCACAATTTTTAACTCCCAATAAACTCAAAAAATTAAGGAAAAAAAAACGGATGACTAAAAACTTCAAAGTATGATTATGTAAAAATGTACTATAGGCACCTATCATACATAAATATGTGCGACAATAATTTATCGCACATTTTCTTAGTTTCGTCTCCAATTTCATTTTAATAAAAATTTTGGTTGTTTTAATTTTTTTTTTATCTATCAACTCAAACTAAATATTTTATGAACCCGCCCTCATCGTTTTATGAATAGAAAAAAGCAACATTTACAAATTTCTAATATAACAACAACTTAATATGTTGAAAAAACTACGTTGTGTAAGAATAAAAACTAATATTAACTTCTTGCTCTCTAATTGATTAATTATGTATAACTAAATTTTTTTCATGAATTTGATGCTTTATTGAGAGTGGTGAGTTCTGCAAATTTGTTGAGAGTGGTATTAGTTTAGTAATTTGTTGAGAGTTATAATGATAAATTTATCTAAAAAATTTGTAATTGATTAGTTATGATAAAAAAAATTAGAAATTAATTTTTAAGAAATTTAAAATTTGTTGGGCTAGATAAGTAAATTTCCCTCGATGGTGCTCGATGCACAAGAATTTTGTCCCCTTTGTAAAACATTTATGTGGCTCTCCACCACTTGGCCCATATGCGGGGTAAGCCACCTTATCACATCTCGGGAGGCGTAATACACATCAATTTAGTTGCTATCAGTAGCAACTGCCACTTACGGTTATTACTATTTTACTGTTTTAAAAATTAAAAAATATTAAATAATTATAAAAAAATATTATTTTTAATAATTTTTTTATAATATTTTTATAAAAATATTATTTTATTATTTTTTTGTTATCACTTTTAATTTTATGCTGATGTCATTTTGATATAAAAAGAGTAAAAATAACTTTTTATACAAAAATAAAGATAAAAGTTGTATATACTTTATGCAGTATTATATAGATAAAAAAATGTTTATTTGACCAAAAAAATAAAGAAGACAAAAAGGGGGTAAGTGAAAGGTCCCGCCATCTTTGAAAGCTAAAGTAGTAAAAAGTTGAACTCGGCATTTTTCTAGATTAAACGCTTCAAATAAATTCATAGCTGGCTGTTGCAGAAGACTTATGGTGTTCCAAGCTGTAGTTTGTCATTTACTGTCAGCACCGAAAAGTCAAAGTTGTTTAGTGCTCAACAACTGAACTCACTGGTTAAATTGATCTTATATGTCTGATTTATTTGCTTTTGATTTATTCATGAAATTGTGGTTTAGGGTGATTTTTATTGTAATTTGTTTGAATTTACAGATATCATGCTGCCTTTGGAACTAGTTTTATTGTACAAGGGCATACGCCACCCTGTAGGTTTGATCAATCTAGACCAATATAAAATTGAAAATTTGAGAGTAGATGCAGTTCGTA
The DNA here is from genome assembly GCA_030444775.1 of Atalantia buxifolia. NCBI lineage: Eukaryota > Viridiplantae > Streptophyta > Magnoliopsida > Sapindales > Rutaceae > Atalantia > Atalantia buxifolia. The sequence goes on along the minus strand of CM059834.1, from coordinate 24,247,952 downwards.
TAACAGCTGCTGATGGTTTGGCTGATCATGAGATGTTCAAGATGATATGTAAGGAGCCAAGGACTGACAAGAAGAAGCCTATAACGTGCAGTTTAGATATGTGGATGCAGTGCCTTAATCATGAGAATCAGGGGGTGAAAACAATGGAGATTGAGCTTATACCTTACCCTATGACAGCAATGCCTTTTATGATTCAGTCCTTTCTCACCAATCACCAAGACCCCAAAAATATGCCACTTGAAGTTGTATATGGATTAAATTTGTGTACTTAATGATTCCATTGTGGATTTTTTCTACTTTTCTTTTTGTTGGAATATGCTTTACTTTTCTTTTTGTTGGAATAAGCTTAACTATTTTTTTTTTTTGGCTTAATCATGAAGGGTAATATTGGTATTTTACTAGTCAACTAATTAGTCAACTAATAGTTATAACGGAAAAGTAGTAAAATGATATTTTTGTAAAGATATTGTAGGAAAATGATATTTTTGTAAAGATATTGTAGGAAAATGATAACGAACAATACTTCTTGTAATTATTTGATATTTTTCAATTTTTAAAATAGTGAAATAATAATAACTATTATTTTTAAGCAGACGCTAACACTCAATGTGTTCCGTGTAGAATAACAATAAGAGGATTTGATTTCATTAGAATTACTTCTCATATGCCATTAGTTTACTGTTAATTAAATTAATTACTAATAACGTTACAACATTAAATGTATATTTAAGTTCAGCGCGTATATGTATGTATGTGACGGTCATTCTATAGTAATGGGCCATATATGAAATGCTCATTTATCATTTTTTTAAAAATTGATAATGTAAAATGACATTATTAAATAACAGTCCAATAAATATCTAGCAATTTTACGTCACAAATATTTTATTTATCAACTTGATATTATTTTAACTAGTTCAATCATGCTTGCAAAATATATATAATTTATTGCAATAAATTGAAATTAAATGAGATATATGGAAACGTGTTGTTGAATTTGGTGCATACATATTAATAATTTTGTGTTGGATTGCCGACCATACCTATAAATTTGAATTTTAGGACAATGATTAATAAGATCATGTTGAATATATGAGCCAAAAGACAACCCATGCGATTGGGTTTTCATCCATATCCCAAATTTTGGCAAAAATGCACGTAGGTTTAGGGATGGCAATGGGGAGGAGAGGAGAGGGATCAATCTCCCTATACTCATCCCTGATATTTTTAGTATGTCCCTGTTCCTTTTTCGTCCTCATCAGAATTATTTGAAAAAATCTCTATCCCCTCCCCAAATAATAATAAGGGATTCCCAAAAGTTTCTGATTCCCGAATAATTAATATTTTTTTTATTTTGAGTTAATTATATTAAAATAAAAAATTCAAATAAAAATAAAGTTTGAAATATATCTTACATTAACATTGATCCGTTACAAAAGTCACATGCAAAATAAAAATTATCAAAATAATTATCTTTGTCAATCTTCATAATCCTACAATAAAAAGAAAAAGAATTTATTTTTATATTAACAATAAAAAATGAAATAAATGTAGATACTTAATATTTTTAATAAAACAAAATTAAAATTCAAACAAAATTTTTGGGCTAATAGAATCTACCCGATTTTTTTAATGTCCTAAATAAAAATTTAAGACTTTAATTAGTTACTTAGGCCTAAAATTTTAATAATATAAATATTTTGATATTTGTTATTTTTACCAATATTAATAATTTTATAATATAATTCAAATTTTATTATTTACTTACTAATAATTTTAAAAAATAAAATTAAAATTAAAAGTTAAAATGGGGGAATGGGGAGGGGATGGGGATTCCATCTCATCCCCGTCCCTTCCCCAAATAAGAAACTAGGTAAAAAAGTTATCTTGTCCCTTCTCCGAATAAGAAATTGGGTATAAAATTATTCTCATACCCTCTCCAAATGGGAAAAATCCTCGAGGGTATCCGTCCCTATAGGGATTTTTGCCATCTCTACATAGGCTCAGAGACATTCTATTTATGACAAATAATGCCCAATTTAGAAAAGTAGATATATACAGACACTGAGACACAAATGGGAAGTCAAACCTCAATTTTGAGAAAAAGGCAAGAAGATGCATACCATGCATTTAACTAGAAAATGATGAAACGACCCACCCCGAAACCCCTAGGCGAGTCTATTCAAAGCTATCAAATTGAGTATAAAATAACCTAATTAATAAATATTCTATCGGAAATTTGGCAAAGCCTGCCCTATAAATATCATACACCCAAACCTGTAAATCATAGCATTAACACTCCCAAAAATAATTCCAAATACAACCAACTCCCACAACCAAGTTCCTTAATCAACACATCAAATATCATCCAAATATTATAATACCAACTACAGTAAAATATTCTTAATAACGAATATGAAATAAATTATACAATCCAAATAAGAAAACTACTAATATAGAGAAATGTTCTAGTCCAGAATTTTAAAGTGCGGAAAAATTTTAAAACTATACAAGTTTAAATGCTTAAAATTGTAAGTTTTTAAAGCCGTACAGTTTTAAATTTTTTTTTGACTTTACTACACTTTAAAGTCTCTGACCATAAAACTACTATATATATATATATATATATATATATATAAATATATATATATATATATATATATATATATATATATATATATATATATATATATAGAGTAAGTTTTCGATCATTGATCCCTGACTTTTATATATGTGTGTGTGTGCACGCGTGCATACGGACGCATTAAGAGATTTGGTAAAATAGTGTCGTCCTCCTTCATACGTGGCAAGCTCCATTGATGAGAGCTCACTTAATAACAGCTTGCATCCCTCATCAAAATTGTACGCAATTTTGTTTAGATTAATTGCACACATATCCCGTACTAAGTTTGACTTTATGAAAATCATTACTAAGATTATGTGACGTTTTTATTTTATTTTTATTTTTAACTTCTTTTTTCTACAGATTTCGTGATTAAGAGGTTGTTTGTTAAATGTCTGAAGTCTGAAATTTTATTAATTTCAGCCATTTTCTAAAATATGTTTGTTTGTTTTTTGGAACTTATGTCTGATTTTCAGACATTTACGTCTGAATAGAAAAAGTAAACTTTTGTGACTTTTATCTGAATGAAAAAAGGTCTGAATGACAACTAAATATTATATTCCAAAAATATCTCTGTAAAATAATTTATTTCCTAAACTATAAAATCTAATCTTCCTTTTTTGTTTTAATTTATAAGGACATAAATGTCAAATAACCAAATTTAAGATATTTTTTATTAAAAAAACAAACAAGATGCCACTTAAATTCAGATATTTAAAAAAGAAAAACAAACATGTCATTCAGATTTTCGTATTCAGACCCATTCAGACTTTAGAAAAATTCAGACCCATTTAGATTTCAGACAAAAAAACAAACGCTACCTAAATTAAACAAGATTCAATCTTGATTGGAGATTGAGGTTTAACCCAAACAAAAAGAATCCACTTTTTTTCCCGTTAGTTTCTATATAAATTTTTTAAGAATTATTAATGACTCTTTTGTTTTTCAATTAATGAAAATTCTTTCATTTTGGGTACGTCTCATTATATTTTCAACATTCTATACAATCTGCTAGCTCATTTCTCTCTCCGGCGATCAAATATTTCGTTATTCATCAATTAATGCCATAGAATTTTTTATTTTTTATTTTTTAGTAGAATTTTTTATTTTTTATTTTTTAGTCCTTTAGTTTCTCTCTTCAGCAATCTTAATTTATACCTTTTTTTCAACCAAATCTGGATCATCAAGTGAAATTATCTAAAATTTACATAGGGATATCATCATTTTATCACCTAATATTTTTTAATGTATTTTTTTACAATTAATTCAATGTTTATCAAACCATTAAAGTTAACATAATTCTTAATCAAAATAATAATAAAAGTCTATTTTACCCCTAAACTGTGTAAGTGTACTTTAAACCTCTAGATTCAAAAAAATATAAAATTAATCATATAAAAAATTAACAACTGATTTTTTTATATATCTAAATAATTAATTGATGAACTTGTAAATGATATACTTTGCAAAATTTTTAAAATATTGAATATACTTGAAATTCTTAAAGTACCATTGTGAAATTAACGATTTATTAATGGAATTAATTGTTTGGTGGTAAAATGATAAAACAAGAAATATTAAGTGGAAAAAAAATAATTGTCAGGAAACTTTGGAGGTAAAATAACATGTCAACAAATATTAGTTAGTAAAATGATAATATTCTATTTAGAAAAAAAGTTACAAATTTTCTTTTGCATATGATGATTTTATTTTTGCTGGCTTAAATTGTTTTTTTAAGCCTAGGGAGAGAGAGAGAGAGAGAGAGAGCTATCTATGTGTGTGTGGATATCTAGCTTATATATATTCATTTATACACGTTGCCATATGTGTATATATATATATATAAACATGGAGTACTAATTTGGCCCAAAATCTTATATTTTGTTAAAGATCAGTAAAGTTATTAAGTCATATGATTTAGTAGTAAATAATGTCATTACGCTATTAAACCATGTGGCTGAATAGCTTTCTTGAACTTTAACAAAATTCAGTATCTTAAATCAAATTAGTACTATATAATAGGATAACAAAAATGATAAAATAATAATAATAATAATAATAATAATAATAATAATAATAATAACAACAACAAAATATTAAAAATATTTTAATCAGCACATAGGTTCTAGATGGTGTGTCATTCATTGTTTCATATATAAGTGACAGGTCATTCACAAAAATAAAAAATAACCGACATGTCAACCACCTCGCTGACATGCATACCTATTTGCGCCGACATATACTCTAGATGACTCATTGTCTATATTTGATAATAAATGACATGTCATGTAATTGATATATTTATTGACAACTTGATGTTATATTTCTTGATTGTCAAATGACGATTCATCTATAATATTGAATTCTAAATGATTTTAATAAAAGTGAGAGATTGTTTGTGTTTATTTGTTACATGAAATAATAATAATAATTATTATTATTATAAAAATAAAAACACAAAAATACGAATGATTACAATATTTCGATTCCTATAGGAGTCCAAACTACTATTGGTGTTTAAATATCTACTTGATGTTTTCTAACATATCACTTTATTATAAAATTTTCTAACAATTACATTTTTCAACTTGATGTTTCGATAGTTATTAATTTACTACTAAATCATTAAAAGCAATAGAATACTTAATAGAATTTATGGTAAAAGACTATTTTACCCCTTAACTATTTAAGTGTGTCGAAAAATCATTTTGTTCTCTAAAATTAAAAAAATCCCAAAAATAAAATGTTTTCAATGTTAAAAGCTAAAACTTTTGAAAATAAATTACTATTTTTAAAAAATAATGTTATTTTCATAGTTATATTTATATCAATTTTAATAAATACAAACAATTATACCAATAAATTTAATAAAAATAAAAAATTATTTTATGTTAGTTGATTGTGCGTTCAATATTTTTATTTAGCTATTTAAATCAATTTAATAAGTACATACTAATTACAATACTTATTTTGATAATCCTAAATAATATTATTATTTTACTAAAAAGTTATTAATCTACCACTTGCCTTGTTGAGAAATTATCAAATTACTACAAGGTTGTTTGTTAAATGTCTGAAGTCTGAAATTTTATTATTTCAGACATTTTCTAAAATATGCTTGTTTGTTTTTTAGAACTTATATCTGATTTTAAGACATTTACATCTGAATAAAAAAAGTAAACTTTTGTGACTTTTATCTGAATGAAAAAAGGTTTGAATGACAAGTAAATATTATATTCCAAAAATATCTTTGTAAAATAACTTATTTCTTAAACTATAAAATCAAATCCTCTTTTCTTGTTTTAATTTATAAGGACATAAATGTAAAATAATCAAGTTTAAGATAATTTTTATTGTAAAAACAAATAAGATGCCGCTTATTTTCAGATATTTAAAAAAGAAAAACAAACATGTCATTCAGATTTTTGTACTCAGACCCATTCAGACTTTAGAAAAATTCAGACCCATTTAGATTTCAGACAAAAAAACAAACGCTACCTACATGCATTTTTCATTTTATGTCAAATCACCACGGCTGATTAAATTTATCAAACTAAAATCCTTTAAATACTCTTGCAATGTCATCATTTTTTAAATTGAGTTGTATATTTGGTGGTAAGATGATAATAATTAAAACATCATATGATAAAATATAATTGTCAGAAAATTTTGATGGCAAGTGATATGTCAGAAAAATTATATGGGTACTTGATCATATCTTTCTTTTTTGTTTTTTAAGTGAAGACCTAACTGTTTTTTGGTTCAGTTTGACTTTGATCCAAACCGAATAAAAACCGTTCGGTTTACCCATTCTGCACCCCGCTCTCCCCTTTGCCAATGGTCATCAAAATAGATAGAGGGAATTACTTACTTGACCCAATTATAAAAGCGACTTTCTGCAACCAATAATTGTTTATTACTTCCAAGTAAAAGCTATAACGGCGTTGAAGATTATACGTTATTCTTATGATTTATACATAAGGCACCAGGCATGCCAATGAAGCCAAAAAAATGGACTTGAACATGACAGAAAATGGCATGCAGCCCTTGTCCTTGCGGATGAAGAGAGCTTCATATATGGGAACATTGACCAAAACCATTAATGCACAAAGAATAATCTGACCCATCAAATTTCCTAGAGCTCCAAAATCCAGGAAAATGATGTCCATGAATCCTCCAATTAAGCTGAAAAGATTGAGCATTGCAAGTGTTGCAACAATTGTGAACATGACGGACGAGCTTCCAAACTCCATCATTTCTTGCTCATACCTCTCCATCACATCCTCTGTCACCACCTTGGCGGTGATGGCAAATGTTGTTTGGGATAGCCCCATTTGCTTGACAATACAGTCGACGAACCCGAAAAACGAAGCAGTAGTCCTTCGGATGATCTGCATTCTCTGTAAATTCCACCAGGATTTGAGTCTGTAGCCACAACTCAGCCCCTCAAATATGCTGTACACATTATGGGCTACGAAAACATATGCAAATGGTATGAACCATGGGCTTGACACCTGTGACGCAATGATAAAAAGCCCTTAAATTGCCAATATTCAATGAAGGATTGAACAAAATTGCCTGTAAACTAAATTTAATAGATTTTGAAAAGTGAAACTACTGTTGGATGCCCGCTCACCAACTTGAAAATATGATTTTTACACCAGCCCTTGCTTTTTGAGCCATCACAATGGATTTTATCGTGAAATAAATTTCCTTATGTTCAAGGTTTGAGTGGTAACAAATTTCAAAGAAGTGAACGTACCTTTGGAAATAAGGAAATGCCATGGAGCAAGCAAAGAGGAGGAACAATAACATAAAACAGAGTAGGCAAGGAAAGGGGAGCCCATAAAAGATAATTGCAGTAGCCCATTTGGGCACCAAATTTGATCTTGCCATGACCATAAATGAAGGGGCAATACTTTGATAAAAATATCTGAAACAATCCCTCAGACCATCTCTTCATTTGAACAAGAGCAATGTCTAAGGTGACAGGAGCAACACCCAAGAAGGCCGGTTTGTTTGGTTTCAAATACACTGATTTCCATCCTCTGCATTGAATTGTCAGGCCCGTAATCACGTCTTCTGCAGCACACCCATATACCAATCCCATCTGCAAAAATACAAACGTTACAAGTATTACATTTCAGGTTACAGAAATCCGTCCTTAAGGCCTTATTATTAAGTAACACTGAATAATTTCATCACAATGACTAGAATGGATAAATGGATGAAAGCTAAACCTCTTTGCCCCAATGAGTGTTCTTCTCATAGCTAAAACTAGCAAGAACTTTTGAGGCCTTCTCCAATTCATCAACACTTCTGTTATCATTATTTTTGACCTCATTAATATTCCTATAATCCTTTGGATACTTTGCTCCGGCGAGGCTTTCTCTTCGATGGAAGCATCCGGTGCCGCAATACAAGGCTGCGCCATAGCTGCCAATCCCGGCTAACTCGACCTTCATATATACATCAACATCATTATGAGAGAAAAAAGAAACAAATTAAGGTTAACCTTTTGCTAACGAATACCTGATTGACTACAAGATAAGAATTCGCATAGAGATCGTGTTTCAAGGTATTGTCAAAACGTTGTGGATGCTGCACAAAAGCAATTTCGTGTCCTCTTTTTTCATCCATGAAAAAGCACAAGGCTTCTTTTATTGCGTCTCCATCGTTTGCGTACATGTCACAGTCTAGATTGAGAATCACAGGTCCACCGCTTATCACTGATGACACCCTTATCTACATACAAAAGTAGAATTTGGGAAAAAAAAATATTTTAAGTACTGATCAACTTCCTGTTATCATTAAATTAACTAGTTGTGTTTTTGAAGTTAATTATCTAAATACCAGTGCATTCATGGCTCCAGCTTTAAAGTTATGAGGGCATCCGGAACTTTTTTCTCGCGCCATGTAAACCAATGTTGGCAATTGACACCCTTCTTTATCTACTGCATTTGTGTCTCTCCCATCAATTATTATCTGAAAGTTAGCCACATATTAAAAAAAATTAACAAACATTAATAGTAAAGTGTTTCCAAAATTTCATCATGACATCAAAACTATATTATTACCTGTACAATTGACTGATGATCCTGCTTCGTTACTTTGCAATTCCATTCAGAGAATCCCTTGTGTTGATTCCTTATTTCTTTCGAAATGCTGCCCTTTGCAATGGCTGATTCAATACGGCTTTTCATGTCTTGGTATTGTTTCTTTAAATTTGGGGGGCAAAAAATCCGTTATTTTGGAATTACTTTTTTACCCCAATTATGATGATAGAAAGTGAGTTTTTTTTAAGGATTAATCCATCTTTTCTATATAATTACAAACTTTCAAGAAAGTTGCTAACTTACAGTCAATCCAAAAATAGTTTTTCATAACCCTATAATTGTTTGAAAAGCAACGATCGAGTCATATAAAAAATTTTATTTTAGGTTGATATAAGTTACAAATAGTGAACTTAGCAACAATTTTGTTGGTCAAAATGTATCAATTGTTAACAAAATCTGTTAAATTATGGAGGTGTGTTGATGTTTTCACTTGTGGCATGGGAAATTTGAAATATTTCTTAGTAAAACGCAAGTATGCAAGATCTATTCATTATAGAATAATTTTTCAATAAAGAATCCTGATAGTATCAAATTTAAGACAAATTAAAAGATAAAAAAATATAATATTGTGTATTTTATCCTATAGTAAATTGAAATATGTATTTTTTTATTTTTTAACTTGTTCTTAACTTACTTTTTAACATGATTGAAGATCTTTAATTAGAAACTCACTTACCTTCATAGTTAGCCACTCTTGCGCATGAGTGGTATCTTTTTCATCAAGTTCCTTAGCAAAACAGGCTTCTGGTGACCTTGGTTCAACATTGAATTTTTTGCAGAACGGTATCCAATACTTCGAGAAAAGAGAGGCCTCTAATAGAGCGTAAAATGTGAATTCTGAACCAGCATCATCGGACAAATAAACACTCAAATTTTCCGGTGGATAGTTATATGACATGACGGATAAGACCGTACTAATCACCATCATTGGCGGCTCTGAGATTGGATCCGCTGTGCACACGAAAATGTCAACTCCCGGTAGCTTCTCTTCATATCTGTACTACCAAAAACCTTGTAATCATAAATCAATTATACATTGTCTTAAAAAAAAAAAAAAAAAAAAAGAGGGGGAGAGATTGAATCAAATCTTGAAAGCCAAGATAAAAATCCGCTGCAACGACTGTTCAAATAATTAATTTAATGACGGGGCCAAGGAAAAATTAGAAAACGTGCATTTGTTTTACTGTAAATTCATAAGTGTAGCGAGTATGGACAAGACTTCAAGCAGTGATGGAACCGCGATTCAGGATTTTGATTAAGCGGTGCCACAATACACAAACAACAAAATTGAGTGATAATATCTCCACCCCATTTTCAAAAAATAATTATAAAAATTGCATATTATTTTAAAAATTTTCAAATTGAGAAGAATTTTAGAGAATTAATTAATTAAATATATCTTAATTCACTTTTTTGTGACTTAGATTTTCTTAGCATATTTGATCAAAAAAATTGCTTTGACATAAGTTTAAATTGACTATTTTGCCCTTATAAAGTAAAATTATCAAGAATTTACTTTAACTTCAATATTTTTCTAATTTGATCCAAACTCATTATTTCTAATACTATTTTATTAGTATGATTATTATTTTTTAATTAAATTAACATAGTGTCTTTATGGCAAAATTCTCATATAAATTATTAGACTGTTAAATTTATGTCATTTACACGTAATAGTAGTGAAATAATAATTAGGTTTCATTTAAAAATATTACATTATAAGTCGTAAAATTAAATACCTAAATTATTAGATACAATAACTCATGTTTTATGAAGATAATTTTGTTTTTATATCATAATAATAAAATAGTAAAATAAAATTTATATTAAAATTTTTGATAAAAATGGTCAAAGAACCTAAAAAAATTAATAAAAGAATTTAATTAATTAACTGTATAAAACTTTTACTAATTTGTATTTTTTAAGAATATCGTGAACTTATTGTAATTGTTTTCTAAAAATTGGGTGGATTTACAAAAATAGCAGGGTGAAAATATCCACATCCAAACCAAAAATTATAAAATTTACTTTAAAATTAGCTAAATGTCATTTTAGACCCTTACAATCTTTTTGTCCTTTTGAACTTTTTTTTTCCTTAAGACCCCAAGCCTCATCATATGACCAAATTAAAAAGAGTTTTTAGGCTCCATATTAATTAGTTCTTTTATTTGTAGATTTTGTTTTTGTGTGCGCTGTCAAAAATAAGCATGAATAATGAATTTCTTACAAACTTGGCATCGCGGTCTTTACTTTAAAAAAAAAAAAATTACAAGCTCTTTTTGAACTATTACAGCCAAGCGTCTAGAAAAGTTTTTTATTCTAATTATAATTTTTTTAAAAATTATCATTTAGACATTGCGAGAGGCATACAAATTTATTGCAATAAAACTGGATGTTTGGATTCATTATTAATTAAACTTTTACTTCATGCATGCAACTTATCTGAACTCGTTCCACAAGTTTGACTAAATGATTTTTAAACAGTTTTATTTAACTAATCACTTGAGTTCGAATCTTAAAAATGTAAGAAATAAAAAATTAATTTGAGCAAAGCCCACCCCCCATTTTTTTTTCAAATGGAATACATAAATGTAAATATAAAAGCTCATCTGAATCCCAATAAATTTATTAGCACTTACAAATATAATAAGTTATCGTCTGGTTAGTTTCGTTACTGAAATTAAAATTGTTTTGCGCTCAGATATATTCTATATATAGACAGAGAGCTAACCTTAGGGAGAGTCTGTCTTTGAAAGGCAAATGGTGTTTTACATTCCAACGAACAGACTGAGTGATGATCCAGAACAAACTGAAAAACAATTCAGCCATGAAAATGCCAATCCAAACCCATCTCCTTCTTTCTCCTCTTTCTTCTCTTGGAATGTTTACCAATCTGTAAATCAATACCAAACAAATTCCCACAAAACTTGTTGCTGCAAACACCCTGTGAGAAACCCTAGCCTTCGCCTCCTTAGTCTCAAAAAGTGGTACCATAGCTTCTTCTATCGCATAAATTTCAGTTACAAAGAGTATATGAATGCATGCGTATATATAGATTATTGAGCATATGAATTATCATGTTAAAAAGATACTGACGATTGAGAAAAATGAAGCATAAATGTTCTTGAAATCCCTATAGTTTGAGTATATTTTCTATTACTACTTGCGTTTATAAAAGTTATCCAAAAAGTCCCTATATAAATATATATAGTCCTTCTCTAGTGCGGATGTTCTTATTTATTTTTTTATGCGGATACACCTGAGAATGATTATATATATATATATATATAGAATATATTTTTATATATATATATATATATATATATATATATATATATATATATATATATATATATATATTCAATCATTAAATATTTTTACCTGTTGCTTCTGATTTTAAGTTATAACATAAAAATTACTATTTTACCTTTAAAAAATTGGAGCCGACAATTATAAAAGTAATGATCAGGGTGTTTCAGAGAATTTTTTAAACGGTTAATTTTGAATTATACTACTCATAAATTAATTATTTTCCAATTATCCTCCTTATCCTTAAAAACGTCAATGTACCCTATTATTTTGTTAAGAAGACAAAAAAAAAAAAATGGTCTGCCCATCCCTTTTTTTCTTATTTCTTTTTGGAACAAAAATGAGGTAATCTAAAATTTTAGAAGTATGAGAAGTGATTCGAAGATAGTGAATCCATGAAGGAGTAATATGAAATTTACCCTTTTTTTAAAAATACCTGACCTTTCTAAATAAGACAAGATCAAAACGTGGCAAGTTGAAACTCGAAAAGTACGGGTAATTTATTTTATACACATTAGTTGACATTTTCTGGACGGAAAGGAAAGGTACTGATCATATGGTCCTGATCATTTATGGTAGGAAAATTGACAAAACTGATCACAAAACTTTCCTAATTTTCAAAATTAGGCCCTCTAACTTTTCCATCATAACCAACCATAAACTTCTTGTTTAATTGGCTATTTGTGTGTATTTTGATCATAAGGGAGAATTAGGATTGTATTTAGTATGAAATTGACAAATGTTTGCTATCAATGTCATTTTAAAAAATACATGTGGTTTTGATTTCCAAACATTTACTTCAAATTTTTCTTTATTTGATAGAATGATAAAATGAGAAAGTAGAATAGGGGTAATGGTAATCTGCCACTCTGGGGATGGATGATAGGCACCTATCGTCTATCGATGATCATGCATGTTACCCAACTTTAAAAATTAAAAAAAAAAAAAGAAGAAGATAATTTATGGGCAATTACAATGATTCTGCCAAATTGAGAGAAAGGTGACTGTTGCCCAATTTGATAGAACCATTACAGTTACCTAAATATGATTTCTTTCATTTTTTTTTCTTTTAAATGAAGCACGCATCTAATAGATAGCTAAAGAATGTATTATATAAATTAGGTTTGGAGTTAAAAGAAAGTAAGAAACTAATTAAATGTAGAGTCTTTTCGAACAAAATAGCTCTATTTTACTATTTATATAGTTCATGCGATCATTTGCCAACTCTTCCACAACCTATCAAAGCACACTTTAAGTACAAATGACTCTCGATAAACTCAGAAGATTTAAAAAAAAAATGATTAGAAGTTTCAAAATATGATTTTGTAAAAATATACTATAGGCACCTGTCACACATAAATATGTGCAACAGGAACTTATCACACATTTTCTTAGTTTATTCTCTAATTTCATTTTGGTTTTGATTTTTTTTTAATCTATCAATTCAAACTAAATATTCTATGAACCGACATTGTTTTATTAACGGAAAAAATAATATTTGTAAATTTGTAACAAACGAACAATTTAATATATTGAAAAGATTAATAATATAACTACAAACTCTTGTATAATTTTTTTAATACAAATTGATGTGACATGATTAAATTGATTGGATTAAATATTTCTTAGTCCACATAATTTGTTTTTATTATTTTGTATTTTTATTCAAGCAATAAGTTAATACCAAATCAGTTTGTACAAAATAAGTTTATAATTATATCATCACTCTATTGAAAAATCTACATTGTGTGAGAATAAATACTAATATTAACTTCTTACTTTCTAATTGTTATTAATTATGCATAACTAAATGTTTTTCATAAATTTGGTGCTTTATTGAAAGTGGTGAGGTTTGATAATTTGTTGAGAATGTTATTAATTTGGTAATTTGTTGATATATAGTTATAATGATAAATTTATCTAAAAAATTTATAATTATTTAGTTATGATAAAAAAAAATTAATTTTAAGGAATTCAAAAGTTTTTGGGCTAGTTATGTAAATTTCCCTCGATGGCGCATGCACAAGTATTTTGTCCCCTTTGTGAAACATTAATGTGGCTCTCCACCAATTGGCCGTATTATTTATAAAGAGGCGTAATACACATCAATTTAGTTGCTATCAATAGCAACTGCTAATTACAATATTTATAAAGAGATGCTAAACCTGCGTGACTTTCATGTAGAATAACAATAAGAGAAATTAACTTTATTAGAATTACTTCTCATATACCATCAATTTACTGCTAATTAAATTAATTACTAATAACGTTCCAACATTATATAAAGTTCAGTGCGTATATGTTTGTATGTGACGATCATTCCATAGTAAAGGGCCATATCAGAAATGGTCATTTATCATATTTAAACAAATTTGATAATGTAAGATGACGTTATAAATAACAGTCCAAAAATATCTAGCAATTTTACGTCACAAATATTTTATTTATCAATTTGATATTATCTTAATTACTTCAATCATGCTGGCAAAATATATTAACTTATTGCAATAAATTGAAATTAAATGGGATCTGCGAACGTGATGTTGAATTTGGTACGTACATATTAATAAACTTGTGTTGGATTGCCGACCATACCTATAAATTTAATTTTAGGAGAATAATTAATAAGATGCCGGTCATACCTATAAATTTAATTTTAGGAGAGTAATTAATAAGATCACGTTGATTGTTGAATATATGAGCCAAAACACAAACTAAGTGATTAGGTTTTGACAAGGATGACAATTTGACCCGGTCCAATTGATCCGATCCTAATTTTTTAGGTTTTGACCTGAATACTCCGGCTTCGGGTCGGGGTCGGGCCAAAATTTTTGGGTCCTATCAAATTTCGAGTCAGGGTCAGGCTTAAGTCAAGCCAACCCGACCCTATATTTAAAAAAAAAATGGTTGTGGTCTTTGTGGAATTGAATTGTGTGTGGAATAAATGGTTGTAGAATTAAATCATGTGTTTTAAATTTAATTGCATTGTATGTTTTTAATGTTGGATTGTGGAATTGAATTGTAAAAAATCATTCTTATTAATTTGGTTGTTTTCTGTATTATTTTGTAATTAATTGTATTGTATATTTTGCATATTGTGTTGTGAATTATTTTAAGTTAGAAAAATCATTTCTTTTATTTTATATTCATGGTATTGTAACTAGAAATAGAACAAAAATTGTAAAGCAACATAAATGAAATTAAGATGTAGTCATAAAATTAGAAGATATTGACAAAATAGTACAAAAACAAATTTATGGTCGAGGTCGGGTTGACTATGGCCTGAATTGGGTCGGGTCAAATGATAGGGTTTTTCTTAAGGTCAGGCTTTTAATTTTGTTGATCAGGTTGGGCTCAGGCTTGGCCAACCCGATGGATTGCCATTCCTAGGCTTTGATTTATGTCCCAAATTTTGGCAAAATATAGGTTCATGCACATTTTATTTATGACAAATAACCCCCAATTTAGAAAAGTAAATATATACAAACACTTGGACACAAAGGGGAAGTCAAACCTCAATTTTGTGAATAATACGAGAAGGTGCATACCATGCATCTAACTAAAAAATTATTTGTAAAATATTTAAGTTTATATCTTCATTTTATATTATTTTAGGGATAAAAAGATCCTGAATAAAACCAAAATGAAAGTAGAAAAAAGTCTCTTTTAATTTTTTTTAATAGTTCAGATAATTTGAAAGGTCACTTTATTCACTAATTTAATTTTCATCAAATAATTGGTTTGTTCTCTCTCTCTCTCTCTTTCTAAGGAAACATTTTGAAATGTTATGTTTTCCAAGTCAAATTTTTTAATTGGTGGATATGCCTAGGCTTTAATTAGGGAAGCCAATAAAATCCGAATCTGACCCACATTTGCCAATATTCGGAAGATTTAGATCCAGAAAAATTCAGGTCCGCATATTGAAAAAAGTTGATGTAGATGTTGAAAATGAAAATCCATAAGGAGCCGGATCTGGATTTTGATGTAAGTGCATATGTAAAATCGAAAATTTGAATCCAGCTAAATTATATACTAAATTAAAATTAAATTAAAAATATAAATTAAATTAAAAAAATCCTAACTAACAACCCAAAAAAAAAAATTCACAGCAATGCATACACACACATACATACACATATTTTCAGTTCTCCTTCACTAGTAGCCAAACTCCCAAAGTCCGTAATGCCGCCATCACCGTCTGCACCGCCTAAGCACGTTGTAAGCATCATTGTCTTCAAGCCTCGCCTAATTCGAGCACGCTACACACGTCTGTCCTTCCCCCTTGGCTCTGTCATTGGTTGTTACATCACTCACTGGTTTGCTTCGTTGTTGGTCACTGCGTCACTCGCTTGCCTGTGGCTGCTACCTCACTGCTTAATGGTTGTCGATAACAAGAGGTAACATCACTCATTTGTTTTTTTTGTATTAATTTCAATGTATTAATTTGTGGATTTTAGCCATGCAAATTAATTTCCAGTGAATCAATTTCAACAAATTAATATGTATGAGCATAAATACATAATTCACTCTGTAATCCTCCTTAACTTTGAAAAATATGTTAAGAAACTAAAAAGAGAATAATAATAATAATAATTACAAAAATGAGAAGATTATAGTGAATTGGTTTACCTTATTTTATTTTTTATATCTCATTGTTTTTTTCACGTATGTTAACTCACTTTACAACTCACTTTAATTAGGTTTTGGGATATTAAACATGGCTGAAAGAGAACAAGGAAACAATTTTACATTTTCTCTCAATAGTGTTAATAATTAGAGGATGTTCGTGAACTTGAAAATGAAAATATTGTTGAAGTTGAACTAGATTTAACAGTTGTAGAATGTGGTAAAGGTTGTGGACATGACCGTGGTTGTGATGGTCGTGGTAGTCATGGTCGTGGCCATGTGCATGGTGTTAAACAAATAAGAGGTAATGGCAATGACAGTATAGTGGAAGAGCATACATCAGCACAATCTGGCTGTGGTAGGCTAACTTCTGATGTATGGAATCATTTCAAGAGGCACAAGGACATGTAAGAGGAGTATGGGGTAGTTTGCAACTATTATAGTAAAGTATTGGCAAGACATAATTCTAGTGGGGCAACACGCTTAAAAAACATTTTACCAGTTGTTTAAGAAAGAATTTCAAGGATGTTGGCCAAATGCTTCTTGCCAAGAAATATAATGGATCCATTACAGTTGAAAGTTTTTCTAAAATAAATGTGATATGTCGATGGCAAAGATTACTATTGCAAGAATGATCATTTTGCATGAGCTTCCAGTTTCATTTGTTAGATATCAAGGGTTTCGTGATTTGATGAAATTAGTTTAAATGACACTTGATACAATAAGTAGAAAGGTCATTAAGAATAAAACTTTATGATATTGAGAGGTTGAAGCCAATGAATTTATTGGATGCTGGTGAGACTAGGATTGCAATTACTATAGACATATGGATGGCTAGTAACTGAAAAAAAGGTTGTATGGTTATTACGACACATTATATAGACAACCTATGGGTAATATGGAGTCATATTAAAAGGTAACACTTTTAATATTTGTGTTATGTTTATTTTAATTTTAAAACATTTTAATGATTTTGATTACATTGTTTTTTTTTTATTATATAGTATTAGGTTTATATATGTGCTAGCTCCACACAGTGGTGAAGTAATATGTAATGTTTTATATGATTGTCTGATGGATTGGAATATTAATAGGAAAGTGTCGACTATGATTGCGGATAATTGTGCCGCTAATGATGCAATGATTAATATATTGTTGGAAAATTTTGGTCAAGTTTCTTGATTTTAGGCGAGAAATTTTTCGCATGCTTTGTTGTACTCATATCTTGAATTTGATTGTGAAGGATTGGATGTCTGTGATGGATAAAGGTGTTGAAAATATAAGAGATATTGTCAGTTGTTGAACTGCTACACCTCGAAAAGTTGAAAATTTTAAGCTTGCAGTGCACTAAATAAGTATTAAAGAGACCAGATGTTTCTTACTTGGTTCTTGATTGTAGGACTCAATGAAATTCAACTTACTCAATGCTTACTACTACTTTGTTGTATAAAGATGCATTTGTTTGGCTGAGTAAGTTTGATAAACATTATAAATATTTGCCTAATGAGTTGGAGTGTGATTTGGCAAAGGTTTTGTATGCCCATTTGGATAGAAATTGTTTCTAGATCTTGATATGCCACCTTTAACCTATTTTTTCCTAAAATTTGTGATATTAAATTTGTCAATAAATTCATGAAAAAGGTCACCCAATGTACAGATTAGGCAAATGGCCAAAAATATGAACCAGGCTCTTCTGCAGAGTCACCCACTCTGACTTTACCAGATTTGGTCTATTTACTAGCCAAGTATGAGAAGTATTGGGATGTTATTCATGGAGTATTGACTCTAAAGAATATCTTAGATCCTAGGTTTAAAAAAGATGATGGTCCACTTCCTCTAAAATTTATGGAGATGAATGTGCTTATCAAGCTAAAAGGGTATTTAACTTTCTTGTTAAAGTGGTGAAAAAGTATGAATCAAAGTATGCAACAGGTGAAGATAGAGAACATTTTGAGGAAGGCGTTTCTTTTTTAGGTATGTCGCAAACTCTTATTTTTAAGGATTCGGGTATGGCTGGTGAATGAGACTCATTTGTTTTTGAAGAGGTTAACTATAAGCAAGCTAAGTCTAAGTTGGAGACTTATTGAGATGAGACAGTTTTGTCTACACTAGCAATTTTGATATTTTGTCTTGGTGGAAGAATAAGAAGGGCAAATATCTGATACCTGCTGAGGTTGCTAAAGATTTCTTAACCATTCTTCTGACTACTATTGCTTCTGAGTCCGCTTTCAGTACCGAAGGTAGGCATTTGAGTACCCATTATAACAGACTTATTAAAACATTGTGGAGGCATTAATGTCTTCTCAAAATTGGCATTGGACTGAAATTAAAGGTAAAATCACTTATTTCATTTATTCATGTGTTTTAATATTCTTATATTTTTGCATTAACAGAGTATTTAATGATCATTTTTTATGTCTTCATTGGTAGATCGTGAGCTGCTTAAATGGTTTGCAAAACAAATTATGAATACAGAAGGAGTGGATGATCTTGATGATTGTCAATATAGTGGCATAACGTGTTGGAATTTTGGAATCTACATAAATTTCTAGTGCTTTTATTTGTGGAATTTAATTGTAGTATTAGACTTGAATTTATATTATTTTTTATATTTACTTTTATTTGTGGATTTATGTTGTTGTTGTATGTTATTTATGTGGAATTGTTGATTGTTGAATTATTATTGGATTTTATTTAATATTATTAGGTAAATTATTGAATTTCAAATTATATTGTAAATTGTTAAATTTTAATTTATGTGAATCCAAATATTTGAAATATTCACCACAATCCGTGCGGATATTACCTGCATTCGAATCCGTATATTTTGGATATAAAAATATTAATCCAGATTCGAATCCAGATGCACCTGTATTCGGATCTAGATTCAGATTTTGCAATTCCTACTTTTAATCTCTAACATAAGACAAAGAAATAAATATCAAATGAGTTTATCTACAATACAACATTATATGAAACAATATTTAACCTCACTCTCTCCATTAAATATGCGAACTTGCAAGCGAGAGAACATGTGTATTTATTTTGAATATTGGATAATTCTTTATTAAGTA
Source organism: Atalantia buxifolia (assembly GCA_030444775.1). Lineage (NCBI taxonomy): Eukaryota > Viridiplantae > Streptophyta > Magnoliopsida > Sapindales > Rutaceae > Atalantia > Atalantia buxifolia. The sequence continues at coordinate 24,228,204 of CM059834.1, read as the reverse complement.
AAATTTGCAACATCGTTGAAGTAATTCTTAGAATTATATCATAGAAATTCTTGTAATTAATAAATAGGCATTAGGCAAGCCAATTAAGCGTAAACAATAGACATGAACGAGACAGGAAATGGCAAGCAGCCCTGGTCCTTCCGGATAAATAGAGCTTCATAAATTGGGACATTGACCAAAACCATTAAACCACAAAGAATCATATCAGAGACCAAATTTTGTAAAGCACTGAAATCCAGGAAAATGATGTTGATTAGTCCTCCAATTAAGCTGAAAATATTGAGAATGGCAAGTGTTGCAACCGTTGAGAACACGACAGACGAGCTTCCAAATCCCATGATCTCTTACTCACGTCTCTTTAACACATCTTCTGTCGCCACCTTGGCAGTGACCGCAAATGCTGCTTGGGATAACCCCAGTTGCTTGATAATAACGTCAATGAATCCGTAAAACAATGCGGTAGTCCTTCGGATGATCAGCATTCTCCGTAAGTTCCACCAGGCTTTGAGCGTATATCCACGACTCAGTGCCTCAAATATGCTGTATACATTCTGGGTTATGATAACATAAGCAAATGGCACCAACAATTGGCTCGACCCCTGAGACATATAATGACTAAAGCCATTACATCAGTAATGTTGAATTCTTCATTGAACAAAATAGCAAGTTCTAGCCAGAATAATAATTCTGCCCAACAACTAAAATTTTAAGAGCTTAGGTCCAAAGTGTTGTGCGCGGAATGCGGAATCAAGCGCACCGAATAATCACAGAAAAATAAAGGACACAAAAATTTACGTGGTTCGGCAATATGCCTACGTCCACGGAAGCAAGAGAAAAATAATTGTATTACTAACAATTATTTGAGTACAAATTTGAGTAAAGAAATCTCACTTTCCCTAACCCAAATAGATTCTCACTCTCAGAACTCTCAAAAGCTTAAAAACTTAATAAGCTTAACAATTTTGGGATGATAACAAATGAAGAATGCTTAGCTATTTATAGGAAAAATGTTGGCACTATTCATCTAGTGTGTGTGGCAAAGCCACCACACGGCTTTGACTTTTCAACAAATCTCCCCACGGCGAAAATTTATCCAAATCCGAGCCGATTAACAATGATCCTTCAAACTTCATCCTCACACGATCCTCAAAAGGATCCACATTGGTGCAAAACCCAAAATTTGGGATCAAGCCAACCGTAGTTCAAAATTCCCGAAGGAGAAAACTTAACATAATCGAAGGATTTGAATTAGTTTCAAGCAAAGTGTTGAAACTTAACCTAAACCAACATTCGATGGATTATCTTTGGTATCGATCTTTTTCAACAACACAACACCGCTCGATAATCTCTCTCACATAATGATATTTCACATCTACATGTGCTTTCCGAGCGTGATATGTTTGATTCTTCGCAAGAAATATCGCACTTTGATTAAAGACCGCAATGTTCTCCTGGATTACTCCCAAATCATTTAACAAGCCTTTCAACCAGATAGCTTCTTTTATAGCTTCAATTTCGCCATGTACTCGCCTGTAGTGGGAGCAATTGTCGATTGTAGAATCGACCTCCAAGCCTAACCTAGGACTTCCACCCAATGTGAATACGTGCCGTTGTTGATCTTCGCTTGTCAAGGTCTCCAAGAAATGAATCACAATACCCAACACATTGTTGACCATAATCCTTCTTGAACAATAACCCAACATCAACTGTCCCATACAGATATCGGAGAATCCACTTCACCGCAAGCCAGTGATTTTTACCCGGATTGTGCATGTATCTACTAACCATGCTCATGCTGAGATATATCAGCCTCGTACACACCATAGCATACATCGACTACCCACAAAGACTAGCATATGGAAATGAGTCATGTACTCCGCTCCTCTTGAGATCTAAGACATGAAGAAGAGCTTAATTTGAAATGAGGAGCTAGAGGTGTACATACCGGTTTAGTTTTGTCATCAATACCGAATCTTTCTAGCACTTTCTTCAAATAAGACTTTTAAGTCAACCATACGCTCCCAAATTTCCATCCCAAGTATTCTTGCATCACCTAAGTCTTTCATTTCGAAAATAACCGCTTCTTTAGCCTTTCAATCTCACCTTTATTCTTCGAAGCTATAAGCATATCGTGACATAATGAAAGCTCCATCTAGTAGTCTTTAAAGTAAACACAATGATCGTGTTCACACTGGTGAATTTCGCCCTTGTATAAATTGATCAAATCTTTTGTACCACCATTTTGCCTTGGCGATTGCTTCAATCATAAAGATTTAATCAACCTACACACATGATTCTCCTTTCCAAAGAACTTTCAAAACCACAAGGCCGAGTCATGTAGATTTCCTCCTCTAAATCTCCATGTAAGAACGCTGTCTTAACAAATATAAACTCTATATTCACTACCAAAAAAATGGAAGTATGTTTTAATCTTGGAAAAAACTTCATTATAATCAATACCTTCCTCCGAGCAAAAAGCCTTGCCTTGTATCGAGGAGTTGTTTGATTCGAGATGCTTGCTTCTTGGTGTAGACCCATTTATTGCCAATAGCCCTTTTCCCCTTTAACTTTACAAGTTCCAAGTCTGGTTTTGATGGAGAGATTTCATCTCTTCCTCCATGGCTAACTTCCACCGATCACTTTTTAAAATGCTTCACCGAAAGTGTTGGGGATGTCATCATCAATAAAACATAAGCTATCACCATATCTTTAGTAAGCCATCAAGTTATGAATCATTATCTACATCATTAGTTGTTTCTTCATTTTGTGGGACATCGTAAGAAACAACTTCTTCAATCTAGGTGTCAACATAGTCGAACCCTTCTCTCGATTTACATTTATTTGGTCTTGTTCTCCATAGAATGCTTTTATCTTCATCAAACGTGAATACACACAATCTTTTTATCTTCGAGATTACTCCACCTTTCAAAAAACGAGGAGGTTTATCATCTTTGACATGATAATAAACGGACACCCGAAAAGGAATCATAGTCTTTGAATATTTCCATAGGAACCTCCAATTTTAGAGAAGGCAATTTTATCAAGTGACTTGCGTTAACCCTTCAAAATTTTTTATCTAAACCAAGATTAGATAACATACATCGTACCTTCTCCAAGAAAACGATTCATATCGCCCACGCCGTTTTGTTGCGGAGTATGTCTCACCGTGAAATGTCTTTTTATGCCCTCACTGCATACTTGCAAGAATGGATCAAAACGCAATACTTTGATCTTTTCGCGGGCCAAACCAGTCTCCACCAGCTTTCTTCCATTTTTTAACCTCATCCTTTGCTCGCATGGTGTACACCCACACACGTCTAGAGAAATCATCAACAAATGTAACAAAATAATGGCTTCCACCAATTGACAAGATCTTGGTTGGTCATACATCACATGAAATATTCAAGGATCTCACGATCGTGATTATCAAACTTGACCCTTGTTTTCTTGCCTACTACACAATGCTCACAAAACTTTAATTTACAGATTTTGGTACCTTTTAAAAATTAAGTTTGCAAAGATCTCCGGCATGTCCCAAACGATAATAGCTGTTGGTGTCATTGTGCGCCTCAAAGAACATTTTTAGTTGTACCTCCCTTCAAATAGTACAAATGACGCCGAATGAATTAGCCCCATGTGATTGTACCATCTTCAATGGAAAGAGCACCCGTAAATTAGATTTTTCTTTAAAGGGGAACATATCTAACCTCTTTTTCTTCCATTCCATCAAACATTTTGAATTGTTCCTACCCCATTGTGCGACAAGGTTGATCAATCAATCGCATGCATTCCGGACACGAAAATCAGAAACCATTCCTTAAAGGACACAAATGGTAGGATATCAAGTATCCACTGCCGCACTAGCCACGTATCTTTGTAGGAGTAATACTTAATGAATAAAGTCTTCATCTTTACGTGCCAATCTCTTTGAGCCTTCGGACAATCTTTCTTCCAATGGCCCTTTTCATGACAAAAGCACACTCATCTCGAGCTATATTTTCGCTTCGATTTGGATCGAGAATTCTTTCCACCACGCTTCTTCTTTTTCTCCATTGCTCGGACTTTTTATCATTAGTCCGAATCTCCAAGTTAGTCAATGCTTTGTACAAACATCTTTCAAGACGAATATCAAGGTCGTCATAATAATCATATGACTTCATCCTTAATATCTTCATCAAGATTCTTCAAATCAGCCAAGAACTTTTCAAATCTTGAGACATGATCGTGCATTGACATCCTGTGCTTCATTCGAAAGCCATATACTTGGCTCATTGCATGAAGGCGATTTTGCAGTACTTCTCCTCCAATGTACGCCACAAAGTCATCGCACACTCCTCATCTTTCACCAAGTATTTCACCTCCTTGGTCAAACAAGATCTAATCGACCACAAGCTTTCTGCTCATACGATCCCAAATTTCTTCATCATACAAGTGTCTTTTATTTTTCAAAACAACATCGAGATCGATTTGAATAAGGGGGCATCCATAATCCACATGCCGAAGTTGATTTTCCCATCAAACTTTTCAACATCGATCTTTTGGCCTCCTATAACAGGTGCTGAATAGCGATTTGACAAATCTCGCCTCCCACCAAGTGTCTCGAAATAGTCTCAAGATATCTCCCCCACTGGAAGTTTCACCTTCTACCATTTTCTCAACGAACTATTTGTGTCTCTATGATGTTAATTTTCGTGAATAAATGCACCAGAAAGTTCCCAAGAGACGGGACGGAATTCGGTCCCAATTAAAAACCTAATCCTTGAAATACAAGTGTGCAACCCAAGAGGGGGTGAATTGGTATTTTAAAAATTATCCTAAGCAAAACACACAACAATCCAATCTAATGCCTTAATAAATTCAAAACAATAAATTCAATAAATGCACAATAATAAATGAAAAGGAGGAGAAAGCAAACTTTTATCCCCACCAACGTCCAAGCCTCCAAGCAAACCACGCTTGAGGATTTCACTATCCAAGCCTCCCAAGGCTTCAAATTCTTACAATTAACTTCTAAGGTATTAATGAACCTTTACAACAAGAGATTATCCCCAATCTCTTCACTCAAGTGTTACCCACACTTACACACTCACAAATTTATAAGGAAATGAAGATTACAATCAAATACTCTCTTAAAGAGTAGATTTACAAAATGAAGAACAAAGATGATTCAATAAATGATTTCAATGTATGTTGTATGCCTTTTGTTTGTGCGTGCTAAGATTACCAAAAATGATTTAGATTTGAGTTTATATAGTTGGAACTTATGCACTTTTTGCTCATAACCGGATTACGTTTATGGTATCCTAATTAATATTTTTATGTTACCGTTAAGGCAAAAATTTGAATTTTTGAATTGATATCCGGATTGCTCATATTTATGCTGGTAACCTTTCGCTCAGAATCGATTTCCGTTGACAACCGGATTGGATTACGTTTATGCTCCGTGAAGCTTTTCCCCATTTACTTATCGCTTTTCATCCCCATGGACGTTTAGATAAGGATTGCCGCTTCCATTCGGATGAATTTGCTTGTAACCGAATTCCGTTTATCATATCCGGAATGCCGCCACATGAAGAAGAACGGTACAGTGCACTGTTTGCCAAAATTATATTTTGACCCCAAAAGTTTATGAAACTATAGTATGGCCCAAAATGTTATACAAATTTGCAGTTAAGTCCAATTTCAGAATTTCTTAATAATAATTTGTGAATCCCAAAACTTTCTGAAATTATGATATCGCCCAAATGTTATGAAATGTTTCAAATAAATCCTTCTCTAAAATTTCAAGCAATATTTGTTGATTTCAAAGTTTTCAAAATTCTTTCAATTAAACCATAAACTTGAAAAACAACCAATTTCATAAAATCATTTTTCCATTAGATATAAAACCTTTATAATGTGAAAATAATGATTTATTAAAATGTATGAAAAATAATTTAAGCTTTCAAAACTTAATCATTCTTAATTTTGTTTGTTATCATCAAAATCAACATTATGTTAACATAAATGTTAACAATCCCAGCTCTTAATTTGCAAAAATACACACTACTTATAAAATATTAAATGGCCGTCTCCACCGTATTCGTGAATGACATAGTATGTGAATAAATAATAAATATCAAAATATTTCGAACCGTCGGCTGATACCACTTGTTGTGCGCGAATGCGAAACCGAATAATCACAGAAAAATAAAGGACACAAAAATTTACGTGGTTCGGCAATATGCCTACGTCCACGGGAGCAAGAGAAAAAATAATCAGTATTACTAACAATTATTTGAGTACAAATTTGAAAGTAAAGAAATCTCACTTTTGTAACCCAAATTTCACACACACTCTCCAATTGCTTCACACTTTAACTCTCAAAAGATTAAAAACTTAATAAGCTTAACAATTTTGGGATGATAACAAATGAAAAATGCTTGCTTATTTATAGGAAAAAACTATTCATCAAGAAAAAACGCGTCCAAACCGCGTTCAAAACGCGTGCAGCCGTGTGTGTGTGGCAAAGCCACCACACGGCTTTGACTTTTCAACACAAAGTATATAACTTCACGCATGCGTTCATCACCTGAAAAAATATATTTCCTTAACTAGAAGAACCAAAGACTTATAAAGTCTCCAAGGCTTACCTAGTTAATCCACTCTTATCTTCTGCGCCGATCATGAAAAAAATTTATTTGGCAAATAAATTTCTTGTATCCTTGGGACCTGGGGGAAAAAACGAAAAGAAAAAAAATGTTTGGGAGTATCTAACATACCTCTGAGGATAAGAAATGTCATGGAACAAGCAGAGAGGAGGAACAAGCATATAAAACAGGGTGGGTAAAGAAAGGGGAGCCTTAAAGGTAATTGCATCTTGTTTATAAATAAAAAATATTTTAAACATAATTATTTAATGTTTATGTTCTTATAAATTAAAATAAATTAATTTATAATTTAAAAAATAAATATATTTAATAGAGATATTTTTAAATATAATATCTACTCCACACTAAAAAAAATTTATTCAAATAAAAATCACAAAAATTTACTTTAATTTATTGTAAATATCTAAAAATATAAATTATACAAAACAAACAAACAAGTACAAAAAAGTACAAAAGAACATCCAACTTTTTTTATTCGATGTAGATATCTAAAAATATAAGTTATAAAAAAGGAATTAACAAATTTAAAAGAACCTTTGAAATTCTAAACTTTAGACATTTAACAGTCGTAATAAACAAATTAACGAGAATTTTATTCGATTTTTATTTTTTTTTCTTTTCCCGAATCTCATGATTATTAAACAAGATCTTCTAATTATTACATGAGAACTTATCAGTTATCATTAAATTAATTTGTGAATTGTGATAAATTCAAGATCACTACAAGTAATAATATAGTGTAATATGTAACTAAACGATACCATGCATCATGTAAGTCACCAGAAGTAAAATACATGATTGAGGAATTTTCAAGGAAAAAAGGAAGGGGGGGACTTTGATATGCACTCAATTTATCTAATTAAAAAAAAATCCTAAAACTAAAAGCATTTGAAGTGGTCAGCTTGCTGCTTCATGAGACGACGGTCTCGAGCCACATCTCCTGAACCGTCATCGTCATCGTCATTCTGCACAATCTGATCTGTTTGGCTCTCGAATTTCACAGCCTCGTGCTCCCTTTGCTGTTCATGCAACGTTGTGTCTGTAATCTTATTATGTTTTTTCTCAGAATAATTCATCTTCTTCTCATCATCATCCAATTTTCTTTGTGGTGCCAACTTGGATGATGCTGCTTCTGCTGATCTGCATCACTACCTTGCCTACACTCGGAATCATATGCTTCTTTCATTCTTTGATGGCTGCCATTTTAAAACAATATCAGAAAGTTTAATTTCGTTATTATATTTATGTTATTTCAAAATATTGGATGGATAATTATTAATATTTTTAACTCGGGGGTAACTAGGGATGGCAAAAATTCCCATGGGGACGGAGACCCTTGAGGATTTTTTCTTTTCGGGGAGGGTATGGGGACGATTTTATACCCAATTTCTTATTCGGAGAAGGGACGGGGACAATTTTTTACCCAATTTCTTATATGGGGAAGGGATGGGGATGAGGTGAAATCCCCATCCCCTACCCATTACCCCATTTCTTTATAATAATTTTAAAATTTTATTTTATTTTTTAGAATGATTAATAAATGAATAATGAAATTTAAATTATAAAATATTAAATATTAGTATAAATAATAAATATCAAAATATTTCTACAAATCTGTTATAAAAATTTCGAGCCTACTTAATTAGTTGTAGTCTTGAATTACTATTCAACTATACCTTATTCTAAAGGCCTTGACCCAAAATTATTTTATATTATGAGTCAGGTTGCTTATATTATTTTTATTGTTTTAGATTTGAAACTTAATACTATCTTTCAATTTGTCACATTCCTTGAGGAAGAACAGGAGGAGTATGAGGTGTAAGAGGTAATGCTTTTATTAAAAATATTAATTTTTGTATTTATACCCATTTCATTTATTTCATTATTAATATAAAAATAATTTTTTTATTATAGGATTATAAAGATTGACAAAGATAATTATTCTGATGATTTGTATTTTGTAACGTGATTTTTATAATGGATTAATGTTAGTATAAAATATATTGTCAAACCTTAATTGTGTTTAAAATTTTATTTTAATATGACTAAATCAAGTTCAGAAATTAAAAATATATTCATCATTCGGGGATCGGGGGCCCTCGGGGATCCCCTCTTATTATTTGGAGAGGGGACGGGGATTCTCTCAACCAATTCTGATAGGGACGGGGAGGAGATGGAAGTATGTGAAAAATATCGAGGATGGGTGCGGGGATGTCGGTCCCGTCCCCTCCCCTCCCCATTGCCATCCCTAGGGGTAACCAAAATCATGTCAATTGACACGTGCCGGAATTTTCATGCTGAGGTGTCAAGTTGCCAGATAAAGATAGTTAGTCGACACGCGGCGTACTTGCAACTGAACTGCATGGTGCAAATTTTCACCATGGATCTGCTTCTGCGATGATTCAGAAAAGAGTAAGCCTTTTTTTACATTCCCCAAAATTTCTGATAAAAGTATTTTTTCAGTTAAAATTACTACAATAAATTTGATTTATTGTTTTAAATAAAAAAATTAACTAAACGCTTACATAAATTATTCTTTTAATAAATTCTTTACACTCATTTTATTTTATAATTTGTAGTTGCATCCCACTATTGTTGGCCTCTTTTTAATTTTAATTAAAAATATTTTTGAGAAAATTATAAGAGTTTAGAATTATGAAGGTATAAATTATATAATAAAACAATTAAAGGTAAGTTTAATATTTTAGAATCTATATGAAACTTAAAAGGAAATAATTTCCTTATATACCATTCTATAATAAAATAGCTAATTTTAGTATATTGATTTATATTTTATCAGTTAAATTGAAGATATTTTAGAGAACGAAATTGAAAAGGGTGTTAGAAGACTTTTAAAGGAGTGTTAAAAGGGCAAGACTTCAACGCGAGGCCCAATAATTTCTTTAATCATGGGCCAAACTTGAAGATTTAGGTTGAGCTCAATGAAGAATTCGTACCATCTTCGGTTATTTTCTATTTTAAAATAATCTCACTTGTATTAATTTTTTGCCATAAGACAAAGGGCTAAAAATATTTAAATGGGTGGTCACCATTTATCAGTTGTTTAACGAAACTATAATCATATCATTAAAGATAGATTCTCTTCTACGGACAAAAGAAAAGTGACCAATCAACTTCTTACAAGTTACAACTGCCCCATGAAGTCTCTAGAGTAAGATTGTTACAAATAATTTTTAATATAAACCAAATTTTACTAGAAAATTTTCTTTAGATAATATATAAATTTTGAATCAAATCATTGCTCAATCTCTATGTAAAGCATATTCAAACTCAAAAAAACATTTATAGTGATCTTGACGAGAGCGAAATTTTAATACTAATTTAAAGTCATTATAACTAGGAAATTAAATAGTAGTTTATATATGGATGGATTATTAATGAAGATAATAGCTGGATACCAATGGAAATGGCCATTGACAGGCCAAGAGAGAATATCTAAAACCCCACGTTATAATTTCGTAACATTAACAAATATTATTATTGTTATTATTTATTATTTTAATAATATTAGAGATCCCCAATATTATATATTACTCATTTATTAAATAACAAATTTTTTATTTATAAAATTATTTAATAAATAAATATCATATCAGTTAAGAATCAAATTATAATTTAAATATTCTAATACCGAGCACTTCCCTTTAGCCATTATAATCTCTTATTGTGTGAATATAAGGCCATAAAGAGAAGTAGAGAATAAAACGGAAGCTATTTCTATTCAAAATTGATTTCTCAATTTTGTTGATTATAATTTACAAATTTATAATTGGTCTTGGCCGGTGCCATGTGCCGAGTTAGCACTCCATTTTTGTAAATTTCTTCTCGTGCTTCTCTCACTTGTACATTCTAGACAATAGTGACTCCCAATTGACCATGTCCGAAAGTTACAACATCATCATTAGTGAAGGAAATTTATTTTAGAAGATCAATTAATGATATGAAATTAAAAATGAAAATCTTCACATTTACCACAATTAATGATATGAAATTTAAAATGAAAATCTTCACATTTACCATGCATGGTTTATAAAAAAATTTATTCCAAATTCTTAATAACTTTTTTAGGCTAATTTCTAAACTAGTCTTCATAATTAATTTTTATTTTTATAATATATTTTTTTCTTATATGTGTCGGGTGACATTAAAATAAAATTTTAGTAGTTTTTAATTTTTAATACCTCATATTATTAATAAAAAAATTTATCTTATTAATAATTTTATAAGACATCATATGTGGACTCAACTAAAATATAAGAGGGACTTCAGATCTTTATAAATTATTATTATTATTTTTTTTATACCTTAAGTCATTTTTAAAAGAGCTAAATTAAATACTTCAAATTAAATTAAATTTTTTGAATTAAACCCCCTGCATGACATATTATTTTTCATGAAATCTTTGAAATTTTTAAATGCCTAATATATTACTCATAATAAATTATATTTATTTTAAACCAATATGCCGATTTTATATTCAAGAGATTTACCGTTGTGAGGATTCTTTCGACCTGTTTCTGCATGTTGTACATTTTAGACCAAAATACCCTTCAATTCCTCTCAAACGTACAACAGAGAATGTCACGTCTTTCTCTCTCTTGTAAAACTCCAATACTGTCTCTCTTTCTCTCTCTTCACTGATTTGCTAATATAAAATTTGTCGCTGAACAGCTTTTGAAATTTCAAACCGTCACTCACTCTGTCAAAGACTCTGTCTCTCTCTAGATTGCAACTCTTCGCAGTTTCTCACAAACAGGGAGAACAACGAACCATATGATTTCTACCCGGAACATTTTCCGGGAAAAGAAACTTTCTTGGTTGAGAAAATTTTTCATTTCTTAGGAATTTTTGCACAACTGAGAATTTCCTTTGTGGGTTTGGTTGTTTGAGTGAAAAGATTAAAAGGTTTTCTTTGTTCTTTTTATTGTTTTTGAGTTCTCAAAGGGAAGCATGAAGATCGGTGAAGATGATCCCAATATTGTGTGGACATGTGAAGACCGCTATTAGTATTTACTTTTGATGATTTCTAGGGTTTTCTGGTTAGTCAAGTAAAGGTACGTTCTTTTTTCTTTTTATGCTTACAAGTTTTGTTTTTTTAGCTTTATTTTTTTTTATCTGTCTTTTAAACCCTTTGTTGTTTTGCGTGTAATTTGCAGCTTCATTTAATTTGATTTTTTTGATGTCACCTCTCTATTTTGCTACTATCTCGAACTATTCTTTATTGCTAAAAGCATAGATATTTGATGATAATTCGTTGTTTGTTTGTGGTTGAATTAAGGTTTGAGCTTGAATTTCTGATCAAATCAAAGGGAAATAGTGTTACTACAGATCAGTTTGAAGATATTTGCGTCAATTTGCTGGAAGAAAGTGATAAACATTGGTAAGTGCCCCATTAATTCTTGTTGCTCCAGTAACATTTATATTTATTTGTGTGATGAATTAGAAACTTGAAAGATTTCTTGGTATGGATTTTGCTAATCTTTCTTCTACTTCTTGTTTCTTGCTTCAATCCGTGAGGTTTTGTTTTGATAAGTTTTAAAGACTTAACAATAGTCTGCTCAAGGAATTGTGAAATGGCTGTAGAAAATAACATGATTCATGTACAGCTAAACTTGATAGTGCTTAGGGCTCACATTGTTTTTTTGAACCACAATGAGCATGGCCAGTGGGGATTTTCAAAGTCATCAAGTTTTTTGTTAACTGAATCTTTTAGCATAACTGCTGTTTGAATGTAATGAAGATGAAGTCCTGACTCCTAAGTTCTATTAGATTTTTCTGTTTTCTGATTTAGTGACACACACTTGTGGATGAGATACATGCTAGTTCTTAATTTATGCAGAGTAGGCTAAGGTCAATATTTCCTGCTTGTACTATATGGATCTTTGCAGTTATTCACTTTGTGAAAATTCTTTAGGTTTTTTTTTAAAAAAAAAAGGAAGTAGAAGAAATTTTAGGATGTTCTCCTTCTAGCTGCTGAGCATTTTTGTTGTGTTCTGAACTTTGGGTGATGATATGTTTGATTTCTGAGAAATTCTTTTTGATTGTTTCCAGCAGGTAGGTTTTCTTAGAAACAAACAAAATAAAGTAGTATGGTAGCAAAGGGACGTCAAAACAGTACGGACTCCCCTAGGGCGGAGGTGGGAGAGATAGACACCAGTGCACCATTTCAATCTGTTAAAGATGCTGTCACCCTCTTCGGTGAGGGTGCTTTCTCGGGGGAAAAACCTTCCATCAGGAAGCCAAAACCTCATTCTGCAGAGGTAAGATCTTATATCTTTTATTTAGATTGGTTTATATCTTCATATAATTGGAGTTGGTTTGTATTTTAACATAATTGAAGTTTAGCTATCGACTGATAATGTGTTGATAATTAATATTCATTCTATTCTACTTTTGAAAGATGATTAATTTTTCTCTTGATAGTTGCCTGGTAATAAATATGGTGGTAGATATAGATATTTATCTCCTAATCAGTTTGAGGTGCTTTTTCACATATATTTGCTGTTTTAATTGGCAGAGAGTATTGGCCAAGGAGACACAGCTTCACTTGGCCCAAAGAGAGCTGAACAAGTTAAAGGATCAACTAAAGAATGCTGAAGATACTAAGGCCCAAGCATTTGTTGAGCTTGAAAAAGCAAAAATAACTGTTGAGGATCTCAGCCACAAACTCAAAGCTGTTATTGAATCCAAGGAGTCAGCAATCAAAGTGACAGAAGCTGCAAAGAATCAGGCAAAGCAAATTGAGGAATCTAATTGTAGCAATCCTTCTGGCTCTGATGGTGCTAGGAATCAAGACTTAGAAACTGAAAGGGAAAAGTACATGAGTGTGTTTTCTGAACTTGCTGCTGCAAAGCAAGAGCTAAGGAAAATTCATCAGGATTGCAATTCAACCTTGGAAGCAAAAGTTACTGCCTTCAATCTTGCAGCAGCAGCAGAAAATTCAGCCAAAGCAAACATGGAGAGGGTTAGTGAGCTCTCTAAGGAAATTTCAGCGGTACAGGAATCTATTGGCCAAGTGAAGCTTGCAACTATGCAAGCCCAGCAAGAGCAAGCAAAGGTTTTTGCCGAAAAAGATTTACAGAGGCAGTCATATAAAGCTACTCTGGAAGAGTCAGCCAAGAAATTGCTTGCTTTGAGGAACCAGTTTGATCCTCAACTCACTCAGAATCTTGAAACCCAATTGACAGAAACAATGAATGAGATTGCAGCTTTGCAGAAGCAATTGGAAAATGCAAAGGCTTCAGATTTAGATTCTGTGAGAATTGTGACTTCAGAGTTGGACGATGCTAAGGGGTCATTGCAGAAAGTAGCAGAAGAGGAAAGCTCCTTGCGAAACTTGGTGGAGTCTCTTAAAGTGGAGCTTGAGAATGTGAAGAAAGAGCATTCTGAACTGAACGAGAAGGAAGCAGAGACAGAATCCATTGCTGGTAATTTGCATGTCGAACTCCAGAAGATCAAGTCTGAGCTTGAAGCATGCGTTGTAGAGGAAGCCAAAATAAGAGGTGCTTCTGAAGAAATGATCTCAAGTCTTCACCAGCTATCCTTGGAAACAGAAAATGCGCGACAAGAAGCAGAAGAGATGAAAAACAAAGCCATGGAGTTGAAGAAGGAAGCTGGAGCCACCAAGATTGCACTTGAAGAAGCAGAGAAGAAGCTGAGAGCTGCTCTAGAAGAAGCTGAAGAAGCAAAAGGAGCTGAGACAAGGGCCCTTGATCAGATTAAGACATTGTCTGAGAGAGCTAGTGCTGCACGTGCATCTACTTCCGAATCTGGTGCCAATATAACCATTTCAAAAGAAGAATTCGAGTCTTTGAGTCATAAAGTTGAGGAGTCAGACACATTGGCAGAAATGAAAGTGGCTGCTGCCATGGCTCAGGTTGAGGCTGTGAAAGCTAGTGAAAATGAGGCCCTGAAGAAGTTGGAGGCAACTCAGAAGGAGATCGAAGATATGAAAGCTGCAACTGAAGAGGCTTTAAAGAGGGCAGAGATGGCTGAAGCAGCTAAGAGGGCAGTAGAGGGAGAACTCCGGAGGTGGCGTGAACGAGAGCAGAAGAAGGCGGCTGAAGCTGCAGCCCGAATTCTAGCTGAAACGGAGATGTCATCTGAATCATCACCTCACCACTATAGGATTCAAAAGCACTACCCATCAGAGAAAGTTGTGGAAGTTCGTAAGTTGGAAAAAGAGAAGTCTGCTCTCTCAAAAAAAACAATTGTGCCTAATATCAGTGGCATCTTCCATCGAAAAAAGAATCAAGTTGAAGGTGGATCACCGTCGTATCTTCCCGGTGAAAAGCCCATTTGACATTTACAAATGGTTTAGGCTGAAAAATGCTGACGCCCTTGTGTATACATTTGAGACTCATGGAATCAAGTCATTTGGACTAGAGGAATCAAGTTTCTGTTATTTAGTCTGTTTGTGGACGGAAAATGAAACCATTATGAGCTTGGAAGCAAATTCCTGAAAGCGTTAATCTCTTTTTGACAAATTAATGGAAGTTTGATCTTGTATGTGGAGTTGATTTATTAGGACATGATTGAATATTTGCAGCAAAAGTGAGCTATGCTATCGCCTTCTATATTTGGCAGATACCCTTAGCTTCTCTGTTTGAAGCTATCAGCAATGGTCAATCTGCAGAATGCCATGAGTGATGGCCTCAAAATGAGGTCTTTACGTCAAAAAAAACTCATTAGGCAAATGGGTTCAGTCTTCTTTTCTCTGCACTTGTTGCAGATACCTAGTCATGGTTTTCCTTTACGGTCTCTTATCGCTGCTTTCTGATATTTTTTTTTCAGGCAAAGTTTCACTAGAAATGAAAGTTGTATACTAAGGGCGTGTGCTGTAAAATACAATCATTAGGTGTTCAGATAATGGCTATCGCTGTCTCAAAGTTGTTCTAAGGTAGAATATGAATCACATGAATCACAGCCACATACACAAAGTAATAAATAATAAAAAATTTATTATAATTTTAATTATATAATTATAAAAAAATATTTTATCTTAAAATGATTTTACCATAAACAAACCCTAAGTTAATATGTTTTGTAAAATATTTTCACTACTTATTTTAAACGAAACTATACCTCTTACCGAATAATCCTAAATCGTTGTAGTTTTAACATTAGAATGGAGCACAGTGAGTACAAGCAAAGCCATAAATTATTATAGCGAGTCTCATAATTATAACACCAAAATTTAGTGCTAATATAAGCTTTACTCCAATTGGCCTTTTATGAAAACTAGAACAATAAATAAATAAAAAAGCAAAATACCGAGCTTCATCGGTAATATCCCCAAAGTGCCATGTGTCCCCCCAAAAGATACAGAAAGATTTAAAAAACAATAAGACCAAAGTCTTGTGCTGATCGCAAGCACAAGCATAACCCACATTTCACTTCCCCTGCCACTGGAACTAAAAGTACTGAACTTTTTACTCTCAAAACCCACAAAAACAAAAAAAAACAGAAAAAAATCAGAATGTCAAGCAATAGAGAGGAGCCGTTAACTTTCGCATCGTCTTCTCCAATCACAGTCTCAGACCAGCTCGACAACAACAGCTACCACACGGACCCATCGTCCCACATCGGAAGCGCTTCCAACAGCTTCCAGAACGACACGTTTTTGAGCGAGAGCAGCGCAAGCAGTATTCTTGATGTTGAGTTCGGATTCTCTAGGCCCGAGTTCAGGCTCTGTCAACTCGCCGGTACTGTCGACTTCTATGAGCGCCACGTGTTCGTGTGTTACAAGAACCCTTCTGTCTGGCCTCCGAGGATCGAGGCTGCCGAGTTTGATCGCTTACCCAGGTTGCTTTCTGCTGCTGTTGGGGCTAGAAAGCCTGATATGAAGAGAGAGGTCTGTTTGTTTTTGTGGGTTTTGTGGTGTTTTTGATTTGGTGATCTTTTCACTGAAGTGAAAAAATGTGTGTTATTGTTTTGTTTTTCACGTGGTGAGTGAGGAAATTTTTTTCCCCATTTTGTTTGCATTTAGGAGTGCTTTGTGGGGGCTGTTACTTGTCTAGGAATTTGATCTTGGTTGATGTGGATTGGTTTTATTCTCAATTAAAGAATGTGGGCTCTTGGTGGTTTCTAAATTAGTTTTGTTTTGATGACTGAGTCAGCTTAAATTTTGTCGTGGATTGCTTTTAGATTTGATATTGAAGTGGAATATCATGCTTTTTCTACGGTCATTTTTCATGTCTCTTGATAAGTTTGATTTTGTATTTGGTGAACTGAAATAAGTTGGTGTTGGCTCTGGGTAAAATAAAAAAGGTTTTGGTGGTTCTTTTATGGGTTTTAATTTGAGGAATCATTATGGGTTGATTGGGGTTTAAATTTGCTGCAAGTTTATTTTAATTTTCATGACTTGAAGTAGTTTTTGGTGTTTTATGTGTTGACTGTGTTTTAAGTCTTATCTCAAAGGGTTTGATTTGGTTCCATTTGTGGGATGGTTTTAGTTGTAGGGAACTGATATAGGTTTTAGAGTTTTGTTTGTTGATTGTGTTGGTGCCTTGGTGGTTTTCTGGTTTTGATTTTGATGCGAGGTGCTCCTATTTTTTATGAATTGTGGTGAATATTCTATGGTTTGGGTTGTCTGTGCTTGTAGAAGTGATTTGGTTGTTGTGTTAGCTCTAATGTTTTGTTCAGTGGCGTTTAAGGTTCAAACTTTATTTTGTGTGTGTGTATGCGCGCGTTTTTTCCTTTTTCTTACTCTCGGCAATTTGAGAATATTAGCCAATCATTGGATAGTTTGAAGTTTGTGGGTTGATTTTCGTTTTTGTTGGTTTACAGTTTCAATGTGCATTAGTCTCAGCTTTAGCAAGTTGAAGCGGAGTTTGCTGTTTTGCTAATAATCACTTGGTTTTGGGTTCTTTATTTGTGTGATTTAGTGTCTGTGATCGGAAGTGGGATCTTTTGCATGTTAATAGTGTTTAATTGTGGGGAATTTCAAAGTTTGGGGAATTCCAGGAGCATCTAGGGGTCATCAGTGGGTGTTTGAGTTTCAGAAAAAAGTTGTCTGATATATATATTAAATTCCACTTCACCATTTTGTATTAAATTGTTTTGGGCTTTGCTTAAGATTTTCAAGGGGCATAGAGAGTTAAATTGTTAAGCTGTGAATTATTCATGAATCTTCCTTGAGTGCTCATATATAATTTTAATGTTTTATGTACATATATTTTCCAAATATGGTTCCAACCGGACTATATAAGCTAAGTCAAAATGTCACATATTTGAGGCACTTATTTCACCATTGCAGTGCGGAATTTTTGGTTACTTCATTTTTGGAAGAATTGTAATTGTGATGAGAAGTGGAATTTTAAAAATTATTATTCTGATGATTACCTATTATGGTCTCTACAAAGTCTGAGGTTAAGAGTTTTTATAGCATGATGGAGCTTTTGCTCATGATCTATGTAGTGCAAAGCATTTAATGTGCTTGAAATCTCAGAAAAACCTGTGGCCTGTACTGATTGGATCTATAATGCTTTTAGTAATGAATCTCTTTGTTGACTGTATTTTTGTGTAAAATTGTTCTCTAGTATCCCTAGAGTTGGAGAAAAGGAAACAAATACATGTGTTATTTCTTTTACATATTAATCTTGTATGGTGGGCAGGACATTTTGGGTCATCTCATTTGCCGGTCTACAGTTTACCTCAAGTTTCTGATAATGTTAATGTTTGGTCAGCTAATTGTTATAAGGTTTGGTCATATGGTCAGTTGGCATGTTTATTTGATTTTTATGAAATTTTTCCGCAAATGAATTACTTTGGAAAAATTAGAGATTAATTTGATGAAATTTCTGTGTTTTTTGGGTTTGGTTTGGTTTTTTTTTTTTTTTGGGATTTTCTGAGGTTGATCACTTCTCCTTACTTTCCTCTCTTTCTCCTTTAGACCCGCTTAACAATATGCGAAGGGCATGATGGAACTGAGACATCAAATGGGGATGTGCTAATTTTTCCAGACATGATCCGATACAGGTCAACTGAAAGCTTCTTTTTTTAACTGTTTCCTTAAAATATTTTTCCATTTTAATATTGGTTTTGATCAAGTAAAGGATGCAGGAGATTGACTCATTTTGACGTTGACACATTTGTTGAAGAAGTGCTCGTGAAGAACAGTGAGTGGTTGCCTGGAACCCCTGAAAAACTAAAGGGTTGGTATGTGTTTGTGTGTTCTCATGCATCGCGGGATCGACGCTGTGGAGTCTGTGGACCTCCACTAGTTAGTAGATTCAAGGAAGAGATAGAGACCCATGGTCTTCTGGGTAAAGTGTCTGTTAGCCCTTGCTCACACATTGGGGGGCACAAGTATGCTGGAAATGTTATTATTTTTGGATCAAATGTTAATGGAGAAGTCACTGGGCACTGGTAAGAGGAAAATCTGTTAGTTATTATTGATTGCTTTAACTCAACTTTTAGTTTTTCCATAAATTTATTAAGTTCATAAGCATATCTAGTCACCATAATATATTGTGCACATGATTGCTAATTTAATGCCATATAAAAATGTTTTATTTTTCAATTTTTGCAGGTATGGGTATGTCACACCTGATGATGTACCTACATTGCTTGAGCAGCATATAGGGAAAGGAGAAATTGTAGACTGGCTGTGGAGGTAATTAATTTTTTGTTTCTTGCTTCTAAATTTCCTAGATTGTGGACTAATTTTTGTGGTGTTTCTTCATTAATGCATTAATACTTTGTAGTAGACTGCTAGGTGACTTTACTTTTGGTATGGTTTTTAGCAGTGGAGTGGATATCCTATTAAATTAATTTGGTTCCTTTAATCTAAATGACTTGCCATTGCATTGATACACCATTCAAAAGAAATTGGCAGTCTGGATATTCAGATGGTATCCAATTAGAATTGTGAAAATCTGCCCGTCCCGCTTTCTTAGTGATGGTTTCCGTGTTATATCATACAGTAGTAATGGACAATTTAATGCTGATAATTTTAGGGGTCAGATGGGTTTATCATCACAAGAACAGAAGAAATTTCTAGAACTAAGGCTCCAACTAAATGGTGAGACCAACATGGAAAGCAACAATAAAGAGGTGGCAGGCAAACAATTGAACGGGGATAACATTACAGCCTGTAGATCTCAAGTTGATGTTATGAGCTGTTGCCAAGAGAATGGAGACACCTGTTGTCAGAATACGCAGAGCACTGTTTTTCCAGAGAAAATAGATAATCCAGTTGCCGATGAGAGGGCAATGAAGGTGTCCACGGATAAGAAGAGAAGCAGCAAGAAACTAGTTTCCCGAAGCAGCAGCGGCAAAGGGGCTTTTACACGCAAGGTTTGTGCCATGCCAACTTGGCTGGAAAGCTGGGAACGTGAAGATACCTATGCTGTTCTAGCCGTTGCTTGTGCTGTTGTCTCTGTTGCTGTTGCCTATAGTTGCTACAAGCAGTTGAGCTAGAACTTGAAAGGGCATTGCTTTATGTTTTAATGATATAATGGCTTAAACCAGCTTCTGCTTTCCAGCCAAGTAAGGTGTGGTTTGTGGCATATTGTGCAGTTACCAGGCAGAGCTGTCCTGATATTAAAGGGATAAAGGCTTGAATTAAATTATTAGTCAGATATGTATAATATTTGTCACTGAGGTACTTGATGCATTTCTTCGTTCTTTTGCTTTGTATTTTGGTTACCTTTCAGTTTGTACCTGTGCATATGAAAATTGAAGTGTTCCAACACTTTAGAGAACTAGAGAAGTTTGATGTTACATCCATTTTGTTTGGGAATTTGCTCAGTTCGACTGAAATAACTTAATAATATTTTTAGTGTGCTGATTGACAAACTTCGATAATTCACAGGGGATTGAGCAGGAGGTTCAGGCATGCTGGTTTCTTATACAACAATGTATTTGATTGATTGGATAACATCGGAGCACTTAAAAATAAGAGCACTCACTTGACAAATAAAGACCATATAAATCAAGAACATATTAATCCACCCCAAGGTGGGAAGTGTTGAGCTACACCAAATTAGTTATTACATTCACCTGCATCGATCTGATGCAAGCAAACACTTTTACATGTGATTGCTGGAGTACAAAACCTCTCTTCACTCAAAAGCATCAACGAGTGCCGGGGCCTCAAGTGTTAGGTTTGAAGTTGTATGGTGCATCAAATGTGTAATTAGCAATATCTAAATTCTAATTACCCGTCAACTTTGAGTCCATTCAATGAGTTAATGAGTCCATTCTTATCTCCAATCCTGTGAAATTCAGATTCTATTTTCTTGGTGATCTTGGCGCCTTCAGGATCTGGCTCCGGAAAATCCACATGGAAAGAACCGTGTCTGATTGGTACAACAGACTCCCTAAGTACAGCTTGCTGCCTGATATAATTATAGAGCCGCTGATGGAAGGCATGGTCCAAGGAGAAACAATTTTCAGTAGTTCCATTGCCAATATGTCGAGATGAACCAGAACCTTCTTTCTGACAAAAGTGTGGGAGGGATGCATGATCCATTATCTGTATAGAAGATAATGGACTCAAAAAGTTTCATTTTTGCAGAAGTGGCCAGAGTTTCATTCAAGTAACTAACGAGTGAAGTGAAGTTGGGCAAAATGACCATCAGAAAGACTTTCTCGATTAGAATGGTTTAATTGATGGAATATTATACTTTTCCAACAGCATCATCTTGGATTACATAAGGAAACAAATCCAACTACTTATATGAAAACAAAATTAAAGGAATGACCTTAATTTGCCGCACCAGTTTTGAGAGTTCTAGTATTTCATATCATACAGAAGTAAATTGTGAAGTGGTTACAAGAATGTGCAGAAAGGAAAGTTAATTGGAATAACTGCCTTACCTTCAGCAACTCATCACGCCCATTGCCCTGCAGCACCTGCATTTTTCTCCTTGTTCTTTCCTGCAGAAGTGGCTTTACGACCTGCCAGCACTCAAACTATTAGATTTTAGCCTTGTCTCGGTGAGTGAAGAGAACGGAACAGAACAGAGAGGGGCTTTTGTATGGAGAGAAGGGGAGTTCATTTGAATTCATATATAACGATAAATTCAAACCTTCCAACATGCTGAAAATATATACGGGGCGTTGACAATGTAGTATGTTTCAGTCTTCTCTGGATAGTTCAAGTCATCAATTGTAGTTATAACAGTCATCAACTGCATTAACAGAACAAAATGTGAGAATACTTGGATTTCAGCAACTGGAGATAGAGGTGTGGTTGGTGGATGCTTTCCAATTTTCTCAACCTCCACGAAAAGAATTTGAATGGTGATTAGCTAATTGTCTCTCTCTTTTTCATTAGTTGTTTCTGATAAACTTTTACAAGGCAGCAATCTCAGTGTTCTGTTTCAATGCTACAGAGTGTAGCAAGAAGATACAAATGAAAAGTTTGATTTCTTTCACTTATCAAGTTTCCTGCCATACTTTGACGAATTTTCTACAACATGACAATATAACACTCTTTCAATCACCAAGAAATACCTTTATTTGGTTCAATGCTGACAGTTTTAAGCCAGTCATATCCAAAACCTTCAGGCCGGTGCCGATGTAACGTCCATGCTTTTTGGATGCGGAAGGCTATCATAAAGAGACAAATAAGACTCCATGAAACACTGTAAAACAGAAAGTTGAACAAGTGGTATCAAAGTTGTGGAGACCACACTTACCAAAACAACACGATCCCTATATTCATTCATTTGAATGTGTGACTGTACATAATAATTCACCTAAAACAAAACGAGATTATAATGAATCAGGAACAATAATTTCTATGTATCACAAACTGAAACGATAAAATATGCTAGTTCCTTACAGAAGCTCTGTCATATGTGCTTAGCCCAACACCAACAGCGATTACAGGAAGACCCTAAAATTTTTTAAGGATAAACAAAAAGAAAACCAAAAAGTGATTAATCAACATGAAATGTTATAAATGCATCAACATATTCCTCGGTGAAAAGAACTACCGAAGTATACAAAACAGACCACCACAGTAAATGTGGGTAAGCTACTATTGCAAGACCACAGCTGTAAATATTGAAGGACAATAATTAAGTTGTCACATGGAAATACCTCTTTTGAGTAACCTGATACACCTACAAGCTGAGAATCTCGCACTGCTCTATACAACTCAGCTGGAAGAATTGGTTTCTGCAAATACAGAACACAAAAACAACAATGGAATAACTCAATGATTGCAGCAAATAAGCACAGGTTTGCTTCAACCTCATGAATATTGAACCATCTTATAGTTCAAGAAACTGAGAATATTAATTCATAAAATTATATTTTGAAGATGAGAAAAGTATTGGGTTATTTGTTAGAAAAGATGGTCACTTTCACTTCTTCATTTTCACTATTTATGCGAATAATGCGAAAATGCAAATGATTAAGAACATATTCACCGTATCCCCTGAGAATTTCAGTAGAGAGACTGATCATTTTCCATCATCTTCGGCGTGCAACTCAGAATGAATCAGAAAAAATAAAGGTGTGAAACTTAGAATGCATCAGGAGAAAGAAAATTCCTCTGCTTTTCCTTGCATTGAATGTATGATTACTTTTTTTTTTTTTTGGCTGACAGAGATATGTTAAGTTGGTATAAAAACTCACCGCCAAAATATTGTCAATATCATTTTCTATCCTCCAGCGCAGACAATCAACCAACTGAGACAATTAAACAGTGTTAGAAAAGATTTAAGGACAAAGTTAAACATGATTTTAAGAGCAAAACTTAACTGCAATATTCTAATTGAAACAAATAGAGCTAACCATTTTATGGGCTTTTGAGACATTCCAGTCTCTTGCTTTAAGAAACCGCACCAACGTGTCAGTCGGATTCCCCTGGTGCACATTCTGGGATCACCAGACAAAACTTACGTTACAACTTAATTTATGCAAATCAGGAGCAAGTACACGTACTCATGCCGGAACGTGTGTAATTAGCAACTTTAGCCATCCAGTTATACTAAATCTGAAAAAAGAAGGAAACCTGAACTTTCAATAAACCAAGTCAAGGGTCTCAACTTTTATTTTATCCTAGGCAATGAAAATGCCCAAAAATCGCATATCACACTATCAGAAGTACACAACCACAGTTAATTAGAAAGCAGAAGTTCAAACTAGATAATCTTCAATGAAAGTAGAGTTAACAGCTTACAATAATCTGGAGACCAATAGATCAGAACCAAGAATGAAAAAATTAGCTACAGTACAAACCCAGATAAAATCTATAAAAAAAACCAAGCTGCCACGCAATCTAAAAGCTTAAGAGAAGAAAAATAAGATCACCCAAAAAGAAAAAAAAAAATCAATGGTTGAATTAGTTTCAGTCAACTCCAAGGTTCAATCTTTGGGCAGTCCCCATAGCTAAAACCAAACCTTTCACTCCTATTTCCCTTTCTTTACACTAACTTTTATTAGCATCCAAACCAAGAGCAGATCAAATGAACTTATACAAATGAATTGATATTAACCTTAAACGTCTCCTTGAGAGAGTCATCCACTGTAAAAATCGGACGCAAAAAATAAATAAAGAAAATAAAATAAAGAAAATGTTAGTATTACAGATCAAATAAGAAGAACAAACAAAATGCAAACAGAAAAATTCAATTTTTTGAGGCTTACAATCTTCCATTAAAGTCTGAAACTGCTTGATTTCTTCTTGATGAGCCATAGCAGGGTCTGCTTCAATTCTCTATTTGATCCTCTTTTTCTTGCCTTATTTACAGCCTTTCAAATGGGAAATTGCGTAGAACATTTCACTCATTGCCATACAGAGACAACAGAACCATTTATGTGTGAATGTATGTATGTGTGTGTGTGTGTATATAAATATATAAAGAGTAACGAATCTTGAAATTTAGACTTGGGAAGGGGGAACTAATCAAGCGCTAAAAATAGAATGAATCGGATTTATGTTAAAAAAAAAAAGAAGGCTAAACTAATTGGGCATCTTTCTTAATTTTTATTTTTAAATGGGGGCCATCATTTTTATTTTTAAAAATAATTGATTATTTTTCTAACTAATAATTCTCAATAAGGGAGCATTAAATTACTAACAAGTAACAATCATGTACAAATTCGTATGAAATAAAAAAATATATAAATTTTAATATAATTATTGTGGAAGATTTTATTAGTGCTAAATTAAAGTTTATATCGAACTCACTTTTGTGATCGTATATTTTTTTATGCATTTACAGCCGTTCGATTTGGTAGGGTCCACTCAGGTTACTGTTGGGGTGTCAATTTCATTTAATTGATTGTATATGTTAGTAATGGAGGACAAATTTTGGCATGGGAAATTGGGAATATTGAAAAGAGGAATATCTTTTCTATGATGATAAAATAGGAGGAGATGTATACAAGATTGGTTTTTTAAAGTAGTTGATCACAAAATATATTGACATGAATGATATCAAATTAAAATTATATCTAATAAGATCATGTCACGCGTTATATATATATATATTAAATTGCTCTTGATTATTATATTAATTTAAAAATGAATGCAAAATGTAATAACATAGAGACGTTCTTAATTGCAAATATATGTGGAACAAAGTTTATTTTACTGATTTTATTTCAGCAAAAGGGTATATTTAAAATATCATTTCTAATATTGTAGAAAAAAAATAGTAATATTTAAATTATAGATTATATAAAAAAAAAAATGAATCGGAAAAAACCAGAACGAACGTGGTCATTGAACATGCGGCGTGCGATGCGCGAGACAGAGAGAATAAATGGTTGTAACTTGTAAGGGGAGAATCCAGAAAGTTTCCAAAACAGAGAACAAAAGTGGGGCCTCTTCTGTTGAATTCGATGGGATGATCGTGTAGCCACATGATTTAGCCATGTGGCGCCACGTGGTTCTATTCATGGTGATGGATATTTGGTGTGATGGTGTGAAATAATTTTTTATTTCTGTTTTTTTTTTCCTGCAGTTTTTTTTTTTTAAAAAAAAAAAAATTTTGTTGGATGGCACTGGCATTGGCATTGGCAAATGGCAATGGCAACAACCTTTGATATGATGCAACCAAATTTGAAACGTAATAAAAGGTTGTAAAACCGCATGTTGGTAAAAAGGCATAATCATTGACCCATAATTAATTCTGAATCAAATCTTCAAAATTGGAGAGCTGCAACTACTATTGACCAGGGTGTTGATTGGGGGCAGAACAATCAACTATGCTTTCTCTGTAGACAGACGTAGTCTAAAAGCTAGAAGGTTTGAGCAAACTTGGCATGAGACGCAATTTTTGCCTGTATCTGTGCTAATCGTTTTGAAAATGAATTTATTTTCACTTCGAGAAATTTCTAGAACAAAAATAAAAACCGCCGAAATGCAAACACATAAATTTATATAATTAAGTAAATACATCCACATCTAAAAGACGATAATTGAGATTCATTATCGAAGAAAATTACTTTTATAATCCGCTATAATAGTCTTGCAGAGTTATGTCGTAGAAGAGAACATGATCTCTGCTTTTTTTAATTGATACACAACAATCTTACTCGTGTTTTTCTCTTTTTTTTTTTATTACATGAGGTTATTGCTCAATATTACAACTCATATTACATGATATTACAACTGATATTTATAAATTAGACTATTACCAAGATTAATTTACATTAATTCTTATAAAACACGCCCCGATTTTTATCCTCTCTAATATTCGAGGGACGTCTACTCCACTCGTGTTTTTCTCTTTAGTTGTACATACAGAGACAAAAACTTATTGAGATATGCTCTAGTGTGTGACTGCGAAGTGTGACGATCTCTTATGGAGGAGATCTTACAAAATTCATTTACGTGTGTCAAATTCCATAAAACAAAATTCTCACCCCCATAACATTTTAAATTTCTGACGTTACTGAAAACAATAAAAATAATATAAATTTAAAAGCTTAACTAACTCGAGCTCATGTTCCTATCTAAATTATTATTTTTCAGTTTACGGAAATTATCATTAGTATACCCTATTGATGTTTTGTTATCAAAAACATTATAATATTTTGAGAGTGTATCAATCGTCCACCCTAAGTTGATAAAATACATCTGCTGTCCACCAAATCGTTACTTGTTGTTTAAATAGGATAACGCTAGAGGGGTAATTTGGTCTTTTCATATGATACAAGTGATAATTTTAAGGTATACAAGTGATAATAAAAGAATTTAAGAGTATACAAGTGATAGTTTTTAAGAGTAAAATCGTCAATTTACTATAATTCTGTTAACTTTCAAACGACAGCTAACGGTTTGGTAGTCGGCAGATAACTTTTGTCAATTTAAAGTGAACGATTGACATACCCTTAAAGTATTTAAATATTTTTGATAATAGAGCATCTATATGGTATACAAATGATAATATCCCTTCAGTTTAAGTGGGGTTTAGGATCTTAACATTTCATCACTTAATACGGCGCAATAAAAGGTACTGTTCTAAAAACCCTTGCTGTTATTGGGTTGAGATCTGCCACTTGCCCAGCCTTTTGGTGTTATTAAACAAGCCAAGCAGGTGTCATCGGCATGTCTGCAAAGCATATCACTATCACATGAAAGTTGGGGTCATCTCTTAACACCATTTCAAGCACTTTGACCTTTGCCGTGCCGCAGCTGTTGTCCCTCCAGCAATCTCTTTTCTAGCGTACGAGTTATTCCAACCGGCTGGTTGTGTATTTTTTTATCTTGGACCCCATCTTGACATAGAATTTGATAGCAATTGCTATCTCGTTGGTGATACTCTGATATATGTTCTGCATCGACCAAAGCTTGAGTATTAAACTCATCTAGTATATCCTCAGCATCATCGGCCAAGTCCCGGAGGAGATCATCTAGCCTAGCCACATCTTAACAGCTCACTCTGTGCCTGTCAGCTGCTTCTTCTCAGGCCTCAATCATAATGAACAACGTTTATAAAGTTGATAAACAATAGGGTTTCAACAACCCTAACTAATGCAAAGAAAAATGCTAACCTGGTACTCTAATTGGCGTGTACGAGCATTCAATCACGTTGATTATGAAATAGTTATCAGCCTGGTCCATAAAAATTGCAAGGAGATGATAAGACACAAAACAAGAACCTTTTCTCCTTTTTATATTTTGTTCTCCGGGAAAACCAGTTGGTCTCCATCAGTCTGCAATAATAGAAACTGTTTCTTGGGTAAACTTCCATGTTTCGATTCCTTGTGGAGCCGCCAAACCCATTTGAGTCAAAGATGAAGATGAGGGAAGAATGAAATTGCCTATTGGAATATTGAAATTTTCATTTTTTTTTTTATGCAAGTACTGGTTGTGCCACCAGAAGATTAATATGGTAAAGTAGTAGACGCATCAGTTTAACATTTTTCTTAAACCTCAATCAGATCCCCTCCTTTCCATTAGAGCAGAACTCCAAACCTCCAGTATAGAAACCAGTTGAACCAACTAAATGTATTGATATAGTTTTGTGCATTAAATAAATTTATTTTAACTTAACTTTTCCTGGCTTTATCTGAGTCGTCACTAAGCAGTAACTTCACGGTGAATTTATTCAACATATCAAGGATCAGTTGCATAGAAGACTCGAATAGGAAGAAAGATGTTCATTATAGAAACCTCCTCTACCTAGGTGGGTGGTCTCAGTTTGAATAATGCATCCTGAAACTTGTCTACAAGCAACACTGACCAGTTCATGTTAACTAGCTATGTGAAGAATAATTCAGGTACAAAAGCAAAACTAAGACTGAGTTTTCGTGAGCTTGTTTCGGAGAAAGATAGGTCAACAGTTTTCCTGTACAACAAGATCATATCTGAAAAGAGATGTGACTCTAAAAGTATAAAGAATGTGCCCTTCCATGGTGATAAGAACACAGAGGAGCTTGAAACGCTGAGACATTGAAATTAAATTTAAAAATGTTAAGAATATATATATGATCATTACAACATGAGAATCCTGATTTCACACCAGAACCATTTCAGAAACTCTAAATCTTTCCTCGAGTGAAACAACAAAGAGAAAATTAAAAGAAATCAAATTCCAAATAATTATTATGATCAGCATTACCAGCAACAACAGCTTTAGCCTTAGTTGATAATGCTGGGGCTGGACTATGCACAATCTCAACTGGTTTCGGGATCTCTGGTGGGCTTGCACAACGAATCAATGCCCAATTTACACCTTGAAAGAAGGGATGTTGCTTGATCTCCGTTGCCCCTCGTTTGTAGGCTAATCTATTATGCGGCTCTTTCACCAGTAAGCCCTTTATCAAATCCCTTGCTGAAAAACTGACAACTGGGGACTCTGGAAATCGCAACGGTTGACCCACAACATTGTACAAGGTAGCCCTATTCTCAGATCCTTTAAAAGGAGTTTTACCAAACAGTAGCTCATATAGAAAGATCCCAAAAGTCCACCAATCAACAGCACTGCCATGCCCTTCACCTTTGATGATTTCCGGTGCCAGGTACTCGTGTGTTCCCACAAAAGACATGGAGCGGGCATTGGTTGGCTCAGCAATAAGTTCTGGCAATGGGCTCACTTGGTTCCCCATTTCATTCTTAGGCTTCTGTGCTTTCTTGGATTTTGAAAAGAATCGGGGGGAAAAACAAGTTGTAGGGGCAATACATGATGGCTGGATACAAGATGGTTCAATGCAGGCAGGTTGAACACAATAAACCGGGTTCTTTCGCAAGGATTCTGACTCAAGGGTGGATGACTTGACTACTGTTGGGCGGACAGCACAACGGAGGGAAAGATCAAAGTCAGAAAGCATTATGTGTCCATCTTCCCTCACAAGAACATTTTCTGGCTTCAGGTCTCGGTAAACAATCCCAAGCATATGGAGATATTCCAGAGCAAGAAGAACCTCAGCTACATAGAACCTGTTTAGAGAAAGTTGATCAATAGCTATGCTACAATTTATTTTCTAGAAAAGACAACACAATTGCTTTGTTTTAACAGATACAGGATCAAGAATGAGTGTTATATGCAATCCTAATTTAGATTCACTTCACTATTGTCAAAATTTTCCTACACAACAGCTTCAAAGCCCCCCCAAATCAAGCAATGAGCAGCAATTGTGCTCCCACCACTTTCCATCATATGTCAATTTGAAGCACCATCTCAGTAGGTCAATCAGAGAACATAGAAGATTACTAATAATCACAAACCAAATGTTTAGTCTCAACTTTACCCACCTATTGGAATCACTTCTTGTCTGTGTTATGCACACTGGCATCCATTAGAGCACTCTACCAAGAAAGACTTCTACTAATTATGTTGAAGATCAAATCAGCATTTTACGGAGAACTAAAGATTTCTAACCTCATCTTTGAAGCATTCATCTTGAGGTTGAAAAGCAAATTGGTTTTATATTTTATTTTATTTTTTTTAAAATCAACAGAATGACACAAATAGGTTTTCTTGTGAATTGAAGATACACCCTATAACAACCCGTCCAAAAGAAACAATTATAGATGATAACAGGAAATATATAATAAAATTAGACAATTTAGTACTGAAGCACTGAAACAAGCACAGAAGTTAATTATCACATTTTTAATATTTAAATATGATAAGCAGGGAAAAATTTCATACCTCACTGCTTGCTCAGAAAAATATTTCCCAGGTTGCCTTTGCCGAAGGGTGTGCAGGTCACCTCCGGGGCAGAACTCCATCACCAAGCACGAGAATTTGTCAGTCTCAAAATGGGTATATAAGGTAGGAAGGAAAGGATGGTCCAGAGATTGCAGTATTTCTCTCTCTGTTTGTGCTCGAAGTAGTTTCTTACGTTTTTCCAAAGATGCTTTGTCCATTACTTTCATTGCGAAATAACACTTTGTTCCAGTTAACTCTGAGAGATAGACACTTCCAATATCCCCACAGCCCAATTTCTTCAGCAGTCTAAAATGGCCAACACCCAAAACACCATCTTTCACTCGGACAGCTTGTATTGCTTCCCACTGTGCATCATTTGCCTTGTGAGGTTTGTTGACACTGCTACTTAAGCTACTACAAGTACTTTCATCACTAACATCACTGCTTGTGCTACCTCTACACATGCTGCTCTTTCCACTCTCAACATAATCACCTCGGTCACTGATTTTGGCACTTCCACTGGTCTTAGCAAGACTGCTTGTCCCATCGCTAACTTTGGCTGAAGCTGGACCAGCCTCATGTTCTGATGGTTTCTTCTCTTGTTCACCAACATCTTCAAGAGAGCCCTTAGTCTGACTCACTTCAGTGCCCACAGAAGTTGGAACTTGTTTAAGATCACCCAAGGTTAAACTCGAACCCACCTTATCAGCTAAAGAGTTAAAGGAATCTTCTTTACTAGAATTCAGTGATTTCTCAACTGTGGCGGTAGCAATAGAATCTTGTTTTGATGCAATTTGCTGGGCACTTTTAGGTATCTTTCTGGGGGTAAATGGCTCAGATTTACTCGTCTTTGTATTTTGTAAAGGTGAAGGCCTGCCAAAATTCCCTTCAGACGGTTGACTACTGATGGGTTTCCTCTGCTTTTCTGGAGAACTTCTCATACCAAGTTTTGAGGCCATCGAAAGAAAGCAAGCTTGTTAAGTAGACCAGATCATACAAACCCATTACTCCCCAAGCATTAGCAAATGGCTTCCCCCATTAGCAGCACCAATTATTTTCATCTCCAACTCCATCCACAGTACAAGGGTTTCTACAATTGACCAAAAGCAAAATCAATCACTAGGCAGTTAAATTTTTTAAAGTTACAAGATATCAAACAAATAGCATGTCCAATTGAAAAACACAAAACAAGATAAATACATCATCCCTTACAACACAAAATATAATTAAACTACCACATGACACAAAAAAATAAAAATTGTATATTGCAAGCCAACATAAGTACTGAAACCTCAAATCTAGTAAGACCAAATAGTCACTCTATTAACAATTCAAGGATAAAATATAAATACCACTTCATAAAACCATCCAAAAGAGCTTAAAGAAAGGTTTATAGCTGCATGCAACATAGATCCAATGATATCTTCCCAAAATAATAATAATAATAATAATACCCTGCAAGAAATTTACAATCATACACCGAAAGCAAGAGAATCATAGCTACGTAGATCAAATTCCAATCTTTTAAAAACTTAAAATACAAAAGTCAAACGAAAAGGATCAATACCATACAAATGCTGTTGCTTTAGAGCTTAAAAATACAGGCCAAAGAGCAAGAGATAAGAACAAGCTAAAGAAGATTCATTGTAGATCTCAAAGTGAAACCCCACCTCTTGGCATAAAAAAGAAATACCACAAATACCCAGATGCTAAAAAACAACGTAGAATGGCAAGGAAGCAAAATCCCACCAAGCAAATTAGAAGACAAGTTAAAAGCCAAGAGAAAAGGAAACCCAAAAAAGAAGCGTACCTTAATTGTCTTTAAAGATCAAAACTTTGAGCCTTTTGCTTTTGCAGTGGAGAAAAAGAAAGGGCACCCACTCGCTCCTTGGCTCCTTCACTCATCCACTCATTCAGTCATTCACATATGTACTGTAGAGAGAGATAAAAGAGAGTGATGTGTGAGAGTGAGAGTGAGAGTGAGACTGAGAGCTTCTCTAGAGAGAGAAGCAAAAATAAAAATGAAAACTTACATAGAGAAAGAGGGTAAAAAGAGAAGTCTTTGATGAGAGTGTCCACTGTTAAAAAAGCGACTTGCTTGGGTCTACAATGAAAAGGAGAGTCAAAAGACTAGTGTTTTGAGGATAAATAATTGTTATTTTTCAAAATAACAACTGGGTTTCTGATTTGCTAATACTTCCCAAGAAAGGACATAATTTGTCCATTTATATCAAATAGGTCTGTATCCCTAATGAAATGAGTGGAATACCCTTTCATTCTTCAAAAGTTATAGCTACATTCTGAAGGTACCTTTGGTGAGCTTATGAGAATGCTATTTGATACAGGTGGAGCAATTGTGCCATCATTTTGAGAACATCTGAAGTTCGGGGACTCACTATGTTATTATTCCTTTTTGTTTTGTTTTGTGACTCAAGACTGACTTTTGTCCTCGAACATAAAAACAGGTGTCTTAATCAAAACGTATGGGCCTCAAAAGGCTCCAAGCTGTCTCTTCTCATGCTGTTTGGGGCCTCTTTTTTTCAGTTCTTGAGTTTCCCATTTAGGGCTTCAAAGTCCTTGTGAATGACCAGTTGTGTCCCTTTTTGCCACCTTTTTTGGTGGTCCTTAAGCACCATTTTTGTGCTTTTTCTTGTAAATGACAGCTGATGATGATGATCAATTTACGCCAAAAAATGGTCCATGATTTGTTTGGTTGATTTGGTCCTTCTCCAGACTGACCAAATGGATGATGAGATTGACGAAATCTTGAACTGTGAAGATTAACCATAGTAATAAGTTTGATTTGCATGTAAAGCACAAAAAAGTACCTAATATGCATGTCATCGTAAGTTAGTAACTAATATGTTTTGTTTTTTTTTTTTTAAGTTAGTAAGTAATAGTAAACCATCTTAAATTGTATCAAGTGACAAAATTGAGTAAAAATATTTACAGAAGATGAGTAGGATCTTCTTTTGGAATAAAATGAAGCAAAGCCTGAAGTAAGATACCAAAGTTCCAAGGAGTATTTATTTTGTTGGGAAGTGCATGCAAAAGCTGAATAAATCACAGAAAAGTGAGCACAAAATCCTTATTAATCCCAACAATATCTAAATGAGGTGGACTGAAATAATGACCACTCCTGCTCACCACACAAACCATCTTGGAAATGGAATGCTAACAAAACAAGCCTAACAGCTAAATTTTCAAGGCAGATTTGCTTGTCAATGTCTTTGGCAAAAGCAATCATGGGACAGCTCATTAAATGCTTTAAAAGACAATGCCTTCTTCTCTCGCAATGCCTATATTGAAGATTTTGCTAATCTTCTGTTAAGTATGGATGTTTGGCAATAAAATTAACAGAGCTCTTGAGCTGTTGTTGATGGATTAGGCATCCTAGACTTGAAGTTTGGAGACCAGATTTGCCAATTATGTAATTATGTCATATCAGATAACCTCGCAATTTCTATCAAACATTTGATCCGTCTTTTCTTGTCTTTGGACTTTGGAAATGAATTCAGTGTCTGGATATGACAAGTCAGTTATTAAATATTGAAAAAATTAAATATGCCTGAAAATAAATTAATCATTGTTTATTTGACCTATTTTGAACAGGTTTAACTGTCGATGAAACCTCTTGCAAAAGTTGGTTCACTTTAGTTTAGGATTTGGCTGTTCAACAACTTGGTGTGAACAAAAATGAACAAGTTGGGTTTGTGTGATTTGATCCATTTGACCTGCCTAACCAGTGGGTCAGATCTGGATCATGACTTGCAACTTTAATTATGTTTTAAGAGTAATTTAATCTTCAGATTATGTCACTAAATGAACTCAAAACCAGCATTGCTTTTCCGTTCTGGCTAGTAATAATTCAGATTTTAGAATAATGATTAGGTGTTTGCATGTGGATTCCCACCTTCATATTAACACTAGATGCCCTTACTAATTTTTCTCTTGTTTTTTTATATTTACTAATCTTGTTAAAAACTAATCTTACCAATCTTGTTAATCTTTTTCATGCTTACTAAGCAATTGTAGTACCATATCATTAGAAGAGATCCAACGGCTATGGTAATTGCACCGTAGCTGGATCCTAATAACTAATATAAAGCTGTCTGCCGAGGTCAAATTAAGTGCCAACGATAACAAATGAGCAACTAATGGCTCACTTGAGAGAGCGATACAAAATCAATCAATCTTGACCATATCTATGATTTCTTCGATAAGCAAGCTTGTGACCTGACAGACAAAGATTCTTTTGTCGTGAGAGACAGGTATGATCACATGCTTCATATGGGTGACTGTGTAAAGCCATCAAAAGTACACATCAGCTTGGAAGACTATGCATTATCTGAACTGATAAATGAAACTATGCAAGAATAAAGAATTATGGCCAAAGAGACGGGAAAAAATAAATACATAAAATATACAACAAAAAATAAAAACAACTGAAACAGCTTCTATATAAATTCTTTTCCACAGAACTTATGAGATCACAGTCAGTTGAGAATCCTTTTATCATGATACAAAAATAACGGCAATGTTTTGCCTAAAATACTCGTACTTTTTTACTAATACATGCAAATGCAATCTCATATTTATAAACTAAATCAATATAGCTTTTCCAATGGAAGGTATACATAATTGTTCAGTGAGGAAACAAGCATTTAATGAACCACTTCTCTGTATATAGTCGCTTGTGTATTTCTCAATATCCTGCAGGACCAAGCTTCAAGAAAGCTCAGTAATTACACGTTCGCACTTGTCTTCCAAAATCCTAACAGCTTCAGTAAATAAAGTTTCAGGAGGTAACGCTCCAGTTGATTCAATAGTAACTGGATAGAGAAAGGACACGTGAAAATGTGAAGTTAAACCATCAAAGCTTTTCCATAAACAATATAGAACACAGCTTAAGACTGAAATTACAGCAACACAATTGCAGATGTGGGAAGGGTTGAATGTCATATTGCCTAATTCCAACCTTCGAGAACTAGTAAAATGTATAACATTCCATCATCATGGTATGATACAGTACCAAAAGGAAGAGTCCCAGCCAGGATCACAATATTTAAGGCCCGCTTGCAATTATATTACAAGCTTATTTTTCATGCTGCATGTGTGCTTTTTTGCATAGAGCCTTCAAAGAAGTACGCCTACTTTTGAACTCAACAGCATATTTCAAATTTATTGCATCGGGCAATGTTCTGTTTATGGTACTAAGTTATAATAAGCATGACATACTTACATATGAAATGATCTTTAACACGACATATTGATACACGCTTCTCCCATTCTTCACCACATCTCAAGCATTCCCTGCAAAGTGTGCAGGCACGGGGTCGTGCTACAGTTGCCCTTTTCTTACCTGGTTACCAACCAAAATTTTAATTAACAGACAGGCACCAACAGGGAAAAAGTTGCTAGAGATGAAAATTGAAAAAGGTTACATGATTGCTTGTCCTTTTGACTGAGTACATTATGTAGCATATTGCATATGACCTAACTAAAGAGGCAAATTATTCAAGCTAACAGGAAAATTGTCTTTGCAACCAATAGAAAAGAAATAGCAAAAGAGAATAAAATCACTTTACCACTGCCAATATCTTCAATATCGAATACATTAACTGGGCATGTCTTTACAAGTTTTTCAGCATCCTCATCTTCAACATCTTCCAATAAAACAATCTACAGATGATGAATAAATTATTCAAAACAGTTGCAAAAGAAAAACAAAAGTAAAACTGGTGAAAGAAGCTTCAATTGCCCAATAAAAATTCCTCACCTCAGGAAGCATCCGATACCAGGCAGTCGCAACTGGGGACCACTTTGCATGTGTTTTACCAATGCCTTTAACAGCATGTGCTTCTAGTTCAATTTCCTACAAAAGGATGAATTTTACCGACAACTCCAGATTTCAACCATATACAAATAAGAAGCTGTAGTTGAAATTCTCCATATCAACTAATAGATAATAATTTTTTTCCATTAACCAATCACAGTTGATTTTGATCAAGCATGAATTAAGCTTCAATCAAACCAATAATTGGACTCTGGGCTGGAGTAGCAGATTTTGCTTGCACTTCAAAGTAATTTATTTTCATGTTCATTCCAATGCAAATGTAGTTTAGAAACAAATAGAAGCTGACCTAAATGAGTAACAACCTGAAAAAGCAGAAAGAAATTTTACCTGACCAGGACCGAGTCTAGCAATAGTAATGTCTAACATGGGTCTAATTGGATTGTTGGAAAATTCAGGTAACGAGTCTTGACTGGAACTAAAAGAAGTGTAAGTTCGAGGCTTTGACGAAGGATTTGAGTCTGGTTTTGTTTCCAAAGGCAGCTCACTCCCATTCGGTAACCACTTCAATTCATTAGTTTTTACTGCAGTAAACGCAGCATTACCATTAAATAAAGCAGCCATCAGTAGACTAACTATAGAATTCAACTATAGAATTCAACTAAAACAAAAGGGCCCAACAAGCCATTTTACAGCAACAGAAGCACACATACCTGTCAAACGGGGTCCACCCCTCTCACAACGAACATGGAGCTTAAAAACAATGGTATTCTTTTCATTTGAAGTATCATTTTCTACAGTTAAAATAGAAAATCAAATAAATGGAGGGTTAACCAGAACATAAGAATAAAACTTGGAATTTGTCATAAAATAATCTAGAAAATCAACAAATATATATTTGACAAACCTGACATATACTCGAAAAGCCTTGGATCAACAATAATTGGAATGAGACCCAACCTGTGGGCAAGAACCTCATCTTGGATCACTGATGTATTGTTTGCGATAAGCACTTTTTCAATAGCCATCGTAGGAAGCTGCATTCACAATAATCATAACAAAATTCACCACTGCCATTAATACCAGATCGCCAACTGAATAGCACATAAGCACAGAAATCATAATATTCATACTAAAAGAACAATGACAAAAATCAAGGGAAAAATCAATTAATTCTTAAATGGCGTTTACAGCAAAGAAAAGGAAAACAAAACTGAAAAAGAGAGCAGGCTCCTCTCTCCGTCAACACAATGTCAAAATTCTTTAAGCTTGACAAATATTTGAATATGCTAGTGAAAGGAGGCAATTTTAAGCCATTGTCCCCATTCACCAAAAGGACATTCCAGAGTATGTATGCAAGAAGAAAGTATGTAAAGGGAAATAGATCAATCGACCCATTCATACCACTATTCTTCTGAACTTGTTCAGCACAGAATATTACACTCTTGGACTCATCATTAACTCCAAAATTGTGTCAAGGATAGAAAGATAACTACTCAAGACTACAACATAATATCACACATAAATGAATTCATGCTAAAGCTGCAAATGGTTACGCACCTCAGCTATGAGGATCCTTCGAAATGCATTTGCAATTGCTGCATCAATACCAATCAAATCAAATTCCATGTCATCCTTAGTGAGTCGAATCACTTCAACTCTAAAATTGTTGCAGAAATGATCCAACTGTAAACTATTATCGACTCCCATTGAAGCATAAGCACCAGAATACGTTACATTCTCTGTCTACAAAAATGAAGATCGTAAATTCAAACAATGTAAGAAACGAATTAAACCCAAAAGCCATAACCTTACTCTTATGGTAACAAAGGAAGAAGAAATTAAGAGAAACAGAAACCGGCATTATGAAACAAACCATTTGAAGTATGTACGAGTAAAAAAACTAGTGTAAGTGATAAATACATCAACAAAAGCATTCATGTTGCATCGAGCTTGAAAGTTTCAACTTTGCAATAGCTCAAACAAAAACTAACAGAATTTACTCTGTTGTTCAGAAACATGAAGAGGCACGTAAATGGTCAATAAGAAATGCACGTGGAAACATACAAAACTTGAACCTTGAAAAGTTTTAAAAAAAAAAAACACGAAAAGGTGGAGGAGAATTACATGAATAGGAGCATCAAGGTTGCATTGAACGCGAGTTCTTTGAAACTCGATGTGTGGTGGGAGCTTTTGAGGCACATCTGGTAAGTCCCATATTGAAAAGCTCTCTCCTTCTTTCTTCTTTTCAGTCTCTTCTCGTTCAGCCATTCCTAATTGCTTGGCCTCTGTCAAAATTACGCTGTTTTTGGTGAATGGATGAGACTGGATGAATTCAGGGTTTAGGGTTTTAATGTATGAGTGGAGTAATATCACCCGCATCCCTCAATTTATAGAAACAACAAATAATGACGTAGTTCGCAAAAGTTATTCATGTGGCTGGCTAAAGTTTAAGGATAACAATTTTTTCTATTGGGAACGAATGATATATTTTTACATTTTAAATTAAAGTGGAATGAGATAAGGATAAAAATAAGTCTTATTTTTTATTTGTACGGTTAGAGAAGGATTAGTTATAAAATTCAATCTCATCCTGAACTCATGTCATCTGAAATAATTCGTGATCGAGACTAAATCAAGATACTTTATTGTCTCAATTATAAATTTACAATTGTTTTTTATAAAAGTTCAAACATTTGGTATCACAATATATGAGAACTAGAATTCTCCTGTTAAGCCAAAGGCTTATTGATTTATTATATGATCATTTAATCCAACATAGTGGTGTTTCATAGCTAGATGGTTATTCAATAAATTTGATAATGCCCATTCACCTTAAAAGCAAATTTCTCTACCAATAATTAAAAAAAAAATCGTCAACATTATTTTTATTAACAAGCTGTATGACACATTACTGTACAAAAGGTGGAGAGACACATTACAAATCTTTGGAACCATGACTTTTGACAAGTTTGTTTGTTTTTTTATCTTTTGATCACCTGAGAGAAGTAATTCCTCAGGATTTTATTTTTCCTTTTTCCTGAGAATTTTCATAAAAGAAGGCAGGCCTTGGCCTTAATTCCAGGAGCTGTAGGACATTTAGCCAAATGGACAATGATCACTGCTATCAAAACCCTACCAATTTGGACCAAAATTATCATAATTTTTAAGAGCAAAAAATTTATAATTCCCATGAAATGCAATTTGTTGCTAAAACATGTTTTCCGTGATCAAAATATTTAATCAGCGACGAGAATAATCATCTAAAAAATTTCGTTGCTAATAGCAACTTTTTGCAAAGAAAAAAATTTGTTGTTAAATCCAATTTTCTGCGACGAATTTACTTCTGTTGCTAAAACTTATTTTTGGTGATGAAAAATTTATTTCACCGCTAAAACCAACTTTTTGCAACTCGTAATTTTTGTCGATAAAAATTATTCTTTCGTGAGGAAAATATGTCACCGTTGAAAGATATTTTCAAAACATTTCGTCGCAAAAAAAAAAAAATCATCGCTAAAAACTTGTTTTCTACGACGAATATAATTTTGTTGGTATAAAATTAATTTTCAATATGTTATTAGTGACTAAAAAGTCTGTTGCTAAAAACAACCTTTCACAACAAATCTAAAGGCATCATTATAGAGGGCTTTAGCGATGAAAAGAATCAACACTATATTGTGAAATTCCATCGCTAAATATGAACTTTCAATATATCAAAATTTGGTCTCTAAAAGTTTTGACGCCAACATTTTTTTGCCACTTAATATTTTTGGCGACAATAATAATTTTCATCGCAATAGGTCATTTTTAGCAATGAACACATTGTTGCTAAAAATAATAATTAAATATGATTTTTTTATCAAATTTTGCGATGAAATTTTTTTTCGTCGTTAAAAAGATCCTTTGCCTTGAAATTTTTTTGTTGTTAATATTCTTGTAATGAAAAGAGTAACTAGTGGGAAAATTCAAACTTAAATCATTGATCAACTGGTCAGATTGAGTCTCACACACCCACATTGGCTAACCAACTTAACCATAGGTTTTTGCTCCAACTCTTTCAAAATAAATGAAAATATGTGTCCAAGGAAAGAAAACGTTGAAACCATTTAACAAACACTGTAAATCGTAATAAAATCAATATTAAACGTAAAGCAGTCACCATGCTTTTAAATGAAGCCAAAAGCAACAAAATTCGAAGAAATAATACACATTCGTCACTTCTTTTTTTTTTCACACAAAACAACATATTTTCTAAATTTTAATCCCTATTCTACTGCTTCACATAAATAACAGAATCTTTTTTTTTTTTTTTTTTTTTAAAGAAACTAAACGTAAACACAAACAAGAGGAGGGTTTCACTCTATATAGATTAAGCAACAGGTAGCTACCATTTCATGTGAAAAAATTGATATGAAACATATACATCTAAATATATAAATAAAGTAAATGGGTACAAGTTAAACATGAAAAGATAAGATTTTTAACTTTCTTCTGTTGCTGCTTCGTCGACTGTTGGGGACCTAAGGTTTAGGGGAGAGAGATATGCATAAAGAGAAGGGAAAGTTGGCAACAGATTTTATTAAAAGGTCTAATTACTTCGTGGTCCCTAATTATTAATAAAATCACAAGTAAACGCACAGTTTCTATTTTCAAGTATTTTGGACCAAATACATGTATTTTTCTAATTTTTACACAGGCCCCTATTGATTTTATTCAAATTCTGATAAGAGTTTGTTAAAATAAAATGATTAATGCTTTTTTTTTTTGGGATAAAAAAGGAGAATGCAATTGTAGGTTTGGATTGATTTTATTTTAACATGTTCAATAGTGGATTGGATAAGATTTGTGAAAATCCAATCCAACCCAGGATTGATGATTGGATTTTATCTTAACCTATTCATTAGTGGATTAGATTAGATTTTCACAAATCCTGTTCAACCCAACCTATACCCACCCCTAATTTTACCTAACCGGGTGTCATGGTGTCAACAAAAATATAAAGGAGCAAAATTCCTATTTGATTGTTGGTCCCATCCTAATTTGTTCATACTAATTCTAGCCGTGGAGATTGTTAAATATAGGCCACATGCTTTCTTTCTTTTTTGTTAAGTTATAATGTTTTCCTTCATAATAAGAGTCCATTGCTCCATCATAGAACATGCTTAATAGCCACACAATCGTGTGAATAATTCATTTTTTACTATTTATCACT
This sequence comes from Atalantia buxifolia, assembly GCA_030444775.1. Lineage (NCBI taxonomy): Eukaryota > Viridiplantae > Streptophyta > Magnoliopsida > Sapindales > Rutaceae > Atalantia > Atalantia buxifolia. The sequence continues at coordinate 24,186,960 of CM059834.1, read as the reverse complement.
TTAATTGTGTAGTTATTAACTAGTGTTCTACAATAGAGGAACTCCATCGTAACCACTACCTCATAATAAATCGATGCTGAACAAGAAGGGCCTCATCTACCCTTTTAAAGACTCATGGGCGTAAATGCAGGTGACTGTAGGGACCCGCATGAAAATACCGCGAGCCCAGTAAAAGAAACACAGTGGCATTGACAACCACCAATTGCTTTTGTATCAAGTAATGAGAAGAACACGGGGAGCTGAATTTTGAAACTGTAAAGTGTAAACTAACAAAATTTTTTGAGGCTGGGACTGCCCAAGATCAAACAATTACATGTATTTCATTTTCCACTTAATAGTCAACGAGGAAAGCATTTTTTTTTCTTTTAATGCAAAGAGAACTTCAATATCATAGATAGCCAAAACTGGCGATTCTACAGCAGAAGGGTTAAAGAACTTGAGCATCTGAGTGGTTCCTCACAATACATTAACACATAATGAACATACTGTCCCCGGCAGTGTGTAGGCAGTCAGTCTCCAACGAAATTTCATCATTTTTCATTTCCTTTGCCCTTTGAGCCAGCCTTCTTTGAACTAACCTTTTCTCTTAAAGCTTTTCTCTTCTCTTCTCTGCTTTCCAAAAAAAATAATGATGAGTGAGTTGATATATAGAAATTTTTTAATTGCGACAAACAAACAGGTGGAATGCTCTATTTGTTTGTTCTTCAAAAAGTATCATATGAATTGAACTTAAACGGACAAAGAATGAAGAATCTTGCAATCAATTCTAATGGATGGAAAAAGGTTGGCTAGACATGGAGATAGTTCTTTACCTGACTTTAGCTATTTCCTCTCTGGATAGGAATTTTCGTTTCTTCCTTCTCTTTTCATTCGATGGAGACTCAACATTCCCATTTTCAGCCAAACCACTCGTCTTTTTCTTCAAATCCTTTGCTTTTGTAGTGGCTTTTTTCATCAAAACTTGTTCAGAATTTTCCTCGGGCTTTTTGTCACCATTGCTCACATATGATTCAGGAGTTTGTTGCTCCACAGTTTCCGAAGGTTGAGGACCTGCTGATGTTTTCTTTGAATTGCTCATTTTCTTTAACTATGGAATGTAAAACAAAAATATAGGAGTTACAAACGTGTCCAAAAGTGTAAGGTAAAGCCCAAGGACTATAACCAATCAAATAATCAAAACATTTCAGAACCTAAAACTCAGATTGGTCTTGGTCAGGGTAGCAAATTGGACACCATAAGATTCCCTTTAAACCTCACCTCCGCTACCTTTTATCTTTCATTCCAAACAAATTTGTTAAAAGCAGAGCACTAACTTTTTCAGAGAAAATACTTGCCCAAGTCTTTGCACTCTGGCAAGATTGGTAAGCAACCCAAGCGAATCATATAAACATGCAAGGTCTTAACATCTCAAAACGATTTTCATCCACAAAAGGATTTCTGAAGTGCTGCACTAGGATGCAAAACAGAGACAAATTCTAATGCATGGCCTCCCTAAACACTGGATCAGAACAAACAAACAACAAGAGTTGCATATTCTCAAAGATCAAGATATACCTTTGCTACAAAGAATCCATCCATGTTGTGAACGTGAGGATAGAAACGCCTTGTCTTTTCCAAGGATGGATGAAATCGATTTTCCCTGAAGCGAACAAATCTGTAAAATAGAAACATTAGTAGATGTTGGAATTAGCAACGTTCAGCACCAATTACACACTCGAAAAGATGCAAGAAAGAGCATTACCCCTGCCGTCCAAAGTCAAGCCCACATGGCACAAGTTTAACATCCCTCTTTTTGAGTGCATAGTCAATGACTGCTTCATTCTGTAACAGATAATCCCACAGGGAGAGTTCTTATTAATTTTATTACCGTCAGGAGACAAGGAACTGGAATTTGCAAGAACATCCAACCAACCTCAGGAACCATTATGGAGCACGTGGAGTAAACAATATATCCCCCAGACTTGGAATTAGCGTCCACCATGTCAATGGCGGCAAGAATCAGTTGCTACACAGAGAATATCAAAATCATTGATCAACTGAATATAACAAAAGAATAGCAGGAAAAAGAAAATGATATATAGAAAAGGTATGTGCTTGTTTGCTAGTAAGGTAAAATTAGTCATACAATAAGCTATTGTACATTTCAACAGTTCAAATTTTAGGGAAATGAGGAGCATTGACATTTTCTTTCCAACTCATAGCTAGGGCCAACTGTTTGGATTAATTGGCACATAATAAATAGATATTTGGTAAGAGAATTATTCTTCTCTGCTCCTCCCTCAGACCTTAGCTCCTAAATGCATCTAAAAGAAAATGCTCCAAACATGAAGGAGAAACATACCTTCTGCAAATAGGAGCATTTCTGTATATCTTCAAGGCTTTTAGAGGTTTTAATAGACTCGTCTTTAGAAATAACCTGCACATCATAAGGTAGATCATTTTGCCTCATCAACTCAACTTCACGACAAGAAGCCACCCAAAAGGAGTGAGAACCGAAATGCTTACCCCAGTGCCACTACATGGTGCATCCAACAATACCCTGTCAACAGTATTAAGACCCAAAACCTTTGGCAACTGAAAGAAAAGAACATTGGACAAAGGAACAAAAAGGCATCAGACAAGTTCAGTGGGTGTAAACACTGCTTATCTAAAAGCAATAGTATAAGACGATACACATAAAAAGGCTATTTTTGCGTTGATCACCAGCATAAATAAAGGTTTCAATTTCAAGTCTGTTACCCATTTATAAGGAATAAAACATAGATACGGAGTAGGTTTCTGTAATTGATCAAACAAAATCCACGCATTATTAATTTACAAAGCAATTCAATCACCAAACAAAATATCTGCTAAGCCTCAATACCAGCTTGCCAACGGTACCAGGAAGGAAAAATAAACTAGAGCACAATAAATTGTAAGAAACCTTAAAAATTTGAACTTTAAAAGTATTTCATTAAGTTTGAAATACAGGTAACAAGAAGCTAACCTCATTGCCATCATAGTTGCAAACTATGGTGTTAGTCACCCCCATACGATGCAAGTTCGCAGTTAGAGACTTGAGTCTTGATGCCTTCATCTCATTTGCATATATTAGTCCTGGGGATAATTGAATTGGAACAACAGAGGAAGAACAAAATTCAAATAAGGAGCTTGTTTTTGATAAAGTAATGAAGAATGAGAACATATATGTCCTCTGGTTCCAATAAATTGGTTACAACAGACATGAGGCTGGAAGAAGCAATATTAATAAAATAGTAAGTAGAAATTTTTTGGGTGTAAAATATCATCAATACATGACGGAACAACATAAAAGAATCAGATATGGAAACTTAACCATGTTTTGACATAATCACAACTCAATCAATTGAATCTTTCAAAGATTACCACATACCTGTATTTTTCATAAGAGCAGCAATGTAAGTAGTTTTACCACCAGGCGCAGCACTGTAACAGGTATAAATTGCCATCAAAAGTGAGAATAATGTGAGACTTGAACTTGCTGTGAAACTGTTTAGGACATTCATATTTTCTAATGACAGTTAAATTTCATCCTTGTTTTATCACCAAGTAGCACACAGCAACTAGCACATATTAGTCTAGGGTACTGTAATAAACCATTTTTCCCTTTATGTTCTATGTAATCAAACCAAATAGTTTTTGGATATGCTAGATATATTAAACTTCCTATGTGCAACATTTAATTGTACTTAATCTGAGAATACTTTAGCAGGCTTGACTGAAGTAGCAGAATGCTATAACGTAAATTTACAAGGTCGGTTCTGAAAGAGTCAAGCAGAAGTTATTAATTTCTGTTACTCAAGAAAAGGTGGTCTTGAGCATTATGGCTTCCAAGGAAAATCAAGATAGTTTCTACCAAAATGGTATGAAAACCGCAGCAGAAACATGGCACAGAACAGGATAGCAGTAAAAATGATGGGATAACTTACGCCATATCAATGACTCGCTCTTTTTCTTGTGGAGCAAGGGCCATCACAGGCAGAAAAGAACTTGCACTTTGAAGCTGGCAAAGAAAATAAATCACAAGCTTGAGTACAACATGCATAACATAAAAACCGCAAACATAATGTGAAGAAGAAAGCCCTTTGTACCATGTAAAAACCAGCCATATATTCTGGTGTAGCACCAATTGGCACTTGAGAATCATAGACAACTAAACCAACCTGCAATAACAGTATTCAAGTTTTCAGGTTCACAACATTCAACATAAAATATAGAAAAGGAAGAGTATTGAATAAGGTAATTCTTACTTTTGACCACTTGCTTAAGGGGTCTAAATTTACCCCTCTGTTGATGAGAACATCCGCCAAATCCCGTCTCCGTGTCTAAGCACAGACGAGAAATTAGAATTCTATCAAGATGAAGAATAATGGGCAGAAAATATATAATAAGACACACAACAGAATGCAGCAACGCAAAATGTAGCATCACCTTTAGAGTGTTGGTTCTTAGACATATGGGTCGAGGCTTTTCAAAAGATTCAATAAGTTCCATAAGTTCAACAGGTGGAAACATCTGTAAAAGAATTGCACATTTTAACATAAAATACATCCAAAACCAAAACCCTCCAGCTACACACAAATTGAAAATGAAAAAGGTGCACAAAAGCCAGAGAAAAGCATAGCCGTAGCAGACAAGGAAATAATAATTGACCAATTACCTCTACCAAAGCTCCAATTAGGAAATCGTTGTAACCATAGTATGACCCCAAATCCAGTTTAAGCTGCTGAACATATTCTTTCCTTGATGTTCCTTTTTGACTCAAATCCTTAAAATTTGAAAGCACTCGGACAACTGTAATTAAATAATAAAATTATATTTGAGGGTAACCAATTTAATTTTGAAAACTTAAACCATAAAAACAGTGAGTTAGTGGAAATATAACTCACTCTCTTTTATTCTCCTCTGAAGATTTGGCAGATCAGGAGGTTGCTGTTTCTCTTCTTCAATTTCCTAAAAACCATTCATGAATAAAATCTATCAATTAACGGAAAAAATAATATCCACAAACACTATATTTAGATAAGTTAGATATGGAAAAAAAGAATAAGAAAAAGTTCAGGAAATGATAAGAGACCTCCTTGGTTGGCAATCTGAATTCATCAGACTCTTCTCTAATGTTGAGCTGCATTTCTTCAAGAGCTTCTTCTTCTTCCCTTGCACGTTCTTCATCAATAGCTCTCGACTTCTTTTCAATGTCAGATACATCTGAATCCGAATCTGAGTCCGAGTCTGAACCTGAATCAGAATCTGGACCTTTCTCTGCATCAAGAGAATGATTTAAAAGAAGAATAAAAACATAATTCATGAAACAAACTCTCCAACTGGGAAAACTGTGAACAAAAAAAAAGCAATACAGAATGGTAAAACCACAGTACCTTCATCATCGCTTCCTTGAAGGAAATCATCAGCAAGCGGATCATCTCCATCGGAAAGTAGTTCAGAACTAGCGTCTGAACCAGACTCTTCCTCTTCATCCTCAAATTCTTGACGATCTTTTACTTCTTCATTTTCAACATCAGAATCTGAATCATCAGAAATATCTTCTGTCTTGGACCGGTTTTCAACAAACGGACCATTCTTTCTTTGCTTCTTTTCCAATGGGGGCTTTTGCCATTTTTTTCCCCTTTTCTTATTAAGCACAACGGGCGCCATTAAAGCTGCACGAACAAGGCAGAAGTAACAAAGGATACAAATTAACAACAAAAGAGTAACTTGTATGAAAATCAAACTTAAATCATTTATCAGCAGGTCACAGAAGTCAGAACCCTAATATAAAGAAGTAACCTGAGGTTTAGGGTTTATCGGAAAGAGGGGTACATGCGCAAAGGGAAAAGACTATTAAAAAGATCCGCTGAGTTACAACAGTGTTGCAAGTTGCAAGCCTTTTGTCGTTTCTGATTTAGTTATTGTAAAATTTGGTCCAGCCCCTTACACTCTATTTATTATTATTATTATTATTATTATTAAAAAGTATTATAATTAATTAATATACTAACAATAATTCATAATAATTTTTTAGTTAAATTTTTAATAACAATTATAATAATTATTAATTAATTTTGAACAATAATAATCACAATAATTAAAATACAAAATAATAATTATAATAAAAATTAATTAAAAAATTTATAGTAATTTATTACAATTTAACTCATTTTGATTTTGATTCTAAGATTAAAAAAACACACGAATGGTAATATAGTTCATTCTAATTATAATTTATGTAGTTCAAGTAAATAAATTATTCTAATTCCAATTCCTCATTTCAATTCTAGTTATTCCGATTCTAATTCATTATGATTCCAATTAATTTCGATTCCCGTTTAGTAAACGGGCTATAAAATTGTAAACATTTTATATATTTTTTTCTCATTTCTTCTTCCTCTCTCTCTCTCTCTCTCATGAGTTTAATGGTGGCTTCAACTATCGATAAAGGTTGTTGATGAAGATAAATTAATATTGGAGATGGATGAATTCAAAGGGAATTTGTTTTTTTTTATTTTGTTAATCATTTTATCATGAAGGTATTAATTATTATAAGATGATATTATAAAGAAGATGAATGATAATATCCTTGAAAATTTTGTTGATGATGAGTGTGAAAGATGAGATACCTTAATTCTTTAAGAGAGAAAAGCACTTTTTTTAGTACTAATTTAAGGATATTTTATCTTTTTATTAATATTAGTGTGTTGTGATAACTAATGTGTCATGATTATAAATAGGAACTCTTTTGACACTTAAAAAAAAATTATAAATGAAAAAGAGTGTAAGAAAATAAATTAAATTTTTATAACATAGATAAGTAGAAAGTTTCATAATACTTATAAATAAATTATAAATAATATAGAGTGAAAAGGGTTCAACGACATGTTACCATAACAAGTAAGAAAAGAGAGAAGGTGCTGTAACTTACAATGGTGGACCCTAATTAAAAAGGTCTAATAACCTCGCGGTCCCTAATTATTAATAAAATCACAATGAAAGACACCATCTCTATTTTCAAGTATTTTAGACCAAATATATGTATTTTTCTAATTTTCACAGGCCCTTATTGATTTTGGTCAAATTCTGATAAAGTCCACTAAAAATAGAATTGAGTAATGCTTTTTTTTTTTGGGGATGGAAAGGGAGAATGTGGTTACCAAATAAAGAGTAATGTTTGATTTGTGTTAATCGGTTCAAAATTGATGATCCAATTAGCTCTTATAGCAATTTGAATATCTAAAAAGAAAATTAATAAACAAATCATATTAGTATATTATTTGGTTTGCCCCTTAAATCGAACTTTGTTTTGATATGTTATTCATTTAAGCAAAAGAATTATTAACATAAAAAGTTAAAAATTACTTAACATGTAACAATCACAAACCGATATTTATAAACCTAGATTTATCATTTATAATACCACGAAATCAACTTATATAAGAATTTATTCACGATACAACAAAGAAATCATTAATTTTATTAAGAAATTCTTATCATATGATCATTTAGTCCAACATAGAGATGTTTGTAACTCAATGGTTATTCACTAAATTTGACAATGCCCATTCACCTTTAAAAAAAAATAAAAAAATCTACACCAGTAATGTTAAAAGAAAATAAAAATTCATCCGCATTATTTTATTAACAAGCTTAACGACACATCACTGTACAAAGGGTGGCGAGAGGCGATACAAATCCTCGGAACTATGACTTTTGACAAGTTAGCTTTTCTATTTTTAAACACGTGAGAGGAGTAATTCCTCAGGATTTTGTTTTCCTTTTTCCTGAGAATTTTCATTGAACAGGGCAGCCCTTGCTCTTAACTCCAGGAGCCGTAGGACATTTAGCCAATGGACAATGATCACTGCTGTCCAAACCCCACCAGTTTGGACCAAAATTATCATAATTTTGAAGAGCAAAATAAATTACAACTCCCATGAATGCAATTCCAGCATCCAGAGCACCTGACAAAATATACGTATGCCTAGCCCACCAGGCCTTGTACCTTCTGTAAATGTAATAGTTGAAGAAAATTCCAACAACGCCCCACGTATTAAAGTGCACGGCTTTAGCTGTCGGCATAGCTGATGCTGTTCCAATGATAATAGGCATGTGAATCTGCTTGATCCACCGATTCTTTGGGAATTTGCGGGAAAGCAGCCACACTGGAAGTGGTGCAAGGAACCCAATTAGGAAGCACCAGTTCATTTCTGGGTAGATGCCTTCTTTAGTGAACATTTTTCCAGGACCTATAACACCCCATATGATTGAAGCACTGTAAAAAACATCGTCTCCTGGACATGTCCATGGACTCCCTTCCGGCAGCGCGGCTGTGTCACAAATGTCCTTTATGGAACCGAGAAGCCACCATGCTGTGCCGAAGTAGACACTTGAGGCAACTACCGTTCCAACTAACTGGTTACGTCAATGATTCGAAAAGTTTAATATTGGATACAATCAATTTCGGTCCAATGAAATAGTAACAAATTTAACTTCACCTGAACAATGAACATGGATTTAGGAGGGATTTTCATATAGTGGCCTAATTTGAAGTCTGATAGAAAAGCCAGGGCCTGCGCCATGCTTATATAGCCATAGGTCTTGAACACTACATTTGCAACAGGTTTTCCAGGATACAAAAACCCAATAATCAACTCGGTGATCACATTGAGTCCTGGTTGCTGAGAGAGTGACAGACGTACATATGAACGCATTCATTCCTGGGGGTAAAATATGCAAAACCAAATGGAGTCGTAGCTAGAAAGAAAGATGCACGTTAAGGTACCTGGTTTGTAGTTGCATTAATTATTCCAATAGGTAAGGTGAAACCTAGCGCGATGAGACAAGCAAGTAAAAGTCCCCACCATGGAAGTTGCAATACTTTGCCAAAACCTTCACAAGCATAAAGGGCAAGTGCCACTGACACAACCAAGACAGCATGAAACCACCATCCGGGAACAGAATCATAGTTCTTCTTCATCATTCTTGTATGCACATCAGCAAACTTATCTCCGACTGCATCTTTTGTTTTCATCCACATTTCCATAATGCTTCTGCAAAGAAAAAGTTTGAGAAAGTTGTTAGCTTAAATACTTGTTTCGAAATAGCTTAGATACTTGTTTCCAGAGTTTACATATAGAAAAAAATGGACTCTTACTTTCCGTCAAAGAGAGCCACATGACTGATGGAAGCTGTCAATGTGGCAAAGCTCAGCCCGTAGGTGAAGGCGAAGAAGATACTTAAATAGAGTTTGCTGTAGCCATTATAAGCTTCTACGTTGAGATCAAAAGTCTCTTTGTTGAGAACTCGATCAACATTATATTTATGACCTTGTGCATCGAAAGTGGCAGCACTGAAAATGGGAAATCGTTTGGCTTCGTATACGTTGTTCCAGTAAAAGATGGGAAGAAGAATGTACATGACTAAGGCAAAACCAACTAAAGTATTGACAATGGCAAACAATGGTGTCGCTAATGGACTTCCCAAGAAGCTAGAAACCGTAGACCAGTCGATTCCAATAGCCCCAATGCCTAAGCCACTCAGTCCTGAACCTATCTGTTGAGCCGTGACAGATCTTTTCCATATCCAGCAAATAAAAGAAAGAGCAGTAAGGGAAGGGAAAAGGTATCCTGGGACGATATAATAAGCAAAACTCGATACAAACACCACGAAAAAGAATTGTATCCTGGTAAGTCCTCCCTTTGGCCTCTTCTCTTTTTCATGCAGTGCCCTGCAATTTTTTTTAACAGATTAAATAAATGCATCGTATTGCTTCAAGTTCAAAAAATGGTGGAATTTGGCAGATGAATGAGCACCTGAATAGAGAAACTTGAACAAGGTTTGCTGGCCACCACATGTATGGAGAGTCCACGAGGTATCTTCTGAATATACCAGCCCACCCATAACCAAGCATCTGAATTGCCCAAAACAAAATATAAAAATCAAAGTTGAGAAACTTTTAGAATGTTTTGTAACTGTAGTACTAATGTAAAATTGTAAATGTACCTGAGTTGTTAGTGCAAGCAACAAGGCCGCCACCGGATGTACACTTCTTTTATAGAAAGCCCTGAGCATTGCAATAATATGGACAGCATAGACACCACTAGCTCCACAGCTAGCGAAAATGGTGATCAACACATGTTCTTTAATATTGAAAGGCCCTGGATTCAGTGAGAATGACCAGTTCGTTATTGGACATTTAAATTTCTTTGTTGAAAGTGTTGCAGCCATCAGTTTTCCCATCGGCAGAACAATAATCTGTGCCGAAACTGCACTCACAGTAAGTTGATTCTGGCGAAACCCGAAGAACCGGTTCAAAAATGCAAGAAGGCCACATGATAGTATCCCCAGAACCCATGTTCTGAATGTTAAAACTGGCAGTGATGGATCATCAGTAATGGGAACTGTGAGCCTCACTTCCTCAATCGGGTTATCGTTAACTTCTCCATCTCCTGCATGAAAAATTTGACAACATCATGTAAACATACTGGAGATCAATATCCACGACACCACAATTATTACATTATTTTCAATCCAAAAAAAAAAAAAAAATTACCAGAGATGCGGAGATGCCTATCCGAGTAGTCGGATTGAGGGACACCACCATCATGATCATAAAGTGTCATGTTTTGTCCTGAGACAAAATGGCAGTCCCTCAATGAACTTTTGTTTGGAACATAGACATAAATAAACTCGCTATTTTTTCCTGCTTTTAAGGCTTGGCTTCCTTAATATGTGGTACAAATTTTTGCTTGTTACAGACTGTACAAGCAGGCAAGGGTTTAATTTATGACAGCAGCGGTTTTCATGCCTGAAATCTGCATACTCAAGCAAGCAAATCTAAAAATAGTAAACTTATGACCTAAAAACTGAGATTATATGGAATCTTTGACTTGAAACTACATGAGAAATAAGGGTGATCACTTATTTTGTTTTTTTTAATGTATCTTGCATAAATTACAATCCATGTTCTTTTGACACTTAGCATCTATTAATTACAAACCATGTTCTTTTGCCATTAGCCGTCCGCATTAACCATCCATTTGATGGATGGTCAATGCCAAAATAACGTGGATTGTAATTTATGCAACCATCAGCTGGTGTGCCGGTGCTCTTAACAACGTTGAGCATAAGTTTAAGCTCCCATGTGAGCCCTTTTTTTTTTTTTAACAAAAATGTGAAATAGAGAAATTTCTCTCCAATATTGTAAATGAATAGATTTTTGAGCTAGTCTTGATAAATTTCTGGGTTCTTAAAAGTACAGTGCTAGAGCCCACAAACTTAAAGTTAGGTGACATTGGTGAAAATAAATCATATGGACGATAGAAAAGTTTCTACCTAACCAATAGCCCAATACAGTAATGTCAGCTTAATTTGTACAAACTTTATTGCCCTGTGTTATTTAGATGATTACCAAACTTTTATTTGTCAATTTATAAGTAGGGTAACATTTAATTTCACTATGTTGGTTGGGATTAAAAAAAAAAATCGATAAACATAAAATCCAACAAAGAATTTCTCCTTTTTTTTTTCCATGCTTATATGATTAAGAATATATGTACTAATAATAATAATGATAAAAAATCCAACAATTCTTCACAAAATTCAATGCATATAATTTAAGCTATGCTCTTGCTAAAAGGAAATCTCCTTGTTAATTAATAAGCACTCAAAACACGGGGCATCCTTCAATCACAATTCCTGGAGCTGTAGGGCAAGTTGCCAAGGGACAATGATCAGTGCTGTCCAAACCCCACCAATGCGGACCAAAAATATCATAAGATTGGAGGGTCAAGAAAAGGAAAACTCCCATGAACGCAACCCCAGCATCCAATGCCGCCGATAAAATGTAGGTATGTCGGGCCCACCAGCCCTTAAACCTTCTGTAAACGTAGTAGTTGAAGAAAATTCCAACAGCTGCCCAGCTCAGATAGTGCACAGCTCTAGCTGGTGGCATGTTCCCTGTGCCGCCAAAAATAACGGGGATATGAATCAGGCCGATCCATTTTATCTCAGGGAATTTCCGCGAAAGAAACCAGACGGGAACTGGTGCAAGTAAGCCTATCAGGAAGAACCAGTTCAATGCCGGGTACACGCCTTCTTTTGTGAACATTTTTCCTGGACCTACAATACCCCAGATGATCGAAGCACTGTAAAATACATCATCTCCTGGACATGTCCATGGACTCCCTTCTGGCAGCGCAGATGGGTCACAGATATGCTCAACGGATGTGAGAAGCCACCAGGCAGTGCCAAAGTAGACACTTGAAGCAACAACTGTTCCAATTAGCTGATGGTGTAAATTGAAAAAACAAAGAAAGGTATGTATCAGTAATTCATATATAAACAGGAGTCAGTGTGAAAACAGTGTAATTTTGTCATCGCGTACTTGAACAAGGAACATGGATTTAGGAGGGATTTTCATGTAGTGCCCTAATTTGAAGTCTGCGAGAAAACTGAGAGCTTGTGACATGCTGATATAGCCATAGGTCTTGAAAGCCACATTTGCTAGAGGCCTCCCGGGATACATATACCCAATAATCAATTCTGTGATCACATTTAATCCCGGTTGCTGCATATCACCAATTTTGGTTAGAATAATATTAAACAGGATAACAATGGCTTCTGTACCTACCTGAATGATGTTCATACCTGGTTTGTGGTGGCTTGAATTATACCAATAGGTAAGGTAAAGAATAAAGCAATAGCACAAGCTAGTAAAATTCCCCACCATGGGAGTTGTAGCTGTTTATCAAAACCCTCACAGGCATAGATAGAAAGAGCAACTGTCATAACCAATATAATATGAAACCACCATTGAGGCACTGCTTCATAGTGCTTTTTCATCAATCTTGTGTGAACATCACCAAACTTATCTCGTGCGGCAGACGTTGTCCGCTTCCACATTTGCCAAATGCCGCTACTCAGATTTTTCATAATAGAAAGGCAGCAAATTATGCAAAAATTGTTAAACCAGAAGATTTCTTGCAAGAGAAGAAAGAAATTTTTTTTTTAAAATTTACGTAATTGTTGATGATCTTACCTTCCATCGAAGAGAGCAACATGAGAAATTGTAGCTGTCAAGGTTGCAAAGCTCAATCCATAATTGAAGGCAAAGAAGGGAGAAAGGTACAGTTTGCTATAACTGTTAAAAGCGTCATGATCAAGATCAAAGGTTGCCTCATTGAGGATTCGGGAAATATTGTAAGGCTGACCAGTAGAGTCGAAAGTGTGAGAACTGAAAATGGGGAATCGCTTTGCTTCGTAAGCATTAGTCCAGTAAGCAATGGGAACTAGAACATAGAGATTTAAGATAAACCCAGCTAGCACATTCATGATGGCAAACACCGGTGAGGCTAAAGGACTTCCTAAGAAACTAGCAACGGTAGACCAGTCAAGGCCGAAAGAGCCAATGCCCAGGCCATTAAGGCCTGCACCAATCTGCTGTGCCGTGACTGAGTTCTTCCAAATCCAGCAAACAAAGGAGAGGGCAGACAGAGTAGGGAAAAGATAGCCTGGAACGACATAATAAGCAAAGCTTGACGCGAAGACCATGAAAAAGAACTGCAGCCTTGTAAGCCCTCCCTTCGGTCTTTTTTCTTTCTCATGCAATGCCCTGGAGTTGGCAAACGCAACTTGTCATTTATGGGAAAGCTATTAATCCTCTGATTATTGCAGAATTGCATAAAAGAAATTTGTCGACGTGGGAAAGAGTTGAATACCTGAATAGAGAGACTTGGACCAGATTTGCCGGCCACCACATGAAGGGAGAATCAACAAGGTATTTTCTGAACAAACCAGCCCAGCCGTAGCCAAGCAACTGGATTTCATCAAACAGTACGAGTAAGTTTCTATGTTTTTCTGGTCGTAATCACACTTATTATTCGAATGAAAAGAAGGGAATACGAGCAACAAAATTTTACCTGAGTAGTTTGTGCCAGCAACATGGCTGCCACAGGGTTCAGCTTTCTCTTATAGAAAGCCTTGACAATAGTAATAATATACACTGCGTACACACCACCTGCTCCACAGTTGGCAAATATGGTGATCAACACATGTTCTTTCAGATTGAAAGGCCCCGGATTCATTGAAAATGTCCATTTCGTGAATGGTACTCGGATTGGTTTCGATGGAAGTGTCGCGGCCATTAACTTTCCTAGCGGAAGAACAATAATTTGTGCCGAAATCGAACCTATACTTAGCTGATTCTGTCGAAATCCAAAGAATCGATTCAAGAAGGAAAGAACAACACATGAGACGATCCCAAGAAACCATGTTCGAAAAGTTAAGGCCGGCTGTGAAGGATCGTCAGTAATTGGCACTGTGAGCCTCACTTGCTCAATTGGGCTATCATTCACCTCTTCATCTCCTGCATGCATCAACAAAACAACATATAGCATGCAAGACTCGCCATATTAAAACGAGAAATGTACATTTTTATGCAATGCATCAAAATCACATGTCCCTAAAAGAGTATAAAATAAGTACCAATTATTTTTATCTCAGTTTGAGGTTTTTCAAATGACAAAGCTTGAGGGACACCATCCTCCTCAATATTTCTGCTTCCCATTTCTCTCCTTGACAATAAAAAGGCAGTCCCTCAATATAAACTTGTGCACAACTGGCACTTTTACTACAGGAAGGCAACTTTCATGCTCGAAATCTGCAAATAGTGATCAATGAAGGTGATTTCAAAATGGAGTTTTGCTTCGGAGAATTAAATTGAAACTACACACTAAAAACATGACTAGTTTGAACAGAGAAATGGAGATGACTTATTGAACGATCCTTTCTGGCATTAACCCAAAATGGGAAAAGCAATTAAAACAAAAAACAAAATGGAAACGAGAATATGTAAGCATACAGGAGGGAGGAATTTTAGAAGGTAATTAATTCTATATCTGTATATGAATGTAAAAAGATGGTTACTTGGGTTAGCTGACAACTGTGCACATAAGCAAAGTTTGTCAAAATTCCGTGTCCTGCAAAATAATCATGGAAGCTTATGAAAGCATGAGATTCTGTCTCGAGAAAATATGCATTACACTCGTATTATGATTATTATTTTATTGATTCTTAATCTTGAATTATTACTAATGGACATGTGACACAAGGTCATTAGAAAATTCCAACAGATTCCTTTTTCCTTCCATATAAACATGGATACTTAGGTTAATTGACAACGAATTGTGACGGCCATATATATAAATATAAATATATTCATCTTTTGCTTGTGACCAAAACAAGATTCACATGTTCTGAACTGCTGATGTTCAATTTCTTGTGGCCCAAAATCTTTCTTTTATTCAAAAACTAAGCAACTTAAAAGCGAGTTGTGGATCACAGCTGTGTGTTCTTCACAATAAAAAATGCACAGATAAAAATCCCACGTATGAACATATATTACTGTTCTATTTATTTTGTCATTAATGGGAATAACAGATTATGGTCAGTTAATTTTCCAAATAAAATCAATTAATTGAGAGAGGATTCCGGAATCAACAATTTGATGTGTATGTTCTAAAGCGATTTTTCTTCTGAGCTGGAATTTGATTACATGTCACAGATTTCATACCAAATAAAGCTCTAAGAAAATGAATGTTTCCGTGATAAATATTGAATACCCAAAAGGAAATAAGGGTCAAAATGAATTCAGCATGATATGAGGGCCAAATTCAATGTCCATTAAGGAAAATTAATAAGGATATGTAAGTAATTTACTTTACCCCATAATGGAAACATTAGTGACTTAAATGTTATCAGAATCTGCAATTTTTGGGATGCCAGAAATTGACAACTTGATGCGTCTAAAATTATATGGGATAATAAGTTCAAAAAAATAGGCTGGCTTTATATTTGGTTATGGAAATTGGAAATAGTGATCGATGCCCAACTTTGATTGCACGCTGTAAAGATTTTTTTTCACCCCTAATTTTATTAGCAATTTTAATAAACACATAAACATTTCATTGAAAGATCATTTTATAAACAATTTATTGAAAGAACATTTTATTTTTACCTCGGTCTAAAATGCTAGCCATACCAGTGAGATTGAAGATTATAAAAAAGAAACTAGTTTAAGGGTGTAGAGTAAAAAAATAATTTTTAAAATTTAGTGAGTGTGTGTGAGTAATAGAGTGTCCAAAGTATAATTTAGCATGCAAATGGTTCTATCCTTTATCCTTATGTGAAAATGAACCAAATATAGTAATTTACAGCCTGAAAAAATAGTACTCTTTTTTATATCACAGACAATTATTAAAGCATATACACACACACACAAAGTGTTATGGGCAGGTTACATTGCAGCAAGTATGCACCGTTCCAAGTAACCTGAAAATTCATAAACTGATATCATTTGGTAATCCTCTCTGTCTTTCCCAATTATCTAGTAGGTTTCATATACGTATGAATTCTAATCTCTAATTAAGATCAGGTTTATTCATTCGCATGCATTCATATTTCTAGTTACCTTCTATACCTGCATGCGCGAACAAGATTAACTCATCTTTGAATTTTCATTTTCTTCTTCTTTGCATAGTTTCTGAAGTATTAATCAATCTCTATCAAATTATCAGTTTAGCCATGTATCATTAGGATGGGATTTTTTTTTTTTTTGGTGGGGGGCGGCGGGGGCAGGGGGATACTTAATGAGCTATCCAAAAGAGTGGAACTTACCAGCCAATTAAATGTTTGAAGTTTCATGAAAAGAATATGAGCGAATCTAAAAGCAACTCAGATGCTAGCAGCAGCCTGCAAAAATGCAAAAAGATTGCGGTACTAAACTGGTGGTGAAAGTCATTTTATTTTTAGAAAACATTGACACTTTCTTCACAGCCCAGCTGGAATAAAGAAAAAATGCACCCTCTAACCTTTAAAATTTTTCGGAAGAAAATCAATGGTTGTTATAATGTGTTTCTAAACGTGTAGTTTGGAATTTCTGTTAAAACAATTAGCAGACATGGCATCAAGTGTGGGGTTCAGACGACTGCTGGAAATAAAACAGTTTCAATGTTAGCTGGGAAGTTATACAAAAATGTGTTTGCTGGAAAATGCAATTACAATACGGAGGCTGGTCATTCAGAGTCCAGATTCTTGATTCTGTTTTGTTCTCAACCTTGTTGATTTTTCAGCTGTTCGTGTAACCATTTTATTTGTTCTCTTCTTTTTTTACTGTTTGATCAAATTCTTCATTTTACTTTGATTGCATTAATTCCTCCATCTTCATTAGGCTTCAATCACAGCACTAATAAATAAGGTGCCTTTCATTTACAGTGCAACACTGCAAGATTGTGACAGCAATGCAGCAGATCAAGAATGAATTACAAGATACAACGCCTTTTTTGCTAATTTAACTTGGTAATCTATTTTGCCCTTTTCTTTTTAATTATACCATGTTAATAAGGACAGATTCATCAGAATCAACGAGCCGTCTCATTAATTTGAACACAAACATTAGTAGAATATCTCCAAAAAAGTGGCATCATAACAATGGAGAGTGACTGGTGAAGCATATTTGCATTCTGAGAAAACAATGGGAAGAATGAAAATAAAATTATTGCCCACAATGCTAGCTAGCAAGTAGCTTCTTGTCTTTTTCTTGATCATTTGGCTGATTACGAGTTGTTTTCTCATCAGCGTAGCCATCTATCTTACATCTTTTAAATCATTAAATCATTTTCATTCATTATTTTACTCCACCCCTTGGAGACAGATCAACTGCTAGACAGGACTGTGTTGGACAGAAGAAACAACTGCCAGCAACACAAATTTAAACGGGGTTATAAACGGCATCTTGGGGTCCTCAAAGAGGTAATACAGGAGATGTTGTTATTTTTCCCCCATTTAGATATTTGAGAGATCTTATTTTACTAAAAACAATAACCGAAATCTGAATAAAATTAATAAATTTTATGAAGAAAAAAATGACTTGCTTATGATACAAGTATAGGTGATCTTAACTGATAAGTATGGACTTGTTGATATTTGCATATACCCAAGATGTACTCTCATCTTACAAAATCATTTGCATCACAAGTGAATTGATGCAAAAGAAAAAGAAAAAAGAAAATATGCGGGATAATCTAAAATACTACAATGTGCAAAGATAAGCACTACAGTTAGAAATTATTGCAAGGAAACAGCTCCAGAGAAATAAAGGTATGACAAGAGCTTTTTGTCAAAAAAAATACCACATTATGTCATGAAGCTACTTTCAAAGGCTTACTATGTGAGCTGCATTTTTGACTCTTTGAGCCACATAGAATTAGAATATATTAGCTTATTTTTTAATTTGATGAAGAAAGAATACAAAGAACATATATTTAACAGTTGTAAGCTTGCAAGCACATATACATTGAATATGCACATATGCATACTGAGCATTGCCATTATAGTGCAAGAACAGGAGGAGAGATATGGGAAGTTATGCTGAAGCTGGAGTTACCAAAACTAAGGCACTGGAAAAGCATCAAACTGATAATGATGTCAACGGTAATCCTCTATGTCTCTCTCTAAAAAACAAGATTTTTTTTAAAAATAAATCTATGAATCAAGGCATTGTCATTTTAATTATGCAGGAGGTGAAGAAGTTAATGACAACCCAATTGAGGAAGTTAGGCTTACTGTTCCAATCACAGATGACCCTTCACAGCCAGTATTAACATTTCGAACATGGATTCTTGGGATAACATCATGTTTCCTTCTGGCATTTGTAAACCAGTTCTTCGGTTACCGCCAGAATCAGCTGTCTGTTAGTTCAGTTTCAGCACAAATTCTTGTTCTCCCAATTGGAAAGCTAATGGCTGCCACACTTCCAACAAAGCAAATGCGAGTCCCGTTTACAACATGGTCGTTTTCATTGAATCCAGGGCCATTCAATCTGAAAGAACATGTGTTAATCACCATTTTCGCTGGCTGTGGGGCAAGTGGTGTTTATGCAGTAAACATAATCACAATTGTCAAGGCTTTTTACAACAGAAGTCTGCATCCAGTAGCAGCCATGTTGCTAGTACAGACTACTCAGGTACAATTGGATATTCATTTGACATATTTCATCTTACATTATGTATTACGTATAGTTAAACTGAAATTTTTCCATTTATCACGAAATTAATTGCCTTTAACCTCAGATTATTGAATTTTCTTCATAAGACTTTCGGGAATGATATGTTAGAGAATGTTTGTTTCCAAAAATGGATTAAGACGGTATGTGTTTTGGTTAAATTTAGCTGCTTGGATACGGGTGGGCCGGTATCTTCAGAAAATACCTTGTCGATTCTCCTTACATGTGGTGGCCTTCAAACCTGGTTCAAGTCTCTTTGTTCAGGTACTCATCAATCTCACACATTGAAAAAATCCGTATGCCTGGTCCCGAGCCACAGATCTATTTCCTAATATGGGAAAAAATGATAAAAATGCCAACTGCAGGGCGTTGCATGAGAAGGAAAGGAGACCCAAGGGAGGATTAACTAGACTACAATTCTTTCTTCTTGTTTTCGTATCCAGCTTTGGTTACTACATCATACCAGGATATCTTTTCCCTTCGCTTTCTGCTCTGTCCTTTGTTTGTTGGATATGGAAGGACTCAATTACCGCACAAAAACTTGGTTCAGGCCAACACGGCCTTGGCATTGGCTCCTTTGGCCTTGATTGGTCAACAGTTGCTGGCTTCTTAGGAAGTCCCCTAGCCACACCATTCTTTGCCATTGCCAATATCCTAGCTGGGTACTTTTTGTTTCTCTATGTCCTTGTTCCCATTGCTTATTGGTCTAATGCATTTGAAGCCAAGAAATTCCCGTTGTTTTCCTCAAAAACTTTCGACTCTGATGGCCAAGTCTACAACATTACCAGAATCCTGAATGATAAAGCCTTTGACCTTAACGAAATTGGCTACCGTAATTACAGCAAGCTCTATGTTAGTGTGATCTTCGCCTATATTTATGGATTGAGCTTCGCAACTCTGATGGCTAGTATTTCACATGTTGCACTTTTCGAGGGAAAGTAAGCGTCTTAATTTTTCAATCCAGAACTGTTTCTTGACAAGAATTATCGTGTTCTGACGACCTTCTGATGGTTTTCTTTTCTTTAATTTGTAAAACAATGAACAGAACAATTTGGCAAATGTGGAAAAAGACAGCAACAGCTGTTAATGACAAGTTTGGTGATGTGCACACCAGATTGATGAAGAAGAATTATGAAGCAGTACCTCAATGGTGGTTCCAAGCTATCTTGGTCTTAACCTTTGCCCTTTCGCTCTATGCTTGTGAAGGGTTCGGTAAACAGCTTCAGCTTCCATGGTGGGGACTTCTACTAGCCTGTGGCATGGCATTCTTTTTCACATTACCAGTTGGTGTGATTCAGGCCACAACGAACCTGGTACTTTCCTAATAACTCGGCACACATTATTTATATACATTGTGTACTAAAAACATGTAACAGTAAACAAACGCATAATTATCACCTCATTATGCGTAGATCACTTGAGAACCAATATGCTTCTGAAAGAAATGTGCTTAATCTGCAGCAAACGGGCCTAAACGTTATAACAGAATTGGTAATCGGGTATATGTATCCTGGGAAGCCCCTTGCTAATGTGACTTTCAAGACCTATGGTTATATCAGCATGTCCCAAGCCCTTAGTTTTCTTGGAGACTTCAAATTAGGACACTATATGAAAGTCCCTCCCAAATCCATGTTCATTGTTCAGGTACTTTTAACTACGCAGAGAGTTTACGCTGCTCTATATTCTCAATCTTTACATGTGATTAATTTGTTTTAACGTTCTCTTGAAACGTACCCTTAGTTAGTAGGAACTTTGGTTGCTTCAACTGCCTACTTCGGCACCGCATGGTGGCTTCTCACGTCCATTGATCACATCTGCAACCCAAGCTTGCTGCCGGAGGGGAGTCCCTGGACGTGTCCTGGTGATGAAGTTTTCTACAACGCTTCAATCATCTGGGGAGTTGTCGGACCACTCAGAATGTTTACAAACTACGGCAACTATCCACAGATGAACTGGTTCTTCCTAATAGGCTTCCTTGCCCCATTTCCAGGATGGCTGCTCTCGCGCAAATTCCCAGAAAAAAAATGGATCAAGAACATTCACATGCCCATCCTCTTGGGAGGACCGTTAAACTTGCCGTCGGCTAAAGCTGTGAACTATACGAGCTGGGCAGCTGTTGGAATCTTCTTCAACTACTATGTCTTCAGGAGATACAAGGGATGGTGGGCGCGACACAACTACATCTTATCAGCCGCTCTTGATGCTGGAGTTGCTTTCATGGCCATAATGATCTACTTCGCGCTGCAGTCGAATGATATCTTTGGTCCACAGTGGTGGGGACTTGATTCTACCGATCATTGTCCCCTGGCGAAATGCCCCATAGCTCCGGGGATCAAGGCTGATGGCTGCCCTGTCCTTTGATGTGTGTTCATAAATCATCATTGGAACAAGTTGTGCATGCTCGTAAAATTTGAAAAAAAAAAAATTATAAATAAATTAAAATATGAGTAAAATGTAAAATATTAATTAGTGTGTAGAAAGTTGTCAGCAAAAGTTTCTACAAACATGTAATATATTAATTAGTGTGTTGATGTCATCTCTTGTCAATAAACTCTTAAGAATATTCCAAAATGGCTGTACTGAAAGATGTTTGATTCATAGATTCATCTGGAAAGATGAAAAGAATCACTTTCCAGACTATGTTTTATTTTTTATTTTATTTTTTTTTGGGTTTTAACTTCCATGCTTTTGGGACATATTACAGTAATAGACATGAAAGTGTTGCACAAAACAAAGAGTAAGATGGGGGAACACAATAAATCAAACCGCTTCAGGGGCCGGCACATAATTTTGTTTGCATAGTTTTGTCAAAAAATGATTAGGCTAAAACTCTTCTTGCATGTTAAATTTACAGGAATGTTTATGCAATGGATTCTTCTTCTTTTTTTAAAAAAAATTAATAATAGTAAGTTTTTAGAGAATTTGATAAGGATTTTTAGTAGATAGTTTTTAAAACACTATTTAAAAAAGAAAAAAAATATGAAATTTGTGTTTGATTTTATTTGTGTGAAAATTTGGAATCAAATGAGATAGAGTGAGACACAGAAATTAAATAACACATTAAAATGATAATAGCATATAATTAATTTAAAAAAGTATAAATATAAAATTATAATAAAAACCAAGTGATCTTGACATCACGTGGAGGCAGAGAGACATTAAGTAAAATGTTATCTTTTAGTGGGACCCACGTAATATGAAAAGCAATAAACGCCAGGGACAAGTTGAGAATTTTAAAATATAAATACTACAGGAATAATATATGTTATTTAATTAAATATAATTATTATTTTTATAATAATAATTTAAAATAAATATATATATTATAATATTATTAATTATTATATAAATGATAAGATACCTCAAATATATTTTAAAATTTTTCCTTTTGCCTGCATTCGACGAATGCCAAAACTGTGGTCAATTTATTTTGACTTTTCCACGAATTCGTATGGGCACAAAAGCGAAATGACACAAAAACAAAAACGGGATTGCTTTTGAAAACAATTAAGAAAACGATACTTTTAAATTACCAGTCACAAGAAATGACAGCTTTCAAAGTATTTTTTAAATTATTATAAACCTTAATTTATACTTTATTTATGTTAAGAACACAAATAATAATAATAATAATAATAATAATAATTAACTCACTTTTATTTTTTTTCTTTATATTTTAAACAAAAACAATATCAAGTGCACCTTAGGGAACTAAAAGCTAGCAAGTAGCAGCAGCTGTGATGAGAGAATCAAAACTATATATATAAAAAAAGAAACCAACCATAACAAATTGAAATATCTTACCAGAC
The DNA here is from genome assembly GCA_030444775.1 of Atalantia buxifolia. Lineage (NCBI taxonomy): Eukaryota > Viridiplantae > Streptophyta > Magnoliopsida > Sapindales > Rutaceae > Atalantia > Atalantia buxifolia. The sequence continues at coordinate 24,164,079 of CM059834.1, read as the reverse complement.
CTTGCCAACTACGCCAAGATTATAAGCTTAAATAATATATAAGATGTGGTCAATGCTTTGGCGTACCAACAAACTTCGAAAGATATAGCTTTAGGAAGAAGACAATGAAAAATATGATAAACGGCTGCGGCAGTGCTGGCCTACATGCATAAATGTCCGCATCCCACTCGGCATATGAGCTCCACATTTCAGTTCAAGGCAAGAGATATGGGAACTTATGTTGAAGGTGGCATGCTTCAATCAATGTCACCGGAGAACAGTCAAACCGACACTAGGACAAAAGGTAATCGATCCTCTTATCTCTTTATCTACAATTGTGGTGTTGGTTTATAATGCATGACAAGATTTGATGACTGGTGTGTTTGTTTTGCTCCGTGGTGGTGCTGCATTCCCCGCAGGAGATATGGACGAAGTTAACGACAACCCAATTGAGGAAGTGAGGCTCACAGTTCCAATCACTGATGACCCAACGATGCCGGCTTTAACATTTAGAACATGGGTTCTGGGGCTAACCTCATGCTGCCTGCTTGCTTTTGTAAACCAGTTCTTTGGTTACCGCCAGAATCAGCTGTATCTGAGTTCTATTTCAGCCCAGATTCTTGTCCTCCCCGTAGGGAAGCTAATGGCTGCAACACTGCCATCAAAGCCAATTCCAGTCCCACTTACACCATGGTCATTTTCATTGAATCCAGGGCCTTTTAATTTGAAAGAACATGTTTTGATCACCATTTTTGCCGGCTGTGGATCCAGTGGTGTTTATGCGGTAGGCATAATCACAATTGTCAAGGCTTTCTACAAGAGAAGTCTGCACGTAGTACCGGCCATGATGTTAGTACAAACTACTCAGGTAACTACAGTCGTTCACTCTTGCTCTGCTATCGCTTACCAAGTATATGGCTCAATTGAAGGCAAGATATAATTAGTCTCTGTTGCTTATTGAATATCAGTTACTGGGATACGGGTGGGCTGGTTTATTCAGAAAATACCTTGTTGATTCCCCTTACATGTGGTGGCCAGCAAACCTTGTCCAAGTCTCCCTATTCAGGTACTCATCTCTCCCTCATATTGAACAAAACCATAAGCCAAGTGGAGAATTGCTCGAATATTGAAAACATGTATGTCAACTGCAGGGCACTGCACGAAGAAGAAAAGAGAACCAAGGGAGGACTAACCAGGCTACAGTTCTTCGTCATTGTTTTCATAACAAGCTTTGCTTACTACGTCGTGCCAGGATATCTTTTCCCCTCAATATCTGCTCTCTCCTTTGTTTGTTGGATATGGAAGGACTCGGTCAAAGCCCAGAAGCTTGGTTCTGGCCTCCAAGGCCTTGGTATGGGCTCCTTCGGCCTTGATTGGGCAACTGTTGCTGGCTTCTTAGGAAGTCCCCTGGCCACACCATTCTTTGCCATTGCCAATATTTTAGTTGGGTTCTTTTTGTTTCTATATATCCTTATTCCCATCGCTTATTGGTGTAATGCATTCGAAGCCCAGAGATTCCCATTATTTTCCTCTCACACTTTTGACTATGATGGCCAAACTTACAATATTTCTCGAATCCTCAACGAAAAGGAATTTAGTTTTGATCGTGAAGGCTATGATAATTACAGCAGACTCTATCTCAGTGTCCTGTTTGCCTTCATATATGGCTTCGGCTTTGCAACTCTAATGGCCAGTATTTCCCATGTTGCCCTCTTTGAGGGAAAGTAAGCATCTTCAACAATTTCTTAATTTCCCATTCCCTTGTGCTAATGACATATACATCGATGCTTTTTTCTTCCATTAATTTCTTTATAAATTGAGCAGAACAATTTGGCAAATGTGGAGAAAAACAACTGCTGCAGTCAAACAACAGTTTGGTGATGTGCACACAAGACTGATGAAGAAGAACTATGAAGCAGTACCCCAATGGTGGTTCCATGCTATCTTGATCTTAACGTTTGCCCTTTCCCTCTTCACCTGTGAAGGGTTTGATAAACAGTTTCAGCTTCCATGGTGGGGACTTCTACTAGCTTGTGCCATGGCATTCTTTTTCACATTACCCGTCGGGGTAATTCAAGCAACAACGAACTTGGTATATCCAAACCCAAGCCCAGATTACATGCAACTTATTGCTTTCTAGGGGGAAAAAAAAAATCATCACTGTTCTAATTACATTAACGAATAGATCATATGACATATAAGAAGCTTTCTGAATAGAATTAATGTATTAATCTGCAGCAACCAGGACTTAACATTATTACAGAGATGGTTATTGGGTACATGTATCCTGGGAAACCCCTTGCTAATGTGGCTTTCAAGACCTATGGTTATATCAGCATGGTCCAAGCCCTTGGTTTTCTTGGAGACTTCAAATTAGGTCACTATATGAAAGTGCCTCCCAAATCCATGTTCATTGTTCAGGTAATTCATTCTTTACAGAGTTTATACTATTTCCTGCCTTTTCCTCTATAGAGTCGTTTTTGCTACCTAGTGTTCGCATGCTTACTTGTACATAGTCCTTAGCAATTCAGCACCATAATTCAGTGCCAAATTACTAAAACAATTAATTTTTTATCGATTTTCGACATCTGCCATTAGCTAGTGGGAACCATAGTTGCTTCAACTGTCTACTTCGGCACAGCATGGTGGCTTCTTACATCTGTTGAACACATCTGCAACCCAAGTTTGTTGCCGGAGGGGAGCCCCTGGACCTGTCCTGGTGATGATGTTTTCTACAATGCTTCAATCATCTGGGGAGTTGTTGGACCACTCAGAATGTTCACAAACTACGGCAACTACCCACAGATGAACTGGTTCTTCCTAATAGGCTTTCTTGCCCCATTTCCAGTGTGGCTGCTTTCGCGCAAGTTCCCTGAAAAAACATGGATCAAGAATATTCACATGCCTCTTCTCTTGGCTGGTCCGATGGGTTTACCATCAGCTAAAGCTGTGAACTATTTGAGTTGGGGAGCCGTTGGAATTTTCTTCAACTATTATGTTTACAGAAGGTTCAAGGGATGGTGGGCTAGGCATACCTATATTTTATCAGCAGCTTTGGATGCTGGGGTTGCCTTCATGGGTGTGTTTATTTACTTCACCCTTCAATCCCAAGATATCTTTGGTCCAGAGTGGTGGGGTCTGGCTGCTACTGATCATTGTCCACTGGCAAAATGCCCCATCGCACCAGGGATAAATGTGCAAGGATGCCCAGTGGCCTGAGTTGCAGCAGAAATTCCCATTAACCAAGTTATCAACTCATGAAAGAATGAATGTAGATGACAAAGCTGTAAATTTCATTTGCAAAAATAAAATATGGTATCATTTATGATTAAGCTCTCAAAATATTTAATAAATAATCTGACAAAGAAGGTTGATTGGTTGAAGTGGCATAACGAGGCAGAAATTATCAGAGTGAATCAATGAATAAAATTTTGAATAAAGATTTTGGGTTAAAAAGCAAGGGAATCCAGTTGCCAGTAATCTCTACAAGAACAAGAGCCACCCTTGAAACAATGGAACCTATTCCTATCTTGAACAACCATCTAACAATTAGTAATTTATTTGTATGTTAATGTCATCTCTTGTTATTGAACTCTAAAGATATTCCAAAATGGCCGTGTTGCAAAATTTTTAATTCATAGAATCAAAGGTAAAAATGAAAAAATCACTTTCCAACCCAATTCTGTATTTATCTTTTTCTCATGAAAGTGTTGTATAAAACAAACAGTCAGTGGCAACAAATAGATCAAAAGAGCTTTAGGGGTAGGGATGGCAATGGGCACCGCCCGCAACGAGTTTGTCATTACTAAACCCAAACCCGCACAAAATTTAAATTACCAAACCCTCCCGCAATCTGCGGCGGGTTTTAATTTTTTTAAGAAAACCCACCCGCAGCGGGTTTTGACAATTACCAAACCCGTAATGGTACTCGGTGGATTTTTTACGGGTTTCCGTATTTAAAATCACAAATGTTTAATATATAAATTATAATAATAACCTCAAATTCCATATAACATACTCAATTTTATATTTAAACAATGTAAATGAAAAATTAAAATTTCAACATCAATCCAACACAAATTCTCAAATTTAAGTATAAATTACACAAATCCATTTAAAAAACACAAACTAGTATCTAAAAATAATAATTACATTTCGTATTATCATTTAAAACAAGCTCCAAGAGAAGATATTCATTTCATTCATCACCATAAGCACCCATCTAACACGATGCCTACAATAATAATTAAGATTAATATTTTCAAATACTAATTCGAAGAAAAAAATTATAATAGTAAAATAAGTCATGTATTAAGTTAAAGAAAAATAATACATACAAAATTATAATAGATATATAATAATCTATGAATTACATTATTTTCTTTATACATTTTTAGATTTTTTCTTTATATACATTATTTTCTTTATACATTTTTAGATTTAAATTAAATTAAAAATATTTGAAAAAAATATTGCGGGTTTGGTGGATATCCATGCGGGTATCCACTGGGTATAAGGTAAATACCAAATCCACCCGCATTCATGTGCGGGTTTTAGTTTATAATACTAAACCCGCCCACAACGGGTAAAATTACCCATAGCGGGCAGGTTTCGGCAAGCGAGTTTGGACGGATTTACGAGTATAGTTGTCATCCCTATTTAGGGGATTGCAGCACTATTTCCATTTATAAATTTTTATTTTTTGGGCATATATCGGTCAAAAAATGATATGCAAACTCTCACAGGCTCACAAGTTAAAAATTACGGTGAAGTATATGCAGTCGCTCAAAAAAAAAAAATGAAAAACATTTTCTATTTATAAAAAGGTGATAAAAGAACAAAGTTGAAAAATTGAATTTGTTGATAATCAAAAAGTTGGGTATAACTTCACTTTGCATCCTATTAGATGATGCAGCTAATAAAATACTAGAATTAAATGAAAATAAAAGCAAAAACGGAAATTAAATCTTAGTTTCATAGAAAAAGATAAAAATAAAAGAATTTTACTAGTAGTGTTAGTAAATAAATTCCAATGCTGTTTTGAGTTTCAAAAGAGCAAAATTTAACAAAGAATATACACAGCCAAAAGATGCAAAATATGCATCTCTTCTCGGGAGATTTGAAATGTTATATTACACCTAAATACAACTTTTGTAACTCAAAATTAAACCATTTCAAATTCACCACTAACATACCACACCAATTAAAAAAGATTAAAAAAAAAAGTTGTTTAGGTACATGCATAATACTAAAATGTGATGGGAGAAGCATAACTCAATTAATCATATAGAAATAAAATACAACCATATATGCAAAATAAACTTCTTTTCTGGCAAAAAATTGAAATTTATAACCTGATTGTAATACCGAAAAACGACCTCAACATGTGAATTTGTTTTCTTTGGGGAGTAACAGCACGAATCCAAGCTCAAATATCAATATGATTGCAACTTTCTATACTTGCCAACCACAAAACACGGTTAGGATACGCCGGTGGGGTTCTGGCGTAGATCATCCGATGCTTAAGTTAGAAATTATGTATAAGGAAAGAAAAATGAGAGGGAAGAATTGAGAATAAGATAAAATCAAAGAATTCTCCGGTGGAGGTGTTGAAAATCTTGTAGGAAGTGATAAGGCTTTAAGATTGGTAACTTGTAGAATTTTTGGTTGATTTTGTTAACCCCCTCCTCTGATGTGCTCTTCAGCTTAAATAGGCTCTTGGTCGTGGGCAGTTACGTCCTTAGGTTCAACAGCTGCAAGTGATTATCAGTTGGAGGTGGTTCAAAAAATCGTGGCAGACAACTTCCTAAAAATTAGGCCACGTTATCTTGACCAGTAATTTTCCATGTCAAGTTAACTCTTAGGTTGGAAAAATGAATTTCGAGGTCCGATTATTTTACTTCTAGATCAGATTGGTGAATTTTCGGGTCACCCACATAGGCTTAAAGTTGTATTCTTAAATCAAGTCGTTTACATAAACGTCAGGTTATACTTGTAAACCAAGTCGTCAACATAAGCTCCAGGTTGTACTTATGAGGTCTGTTCAACGATAATAAATTCTAAGTAGGTTAAGGTTGACTATATTTCTAGATGCTATCAGAAAAATCCAACCTGAACACCAGTTCCCTAGTTTTTAATATCGGAAAATGTATTACCAATATTGGAAACAAATTACCAAAAATAGAAAAAAAAATTGTAGGAACCCAACATCAGTCCCCTAGTTTTCAATATCGGGAAGTCATTACCAATCTTGGAAACTAATTACCAAAAATAGAGGAAAAAAATTGTAGGAACCCAACACCGATCTTGTCGCCTACTCCAAGATTACAAGCTCAAATATTTTACATGATGAAGTTAATGTTTTGTTGTACCAACTTAGTATTAGAAATAATAGCTTTAAGAAGAAGACAAAAAATATTATAATCTTAAACTGCTGCAGCATTGCAGGCCTACATGCATATATGTGCATATCCATTTTAGTCCAAGAACTGAAGGCGAGATATGGGAACTTATGTTCAAGATGGGATGCTTCAATCAAAGTCACTGGAAATTAATCAAACTGATGCAAATGTAAAAGGTAATCAATTCCCAGTCTCTTGATCTAAAATGGCATGTTGGCTTAGAATGCATGATATTATTTGATGACCTATATGTTTGTTTTATTCCATGGTGATGCATTCACACAGAAGATGAAGAAGTTAATGACAACCCAATTGAGGAAGTGAGGCTTACAGTTCTAATCACTGATCATACGTCAATCCTGACTTTAACATTTAGAACATGGTAATGGGGCTAACTTCATGTTGCCTGCTTGCTTTTGTAAACCAATTCTTTGGTTACCGCCAGAATCATCCGTACATTGGTTCTGTTTCAGCTCAAATTCTTGTCCTTCCAATAGGAAAGCTAATGGCTGCAACACTTCCAGCAGAACCAATTCAAGTCCCACTTACACCATGGTCATTTTCATCGAATCCAGGGCCTTTCAATTTGAAAGAACATGTTTTGATCACTATTTTCACCAGCTGTGGATCTGGTGGTGTTTATGCAGTAGGCACATACATATGGGGGGCTGGTTTATTCAGAAAGTACCTAGTTGATTCCACATACATATGGTGGCCGGCAAACCTGGTCCAAGTCAAACTATTCAGGTACTCATCTCTCTCTGAAATTGAACAAATTTATATATCCAAGTGGTGAGTTGCTATCGGATGTTGAAAACTACATATGTCAACTAAAAGGGCACTACGCGAAGAAGAAAAGAGAAGAAGGGAAGACTAACCAGACTACAGTTCTTTCTCATTGTTTTCATACCAAGCTTTGCTTACTACATCCTGCCAGGATATCTTTTCCCTTCAATATCTGCTCTCTCTTTTGTTTGTTGGATATGGAAGGACTCGGTCACAGTACAAAAGCTTGGTTCTGGCCTTTGAGGCCTTGGCATGGGCTCCTTTGGCCTTGATTAGGCAACCGTTGCCGGCGTCTTAGGAAGTCCCCTGGCCACACTATTCTTTGCCGTTGCCAATATCTTAGTTTGGTTCTTTTTGTTCCTCTATATCCTTATTCCCATTGCTTAAGGTGCAATGGGTTCGAAGCCAAGAGATTCCCATTATTTTCTACTCACACTTTCGACTACTCTGGCCGAACTTAATATTTCTGAAATCCTCAATGAAAAGGAATTTAGTTTTGATCAAGTTGGCTACGCCTATGATAATTACAGCAAACTCTATCTCAGTGTCATACTTGCCTTCATATATGGCTTGGGCTTTGCAATTCTAATGCCCAGCATTTCACATGTTGCACTCTTCGAGGGAAAGTAAGCATCTTCAACAGTATCTTAATTTCTCACGCTGTTGTGCTAATACATATACATCGATGATTTTTTCTTCCCTCAATTTTTTTTGAAAAATAAGCAGAACAATTTGGCATACGTGGAGAAAAACTAGTTCAGTCAAAGATCAGTTTGGTGATGTGCACACAAGAATTATGAACAAGAACTATGAAGCGGTACCTCAATTATGTTTCCACACTATCTTGATCTTGACGTTTGGCCTTTCCCTCTACACCTGTGAACGGTTTGATAAACAGTTTCAGCTCCCATGGTGGGGACTTCTACTAGCTTGTGCCATGGCATTCTTTTTCACATTACCTGTTAAGGTAATTTAAGCAACAACAAACTTGGTATCAACCCAGATTATTTACGAAATATATATGAAATAAAAAACACAACTCGTGGATTTCAGAAAAAATTTCATAATTACTCTAATTGGATTAATGCATGGATCACATGACATGTATGAAGATTTCTGAATAGAATGCATTAATCTGCAGCAAACAGGACTAAGCATAATTACAGAGTTGGTTATTGAGTATATTTATCTTGGTAGGCCCCTTGCTAATGTAGCTTTCAAGACCTATGGTTATATTAGCATGCACAAAGCCCTTGGTTTTCTTGAAGACTTCAAATTAGGCCACTATTTGAAAATTCAACCCAAATCCATGTTCATTGTTCAGGTAATTTGTTAGGTATAGAGTATATGCTATTTTCTGCTTTACAGACTGTATAACAATTTTATCTGTATATTTGACTAATTTGTTAGTAATTGTCAATGTCTACCTTTAGTTAGCAGGACCCATAGATCACATCTGCAACCCAAGTTTGCTGCCGGCTGGGAATCCCTGGACATGTCCTGATTATGATGTTTTCTACAATGCTTCAATTATCTGGGGAGTTGTTGGACCACTCAGAATGTTCACAAACTACGGCAACTAACCAGGAATGAACTGGTTTTCCTAATAGGATTTCTTGCCCCGATGGCTGCTTTCGAGCAAATTCCCTGAAAAAAAAAATGGATCAAGAATATTCACATGTCGCTCCTCTTGGCTGGTCCAGGAGGTTTGCCATCTAAAGCTTTGAACTATTTGAGTCAGCCAACTGTTGGAATTTTCTTCAACTATTATGCTTACAGAAGGTTTCAGTGCTGGTGGGCTAGGCATACCTATATTTTATCAGCAGCATTGGATGCTGGGGTTGCCTTAATGGGTGTGATTCTTTACTTCACCCTTCAATGCCACGACATCTTTGCTCAACACTGGTGGGATCTTGCTGCTACTGATAATTGTCCATTGGCAAGATGTCCTACAGCACGAGGGATAAAGATACAAGGATGCCCAGGGGCCTGAGGTGCAGCAGAAATTCCATCAGCCAAACTATTACTATGTTTTCTGAGCAAGAAATTTGGAAGGAACCAAGGCTGCGTTTATCAATGGATGAAGAATGAATGGAGATAACAAAGCCATAAAAGTCTCATTAGCACAGTATTAAAAGTTACTATTTATGATTAAGCTCTTAAAATATTTGATAATGAATGTTTATTAGTCAAAGTGGCATGAGGCACAAATTATTAGAGTGAGTCAATGATTTTAGTTTTAATAAAAATATTGGATTACAAAATAATGGGAATCCAGTTACCAATAATCCCCGCAAGAACAAGAGCCAGCTTGGAAACAATGGAACCTATTCCTATCTCGCACAACTATCTCACGATTTACAATTTCTGAGATCAACTTAAATGCAGCATGACAGTCCTCACAAACTCGAAGATTCTTCATTATCCTGATGGGTGTTCCAGGAGGTGTGTTCATTAATCCAAAAGTTAGAGCCAATTTCTCGCTATGGCGGTGCAAAAATTTCTCTTTCTCTTTCTCTTCTATATCCAACAGAACAACTGATGTGTTGGGTATATATCCTTTTAGCTTCATGCCATCTAGTAGCTTTTCCCACATTTGGAATATCTTCTCAGCTTGTGGATGAGTCTCATCACCAGCCACAAACTCATGAACCACTCCATCAACTGTGATTGAGCTCCAACCTGGTGTCTTCTTCACACCTAGATTTCTCATCAACTTCCTAACTCTTGCCACGTCCTCCCATCGTTCTGCCTCTGCGTAAATGTTAGATAGAACCACATGGTATCCATTGTTTAGAGGATCCAATTGACCAAGTTGTCTACTAGCTTCCTCAGCCAAATCAATATTTTTGTGAACTCTGCATCCGCCGAGGAGAGCTCCCCAGACAACCCCATTTGGGTTTATAGGCATGTTTCTGATGAACTCATTAGCCTCTTGAAGGAACCCAGCACGGCTTAAAAGGTCAACCATACAACCATAGTGCTCAATCTGGGGAACGATTCCGTACTCTGTAGTCATGCTACAGAAAAATCTACGTCCCTCATCAACCCATCCCATGTGGCTACAAGCATGCAACAGTCCAATGAAGGTAACTCCATTTGGCTTAATGCCTATTTCAATCATTTTATTAAAACTCGTTAGAGCTTCCCTAGCTTGTCCATGAATTGCAAGACCTTGAATCATAGCAGACCATGTAAAAACTGTCCGTTCTTCCATCTCAACGAACACTCTCCTAGCACCCTCCAAGCATCCACACTTCACATACATATCAATCAACGTGTTACAAACTCTGATATTTCTCCTAAACCCACTTTGGTTGGAGTACTCATGAACCCTTCTCCCCAAATCCAATGCACCCAAATCAGCACAGGCAGCAAGAACGGCCACAACAGTCACCTCATTTGGCCTCACGCCCACCTCTTCCATCTCCATAAACAATTCCACAGCCTCCTTCGCCTTCCCGCACTGAACATAACCCGAAATCATCCCCGTCCATGACCTAACACTCCTCTCTGGCATCTTTCTAAACAATTTACTTGCCTCCACAATATCTCCCCTCTTTATCAACTGGGTTATCATTATATTCCAAGTCACAACATCTCTTTGCGACATTTTCTCAAACAACAACCGAGCATCCAAAATTTCTCCACACTCAGCGTACAAATTCACAATCATGTTCTGCAGCACCAAGCTGAACGTAAACCCAAGTTTCACAACATATCCATGAATAATTTTCCCATTATAAAGATCCAATTCATTCGTACACGCTTTTAGCACAAAAGAACAAGTAAAAGTACCAGGCAAAACATCAAAATGCCGCAACCGATAAAACAACAAGATTGCATTCACTGGGTTATCGCTTTCAGCGAATGATTTCAAGCAATAATTCCATACAACAAGTTCAGGTTCATTGACGTGTGCAAGGATTTGTCGGGCGTATGTGAAACTAGGAGTAAGAGCCGAGACCAAGCCAACTCGAGTTAAAGGGAGGGTTGAAAGAGGCGTGTTTGTTTTGATGAGGTGAGCGTGTGCTTGTTTGAGCTCAAATGGTGAGTTAAACTTGTGGAGAAGGTCAGTTTTTAGGTCAGTTGAAGTGGGTGAGTGAGCGTGCAGTGAACAAAGTGAGGTAACCATTTCAACGGCTTTTCCAAATCCAAGCGTGCACGTTCGTTACAATCGCACTAATAAACCGGCAGCTAGATAGTAGATGCTTCTCTTTTTTATTAATTATTATTCGGTTGTTTAGTTACATAAAGAGTGTGCATTAATTATTAATTAGTAATTAGCCAGAGGGGAGTTTGATTCATGTTGGTATTATTATTAATATTGTTATTTATTTTCACTATTACTATAAAATAGTTTTAAGAAAATTAATTTATATTATTAACTAAAAAAATTATCATAGAGATCACTTTTTCGACAATTATTTCTAGATAAATAAACTTGGCTTACTGGTCAAAAGTCATTGTTATTCGTCTCTACAAGCATAAATAATATGCATCAATGCATAGAATGACGTCTTGTTTTATTATTTATATGATAAACAACATCAATTTCGTTTATTTTAAATAAAGACGACTTATCATCATCATTTTATTTTGATTATCACACGATATGTTAACCAATTCAATTCAATTCCAGAACTGATAATACATCGGGGGATCATCGTCGTTTTATTATCACACGATATGTCGTTCATGTCATTAACCGTTAGACGACTTGTCATCAATTTTCTTTGCCCGGCAAGCAGCGAAATAGAATTTGAAGCCCATGTTGCATAATTTGCTGTATGTATCAAACTACTTTACAACTTCCAACAACCTTTAGAAGTGACTATAAGTAGATTCTTAACTTGAGTGTTTTGTACATAATTGCCCACTCACTAATAAACTCAATGTTGATAGTTTCTGAACTCAAGTAACCGTTATTGGCGTGACAATCCAATTAAAGCACCTACATGACCCCTAAAATCTTTTTCATCTTCCGTTAAACTACAATAATTATTTAAAGTTATAAAGATTGAAAACTGAACTGAATTATTCTCTTTATATTGAAACTTTTTGTGTGTGTGTGTGTGTGCATTGGAATATCTTTTTCTTTTTAAAAGATCACTTGATTTTAAGAGATTTCTTGAACTTGATTTTATTTTAAGTTAAGCTTTTGATCTTTATGGACATTTATGTCCATTTTATCATTTGAACTAATTATATTTATATATCATCAAAATCAATCATATCAAAAATTAAGTTTTTTTTTTTTCAATTGTGAAATTTTAACCCCTATAGTTTCTATTCCAAATAATTTCTTTAATCTCATCACTCCAACCAAAAATCGTTTTTGGAGTTTTTCAAAAAATAAATAAATAAGACGGAAGCAAACCAGACAGACTCTATGTTAAGAAATAGAATGAATTCCATTCTCAAGTTGAAACCACAATGGTAATTGGAGTGCTTGTGAGATAAAAGCAGGCTAAGTAACATTTCCGGGAACTTCATAATGTAATCCAAAGCAGATGTTAATGCAACAGAACAGTTTAAAAATACAAAAACTTCTTAGCAAAACAAGAAACTCGATTTGACAAATTTTCCTTTCATGTTCACCATGTCTCGGACCATAGGTAAATATATTTCATCATCAGTATTAACTTCTATCAGTCTTGAGGAGGGCAAAAATACTGACGGCCATGGGCAATCTCATTTGAAAAGGTCAGGGTTCAGCCAGTCCCTGCAAATAGCAAATGAAAAATAGCAGATTACATTTCTGTCAAACAAGTTTAATACAGTGTGGTTTAGCCATTTTGATATTGATTTGAAAAATTATATAGACATTGATGAGCAGTACATACTTGCTAATGTCATCAAGGTGATCATCAAAATCTACAACATCCTGCCACTTCTCTGAAGAAATATAATCCATTAAAACAACATTTGCCACAGGCTCCTTAGTTAGCAATTGACAGCCACCATCAGATCCAACTAGCTTCCAGTTCTTGGATGCATCCCTTATGTAAAGCTAATACATGAAGAGAAATACAATAAGCTTTGCTGAAGGTAAATCAGAAAGAAGATTTGTACAGAAGAAATGGTGCCAGAACTCAACAAGGTTCAGTACATTGACGTTTGTTACACCAGCATGACAACAAATGCCAGAAGTGCATGCAACAAATGGAACAGTAATAGCTATAATGATGCTCAACATGGCCTTGAGAAATTGTTGTACATAACAACCATGAACTTGGAAAAGAACTTTATCATCAACTTCCTGTCAAAAGAAGTGTTGCTGTGTTGGAAAGGATGAAACAGGAGATCACAGCATAATTTCATCCATTGCATCATCTTAAACCTGGCTGGTTAAACTCCTCACATTCGCCACATTATCCAACATTAAGCATTCCAATATATTCATTCTCAAGCAATAAACATTCTCTAACAATTTGATTCACACATTAATCATAGTTTCCTTCTTCATTCTTCAAGAAACTTTCATTAGATTTACTCCTTGTCCTAACAAAAGGAACAGTAACACTGTAAGTCACAACCAAAACCTTTTGATACTAAGAAAAAGAAATTTTTAATACACAGTGATCATTTTGCATCAGTCTGAAACATTCACATAACACAACATCTTACATAATTCACAGCCAAAACCTTTTAATAGCCAAAAAGCTGACAGACAATTCTATGCAAACAAAAACAGCACTAACCTGCATAACAGGACTCCGGTCTTTCCCCTTGGGTAAGGCTTCCAGCTTTTTGTTATCTAACTATAATGGTAAAACTTAAAAGGTTAAAAACGATAAAAAAATTTGAGCAATAAACACAAGCAATGCACCTTCAAAATACCTAGATAACAATTACATACCAAGAGAACGGCACATTGAGGAAAGTACCGGCAAATGTGATCACCAATATTCTTAGCAATGCTACCAAGCTCCAAGTCATCAAACCTCTCATTTGCATGAAAATAACCCACAATGCCAAGACCCTGAGCACTATAATGCTCTTCTATCTGTTCAAATCAAAGACATCAACATTCCTAAGACCTCCTTAACCTCAAAATGCAAAGCAAAACAAATGAAATTCCAGACACAGAAAAGAAAAAAAAATGCAGTTTTCATATTACCACTCTTGGAAAAAAAAAAACAGTTTAAACTTCCACCACAAAGCAATCATTCACCCATAGTTCAAACCAATTTCCAAACACAGTACAAAAGGTAGAGATAGTTTATTTAATTGTATTTTGTTTTTGGAAAAGAAAAAAAAACAAATTTATTAAAAAAGCACAACATTTCAGGAATACAAAACACAACCCAGATACCAAATCCTCGTATACTTTAATTTCAACTGCTACAAAATCACAAAATTTGACAAAATACCAACAACCATCATTCATTTTATTTATATAAACACGTATAAAGAGGGAGGGAGTATATGCGGTAAATTACCATGATGAGGGAGATCTCGAGATTGGGGAGAAGGCCCAGGTGGGAATGAAAGAGAGGGACGGAGTCAGCGATCTCGACGACGGCGTTGTTTTGAGGAGAGACTCGTCCCAGAAGGACTCCGTTGACCGCCGCCGTCTTGTGCTTCCGCGCGTGTAGCACTAGCTTTATGTATGCGTTTTGTGACAATTCGTATTTCAACTCGCCCATATTTTTCGTATTTTATTGTGAGTGATCACTGGGTTGCTGAAAATTTATCGGAATCGCCGATCAAGCGCACAAATATCTGGTAGTCACGATGCGTCTGTAGACTCTCTTGAACTCTCTTTGCCGAATGAGGCTTTGCTCCCCAGTGCCTTGTGATTGTGAATATCCCCTACGACGTCGTTTCAATTTCATATCGACTACCCTCGCCTAGGGCTTAAAAGGGTGCATTTGGAATGTTGGATTGTATTATATCGTATTGTATTATTTTAATGTAGGTGTATTATATTATATTGTATTGTATTAGTATTATATTATAATAATATTACATAATATTTAGTGTTATATTATATTATATTAATTTTTAATTATATTATGTTTGGTGTTGTATTGTACTATACTATATTAATTTTTTGTGATTAATTTATATTATATATTTATAAAATAATATTTATTAGTACTAAAAAATTTAAATATAGAGGTCTTAAATTTTAGAAATTTAATATTTTTTAGTGCAAATGTTAAAAAATATCATAATTCTTCATAAAGATCGAAGGTTATATCCTTTAATTTTCGGAAGTATAACATTTATTTTCTGTATTTTCTAAATGTATAACTTGTTAAATTTCGAAGCAAATAATTTAATCAAATAATCTTAAAATAATATAACAAGAAAAATAAATAGTTAAAACCTACAAAATTTGTTCAAAAGTCATCTTAGGATATCTATTCATATACATCACAAAATAATCACAAAATGATAAAGTGACAAAATTGTTATAATATATTTAATAGCAAAATGAATTGTGCTAATATTTTATATTATTATTCATGTTATTATTAATTTTAGATTAATATTATTGAAATTCATTCGTATTTAAATATTTATTATTTGTTATATTCAATTATTTAAAAATAATTAATTTTTATATATTAATTATATTACAATAATTAAATAGTATAATATTATATTATATTTTATATACTTTTAAGTATTTATTATTAATCATATTAAATTATAAATTTATTAATAAATTATGATGTAAAAATTAAAAATTTATATTAAAATTAAAAATTATATATTTATTCATTTTTATTATTATTAAGTAAAAGTAAAAGTTAAAAAAAAGAACAAGTTAATGGGGGAACTCCCGCAGCAGGGTATGTTTGGTGCAAGGGATTATATGGTATTATAACACTACACTGTATTAGTTTATGCTGTATTGCATTATTTTAATGCTGGTGTATTGTATTATGCTGTATTGTATTATAATAATACTGTATAATGTTTGGTGCTACACTGTATTATATTATTTTTTTTATAATTAATTTAAATTAAATATTATATTTTATTAATATTTTATATTATATTAATATATTTAAATTGTATTAATATTTATATTATTATTAATTTTAAATTAATATTATTGTAATTTATTCATATTTAAATATTTTTTTATTAGTTATAATAAGTTATAAATTTATTAATAAATTATAATGTAAAAATAAAAAATAATATAATATTATTAAATAATAAATTATTTGTTTATTAATTTATATTAATAATTGTAATAAAAAACCAAAAAAATAAAAATATTATATAATATTATATTAAATTAAAAATTATATTTATTATTATTATTAATATTATTATTATAAAACAAAAGGAAAATTATTATATTTTATTAAATTATATATTTTATTATATTAATATTTTATATTATTATTTATATTCTTATTAATTTTAAATTAATATTATTCAAATTTATTTATATCTAAATATTTATTATTAGTTATATTATATTATAAATTTATTAATAAATTATAATATAAAAATAAAATTATAATATAAAAATAAAAATATAATATAATATTATTGAATAATAAATTATATATTTATTAATTTATATTAAATTATAATATAAAAATAAAATTATTATATAAGATTATATTAAATTAAAAAGTTATATTTATATATTTTTTATTATAAGTAAAAGCAAAAGGCAAATGCAAAAGTAAAAAAAAAAAAACGCAAACTGCGGAAAAGAGGAGAAAAAAAATTTATATAATAATGTAATATTATATTATATTATATTATTTAATTATTTATTATTAGTTATATTAACTTATTAAAAATTAATCAATTATATATATTAATTAATATAATTTTACATATTAATTAATATAATATAATTAAATAATACATTATTTAGTTGTACATTTACTATAATAAAAATGAAAATATAATATAATATTATTAAACAATAAATTTATTAATTTATATTAAAATTATAATATAAAAATAATATAATATAATATTAAATTAAAAATTATATTCATTTATTATTATTACAAAGTAAAAAAAAAAAAAAAAAAAAAAGACGAAGCCAAAGCTAATGCGTCCACTGGACGCATTAGCTAAACCCAACTATATGTTGGGTTTAGCTAATGCACCCAATGGCTGCATTAGGGTGCATTATAATGCACCCTAATGCAGCCATTTGGTACCCCAAACATGGGGCTGCATTGCTAATGCAATGCAATCCCATGTAATGAGGGGTACCAAACACCCCCTATTTGTATTAATTTAATACCAAGGTGATGTTTGGCAAAATTTGAGACCTTATTATGGTGCATTATAATGCACCATAATGGGCCATTTGGCCGCATTACGCAAACCCAAGAGAACTTCGGGTTTGCGTAATGCGGTGGCTTTTGCCTCAATTGAGGTAACAGTTAATGCCTCAATTGAGGCAAATTTATTTTATTGAAATATTATAAAAATAAATTATTTTATTATTAAATACTAATATATGAATAAAATATAAAAATAAATTATATAATAATATTATTTTATTTAATAATACTATATTCTATTATAATACTATATTTATAAATTAATGATTCATATAAAAATAATATATTAATATTAATTTTAAATTAATATTATTTAAATTTAAATATTTATAAATATTTATATTAAATTATAAATTTATTAATATATAAAAATGTAAAAATAACAATATATTATAAATTAAAATATAGTTTAATATAATTTATTAATTTATATTAATAATTATAATATAAATTTATTATTTACATATAATATTAAATTTTATTTTATTATAATTATAATACAAATTTTAGAAATTTAAACATTAATTTTAAACATTTACTAAAAAATTGTTAAATTTCTAAAATTTAAGATTTTTCTATTTTTTATTTTTCTAAGTATTAATAAATATTATTTTCTAATTATTTAATTTAATTAATCACAAAAAATAATACAATACAATACAACACCAAATATAATTTAATTAAAAATTAATACAATACAAAAACAGAAGACTAAAACATCAGTTACAAAGATTATTATAATACAATACTAATGCAATACAGCATAATACAATACACCTGCATTAAAATAATGCAATACAATATAATATAATACAGTGTGCCAAACGCACCCGCAGTAGCTCAAACAGTCGTGTTTGAGCTACTGCGGGAGTTCCCGCATTAGCGCGCCCTAATACCCAATCGCAATGAGCCTTAATTGCTCCCAAACATGTTATTGGTTTAAATTAAGGCTAGGCCCACACTTAATGTTATGCAATACCACACACCAAAAACACCCAAAGAATATCAAACTACCAGTAATAAAAAATTTTATTTAAAAGAACGTACTCAACAAATTTTATTTTTAAAAGGATTCTAACAAGGAACAAACTAAAAAAATAAGATAATAATTTTATCCTTTACTTTATCTTAAAACTCCTATGGAATAATTAAAGCTTACTCAACAAATTATCCCCAATAAATAATTATCTTTTCAGTGTGAATTAATTATAATAAAATATTATTATTACTATAAAATTTTTATTACATATTAACATAATGAGTAATGATATAGTTACAAACTCTTGTACAAACTTATCTTATACAAACTGATATGGTATGATAAAATTGGTTAAATTAAATATCTCTTGACTCACATGATTTATTTCATTATTTTGTATTTGCATTTAACCAGTGAATCGATGCCACATCAATTTGTACAAAATAAATTTGTACAAGAATTTACAGCTGTATCATCACTCTAACATAATTTATATTGCTAGTCATTTGGACTTGTAGCTCAATAGTTCTGATGACCTTAACTTATGTTAAGGAGATGAGTGGGCCCAAGGACTCCTCAAGTATGCGTGATGCTCTAACAATCGTATGGACTTTTATACAGTATCTAGAGTTGCTATTAAACTTTAGATAATACATCTATTGTAAAAAAAAAACTAAAAAAAAACATGATTTGTATTGTTAAATCACTGTTTGGGGCGAAAATTTCATCATACCACCTATCATAAGGAAAAACTCTTTATCGATTGAAATAAATTTAGACTTGATTAGAAATTCGAGCTTAATAGTTTGCAATTCACTTTGATTTTGTTGTATGTCCTTGAGAATAAGGTAGGAGAGTGTATTCAATCGTTGATATACCCTACATAAACTCCTGCTACAACTTAGGAAATAGTTGTTTTGTTGGCTAACAAATTTAAACTTAAACAATAATAACACCTGCTGTGAATAGTAATGTGAGAACAAAATACCCATTAGCTTAATATTATTTTTCTAGAATTGTTGTAGCCCAACAATTGTAATTAGGACAAATCTAAGAAAAATAAATATCTAGAAATTGACATCCAAAATTAGAAAAAGCTCTTAACTTCTTTTTAAACTTTCTCTTGAATTTTTGAACTAAATATGATAGATGGGTGAATAAATGGCGAAACTTGATATTTATAAACTTCATTTATGCACTTTTGTTAATTCTAATACATACTTTGCATTAAACATCAATGTACGCTTAACATTATTTCGAAGGCATGCTTTTACATTAAACATCAACACATGCTTTACATTAACTATTAATGCATGATTTAAGAGTATCTTTAAATTTGGCATGGGTCTTTCCACTTTGAGAAGCCAATATTGATAATAATAAACTATTATTATCGGGGTTTTTAATTAAAGATGCCTTGAAAGTAGGGTATTTAGTTAAATATGCTCCATGCTTAAAAATTATCTAGATATACCTTTTTATGTGGTACATTATCTAAAATATCCCTAAAAAAAATAATAAAACACACACAACTCACGTCTAATACTCTTTACTTCTCAATCCTTTTAACTCCACACAATAAAAACTCCACACTCAAAATCACTAATGAACAGCCAATGCACTGAGATTTTAGTTTGCAGCTGGGTGCATTTTCATCCTATGCATAAGGTATTTGAAACTTTATTTTTATTTTGTGTTATTTATTCATTTTGTTGACATTATATTATTTTTAAAGTTTTGTTTAGTTTGTGATAAACAATAAAGTAACTCATATTTTCATTATATTTGCATCATATGACTGTTATTTGATAGATTTTATAACTACATTCGTTAAAACCTGAAGTTGTTGTCAAAATTTTGTTCTGCACCAAACATACACGACAGCAGCCGTGTATGTATGGATTTACACGACTATAGTCGTGAAAATGTATAAAAAATTTTAATTATTATGACACCCTACCATTTTATTGGTATAAAAAATATATTTTTTTCACTAGATATATCCTTTTACTATTACTGGAGTATAGTCCTGTGTTTTAATAAGTTGCACGACTACTATCATCTATGTATGAACTTACATACTATAATTATGCATATATGTAAAATGTTCCAACTGGTATGAGATCCCAGCATTTTATCAGTACAAGAAAAATATTTTTTGAAGAAGAAATATATCATATGACTATTTACTGAGTCATGTATTTTTACAACTTACACAATTTTTTTCGTGTATGTATAAATTTACACGATAACAATCGTGCAAGTTTGAAAGATATAATAGCTGTTATGACACCTAACATTCTGTTAGTACAAAGATTACAGTTTTTTTTTACTAAATATATTCTCTGACTGTTTACTGGACTATAGTTGTGTATTTGAGCAAGTTACACAACTATTGTCATATAAATTAACAATTACACGACGTCAGTCGTGTAAATAGTCAGACAGTTCCACACTTCGTTATATATCTTGTTTGATTTTATGTTTGTATTTGTTGTATAATCAATTGTTGTATTATTCCAAGAAATAACTTCAGTACGTATGCCTATTATGTTTTGTGGTGAATAAATTGAGCAAAACGACCATTTTAGATTTAATGATATAGAGGCAAGAGGGATCATAGTGCCATGTTCTACAACTATGAACCGTATATACTCGTCATTTTTATTGTTTTAATTTCTTTAATATCTATAATATTTAATTAATAAATTTCTATTTTTTTTGTTTCGCAGATATATAAACATGTTTGTGTAGCTTATATTGTTTTCAAAGGAGGCGACCAGGGGCTTATAATACATGGGCTGAATGTTTAGGTTGAAGATGCAAAAAAATTATGATGATTGTGCACCAAGTTCCATTGTATTACGACTTATTTACGATTCAAATAAGTATTAGATTTATGTTATTTGATGTACAACCACTTTTGTTATTTATTAAATTGAAATTTGATATGTTAAAGTCTATATTGATTGTGTCCTCAATAAAATGAATCTTTTAGGTTTTTTTTGTTCTATGTCCACTTACCCGACTACAATCGTGTATTTTATATGTTACCCGACTACTGTTGTGTATATGTAATTTTACTTACCTATAGTTGTATCTATTCAATACTCGACTACAGTCGTGTATATGTGAAAATACCCAACTGCAATCGAATATCTGTAAAAAATACTAGCTGGTCATATATGTTTGTAAATACTCGATTATAGTCGAGTATCAATGCAAATACCCGATTTCAGTCATGTATTTTCTTATGAATCAGCTGGTCATGTATATTTACAAATACTTGATTGCAGTCGAGTATCAGTACAAATACCCGACTGCAGTCGTGTGTTTTTTTATAGAAAGCTGGTCATTTATATTTGTAAATACATGACTACAGTCTTGTATCTGTGTAAATACTCGACTGCAGTTGTGTATTTCTTACAGAGAGCTGGTTATGTATATTTACAAATACATGACTGCAGTCGTATATCTGTGCAAATACCCAATTGCAACCGTGTATTTTCTTACAGATAGTTGGTCATGTATATTTATAAATACTCGACTGCAGTCGTGTATCTGTGTAAATACCCGATTGCAGTTGTGTATTTTCTTACAGAGCATTCCTTAAGTATATATGACCATCTTGTTAAATCACATACATTGTACAAACTATCTTCTCTATCATTAATATAATTAACAAAAAAATAAAACATATTAATGATGTCAAGTTATCTTTAATGACATCAAATATCAACAACATCCTCATTGTAACCATTACATCACATGGTCCAAAAAATGACTCATCAACAAAGTTTTTAAGGGTAAGACACTATGAAATTTTTTTCCACGACCTATACCCAAATAATTTGACAGCCAATACTTTTCGAAATTATGTAACATGATCTCTTTGGCAATATGAATTAACATCAAGTCCATGGACTAGGACCTCTAAGTACCGCAACAAAAATGCTCCACAATCACCATTAAAAAAATTAATATAAATCAATTGTTAAAAATCATCATTCTTACCTTTAAGTTCAAAACACAATATATATAATACATACCCTGATTTTTGTTGCGGGATGTTACGCACTCGCACGATGGGCCAAGGAATTTTCGATATAACCTTAGCATAATCTGGATGTATTTCATGATATGCTATCTTCTGAAGTGCCAGATGTATCATGTCTGCAACAAGCAGCAATTGTCTCACCAAAACTGAATCATTTGTTAAGTCTATCATAGATTCATAAATATAAATCTTGTCCCTAAGTATATCGACCACACCGAGACTAATTCATGAATATTAACAAATTCACCTACGAAATGAGGTCAATATTCTCAACAACTAACAGCAAATATATCAACTAATTACAGCAAAGTCATATTTCAAGTTTCTTATAAATTAAGAAACAATTAACTAATAAAGTCATTCACTTGCAAAAATAAAGTATAAATAATGATAAAACTACCAACCTGAAACAATACCCAGCTGATGAACGCAGCTTCAACTATAGAATCATTCATATCTCCTGTCTCTCGCAGCTCCAAAAATTTCTTCCATTTTCGTTTCTTTACCCAATTTCTCTCAAACCAAACAATTATCTTCCCTTGCCTATCGCAAAACAAACCCGAACCCTCCAACCTACTGCTGATTATACTGCACAACAACTTCACTACTATTTATTTCGACCGAATTCAATTTGTATGAATTCGGAGAATTTGGGCGTTGTGCATGTTGGTCATGAATGATGTTTGAGCATTGTGCATGCTAGCCGTAAATGATGAATTGGGGAAATTTCGACATTGTATATGCTAGTCGTGAATGATGAATTGAGAAAATTTGAGTCCTGTATGCTAATTGTAAATGATGAATTGAGTGCTACTTGGTGAATGATTCTAAAAAATTAAGTTTTTAATTAGGGTAACTTAGTACTTACACATAAAAACAGATATATGTGATGAAATTTGAAATATGGGGTATACCTCGATAAATAACGAAGTTTAAGGGTACAGCAGGACAAATCCCTAATTATTATCCTGCTTTTTGCCAATCGAGTAGTACGTATTTTTTTTTCGTGAATAGACAGCTTATAAAATCGTGTTCCTACGAACAATCATACAACTTTTGGACAAGACGAAAACTATAAATCCGTCAAATTATGTTTCTCCGCGATGCTTACATATTAAGTATTGTGTTCAGAAAAGTAGCTTCGGAAAACGAATCAGTATCCCATACGGTTATAATAGACTATTGTTAATAGTTAATCGGCATTTTCTTTTTTTATTTCTTACTCCTTCCCCTTCTTTTTTCCAGAGTAATTGTTAATCAGCACTGGCGCTGATAAAACGTAAAAGAATAACCGAATGTTTTTATAGTATCAGTAACCAACAACATATACCAATATTTGAAGGGTCCTAAATTGTTCACATACACATGCTTAATTATTATTATTATTATTCAAAAAACTATTTTCAGAAAAGAAAAGTAACCAAATAAGAAGTTTTATTAAAACTATACAATGAACAATTCATCCTGCGAGGATAATCAAAATATATAAATTTAAAGAAGCCCCTGTATGTTTGATTACACTCGGCAGCAAATGCCAATGCATGATAACAAGTACATCAAAATATGATCCCCAGAAGACTGATTTGTTCGACACTTAATAAAACCCCTTTTTTTGGGCAATCCATAACTACAAATGTCAATTCAATGTAAGTAGCATTGTGTCAATGATGCAACTGCAATGTCTTGTTTCTATTCAAGTCTAAACACATTTAGACAAATTTGGCTTGTCCATCATAGAAACCAGAAAAACACACACACCAAAAAAAAAAGTGTTAGTAAGGAAAAAGCTTACAAGTTATTGTTAGTTAAGGGGATTGCAACAGAAGCCTACTGTACACATCTTCAGAACCCAAAAATAAAAAATAATAATAATGTTTTTCCAGAGAAAATTAAAAAGAACAAATAAATCATAAATCTCCAAAGCCTAGAAGATGGCCTTTCTATAAATCTTAAAAATCTTCTTCAGGACTAAATTAAGAAATAACAACAAAAATACTACCTGCCCACACCAATGCAGTCTAGGATGTAAGCTAAACAGCAAGGCGTTCCAGCACCCAAGTCAAAAGTCTAGGCCAATGTCAAATACTTCTCTATCTGAATCAAACTTAAGTGACTAATTGCTACAAGAAAATATAACAAGCTAAAAGAAATTGATTCACAAAAGTTTCTATCTAGATAATTAAACTAAAAGAAACCACAACAACTCCAAAGAAGAGATTTCTACAGTCTACATAACACAACAAGCTAAACTGGAAAATAAAACTAGAGCCACATAATAGAATACCAAGCACTAGTTGAAAGCAATCTATTTTTGTCTATGCCATACAATATAAGAAGCAGTCTAGTAATGTGATATGTCTTCTGATCTTCAAAAGCTGCCTCAATTGCCGCTATTATATAAAACTTCTAGTACTTGTGAGGAAGTGCCTAACAGAGCACAATAAGAATCTAGGAACCTTGGTGAAAATTCTAAGATCTTGCATAAGGATGGTACCGACTACTGCCACTATAGCCTCCCCTTCCATACAGTCCACCTCCTGCACCATAACTAGCACCTGGACCAGAGTCATAGCCACCACCATATCCTGAACCTCCGTAACTACCATAACCTTCACCGCCTCTACCATATCCACCTAGACCACTTCCACCATAACTACTGCCAAAACCACCACCATAGGGTCCAAAGCGGCCGGAATAACCAAGGGAAGGTTCACCTCGGTAGCCTCCTAAGCTACTGCCACCAAAACCCCCATAGCCACCACCGTATTCTCCACCACTACTACCATAACCATACCCACCACCAAGCCTACCACCAAGACCTGCAGGTGTCCTATAAGGACCAGGACCAAACCCACCATCAAAGCCCCCATAAGAACTTCCAAACCCACCAAAGCCGTCATTGAAAGAACGGCCCCTAGAATTGCTAGCATATGATGGAGGAGGTGGAGGGTTCGAGGATTTCTTTGGTTCAGCTTTCTTGATCTCCACCTACAACAAAGCAACTTAGTTAACCTAGGCTTTGCTGCAAGCAAACTATTATGGTAGCCCTTTCCTGAGATTACCTATACCTGTAACAACCTCCACCTATAATTATTAGAAATATTTTAAAAAACACTAAAATGCTATTTTGCACATAAACTGTATCAATTGAGTAAACAATCCCAGGCTGATATATCCACAAGGCAAAGAGAAAAAACAACAAAACATTATAAACAATGAACAAATATCCTTTTAGAAGTTGATTTACTGGAGACCATTGTAATAAGCTCACCTGGGTACCAGCCATATCAATCATATTTCCCTTCGATAACATTTCATCCACAACTTCTTCACTATCAAAAATTACAAAACCAAAACCTCTGGAACGGTTAGTTTCATGATCACGTATGATTTGGTGTTCCAGAACTTTCCCATACTTGGAGAAGAAATTCTTGAGTTCATCTGTATGATAAAACATGTCACTGAAAAGGTACAAGCTCACATTCCATGACATTATGCATTTATTTATATACTAAAAATCAGGAAAACAACTCCTTGACTTGCAGACATACCTTCAGATACTGATGATGGTATCCCACCAACAAATATCTTCTTTGTCTTGAAATCCTTTGATTGACCTGAGCCTTTTGGAATAGTTCTTTTAATCTCAACCTGGTCATTTAACAGAGAGGATGAAAAAAAAAGCAGCCGAATAAGCAATAGTGAGCTAATAATAGACAAGTTTAAACCATCCAATGCCGCTTGCATGAAAGTCAAAAGAAATATTTACAACTCCAACCAGAATATTCTATAAGTGAAACCTACTATCATTATCTCATGCATAACAAATGGAAGAACTTGAAATCCATATACAATATACTTTCCATGAACGAAAAACCCAAAAAAAAAAAGGCTAAACAACATTTAAAAACAACTAAGCTACATCATCCCTAAGTTCAGCCAGCTGGAAATTTTTCAACAGACCACAAACAAGGTTGGTAACTAATCACAGACAAAATATTTAATTTAAGAAAAATAAATACCTGTTTTCCATTAATTATGTGGGTATCTTCAATAACCTTGTCTACAACAGAAGGATCAGCGTAAGTTATAAAGCCAAAACCCCTAGGCTGCCCCGTGTACCGATCTTTCATTATAACCGAATCCGTTATGTCACCATATTTTCCAAAATGCTTATTAAACGTAGCTATATTCAAACAAAACAACAAAATTAATCAAAACACGGAATACATATGCAAAAAATTATTAAAAAAAAAGCAAAAGAAAAACAAAACCCACCATAGGTCGTGTCTTTAGGCAATCCACCTATGAAAATCTTCCTGCAAATTCCAAAACGCATTGTTTATATGAGGAAAAAAAAATTGAGAAAATCACAAGATTTCAACCAATTTCACTGAGAAATAAAAAAAAATTCTAAAATTTCACATGATTTAATGAAATCAAACAAAAAGCTAACTGAATCGACTGAAGGGGAAAAAAAAGAAGAGAGAGAGAGAGAGATACGAACCCGGGGCTTGCGCCGTCGCCGGTGTGAGGATTATCAGCTTTCGATTTGGATCCCATAGCTTGGCCGTGCTAACAGAATTTCGAGAGAAAGGAGGAGATTAAAGGAGGATAATTTTTTGGGGGAAAAAATAATGAGGTTAAATTCAGGGTTAGGGTTTTGAAGAGAAAGCGAGTGGAGAATATAAAAAGTAGGTGCCTGCAAATTCATTTTTACGATTTTGCCACCACTACTATTTTATCATTAGACTCCAACTTGCCCACCAACTTGCTTTTCATAAGATGCCACCTGTTGATGATCTGTCATCCGCATACGTTATTGTATTTAGAAAATAAAATTGTTTGGGCAAACTTCACAACAAATCAGAGTGGCGCAGCGGAAGCGTGGTGGGCCCATAACCCACAGGTCCCAGGATCGAAACCTGGCTCTGATAAAGAGTGGCTTCCGATATTTTTGGTTTATTTTATTTTTTTTTGGGCTGTTTGGACATTGGGCTTCTATGAGTTTTGGGGCTGTTAGGATTTTGGGCTTACTGTGTTCTGGTTGTATCCATAATTTCAATAATGCCCAACTAATGTTCCTAATTTTGACCCAAAAAAAAAAAAAAAAATCAAATGAGAGGTTTTTAAAATACATGAAAACTATACTTTTTTTTATTGAAAAATAAAAACGCCGAACCCATCAATTACTCGTTCAAAAAGTTTTTAGGAAAAAGCATATAAAGTCCTGCAGCAATTTCATATCATAGAGGTCTGCTTTTCAACTCAAATGCATAAAGCAAACAAAAATGTTGCAAAAGATTCCGTCGCTTTCCAGTCATCCCATTGTGATGTTGTGACAATTCATTGTGGCCTCTCTCACTTCCATCTGAATGGTCTATGCATGCATAAATCAAACACACCCAAATACTTTACTCCTCTCCTCGTCTGCCATTTTCATTTTTCACAAACAAACCAACTTATTACAATATTTTCTCTTACTCTTTCCCAAATTAATATAATATGAGAAGATTAGTTATATAAAATTATTATAAATTTATATAATTAAAAAATATAATTATTTTTTTTTCAACTAATCTCTTTATCTCACCTTAATTTATACAAAATTATTACGAAAAGTTATGACTTATGATTGTTCTTTTAATGTACAGTGTAACCCCAAAAGTATCTCAAAGTCTTCTATCATAACCCCTTTTTTTTTTTTTATTCCTCCATATAATTGGCCCTAACAACATTTATCACCGAACCCAATTATTATTAGTCCTAGACCAGCGCCATGTACACCTACATTGACATTCCGTGTCGTGTCCATATCACTAGTACATACTCTCTTTTGCATTATTGGTGTTTAATTAAATTCATTCTCTATCCCCACCTACAAACCCCCCCTCATCTTTATTTACATAGAATTTGATGTTATCATATTATTACCGCATTATATGCTACATTACTTTTTATAAATAGTACATACAATATACAATTAAACACTATTTTTTTTCTTCTTTGCTATCGTTCTTAGACCGTTTTTATTTTTGGGCTCATCACTTGTGTTGCTTAACCATGTTACATATAAAAACTTTTACATAGATTATAGATTTAATAATACCACATAATTTATCATAGCTTGTTTAGTTGTTTGGTATGCATATATATATATATATATATATATATATGTATGTATAGAGAGTCAGAGAGAGACTCACACACACTCTTCTCTTTTAAAATATTTGATAATTCTTATATTTATCCAATATTTTTTTTTAACAATTTATCTAATTCTTTTAATCACACACAATCTAAAATTTCCCAAAATCTTTCTATAAAAGGAGGAAGAGCTCGTAAGCTACATAAATAATAATAATTCAATCGCCCAATGCCTCTCTATAAACATCACGTATACACAAATTGAGACACACGCGCATAACTGCCCCCGGCCCCCCTCTCTCTCTCGCCTTCTTTCTCTTGACAAACAAACATAACATGAGCAACAAGAACAGGAGTAGGGGCGGCGACGACGGTGGGTTTAGGGTTACGATCCCAGCCCACGTACGCCCCTTAATACAAAGCATAAGAGAGACAACGGGCAAGCAGCACAGTGATGAAGAGATCTATTCTGTTCTTCAGGATTGCTCAATGGATCCCAATGAGACCGCCCAAAAGCTCCTCTATTTAGGTATATAAATACCTCCATACGAGACTTTTACGTCAGGGTTTTGTGTGAATGTAGTTCCTTTTTGTGTTTTTTCTTATAAAGTTTTGTTTTTTATTTTGTTTCTTGCATCTGGTTACTGTGCAAAAGGTTCGTTATTTAGCTGTTTTTCTATATGCATTGGGGTTTCATGGGAAGATTAATGAGTTTCATATGTGGGTTTTGCGTGTTGATGCAGTGGGTTTAGGCCTTTTTGCAATTGTGAATAGTGGAAAAAGTTGGTGTATTTTAGTGTTTTGTATGCATATGTGTACTCGAGTGTGTATTCATTGGAGTTTCAGTTTACATGAATGCATTGTGCATTTAGGTTTTCTCTGTTTTGTAAATTAGAATGTTTAGCAATTTGTATATTGATTTTACTCATTGTTTTACAACGGATTGTATAGTTCTCTTTTTATAGTTGGATATGATCAGTTTATTGTTGTCCTCGGCAGATACATTTCATGAGGTGAAGAAGAAACGGGATCGGAAGAAGGAGGTAGAATTCTTATTCCATTTGATGGGTGAAAAAAAAAAAAGAAAAGAAAAATTTAGGATTGCTAGTAACATTATTTGGGCAAAACTCTTGCTATCTGTTGTGGAAAGATTATATTTCTTTTACTGCCTATTGAAACTAATTGATCATTTCTGTTCCCATCAGCTTTAATGTTCCCATTGATTCTAAGCATGGATGGTATTTGCTGTCATTTGAATTTGATATGTTTAACCTATTTGGTTATTTAATGAGTTTGAAATGAGCAGGCCGATTCCAGTTGTACCCTGCTGTCTAGATCATCTTGTTGCATGTGTTCTTCTGTGGTGCAGCATCTATATAATATTCTTCTTTTTCGTGCACTTATTATTCCAGGGACAAGGAGCTAGTGGTGGTCGGGGAATCTATTATTCCAATCATTCATCTTCTGGTAAATTTCTACTTCTTATTTCAAAGGTTTTGAAATGTGTTGTATTTGTGTTTTACCATACGTTCCTTAGTTAGATGACCCTTTCCACATGCCTAAATTTAGAATTCTAGTTGTTGTATATGCTTTGTTCCCCTAAAGGACAAGAATGCCAGTGCATCATCTTGATGCTTTGTCGTCCATGTTAGTTGATATGATTCATGTTGGATTTCATGCACATCATGATTTCTGAGAGCATTATTTTTCCAATTCGTGTTTGGTGTTGGTATTACTTGTTTGCGTCTCTAGCAACCTTAACCCCGTCCACCCTTATTCAGTGTTTTGTTAGATTTGTAATCTCTTTTTAGAACTGTAAAATGCTGTTTCTGGTATAATTGTTTCCAGAAAATTTATAAACTTCTTTACAAATGATCTTCTCAGTTGCTGGTGGCGGAAGGAATGCAGCTTCTCGGAGGGAAAATGGAGTTAATCACCTCACAGAGAGCGGTGCAATTCCAAGGAAAACAAAAATTAATGCAGTGCCTCATGGGACAAAGTAATTATAAAACCAAATTTCATTATAAATGCTATTTTCTACAACCCCTCTTGAAAAATGTATTTAACTTATAAAATTTGTATTTGTTTCAACTGATTTACAGAGCTTCAATTGCCATGCCCAATGGCTCTTCAAGTCTATACTACGGAAGCCTTAATAACGGGCACGACTCTCAATTAATTGTGGATGGTATGGTTCCTGAACCTCAAAATAGTACAGCTGTCGATGCAAAAAAGTTCGGGACTAAACCACTGCTGCCCACTCCTACCTTTGCCTCAATCATTGGAGTTGCGCCGGAAAAGTCCATGTCGAGTTCTAGTCACCTTCCTACTTCTACCAGTTCATCATCTGTATCTGGGGTCTATTCCTCGGCTTCAGATCCTGTTCTGGCATCACCTGTGTCCTGGAATGCTGGTGCCGTGGGCACGATAGTACGTGAAGTAGGGAGCAATCGGAAAGCTGTTGAACCAAACCATATTCAAGGAAACAAAGATGATTCTAATGATGTGGACAAGGAGTCATCCAAGAGTGAAAAGAATGCCTCAAACACTCCAAAATCTATCCAAAAAAAGATTGATAGCAAGTCAGAGGAAGCGGAAAAGAATCACCTGTCCCAAGAATCTTTATCCTTATCAACCTTAGACGGTACTTTGTCAGTCCATTCTTCTGTCAATGATAGCCTGCCAGCACAAGAATCCATTGCACTTCCTAACGGTATAGTCTCAATTTCTCTCAAAAAATGAATCCGAGTGCAGAAGAAAAGAAATTATTTCGATTTCCTTTTCTTTCTAGTATAATATTTTATCATTTACAGATTCATGCTATGGAATGTTATTCTGTTGTTTGTTTGTTGCTTCAAAAGTTCACTCTTTCATATTGCCTATGCACTAAAACAGTGGTAACTTCAGCTGATGCGAGTGTTGCAATTAAAGCCAATCCTCAGTTGCTTCCTGAGTCAACTGTTTCTGATAATCAGCATGTTACTTTTCCTAATCACTTCAAATTCTCTGAAGCTGTAAAAAATGGGCTGACTTTTGGAAGCATCGATGCTTCTTTTGGATTACCAACAAAGTATGTCAATGGCACCAGTGGTGAGATAAACTCTGTGGCTGCCATTGAATATTCTTGTGGGAGTGATGAAACCGCTGGGGAGTCTTCTACGAGGTTGGTGAATGCTGTACTATTTTTGGGTGCTTTATATTAGTTTCTCATACTCTTACTCGACTAGTGCTAAATGATTTAACTTTATTCTGTCATCTAAAACTGGTTTCCAGAAATTGGTTCACATCGATTCAAATTTATCTTCTGCTTATTCCAGTAACTATATGCAGATCATAGGATGAATATTGATTGATCCCAATAAAGCCTTATCCACTGCATGTTTGATTGTTTGGGACCTTTTTGCAGCAGTCAAAGTGTTCCCTCAACTACTCAAGGGGAAACTCTTGATCATCCACAGACTCCCCCACTTGTTGATAAAGTCCCTTCAACAGTTGGCGATGTGCAAATAGGCACAGAATTGAAGCATGACGAGTCAAAGCAGGAAATGCCTTTGCTTCCAGAAGGCCAACAAAAATCCACTGTTCTAAGTGTTGCAAACTATGGTTATGGTTTCGTGTTACCCTCGCCTGGGAGCCAACTTGTACAAATGGAAGGGCTTGAGGCTCATGCACGTGATGCTTCTCTTGTTTCAAACTTTGCTGTAAGGCCCTGTCCTACTTCTGTATTTGGTGTTCTTCTACTGTGTTTCTCTAAGTCTATTTTTTCTTAATCATCATGACGTTTGTAGTGTCTTTTTTTCTTTTTGGTGTCAACTGATGTAGATCATATGTATGAAACATGGCATTTTTTCTGTTAGAGACTTTTGTGTTTGATCTTTTGGGGACCCGATTTGCATGGAATCAAGAATTGGAGAAGTCTCAAAATATCCGATATAGCCTTCAGGATGCAATATCTTAACTGAATGTTGACTTAGTTTGTTTAGGACCTTAAGAAATGCTACATTTTCTTTAAGAATAAATTACTGCATAAAGTTCACATGACAAGTTTACATTGCATGGAACAAGATATCTCAAGGATGGAATTGATAGATATTTACTTTTGGTTGACAGTATCATAGTTTTGATAATTAAATTCTGTTGCTATTAGTGCCTTTTTTACTCTGCACGGGATAGGCTGGTAATTGTGTTGGTTGCCCTTTCCCTACTTTTTGAAGCTGTTACCTCTTCTGATTCTTTGTTGAATGTATAGAATGGGAATTCCCTGGCACCTAGCTCAAGCCCAGCTCCGTCTGTGCAGAGCTCTGTTGTTGCTCCTCCTCCACCAGTTCAGATTTTCAGGCATCCTTTTCCAAGCTTCCTCCCTTATGGCCAGTACCTATCACCTTATTTTATGCCTCATCAGTTTTTGAGCCCCAATGGACTTCCTCAGCAGCCTTCAACTGGTAACTTGTATTTGCCGTCAGCAGCAGCTGCTGCTGCTGTCAAGTTTCCTCTTTCACAATTCAAGGCAGGAACTAATGCTGGAAACCCACCTCATATCGGTATTGCATCTGGCTATGGTTCATATGGTTCTTCTCCTGTTGGTGGTTTCAATCCTATTACTGCTGGGACCTCTGGGATATCTACTAGTAACGAGGATCTTGCAGTATCTCAATTGAAAGATAATCATATCTACACAACAAGACCACTGGTTTGTTTTTTTCCCTTTTGCTGCTTCTCTTTTGTGCATTCTTTTTACTTGCTTTTCATCAAGATATATTGTGTTATATTGGCATATGTTTTAAGCTTGGAACCAAGGTGATTTTAAATTGTGATGGAGGGGAGGGCTGCTAACTTCAATACATATGCTAGCCAGCAAGTGATATGCAATAGTGCAAGAATACTAGACTAGTTTATAGCTGTTGTAACTTTGGATGGAATGTAATACAATAGTTGTCATTGCAGAGTGATGGCTCAGTCTACATAACTGCACCAGGACAAGATTTATCCAACATGCAGCTCAATCCTATGTATAACCTCACCCTTCAAGGACAGCACATTGCGTTCGCACCACAGACCGGCCATGGTGCCTTCCCTGGAGTTTACCAATCAGCTCAGACACTAGCTGCACCTTCAAATGCTAATCAATTATTGCAGCAGACTCAAGCTATGACGGCAGCTGTTGATACTATGGGACCTCCATCTGGTGCTTATCAGCAGCCTCAGCTTGCACAGATGAATTGGAATCCCAGTTACTAATCTAGCAAAACTTCTCAAGGACCCTGAGGGACTGAAGTTCTGGCCTGCTGTTAGTGTAAATATAATATGGGTCGTAGGTTTTTATGGCCAGTCTTTAAGTGGTGATACATGTTCCTGATGTTTGAAGTCATGAACGTGAGAGGTGCAAGTTTTCAGTTGTTTGGCATCTTATGAATTACTTTTTTGGTCAATTTCTCTTAGGTAGCAAACTTTCTCTTTTGCTTTCAGGTTAACCTTATTTAGTTCCATGAGTTCTTATAGGAATTTAAGTCGAAGGGATTGGTCTGCCAATCTCTCCTTTATAATCTGTATATTAAATTTTGTTAGGGGGAATGATGAAGTATATCGCTGTAATTGATATATGGGAACTGGCATCTATGTTTGATGTTGAATTGATGAATGAAGGGATCCCTCTTAGCGGTCATCATTATGTTCCATGAACTAGTATTCATTTCTCAGTTTAAATAATATCTTTATATTCTGAAAATAGGTTGGTCAAAATTTTCACTTCTGTGAACTTACAATTCTCCAAAGTGCGGTCTGTTTTATAAGCAGGAGGATGAGAATGTTATTACGCTGGAAGATAATTTTGGATTGAAAAATTCCAAAATTTTCCCTGTACATATTCTGCATCCCACATAGATTTGGAATGCCGAACTCAGACAATTGTGGTATTGGTTGCAACTGAATCTATGCTGTTCTCAGCATTGATTTTTGGTTTGTCTGAAGGTACATTATGTTTAGGTAGCTGCTGCTTACTTGAAGTTTCTTGCGACTTTTGCAAGTTAAGTGATGTATAAACTGACATTCCACCTACAGCTGCAACGGCTCCACAAATGCTGACAATCCCTGGATCCGAGTTGAAAAGAAGATAGCCTCCAAGTAGAATTACACAGGTCTTGAACTGCCCTAGAACAACATGAGAAGTTGCAGAAGTTGCCCTGCTTACACACAACAAAAATGGAAAACATTCTACCAAAAATTCTGTATTTGATGTACACAACTAGCTACTTCAAACAAGTTAAAAGACGAAATTATTGGTAAATGGAAAGCAAGAATGAAGTCTCACCCAAGTGCCAAAGCACCAGACCATTGTAGGAGAAAACCAAGGAGAGCTGAGATGAAAATGGCGGATGAGTTATTGAGATTCCACTCATAAAATAACACTCCTGGCGGATCTAACCACGGCATCAGAGCTAGTAAGAAGAAAATTGTGACAGGAGTAGTCTTCCACATCAACCTACAATCAGAAATCCTTCTTTATGTATGAGCGGATTGCATGCAGTGATTGATTGATACACTTTCCAAATTATGAAAGATTAAAAGTACTTACGCTAGAGCAGTCCAGTTGCCTTGCTGTTGTAGATTAGACCACAGGATTTTATTTATAGCACTTGGGATTATCCATGCAACCGCAATAATAGCGCCAAAAACATTGAACTCTAAGTCTGTTACGGTTGCAACTGCCACACCGACTGAGACAATAGCCAGAGCCAAAACCTGCAGAATTGCATGGACCACGTCAGAAATGGCTTAGAACATGGTCAATATGTTACACCCAAGAAGGCATCTTGTGTCTTCAAGAAATGTTCACCTTTTTATAAGAAATAGTTTTGCTAAAGAGGATGAACTCAGCCAGAACAATAGTAGGAGTGACTGCAATTTTGGACATCTGATAAAAGCCGACACTGTACATGGCATACAATTATACAGGAAACTTGAGATATTTACAACTGACAAATCGCTATTCCGAAAAATATGTATGAAACATTTCAAACCTGTTATGCTTTAGGCTAGTATTGGCAAGGCCAGTGGCGAAAGACATGACAACACCCAATGCAAACAGCAACGAGAAAGGAGTAGTTATAGCAGGGGGGGAGACTGGAATAACTGACAATGCCTTGAAAATGGCTAGTAGTATCCATGCAACAGTGTAGTGAATTACAGTCAAAAAGATTGGGAAATTAAACCCAACTTGTCCCATCACCTGTAAGCACAAAGATAACAAACATTGGATACTATTACAAGGACACAAGGAACCACCATAAATTGCAAAATTTTCTGAAATTAATGAACTACAATGTTTGAGAAGGGGATACAAGGAGAACTGACAAGCTTGTTTGTCAGAATAATTCCAACTGAAACCACGAAATTGAATGTCATTGCTACGACAGGTCCACAAATTTTTTGCTGTTGCCGCTTGGCTCCCTCTGAAGTTCGAATCTCATTATAGAGCACACCTCTGATTTCTTCCAGTGCTCGACCTGATAATTCAGACAATGAGGATAAAGTAAGTTCAAGAACAAAATCAAGTCATGGACAACAAAGAAAACTAGCAACTGAATGCTACTCTTTCCATGTCTTGATTTACATACAAGAAGAAACTTCAAAAGTTCTCATTCACATTAAAAGAACAAACAACTTCTGAATAAATGTCTCTAACAAAAAGTTAAAAAATCTTCCATGTAATGTTCAACATGCAATGTGGTGTAATGGGATTTCTGATAGAGGTAAAGAGCAGCCATGCTGGCATATTTGAAAACACAGAAATTTTTCTTAATGGTAGAAATTCAAAACGAAAACTAGATAATAGGTAAATTATACATTTATACATTAGGGAAATTAGAAAATAAAAAAAAAATAACAGGGAAACAAGATCCCAGAAAAGACTGCGCCAACATACCATTTGCTTCACAAAAACCTTTAATGGGATAATTTAGAACTAATACCACACAATACACATATAGAACCAAGTAACCAACTACCAAAGTAATTACAAAAAATAGAAAATTAAATGTCCATCACTGAAGCCATAACTGAAAACCACATATGAAGAGAATAAAAATCCAGTGCCAAAATAATAAAAATAATAATAATAGTAACTATAATTAAATAAGGAAAAAATTCTTGAAACTTCGAAGATTATGTAACTGAGGGTTTCATTGAAATGGCACCTGCTTCCCCTGCATCACTGTCTTTGCATTTGATGAACTTTCTGCCATGTCTCTCCAACAAAGAATCAAAAAACCCCATTTACGAACCCAGCAAAGTGTTTTTGCTGGTTATCATATTAATCAAAATGCATCATATTATGAACAAAAACAACCTGATTTTCAAGGAAAAAAGAAAAAAAGAAAAAGAAAACAAGAAACGCTTTAGAAATGGGTAGAAGACAAGTACATTTTAACTTGGTGATTATATTACAGATACGGAGAGTAAGAGTCCTAGGGAGAGTGTTAATTAATTGAATAAAAATGGAGTTTTTGTTATATGTGCTTGAATGTATTGATGGTGCACAAATAAGAACCAATGATTGATGAGTCTGCGCCAAATGTCTTGTGGAATGACTTTGGAAGCACTTCAAACAAAAGTGCTTTTAAACATTGTAACTTGTGACTAGTTAGATTGTCTCAACTGATGTTGGTTTCCGGAGAAGTTAAGGAAACATCACGCTTGATGTAATCTAAGAAACAGTCAACTGAAGACATGTGCTACTCTTATAAATGATAGTAGATAATATCATACAGTTGGGTCCATGATAAAAATGACGTACCAAACTTTTGCTAAACGCTGTTTTCACTTAAAAGGAGGGATTTTAGAAGCACTTGAAACTGATATTGACCCTTGATCTGTTAGTGTGTCCCATGAGTGGGCGGCTTATGTGATATGATTTAAGATGGTTACTAATTTGAGTGAATGGCCAAATATTGTGTAAAGATTTTTAATCATGTAACAAGCAAATTATTATTTTTGGTCCTTGATCATCTATGATTTATAAAACTATAATGGGTCCCATTAAATTCTGGCTTGCCAACTACGATATTATTGGCGAACTAATTTAAATTGGGTAAATTGTCAAAATCATTAATAGATTTCGAATGAAAGTGATGTGCTGGCTACATCCGAAAAAGGTGAAAAAGATTAATTATTACAACACAACTGATACGTTGCTGTGTCTGTTTGTTTGCCCCTAAAGTCACCACCATCTAATTCTCATCTGCCCAGCTCTAGTTGGTGGGAAACCTGAGCAATCTTAGATGGTAAAAATGATGAAATCACATACATAAGTTAGGAAACGTGGAAACAAAATGTGGGAGGATATGGTGACCTGAGGCTGAGGGAATCCAATGCCAAATTAAATTTTGTACATACTACATGAACGACAATTGCAAAGGAAACAAAAGAAAGTGACACACATATGTATTCTTTTCCAGATTTACAATCTCAATAAGCATACTGCAGTTCAATTCAAAAGCTGCGAATAATTGTATCTTAAAAGCTGAAAAGATGGAATTAACCATCTCTACGGAATTGTTGCTCGAGGAACTCGTTTTCCTTCATAATGACATCAACATCAGCTTGTAGTTTGTCAACATTTAAGCTTCGGGAGGCCACAGCTGCTAGCTTCTTTTCATATTCAGCAATTTCTCTTCGTACTCTATCAGTAGCAAGGACTTTCTCAGAGACTTGCTCAAAGCTCTCGTGTATGCTAGTGAGAAGTCTATAAGCCTGCTGAACTACCTGGTCTTTCTTAGCTTCCCTGCATATACAAGGAGATGTATGTTATCCAAATTCAATTACCAGCTTGGGAATAACTTGATCTAAGATGTCAACTAAACAAATATTAGAAAACACATACCGGAAAATCATGTCGTCTACAACTGCATAGGTTCGATGAAGTCGTTCTTGAATAGAATTACTTTCTAACTGAAGCTCCCTGGTTTCTGTCAGTATTCGCTCTATGTCAGCATCTACTTTTCGACTGTTCTTCGTGATCTCCTTTATTCGCTCAATATAGGATCTCCTAGTTGCCACTTTCGGTTGCTTCTCAAGATCAGCGGAAAGTTTAGAGTATTCGTCTTCCCTATAGAATGAGAAGAGATCCAAGTAAGAACAGGTGAAGGTTTGATGGAAGATCTTTTGCTAATTACAATCAGTAACTTATTCATTTCTTTGTTTATGATACAAGCTTCTATACTCTTGCCTAAAACAGAAACATCATGTCTTCTAGAAGTTTTCTTTCTCAGTTATCCTAATTACACTGATAAGCATTAACATAACTCTTCAAACATAAACAGCAAGTGTGAAGAAAGTACAGAGATCACAATTTAATTTTGATAACATACCTCTTCCTAATTTCAGACAAGACAGATTGTCGTTCTAATTCAACTTCCCTCAATTTTAGGAGCTTTGCTTGAGCCTCTGGTTCATTTGCATATAGAGATTCTTCAAGACTTCTCTTCTTCTCTTCTAAAGATTTTTTTAAAGCATCCCTAAAACAAATCATCAACGCCAAGTAAATATGCCTTTTCCAAGTACAAAGATAATAAGTCTCAATGTAAATTGATTAGATATTTATATCACACCACTGCAACTCCAGTTCAACAAGATTATGCTTCTCAGCCCCAACTTGCTCATCAAGCTGCTCAAGGTAAAATTCAGTTGGATGAGAATCATCAAATGCCATTTCTGCTGCCGCCTTTAACAACTGGAACTCTTCTTCAGGATCGCATAATTCTGAAGTCTTTGCAGTCACAGCCTCCATAAGCTTTTCATCTCGATTTTGTAAATTGTCAGCATGATTTTTTATCTATTTAAATAGAAAACATCCAATAAGTTTATTATGCACAAAGAGCTTGGAAATCCTTTTCCATTTTTCTGATCATGTGTCACGGTCCAAATTAAGAGATTTAACTACTCTTTGATGCTCTATTTTACAATCATGTGAAAAACATATATTGGCAGACAGTATAACTGGGATTTGCAACATCACAGTTACAATATAGTCCAAGTTACAGTAGTTCTGATGGACACAGTTACAGTAGTTCTGATGGACATAGTCCAAGTTACAGTAGTTCTGATGGACATACCTTCCCACTTATCACCCCAGTTATATCATTCTTGTTGAAATCTTGTACCCTGGAGCATGATACACTATCCGAAGCCACATCCTCAGAATTGGATGACTGCGGCAACTCATTCTCCAATCTACATTCTTCGATTTGGTCTCGAATTTTCTGACGATCCAGATCTGTCTCTCCACTACCCTCCAACGTGCTCTTATTTATATTCCCTCTAACATCGACACCCTTTCCATCAGCAACTTTTACCTTTTTAGGCAACTCAGAAAGTCTCTCCACCAAGAATCTGATCAACTTATACAAGTCCTCCTCAGATGGATACAGGAACTGCCGCAATCAACACATATAATCTGTTTTAAGCATAATTTCAGAACAATAAGCATAGCAACAGCAGAAATTGAAGAAAAACAAGCTAAAACAAACAAAAATCACCAGGGGAAATAAATCTGCCATGCTAACTTATCGCTTTTCCAAAAGCACATTTAAATGCAACTTTCAAATCACTCCCTAGTCTAAAGCACTTACTTCTATGTTTCAATTCCACACCAACTTTTCATATTTTGTCATTTTCATTTCTAAAGCTTACTGTAAAAATACTTTCCAGAAAAAAGCACTTTTACAATTGCTAGTACAGTTTCTAAAGCACTACAAATCTTGAACGTTTAAATTTCTAAAGATTACACTAGTAC
This sequence comes from Atalantia buxifolia, assembly GCA_030444775.1. Classification (NCBI taxonomy): domain Eukaryota; kingdom Viridiplantae; phylum Streptophyta; class Magnoliopsida; order Sapindales; family Rutaceae; genus Atalantia; species Atalantia buxifolia. Next base: position 24,123,659 of record CM059834.1, on the reverse strand, counting down.
TAACTTACAGCTCATATTACATTAATTTCTCAAATGTGAAAAAGGAGAAAAAGAAATGAAACCTATTGAAAACAGAGCTCTAAAACATAATCTTGCAGCATTAGAAGCTAAATTCAATTATAATGAGAATAAATTCTTCATTAACTAAACCTTTTAACAAAGAAAAAAGTTAAATTTCATCTCAAGTCAAACTAAGTTCATCAAAAAGTCAAAGCTTTCAGCTAAGTATGCAGTAAGGTTTGCTCTTTTTTTTTGTGGTTTTTACCTTGTAATAACTGATATCGCCGATGTAACCTAAGTTCTTAATCGCCGACGAGATGTCGGTACAGATCTTGAATTTCTCGGCCATTGAATGAGGCAGAGAAGTGCCAAACGTCATCGTATTGAAAATGAGATTCAGAGACTGACCGCAGATCGAGACTAAGGTTTCCGATGTCAGGTCCTTGATCGACGATACGTCGGCCGGGATCGAAACCCAACCGCTCTTGAGCGAGTTCAGCAATATCACTTCTGATTCCTCCATTTTGCTTTGTGTTTTGCGCCTTTTCTGTTTTCTTGTTCTTCGTGCTTTTGCTTTGTTTCGACTGTTGTGAAGCGTGAACCATGTAAATCGCCACCGTTTTGATGGCGGGATGAGATCATGAAACGCTGTCGTTCAAATGTTGTAATTTTGAAACAAATATTTCTTTTTCTAAATTAATAAATACATCTTCAGTTATTATTATTATTATTATTATTATTATTATTCTCCAGTCTTTTTCTAAATTAATAAACTAAGATCAGATTTTCATATTCAATTTTATTTAAATAATTTGTGAGTATGATTTAATTTTATTCATACTTACTTTCTGCAATTATAAACTAAGTATTTAATTTCAAGATATTGTATACTATTTTAAGAGACCTTACCAAGTGAACTCACCCAATAACCATTACTTTCATCATTTTAATTTTCTTAATGAACAAACAAGAAATATTTTCTTCATGTTCTTGGCATGTTTACTTGGCAAGTCAAAATGGTTACAAGATTATGTGAGAACTAGAAGCAAGACAGACCTACACATTCCCAAAATTTCATCCATGGAAAGCCTGTGGCCTAACAACCACCCAAACTCTCCATTGTTGTTATATAGAAAAGCATTTGGTTTGTTATGGTTGATTCCCTTTATATTGCTTGATTTTTATCAGACCCCATAAAAATTAAATATTCCCACTAGATAAGCTGTTTCAAAGTGTCTGATCAAACCATGGAAATTGGAAGAGAAGAAGAAATTGAAGACATGTCATCACTGACACCTTCAACAATGGGGTCCATGCAGATTGCAGCTGGTAGCAATGGCTTTGGTCACAGCATTGAGTTCATGTCACAAGCTTATCTTCGAAACAGGTACTCGGAGATTGATATTGTGGATGAGAGCTCGAGTATCGAGAAAGATAGACCTCTTCCCATATTTCTCAAGGTATAAATGTGTATGCATTACGAAGATATTCTTGAAAACAAGTTTTGGAAATGCTTTATTATCATGTTATGTTGTGTGCGATGCAGTTTGAAGATGTGGAGTACAAGGTGAAAATTAACAAGGCCGCCTCTGATAGCAATCCTGTGAAAGCAGTGGTATCAAAAGTAGCCTCACAGCTGAGCTTGGACAAGGATTACAAACATATTCTGAAGGGCATAACAGGCAGCATCGGCCCTGGAGAAATCTTGGCTTTGATGGGTCCTTCTGGCAGTGGCAAAACAACATTGTTGAAGATTGTAGGGGGAAGATTAACGGATGATATTAAAGGAAACATCACTTACAATGACATCCCTTATAATCCTGCTCTTAAAAGAAGGTTTAGCAAACTTTGAACAAGTTTTCCTTTTGTTGGTTTTTAACCTCTATACTCATCTATGCAGTATGATTGATTGTGTTAATATTGGTACAGGATTGGATTTGTGACACAAGATGACGTGCTATTGCCTCAACTGACAGTAGAAGAAACTTTAGTTTTCGCAGCATTTTTGAGACTTCCAGGCAACACGAACCGACAACAAAAATATGCCAGAGTGGAGATGATTTTAAAGGAACTTGGCCTTGAAAGGTATGATTGTTGTGCTTGTGATTGAGGACATTTTCTTTGTTTTAGCTGAAAATTTCTCTGAATACATATTGTGTGTAACCATAGATGTCGACACACAAGAATTGGAGGAGGATTTATACAGGGAATATCTGGAGGAGAAAGGAAGAGAACAAGCATCGGTTATGAGATTCTAGTTGATCCTTCATTATTGTTGCTTGATGAACCAACCTCTGGCCTTGATTCCACTTCTGCTAACAAATTAATTCAAGTTCTCCAAAAGGTTGCCAAGGTATAATAAACCGATGCCTATTTGGTGCCATCTAACAACAATTTTTAACAGTGTTGCCTAAAGATTGTGTTTGATGAATCCATAGGCAGGAAGGACAGTAATTACAACAATTCATCAGCCATCAAGCAGAATGTTTCACATGTTTGATAAACTGCTGCTAATATCAGAAGGCTATCCGGTGTACTATGGCAAGGCCAGAGAGTCTATGGAGTATTTTTCATCTTTGAGATTCATCCCGGAAATTGCCATGAATCCTGCAGAATTCTTGCTGGATTTAGCAACTGGACAGGTGACTGACATCAGTGTCCCCGAAGCTTTGTCTGCATCTCAAGGGGCTTCAGAATCTGAAGTACTCAAAGTAAGAACTAATCTACACTTCATTTTCTTGCCTATTTCCTCTGTTCTGTCCTCTTACAATTTATTTCATTTCGTTTTAGTATCTTCAACTCAAGTACAAAACTCAACTGGAGCCAAAAGAAAAGGAAGAACATCATCGAAACAAGAAGACTCCTGAGCATCTTCAATTGGCAATTCAAGTGAAGAAAGACTGGACCTTGTCTTGGTGGGATCAGTTTCACATAATTTCAAGGAGAACTTTCAGAGAGAGGCGGAGGGACTATTTTGACAAACTAAGACTTGTTCAAGCACTTGGCGTTGCAGTTGTGCTAGGTCTTCTTTGGTGGAAATCCCAGTCCACTACCGAGGCTCAACTTAGAGATCAAGTAATCAAAACACACCTACTTAATTAGCCACAAAAGTTGCAAACGTTTGTTACCCTTAATCACGTCATCAAACACTTTATTGCAGGTTGGTCTAATATTCTACATCTGCATTTTCTGGACGTCGTCATCAATATTCGGGGCAGTATACGTCTTTCCGTTCGAGAAAATCTATCTGGTGAAGGAAAGAAAAGCAGACATGTACAGATTAAGCGTGTACTATGTGTGTAGCACTCTCTGTGACATGGTGGCGCATGTTTTTTATCCAACAATTTTCATGGTCATTGTATACTTCATGGCTGGTTTCAAAAGAACAGTTCCCTGCTTCTTCTTGACATTATTTGCCATTCTCTTGGTAGCCATCACTAGCCAAGTAAGTCGAGCAACCCTGAAATATTTTTTGTTGCTTGTTTTGTTATTGAATGATTTTCGTTATGCTATTAGGGGGCCGGGGAGCTTTTTGGAGCAGCAGTTTTGAGTATCAAGAGAGCTGGAATGATAGCTTCTTTGATACTCATGCTGTTTCTTCTCACAGGAGGCTACTACGTCCAGGTACTGTCATTTGCTTGTGTCTCAAGGCACATCAGTTTGTACACAACAGTATGCAAATTTAAAAGCTACAGCATGTTTTCAATGCAGCACATACCAAAATTTATGCAGTGGTTGAAGTACTTGTCCTTCATGTACTACGGATTTCGACTGCTTCTGAAGGTTCAATACGATGGCGACGAATTATATGAATGCGAGAGCCAAGGAGGATGCCGGAATCTGCAGAGCTCGCCGTCATTTGACACGGTGAACTTAAGTGGAGGGTTGCAAGAAGTGTGGGTTTTGCTAGGGATGGCTCTTGCATACAGGCTGTGTGCATACTTTTGCCTTCGCAAGAGGATTAACAAGTGCCATCTTTGAACAGAACAGATGATACATTGATAAAACACTTCGATGCTGGATTTTGTTACAAAATAATGGAGAGAGTGAGAACAGCATTAGAAAAACTTTTGATTTGATTCAAAATATTTAGAATACGCATATGAATCTTCAATTCTATAAAACGAAATTCCTGCTCTCAACCAAGTAACAATTTTGATTATTTGCCGAACGTAAAATTTGACGCCGTAAGCTGTAATCCATCCGTTGAAAGATCATAGACAATTGTAGGCAGTGAAGTGACGATTTCACCATTCTAAAGTTCTTGTAATGGACGAACATTCAATTGAACCTGAGGCTAAATAATAATCACTGACCTGTTCAATTCAATTCCAAAATTAAGTCATGCTTTTTGGAATCCAACGCTAAGTGGAGTCCACAAAGACTTGGGATTATTATCATTTTTTTTTTTAGTCTAGGAAATCACATTAATAATGCTTTAAGTATAAATTAATGTGATATTATATAATTAGTTGAATGAAAATAAAATAATAAAAATAAATCAAAAGATGATATTTTCACTCACTAGATTCCACCAATTTTTATATAAAAAAAAGAAATTTGTATAAACCCAATAAATTCTTTACTGAAACAAATGCTCTGCGATGCAACCGATGGGGAGAGGTGTGAAGATGAAGCTGGACTTGGCTTATGATGCAACAGACATATTGGAGAGCAAGTTGATGCGGCTAGCAATTTTCGCAAGGCTCCAACATCTTATCCCAACTATGATGATGTCTGGAAACACTTTTTTGGCCTGGGAGAAATTGGCGGAAACGAATTGCGGGTTGACTCCTTGTATAGTGAATAAGATTTTTAGGTAAAGATATTTTTTGAGATGGTGTTTTGTTGAGAGGAGAGGAGAGGATGGAGGAAAGGAAAGTAATTAAATTTTTTTATTTATTATTTTCGTTGCTTAGTTGGGTAAAATATATGAAAATCTAATTTTTATTAGAATTTAATATCTACCATAATGTAGAATTTGAATTTGATACCAAGGAGTGAATAATTTAAACTCCTCATTTGTTGAAAATTTGTTGGAAACCAAAGCTTCCAGTATCAATGCTCTAACTTTTTAACTTCTTTAATGTCATCAAATTATTGCTATAATTACATTTTATCAAGTTAATATTATAAATAGTTTTATATTAATTAAATTTAAGTAATGATTTAAAAAACTTAACAAAATAAATAAATTTATTTAGTATGAAAATATAAAAATATAAATTAGTAGTTGTCGGACCACTTTCGCTGCTGCCATCACTAGCTCGTGCAGTCTCACCGTTGGTGCCGTTGGACTCATCGACCAACGGACAAGCTCATTATGCTATCGTTGAGGTCAAAAAATTGACTTATGTTGTTCAAATCCGGGTAAAAAATTTTAGAAACTTTTTAACTTCCGCGGATTCGAAAAAATATCAAAATTTTCAGTTAAATGAGTTCATCCATTATAGAGAGCGTCAATTTCTCGTAATTTTTATATCATTCATGAGCTTATATGAGATGGTGTTTGGGGGTATTCTTTTGCTTTTTTTGATTCTTTAAATGAAATTTAAAATTATAATATATTGATTAAGAAATTATTTATATTATATTATAATTTGTTTAAAAATAAATTGTGATAATTATAATTACTTAAATTAATAATAAAATAAAATTATATTAATAAAATTTTTTGAATAAAATTTAATTATAAATATAACTATGTTATTTAAAATATTTTTTTATTAATTATTTTTGAAAATATATTAAACGAAATTGTTGTTTAATTTTTCGAATTATATTGATGATAAATACTCAAAGTTTAACACTTAAGGCCAAAATTGTCTAAATAAAAAATTACAAATTTTCTTTCTTTGAATAATTCTGTAAACAATTAAACATTGAAAAAGTATTTCACTCTTTTCTCCTCTCTTTTTCTCGCTTTTCTTCCACTTTTCTCTTATTTTCTCATATTTCTTCAAACTAAAATTGAAAAAGGGAAGAATATTGTTGTTGTCATGCCACTGTTCAACTAATCTCTTTTGATTGAATATTAATAGAGTGAAAAAAAACTACGAAGAGCAAATAGAGCGATTCAAATTCAAGAAATCTTCTCCTGAATGAAAATTCTTATCTAACTTCTTTATTTGGTTTAGATTTTGTTGAATTTACTCTCTCTCTCTCTATATGTATATATATAATTGGATGAGAGTAGCACTCCACCTTGGGGCGTAGGCAAAGCTGCGCAGACAACACCAGGTCAGTGGGTATAGTTCAAAGACAGGAATATTCGCTTCTGCCCGTATTTTCTTTTCATGACATGAAATTGACCAAAAGCAGCTGGGTGACCTTCGGAACATTTCCTGGTCCTGCGAGTGTCAGTGACCTTGACCAATCAGGTTGCTATAACTAGCCGAACGTATGTTTTTTTTTTTTTGTATTAAACTATCGAATATCTAAATATTATATTCGGTCCGACTAATCTAGATTTAAATTCAGTAGGACCACTAAGGTGGTAAAATTTTCCCAATAAATATTTAACGCAGCTGTATTCTCAATAAGTATTTTTTATTAATTTCTGATTTTATTAAAGTCAGATATCTCTTATTAGAAAACTACTATATATATGTGTGTGTGTGTGTTAGTTTTTTTTATCCGAGATCATAAAGTGCGGAAAATGTCTGGGAAAACTTTAAAACAATGGAGTTTTAAAGGCTTAAAACTTAAAGCGCTTAAACCGCATGATTTATGTTTTTTTCTGGACATTTCCTCACTTTAAAATTCTGAATTAAAATATTTCTCTCTATATATATACATACATACATACACAGTATTTTTTTGGTCCGGAATCATAAAGTGCAAGAAACGTCTGAGAAAACTTTAAAATCGCGAGGTCTTAAAAACTTAAAACTTAAAATACTTAAACCGTACGGTTTATGTATTTTCCCGGATGTTTCGGCACTTAAAAATTCCGGATAGGAATATATATATATTCTAGTCTGAGATCTTAAAGTGCGGAAAAAGTTCAAAAACACTTTAAAACCATAGGCTTTTAAAAGCCTAAAATTTGAAGCGCTTAAACCACATGATTTATACGTTTTTTCAGATGTTCCCGCACTTTAAAATTCTGGATTGGAATATTTTTATTTTATATATATATATAGGGAAAGATGTCACCGTCATATGAATGCCTAATCGAAACGGAAGACTTGCTTTTTAAGTCTCAAGTATTGACATTAGTCATGTGCCCTTAACCTACTGTTTGTTTAAGGAAATCGATCAAGTAGATTTATCGATTCTAATAGTATGAAAATTTCTAACTATTGAGTCTTAAACTAGTGGCTAGGACCCTATACTCACAACTGTGAGCGCAACGGTTCGAGCTCCCGCGGCGAATGTAGGGGTTTATTTCCTTCCTTAAATATAATATTTAATTAAGTGAAGATAATATTTTTCCTTTTGAAATGTGAGTGGAGTAAACACCCCTCGAATATTAGAGAGGATAAAGATCTAGATAGTCTTTATATAAAATTAATATAAACCTTAAATATAATATTTAATTAAGTGAATGTAATATTCTCTCTTTTTAAATGTGAGTGGAGTAGACACCCCTCGAATATTAGAGAGGTAAAAAGACACACGTTATATAAATTAATATAAAAAGGATAAAAATATTGAGTCTTTATATAATATTAGAAGGATAAAGATGACAAAATCTTTATATAAAATTAATATAAAAGAAGAGACACCCCTTGAATATTAAAAAGGATAAAAATATAGGCAGTGCTATATAAGAATTAATGTAAACTAATCACAGTAATTGTCTGATTATAAATATCAGTTATAAATTTCATATAATATGAGTTGTAATATAAATATTAGTCTCATATAATTCAAAAAAAAAAAAATAGTATGAAGCTTTCTTATTCTAGTAGTAGTTTATTTGCTCAAAGAGGTGAATTCATCGTACTTGCATTTAGAATCATTAAACGTTAGCAAGTGTGTTTGTGGGTTTGGAGCAATGTCTGTGTGAAATCCACAATATTTGCCCCATAATCTCTTAAGAAGTTACCAAAAATGTCAGGCTTGGGCCACAGAAATGCCGTAGCCGTGCATGTTTACATCTTCTCTCCACTGGATCATATACATTGGGTGTCTGCCACGTGGCATAGTTTGACATCCCACGGTTTAAGTTACTTGTAGTTGGCCATGCAAAGGCTGTCAGAGCCTGGAAGTTTCTGATAGTTGCTGCCGACGATGGGAAGAGTAATAAATTCAAAATTATACAATGACAACGTGATGAAAAATGGAAATAGTAACATTCATATAATGAAGCTAATAAAAATGAGAAAAAAGTGGGAAAGCAATACGCGATCTCATTAGTTAAATTATTCTCCAGCACCTTTCATTTTCTCATATGAACGTCAACAACAATAACAAAATGTAATTGGGGGGAAAAAAAAAAACACACTTAGACCCTCATAAATTTTACTTTAGTTATACTGGTAGACCTTTTATGAATTTAAAAATGAATGTCCATTTTTCTAAAATGATGAGTAATGATGGAACGAGCTTTTAGTCACAACAACTAAAATAAAAGTCCAAAAAATAGAAGTCTATTTTTAGTTTTTACAATGTTGGGAAATCCATCCACACATTAAAATTAATTTCAGGGTACTTGTCTACTTGACAACGATTTACAAATTTTGCGTTGATCTGTCAATATATCATAGTTAACCATAAAAAATCACAATTACTATCAATGTAATTACATGACAATGATTAAGAAATTAACTAATGGCAAGGCATTGATTGACAAAGTCGTTGAAAGCTACCGATATAAAGGTTGATGAATTACTTGTTTGGCATGCCCTCCACATTCCCCACAAGCAAAACACCACCCTTATCAATTCACTCAAATTCAGATCAAACCTCAATTTTGGTCAAAAATAACTCACTGACACAAACCCACATACAAGTATCCACTTTCTTATCTGAGCAACTCATCATTTCAAAAAAAAAAAAAAACACTCATCATTTCTGTCAGTTACTTCTCGTCGTGCTCGGTCTATTTCTTGTCTATTTATTGCTACATTGTGGCATCTAAGGATTGGTCCTCTGCCAAAAATAACGATAAATAATAATTTTATAAGAAGACTTTTTTTTTCTCTCTAAAAATTTTTTTTTTCCTTTTTTTGGGGCAAAGATCATAACTTTATCTCATTTGGCATGGAGTTAGTCCCATTTTCAGGCGACCCAGATAAGAAATCGAGTTCCACAACTCCTCCGTGGCAAGATATGTTCAGATCAGCTTCAATTCGCAAGCCTTCAGCAACGTCTAATTCCCACGCGCCACCACGGGAATCACGCGCGCATCCTCCTTCTCAGGCTAACTCTACGGACCCAGGTCAGAAAACCACATGTTCTGGTGATCCTCAGGTGAGGCTGGCCTTGTACATAGCCCTGGCTCATGCTGGTCTGGCTTTCACTCTTTTCATTCTTTACTTTATATTCAAGCTATTGCAAGATTATATTAGGCCGATCCAATGGGCAATTCTGTTGTCAATTCCGTTAAGAGGTATTCAACAAGCCCTTGTTGCATTTTGGAGTGAGCCTTTGCAACTTGGCCTCACTGAGACTGTACTCGCTGTTCCTGTTGCTATATTTAAGGTTTTTGTGGGTACTCTTGTTGATATTAAGGAAGTTTTCTTCAAGGTTTTTCTTAAAAAATTGAAAAACAATGGTCCAAGGTGTAGTCGAAGTGGTTTTTCGAAGTTAGTAAGGTGGCTGGTGTCTTTTGCTGTCTTTGTAATTGCTTATGAGACAATTGGTGCTGTTGGGTCATTGGTGATTCTTGCTTTGGGATTTTTGTTTAGTACTACAAATGTTGATTCAACGATGTCAGCTGTTTCGTCATTTAGGAGTAAAAGTTTTGGGCGTACTCCATTCAGCTCATTTTTCACACGTCGCATATTGAAAAGGTTGGAAACCATTGTGGCTATTGGGTTGATTGTTGGTATGATGGTGGTGTTTTTGGCTGGGATGATATTTTTTTCTTACAAGATTGGGGTTGAGGGAAAAGATGCTGTGATCTCAATCAAATGTCATGTTGAAGAAAGTAATTATGCGGAGAAGTTGGGTATTAAAAAGTGGATGGAGGAGAATGATGTGCCTGGAATGGCTGATAGGTACACTACCACATTTTATGAGACAGTGTCTGAGCAGGTGGACAGTTTAGCAATGCAGTATAATATGACAGAATTTGTGACTGGGATTAAGCATTTTGTGATAGCGCCACCTGCTGGTTCTTCAGAGCAGTCCAAAGCTTTAACTAGCCTCTCTCCATACACCCAGAAACTTTTGAGTTTAAGAAATAGGGTTACCAAACGAGAATGGAAGCAGATTTACACAGAAGTTGATGCTATTTTTAGAGAGTTGGTGATCACCCGAGAGGATTTAGTTCAGAAGGCAAAGGAGTTTGCTTACCAAGGAATTAATGTGTCACAACGTGTATTTGCTAGTAGCGCATCTGTTTTAGGCAGCAGTGCAAAGCTCATGCTCTCCACTGGATATTTGATAATATCTGGAGCGGCAGAAGTTTTCAATTTTGTATCTCAGTTGATGATTTTCTTATGGGTTTTATACTATCTTATCACCTCAGATTCTGGTGGGGTAACAGAACAAGTGATGTGTATGCTTCCAATATCTAACCCAGCAAGGATCAGATGTGTGGAAGTTATTGATAATGCTATTTCTGGCGTTCTTTTGGCTACAGTTGAAATAGCATTTTTTCAGGGATGTCTGACATGGCTACTATTTAGATTCTTTAAAATACACTTCCTGTACATGTCAACCACCCTCGCATTCATCAGCGCACTGTTGCCCATCTTTCCATTTTGGTTTGCAACAATTCCGGCTGCTGTGCAGCTGCTGCTGGAGAGTAGGTACATACTAGCCATCAGCTTGTCCATTATTCATCTTGTGCTTCTGGATTATGGTACATGTGAAATTCAGGAGGACATACCTGGTTACAGTCCTTACCTTACAGGGCTCAGCATTATTGGTGGAATGACATTATTCCCATCTGCATTGGAGGTGATTCATAATTTATAATTTCTGTTACTTTATTTATCTTGATTTTGTTGCTCAATTTTTTCTTTCAAAGTACTAATCCGCTGACTTTTTTTCTTAATCAATGATCTGGAAACCTCATTTTCTTACTACTTATATATGATTATTAGGGTTGAATTCAGAACTAGCAGATTTTTCAATTACTCTTATTGGATATTTTCTTGTTATTCCTCGATTTATTATGTGCCAAACATTCGCTGTGACTAGTTTCTTGTGTAGTGCTTCAATACTGATTATAATCGTGGAATTCTATATGGAAGATTAGCTAGTTAAAGTTGTTTAAGTGTCAAATATATATTTTTCGGGGCTAGCAGTGATAACAAATTAACATACATACTAGAACGATTACCTTACATTTTAGTATCATTATATCAAACATAGTGAAATTTTCTATGTGCATTCTGCAATAGCTATTGTAAATACATTTCATGCAGCTCTTGATGAATTGCTTGATTTGAAATGATATAGCTGCTGGTTATTGGCGATCTCATTGCAGGGAGCAATTATGGGCCCACTGATAACTACGGTTGTCATTGCACTAAAGGATTTGTATGTTGAATTCGTTCTAGAAGAACCAAAGAAGGACTAGGAGAGGGCAGTCCGAGGAGCGGTTTCTTTTACCTGCTATCACTTCATTGTTTGCAGCCATGTGGAGTATTATGTAAATTAGTTTGAGCTGGAGGGACAGAATTACAGTTTATGGACATAGTGGCTGAAGAAGCATATGATCCGGTCTCTTGACAATGCTTCTTGCAACTCGCATGATGTGCTTAGGCAATGTATCAGTTGTAATTCTTAAGTAGATCCTCTTTTTTTTTTTTTTTTTTTTTTTTGGGGGGGGGGGGGGGGGGGAGGGAATTGGTGGGAAAAGTGTTTGTCCCGAGTATCAGCAGTGTGTTCAAAATTGTACATTATCTTCGTAGAAATTTGTGAAGTCTATGCTGGGGAAATACAATGTGTGATTCTTTCACTATTCAATTTATATTGTTACTTAGTTTGTTGAAAAAAATAGGTCTTAAGATTTGTACGCTGCTCACATGGGTTAGAACTTAGAAGAGGATTGGATAAAGAAATGGACGAAAAAGAGCGCTGCTTCACTAGTTCATTTGTTCAATCCTATGTGAAGAACGTGGGCAGACTAGAAAGCTGCATAATGCGTGGCATAAGCAATGAATTTTGCCAAGGCCCTTCAAGTTTAAGCCCTTCCATGCCTTCCCAACTCCGATTTGCACTTAATTTCAAGTTGCTTACTCACGACCTGAATTTATGATAACTGATAAGATACTCGGATCAGCACTTTTAAAATAACATATTTTGAATACGTTATCGCATCAGTGAGTTGCTGGTTATGATATTCAACAGTCTTCGTCTTTGTTACATATAATATCTAAAAAGGCAAATGTACATCAATTCAACAAGGTGATTTGGGAGGCATTATCAAATAGACATGGAAAAAGATAAAAATCTTTGCAATAGCCCAAATGTTAACTAGCACTTAATCACCATAAGTGTTAACAGTGTTTCAGTAATCAGTCAACTCATAGAAAACAATCACAGCTTCATATTCTCATACATTGCTGCTGTAGTTTGGCTCTTACTACATGGTAGCCCTCAAATTCAAACCCAGAGTCAATGACTAATACAAACAATGATTTAAACCAAGGTCTTTTTCTTTGATTGAAGCAGCAAAACTTGGCCCTTACCTCAGATTTACTTTAGTGAAGCTACTTCATGTATTTCTGTAAGAATTTCCTGTGGAAGTCATTCCTGATAGTGTCATTGATGAAGCGCTTGGGAGTCTTGGTTTCACCACGGGCTTGATTCTTGAAAACCACATCGTCATCCCACCTGAGGTAATAAAAGGCATGAGATGATGGGCTACTAAAAATGCATCAAAATTCCATGACTTGCTTATAGAAAGGAATAGAACAATTAGATCATTCAAGAAACTAACCTTCTTTTCACATTAAAGGATGTTGGATTATTCAGCAATGGATTTCCTACAAGAAGCTCTGCTTCCTTGGCTTTAGCCTCTTCTTCCCACTGTTCTTTTTCCTGCATATGCATGGAGAGTGCATTTGTTATACTAGTGCAATCCGAAAATCAAACCATCAGCAGTTGTGGGTCATAAATACTAGACTCTAGGGGTATGGAGCAATTTAATAGCTTGCATAACGAGCATAATCTGAGATTACAGAAAAATGAAAAAGATCTGTGTGTACTTTGTTCTGCACTGGATAGAGTTAAAAAAACTTATCCCAAAAGAAAAGGGCATAATATAGAATCTCCAAACTGGTTTAAGTAGCTTGTAAACCCAATTCACGGCCTTCAACAATCAAAGTCGCAATATTTATTTTAAAAATCTCAAAAACATACAACAATTCAAACTGCATATCCAAAGGGGCTATAAACTCCATAACAGATTAAATCTCACCTGCCGGAGCTTCTCCTCCGCTCTTTCCTTCTTTATTTGTTCAAGCTCAGCCAAAAGTGCTTCAGTGTCATCCTCATCATCGTCATCATCGTCATCACTGGATATATGAAAATAAAGTAAAATGCTTCAAGTGAGATTATTCCAAATGCTAACTCCTATAACCACATGAACACTAAATTACATAAAAATTGCAACCATCATATGTTCATTTAGAAACTTTTTTGCTTGTATAAACATCTAAGATGATTTGAACAATCAGGCCAAATTTATAAAAGAGAAAAAGAAAGAAAGAAAGAATTATTGGTGAGAGAACCAACCTCTCATCATCACTTTTGACTTCGACATCAGAATCATCAGCATCTATGCTACGTGGAGCAGCACGGTCCTCAATATCCCTCTTTGTCCCTACAAAACAGGCTATACAGTTAGCCAAACACTAAATGGATCATTTATTTGATAAAGAGTCAGGCAAGCTGGTATATTCACCTTCCAACAAAAGATGGCTACTCTTCCGACGATCTCTGTCATCTGCAACAATGACATATTGATTAAAATAAGGATACATCTCTTTTTGGAGGAAAAAGTGGGAAATCCAAAAGATATTGGCAAAATAATGGACATTGGTAACATAGTTTTACCATTGTAGGACTTATCCTTAGATGAGAAATGTCTCCGTTCACGCTCTTCTAGCTCATGTCGGAGGTTCCTTTTCTGCAATTCATCTTTGGTATCTTGCCCTTCTTTTCTGAAATAAAAACATAACAATAAGAAACAGGGTTCACACATGTCACATAGTACAAAAAATAACATATAAACCAGGACATTAGGATCCCACCACATAGCTAAAGTTTAACAAGCAAGTTGAACTTTTTCAACTAATATCACACACGGCTTATTCTCCTTAGAAGTACAACATATTAGCAGTAGTAGCTAAAACAATTTTAACTTCACTTCGATTTCACATAAAATTGAAAACGAAAAAAAAAAAAAAAAAACCCTCTTTGCATCTGGAAAATCTTTTTAACTCACTTCAATTTCACATGTCAAGAACTTCTCTTTGAAGACACATGCATTACGTAGGAACAGAAATTCATGTCTAAAAACATTAAGAAAACACCCCGAAATTGAAAAAAAAAAGGGGGGGGGGGGGGAAATACAACTGATAAAGCATATGAAATTCAAGAATCCAATCTCAAAGGGCAAAATACAGAATTGAAACAAACAGTTTCAGCTAACTGAAAGTTACTCACCTAGGCTTCAAATTTGTATGAGCTGCAAGGTCCCTTGATGAGTACTTCTGCGACGGCCCAAAAATTCGAGTACCGCCTTGCTCATTACCACCTTTTGCGGGAGCCCATGTGGGTCGAGCTGCCGTCGTCATGTCGTTCCAATTACAATCTCTAGATTACGTATAGAACCGAAAAATAAAAATTACTCATAAATTGCGCATAAAGTAGCAAAAATCACAAAATTAGCATGAACCAGAAACCCTAGAATTCAATAACCCTAAACTCAATTTCTACACCTAACAGCAGTAATACCGGAAGCGGATCATTAAATTATAATAAAGATTAATATAAAATTGTAGTTACGAAAACAAATAATATAAAATCAGAAGAATCAGGATTATCACCTTGATTTTGACCGATCCGATTCTTTGTTCGATCGAGATTCGAGAGAGAGAGAATTTGCTTGAAATTTCGGATATAAGGAGGTCGGAGTTCGGTGTGAAAAATCGGATCCGGGTTATTAGATGTCGGATTTCGAGTAAAGCAACTTGGATTTGGGTAAACTGGATAAGCCTCGGACAACTAATTGGGCTGCGATGCGAGATTCGCCCAAAGATTGATTATGTTTCTCGGCTCCCAATTTGTATAAAACAGCACCCCATCCTTACTCCAAATTGCCTTTGAGACATAAATGGATATAGAGACAATGATTTGAGGATCCGGCTACGATACTACAGTGGTACCGTACCACTATTTTTGTCTTTTGTGCCAGTTTTATTATAAATTTTCATTGAGCCCTTTTAACTCATTTTTATTTAAACTTGCCTTCAAAATGTTAAGTTAAGATACAAATGCATCTATATGAATATTTTAGTTAGCACCTTATACTATTTATTATTTATAAATTTTTATTCCATATTACATATTTATCAAAATACTCTCTCTCTTTATCACAATACCCGTAAACTCGACCCAGATTCCGTTTCCATTTTCGGTAACTCTACTGGCTAAGGTTGGTACCGATCGGAAACTCGTGCGATGCCGATCATCTCCATGTTATCCTTATCGCAAAAAGAACCGGTTCGACCCGAACCCATGAACCAGACCCGAATTTCATTTCCGTTTCCGGCCACTCCACTGGCCAAGGTTGGTCGATCGGAATCTTGTGTGATATCGGCCATCTCCATACTATCCTTATCGCCAGAAAGCGTTCGGAAAGCTGTTGATCGAAGCCGTGAAAAGCTGTGGAATTGTCGCTTCACCTTGCAGCGATTTCTCCGGTTTCCAGTGATGCCACCACTTGGGTTTTGTTCCCCACAATTTTCTCTATCTTTTCCGACCAACCACAGTGATACGGGTGAGCTGATTTGCCGTTGATCGGTCGTTAAAGGAATCACAGGTTTGGAATAAATGAACTTAATATTTGTAAAGTAAAGTTTAAATAAGAATAAGTGAAAGAGCTTCATGAAATTTTACACATAAAAGATAAAAGTGGCGGCATGGCGCCACCATTGCACGATAGGCGAGCCCATGATTTGAACAATTAAAATTATGCTTCAAAATAGTTGGAGAGCCTTTGATTTAGATGTTATCTAAGGTTACCCAACTAATAATCTTTTTCCAAACACAAAACCCCTATATATATATATATATATATATATATATATATATATTTATTTATTTATTTATTTATTAGCTCAAACAGGGTTGATTTTGATGCTATCTAAGGTGCATTTACAAAATCACATAAATGTAAGAACTCTCAAATTACCATTCTACACATTAATCTTGTGTCTAGAGATGACTTAGCCAAATAAAGACACTGCTCAATTACAATCTACTGTGGCCTATGCTGGTCACAATAACACTCCGAGATATCGTGACATTAATTTTAATAAATTGTGCTCTTGTACTGCTGAGCCAATTCATTTAACACGTTTGCTCAATTCTTGACAAGAATGATTAATTATGAATTTTCTTGAATAAATTTATGAAAAAACTTTCACTGACCTCTTAATGCGTGTGATACTAGTACAAACATATCCTCTACTTCAAAATTGGTCAAAAAAAACATCCTTGATATTTTAACAATTATATGGAAGCTTCCATGATGTTTTATTAAATTTATATATTTATCAATGGATGAGAATAATAAGTAAGGTTTTAATAGAGTTACTCTAGATTAAATAATGTCAAGTTACATAATAATTTAATCCAAAAACTAAATTGTCTTTTTATTTGTGTATATTAAAAAAAAGAATTATTCTATGATGCCGTGATTAAAGTTACAATATAAATACTGTATTTAAATATAAATTATGTAAATAAAACATAAAATTTATAAATCAACATTAACTATAAAATAAAACATAAATTTTAGAAATTAAACATAAGACTTATAAATGGAAGGTAAAATGAGTAAATTAATATAAAACTGGTAAATTCATATACTATTAGTAAACAAAATAAAACTTACAAATATAACATAAAATTCGTAAATAAAATTTAAAAGGGAAAAAAATCAAATTATAGATTATAGCTCTTATTTCCATCTTAAATCTATTTGTTTTTCCTGGTGTCTTGATGTGTATACTAATTTATAATTTGAATCTATATTAGTGCTAATGCTTCCCTAAATATCGAAGAAAATTTTCTTTCCATTGATTAAATATTTATTTCCAATATCTTGTATATGTAGGATTGAAAAAACAGAAAATAGTAGGGATGATAATGGGAGAAGATAGAGATATCGATTCTCAAATCTAATATTAATGCTATACTTATGTTCCTATACTAAATAAATTATCCAAGGTTCGTGGTTAATGAAGGTATGCCTCGCTAAGCCACATAGATATTTAAATGATCAATTCAACATATTCCACGAAGGTATGCCTCGCTAAGCCACATAGATAGGTAAGACGTAAGAGACAGCGTATTCTAGGGCCTACCCATACAAAATTTTGACACATGCATGGGGCCTTTACACAACGTATTATCAACTCATTTATCAAAAACAATAACCTCACATTGCTTTGATTGAGGCTTCATTTTGGCGTGCTTGTGCGTGCGAGAGCTAAGTACGGGCGCCCTCTTTGTCTTCTTACGATTACGAACTGAAACTAAAGATAAGGCTCTGCGACACGCAGCCACCCCACCTACATGATTGAGTAAAAATATGCCAAAGTTCGCATTTGTGTTACTTTCGTATCAATTTTTTTGATTAGACAATGCAAAAGAATCTAGAATTGGACACATTGCGGCGAGCCATTGGCCCGTTGGGTCAAATTTATGTCAAAGAAGGAAGATCGAGTTCAAGTTATCACTTTATTTTTAAACCATTAATTCTAATGGTCGGCTTTGTAGGTAAGCTGGTAAGCTACGTTTGGCTTCATACTCAATTGAGATTTCAGTGAAATTAAAAATGAAGTTCAAAGTTGACAATCTTTTTACTTAATGCTTAATTAACTGATGTGTTTGCTTCTAGTGATTGACCAAATTATTTATTTAATAGACGCGTCGTTTGTTGTTTGAAGGAAAAACCGATTAAGTATTTGTTTCGGAATGTTTTAGAAATTTTTAGAATATCTAATAATGTATATGTGTAAAACTAAGTAACTAAATGAATGATTATAACTATAAATAAGAGTAATTTTTCAATTAGGAATTCTTGATTTTATTTAATTAAAAAATAAAAAAAATATTTTAATACACTACATGACAAAATATCACATATTGAAATCTGTATTTATTTTATCTTTTAATTAATTATCGATTAAAAAACTACTCCTATAAATAAAGATATTTACAACGAGAAACTAGTCGGGAAAAAACCAATTTAACCTTTTTAGTTAACAATCCTTATGAGCCAAACTGATCAATTTGACGGCTGCTATAAAAAATTTTGTTTTAAGTGAGTCGAGTACTTGTCAAACCTGCGCATGTAACACCTTTTGTACATTCCTCTTGTATTGTTCTGTAAGACCCAAAAAAAGAAAAAAGAAAAGTTTAATAAATTATGAAAATGTGAGGGGATGTGGTTGGTGGGTAGAAAACAAACAATCGTAGCTCGAAACTCATTAATCTAATTGCGTAATAATGTTGTATTATGTAGACATTTTATTTATTATCCACCAACAAAATTGACAATTTTAAAAGTAACGTGTTGGTATTGAGATTTTTATTGATTTGTTATAAACATACCTTTAGCTTTTTTCGTTGAAGTCACATTTGTCACAAAATTTTAAACCATTTGATATAAAAGTAATTAAGCATGTCAACTTCTATGCATAGACAAATGCATTTGCATGAGTAACTTCAGAAAAATATGTGGCCAATGGCACATTATTGTGCAAAAACAATACTAGAAGAAGAGGGGGGCCATGGCTACCCCAAGTCCCCAGCATGGTAGATGCTGCTGGTTGAATTAGGTGGCCAACCCACTACCGTATAATCTCACTGTACCCGCCAGAATTCAAATATTTTTAATACATATTCATGGTATAATTACTGTCAAAATACTGACTTTGCCTCTTATCCAATTAAAGTCTTAAGACTAATTAGTAATTGGCCAACTTGATTCTAATATAACTGTAAAAAAAAAAATATCTTTTGCTTTTATCAGAGATTTGAACTTGAAGAAGCAGTTGCGTTGCTGCTGCCGTTGCTACATCAGCTTTTTGCTTTGCTTATTTCAGAATCAAAAACCAAAGAGAAGTTACAAGTTAGGCCAACAGTTAGCTTCTTCCCTCCATACAAATTAAGAAACCTTTCAGCTTCATATTCCCTTGGAATCAAAGCAAGCAAGCAAGCAAAATATAATCTCTTAGCAGTTGATTCTTGGTCACCATCTGAAAATTAAACACCCAACTTATTGTTTTCTACTCAACCACAACTCCCTCATCTTAAATACCATCTTCTGTTTCAAGCCTCGTATGAGTAAATCTTGATTGATTCTGGTTTCTGGGGTTTCAGGACTTGGAGAAAGCCTTATCGGTATTTTTTTCTTTATTTTTTCCTTTTTGTTCATTGAATTCTTTATGATTATCATGGAAGCATGAAAGTTTTGTGACAAGTTACATGTGTTGAAAAATTCATGCTGGTAACATTAGAATAGTCATACAAATTAGGCCACACAGTTTGAATATGAATACCAGATACTTTTTCCCATCGGATTCGTTGTGCAATTCATCTACAACAGTTCCATACTCATCAAGTCCTCCAGCTACAGAGGATCGAATGGCTCGAAACAGGCCTGCTGCTCGGGCTGGTGCTCCCTCGTTCTTGATAAGAACAGCCATGAGAATATCAAGGGCAAGGTGGTTTAATTTCTTGAGAAGAGTATTTCACTACCAGAATGGATCAAGATCTGATCTTGGGTCTAATCCTTTCAATTCCAGCACATGGATGACTCTAGAGCTGCTGGCTTTGGTCGTTCAAATAAGCATCATAACCTTCACTTTGTCTATTTCAAAGAAGGAGAGTCCTATTTGGCCTATGAGGATTTGGATTGTGGGTTATGATATTGGCTGTCTCCTCAGCCTGCTGCTACTCTACGGCCGCTACCGCCAACTGTATGCTTCCCACGGCGATGGGTTCAGCCTCCCTGATGTTGAACAGCAGAGAAGCAGTGAAGATTCCAGGTACTCTTGCAATTTTGATACTTTCCATATGTACCCTTATAATTTTACATTTTTACCAACTGCCCCTTTTGAATATCTTTTATATATAGTTCTTGGAAAAATTAATTAAAATAAGTTTGAACTTGCCCATATTAATGAACTAAATTCCTAATTACATCCTTGGATTGAGGTGGTGTGATTTTTAATTCACAACTTCTTTAACGCGAAACATTAGTTGTCTATTAAACATAAGCGCGCGGCTAAGTGTATCACTTTGCAATTAGTTGCTTGTATTTGTCGTAGCAAGTCTTCACATAACTTGCTGGTTGTGTACAGGTTCTCACATTTGATGAACAAATGCCGGACATCACTGGAGCTGTTCTTTGCAATATGGTTTGTGATGGGTAACGTTTGGGTATTCGATTCGCGATTTGGATCCTTTCAACGAGCTCCAAATCTTCACGTGCTCTGCATCTCTCTGCTTGCCTGGAATGCTCTCAGCTACTCTTTCCCTTTCCTGTTGTTTCTGCTTCTATGTTGTTGCGTGCCACTCATTAGCAGTGTCCTTGGCTACAACATGAACATGGGCGCTGCCGATAAAGGAGCTTCTGATGATCAAATTTCCAGGCTTCCCAGCTGGAGATACAAACGAGTTGATAGCAATTTGGAGGCCGGCAATTCAGCTCCTGCAAATGAAGATCCTGTAAGTCACATGTCTTTACTAGCCAAGAAAGCTTGCATAAATTCACCAAAAGCCGTCTTTAACATTTGCCGAAAGCATTTCTTGCAGGAGAAGTTATCAAACATAAAAGTAAACCAGCCGATTCTGTATAATCTCTAGTTGACCCAACAAGAGAAATCAAATCTTGTTAGGGAGAAATTGTCAAAAATTCACTTGAAATTCATCAAAAACATTTCTTGTGAAGCAAGTTGTGAACTTAGAAAATGAACGAACAGTTATGGTCTATAATTAACTGATTCAACAAGAAAAACCAATACCATTTATTGACAAGTGGAATTAAAACTTGAAATATATGCTCATAGCTAGGGCTAATGATTTTCTTTTTCTGGGTTTTGATCATTTCAAATTTACTGTGTGTTTGATTAACAGGAGTGCTGTATATGCCTTGCAAAGTATAAAGAAAAGGAGGAAGTGAGGAAGCTGCCATGTTCACATATGTTTCATCTCAAATGTGTGGATCAATGGCTCAGAATCATATCTTGTTGTCCCCTCTGCAAACAAGAATTGGAGAGATGAAAAAGCTTGAAGACAAATTGAGAATCTGGGAATTTTTTTTTTTTCTGGAATTTGGTTTCACTGTTTTTGTGATTTTTATGTATTTTACTCGCACGGTTACTTGAGTGAGTTTATTGCTTGTACATGGAGCTCACCAGTAACTCGAAAATGATACCATCACACACACATATTATCATATATATGTCCAGGAGAATTGTGTTTGAATTTCTTTCCTTTTTGGGGGAAAAAACAAAGAGAGAGAAATCTCCGATATTATTTATGATAAATCGGAGTAAATCTCAAAATACATTTGTACACACAAAATTTGTATACCCAACAATTTGTACATGATTTTCAAGTTTTTTTTTTTAATTTATACATGAAATACATGTACTTGAACCCAAATAATGCAGAAAATATTTGTTATTGTGTATCTGAAAATCTCAATTATATATGTACACACAAAAAATAAAAACTGTGGTACGTTACAACTGTTACAACATAAGCGAGTCTCAACAATTGTATTGCATTTGTTGTATCGATTTATACGTTTTTACATTTTTATTATAGAATAGTATCAATAACCCTTTCTGTCAAAATTCTACATCCCCAATGTCGTTCATCGAACATTTCTTGAAAAAAAAAAAACAAATAAAAACAAAACAAAAAGCAAAATATCTAGCTGTCTAAATTAAATCCTTTATTTTGTCTTCTGGTTGCAGAATGAAGTTATGTTTGGGAATATTTGAAGTACTGATGAAAGAATCTTTGTGTATTTATTTTATAGTATTTCGTTGGGAAATATGGTGCTCTTTAAACAAATATTCCATTAATTGTTTTCTTTTTCCCCAAAAAAAAATATTGTTAAATGTATTTTCGAGACTTACTGTCAACCAAACTTTTATCCATTATTTAATAGAACGTCAATCGAGGAAGTGCAAGTCATAGAGTAAATGGTCAAGTATAGTCTACACTTAAATAATATGAAGAATCAATAATTTTGATCTGTCACCACACTGAAGATCCACAAACAAATCTTTGTCGTACTAAAGAAAGCAAACATTAAATCATGTTCTTTAAGATCAATATAAATGAAAATAAATATTAAGTATTAATTTAAATTATATAAATTAATATGACATATCAATATAATTATTATTATATGCGGCACTTAACATGTTTTTACGCAATTTATCCACGATTTTGGTATTATCCACATAGAATTGGATAATTATGTCGCGTGTCCAATAACTTATCATATGAATATAGGGGCATAATTATTCATAAATCATTTCTGTCTTATAATTTTAGAAAATATAAACACATATATAAATATTTGAAATATTAATATATTAAAATTAAAATTCTACTAATATTTAAAATTAGAAATCGATGAGATTTTTTTTTAATAATTCTATTATAATGGCCCCGAATTTCTACCTTAACGTAAATATATTAATTAATAGCAATAATTGAGTGGCCAATGGGCATACCCATAATTGGGCCACAAAGAACTAACAGAAACACACACTCGCAGCCGCCGTATCCATTTATTTTTCAAAATAAAAGAAAAAGAAGAAAATAGGGAAAAAAAGAAAAAAGAAAAAAGGCAGCTTAGCTTGGTGGACTTTACCGTTTCTGTTCTGGGTTCCCTATAAAAGAACTGAACTGGCAGCAACGGCCAGTCAGTCTCTCACAAACAAACTCTCTCTCTCTCTCTTCTCTGTATTTTGCTTTCTTTCATTCTGTTTCTCATTTTTTTTTCCTTTTTATGTGGTGGGTCGCAAAAGCGGAAGGTAAAAAATGAGTGATCTGAAGTCAAGATTCATTGAGGTGTATGGTGTTTTGAAACAAGAGCTGCTGAATGATCCCGCATTTGAGTTCGATCACGATTCTCGCCAATGGGTTGATCGTGTAATTCCCTTTAACCATTTCTTTCTTCTCCTTTAATGGATCCGCTTGTGTTTTCTCGATTGCTGCTTCTATATATGGCTGTTTTGCGTTCTTGAATTTATGGGCTTGATGGGTTTGTTGGTTTGCTGATGTTTTGTTGGATTTCTGATTGTTGAGCTTAAGTATTGGTGGTTTCTTTTCCGGAAAAGAAAAAAAGATTAGGAACTGTTTAGGTGCAATAAAATGTTCATATTTTGTGTAGACTTATGTGCTAATCTCACTAAATTTTGTATTATTTATTTTCCTTTGAGAACTCAGACTCGAATTTGTATGATTTGGCATGTGTGTGAACTGCATCTGGATTGAAGTTGGACTAAGTGGAGTAATGGAAAGACTGTTGACACTATATTTCATTTGAAATTTGGTTGGTGAGATTGGTTGAATCTTGTGATATTTGATGACTGAATGTTGCAATTAATTGTGTGGTCAAAATTGGATGGAAAATTCTGGCTATTTTCCATTTAATCTGAGAAGCAGTGGGCGGAACTAAAAAGGCAAAAATAAGTCGTTTACCACGTGAATTTCAAAATAAAGCACCAAGATTACAATTGAAAGTCTTGTTTGACTGCTGCGTAGTGAAGGTGTCATTTTGAAATTGCAAATTGATGGGTGAGTAAAAGTTAAGGGGGAAAGTGGTTGGTTGAACTATTCAAACAGTAGTTAAGGAAAAGTGATTCTTTGGAGATGGGAAACTTGATTAATTTATATTCACAAGATACGATAGAAGATTCACTGTCAACATAGGGGTGATTCTAAATTAGTATGAGACGGGTCTATAAAATTTGTCGGGATAAAATCACAGGCCTACATTCAGTTAGGTAGAAGTTCATCAACTTGATGTATGAAACCTTAACCCTCTCCTATAAATTGGATGGCTTCAGGGTCACATAAAGAACTGGTTGTCTTTGAGTATCGCGTCATATGACTAATAATTAGTCAAATGAGTTTGGTGAGTAAAGTCATATTTTGAATTGCTTTTGTAACTTTCATCATACACTGTATGGTTTAGGGTGGTTCTGTTGTATAGAAGGAAGAGCTATGTTCTTGCCATATCACTGGGCACATGGACAATCGTGCATCATTTGAACATTAACAATCCAGTCTGAGCCTTATATTTGGAAAAAAAAAATGTTGGGCCTATGTTCTGCTCATTCTCTCACAAATAAACTCATGCATCTTTCAACTTTATTGAGTAATCTGGAGTTCCAAACACTTTGTATGCTAAATTTGTCTACAATATTCTGCCTTACTTAGTAGCTTATGAGGATTTGCAAGTCCTGATTGTGTCTACATACTTTTTTGTTGCAGATGCTGGATTACAATGTACCTCGAGGTTAGATAAAAATGTTATACATCTTGTATATTTAAGGAAGCTTCTGTTTTGTTTGCTTGTGCTGGGCATGGTGGACATTCTCTTCCAAGAAAGAGGAACTTCCTTTGTTTGAATAGAAAATATAACAACTTCACTTAATTTAACCATCATTACCGATTGTATTCTTGGCAGGAAAGCTGAACCGAGGGCTATCTGTTGTTGACAGCTACAGATTACTGAAAGAAGGAAAAGAACTAACAGATGATGAATTCTTTCTCTCATCTGCACTAGGCTGGTGCATCGAATGGGTATGGTTGTTTGTGGGTTCTTGTGTTCTCGATTGACTCTGATTTTCTTAGTCAGGATAATTACCAGCTGTCCTTTCCTTTTGTTACACTGAAACTGTAAACCTGTTTTATGATGATCTCTGCAGCTTCAAGCATATTTTCTTGTTCTTGATGATATCATGGATGGCTCTCATACACGCCGTGGTCAACCTTGCTGGTTCAGAGTCCCCAAGGTGATAGCTCTTACTTGGAATTTAAGGAGTACTGCAAAAGCATACAAATGGCTTCTGCTGTTAAAGATGTTGGGAACTTCAGAACGTTTTAGCTAAAGTTTGTGTGTTTTAATTGTTGCAAAAGTTTGATCTTCTGTTGACTTTTGTCTCAGGTTGGTATGATTGCTGCAAATGACGGTGTATTACTACGCAACCATATCTCCAGAATTCTCAAGAATCATTTTAGAGACAAGCGTTATTACGTGGACCTGTTGGATTTATTTAATGAGGTAGGATTGTCTTTGAATCAACTATATAGCAGGACCGAATACCGAATAGTTTCATTTTAACTATGTACCTTTAATTGATATGAACTTGTTTATCTAGGTGGAATTTCAAACAGCTTCAGGACAAATGATAGACTTAATTACCACAATCGAAGGAGAGAAAGAGCTATCGAAGTACTCATTGCCACTGTAAGCTAGAATTTTGAGACGATTTTTGTATGGTTTAACTCCAAATCACATTGATATCCTTTTTTGTATTTTAACATATTTTACGTCGGTGCTTCCTTGCAGTCATCGTCGCATTGTTCAGTACAAAACTGCTTACTATTCATTTTACCTTCCAGTAAGTTAATCTTCTTGTTTTATGCTTGCATTATTTCTTTTGCTTGGATTGATTTATGCTTTTTCTACTGGCCCAAATCTCCTTTAAGAACTCGACTGAAGTTTCTCTTGGGTAAACTTGTTGATTTGATATCGTGTAAACTTTGATGATATCTCTTCTCATTTGATCACAACTGAAGCTTCTTGTTTATAGACTTCTGATCTTCCTGTCATAATTTCGGGTTGTTGCTCTCTCGCTCTTTCCTTTCACTTGCACTTTCAACGAACATCCCAACTCATCTTCGAGAATTGTGCTTACACACACACACACACATATATATGCATTTTAATGTTTGTGCTTTTTCAGGATGTAGTGATATGCTTCTGTATTATATTCTATGCTTCCAGGTTGCTTGTGCATTACTTATGGCAGGTGAGAATCTTGACAAACATGTTGAGGTCAAGGACATCTTAGTTCAAATGGGTATCTATTTTCAAGTACAGGTAATCTAAAGTTTGATCCCCCATAAATTGTTTGGAAATACCATTTTCTTGAATTGATTACCTAGAAAATATAGGCAGTGGAAAGTAGCCTCGGAAAATTGTAATTTGCAACTGTAGCTCAAAAGTTAATTTCTCGTAACTAAATCTGTTTTTTTTTTTTTTCCACATGGCTCCTCAACAATCAATGAGCAATATTTCCATTCTTTTCCTGATAACATCTTTGAGGTTCAACAGTAAGAGTTACTAAAGACATTGTGTTTTCTGTAGGATGATTTTCTGGATTGTTTTGGTTCTCCTGAAGTTATTGGCAAGGTACTGTCCTTATATGGCCTTTGTACTGTGCTCAAATGCATATGTTTACTTGTTTTTTCAAAAAAAATCAGAGCTTATTGTTTTCTGGATTATTAGGTTGGAACTGATATTGAAGATTACAAGTGTTCTTGGTTGGTTGTAAAAGCTCTGGAACTTTGTAACGAGGAACAAAAGAAATTGCTACATGTAAGCAAGAATACCCCTTTTTTCCTATATTTGTCCATGTTCTGGTATTTACATTTGAACAAGTTTTCCTTATATTATTTTGTCTCCCAGGAGAACTATGGAAAGGTAGATCCAGCCTGCATTGCAAAAGTGAAAGAGCTTTATAAAACTCTTGATCTTGAGGTTTGTCTTTGATTTTTCCTTTCTTCTTTGCATATGCAGGACCGGAATTTCTTTTCAAGCGTGCATAAAAACTTAAAATTTGTTATAAGATAAGCACAAAACTTAAAATTTATTATATGATAAGCAAATAACTTGTGCTACTCTATCACGCATTATATTTAGAACCCGTCTTTTATTCTTTTAATTTCTAGTCATGTTATGGGGTTACCTTGCAGGGCATATTTGTGGAGTACGAAAAAGATAGTTGCGAAAAGCTGACAAAATCCATCGAAGCTCATCCTACTAAGGAAGTCCAAACCGTGTTAAAATCATTCTTGGCAAAGATATACAAGAGACAGAAGTGAGAACTTCAACAGATGAAGCAAATTGGACAGAGTAGATGTCCAAATCTTCTTGCCTACTTAGCATTTTTAATCTCCAGATGGAGAAAAATAATCTCTGTATTTTCTTTTTACATTTAGTGGACTGTTGATTCTCATGTCTTAACTCCCATATTCATCTGATCAGCCAGTACCTTTCATGGCCAAGTGAATTTCTGGGGTATTGTTGTGAAATTGAAGCATTCTGATTGAATAATTATATTTTTATTTAAGGATTTACAATCAAGGGCCCTGTATTGTATTGTAACTGGTGTTGGATACTTCTTTTGTTCTAGAGATTATGCTTAGGAATTGTATTTTATCTAGTTTTAAAAATATTCATTAACTGTAAATCAAACTCCCTCCCAATCTTGATGTGAACAAGTTTCAAACATCATATTCTTTTATCACTCCGAAATATCTTACTGCTTGATCATTGATATGATAAGATGATCAAAAGGTAACGATATCAATAGTAATATGCAACCAATTCCTTTGACCATGTCAAAACTTTCACTAACAATAACAACAATAATAAGCAACCAATTCCTTTGACCGTATCAAAACTTCCACTAACCACCCACATATATAGCCCAATTTGGAAGATATTTTTTTTTCCCCCAAATCAAATGACTCTGTTACCATGTTTAAAGGCTAATTTACTCAAATTATCCACACAAAAAACAGCAAACTAAAAGGACATGTGTCACTCAATTTGCACTGCAAACTAGGAGAGAGAAAAAAATTAATGGCTGTAAATTCCTGATGAGGTGTTTCCACATATTTAGACCTGCAAATAATAGAAAGTCCAAACCAGAGTTTTAGCCCTTAACAACTGTTACCCAGATTTGTTCACATCTCTAATTTTGAATCTCTTTCCTATGTGCCCTGCTGCCTCTGTGGTAGAACCAATTTGCATTACCATTCATTAAGGGCTCTCTCTTTCCTTTGCTAACCTTGCCCCTCCTCCCCCCTCCTCCCATAATCTGCAACTGCTAAAAAAAAAATCTTTAGCGGCATCCAGAAATTATGAGGTGTGACATTCATTACTTTTATTTTTATATCTCATTTTCTTGCACTGTAAGTAATGTATTTTAGTGATGTGACATGAAGTTTTATAATTTTGTTTGTTTTGTTTGTTAAGCATGAACGCAGAAACTCAGGAGCAAACATCACCAGGAACACCAAAGATGAAAATAAACACTAGGAATCCCCAGGTGGGAGACACAAGTTTGGCTGATATCAAGAGGGAGTCATCATTCTCGCCGCGGTCGCCAAAGGGGTTAGCTAAGTCATCAAGTGCAAGGTGCCTATGCTCACCAACCACACATGCTGGATCGTTTAGGTGTAGACACCACAGAAGCCTTGGACCAGGCGGCATGTCACGGGGAGGTTCAGTCGGATCAAATCTGTCATTACTGGGGACAAAAACTGCACCAATTGGTGAGTCCAAGATGAATACTTGCAACTCAAGCTGCTTTGAATGAAGAAAATTAACATTAGAAAGAAAAGGAGGAGCAGCAGCAGAACCAATACATACCTATATATATAATTAATGAGCTGATGGTGATGGTGGATGGATGGTAATGATTTTTTTTTTTTTAACGTATATAGGAATGCTGTGAAGGGTGTGGTTTGATTTCCTTTCATGCATTTTTCTGCAAGCTTTCCTTCAGTGTAGGTTTTACTATGAAATTGGGAGAGCATTTGTGTCCATGGCATGGTTTGGATTGTGTTTATAATTAATTCCTTGCGTGTTGTCAAGGAAGCGAAGGGAAAAAGAAAAAAAAATTATGTTAGTATGTTTATATATATGCACATTACTAGTGTGTTTCACTTTTCATTTTCATCTTCGTTTCTTGTGTTGAAATTTGGGCATTAAATAGAATATTGAGGTGGATATGAAATTATGAATACTGATAATTATGAATGATCAATATATTAATTCAATCTTTTTTTAAAGGATAAAGAACATAGAAAGATTGAAAAAAGTGTTCTTAGTAATAATTTTAAAATGGATGAACAAGAAGTATAAGTTTAATAAATAAAAAATAATGAGGGCGAAGCTCAAAATCCAATTCAAAATGAGGGATTATAAATAATAATGGGTTTGTCTGATCGATCTTTTAAGAATTTATCGTGACATAAGTTTTTGTATTTGAAACATAGAAATAATTAGCATTATCGAGTTAAATTGACTGACACGGTGCAGTGGCCATCTCTAATTTTCAGGATATTGGCCAAATCATTCATTCAAACTCAAAACCAAATTAAATTCATGAATCATTATTAAAAAATAAATATATGAACTGAGAGAAAATTTAAAAGGAGAAATATTTTCGGATATGTCACATATTATGGAATTGTTTCAGGTTAAGGAAGATTTTTCTAACTATTTAAATTGTTATTTTTAAAACTGTACTTTTTTCTTGTTTTTGAGAAAGATATGAGTAATTTTGATTAAAAAAATGTTGTTAAAAAAAAAAAAGAAACACCTTCATTCTAATAAAAGTTTGAGAGTGTCATCAAAAGGGCAAAAAAGGAAAAAAATCATTCTAATAAAATTCTCATCTTGATTAAAGAGTTCTTCAAAAATAAATATTGAAGAAAACCCTAAAAAAAAAATTTTAGTCCATGTTTAAGGATGTCAATGGTAAACGCAAATTCACAAATCCGCCCAAACCCGCACTAGGTTACAGATGGATTTGATATTAGCCAAATATCAAGGTATCAGCCAACCCAACAACTTTTTTGAAATTATTTTTAATTTAATTTTAATTAAAATTTGAATCTAAAAATATATAAAGTAAATAATGTAAAGTGTAAACGTGCGTATACCAATGAGTCTTTGGTCCAATGGGAGAAGCTTTACACTTGTAATGTTGAGTGTAAAAGGTTCAAGCTTCCATAAGAGCATTATGGAGGTTAGTTTCAGTACTACTTCAATTACTAACTAATTGAGTGGAGACAGTCTCTCCCTTACGAAATGTGAGTGGAGTAGGCATCATTCGAATATTTGAGTTTCGTAAGTGTAGTAGGCATTCTTCAAATATTTGAGAGGGTTTAAAGTATCTGGGCAGTGCTTCAATGTGTCAATGTATGGCGGTGATTCCAGTTATATAATATGATTGTAAATATTAATTGTAATGTCTATAACAATCTCTGTATAACAGACTTCAAAAAAAAAAAATGTGTGTACAAGTTGCAATGTGCCTTACAGCCTAAACCCTAACTAAAGTCATAACCTAACTAAATGAAACCCAAATTAAAAGGGAATTGTATTGAATTAGTATTTAAAAAGTGTTATTCTTTAGAAAATATTAATCTTAATCATTATTTTATGAATCATGTTGGATGTGTGCTAATGATAGTGAATGAAACGAAGATATTCTCTTAGAGCTTATGTTGAATGATAATATAAAATGATAATTGTTATTTTTAGATATTAGTTTGTGGTTTTTTTTTAATGGATTTGTGTATTTTAAACTTAAATTTGAGAATTTATGTTGGATTGATGTTGCAATTTTAATTTTTCACTTACATAGGTTAAATTTAAAATTGAGTATGTTATGTAAAATTTCAGGTTATTATTATAAATTTACATATTAAATATTTATGATTTTAAATATAAAAACATGTAAAAAAATCCACTGGATACTATTACATATTTGGTAATTGTCAAAACCAACAATATATAGAATTTTTTTTTTTAAATTAATACCCACAACAAATTACGGATGAGTTTAATAAATTTAGTAATTGTCAAAACCAAGCAATATGTGGGATTCTATATTTTTTTTAAATTAATACCCACAACAAATTACGGATGAGTTTAATAATTTAAATTTTGTACAGACATAGAATTGATACTGACGAATCCATGGCAATGCTTATTGATATTCCTGTCCATGTTGATTCTATATTTATCTTATACAACTACACCGCATGATATATGGTACATCATAAATCACAAGTTGTGTGTGCGCGCGCGCATATGTTGGTACTGGTTACATTATGAAAACTTGTCACATTATTTATTTTTATTTTTTGAAACAAATTTTCTTAATAATTTTACCCCCGCACATTAGCAAATATATGCAGAGCAACTTGCCGCTTAATATCGAACGTCGAAACGACCGCGTTTCACTCGTCATCACTCATCACCACCCACCAGTCACCTCACCGCCATTGCCTCGTTGGCGATAAATTACAAAAATTCGATAATCTTGGCAAAATCTCTTTTATTCCGTTTATGTACCGGGGTCGATAATTCTCAAAGGTGCGAACTTTTTCACTTGACGATTATTCGACCTGTGCTTGTTGTAATCCGTTTGGTCTCCTAGAAAACGCGAGAAACTGACTGGAAATTTTATCAATTTTCTTTTTCAATATCTGGGTTTCCCCTTTCGTCTAATCCAACAAAAACGAGAAAGGAAAGAAACTCGTCTTTTAGTTTCTTTTAAATCATTCCTGCACTGCTTGAGGTGAAAAAGCTAGGGTTTTTGTTTTTTCAATTACACATAATCATGTTTGTTTATACGAAGACTAATTACAGTTATTTGAGGAAATAATGGATCTGATGAAGATGGGTATTTTTGTTTTCATTTATTTTTCTCATTTCAGCGAAAGAGTTATAAATTCAAATAGTAGACTTTCTGCTGGTAGAATACGTTAATTTGGGTTTATTTGATTGACAATTTATGATTGAAGGAATTCGTTTTTGTTTGATAAACCAATAATATTGGTTTTGAAATTAAGTTCTAATACAAGCAGCTACATTTGCAGGTGATTTTCTCCTCACAGTCAAGATGCCAGTATCAAGTGTAATTGGTATTTCTACATCGCCTGTGTTGATACCAGGTATGAATATGTTCCTATAATTAGTTCGTGGGAAGACATATATATAATTGTGTTTGTAGGTATATCTGTCTACAAACTTTTTTCTGTTGTCGCTCTTGCAAATTCGATTCTGCTTTCTAAATCAGTGGATAACTTTTAGAGGAAATGCATACAAGTTAGTTAGCTTTCTTAGAGGTATTAAGTATTAACACATATGAGCCTGGGGTTTGTTGACAAATAAACATGTGTGAGGTTCATTTATTTGGTGTATTATGTCATGGTTACTTGTTTGGTTCTCTTTCTATTAACACAAGATAGCGAGCACTGTTAAAAAGGGAAATTATGGAAGCATTCATGATTTTAATGAAGTGTCGATAACACTTGAGGAGTAAATCCATGCAACCTTGCCCAGGTTGGTGTCCACAATTGAATATGACCAAGTATCATAAAACCAAGTCAACCATTTCTGATAACTCCAGCTTTATGCAACCTTTTGTCTTGAAGTGTATTTTCAATGCTTTTTGTTCCCCCTGCTTTCTGCGTCACAAAAATATTAATTTAGGATGAGAGAATATCAAGAGGATAAAAAAGATAATGTTTTGGACCTTGATTTGATTTAGGACTACTATGTTTATATATTACCTTTTTGTGATATGCCAACGATGGAAGACAGGAGCATCTCCATGAGATGTTAAAATAAGTTTTCATTTGAGTGCTGCGTATGTTATAGTAAATTGTTGTTCTTGCTGGCCAAGATTTTATTTTTTTCTTTTTAATGTTAGAATTACCATTAACATATGATACACTTGAATACAGCAAAAACAAGAAGCTGGTGCAAGGAGCAAAATAGGCTTTCTGAATGTCGTCCAGCAAGATCTTCCATGGAATTTCAGCCTTCCAGTGGAACTTGCTTGCAACTTAAGCTTTCGGCTCCAGGTCCAGTTGGGCTTGGCTTGCAGTTACAACCTATTGATAGAAGAAGAAGAGCACTCTCTGGTTCTTTTATATGTGCTTCTTCTTCGGTAAGTTCATTCTTAATTTCCTACCGGCTATATTTCTTTCTCTTGGTTATAATTGATTATCAGTAATACAGCTAATTGTGCTGTACAATCTTTTGTAGTAGACTTTCTTACTGACTTTAGCCCTGAGATTTGAATCATATGTATGCACGTATGTGTGTTTTTATCTACGTACATTTATGCGCACATGGGCATTGTTCCTTTATTTTTGTAATAGTCATTGCAAGGAAAATGTTATTGCTGAGTTCTTGATCTATCTTATCATTTTGCAGCAAGGGCAGACTCAGACAGTCACGCGTGAGGCACCAACAACAACGATCACCAATGCACCCGGTAATAGCCAATTCCATTTATTGCTAATATTAAAATTTCATAGTGTAGCACCAGTGACCACATTTCTATGACATAGTGGATTAAGGTGGCTATGGAGAAGCTTGTTATTTCATGTGGAGCAAAATGCCTAGCATTGTTGTATATTTTTGAGTTGCACTTCTTCTGAACAATTCTCAGTGACAATCATTATGCTCGAGGATTAAACTGGATATAGTTACCACCTTTATTGTGTAGCAATTTTATTGTTTTTCGTGATATCTGCTGCTTATCTGAACTTTCTTCAAATAACAGAGATTAATTTATGGTTTTTATGTTGCTTCCTTTGACTGTAACATGGTACATGTGTGCTTCTCTGACTTGTTTTCTTTTACAAAAATTGTTTAACAACAATTAATTGAATTGCAGCAAATGAGAAGTCTCCAAAACTTGATGATGGTGGGACTGGATTTCCACCCCGGGATGACGATGGTGGTGGAGGTGGCGGCGGAGGTGGCGGTGGCAACTGGTCAGGCGGATTCTTCCTTTTTGGCTTTCTTGCTTTTCTAGGCTTCCTAAAGGATAAAGAAAGTGAGGAGAAGTACCGGGATAGTCGAAGAAGATGAGATGATAATTTGCAGCAACAAAAATTTTGGAAACTTGTTCAGGTTATAGATTTAGTTTCCGGTGGTGTATTCTTTAATACTCGATGAGAGTAAATTTCCACAAGTAAAATTTACCCCTGGGGTTGAGTTGCCTACCAGTAAATTAAGCTTAATAGGTTCACTCGATCTTTTGTTGCAATCTTTACTCCTTGTTAGTAGTATCTGCTGCAACCAGTTTGCAATGTTAAGACGGATTTATTAATTAATTCCTTTTTCTTTTTGTTGGGGTTCTGCCATAGCAACGAAAAACAAAGACTGGGTGATAAGACCATATGAGTTAAGTAGTTAACTCTGTGGTATGGCTCCCAGATAAGTAAAATATACAATGACCTGAAAAGAAAAGGTACAAACCCAAAGAAACTAATAATAAATAGTAAACTCATTACAACCTAAAAATGAAAGTGACTTAAAAATCTAACGATTGCTTATTTTGTTGGCCTTGTCCATGTTGTCTCGGAAGTGATTGTATTTCCATAATAAATCTGCTTCGACGATTCATCCCAGTAAGCCTGAACACAGGACAATTAATTGTTTAAATCAGACATTAAATAGAACAGGCAAGAGCCGTCATAAATCATGAGAAAAAAGTCTTAATTTGCACCTGCCATCCAGATGGGAGATCTTTTGAGAGATCTACCAAATCAGGCTTTTCCTGTTTTTGGTCAGCTTCTGCCTCACGTGGAGTCTCTGCAGCTTCCTTGGCTAATTGAGCTCTCCTACGCTTTACTTTCTCACGCCTATCATATAGGAAATTGACAAAAAAATATGAGTTCAACTGTCGATGAGTAAAAATAGATATTAGTAACAAGAAGATTTAAACTGCAGAAGTGGGGAACAGAATCTCAAAGAAGAAATACAGAAAAAATAAAATAAAATATATGGCAATAGAATGAATTTATATGAAAGCCATGGGAAAGAAGGAAAAAAAAAAACTTTGCAACTTTTTGGACCACCCTTGACATCTATTTCATGAACTTCGATTAGTGTTTGGCCTAATAGCAAGATAGCTCACAACATGTGGAACTTTTATAATATACATAGAATATATCATTACTTACCAATCACCACCCAAGGGCTGAAAATTAGCATTATCTTTGGCTTCTCCACTGGCAATTTGCTGAGCACGCCATTCCTGCAGGAAAAAGAAATGTAAGGCACCAAAAAGGCATCAAACACACAGGAATCTGTAACCAAAGGAGTCACTCTATAAACCTCTATTTCCCTTTGGCGCTTCCTCTCTAAAATCTCATAAGCGTTTTCAGGTTCATCTTCCTCGTTCTCATTCAACTCCTCTTTGGCTGCTTTCCACTGATAGAAATTACGTACATCCATTAATTATTTCAGAGAACTGAACATGAGAAATTCATTATGAAGATATTGATTCTCGAACTATAGCAAACAATCGAGGCAAAGAGAATACCTTGTCCACTAGACTGGAGACTTTCTTCTTGGACCTTAAGGAGGGAGCAACAGCAACTGTCCGCTTTTTGTTTCGAACTATTTGAAAAAGCAAAAGGCCTCAGAACCAATAACAGGTTATAAATCAAATCCATAAGCAAGATGAAACTTAACAAATTCATTCAAGTCCAAAAAATAATTTTCTTCCTTCAAAATAGAGGCCAATCTTTTTTATTTAAACAACTATCCTTCCCTGTCCAGTATGGCAGATATAAATCATTAATCTATGGAACTTCCAAAGAGAACAGTAAGAGAGCCACACATCAGACATAGGAAAGTTAAAAAGACTTAAAGACAAAGAAGTAAATATAACAAAAAAATCAATTGATCCAATGGAGTAAATATAACAAAATCAATTGATCCAAAAACACCACACAAATTTGGAAACTTTACCTTTTGCCTGAACCTTTGCCGCTGATGATGTGGTAGCAGCAGCTGCAGCAGAAGCGACACCAGTTGTTGACAGAGAAGAAACGCTCTCTTTCTCTGAAACAGTTGCAACAGCTTGGATAGTCACTGAAGTACTAGGAACCCCTAGAGATCCCATGTCAGCCGCAGTAAGAATAGCAGAACCATCCTCCTTCACTGCAGCTCCAGCTTCAGAGTGAGCATCAACAGTTCCAATTCCATCAGAAGCAAGGGTAGAGTCACTCGCAAGACCATATTGTCTGCTGTTCTGAGAAGATTCTATACTACTACCTGCAGAATCTAGAGTAATTGCTCCATCTTGAAGTCCGTAATATGCAACAGGTGTGACAGGGTTAACCATGACTGAAGCAGTTTCATTATATGAGTTTGGCACTGCACCATAATAAATTGATGCATGGGGTACAACTTGAGATCCATCAGCAGGTCCATAGAAATTACCCCCTGGGATTTCAGTAACTGTATGCCCATAATATGCAAAACTAGAATCAGGATAGGGTATGTTGTACTGCTCAGTGTAAGGATGATGCTGCACATTCTCCACATAAGATGTCGTTGGATTATAAGAAAGCTCGGGCGGCTCATCAGGTGGAGGCGGAGGAACCTGTTCATTATCAGGAGGAGGTGGGGGAATCCATTCTTCATCTGGAGGTGGGACAACAGGCACATCCTCTGAAGTCAGGGATGGTTGATCTGCAGGTGGATTTGGCTGAACTGGTTGCTCCAACGTAGCAAAATCTTTGGCACTAGATGTTTCTCCATCATGTGTGTTGCCTTCGGGAACAGTATCTTCAACTTCCATGTCAACATCCATGTCAACATCTCCCTCCGAATTGTATCCAGGCTTAGAAATAGATTCATGAGGAATAACAGCTCCATTGACTTGCTCTCCATCACTTTCTAAATATCTAGGAGGTGATTCAGAAGAAGCAACATTTCCACCACCATGCACCGTGATTCTGAGAGAGTCCTCCTTGCATAAATCTTTCTCAGCCATTGCTGATGAGTCATTCTCGGGAGAGACTTTAGACATGACATGAGTAGATAAAACTGCATTGTTTTCATTCCCTTCTGCTTGAGATTCATGCCCCAATTCAAGTGATTTATCCTCACCTCTAGAGGAAGAAATATGTGTCGCTATGTCTTCATCCACCTGAGATTTAGCAATTTGATAGATTTCTTCATCAACAGCACTTTCCAATCTTTTAAGTTGCCTTTCAGAATGCAGCCAAAATGGAAGAATCGATGATCCACATGCTAAAAGTGACTTAAAATCAGAAAGTCTAATCTCAACTTCCAAAACATACTTTGATGTCCAGTCATGGCGTTGCAGGTGGGCCTTGGATCTGGAAAAGAAAAAAGCAAATGATTTAGAACAACATAAATATAAATCATTTACCATCCATTCTACAATAGTTAAAACAGAGATGGAAAACCACGAGAAATATAAAGTAAATCAGGTAGGATTACCCTTCCAGTGATTTCAGTTTCTGAAGCAATTCCTCACACCGTTTCACAAGACTGGTAGAAAGGTCAGATGCCGTTATATTTTCTTCATTATTCATTGAATCCTGTATGTACATCCCAGGACCAATTAAACTCCCATCAGCAGAGAAAGAATCAGCCACACCTCCAGTACCACTTAATTCAACTTGGCCCACACCAACAGCCCCATTTCCATATTTCATAACTTCACCTTTACTTCCTTCAAACCTCTCATTTGTTTGAGCACCGCATTCATGTGCATCTTTGCTTTGAGATATCACATTGGCATCTATAGAGCCATCATCGACTGGAGCTGTTAAATAATAATCCGATGCAACAGCAATAGTTGAATTACATTCATGTTCAGCCACAGCAGTGGACTGTGTATCCTCAATAATATTGGTTCTCTGATCAGCAGCCAATTCAGTTGTTTGAGCCAAAACCTGAGGTACTTCCCATGAAGTTTCCCCAGTTTCAACATTCCAATAATAATATTGTTTACTCTCTTCATGCAGTACCATCCTCCAACCTGAACTCACATCTCCAATTACTTGTATAGGAGGAGTTTCAGCAGCAGAGGTTGGCTGTGATAAACTCATTTCTGTTTGTAAATGAACCAAGTCTGTACCATCACTTTCTCTAGAGATGGGGACCACTGGTTTCTGGGAATCATTGGATGAAATGACATATCCGTCTTTTTCCTGTTGGATGACCTCCTCAACAGCAAGGTCCTTGCCTGTGTTAACATCCTTTTCTTCGTTTCTTTTGTCACATGGTCCCTTATCCTGTTCATATGAAGCAGTTAGCAGATAACAGAAACAAAATTCAACAATTGGGCATGAGGACCAACACTAGCAATTTGACACAGGTCAAGGAGACAGTTTAAACTAAACAATGTCTAAAGAAGAAAGTAAATAACAGTTGCAGAATGGAACTGTTACCAGGTTCTCATTGTCTGCCGAGGAATTCTCTGCAACAGCTTGTTTAAGTCTTTCATTTGATTCCTCATCTATTTCATCATCACTATATTGTCCAAGCAATAGCAGAGGATTCTGCTGCTGTTGACCTGAACACAAGATACTAATATGTCAAATACCTTCAAAGCCAGTGATATCCACTTAGCAACAAATAAAATATATATTAACGTAAACAAACAGATGCACAAGAATATTAATGTAAAGGAAAATGAAGGCTGCCAAAAATAAGAACGAAAAATTTTGGCATGGAAAAGATATGATAAATTGAATGAAGATGGGCATTTTAGAAGCAATCGTCATAGTCACCTGTCACACATCAATAAATATGTCAGTGCGGGAATAACACAAATAAAGCCAGAGACATACGAACCGATAGAAACATATTCCCGAAGAAATCTCCAATAAGCTTTGATGCCGCGAAAAAGGGCATATCAGATAGGGACTCATTCAAAATATCACAGTGACAGGCCCGACCTGATCTGATATGAATGTTCCCAAGACCGCAGCCACCCTACATTCTGAAAATAAATTCTTGGTACAAACAACATAACATGTCTTGCACATAAAGTTCCACAATTCCACCAAAATAATGTTGAGCACTCATGTCCACTCTACAAAGTAGTCCTTTTGAAGAAAACTGACGGAACCCACCTGAAGAAGATGGTGAATTGGGTAACCCAGCACGTTGTTTCGACTCTGTATCCTTCTCTACTTCATCATGAACAGCAGAGCCACCCAAATCTCCTACAACATCAAAGGAAAAGGCGAAAGAGTTATATGAATTGGTTTGAAGCAGCTAAATACTTTCATTTGGCTGCGTGTCTGTGTGTTTCAACTAAAATGTATTCGAATCCAATTATCTTGGGAAGAAAAAAAAATCTTCAACTAACCCATTTTCGAATCTTACCCACTAACTAACGTAAACAAGGCGTAAAACAAAACCCTAATTCCTAACCCTAAACATAACACGAACACAAAATTCACATAAAATAAAAATGGAAAAAAAAGAGCACTGGGTACTAATATTTTCCTAAACTAACCCATTTTCAGAAACACCTCTCTAATTAACAGAAACAGAACATACAACAAAACCCTAATTCCTAAGAACACAAACTTGTCAGCAAATAAAACGAAAATAAAAATTTACATACGCAATTGAGATTGAAAATTAAGAGAGTACCAGAGGGTTCCGCTGAGAGATCGAGTTTTACACGACGGCCGGCGTTGCTCATAGCAGCAAGGATTCGATCTTTTCTCTTCCCCATCGTTCACTGATTCTTGATTTTAGTGTTAAAAGTTGATTAATTGATAAAAGTATTTCGTTAATCAATGGGTTTCTTTGCTCGTGATTTTGGGCTACTTTCTTCTTCTTCAGATCGCTTTTGATATTTGATTTGTTGTTGCGCTCTTCAGATTTCATTTGATCGAAAAGGCGCTGCATTGGAAATAAACAGAATTATTTGCTGCGGCTTAAAATTAGAAAAAAATAATAATAATAATAATAAGATTTATTTAAAGAATTACATTATTAAGTATTAAAGAGTAATGAATTATTTTTATCCCAAAAAAAAGAGTAATGAATTATTATTATTTTTTTTAAGTTAGAAAAGGGTAGATATTTGTTCCACAGTTCAACTGATGAGGATAAGCGTGGGTATGTTATATAAAACTTGATTTAGAGCAGTTTGAAATGAACATATTTTAAATATTTGTACATTTCGGAATCAAAACAAATATCAATATTTAAGACTAAATCAGAAATAATAATACAAAATTACATACTAAAAATGAATTTATAAATAAGTAGACTATTTCAACACATTAATTTCCTCTCTATATCCTCTTTTTAACTAAGAATTTTATTATCTATATAATTTTTTTTAAAAATTACTTAATTAAGTCTTTCTTATCTTTTTCTTTTCAATTTCACAAATGCTCCTCAATTTATTCTAATATATTCTTTCAACAGTAAACAATTGGTATTACTAATTCAGAGGACCAAAAACAACTATTTAAAAATAAATATCAACACATTTTTATCTACTATGAAAGTTAATGAATATTAAAAAATTAATTTTTATCAAATACCAAAGCTAATAGGTAACAAGAAAAAAAAATCTCATATATAGAAAGTATGAAATAAAGTTCATGATAGACTAAAAGAGACCAAAAAGTGAATTCAAAAGATAACGAAAATGGAGTGTTTAGTTTGTAGAATATGAGCGTAAAGAGAGAACGTGTAATTGTAAGGTAGAGAGAGAAAGAAATTAGTGAAGAGTAATTTTGAGATTTTAAATTATACAAATTTAATAGTAAATTTGTTTTTAAAAATAAATATAAAGAGAAATTTA
This sequence comes from Atalantia buxifolia, assembly GCA_030444775.1. Lineage (NCBI taxonomy): Eukaryota > Viridiplantae > Streptophyta > Magnoliopsida > Sapindales > Rutaceae > Atalantia > Atalantia buxifolia. The sequence continues at coordinate 24,082,605 of CM059834.1, read as the reverse complement.
ATGGGTTCAAATAGTTACCATTTTTTTAATAAATTAAAAGCAAATGTTTAATTTTGATAGGGGTGGGCAAATAAACTAATCTGATCCGACCAATCCTAACTTAATCTGAAAGCCATCGAGTTAGGATCGAATTAGAAGATTTACCCAATTCGAACAGATGGCATTATGATCAACCTGATTCGATTTGAAAATTCGATTGAGTTTCACCCGACCCGATCCTAAAATTTGATAGGATTGGCTAAAAAAATTAAACTAAAAATTAAGAAACAAATAAAAAGGAAAACGAAATTGAAACAAACACACATTATAACTGATTCGCCTTTCTCACTGTCTCACGCTCTCACTCTCTTCTCCTCTCTACAGTCTCACGGTTCATAGTTCACAGTTTCCCACAGATTGCAAAAGCAAAGTGGTAGTCGATGGCGCGCTACCAGTCCATCGATGCAAACGCAGACGCAGCCACCGACATAGCCCATGGTCACCATCGATCGGATCTGCTGCTCCACGCCTCCACCAACCCCCAAGCTCTACTCCAACTTGGCAACCTGAATCTTTTAAAGTTTTGACGGTATATACTAATAATATATTATTATATATGATATGTTAATTGTTAATAAGATATTTTGTTAAATGTTAATAATAAAATCAGAAAAAATTAAAAAATTTTAGAGCTCGAAGGATTAAATTCCCATAAACTTAAACATAGGGCATAATCTCAGATTAAATCCGGATGAAACTTGAAATTTGATGGAGTTGATTGGAGCCTGATTTTCCCACCCCTAAATTTCGATAAAGAGGAGAAATGGAGACTGACAGGTAAGGGCAGCAATCACCACATGCGCCTGCCTGGCAAGTAAGTAGTACGTACTACATAGTAAAGACCTGTCGCAACTCGCAACTCGCAACTCGCAACTCCCCCATCCCAACGAAACATTTTCAGCACAAACAAAACGTTCTTTCAATACACAGTTTTACATTCGTCGTCATCTTCACTCTTATCATCTCGAAAATATTCCAAAATGCCATCAAAATAAATTTTTTTATAAATTAAAAATAAAAAAATTGTTCTTTTGTTAAGTGAGTGGAATCCAAATCTTAATGATTTAACACCAAAAAAAATTCATTGACACATGTCATTCGTTGATTCGTATATAAATTCTAAATAAATCATTTAAAATTAATTTTTGTTTATTATTTATTGAATATTAATTAAGAAAGCAAGCGTGAAATAATCCTAATGGAAACTGTAAGGAGAGTTGATCGCGTAAAATAGAGAAACTCTCCAACTCATCAATACGACGACGTGTCTGCCTGTAATTATCAGACCCATGGACAAATTAAACTCCTCTTTCCATCAACGTCCTCATGTTACGTAAATATTAAATAAAATGAAAATAATTATAATTATTTTCATTTTAATATAAAAACAGTAAAAAAAAATATTATTAAACTCTAAATAATTCATTCATTGCCTGTCTTCAAAGAACTGCCTTCATTCACTCTCAAGTCTCATCAGCAACACCACCCTCATCAATTCAAATTTTTTTCCTGCTCTCCTAAAAAGGTAACAGATAATTCTGTAATCTGTTTGTTTTTCCGAGAAAATCCGAGTGAAAAATAATTTTCTTTTTTCTTTGCGATTTCTCAGCGGGCAATTCGAGTTCGGGTTGGTGCTAGATCTATTGATTAGTTTTCCGGATTTGGTTAATAGATTTTGAATCTTAATCTCTTTGAATTGGGACCTGAACTCGAATTGCATGATTGGATCTTAGATTGTTTAATTTTGCCATCTCTAAAGTTTTGATTTTTATTATGATTGATTGCAGATAGATGGGGTACTTGTGTAAAGTTTGTATTTTATTTTATAGCGATGAGTTGATTGTTGTATGATGTTTTATTTCATACAAAAACTTTGAAAGTTTTGATATTTTGGAACTTCTTATTTGTAGTGTTATGTTTTGCTAACTGAATATGTAAATACGAAAATTCATTGCTGTAAGATTTGAGTTGTTGTTGCATCATTGAGAAAACTATTGCTGTTGCTGTTGCTGTTGTTAATGCTGGTGTTTGACACTGTACGTCATGACTGAAACATTTAGAATTATGTTTTCATATTATATTGCTTCTGCATATCTTTGCTGCTGATGGAATATTGCTTTTGATTATGATTGTGAATACAGATATTGATTGGCAGGTTTAACAACTTTTGGGAGTTGGACTTGGCGAGTAGAAATAGGAAATGGTTAAAAGGTTTGTTCTGTTGTTTGCGCTTTATAAACAGGTTTTTTATGCTTTATGAAACTGAATAGAATTTCTACTATCTTATTTTGTGTTGTGTAGGTATGGAGTGTTTTGATGTGCAGAAACTATCATGTTGCAGTGCATAGAGGCATTTAAGCATTTATTTGCTTCCCTATTGCAGTGCTGTGATACAAATCCGTCTAGGGGCCTGGAAGATCCTGAAATACTTGCGAGAGAGACAGTTTGTATGGCATCAACTTACTGTTTCTTCATGAGAATATGAGTGTATTTGTTTACTGCAAGCAGACCCGCTGTCTACACCATTACTTGTCCAGGCATCTCACTGCATGAGTTGTCTTGTGTGTTTATAAATAACTATTAGTTGCAGCTGTCCAAAGATATAACAAATATAGAAAAACTTGCTAGTTAGCTTATAATATCATTAGATTTTATTTCATTATTAGATGTCACTCACACGAAGGCCATGTTTACTAGTAGGATTAAGGAATCGGAACCCGAAATGTGAATGATTGATTGTGTTTGCTTGTTAAAGTGGGAGGGGGAATGGGAATGAAACATGAGGGGCCAAGATGGTTCCCATTCCTTGAACTCTCCATTTAGCCCTGTTGAATTTTCATAATCTCTAAATTGCCCTCAATTAAGTTTGTCACTTTTGCATTTGGTCGCGCAGAAGTTTTGTAATATTTGCAAATAGGTCCTTCATTATTTATTATTATTATTATTATTATCATTGTAATTATTTATTAATGTCATTATTATATTAATAATAATATTTATTAAAATTTATAAATTATTATTATTATTAACAATAATTATTTTGAATAATGATAATGATAATCATAATTATTATAGTACGTAAAGACAATAATCAATTAAGATCATTTTAATAACTTGCAATAATTCATCCCAACTCGAAGACAAAGTAAATACATCAACAGTAATGTAGCTCGTTCTGGTTCTGATTCCGATTCCTATAGGTTAGGTAAATGATTTATTCTGAGTTTTATTCTCCATTCCGATTCCAGTCCATTTCAATTCTTGTCCATTTTGATTACCAACTGTTAAATGCACCATAACCATGCTCAGGATTTACTATCCATTTTAAAGCAGCTATGGAACTTTGAATGAAATTTTTATTTTTATTGACTTGGATGCAGTTAGTGTAAGTGAAATCGAGGCACTGTATGAGCTCTTTAAGAAGATTAGCAGTGCTGTGATTGATGACGGTCTAATTAACAAGGTAACAATATGTATTTTAGACAGAAATTTGAATTTACTTTTTGTACTGTAATGTCTGATTTTCTTCATGCATATTTGATGATTGTTCATGTAGACATTCGGATGATTAGTTTTTTCCTTTAGCTTATTCCATAATTTGAGTTTGATTCTTTATAATCCTGTTTCAGGAAGAGTTCCAGTTAGCATTATTCAAGACAAACAAAAAAGAGAGCCTGTTTGCTGATCGGGTATTAGTAACTGTTGTTTGTTTGATTTTCAAAAAGTTTACTTTTCAATATCATAATATCCGTTGAACACTATGAGAATTGTAATGTATTGCTAATTGATTGCAGGTTTTTGACTTATTTGATACAAAGCACAATGGAATACTAGGGTTTGAAGAGTTTGCTCGTGCTCTTTCTGTTTTCCATCCAAATGCCCCAATTGATGATAAAATTGAGTGTGGGTTTAATCTATTAACTAATTTTCTTTATGCGCTTTACTTGCTTTATGCTAAACTTGAGCTTTTAAAAGGATGTCAAAATCTAGATTTTTTACTTCATTTTCAGCTAGTCATTCTGTTAGTTATTTGGTATTCCGATGCAGTCTCTTTTCAACTATATGATCTCAAGCAACAAGGTTTTATTGAGAGGCAGGAGGTAAATATTTTGATTTCTGGGTGATCTTAAATCATCCGGAATTTGATTTTGTTATTTGATTTATTAATTTATTTATTTTCTTTCTTTTAGAGATTTCAGCTTTTTCATTATTTTCCCCTTATAGGTGAAGCAAATGGTGGTAGCTACACTTGCAGAATCTGGCATGAATCTTTCGGATGACGTTATAGAAACTATAATTGATAAGGTGCTTCCCAACCTGCTTTGATTTGTTCAAAAGTTTTTTTCATTCTGCTGTCCTTTTAAGGTGTGAATATGCTCACATTATGAACTTTAACTTTTTTTCAGACCTTTGAAGAAGCTGATACAAAACATGATGGGAAGATCGACAAGGAAGAGTGGAGAAGCCTTGTTTTGCGTCATCCATCACTTTTGAAGAATATGACCCTCCAGTACCTCAAGTGAGTTTAATTAAAATTTGTTTTTACTTCTGTCTCAGCAGTAAGGAAATACTTGCTGCCCATCAGGGAATTCTGAGAGAGACTTAATATCACTGCTTTATGCAATCCGGAGCCTCAATATATCTCTGTTCTCAGCATTGTTGATATTTTTAAGTGCGTGGCCTAAAAATGTGATATTGGCACTAACGGCCTTCACATTCCTGTAGATTTTATTCATACGGATTAAAACTTGATGCTAATGCATTAACATGGGATAGCAGATTTAATGTATTGAAGCTGAAACTGTTGCAAAGGACATAGTTGTAATTTTAACATAGATAAATTATTGCAAGTCCCTTTTTAGAATTGTGAAATTAATTTGCAAGAGACTACAATTGGATTGGGTTGGTTTGTGCAAAAGCAGCTTTTGGTATGGTTGATTCTGATTCTAATATCCTTGTGCAGGGACATCACAACAACGTTCCCGAGCTTTGTGTTCCATTCAAGAGTTGAAGATACCTAAACTAGGGAACGGTTAGAGCTCAAGAGCGATCGTTATTTTATGTTTTGTTTATTTATAGACGACATGGCTCTCTCATGGGTGATTGTGAAGGGCATGGGAGAGTGTTGCTTCTGCATTGTATTGGTACTGGTTTCTTTTTTGAGGATGTTTGTTTTTGTGTATTTAGTATTAAATACTAGAGTTCTACCCGCTTATCATTATCTGTGTCTTTTGATCTCTTCTATCTGAAGTCCAGCAGTTTGCGTGTTTTGTTTGCTTGTTTTCTTGTGTTCAATATTAGACCTGAAATAGAAGCAACTATGTACGCTGCAAGCCTGTAGATAGATATGTGCTTAGGTGGTGTTTGGTTGGAAAGAGTGGAAGGGAGAGAGAAAAGTAATTTAAATTTTTTTTTTGATTTTTTATGTTTGGCAGACTATAATTTATAAAAATTTATTTTTTATTAAAATTTAATATACATCATAATGTGAAATTTATATTCTAAACAGTGATGAATTCAATTTTCTCTTTTATTGGAAGTCTAAACATCTAAGATTATCATTTCAATCTTTTATTAACTTGTTTAATATTATTAAATAATTATTATTTATGATTTTATTTTATAATTTAATTTTGTAGAGAATTAATTTTATATTAATAAAAGTTAAAGTAATGATTTTAACAATTTAATAAAATCACTTTATTTGTTTAATTAATTTACAAAAATATAAAATTTAAATTTAAATCATTGGAAAATTGCCGTTGCTGCAGCCAGATAGTTGTTGGCGTCGTCATCGCTGGCGCATGGGATGCCACCGCTAGTACCGTTAGACTCGCCGGCCAACGATCAATGTCATCGTACTGTTGTAGGGGTGAAAAAAATGAATTTATTTTATTTAAATTCAGTTTAAAAAGTTTGCAAATTTTCTTTTCCAAATTCGAACAGACATCAAGTGTTTCGTTCACATAAGTTGCTCCATCAATTTCTAATAATTTTCGTATAATTTTCAAGCTGAAATAACATAATATAGTGATGGCGGGCGGCAGCAGCAGTAACCTTTTTTTTTTTCAAATAAAAACTTTAAAATTATAATATATTAATTAAGAAATTATTTACATTATGTCATAATTTATTTAGAAACAAATTAATTTAATTTAATTATAAAATAAGATTATGTTAACAAACTTTTTAAATAGAAGTTAATTATAAATACTTCTATATTATTTAAAATGATTTTTTATTAGTTATATATATATATATATATATATATTGTTTAACTTTTTTGATTACATTTATGATAACTATTGAAAGTTTCAAATTAACCAAATAAAAAATAAAATATTTTCTTCTTTACATAATTTTGTAACAAATCAACATTTAAAAAAAAAAATTCAATATACTTTTCTCTATCTTCTTTCACATTCCTCTCCTCTCAATTGCATACTTTTATTATAATCAAACACCATGTTGATGCTTTAGGCCGGACAAAAAATCAAATCCGATCCAAAACGGAGAAAAGAGTGAATAACCTCGAATCAGAATAAAGAGCATATAACAAAAACAATGCAATTTCACTCAATTACACCATTTCGCATTGACAACCATGGTCTGGTGCCCTTCGATGATGGCCTCCCCGTGGGGACCACAGAAACGCAAAGCCGGCTGCACTAGTAGGCGTCTTGAACTTGCATAAGAGCAGCAAGCAAACATGGCTTGAACTCAAGGCCAATGGCCCAAGTTTTGATGCATCCGAAGATGCACATTGCCACTCTCGGCAATACACACACGAGCAACAATAACATGGCTTGAATCAATATTAGAAACTAAAAATCAATGTCACCGAAATTATAAACCGACAGCATTAAGACAACCATATCAACTAATGTTCGGAAGCAGCATACTTTTTTAGCATTTGCAAAATAATAAAACAAAACCCCAAGCAAAGAGGGAAAATAAAAATATAAAAGCACTACTACCAAATTACTACCATCGCAGTACCGCATAACAAAAAGAAATCACCTAGTTTAAAAAAAGAGTTCCATGAAAATAATTAAAAGGCTACTATAGCAGAGACTATTATAAGGCTTCCTAATCAACTTCCTCCATCTTGCTGCCCTCAGCATCGTCAGCAGCATCCTCCAATGGTGGCATGTCAGCATCAGCATCTCCAGCATCCTCCTCAATGCTCAACCCAAGTTTCAACATCCTGTGGATTCTGTTGCCGAAAGTGTTAGGGTCATCAAGGCTGAAACCAGAAGTGAGAAGAGCAGTCTCAAAGAGCAGAAGGACAAGGTCCTTCACAGACTTGTCATTAGTGTCGTTATCAGCCCTCTTCCTGAGCTCCTCCATGATGGGGTTCTCGGGGTTGATCTCCATGGTCTTCTTGCTGGACATGTAACCAGCCATGCTGTTGTCTCTCAAGGCCTGAGCCTTCATGATCCTCTCCATGTTGGCTGTCCATCCATACTCACCAGTCACCAAACAGCAGGGTGAGTCAACAACACGGTCAGACACCACCACCTTCTCAACCTTGTCACCCAAAACATCCTTGATCACCTTGCAGAGACCCTCAAATTTCTCCTTCAAGGTTTCCTTCCTCTTCTTCTCATCTTCACTCTCGTCAAGCTTGAGACCTTCTTTGGTCGCTGAGACAAGCTTCTTTCCCTCAAACTCCTTGAGCTGACCAACAGCGTACTCATCTATGGCATCAACCATGTAGAGCACTTCATAGCCCTTCTTCTTCAGCTTCTCAAGGAATGGGGAGTTCTCAACAGCCTTCTTGCTCTCACCAGTGATGTAGTAGATATCATTCTGCCCTTCCTTCATTCTGGTCACATAATCCTTCAAGCTAGTCATCTCATCACCACTCTTGGTGGAATGGTATCGGAGCAGCTCCGCAAGCTTGGTCTTGTTGGTGGAGTCCTCATGGATACCAAGCTTTAGGTTCTTAGAGAATGACTCATAAAACTTGTTGTAATCTTCCTTGTTCTCAGCAATCTCTTGGAAGAGCTCAATGCACTTCTTCACCAAGTTCTTGCGGATGACCTTCAAGATCTTGTTCTGCTGGAGCATTTCTCTTGAGATGTTAAGAGGGAGATCCTCGGAATCAACAATACCCTTAACAAAACCAAGGTATTCGGGGATCAACTCCTCACAGTTGTCCATGATGAAGACACGGCGGACGTAGAGCTTGATGTTATTGGGCTTCTTCCTTGTGTCAAAGAGATCAAAAGGTGCCCTCTTGGGAACAAAGAGGATAGCCTTAAACTCAAGCTGGCCCTCAACTGAGAAGTGCTTCACAGCCAAGTGCTCCTCCCAGTCATTAGTCAGACTCTTGTAGAAGGCAGCATACTCTTCTTTTGTAATCTCCTCAGGTTTCCTCATCCAAATGGGTTTCTGCTTGTTCACCAATGACCATTCATGGGACACCTCCTTGATCTTCTTCTTCTTCTTCTCTTCCTTCTCTTTCTCTTCATCAACATCCTCAACTTTACCCTCCTCATCCTTCTTTTCTTCCTCATCCTCATCATCAGAAATCTCCTTCTCAGTGGTCTTCTCAATCCAGAGGGAAATTGGGTAACTAATGAACTCAGAGTGCTTCTTAATCAAATCCTTCAAACGGCGCTCCTCAAGGTACTCAAGTTGGTCTTCCTTGAGGTGGAGAGTGATCTTTGTACCACGGCCAAGAGGCTCACCAGAAGTGTCCCTGGTAACAGTGAATGATCCACCGGCCTGAGACTCCCAGATGTACTGCTCATCATCGTTGTGCTTGGCGGTAACAATAACCTTCTCAGCAACCAAGTAAGCTGAGTAGAAACCAACACCAAACTGACCAATCATGCTCACATCCGCCCCAGCAGCCAATGCCTCCATGAACTCTTTGGTCCCAGACCTAGCAATTGTACCAAGGTTGTTCACCAAATCTGAAGACAACATTAAAAAAAAATTAATTGTTAGCCAAGCCGCAGTGCCAATAAATGCATACACTACATTAAAACCCACCTAGATACTATGTAGTCAGTGACACAGACAAACACTCACCAGCCTTAGTCATGCCAATACCACTGTCAATAATAGACAATGTGTTGTTGGTCTTATCAGGGATAATGTGGATGAAAAGCTCTGGTTGGGCATCAAGCTTGCTCTTGTCTGTCAAGCTTTCAAATCTGATCTTATCCAATGCCTGTTCATTATATTTAGGCCAGCAAAATTAGTTAGCAGCCCGTAAACACATAGTCAAAATAAATACACGTAAGTTCAACCAATACAAAAGCATAAACAACCGAAAAAAAAAAGAGAAAACCTAAAATTTTTGCCCAGGTTCCTTCTATATAACACTCAAAATCTCAATTCAAAAAAACCAGCTAAATTTTATCCGCCCAATACCAAGCTTGGTCATGTTTAAGCTACTTTGTTCAACACTAAAACAAAAAAAAAATCCAGAAAAAAGGATGCTACTTTGTTGCTACTTTTAACCAGGAATCAACATTGAGAGAATTAATCAAATTATAAACAGAAACACAGATCCACAAACAACATTGAACCATATAACAGAATATTGGTTAAAACAGACAACCAAAACATAATGATCTTTCTTAGCATAAACACAAAAATTAAAGCCATAAAAACGAAGTAAAAAATAAAAATTAAAGGTTTCTATGAGAAAGATACATACATCGGAGCAGTTGCTGATGAGCTCACGAAGAAAGATCTCCTTGTTACTGTAAAAGGTGTTGATGATCAAACTCAACAACTGGTTGATCTCAGCCTGAAAGGCAAACGTCTCTGTCTCTGATGCCATCGAACCGACCTGCCGTTCAACCAAAAAAAAAGATCTCTTCTGATATAAAAACTAGGGTTTTTGGAAGCTAAGGAGACACACAGAGAGGAAGAACGCAGAAAGTTAGTGAGGCTAGAGAGCCCGTGAAAGCGAGCGTTATATAGAAGCCTTTGCTTAGGGTTTCTACATTCTAGATCCTTCTATTTCGATTTTATTTATTGACGTATTGCTTTTATTTTCTCTTTAATTTTCTTTTTGAGTTGCCGAGTCAGCCGATTCGTTGATTTCGCGTAGGGGTCTAGCCGGTTGCCACGTGTGTGGTTGGCCGCGGTTATGGTGTTTCGTTGTTCAATCGCGTTTGTTTGTGAGATTGATGGCTGACCGTCGGGGGATGTTATGAAGAATATCTACGCGCCTTATTCTTGCCTTCGAGGAAACGCTGCGTTTTAGTCAAGTCTCCTAAGGCCTCTTTAAGTCGCCTTTAGATTTCTTATTATTTTTGTTGTTATTCGAATAGGATTTGTATATTACTTGTTAGGAGTGGTTTCTATTTCTTTTATTAAAAGTTAACTTTTAATTTCCTGTTCTAGTTAGAGTTCAATCACAACCAAAAAAAAAGAAATAATAATAATAATAACTTGTATGCTTACTATAAATTTCTGTATAAAGTAAAGATTTTATTGACTCAATAATATAATGTAAAGAATTCTCAATCTCGATTCATGAATTCGTTGAAAATTTTCCATCTTCTAAGCTACCTTTAACTATTCTTTCTAATACTATAATAATGCAACTTTTTTTCGACTAACATTACCAATTTACCATTAGGGATTTATCAAATTTTTGAAAATCACACAATTTTGATATATATTTTTCTCGAGCACAGTCGCGAAGGCACTTGTGACCCACCCAAAATTTTAGAAATATTTTAAATAAATCTTTCTAAATGATTTATTCACAATGTTGTTATGAATATTTTCAATAATATTATAATTTTTCTTTGTACTTGTTCATTTCTTCATGTCAACCTTAACTCATTTCTCTCTAAGATATTGTTTATTTTTTTGTTTGAAATCTAAATAAATTTAAATTTTTATAAAGTTTAAATGGGTCTGATTACGAAAATTTAAATGACATATTTGTTTTTTTTTTTTAAACATCTGAATATAAGTGGCATCTTATTTATTTTTACAATAAAAAAAATCATAAACTTGGTTATTTGACATTTGTGTCCTAGTAAATTAAAACAAAAAAACAGGATTAGATTTATAGTTTAGAAAATAAGTTATTTTACAGAGATATTTTTAGAATAAAATATTTATTTGTCATTCAGACATTTTTCGATTCAAATAAAAGTCACAAAAGTTTACTTTTTCTATTCAGATGTAAATGTCTAAAAATCAGACATAAATTCTAAAAAACAATCTAGTATATTTTAAAAAACGTATGAAATTTATAAAATTTCAGACTTCAAACATTTATTAAACAACCCCTAAGTCTCTCTCACTCTTTATTATTTTGGAGAAATTTTATAATACATAGAATGTTTCACTTGATAGTATGATATGAAATCATTGACTAAAGATAATTGGATATGTGATGCTATATCTTAGAACACTGTTTAATTCCCTTTTTCTTTTATCTCTCTAAAATTTTAGAATTTTAAAAATAAAAAATTTCAAATTACTCCTCTCATAAATTGACCATCTTTAAATTACACATCATATTTTTTTTAAACTTTAAGTTACCCTTTTATTCAAAAGGTAAGAAAAAATAATAATAAGAAAGTGATTTAAAAATAATTGATTCACAAAGGAAGTAACTCAAAATTAATCATTTTAAAAAACTGGAGATAATAATTAATAAATACTTTCTGTCTCTTCAATATCTCATTCCAATCATTTTTTTCGCTCTCTTCAATCGTCATCTCAAATCTAGTTAACTGCCATTTTTTAAACCTGGTAAAGAATAAGAAGATTTTTTATGATGAAAATGATTTTGCCAGCATGCTTGTGCTCTGTTGTTAGTTACAGTCCCACTTTTTTCATTGGGATTGCAACCGCTGGTTTGCTGTATCGCCGTGAATGAATTGAGAAAAAACAGAGAAAAAAATGTGGATGTTTGAGTCAAAGATTAAAACAATACTGAAGCTAAGTCATTTTACAGCAAATTTTGATCGTGACAAAGGGAATCCATGGCCAAATCTGCTGTCAAAATCATGCCAATTAAAAATAAAATATGGTTGTTTGGGTTGGATTTTTCTAGTAGTCAAACTTAATCTACTCAGAACTTATTATTGTTGAGCTGACCTCATAAGTACAACCTGGAGCCTATGTTGGCGACTTGGTTTACAAGTACGACCTGAGGATCCTAGTTTAAGAATACAACCTCAAGCCTATATAATCCAACCTCGAAATTCATTTGTCTGACCTGAGAATTAGCTTGACATAAGAAATTGCTAGTCAAGAGAACGTGGCCTAATTTCTAGGGAAGTTGTGTGCCACGATCTATTTAAACCACCTCCAACTGACCATCACTTGCAATCCGCCAAGAAAGCGGGTGAAGTTAAAGGAGTAACGTCACCACGACCAAGAGCCTATTTAAACTGAAGAGCGCATCAGATGAAGGGGTTGGCAAATTTACTTGACTTGAACTTATTCATAATTCTTCATTCTCGATTTTTCTCCATTTATACATAATTTTTGACTTAAGCATCGGAGGGTCTACGCCGGAACCCCACCGGCGTATCCTAACCGTGTTTTCTGGTTGGCAGGTATAGAAAGTTGCGATAGACTTGCATTTGAGCTTGGATTCGTGCTGCAATTCCCCAAAAGAAACAAATTTAGTTGTTGAGGTCGTTTTTCGGCATCAACATCTTGGCGCCGTCTGTGGGGAACGGTGCGAAAAGCCATACATTGGAAGATTTAAAAGGGAGAGGCTATCGGGGTTACGAAATGGCGACGGATGATAATGATGGAGATAGGCAGACCTTGCGCCAATTGGCGGAAGAAATGAATGCCACTACAAATAAGAGGTGGAGAGAAGGGATTGAGAGGCAAATGGCAAGATTTGAGGAGATGATCAGGGGGGCTGGTTGATGCCCAAGTCAAGGGGGCTTAAGTTCGAGCTAATGATCCAGAAAATAGTGGAGCGCGAGAGAGAGAAGAGCTTGGTAGTGAACCACCTGAATGGGACATTTCAAGCCAAAAGTGAGAACATGTCCAAGTATTTGAGTAAAGCATTGCCGTTATGGGGTAGCTTTGATCAAGTTGCAATGGAGCAAATTCCGAGGGGAAAGAATTACCGAGCAGATTGTATAGCAAGAATGGCAGCTACGAAAAGCCCAAAGTTCCCACAAGGAATCCCATTGGAATCAGTTTCAAAGCCATGTATAGCTGATCTCGAGATGGAATTTTGTATGGTAAAAGATGAGAAGAGCTGGATGGTGCCTATCATGAGGTATATTGAATTTGGAGAACAACCTCAAGATAAAGCATAGGCAAGAAGTCTGCGATGCCAGGCAACACGACACTCCATTATCGAAGGTGTGCTTTATAGGAGAGGTTATACTTTACCTTTCCTGTGGTGTTTAGGCTTGGCTGATGCCAACTATGTGATGAGAGAGGTGCATGCGGTAATTTGTGGAAATCATGGCGGAGGTAGGGCATTGGCCCATAAAATAATAAGGCAAGGTTATTTTTGGCCGACCATGCATGAAGATACACAGGAGTTAGTTCGGAGATGTGATGAATGCTAGAAATTTGTCGTAATTATAAGACAACCACTAAAAAAACATGATGACAATAGGGAGTAATTGGCCATTTGCACAATGGAGGTGGATCTTATCGGACCAATGCCGACCGAGAGAGGCCAAATAAAATATACAGTGGTAGCCATTGATTATTTTACTAAGTGGATTGAAGTTGAACCGTTATGAAAGATAATCGAGAAACGCATAACAGATTTCATATAGAGGAATATGATTTACAGATATGGCCTACCGGTAGCTATTACCACCGTTAATGGAACCCAATTCAATAATGAGAATTTTAAGAAGTTTTGTAGTCAGCTCAGCATTGAACTTCGGTTTAGCTCACCTGCCCATCCGAGCAAACGGACAAGTGGAAGCAGCGAACAAAACTATAAAGCAGTTGTTGAAGAAAAGGTTAGGTGAGAAGAAGGGAGCTTGGGTGGATAAGCTTCCAAGACTGCTGTAGGCCTATAGAACGACCGTGAAGGCTTCAATCGGGGAGACTCCATTCTCGCTTGCTTTCGGCCATGAGGCGGTAATCCCAGTTGAGGTTGGCATGGAGGCACACCGCACAAAATATTATGATGAAACAGTAAACATAGAACAGATGTTGTTGGATTTAGATTTGCTTGATGAGAAGAGAGAGACGGCAAGAGATCGAGCAGCAATTTACCAGCAAAAAGTGGCTAAGTTCTACAACAAGAATATCCGACAGCGACAATTTTAGGAGGGGGATCTGGTACTCCGCAAGGTCAACCAGTCAACCAAAAACCAGCTGATGGAGTTTTGGGGCCGAGCTGGGAAGGACCATACAAAGTACTACACTCATTTGGTAATGGCGCATGTAAGTTAGGTTATCCAGATGGCAGGGTCTTCGGCAAGGCATGGAATGCAGAGCACCTGCGAAAATACTATGATTCTGTAATTTTTGCTATATTAATATCAAAGAGGTTATTCAGAAGTGCAACTCTATCTTTTATTTACTTGTGACCACTCTTATTTGAGATTGACATTTTTGGGCCTTATTGAGGTCCAACGTGAAGAATTTATCCAATCTTATTGAGATTGAGATCGACATCTTGGCCTTGTTGAGGTCCAACGTGAAGAGTTTATCCAATCTTATTGAGATTGAGATCGACATTGCGTCCTTGTTGAGGTCCGACTTGAAAAATTTTGTCCAATCTTATTGAGATTGAGATCGACTCTCGGCCTTGTTGAGGTCCGACTTGAAGAATTTTGTCCAATCTTATTGAGATTGAGATCGACATCTTGACCTTGTTGAGGTCCAACGTGAAGAATTTATCCAATCTTATTGAGATTGAGATCGGCATCTTGGCCTTGTTGAGGTCCAACGTGAAGAGTTTATCCAATCTTATTGAGATTGAGATCGACATTGCGTCCTTGTTGAGGTCCGACTTGAAAAATTTTGTCCAATCTTATTGAGATTGAGATCGACTCTCGGCCTTGTTGAGGTCCGACTTGAAGAATTTTGTCCAATCTTATTGAGATTGAGATCGACATCTTGACCTTGTTGAGGTCCAACGTGAAGAATTTATCCAATCTTATTGAGATTGAGATCGGCATCTTGGCCTTGTTGAGGTCCGACTTGAAGAATTTTGTCCAATCTTATTGAGATTGAGATCGACATCTTGACCTTGTTGAGGTCCAACGTGAAGAATTTATCCAATCTTATTGAGATTGAGATCGGCATCTTGGCCTTGTTGAGGTCCAACGTGAAGAATTTATCCAACCTTATTGAGATTGAGATCGGCATTTTTGGGCCTTATTAAGGTCCAACGTAAAGATTTATCCAATCTTATTGAGATTGAGATCGGCATCTTGGCCTTGTTGAGGTCCGACTTGAAGAATTTTGTCCAATCTTATTGAGATTGAGATCGACATCTTGACCTTGTTGAGGTCCAACGTGAAGAATTTATCCAATCTTATTGAGATTGAGATCGGCATCTTGGCCTTGTTGAGGTCCAACGTGAAGAATTTATCCAACCTTATTGAGATTGAGATCGGCATTTTTGGGCCTTATTAAGGTCCAACGTAAAGATTTATCCAATCTTATTGAGATTGAGATCGGCATCTTGGCCTTGTTGAGGTCCAACGTGAAGAATTTATCCAATCTTATTGAGATTGAGATCGACATTGCGGCCTTGTTGAGGTCCGACGTGAAGAATTTATCCAATCTTATTGAGATTGAGATCGACATTGTAACTTTATTGAGGTCCAACATGAATAATTTATCCAACCTTATTGAGATTGAGATCGACATTGCGGCATTGTGGAGGACCAACGTGAAGATTTATCCAATCATATTGAGATCGAGATCGACATTGCTGCCTTGTTGAGGTCCAATGTGAAAAAGTTATCCAATCTTGTTGAGATTGAAATAAACTCTTAGCCTTATAGATGTCCTACATGAATAATCATACGATCTTATTTAAGATTGAGATCGATATTCGGAATGGTCTTACCTGGATAATCATCCTCCAGTGAAAAAATCAGAGTCGATAGTTGGGCATTATTGAGGTTCAACGAAAATAGATTAACCCGGACTTACCACGACCTAAGGTAAGAAGCTGAAATTTAGTCTTAACAATGCCCAATCTAACTTAAAAATTTGATATTCTAATCTAAATTATTTGCTCCAACCTTAGTCAAATAGGCATTGGTTATTTTGCAAACACCCTCACCTCATTTAGGTTGACAAATTGTTACAATTATGTTGAGGTCGACATTTCACTTTTGTAAGCCTACGGTTGGGGTCAACGTTTTACATTTGTGAACCTACGGTTGAGGTCGACATTTTACATTTGTGAGCCTACGGTTGAGGTCGAGATTTTAATTTTGTGAGCCTACGGTTGAAGTTGAGATTTTAGTTTTGTGAGCTCTACGATTGAGGTTGACATTTTACTTTTGTGAGCCTATGATTGAGGTCGAGTTTTAGCTTTGTGAGCTCTACGGTTGAGGTCCACAGTTTAATTTTGTGAGCTCTACGGTTCAGGTCGACATTTTAGTTTTGTGAGCTCTACGGATGAGGTCGACATTTTAGTTTTGTGAAATCTACGGTTGAGATCTACATTTTAGCTTAGTAAAGTTTGCGGTTGAGGTCGTAAGTTTAAGCTTAACATTTTTCTAATTTGCAAATTTATTGAAGTCGGCTTGCCTTGTTGAGGTCGGCCGTAAGCTTAATATTTTTCTACTTTTCAATTTTATTGAGATCAGCTTGCCTTGTTGAGGTCGACCATAAACTTAACGTTTTTCTACTTTTCAATTTATTGAGATCGGCTTGCCTTGTTGAGGTCGGCCGTAAGCTTAACATTTTTCTAATTTGCAAATTTATTGAAGTCGGCTTGCCTTGTTGAGGTCGGCCGTAAGCTTAATATTTTTCTACTTTTCAATTTATTGAGGTCGGCTTGCCTTGTTGAGGTCGGCCGTAAGCTTAATATTTTTATACTTTTCAATTTATTGAGATCGGCTTGCCTTGTTGAGGTCGGCCGTAAGCTTAATATTTTTATACTTTTCAATTTATTGAGATCGGCTTGCCTTGTTGAGGTCGGCCGTAAGCTTAATATTTTTCTACTTTTCAATTTATTGAGGTCGGCTTGCCTTGTTGAGGTCGGCCGTAAGCTTAATATTTTTATACTTTTCAATTTATTGAGGTCGGCTTTCCTTGTTGAGGTCGGTTTGCCTTGTTGAGGTCGACCATAAGCTTAACATTTTTCTGCTTTTCAATTTTATTGAGGTCGGCCATTGTCTTGTTGAGGCAAACCATTATCTTGCTGAGGTCGGCCATAGCCTTGACACTTATCTTGTAGGTTGAGATACATTTGTTCAATTGCCAAAGTTCAAACTAGTTTGCAATCCATGGAATCCAAGCATTGGTGCGCAAAAAAAAAAAAAAAAAAGAGTTGCACGGGTTAAACGGTGAATATCCGAGTACAAAAGTAAATTAAAGTTCCAACAAAACTCTACACAAGTTCATGGCCCATACACTATGATAAGTGAAGTGAATGCACTTAAGAAGTTTCCTTTTGGCTTTCAACAACTCTATTGCTTTGGAAAGCCTCACCTTCAATCCCGACCTCACCGCTCTGAAGCATTGGGTTATGGTTCTCTTCTAAGCCCGTGCTTATAGATTTCTTCCTAGCTCTCTCTTTGCTCACCATTATGCTCTACACCGTCTTTCTTTTGCTTGCGGCCATATTACTCTTTCTTCTTTGTTTTAGTTTCCAATACCGTTCATATCTTCTCAGTATTGAAAACTAGGGGACTGGTGTTTGGGTTGGATTTTTCTAGTAGTCAAACTTAATCTACTCAGAACTTATTATTGTTGGTGACCTCATAAGTACAACCTGGAGCCTATGTTGGCGACTTGGTTTACAAGTACGACCTGAGGATCCTAGTTTAAGAATACAACCTCAAGCCTATATAATCCAACCTCGAAATTCATTTGTCCGACCTGAGAATTAGCTTGACATAAGAAATTGCTAGTCAAGAGAACGTGGCCTAATTTCTAGGGAAGTTGTGTGCCACGATCTATTTAAACCACCTCCAACTGACCATCACTTGCAAGGCCAAGAAAGCGGGTGAAGTTAAGGAGGAGTCCACGACCAAGAGCCTATTTAAACTGAAGAGCGCATCAGATGAAGGGGTTGGCAAATTTACTTGACTTGAACTTATTCATAATTCTTCATTCTCGATTTTTCTCCATTTATACATAATTTCTGACTTAAGCATCGGAGGGTCTACGCCGGAACCCCACCGGCGTATCCTAACCGTGTTTTCTGGTTGGCAGGTATAGAAAGTTGCGATAGACTTGCATTTGAGCTTGGATTCGTGCTGCAATTCCCCAAAAGAAACAAATTTAGTTGTTGAGGTCGTTTTTCGGCATCAACAATGGTTTTTTTTTTTTTTTTTTTCTACTATGGTCAATAATTTATCTCAATCAGTTGAGTTCTATTAAGGAAATTTTTTTTCTTTTTATAAACAGTTATGGGTCTGTTTAACTAGTCTTCTTTGATGATAGAGAACATATAAAAGACAATATTAAATGCCTGAATTTTATTTTTGATCCTAAAATTAAAGAATGTGATTTACAATACAATCATCTCAACTTCAATTTCAATTTCAATTTAATGTTATGATTTATTTAAATTACATCAATAGTTTATGATTCTTTTCCTTCATTATTTTCTTAATTAAATGCTTAGCAAATTGCGGGCTAAGAGCCAACTCGATTTTTTAAAAAAATTATTGAAATCTAATTAATGATAAGTTCTCATTCCCTCTTTTTTTTTTTTAATCTACATTGATAAACGTTTCAGTAAAATACGTACACATTATTTTTCTAAAATAATTTTAATATGGCCCTCTCTAAAAAGATATAGTAATTAACTCCGTCACTAAAAAAACAGTTTAGCCCTCCCTAAAAAAAAAAATCCTGACTTCGCCCTTTTGAGCGTAGCTAAGAAATTGACGCCAACTGTCAAAATATAGGTAACTTCTACTCACTCACACCTATAAATATTTGGAAGCGACAATTGTTACTCAATGGAGGACTAAAAAGTCATTTTCTTATAATGTGAAAGTGTCTTCGGCAGCTCGCCGATGGCGGGGCGGGGCGACAAATTTTTGCATCAGTCAAAATTACAGCAATTATTAAATACAAATGAAATTAGAGAACCGATCTCTAATTGCACTCACTCTATTTTTTAAGCCCCCTCTAGTCTGTAGACTCGGCGAGGCTCAGATTCAAGCCCAATATCTTTAACCATAGTTTTGTTAACAGACAATCACAACCCAACACGCCCTAGCCCGTAACTTCCTCGGACCACTTGAAAGCACACCAACTTATCCACTACAATAACTGGAAACCAACTCAGCTTTTCTTTTCTTTTTTTCAGGAAAATTCCATTTGTGCGTCTCTCCGGTCATGGGAACTCTGGCAATTCAGGCATCACTGCTCTGCCCGTGTGCTTCTAAATCTTCAAGGTAAGTAATAGAACAGTCTTTTTCTTCATTTGCAGTTCTTGGTTTTAGTTGCTTATGTAGCATTTGTTTAACTTGTCCATAATTATCAGCCACTTTTGCATATTCCAACTGTGCCAAATCCTTCATTTAATGTTAATAATTCTTAAGCAAAATTTTTGTTATAAGAGGCTGTATCAAAACTTTAGGGGAGCAAGATTTTGGCATCTGGGTATCATAGAATTGCCTAGCTGTCTCCAGGTGACCTCAATGAGCACACGGGACTAGTGTGAGTTCAAAATGTGATGATATGCCTCTCTTTATTATGATCTGATAAACTGACCAAATGGTGCCTTCTGGTGTTATCTTAGTTGCTTCATTTATATTGGGAGCAGTTTGTATATTGTGGTGGGATATCAATTTTGCATGCATATTCATGTTTTTAGCTAGTGTATTTATTTGACTGTGCTGTTATTTTGGCACTTTGACAGCAGCATAAATAGAGGACGACCTAATGGTGGCGTAAGTCAGAATTTGCATGCCAAATTCTCTTCAGTATCAGTCAAAAGATTGCCAAGGAGGACGCTTTTGCAGTTTATTGGATTCAGTTCCGTGCTATTACATGTAAATCCTGATTTTGCTGCATCAATGCCAGAAATGAAGGAACCTGAAGCAATTCGGTAAAATGTTGCATGTTTTAGCTTTCTTTTCATGTTCATATTTTGAATTTTTAGTTAATTAATCTTGGTAAATGAGAAGGTTATGTCGAGCTTCAATAGATGCTTCCTAGTATTTACTAATATAAGGTTGTTACTGTTGACTGAAGTGTCCAGGTCATTAAAGCTTGCCAGTGGAGTACGAATTCAAGGTATAACTTTCTCAAATACGTTGGTTTATTGATTATGATGAGAATTTGATGGACATTTGTTAAATCAATTAGTGCTACTTCTCGGCTTTATTTCCAGAGATTATTGAAGGGGAAGGACCTGAAGCTAGCGAAGGAGACATAGTTCAATTAAATTACGTATGCCGACGTTCAAATGGATATTTTGTACATAGGTAATTGCGTACATCATGCTGGTGATTTTAATAGTTCTTGTTTGGAGGATGTCTCTCTAGATTATAGTCCTGAGTTTACTATGATAAGATTTGCTTTAATGCTACACTTGCACACTACCTTATTCTGCTATACAACCCACATCTGCAAACTGTGTTTATATGCAGTACCGTGGATCAATTCAGCGGAGAAAGTGCACCTGTGATACTTCCTTTGGACGAGAACAAGGTTAGCACCTTTCCCATTTTAACAGATTGGAGCATCAAGAACTTCGTTGAAATTGTTCAAAAAATATTGATCAGAATGGTAACATTATTTTGCACAATTTGATAGATTATAAAGGGCCTTAAGGAGGTTTTGGTCGGGATGAAGGTTGGAGGTATGTAACAGAGATTTTAGATCCTACGTTTGTGGGGTTGATTTTCCACAAAAGTTATTAACCAATTCTTGAAGGGCTGAATTGTTGCTTTGCTGCAGACCATTTAAAATTAATTATTTTATTCTTTTCAGTTGCCCATATTTTCTTGGGGTTATGTTTCTTTTGCCATTCATCACATTTTCTGTGGAACTTTTGCTACATGTCCCTCTCTTTCCGTCAGACCTGGGTATGAATAAAAATGAGTTCTACGTCCAAGAAAGATACTGGCCAAAAAAGTTGTATCGTTTCATTTTTATATTGATATGGAATTTCCAATTCATCATGGTAACAGTGATTTGTGCTTTTATAGGAATTATTTCTACTTAATAAATTTAATAAAATGACATTTACATCTTTCACAGGAAAGAGAAGAGCATTGATACCGCCTTCCGTGGGATACATCAACGAAAACTTAAAACCTATCCCTGACGAGGTTTTGCCTTCGTTTAACTCGCTGAAACTTTGATTTCCAGTGGACTTTTGCATTCCTGATGTTTGATTTTCTTTTTCACCTTTTGTTTATTTTCTTTTCTGACAAGCAGAAGAAATCTTGTTAGTAAAGTTAACTGATACCATTACATTTGTGGTTATCTACTGCAGTTTGGCCCTCGTCGTAGCCTTTTGTCTCATGCAAATGAGCCTTTGATATTTGAGGTGCAGCTCTTGAAACTACTATGAGTTAATTATGACATATTCATCCAAGTTCTTCTTCGGATTCGTTCCTTTGTTGCTTTGATTCAATTACTTGAACTCCCACACTGTTCGTTCATTCTTATCAAAGATGTGTTCTATGACTATTACTACCATACATGTTTATACATTTTTATTTCTTCACCGTGAGAACCATGTTGTTCACCTTCAGCCAAACAGCTTATTCAGATTGTTTGTTTTTGCTGAAAATTTGCTGCAGCATATAGAATTTGAAGAACATTTTACAAGTGCAGATGATGCAAAAGCACAACAGATAATCGCGGATTAAATGAAATCGGAAAAAAAACTGTTCATCATTGTGTTTATGAATGTAACTGTTCAAAAGCTACTTGAAAAAGTAAAAATTTGTTCACCATTTCTCCTATGGATTGATATAACAAGAGAAAACTGCTCACAATTATGTATCTTTTTCCAAGTTAATATTCAAGCGGATTCACTAGTTGTATGTGCAATGCAACATTGAATCATGTGCCACCAATCCTTAGATTTATAGAAATTTAAAGGGAACCAACAATTTTATTTTTATTAATTAGTACTTTCTTTAGATAATTTTATCATTTAATACTCCTTTTATTTCATATATACCCATGGAGGTCGTTATAAAATTATAGTGTGTGACGAAATGCTGTCAAAAATTTACTGGTAATGAAATTTTGACGCACGTCCCGCCGCGGGTCTAGATTTCACCCTGAATAATCTAATACAGTTCGAGCAAACCGGCGTCGTATCATTCTTCCCCGAAAAGTGAACTTTCCTTAATTTTCAAGCTTTGTTGCAACGACAATGATACTTCCAAGCACAAACCCAGACACTAAATTTTTCCCAGCAGCAGAAAGATTATAACTGATACCACCAGAGCACCCCAAAGATTGAGAAAAGGGAAATCAGATATTCCTTTACCTGCGGGGTTTTTATTTGGTGAAAAAATGCAAAAAATGGCACAGGGTTGGTTCTCACAGAGCAGCGGCACTGAAGATCAGCTCCAGAAAACGACGTCGTCCTCCTCATCCTCTTTACTGGCCGATTGGAACTCGTACACTGCCACACGAGACGCTGAGGATGGGTCCGGGTTGGCTTTCGGGTTCGATATTGAATCAGCCGTTAGGTCCGCTAATGATACGGTCTCCGGCACCTTTAATGTGTAAGGCAAAATTGGTCTTGATTCCTGTCACCGTTGCTCATTACTTTTCCCATTATCCTTATGCTTGAATTTGATCTTGGGTATTTGGGTTTGGATAATATACAGTTATCGGGATTTGTTTAGTTTTCTCCATTTCTTACAAAGAATTAAGCTTTATGTGTATCAGCTGGATTATGCGTATTCACTGTTTGATTTAGTTTGCTGAATTTGATGATGGGTGCTTGGATTTATGGATTTTGGGGTTTGGGGTTTGGGATTTATTGGATTTTTGGTTCTTTATGTTACGTGTACAGATTTACTACCTGGTGGGTTTTTAGGGCGTGTTGATTTGTTACTGGATTTAGGTTGTGTTTATGGAAGTGGTAATGGGAAATGTTCGCTGAGTAGCTGAATTTTGCTATGGGGATTCTGTTGATGCATAGTGTGATGTTACAGAAGTGTTTATGGTGATTTCTTTATGCTGATGTTAGATGATTTGAGCTCCTTAAAGAGAGTGTAAAACTAAACTCGTGTTTGGTAGTACAATGAAGAAAAGTTAATTCCTTTAGTGGTTTAAAAGCATCAAATGGATACCACTGTACCTTGTTTGTCTTGAATCTAGATTAAGTAGCAAGTGAATGTGGGAATTAGGAGTTTGGTTATGCTATCAGCTGGTCTTTGTTCCAAAAGACAGTTTGTGTTGACCGGAAGGGCAGTATTTCACTATTCTAAAGTTGTTAATTAATATTTCTCACAATTCAAAACCAAGACATGTTTGTGTCCAGTGGAAGGGACAATATTTTATGACGTTTCTGTTATTTGTTTGTCCTTTAATGATGCTCTGTAGATGTGGTTACTTCTCTTTCTCTCTGTTCCTCATCTAAGTGTTTAGGAACCTAAGAACAATCTAAAATGCAGTCTAGTCCCTTAACTACATGAGTTAAACCCTAGTAGGAAATGCTTACAACCTGAATTATGTGGTGTCAATTTGAAGCTGAAAATAAACATGACTAACCTTTTCATAGGGTGTTGTGATTGAAGCTAGCTTATGTAATTTTGGATCCAGATGTGATATTGTGGAGGATGTGCCAATTGTCAATTCTACTGGGTCCTTTGGGTGGAAGGTATTTAAGAATGTTGAAAAGACAAATTTAAAGTAGGTGGAATGCTTCATTCTGTGTAAAGGCATTAACATTGACATAATGCAGACAGGGAAGGATCTATGATTGATGCAGAAGTTATTCTGGGGTTTAATTTCGGTTTATGTGACTTTACAATGACTTTGGTGATTTACGATATTCATACTTAGCCTAGACCATTTTAATTATGCAATGTGCATGGTAACTGCAAGAGTGGAATGGTGATTAAGTTCTAGTAAATCACGATTTGAAAAGGATTTTCATTTCTGTCTTGTTTCATTCCTTTGTAGTACTTTAAACTCTTGCTAAGAAATAAGCACTATCATCCTTGAAGTTGTCATTATTAGAAAAGGAACTTAAAGCAACAACGTTCTAGAATTTGGATGGTGTGGCCACAAGTGGGAGAAAGACATGCTAGGGTGAAATCTTGAATAAGACATGTTAGGGTGAAAGCTTGAATCAGAGTTTTACACACCAATTTGAGCTTCTCTGGTGAAATAGGCAGATTAGCTCCATTAGCTCAGCTTGTTCTGGCAGCTCAGGCATTTCGGGTAGCTTGGGTTGCCTTGCAATAGTTATAAATCCAGATCCTTATATATATTCTTAGTTATGTGTCCTGATAACAATTTTATCTGGAGTTTCTTTATCAGGGTTTCAAAAGGAGTGAGAGATCTACCTGGGAATCTTCAGTCAGCCACCAGCACTGTCCCTTCTGGAAAAGCCCTTATGTATTTTGGCTTGTTTCTGGCTAGTGGGGTGTTCTTCATTTTCATTGCATTTACCATGTTCCTTCCAGTCATGGTGCTGATGCCTCAGAAATTTTCTCTCTGCTTTACCCTTGGATGTGGCTTTATAATTGGGTCATTCTTCGCTCTTAGGGGCCCAAAGAATCAGCTAGCCCACATGTCATCAAAAGAGGTACCTAATGCTATATTTGAACTTACCTTCAAATTCATTTTACAGACGGTTTCTTTAAGATGTGAAAGATGATCATATTCTTTTTACAATTGTGCATATCTGATGCTTTCTTTTCTTTTCCTTTTACCTCCTGTTTAACTACTTGTCCAGAGACTTCCATTTACATTGGGATTCATAGGCAGTATGGCAGGCACCATATATGTTTCCATGGTGCTTCACAGCTACATTCTTTCTGTGCTCTTCTCTGTTATTCAGGTATGAAATACTGCTTCCATTAGAATGCACCATTTTCATGTTCTTTCAAATAAAAGAGCAGTTGATTTGTAATTTATCTGAATTTGCCCAAATATCTTCTGCCTATTCATGGGATAAGAGTTTCTGTTCGCATTAAATTCAAATATACTATCTAATGTTTGGATTGCTGTTTCTGTGCATTAGGTTCTAGCGCTTGCATACTATGCTATTTCCTATTTTCCTGGTGGCTCTGCGGGGATGAAATTCCTCACTTCTGCTCTTACCTCTTCAGTAATGAGATGTTTTGGGAGGTGACCTTGGTGCAACTTTTGCGGATGTTGCACCATGTACATTACTCATCTTCTGATGAAAACCCAGTACTAATAATCTCTCCTTGTAGGCACCTCAAGATTCTTAGAATGATTGAATTAAAAATATGGATTAACGACAACAAGAATTTTCCTGAATTTTGTTCGGTTGTGTTATGATAGTCCTTTTGTTTCCCGTTTCACAGATGCTGGGTCTGAGATTGTTCTTTCTTAACGTGGGTGGATGAGCGCATGCTGTATGAATTGTTAGGTTTTTTTTTTTTTTTTTTTTTTAAGTTTCTCAAGGGTGTGAAAGATGCGTGTGTACTATTTGTCAGTTTTGCAATGGTCTGTGTGTAAGAATCTCAAGGAAGGAATATTGAGACTGGCACTGGACTGTGGAATCCTGTTGAAACTGGCCTGTAAAATGAAAATACAGATTCCTTGGCAGCGATTTCATTTTTGTGGTAATCTTCTGGGTTTCCATTTAAATTGAAATGTTGTTCAATGCAATTAACGTTAGCTACATTCGCTTTTTTAGGGGCCCAAGTTTTGGTTCATGAGGCCCAAACCCTAATCTCTCTAAGCAGGAAGAAGGTAGATACAAACCCATTGTAAAAAGAGTGATGCCCGTCACACCCTTTTGATATCCTTTCATCAGCCCACTTTTATAATTACATTTCTATTGTTTCTATAATTTACGTAAAAAGACAAATATGGATTTAATTAAACTAAAATTTCTTTGCAAATCGCAGACTCTAGCTATTTTTTAATCTTAATATGCAATATAGTTAATTTTGAAACAATAAAGAAATAAATTATTTAACAACAATAATTATTTTTATGTAAAAGTGCATGTACAAAATTTACCCTAAACGATAGTGATCTGATTGAAATTTTATTATAATTTTATGTCTTGTTTATGAAATTATAAAAAATAGATATAAAAATAAAAAGTGAGATTTCTTAAGAGTTTTAAAAGGTGTGTTAGAAGCTCTACTCTTAAAAATATCATTAACAAAGTGAAAATGGAAAACCCTCGACCTCATCCATGTTGCTACGATCCTATCAAGGTTATTTAATTGAGGTGGACCAAAAAGCCTAAGCCACAAAGTTTGACTGTGGATCTTTGATTAAATTTTGTTACAAGCTGTGTTCTTGTAGTTAATGGGTGGAATTACATAAGCCAGTCCAAGAGCTTTCATTCTCCTTACACTCATAATCCACTAATACAATATTACAAAATGAAGTATAAAAAGATGTGTTTGGGAACCCAAATCCTGAAATTAAGGGAAAGATTAGTACAGCAAAGTTGGATTAGGGGACAGTGATTTGACCTTTATTGAGCTTGTACATGACAAACCCTGGATTTTAAAAGAGCATTATTGAAAGTAACGGGTCATCTTCTTCACTGAGATAGATAAAGTGATAAAAAGATGTAGCAAATTGAGGGGCTTAAACTTCTCATATGACACAAGCAAAATATATTTTATAGCCTTAACAAAAGGGAAAGCCAAAATAGCGTTCAATTCAATGTGACTCAATAATCTATCACGTAGGCATTACTTTGATAATTCAAAGGGAAACCCCAAATAAGCCACTAGGCTAGCCTAGTGATGAGAACTCATGACTTTACAATTGTGAGGTTATGAGTTCGAACTCCTACAACATACTGTATGGGGTTTAATTTCCTTCCTCAATTTGAGTGAAGGCAATTTTCTCTCTTTCAAAATATGAGTGAAGTAAACGTGACAATCTTCTCTCTTTCGAAATGTGAGTGGAGTAAACGTCTCTCAAATATTAGAGAGGATAAAAATCTGGGCGTGCTTCATAAGAATGGGGTTTACTTTCCTTCCTCAATTTGAGTGAAGGCAATCTTCTCTCTTTCGAAATGTGAGTGGAGTAAACGTCTCTCAAATATTAGAGAGGATAAAAATTTGGGCGTGCTTCATAAGAATGGGGTTTAATTTGTTTCCTCAATTTGAGTGAAGGCAATCTTCTTTCTTTCGAAATGTAAGTGGAGTAAATATTTCTCGAATATTAGAGAGGATAAAAATCTGAAAAATCTGGGCGTGTTTCATAAGAATCGATATAAACTAATCCCAGTAATAGTCTGATTTGTAAATATTAGTTGTAATCTCATGTAATAATAAAAAAAGAAAAACCCCAAATAAAATAAAAAAATAGTAACCAAAAGAGATGTGGCCTATTGTTAACCAAGTATCATGCATTATGATTAAAGGAAGAATGAATAAATTCTATTAAATAATGCGATTCAATTGACAAGGACAGAATTTTTTTTAATATAATTATAGTTTACTAATATTTGCCTTCCGAAATCTTTTGAAATTATACTACTTGTATCCAGATAGCTTTGATCGAGAATAAAGTCAATATGCTTTTAAATTTTAAATAGCAAAGCTAATTAAAAAATAGTAAATTATTACATTTTCATAATTAATGTAGTTAAAATTTTACACTTTAATAATTGTTGTAGTAGCTTGTTATTTTGCTATGGCTAAGGTAGTGAAAGAATAAAAACCCATGTTATTAAATTGAAAGAGACTAGCTTTTAAGTGCTTATCCACCGATTTTTATCTATAATTCATTCACGTTGTATGTTTTGTGCTTTATTTTAAAAGAAAGTTTTGTTTCTTCATCTCCATATCTATGCTATTTCTAGGGTATTACTCAAGGTATCATAGGAGTCAATAAATAATGCAAAGGCAGTGTGCTGTTGCTTCTATTTATAGGGGTATTATTTTACAAAATTTTGAAGTTATTTCAAGTGCTTGGACTGATTTAGTTGTATTATATTTGGTCTGAAAAAATCAGCCGGCTACACTAAAGAGGCAAAACTTTGGTGAGTTACAAAAATATCGCCCATTCATAGATTTAGAAGCCTCTTGAAAACTTAAAAAATGTGAAATTCAGCCAAACAAAAACCATTTTAGAGATAATTGAATAATCTAGTTAAAGAAATAGGAGATAAATTTAAGCAAGTATTTGATAGAGGTCAACTTTGAGGGAGAAGTGGCAATAATTTGCACCAAATAATGCAAACACCAAATCAATCAAAATCGATTGAAATTTCATTATGGAGACGGTCGTGGTCGTGGAGGAGACTATTGATTACTATGGGATGTGGGTGGTTTTGGATTTAAGAAATGACAAATATTATTTTGGATTCATCATCAACATAATTGTTGATTTTAGGACTAAATCACTAAAATATTTGTGGGGTTGCATGGATTCCACATAAATCCAATTTGCCAACTCCATAGCACGTGTGGCCATGTCCAAACAATTAAACGTCTTGTGATGGTACAATTGTAGGTCCATTATAGGATTCACACGCCCATTTTTTCAAACCCACCCAATTTTTGATTAAAAAAACATTAAATTTATCTCCCCCCACTCCCTCCTTCTAATAAATTTATAATAAGATATATCACATCATTTGTCATCATAATTCTTTAAAACTCTTGTTATTTATCTAATTTTTTTAAGCTTCTACCATTGACCCCCCCCCCCCCTCCCCCCTTTTTCTTTTCAATTAACAAAGACATATTATGAATACATGACATTTACCGATTGAAAGTCTTCAGGAGGCTTGGCCCTTGCAAGTCCCCTAAAAAATAAATTGACTTCACATACTGTCTAAGTATGATTTTAACCAAAAATATGTTTATTTGTTAATGATTTGTCCCCCCATATAACACAATCCAATAAAATTATATATTTCATATATCTAAGAAAATGGTTTTCTATCCGTGGGAATTATTATCATGATTGATGTATAATTTTATTGAACATGATAACGTACACGCAAGACTCTTTCCTCTCTCTCTCTCTCTCTCTCTCTCTCTCTCTCAGCTTGCATATGGATGAATACATATATGTACATGAACTTTGAGGTTTCAAGTTTCAAAAAAATGCAATGCAAGAAATGGGATTTGATTTGTTTTAACCGTTGATGCCTTCATTCTTTATTCATATTTCCTTACCAAGACCATAAGCTTAGAACACCTTTAGACACCTTTCCCAATAAACATCTTTATATAATAATGCCTTTTATTAATCAACCTTTTAACCACCCTTCCTCCACTAATTAATAGACTACGACTATTCTTTATCTCCATGTACTCTCTCTCTTTCTCTCTCTCTCTCTCTCTTTCATGTGCAAATCTCATGGCACAACCAAGAAACTGACAAGTAAATCATTAAAAAAATTGCTCCAGTAAATTTGAAGGAGCAGTATGTTTAATTATTATTATAAATCTAAGCTTAAAACATAAGTTTTTCTCTTATCTTTGCAACATTCATTGCAATTTTCTAGTTATCTTTCTGTTAATTTTGTAATTTTGTTGTACTAAAGACTAGCACTATGAGGTCATATCATGTGCCTTAGTTGTATCCTTTCTGGCATTTAAAAAACCAATTAAAAACTTTGAAAAATTTACCAGATTCCCATCCATTGTGGAGCTAAAGAGCATGAAAATTTATAAACCATGGATGAGATCAAGTTCATGTGATGAGATCTCTACTGTCTAGCTATATTCTCATATTGTGATTTAGATTTGGATCTATTTGGATCAGTTCCTATATATGTATTCATTTTTTTCCTAATTTTTAAAGTCAATAGTCGATGCAACATGCTTAGTGCTCCGAATCACTTGCTGGTTAAGTGCTTTTAAGAAATATGTATGCAACTAAACAGACAGGCTCAAGTTCAATTAGATGTTACAATGTCAACGTTACCCATGTCTTAAAATAGTGAAAAATTAATTATGTTAATTCAAAAGAGGCCTTACTGCATCACATATTTGGGAGATTAAACTATTATTTTGCTATAGGTGAAAATTGACATCATCCCATTAGCGTACCGCAAAATATTTCATGTATATCTTACAAATGAATCCTTTATGCCTTAAGGCAGGAAAACTTTTACAAGTTGCAGTTCACCCAAAAAGTAAACAATAAAAAGTGGAGCTGAATAAGGGGACCATTTTAGATTGTACAGTAATTTTTTTCATATTCTTGCTCATCTATGTACAGTACACATTTGTTTTGGTTCCCTGTCTCTTCTTTTGATGTTATTGCATGTTGTAGTCCCTTTAATTTTCTTTTTTCGGTTTTTATAGATCTTTTCGTTCAACAATCAGATATGTTTTCCCCTATTGTATTAATTTCCTATATATATACATGTGTGCGTGTATTATGAAGCAAGGGCCTTTGCAAAATCATGTCAAGCACCAATCGCCATTCATGCTGGCCAAATTCTGCACAAGAACTTAATGAATGTTCGTATATTCAGAGAAACATAAAGGATGAAGATCAAAAGTCATTCACCTTCCTGCTGCATTGAATATCAAAACTGCAGCAAATTTTACATCTAGTTCTTGCATAAATCTTGAATCATTACTATTAAGACTTTAATTATTGACTCGAAACCGCTCCCGTGACCTAATAATGATGTTAACCGCCATGGCATGAGAGATGCTGATCCACATCATCTGCAATTTTAATATGAACCATCTTTCGTTTTCTGCAGGCCATTTAACTTTAATGGGTTGATAAAATTAATTAAGAACTCTAAGTTGGTGTAATGCTGTCCCTTCCACTCAAGGCAAATGTTCATTTTATATGTAGCCTTTTGATCCTTTACAGCAAAGACTCCTAGACAGCTTGACCAGATTTGCAGATTATGGAAAACTAATTATATTTTCACTTATTCCTTACTTTCATGTGCACTTCACTACTCCATCAGATTCCACAAATTTAAAATCTTCATCAATGCATTATCATTATTTTTATATTCAGTAAATATACCTGATCTGCTTCTATACAAGATCCCAAAAATTCACAGGAATTTGCTGTCAATATACATTAAGAAAAAGTGTAAATTTAAGAGTTTTTTACCTTCATTTGTGGCACAAAATAACGATGGGTTTAAGCCAAAAACTATGTGACAGAATGTACTGCATTTTGCTGTTTCATTGATTTGTGTCCACATAAATTGATGGACCACTTCGAGCTTTTGGCTTAGTACAGAAGATATGATATGAATGATCATCTTAATTTTAACTAAGCAAGAGCTAAGACATTCAAGAATAGTTGGTGTATCTCGTTGGTTTGATCATTAAGCTATCACTTTCTGATAGATGAAATCCATCAATCGAACGGGGCAATTTTGATAAGATATAGTGCCAGTGCTAATCTTCTTTTTAATCAGCTTCTGGGGTGTGACAAGTTGAAATTCTCTTTTGAGGGTGACCCCAAAATATGACCAAAAAAGAGGAAACAAGAAGGTAGAGCGGGTTAAAGTTAGAAAACGGAAATTATTTTGATAGCAGTAGGCACCAAGACGTTGCTTTATGATTGTTACTCCTAGTAAAAACTACTAGAAGGTATGTTTCAGAAAGCAAAAGCTAAAAAAACTCTGCTTAGTGTTGACAGCATAACTTCATAAAAAGTCCACTTACGTAAATAAAACCAAAAAACCCCATCTGCGTCACCTTCTTTGAATTAACAACTACACCAGTTAATTACAATAATACTATGAAGAAAATAAAATAAAAAATAAATAAAAAAAGAAGGTGCTCTTGGATCCAGATCTTCTGCTTTTCTTCTATAAACAAAACATGGGGTTCTCCCCTCAACAATCCCAAAACAGATCACCTGTTCTCATCTCTAAACAATGCCTGCAGCTCTAAGGCATCTCTTGTTTTCTCAAAACATTTTCTCATTCACCTTGTTACTTATTTCATCAAACTTTCTTTTCTTTTCTACTTGTGATGCTGTTGATGAACAAGGCCAGGCTCTTTTAACATGGAAGAACAGTTTAAACAGCTCAACAGATGCATTAAGCTCATGGAATCCTGCAGACACAAGTCCATGCAAATGGTTTGGGATTCATTGCAACTCAAATGGAGCAGTGGTGGAGATAAACTTGAAAGCAGTGGATTTGCAAGGCTCATTGCCTTCAATATTTCAGCCTCTCAAGTCCTTAAAGAGGCTTATCATCTCATCATGCAACCTCACTGGCACAATCCCAAAAGAATTTGGAGACTATCCCGAGCTTACTTTCATTGATCTTAGTGGCAACTCTCTCTGGGGTGAAATTCCTACAGAAATATGCAGGCTGAGGAAGCTGGAAAGTTTGTATCTCAACACAAACCTTCTTGAAGGTGAAATTCCTTCTGACATTGGAAACTTGTCAAGTCTTGCATATTTGACACTCTACGACAATCAACTCAGTGGAAAAATTCCAAAGACTATTGGAGCATTGAGTAAGCTACAAGTCCTTCGAGCTGGCGGGAATCAAAATCTGAAGGGGGAGCTGCCTTGGGAGATAGGCAACTGCAGCAACTTGGTCATGTTAGGCCTTGCCGAAACCAGCATTTCTGGAAATCTTCCTTCATCAATTGGAATGCTGGAAAGGATTCAAACCATTGCCATTTACACATCTCTGCTGTCAGGTCCTATACCAGAGGAGATTGGAAACTGCAGTGAGTTGCAGAATCTTTACTTGTATCAGAATTCAATCTCAGGTCCAATCCCAGGGAGAATTGGTGCTCTCAGCAAGCTTAAAAGCTTACTCTTGTGGCAGAACAGCTTGGTTGGTGCAATTCCAGATGAGCTTGGAAGCTGCACAGCTCTGACAGTTGTGGATTTCTCAGAGAATCTTCTAACTGGCAGCCTACCGAGAAGTTTTGGAAACCTCTTAAAGCTTCAAGAGCTTCAGCTTAGTGTCAATCAGCTGTCAGGTACCATACCGATTGAAATTGCAACCTGCACAGCATTGACTCATTTGGAAATTGACAACAATGCAATATCTGGTGAGATTCCTGCTGATATTGGCAATATAAATGGTTTGACTCTATTCTTTGCCTGGAAAAATAAGCTAACAGGCAATATTCCAGAGAGTCTTTCCCAATGTCAAGAGCTTCAGGCTCTTGATTTTTCTTACAATAACCTCTCCGGTCCAATACCAAAAGAGATTTTTGGCCTGAGAAATCTCACTAAGTTGCTTCTACTTTCCAATGATTTATCTGGTTTTATACCACCAGATATAGGAAACTGCACCACTTTACGCCGGTTAAGATTGAATGACAATAGGCTCTCTGGTACTATTCCATCAGAGATGGGACACTTGAAGAACTTGAATTTTGTTGACATGAGTGAGAATCACCTTGTTGGAGGAATTCCTCCATCATTAGTCGGATGTCAAAGCTTGGAGTTTCTTGATCTTCATTCAAATGGGCTTACTGGTTCTGTTCCTGATACTCTGCCTCCAAGCTTACAGCTTGTGGACCTTTCAGACAACAGGCTCTCAGGCTCACTTACTCATAGCATCGGATCCCTAACAGAATTAAGCAAGCTTCTTTTGTCAAAGAATCAACTTTCTGGCAGAATTCCAGCAGAGATATTGTCTTGCAGGAAGCTGATATTGTTGGACATTGGAAACAATCGTTTCTCTGGTGAAATTCCAAAGGAACTGGGTCAAATTTCATCACTTGAAATCTCTCTCAATCTTAGCTCTAACCAGTTTTCAGGAGAGATCCCATCAGAATTCTCTGGCCTTACCAAGCTAGGAATACTTGATCTCTCTCACAACAAATTATCTGGGGACTTAGATGCTCTTGCAAGCTTGCAAAACCTTGTCTCCCTCAATGTCTCCTTCAATGATTTCTCGGGTGAATTGCCTAACACTCCTTTTTTCCGAAAGCTCCCACTTAGTGACCTTGCTTCAAACCGAGGCCTCTATGTCTCTGGTGGAGTTGTTTCTCCAACAGACAGCTTACCCACAGGTCAGGCAAGATCAGAAATGAAGCTAGTGATGTCGATCCTCGTTAGTGCCAGTGCAGTGCTTGTGCTGCTAGCAATCTATGTGTTAGTTCGTACTAGAATGGCTAACAATAGCTTCCCGGCAAATGACACTTGGGAGATGACTTTGTATCAGAAGCTAGATTTTTCCATTGATGACATTGTCAGGAATCTAACGTCAGCTAATGTGATTGGCACTGGAAGCTCAGGAGTTGTATATAGAGTGACAATCCCAAATGGAGAAACACTAGCAGTGAAGAAGATGTGGTCATCCGATGAGTCTGGTGCATTCAGTTCTGAAATTCAGACGCTAGGTTCAATCAGACACAAGAACATTGTGAGGCTTTTAGGTTGGGGTTCTAATAAGAACCTGAAGCTTCTCTTCTATGATTACCTCCCCAATGGAAGCTTGAGCTCACTGCTGCATGGAGCAGGCAAAGGAGGAGCAGATTGGGAGGCTAGATATGAAGTTGTATTGGGGGTAGCTCATGCACTTGCGTACTTGCATCATGATTGCGTGCCTCCAATTTTGCATGGAGATGTCAAAGCAATGAATGTTTTGTTAGGCCCTGGATATCAAGCCTATCTTGCAGACTTTGGATTAGCTAGGGTAGTCGGTGGCAGCGGAGACGATAATTGCTCCAAAACAAATCAAAGGCCTCAATTAGCTGGTTCTTATGGTTACATGGCTCCAGGTATTCATTTATTTTTCTACCATTTTTTTTATATTTAGATTCTTAATCAGCTTAATATTGTATGATTAATCAGTTTTTTTTATCTGGGTTGTTCACAGAACATGCATCAATGCAGCGGATCACTGAGAAAAGTGATGTGTACAGTTTTGGTGTGGTTCTTTTAGAGGTTTTAACAGGAAGGCATCCGTTGGACCCAACATTGCCAGGTGGTGCACATGTGGTTCAATGGGTTAGGGACCATTTAGCCAGCAAAAGAGACCCGTCTGACGTTCTTGATGCTAAGCTTAGAGGCAGAGCAGACCCAATAATGCATGAGATGCTACAAACACTGGCTGTATCATTTCTCTGCATCAGCACAAAAGCTGATGATAGGCCAATGATGAAAGATGTTGTTGCAATGCTCAAAGAAATCAAACATGTTGATTCCACAAGGCCAGAACCTGACATATCAAAACCTCATTTATCAGCTCCTCGCTCATCGCCTCCAGCTAAGATTGTAGTTTCACATGGGTCATCTAACTGTTCTTTTGCCTTCTCTGATGAGTCAGTATAATCCCCAATACTAGAGGAAGCATCAGTATAATTTCAGCTAATATAATACATTCACCAATTGTATTATTGTAACAAAAATAAGCACTTAGTGTGAGCTTGAAGGGATGGAAAGCACTTTTATTAGAAGTGATTATCTTGGAAGTAGATATGAGAGATGTTTTGGAGGTTGAGAGAATGACTGCAGGAAAAAGCAAGGAGCTGTAACAATGATTGGTATTTTTGTATTTATGTAAGTAGAATTTATTGCAAAAGCTATGGGATTCTCTCTCTTTCTTTCCTGAACAATGCAGTCTAAGCAACGGTGCTCACATGGTCCCCAGGCTCCTCAAATCACAAGTCCATGTGCTGTCTGAGAGAGACTATCCACAACAATGTAAAGACACTTACCAATTAAAATATATAACTTTGTTATTGAAGTCAGTATGTCCTAATCAGAAGCACGTGGAAGTGTAACAAGATCATCATACTTCATCTATAAATTAAGTCATTTCATTAACAAGACTGCTTCACATGCAAAGGAATTAAGGTCCCATTTTGAGTATTACTGCAAATCTACTGTTATGATTTAACCTATAGTGCGCAAGAACCCTAAATGAAGCAATAGTAATGTTTTAAAATTCTACTGTCCTTGTCTAGAGAGGCTCACGTTCTACCATAATCATGATAGCAGCACTTCATGACGAGCTTTATGTGTTTTAAATTTGCACCTTTTTTTTCCTCAAACTGTACACATCAAGAAGAAGACAAATGTTGTGCCAACAGAAACCCGAGGATTTCATTGAACTATTTATTTGCAGTATATGGATTGATGGGATCTCTCTTACATTCTAACAAAAAGGTGATCTTATCAACAGAATCAAACTTCAAACCAAAGCCACTTGTTTCTTTTTCATGGAGCTAGGTTGTCAAAAAGAGTTAACACATATATACAGGATGGCACTAGGGTAGGCTGACAAAAAATAAGTTTGGGACAGTTGCGTGCTACAGTGGCCATATTTTTGGCCGCCATTGTTCCAATGAAAGGCATACCCTGTCCTTTTCAAAAAACTTTGTGAACTGGCTATGGACCATCATTCCATTCTAACATGGCATAAGAACTTATTGTTGAGCTTTAGGAAGGATACTGGGATTCTAGCTTCTTCAATATGAAACTTGTGACACACCAATTGAAACCACGGTACTGAAGCCAACGGATAATCCTTGATTTACGTGTCTCCTTTGGTGCACCTTGACTTCGGAGCCATTGCTTTGAGGCCTGAACAAATAGATGATCAATTGAATACTTTGACATGCCGAGTTTTGATTCTTGGTCTTGATCAGATTCACCATCCCTGAAAACCAGGTTCACAGCCTTTTTTGCATCGGTTTGACTTATTCCCTTCTTGAACAATGCCTAATAATTTGGGAAAGAAAAAAAAAAAAGGACTTCAACGAATTAGTATCTCCACTCACAAAGAATAAAAATTCAGAAGAAAAAACCAATACTTTTGCCCCATTACATGTCTTTCCATATAACCAGAAACTTCACTCACTGAATATGATACATGCAAACCATCGGTTAACTACCACAATATTTTGTAATACCTAAAGCAAGCCTGAAAATATTTTCCCACATCTCCTGATAGTTGTGATGAGCTTGTGCAGCATATGATTATGGTGATATTTAATATTTCATATTATTCAAGTCCGTGACAATCTCTCATGACTGCAAATTTTCAAAAGGAATTTCAGTGTTGTATGGTCTTTCCTCTCTGAAAAATCTTGTGGAGTCATACGGTGTAAACATTTATATCAGAAATTTAAAATTATTTAATACTAGGACTAGCTTCGTATGTAAACGTAACGATCTAGATTTGTTTTCCCTTAAAAGAAATGTCTAAAATCTGGAAAGAAATGGCAAAACAATGAAATGAAGGTTTATGTAGTAAATCATTTGACCGTAAAGAAAAATACTAAAAGGCAGATGCTTACTTGCTTGATTCGTCTAGGTCCCCAACTTGCAGAAGACCACCTAGATCGAGAATATGATTCAGCGTACAAGCTATCATTGATCAACCCTCTAGCATAACCGAGAGATCGAAGAGTTTAAGAAACCAGCCAACTAGAGTCATGGTGTTCCCAAGAAGTAGCACACAACACATTGTGAAGGACAACATCCTAACTAGGTAGTATTTACCTGCTTTGGAAATCAGTTATCACAGCCTCAATTACATGAGAAGGAAATTTCTTTCCATTCAGCTTCTTTCTCATCTCGACTGCTGTAAATGCTCTAGATAAAGAAAACAAGCTTAAGAATTTCAAAGCACTGGAAATGAAATGAACCTGATAACAACAGCAGATGTATTTCCAACACACTAGAAATAGTACCCACAATGCAGTAAACTACTTTTCCTAGAAGAACTAAAAATTTCAACAACAAGAAACATTTTGAAAAAATTTCAAATCTTGAGAAGTTTTAAGACCAAAACTATATCCTAACCTTGTCGCAAGTAATTTGACAGCCAAATTCTCAGCTTCCTGTCTTGCTTTAGCTGCTTGCAAATAAAAATCTTTTTGTTGAAGGATTTTCATCTCCTCAGCAACCTCCTGGGGTTCTTCAAATACCTCAGATTCTTCGAAAAGTCCATGCTCACAACTAATTTCTTCTCCAAATTCTAAAAAAAGACTAAATACATAAAGCATATTGCTAAATTTTAATACAAGAAGAAAAAAGAAATAGTAAATAAATAAAGCTAAGACAGGTAATAACAATTCTATATAGCCAACATTTCTCTAAAATACGCTTTCAACAGATTTAACATAAATCAATATTTTGAATGCATGCACATAAAGAAGTTAATTTTAGTAGATAGTCTATCGTTTGCATGCTAAAGAGAAAATTCCAAATTTGTTTCAATACAAAAGCAAGTTAAAGAGAAAATTATACCTTGTTTAGCAGCATCCAACAATATGTTGTTGTTGGTCATTCGATTATGATTTTGGAGCTTCTTATGTGAAGCAAAACTTGTCTTCACATCTCTCCCACTATTTGAAACCTCAGTTCTCAACTCACTTGCATCTGACTGTTTTTGCAGTTCATTTCCCTGCAAACCATTTACCGGCACAGAATTTTTTGGTTCATAAATCTTTAAAGGTTTCTTTACATCTCTCCCACTATTTGAAACCTCAGTTCTCAACCCACTTGCATCTGGCTGTTTGCACGGTTCATTTCTTTCCAAACCCTTTACCGGCACAGAATTTTCTGATTCCTTAATCTTTACAGATTTCTTAGGGACATACCTGACAGGAAAAGATGAGCTGTAGTCCCTTCCTTTCACACACGAGATTGCATTGTTTTTACTTATCCTAAAATAAACAATAAAATAAAATGAAATAAAATAAAATCAGAATTGTCATCACTACAGTAAAATTGCATTATTACCAAAATCTAAATAATATGCACACATTTTCTTTCCAACAAATAGATATTCCGTTTGCTTGCCAAGAAGATGTAGGTAAAATAAAAAGAAAAAAAGGAAAGATG
This sequence comes from Atalantia buxifolia, assembly GCA_030444775.1. Lineage (NCBI taxonomy): Eukaryota > Viridiplantae > Streptophyta > Magnoliopsida > Sapindales > Rutaceae > Atalantia > Atalantia buxifolia. Next base: position 24,043,551 of record CM059834.1, on the reverse strand, counting down.
AAACTAAATGGAAAAGAAAAGGGTTTCCTACAAAAGGATCTTTCTGCACTTTAATTTCATTTTCATTCATTTCCTAACCAACCAAGCAGAGGGTAACAGTGATTGAAGCCAAAATTGAGAGAGAAATCTTACCAAGGAATCAACAACCCGCGAAATTCAAGCCGAGACGAGATTTTTAACCCGACATTTCCCGCTAGAGTTACCATTTTAAATTAAAATTTCAAATTTTCGCAGAGGTGAGCGGGTCTATAAACCCTAGATTAGATTTTAACTCAAATGGCGCGTGTTTGCAGTGTCTCTAAGGAGCGTAGCAGTTGGTACTTATAGAAACTATTGTGGACCCCACTTTTGGCGCGGTTACCGAACTTTCAAAAATGATAATGCCAATAATAATTTCCGCCCAAAAATAAATTTCTGTTTTTGATTTTGTTAATTTGACAAGATCATTTTTTTTTTTAAATACACATTATTTTGCCCTCTCATGGTTTAGCAAACATTTTATATTCAAGATTCAAGAATCAAACACCCATGAAATTATTTATTTTGATAGTAGGGATGAGAAAATAACGTTTTAGTGAATATTTACAGCCAACTTTTTTTTTTTAGTGAATATTTGCACAGGCAACTTAAAAGATACATACCATAAGCAATATTAAATTGCTTCATAACTATTCACTCAACTCGAATGCTACAAGACCTGCTGATAATCTTATCTTTGCCTTATCCCATTTTCAGAGCATACAGAACATGGCAAAACCCTTGGATTGAATCATCACTTTCTTTATTGGCACTAGATGCACATTCAATTGTGTTTGGGTTAAAAATGAATAATCCATAGCTTGAGCTAGATTCATTAAATAACCAGCCGTGCACGTCCCAAAAAATTTGTATCGATGTGTCATTCATTGAGATGGTCTCATTTCCTCTAAATCTCCAATTCAAGTTCAGAATGCGAATTGTCAAGGTCCCATCTATACTTATCCACATTTCAGGATCTCCCGGACCAAATAAAGAATTTTCGATGACGATGTCGTGCTCTTCTTTCCCATCACCCAAAAGGGCTCTCGTGCAAAATAACTTTTTTCCGTACACATTCTCTTTCTTGCACAGTAAGGTAGCCTCTGGGAAGGTTGGTCTTTTCTTGGTTCTCTTGTACGCATCATTCGGTGAATCTCCTAGCAATAACACAATCTCATCTTCATACACAACGGCAACATAATAATCCGAACTTGGAGCTGGGTTGCTAGAGAATTTGGCCTGTCGAAAATCCCAATAAACAAAAGCCCTTTTACCATCAATTTCAAAGTTTTTGAGTCCCTTTTTGTTCCAAAACTGAGAAGCTTTTAAATCAGTCTTGAAGGTGTACGGATGTTGATCATCGTAAGGGTTCTCCACGTTGAAGCAAAGGTAATGGTTAACGAGGTTCTTACTCCATGTAACTGTTATCTTTCGAAAAATATCTGCAATTTTGGCTTGGTAAATGAGGATTAGCCAGCTCTGTGAAGCTTTATTTGCCACCCGATCCTCCCTTTTTGTTGATGATGGCGGCTTTGCTGGAATGAAAGGTGATCCGCTTTCATAACCATGTTTAGGCATTGGATTCTCGAGGCTGATTCAAGTCGTAAAATATGCATGTCACGAGGGAATCTGAATCTCAGCCTTGGATTTGAAATCCTCAAAAAATGAGAAGACGGGAAATAGGACAATGGTGGGAGGTTTTGGGGAAGTTTCCCTAGAGATTACTTTGGAGGAAATATGCATATAAGCAGAGGCTATTAATGTCGGGTCCTAGATAGAAGCTTTTTTGTTTTCTGTTACTGAAAATAGATTGATTCTTTCACTTAATTTAAGTTAAGAGTTTTCCAGATTGGAGGTAAATATGGCGAATTCTTGAACCACCTGAGTAATATTGAAACTATCTTTAGTAAGCATGAAACCTTCTTTGAAAAATTCAAGTAAAAACTAAGTTAAGGTTGTATTGCAAATAATAAGATCAGGAATTAAGCCCAGTTATTTTCAGTTTTCCCCTTCTATCTACTGACAATCATCATGCCCAATATAATCGTAGTACTTAAAATTGTGCTGTTAATTTTTTTAATTTTGGAAGTGAAAAGTTCAGCCAAACTGCCCTTGAGACGTACTCTTCGTAATTATAGATTCTTTTGATTGATAAAATGCTCTTAGGTACCACAACAATTCACTCTCAATAACTTACAGTATAAAACTCAAGACACCAACGTCAACATCCAATGTACAAAAATGTAAAATATTGGGGGCAACAGATAAAATTTCGATCTTTTTTATCCTGTATATCCATAAGGTCAAATCAAAAACTTTCCACGAGGTGAAGACCGACTCCTCTTAAATTCGGGCATTGATGTATTATTGCCTCCTTCCTGTGCTTGGTGAGTTGCAGCATTTCGCAGCTTGTTTTCAAGTTTCTCCGCCGAAAAGGACTCCACTGGCTGCACCAATCCCCTGCTGCACACATTGCACAATGTAACTTAACAGCGAACATATGAAGATACCAACAGTAACTGTTAACAAGAACTAATCAAATGAGGATAAAAAGCTTTGAAAACCTTGGTTCTAGATTTTGGGAGTTCCTTGAGAAGTTCTGTTGAACCTTCTTCATCTTTAATTCACTGTGCACTGGTGAACCAAGAAGCGAATGCTCACTTTCTGGTTCGGAGAAATCACTTTTTGTAGCCTCATCCATCTTTTCACCAGTATCCATATCAGAAAGCAATGTTATTCCCATATCAGATTTCTGGAATCTAGCTGGAAGTTGATGCTTGGCCTTGGCCTTGCTCTCTGGCTTGCTTTTTCTAATGCCACCTTGTCTTATATTAAGAGCTTGCCGAATTTGTTCATCTTCATGCTCTGGGTATTTACTCCTGTGGCTGACCTTTTGGAGGCTGGACAATGCATCTAAAACATTATCCTGCTGCTTTGCCGATTCTTGTGAACCTATATACACTCTTGAATTGTTGATTTCTATTGAAGATGTGATCACTGGCGTTGCGGAGATGGATTTATTGACTGGTACTCTAGCTGGAAATGGTACTCGGGAAATTGGTTGGTTCTCAGTTGTGTCAGCCTTGACCCTGCTTCTCAGGAGGGTTCCTCTATCAGTAGATATTGATCTCCTAACAGAAGGGGATGATGTTCTTGGCTTTGATGACCCTCCCAATCTGTCTTCAGCCACTAATGGAATCTTTGGCAATGGCTCCTTGTCCGTCAATGCAGAAGGAAACCTTGACCTCCTTTGCTTACCTGAAGAAGTGCTTCTAGGCTGAAATTGATACACGACAGCAAGACGGAGATGAGGCGTCCACAATACAATGCTTTTTTAAAAAAAAGGATACATATTTTACATTGTGATTTCTTTTACCTCAAGGCTTCTACTGTCATCATTTGGCTGATTTATCCCAGGCTTCAAGCTAGCACTAATTCCATATCGTGGCACATGAAAAGGTGAAACTGCTCTTGGTTTTTGAGATTCTGAAGTATTTCTTGTTATCCCACCTCTCAGTTGTTCCAATTCTGCTTCCTTTTTCTCCAATGTTTGTTTAAGATTCGATATCTGAATACATTGTAAATTGTTGTCGAGTTTCAAATATAGTGAGAAACACTCATGCCAAAAATTGTATTTGAGGGTGATGAAAAACAAACCTCTTCTTTGAGTTCTCGGATTTCACCACTTTCTTTGTTAGAGCGGGCAGCCCCTAGTTCTATGGAGGAAACTCTCTCAGCAAACTTGAGTGTGCTAACGGTCTCTCCAATAGCATGAGGTTCAGAATTTATGTGTACAAACATTAATGTTTTAGCATGCCCACCTGTTCATTAAATCAAAAACAATAAAAGCAATCAGAGACTAAAGAGATTAGAGAGGAAAAAGTCTACTACCGTTTGTCGAATGAGTGGCAAAATAAGTCTATGCATACCTAAAGAATCCTGCAATACTTGAGTAAGTTTGCTGTTTCTGTAAGGAATATGTGCACTCTTTTGGGCAAGAGCAGAAATGACATCTCCAAGAGCTGAAAGTGATCTATTAATATGTTGAGCTTCCTTTAATCTTTCACCTACAGCTTCTGATTTATCAACTCTCTCACTTCCAGCCAAATCCACCAGATGAAGGCAACCTTTAAGAATGGATCCAGTTACCAACTCTCTTCCCAGGACATGAACTGTCAAAACACTGCAGAAGGAAGGTTGCATTCGGAAAAACATAAGTAAATTAGCTAAATTGATCAAAAAGTTTCAACTATTGTGACAGTGTAATATGGAACCAACAAATGTAACATTAAAACTTGCAGTAGTATTATTAGAAGCCTTTGGTTTATGTTACAGTTGCAAAATAAATGCTACAAAAAGAAAATCTTTACCTGTGAGAACGGCTACTTCGTTCATTTAGAGCAGTAGCGCCAACAGCACGATTCTTTTGACCAATTCTCATCAACTCAATAACATCTTCAGTACTTGTAACTGGAATCAAACTTGCATCTGGTACATTAAGGCCATTTGCTTGAGCAGTGTTACGTATATCTAATGTAATGATTGTTAAGGTAAATCAAATACTTTTGCAGCTTTTCAACCCAAATTGCAAACAAACATAAAGTTTTAAAGTCATGAAATGTGTTGTAGAAAGTAAATTTCAAAAAGGATATCTTCTATTAGAGCCATCACTGACTAACAAGTCTCTCACTTGTTCATTGTATATTTCAATCATCTGAACTCCAACCTCATACTTTATCATATCACCCCTTGTATTTGATATTTGAAATAAGTCACGTAGAGCTCGATAGTTTACACCCCATGTTTCCTCAGCTGTGAGGTCAGGGCCACTCTGTAAAAGAAAATATGTTATTTGTAAATTGAGGTTGAAGAAAATATTGCTGCTCTTTTATATTCAGAATGTTAGTGCAGCATTAAGTTATTTGCTATGAATCAAGTTTTGACTTAACACACAGTAGTACTTTTACATTAAGGAATTCAAAGTGTGATTTTACCATTGTGTATGTCTTCCCTGAGCCAGTTTGTCCATAAGCAAATATGCAGACATTAAAACCATCTAGAACGGACCTGACCAATGGTTGCGTATCTACATATATTTGCTCTGTACATAAAAAATAATAAAATAAAATAAAAATCATCATGAGTAGGGTGGTGTATGGTCACTAAACCATTTTACGATTTTAGATTATTAACGGACTTTGAAAATGATTGAAAAGACTAATCTCAAGAAAGAGAAGGTACCCTGTGACACATTTGGAGCAAACACCTTATTGAATAAAAACATCTTTCGTGCATCTTTGCCTTGTTTGAAAGGATTAGTAACCATAATATTTCCATTTTCACCAATATAATCAACAGTGGATTGTCCATTTGATTGCCCTGGTAAAAAGGGTCTTACTCTACAGTATACCCTTATTGTTCCTGCATTGAATTCAAAAGATAAGCACCTTGCACCATAAGATTTTTTTATTTTCTCAACTCAAAAGATGCAAGATAATGGAGAAAAACCTTTAAGATCTTGGACTTGATTGTAAAGTACACGGTTTTCCTCTAAAACCTTTTGGTAAGAAGAGGAGGCGACTTCAAGATTCTTAATATAATGCTCTGCAATAAGTAAAAATACAGCTTCAATGGAAATGCTAATAATGGAAATTTTCAAGTCAACATATAATAACCAAAAAATGATGTCAAAAGGATTTTTTTTTTTTCCAGATCCTCACCAAGTCTATAAAGTTCCTCCTCCCAATTTGATTGAATTTCTTTGACTTCTCCTTTTGTCTCCAGATATTGCAATTTTAACTCCTAAAACCAGTGGGAAATTAATATGAAGTAACGACTACCAAGATACGCATAGTGATTCGATCTTTTGATCACCCGTTTTTGGAAAACCATTTTTTGTATAAAACAGAAGATGCATCTAAGTTGATTTCAAATGCTTAATAATTTCAGTGCATTATGATCAAACCTGAAGTTGTTTCTGATGCCGATCTGTTAGTTCTGCATGATCACAAGAACGACTGATGGAATGCTGAATGACTTCACGTTTCTCACCACAGATGCAGAATTTGGAGTAATCACCAGATACCAAACTAGTTTTTCGTCCAAGGTATTGTGAAATGGCTTCCATGAATTCAGCTTTTGACAGAGAACCAACTTCACCTTTCAATATTTTCTTCAGAAATAGTCCAAGCTGTAGAAAATGTTTATTACTCATTGAAATGTCAATGAAAGCACAACATACATTGTGATAGTTCAAATTTTAAGTACCTGAGTGCCTTGAGAGACTAGTACTGCTGAGAAATCCTTAACAACCTTACCGAGCAAAGTGTCAATTATCTGCAACATTTCATACAAAAGAGTTGAAAATTTAACCAAAAGAAAGAAAGAGAAATGTGCATATGCAATAAGATAGCTTTTTTTTTTTGGGCTATGAATGCAGAGAAATTTCATTATAAAAAAAAAAAATAACAGATTCTGAAGCACGGTATTTAGTATTTTGATCTTTACATACTTCCAGAGGCCAGACCACAAATTCCATGATAATTTAAGTCGAAAGAACATCAGAGAATCATCTTGGCTTGAAGACAGTAGTATGCCAGCATGATTAGATTAGAATTTGAGATTAATTAATAATAATGTAGTATTTAGTTCAGATCTTTTTGAATTTTCATAATTGCCCATTCAAAGTGCTGTTAAATATACTTTTATCTTCAAATGAACTATTCATATTTATAAGAGCATTTGAACAACAAATTGGAAAGGATCTTACCTACCATTGCATTCAAAGGAAACTCTTCAATCCCATTACTCTCTCTAAGGTAAGCCTGAAGAAGTCGAAGCCCAAAACGATCAAAAAGGAATGCCAGAGCATTTGCAGTTTTGGATTCTTCAAGTGAGACCTCATTGGAGAGATGGAGAAATTCCAATAGCTGTTCATATTGTGATGATTCAGATTCATCAAAGGACTCATCTGTACTTTCACTACCAACCAAGGATGGTGACCTGTTTGGGAAGGATGTGATCTTTACAGTCCCTCCATACCTCCAAACACCAATTCCTCCGGCTTGCTTCCACTCATAATAACCTTTCAGGCAGAGAATGCAGTCTACAACTTTACTTGAGGAGCCTCCCTGTTTCACATAAAGTCTCTCAAGCTCAGTTTTAAGGAAATAACATGCTAAACACATAAAACTACTATAAGAAAATAGGCAGAAACAAAATTAGGCATGGTCTTGCACTTGAGATTATGTTAAATGAAATAACATTTGATTGCCTCAGATGACAACTGATTTTAAATGCATCATCCTGCATGTAGATTTACATACCAAACAGTTTAAGAAAGAGTTAAAACCTTTTCCAAATCAGATGCTTCAAAAGTCAGAAGCTGCATATCTTTAACAGCCACAAGAAAGTTCCTCATGTTTTCGAAATACTGAATTGCAGACTGTGCTGCTCCCTCTGTTGCCTGTACTGCAATAATTGGATTTTCCACCACCTATTTACGTTTCAAACACAGAGTTGAAACTAAGAAATGAATCGAGTGGTTACAAGAACAATGAATGTTTATGATTACGTAAATTTTCTTGTTAAAGGAAACAATACCTTAAGAACAGCTCCAGGATTGACTTTGTTAAGCACATTGCATAAAATAAGGCCATTGCGAAGAGCAAGGCGAAACTCTTCTTCAGAGGGTTCTTTAGGCAGGGTTCCTGAAGCACCTTTGTCCATCTGCCTTAGCCATTCTGCTGCCTGGTACCTCCTTGCAGCTGGTATAAATAAAAAATTAATATAGTTATAACTTAAAGATTTAGAAATTGTTCTTCATTCACTAACATGTTCTCATTTTCTATGCTTTTTCTTTGAGAATTATACAGAAGTTATCACATTCTTTTGTTTTATATATATATATATATATAATCAGTAGATATCATAATTGATAATCCTTATGAACTATATATATAAATAAGTATAAAAATTATGTTAAATTTGTGTACTAATTGAACATATTAAGGGACAATCTTGTTCCTATAGAGCCTTAGAAAGGATAGGCATCTAACTAAAACTGATGGCATATAGTGTATTAACAATGTTGGTCCTTTCATTTTGTAAATTTTACTACATACATGTCAGATAGAATTTAAAGTTTGATCCCTTGCTATTTGTGAGTACCTAGTACTAGATTTTGAGCTATAAAAGCGGAGAGGTGCGCACTAATGGTGAGCGGTGTGAAGTCTATAAACTACAACTGCTTGCATTTATGTGGCCCTGAGCATCATAATTGAGGCCATTTTTACTCATATTTACCACCACATTGACCCACACCTAACTGACAAATTCTATAAACTTTCAGGTTTGGTAGGTGAAACAAGTAACAAACAAATGAATATATAAATTTTGATTCTGGTAATTTTAGCCTGCACAGTTTAATATGCCAGTACTTGAACAGTTGAATATCAAGATTTAGTCTTGAAACTCCATCAATCCGTGCTTATGATATACATTCAAGCACCAAGTATAAACAAAAAAATAATTGACATGATTACACATCATCATCTGATCAAAACTTGCTAATATTTCTCAGATACTTTACTGTGACTTAATACCATCTTATCTTTTGCTTTTTCTTTTTCGTTTACTGTCACTATAACTTTTTTTATCTTCCATACCTATGAGCTGAGAATTGGACCCCTATCCATCATTAGTTGCAATGTTTCATTCTATACACTCCCAAAAAAGGTAGAGTGTTTGTAAAGGTAGGTGTAAATAAAAACTGGGGATTCATACTAAAGTAAATAAACAAACTAACAATGGGGCTAAATTGAATTAATTTCTCCAAGATGGTCCCATGTCAGCACTATTTGTGACGGGGATACCAAACCCTTTTCATTTTTCAAACAGAGATCACCCGCATTTTGTGGAATGAACATCATGATTCCTATTTGTTTTTTTTTTTCCTTTTCTTTTCCAAAATGAGAATAATATCATATGATCACCAAACCCACGAAAATAAAGTAAAAAAGAAAGTAAATTACACAAAAAAAAGAAAAAATTCTAGAGAAACAAACAGGAAAAATAGTGATAATCAGAAATGGCACCTGCTTCTTCAGCTTTTCTGTGAGCTAATTCATAGTCATTAATAATTTCTTCAGTGTATGAAGCCTCATTGCTGGAGACTACCGACTTTAGTCCTCTTAAGTTCTTGCAAGGAGAGGTGAAAACTGAACTTGAGTAATTTGTCTCTTGTGGCATCTTTCTATCTTATCTCTCTCTCTCTATAAACTCACTGGCACAACAAACAAAAAAGAACTGCTCAAAAACATTTGAAATGATGAATTCTTTGATGATCAGCAAATGAAAAAAAAAAATTCAAGAAATGATACAATGCGTGAAGATGTAAGAAAAAGAGAAACAGATGAATGAGCACACAACCCCAGAAACGAAATGACTTTGTTCAGTGATACTAATTTAAGAGCAAGCAAATAGTAACTGAAGTTACCTTGAAGGGTCTTTAAAACTGTGAAGAGTCCTCGAAAATTTAGCCGCGGGTGGGTGGGGGCGGGGTCTCTGTACTTGAGCTTGAGAAGATGGTCTGTTGCAGAAATGGGAGGTGAAACAAATAAGCTTCCCGTGTGGGGTTAAAGAGAGAGCATTAATGAAATTACATGTACATGATGAACCTCTGCTTCATTAAATGCTTCAAATTACATGTGTGTATAAGTTTCTCTCTGCTGCTTACGAAAGAAACTGAAAGAGAAAGAGTCCTGATAAGAGAAAATCAAAGGACTAATGAAATTTAAACGTTTTAGTGTCTTTGCTTTCTTCTATCTAAATAAAGAATCAATATTACTCTACAAAAGTGACATATTCATTATGCTTTTAAATGGGTCATAACAGCTCTTTCTTCTTCATCTTTTTTTTTTTTTTCATGTCACATGTAACTTACCTCTCTCTCAATATATGTATAATAGTAATATTATCGCATAATTTAAACGACGAGGTGTAAAATATAGAATCTATCTCTAAATAATGTTTTTTTTAATAATACACATAAGAGATTTAAAGACTTTTTTTTTGATATATTAAACCATCTGATATTTGAAAATCACATTAGACCCCGATTAATTTAGATTTGAGTCAGATGAGACTATTAGGACGATAAAACTCTCTCAATAAATATTTAATGTAGTTGTATTCCCAAACCTTAAATTGTTGAACAAGAAATTTAAACATTTCGCAACATCTACTATTAATTTAAGTAGTACTCATATAAGAAGATAATAATTCTTAATATTATTATAATTATTTCTAAGGTTCTATTTATTGACTTAAAAGTTTTGAAAATGTGCTTCCAAATGGCATGCCATGAAGGCAAATTAGGAAATGACAAGTGTGGAATGCAATGGGACCCTTAAACCGTTGGACTGCACGGCAAGATCCACCCAAAATGATGGCGTAATTTGGGTGGCTTTATAAAGCTTTGGACTCTGGCATTTCTTTTGTTATGGTGTTTTCTCTCAAAGTGGATGTTATAATATTTGTCATTCTCATGCCTGCACTTGCTGTCTATCCCTTTCTCTCCATTTTGTATGCATATTAATTTTGTTGCTTGATGATGATGGTGAAGGATGGTTATAAGTAGGAGCTTAATGACTGTTTTGCAGTATTTTCAACCTCGTCATGTGCTCTGGAACAATCGAAATGTCCCATTTATTACCTTAGTTTTGAAATGAATTTGGTGCTAAAAGATGTTGCCCAAATTCTCAATTAATTAGTAAACATGTTCATGTGACATATATGTCGAAAACAAGATTAAGAGAGTAATTAAATAATCAACACTCGTATCTCTAATCTGAGAACTATAAAACAAGAAAGGTGCCCTTTTTTTTCTGAACTAAAATCCTAGTGTTTGGTGAAGAAATAAACAATGGTTGGTGAGAAAGAGAAAATACTGGCTGTAGATTCTCCTCCAAAAATTAAAAGGGAAAAAACGAAGTTTCTTCATATTTTACGTATTCGGTAGGTGTGAGAAAGTGGTGATATTCTCACTTTGAGACCAATAAAGGCAGATAAATTAAAATTGTTTGTAAGCATAACGTTAGGGTTTTTGAAATAAAAAGGAGGCAAAGTTGAATTAACTTCATTGTGGGAACGTTGGATCCCCTAGATTTAAATGATTGCGGAGAGTCGCTTTTTCATTGAGTCTTTCTAAAATTTGTACCCCATTTAAGAAGGAGGGTTCCCTCAATCTGCTGCATGCAATTACTTTTCTAGCTCCCTTTTTCTTTTGCATTAGTTGATAATTGATAAAGTTGTGTGTGTGTGTGTGGGAGAGAGAGAGAGAGATAGAGTTTGTGAAGGAGACTTGTTTTATAAGCATTGTTGTGATGCCTAGAGTCAAAATTGTTACAGCAAAAAAGATGTTTAATTATCATATGGTCAAGGAACATCTGAAATTATCTTTTTCTTTCAGGATTTTTTGTTCTTTTTATTTTTGTAAAAATGGCTTGACCTTCAATTTATCTTCTCTTTTGTCACTTAAAGACAGAACAATAACAAATCATCCCACGTAAATTTTTTATTTTTCAAAGAATAAATATGATTTTTAGACATAAAAAAATTAATTAGGTTAATTTATAGCTCTTTTACCAACTTATAAGGTCAGGTGATAAAAAAAATATTCGAAAGATAAAATTTTCATTCTACAATCATCAAAATTATGGGTAAGACTTGGAGTTTTTTCTTTTCCCAAATATTTATATGATTATTGGATCTAACGCTCGAAAGAAAGGTCAATGGCATTGGTGGATCTTGTTTTGATAGTTGATAACTATTATTTTTCTCCAAGAACAAGAGAATAGTCAATGGGCACTTGATGCTTCATATATAATCCCATGATTTATTATTATTTGCAAGGATTATGATTATAAAGATGTAAATATGTAGTGCCATAATTATTATGCTTTGTCACCTTAAAGCATTAAACTTCTCCACCATCAATACTGGTCGGTGCAATAGCACAAACCCAATTGAATATCTTCCGAGAACAATGATATGACTTACCACACTTCTTTTTTTTTTTTTTTTTTTTTAGCATAGGATCAATCAAAGCCATGATCCCTGTGCAAAACAGCCTTTTTTATAAAAAAAAATTCAAAATTATTGAAACATATACAATTTGTACATTTCTTTTTTGGACAGAGAGAAAAAATATTTTTCCATTTAGCAAAACACGCAACACATATTGATTGTTTGGTCCCCTCTATCTATTGTAAATCATTCACGCATGCTAGCCATCGCTTCCCCTTTAATATGTTTTGTGGTTCTAGTTCGTAAGTGATTCACGTTATGTGTACCCAAGATGAGAAACCATTTGATATATGTACCGAGGTGATATTAATGTTATATTCAATAATTACAGGTGATCTTAGGAATTCTCGACGCAATATCTCATTTTATTAAATTCTCGCTAAATGTAATTTTTTATCACTTGTGAAAAAGTAAATACACACATGACAATAGTTTTAATATATTATACACTTATAATGTCTTGGCTCTAATTTTTTTTTTAGCGACATAAAAATATTATGATATATGAGTCATTCTTTAATGCTCGAACATCCTCTTTTTTTTTTTTTAATATGGACACATTTTTTAAACTATGTGATTTAAAAGAATTATTTTTTTAATTCTTTTAAACTGTACGATTTAAGAGTGTATCCGTATTAAAAAAAAAAAGGGTGCCCACACCTTTAAATAATTATATGATATATAACATATCATCTTTGGACCCTTTTCCAAGTCTCCAAGGCTCTATCAAAATTGAAGAGAGCATGGTAGCGTTTGATGAGATATATAGGGTTAAAGTGCAAGTACAAGGTTATGGGCCAGTTTAGGATTGCGGAGGCTAATAAAATAAGCTGTTTGTGCTGTGCAGATGAAATAAACTATTGATTAAAAAAGTAACTTGGTGTCAGAACTGTCTTGTTAGTCATGTGCGTTTGAAAAATAGAGTACATGTGTTTAGTAAATCTTATTACAAAAGTACTGTTGTATTATATAATGAAAAAAATAGACATACGTTTTAATTACTTTTTATTTTATGTTTAATAAATTATTTAGACATAATTTTTTCTTAAATATGTAAAATTACATTAAAAATAGATTGTCAATAAATTTGAAACAATTAATTAACAAAAATATAAATATATAGATTCAACTTTAAAAGCATAGTTATGAAATTAGCATATGAACTTACCGGATCAAAATTGGAGAGAACGTATTTGGTTATGGCGGTAACTAAATTGTGGCGGTAAAATAATATCTAATGATTTATATATTAGGATTTATGGATAAGTAAGATATAATTGTCTTTTTATTAAAATACTAGAGTTATAATAGACATTTTAAAAAGACGTAGTAGCTTATTGAATCAATGTTCGCTTTATAAAAGAACCTCATCCGCTTTTAAAAGTTCTTTGACGAAATGGAAAAAATTATGAAATAAACTACTTTTACAAAATTTATCAAACATTATTTTTATAAAAAATTATAAAATAAATAACTTATTAAATTTCAATCTCAATTTCAAACGGGCCTGTGCATGTGTGGCTCGTGCTCAACTTCTTGCAATAGAGCTCATTATTATGATGGATTCCACTCATTGTTGGTTTGGGTCACACAGCCCACAACATGACCAAAATCTCTTTCATTGCTTCCAGCCTACAATGAAAAACCGACAATGGGCTAAGCCATTGTAAAATAAAAATGGGACAGAACTACAAAAATTTGGGCCTTTGTTCCTTAACCGAGTCAAAATCTCAGCCGAATTGGATAATCATGAAGAGTGGGCACAAACAATTTCATCCCCTCGAGAAGTACATGTAAAATAAAAAGTGCTTGTATTGGTTCTATCCACAAGTGCTTCCATCGTTTTCTTTCATTCAGATGGATAGAGATCAAAAGATGTGGCGGCAGCCAATCTGTATGAAGAATAAAGAAAAAGAAGTCACTTGTGGGATAAGATTAAGCAACGCATTTTCATGTCTATCAGAAGTGAAATGTCACAATGAACAGCAACTTTGTTTGGGATGAAAAGAAAGATTGGAATTAGACATTGCAACAATGATGAATCATCATCCCACCAAAAACACCCAATTAAAATTTTCAATTCTCACGTCTCCATGCCTAATTACCAACTTTCTTTTCAAAATCATTATTTTTGGGCCTACCACAAGATCTTGTTTTTGCTATGAAAAAATAAATAAATAAAATTAGATTAAAAATGAATAGATATTCTCTATTTAATCCTATAACAACGAATGTTATATTTTCGATTAACGTTACCATTTGGATATGATAATAATTAAAAAAAATTTTAATTTAAGATTTTAAAATGCAGGAAAATTTGAGAAAACTTTAAAATCTTATGGTTTTAAAGATTTAATTTCATAATACTTTAAAACCGTGTGATTTTAAAAATTTTCCAGACAAAAAAACTATTATGATAATAATACACCCCACAACTTAGATATCTTCACATAATTAGAGAGTTAATAAAATCTAACCATTTGATGGTTCCTTAATAGTGAGGTGAGGTATATATTTATAGTCCTACCACTCAAATATTTTTTACTAGTTTAGATAAATTTGTACCTAGTTTTCATGTACACATCACATAATTACATTACGTTTTCAATTTGATTTGAAACTTCATTAATCTTCTACATACATTACAAAAAAATAAATAAATAAATAAAGACTTTGACTTCTTTGCTAAACCGAGTGACAATTCTATTCAAATCCTATCCTTCTTCTTGTTTTTTTCGACATTATCTTTTACTAAAACAAGACAAATAAAATCATAAAGAAATCAAATAACAACAATCACTGCCTTACAAATTTTGTTCCATGGTTAGTTTCCTGTAAAATATATACTGAAAGAGACTTGTCTACTAAGTCGATGATGTCTAACACCACGACAGTATTTTTACAATGTTATCGAAATTAATTATTAACAATCCCTTTATGTGTCATCTCTTATGTAACATGCTAACATCATTAGATGCTATCAATATTTATATATATATTTTCTCACCTTGATAGCAACTTAATAACAATTTGGAAAATAAAATTTTCTTGGCATTATTTATTAAATATTTATTTTTAAAAAAATATATAAAAGCATTATATAAAAAAAAAAAAATCTCGGTCGAGGAATAATCTAGCATGGCACGTAGTGGAGACAAAATCAATGAGACTAGCAGGCCTCCCAATCATCTAACCAATTTTTTAATTGTGCCATTTTAAGCACTTTCCATGGAAGTGCTTCGTTAAAAAATTATTAATTTTACGAGCTAAAAAAATATTTAAAAAATTACTAAGAAGGAAAGTGAATATATCATAATCTAAACTTTGTCCAAATTCCTTTCTAGGTTTGTCCATTTTTTTATTATATATTTGGTGAAATAATTTTTAGAATTTTTGTGAAAAATAATAAAAGAAAGTTAATTTGACTGTAAAATTTGAATGCTAGGGAGATATTTTCATTGATTTTGTGAAAAAGAATTTTAACGTTTTCAACAACAAAATATTCTGAAAATTTTAGCAAGTAGCAGCCAAGTACAATCATTAGATTTGTGAAATATTTTAAAGTGAAGCAACATTATTATTATTATTATGGTTTTTATGAAGTCATAATGAATGAATCAAATCTGAACATGGAAAATTCTGTAAAATTCCTGAATCTCAAAAGAAGAAATAAAATTGAAATCAGATTTTGAATATTATTTAAATATTTTAAATATGACCCCCAACAAAAAAAAAAAAAACCGTTTAATCAATGTCATCTAGCCGTTCAAAAATTGATTAGAAAAATTCAGCAATTTGGTAAGTGTATCAGCTACTGTCACGGGCCTCGTGGACGACACATGAGAAATCAAATACCATTAATATCTTGCAATTATGTAAATAAAAGCGCGCAATTCAGAACATTAATATTGCGAATTTGCAATAATAGTATTTTCATTAGAGTAGTAAATATATTTTATGCATCAACAGGAGGTGAATTTGTTCGATACATTTTTTTTTTTTACATTTATTGATTTGCAACTCTTCTTTTATGAATCTTAGTCAATGTGAAATACTTTAGAAAATAAAAAATAAAAAATAAAAATAATTAAATTACTCTTTGGTTGTGGATTGAATATCTCATTCTTAAGGTCCAGAGCTTGAGTTTAAATATTTAGAAGTGGATTTGGCTCGTCTTGAACTTCGATATTTAGACTGCATTATCGTATAATTGATTTACAAAGCGTTAATTTAAGAATTTTTGATTAATTTCTAATTCTAATAATAGTTATAGATTGTCATGTGGTAATTCAAAAAAAAAAAAAAGAACAAGAATTTTTGAAGTCTTTGAGGACTTCACTGTATTAAAGCCAAATATCGGGATTTGAGTGAAATTTATCCAGATAATTGTTAGAAATTATTACTCTTTTTTTTTTTTTTGGAGAGAGAAATTATCACACACTCACATAAGACGAAGAACAATTACAACACCAATATCCAATGGGGCCCACAGCTGAAGTGGTCCTGACGTGGAATCTCATGTTTCCAATCCAAAACCGACGCAGCTTTGAGTGTGCCATAACTTGCCTTTTACTGCAGTACGCTGTGCTGTAACATAAAATCACAAGGCGTAATCTAAAATACTAAAAAAGTAATAATAATTTTAAAAATAATTAAAAAATATTTAAAATTTTCAGTTAAGGTTGTAATTAGGGGTAACATTCCATGAATTCGATAACAACGTGTCATGATAATTAATAAATTTAAATAAATTTAAACTGTCATTCATAATAGTAATAATTGTGTCAATTTTAAGTTTATTCTTTTGGGCTCACGAAATTTTTTAAGAAAAATTAGTTATTTAAGTATGTCTGATTAGGTACTTTAAGAGTATGTTATTTGTAGACGTTAGAGTATCATTCGATGATAAAAAAATTCAACAAAAGCCGACAGATCATACAATTAGGGGCAGATCTGCTCATGATTAATGCAAGCTAAAACTTAAATAAAAATTACTTGAATTTCCAACTAGCCCATTAAATCTGTTAAAATTGCCCCATTAAATCTGTTAAAATAGGCTTTGCGAACTCATAATTTCTATAAATTTTAAACTTTAGTTTTATAAAATTATAAAAATATACTCTTTCATTAAAAAAAATAAAAAATGTAACAATACATGTGGATGGTTTTACAATTATTAATTTATTTTCTATTAAATCTAATCAATTAAATTCTATAAATTTTATAAACCCATAAAATATTTAGTTTTTACATATTATGATTTAGTTTAACTCCCATTAAATTAATTTTTTAGATCCGTCAGAGCACAAAATGGCCATACCGTGGGAGTGATCGTACTCACAAGTCACAACCGTCATTTACAGATTAAAATCTAACAAAATTATACTATATTGCAATTTGCTTAATGTATTTAATAATTACTTGAGATTTGTATTTTAAACTGTGGAAAAACACTACTAGACAAATAATTTTAATTCAAGGACATGAATGAATTGATTGTGGGAGCAAGGACTCCATTGTAAATAACTCTGAAAATAGCCTCTATTTTTTAAACCTAGATAGAGGCTATAAATATCTCAGTTCAATTTTCTCTTTGTGAAAAATTTTCTCTTCAATTATTACGTGAACAAAACATACAAAATTAAATTTAAAAAAAAAAAAGATCCTCAAAATCTGTGTTTACATCTCTCTTTATCCCTTTCTCTTACAAAAAGTTCAATTTTTTTTTCTCTTTCTTTTAGTAATTATTGGCTTATCAGGTATATCTAATGATATGCATTTGATGTTAATATTTTTTTTTTTTTGATGAAATAAATTTACCTTTGGTGATCTGGGTATGTTTAGTGAATACTGTATGTGTTAGCTGAATCTGAAATATGGTTTATTTGATCTAGAGTTGTTGCTTTTTCATCAAAGATTTGATTTTTATTGAATTTAGTAAGTGATCTTTGTGTATTTGTTGCTGATTAAGGGATTGTTGATTGTAGTAATCAACTTATTTGATTTCCAGTTTCTTTTAAGTCAATCTGTGTGGATAGAAACTGTTTAGGAACATGTGTCTGTATGTGTATGCGTAAGTAAGTATGCATATAGTGCAATGTGTTTAAGTTTGATTGCGTTTTGGAGCTGAAGTAATTAGTGTCTTGGGTGACTTGTTTTTAGTATTCTTTTCGTGACATGAGTTTGTTTCATTTGTCCAAAGGAACAAAAGCTAAAAGACATGATTGTTTTTAATGGTACATGCGACTGGAACTAGTACTATGAATAGCTCCGGCATTTGCTTTAGAATTTTGTTTGTGATTTGGTTTCAGCTGGACAATGTACATTGAACATTGTATTTGAGTTTCCTTGATTGTTACTTTTTGTTTCTTTCCACATATTGGAAATGCTATACCTTTAACTGGAAATCTCTTTGATTTTACTTATTGACATTGATTGGCAGTGGAATTTAAAGGTTAATACCTTGATCTGGGTGCCCTTTTGTTTTGTCTCTCTTTCTGATTACTTGTATATTGAATTAGCAGGTAGTTGAGGATATGGATTCTAAAACAGTTGTGGATATGATAGAGGCCTCTTCTGGGGTTCATTTTTCTGGGTTTCATATGGATGGTTTGGAGGTTAGAAATAAAGAAACAGGGCAACCAACAATTTCTGCAGCAGAAAACATGCATAGACAACCTTTTGTGATTGGTAAGTATTGGTATGTGAAGTTTCATTGAATAACTATCTATTTTACCATACTTGGTTAAAGATGTTGAATAGTCTCTTGGAGCATATTATGGAAACGTGAACATGAAGTGCTTAATTACTTATAATTGGTAGAATTTGGTATAAGCAAGATGCGAGCATCCTGTTGTTCCCAAATTATATTGTTTTCTAGCTTACTGTGTCAGGTATCTCTAATATGCTGTGTGGTAGTCTAAGATCTAAAATATATCGAATGAGTAAGTATTATGATGTATAGTTCTAAGTATTTGGGATCAAGTATTGATAATGTATACACTCTCTGGTTTAGTAAGAGTCAATGGCACCATAGCTTTAGAGATAGGAAGGTTTGACGTTTGGTTCTTCGTGTATCAGACTTAACAGTCTTTGTTTGGTACTGATCAGGTACTTCCATTTTACATGCTAAATGTTGGTCTATGCCTATTTTTCCACTCATTTCCTTCCTCTAATTAAATCTTGAAAATTTGGTGTAGTTTCTTCACCTTTATTCTAGTTTTGGCTTTAATATTTCCTTTTTCTGCAGGAGTTGCTGGGGGAGCTGCATCTGGGAAGACCACTGTTTGTGATATGATTATTCAGCAGCTTCATGATCAACGTGTTGTACTTGTTAACCAGGTAATGGCCTTCTTGCTACCAAATGGACTTTGGCATAGTGCTGATAAGTATTATTCAAACTAAATCACAGCTTCCTTAGAATTTGACATTTTCTGGATTTTTAGAGTGTTGTTAGCTACTTACTGTCGGATATTCTTCCTGACTACAGATAATTCATTGCTTCTCTCAATCTGCCATTAAAAGAAAAAGTCAGATAATGGTAACAGATTTGTTAGTTTTGAACCATATTAAAAGGAAAACACTCTATGTTTTTGAACACCAGCAAATCATGTTAGGCTGAATATGAGCAATTCATCCATTTATTTGGTTTAATATTTAGATATTTATAATTTTGGTGCTTCTTTTGGTTCATATATATAAAACTTTGGGAACTTCGTTTTAAAATGTGATTATTGTTTTCAGTTGTTGGAGTGTTTTGGCTGGTTATCTCTGGATTCTTCCACTGTGTCTTTACTCTTTACTATAGGAATAATAAATCTAAAAACCTTTCTGTGTAACCCTTTTTTTTTTTTTTCAATTTTAATGCTGGTAATGCAGTAATGTATCAGATACTCATCATATGATCTTGTGGTATTTTACGTGAGATGAACATTTTTCCTTCAGAAATAAATATTTTAATAGGAAGACTGTGGCAGGATTCCTTTTATCACAATCTTACAGAACAGGAACTTGCTCGAGTTCATGAATACAACTTCGACCATCCTGGTGAGGGAATCTCCGTAAAATAAATTTGTAGTATTAATTATTTTATTGGGATTTGGACAGGTATATAACCTAAGTGCTGAAGCTATTTGCAATTATTGAATCGTACTATAATCTTCCCACTTGTTTGTATCTCCTGAACCATTGGGATGTTATGATTCATATATTGCAATTGTTTATAAGGAATTCATTGGGAAAGAAATTAAACTTGATTGCAATTTAACGTTATATAGCATTACAGAATTATGATCTTTTATTTCCTTTACTGTACATGGAGTTTTCTATCCTAAAGTTTATGCTGCCATTTTAACACAAGATTGCTCTTACTGTTAGATGCCTTTGATACTGAGAAGCTATTATCTTCAATGGAGAAGCTGAGGCACGGACAAGCAGTAGATATTCCAAACTACGACTTCAAGAGTTACAAAAATAACATCTTTCCAGCAAGAAGGGTATATCCTTCTGCTCCAAAAGATGCAAGTTAATATGTTGTTACTGATTTTTTCTGCAAGTATCTGTTGCAGTTTTCAGTGTGAAAGATAATGCCGACTATCTTCTGCAGGTAAACCCTTCGGATGTTATACTATTGGAGGGCATACTTGTTTTCCATGATTCTCGTGTCCGAGAGTTGATGAACATGAAGATATTTGTTGATACAGGTTGTTTACTTAGATATTTCAATTACTAGATATTGACCTTAGGATATCAAAATTGTTAGAAGTTACTAGCAGGACTAATTTTTTGTACCTGTGTTTAATTTTAGAAAATGTAGTCATATAGAAGCTTTAACCTGTAAAGCACTTGATTGGACTGGTCTGTAAGAAGTAATTTTTGGAGCACTGGTAGAGTCTGTGGCTCCCTAAAGCTGGTGGATTTTTTGGTTTGATGAATGCTTGTTTATTAAACTAAATTGGACGTCTCTTCACATTTCAATGCTGTTTTTAAATTTTTAAGTATTGTTAAACTAAATTGGAGTTGCAGTTAAAGTTAACTTCATCCCTGCTTTGTCCTGTGACTTACAGTATGTAGTGCCTAACAAGCTACTAGTATTTGATAATGAGTGTTCAGGATTTTTCTTGTCATTCCAATCAGTGAAAAAAAACGGTTGTTGACTTTCCATTAAGAGATTGATTTCCGTAGTTATGGGAAAGAATTTATCTGTTGCTTCATTGTGTCACTAAGTTGGGCTGTCACTTCACATTTAAAATTTTTCAGTGCAGATGCTGATGTACGTCTGGCAAGGAGAATAAGGCGTGACACCGTTGAGAAGGGTAGAGATATTGCTACAGTACTTGACCAGGTTAGAACATAATTTTTTGATCTCAATGAATGATAGAATTGACGTTGATATATATATATATATATATATATTTTAAGTAATACAGTATGCAATCCAATTTTAACTTTTAACGCCCTTTAATAATTTTGTTTTTAAGATATTGTAAAGCATGTTAATGTTTTTAATATTTCCTTGAATGGATGTTGATATAATCTAATTTGGATGCAGTACTCAAAATTTGTGAAGCCTGCTTTTGATGACTTTATACTTCCAACAAAGAAGTATGCAGATATCATCATTCCCCGTGGGGGAGATAATCATGTTGCCATTGATCTGATTGTGCAACATATTCGCACAAAACTTGGCCAGCATGATCTTTGTAAAATATACCCTAATCTGTATGTCATCCATTCAACTTTTCAGGTATCATTTTCCTACTCACTGACTACTTAACTTTTAAGTAATATACATTTTCTAGAAATCCAAGCTTGTCATTTTGAATTGTTATGGTAGCTAATATCAATGTTTTCAAGTAGTTTTATTTTTGGAAGTGCAGGTTTTCTTCAACATACTATTTTGTTTGCATATTGAGATTTTAATGAATGACTGCTTTTGCAGATACGGGGAATGCATACCCTTATACGTGATTCTCAAACGACAAAACATGACTTTGTCTTTTATTCTGACCGATTGATTCGTTTGGTGGGCACATTTTTGGTTAATTTTTATCACGGTTTCTTGGGTCATAATGGATGCTAGAAATTCTTTACTTTCATTTGTCAATTCATCAGGTTGTTGAACATGGTCTGGGACATCTACCATTTACTGAGAAGCAAGTGATTACTCCAACTGGTGAGCAAATGTTCCCGATGTATAATTCATCATCTTAATCTCTAACATAGAGTATCCTAATTGTGGTTTTGGTTTGTTTTTGAACTTGTTTAATGTATGTGATGGCTTGACCTTAGTTTGTATAATAACACTTGATTGGTACTTTTTTCTGCAAATTGAAATGTTTTCTGCTTCTACTAGATATTAGCAGATTTTAGCTCCTTTTTCACTTTTCATGACTCAACTCCCCTTGTTTTTAATTTTAGGATTTGAAAAATGGTAATGCTTAAGATCCAAGATGATTCATAATATAATTGTGTTACTTTCTGGTATTTGTCGTTTTTTGTTACAATCTTCTCCATTATTTTCCCTATATTCTACTGCTTGGTTGTTTGTTATTCAATTTGCTTTAAAACTTTGCTTGCTTATGTGTTGTTTTTACAACTTCTTACTGTGAATGCAGGAGCTGTATATACTGGGGTAGATTTCTGTAAAAGGTTATGTGGTGTCTCTGTTATTAGGAGGTAGATATCTTGTCTCAACTTTCAAATCTTGAAGTACAATATTAATACCTCTTACTACTTGATTTGAAATGTTAGATATGTATCTCAATTATATGTCATATATAAAGACAATTTCATTGGTCCAGAAAGTAGTCACTATATTGAATCAATCATCAGAAGAGGAATTAGGCCAAAAATTAGGATACATTCTGGGGGAACAGCATCAAGTCCTAGGGCTGAACCATGGGCAGGCAGTAGAAAGTAGAAACTACGAAGCTGGAGTATGGTAGGGGTTTGTTTGAGGGATAAAGCAAGATTTAAATTTTTCCTAACTATTATATAGGTGAACAATGATTATTAGCTTATGGTGTTATACATGAATAAACTTGGTCATTAACTAATTGTTTGCCATGAGCTTCCCTTAATTTCTTCTCTTATCTTGCCTTTCTTTTTTTTTTTTTTTGGTTCTCCTTCCATATTATGATGCCTAACAACTACTTTAATGCTTTCTTTAAATCGATTCAAGTGGTGAGAGTATGGAGAATGCTTTGCGAGCTTGTTGTAAAGGTATCAAGATTGGGAAGATCTTAATTCATAGGGAAGGGGACAACGGTCAACAGGTTTGCAAAGTTCTTCCAATGTCTAGAATGTGCTTTTTTGTGTCTGCTAAACTTTTGATTTTTTTCTTGATGGTTCAATGATTTGGCAGTTAATCTATGAAAAATTACCGCAAGACATCTCAGAAAGGCATGTGTTACTATTGGATCCTATTCTAGGCACAGGTTCGACTGATTTGATGTGCTTTTAATGTTTCAGCTTGTGCATTGCCTTAATTAGTTCTGCTTTAACATAGATAATCAATAACTTCTGCAAAAGTATTAGTTGTTAGTATTTATGCAGTCCTTAACTCATGTATCTTATACTCTTCCTAATTGTCCTTGCTCCCTTAAACAAGTTATTTGCAACTCATGTCTCATGACCTTAAAAATATTTGCTTGCTTTTAGCTATCTGTAACTTGTTTCTCTTAAAAGCTAATTGAACATTTAGTAGCCAAGTGGCTGGGATTAACTTAATATAGTTATCATTCCCTTCATTCAGGCAACTCGGCTGTTCAAGCTATTTCTTTACTTCTAAGAAAAGGTGTACCAGAGTCCAACATCATATTTCTGAATCTCATATCTGTAAGTAATTTTAATATCTTAAGAGTCCTCAAAGCCTCTTTCTGGATTTCTTTTAGTGTTTGTATGGATATTTTCTCATCCACACTTTCTGTCTGAAAATCTCACCAGGCACCTCAGGGTGTGCATGTGGTTTGCAAAAGCTTCCCAAGACTAAAGATTGTGACATCTGAGATTGATATTGGCTTGAATGAAGATTTCCGTGTCATACCTGGCATGGGTGAATTTGGAGACCGATATTTTGGTACAGATGATGACGACCAACAAGTGGTGATCCGTTCACAGTAGATCTACAGGAACAGATGTTTGTACCAATCATTTCTGAGATGATCATCCTGCACTACTGAGTTTGGAGAATTGGCTTCAATGTGTGGGATTTGGGGTTTTAGTTTGCAAAAATTTTGATACAATCAAACACTTAGAAGTATTGTTTTTGGATATCTCTTTTTTTTTTCCCCCTTATTTTCCGAAACATTTTCAAGTTATACTTGGGGGGAATCTCATTACTTAGCTTCAAGTTTCAAGACAGTAATCTAAAATGGCTCAAATACCATGTCATTAACATTGCTAGTCAATCCCCATATAGGAAATAAAGCTTTCATCTGAATTGCCAGGGAGGAGCACTTCTGGGGACAGTATTTGAAACTGCTTGCTTCCCCAACTTTCATATATGTATTTACAAAATCCGGACATTTATGAAATTTCATGCTACATTTTTTGCTACTTGGGATTGGAATATTCTCGTCATTATATTTATTGAAATTGCTATCATTTTGTTGAATTAGCTTAGCTTAGTCAACATGTTACTGCTACTATATGAAAGATTCTGGATGGTTGTTGAGCTTGTGGGCAGTGGCTGAGATAATGAAATCAGTAATATCCAGGAATTGCTTTCTGGGATGTACATTTAAATTGTAGAGGGCAGGACGTGAGGAAGGAGCTTTTCCACAATAATTTTCAAGTTTCTTATTAGGGATAATAAGTTTAAAAATCCCTTGGATTAGTGCCACTTGGCAAGGAGAGAGATCACTCGTGGCTCTATCCAAGGATGATAACCTTCGTCGGGCTAATCTTTGGACACGTGTTGATGCATGGCATGGGTTGGATTCGGTTGGTATATTCCAATTCCATGCTAGGTTATATCTATATAGAGTGGTGCTTGTGTAGTTTGTTTTTGCATTTTCATCCGGTGTAGTTTTTCCCTTCATCCAACACATTATCCAAATCTCACTTGCACAATGTCTGCCTTTGTTGGAAAGTATGCAGGTAATCTTCCCTCGTCTCTCATGCCAAAGGGCTCGAATAACCATACATGCATACTCAATCATTAAGGATATCCTTTTGTAAGTATGGCAATAAATGAAACTAAATACTCATGCAAGTAAGGTGCAAACCTAATCGTTTGTACCATTCTAAAAGATTTTATCAGTTGAATTAATTGGGGTTCACATGTGTATTCTACTTTTTTACACAAAGCTTTACACATTGTTGTGCATCAAATCTAAGACCAAAACTTCTTCGTAAAATATTATCATTGGAAGATTGCACTACAATGGATTTATTTTATATTTTTCCAGCTGGTTTAGCTTGTTATCTCAAAAACACTCTGAAGAAAGTTCGTTGAGCTAAATCTTTGTATTGTTGATCAGATGAACTTATCAAGAATTCAAAGTACATTGCCACTCCAGGCAAGGGAATTTTGGCCGCAGATGAGAGCACGGGCACCATTGGCAAGCGTCTTGCAAGCATCAACGTCGAGAACATCGAGTCCAATCGTCAGGCTCTGCGTGAACTCCTCTTCACCTCTCCCAACGCCCTGTCTTTCCTCTCAGGAGTCATCCTGTTTGAAGAAACTCTTTACCAAAAAACCTCTGATGGCAAGCCTTTTGTTGAAGTCCTTCAGGAAAACAATGTGATTCCAGGCATCAAAGTTGACAAGGGAACTGTCGAAATAGCCGGAACAAACGGTGAAACTACAACTCAAGGCTTCGACTCTCTGGGAGCCCGGTGCCAGCAGTACTACAAGGCAGGTGCCCGGTTCGCCAAGTGGCGTGCTGTCCTGAAGATTGGCCCCACTGAGCCATCCGAATTGTCAATCCAGCAGAACGCTCAGGGCCTGGCTCGTTATGCTATCATTTGTCAGGAAAACGGCTTGGTCCCTATTGTTGAGCCAGAAGTGTTGACTGATGGAAGCCATGACATCAAGAAATGCGCTGCTGTCACGGAAACAGTGCTTGCAGCTGTTTACAAGGCTCTCAATGATCACCATGTCCTTCTGGAAGGCACCCTTCTGAAGCCTAACATGGTCGCTCCTGGCTCTGGAAGCCCAAAGGTAACTCTTGGCCTACAGGGCTTGGCCAGTTGGCCGATTGATTTTCAAATTTTATTTTTTTTTAATTTTTCCCCCGAATATTGGAGGAAACTGGGGATTACAAAAGAAATTTGTGCATATTTTCGAGGCCTAACAAATTTTTGTTGTTGTTTCGTAGGTGGCAGCAGAGGTGATAGCAGAGTACACAGTGACTGCACTTCGCCGAACTATCCCGCCAGCAGTTCCGGGGATTGTGTTTTTGTCCGGCGGGCAGAGCGAGGAAGAGGCCACTGTGAATCTCAATGCAATGAACAAGCTAGAGGTGTTGAAGCCATGGACATTGTCATTCTCATTCGGGCGAGCATTGCAGCAGAGCACACTCAAGACATGGGGTGGAAAGAAGGAGAATGTTGTCAAAGCTCAAGAGGCATTCTCGGTTAGGTGCAAGGCCAACTCTGAGGCAACCCTCGGGAAATATACTGGCGGCAGTGCTGGTGGATTGGCTTCGGAGAGTTTGTATGTCAAGGGTTACAAGTACTAGACCTTTTTCTACGTGTTGTGTTGGGGGGATGAAAGATGTGTCATATGTGACTTGTATTTTTCCTATTAACTGCATTTAATTTTGCCACATATCTTACAAATTGCTGTTCATATTAACTTATCCAGTTAATTATAATCTTTTTCAAGCGTTATCTGTTATTCTAGTTATAATGTACAAGTTGAATAACCCAAGGAACAAACTTTGAACGCATGACCAAAAACTAGTAAAAATATTACAAAAAAATTAAAAAAAAATTCAGTGGATGTAACATATTCATTGGGCAAGAAGTATCAGTGTGTGTGAGCCATTGAGAATTTCAGTTTAAAACGTTTCTGGGCTCCTTTCACCCGCAAGAGTTTAGAGAACCAGTGGGTGAAGAAACAATTCACCAGAAAAACAGAGATGGAAACCCCATTTTCAAGTTGCCTGTAATGCAAGTAAGCCCGAGTCTCAAGACCTTGTGCAAGCTACTCTCCAATTTTAGATTCAAATGGTCTCTTAGCTTCCTACGACTACTACTAATAACAAGAATAATAATAATAATAATAAATGTAGAAAATTTAATGAGAATAAAGGGGCAAAAAATCATGTCAAAACTTATCCGGATTCAGGCGTTAGCTCCAACAGTAATACCTGGAAAAGTGATAGTCAGAGCCTTTGCTTCACAAAAGTTATGACATATAGGAAATTGAAGGTTCATTCAATTAACCTGCAATGAGGTTAATTTCATCTCACTATTCATTACTTATTGTCTGCAATTTGATAAAATAAGCCTGTGTTTCCTTGACATGAGAAAAATGTCAAAAGTGCTCTAAGAAAAAATTAACCTTGCCAATAGAAGGAACATTTAATCAATATAAAGAAAATATAGGGGATAACTAGTCTTGCCCACAAAATCTGCGTGCATAGATCTAAAATAAAAAAATACTAAGAGAATATTTTATTAAAACATTTAAGATTGCATACAGAAACAGGAACAAAAATCGCAATGCGTCAACTTGACAAAACCCGTAAGCTGGAAAAATTAATCAATAGCATCACAGGAAAGAAATATTTGGGACGTAATGTGAAAAACATGTAGCTTCTGACCTATCATTCACTTCTAGGATCATTGCGTTCTAAGTTTGCAATCATCTGAGTCGAGATTTGCTCGTGCCGTCATCTCCATCTTCTCACTGATCAAGCAACGCAACCAGTTTCTTCAATTGTTTTGCTTTGGCTTTATCAAGGGCTGTACAGTTTTGTGGATTACCCCTTATAAAATTAGCATCTCTCTCGTACCTTGTTGATGTGCGATTTGTAGAGTGTTACACACACCCTCCTTAGGGACTTAGGATCCTCGCTGAGATTTGTCCTACCATTATTTAAGAGGACACACGAAATTGTTCTGATACCATCTTTCACGACCCAACCTAAACTTGACAAGATATTATTTGCTTTGGGCGGTTTTGTTTCTGGGGTGCTCATACTCCTCAAAACTCATCTTGCGAATTAAGATGTGGATTACTACTTATAAACCTAACATCTCTCTCATACTTTGTCGATACGTAATTTGCCTAGGGCATTAAATTCACCCCCTTTAGGGACTTAGTGTCCTCACTGAAGTTTGTCGTACCATTGTTCAAGAAGACATGCAAAGCCGCTCTGATACCATCAATCATGGCCCAACCCAGATATAGTAATATATTGTCTACTTTGGTCCTTAACAAGTCACGCATTCTGGGTCGCTCATACTCCTCAAAATTTATCTTACCAATTAAGGTGTGGATCACTTCTTATAACTTATAAGTTTAGTATCTCTTTCGTGTAATACCCCAATTCCACTAAAAAGGTACTAAGGTGAAATTGAAATGAAACTGCATTTCATCACTCTCATTTCTAAAAAACCACCAAAATAATCCAATAATATATGTTCTAAACCTCCAAAAGAAAATAAGTAATGAAATAACATATTCTCAAATAAATATTATCCCAAAGGAAATTAAAATATTCATGGATTATTAATGTAATGTTAATTCCCATAAGGAACCGAGCTCTTATTTTTCCTCTTAAGACCATAAGTTTATATAATTTAACTTTGTTTGCAAAAATGTGGTAACGAGGGATGAGCTGTCAACTCGGTAAGTAAAATTTATGCACAATACAAAAAAAAAATTTAAATATAATTGATTGAATTTCTTAGATATGCATAATAATAAGAGAAATTACATTTGTAAATCATCATTTAATAATATAAATAAATCAAAACATCATAAAGTCATTTAAATCCTTTAAACATAATAATAGCATTTTAAACACATAAAACATAATTAGCTCTACCACATAGTATCACCTATAAATCTGGTGACTCGGCCATATAATATCATTTAGGGTACAATATCCTGCGAGAATCATTAACATTAACATCATATGTGCGCAAAATTTGATTAGCTTTTTGTAATATAGCATAACATCAGTACGGACAATGAGCTAAATCATTTAAAATCGTTCTTGAACTTCTAATCATTTGTAAGCTTCCATAAATTAAATTTAAATAATTGATAATTACTTCAAAGTATTTGACTTAAAACAATTTGTAAAGATTTTCATTTTTAAGACAATTTATAACACAAGTTTTTAATAAATAAAGTTTTGCTATAAATAATTTTAAAGAATAATTTTTACTTGACAAAATATTATAACAAATTAAACAAATCAGTTGTATATATTTTTCATTCAACATAATAAATACCTCAAATTAAAATTAATTTAATAGTGAAATACATATACTATATATGAATTTACTTACCTCGATCCTTAGCAATAAAAATAACAGTAACCTCAACCGCTAGCTCACTCTCGTCTTAAAACATTAAAACACATTCTTATCAATATTATTACTTATTTTGACCTTAATATAAATCCAGTATAATCAAGCCTAATCATAAGCACAAAACAATCAAATCTAGTATAAACTTGACCATTTTATGCAAGTTGATTTTTACCAAGCTAATCATATGTCGGAAAATTATAAAAATTAAAGAAAAGAAACCATAAACATGTGTAGCATTTCTTATAAAAATTAAAAAAAAAAGAATAAAAGTCAGAAACATATTGCAAAAAGAATTTTACTTGCACATATCCACTATGTCCAACAGTGATAAAAACAGAGGCCTCTGAATTAGAAAATTTGTAAAATATAATAGAACTCATAAAAATTAGACCACTTGATTTTACAATAGTAGAAACATCAAGAAACAATATACAAAATTTCTAGAATTTTTGAAGATTTAAAACTATTTTAAATGAATTCATATTAAGAGACCAGCAAACTTGTCTAGAAACTTTTAGGTTTGTGTTTTGCACTTTCAAAAATTCATAACTTAATGTTAACTCATAAAAATTAGTCAAATAAACTTTAAAAATCATAGAAGACTCATAATGTTATATGAATATAATTTTTATAAGTCATTTTAAAGCATTTTTAACAACTTAAAGTAATTTTTACCATTAGCCATTGCAACTTTAGAAAGCTACCTCTAAAATTGCAGCAGCATGACATAATGGTTTTTAGTAACTTTTATACTCAACAAAAATTATGAAATTAAAGATTCAGTAAGCAGACATATGGAGGATTAAAAAAAAATACCATAATTTTTAGAGATCATTTGGCTAGTCAGAAAAATCGGTGAAATCAAACATGTTGCTGAAAATCAGAGTTTTCCAACACCACTGTTCCAATTTCGAAAATTCACAACAAGTTGGTTACTTAGAATATCTTTATACAAAATATATCATTGAAAACCGTAGGATTATGGAAATTCATTTAGAAATTAAATCAAAAGTAAAGGAAAAACAATAATCAAATCACTCCGCTCATGCCTCATAATTCCTACCTGGTCATTCATGATAAAAAGAACAATGCATGCATTCATCATCAAACACAGCATGTATTAAAGAAAGATAAATATTTCAAAACTTCTTTCAAACGTGCATAAAAGGAAATCCTAGAATTTTTTATTTTTATACATTTATTTAGTTAAAGAATTTTAAATTGTAGGGAGATAGGAAGAGTTTAAGTTTTATAAAAACATATGCCTTCTATAAAAATACATTATAAGATAAAGATAGATAATCCCTTATAATTTATTTTAAAAAATAAATAAAAAAGTATTATACCTTATCTCACGTAACGCTAATTAAAATAGATTTACACAAACAAAAGATAAACAGATAAATAGATAAGTATAATTAAAATCAAAAGGAACATGTGTTATAACATAAGTGTCGGGATGAGTGTACATGGCATTAAAATAAAGTTGACTGAATACTGAAATTGAACAGAACAAGATCAATAATTACCTTAATCACTACAAAATTTTGCATGGTTGCCATTACAGTTCAATACATAAGCATTGATATAACTGAGTCAAATATTCATAAACATCTTGATAAGTAAAATGAAATTTTTTAAGTGATACTTTCAGATAAAAGGTAGATAGATGATATTTCAAGTGTTAAAAAAAAAAAAAAATTACCTGGGTGGGAATGGAATGTGAGCATCTTTCTGTGTATTGTGGACTGTCTTGCCATCTAAGAAAACTGCAAGGATGTGAGCTATCTCGGACAACTTTTTTCCTTTATCTTATTTGCAATGTTTTTTCAGCCTAGGACAGTAACCTATGTTTACATCCAACAGTGATGAAGGCAATCCCACCTCTGGGAAGGCCGAGAGGTTGGGGCAATCTTGGATGGTCTACTATTTGAGTGAGGTGAGGTTTTGAAAGCCCTTAGAAGATAGGTATTTCAATTTTGGGAAGCTCATAATATTTAGGGTAATTAGAGAGGCAGGCAATATCATTCCTATCTCCTCATCAGGAAAGGAAACTGCATGGGAGCATCTATTAATGTATAGCTCTTTAGGAGAGGTGAGGTTGTGCGATCCCCACTCGAACAATGGTTTACAGATATTTTGATCTGCAATTACGAGAAATGTTAGGTTGGCGAAAAAACCCTCCTCCGGAAAGGATAAGAGGCTTGTTCCAATTTGGGTTACGCTTAATTCTTTAAGAGCCATGAGACCGTGCATGAAGTTGGGTAGAGCTTTAAGTTTCTCGCAGCAGTGGATATAGAGAACTTTTAAGTTGGTGATGGGAAGCCCTCCTTGCGGAAAGGAAACAAGACTTGAACAATTCTCAATATCAATCTCTTGGAGATGGCTAAGATTGCGTAGGCCTTGGCGTATAGATTTGAGATGTTCACATTTCTTCAACGATATATATTCAAGAGAAGAGTTATTGTGAAACCTCTCTGCTATCGACTCTAGCTTCAAACAATCATTAATTTCCAAGTATTGAAGCAACTCAGGTAACTGGCCATTTGATGTTAAGTAGATAAGACATCAATTGCCGAGAATGACAGCCTTCAATCACCAAGCACTCAAGCAGCATGGCCTCGGGTAACGAACTTAAGAGCAAGTCAATTTATAACAAAAAGGTTCTTTTTGATGGAAAAGAGGCTGGCATCTGAAAACGAAACAAGACATGGGCAATTTTTAATGCATAGGCCTCTGAGGGAGGTGAAGCTCTGCAGTCCTTCCGGTGGCTTCCCAATAGAAATTTCATTTTGCCACAAATGTCTACATCTTCACAACCGACTGTAAATTTTCTACATTTGGAAAACCCCACTTTAACCAAATCACAAAGAGCTACATTACTTATGGAATGATAAAAATAATCATACTAATCGCTGCCGTGTAAGAGTATAGGCAATAATGTCCTCAAACGCTCAAATTTGTGGAAGACTTCAAATTTATGTTATTCATCATGTTAACCACAGTTGTATGAAGAATGCCGAGCCATATTAAGCCTTTTTGATTGTCTGCCGGTCCCATATTCATCTTCCAGCCTAAAACATTCATCTCCAGATACCTATTGTGCCAAATCATTGATAAGATCATGCATTATAAATTTGGTATGATTATTACTTGATGGCTGAAACATTGACCTATACAACAGAGCAGCCAAGACCTTCCATTTTCTCATTGTCTTCAGACCGTTGAACATGTTTTTATTGCAAAGAACAAGGCAGAAAACTTTGAAAGATATTTCAAAGTACAGAAAGGAAGAGAGATTTTATTCGAACTATTATTGTTATTCGCTGCAATACACTTTTATATAGAGCTGAAAAACATAACAGAAAAACAAAATATCTTCTTAATATCAAGCCACATCTAACCAAATATTCCTAAGGACTTGGTCTATTGACCAATTATTTAGCAAATCTGTTACTGAAGCAACTAAGGCACGTTTCCAACAGAACAAGACCTTTAGCAATCCACAAAATTACAACCTCCTCCTTCCTGACTTCGTAGTCCTTCGGCAGGATTGCACAGAAAGCAAAACATCTCTTTAAATGCCATGGGAGATGGTAGTAACTTATTCTTAGCACCGGGAGAATGCCACTTTCATCATATGAATCCCATATTTCGCTGTTCAATATTTGCTCCCACTCCTCATTGCTTTGTTTCGAACGAAGAAGGCCGCCGAGAGTCCTTGCGGCCAAAGGCAGACCCCTGCACTTTCCACAACTTTCTTTCGGATTAGTTCTGAATCTCGGCTTGTACCAATAATATCTTTACTCTGAAATGCCTGCTTCAAGAACAAGGACAAACAATCATCATCTGCTAAAAGCTCTATACTGATTTTAATAGTCAGTTGTTCCCATTGTTGATGTAACATTTCCAAGGCGCGTTGATATAATTATCTTGCTTCTGCGGGCTTCTGCCATGAAAGGAGACTTCAAGGCTTCCCACAAGCCATAATCCTTGCTCCAAACATCCTCTAAAACAAGCAAGAATTTTCTTCTAGCTACTAGTTCTCTTAGCTTGACCTGCACTGGATTTAAATCCGTAAGACTGCAGAAGGAAAGAGTGATTGACTTAAGTATTACCTTTGAGACTTGCAGAACATCAAACTCATTAGAAACACAAACTCAAGCTCTTAAGTCGAAACCTTTCATGGTCTCATCTACTGCAGGCCGAGCCAGATTTGTTTTACCTATTCCTCCCATACCCACAATAGGTATCATGTGAAAATTGGAATCATCAGTTGGCTCAGCTCTAAGTACCATATCAAGTATTTTGGCCCTATCATTTCCTCTCCCATAAACAACAGGTTCTGTTGGCACACAAGTTATGCGCGGTATTTGCTTTTGTGCAGCTGCTGTTGATGTTCCTCCGAGAATCTTCTGCAATCCCAGAGATACTCTTTGTTTACAGAGTTCATCCAAACGGCAGTTGATTGGTTTTATCTGGAATTCGTGTCAGCTTCAAACTTGACAGTACTTGGAGTCAAACGAGTGAATCTACCAGCGATAATTTTTTTCACTCTGCAGGAACTAGCAGCACTATTTTCCGCCATAATCTTGCAACTCAGATGCTCAGTTGCAAACTCGTCCGCCAAGTCTTCCATATCATAAGCCAAGTGTTGGAGATTGTATTGCCAGATTTTGACAGAGTTCTGAGTCAGCTGCTTCGCCACTGCATCAGTGAGCATTGCCTGAATTTGACTAATAAAGGGGAGATACTTGAGTTTATAAGGAGATAGGTCACTTCATTTAAAATGTTAGTCTTGTGGGTCGGACACTTAACAATTTTATGCTAAGTCACCCTAACAAGTGGTATCAGGGCTAGACCCTAGTAGTCGGATTGTGGTTGTGGAATAACTCAGATGTGTTGGACAAAAGGGCCAGAGCTAGACCCTAATAGCCGAAATGTGGTAGTAGAATAATTCAGATGTGTCGGAGTCCGACGGTGGTTTCGTCTCCTAGTAAAGGGGAGATATTTGGATTTATAAGGAGGTAGACCACTTTACTTAAAAGGCTAATCTTTTGGGTTGGATACATAAAAATCTCATGCGTCGCTCCAACAAA
Source organism: Atalantia buxifolia (assembly GCA_030444775.1). Taxonomy (NCBI): domain Eukaryota; kingdom Viridiplantae; phylum Streptophyta; class Magnoliopsida; order Sapindales; family Rutaceae; genus Atalantia; species Atalantia buxifolia. The sequence continues at coordinate 24,008,848 of CM059834.1, read as the reverse complement.
ATCATTTCCAAATTCTGTATCAACTTTTTCAGCTTTGAACGTACCCCATCTCCACACACTAGCTTCAAGAACTCCGAGAAGCCAATTTTTTGGAACAGCAATTGAAGAAATGCAGCGCCAGAGCCATGCTTGTGTTGTGTTGTGTTGTGAGTCTACCAGAACAAAGAAATTGAGGCTAATTGTGACAAAAGAGACTGATGAGACCAAACAGTAATAAGAGTGACTAACTCAGAGAGCTAACATTGACTGTTTTGCAAAGTAAGTCCACATTAGTCTTTCCACGATCATAAAATATTTAAGTGATTCATAAAAAATATGCAAAACTACATGCTGACTCCACCAACTACAACTAGGCATTAGATCCCATGGAGTTGTTTAGGTAAGACCGCCGGCTGCGACGACAAAAACAAAGCCGTGTGGACTCCGCCATTACAATAATATTAATATGTGGATTACAAATTAATTAACGTGACTAATTTGGTTAAAGCTAATTAGATTGTAGTAATTAAACGAAACCAGGTTACCAATGAAATCCTTAATGCTCACAACACTAACCAACTAACCAAATCTCCTAATCAAATAATCCAACAAAAGCTACAAAAAAAAATCCTTGAAACCTACGTAAAAAATAGCAGTGATACTCAGCCATAAGCAAAAAATGAAAAATGCATATTGGGTACGCGAAATTTTCGATGATCACTTTACTAATAGCGTAGAGGCTTAATTTTTTAATTGATTGGCGCGCAAGTGAATCACCAATACGACAACGGTGCCGTATTGGGCTCAAATTGGATTGTCCAAACAATTCGGGTTAAAAAACCGTCCCAATTATTTTAACTCTAATTTTCGTCCACAATTAATAAATTAATGCTCTGTCTTTTGAGCGTCACGGTGCGGCGTCCGTTGCTCTCTCGATTGCTCTGGCTCTCTAGCAATGGCTTCATCATCAATCTCCTCTTCTCTTCGCTTATTCACAACCAAATCATTCCTTTCACCAAAACCCAGCAAAAATCTCTCTTTCTTTTACAAACCCATAAGCTTCGCCAAAAACCCACTCTCAAAATCACTCGTTTCAGTCTCATCATCAACCTCCACGTCACCAATACAGCCCGTCGAAGACCTCCCGCCAAAGCTTCAAGAAATCGTCCAGCTCTTTCAGTCAGTGCAAGAACCCAAAGCCAAGTACGAGCAGCTACTGTTCTACGGAAAAAACTTGAAACCCCTCGATACCCGGTTCAAAACGAGGGAGAACAAAGTGGAAGGCTGCGTTTCTCAGGTCTGGGTCAGGGCTTATCTTGATGACCAAAAGAATGTTGTGTACGAAGCTGACTCTGATTCCGTTTTGACCAAAGGGTTGGCGGCTCTGCTTGTTCAAGGCTTGTCTAATCGGCCTGTAGAGGAGATTGTGAAAGTTACGCCTCATTTTGTTGTGCTTCTTGGGTTGCAACAGAGTTTGACTCCTTCTAGGAATAATGGGTTCTTGAATATGTTGAAGTTGATGCAAAAGAAAGCAGTTGAATTGGTTTTTGAGAGTGAGAAGGCTGGTGGCTCTGTTGAGGGATCGAATTTGGGGTTGAAAAATAGTAAAAATTTGACTTTGGAGATGAAAGGTGATGGTGGTGGAGGTTTGGAGTCAAAGGTTGAATCAAGCTCTCAAGTGGGTAGTGGTAAAAATTTGACCTTGGAGATGGAAGGTGATAGCGGGGCTGGTGACAATGGGTCAAATTCAGGTGGTTTGGGGAGTAGAGGGATGAGAATTAGGGATAAATTAGAAAAGGAGCTCAGGCCTGTTGTATTAGAAGTGGAAGATATTTCTTATCAGCACGCTGGGCATGCTGGTGTTGGAGGAAGTGATGGGGAGACACATTTTAATGTGAAGATTGTATCAAAGGAGTTGGAAGGGAAGAGTTTGGTGAAGAGGCATAGGTTGATTTATGATTTATTACAAGAGGAGCTGCAGAGTGGATTGCACGCATTGTCAATTGTTGCTAGGACACCATCTGAAATTTAAGTGGTATTAACACTGATGGAAATAGGTTCATTTTTCTACTCTACTTGATTCATTACAGTGAGAAATTAATAATATTCCTGTTTTAATTCATGCGAGACAATGTATTTCTATAGTTATTTCTAAAGGGTGTTCACTTGTAAAAGTTAAGTCTTTGATCTTTACACTATGTAGCTTAATATATTGATGGTTCTGGGCAATAAATTAAACCACTTATGAGGTTGGTTTTCTTAATATTAATCATCTGTACTGCTTCTAGGACTTAGCTCAGTTGTTAACTGACTTCTCTATTGTTCAATTTGTAATTCATTAGGCTTGGTCATAGCAGTGCCTGAGTTAATCTTATTTTGTGAGTTTTCCATTTACAAACAAATGTTCTAAATTAGTGTTCTTTTGAATGCTGTCTATTCTGGGTATCATCTCTGTAATGTTTCATGAAGTATCTTTTGTGAGCTGATACCTGGTGATTGTAGCAAAGGTTGTAGAAAGACTTTGAAATTAAACTATATAGCTGGACTAATCTTAATTTGGCAAATGGGGAGTTATTTGATTCTTTTCTGTGAGATAGTTGGCATTTAATGATCCTTATACTGCCATATAATAGCTGGTTCTTTTGACTGAACACTCCCCAAAGATAAGAAGCAATAAGAGGTTAGAAATGCTAATTGCTACTTCTTATTTTGTATTTGAAGCTTGAAGTCAACTGAACATATTCTTTTTTGCTTGCACTATATAATAAATTTTCATGGAATAAAGATTCTGCAGAAATGTCAAATCTGGGTGGAAGCAGGTAGTTAAGAAGAGAATTTTATTGGGCAAAGAAATCTCAAAAAAGGCTAAGCTTTTTCTATATTCATTTTGGACCTTGCTTTCAGTTCAGTTGTATACCATGTATGATAAGAAAAGGACACAAGGTTACATTTGTAAATCGTATTCACACAGATCATATGTTCCAACCGACATCCAATCACATGCCGTTTAATATTGCTTAGGTATCTTTGTGGTTAAGTATTTGTCTGTTCCTGGACTGAATTTTCTTAATGTTAGTCGTTATGCTCTTTTAGCTTTTGTAGCCAGTTAGGCCTCTGCTCCACCTTTTTTCTTTTTGAACAAATAAATTTATTTATCTCAAACACAAAAGATAAAGAACATCCCTTTTAAGATTCTGGATTGATCCAGTTGCCCTAGCACACATGAATTAATAGATTTATAAATTAATAGTGGATAATTAAAAGTTAATAAATAACTTGGAAATCAATTTAGCAATCTGTTTCAATCACTCCTCGTTTCACAGCTGAATCTTTCCGCAATTAGAGCTTAGCAACTTTGAAGTCTGCATCCACCTCCCCCTTTCCCTAAGTTACTTTTATGAGAATGAATGCAATTTTAAATTATTTGAAGATCTTGTCTACTTCTGTTAACTGCCTGCTTGAGCTTCTAATCCACATTCTTCCCCTGTCAATTTTTTAACCTTCATGACTGATAATTATAAGTATCTAGATTTGTAACTTTTTGCTGTGCTTATAACCAAGAACTACATTGGCAATAATTTCTCCATATGTTGATTCCAAGGTGCCAATAAAACATTCTCTGGGAGTAGTTATTGCAACTGAAAAGAATGGTTTTGTAATTTAAGTATATAGCTTATCTGAATGTTCTCTACATTAGAAATTGCCTCTTACATTTCATTTCAGGCAGAAGAAATGGGAAAAATAATAACTAGGAATCTGGAAACACATTCTGCTACTTTATCTCTTTGTTTGGCAACGATGGGCAACTAAAACACCAGTTGGTGGGCCTGTCATCTCTAGCTGGCATCTGCTATGCAACCAGTAAGAAAAATGGATCACACCCAGAGTTGCCTTCACCTTAAAACTTGCTCTTATGTTATACTTAATTCTGTTATTCTGCACCTGCTTCTGTAGTTCAACAGCATGATCCTGTGGCATGAAGACCAAGCTTGATATCATGTGAACCGATTCTAACCTCTGCTCCCTCGGTTGCTGACTGAAAGGCTGAACAATCTGAGTTGAAATGAGCCTGTTGAAGAAGTAAAGCTCTATTTCCAAAAACTCGAATCTCGCACGAATTTTCCGATTTGGGTTGGAAAAATTTGCCAGAAAGGTGAAGTCACCATTGAAGTACTCAGGTGAGTCAAAGTAGATGGTGCTGAGGTTTGCATTTGGAGTGTCAAACACAGGAGTTCTTGGTCTAATGACCAAGAAGATTATTAAAGTTGCAATTCCAAAGAAGATAAGGATTAGGCTAAATATCAGACACAGAGTTGCACAAGACCATATAAGGATGTTAGTCTGCGGAGGCCGAGGATGATGGAGTACTCGTGGCTTTCTTAGCCTTTTGATGTCAAGAGGTTCTGTTTCCGGTGCTGGACTTTGGTGGTTTATAGGTGGCTTTGATATGACAATTTGTTTTAGAGACACTGGGGTGGATTGCTTCCTTGGTGGTGGCCTTAGCGTCAGTGGTGTTGATGGTGAAAGGGGAGGCGGAGGCGGAGGTGGAAGAGAGAGCATTTTCAGCCAAGTGCTGTGGAGGGAAAAGGAAAAGAACTTCTGAGGTAAGTAATGAGAAAGAAGATAGGAATTCAGGTGGTGGTTTCTTTAAATAAATCAATCCCAGACCCAGTAGTGGGTTAAAGTAAGGGTTAAGGAAAATAAGCTTTTTGATTGAGAGGTAGTGGGACCAATGTGTTGTTTTTGAGAATGGCAAAAGTAAGTATAGGTGGCTCTAAAGTTGGAACTTACAGATGTTTGCGTTTGAATTAGTCCTTTTTTTTTTTTTAAATTGAAGCAATGGTCTTGGGAGGCTCACTCATTGTAATTGATATGTTAAACTGATTAAGGAAGCGTGAAGCAGAAAGTAGACCAAAGTGTTGAATAGTTCTTTAAAAGAGAAATATAGCTAGAAATTTTAATTTTATTTATTTATTTATAATGTCATGGTTTTATTTACTCATAAAATTGAAAGCCACAATGTTGAGTCTCTTTACAGTAAAAACCATTTTCACATTTAGACTTCTTTTCCTTTAGCTTTATGAAATTCAATGCCCCCCACAATGTTGAGTCTCCTCACAGTAAAAGAAACTTGTGGCCCTAAATGATCGTTAGAATTTGAGAATATTTATATATTTTTTTCATGTTACTGAGATTTTTTTTTTAAAATTTCCATTCTAAATTAACCATTAAAAAGAAATTAATTTAAGAAAAGCCCATTAAAAAGAAATTGTAACCCTTGCTCCATTGTAAAAATTACGTTCAACATTTTAAGAAAACCATCTTAGTTGGAAGAAATTCTGGAAAAATATAGATGGGTAATTGAATTGGAAATTTAAACACAATTAAGGAAACTGGTAAATAAAAGGAAACAAAACCATATTGGCCGGGGCCGTGGACGTGACAACATGTCCCCCCGATAATTTCAATCTTTTATCGTCCTTCCTAAAATACCCTTCCAAACTTCTCAAATTATAGAAGACAGGCTCACAGACAGTAATTACATCAAGGAGAATTATGTCATTTTAAATTCCTGGTTCAAATTTGGTGAAGTATTTTCCTCATCATGATCATTTGCCATGCAAACGTATAAAAAACTCTTCGGCAATCTCACCACCGCCATGGCAATAGCGGCTGAAGCTGCTGAAAAAGAACAGGAAAAAGAAATGGGTTTTGACGAAAAAGAAAAAGAAGAAGAAGAGAAATGGATAATGCATTATTCATCAAAACATAAAACGCTGTTATCGTTGTGTGCACTGATCGCCTCTAGATTGTAAATTCAATTGATCTCCTCTTGGTTGAAGTAGATGATAGTAAATAGTATCTGAGTTTCATTTCAAATTCCAAAAACAATCCTCCATGTGAATAGTTAAGTAGAGATTCACATTGCTTTCTTTTTCTTTAGAGGACTGGCAGACTCCTTTGATCATGAAATTATATCACGGCTATCGCAAAAACTCGAATAATTATATTCATATAACCAAAATAGAGCTGAGTTCGAGCTCCTTCATTTTAACTGATTTAATATGATGCATAAAAACAAATGATGAGATGGTGTCGGATATGATAACGGGAATTAGTTGTCAACGAGAAAATTAATTTAGCAAGAATACAGTTAGTCGCAGAACTCTCCTAGTCCTTGGAAGTAATTTAAATGAAAGGTGCATCAATTTGTTTTTGTAGCATACTGGATGGCTAGAGAGTTTCATGCTCCCTTCGCAGTTTTCTTATTTGTGCGGTTTGGTTTTCTTTATTTTTTGCCGACAAATAAACAAATCAACTTGCAATAAAATAAATATTAAAATAAACTGGAAAAGCTCAAATGCCGACAAATTCCAGGTTGTTCAGTTCAAAATTAATTCTATAGTAAGTATGAAGAATAAAATAAAAGCAATCAACTTGCAAATTGAAAATTCTGCATTCCTAAAGCAATGTCCAAACAGGGGTCAACGTGTCTGCAAACATAAGCAATGATCAGACAGAGTATGCAAAAGCATCAATCTGCTTTTGTAAATTAGACTTGCTGGTGTGATATGGCGGAGGCTGCGGTGAACTTTGCAATAGAGACCTTGGGTCCTTTGCTTGTCGAAGAAATCAGATTGTGGGGAGGTGTTAGAAAAGAAGTTCAAAGTATCAAAAGCGAACTGGAGAGTCTCAGATCTTTCCTCAAAGACGCGGATGCAAGGGCAGCAGTCGAAGGGTTAGAAGGAGGTGGTGAGGAAGGTGTCAGAACTTGGGTGAAACAACTGAGGGATGAAGCTTATCGCATTGAAGATGTCATCGATGAGTACACACTCATGGTGGCAAAACTCCCCCATGGGAGTGGCCTCGTTGGTGTTCTCCATAGAATCAGTCGTTTCATAAAGAAGCTGAAGCTGCGGCGTGGAGTTGCTACTGAGATTCAAGATATCAAATCAGCGCTTGCTGATATAAAGCGAAGGGGAGAAAGCTATCGATTCAGGTCTGCAGATGAACGATCGAGCAGTGGAACTAGAAATGTTATCCCACATGACTCTCGAGTTCGTTCCTTTTTCGTTGAAGATGATGAAGTTGTGGGCATCGAATCCATTAAAGATAAATTGATTGATTTGATCGTGAATGGCAGATCCGAACGTTCAGTGGTCGCTGTGGTGGGTGAAGGAGGATTAGGCAAGACCACCCTTGCCGGAAAACTTTTTAACAGTGAAGGTTTAAAAACTCACTTCAATTGCCAGGCTTGGGTCACCGTTGGGAAAGAATACAAAAAAAATGATTTGTTGAGGACAATTCTGAAAGAGTTTCATCGTGTAACAAACCAGCCTGCTCCAGTGGAGATACACGACATGGAAGAGATGGACCTGATCACGACGCTGAGGGACCACTTGAAGGACAAAAGTTACATGGTTGTGTTCGACGATGTTTGGAAAATTGATTTTTGGGGAGACGTGGAGCATGCTTTACTTGATAACAAGAAATGCAGCAGGATACTTGTCACAACACGGCACATGAATGTCGCTAAGTTTTGCAAATCATCTTCCTCTGTTCACGTCCATGAGCTCGAAACTTTGCCTCCAAACGAGGCGTGGAAACTTTTTTGTAGAAAGGACCAAGCTCCGGAGGCTGTTGTCCTTCAGAGTTGAAGGAGTTGTCCCAGGACATCCTTGAAAAATGTGGAGGTTTGCCTCTTGCTATTGTGGCCGTAGGCGGACTTCTTTCAACCAAGAACAGGGTTGTATCTGAATGGAAGAAATTAGTTGATCGGTTGGGCTCAATCTTAGGAAGTGATCCCCATCTAAAAGACTGCAACAGAGTTTTATCTGAAGGGTATCATGATCTTCCTCACCATCTCAAATCATGTCTTCTGTACTTTGGCTTATTTCAAGAGAGCTGCAAACTTAAGTGTGCTAGACTCATCCGTTTGTGGATAGCTGAGGGCTTTGTCCAATACAGCAAAAGCCCCACATCTGAACAAGTTGCAGAGGAATACTTGAATGAGCTCATTGACAGAAGCTTGGTTCAAGTTTCAAAGAGAGATATTTCTGGACGAGCTAGAATCTGCCAAGTTCATGATCTTATGCACGAGATCATCACCAGAAAAACTGAAGAATTGGGCTTCGGTCGTGTGCTGAACGCAGAGGACTTGAGTTGTTGCACTAAAACTCGACGCATTACTCTGCAGAGAAGTATTGATGATGGTGCTTTAGAGAGCATCAAGGACTCGAAGGTCCGTTCTGTTTTTCTTTTCAATATAGATAAGCTGCCCGACTCTTTCATGAAAACAAGTATTGCCAATTTCAAGCTCATGAAAGTACTAGATCTGGAAGATGCTACTATAGATTACCTTCCTGAAGGAGTGGGAAACTTATTCAATTTACACTACTTGAGTTTGAGAAAAACAAAAGTAAAAATAATTCCCAGGTCCATTGGAAATCTTCTCGGTTTAGAGACTTTGAATATGAAAAATACTTTGGTGAGAGAACTTCCAGTAGAGATTAGGAATCTTAAAAAGTTGCGTTATCTAATGGTATATAAGTACAATTATACCACAGTTTCTATAGTAGAAGCAGCAGTAGCCAGAGTACGCGGGGGCTTTGGGTCTCTAACGGATCTGCAGAAGTTGTCTATTATAGAAGCTGACTCTCAAGTGCTTCAAGAGCTTACGAAGCTAAGGCAGTTAAGAAAGTTGGGCATTAGGCCCCAAAATGGAAATGGCAAGGATCTGTGTGCTCTGATTGCAAATTTGGAAAACCTAGAGTCTTTAACTGTAGATATGACAAGCAAAGAAGAAATACTTGACTTGCAGTCTTTGAGTAGTCCTCCTCAATATCTGCAGCGTCTCTACTTGACGGGGAATATGAAGAAACTGCCGGATTGGATTTTTAAACTTAAAAATCTAATCAGATTGGGTTTGGAACTGTCGGGATTGGCTGAGGAGCCAATCAGAGTCCTTCAAGCCTTGCCTAATTTATTGGAACTTAGACTCACAGTGACATACAACTACGAGATTTTTCACTTTGAAGCAGGTTGGTTTCCAAAACTCCAAAAATTGAGCCTCCTTGACTTCGTCGCTGTGAAATCGGTTATAATAGAGAAAGGTGCGATGCCTGATATTAGAGAACTGTGGATTGGGCCCTGCCCGCTGTTGATGGAGATTCCTATTGGAATTGAACATCTTAAAAACCTTAAGCTGCTTGTATTTGCTGGTATGGTTAAACAAGTTTATTACATGACGAAAGACGAGAACTGGGGGAAGGTTACCGAGCATATACCAGATGTCCTTGCCACTTTTATGGAGGCCGGGCAAGTGTTTCATCATCGAAAAGAATATCTGTCATCTCTGTCTCCTGAAGATTTCGGGCAAATCTGCCTAAGAAGAGGACTCAAGTAGGGAGCAGTCGTGCACATCTATGAAATAAGTAAACAGGTCTGCCACTCTTCTACGTATTTGGATTATTTTCTAATTTCTTTTGAAAAAAATTATTTCCTTATTTTTAATTTGACAGACAAATTAATTGTATATCATTCAAATAAAAATTCACCAAAAAAAATTCCATTTTCCCTGTAATTTGAGTGTGTTAAATAAATGAATGCAGTATGTCAGTAAATCTTTTTCTAGTTTAATATATAGTTAGAATCATATAATGATTAGGTATTAATGTTAGTATAGTAATTTCCATTATATTTTTTTGATACCATGGACAGATGGAGTATATATATCTTGCTTCTAGCGAATTCATTGATGAGTTCATCGATCATATACTGGATCAGATTGTGCAGCAATGCTACTATTGATATGCTTTGAGTTTGAGTAATTATTATCAGTGTTATCGCGTAATACATGCAAATGTGAGTGGTTGCTGCTGAGATCAGTGGGAGTGTATCCTTCTATATATCTGAGACTGAGATTATAATTTTAGAAATGTTGTAGTCCTATTGCAAGGAATTGTCATCATATAATATTCAGTGTTTAATAATAAAAACTGTGTGCTAATGCATATTTAAGATTGTGGATTTACTGTGTTTAATAACAGTCTACATCTTTCATTGGATTTATTTATTTTATTTAAGAAGTGAACTGGACATGTATGTGAAACCGTTATTCTGCAAATTAAATGCATATTTAAGATTGTGGTTAATGAATTTTCAAACAATCACTTATTTAAAAAAAAAATTTACTCAATTATATTTGAGTTGTACAATTTTTTGAAGTAAACAAATATTATTTTTGGACTGGATACACTCACAATCATCAAATATAATTTGAGAATAAAATCCATCTGGATTGCAGACTGTTTGTAACACAGAGAAAGTCTATAATTGGGCTTTGCCGCTTTGGGATTAGGAAATTAAACTTACTAAGCCATTCTACCACTCTTAGGGGGAAAAAAAAGTGGCAGTAGTTAGTGTTAAAAGATAAAGAATACAGAGAAACTTTATAAAAAAAAAGCGTAGGTGACTCTAAATTTACAATCAAATAAAAGAGAAATTTTATTTAAAAAAAGAAAGTGTGGGGGGCTCTAAAGTTAGAAAATTACAGATGATTGTGATTGAATTAGCATTTTTTGCTTTTGAAATTGCTTTTAAGTTGCTCAATAAATAGTCCTGCGGAGGCTCACTCCTTATAATCTATATGTTAGATCAAAGTGTTAGTTTTTGCGTGGATTAAAGAGAAAGATTGCTAGAAATTTAATTTTCTTTATTTTTTCATGTCATGGATAAATGAGAGCCGAAACAATTTTGAGTCTCTTCACAATAAAAGCAATTTTCTTACGTCTTTTCCTCCAGTTTTATCATATTCAATGCACGGAGTTCTTAGTCCCTTCTCATGCCCCTTTATTAATTTTTTCGTTAAGAAACTTGCGGGCCTTAAATAATGAGATGCGTACTTTTTAACTCCACTATCACAGTTTTGCAATAAGTATCACAAATGTACTGCTAAGTATCAGTGATACTGTATCACAATTGTATACTGTCCGACTTAAAACATGATCATTAAAACAGATTTAAGAATAAGGATAAGAGTTAAGGCAACATATATAAGAAATAAAATAAAAAAAAAATCATTAAAAGAAATTGTAACCGCTGCACTGCAGTGCAGCTCATCAATAAAAACCCATCTTGGTTGGAAGAATTTCAGTAAAAATACAGATGATATTTGACTTGAATTTGAAATGTAAACTTAACAAAGGAAACTAATAAATAAGGAAACACAAATCCTCACGTAAACAAATAAAAAAGCCAAAACACAAACGACCACATATACATAGGCCGGGTCGTGCCCTTGGACATGACAACACGACCCTCCAATAATTTCAGTCTCTTTATTATCGTTCCCAAAACACCTTTCCAAACTTTTTCTGCATTAAAAGTCTTGAAGATAATTTATTAATTTGATCAAATAGTAAGGTTGATTATGTCATTGTATATTTGTGGGTCAAGTGAAGTGAAGCATTTTCTGCCATGGTTATCGTACATTCACACACAGCAACAGTTCTCATGATAGGACCCACTACTGTTGCTGTGTGTGGCGTACGTTACGATTAACGTAAGGTAGCACCGGCCTTCCTCCATATTGATCATTTCCCCTGCAAACGTACAACAAACTTTTCAGCACTGTAATCTCACTGTTAAGTGTTAAACTCTCTCTGTATTCAACACACCGACCCTTGAATCTTGATGGCAATATTAGTAGTAGGTATGGCTGCTGAAGAAGAAGAGAAATGAGAAATGAGTTATGAGTTTTACAGAAAAAGAAGAAGAAGAAGATAGATGGATAATGCATTATTAATCAAAGCATCAAATACTGTTAGTGGTTTAAAGAAATTTCTCGTTTTCTTTTGCTTATCGCAGAAATTTGGCTCTGCTTCTAACATCTGGGCTTCTTTTCTTAATTCTTATGGCAATTCATTCATTTCTCTAATCTCTTTCTCTTCTCTTACATCTTTTTTTTTCTTTAGATTTTCTTTTTATCATATGATGTGGCAAAAATTACCCTATTTATAAATCTTTATCCTTAAGTTGATATGTTAAATTACGAGTGGACATCAGTTCGGTTTCGGAATAAATTTTCGGTTTCGGATTGATTCGGGTTCGGAAACTAAAACAACCGTTTGGTTTTTTTAAAAATAAAATTTGAACAAAAACCGATAGGTTGATTTCAGTTTGGTTTCAGTTATCGGTTTCAGATCAGTTTCGGTTCTTTTAACGATTTAATTTAAACAATCAGTTTTTCGATTCTTTTAACGGTTTGCAACAATTACTACTACATCACCACTACGAAATCATTCATCATTATCACCAAATTAACGTAATATAATCCATTACATAAGTCCATGACAACATAAAAATAAAAAATAAAAAAAATTCCAACAATGACAAAATAAAATAAAAAACAATCAAATACCCAACAACATTCAGGCAACATCCAAGACAACATCTATAACCATGAGAAATTATTACAACATAAAAATTAAAAATCAACCATAAGAAATGTCATTACTTTGTTCTCCTTCCCCCCAACTTCTTCCAACTTTAATAACTTCCAATATCCGCACTTATCAACTTAAATCTACACAAATAAAATTCAAATGAGTAAAGTAAACATAAATATAACTATAAATGCATTTGTACACACAAGGCCAAATATAATCAATATATGATAAACAAAAATAAAATAAAATATTGATTTCTGATCAAGGATCATTTTGAAAAATTTGCAAACAAATTAGTCACACTAATATTTTATATCCAACCATTTCATAATGTAATTCCTATATCCAACCATTTCCTAAGTATTGAGTCACACTAATATTTTATAAAAGTAAGAGATCTAAATGATATTATCCCTCTACCATCTTCCCCACTTCGCGACTTTCACAGTTTCTCACCCAACAACAGTGATATTTGTAGACCCTGTCACATACACAGAACCAAAGAAAGCTAATAAAACCAAATACTATTAATAATCTAATACAATAATAATAAGTAAAGCAACCATGAAATTACAAAAGATTAAAGAGTTATTTAAAAAAAAAACCATTTAAAAAAGAGAGAGAGAGAGAGAGAAAGTAGAGCAAGTGAGTTACTTGGCTGGCTAGCCAGGGAGCGATGAAAGGAACGGTAACGGCAGTATCAGCCATTGACAGTTAGAGTTAAGATTTGGGTGTGTGGATTTGTCTTCGTGCTTTTGTACAACTGAAAGTGAGAGAGTGGTCCACCGGTGTTGGTGCAAACATTTGTGGTCTGGGTATATATATGTTGTAGTGAAATTATAAAAATACCTCAATATCGGTTCGATTTGAATTTTAAAATTTTTTATCCGAAAACCGAACCAAACCGAACCATTTGGTTCCCTATTTACAATTTCGGATTTTTAGTTTTAAAAAAATTGAACGAAATCAAAAAAATCCCAACTGAACCGATTTTTTTCCATTCCAATTCGGTTTTGCCACCCCTATGTTAAATTGTCACTTAATTTGATATGTAACTGTAAAGAAATGATCAATTTTACAAGAAAAAAGTAAAATGACCAGGAAAACCAAGAAAACTTATCATTAATGCATGCCTCTGTTTTTTTTTTTTTTTTAAATAATTGGATTTCATATGATGGGAGGCCAAAATCACCATATTTACAAATCTTTATCTTCAATTTGAACTGTTTTACATCAAACTGGAACTATTAATTAAGAGTCGACATTAGTATAGAAGTTAAATATAATAGTTCGGTCCATTCTTTATGAGGTGGACATGATTTCACGATTACATATATTTAGGAACGAAGCTATGAACTTTTTTTGAAGGTGGTGGTTAGACTAATTTTTTTAAGTTAAAAAAAAATTCTTAAAAGTAAAGCTATTGAGTTAAACCATAATAATAAGTTCACCTTTTTTAGGTTTTAAAAATATTTTTTGAACTTTGTTTATTTAAAAATAAAAGTTACCAAACTTCAAAACTGTGACTACAATACTCCATTAGTGCCATACTACACAACCTGGCACCGCTAGAAGGTTCTAGATTATTAACTTTTAATTACTTTTTAATTATCTAACGATGCTTAGTCTACAGAGTACGGTACCCTTAGAAATCATAAACAGACACTTTAAAGAATTAAAAGCTAAATAAGTGATAAATATCTTGTTATAATTAGTTTACTTGAGATCAAAAATAGATTTCCAAAATAAGATGGAGTGGGGAAGAAGTTGGGAAAAATGACCGTGACCAAAATTTAAGATAGCTTGAGTGATAAACTTGTAAATTTTGCTGTGGTGTTTTGTAAAAAATAAAGTGGTAGCTAGTTTTATAAATTCTGCATGGTAATTTTGTGAACAACATAGAAAAAAAACTAAAAAATTTATATTATTATTATTATTATTTTGTTGATGTATCTTGCTTATTTGGAAGTCAACATAAATTGTATATTTGGATGGACTAGAAACTGTGATATATAAACATATTATTATCATTATTATTATTATTATTTTGTTGATGTATCTTACTTATTTGATAAATAAACAAATAACTTAACATTTATATTCAGATATTAAAAAAAGAAAGATAAATAAATAAACAAATATATATATATATATATATATATATATATATATATATATATATATATAGATAACCCATTCAAATTTCAAATAAAAAAAAAGGCTACCTAAGTCCTTTAAATAAATTAAAATACATAAATTATGTGATTTTAAAGGGTTCACTTCAGCCGTTCAGCTGGGTCGTGTACTGCCTTTTGTGAGGTACAAGACCATGAGCGGATTGACCAAGAAAATCATAATTTCACTATATTTTCTTTTAAGATTAAATCACATTGATCTCACCTTCACATTCTTAAAAAATGTTACAAAATCTTATTTGCCCCCATACCTTAGTAAACCCATTCTCAGTTAGAGAACTCGCCAGCAGTCCATTTCTCTTATTTATTTCCGACCCTTCCCTCACATTTTTCTCCTTTTGCTAAAAAAACCTCCTTCCTATTTTCTTATCGTGAATGTAATCTTTTTTATGTTGAATCATGCAAAACCTCGTGTTTTTGAATAATGATTTGTCCTGTAGTTAATTTTTTATATTATAGAGATGATGTGTTATTGTTTGTGCTAATTTTATGCACCTATTACTATGGTTTTTTCGATACTGCCTTTCTTTTCATTTTAAGTCTTCCAACGAAGTGTTGCTGATAATTTATACAATTACTGAATTAAGCTACTTTATATATGTTGAACATATAAAACAAGAAAGACTCAACCATAGGAGTTCGGAAGGAATCATTTACATTGTCTATGATAATCGCATTAGTAATTTAGCATCTGTCTTGTGGACGTTTAATGGAGATAATCGCATATTTCTTTATCGTTTGCCGTTTCTCGATTGCAGTACCTTCCAATTTGGATTCTATCGTGCTCGCAAGAGATCTAGAGTAATGAGTTATGGTGGATTTGCTAACAAAAGACATCAGCCGGTTCAAGAGATTCCAATCCAAATGCAGAAGCATGGAACTCCATTTGACTCGAGATATGCTAATGCAAAGTCAGCCACTGGTATGAATGAATTTCCAGCCTGTTCGAAGTTTGATAGCAGCGGCATGGGTTACTCTGTTCGTGAATATCCTAGGTTTGACAGTTCCATACATCCTCAAACAAGTTTCACCAGAAATACGACTGACCATCCAGGGTATAAGGGACTAGCTTTGATGAGTAATATCCAAGGAGAAAATGCTAGGTCCCATAATGTCCGCTTCAATAGTTCCAACAAGACACTTGGAAGAGTTGGTGAAGATGTGGGCTATCTTGTCCCCAAATCACTAATTCTCTGTGAAAGATACATTGCAGAAGTACCTGGATTCCAAAGAGAAAATGCTAGGAGTTTATATCCTATGGATGAACGTCACTGTCAGGGCACTTTGAGATCAGCACAGCAGTCACAGTTGCCAGCTTTAGGGGAGAAGTGGTGGTATTATGCTTCTGTGGAAACTTGAGCATCCTTCTACCTTTAGTTGTGAATTCTAGTTAAGCATAGGTTTCGTAGTAAAGTTTGAAAGAATTGATCAGCTTCCACTTTTGTTTCTTTTAAGAAATAAGAATTTCAGTTATCTGTTGGTGTGTTGTGTGGTATTACCAACCTTCTATTTGCAAATCACTTGCTCTGTTGCCTGCGCATAGAACTAAAATTAGTTTGACAATGACATGTGACATCGGTTCTACCTTTTATTTTGATTGTCATTGCTCAAAGTGCCATCATTAATTGCCCCAGAATATTTATAAGGATGGCCACTGTAACTTCTCACAGATTGAGAGCAGAATGTACGTCCCTCATTTCTGGTCTAATGTGCCTGAATCTTGAACAGAGAATAGAGGTTGAGTGGATATTTTGGCTAAGTGGATATTTTATGGAACAGGAGACTCTGTTAATGCAAGAGAACAGTGTGCTGATGCTTTTGCGAAGATAAAATTCAGTTTCCGCGTACATTCGAGATTCCAAGGTAAATGTCCCTTTTCCTTGCACAAACTTGTTAAGCTGTCAAGCAATAAATTTTTCTTACATTATATATTTGGAAGAATTAGAAATAGGGAGCAAAAGTTTCTTATGCTGACAGTTCCCATTCTCCATAATTTATTGTACTGCATGTTTTAAAGCATGTCTAGCATTAATGAATGAAGTAGAAATTTCAGAAAGCCAGGAAACTTTGCGTGCACTGATTGCCTCTAGATTGTAAATTCAATTGATCTCCTCTTGGTTGAAGTAGATGATAGTAAATAGTATCTGAGTTTCATTTCAGATTCCAAAAAAAATCCTTCATTTCGGACTCCTTTGATCATGAAACTACATCACCACTATCACGAAAACTCGAGTAATTCTATTCATATAACCAAAATAGAGTTGAGTTCGAGCTCCTTCATTTTAATTGATTTATTATGATGCATAACAACAATTGATGAGATGGTGTCAGATATGATAGTGGCAATTAGCTGTCAACGAGAAAATTAATTTTTAGGAAGAATACAGTTGGTCGCAGAACTCTCCTAGTCCTTGGAAGTAATTTAAAGGAAGGTGCATCAATTTGTTTGTGTAGCATACTGTGTGGTTAGAGAGTTTCGTGCTCTTGGTCTTCAGAGTTTTCTTATTCTTGATTCTACAGACCTGCAACCGACATACAACAAGGTTTGGTTTTCTTTATTTTTTGCTCTCCTTGTGGCATTTTTGTTTTTGTTTTTGTTCTTTTTTTTTTCTTTCCCGGATGGCTGTTTGGTCATAAATAATGTCACAAAAGACAAGTCTTCTCTGGCCTCCAGGAAGAGAAATGGAAATTCCAATTGCAAAAAGTTTTGATGACTTTTTGTGCAGTGTAGGACCCAATAAAAAAGTGGAACACACTTTTGTTGTTTTCTACTTTTATGAAGGAATGAGAATGATTTGTTTTCAGAAGAATTCAAAGTACGTTGCAAAACGGTGCCATCAAACAAGTTTTTTATTTTTATTTTTAAATTTTGAAAAACAAAAGACACCGTGATTATATAGTCTCTCATTTCTTCGTATTTTTGGCAGAAATGCAACAATAAATATTGATTAAGCAAATTAGTTTTCAAGAATATTTGAACTCTTGAAGGATACATTACATAAGATATAGAGAGTAGAGTAAACAATCCTCCACGTGAACATTTGCTGGCGCAATTTTGCAAAAGATTATATAGGAATGTGGTCAAGTGTGCGCCACTGTGCGATAGCGTGTGTGATGAGCTTTCTTAAGAGGGCGCTGGGCACCACAGCAAAGCTCCCCTAATGAAAGCTCGCCACTCATTAAGCTACTCCAGATATATATGGCTACAAAAATAAGCTGTCAAAATTAACTCAAATGCCGACAAATTCCAGTTTGCTTAGGTCCAAATTAACTCTATAGTAAGTATGAAGAATAAAACAAAAACAATCAACTTGCAAGTTGAAAATTCTGCATTCCTAAACCAATGTCCAAACAGGGGTAAACATGTCTGCAAACATAAACAATGATCAAACACTGTTTACAAAAGCATCAATCTGCTTTGTAAATTAGATCTGCTGGTGTGATATGGCGGAGGCTGCGGTGAACTTTGCAATAGAGACCTTGGGTCCTTTGCTTGTCGAAGAAATCAGATTGTGGGGAGGTGTTAGAAAAGAAGTTCAAAGTATCAAAAGCGAACTGGAGAGTCTCAGATCTTTCCTCAAAGACGCGGATGCAAGGGCAGCAGTCGAAGGGTTAGAAGGAGGTGGTGAGGAAGGTGTCAGAACTTGGGTGAAACAACTGAGGGATGAAGCCTATCGCATTGAAGATGTCATCGATGAGTACACACTCATGGTGGCAAAACTCCCCCATGGGAGTGGCCTCGTTGGTGTTCTCCATAGAATCAGTCGTTTGATAAAGAAGCTGAAGCTGCGGCGTGGAGTTGCTACTGAGATTCAAGATATCAAATCAGCGCTTGCTGATATAAAGCGAAGGGGAGAAAGCTATCGATTCAGGTCTGCAGATGAACGATCGAGCAGTGGAACTAGAAATGTTATCCCACATGACTCTCGAGTTCTTTCCTTTTTCGTTGAAGATGATGAAGTTGTGGGCATCGAATCCATTAAAGATAAATTGATTGATTTGATAGGGAACGGAAGATCCGAACGTTCAGTGGTTGCTGTGGTGGGTGAAGGAGGACTAGGCAAGATCACTCTTGCCGGGAAACTTTTTAACAATGATGGTTTAAAAACTCACTTCAGTTGCCGGGCTTGGGTCACCGTTGGGAAAGAATACAACAAAAGTGATTTGTTGAGGACAATTATAGAGAAGTTTCACCGTTTAGCAAGGCAGCCTACTCCAGATGAGATAGGCAACATGGGAGAGATGGGCCTGATCACCACGCTGAGGGACCACCTGAAGGACAAGAGTTACATGGTTGTGTTCGACGATGTTTGGAAGATTGATTTCTGGGGAGACGTGGAGGATGCTTTACTTGATAACAAGAAATGCAGCAGGATAATTGTGACAACACGGCACATGAATGTCGCTAAGTTTTGCAAATCATCTTCCTCTGTTCATGTCCATGAGCTTGAAACTTTGCCTCCGAACGAGGCGTGGAAACTTTTTTGTAGAAAGGCGTTCGGACCAAGCTCCGGAGGCTCTTGTCCTTCAGAGTTGAGGGAGTTGTCCCAGGACATCCTTGCAAAATGTGGTGGTTTGCCTCTTGCGATTGTGGCCGTAGGTGGACTTCTTTCAACCAAGAACAGGGTTGTATCTGAATGGAAGAAATTATTTGATCGGTTGGGCTCAATCTTAGGAAGTGATTGACACAACTTAAAAGTAATTTTAAACTCCCAAGATAGGAGTGCGTCTTGTTGACAGAGTTCGGTGAGTCAGAGTCGATCCATTGAGAAAAGATTTAATTTGTTTATTTTATTTTATCTAAAAATTAAAATTAAAACTTAAATATAAACAACTTAATTTAAATGAAACTATGAAGTTAAGTAAGGGTTATGGATGATCATTCTTAGAAATAAATAAGACTTAATAAATTTTTTTGCCATTTTTTAAAGATTTATTACCCAAAAGATTAATTATATAATTTATTATTATTTTCCCTTTAATTTTATGATGGATTAAGTATTTATTGTGCCAAAATTTAATTTTGTCTACAATAAGTCAAAATACCATTTTACCATACCTTATATTAAGATCTTAAGAATTTATTGTGCCAAATTCATTTGTTTGTCTACAATAAATCAAAATTTCAAAATATAAAATATGTATAAGATTAAATAGAAAATAATTTAATTTATAAAATTAAAAATAGAATTTGATTAAATCATATTTATTTCCTAAGAGTTTCACCTTCCCCTAACTAATATTATTTAGTTAAGCATAATTGAAATAAAAAGGAAATATTAAAATTAAATTACTTATAATTGAAAGTAATAAAAACAACTAAAATTGAAAATAAAACTAATTTTATTTATAAAAATAATTATACAAAATATTAAAAACACACCTTAGAATCAAGATTACAGGGAGATGGAGAGAATTTGAGAAGAAGAGAGTTGTAGAGAGCTCAAAAACATAAAAATGAGGCTCTATTTATAGAAAAATAAATTCATAATCCAGTGTTTTGCGGTCCATCATAAGCTTCATGCATGTGCTCCTCACATCCTTTAGATCAAGATCCAATGGCTGGTCAAACTTCAAAAGTCAACATCACACATGGCATCATTTGACTCGTCCGATTTGGCCAAAGAACGGTTGAGATTTGGCGGGTTAATGGGTGGATCGGGTCGACCCGAATACAAAGATTCGGATCCTGCAACTTGATTTACCAACTACTGCCACGTGGCACAATCATGGCCATTGAATCATGAACGGTTGAGATTCAGTCAAAATTGCCAGCTATCCCATGCACTCAAGTCTATTGTAAGCTCATTTCAACATCCAATCAGAGCTCAGTCAACAGGAAAAGTCAACTATTTTTACATGTTCTCGATTTTTAGCCGATCTTGACTGATCTTAAAGTTTTCGGACCTCCGGAATCCAAATTTCACCTCGGTTTAACTGTTTGGAGCCTCGATTTACGTGAAATTAATATTTTTCCTAATAAACACACAAAAATACATAAAATTAGATATATTTAAAACATAATTAATAATTTCTAATATATTACATAAACACAAATATAAATTATAAATTAAACACAAAATAACATTATTATCGCTTGATAATTATACAATTTTTAACACTAATCACACTTCAACCAGCTTATTGCTAGCCCCTAGCAATTAAAGCATTATATTAAATTAAGATTTACAAAATTCACATGCAAATTAATAGTTGTTTATCTATCCTCTAAACTACCAAATAAATGAACTCTCCCAAATTTCTTTACCTTGTTGATGTTCACTCATTATCCAGAATATCATCAAACATTCTTTTGTGCTCAAGTAATTAACACAATACTTATGGGGCTTTATTAAAAGAAAAACAATATTTTCATTCCAAAATTCATTAAATTCTATCTTTAGCGAGTAGATTATTCACACATATTTTCAAAATATTACATTTTTAACCCGTGCAGAGCGAGCTTTAGGTCAGTGACCCTGCACAGGTTGGCCTTAGGGCACTAGGTGTTAAAGCACCCCAACAGACTTAATTACTCGGGTTTCTAATAAATAAGCAAACAATATATCTATAACCCATGTAGCGAGTTTTAGGTCAGTGACTCCCAGACCAGTTGGCCTTAGGGCACTAGGTGTTGAAGCACCCCTATGGACTTAATTACTCGGGTTCTAGATATAGCAAAATTAAAAATATTCATTTTTTTCTTTTTTCTTTTTCATTTTTTTTTGTTTTTTTGTTTTTTTTTTTTTGTTTTTTGTTTTTTTTTTTTTACAATATACACTTTCTACTACCTTAGATGTTATCCCCAATAAATCAAAAGAACTAAATGCTGCAAAAATTTTAACTTACAACCCACTAGTATGTGTTATAGTGTGTGTGTGAAGAATGATTCAATAATATCTGTTAAATGAGTAAACAATTAAATTTCTTAATAACCAAGTGGAGAGTTCACAAATTTGAGTAATTCAAAGAAAATGGAACAAAAACAATTTACTATGAATTTCAAAATCAAAATATAATACAACAAGACTATTAGGATGCGTATCAAAAGTCGTAACTCTTTACACAGCCATCCTTGACAAAAACAAAAACGTTTTTTTTTTAAAGAAAAAACAAACACACATATTTAAAAACATACGTCAACTATCCCCACCCTCCAACCTAATCTAAACATTATCTTAACATTTTTTATTTTACAGAAAAAAATAATAATAAAAGAAGAAGAAGAGGAGATCTCACCTGAACTTGATGCAGAAGCTTAAAAGCAGATAACAAAGAACAAGAAAAAGTCAAAATTTTTTTTTTGAAAATAAAACTAATTTTAAGATTAAGAAGATGCGTTTCTAGAGATACTACATTCTCTATATCCAGCCATCTTCGACTCAAATTTAGTCCAAAGTCGGTCTTTCTGAGAAAATTTTTTTGTAAAAACATCACCAGGACTAAAACATTCCACAACTATCAACTATTCCCTCCCCCCAACTTGAAAGAGACATTGTCCTCAATGTTTTAAAAGGAAAGAGAAAGAGTTTAGAAGATAATACATGAACACTAATATTTACAGACAGAGAGTTAAATCTAATTTGCACACTTATTATGCTACCGCTACCATCATCATCGACCAATTCAAATAAGCAATAGTCTTTGGAAGCTCCGGTGTATAAGCTTGTAAAAGATCAAGTAGCTCATTAGCAGTAGAAGCAGAGATAAAGATGTTTTTTACAGAATATGGAAGAAAATAATTCTTTATTGCATGGTTAATAAAAGTTAACAAGCCATCATAAAAATTATTAACATTTAACAAACCGATGGGTTTTTGATGAATGTTCAAATGGGCCCAAGATGCAAATGTAATCAGTGCCTCAAAAGTTGCAAGATCTCCTGGCAAGAAAATGAAAGCATCAGCATGATTTAACATTTCAGATATTCTCTCTTGCATACTTGATACCACTAATTCTTCTCCAAATGGTGGGCCAGACATGCATACTAGCGGTTTCATGGCTTTTGGGATAATGCCTAGTACTTGGCTTCCGTTAGTAAAAGCAGTTTCTGAGACAAGCCTTGATAACCCTCGTTTACCTCCTCCATATACAAGATAGTTTCCTCTGCTATGACACGACCAAGATCTATAGCTGCTTGAACGAACTCTTTGTACTTTCCATAGTGAAACCCAGAAAGCACACAAATGTTTTTGAATTCTTTACTCGAAGATGCTGCCATTGGACTAATCTTTCAAAAACAAGTTGTGAGTGTTTGAAAAACAAGCTTATATTTAAAGATCTTGGGTGAAATAGTGAGAAACAACTGTAAATGGGTTGGCATATTTGTCAAATAATGAGTAAAGCTTGTGACTCAATAATTCAAAAGCAAACAGTGAAAAAGAAAAAAAAAGTTATTAAAAAGAAAAAAGTAGAAGAAAACAAATATTATTAAATACAAAATCACTAAATGTAATAATGCAAATGATAAAATAACAGCAAAGTAAAAGGATATTTACTGGTAGTTGTGATTGTGGCTCACATCTTCCTCTGGTTTTACGTCCAGTAACGGCTTGAACACCCTCTATGGGTCGAGGATAGGCTTTCCATCCAGTTTTCTTATAAACTAGCAAACAATGTCTTTTTGAGTCAGATTCCCAAGACTAAACTGTGCACTTTCTGTTTGGAATAGTCTCCATAACCTGTGTATCACATAATGCACATGTCCGCTTCGATGCGTCTCAAGAGATCGTAAGATATTATCCAACGATTCTTTACTCATGCCATCTTTAACGAATTTAATTTTATCTTCACGAGTATCAGACACTATTCCTAAAGAATTACAAACTTCTCGTTTGCAACTAAGTCGTACACAATTATGACATTCTGAGCCAAGTCTTTTAGCTCTCCTTTTTAGCAAATGTACTTTTACCAAAACCGGGCATGTAAGAAACAAATGGATCGAAAACTCACCTGCTAATCGGACCTTTGCTTCAATTAACCAACGAACGTCAGAAGGAATGCCATTGATCATTAACAAACGAAGTCGTTCACAACGAGCTTTGTAAATTTTCCTGAGGGCATTCTGAGGGAGAGAGGGAAAACGCTTATGCAGTTTATGTTGTATTTCTTCCATGTTTGATTTTGGGGTTTCAGTTATTGTGGGAAACTGAAGATACCGACTTAAGAGTCACGGAGTACCGTTATCCGCCATTTATACGGGAAAATAAATCAAAACACACCAAAATCAAATCTGCAAAATCAAATCAAACGTGAAAGCGAACAAAAAGAAACTTACAATGTAAAAGGAAAATGAATTTACATTCGTCCTCTTATTGAGTTAACCTCAAGCTCCAATTGAATACTATATATACCACTCTCTCACTTGCTCTGAGTTGGCTTTCTTGGTTTTCAACATAGGACACCAATTCCGGTGGTTGCAGATCCCAAAGTGGATGTGATTTACTGACTTCGTATCGGAGCTTTTTTAAGTGAAATTTTATGAAATGTTCTCATTTGTTTGAACATGAAATTTCTTAGTGAAGTACTCATGATGTAAATGAAAGTTGATGAGAGAAAGTACAACTGTCAAACAATCACGCTTACACAAGAAAAAGTAATGCTAAGAAATATGTACAGGGCATCAATCAAAAGAGAAAGAAAAAAAATGAAACGGCAAAATAACAGTAAACAAAACAAAAGAAACAAAATTCAATCATTCATTAACGACTCAATCAAGAAGTGGTGGGTCACCCAAATTGATTTCGGTGTCTTCTTCACGTGGTTGGTATTCCAGATAGGGCTTTATTCTTTGTCCGTTAACTTTAAATGTGACATTATTTTTGGGATTCTCAATTTCTACAGCCCCATGTGGATATACATTTTTTACAATAAATGGGCCACTCCATTTTGACTTTAACTTCCCTGGAAATAAATGAAGACGAGAATTATAAAGCAACACTTTTGACCAATCTCAAATGTTTTTGAAAATTTCTTTTATCATGTAATGCTTTTGTTCTTGCCTTAATAATTCTTGAATTTTCATATGCATCATTCCTTAATTCCTCAAGTTCATTCAATTGTAATTTTCGCACATTACCAAAGATCATCCAAATTTGAATTAAAAACTTTAATAGCCCAAAATGATTTATGTTCAAGTTCAACAGGTAAATGACAAGGTTTACCATAAATTAACCGATAGGGTGACATTCCTAATGATGTTTTAAATGCAGATACGGTAGGCCCAAAGTGAATCATTAAGTCTAAGAGACCAATCTTTTCGGTTTGGGTTAACCGCTTTTTCTAAAATTTGTTTTATCTCCTATTTGCTAATTCAACTTGACCATTTGTTTGAGGATGATAAGGGGTAGCAATTTTATGTGTGATTCCATATTTCTTCATTAAAGACTCAAATGACTTATTACAAAAATGCTTACCTCCATCATGATAATGGCTCGAGGATTCCAAATCGACTTAAAATGTTTTCTCTTAAAAATTTAACCACAGTTTTACTATCATTATTTCGACAAGAAATTGCTTCAATCCATTTTGAGACATAATCAATGCAACTAATATATACACAAATCCAAAAGATGATGGAAACGGACCCATGAAATCAATTCCCAACAATCAAATACTTGATTTCAAGTATGGGATTTAAGGGCATCATGTTTCTTTTAGTAATTGATCCCAATTTTTGACATTTTTCACAAGTTTTGCAAAATTCATATGTGTCTTTGAATATGGTAGGCCAATAAAATCCACACTGCAAAATTTTAACTGTAGTTTTTCTTGAAGAAAAGTGTTCGCTACATGCTTTAGAATCACAAAAGTTAATGACACTACTTACCTCATTATCAGGAATGCATCGTCAAAAAATCTGATGGGTAATATTTAAACAAGTAAGTGGTCATCCCAATAAAATTTCTTTACTTAAACAAAAATTTCTTCTTCTCTTGAGCATTCCATTGCAAAGGAATTTTACCTGTAACAAGGAAATTAACAATGTTAGCATACCATGGTATTGAAGTAATAGAAAATAAAAATTCATCAGGGAAAGAATCATTGATGGGTGTTATATCAGTGCAGAATTCGGATGTGAGTCTTGATAAATGATCAGCAACGACATTTTCAGCACCCTTTTTATCTTTGATGGTAAGGTCAAATTCTTGAAGTAACAAAATCCAACGAATTAATCTCGGTTTGGCATCCTGTTTACTCATCAAATATCTCACAGCAGCGTGGTCAGTAAACACAACAGATTTAGAGCCAAGTAAATATGAACGGAATTTGTTTAATGCAAATATCACAGCAAGTAATTCTTTTCAGTTGTAGAATAATTCATTTGAGCACTATCCAAAGTCTTACTCGCATAATAAATCACAAAAGGCTTACCATCCCTTCTTTGTCCTAAAACAAAGACCAACAAACAAAATCACTTGCATCACACATTAATTCAAAAGGTAAAGACCAATCGGGAGATTGCATAATAGGTGCGAGATGTTAAAAGACAAATTATTTTCTCAAAAGATTTTTGGCAATTATCATTCCATTCAAAAGGTGCATCTTTTAATAAGAGGTTACAAAGTGGTTTAGATATGGCACTAAAGTTTTTATAAACCTCCTACAAAATCCTGCATGTCCTAAAAAGGATTGCACATCTCTAATTGTTTTTAGTTGTGACAATTTAGATATGACTTCAATTTTTTTTTCTCAACTTCAATTCCTTTAATGAAACAACATGACCCAAAACAATTCAGTAACCATGTAATGGCATTTTTCCCAAATTAACACGAGTTCTTTTTCAACACATCTTTGTAAAACTTTTTCCAAATTATCAAGGTAATCATCAAAAGAATTCCTAAACACAGTTAAATCATCTATAAAGACCTCTAAACAATGTTCAACCATATCACTAAAAATACTTAGCATGCATCTTTAAAATTTTGCAGGAGCATTACAAAGTCCAAATGGCATTCTTTTAAATACAAATGTTCCACAAGGACATGTAAATGTGGTTTTTTCTTAGTCTTCAAGTGTTATAGGAATTTGATAATAACCTGAATATCCATCTAAAAAGTAGTAGTAGGGATGTTCAGCTGCTCTTTCTTAGATTTGATCAAGAAATGGTAATGGAAAATAATTTTTTCTAGCGGCTTCATTTAATTTCCTATAATCTATGCACATGCGCCAACTAGATGTAATTTGTGTTAGAATTAATTCACCTTTTTCATTTTTAACAACAAGTGATTCCAGACTTTTTAGGCACTACTAGTGTAGGGCTTACCCACATTTCTATCGAAATAGGGTAGATAATTCCCACATCAAGCAATTTAAGGACTTTGTTTTGACTACCTCTTTCATATGTGGGTTTAATCTTCTTTGAGGTTGTTGACATGTTTTAGCATTTTCTTCCAAATTAATTCTATGTGTGCATCATATTAAGGGATTAATACCTTTAATATCATTTAAAGTCCATCCAATTGCATTTTTATGCTTTTTAAGAACAGTTACTAACTTACCTTCTTGGTCGCTTGTTAAAGTAGAGGAAATCACAACAGGATAAGTTTGTTCTTCTCCAAGAAAAGCATACTTCAATCCTTCAGGTAAAGGTTTCAATTCCAATTTAGGTGCTTCTGGTTGTTCTATTTTTTCAATACTTCCAAGCTCCTCAAATTTTGGCTCATCATCATAGTTTTGTGAAGTCTGCATAGAATCAAGCAACGAATTTATATTAGAAATATCAAGTTCAAGTTGCTTATTTGAATTAATTGAATTAACTAAACAAACATTAGAGAGTTCAGAAAAATCCCCTTTCTGAATATTTTCCTCAATACAAGATTCAAGCAATTCTTTTTGTTCATCAGTATCATCTTCATTCTCATTTTCTTCATTAAGTTGCCTGCACATGTTGAAAACATTCAATTCCAAAGTCATATTTCCAAAGGATAAATTCATTAAACCATTCCTACAATTTATCAAAGCATTAGCAGTTGCTAAAAATGGTCGACCTAAAATTATAGGAATTGGTTTATAATTATTCACAATGAGTGGGATTTCCAAGACAATAAAATCCACAGGATAGATGAATTTATCAACTTGTACTAAAACATCTTCCACTATTCCTTTTGGTACTTTAATTGATCTATCGGCAAGCAAAAGTGTAGTTGAAGTTGATTTGATCTCACCAAGATTAAGTTGAAGATAAACTGAATATGGAAGTAAATTAACACTAGCACCAAGATCTAGTAAAGCATGCTCAATTCTGTGATCACCAATAATACAAGAAATGGTAGGACAACCAGGATCTTTATATTTCAACTTATTATTAGTAGACAGTAATTGTACTTACTGTTCGGCCATGAAAGCACTATTTTTTACCTTCAGTTTCCTCTTAACAGTGCACAAGTCCTTTAAAAATTTGGCATATGAAGGTACTTGCTTGATTGCATCTAATAAAGGAATGTTAACTTTCACTTGCTTAAAGATTTCATAAATTTCGGAAGAATTGTTTGATTTCCTTGGTTTATTCAATGCATGCGGAAATGGTGGTTCAAGTGGAACACTAGTTATTTCTTCATTAGGTGTAAGTTCATTTAGTCCTTCCTTACCCTTTGAATTTTGATCATTTTCACAAGGTTCGGGCATAGGTCTATCAACAACCTTACCACTACGAAGAGTTATAACCGACTTGAAAGTCTGTGGGTGGATTTTGTTGAATCTTAGGATTTGGTTGTGGTTGGGCTGGAAATTTTCCTTTTTCTTGAATGGTGAGTGCGAAGCAATTTTAGCAAGAGTATCTTTCAAATCAGAAAAAGTTTGTGCATTTTGATTGTTAATAACATCTTGCTTTTCGATGAATGAATGCATTGTGTCTTGATTTTTCCATGGTGGTGGAACATATGGTGCATAAATTTTGAGCATTTTGAAAATTTTGTGGAGGTGGTACTTGTGAAGGTTGTACATTATTGTTATTCCTCCAACTGAAATTTGGATGATTTCTCCAACCGGGGTTATAAGTCGTGAATATGGGTTTCGTTTATTGAAAGTGTTAATGGCATTAGCTTGATCATTTAGACATTCTTTAAGTGCAGGCAGAGTGGGACAATCTTAAGTGAAATAATCATTCAAACTACATATGTTACATGTAATTTCTTGAATAGATTTTACTTGATCACTCTTTTTATGTTCCAAAGCTTCAACTTTTCTAACTAAGGATGCAAATTTTTCTTGTAAATCATGATCTTCCCTAAGGTTATGGATTCCTCCACTAGATGGAGATGGTTGTTGTTTATTTGTCAATTCAAAAGTTCCAACAGTATCCCAATGTTGTGCATTTTCAGCTAATTGGTCAAGGTAATCTAGTGCATCCTCAGGATTTTTATCCCTAAATTCACCGTTACACATCATTTCAACAACCTGTCTACTTTGGGGTATTAAGCCCTCGTAGAAATAAGTGACCAATCGCCAAGTTTCAAAACCATGGTGTGGGCATATGTTAAGCAATTCTTTAAACCTATCCCAACATTGGTATAATGTTTCTCCATTTTTGAGTGAAAGAAGTGATTTGCCTTTTAAAAGAATTGGTTCTATGAGGTGGAAAGAATTTTTTCAAAAACTGTTCTTGCATGTTATTCCAAGTTCTTATTGATCCAGATCTAAGGTTTTGTAGCCAAGTTTTAGCTTTATTTTTAATGAAAAAGGAAAAAGCTTTAATCTAATTATGCTCATGCTACAATTTTGGTCATGTATGTATTACAAACTTCCTCAAAATCTCTTAAATGCAAGTACGGATTTTGATTCTAAACCATGAAATGTTGGTAAAAGTTGGATAATACCGGTTTGAAATTGAATCGAGATGCTTACGGAGGAAATATTATACACGATGGTGCTCGGTTCTGGTTGGATTCATGTAGTCTTCGAGTTCTTGGTTGATTCGATCATGTCCATGTTGAGAATGGTTGTCTCCTTGATCAATTTGCGGATTAGGTTCGCCCAAAAGGTTTTCGTCTTGGATCTCGTCCATGATTGGTGGTGGAGATTGAGATCTACGAATTAACCTGTCACTTGAAGTTCGAGGCCAATGTCTCATGCAATAGTTATATCACAAAAGTAATATTCAAACAAATTAATAACAAAATAAAAAAACTAAATAAAAATTACAAAAAAAATTATATATGTAAATAATATAAATGTACAAAAGAAAATTAAAATTAAAATTAAACAACAATTTTGGCGGTTGAACCCATCAATTAAATTAACAAAATAAAATAAAATAAATGCGAAAAAAAATAAAATGGTGGTTGAACCCACCAATAAAAAAAATAAAGTAAAAATAAATAAATGCAAAATAAAATAAATGTAGAAAATTAAATAACTGAAATTAAAAAATAAAAGTTAGCAGTTATTAAGTTAAGAGTTAGTAGTTAGAGTTAATTTGGTCCAAATTAAGTCCAAATATATCCAAATATGTCCAAGATGTAAGTCCAAGTCTTGATTCTTGTGAGGAATTTCGTTCAGGGATCTTATTGCAAATTATTTATAATTTTATGGCCAAACCGTAATTTTTAGAAGTTTAGAATTGAGCCATTTAGGGTGAAAGTGAAACGTCTGAAAGATGTTGGGGTCAAAACATAATTATGAGAAGAATGAGCTAGAAACGAAAATTGTTGGGGTGAAACTAAAATTATGAAAGATGTGGGGATAAAAGAGAATTTAAGAAAGGAAAAGGGGGCAAACGAAAATTGACATATAAGAGAAAAATAAAAACGGAAAAACAAACCAAAATAAAAATAAACGGGCGCCAAAAACACAACTTAAAAGTAATTTTAAACTCCCAAGATAGAGTGCCTTGTTGTAGACATTCGGTGAGTCGAGGTCGATCCAGAGAAAAGATTTAATTTGTTTATTTTATTTTATCTAAAAATTAAAATTAAAACTTAAATATAAACAACTTAATTTAAATGAAACTATGAAGTTGAACTAGTTAGGGTTATGGATCCATTCTTAGAAATAAATAAGACTTAATAAATTCTTTTTGCCATTTTTTAAAGATTTATTACCCAAAAGATTAATTATATAAATTATTATTATTTTCCCTTTAATTTTATGATGGATTAAGTATTTATTGTGCCAAAATTTAATTTGTCTACAATAAGTCAAAATACCATTTTACCATACCTTATATTAAGATCTTAAGAATTTATTGTGCCAAATTCATTTGTTTGTCTACAATAAATCAAAATTTCAAAATATAAAATATGTATAAGATTAAATAGAAAATAATTTAATTTATAAAATTAAAAATAGAATTTGATTAAATCATATTTATTTCCTAAGAGTTTCACCTTCCCTAACTAATATTTAGTTAAGCATAATTGAAATAAAAAGGAAATATTAAAATTAAATTACTTATAATTGAAAGTAATAAAAACAACTAAAATTGAAAATAAAACTAATTTTATTTATAAAAATAATTATACAAAATATTAAAAACACACCTTAGAATCAAGATTACAGGGAGATGGAGAGAATTTGAGAAGAAGAGAGTTGTAGAGAGCTCAAAAACATAAAAATGAGGCTCTATTTATAGAAAAATAAATTCATAATCCAGTGTTTTGCGGTCCATCATAAGCTTCATGCATGTGCTCCTCACATCCTTTAGATCAAGATCCAATGGCTGGTCAAACTTCAAAAGTCAACATCACACATGGCATCATTTGACTCGTCCGATTTGGCCAAAGAACGGTTGAGATTTGGCGGGTTAATGGGTGGATCGGGTCGACCCGAATACAAAGATTCGGATCCTGCAACTTGATTTACCAACTACTGCCACGTGGCACAATCATGGCCATTGAATCATGAACGGTTGAGATTCAGTCAAAATTGCCAGCTATCCCATGCACTCAAGTCTATTGTAAGCTCATTTCAGCATCCAATCAGAGCTCAGTCAACAAGAAAACTCAACTATTTTTTAAGCCCGATTTTTAGCCGATCTTGACTGATCTTAAAGTTTTCGGACCTCCGGAATCCAAATTTCACCTCGGTTTAACTGTTTGGAGCCTCGATTTACGTGAAATTAATATTTTTCCTAATTAACACACAAAAATACACAAAATTAGATATATTTAAAACATAATTAATAATTTTAATATATTACATAAACACAAATATAAATTATAAATTAAACATAAAATAACATTATTATCGCTTGATAATTATACAATTTTTAACACTAATCAGTGATCCCCATCTAAAAGCCTGCAACAGAGTTTTATCTGAAGGTTATCATGATCTTCCTCACCATCTCAAATCATGTCTTCTGTACTTTGGCTTATTTCAAGAGAGCTGCAAAGTTAACTGTGCTAGACTCATCCGTTTGTGGATAGCTGAGGGCTTTGTCCAATACAGCAAACGCCCCACATCTGAACAAGTTGCAGAAGAATTCTTGAATGAGCTCATTGACAGAAGCTTGGTTCAAGTTTCAGTGAGAGATATTTCTGGACGAGCTAGAATCTGCCAAGTTCATGATCTTATGCACGAGATCGTCATCAGAAAAACTGAGGAATTGGGCTTCGGTCGTGTGCTGAACGGAGAGGACTCGAGTCATTGGAGTAAAACTCGACGCATTACTATACAGAGAGTATTGATGATGGTGCTTTAGAGAGCATCAAGGACTCGAAGGTCCGTTCTGTTCTTCTTTTCAATGTAGATAAGCTGCCCGACTCTTTCATGAAAACAAGTATTGCCATTTTCAAGCTCATGAAAGTGCTTGTTCTGGAAGATGCTCCTATAGATTACCTTCCTGAAGGAGTGGGAAACTTATTCAATTTACACTACTTGAGTGTGAAAAATACAGAGGTAAAAATAATTCCCAAGTCCATTGGAAATCTTCTCAGTTTGGAGATCTTGGATTTGAAAAACACTTTGGTGAGAGAACTTCCAGTAGAGATCAGGAATCTTAAAAAGTTGCGTTATCTAATGGTGTATCATTACAGTTTTACCGCAGGTGCAACAGTAGCAGGAGAAGCAGCGGCAAAATTACACGAGGGCTTTGGGTCTCTAACGAATCTGCAGAAGTTGTGTATTATAGAAGCTGACTCTGAAGCGCTCAAAGAGCTTATGAAGCTAAGGCAGTTAAGAAAGTTGAGCATTAGGCCCCAAAATGGAAATGGCAAGGATCTGTGTGGTTTGATTGCAAATTTCGAAAACCTAGAGAATTTAAAAGTACTAATGAAAAGCAAAGAAGTACTTGACTTGCAATCTTTTAGTAATCCTCCTCAATATCTGCAGCGTCTCTACTTGAAAGGGAATATGAAGAAACTGCCGGATTGGATTTTTAAACTAAAAAATGTAATCAGATTGGGTTTGGACCTGTCGGGATTGACTGAGGAGCCAATCAGAGTCCTTCAAGCCTTGCCTAATTTATTGGAACTTACACTCACAGGGACATACAACTGCGAGCTTTTACACTTTGAAGAAGGTTGGTTTCCAAAACTCCAAAAATTGGAACTCTTGGACTTCGTCGCGGTGAAATCGGTTATAATAGAGAAAGGTGCCATGCCTGACATTAGAAAACTGTGGATTGGGCCTTGCCCGCTGTTGATGGAGATTCCCATTGGAATTGAACATCTTAAGAACCTTAAGGTACTTGGATTTGATCGTATGGTTAAACAAGTTTACTACATGACAAAAGACGAGAACTGGGAGACGGTTACTGAGCATATACCAGATGTCCTTGTCACTTATGTGAGGGCCGGGATTTGGTTTTATTGTCGAAAAGAAGATCTGTCATCTCTCTTTCCTGAATATTTCGTGCAATCTGCTGTGGAAGAGGACTCAAGTAAGGAGCGGTCGTGCACATCTATGAAATAAGTAAACAGGTCTGCCTCTCTTCTAAGTATTTGAATTATTTTCTAGTTACTTTGAAAAAAATTATTTTTTTATTTTTAATTTAACAGACAATTTAATTATATATAATTAAAAAAATTAGCCAAAAAAATTCCTTTTTCCATGTAGTTTGAGTATGATAAATAAATAAATAAATAAATAAATCATTGCGGAAGGTCAGTAAATCTTTTTCTTGTCAAGTATATGGTTAGAATCATATAATGATTAGGTGTTAATGTTTTTATAATAATTTCCATTATATTTTTTGTTATCATGGACAGATGGAGTATGTATATCTTCCTTACGGTGAATTCATTGATGAGTTCCATCGATCATATACTGGATCAGGTTGTGCATGGTGGTAATGCTACTATTGACATGCTTTGAGTTTGAGTAATTATTATCAGTGTTGTTATGTAACACATGCTTACGTGAGTGGTTGCTGCTGTCAGTGTAATGTATTCTTTTATACATATCTAAGACTAAGATTATAATTTTAAAAATGTCGTAGTACTACTGCAAGGAAGTATCATCATATCATATTCGGTGTTTAATAATAAAAAAATATGTGCCAATGCCGTTATCGTTGGTATATGGTTAATTTGTGTGGGATGATGCATTTGCCTTAATTTTAATCTGTAGCTTATTGTCTTCTTCATAACAACTTAGTAAAAAATTGTATAACATGCATCACTGTATTATCAAGCTTAATTTCCTCTTCATTTGCATAATTGTTCTTATTATATTGGGAAATCTATCTGGATTATTCTACAACCTTCATTGGATTTATTTATTTTATTTAAGAAGTGCACTGAAAATGCCAGTGAAATTGTTATTCTACAAAATTAAATGCATGTTTTGGATTGTGGTTAATTATAATTTTCAAACAATCGCTTATTTGAAAAAAAATTTACTCAATTATATTTGAGTTGTCAAACTATTTTAATTAAACATACATAACGGATTTGGGTTGTCTTTTGAACTCAATACACCAACAGTCATCAAACAATTGATTATCAAACATAATTTGAGAATAAAATCCATCACCATTGCAGACTTATTGTAACAGAGAAAGTCTATAATTGGGCTTTCGATTGGGCAATTAAAACCTACTAAGCGATAGCATTCTTCTGTTCTTAGGGAAAGAGAAAAAAAAAAAAAAAAAAAAAGAGAGTTGTAAGTGTTAAATGGTAAAAAAAAAAAAATACATCCCGAACTTACGATCAATTAAAAGAGAAATTTTTGTAATAAAAAAAGCGTCGTGACTTTAAATTAAAAGAGAAACTTTATAAAAAAGAAAGCGTCGTGACTTTAAAGTTACAATCAAATGAAAGAGAAACTTCACAAAAAAGAAATAAAAAAGAAAGTGTAGGTGACTCTAAAGTTGAAAATTGCAGATGTTTGTGATTGAATTAGCTTTTTTGCTTTTTAAAATTGCTTTAAATTGCTCAATAAATGGTCATGGGAAGGCTCACTCATTATAATCCATATATTAATTAAACTGATTAAGGAAGCATGAACCAGAAATTAGATCAAAGTGTTGAATAGTTCTTGCATGAATTAAAGAGAAAGATTGCTAGAAATTACATTTTATTTATTTTTTCATGCCATAGGTAGATGAAAGCCACAAACAATGTTAAGTCCCTTCACTGTAAAAGCAATTTTCCCGCACCTTTTTCTTCAGCTTTATGATATTCAATGCCCGTAGTCCCTACCCCCGCCTCTTTATTAATCATTGGTTAGGAAGCTTGTGGTTTTAAATGATCTGATACATTTATTTTTTTGTCCGTGTTATAAGAAATCTTATTTTCCATTATCACAGTTTCGTATTCAGTATCACAATGGTTTATTGTCTGACTTAAAACATGATTGTTAATACAGATTTAAGAATAAAGATAAGAGTTAAGGCAACCTATATAAGAAATAAAATAAATAAAAAATCATTAAAAGAAATTGTAACCGCTGCTCATCAATAAAAACACATTTCGGTTGGAAGAATTTCCGTAGAAATACAGATGGTATTTGATTTGAAGTTTGAAATGTAAACTCAATTAAGGAAATTAATAAATAAGGAAACACAAATCCTCAAATAAATAAATAAATAAATAAGGAAACACAAGGGACCAAATATACATAGGCCGGGCGGGGCCCTTGGACATCGCACCATAACCGTCCAATAATTTCAATTTTTAGCATCGTTCCCAAAACACCCTTCCAAACATTTCCCGCATTAAAAGTCACGAAGATAATTTATTAATTTAATCAAACAGTAAAGATAATTATATCATTGCATATTTGTGGGTCAAGTCAAGTGAGGCATTTTCTTCCATCTTGATCATCTCCCATGCAAACGTACAACAAACTTTTCAGTACCTTAATCTCACTGTTAAGTTCTCAACTCTCCCTGTATCAAACACACCGACCCTTGA
The DNA here is from genome assembly GCA_030444775.1 of Atalantia buxifolia. Taxonomy (NCBI): domain Eukaryota; kingdom Viridiplantae; phylum Streptophyta; class Magnoliopsida; order Sapindales; family Rutaceae; genus Atalantia; species Atalantia buxifolia. The sequence goes on along the minus strand of CM059834.1, from coordinate 23,972,930 downwards.
CTCTCGATGGCAATAGTAGTAGTGAGTATGGCTGCTAAAGGAGAAGAGAAAAAAGAAATGAGTTTTACAGAAAAAGATGAAAAAGAAGAAGACAAATGGATAATGCACTATTCATCAAAGCATCAAATAATGTTGGTGGGTGAAGGAGATTTCTCGTTTTCTTTTGCTTTATTGAAGAAATTTGGCTCTCCTTCTAACATCTGCGCTTCTTCTCTTTATTCTTATGGTAATTCATTCATTTCTCTAATCTCTCTCTCTTCTCTTACATGTTTTTTTTTTTTTTAATAGATTTTTTATCATATGATGTAGCATAAATTACCCTGTTTATAAGTCTTTACCCGACAAATCGGGATGATAAACCTTCGCCAAACTCCGATACACCGTCTTAATCTCCAAAATCGTCACCGTTAATTCCACCCTCAGTACCTCGTACAAGCTCCCTCCCATCCCTGGCGCCATCACCGGCGTCTCCACTGAAACCACACGGGATTCTTCTTGTTCTTTCCCGAAGCGGCAGTGAAATCGAAGAGCAACAGGGGAGCAGCGTGTGTTTAATTAGGTTGGATTTAGGGTTCACTTTTTCATTTTATACTTTAGAAGTTATATAGTGTAATTGTTCACATATTAAGTAACGAATTATAAGTTGACACGTGGCTAAATAAAAAATAATAATTTGTGATAAAAAATAACTCTATCATAAAACCATCATTAATTCATGATAAAAAATAATTGTATCACAAATCCATCATTAATCCATGATAAAAAAATAATTCTATCATAAAATCATCATTAATCCGTGATAAAAAATAATTCTATTACAAAGCCATCATTAATTTATGATTTTCTTGAGCAAGCGAAAGTTTGATAGAATATATAATTTATGTTAACTTCCAAATAAGCAAGATATGTCAACCAAATAATAATAATAATAATAATTCAATTCGATAGTTTGATATATCCAGAATTTATCATAAATTATCTGTCATCTATTAATAGCTTTCTTGCAGTGCCAGAAAATCTATTTTCGATCTCAAGTAAACCAGTGATGACCAGCTATTTATCACTCATTTGGCCTTCAATTATGTAAAGTGGGGGTTAGTCTATGATATGTAAGGGTGCCGTAACCCATAGACTAACCATCATCAGATAATTAAAAAATAATTAAAAGTCAATAAACTAGAACCATATAACTGTGGTAGGTTGTGGAGTATGGCAACCATAGCGTTCTGTAGTCACCGCTTTCATATAATTACAAAAAATTCCTAGCTTCGCCTCTTAATTCATGTTATATACAGTTATCCACCTTATGAAAAAGGGATCGGAATGTTATATTTAACTTTTGTACTAATGTTGACTCTTATTTAATAGTTCTGTTGGGAAAATGTGCTCTTTAAAAGTATATGTGTTTATTTAATTGTAATAAATAAATTTTTTAATTAATAAAATAAATGAAGTATTTTATTCAAATATCTTAATTGTATTAATATTTTGAGTAAAGTTTATTTGATCATATTATATGTATTTATGTAATTACCATGTAGATTCGCAGAAGACATAAATACAAATTATCTTATGATTAAATAAATTATGTTCGTAGTTGATAAATAAAGTTGGACACTTTATTTAGGTATAGACTGTAATAAATTCATTGAATGGTTTGTCTTAATCATGTATGAATTTATTGATGTAGTATGACTACATTGAGCAGGATCATAGATGAGATTTAATTAACTTTGAAATGACTGTCAGACTTATTAAATCTCATAAACATTTATTTTACTGTAATCTTAATCTTGAGTTAGTTATGATTTCATGATTGTAATTGTTATTCCATTTGAGTTACTAATGGGCACAACACACACTTGTGGTCAAGATTACCCAGTATCTTGGTGGAGGCAATTATGAGTATTGGAGTTATAGATTAACAATATAGAATTTGTACGACACATCTCTTGATGGGTTTTCATGATGATCATAGAATTCTCTGGCCAGAGTGTGTCAACATATTTAGTATGTTGAAAATGATCATTAGAGAAAACCAGTAAGTATTAAGGAACAAGATGTTATTAAATTGATTAAACAGTTGAAATATCAATTTAATTAACGATGTGGTACAAAGGATTGTGCAGTAAAGAAATCAATGTGGCTTGGGACGAATTATTATTCGAGCATACAATTATAGAGGTCAGTGCCAATCTTATAGTGGAGTAGAGTTGGAATTAAATAATTGGACTAGTTTAATTATATGCCTAATTATTGTAGCCACTATTGTATGTACCTAATTGATCCCCGGGTTAGCTCATTTAATTGACTGCACCACTACTGGATTAATAAGCAAGATAACTAGCTATTTGGGTCAAAAGCCTAAATATATCATTTAGTGGGAGACTCTATTTAATATACTTGTGTGTAAGGGGCCTTATGTTATTTTACAAGGTGGACCCCCTATAGAAAAAATAAGTAATGTGTTTTATTTTTGGAGCCTTGGGTTTCACTAAAATGAGATATAAAAAGACTTATTTTCTCAAAAGAAAAAGTGGAGCTACTTTATACAGATCAGAGAAAAAGATTTTTTTCTCTCTAATCTTGAGAGAAAAATTTTCTCCTGCTAGTTGCTATTGGTAGTGATAAATGCGCCCACACGTCAAGTGCAGATCAAACCTGAGTCATAACCTGGAAGATTATTGGTGACGGATTGTGATCCATCAAGCGTGGTGGTAATAGATCGTGATCTAATAGGCGTGGTGGTGACAAATCGTGATCCGGGAGCCTAATTCACTTTAACGAAAAAAGCGAAGATTGTTCATCTTCTCAAATTTTAAAGGTACAATTTCTAGATTACGAATTCTTATATATTGTATGAGATAGATCCTAAAAAGTTTTATAAAAATTTAAAAACTGTTTTTTCCCAACAAGTTCTACTTTGGAGGTCAAAACACTTCAAATTGAAGACAAAGATTTGTAAACAGGGTGATTTTGGCCTCCCATCATATGAAATCCAATAAAAAAAAAGGAGACATTAACAATACGTTTTCTTGGTCATTTTACTATTTTTCTGTAAAATTGATTGCTTTTTTTTGGTACATAGGGGCTCCTCAAAGAGAGCTAAGGCAAATCAAAACGGGGATAAGCCATCCCATACATATCATGAAGAAGAAAATGATTAATAGAGGCCGGAGAGGATCGAAACATATGGAGACCCACAGGAAGAGAGTATGCATATTTAGCAAGAGCATCGGCAGCAAAATTCACTTCACGAAAGATTTGCTTGATGTCAACACGCCATTCACGCTTCAAGAGCTCCTGAATAGAAAAGATGAGTTGAGAATACTCATTAATGGGTACAGAAGAACTAATCAATTGGGTTACGCATAAACTATCCACTTCCACCAATAGCCATCGAATTCCAACCTCCCAAGCAATCATTAAACCTTGATACACTCCCCATAACTCAACAACTGTAATCGAGTAACAACCAATGTTTAGCCCAAAGCTTCGAATCCATTGACCACTGTGATCTTGGAGAACACCTCCTGCACTTAAAGATCCCAAATTATTGCAAGAGCCATCTGAATTTAGCTTGCACTAGGGCCACATAGGAGGTGACCAGGAAATCCAAACTCTTCTCTTGTTGGCTATCGAGGTGAACAAGGAATCATTAATGCGTTGATTTTCCTCGGCCTGGATAGTTATGTCCTGGATCATGTAACTGCTGTCCACATAAACATTGTTGAATTGAGCTTGGTTACGCCAGTACCACAACCTCTAAATGGTAAAGCCAAAAATACAGCTCCAGTCTAGGTCCCTTCCAGTCGTTTTCTTACTTTGAAGATTACAGCTTACCCATTCCTTCAAAGGCATAGAATAAAAGCCTGCTTGGCCATTCTTTGGGACAAAGTATTTCCAAATTCGTTGAGCCATGGGGTAATCCCTAAGCACATGAAGAGTGCTCTTTAAATCCAAGCCACATCTGTCACAAATGCCATTAGAAACAATATGTTATCTCATCAATTCCTGTTTTGTCTTGAGTTTATCATGCAAAATAGTCCAAAAATATATATGAATAGACTGAGGTCCTTTCCATCACCAAGCAAGGAGCTAACTCGAGTCATTCTTCTCATGCGTAGATCTCGTTAGATGGTGATAGGTCGAACTTACAGTAAAGTTGCCCTTACTGGAAGCTGACCAATAAATTTGATCCTGTCCCCTTTGAGGTTTGGGCGGTGGAATAGAGGCAATTTTAAGAATAACATAATTCGGTACCAGCTGACTAAAGATTTCCCAATTCCATTGGTTCTCCATATTCATAAAATCATAAACTTTCTCATGCAAAATATCCTTACCAACTGGAGCAATAGCATAATTAAGGAGGGGTTATGTTTTGATGGCCCAGCAATCCAACCAAAATTGTATAGTCTCACCATTACCAATAGACCAACCAATGCCTTTCATAGTTGTATTCCAAATTTTGCTGACCCCAAAGATAGGAGCAATTTTTGCTAGGTAAATCAGCTGTAGAACGCATGGGGTTAATGCCATACTTAATGCCCAAGATTGTAGCCCAAAGGCTTTCACTCGAATAGATTAGACCCCAACACAGCTTATAAGCATTGCTTGATTCATAATCTCCAGGTTTTTGAAACCCAAACCCCCATAATTTTTGGTCTGCAAACTGTGCTCTAGTTTAGCTGATTAAGCTTCCTCTTTCTTGCGTTACCACTCCATATAAAACGTCTACAAGCTTGGTCGATTTCGCTTTTGACACTAGCTGGTAGATTTGTCGTCTGCATGGCATAAATCGGGATTACTTGGAGAACAGATTGAGCGAGAGTCACCCGACCAGCCAAAAAAAGGGTAGAAGCACTCCAAGCTGACAACTTTTGCTCTACCTTGTCTACAATTTCTTGGTAAGTATTCTTGGTTACTCTCGAGTGGAGAAAGAGCATACCAAGATACCTGCCCAAGTCATTGGTTATAGTAAAGCCAAGAGTTTTCCCAGTTTTCCTGGCCACACCCATAGAGACATTAGAAGAGAACAAGAGAGTGGTTTGTAACTTATTAACCTTTAAACTCATCAAGGATGGCACTGATACTTTTAGCTTGATCTTGTGAGGCTTCAGCAAATAAGAGCAAGTCATTTGCAAAGAATAGGTAAGTTAGAGAGGTCCTTTTGTGTGACAAACGAATCGGCCTCCATTTCCCATATTTTACAGCATTATAAATTTCATGACTAAGACGCTCAATACATAGCACAAAAATGTAGGGGGATATAAGATCACCTTGACGAATACCCCTTGAAGGTTTAAATTCATCTGTCAAGTCCCCATTCCATAGAACATTTATCTTGGAGGTAGTTATGTATTCCATTATAATTCGTGTCAAGTTTATGGGTATTTCGACCTCCACCAAAGTTTCAAAGATAAAGCTCCAATTCAACCGATCATATGCTTTTTCCAAGTCGACCTTGATTGCCATCTACCCCATACATCCAACTTTTGTCCTCATTGTATGAATAACCTCTTGCACTATCACAATGTTTTCAATAATGTGTCGACCTGGGACAAAACTTGTTTGCTGTGGTCCAATGAGATCAGGGAGGACAACCTTAAGTCGATTAGCAATTAACTTAGTGACAATTTTATATGTTACTGTACAGAGACTGATAAGGCAATACATCTTCAAGCTCGTGGGGTTATCCACTTTTGGAACAAACACCAGCAAAGTACGGTTAATATCCTCTGGTATTTGGCCACTACTGAAAATTGCTTTCACCAAACGACTAATGGATCCACCAACAACGTTCCTTTGGCTTTGATAGAATATAGCTGGATACCCATTAACACCCAGAGCTTTAAGAGGCTTCGTACTAAAAATGCTTTGCCTGATTTCATCATCAGTGATAGGAAGCATGAGATATTGCCCTGTAGAATCCTTAATGCTTGGAAAATAACCTCTGTAGGGATAAGAAATAAAATGAGGATTATTGTTAGTATATAATGCTGAAAAGAAACTAATAGCATGTTGTTTAATGGCCTCAGTATCATAGTGCCAAGAACCCGAATCGTCCATGATTGCTGTTGTTGATGCCGAAATCCGGATGGGTTGGCTAGTGACTCAATCTCAGATCCCTGCATCAGTATTAGATTTGTTTGGTGGGAAGCTGCTGGTTGATCTCCATGAGTAGATTTTCTATGAGCAGATACTCTATGAGCAGACTATCCGCGAGCAGAGAACCTGTGAACCTGTGAGCACACAAAACTTGATCGGGAGGGCTAGGAAGTTTTTCCGCGTAACCCTCCGACGCTCAAGTCAGTGATTTGGGTCTACTTGGGAAAAACCCATACCACAATTCATGTGGCTTAATTATGAATGCTTTAAACAAAAATCTTTAAGTAAATTTATCAGAAAATAATCCAAGATAATTCATCTTAACGGGAAAGAAATCATGAGAGAAGTTCTCCAGTCCGTAGAGAGAAAGAGATCCTTCTAAAAGAGAGAGGAAAAAAAGAGAGCCCCGTGCGTGATGTTCTTGGGGTTTTTATAAACACCCCACACCCATGACCTAGATCGTGGCCATAACCAATAACCGATAGACTTTGTGCCCTAATTTTGGAGGAGGTTTTGTGGTGGTTTATTTGACCGAGTCTTGTTTCCGGTCATCACCTCGAGTCAAGGTGGTCTGCTCGAGGTCATCAAGATTACCACAGTCGAGGTAGTCCGCTCACCGGTAAGTGCCTACATTGTTGGTCTCGCTCACAGGCGGTGCGCTCACCGGGCCGTATGCTCACGGGCCGCTCGCCAGTAGGCGGTATGCTCACCGGGTGTATGCTCACTCAGGGCACTGCTCACAGGGGCTCTGCTCACCAGCGGTCTCCGTCACCACGGTATGCTCACCAGGCGGCATGCTCACCAGGCGGTCCTCGCTCACCACGCGGTCCCCGCTCACCACGCGGTCCCGCTCACCAGGCGGTCTGCTCACCACGCGGTCTGCTCACCACGCGGTCTGCTCACCACGCGGTCTGCTCACCAGGCGGTCTGCTCACCACGCGGTCTGCTCACCACGCGGCTCGCCACCAGCAGTGATCGCTCACCGGCGGTCTCGCTCACCACGCGGCTCCACTCACTCTGCTTCACACGGCGATCCGCTCACCGGCGATCGCTCACCAAAGTCTAGGTGTTGCTTATATTTTACTCAGAGGAGAGCACGATAATGTATGAGCAAACACCTTATCTTGGTCACTTCATTCTATTCCCCAAACACCAGTCCCCCAGTTTCTAGTGTTGAGAGTGAAATGAATCAATACTAGAAACTATAAAATCTATAGTTTTTACAAACTTAAAACCCTAAGCAACTCATTTGCTTCATTTGCTAACCACACCACAAAAGGTGAGCGGTGTATTGTATGTCTAATGACTTATCTAGGGTAAGTTTCAAAACTGTTAACATTTTACTGACTTAAGCAATTTAGCTTAATCTTGGTTGGGCAAGAGCAGAAGACTTTGACTACGTCTCACTACGAGGAGGTTTGGAGACTTTAAGTCTTTTACTTGCCTTAAATTTTGTGGTCTGATCACCTTCACATGGTCGAGGAAGCTTGGCTTCATGTCTCGCCATAAAAAAGCTTTGAGACTTTGGAGCCTTTTGCGTCTACCGCTCACCTTCACATGGTAAAAAGCTTGGCGAGTGTGAAGCGAGCTCGTCTCGCCATAAAAAAGCTTTGAGACTTTGGAGCCTTTGCTTGCGTCGCTCACCTTCACATGGTCAGCAGTTCTGGCGAGATGAGCTTCTGTCTCGCCATAAAAAGGTTGAGACTTTGGAGCCTTTTTGCTAGGTCACCTTCACATGGTCGAGCAGGTTCCGATGAGCAGTTCTCGCGAGCTTGGCTTCTGTCTCGCCATAAAACAAAGCTTTGAGACTTTGGAGCCTTTTTGCGTCTCGCTCACCTTCACATGGTCGAGGTGTTCTAGCATGTCTCGCCATCGGCGAGGCTTTGAGACTTTGGAGCCTTTGCTTGCCTTAGAAAGTTTTTTGGAATTTTGCGGTCTGCTCACCTTCACATGGTCGGCGAGTTCCGAGAGGGTTCTCGCGAGCTTGGCTTTGTCTCGCCATAAACAGCTTTGAGACTTTGGAGCCTTTGCTTGCGTCTGCTCACCTTCACATGGTCGAGCAGGTTCCGATTAGCAGGTTCTGGCGAGCTTGGCTTCCTGTCTCGCCATCGAGGAGGCTTTGAGACTTTGGAGCCTTTGCTTGCGTCTGCTCACCTTCACATGGTCGAGCAGGTTCGATGAGCGGAGTTCGCGAGCTTGGCTTCTGTCTCGCCATAAAAACAGGCTTTGAGATTTTGGAGCCTTTGCTTGCGTCGCTCACCTTCACATGGTGAGACTTCCTGTCTCGCCATAAAAGAGGCTTTGAGACTTTGGAGCCTTTGCTTGCCTTAGAAAATATTAATAAACTTTATTTATAAACTTTGTTTAGCCTCTTAGTGCTAGCCTATAGCTCTCCTTTTACAAATTATTCTCATATTGAGCAAGTTTCAAGAAATCAAGCTGATTTAGTTATACCGTTAGCCCTAATATGAGCACAATTAATTTAATGAATATAAGGTATCCTCATATCATATAGCAAGACTTAGAGAAATAATTAAATTTTCATAGAAAAAATTACTTGTAAAAATATAACTTCTGACCTGTTTTGATTCCTGCAAACGTGTGCCTTGATGTGCTCTCACCTGAGGTTTTTGCTTCCTTTTTAAACATGCTCATCTATTGATGCGCTGTAACATTCTGATTTGCTTCGATTAGATGAAAATTGATAGAGACAAAAAATTGGCTTCTCGTACCGGCCCCCACAGACGGCGCCAAATGTTGATGCCGAAATCCGGATGGGTTGGCTAGTGACTCAATCTCGATCCCGCATCAGCATTAGATTTGTTTGGTGGGAAGCTGCTGGTTGATCTCCATGAGCAGATTTTCTATGAGCAGATACTCTATGAGCAGACTATCCGCGAGCAGAGAGAACTGTGAACTCGTGAGCACCAAAATGATCGGGAGGCGTAGGAAGTTTTTCCGGCGTAAACCCTCCGACGCTCAAGTCAGTGATTTGGGTCTACTTGGGAAAAACCCATACCACAATTCATGTGGCTTAATTATGAATGCTTTAAACAAAAATCTTTAAGTAAATTTATCAGAAAATAATCCAAGATAATTCATCCTAACGGGAAAGAAATCATGAGAGAAGTTCTCCAGTCCGTAGAGAGAGAAAGAGATCCTTCTAAAGAGAGAGAGAGGAAAAAAAAGAGAGCCCCATGCGTGATGTTCTTGGGGTTTTTATAAACACCCCACACCCATGACCTTAGATCGTGGCCATAACCAATAACTGATAGACTTTGTGCCCTAATTTTCGGAGGAGGTTTTGTGGTGGTTTATTTGACTGAGTCTTGTTTCCTGGTCATCACCTGGTCAAGGTGGTCTGCTCGAGGTCATCAAGATTACCACCTGGTCGAGGTAGTCTGCTCACTGTAGTAGTCATTCATTAAGTGGTCGCTCACTGGCGGTCTCGCTCACCAAAGCGGTATGCTCACCGGGCCGGTACTGCCACTGCTCATAGAGCTGGTATGCTCACTGTAGGTAGTGCTATCTTCACTGTGCTGCCACCAGCGGCTCACTGTCTCATCAGCGGCCCGTCACTGCACGGTCCGCCACTGTGCATCTCGCTCACCAAGCTGATCCGCTCACCAGCGGTATGCTCACCGGGTGGTCAAGCCACCACGCAGCCTCGCTCACCACGGTCTGCTCACCGGGCGGTTCAGCTCACCACGCGGTCTGCCTCACCACGCTGGTTCCGCCACCAGCGGTCTGCTCACCAGCTGACCGTCTCACCACGCGTCCGGCCACCACGCGGGTTCCGCTCACTAAAAGGGCCTGCTCACCACGCGGTCTGCTCACCACGCTGGGATCTCGCTCTGCACCAGGTCTCGCTCACCCGCGGATCCGCTCACCACGCGGCCTCCGCTCACCGGGCGCTCGCTCACCGGCGGTCTGCTCACCAGGCGGTCTAGGTGTTGCTTATATTTTACTCAGAGGAGAGCACGATAATGTATGAGCAAACACCTTATCTTGGTCACTTCATTCTATTCCCCAAACAGCTGTAATACGATTTCTTCATCTCCGTGAAAGGGTTTTTTGATGAAAAAAATTTGTATTCCGGTTCCCTATCAAAATCCAATCCTTCTGAGATTTTTGCTGCCACTACAATTCCTCCTGGGTAAGAACTTCCTCCAACTCTTTCTTTAATTTCTTTTCTAACCGCCCAAGGCTTCTAGTAGGCCTGACTTCAAGGGCCTGTTGGATCCCTCCAAGCCTGGCTAATAGTCTCCGTTTCCTTTGAAAAATATTCTTAAAGGTCACCTTATTCCATTTCAAAATTTTGGAAGGGAACTCACCAATCATATCGACATAGTCTGTATTAGAGTTCCAGTTTGAAGCAATAAAATCTCCAAACTTTTCATTCGTGAGCCAAGCCGATAAGAACCCGAAAGGTTGATTAGCTTTTGATACCACTTTAGTTTAGCTAAATTTAACCAAAACAAGCCGATGATCTAAATCCACCTTTGGCAGATGCAACACCATACTCTCAGTATACTTAGTTAGTCATTCCTCATTACACGCTGCCCGATCTAGTCTTTTGTAGAGATTACCACGCGACCAAGTGAAACAGAGGCCTTTGAACTTAATATCACAGAGGTTATGAGTTTGAAACCAATTCTTGAAACAGGAGCAAACACCACTTGTCCTGTTTGCCCCACATTTCTTTTCAAAAGTATACATTATTGTATTAAAATCTCCCCCTACCAGCCAAAGCCCTTGAGTCTAATTAGCAATTTCCCCTAGATGGTCCTAGAGTGGTTTCCGTGCTGCCGGAACGGGACTCGCATAAACAGCAGTTACCCAAGAGATTAAAGAGTTGTTTTTAGAAACTTTGAAGTGGATATATTGTTTATGATTCCATATAATGTTTACCTCATACAAACTATTCTAAAGCAGCCAAATCCCACCTGAAAAACCCTCTACTTTTACCCGATATGAGCGTTCAAACCCGCAATTCTTGATGAAGGCATCAGCTTTACTTCCACTAATTCGGGGTTCCAACAAAACAACCATTGCATGGTTGAAAGATATAACGAAGGTGCTAAAAGTCTAACGAAAGCCTTTAGAAGATGCTCCTTGACAATTCCAAAACATAATGAAGAAACTCATAAGATGAAAAGCTAAAACGTGGGGGAATTTGACATGGGCAAAGGCCTCACTATAACGACCTTAAAACCTCCAACTGTAGTTCCATTTCACGCTTATTAACCAAGGATGTGTAATCATCTGAAGTGTCTGAGTCCTCCTCCTTACTGGTGCCCAGGTAATCACTATCATCTCTGTCTTCCATCATGTTCTCATTCATTTTCAATTTTCCCGGATCAGATGGCTTCCTTACAGGATCATGTTGTCGGTCTTAATAGTTATGGCGCATTGTTTCAAGAGCAGAGCTTACTAGGGTGGGGTAATAGTCAGTATAAGTATTTCTTGTAGCAGCAAAAGAAATTACCGAATAGTGCTACGAGTCTAAGCTTGTGGGAACGAAGGCAGGGATCAAAGGGGTCTGTAAAGCATGGTTTTGAGGTTGGTTACGTGAGAGGTCAAAGGTTTGCATGGGAGTGGTTTGTGACGTTCCGCGAATAAGGGCTATGTTGTGGGCTTTTTTATTGTTATGGGTTTTCTAGTTTTGGGCTTGTGAAGATTGCTTGACAACTGTCTTGGGAGCAATAGCTTTCTTTCTGGCAATAATATTCTCGGCTTTATTAAACACATGAGAATCTGTATTTACGGGCATCCTACTACTCAACATGGCAATTGAGGATTCATTGCCCTCATTTCTATTAATCCCTCTATCATCATTATCAATGAGGACCCCAAATCTTGATACTTTATTAGAATTACCATTTTGGTGGTTGGTCAAATCCTGTACTTTCTCATTTCCTTTCCCAGTTTGATTCTTTCCCTTTCGGGCTACCACCATCCAGGGACCGTAGCAAGGGCTGCTTGGGGCATCCTTCTCAGCCATCGGAGCTAAAGAGACTATTGCATTGGGCATTTCATCTGAATTCGGAGTTTCAACATCAACATTCTGGGCCTCACCATTCATTTTTTCAGGACAGGATGAAATAGTGTGGTCATACCTTCCACAGCCAAAACAAATAGTTGCGACGGATTCATACTTAACTTTCTGAAGTTTCCCATCCAACCAAAACTGCAAGACTAAGGGTCTGCCAAGATAGACTTCGACAGCAATCCGAGCAAATTTCCCCGAGTGGCTTGTTCCGTATTATAATCAATTTTAATAACTTTCCCAACTATATGTCCCAGCATCCTAATAATTTTCTTATGATAGTAGTGTAATGGCATTCTAGGAAGACAGAGGCAAGCGACGATCTTATCAATTTTTTCATTAAGACAATCAAATTGTGGAGTCCACTGTTGAACAGTCAAATAATGTCCCAAAATAACCTATGGACCTTGAGTAAGCACAAACTCAGTAGCATTTTTCGAGCGGAAGCGAACAATGTAGTAGCCATTATCTAGATCAATAATCGAGAAACCCCTTATATTGAGCCACAGGGTTTCCAACCTTGAAGCAAGTGCTTTATATCCAATCATACGTCCTAGAAGCTTCACTACCACAGTCGCCTGCCACGGTTTGATGAGTTGTTCATGCACCTTTTGAGAAAAAGCTATTAAGGACTCGGCCCGACCCTAACTAAATGGTGTTCAGGCTTTTTTAGGGTCGGGTTTCAAATTTTGTTGATTGGGTCGGGTAGGACTTAGCCAAGCTCGAGCCCGACCTGACCTTTTGCCACTCCTAATTGAAAGCCACAAATGTTAAGTCTCTTCATGGTAAAAGCCATTTTTGTTCCAACAGGGATATGCACACAACAATTAGCACGCCATTAAGTCTCTTCACCGCTCCGTTCTTCCTTACCATTCTCACTGTTAGCTCATTCTCTCTCTCCCCTGATATTTTGAGTAGCTACTCTCACGGCACCTTACTCTCGGCTATGTTAAAAATTTGACTTCCAGCTTCACTCTCTTGCTCTCTCGACTTTACTCATTGTCGGCTGATGTAATTGGTAAATTGCTTAATTAATTTCAAATTTGGTTGTCTAAGCTTGTTGTATTTTAACTTGAAGTGACCAATTTGGAGGTAAACTTGTTGTATTTTGACTTGAAGATTATGTTAAACAGGGGGAGCTTGTTAAACAAATATGTACCCACATGAAATATGTCTATAAGCTTTGTATTGATAGTTTTAATTCATGAAAAATGTTCGAGAGCAAGAAAGCAGCGAGAGAGCAGGGCTGTGCCATAAGGGAAAGAACGAGAGAGCAGATCTGTGCTTTGACGGAGAGAGAGCGAGAGAGCATGTGTGTGTTGACAGTGCATGTGCCATTTTGAAGTTACAGTGTCTAATTTATATTTAGTTCGAAATGCATTGTTCGTGCTAACTGTTGTATGAATCTCTTTTTTTTTTTTTCGTTTTTCAAACTTCTTTTCCTTTAGCTTTATGAGATTGAATAGCCTTTGCAATGTAGAGTCTTTTCACAGTAAAAGCAATTTGTGGCCCTAAATGATTGTCAAAATTTGAGATATTTTTTTCTTTTTCCATGTTACTAAGATATCTTAGTTATATTACCATTAAAAAGAAATTAATTTAAGAAAAGCCCATTAAAAAAAAATTGTAACTGCTACACCTTCGTTAAAATGTCGTTTAAGAAAACAATTTTAGATGGAAGAAACTCCAGAAAAATATAGATGGGTATTTGAATTTGAAATTTCAACTCAATTAAGGAAACTAATATATCAAAGGAAACACAAAACCATGTTCATCAGGGCCGAGGACCCGACAACATGCCCTTTCTTTTTTATCATCCTTCCCAAAACACCCTTCCAAACTTCTCAAACTTTAGAAAACAGATTCACAAGACAGGTAAACAGTAAATCACATCAAGGTTAATCATGTCATTTTATGTTTCTCGGTCAAATTAAGTGAAGTATTTTCCTCACCGTAATCATTTGCCATGCAAACATGCAACAAACTCTTCAGCATCTCACAACTATTAAACTCTCTCTTTATGGGTGAAAAAGAAGAGAAAAAAAAAAGAAAAAGAAAGACAGAAATGTGGTTTACGGAAAAAGAAGAAGAAGAGAAATGGATAATGCATTATTCATCAAAACATAAAATATTGTTGGTTGGTGAAGGAGATTTTTCTTTTCCTTTTACTTTATCTTAGAAATTTGGCTTTGCTTCTCACATCTGCGCTTCCTCTCTTGATTCTTATGGTATGGTAGTACAATTAATTTTTCAGAAAAAAGAAAAATAAAAAATTATAAAATTACCAAGAAAATTATTAAAAAAATTATTATCTGTGACATATCTTGTTTATTTGACAGTTAATATAAAACATATTTGGATGGATTAGAAACTGTGATTTAGAAATAAAAGGAGGCAAAGTTTAATTTGGACACTCTAAAGAATCTGGGAGCATCCTTATCCATGGAGTTGATGCAACTGAAATGAAGCGTCATCCTGAATTAAGAGAGCAGAGTTTTGATAGAATTATTTTCAACGTCCCCCATGCTGGCTTTTATGGAAAGGAAGACAACAATCAACTTATTCAGTGAGCTGCTTTAAAATACAGTTCCTTATAGACATTTTCTGTTTCTTCTGAATAGCTTACTAATATGAATCTTTCATTTCTTTTGCAATGATCCAGCTATTCATTGTCATTGTTTGATGTTAATATAGGGATTAACAACTCATACTTTTGAAGATTTTATGGATATGCTGGATTTAATAATCGTTTCTCACCGCTGTTAGGCTAGTGGTTATATTAAGGATGTCATAGAATGAATTAACATGTGATTTGTTCATGCCTTATATAAGAAAAAGAAAAAGAAGAAAGAGAGGAAGAAAATGGGGTGCCGCACTGAAGAAGGAAAAGAAAAAAAATTAATAAAATAAAAATAAATATTAAAATAAAGTATTAACAGTAGCCAAGTTTTGGCTATAAAAGAAGGCGCTTCACCTCATTTGTAAGTATCCAATCCTCAGTTTCTCTTCTATATTTAGAGAGTATTTTTTTGGGTGTACTTGAGACTTGGGTGAGAGAAAATTATTTCTGAGAGTATGGTTGTAATAATTTTCCACATAATGAATATTTTTCTCTGATGGTCTCTTGACAACGACCGTGGTTTTTCTCTAAATTTAGACTTTTTCACGTAAATCTTGTGTTGTGGGATTGATATTATTCTTCATTTAATTTTCTATTAATTTGTTGCTTGACAAATTGCTTGGAGAGATCTTGGGAGGAACCTCAATTTTCTAACAGTGGTATCAAAGCCATTGATTGAAGTTTTGGTGTCGGAGCACTGTTCACATATACGGTACTATTTACGTGAAGCAGTGGGAGCCAATCCAAATAGTCTGTGGTGAAGAGTAAAGGCTGATCTGCAAAGCAAATATGTCAGGATTGAAATTTTCAAGTCCGGTGAAAGTGGAAATAAAAAAGTTTGATGGGAGAATTAACTTTGGCTTGTGGCAAATTCAAGTCAAGGATGTGTTGATTTAATCTAGGTTACACAAGGCATTGAAGGGGAAGCCATCCTCTGTTTCCAATAATGGCTCTGAAAAAGCTAGTATAAGCGATGAAGATTGGAAAGATTTAGATGATAGAACTGCAAGTGCCATACGACTGTCTCTAGCAAAGAATGTTCTTGCAAATGTATAAAATATTCCTACAGCGAAAGAACTTTGGGAGAACTTAGAAAAGTTGTATCAGACAAAGAGCATCTCAAATCGATTGTACCTGAAGGAGCAATTTCACACATTGCGAATGGCTGAAGGTACAAAATTTCTGATCACTTCAGTATTCTCAATGGTATTGTGTCAGAACTAGAAGCCATTGGAGTTAAAATTGAAGATGAGGACAAGGTGCTTAGGTTATTGTGGTCATTTCCAACTTCTCACAAATACTTGTTACCTACTTTGATGTACGTGAATGAGACAATAGATCTCGAAGAAGTTACTAGTACTTTACTCTTAGAAGAAAGAAGACTGAGTGGTGAAAGTACTAAAACTACAGATGTTTCGGCTTTAGCAGTTGTGGGGAATTAGAAGAAAAATAATTCTAAGAAAAAAAGAGTCTGCTGGGAGTGTGGACAATCGGGGCACCTAAAAAGAGATTATCATAGTAGAAATGGAGCAGGATCTGCAAGTGGCTCCAGATCAGATACTGATAGCATTGCTAGTGGTAAGTCTCTCATCATCGTGGGAGACGATGCTCCCTTGTAAAATGGATGATGATGACATCCTCATGATATACCACTAGTGCCATGAAAGGGGATGTGCTACTACTAGTGGGTCCACAAGATTTGCACACAAGGCATAGTTGGCATTGACGCAGGGTGTGTGGTGGAATTTATGTCGATGGCTGACAAACTTCCAGAAAAGCCAACATCGAAGTTGCACCATAAATTTCACTAGGATATTTTGACATGTGTTGATGTAAAATTCTTATAATTGGTAATTAATTTTAAGTTGTATACTCTTTTATGGTGGAGTATGATAATTCGCTATATTGAGGATTATAACTATAGGTGAAGACAATAAGGATGGTGTGGAGATTGATTGATTCTCAATCAAATCTCCAAGTGGGAGAATGTTAAAAAGGTGAGCGGTGGGGTACTGTTTAATGCCCCACCGCAAAAACAAAAAAGAAAAAAACAAAAGACGGAGAAGAAAAAGAAGAAAGAGACGAAGAAAATGGGGTGCCGCATTAAAGAAGGAAAAAAATTAATAAATATTAAAATAAAGCATGAACAGTAGCCAAGTTTTGGCTATAAAAGGAGGCGCTTTACCTCATTTGTAAACATCCAATCCTCAGTTTCTCTTCTTCATTTGGAGAGTATTTTTTTGGGTGTATTTGCGGCTTGGGTGAGAGAAAATTATTTCTGAAAGTGTGGTTGTAATAATTTTCCACACAGTGAATATTTTTCTCTGGTTGTCTCATGACAACGACCGTATTTTTCTCCGGATTTAGAGTTTTCTGCGAAAATTTTGTGTTGTGCGATTGATATTGTTCTTTATTTAATTTTTCTATTAATTTGTTGCTTGACAAATTGCTTGGAGAGATCTTGGGAGGAAGCTCAACTTCCTAACACGTTTTGCTTCCAACGGTTGCTTACTTGTTAGGGAGGAATGCCAGAGTGACGGAAAATGCCGAGTCCAATGGGAACGTGTGTCGATACACTACAGTGACATCAAAATGGTTAAAAAAAAAAAGAAAGGAGTGAACTTGCTTAATAAAGTGATCCGTTTTGCTTAAAAATTCAATACATAGTAGTCTAGATTTCCTTGTGATATTTTAAAAATCACTAATTCTTAAAATATTTTAAAAATCACTAATTCTTAAAATGTTGGCTCATATAACTGTTGGATGATCTTTCTTCCGGTAATCTCAGAATGCATATGATTCTTGGGGAAGGTTTTTTCGGAAATGCAAGTGGCATGCTAAGGCCTGGTGGTGAAGCCACAAAACAACTGCGCCAGCGACTGGAATATCAAGGAACTTGCTCACAGACACTGTTTGTCATTAATACCTTGTCAAAAAGGAAGACTACCCTGATTACAACAACAAGAGAGGAGCTGGTTTGAAACGTATGAGCCCTTCCCCTTGGGAGAGTGCAGTACCTTCACATTTGCATTCTATCGTGCTCGCAAGAGAGTAATGAGTTATGGTGGATTTACTAACAAAAGACCTCAGCCTTTTCAAGAGATTCCAACCCAAGTGCAGAAGCATGAAAATCCGTTTCATTCGAGATATCCTAATGCAAAGTCAGCCACTGGTATGAATGAATTTCCAGCCTGTGCGAAGTTTGATGGCAGCGATGTGGGTTACTCTGTTCGTGAATATCCTAGCTTTTACAGTTTCATACATCCTCAAACAAGCTTCACCAGAAATATGACTGACCATCCAGGTTGTAAGAGACTAGCTTTGATGAGTACCATCCAAAGAGAAAATGCTAGGCTCCATAATGGCTGCTTCAATAGTTCCAACAAGACACTTGGAAGAGTTGGTGAAGATATGGGCTATATTGTCCCCAAATCACTAATTCCGTGTCAAAGATATATTGCAGAAGCACCTGGATTCCAAAGAGAAAATGCTAGGAGTTATGTTAAAACAGTGTTACAAGGGAAAATTGTAAAGAGATATTTGCATCCTATGGATGAAGGTCACTATCAGGGCACTTTGAGATCAGCACAGCTGCCAAGGATAAGGTTGGGTTTTAGTTACCAGCTTTAAGGGAGAACTGGCGGTATTATGCTTTTGTGGAGACTTGAGCATCCTTCTACCTTTGGTTGTGAATTCAAGCTAAGCACAGGTTTCGTAGTACAGGTAGAAAAAGAAAGCATTGATCAGCTTCCACTTTTGTTTCTTTTAAGAATTAAGAATTTCAATTATCTGTTGGTGCGTTGTGTGGAGTTAACAACCTCCTATTTGCAAATCAATCGATCTGTTGCTGTGTATAGAACTAAAATTAGCTTAATAATGACATGTGACATCAGTTCTTCCATTTATTTTGATTGTTATTGCTAAAATTGGCATCATAAATTGCCCCAGAATTTTTATAAGTATGGCCATTGTAACTTCTCACAGGTTGAGAGCAGAATATATGTGCCTCATTTCTGGTCTAATGTGCCTGAATCTTAAACAGAGAATAGAGGTTGGGTGGATATTTTGGCTGTGTGGATATTTTCTGGAACAGGGGGACTCTATTAATGCAAGAAAACAGTGTGCTGATGCTTTTGGAAAATAAATTCAGTTTCTGTGTACATTCGAGATTCCAAGGTAAATGTCCCTTTTCTTTCACAAAGTTGTAAAGCTTTCAAACAATCAATTTTTCTTACATTGTATATTTGGAAGAATTAGAACAAGGGAGCAAAAAATTCTTATGCTGATTATTCTTATTCTCCGTAATTTATTGTACCGAATGTTCTAAAACCTACCCAGCATTAACGAGTGAAGTAGAAATTTCAGGAAGCGAAGAAAGTTTGTGTGCACTGACTGCCTCTACTTTGTAAACTCAATTAATCTCCTCTTGGTTGAAGCAGATGATAGTAAATAGTATCTGAGTTTCAGTTCATATTCCAAAAACAATCCTCCACGTGAATACTTAAGTAAAGATTCACATTGCTTTCTTTTTCTTTAGAGGACTGGCTGACTCCTTGGATCATGAAACTATATCACGGCTATCACAAAACCCCGAGTAATTCTATTCATATAACCAAAATAGAGTTGAGTTCGAGCTCCTCGATTTTAGGTGATTTATTATGATGCATAACAAATGATGCATAACAACAAATGATGAGATGGTGTCGGATATGATAATGGGAATTAGTCGTCAACGAGAAAAGTAATTTCGCAAGAACACAGTTAGTCGAAGAACTCTCCTAGTCCTTGAAAGTAATTTAAAGGAAAGGCGCATCGAATTGTTTGTGTAGCGTGCTGTATGGTTAGAGAGTTTCGTGCTCTTGGTCTTCTGAGTTTTCTTATTCTTGATTCTATAGACCTGCAACCAAAATACAACATGGTTTGGTTTTCTTTACTTTTGCTCTGTTCCCCACCCCCCCTCCCCCCTCCCCTTTTTCTCCTCGATGGCTCTTTGGTTATAAATTATGGCCCAAAAGACAAGTCTTCTCTGGTCTTCTGGAAGATAAGTGGAAATTGTAACTAGTTTTGATGACTTTTTTGCAGTGTAGGACCTCATAAAAATGTTGAACACGCTTTTGTTGTTTTCGGGAATATTTAAAGGAGAGATTACACAGGAAATAAAGGTTAGTCCAATTTTGCAAAAGATTCTATGCTCCGCAAAAAGAGAGCATCTATACATAAGGATGTGGTCAAGTGTGGGCCGTCGCGCGCGTATTAGAGCATGCGAATAGCGTGTGTGGCGAGAACTCTTAGGAAGGCGCTTGGCACCACAGCAAAGCTCCCCTAATGAATGCTCTCCTGTCAAAAGCACCAGATTAAGCTCGTCTACAAATATCTGGCTGCAAAAATAAACAAGCCAACTTCCATAAAATAACTATTAAAATAAACTAGAAATTCCAGGCTGCTTAGGTCAAAATAAACAATGATCAAACACTGTATGCAAAAGATATGGGAACTTTCCTCTGGTGAATTTTCCTCTGGAGAAAGATGAGGGAAATTTCCCCTCCCTCTCTCTACCCACCCACTGTCTCTCTTCCCTTTTCTTCTTCATTTAGATCATCTCCTTCTCATCATTATTTCTGCATTCTTAAACCAATGTTAAAACACGGGTAAACATACAGAATGATCAAACACTATATGTAAAAGCATCAATCTGCTTTGTAAATTAGAGTTGCTGGTGTGATATGGCAGAGGCTGCGGTGAACTTTGCTCTAGAGACCTTGGGTCCTTTGCTTGTCGAAGAAATCAGATTGTTGGGAGGTGTTAGAAAAGAAGTTCAAAGCATCAAAAGCGAACTGGAGAGTCTCAGATCTTTCCTCAAAGACGCGGAAGCAAGGGCAGCAGTCGAGGAGTTGGAAGGAGGCGGTGAGGAAAGTGTCAGAACTTGGGTGAAACAGCTGAGGGATGAGTCTTATCGCATTGAAGATTTCATCGATGAGTACGCTCTCATGGTGGCAAAACTCCCTCATGGGAGTGGCCTCGTTTGTGTTCTCCATAGAATTAGTCGTTTCATAAAGAAGCTGAAGCTGCGGCGTGGAGTTGCTACTGAGATTCAAGATATCAAAGCCGCGCTTGCTGATATAAAGCGAAGGGGAGAAAGTTATCGATTCAGGTCTGTAGATGAACGATCGAGCAGTGGAATGTTATCCCACATGACTCTCGAGTTTGTTCCCTTTTCGTTGAAGATGATGAAGTTGTGGGGATCAAACCCATTAAAGATAAAGTGATTGATTTGATGGTGAATGGAAGATCCGAACGTTCAGTGGTTGCTGTGGTGGTGAAGGAGGACTAGGCAAGACCACTCTTGCCGGAAAAATTTTTAACAATGAAGGTTTAAAAACTCACTTCAATTGCCGGGCTTGGGTCACCGTTGGGAAAGAATACAACAAAAATGATTTATTGAGGACAATTATAAAGGAGTTTCACCATTTAGATACACAACATGGAAGAGATGGAGCTGATCACCACGCTGAGAGACCACTTGAAGGACAAAAGCTACATGGTTGTGTTGGACGATGTTTGGAAGATTGATTTTTGGGGAGACGTGAAGCATGCTTTGCCTGATAACAAGAAATGCAGCAGGATAATTGTCACAACACGGCACATGAATGTCGCCAAGTTTTGCAAATCATCTTCCTCTGTTCATATCGAAGAGCTTGAAACTTTGCCTCCGAATGAAGCGTGGAAACTTTTTTGTAGAAAGGCTTTCGGACCAAGCTCCGGAGGCTGTTGTCCTTCAGAATTGAAGGAGTTGTCCCAGGACATCCTTGCAAAATGTGGAGGCTTG
The DNA here is from genome assembly GCA_030444775.1 of Atalantia buxifolia. Lineage (NCBI taxonomy): Eukaryota > Viridiplantae > Streptophyta > Magnoliopsida > Sapindales > Rutaceae > Atalantia > Atalantia buxifolia. The sequence continues at coordinate 23,951,327 of CM059834.1, read as the reverse complement.
CCTCTTGCCATTGTGGCCGTAGGTGGACTTCTTTCAACCAAGAGCAGGGTTGTATCTGAATGGAAGAAATTATTTGATAGGTTGGGCTCAATCTTAGGAAGTGATCCCCATCTAAAAGATTGCAACAGAGTTTTATCTGAAGGGTATTATGATCTTCCTCACCATCTCAAATCATGTCTTCTGTACTTCGGCTTATTTCCAGAGAGCTTCAAAATTGACTGTGCTAGACTTATCCGTTTGTGGATAGCTGAGGGCTTTGTCCAATACCGCAAACGCCTTACATCTGAACAAGTTGCAGAAGAATACTTGAATGAGCTCATTGACAGAAGCTTGGTTCAAGTTTCAAAGAGAGGTATTTCTGGACGAGCTAGAATCTGCCAAGTTCATGATCTTATGCACGAGATCGTCATCAGAAAAACCGAAGAATTGGGCTTCGGTCGTGTGCTGAACGGAGAGGACTCGAGTCATTGCAGTAAAACTCGACGCATTACTATACACAAAAGTATTGATGATGGTGCTTTAGAGAGCATCAAGCACTCGAAGGTCCGTTCTGTTATCCTTTTCAATGTAGATAAGCTGCCCGACTCTTTCATGAAAACAAGTATTGCCAATTTCAAGCTCATGAAAGTAGTAGATCTGGAAGATGCACCTATAAATTACCTTCCTGGAGGAGTGGGAAACTTATTCAATTTACACTACTTGAGTGCGAGAAACACGAGTAAAAATAATTCCCAAGTCCATTGGAAATCTTCTCAGTTTAGAGATTTTGGATTGGGCAAACACTTTGGTGAGTGAACTTCCAGAAGAGATCAGGAATCTTAAAAAGTTGCGTTCTCTAATTGTTTATCAGTACAAGTATACCGCAGGTTCTAAAATACCAGCAGAAGCAGTAGCCAAAATACACGGGGGCTTTGGGTCTCTAAGAGATCTGCAGGACTTGTCTACTATAGAAGCTGACTCTCAAGTGCTCAAAGAGCTTATGAAGCTAAGTCAGTTAAGAACGTTGGGCATTAGGCCCCAGAATGGAAAGGGCAGGGATCTCTGTGCTTTGGTTGCAAATTTGGAAAACCTAGAGTTTTTAGCAGCACTAATGAAAAGCAAAGAAGAAATTCTTGACTTGCAATCTTTGAGTAGTCCTCCTCAATATCTGCAGCGTTTGAATATGAAGAAACTGCCGGATTGGATTTTCAAACTTAAAAATCTAATCAGATTGCGTTTGAACTTGTCGGGATTGACTGAGGATCCAATCAGTGTCCTTCAAGCCTTGCCTAATTTATTGGAACTTATGCTCGTGGGGGGGTACGACTACCAGATTTTTCACTTTGAAGCAGGTTGGTTTCCAAAACTCCGAAAGTTGCTTCTCGGGGTCTTCGAGGCTGTGAAATCGGTTATAATAGAGAAAGGTGAGATGCCCGATATTAGAGAACTGCGGATTGGGCCTTGCCCCCTGTTGATGGAGATTCCTATTGGAATTGAGCATCTTAGAAACCTTAAGCTACTTTCATTTCATGAAATGTCTAAACAAGTTTGTTGCATGACAAAGGACGAGAAGTGGGAGAAGGTTACTGAGCATATACCAGATGTCCGTGTCACTTATTTTGATGCGGCGAGACTGTTTTATTGTCCAAAAGAAGGTCTTTCTTCTCTTTCCTGTAGATTCGAGCAATCTGCTAAAGAAGAGGACTCAAGTAAGAAGCAATCATGCACATCTATGAAGTAACTAAACAGGTCTCCCTCTCTCTTAAGTATTTGTATTATTTTATAATTACTTTTAAAAAAAATTATTAATTTATTTTTAATTCGACAGACAATTTAATCATAAATAATTAAAAAAATCACCAAAAAAATTTCTTTTTGCATGTAATTTGAGTATGATAAATAAATAAATAATTATAACATGCATCACTGTATTATCAAGCTTAATTTCCTCTTCATTTACATAATTGTGCTTATAATATTGGGAAATCTATTTGGATTATTCTACAATAGTTATTTATTTTATTTAAGAAGTGAACTGCAAATGCATGTGAAATCGCTTTTTTACAAAATTAGATGCATGTTTTGGGTTGTGGTTAATTATAGTTTTCAAACAATGGCTTATTTAAAAAAAAAAATTACTCAATTATATCTGAGTTGTCAAATTATTTTAATTAAACATATGTAACTGATTTGAGTTGTCTTTTTGAACTCAATACACTAACAGTCATCAAACAATTGATTATCAAACATAATTTGAGAATAAAATCCATCACCATTGCAGACTTATTGCAACACAAAGAAAGTCTATAATTGGGCAATTATAACCCACTAAACGATAGCATTCTCCGACTCTTAAGGAAAGAGAAAAAAGTGGGAGTTGTAAGTGTTAAATGGTGAAGTGACCAGGGTGTCAAAACTTCGGAGAAACAAGTGAGGGAGGAGGCTTTCCATACCGAAGACGTGATCGACGAGTGCATACTGACGGAGGCAAAACATTCTCATGGTGGTGGTCTGATATCTCGCCTTCAAAAACTTTGTTGACTCATAAAAGACGTCTTGCCACTGCATGGAATTGCCTCCGAGACTGAAGGTATCAAATTATCACTTGCCAACATACAGAGGAGAGCACAAAACTATAGCTTCACGACTGTGGAGCAAGGATTCAGAAATATTGTCCCACGTGACTCTCGCGTTGGTTCCTTCTTCATAGAGGAATGAAACATCAACGATATTAAACTTTGTTGCCGTTGGTGGTCTTCTATCAACCAAGATTAGGGTTTTATCTGAAAGGCGGACGTTTATAATAAAATTGGTATGAATTTACGCTGATGAGTTCTTCTTCCCCATGAAGAAAACAGGATCAGTCATGGTAGTGAATGTACAATATGCTTTCAGTAATCGTTAACATATTCCTTTTGAGCCGTTGCTAGCTGCTGTGAGTTCCTTCTTGTATTATTGCAAGGATTAATTGTCATCCAATTCACTGTGTAAGACTAAAAACTGTGTGCTTATGGTTATATGTTGCCTTCTTCGGTGTGACAAGTGAATAATTATGAGATTATCCAGCTTTCCAGTTTCCTCTTCGTTTGCAAATCTGTCAAGAGTTATTTTGTCATGTTTAAGCCTATTAGGTTGCTAAAATTTGTTATTTATATATCTTACGTAGTCTCTTCAATAATTAAGAGACGTGGAAGGAAGACAGTAGCTACCAGATCTCACAACAATTGGTCTGGTTATTTTCTTCTCTGCACTCCTCTGTTACTGCATCCCCTGTATTCTCGAATTGAGTTTCTATTTTGCTTCAGTTTTTCTAATGAAAATGATAGTGGATCTCGCTCGCGAATTTAATCTTTTCTTGTTGAATTCTGATGTCCATTATCCATAAAATTTGTTTCTTTTTTCCTTCTAATTCTTTTGGTTTTCACTTTACAATTAATCACTAAAGTATTTATATGCAGTTTTTCAGGATTCTCTAATTTTTCAGGGTTCTCTAAAAGATGTATTTTAAATTTTAAAACCTTGGTAAAGATCAATATCTTTCAGCAGTAAAACTTCAGTGCTTCTAACCATCCAATATTTACTAAAGACTCAAATTGCAAATATTAACATAATGAAAATATCTAAACTTTCCTAAATTTATCAAAAGCATCATTGTTTCTTCAGTAAAAAAATTATTAATAAAATCTTTCATCCTTAGTTAATTCCTCATTTTCTTTCCTTCCAAAAAGAATAATTCGCCACTCCTTTTTCCCGAAAATCGTTCAAGTAATCGCAAAGGTTTCAGAAATCTCAGTAAATTCATTAGCGGACAATGGACAATAAATACACGGTCGTAATTTTTATTTCTATTTTTTCTCCGATTACTTTTTGGGGTTTAATATCGTTGGTGTCTCATTCCGATCGTTCATTTTGGTTTTTTAATTTGGGGTTATTCATTTTTTCAGATTTCAATCTTGCAGACTTGTGCTCTGAAGGTGGCTACCTCATTTCCTGGATGGAATTGGATGCTGAGAAGAGAACTGGCAAACATTGGAGGCACTTATATTTTCAATTTATTAATTTTAGACTTTATATATGTTAATTGTTTCATTCTTATAATTTATTTAATTATTCTCTGTGTTTGGGATTATCCTACTACATAGACTTGGATGGAACGGTGCATGTGTCTGGTAAAACTCACCCATTCCTGCTAGTTGATATGCTTGGAAAAGCAGGGATTCATGTATTGATTTGTCAAATTTCCGGAGACAATAATTACTCTATGAACAAGTCCTGGATGACTCATGGCAATAGTCATGGACCTTATGGTTATAATTATTATTATGGTGGCTATGGATCTTATTTGCCATATGGGAGAATGGGTTATTATAATAGGAATATTGATCCTTCACCAACACATTGGCATCATCACCAACCCTATTACCCATACTACTATTAACCGGTTGCTGCGGGCAAGTACTAGTTTTTGCAATATTTTGTGGCAATTAGAAGATATTGGTCTTGGTTAATATATATGTATTCTGGTATGATGGATTACGTTCTCTCTAATTCTTTTACTCGAATTTTTGTAGAGAAATATTGATTAAGGTTGATTAGTTTTATCAAACCTTTTTTTCTGCTGTTTAAATTGTTTATTCCTTGAGTATTTTTTGTGAGAAGGTTTTCCACTAATTTTCTATGGAACATTAATTAAGAATGATTATTATATATTGCATTTAATTAATATCAATTGTATGTGCGAGAGTTCAATCCCGGTCCTTTCTTTGGGACGACTTACCGTTTCCTTCCTCAAGATATAGACGACTTGTCTTACATCCGTCGCTGAAACTGCCTACGCGTTGCTTTACAGATTACTTTACTTTAAATATGCTTGGCCTTTTATCTTCTCCAATAATCTGGGGTACTTTACCCTAGATATATAAGTGATAGTAATTGTTCATCATTAATGGTGGAGAGTACAGTACAATGAATCTAGATGAATATAAACAATTGTAAAATTTATTAAGAGAGGAAGAAATCTAGGAGACCCCTCAAAGCTCACACACACATGCGCACTGAAGATTTTTCTTTTAGGAAGGGTCTTCTAATGTGTATATATAGTACAAGCTCTCATGTATATTTATATACCGATAAAAGAAATGTAAAAGAAAATTTCTAAGAACCAAAATATGGGGGAAATTTTTAAATTCGATAATGAATTGGGAAAAAGTGAGAAATGCATACAGCATTATAGCAGCCATCACAAAATTCTTTTGGTGGGCGAGGGAGATTTCTCTTTTGCTGCTTGTTTAGCCAAATCTTTTGGCTCAGCTGACAATATGGTTGCCACTTCACTTGACTCCAAAGGTACAAACACTTTTCTAATTACAATAATGTTGAATCTAGTGGTGACTGATCTTTTAAAGATTTTGAACCACATGTGCATGTAAATTTATAACAATGCGTCAATAAGATTTAATCTCATATATATTATTATCTAACAACTAGCAACCATAACCTTGTAAAAACCAGCACGAACTAGTATTAGATCAGAACTGAAGTTTAATTAATAGTTCTAATTACCCTGTACAATTTTGAATTGTAGAGCTTCTAAGGGCAAAATATTCAAGAGCGGCCTCGAACTTGAAAGAACTGGAGGAGCGTGGAAGTACCATTTTGCATGAAGTCGACGCCCATACAATGAGCCAACACCCGATGCTTTACTCGAAATCTTTCGATAGGATAGTCTTCAACTTTCCTCATGCCGGTTTCCATTTAAGTTATCGGGAACATGACTTGTTCCTTATTCAGTAAGCTAATCTAAACTGAATCTGCAATCATTAATTGATTGAAAGGAGTACAAGTAATCGATTCAAAACAGTACAATGACGAATTTTAATGTATATTTTTCTTTTGGTTTACAGGCTTCACCAAGAGTTAGTAAGCGGATTCTTGAAAAGTGCAATGAACATGTTGAAGGAGAATGGGGAAATTCATGTAACCCACAAAACTGCTTATCCATTCAATAGGTGGGAGATAGAGATGCTAGGTGTGGGTTTTGGGCTGCGTTTGGTAGAAAAAGTTCCATTTTACCTGTGGCATTATCCTGGTTATCAAAATAAGAGGGGAGATGGGAGCAGATGCGATGAGAGTTTTCCTGTTGGTGTATGCAGTTCATTCAAATTCGCTAAAAATTTATAAAAAAAAATAGAGCCATATATGTGGGGTCTGGCTATGTTGCAACATTTTTACCATACAACTGTTACTTTTAACCGTTGAATCCAACTTATGGTGACTGATATTAACCTTATTAGTTGAGAATGAGTTGAATAAATAATATCTTGCTTTCTTAATGAAGCTTTAGGACTGATATTACCAAAGTCCATGATTCTGAGAAGGTTAATTTTATTATAATATTACCTCATGATCAGATATTACTACACTTGTAGTAGCTAGTTTGCAGTACACAAACTAAAGTTATTAGAGTAATTACTTTTTAGTCTATAAGGTTCTGTTCTATAGTTAATCATGTACTGCTAATAATTTCCTAAAAATATAACTATTGCATATATTTTTTAAAAAAAATCTACTTAATTATTCTCTACTTTTCACTTGTTATATGTCAAATTTACTTTAATTCTGATTTTCATAAAATATAAATACTATATTATCCTTAAAAGTCATATTTAATAAATTATAAAAGTAACAACATGAACGTTTTGGAAAATTTTTTATAATACAAGAATTGACTAGATAATTAATCCAAACACTTGGAACTAAATGAAAAATTACTTGTTTTTCATATATATTTAGGGAATGAAATACGGTGACCATGAGAAGGTGAATGCTCAAACATTATTGTGCTCTCTTTGAAGTAAAAAGATAGCAAAGAGCTGATAGGATATAAGGAGTGAATTCCAGTGATTCAAGTAGATCACCTCGACTAGGTGGTAATTCTGATGACATTGAGCAGATCACCTCAACCATGACGTAATTCTAATTGTCTCGAGTAGATGGGTTTTGAGGAGACATTTGTCTAAGTCACCAGGAAGCAAGACTTAGTCAAAACAACTACTACTTCTTATCCTAAATATATGGGTCCATATCATTAAATCCTGACTACCAAGATTAAAGGGATGGAAAAATCAAACTTGACAAGGAGTAAGACTCCAACCTGTATAAAAGTCCCTGGGGAAATTGATAAAGAGGGAGGTTCAACTCTTCTTCTCAAGTTTTTATTTTTCCTTTTCTATTAGAGTTTATCTTGAGATTATTTCTTCATAAAAAAAAGGAAGTCGTTTATTTTATTTTTTTAAACACATAAACTGACTTGAGTGTCAGAAAAGCTTTTAGAGTCTCTTAGTGTCCTTTGTGATTTTCATGTGGTTGAGGGTTATCTGCCAATAGTCGCAAGGAGCCAGTAAGCTTGGCAAGCCACTTTGATGCAGGGGTTAAATATCGAGCCAGTGACTTAGACAAATGTCACTTAGTGTTTGAGGGTTAAAAAAAAGGAAGTCGTTTATTTTATTTTTTTAAACACATAAACTGACTTGAGTGTCAGAAAAGCTTTTAGAGTCTCTTAGTGTCCTTTGTGATTTTCATGTGGTTGAGGGTTATCTGCCAATAGTCGCAAGGAGCCAGTAAGCTTGGCAAGCCACTTCCCAACCAAACAAATTTAATACTGATGCAGGGGTTAAATATCGAGCCACTAATTGACTCAACTAGATTTTGGTGTCAACAACATACAAACATGTAAAAGATTGGATGCATTGTTGGAATCAATCAAAAGGGTATTTAATTTAAAGGCAGATCCTCTTGTGGTCCTCAAAATGTTAGTAGTGCAACAAGCTACAAGATAAGCAATCACAAGAATATAAAAAGAGAAATGGGACTAGCACAGAGAATTTAGAAGTATACCTTGCAATTGTAGGGTGATTTAAAAGGGCACAAATAATTGACGCAGTCTATTGAACCGTGTTGTATTGAAGACGATATATTTATAAATAAGTAGTGTAAGGAATTTATAATATTACGTCACGAACTATCATAATCAATACGAAAGTAACCGCGTAATCCAAATTAATATTCAAGTAATTTCTCTAAGCTTCAATTATATATAAATTGTTTCCGTATCTTCTCCACATTCTTCATTGTAACCGTCCATTTCTGCTAATCAGGGACACATCAGACCTCCCATTGTAACCATGCTAGAGTTTTGTGTTTAACTTCTCATTATGCAGAGTTAATATTTTGTAATTTGTACACTTATCAAGATGTCATGTTTGATTGAATCTTGGCTCTGCCCGTCTAAAGCATTCGATTAACTCACAAAAATAGACGTTTTAGTGTGACGTATCGAGTCTCGTATACGTGTTAGCCGGTTAGGCAAATGGGGTTTTTTGTAATTGAAGACTTTTTGTCTTTTCATTGCTACATGGAAATTCCAAACGACTCAGTCGCCATATGTGGACCTGGCGTGTTGTTGACCAGTTGACCTCGTGAAAGAAATTAAACACTTTTGTTTTCCTCTAGCAGTGTATTTAGAATTTTCCATGTCTTAAGGCAAAACAGTTTCATTCACAATCATAATTTTCCATATTTTAAGTCAAAAAAATTTCGTTCATAATATTTATAAGAATCACTTGTTGATGATGTTGAAGATCTTTTCAATCAAAACAATGAAGATTTGAAGACCTTTACGAGCCAAAAATCAATGTTATTATGAAATTGACATATCATAAATGACGATCATTATTGTCATCCTAAAGTATATAGATCTTAATCTAAACACTCATAAACTTTTAAAAAAACTTTACTCTCTTATAAAAATAGTGTATAGATGGAATTATTTTTTTATTAACCATCAATCAACACGTAAATTACTGAAAATTTTAGATCAGAAGAGGATCTTAATTCAAAATGTATACGATGTAAGTATAACCAAATTATATTAACTGACCGTAATTTATTATATCTTTCGCAAGCTTGTACAAATCCTTTATTTTATTAAAGTAAGAGATAAACTAAAAGATAAAAAAAATATACACATCAATGCATTATATTTTCTCTTGTAATATATTAAATTATGTTTATCTATCTTTTTTTCTTTTTTAATTGATCCCTTACTTTAATCAAATAAGGGATCACTTATTAAAAATTTATTTTATATATATATATATATGAAATTGATCTAGTACGCACAACGCGCACAATAATTATTTGTTTGGCGAGCTCTTACTTAGAGGAGCTCGGCTGTGGGATCCAAAGTCTCAATGAGAGCTCACCACGTATACAATTAGCATGTGCAACATATATATATATATATATATATATATATATATGTATGTATGTATGTATATGTATACACACATATCTCCCTTTTCTCGTACAAGTGCTTTTATTTTTTTTTTCATATGAACATGTTATTAAATCACATAATTTAATATAATTAGTATTAAATTTATTATTAAATTATGTAATTTAATAAAATTAAAGTTCAATTAATTTTAAAGCATGTCCTTGTGGAGTGCGTGTCAAATCATGAATACAACTTGATACATGTACGTTTAATTTTCAAGGACCTAGTCTACACGCCAAAGACAAAAATAATTAATGAAAGTCGTGTCGATAAAATCAATTAATCATTTCCATGACCAATAGCAAATTCGGAGTTCAGATTTTTCTTCTGAATCACCTAGGTTTAAGTTTCCCTGAAAGCATTTGAAATGTCCCACTCTTTACTTTTCTTCAGCAATACTATTGCATTGTTATTTCTTGTTAATTTTTATGGTTATTACTTTCTCAATTTTAATATTAACAATACTATTGCATTTGCATTCCGTCTTATAACATGAAATTCTCTTACAAAAAAGAAAATTTCCTCACTTTAAATTTCTTATTAATTTAACAAGAATTTCTTACCATTTTTTTGGTATATTAAATTATTTAGTGTCCGAAAATCACATTTGGTAATTGATTAGTCGGGGCGGGGCCATGGGCAGGCTGTAAAATTTTCCCAACAAGTATTTAACGAAATTGCATTCTTAAGTTTCGAACCGAGAACTTTGGTTAAGTTAAAACAGCCCCTTGCCAACTCATCTACATGCTTATTGGTACAATTTCTTATCAATTTAATAACAATTCAAGGGAATAACTTGCAGAATATATTCCGCCAATTAAGATTTAAGGCTAATTCGACAGGCACATACATATGGCAGGAATAAGCTCAAAAATTTTATAAATGTCCGTCATCAAGGCCAGTAATCCAATCTATCTACGTACTTTGATTTGCTAAAAAGAAAAAAATTATTTTTATTTACGTAAATCTGCCAACTAATTGCTTAAAATTATTTTTTTTTTGAGAATTACTTAAAAATCACAATAAACGCCACAAAAGTTTATCATTTTTGTTTATTCTTATATAGTTATGTCTCACGTCATCATTAATTGGTAGGATTGCGTGTATAAAGGGGTTGATTAAACATTTCCTTGACCTTGAGTTACGTATTTTGTTCCCATGACATGCCAATAATAAGTTAATTTTACAATCAACTCCAAATCACGTGAAAAACACAAGAAAATTAATAAAAATAATTACACCGAACCTTGAGCTCTTGTAATATAAATAGATGCCAATTTCTTTAAGTATTAAAGATCATACAGCTAAGAGCTCTAGCATAAGGAAGCCCTCTACATAAGGGGTTAAGGCTGCCAATTAATTGATTTCGGCTATATTCTGTTAGTCATGAAGGTGAGCCTCTTTTCTCACAGAGAACACAGCATATGACTATTGGTTATCATGCATGCATGCAAAAATAAAAAATATTTCTTCTTTTACATATATAGGTTTTAAAAGTTAACAAATAATTATAGGATAAGGATCTTCTTTTAACCTGAACTGACAAATACTTTGTTCTACGCAGCAAAAGATAGTCATAAAGGTGCAAATGACTTGCGACAAATGCAGAAGGAAAGCCATGAAGATTGCGGTGAAGAGAGATGGTTAGCACTATATACATTTAATGAAATAATAACTTCATTAATTACTTCATATATAGCCAATTGTTATGAATTAAAGTTGCAATTATATTTATATATATATGTGTTATAAAGGTGGAGATAAAAGGAGAAAAAGATGAATTGGTGGTGATAGGAGACGAAGTGGATTCGGTGAAGCTAACCAGGTCGCTGAAAAAGGGGCTTGGATTTGCGTCTCTATTGAGCGTCCAAGAAGAGAAAGATGAAAAGGAAAAGGAGAAAGAGATTAAACTGACTCCAATTGAGTGGGCATACTGTAGTCGATGTCCGCCTCCGCCTTACCATCAATTTGTGGTAGACGCAAACCCTAGTCCTAATTGCTTTATCCTGTGATCGATTGGCACATACGTGTAATTCGCCCTATGATAAAAAAACCTAGCTACCCATAGCTTTTGCACCGCCAAATTTTGATTTGGTAATTCGTATTGAGTTGGAGTGATTTTATTTAAAATTTTAAGTCAATCTCTCCGATTTATATATGTAAGGTCATTTGTTATTCCATCCATTTTCTAACAAAGAGTAATTCGTATCCACCAGCGTGCATGCAAGAGAGATGTATCATCACTTTATTGTTAGAGTCTACGTCGGGGCTGAGTTTTTAATTTCTGCTTTCTCCTTTTCGTTTATATCTTTTTTAACTTTTCTTTTTAGTAAAATCCCTTGCTCAATAAATTGATGTTTTAAGGAAAATAATACAAAGTAAAGATAAAATAAGAATATCTATATTGATTGTGCAAAATAGTTGTCGCATTGCCCCCGAACTGTGGCAGATCCAGAAACTTAGTTTACTGAGGACTAAACTATATGGTAATACAATGTAAAAAACTGAAATTTTATGGGTTTATGTGTTAATGGAGGTTATTTATATAGATTTCATGTGGACTACATTAAATAAATGTAAAACCATATATATAGGTTAAAACGAGTTTTTATTTTTTCAATTAAGTGTAGGCTTTAATAATTTTTAAAGTTAAAGTTCAAAAATTTCATGAAAAAAGCCTACACTTAACTTGCATGTAAAAAGTAACTCAAGAGTTTAGGATTCTCTGAATCTTATGTTATTAAGGCCAGTAAGAATTAATTGTCTTACCTAATAATTTGCCGATGTGAGATAATAAAATAATGAATATATATGAACTGATTGTTTAAATCTTTGTTAATTAACAAAATGATATTCCCAAATTATCGTCATTTAGTTTCTCCAAAATATGCCAATTTTATCATTTAATTTCTAAATTTTCAATCGATAGGAAAAGTTAAGTCTCTTGGGTTTATTTAAACAATTAAAATAAAGGTTGTTTTCTCTTAAATTTATAGGTAACAAATTTCAGTAAATTAAATTGAAATTGATAGAGAATAGACGTAGATGCAATTTCTAATTGCACGGCCTTGGTTCATTTTAACATCATCACATAGTTCATTTTAAACAGTATCACAAGTAATTTTTTAAATTGAGAAATTGATCGATCATCCGATAAACGAGTGTCACACAAGTTCATGCACCGAAGATAATAGGATATGAGAGACTTGAAAAATCTAGCAAAGTTCATCATGGAACCCAACCAAGCTTGTGGTTCCAATTAAGTCATTCGTCTGCAGACTTCTGGGTCTCGGTCATGGTCATCTTCGTGAGGTCTTCCGAATTAAGTTTTGCTGGATTGTACGTTGTTCACGTCAACATTCTGTACAAGAATGGGATGAGTTCTCCTCAATCAAAAGATTTTAGAATCTTTTTCAAAAGATCCCCGGTTATTTATGGGCCTTATGAGACTATTTTGCGACGGTGAAGTTCAATGTAAGCACATATGTGTGCATATCATGGGCTGGGCTGCTATATACTATAGACCAACTCATTTTTGGGCTCTTGCAGTGTAATCAATTGTATAGTAAAATCATTGTGGGGGTATTCCTTTCTCAATAAAAATTGAGTAAAGGAAGTCTATTTTCTTATTTAAGTGTGAGGAGTAAACGTCAATCGAATATTAGTGAGGGTTAAAAATTTGGGCAGAGCTCTATTAGTATTGATATATGTTGGTCCCAGTAATAGTCTGATTTGTAAATATCAGTTATACTCTCATGTATATGAGTTGTAATATGAGCAATAACCTCATGTAATCAAAAAAAAATTGTATGGTAAAACCCAGAAACCAACCTTCTAATAGACTTTAAAGAATTCAACTAATCATATGTGCTAAATTTAAAAAAAAAAAAAAACGAAGGCTCTCTGCGTGCTCCGTTGAAACTAATGCTTGATCTCACAAATTAGCAGTCACGGGAGATGGGCGGCTAGCATTTGATGACAAAAGTTGGTTTACTAATTGTCCTTACTAGTTAATTAATTTTATTTACAAGGTTTCAGTTAATTAATTTTATTTATCAGGTTTCATTGATTTAGAGTGCCTAAAAGTAAAGACGTGACAGATAATTATTAATGCAAACAATATAATCATTATGCTAATTATGATTTAATTTGCTAACGAGTTAATTACATGTTTCTGCCACATGTCCCAATGAGCACAAACTACAACTACCATTTCAAGTTCCAACTTTGAACTGCAAGTTGATTGAAAAAGGGGAAAAAATGATAGATTTTGATGACCCAATTGTCTTTCTTTAATATATAGTGTTCTTTTCATTAACTATTATACATATTATGCATGCAATTAGATAGTTAGAAGGAAGAAAAAGCCATGAGTTTGATAATTTGGAAGTTGGATTCCTTTTTAAGACTTTAGTGTTGAATATTGATGGAAAATAATGATTTTAAGCAACACATCATACATATAAGTCAAGTGGTAGATATAGCCTAAGTGTTGAGTATTGATGGAAAAAAACGATTTTAAGCAACGCGTCATATATATAAGTCAAGTGGTAGATATTTATGTATACCAAAACATGATATATTGTACCAATGAAAGAAAACTTTAATCAATAATAACCTTGATTCTGATCGTCATTAATTATTTTCGTATTAGAATTAGGGGTATTGCCAAATTACATCATATATAACCTATGGTAAGTTCAAAAATAATTACCTATGACCTCTTAGTTGTTTCACATGATATCATTTTTTTAGTATTAACTAACTACTTTTGGGTTATTGTAAGTTATATTATATAAAAAATCAATGTGTGTTTATGCAAATTTAGTTATTGTCAAGGAAAAAAAAGTTATCTTTTTCTTTATTATCAACCACCTTAGAAAATGGCATCATAACAAGCAAAACTATTATATTAGCCTAATTAATTATAACCCTATATATGCTAAGCATTCAAAGATCAACCAAGTAAACCCTTCAACGCTTGAACGTGGATATAGCTCGTAAATTGAGGATGAACCCTATAAATTATGTCTGTGTGGCCTTTTGTTTTTCCTTAATTTTTTTTTTCAATTATTGCTCTTGATAATCCAAAAAATCCTTTAGTATAAAAATATTACATTACTACATCTTGAGAAATGTCAATCCATTTGATTAATTTTGAGTGAATTTCTTTTATATATGAAGCAACAATAAACTATTTAAAGAATAAAATTATACGTTAATCATGTTAAGATTGTTAAGATATGGTGCAACAAAGAAAGAATCCTTCTCTATTGAGGGAAATCCTCACTTTAAAAAAGTGAAGATATTATCAAAATAGAAAAATATATAATTTTCAATGTGTCTTTTTTTGTTTGTTAGTAACATTTTCATTTTAACAAAGTGAGAATGTTATCGTTAGAGAATGATTATATATATATAAAATCAAAGTTTTCTTAAATTTCTTTACACTTTAAAATTTTGAAATGAAATTTTAAATTTCAAATTGAAATCTTAAATTTCTTCACACACTTTTTTGGTGTAATTTTTTCTTCCAAAATTGGTACTTTCAGCTATAAAAATCGTAGAGAAGGAGAATTGGTGTAAATTATAAATGGCTTCAAATTTTTCCATTTTCGCAAATTTTCCAAAATCCAACCATTACTAAAATTAGGTGTAATAAAAGCTTTGATGACGATGTATAATGTGATATCTGCAGCAAACATGAGAACATTAATGTGAAGAGGAAGTTTTTGTTTACTAAAATGAATAAAATGACCATTACTAAAATTATTTACCACGTTAGTTGATTCATATATACAAGTTGTAAATTGTTGGCCAATTTCTTAATTACTCGTCTTGTACTCAAATAAATTTTTGTTTTTTCATTAACAATTTTTTTCTCTCGATCACTGTAGACATTTTACCACCCCAAATAATAATTAAAAATATATAATAATTAATGAAGAAGAAGAAGAAGAAGTTTATTTTATAAAAAGGTTGAATGATATTCGTACAAACAATCAACAGACAATGTCATGCAAGTGATCATATAAGAATCTTATATGGAAATGGAACTGGGATATATACAAAGAATTTAGTAATAGTCTTTAGTTGGAATGGTAGGGAAATTTAAAAGGGTAGGAATAAACATATATATGACACGGTCTGTTGAACCGTGTAACGTGAAAATAATTAATTGATGTATGCGTTAACATATTTTAATTATCGGAACTATCATAACCATTTAACCAACCGCGTTACCGAAATTTTAAATTAAAGGAAGGATCCTAGGTAGCTTCTAACATACTGTATATATTATGCACACTCATCACATTTATCATTGTAGCTAGTAGCTAGAGTTAACGTACACTAGTACATCTCAATTCTTATTACATAATGGTGCAGCAAAGGATAGTCATAAAGGTGCAAATGACCCCTGAAAAATGCAGAATCAAAGTCATAAAGATTATCGCGAAAGCAAACGGTAAATAGCATGATATGACCTTAATTTGTTAGTAATCATGATTAATAATCATAATCAAGTTTACTTATCATATTAATTTGTTATGTTCATTAAATAGGTGTAACATCGACAGTAATCCAAGGGCCGGATAAAGATCGAGTGGTGGTGATCGGAGATGGAGTTGATCCAATCAAACTGACAACAGCGTTAAGGAATAAAGTTGGGAATGCCTCCTTAGAAAGTGTACAGAAAATGAATAATCATAATGAGGATGAGGAAGATACGTACTATGCTTCATCAAGTTATGGTAGTAGCGGATATCCACAGCGCCCTGTGTATTATAAGATGATTCATGATCATCCCTACTGGAATTGAAAGATGCTCGACCTTGTGACAATCTGATAATAAAATGTGCATATCATTTCCTATATTGTCAATGTTTATTTGAACATTTGTTGTAACCATGCTAGGATTTAGTTGAGTTTTGTGTTTAAGTTCTCGTTATCGAGAGTTGATATTTTGTAATTTGTGCAGTTATCAAGATGTCATGTACGAGTGAATATTGGCTCTACACGTCTAGAGCATTCGATTAATTCACTAAAATAGAGGTTTTAATGTGACATATCGAGTCTCGTATGTGTTAGCCGGTTAGGCAAATGGGGTTTTTAATGATTTCAAGATTTTTTCATTGCTACATGTTGTGAAAAATTTTAATATACTCGCAAGTGTACGAATTTAAAGATAGAATAGCGGTAACGAAATCGAACCCATAGGGATTATTATAAATTGAAAAGTCTAATTTAAATATAAAATTGATATTAATCATAACCTAATTGAGCAAATTGAGTTTTAAGAGAAATTAAACTAATTAAACTAAGAAAACAATTAAAGTAAATGAGAATTCAATGAGGTAAAAATTACCAAAGTTTCAGAATCCACCACTATTCAAGTAGTAATTATCTAATTATTAATTAATCCTCAATTTAGAGTGACAACTTGAAATCAATCTATGTCATCTCATAAATATAACAATTAAGTCCAATTAAAATTAATCTTTTGTAGCTTTTTATTCTGCTTAATAGTATGATATCTAAGTATCTCGTGTAAACATATTGAATAACAAATAGTTAAAGTTTTCTCAATCACTATGTATAAATAATTTAATAAAAAACATAGAATCAAAGATAATCATGTATAAACTTTATAGATCTAACTATAGATTTAGTCAAATATTAATCCTAACAATCAATAATACATGACAGAATTAGTGAAAAGAATTTAACAACATCCAACTAATCTTACGAAATAAGAACCATAAACATTAAAACACACATATAAAAAATTAATTAAATAAAAAATAATTATTTTATTAAATAAGATTTCATCCTTAATTTCAGTATAAAAAAAGTTAGTTAGACATAGAGCAATAAATAAAATAAAATCAGTCATGGAAATTGAACCGCTGCTGCTGCCGGTTTTCCTCTGGCGGCTGCCCCTTTTAAAAGCCAAAGTTCGGCTTTTATGGTTAGCTGAATCCTTGTCAAATTTTGATTGCAAATAAACTGCCTCACAGAAACTAACAATCGGCCCACTTACGCAAAGCCCAATTAAGCCTCATTTAATCCTCATGTGCTGGCGACTTTTAAAGCTAACATGACTTTCTCTTCCTTGTCCGCTTGTGCATGATGAATGACTTTGTTGAGTTCCGTTTCCTTGGCTTGAATTTAAATACATACAAGCCTAATTCCTCCCAAAATTAATTAATTAATACTTCCGAAATTAAGTTCTTTTACATTCTTTTTTATCCATAATTTTCAATTAATTTCCTATTCAATAAAATAATTTAATTAATTAAAAATAATTAATAATTAAATAAATTGTGCCCATCACTACATGGAATTCCAAACGACTCGGTCGCCATATGGGGACTTGGGTTGTTGTTGACCAGTTGACCTACTGTGGGCAATATAAACTTGTTCAATTAAGCACATTACTTTTCCTCTACAAGTGTATATTTACTTAGAATTTTCCACGTCCTAAGGCAAAACAATTTCATTCATAGTTATAATTTTCCATATCTTAAGTCAAAACAATTTCGTTCATAATATTTATAAGAATCACTTGCTGATGATGTCGAAGATCTTTTCAATCAAAAAAATGAAGAGATGAAGATCTTTACGAGCCAAAAATCAATGTTATTATGACATTGATATATGGCGATTATTATTGTCATTATAAAGTATACAGATTTGAATCATCTTTTAATCTAAACTCTTCTATATTTTTAAAAATCTTTTACTGTATATCTTGTAGGAATAGTGTAAGGATAGAATTTAATTTTTAATTTTTTATTTATTAACTACCAATCAACACGTAAACTACTGAGAAGTTTAGATCAGTAAATGATCTTAATCTAAAATGTATGCAATGTAAGTATAGCCAAATTATGTTGATTGATTATGTTTTGTTATATCCTTCACAATCTTGTACAAGTCCGTTATTTTATTAAAGTAAAAGATAAACTAAAAGATAAGAAAAATAGACACATCAATGCATTGTATTTTCTCATGTAGTGTATTAAAGTATGTTTCTCAAACTTTTTTCTTTTTTTATTGATCCATTACTTTAATAAAATAAGGGATCACTTATCAAAAATTTAGTCTATATATATGAAATGGATCTAGTATGCATAATCGCGCACGATAATTGTTTGTTGGGCGAATTCTTATTTGGAGGAGCTCTGTTTTGGGGTCCAAAATCCCAATAAGAGCTCGCCATACTGATTGATTGGGCACGTGTAATGTGTATATGTATATGTATACACACACCTTTTCTCATGCGAACCCTTTTATTTTTTTCATATGAATATGTTATTAAATTATATGGTTTACTACAAATAATGTTAAATTTATTATTAAATCATGTAGTTTAATAAAATTAAAGTTGAATTAATTATAAACCGCGTCCATGTAAAATGAGTGTGTGAAATCATGAATACAACTTGATGCATGTACTTTTAATTTCAACGACCTTGTCTACACGCCAACGACAAAAATAATTGATGAAAGTTGTGTCAATGAAATTAATAATCATTTCCATGACCAATAGCAAATTCAGAGTTCAGACTTTTCTTCTGAATTACATAGGTTTAAGTTTCCCCGAAAGCATCTGAACTGCCCCAGTCTTTACTTTTCTTCAGCTGGGTGCATGCATTCTTGTTTCTTGTTAATTTTCATCGACATTATTTTCTGGATTTTAACATTAACAATACTATTGCATTTGCATTCCGCCTTATAACATGAAATTCCCTTACAAAAAAGAAAATTACCTAACTTTAAATTTCTTATTAATTTAACAACAGTTTCTTATCAATTTAATAACAATTCATGGTAGTAACTTGCTGAATATATCCCTCCAATCAAAGATTTGAGGCTAATTCGACTTGCACATACATATGGCGGGAGTAAGCTCAAAAAAATTATAAATGTCCGTCTTAACTCTTAATCAAGGCCAGTAATCCGATCTATCTACCTACTTTGATTTGCTAAAAAGAAAAAAAAAATTATTTACGTAAATCTGCCAACTAATTGCTTAAAATATTTTCTTTTTTGAGAATAACTTAAAATATTTTCAATTACTCTTTTGATCACAATAAACGCCACAAAAGTTTATCGTCTTTGTCTATTCTTATATAGTTATCTCTGACGTCATCATTAATTGGTAGCATTGCGTGTATAAGGGGGTTCATTAAGCATTTCCTTGACCTTAGAGTCACGTATTTTGTTCTCATTAGTCATTACATGCCAATATTAAGTTAATTTTACAATCAACTCCAAACCACGTGAAAAAAAACAAGAAATTAATAAAAATAATTACACCGAACCTTGAGCTCTTGTAATATAAATAGATGCCAATTTCTTTAAGTATTAAAGATCAGACAGCTAACAGCTCTAGCTTAAGGAAGCTCTCTACATAAAGGGGCTAAGGCTGCCAATTAATTGATTTTGGCTATACTCTGTTAATCATGAAGGTACGTGAACCTCTTTTCTCCTAGAGAACACAGCATATGACTATTGATTTATTATGCATTCATGCAAAATATATATATATATATATATTCCTTCTTTTCCATATATAGGTATTAAAACTTAACAAATAGTTATAGTATAAGGATATTCTCTTAACCTGAACTAACAAATACTTTGTTCTGCGTTTTATGTTCAGCAAAAGATAGTCATAAAGGTGCAAATGACTTGCGAAAAATGCAGAAAGAAAGCCATGAAGATTGCGGTGAAGGCAGATGGTTAGCACTATATACATTTAATGAAATAATAACTTCATTAATTACTTCGTATGTGGACAATTGTTATGAATTAATGTTGCAATTATATACATATATATAGGTGTTATAAAGGTGGAGATAAAAGGAGAAAAAGATGAATTGGTGGTGATAGGAAACGAAGTGGATTCGGTGAAGCTAACCAGGTCACTGAGAAAGGGGCTCCAATTTGCGTCTCTATTGAGCGTCCAAGAAGAGAAAGATGAAAAGAAAAAGGAAAAGGAATCGAAAGAGATTAAACAAACTCCAAATGAGTGGGCATATTATAGTCGATGTCCGCCTCCGCCTTACCATCAATTTGTGGTAGACGCAAACCCAAGTCCTAATTGCTTTATCCTGTGATCGATTGGCACATATGCATAATTCGCCCTATGATCAAAACAACGCAGCTACCTATAGCTTTCACACCACCAAATTCTGATTCTGCTTCTGCTTTTCTTATTTGGTAATTCGTATTGAGTTGGAGTGATTTTATTTTAAACTTAAAGTCAATCTCTCGGATTTATATATGTAAGGTCATTTATTATTCCATCCATTTTCTAACAAAGAATAATTCATATCCACCAGCATGCATGCAAGAGAAATGTATCAATTACTTATTAAGCATTATCATCACTTCATTGTTAGAGTCTTCGTCGGGGCTGACTTTTTAATTTCTGCTTTCTCCTTTTCGTTTATATCTTTTTTGACCTTTTCTTTTTAGCAAAATCCCTTGCTTAATAAATTGATGTTTTTAGGGAAATAATACAAAATAAAGATATATAAAACAAGAATCTATGTTGATAATGCAAAGCAACTGTCGCACTGCCCCCGAGCAGTGGCAGATCCAAAAACATAGTTTACTGAGAACTAAATTATATAGTAATAAGATGTTAAAATCTGAAATTTTATGGGTTATATGTGTTAATGGAGGTTATTTAAATAGATTTAATGGGAACTACATTCAATAATAGTAAAACCATATATATGGGTTAAAGCGAACTTATATTTTTTCAATTAAGTGTAGGCTTTAATAATATTTAAAGTTAAAGCTTAAAAATTTCATGAAAAAAGGCTACACTTTTAACTTGTATGAAAAAAGTAACTCAAGAGTTTAGGGTTATCAAAATCTTATGTTATTAAGGGCAATAAGAATTAATTGTCTTACCTAATAATTTGCCCATGTGAGATAATAAAATAATGAATATATATGAATTGATTGTTTAAATCTTTGTTAATTAACAAAATGATATTCCCAAATTATCGTCATTCAGTTTCTCCAAAATATGCTAATTTTATCATTTAATTTCTAAATTTTCAATGGCTTGGAAAAGTTAAGTCTTTTGGGTTTATTTAAAAATTAAAATAAACGTTGTTTTCTCTGAAATTTATACGTAATAAATTTCAGTAAATTAAATTGAAATTGATAGAGAATAGACGTAGATGCAATTTCTAATTACATGCCCTTGGTTCATTTTAACATCATCACATAGTTCATTTTAAGGAGTATTACAAGTTTTACGATCTCAAATGAGGTGACGTTCGCTCACTGGATAGTGTGCTGGAATAGAGTGATAAGTAATTAATGAACTGAAGATAATAGGATATGAGATACTTGAAAAATCTGGTAAAGTTCATCATGGAACCCAGCCAAGCTTGTGGTTCCAATTGAGTCATTCATCTCCAGACATCTGGGTCTCGGTCTTGGTCATGGTCATGTTCGTGACGTCTTCCGAATTACTTTTTGCTGGATTGTACGTTGTTCACATCAGCATTCTGTACAAGAATGGGATGGGTTCTCCTCAACCAAAAGATTTTAGAATCTTTTTCAAAAGATCCCTGATTAGTTATGGGCCTTATGGGACCACATTTTGCGAGGGTGAAGTTCAATATAAGCACATATGTGTACATATCATGGGCTGGGCTGCTATTAACTATGGACCAACTCATTTTTTGACTCTTGTAGTGTAATTAATTGCGGGGTAAAACCGAGAAATCAACTTTTAGACTTCAGAGAATTCAACTAATCATATGTGTTAAATTAAAAAAAAAATGAAGGCTCTTTGCGTGCTCGATTGAAACTAATGCATGATCTCACAAATTAGCAGTCATGGGAGATGAGCGGCTAGCATTTGATAACAAAAGTTGGTTTACTAATTGTCCTTACTAGTTAATTAATTTTATTTACAAGGTTTCAGTTAATTAATTTTATTTATCAGGTTTCATTGATTTAGAGTGCCTAAAAGTAAAGACGTGACAGATAATTATTAATGCAAACAATATAATCATTATGCTAATTATGATTTAATTTGCTAACGAGTTAATTACATGTTTCTGCCACATGTCCCAATGAGCACAAACTGCAACTACCATTTCAATTTCCAACTTTGAACTGCAAGTTGATTAAAAAAGGGGAAAAAAATGATAGATTTTGGTGGCCCAATTGTCTTTCTTTAATATATAGTGTCCTTTTCATTAACTATTATACATATTATGCATGTAATTAGATAGTTAGAAGGAAGAAAAGACCATGAGTTTGATAATTTGGAATTTGGATTCCTTTTTAAGACCTTAGTGTTGAATATTGATGGAAAATAATGATTTTAAGCAACACATCATATATATAAGTCAAGTGGTAGATATAGACTAAGTGTTGAATATTGATCGGAAAAAAAACAGATTTTAAGCAACACGTCGTATATATAAGTCAAGTGGTAGATATATATGTATATCAAAACATGATATATTGTACCAGTGAAAGAAAACGGTAATTAATAATAACCTTGATTGTGATCGTCATTAATTATGTTCATATTAGAATTAGGGGTCTTGCTAAATTGTATCATATATAACTTAGGTTAAGTTCAAAGATAGTTACCTATCACCTCTCAATTATTTCACATGATATCATTTTTTTAATATTAATTAATTACTTTTAGGTTGTTGTAAGTTATATTATATAAAAAAATCAGTGTGTGCTAATGCAAATTTAGTTATTGTCAAGGAAAAAAAGAGTTATCTTTTTCTTTATTATCAACCACCTTAGAAAATGGCATCATAACAAGCAAAACTATTATATTAGCCTAATTAATTATAGCCCTATATATGCTCAGCATTCAAAGATCAACCAAGTAAACCGTTCAACGCTTGAAAGTGGACATAGCTCTTACATTGAGAATGAACCACTGTAAATTATATCTGTGTGGCCTTTTGTTTTTCCTTAATTTTATTTTTCAATTATTGCTCTTGATAATCCATAAAATCCTTTAGTATAAAAATATTACATTACTATATCTTGAGAAATGTCAATCCATTTGATTAATTTTCAGTGAATTTCTTTTATTTATGAAGCAACAGTAAACTATTTAAAAAATAAAATTATACGTTAATCATGTTAAAATATGGTGCAACAAAGAAATAATCCTTCTCTATTGAGGAAATCTTCACTTTAAAAAAGTGAAGAAATTATTAAAATATATTAATACATAATTTTTAGTACATTAAAAAATGTATCTTTTTTATTTGTTAGTGACATTCTCATTTTAACAAAGTGAGAATGTTATCGTTAGAGAATGATTATATATATATATATATATTTATTTATTTATTTCAAAGTTTTCTCAAATTTCTTTATACTTTAAATTTTTGAATTGAAAAATTTTCCTATATATATAACATAAAAAATATCTAGGGCACATCTGAACAAATTCTAATATTTTTTTTAATACTGATTACACATCAGATTACTGTATTGCACAGATATTTACAACTACTATTATAGCAGACATTATATTGATATTTACAATCAGATATATATAATTGAGACTTACATTATTATATTTAATTTTATAATATACATATCTAGACAAATAAACCCTCACAGAGAAATAATGTCTCTACTACACTCATATTTCGTAAAAGAAAAAAACTTATAAATATTTTAACCCCCACTATACTTTTATAGGGACTTGAACCACTATCTCAAGGATAGCAGCCAACCACTCGGCCAAACAAATTCCAATATCTTGAATCTTGAAGAAGATAGCCAATAAAATATAATCAAACTTTACCCCACCACTAAAATCTAGTATTTTATTATCCCCATATCAATGCTAGTATTGATAGAGTAGAAATTGAAACAATCTTCCTTTATTGACGGGGTATTAGCACCAATATTTCTCAAATCAAGATTCAAGAACTATGATGGCCCAAATTCAATTAACCGTAGAATAGCTGAATAGGAGGCCACACACAAAATTAAAGTAAAAAATAAAAAGAGACGATGATGGTTAAAGCAGCAGCTATGTAAGGAAATTATGTCCAATGAAAGCCTCTATGTTTTTCAATAAGTGAGGCTATCAATCTTTTTAATTTTTAATTTTCCTTTCATATATATATATATATATATATTATTTCAATTCATTGGAGTGAAATCAAAAGCAAAAATGATTCGACCACCTGAATATCATATGACTGAAGTCTGAAACTGCTTGAGTGTATGGCTAGGATCATTGTAAATGTCATTGTATTGATTGCTTGCGGTACGGGGATGCTCAATGATTCTGCTGTGCCATGTCCCACATTCAGATGCCTTTCTTGTCAACTTGTAAATCCATTGCTCCATAACGCCAATCCAAAGATGAAAGGAAGAGACGCACACGCACATATATACAAACACACATACACAAACATATTTTATGAGTATTTTTATTATATATTTGGGAAAGAAACAAACGTTCGAACCCTAGGTTGTAATTAAATGAAGGTTTTCTTTATATATATATATATATATATATATATACTTTTTATATACTTTTGGTTTTTTTTCTTCCAAAATTGGTACTTTCAGCTATAAAAATCGTAAAGAAGGAGAA
Source organism: Atalantia buxifolia (assembly GCA_030444775.1). Lineage (NCBI taxonomy): Eukaryota > Viridiplantae > Streptophyta > Magnoliopsida > Sapindales > Rutaceae > Atalantia > Atalantia buxifolia. The sequence continues at coordinate 23,926,374 of CM059834.1, read as the reverse complement.
TTGGTGTAAATTATAAATGGCTTCAAATTTTTCCATTTTCGCAAATTTTCCAAAATCCTACCATTACTAAAATTAGGTGTAATAAAAGCTTTGATGACGATGTATAATGTGATATCTGCAGCAAAGTGTTGACACATGAGAACATTAATGTTGATGAAAGCATTTAGTTTCCATGTCCTTTTTCCTTTTCTTTTAGGGCTCAAATATAAGGGATTACCTTCATAAATACTCATCCGTAGATACGATGTACAAGTGTACAAATAATATAAACCCTCTTCCCAATGTCCAAACTCTCAAGAAAAGCCACTATTGGAGTGTGGCAAAGAATCTTCGAATCTAGTAAATGCTTATATTATAAAACCAACTTGGATAAAGCATTTTGGTTAACCAAATTTAGGTCCAATCAACCAAATGATCAAATGTATAAATCAACAGCAATTCTAGATTAAACCCTAGTGGTTTTCTTTGACAAGGTCAATCATCAACAACCCACCACTAACTAAAATTTTCTGACTTTCATCTACAAAATCCTGTTAAGTAAAGATAAAGAATATTGATATTATTTAAGAGTGTTAATGAGTATTAATTATTCATATGAATGCGAATAACGTTTTATTTTAAAAAATAACAGATTTAATAGTCTTTATGTGGAGGTACAATAAAGCTAAAAAATTTTGTATTTTTGAAAAATCCTCCCAAAAAAAAGAAAATAAAAACAAAAAAAAAGAAAGAAGTAACAATATGAAAAGCAAAAATTCATCCATTAACTTGTGGGTAGCTCTAAAATATATTATATATAACTTACAATAATTCAAAAATAATCACTCAATACAAAAAAAAATAACATGTGAAAAAAAAGGAGATCGTGGATATATACACAAAATTTATTATAAGCTACAATATATATAACTCATGAAGACTATTATTAATAGTATTAGCCATCGGTGGAGTCGTGGAGAGGCATGAGAGGAGCCTGAATTGGGTGCACGCAAATTCATGAGTGAGCCTACGGGAAGGCACAAAAATTAATAAAAAATTGAAAAAAGCCAATTATGGTAAATAATTAATCAGACCATAATAAAAGCACAGATTCTTTGCTTCAAAGCACCCAATAAATTAAAAAGAAAAAAATTCTTTTCCTTTTTCGACTTCCAAACATGGCCCAATTACGTACGCATACTCTCTCTCTCTCTCTCTCTCTATTTACATGAAAATAAATATAAACACCTAAAAACAGAGCAAAAACGAACACTCGGAACCCATTCCTTCCCCCATTAAATTTATCTCATCTCTTAAAAGTGAAGTGTACGCTAACAACCTCTCACCAAATCTCTCTATCTAGTCTATCTATCTATCTTCGACTTCAGCTGCAGCTTCAATGGCGTAAAGCAACACCAACAAAAGTCCTTGCCTGTCAAAACCCGTTTCAGGGAAAAACGAACAATACAAACACAACCCAAATGGTTCTTTTGGCTTCATTTTAATTTATCTTTTGTGGGATTTTTCTTTTTCTTTTTCTTTTTTGTGACAATATAGCATATGTTTATGAGGAGAAAGGAGGATTGTGGAATTAGTAAACCTGGGGAAGCCCGGAGAGTATCTGTTCGAAGGAATATTTGATTGCATCCATGAAATTACGACGGCTCTGGCTTTTGCTAGGATGAGCGATTCTGCTTATAGGGTTGACACCACGTCGCGTCTTGCTCAATGGAGGATAGACAATTTGGCTTCCTGTTCTTATCGCAAGTCCGATCCTTTCAAGATCGGCAAGTGGAATTGGTTAGTTAATTTCCTCCTCCTCTGTTCTTGTTCTTGTTCTCTTTTTTTTTTAATCAATTTCCCATGTCTTATTTCTTATCTTTTTTTTTGTATACTTTTATTATGAATTTTGGCGACAAATGGGACGGTGAGAGAGTGTAGTTTTTATGTTTTTGTTTGGTAGCTGAGAAATTTTGGGAAAAAGGACGAGAAAGTATGACTTTTGACTGCCCTCTTTTTGTTCTGCTTTTGCTAGTTTTGTACCTTTTCATCAATTTCCCATTTTTTATATCTGATTTTTTTTGTTTATTGATATTTGTTATAAACTGGATTGCATATTGTTAGAGTAAACAACTTTTGGTGAAAAAATGAGATGACTTGTTTGGTAGCTGAGAAATTGTGGGAAAGGATGCCCTGTTTTTGCAAGTCTTTGTTTGGTTTCTTTTAATGGGACAACTCCGGTTTTTAACCTTTTTGGCTTCTATTTGTTTTATTTTGTTGAATCGAAGGCATTTATCTCTGGAGAAGAACCGGATGTTATTTGTTAAACTGTATCCAGAGGTATCGAATTTAACAAGAGACAATCCCCCAATTGCTTCTTTCATTATTCGAGTTGTCAGTTCTGTTGGAGATCGCAAAACTTTGTCTCATCCAGGTAATGAATGAAACTGATGCTTCTTTGGTTTTTATTGATCCTTTCGGTACTTGGTTGTTTAGTTTTGTATACTAATTCACGTATTAGCTCTGGATATTATGAGAACTTTAGGGAACGGAGTTGACGGTTAATGATTTTATTAATTTAGTGATTAAGGCTTATATGTGAATTAGGAATCTGTGAGCATTAACTTGAAGAAATTTGGAACTGACTGCCAAGAGTAATGATCCCACGAGCTCATACTATATTTTTTGCTTTAAATTGTGCTGATTTCTGATAATTTGTTGTTTATAGTTGTACAAAATCAAATTTTGATGGATTCATGTCTAGTTCTTATCTTTATCTATTAGCTTGAAAAATTCAAGGATTTGTTTTGATATCTATGCAGAAATCACAGACAGGCAGCTCAAGAATAACGACGATTTTGTTTGGGCAATTGAAGCCCCATTATCTGGGAAATTCATCATTGACGTTGAATTTCTTGATTTGAAGATTGCACCTTCAGATGTATGCATCTTATATCTACATTTGTTGACACTATAAAGTTTCACCATTGATCAATCATCAACATCTTTACAAAGCCATGACATTTTATTGAGAGCAGTAACTATTTGGTGCTTCTTTGTTTTCAGTAATTGTTGTTAGTTAAACTAAAATTTAGGAATTGTTGTTACTAGCATACCTGTGTTAACATTTGTGATCACAGGGTGGTGAACCTTGTTCCATTTGGGCCGAAGGAATCGCTCAAAAACGATCAAATGCAACAGCTCTTGCATCTCTTGGTAGAATGTTGACAGAAGGCATCCACGCAGACATCATTATTAATGCTTCCAATGGAAGCACTGGAGCTCATCGTGCTGTGCTTGCTGCTCGATCACCTGTTTTCCGCAGCATGTTTTCTCATGACTTGAAAGAGAAAGAACTCTCAACCGTTGACATCCCTGACATGTCAATTGATGCCTGCCAAGCTTTTCTCAGTTATATTTATGGGAATATCGAACATGAAGAATTCTTGACCCATCGATTGGCTCTTCTTCGTGCGGCTGATAAATATGACATCTGCGACTTGAAAGAGGCATGTCATGACAGCCTTCTAGAAGATATTGATACAAAGAATGTACTGGAGAGACTCCAAAATGCATATCTCTATCAATTGCCAAAACTGAAGAGCAGCTGCATGTGTATCTTGTGAAGTTTGGAAAGATATTTGATATTCGAGATGACTTCAGTGTCTTCTTGCAATGTGCAGACAGGGAACTTATAGCTGAAGTCTTCCATGAAGTTCTCGGTGCCTGGAAAGGTTTCTGAAGTTCAGTTTACACAAGAAAAGGATGAACAAAATATATCCGCTATTCTTATATGTCCATGAATTGGTTGGGTCATTAGACAGAAATAGTGTGCAGAATTTGTTGACAGAAGATGATTCTTTTGTTCAGATGAATTTTGTCTTCTTCGTAAAAATATATGAAGCAAAAACTGAAATTTTACTGAGATTTGGTATTTGGTGGATTTTGAATTTCAAATGTATAGAAGCGCCACCTTTTAGTATAAATATGAATCATACCCTTTCTCATTTTAATAATAAAATTAATACCAATTAAATGTGGTCAATATATAAATTAATGGAATGGAGGTTTTTAATGACTTTTAATAAATAAAAATACATAAAAAAATCTTGTGTCTTTCTTATCTAATTTTGACATGGCTTTGTTTATATTTTGATTGCATTATTGAATTAGTAGTAAAGTTTCAGAGGTATTTGATTCTCGAGAAAATAAGGATCTAAGCACAATATCTATGATAAAAAGGAGATTAATCTTGATTAAAAAATAATAATTTAGAATTTAATTTAATATAAATAATTCAACTATATATATAAAAGATAGATTTAGCTGAGTAATTTAATAAGATTAAATAGTTTTAAAGATATATTTGATTATTTAGAAACTCATAAAAGTTCCTTTTAAGTATAAATATTCAAACTACATCATAATAAAGCCATCTAAACAAATTTTAATAAAATTATGATTATAAAAATTTAGTAAATATATAAAAGAAAAACCTCAATAACTTATCTCAAATACATCCCTACCATCAAATTCTGTTAATAAAAAGAAAAAAAAAGGTCTAAAATATTAAAATAATATTATCAATTTTATTCAGCATTTATCATCTTTAAGAATTTCTTTTCCTTATAAAAAATAAAAAGACCCGTTTTCGTTTAAAGACAAAGTCATATAAAAATAAAAAAATGTAATTTTAGGGCGAATTATAATGTAATCAATATACTGAAAAATTATGTACTAAAAAAATATAAATCATACAAATCATACAATACACTCTTTTTAACACTACTTCGGTGCGCGTGTGGCGTACTCGCTCCTCGTCGCGCGTGAAGAACAGTGTTCTGGTGGGAACACAAGGTAATAATCAATGTGAATATGATGCATGTGTGCTATGGTCTTGAGATTAATTAACGATAGAAAGAACCGTCTCAAAACAACAAACAAACAGCGCACAACGCAACAAAAGGAATGAGTGAGAGAGAGAGAGAGCGATCAGATCAGAGCGTGATGTGAAATCGCAGCAGCACAAACACTCAAAAAGCTAAAGTGGTGGGATCCATTCCACACTTCCCTCACACTCCCACTAGGGCCACTACCAAAACTTATCCTCTGATTCATCATGGAGCTCCGAATCTCTTGACTCCTCTCTGCCCTCCGATCAACTTTCGATCAACTGCGAGGTCCCAGTTTCGCCTTCCAACTTTTGTGGGCCCCCTTTCCAGTAGTCACAGTCTCACTCTCCAATAAAAAGTTGGTTTTAATACATAACACTTCTCAACACGCGCTCCTAAACTCTTTACTTAACTCATTAATTTATATGAAAAAAGAAATGGAGAGAAGAAGAAGAAGGCTTCTTCTGTCGTTTTCAGTAGCATCTGTTCTTATTCTTATTCTCTTGGACTCCTCCTCTGCTCAGATGCCAGGTGGGTATCTCCATATCTCTCTCTGTATTAAATGCTTGTTCATATTCATGTTCATGTTCAGCGTTCTCAAGTTTTGCAGTTGCTTAAAAAAAAAAAAATTCTTTTATGCTGTTATCATAAAGTCCTTTCCTTTTTTTTTCTTATTATGTGGGAAATTTGCCTCCTTTTGTTTTTGGAAGGGATGACTGATTTTGTTTGTGTTTAATGATGCTGGCACCATGACCAGGACTAATCTTGTTGGTCCATTTTGTTTAATCTTTTTGACAAGAAACATGGAGGGTTTTTATAATTTTTATTTGGTTTTGACTTCATCTTGCTCCAGCCATTCACTGCTATGTGCAATTAACATTGGAAAACGAATGAAAGAAGCCAAAACAAACCCAGAAATATGATACTATTAAATTATTAATGTTTGCTGCCGCTGCATGACTTGATTTAACCTTCTCTTAGACAAAGCTTATTTAAATTTTATCAGAAGCATGACCCTTAAAATTTTTGCTTAATCGTATTGTTACTCACATATATTATTTTTAGTTCATAATTACATGGCTTTAGGCTTTTAATGATTCAGTAGAATGGCAAGCATTGCTGATGGAATTTTAATTCCAATCCCATTCTTTTCCAATTGTCTCTTGCTCGTGAAGATGTGATTTCATTAGGCTTAAGATGAAGGCAGGGCAAAATCTTGCAGCCACAATATGTTTTGGAATTCGTGTTTTCCTTAAAATTTAACTGATGTTAGGTGATCCTTATGACCTATCTAAGTTCTTTCCATTGAGCTTGATTGGTGTTTCTTGGAGAGGCATTAAAACATGAAAGGTCAAGAAAATAATTCATATTTTGGAAAGTGGCTGAAATCTTTTAACTAATTTGTTTCAATCATTGACTAATAACTGAACATGATCCCTGTCATATATTTACCACGGTTAATGTATTTTAACTATTATATCCATTTTTTTTGTGCCTGCATTGATCATGGAGATGTAAACCGCTCTTTCTAACGTCAAATTAATAATAAGGAAGGTGTTCCCAAGGTTTTGTTGTTGTAGGAATGAGGTTTCTAAGGATGTAAATGGTCTCATTTAATTCTCACTTCTCGTAAACCATGATTCAATATTACACTGGTGTGGTCTCTTTTAGTTCTCACTTCTCGTAAAGTATTATTCAATTTTACACTGGTGGTGTGTGTAATTCAGGAATGTGGTTGGCAAAGTCTGCTTTTTAATAGAATTCCGTTGTGTATTTAAAACTTAAAATTTGAAATGTCTCCAGTTATTCTATACTAGTATTGCTAACACATTGCATATGTGATGCAGGTTTTGTGAGTTTGAACTGTGGGGGTAAAATTTCACTGATGAAATTGGACTTCAGTGGATTGCTGATGATCATCTTATTTACGGAGAAATAAGTAATATATCTGTTGCAAATGAGACTAGGAAGCAATATATGACACTCAGACATTTTCCTGCTGATTCTAGGAAGTACTGTTACAAGCTGGATGTCATAACAAGGACAAGGTATCTCATACGAGCAACATTCTTGTACGGTAATTTTGACAACAATAATGTTTATCCTAAATTTGACATTTCCTTGGACCTACTCGTTGGTCTACTATTGTCATTTCGGATGCTGCTACTATAGAGGTGCGAGAACTAATATTTTTGGCTTCAAGTCCTAAAATTGGCGTGTGTTTATCAAATGCTACAACTGGGCAGCCATTCATTTCTACCCTTGAGCTCCGGCAATTCAATGGTTCAGTTTACCTCACACCATTTGAAGATCGCTATTACCTCAGTGTCTCTGCAAGAATTAATTTCGGTGCAGATAGTGAAGCTCCAGTAAGGTATGCTAATTTGAATTGGTTAAGAATAATACACTGTCTGAATTCTGATCCTTTGAGCGTGTTTTTATCTGAATGCTTGATTAAATTATGGGCCATTAGATGTAGAAATCAACTAATAGAAAGAAAAATAATGTTATTTAAGCTGCCCTTTATCCAACAACTTTCATGATTTAAAAAGCTTAACTAAGAAGGCTGTCATATTCTGTAAACTCTTGTCATAGCAAGCAAATTTTGTCCATGAAAAGGGAGAACATACAAAGTTATGTTTTGTGTAATTGCAGGTATCCTGATGACCCATTTGATAGAATATGGGAATCTGACTCTTTGAAGAGAGCAAATTATCTTGTTGATGTCGCTGCTGGCACAGAGAAAGTGTCAACCAAGTTGCCAATTGACATTAGAAGTGACGAATTGCCACCTCAAAAGGTGATGCAGAATGCTGTAGTTGGTACAAATGGATCATTAACTTACAGGTTAAATTTGGATGGTTTTCCCGGTTTTGGTTGGGCTGTCACCTATTTTGCAGAAATTGAAGATCTGGATCCAGATGAGTCGAGAAAATTTAGGCTAGTGCTCCCTGGTCAGCCTGATGTAAGCAAAGCTATTGTGAACATCCAAGAAAATGCTCAAGGAAAATATCGAGTCTATGAGCCGGGATTTACAAACCTATCCCTACCCTTCGTATTATCGTTTAGATTTGGGAAAACTTCTGATTCTTCCAGGGGTCCACTCTTGAATGCTATGGAGATAAACAAGTATCTGGAGCGTAATGATGGCTCCATCGATGGTAAGTGTAGTTTATCTCCTTCGATTGACAGTAGGTTGTTGGAATGTTCTCCTTATTCTGAAGTCGCGGTGTTTATAATTGTGTTTTTAGCTGCGGGTGTTACTATTTTTTAATTTAAAAAAAAAAAAAGAAAAGAAAAGAAGAAGAAGAAGAAAATGCTATTGTAAGGCAAACATTTTCCTGTCAATACTTTTCTTTTCCCTACTTTCTTTTAATCTTGCCGTGAACTGTAATTTAATGGCGAACCTTAGAAGCTCCAATCACACTACCTCTCATTATAGGTTTGTTTGAGTTGTAGGAGTAGCTATTGCGAGTGTAATTTCACTTTACTCATCAGCTGATTGGGCTCAAGAAGGTGGCGACCCATGCCTGCCAGTTCCATGGTCGTGGTTGCAGTGTAACCCAGATCCACAACCGAGTATAACTGTGATGTAAATATTTCTGCCTTCTGATGTTTCATGTTATGCATTTAACAGGCTTATGGTGTTATACTCTACTACCATATCTGAGAGAAATATTGAAATGTCACAATTTTTTTTGTGTTGTTCAGCCACTTATCTAGCAAGAATTTGACTGGGAATATCCCTTCAGACTTGACAAAATTGAGCAGCTTAGTTGACTTGTAAGCTTCAAAATTCAGATAAATTACACATTTGAATATTTTTTTATAAAAATTGGAGCCCCTTATGTTATCATAATCCATTGTCTAATGGTCACAGGTGGCTTGATGGGAATTCACTGACTGGTCTGATACCTGATTTTAGCGGTTGCCCAGATTTGAGGATAATGTACAATCCTGATGACTTATTCTCTTAATAATGAAACTTATCAAATTATTAGCTAATTATTAACTAAGATCTTCCCTGATACAGTCATCTCGAAGACAATCAGTTGACGGGTCCACTGCCTTCCTCTTTGACGAACTTACCAAATTTGAGGGAATTGTAAGTTATCAGAACTTGGATATTAGCCATTAACTATTTTAAGGACATTGTAACGTTTTGCCGGAAGTTTAATATCTTTTATTTTTTATTAGAAGGTGATGGCACAATAATTTTCTTAAAATGATTTTTACTGTTTGATCTTTTTCATTCCTTGCTTTTATTTATAAATAAAAGGATGTTTTCCATGTTGCATCCAAGGAAACGATTGTGTGTACTTGATGCATTTGCTGGTTGCAGGTACGTGCAAAATAATATGTTATCGGGAACAGTCCCATCCAGTCTTCTCAGCAAAAACGTGGTTTTGAAGTGAGTATGGGTTTCAAATTGAGAAGCTAAAATTGATAAGATGATTGTTAAAATTTAGTATGAAATTGTTGCCATGCTTATTTTACGCTTGGCAAACAAGTATGAACACACCCAAGACAGATTGAACCCCAGTCCATTGTCAGCAACTCAGCATATCTGTAAACCTTAATCAAGGGAAACTACTAAATTGTTCTACTTTAGTTTTACTTTTACGCCTTTCGGTTTTTATGGATACTGTGTCTCGGCTCCTGTTGGAAACGCAATCGGAAGTTTTGAATCATTTAAAAATGGATATACATTCAATATCGATATTGCTAATATTACATGGTTTCAGCTACTGAAATATATGGATGGCGACAAGCCAACAAAAATAATTATGGAGGCTGTGATGAACTCATTGTTATCTTGAAATAGCTCAGTTTAATAGATATACTTTATTTTTCACATTTCGGCACATTTCAATACTGGTTGCCATCTGTTTAAGTGCTTAACACCTACGCTTTAGATTTGGTGTGATCCATCGTATTTACAATTATTCACATTTTGGCCTGTCCAATACTGTCTTTTTTGAACTCTCTCATCATCACTCAGTTTTTACAATGTAAATTCAGTGCTTCTAAGTCTTTTGCTTTTGCTTTGGCTTGTTGTTCCACAACAGCTATGCTGGAAACATTAATCTTCATGAAGGGGAAGAGGAGCTAAGCACCTTAATATTATTATTGGTTCATCAGTTGGAGCTGCTGTTCTGCTATTGGCTACTGTTGTATCTTGCCTATTCATGCACAAAGGGAAGAAAACAATTATGATAAAGGTATCATTTGGATCAAGTTGGAAGTTCATGTCTGATCCATTGGATATCTCAGCTGGCTTAACATGTTTAATAATTTCTAATTTTCTTAGAACAACATCGGCATTCTCTGCCGGTACAAATGCCAGTTTCTTCCTTGAATGATGCTCCAGCAGAGGCTGCACATTGCTTCACATTATCTGATATTGAAGAAGCTACAAAAATGCTTGAGAAGAAAATTGGCTCTGGGGATTTGGAGTCGTTTATTATGGGAAACTCAAAGATGGAAAGGAAATTGCAGTCAAAGTTCTGACCAGCAATTCCTATCAGGGAAAGCGAGAATTTACGAATGAGGTAACTTTTGACATTATTAAGCCATCCTTTAGTCTGACTTTTGCTATCCATATTGATGCTCAGCTTTTTCTTTCTAATTACTGGCAATGATTATGGTAGTTGATTACCTGCATACTAGAAGTTTGTCGTGTTGTTAAAACATGACAAATTTAAATATGCTGCACATTAATTGAAGGAAATAAATTGCCCTGATATAATTGCTACTGGTGGAAATATTTTTAACAAATTAGAAACATGACAAACTTGAAACTGAAAGAATAGTTGTATTAGATGATTTAATACCAAGCTAGTGATTAGAATCTGAAATCTTGTGAATTGACCGATCGTTCTATTGGATGTAGGTGACTCTTCTTTCAAGGATACATCACAGGAACCTAGTGCAGTTTCTTGGATATTGTCAAGAAGATGGGAGAAGTGTGCTTGTTTATGAGTTCATGCATAACGGAACACTGAAGGAACATCTCTATGGTGAGTTCATGTATTTGCATTAAGATGATACAACTTTTAAGAATTAACCGTGCATTAATTTTGGTAGGCACGTTGACACATGAGCAAAGAATTAATTGGATCAAGCGCCTTGAAATTGCTGAAGATGCTGCAAAAGGTTTGTGAAGAAAAAAAAAATAAAAACCTTTTATTTCTTTTTTTTTTACCCTGTTTAAACGTATGTATATAGAGATCATTCTAACTACTAACAGTCAACTATTAATCACTCTAACCATTATCTACTAATACTCAACTACTAATTACATCTAGTTAACAGTTGTTTTTCTACAATTTCCAACAATTTGTTGTGGGCCAAGCAATGAAATTCTTCTCTACCTGAAATCTCTCACTTGTTACAGAATAATTGTATTGAATATTGTCTTTTTGTGCCGATTCAGGAATTGAGTACCTTCACACAGGCTGTGTTCCAGCCATTATCCATAGAGATTTGAAAAGCAGCAATATTCTTCTTGACAAACACATGAGAGCAAAGGTTTCGGATTTTGGTCTATCAAAATTTGCAGTGGATGGAGCCTCTCATGTGTCAAGCATAGTACGGGGCACTGTAGGATATCTAGATCCTGAGTAAGTCCCTTTTCTACTTACACTCTGCTTGAGATCCTGTTAAATGTCAATAATTATTGAGATTTCCACATATCTACTACTTGTGCTGTGTTATATAGTTAATGTAAGTACATTTTGTTTGGGGGTTATTAGCATTTTGACAAGATTCATACATATGACCAGAGAAACAAACAAATAGTTGTGGATTGCTAGTGAATGGTGGGTTGGTTCTGAGGCCTCTAATTAAATGGAAAATTAAAACATTTTAGCCCAGCAATTTCTGTTTTTGTGGCCATTATCACACCCTGTCTGGTTGATAATGATTCTTGCAAACCAAGGAGAGCCTTCGGTTCTGAATTGGTAGGCAGTCATATACCGTATGTATAACACGATTGGCCCCTTTATATTAATAATGTTTTCTTCTCATGATATGCAGGTACTACATCTCCCAGCAGTTAACGGACAAGAGTGACGTTTATAGTTTTGGTGTCATTCTACTCGAGCTGATATCTGGTCAGGAAGCTATATCCAATGAAAAGTTTGGTGCTAATTGCCGTAACATAGTCCAATGGGTAAAGTCTAGTTAGTTAATTTTGAGAAGCCGAATTATAGAAATTTCATGACTACAAAGTTTTATCTCCTTGAAGTATGAAGCTGAATAATTAGCTCTGGAAAAGCATATGAATGTTAATGTTGCTGATAGTCGTGTGGAAAGGTATTGGGAAAAAGACCTTTTTGCTAGTCCTCTGATGTTGCTGTTGATAGTTCTCAACTCTTTTGCCTTTTGCTAAAAGCTTTGCTGTTTTCCATGTATGAGCTTTGCTATCGCACGTTAATTGTCTTCAATCATTGTATCGCAGGCAAAGCTACACATCGAGAGTGGTGACATTCAAGGAATCATTGATCCATCTCTACTAGATGAATACGACATCCAATCAATGTGGAAGATAGCGGAAAAAGCTTTGATGTGTGTTCTGCCTCACGGACATATGAGACCATCAATATCAGAAGTTCTCAAGGACATCCAAGATGCTATCGTGATTGAAAGGAAGCTGCAGCAGCCAGAGACGGTAACTCAGATGATATGTCTAGGAATTCCCTTCATTCTTCTCTCATCATGGGTTCCTTTGGTGGTGCTGACAACTTCCTGTCATTAGATGACTCCATTGCTCGACCAAGTGCTCGATAGTTCTAGTTCTTGTACAAGCACAAAATTCCCTTTTCTTTTCCCATTCTCTGGTCTTATTCTTTGTTGTAGCTAGAATCACATAGCTAAAATCTATCAAGTTGCCACATGTAAGTTTAGATCCACCATGTCTGCATGTCACGAACTTGTAAATTTATTGGGCTTGCTAATCATTTGGTATTCATTTTTCGGTATCAATCCTTTGTACGTGTTAGCTTAGGTAGAACTTAATTCAAGAAGCGCGTTGAGATACTTTGTAGAAAACTGTTTTGTTCATAAGTGTACTTGCTTCACTGAAGTACTCAATTTTCCTTCTTGTAATTTTTTATCGCACGTTGAAAAACTTATCGTCAACAATGAAAATTTGTGGCGGCTGCACCGTATGACTGATGCACGCTAGCAAGATCCCAAAGAACACGCCCAAAGAACACTTGTTACGTGACGATTAACGGCAGCTCTCAAAGCTCGTGCGCTCCTCTAGTTTTAGCGAGAGGTTGACGGTGCAGCGACGAGGGTAAGCCGTCGTGATTAAATTGGTTCTTTGTTGTTGTTTTCTTTTTTAAAACTCTCAATCAATGTCTGCCGTTCGATTTGGGCCTGTCATTGTGGCTCCCACCGACTATGTTTTGTCACGATGAAAAGAGGTCAAGTGTCAGGCATCAACACGTGATGGTTGACCAGACTGCAGAGTTGTGTCATTTCGGAACATCAATCATGTGGAGTGTACAAGCGAAGACGGGCTTTACAAAAACGCCATTTCTTCTCGATATGTTTTATAAAGTCCATATATATATTTTTTTTTACCTTTCTTTTTTCTTCTTTTTCCTTCTTTCCTTCGCCCCTTCCCCAAATATTATAAATAAAACATTTAATACGCAATGGCTACCTTAGATCTATTCTAAAATAAAATATAAATTATAGTTATATACACAAATAATAAATAATAAAATACTGGCGTTATAACTTTAATCGTGTGGTTGTGAAAAAGTATTTTATCTTGGTTTTTAATATAGTCGAATCCTATTTAATAATGTTTATAACAAGAAATGTATTGGAATTATTTTAGATTAAACATTAATTGTACTCACATTATTAAAGTATATTTTCTTATCTAATTAAATTAGAAAAAAAAATGGGACTCAAAACCATATTTCTTATAAATTTTTTAGAACATGGATGTTGCCCACAGGCCATTTGTCCTATTTGCCCATTGGCATATATAATTGATCTGCCATATAAAATTTTGAGAATTTAAGTTTTTTTTGGAAAATATAATTCTTGAAATCGTTTTAGAAAACAACAATTCAGTCTAGACGGAACAAGGAGATGAAAACACTTTGTATTTGATTGAGAAATTAGAAATTGCACACGGTGATAAGACCTAAGACTCAATTTGACAGACGCCTCTGTGAATCGAAAATCAGTGCTGATTAATTTTTGGTCACATTTTCATAATTTTCTATGTTTATAATAATAATAATTTTATTTAATAACTAGTAATCCTATCTTTTTGGTAGATCAACATAAAAGTCTCAAAACTGAATTTAAGTTTTGAGATCTAAATTCTAAACCTTAGACAGCCAACGTTGAGAACCTCAACCAATAGACAAAAGGAAAATGAAAAAGATGCTAAGCTTGAAATTAAGATTAATATCAAATATTAGAATCCGGAGACTTGATGGAGAAGCCACATGCCCCAAGGTTTGGGGATCAAACATTAAGATAAGTTTATTACGAACCAAAAAAAAAAAAAACCTTGCGTAATATCTGTTGTAGCAAGAATGTGAAAAAAAAAAAAAAGTGTGCGGTGACTAGAAGGTGAAGTAAGAAAGAATAAACAGAACCATGAATAAATCAAGAAACGATAACCAGAACTATGAACTAAGAACCAAATTTAGAACTAGGAACCAAAAACTAGAACTAAGAATTAAGAACTAAAATCCAGAACTAAAAACTAAGAGCTAGAAACCAAAACTAAAAATTGAGAACTACAAAGAAGAACTACGAACCACAATCCATGAACCACAAGTCTATGAGACCAGGATAAGATATCAGACTATGGATTGTAAATTACAAAAAAAAAAAAAAAGGACAATAAAGAAGAACATTTCTTGAAAGAATTGATTATGTGTATTGTTAATTACATTATTTATGCAGGTACATATTTATAGTACATAATTGATAATATAAAAGGAAGAATACGTGACTTACTATTGTGATAAATTCAAATACTATTGATGTCAATATGCAAGTGTACACAACAAGTAATATAATGATAAGTATTCAAGATTTTCTCCACAAGGATTGATTTTATCATATTTGCTATAACAATCTATAACAGTGTAATGGTTGTTCTAAATTAAAATGAGAAAATTGATGAAACTAAACAACTAACTAAAATAAAAAATGCAATAATTAAAAATGCAACAAATAAAATTCTCACATCAAACACAAGAGTAAAACCAATAGGAATGAAGCAGGTGAGTGATTAAAATCTCTTAATGGTTTTGACTATTTCTTCAAATTTTAGGTTCAGTTGCTACAACATCTGCTACAACACTGAGCATAATTCTTTTATATCATCAGCTGTTGCATGTTAGATGTCTTATATCTATATGCAACCTAACATTGATCAATTATTATGCCAACATAAGATATAACATTACACTCTTAAGTTCTAATTACCCTATAAGGTGAATCCTTATATCTAATTCATCACTAATTCTAGATTAGGTATGGCCTTTTTAGAATCAAGTTAAACTCAACTCACGAAATCCAATTTAAAACCAAGTATTGCTCCGATATGTTCCACTAAGATAGACCATTTTATGGGTCTTTCTTAGTTTGTATCATTAAATGGATGGTCAGCCAAATAATGAATATAAATAAATATTACTAAAACAAAATACTATAACAAACATACAGCAACACATATAAATTCAATCAATGAACCATTAAAATTGTTTATCACTCAACCACAATTAAATTAGTTCATGGTTTGCGAAAGAACAATAAATAAACGAGTTTCAGTAATCAAACACATCTCTATGAACAAACAAACAAAAAAAAGAAAAGAACAAGAATGACTAATTTTCAATGGATCTCTGTGTTTTCTTCTCTTGTGTAACCCTCAATCTCTCTCTTAAATTCTCTTTTTCTCTTGTTTCTTTACGATTTTTCTTCTTGGTTGATGGCCTCATTTTTCTTTCTGTGCGTGCCTCTTTTATAGCTGAAAATTAAGGTAATTGGAAGTCTAGGACGCGTAACTTTCAGATTATGAAACTCCAGATCGCAAGCTGTTAAGTGTCTCGCACGAAATCATTTCTGTCAATACTCCAGGATTGCTACAGCAATGGTTGCTACAACAATGGCTACAACATCTTCATTATTCCAGACTTACTTCAATTCTGCAACCATGTTCTTTTGTTCTTTTTGCAAGCCCATTGCAACAAAATCTTTTCCTTGAAATTCGAGCTTCTAATTATCTACAATTATGCATAAGATTTAAGCACACAATTATTCGAATTCAAACAAACTTCATTAAAATTAAACTAAAATGGATGTTGATGCAAACTATTATTAAAATGCAACAAAACATATCAGTTACTCTCTAAGTAATCTTTGATTTAAGTTTATGAGTGCCATGATAACTCTTATTTCATAGAGTTATCACTTACGCATTTCAATTTCATCAAACATGTGATGTGCCAAATCTAAGTGCACATGTTATGCTTCAACGGGTATAAGATACAGGCTTATAATATTGCCAATAATCTTAGCTTGAATTCCAATACTTGCCACTAAGTTGGAGCATGGATGTTATGAATGCCTAACTTGCCATTAAGATGATGAAATTGTTCCATTCTAAAGGCTTTCGTAAAAATATCAGCAATCTGATGAGCAGATGATGTTAACTTGTATATGTTCATAATATTGATTTTGATGATAACAAACTTTAAATGCTTTATAATTAAATTGTTGGAGTCTTTCTTTAGTAAAAGAAAGTCTTAAAATGTCTCCTTAACATGTTCATGAAAGATGGTTTTCTGTTAAAATTCAATTGAAAAATATTTTCCTGCAATTTCTGGCTATAGAAGTGGTTCTGTAAATAAACGGTTTACCGTTTATGTTGAAAACGGCAAACCGATTAAATCCAGAGAGTAAACAACTCTTAAGGCTTGAACCGTTTATTTAAAACGGCTAACCGATAATTTCCAGAAGTTCAATTCCTTGCTAATCTTTAACCGATTAGCGGAAACGGATAAGGCTAACACGTTTTCAAAAAAGCTCGGGAATTAAACTAAAGATTAGCAAGGAATTGAACCGTTTATATAAAACGGCTAACCGATAATTTTAAGTTCAATTCCTTGCTAATCTTTAACCGTTAGCGGAAACGGATAAGGCTAACACGTTTTGCAGGCTACTGGAATTAAACGGCGAACCGTTTATATAAAACGGCTAACCGATAATTTCCAGAAGTTCATTCCTTGCTAATCTTCAACCGTTAGTAAAGCGGATAAGGCTAACGTGTTTTGCGAGTTCTTTGGAATTAAACGGTGAACCGTTTATATAAAACGGTTAACCGATAATTTCCAGAATGTTATTCCATGATACGCTTTAACCGTTTAATGAAACCGGATAACCGAAATCTGTCTTGCAGGTCTCTGGAAATTAACGGTTAAGGGGTAAGCCTTAACAGGAAACCGTTTATTTGAAAAACTAGCTCTAACGGTAACTTTTGAGAATACACGGTTAACCGTTAACGATTAACGGCGAACCGTTTTCGAGCATGAAATGCAAGTGTGCAACCCAAGAGGGGGGGTGAATTGGTATTTTAAAAATTATCTTAGCAAAACACACAACAATCAAATCTAATGCCTTAATAAATTCGAAAACAATAAATTCGAAAACAATAAATTCAATAAAGGCACAATAATAAATGAGTAAGGGAGGAGAAAGCAAACTCAAGGATTTTTACGTGGTTCGGCTATCCCGCCACGTCCACGCCTCCAAGCAACCCAAGCTTGAGGATTTCACTATCCAAGCCTTTCCAAGGCTTCAAATGTTTACAATTGACTTCAAGGTGTCAATGGACCTTTACAACAAGAGATTATCTCCCCAATCTCTTCACCACAAGTGTTTCCCACACTTGTACACTCACAATTTGATGAGAAATGAAAATTACAATCAAATACTCTCTTAAAGAGTAGATTTACAAAATGAAGAACAAAGATGATTCAATAAATGATGATTTACGAAATTGAAGCTCAATGTATGTTGTATGTCTTTTGTTTGTGCGTGCTAAGATTACCAAAAATGATTTGGATTTGAGTTTATATAGTTGGAACTCAAAAACTAGCCGTTATGCACTTTTTGCTCACTGTCGGATCGCCGTTAATAGGATGTCGGATCGCCGTTTGGTGGTCAACATGACCGTTGGGCTGGATTTTCAAATTGTCGGATCGCCGTTATCAAGATGTCGGATCGCCGTTAGTGTTCAGAAGCTAATCTTCAACTCTGGGAGATGTCGGCTCGCCGTTATCTAGATGTCGGATCGCCGTTAGCGTCCAGAGGCTAATTTTCAATTCTGGAGATGTCGGATCGCGGGTGCTATCCCAGAGATGTCGGATCGCCGTTAGCGTCCAGAGGCTAATTTTCAATTCTGGAGATGTCGGATCGCCGTTATCTAGAGATGTCGGATCGCCGTTATCTCAGTAATGCTACTTCTGATAAATGCTACTGATGAACTATTTTGCAAAATGACAGTTTGACCCC
Source organism: Atalantia buxifolia (assembly GCA_030444775.1). Taxonomy (NCBI): domain Eukaryota; kingdom Viridiplantae; phylum Streptophyta; class Magnoliopsida; order Sapindales; family Rutaceae; genus Atalantia; species Atalantia buxifolia. Next base: position 23,907,940 of record CM059834.1, on the reverse strand, counting down.
AAAACTTTATATAACTGTACTATGGCCCAAAACGTTATGAAATTTTACAAACAAGTCCAATTTCAGAATTTCTAAATAATACACTGTGAATCCCAAAACTTTCTGAAATTATGATATGGCCCAAAATACTATAAAATGTTTCAAATAAATCCTTCTCCAAAATTTCAAGCAATACTTGTTGATTTCAAAGTTTTCAAAATTCTTTCAATTAAACCATAAACTTGAAAAACAACCAATTTCATAAAATCATTTTTCCATTAGATATAAAACCTTTATAATGTGAAAATAATGATTTATTTAAAATGTAAGAAAAATAATTTAAGCTTTCAAAAACTTAATCATTCTTAATTTTGTTTGTTATCATCAAAATCAACATTATGTTAACATAAATGTTAACAATCTCCCCCTTTTTGATGATGACAAACTTTTCATGTATTTAAAGAATGATTCCATAAATTGCTCTCTTTAAATATAAGCTTTTCTTACAATTTGCCAATTAACAAATTTAAATACATGTATTCTTCTCCCCCTCATCATCAAAAAGAAAAACTTAATTGGCAAAGAAAAAGAGTAGAAAATTTTTATAAATTTAAAAAAACATGTATTCTTCTTCCCCTTCATCATTAAAAAGAAAATTTAAAGGAAAAGAATAAGAGTAGCAAATTTGTTACCCATGTTGTCCGAGTAGAAATTTTGATAGAATCTCCCCCTAACAACAAGCATCACCTCAAATACAAGTTTAGCAATATTACTCCCAAAATATCATAAATCATCATACAAACCAACTCTATACATAAATCATCACATAATCCATTCAACCATGAAATGATCATGAATCATCATTCCATCAATTACCAAATGAAATTCTAGTTATGCAACTTATAACATAAAATCATCATATAAAACAACCATGTAATCAAATTATCATCATATCTCAAAATCATCAAAATCATAATCATAATCACATGTCAATCATCAAAAGAATACTCAAAGTGCATATTAATCTCCTTCTTTTGACAACATTAAAAAGATATATTATTTTGTCTCCCCCTTTGGACAACAAAAATGTTCAAAATGCAATTAACCAAAATTATATAGTATGCTCCCCCTAAATATATGATCAATTTAAAAATTTAACCAAAATAATTTTATCCAAAAACATATCATATTTATCTCCTCATTTATCATAAAAAATAGATAGATGCAATTAAAACACGAAAGCATAAAAAATAATTCGATGAAGATATTACCCATTTTGAGCGAAGCAAAAATTTGACAAAATCTCCCTTTAAAAATGAACAAATCCTCAAATACACAACATGGTTCAAACACTTCCATATAAATTTAAACAATTATTATAAACCAACAACTCTATCAATTCTTCAAACAACGCACATATAATCATCAATCATCAAAATCACCAAGAAATCAAATCATCCCAAGCCAAATTTTTGAAAATTGCTCTTAGTAAAGAGGTTTGATTTGTTTACCAAATTGGCATGCAAAGTTATAAGAACATATTATCAACTATCCAAGCTCCATAATTACTAATAACATTTTAGAAATCAAGACAATTAAACTTATCAAAGATCTAATGTGACATTTCAATATAACTTAAAAAATATCATAAGCTTAAAAATCTTGATGTATATGTATTTCTCCTCCTTTCGATATCATTTAAAGGAAATAATGCATATTCGAAAATACATCAATAGAGTAAAAAAAATGCATCCATTCATCAATCATAGATCCCATAAGATCAAACTTCATCAAATACATGTAATTATCAAAGCATATTCTTTATCTCAAATTTTAAGCAAAGCATAAGTATATAATGGCCATATATAGATCATCAAAATCAACATAACTATTAAGATAAGCCATCATTATGAGCTAAAAGAATAAGTGATCAAATTCATAAGTGCAATAAGTCATGTGTGCGAATTTTATAAATGAATGATAATATAACACAATTAATGGTATATGAATTCACACATATATAAGAGATGGACAATGATGATAGACAATTGAGAAGATGAAATCAAAGACCATACAATCATCAAATCAAACAAAGGCATCATGATAAATCACTCTAATGTTATACACCATGATAAATCCATCATGTAAACATACAAGCATACTTTCACAAATTCAAGTTATTATCCCTTTATCATGATCTATTCAACAAAATCAATATGTCAAAAATTGTTATCAAAACAATTAAATCATCTTACTCATCATTTTCTCTTAGATCATGATCAAATGATTATTCTCAAGCTTTCATCAAGAACTCTCCACCATTCCTTGTTTGTGGTACCTAAAAAATTCAAGTTGTGCCTTTTTGGTACCCAAATAGTCTTGGGTCCTTGAGTGTTAGCAATGGTTCCTTTTGGAACCCAAATACATTTTGCTCTATAATATGCATTTCTTTTAATTGACATCTATTCTTCATATGACCATTTTGATTACAATAATGACATACAATTTTATGATCACTTGTGGAGGTAGCTTTAACAAAATAATTCTTATAATATTTTTGTTTCAAATTAGGCTTATAACCAAGTCCTCCTTTATCAAATACACATTTTTGTGTATTAAGTAAGTTATCCAACATATTTTGCCCATTTGTGAATTTTAACACAATTTGATTTAGTTCATTGCTTTTCTTCTTAAGCACTTCATTTTCTTTCATTAATTCATCAACATGTGATTTCTCATGCTCATATAAAGTACTTTGTTTGCATTTAAAAGAAGCAATCCTATTATGTAACATTTTATTATCTAAATCCAATTCTTTGATCTTTCATTTAATGAAACATTGCATTTTTGTAAAATATCATTTTCACTTTTCAAGTCATCTATGTGAGATTCTAGATGCTCATGTGAAGTGCTGAGTTGGCAATACATGGC